>JAQPPZ010004624.1:8420000-11061281 GCA_028583015.1 Wollemia nobilis | reverse complement strand
GGTCCACTACAAAAATTAAACTTCGGAAGTTGAAATATTTGAAGAAAAAGCAAGATACAGGGGGATTCCATCAATTTACGAAGAAAGAAGCAGCAAGGCTCAAGAGACAATTGGACCAATTGCAGAAATATCTAGGTGGGATTAGATACATGACAAGTTTGCCCGATATTGTCATAATTGTCGATCAAAAAAAACAATACACTGCTATTGAGGAATGCATAACTTAAAAAATATTCCAACAATTTCTGTGAAGGAAGATGGACAACAACATGCAGCATTCAACTGCATTCTGTCTACAAATGGACAGTCAGATATTCAATCAAGAATTTGTGCAATGGATACCAAACAAGAAAAAAGTTAAGGACTTGGGATGAGGACTTGGCACATGTATAACACTTGTATAATAGGACTGATCAGACATCTACTAATTTGTCTCCATATGAAATGTTAGAACTCTACTAAATTGTCTCCATTTAAGAGGTAACATCTCTCCTAAATTGTCTCCATTTGAAAAGTTTTGACTAATTGCCAAAAACTCCAGTTAATGCAATTTACTAGCAACATTTCAGACATTTCACGTACTTGCAAATAACTCCATTTGATTCAATTCGTGAACAACTGGATGCCACAAAGGACGATGTAGATAAAACAGCAACCAAGACAGCGAAGTTCATTAAGAGGATCAAAATTATACACCGAAAAGTGTAAGAGTAGCTCACGGGAAGAACTTGAAATTGTTTTTGCGACTATTGCCTTCTATTTAAATAGGTACAACTTCATTCCCAACAGGATATGGCTCAAGCTACTGTTGGAGAATATTAATTATTTGTAATGCTTAAGGATTTGATAAGCAATAGTTAGGTGCTCAACGACATGCAATCAGTTTGGTTTTGTTATAAAAACCGCATCTAACTGTTTTGTACTCTTATAAAATGTATCAATATTCTTGAATGTATAATCATCAAATTCGAACATCAATATTATCATGATCATAATCAATATGATATGATCCTTCCTCCGCAGCTTTGAGTTTGTGTATTAAATGGCTGCTAGCAGCATTGAGTTTGTGTATTAAATGGCTGCTATTATTTTGGTGTTCTATTGTGTTATTTGTTAGATCCTGTTTTCAACAGATACAACATAAGGGATAGCAAGAACAATTGCAGTGCCACAAAAAGCAGCCATCAAGCAAAGCAAAATAGCATGTTAGTGATTACGTGGAAAATTACCTTGTCCTTTGAAAACCAAAACCCTTTTCACTCGGGAAATGTGATCCAAAATGAAAACTTAGGGTTAGAAGACCTAGTTTGAAGTATATAAAAACTTAGGGTTTGAAGAAATTTCGATTCGAAACAACAAATATAGGGTCTGGAGAAATTTAGTTTCGAAAACTGCAATTACGGCATATTTCCCCTTTTCTTTTTTTTCTTTTTTGAGAAGATGGATTGTGTTTCACTAAATTGAATAAAATGATGACATACCTGACGATCCAAAGTTGTGGGGTCGTGGATAGACCAGAAGGTATCCAACAGGGTTTCGTATGAGCACTCGTTGGGGTCATACTGAACCCTAACGACCTCAGCATGCATTGTATTACCGAAGTTAACGTCCCCCCAGGTGGGATTGTGACGAAAGCCCTGGGAGAAGCCCACCTCGGTTTTGGTGACACCAGGGACTCTCTGGAACGCGAGTTCAATTCCCCAAAAGTGCCCCGCCGCGAACTCCGCGAACTGCATGCCGGACTCCGGCACGTCATCGTCCGGCCCCTGCGTTATTTTGGCTCCCTCCGTGCTCGCATAAATGTTATACGGAACCGATGCCTCTGTTGCTGATGCTGCCGCTGCTGGGGTTCGAATCCTAAGAGCGTTGCTAGAGTTATTTAAGGAAGGGGAAGCGAATACTGATGATGTTCTTATTCTTCTCGACTGGGATAGAAAGAGAGGTGGGCAGCTGCGCACAATGGAAGGTTGGAGAGATTTGTGGAAAAGGTTTTTGGGTAGAAAGATGTGTGGGGCGAGAGATGCCGCCTGCACTGCTGAAGGCGGCGGCATAATTACCTTATCTGGTCTTCAAATGTCTATCTGAATATAGATGTTTCTGTTTCTGCTCCTACAATTGCATTTCCTCTCTACTTGTGAGACATGGCGTCAGCGCCATCTCCACCTTATTTCCCCGTTCGGGGTCGGAAATAACTTTATTCATTTCAAACATATAAGTAGGTAGTTTTGACAGGTTTTATAACAGTTTAGTGTTTTTTATAAGAATATTAAGAGCTTGCAGACATCTTTCAATTTTTAAAATATAAACGTTTTTATAATTATTTTAATATATATTTTGTTGAAGGTTTTTTTATTTGGTTTTTTTGGTTATAATTATTTTAATATATATTTTGTTTGACAGTAAGGTTTTTTTTTATTTGGTTACTGTAAAAAACTTCAATGACTCATGAGCAGTCTCCACCCAAATGATCCTTCGTAAAGTCCAGAGCTATACTTACCAATAGAGAATTTAACACAAAGTCACCACACACACATTTTTATAATTATTTAATCAAGGTATTTAATTTATTTAGAATAGAGGTAAAATATATTTTTTTTATTTGGTTATTGTAAAAAAACATCTATGACCAACGCACAGTGAGCAGTCTCCTCCCAACCATGATCCCTTGTAAAGCCCAGAGATATACTTATCAATAGAGAATTTAACACAAAGCCACCACACACCCACCCCCACACTCACCCACGCCATGGTTTGAACCTTGGTAAAATGTTTTTTTTAATTCATAGGGAAATAGGTAAATTTATAATGTTTTTTAATATATTTTATAAAAAAAAATTATAATTATTTTAATATATATTTTGTTGTAGTACCAAGGTTTTTAAAATATATTTTTTTATAATTATTTTAATATATATTTTGTTGTCGTGCTAAGGTATTTAATTTATTTAAAATCGAGATAATATGTTTTTTTTTAATTCGTAGGGAAATTGGTAATTTCATAATGGGCTGCCTTTATAAACCCTAAGCCCGTAGTTCCAACCCTCAAAGGCATCGAATTGGGGTAGCCATTTGGCAGTCACTCGAATTGGGGTAGCCAATCAGCAGTCACTCGATCATTACTATCCAACCTATCCCCTTTTAGGTATGTAGTGGTTTGAACATTGGACCTCTTTAAAGAGAGGTCAAAGCCCTAACCGCTACACCATCCTTGCGAATTGAAAATGTTAGTAATTGTTGTTATTGTTTTTTGCTTAACAGAGAGTTGGTTACAACCATACTATTTTTAATAGTTGATAAGGGCAGGGTTCAAACCAGGTCCCCCAACTTTCCAGGGCATCGAATTGGGGTAGTCACAGGCAGTCACTCGACCACTACCATCCAACCTATCCCCTTCTAGGTATGTAGTAGTTTGAACATTGGACCTCCCCAAAGGAAGGCCAAAGCCCTATCGCTACACCTTCCTTGCGGACTAAAAATGTTATTAATTGTTGTTTTTTCTTTTTTGCTTGATAAAGAGTTGGTTACAACCACACTATTTTTAATAGTTGACAAAGGCAGGGTTCAAACCACATGGATTGCATCCACCAAACCTTTAGGGTTCCAACCACATGGGTTGCATCCACCAAACCTAAGGTTAGGGTTCAAACCACATGGGTTGCATCCATCAAACCTATTCGACTTCGTTGTTAGGGTTCAAACCATAAGGGTTGCATCCACCATTCGATCTTGTTATTTTAAAGCCTAACATGAAATGGACCATTATCATCGTTAGGTTCAAACCACGGGGATTGCATCCACTATTCGATCTCATTGTTTTATAAATGGACCATTATCATCGTTAGTCTGTCATGGCACTCAAAGGATTCAGAGCAATCTACTACCTTTACAACAAGCTTCCCCCAAGGTTTGAACCTAGGTCTCTTCTTGGTAAGTGCCCAGCCAAACTAGCACTTACCAATCCACCTAGCCCTTGGAGGTGTTATTACTTGAGTTAACAGATAAGCTTTTATCCTAAGAATATGAGTGTTATTCTTTGATTACATGCGGAGAAAGAACCTAACTTGTAATCTAAATTTTCTAAAGTTTTTTTTATGTTGCTTTCTTTTCCTTAATTTTTTTTTTAATTTGGTTAGTGCGAGAAACCCCTACGACCAACGCACATAGTTGAACAACAAGCTCCCCCAACCATGACCCCTCCTAAATCCGAGAGTTGTGCTTATCAATAGGGAATTTAACACACACCCATCTCCCTCACACACTCACCCACGTCGCTGTTTGAACCTTGGACCTCCCAAAGAAGAGCCAAAGTATGAATTGTTGTTGTGCTGAGTAAATATGAAATTACATTTATTTATTTTAAATATATATTTTTTAGTATTTTTTCAAAGTTTAATAATGATTTAAAAATTAGGTCATTTATACTTCCTACCTAGTTATTTCTATTAGGCTAAGTTTTATCCTGAGACACTTTTCCAAATTGTTAACCAATATTCTTTAAACCACTAACTTATGAGTTCTTTAAAAAAATGCTTTAATTGTATTTTCTTAGTGGAATAAATTAATCTCCTCAAATAGAGATATGGACCAGTTGTAAGAGCATTGCCTTCATTGAATTTATATACTAAGCATGTCCTTGGTTTAATTTGAAGTCCCTCCTTTAA
Source organism: Wollemia nobilis (assembly GCA_028583015.1). Lineage (NCBI taxonomy): Eukaryota > Viridiplantae > Streptophyta > Pinopsida > Araucariales > Araucariaceae > Wollemia > Wollemia nobilis. Next base: position 11,056,620 of record JAQPPZ010004624.1, on the reverse strand, counting down.
GAGTTCATTTTGTTGGCATTTAACCTACCTTGGTAATTTCACCAAGGTTGGACGGCAGGCGGTGAGGTTGACGGCAAGAGGATGGACGACAGGCGAGAGAGTTTCATTTTAAATTCTTCTTTCCTCCCTATTTCTTCTCTTTCCTATTTTCTCTCCCTAATTTTCTCGTATCTATTTCTAGCCTATTTCCTAAACTATATAAGCTTGTAACCTTGGCATTTTAAATCTAATGAGATTGGAAGCATTTTTAATCATTCATAGTCTTTATTTGGTATCAGAGCTGGAGGAGGTGTCGAGGCTATTGGAAGCCAAGCACGAGTTTCAAGGTTGAGGGTCCATAGAAGGAGGGGTGAGGATACCGAGGTGTGACTCGGATCCCTAGGCGAGGTCGAGAGCGGCCCGTAGAGCGAGCATGCATCCCGAGGCTCAAGAAGGCCTGTAGAGGACGACTGGATGAACCAGCCAGCGCACCGAAAACAGTAAGAACTGATCGGACACAACAGGCACGAAAGTCGATGTGGAGCACAGACGATAGAGCTTACAAAGTGACACATGGCAGGACCCATGGAGAACACGTGACGAGAAGTCACAAACTCAGGACTGACGCAGACGTGACATGGTGGACAGTGACGTGGCAAGGAGGACTGACGCGGATCTGATGTGGCAACAGAGACACGTGGTCGAACGGCAACGTGGTGCGGGGAGACAGCACAGGTTTCGAGGTGGCAAGCATTCATTGGACGGGTAGTTGGAAAAATGGAGGCACGCGACTGCCCGAAGGCAATCGAATCAATGTGAGCGTGTTGAGGTATTTGTTTAGCTCGCATTCCTCCTTTCGCATGAATGTGGGATTTTAAATCCCAATTTAAAAAAAAAAAGGTGACATGGGTCACCTTGATATTGAAGGCTTCACCATAAGCCTTCACGTCGGGCGTTGTAGCCCGACTAGCTTGAGGAGCCAGGCTTAAAACCCTTCCCCTCCCTCGGTCGCGAGTTTGAAACTCGACGACATCAAATTTTTATTTCTTTTTTTTTCTCATCGCAGCAAAGGAAATTTTAAAGCACGCATCGTGCTTTTAAGAGCCATTGGCAGTGGTAGCCAAGGCGGTAGGGAGGAGTGAGTTAAGACTCTCCTTGTGGAGAGGTCGCGGGTTCGACTCGCGTGGGCATAAAAAAAGGTTTAAAATTTTAAAAAAGTTTATTTAATTTATTTTTAAAGTTTTTTAATATATTTTATTTAATAATTTATATTATATTGCTTTTAAATCATATTTTGTTTAAAATTTTATTTTTAAAGCAAGTTGAAATTATTAAATAGAACTATATTGAAATATCTTTATTTTTTAGTAAACTTTAAAAAAAAGTGCAAATATTGCCTAAGAGGCAATTTATGTAATAGCCCAAGGGGCTTGAAAAATTTGCAAATTGTGTAAAAGCCTAAGAGGCTTAAAGGATAAAATTTCCTTGTAATAGTTTGAGAGACTTGAAAGCTAGAAAATTGTGTAATAGCCTAAGAGGCTTTAAGGGGGGAATATTTCTGCATCGAAGGGTAGAATTGTGTAATCATTCATGATAATATCTACAGGCTACCATCAAGCCCTTTGTTCTCTTTTAGTAAGAGAAAACGTCGAATTTTTTGATGAAAAAGTTTGCACTTATGGATTGCATACTATATTTAGTCAATTGCAAAATGCAATAATAGCCCATCAAAGACATCCAGATTCAATATATGAAGCAGACTCTAAAGACAACTCTTTTGGTAGCAAATTTGAGCAGTCAAAATCTATAAGAATTGCACCACAGGAACCAATGAATCCATAATTCAGCAATAGTGACTCAATTGAAATACTAGAACCAGATTCACCAGAGATAATCCTTATCAGTGACGACGAAGAACAAGTAGCAGACAACTTTGTGAATCAAGTAATAGAAGAACCTCAGCAAGAAGAACATGTCATTAGTGAAAGAATGAATCAAGCTATATTTGATCTAAATTTGTAACTTCTTTTTTCTTTCCCTTCTTTGAAAAGCAGAGTGCTTTGATTGTAATAGAGAAATAAAAGAGTGTTTCTAGTTTATTTCTAGCAGCTATGGCCTCCAATAACAATCTACCTATTTCACAATTTAATGGGTACGATTATGAGTACTGGTCCATCAAAATGAGGCCATTACTCATTAGTAAGGGATTATGGGACATAATAGAAGAGGGTTACATAGAACCCACATATTGGGCTTGAGTGCAGTAGATAAGAAAACAAAGAAAGAAGCACAAAAGAGCAACTCCTCTGCTCTTTATCATCTCCAAGCAGCATTGGAGAAAAGTATTTTCTCTAGAATTGCCTCGTGTTTAACTGCACAAGATGCATGGAAAGCCTTGAAAGACGGTTTCCAAGGAAGCGATCAGGTGAAGCAAGTGAGGCTTCAAACCCTAAAATGAGATTTTGAAAATCTCAAAATGAATGAAGATGAAAAAGTTGGTGACTACTACGTCAGAGTCAAAGCAGTTGTCAATAAGATGGTAACACTTGGCAAAGAAATCAAACCTGAAATAGTTGTGAAGAAAGTGTTGAGAACACTTCTTCAAAAATGGAATCACATAGCCATAATCATTGAAGAATAAAAAGACCTTTCTACTCTAACATTTGATGCATTAATCGGTTCATTGATGTCTCATGAAGAGCGATTACAAGGGTCTACTTCAACCAGCTATGGAGGCGATGATAAAACCTTCTCATCCAATGAGGGTTCCGAAAGAGGACAAGAAAGAGTTCAAGGTAGAGGACAACAAAGAGGTAGACGCAGAAGCAGCTACAAAGGAGGAAATCCCAGTAGAGGTGGAAATCAAAACAGAGGCGAAAATCAAAACAGAGGTGGAAATCAAGGCCAAAATGGCAATCAAGGACGAGGAGGTGACAAATCCAAAAAGGTTTGTTTTAATTGTGGTAAACCATGTCACTTTGCTCGCGACTGTTGGTCCAAGTCGTCTCAGGGAAGCATCAGTCAATATGGAAATTATGGTGAAGAAGATGAAACATCTTATCTTTTTCTTTCTTATGGAAAATCAAAACAAAATCTGAATGATACTTGAATTTTGGATATTGGTTGTTCCAACCATATGAGTGGCAAAGAATAACTCTTTGATTTAATGGATTCTACTTATAAATCCCGAATCAAATTGGGAGATGATAAAGCTTTGCAAGTTGAAGGCATTGGAGCCATGGAGGTTCCAACAAAAGAAGGCATAAAGAAGGTGAATGACATCTACTACACTCCTAAGCTCCAACATAATCTACTAAGCATTGGGTAAATGATGGAGAAGAATTACAAACTTGTTTTTGATGAAGAAAAATGTGTCATTTTTGATAAAAACAATTGTAATCGAGTCATCACACAAGTACCTATGACCAAAAATAGGTTATTTCCCCTTAAGTTTGGAGAATCAGGGGGTGCTCAACTTGCAAATATTGCTATTGTAAATCCAAGTGTGCTTTGAGATATGGTCACCTAAATTCTGCTAGCTTGAAATTGTTAATTTCTCAAGCTATGGTGATAGGACTTCCTAAAATTAATGAACACAAGGAGGTCTGTGAAGGATGTGCTTTGGGAAAGCACTCAAGGTCCAAATTTCAAAAAGGACAAGCGTGGAGGGCCAGCCATCCACTTTAATTGGTGCATTCGGACATTTGTGGTCCACTGCAGACAAAAAGCATAGGTAATAATTCCTATTTTCTCACTTTTCTGGATGATTTATGTAGGATGTGTTGGATTTATTTCTTGAAACACAAATATGAAGCTTTTGATTGCTTCATATATTTCAATAACAATGTAGAGAAACAAAGTGAGTTCCATGTAAAATGTCTTAGGACAGATCGAGGAGGCGAGTACTCTTCAAATGAATTTTTGAAATATTGTAAAGCATGTGGGATAAAAAGGTAATTCACCACTGCCTATACTCCACAACATAATGGTATGGTAGAGAGAAAGAACTGCACCATAGTCGATATGACAAGAACGATGCTTCAAACTAAGCATCTAAGTAATATGTATTGGGTTGATGCTATCATAACCAGTGTTTACATTCTAAATAGGAGTCCTACTTCTAGTTTAGATGGGATCACTCCTTACGAGGGGTGGTATGGAAAGAAGTCGAATATAAAACATTTCAAAGTTTTTGGTTCTTTAACATATGCACACATTCTTGATGAAAAAAGAAAGAAGCTTGATCCCAAGATTCAAGCATGTATTTTTGTAGGATATTGTGAGTCTACCAAAGCATATAGACTCTACAATCCAAAGACACACAAAATTGTACTTTCCAGGGATGTAATTTTTGATGAAGGGGGAGAATGGGATCATCAAAGAATTTTTGTTGATGATGAATCCCAAGATGTAAGTTCTTCACAAATACATCAGGTGTCTCCCAAAAAAAACAAAGGCACACCCCCTCCAAGCCCAAGCAAGAGTACTACTTCGAGTACATCAGCAGCCACTCCAAGTCCTTCTCCACAAATATCAGTAAGTTATTCACCTATGGATATTGATTCTCCATCAAGACGTAAAAGAACATTACATAATCATTCATCCTTTCAAATGTTGGATCAAAATTTCCAGAAAAGATACACTAGAAGCCAAGCTAGTGAAATAAATTCAGTTTTGCAGAAACTTGAAAATCTGCATATGTATGGGGATGATGACTCCCAAGACCCTAAGGGAGATGTAGTCAATTATGCTTTATTGACTAATGCACAACTAGAACCATCTAGCTATGAGAAGGCTTGTACTCATAATGTATGGCAGGAAGCCATGAAAGAGGAAATAACCTCTATAAAAAATAATGATACTTGGGAGCTAGTAAAGCTTCCTAAAGGAAAAAAATGTGTTGGATGTAAATGGGTCTACAAGACCAAATTCAATGTTGATGGAAGCATTGAAAGGCACAAGGCAAGACTCGTGGCAAAAGGTTTTACCCAGAAATATGACATTGACTATGAGGAAACCTTTGCTCCTGTTGCAAGACAGAAAACTATCAGATTAGTACTTTCCTTGGCTACCCACAAAGGATGGAACATTCATCACATGGATGTGAAAAGTGCCTTTCTCAACGGGTACTTGACTGAGGAGGTTTATGTTCAACAAACTTAAGCTTTCAAGAACAAGGTAAGGAGAACCTTGTTTATAAACTAAAAAAAAAGCCTTATATGACCTCAAGCAAGCACCAAGAGCATGGTACTCTCGCATTGACGGCTATTTCAAGGAGTATGGATTCACTCGAAGCAAAAGTGAACCTACTCTCTACTACCTAAAGCAAGGAAAAGACATTCTCATAGTTTTTTTATATGTGGATGATCTCATATTTATGGGTAGTAATAATAAGATGAATATGGAGTTCAAACACTCCATGATGAAACAATTTGAGATGAAATATCTTGGCTTAATGCATTACTTCCTAGGCATTGAATTTCATCAAAAAAATAGCGGGATTTTCATATGTCAACACAAGTATGCTCGTGATATGATCAAGAAATTTGCCATGGAGCATTGCAAATCAGTTGCAACTCCAACATGACATGGTATCCAATTGAGCAAGGATGATGGAGCACCGAAGGTTGACATGACCACTTATAGGAGCATGGTTGGGAGTTTGATGTTTCTCACCAACACAAGACCTGATATACAATATGTTGTTTCTCTTGTTTCAAGGTGTATGGTTAATCCATCTGAGCTGCATCTACAAGCAACTAAAAGAATTCTAATATATGTAAAGGGTACATTGGATTTTGGAATCCATTACCACAAATGTAATTCTATCAAGTTAGTTGGATTTAGTGATAGTGATTGGGGCAGCAATATAGATGATAGAAAATCTACATCAGGGAACTATTTTAGTCTAGGGTCAGGACTAATTACATGGAGTTCCAAGAAGCAGATTGTTGTAGCATTGTCATCTACTGAGGCTGAGTATATAAACATAACATATGCTAGTACTCAAGCTCTATGGTTGAGAAAAGTCCTTGAAGAGATTAGAGAAAGACAAAGTGGTCCTACCAGATTGTATTCTAATAACATGAGTGCCATTCAATTGGAATATAATCCTATCCACCATAGCAGATCAAAACATTTTGATATGAAGTATCACTTCATCCGAGACATGGTGGAGCACCAGATCGTTGAGCTCAAACATTGCAGCACTTTGGACAACATTGCAGACATCTTCACCAAAGGCATGGCTAAAGCTCAATATATAAAGCTGAGAGATTGTATAGTTAGACCTCTCAACTTTAAGGGGGAGAATGTTGGCATTTAACCTACCTTGGTAATTTCACCAAGGTTGGACGGTAGGCGGTGAGGTTGACGGCAAGAGGATGGATGACAGGTGAGAGAGTTTCATTTTAAATTCTTCTTTCCTCCCTATTTCTTCTCTTTCCTATTTTCTCTCCCTAATTTTCTTGTATCTATTTCTAGCCTATTTCCTAAACTATATAAGCTTGTAACCTTGGCATTTTAAATCTAATGATATTAGAAGCATTTTTAATAATTCATAGTCTTTACATTTGCTTCGATATTTAATACTAGATAAATATATCAAAAAGTAAAAGCTTCACTTTAATCCATAGTTTCTTTTATATGAGGGAAAATGGGTTGTAGAACCATATTTTCCATCTTGAAAACACCGAGTATCCATTTTATTACCACCTGTAAATCTTCGTAAATTTAGATTTTTTGAATTCCTTTTGAATTTTCCAACTGAACCAACAATTTGAGTGCCATAATTTCAGTATAATCATTAGAACCTTATTCAAATCCAATCTTGAATTTGAAATAATGAGAGTCATGAATATATAGTAATCCTCCTGCTCCAAAAACCCTAGGGACCCCTATCTAGCCCCATAGAAAAAGCTTTAGGCCCACGATTTATCAATCTTTGGAGGGATGATTTATCTGATTACCTTTGTTGTTGTCGAAACCTTATAGTTATTGAAACTTTTGATGATTTGGTAGGAGATTTGCCAAGTAAGCTTCTCCTGATCCTGAAATATTCCTGCATTCCTAAATAACCATACTCCCCATGACACAAATAATGGAAGAGTTATAAAACTTTTGTATGACCTATTTTCAAACCAATATTTCAAGCACTGACCTAGGGAATCTTCTTTCCTTCCTATAAGAAGTTTTAATTGCGCTATAACCTCCCTCCCAACCTATCTAGTAAAAGAGTAAGGTACCAGTAAATGATCAATTGTTTCATTGTCTAACTTACATAAATAGAACCTTCTTAGACCATTCCAACTCCTCTTTTGTAATAATGGTCATGTTAGAACCTTATTTTCATGGAAAGTTAGAGGAACAATCTTGCCTTCAACAAGGCTTTTTTCCTTCAAAGTGACTTCCACCACCATGTTAAAACATCATTTTTATCTTCCAACAGAGTCTTATACCCCAAATTTAGAGTGTACGCCCTTGTAGCTCCATTATTTTTCCATACCAATTGATCAGTGTCCTCTCATAACTTGATATGTCCATCTTTAAGTATCCCCACATGTTCTTCCTACTAGCGTGCCTCCTAGCCCTAAAGCCCTAACATCGTTGTTTTCTTCCATCTCTATCTTCAAATTGTAGATGATTTTAGGTTATTTGCTTGGGCTAGTGTTACAATCCCCTAAGATCTTAGGGTCTTAATGATATTATTCTGCAGTTTGTGCATACCACCACAACCAATCCAAGGGTTTAAGCCTAGTCTTATCCTTGAACCATCTCTTATTTTTCAAGTAACCCAATCACCTATAATATTAAAGGCCTAAATTATTATCTTCCAACAAATTAAAATATTAGGGGTTTGCTTCATTAGGACCCTTGTCCACTCCTCAACTATGAGTGGCTCTAAATACTTTTCGTGTATGATCTTATTCCATAAGCCTACCTTTGATATTATCTTCTAAACACACTTGGTTGCTAGAGCCTTGCTAAACAAGAAGATGTTCTTAAGTCCCCATCCTTTGTTTCCCTTAGGCTTGGCTAAGGATTCCTAATTATATTAGGGGAATACCTTCCCTTTTTCTTTTCCCTATCCATAGAAAATTATAGCTTAAATTTCTAATTTTGTCCAAAACTCTTTTTCATATATGAGCCAAAAATTTCCAATATATTGGTATCACCTCCAACACAAACTTGACCAAAGTCAATTTCCCCCCAAAAAGATCCATTTATCACACCATATATTAATTCTTCCTTCCACCTTATTTATAAACTAATTCCAATCTTATTTAGTGTAGTCATTGAGTTTCAAAAAGAAACCTAGATATTTAAACCCCTCTTGAAGATCAAATCTGTTAAAAGGAAAAAGTTGACCTATTATTATGATCTAGTCTTGATCCACATGGTTAAAAGAGATGATGTAATTTTGTTCATTAATGTGCATATCTGTTGTCAGGAAAAAAAATCTAAAGATTGTTTTATCTTCTATACATCTCTTACTATTCCATCTATGAAAAGGAGAACATCATCTACATAAAATAGATGGATGACTTCCACTATTTTAACTATTCTTATTCCCTTTACTACTCCTACCCTCTTGGATTCTAAAATGCACCTACTTAATCCCTTAGCTACCAGAAGAAATAATAGCAATGACAAGGGGCAACCTTGTCTTATCCCATGATAAAATTTGAAGAACTAAGAGGTTAACCCATTAACCAAAACTGCAAAAAAAAAAACATCCCATAATCCAGTTCACCATCTGCACACAAAACTCAATATGAGTATCATTCTTAAATACAACCAGTTTAGTCTGTCAAAAGCCTTGGAGAGATTCAACTTCATCACCATTGCTAACAATTTATTTGATTTTATGGTATGTAGACTTTCTTGAGCAACACCAATTGCTTCATGAATCTGTCTACCATGTAGCAACCCAAACTGCTCAATAGATATAGAAGTAGAGAGGAACCTTTTAATTCTTGATGTAATTAATTTTGTTGTGATTTTGTACACGTAGTTACACAAATAAATGGGTCTAAAAGCATCAAAGGAATAAGTATTGTCCTTTTTTGGAATAAGAGCAATGAAGGGAGAGTTAAAGATTGTATTTATCCTTCATGTCTACCTAGACTCCACAACCTTGAGTATGTCAGACTCCAAAAGGCCATAGAGTATGAGAAAGAATTCCACAATCAGTTGTCCAATCCTAAATTATTTTCTTTTTGGAAAGAGATTAAAATAACTTTGAGTTCCTCCTTTGCAACTTCCTGAACCAACTCACCATTGGCTTCCTCATCTATAAATCTAGGAAAGAGAGAAGTTATTTTGACTATTTCAACTATATTGACTTGACTAGGATCCTTGTATAGTTGACCAAAATGTCTTACTCCCATGTTTGCTATTCCTTTAAAGGAGGAGACTTTACTTCCATATCGATCTTGTAGCTCCCAGATTGTATTTTATTGTTTTCTTTGATTTTGGAAGCTATGGAAAATTTTAATGTTCTTATCCCCATTTACAATCTAGAGTGCTCTACTTTTGAGCCCCCATTGTGCTTCTCTCTCTGCTAACAATCTTCTCTTTTTTTTTTTTTTTGTGGAAAACATCCCAAAAGCCATTTTCGGGTAAGACCCAAGGAGGCAGGGGTATCCATTCCGCAAAAAACGCCCAGGACTCAGACCTGGCCTACCACCTTTCATACACCAATCTTCTCTTATCTTATTCTAAACTTGTATACTTAATCCTTATTTCCTCATCCAATTATTTTTCAAAGTCATATGCTAGATACAATGCAAGCTACTCCCCAATCTCCCTCATTTTTTTCTCATTCACCAGTTTATTTTTATAGGCCCACTGAACCACTACTACCTTAACCTTTTTTAGTTTTGTTACAAATTTAATACTAGTGGATTCTCTCATACTAGGATCAAAGTACACCCATTCGAATTTAACTAGAGTTACAAAGTTGTCCTCTTTTAGCCACTCATAATTGAATTTAAAAGGACAATGTGTTTTTTTTATCATATTTTGCTATAATAAGCATGATGGGGGAGTGATCAGAGTCTCCTCCGACTTCAACCCAAGACTTCGATCTATAAGTATCATTTACCAAACTCTCAAGCTACTAATAATCTATCTAGTCTTGGAAATTCTATCAACCCTCATCCTCATGTTTGTCCACGTTGGGACCAAATTTATAGGTGCCAAGTCTACCAACCCCTTGGCTTAAAATTTTTGGATGAAGTAATAAGCTATTGGATCAATTATAGTATTAGTACCACATACTTCACTCCATCAGTACCACATACTTCACTCCTAGAAAGAGTTAAGTTTAAATCACTTCCTAAAATTAAATTATTAGCTTCTAGAAACTTTTGATCCATAAGCTTATCCCAATAATGCATCCTACCTTTATAGAGACCATAAATGTTCACCATTATCATTATTTCCCTGAGCTCCATTGAAAATAACGTAGTCTCTACTCCTGAGTCAAACAATACAAATCTAGTTAGCCTAAACCAATTTGCCTTCCACCCTGTGACCACTCCTCCCAAGACCCCTACAACATCAAGGGCCAAACAATCCCATCCTTTAAGCAATTTACTAAGATCTTCCATCACTTTCATAACTAGCCCTTTTGTCTCTTAAATTAGTAGAATCTCTAGATTATGAATTTCTACCAGCCTACACAAAGCAACCTTTTTGTTGAGTTGCCCATCCCCTAGATATTAAAGGAGATAACTTTCATTTATTAACTACATTCCATATCATACCTACTATAAAGGTCCCATTTAAGGATGATTGCTTTCCTTGTTGAACTTTATGGAGGGATTTAACCTTAGCTAATGAAACAAAAGATATTCTGGTCCTCCTACCAAAAAGACTCTCTATCCCCATGTCTTTATCGAGACCTCCACTAACTCTTCCTTCCGTGAGTCTTATTCTTCCTTTCATGGATTGTAGGGGATACCTATGGGTTTCTAGGGACATAGAACCTTCCTAACTATATGAATTAAAAAAGATATGGGGAAGCAAGTTCAAGGTGGTTTACATGTGAAGCATTACTAAAAATTTACCAGAATCTAAACCAAGGTCTAGATCTACTACCTCCTAAGAAGAAGAATTCGAGGATGGTAGGAACCTGGTTCCTAGCAGCTATGAAGGATGAAAACTAGATGGATTTGGATGCAAAACAAGAAGAAATATATAAATCACCTTTGAAATGGATCATTGTTTCACTAGAGGAATCCTTGCTAATGCTTTTAATAAATTGTATTTTCTTATTTCATGGATGAGGAGTTTTATACCTCTTCTTAATATTTATATATAACCTGGGGCTACGTTAATGAAAGGACGTGACTATTCACGTTTAGTAAATAATATAATAATTAATGCATTAACTATTAATGTTAGGATGGAGGATCCTAACATGCCACCCTCCTTAAAATGAGCTTTATCCTCAAAGCTCAAAGTGAGGAGCTTTGTCCCTTATTTTCTAAGTAGAATTTGCACAAGTTCTTGTACTATTTTAATGTCACTTTTTCAAAGGCAGGGATATCTTGAGGGTCGGAGCGTTAGTGGGGGGTTTCCAGGAAGAATAGTAGAAGCATCCTTAGGAGAATCGTGATGACGGTGAGCATTCACTTTAGCCAGTTCTTCCTATGTAGAATGAAGATAAAATGAAGGTGCACTCACTGTTTTACCTCCTTTTTGAATCAAGTTGACTATATGATGATAACTCATGGGTGGTGAGAAAATTGTGTGTAGTTGTTGTAGAGTGGATATCTAGCCTCCATTGGTCACTTCAAGCATGTCTACCTCATCCTATCTGGGTGTAGCGATCTTGTTTTACACATTAACCTCAATGTCTTTATTGTTGTGAGTAGGTGCACCGAGCATTTTGGACACAATTACCCTCATCTTCGGTTGAATTGATCACTTTTTGCACATTGACCTCATTGTATGCCTAGCTATGATCAGGTGTTTCAGTTATTTCTTGCTCATCTTCCTCATATTCACCCATTATGGATTGACAAGGATCAACTTCCTTTATTAGGTCAAATTCCTGCCTTGGTAAAAAATGATTAGTAATTTGGTCCATCCATTGGCAAAACTCCTCCTTTTGTATAGTGTTATTTCTAATTTTTGCCCTCCACTGGTGTACTTCCAGGTTGAAATACTTAAGGGTAGGTTCCTACGATTGAGATCTCTTGCCATCGGCCATTTTATGGTTGATTTGCAATTTGTAAGCCTTTCTTGGTAGGTGGAATTAGGTTTTGAAAAGAATTTTGCAAAAAATTTGTGTTTAGTTATAAATTTTTGCAAAAAAATTTGTAAAATTTCACAAAAATTGGTTTTCAACTATTTTGAATTTTGAATTTTTGAAATTTGGCATGGTGGGAAATGATGTCAGTAATAGTCACAATTTGAATTTCGAATTTGAAATCGGTGGGAGCAGCAGGGATCTAGCAGCAGCAGTAAGTGGTGTGAAAGGCAGTGAGAGGTGGTACAAAAGGCAAGGCGAGCAGGTGGCATGGAAGCACAAGGAAGACATGGTGAGTCAATAGATAAGTGGGAAAATTTTAAGGCATGAGTTACAAGGAGAATGTGTGGTCGAGCTTCGCACAAAGGGCCCAAAGAGAGCGTGATCGAAGTTACATTTTATTGTATGTGCAAAAAGACTTTTAAACTCTCCTTCACCTTCGGCTTTATGAATGTGGGATTTTTGTTTAATGTTTTTTTTTTATGCTATCTTCGACGTTGGAGAATTTTCCACCGGTGGTCGGGATAATTACAAACCTTAGTATAAAATTTAAATAATTTTAAACTTTCACCGGTTTCTTTTATCTCACGCCTGAAAACATCATAGAGCAATATTTTGATCAGATTTTTGTTATCTAAATCCATTCGTTGAATCTGAATTGCTTGTAATAAATTTACAAGGATCTGTGGATGTATTTAAAAAAAATTTATTGATATTTTTATGTCGAAAATCGTCGAAAGTGCTCTGGTGCGCTTGAAGTTATCAACAATAGTTGTGAATCGATGGGGGTATGGATTTAAATGGTGGCTTATTATGGTCTTATTGGGTAGTAATGCTCAATAATAGGTTAATTATATAATATGGAGAAAAAAATAGATATGGAATGGAGTAGATATGGTGTGACACCGGGTAGATACGAAATGAAGTACAAGCAGGATTGAATGGTGAGCGAGAAACTAGTTTGATAGCATAGGATTTTTTATGGCTCTGATACCAGTTGGTAGGAACCTTGTTCCTGGCAGTGGTGAAGGATGAAAACTAGATGGATTTGGATGCAAAACAAGAAGAAATATATAAATCACCTTTGAAATGGATTGTTGTTTCACTGGAGGAATCCCTGCCAATGCTTTTAATAAATTGTATTTTCTTATTTCATGGATGAGGAGTTCTATGCCTCTCCCTAATATTTATATATAACCTAGGGTTATGTTAATGAAAGGACGTGACTATTCACATTTAGTAAATAATATGATAATTAATGAATTAACTCTTAATGTTAGGATGGAGGATCCTAACAAAGGGTCCTCCTTGCCCCTCAACTCCACCCCTACCTTCTTCCAAGGGAGACTTTGTTTTATAGATTGATAAGTATGGCCATTGGTCAATTGAATGACTCAAAGGTGAATTACCTGTAACCCCATGTGAGAAATGAGATTTGACAATAGTTTTGCCATGAAAGCTTATATTTGGGTCTAAAATCATGACATTCAACTTTAGCTATGAGATTCCTTGATTTGCTTTAGTTTGAGATGATTCTAAACTGATAACTTGATTTGACATAAAAAGTTTTATGTCAACCTTCTTTGCATCTCATATTCTTTCCCTTGATCCCTCTAACTCATGTTTCTTATGCGTTGACTCGATAATATAACCGACCTATGAATCATGTTCCTGAAGGGAAAATTGCATCTCATTCTCATCCTTAAAAACCCCTCTTTCTACCTTACAATGCCAAACCTTCCTCAAAAAAATAAGAGAACAATCCCTCATAATATACCCATAATTATGACAACACACACACCTAAAAGGTACACCAATGTAGTCTAGGGTTTAAACATGCATCCCTTTGTTGTACTTCAACATAATTTCCCCCATCAATCCATCTCTCCAATCCACATCAACAAGAATCTTGGCCATTGTTCTCAAGCATGAGGATTGATACCTCTCGTCCACCTCCAAAAAAGAACCAATGTAGTTGCCTATGGCTTGGAAAATATCTCTAGATCAAAATTCTAGTGGCAGCCCTGTAACTTTACCCATACATGGTGAGTAGGTATATGAGTGTTCCTAGGGTCAAAACAAGGGTCTCACAATTCAAGAATTAACGAAGTTGACCCCAAAACCATTTTTCCAACAAAATCTTTGCCACATCTTCCTTAGTCCTAAATTGAAATGATAACCACCCTCTTACTAGAAGTAATAAACTAGACACATACCCTAGGACTTCCATCCATTCATTGGTCATCCAATTTTCCAAGGATTTTTCAAAAAAAACATGCCCATAAAACCTCCCGATAAGGATTTTCTTTGAGAATTCAATCTCCTATGACTAATTTTTCTCTCTATATGAATGGCTAGATCTATGAAGTTATAATTTTATTTACACCATGAATAAATCCTAACCTTGCATAGAAGAGGAATCCTTGAAACACAGTCAATTTTACAAATGTTCCATAGATCTTGATATTTTTTGTCAAACAACTCACATTCTCTTCATATCCATGTTAAAAATGGCATTCTTTAACCTCAATATCATGGTATAGTAGGAACCAAAGGACTAGACCTTGGAGTTTACCTTAAAGATACTTGCTTCCACCCTCTTGAGTGCTTCCTCCTTTCAAGGCCCTATAGTCTTCCTCCACCATAAAACCCTAGCACGATTTGTTGTCTATCCAATTGGCCAATTTGTGAAGTTAAAATTTTATTTATACTATGAATAAACCCTATCCCTACACAAAAATAAGAATCCTTGAAATGCAACTAATTTTACAAATGTTCCAAAGATCTTGATATTTTTTGCCAAACATCTCACATTCTCTTCAAATCCATGTCAAAAATGACATTCTTTGACCTAAATATCCTGGTACAATAGGGACTGTAGGACTGGACCTTGCAGTTTACCTTAAAAATACCTGCTTCCACCCTCTTCAATGCTTCTTCCTTCCAAGGCCCTATAATATTCCTCCACCACGAAACCTTAACTTGCACAATTTGTTGTCTCTCCGAACGACCAAATTTGTGAAGTTAAAATTTTATTTATACTATGAATAAACCCTATCCCTACACAAAAATAGGAATCCTTGAAACACAACCGATTTTACAAACATTCCAAAGATCTTGATATTTTTTGCCAAAACATCTCACATTCTCTTTAGATCCATCCTCCTATCTTGCCTTGTCTCAATTACCTGTATTATTATTAGGAAAGAAAAATTATGGATAGTGTTTGTCATTAGCTCTATTTCATTAACATTAATATCTTCTTGGAGAAAAACTAAAAGTGTTGGGGATGCTATAATCCTTTCATCATTCCTTTCTAAGACTAAGTGTTATTTCAGTTCACCTTGATGTGAAGCCTCTTTTGATAGTTAGATAGTTGTCTTCCCTCTTGACATGGCAAAATATGTGTTTATGTTAGGTTTTTATTACATCATATCCCATGCAGAATGACATTTGGTATAGCCACCCATCACAAGATCTATGCATGCACTACATGATAGAGGTAGTTGCAAGTTTAGTTAGAGGTTTGTTATGCCAACAATAGTCAAACTATGTATTTAAACACCTATCATTTCATAATGTATATCATTGAATCATTGAGTTCTAACATATGGTATTAGAGCAAGTAGAAGGAACAACCATCTCTCCTTCTGATCCTTCTCTTATTTCAATCCATAGAAGCTTAGGGAGCACTCTATTGAGGAAAGGTTTTCAAGGTAAATAACTTTGTCGAATATTGTTTAAGGTTAAACTCAAAAGAATAGGTAATCATCATCTTTGTGAAGCAATTCCACTAAAGAAAATCAAAACACTTGGTTAAACTCAAAAGAAGAGTTAACCATATTCTCTATGAAGCAATTCCATAGAAGAAAATAAATAACTTATGGACAAACCTTAAAAGAAATGTAATCATCTCCATGAAGCAAAATTCCATGAAAGACTCAAATTTTAAATAAGTTATAGATATTTTCCGAATAAGAATCAAGGCCTACAGGTGATGCTTTTGATATTATATTCCCACAAGAACATGAGGAACCTACAAGAAAATATGAGAAAATTGCTACATTGCCTCTCTTGGGTTATTCATAATCAATTCATTTTGATAGGTATATCACCTTTGAGCCAAGACAAATGTTGAAGTAGGATGACTCACACAGTCTTATATCATTTTCTAAAAGTGTAAGGAACTTTCCAAGCCTTAGTTGAAGCCAACCACTTGATAACAAAGTTTTGTTCTTATCTGGTGGCTTTTAAAGCCTTATACTTAATATGAAATTACCACATAAAAGTAATCACATGATCGAATATAATAAAGTTACAATAGAATGGATCCAATAATAATTTGTAACAAAGATATGAGATAAATAATATGTAATATCAAGGCTTTAACAAGATAAAAAATAATATTCAATGATATACTTAAATATGAATGTAAAGCTTGAAATATACAATACAACACCACTTACAATACTAATTGCTCAAATGTATGTAAACTTGTATTACTCATATTTCTGTTACAAATCTCTCATAGAGATGACACTATAGAACATTGTAGACTATGTAGGCAATGTAGGTGATGTAGGTGATATAGACGATGTCCTCTATGGAGTAATATATAGTCATTCTAGGATGACTCTTTGGTTACTATGACTCTTCCTTTCCATATGCCAAGCCTTATGACTCTTGGATTTTCTACTTGACACTTGCATACACATGCACACTTGTACTTGACTCTTCCTAATCTAAGGACACATGTGCACACTTACATATTGGACACTTGTGCACATTTACACTCTCAACACTTGCACTCATATAAACATACCACAGGCATTTCTTGCACATTATTACATTACATGAAATATTAACTCATTTATCTAAGACACAATCCTACTCTAATATTTACAATGATGTACTAAGGTGGTACATTGGTATGTACCAAATAATGTAATATTCTCCAACACTATCAAGGTAGCAATGCGGGCGTTCTAGTTGGAACGACCATTGAATGACAAAAAAAGGAAAAAGCATACTTTGCATGAATAAGAAATTGCTCAAGCAAAGCGTCTAAATTTAGCAAGCTCATCTCTATTTGCATCAAACAACAAAGAACAAACTTCACAGGAAGAAGGAAATGACCAAGCAAACTAAACAAACTTGTGAACATTTATATTGAATGACAAAGTGCAAGGATCACGAGTCGTTAAAATGAAGTAAGCATCCAATGCATTTATAATCATTTTTATTAATAGGGAATTAGGTGTGTAATTTAATAAATATTAGTTGTTGTAAGGATTAAGGGCACCATTATCATTGAATGCACCCTTATCCGTTCCATATCTTGTAATTACCTATTTATAGGCGTATGTTATCAATGGAATATAAGTTTTTTTTGGTTTATCAATTTATTTTCTTGTGATTACAATTTTTATTCCATATCATTTGGTATCAGAGTCGGTTGCGGAATCAAGGCTAGTATCCTCTTCCTCTAGATCAGTTCAGATGGGGAATGAGAACGCCTCCGTAGTCGGATCCGTGGAGTAGCTTTCTTTGGTTCAAACACATTATTTTGTCGGTCCTACAAATTATCTCAATTTGTATGCGATTTCATCCCGCCTAGGCCATGCACTTTTGGCAAAACCAAAATATTTGATCATCTTCATTTCGTTTTCATACGTGTTTGTGATTTGGTGTGATTTATTTACGACATTGATCCATGTTTTTCAAACGTTCATCTATCCTTCGTCCGTTTTGTGCTCATTCAAAATCACATCATCTGTTTCCCCCTTTAATAGAATGATGTTGAGTACAAATCTCTTGCGTGATGAGGTCTCTGCCTAACTTATCATCCTCATCGCAAACTTTCAAGATATTCTTGTAGTCATGCATTAGATGTCTATCAAAGATCTCACTGAAGATCTCATTGTTGAATCTCATGATATCGTTGCCAAACTCCAAGCCATTCATGTAAAAATGCTTACTACCATAGCTGCTAAATATTTTGGTGCTACTGAAGATCTTATTGAAGGAAATCAAGATTTCATTCCTGATCTACACATTGAAGATTTTACAGCCACACCTAAATTCGAACTAAGATATCTAGGTAAAATTTCCAGTATATTTCCATTAGACCATGTGGCTTCCGTTGCTCTTGAAGCAGATCTGAGCTTTGAAGCTCCTGATGTCGAGCTTGGGAGTTCCAATCTCCTATTGTCGGATGCTGATCCGCTAAACACGACTTTCATATCATTTTCTTCGATGTATTATGACCATTTCCTGCATTGGCACCTATTGTTTTGTGACCACGATCATGTTTTATGGCTTTCATAGTTTACCATCATCCCAAACAATATTCCAATTGCTCCTTCATTGTTTTTCAACAGCTGGCACTTCTCATCTTTTGGGTGCTCTACAACATTACCCAGGACTCTTGGTACATTTGCCCATACCATAGTTGTTATTCATCCTCAGCACCGACCCCTTGTCTCCTTTTTTGGTCATAGCCAACTAACCGCTCGTTATTTTGATGCTTCACAGAACATCACCTATCGCCCGTCATCACGATCTACATATTTAACCGTTGATTTGTTGTCTTTGGCCTTGATTCACACTATATTCAGCTCTAGCATTCTTCGTGATACGTTTTTGTTCTCTAGTGTAGCTATTTTTCCTACACGTGTCCACCTAGTGCCTTGGCCATTGCCAAGGCCACCGTTGCCAATTTTTAGCCTTTGTGTCGCTTTCGACCATAGTAACCAGACTCTTTGGGTAGCTATCAAAATCTTCTACCACAATATCATTTTTTTACCATTTCAACCATGGTCATCGATGTATGCCACACCGCACTAACGATTCAGGGCTCTCTTTCTATTCTCGATATCGTTTTTAGGTAGAACATATCATTTTTGGATGCTCTTAGCCATCCCATGCAACTAACATCCGCTATTGTGGCATTGATCCCCGCATCTGGTCGATCTAGTGCCACTTCATCTATGTGCACAAATATCTGTGCTGGTTCCTTTTGTGTCATTGCCGACGTCCTTGCACATTTTCAACTACTACTTCACCATGGCCTCCTCCATGTGAAGACCGTTCCATTCATCGATTGCTTCATCACTGGCAGTTCCTCCTACAGATTCTAGAAACTTTGTGCTTCGCTTATAGATTTTCTTGATAACAATCGTATCAATGCACGCCTCTTCACTGTGCATACTAGTCCATGACGATGCAGATTGCACCATGTGGTTTGACGTGCACATCTTTGGACCCACTCTTTTGGTGGCCTTGTTGTTCAGATCTCACACACTGCATCGATATATTTTCATCGACGAATCTCAAAATCTTATTTTTGACGTCCATACATTGTCTCCCCGATGATTTACAGTACGATTTTTGGATTTTCTCACGTTGTCATCAACTTTTCGATGCTCGCGAGCCTCCTTCTGGCGAACCAAATATTTTTTTTGGTTGTGATCTAACATCTTCCACCATTTCGAGTGCCCATTTGCGCTTTCTTCAATCCGCTATTGCAGTTTTTCAATAGCTCCTAGTTTTTCTGGCACACAATCATTTTCGGTGACAACCATTATTCCACATGCTAAGGTTTAATCATTTTGCGACAAATAATTTCATCGTAGACGTCTGTCCTTTGCGTTTTCGGTAGATTCTAATTTTTTGGCAATGTCTAGGAGGGAAGGCAATGTTTTAAAAACAAATTGTTATATGGCATTATCCCACATCGATAGTGTTGGGTACCTTTCGTGCTTCAAATACACCGTGGTCTCCATACGTTAATAGCCAGATTTGCTAGCTTCCATCGACCTTCCTTCTTACGCCCCCTCCCGCCCTCCCCTTGCCTTTGACTTGTCTTCGCTTCTGCTTGATTTTCCTACTATTCAGTCCTGATGTTCCCATCAAGTATTCTGAGTTGTGCATCTTCTATCACATTAGCATGGTTGGTCGTGTCCACACAGTTATCCACCCGTCCCTACGTCTAATCCATCACATCAAGTATGGTGATGTCATCCTATTGTCACCTCGATCGATGTGTTTGTATGATGTGCTATCACATTAGCATGGTTGGTCGTGTCCACACAGTTATCCACCCGTCCCTACGTCTAGTCCATCACGTCAAGTATGGTGACGTCATCCTATTGTCACCCCGATCGATGTGTTTGTATGATGTGTTTGCATTGGATTTCTTGTCACCTCGGTCAACGTCCAGTCCAACGTGTTCTCGAACATGTCAGGTTTCGTGTCAGAGTTCATGTGTTCCACACTATGTTGCCAATAATTTTTCAATGCGCACTCTAATCATTAATGGTGCATCTCACATTAAAAAAAAAGATAATTTTTTTAATGTTGCATCGTTAATGGGTGCATCTTCACCACTTTTCCTTCAATAAGCATCCTTGTCCTTAATGCGTAGTGATATTTAAAACAAACATTTAATGCAGATGACATTTAATTTTTCCGCCTGGAACATAGTTTGAGGCAGTTTTCTTCGACATCAGTTGCTACTATATTCTGCCATTTGAAGGACCCACTTTCTGCTGTCCATCAGCCTAGCAGTGTTTACAATCATTGGAGAGCATTTTCAGAGTCCAACTCAGATCCAATGCCATATTTTAGTTTTTTGAAGGCTTGTGCAAATTTAGCATTTTGGTCATTGTATTTTTGTAACAGGAGTACATTTTCGGTTGTACCCGATACTCCTGGTTGTTTTCCTTCTTTCTCTTCCACATTTGTACACATTGGGGACCAATGCTTCTTCAATGGGGAGGAATGATAGGGAATTAGGTGTGTAATTTAATAAATATTAGTTATTGTAAGGATTAAGGGCACCGTTATCATTGAATGCACCCTTATCCGTTTCATATCTTGTAATTACCTATTTATAGGCGTATGTTATCAATGGAATATAAGTTTTTTTTGGTTTGTCAATTCCTTTCCTTGTGCTTGCGATTGTTATTCCATATCATATATATATATATATATATATATATATATATATATATATATATATATAGGTGAACATAGAGGTTCAATGTGAGGTGAAAATTGAACACCAACAAAAGACATGTAGGTATTTTACTTTGAAGAACTTAGAGATAATAAGCTGAAGTATCATTGCTCATCTTGACCAAGCGATCATCTCACAAAAATTTAAAACTTCTCACAAATCATGGTGGAAATATGGTGGATGGAGAAGTACACCATCCTAAGTGGGCGCAAGGTCATATCCACAAAGCAATTAAAATCTTTAGCTCTCGTTGTAATTGTGTGAGGCTAATTTCACAAAGCCATCATTTGACCAAGTGTCCAACAAGTGAGAGTTCCACCTAAAAAGTGGACCAACATTTCACCCAGTAAAGGAGATTCATCAAGAAGGCTCGGGTCAAGGTGTTTCAACAATTCAACATCTCAAAGCAATACCTTCCTTGTTTTTAGATGTCTATATCGTGAACACATGGACATTTCTAGCACAAATACCCAAAAATGCAAGGTACAAGTTCCACTTCCTGTTAGGTTTTGATGCTATATACTTAAGAAAATGCAAACACAAGATATAAAATGAGCATGCAATATTAACTATATGATAATGATAATATCTTAAGCATGTAAATAGCATGAGAAACTTCTAAAAATACTCATAAGATAACCATCAATGAAAGCTCATGAAAAATACAAGAAATTAGAATCTACTAATGCATGTTATGAGCAATGCATCTCTCACACTTTACATTACAATTCTTAGTCACATATATATAGTAGCATGTGACTCTTCACTTACCTACTCTAAAGATACATGTACTATGCATGAAGTACACATGTGCACGTGCACACGTAACTATAAAATACAAACCATGTACCCATGGTGTTATATTGATATGTATCAAATAATGTAATATTCTCTAATACCCCCCTGTATTACATTATTTGGGATGAACTTTTTTTTTTTTTTTTAAAGCAAAAATCCCTTGTGGGGTCGCCTTGGTCTGAGAGACCACGAACAGAGGGTTCGACACCGTCAAAGTCACCCGAGAGTCGCACCCGACCCTGCCCGTACCAACATTATCAATTGGATTTTGGGTACCCAATTCAACTTTTTGGTAGGGTGGATATTTGAACTTGGGACCTCCCTTGGGGGATTGCCCTCTCCTCTCCAACTCACCTACAACACCTGGGTGGGATGAACTTCTTTTGATCTACATAGATGATCTCTGAATATTTGAAATTTGTTCCTGCTTAGAGCTTTTGTAAATATATTTGCTAGTTGTAATTTTATAGGGATATACTTCAAACTTATATGATGATTCTGAAAATGATCTCTAATGAAATGATATTATGCTTCAATATGGTTAGTTCATTCATGTACAATTGAATTTTTGATCAAGTTGAGAACACCTTGATTATCACAATATATTAGATTTGGAGTTCATTTAATTCCCATATCAAATAAAATATATTGTAACCATAAGTCTTCGCAGGTAGTATCTCTTACCGCATGGTATTTTGCTTCAGTAGATGATTATGCTATTGTATGTTGTTTCTTACTATCCCAAGATATTGATCCTGACCTTAGATAGAAAATGAATCCTGAAGTAGATTTTCTATAATCAATAGAACCAACATAATAAAAATCTGAATAACCTTGTAGACAAAAATCTTTGATATTATTCATAAAAATTAGTCCATAATCTGTAGTTTTTTTAACATATAGCATTATTCTTTTTGAAGCTTTCCAATGACTCTTTTGGCCCTTACATGAATCTTGAAAGATAGTTTACAATAAAGACTAGATCAGGTCGAGTATTTGTCAAGTACAAAAGACTCCCAATTAATTGTCGATACCTTGTAGTTGAGATCAAAGGTGTTTCATCATTTTTGGATAATTGAATTCCTTCTTCCATAGGTGTATCTTTAGGTTTACAGTAATTCATTCTATATTTTTCTAGCAGAGGTTTTGCATATTTAGACTATGTAATAATTATATTGTCTTCTTATCGATAAATTTCTAGACCAAGACAGTAATCTATCATTTCAAAAGCTTTCTCAAGATCCTTTTTTATTTCACTTATTTGTTTTTCAGAGCTTCTAATAATCACTATATCATCAAAATACACTATAAGAATTAGTATATCATTTCCAACTTTCTTTGTATATAGACTAATATTAGATGTACTTCGTTTGAAACTATGTTGCAATAAATGATTATTAGTTTTTATGCTCCATGCTCTAGGGACTTGTTTCAGACCATACAAGGATTTTTTTTAATTTGCAAACCTGATGTTATTGATCTTTAATAAAAAATCCTTTTGGTTGTGACATGTAGACTTCTTCTAAGTCATCGTTAAGAAAAGCACTTTTTACATCCATTTGATGAAATTTCCAATCCTGATGAGCTGCCAAAGCCCATACTGTTATGATAGCAATCATTCTAGCTATTGGTGCAAATGTCTCTTCATAACCAATTCCTTCTATCTAAGTATATCCTTTGGTTAATAGTTGAGCTTTGTACTTGTCAAGTGTCCCATCTACTTTATATTTAATATTGTAAATCCATTTGCAACCTACAACTTTCTTTCCAGGAGGTAATTCTACCAGATTCCATATTTTGTTCTTTTGTAGTGATGAATATTCAGATTCCATAGCTACCTTCTAATATGAGTTATTTAGGGCTTGAAGTGTTGATGTTGGCTCTATTGTGGTTCTTAGTAATCCTCTATTTATTCTACTTTGACTATGAGTTTGAGGCCTTGTAGTAGTAAGATCTAGCATTTGTTCCAAATTTGATTCTTTGAGTGTGTTTCTAAGCCATATTGGTTCCTTCCTTTGAAAATTTGTGGAAGTTTTTGTGTATTCACTCTATTCATTTTGATATTTTGACTCTATTTCTTCATTTTCTAAATCTTCCTCTAAGAAATCTAAAACAACTTCTACATCATTATCATGAATTTCAATTCTAACCTTGATCTTCTCATAAAAGACTACATCTCTACTTATATATACCTTCTTTGTACTTGGATCTATTATTCTATACCCTGTAGATTCACCATCATAACCAACAAATATTCCAATCATAGTTTTTTCATCTAATTTTGTCTTCTTTTGTTTTAGAATATGCATATAATCTTTGCATCCAAAAATTCTTAATTTTATAATATTTGGTTTTTGTCCTGACCATGCTTCTTTTGGTGTAACATTCTTGAGTATTCTTGTAGCTAATCTATTTTGCAAATATATTGTTGTTTTCACTGCTTCTGCCCAACACTAAGAATCAAGATGAGCTTCTTTTATCATGCACCTTACCATTTCTATTATAGATCTATTTCTTCTTTCTATAATTCCATTTTGTTGTGGTGAATATGCTATAGTGATTTATATTTTAATTCCATTTTCTTCTAGAAATAGATTGGATTCTTTTGATACAAATTCACCTCCTCTATCTGAAAAAAGGATTTTGATAGTTTTCCTTGATTATTTTCAACTTGGAGATTGAATTGTTTAAAACAACTAAAAGCTTCTGATTTATACTTCAAGTATACCCACATTTTCCTAGTATGATCATCAACAAATAACTAAAAATATTTATGTCCTCCAATACTAGTAACATTCATTGGACCACATCAATATGTATATATCAATTCTAATGGCTTTTAGTACTTATGTTGACAAAGTTTAAAAGGAATTCTATGTTGCTTTCCTGCCAAACATTATGGAAAAATAAGAGATTCCCAAGATATATTTGGTATCCCTTCAACCATTTTATGTTTGACCATTTTGTTTATGTATGATGCACTAGTATGTCCCAACTATTTATGCCATAGATCTTTTGTTTCCAATGTTGTAAATGAAAGGGCTGAGTGTGTAGCAGTATCCAGAACACATAGACTACCTTTATAGGATTCTGAAGCTATCATTTTTCCTTGTTTGATGATACGACATTGTTTTCTTTTATTATTAACTTTGAATTCTATTGTCATATCTTGATCCATGAGTTGAGAAACTAAAAGAAGGTTGGTAGTTAATCCAAGAACATACTATACATTATGAATCATTCCTTTTCTATTTATCAGATTAATAAGAACGTATCCTCTATTTTACTTTATATGTCTTACTATCTACTATAACAACTGGTTTCTCTTTTTTTGCTTGTAAGGAATTAAATAATTGTTTGTTTTTAGTCATATGTTTGTTTGCTTTTGAATCTATGTAACAATAATTCATAGTTATTTTTGCTTTCCAATTCTAGTCAAGTCTTTGTTTTGCTTCTAGTGTCTTTCAATTTTGAATATTATAGTTTCTAAATTTTAATAACCTAAATTTGGTGTTGAACTACTTACAACTCCCTAGTTGGAAATTTATAAACAAGTATTTGCAAATTATTTTTTTCTATTTCAATATATAAATCCTTATACCTCTAATTTAGACTATTTGCAAAAATATTTCTATGCACTTTGAATGAGGTAATTTCATAATATTTCTAAATAATTCTCCCTTCAATAAACTTCTAAGGCATTTAATAATACTAATAAGGTTGTAAACTATTCCTTATTTATCCTTTGATTATAAAACCTTGTGTATAATGCAATAATTAACTTGCCTTCAATATTATGCCTTGTATCCTTTGCAAAGGTTATAGGTTAGATTGAAAACTTATTGCCTCCTTTAATGTAGCACTCCAAAGGTATACTGCACCCTGTGTTCTCATGATGCTCTCCTTCCAATGTGGTACATTCAATGCTTTCTACACTCAAAATTTGAAGCTTTGACTATGGCCTTCAACGTAGTACATAAACCTTAATATTTAGCACTTCACTTTCTCCTCTTGACTGTGTTCTATCTTTGTTCTCTAAGCTCACTATTGACCCTTCAAATTACATCTTTCTCTTCCCTTGAATCTTCGAATATGCACCAATTTATAGATCATAACTCTCTCCTATTCACCGTGTTCTATCTGTGTTCACTACATATGTTGTGTTCTCTTTGACGTATCCCTTTAAGATGTTATGTAAAGACTAATGATTTCCTCCTATAAAAATACTTGGCATACAAATTATTTATTCTCTTATGGTGCTTAGATGCTCCTTACCTATTGATACTTTGTATCCTTGGTGACACTTGTCCTCTTACACCTACAATGTTTGTAGATGGATGTTATAATTTGCTCCTCCTTGATAACATTCAAGTTATCATTGAACTTCCTTTTGTAGCAACTATTTCATTTTCTAGGTACTTAGACTCTCCTTTCTATGGTTGGTGATCTATATTTAACATGCCAAATGGCATATTGTAACCTTATCTTTTGTTATATTCTTCAATGCTTCTTCTTTCTATGTAACACTCATCAATGAGCAATATCCAACCTCTTATGTTGCTCTTTCTCCTGTATGCATTATGCTGGCTGTAATTCAAGTGTTTCTACCTCATTTTTATATTATATAGCAAGCATTATATCAAATGATGCTAATCCTTACATTGTCCTCCTTTGAACGATATTGAAATACGTTTGTGCAACCCTAATGATGTAAACTTAACCATCTCAATACTTATTGGATTATGAAACTCCTCCTCAACTATATTCTTAGCCATACGATGGTGGTGCTTTAGATATATTTTCTTAATGATGGTGGTAACTCTTATATGTTGGTTTAGTGGTTTTTTTGGTTGCTCAATCTTGGCAATGGTTGATATCATCTTCTTGGTGGTACTCTTACCTTGTTGTTTGGCACTCTACTACGTAAATGGCACTACACTTGAATACTTATATTGAATAGAAATTTATGCTCATTTGTTGTAACGTATTGCCAACTGTTATACGTAGCTTTAGATAGACAATAGTTATTGCTTTCCCCCTTGTAGTTTTAGTTACACTAGTTTTCTTGAAACAATAGCTTTCTTATCCAATGTGGTGGCGCCTCTTCTCTTCGCCAAGACTTGGTAATGATGGTTTTCCTTCCATGACAGACTCTCCTTGTCTCTATGCTTGGTGGTTTCTTTTTGGATAACTCCAAGCTTCTAGATAGTGCCAAAATATGTGCCTTTCAAATAGAATAATACTTCTATTTTTTGCTGCAACTTATTTACTTTCCAAGAGATAAAAAGGATTTGATTTCTTTTCTTATTCTAATTTTAACTTCTCCTATATCTATTGCAAGTTTTAATCCCTTAGAAATGTTATCATCTCCAACCTTGAAGATATAATCTTGAGATCTTTCGTATAGACTCAAATTTCATACCCCTTTCCTTCAGGCTAATGGATTTGTGCCTAGAAGGGGAATGGAAAATAGGGGGTCTACACCTCAAACGAGAGGTACTTGTGTCATACCCTCTTTGGTGATTGTCGATGAATTATGGTGGGTTCACCAGGAAACTTTTAACGATGGTTTCCACATCTATGCAATATGAAATTTTGATGAGTTATTTGTTTAACATACACCTAAAGTATGGACAAAGTGTAACTATACCTAGACTACATGCATTTCAGTTTTTATGAAAGCAACACACAATGAACAAGAAATTTTCAAAACCAAATGCAATGCAACAAATCTATAGATGCAAGGCAATAATTCTATGCTACCTATGCGTATATATATAAATTGTTTTTTTTATGTTATGAAGATGATCTACAAATGAAATAGACAAAGAATTAAAAACTGAATCAAAACTAACTTGATTGGATACTTATCTAGTTTGGATGGTTGAAGCAGAATGAATTTAGACCTAATAAGCAGATTTAGGTCTGGCATGTGGATTTAGACCTAACAATGAATTTAAACTTGACAAAGAATACAGATCTAACAGCAAATTCGGACCTACGAAGCGCACATTCGGATTCACAAAAAATCTACAAATAATCAAATAGGATACTAGAATTTGCATTTAATGGGATCAAAATGTAATACACAAGTTGTTAATATGGATCCAAAAATATTAATTTACCCCTGTGTGTGTTTGTACAAATTTGGAACTGACAAGTGAATTCAGACCTGAGAAGCGCATGTTTGAAATCACTGAAAGAGAAAGAAAACTTAAACTTACTAATGTAAAATGCTAAGGATGATCAAGAACTAGTGCACATGGAAAGATTATACCAAATTACTCCTCTTTTATTGCTTGAATGATGATGACACAACTAGAATATTAGCTAAACCTGTAGTAAAACTCATGAAAAGGAACGCTCAAATCCCATTAACCGACAAAACCATCATTAGTCCTATTTAGGAGGTAAACTAGTGATCTTAAAGGTGAGGAAAAACTAGAATCTACAAAGAAAATAGAAAACAAATCAGGGTTGTTAGGGAAAATTGGGAAAATTCCCAAACTAAATGAATTCAAAACTGGATGGCACACATTCGAATTCATGAAAAATCTAGATTTGCCGAAATTGGGTTTGAATCCAAATGGTCACTAACCGTTATTAGCTGGCATACTATTTTTAGAAAATTAAGATGTGAGCCACTCAGGTCCAAATTTGCTAAAAATAGCAAAAAGACAAAATAGAGGTTAAACGGGCATGAATAAAGATGTAGGCGACTGAGGGGGGGAATTATATTACTAGGGGATACTAGGAATTTTAAAGTGGATTAAAATTGTATGGCTATATTTTGCCCCCTCTTTGGCTCATTTATGAACAATAAATGCATCAAAGAAAGATGTAACTTCTAAAAGACAAATAACCACACTACAAAACAAAATTAATTTTTGTATGTATATATATTTTAGCCTAGGGTGCCCCCTCGAGTTTTGTGTGTAATTTTGACATTCGTTGCAAAACTTAAAATTTAGAAAAAGCAAAAGTGGGATAAACAAAAAGGGGTAAAAATAAGAGTTTAGGGTAAAACCTTAATTCATTTTTACCCAAACTATCTAAATTTGCTCTGGAGAAAAATGGTGTTACCGCCTCATTGAGCAAACGAGGTGTGAACGGGAGGCAACAGAGCAGGCACAAGGATGTGGGTAAGCACCAAACTGAACTTTATTTTTATATTTTATAATTTTTATTTAGATTTTTTTAGATTCATCTGAATTTCTAT
This sequence comes from Wollemia nobilis, assembly GCA_028583015.1. Lineage (NCBI taxonomy): Eukaryota > Viridiplantae > Streptophyta > Pinopsida > Araucariales > Araucariaceae > Wollemia > Wollemia nobilis. The sequence continues at coordinate 11,027,346 of JAQPPZ010004624.1, read as the reverse complement.
CATGTAACCGGATGGGATGAAGTCGAACGTGCCAGGCGAATTAGGGTGTCCTAATTCCTTCTTGTGCACCATCCAAATTTATAAATTTACACCTGTTAGGCAAATTCAGATGTATTCATTCTAACAAGATATCTCAATTCATGAATTCAGACTTGCTAGGTGAATTTGAGCGTCTAAATTTGCTTTCATAGTACGTTCGAATTCGTGAATACAGAAGGTGAAACATGTTCGAATTTGCAAAGAAAGAAGGATTTTACATTTTCTTGGTATTATTTTACAATTTATGATCTTTATTTTTAATGTTTTTATTGATTAAATTTTGTTTGCAGCATGGTACTCTAAAAAATTGACAGTGGTGATACAAGGGATTTGAAGAGCAGGTAAAGGAGTTATTGATGCATATAAAGATGTGATAGAGTAGGTGGGGCTCCTCCATGTGGTTGAGATGCTTCGGATAGATGTAGATTATCCTTTACTCATGGATCTAGCAGAGAGATAGTATATGGGATCCTCCACATTCCAGTTACCAATAAGAGAGATGATAATGACCCTGAAGGATGTATGTAGAATCCTATGAATTCCAGTTAAGGGTTAGTTTGTATATCCATCAATGACACAGACACATGTAGTAGAGCAGTTGACTGAAGACCCTAATTTTCTAATTTATCAGAGTGGGATCAGTATAAAGGGGATGATAGCAACACAGGTTATTTCCAGGTTGACAATGGTGTTGTCTAGGATAGTCATAAATTGGTTATCATATCATCAGAGCGGGAAACACCTTCCATGGGCTCTTGTAAGGGTAGTGGCAGATATGAGAGATACCAGTAGATATTTTGTGTGGGGTCTATTTGTGTTGTGTTGTTTATATAGGATATTGTATAATTTCATGTATAAGCACAATCGTGGCCTAGTTCTCACCACATTGTTACAGGTGTAAAGTTGGGAACATATTATAGTGAGGAGACTTGTTGGACTACCACATCAATGGATAGAGGGACATCCTATTGTATTCAGGTGGGCTCTCATGGGAGGAGGACATGGGAGGATGACTGGTGGATTGGAGGAGGCTAGATGGGTGATAGATGATTTACTTCCTCATTGCATCATCTAGAGACCCTGGTAGAGACATCTCGATTGGGATGAGGATGATGAGGAGCTAGCTTGGGTGCAGTAGATATGGTGGCTATGATAAAATAAGGGAGAGGTAGAGCTGCATCATGTTGATTGAGTACAATGTTAGTTTAGATTGACACAGGGGTTACCCAAGGTACAAGATTTTTGGTACCAACAGGTGACACGAGATCCATCGATTATTGGGGGTGATCCTGACCTCACCAGATTTTTAGAGCTCGATGAGGATGAATCTGTAGTAGTGTTTCCAAAGTAGGATAATGTAGAAGTAGAGGATGGATACCTCTAGTGGTATAAGGCCCTTAGATATACAAAAATTACTTGTGAGAGAGCCAATGCAGAGCAACAACTGCTCGACAGACAGTTGTTGGCAGACTAGAATAGGGAGGGGGATTTTTGGTACAAAGGGTGATCAAACCTTGGATGATATGGAGGAGAGCAAAGTATATAGCTCCTCGATAGGAGAGAGCACCTCAGTAGGAGGAGGCACCTAGGTTGTAGGGGGAGGATATACCTCTACATAGTGAAGTTGGTGAGATGGACACGAAGGACATTAGGGAGACCTAAGGAGATGACCAATGATGGATAGTCAAACTAGAGACTCAAGTGGAGGCTCAACAAGATGATATAGGAGTACTAAAGACTCAGGTGGTTTATCAAGTGCAACAGATAACCATATATATAATATGTATCCAGACTATTGAGGCTTAACTAGGATAGGCACGAGCTCAACTACAGGAGCAGGTGAGGACCGCACCATCCATGAGTAGGCCATTCCACTCCATGAGTAGTAGCCTGCATCATACCTCCATGATGAGTTGAGAGTTGCATAGGCAAAGGTAACATTGGTCTCGTGATGAGAGACCTTCTACCAGACCCTATAATTTCAGTTTGTTCCAGTAGATTAGAGAGTGAAGCTACCCTCAGAGCTGAGGCCTTCGAGTCGTGCCAGGTCAGGTTCATGGATAGTGTCCCAGTATGTGCACCTTCAAGCGCCAAGGCCACCATAGGATGAGGGTCAGAGCTCTAGGGGATCTATGGGATGATATGTGGGTTTTTATTTTTTGTGGCATGCTCCTTTTGTCGACTGAGTATGTCAGGTTTTGTGATTGTGGCATACTAGTCTACCTTATATTTATGTTTTTTTTTTCTTGAGAGTAATACCATACGATGATTTTGGTCTATTCATATGTTATGCAAATGTAAATATTCTTGTTGTTTTTGATGTTTGATAAATGATTTTAGGTGATAATGAATAATGGTGCTTATGGTCATTTTTTTCTAATGTACTTTTATCATACCAATCAATGTATGGTTTTGAAGATATGAAACATAATTGGTTAGAAAAACATGTGTTGAGGGACATACCCTTACAATGGTGATCTATCAATGATAGTCCTCAAGGATGTGTACTTGTATGTGGCTATAAATGGAGGCTACCCCTCGCGTGTGGTCACAAAGAAAATCCTATGTGAGATGAGATACTATGCTGATATCGAAGGTGCATGATCCAAAAGTGTTTAAACTCAATGAGCAAAGATGACATTATTGATGATGAAAAATGCATACCCTTAAGATTAGTGTTGTTTTAAAATTAAGGGGAGGGTGAAAGATAATGTGAATGACTAGACATGAATGATGTAATAGAGAAGTTGTGCTACGCATAAGATTCCTAGTATGAAGTGAACATGAGAAAAAACTAATTAGGGTTATCGCATGCCATCATCGCAAAGTCCTTATGCATATTATATGACCAAGAAAGTATATGTGAATGATTGGGATATGTAAATTTATGTATAATGAGCAACCACACAATAAAATGAGGAAAATAATTGTATGAAAATAGTGAATATGAGATGTAAGACTATCTATTGATTTAGCCTCAATTGCCTATGACAATGGTCATATATATCCATGATGATATAATGATATTAGCTAAGCAAAGTTCAAGGAGAATATTGGTTATTTTCAATATGAAATCAAGTTTATCAAGAACCAGTGTGTGATTTGTGAATTATTTTCCTATCTCAAACTTGATTTATGACACAAATCTATCGAGGATCAATGTGTGTGCTTATGGAGTTCATTTACCAATTTTGAATAAGATAATGATGCAAGCCAATCAAGAACCATTGTGTATGCAAATTGAATTTTTTATCCATCTTGAGTGAGGTGAGATTACATCAATCATAGAAAGAACTGAGAAGATAGCTTGTCCTTATATGCGGTTAGAGGTCTCTTCAAGAGAGACGTGTCGCCACACATGAGCATAGTTCAATATTTTTGGGATCTCCAAGTTTTGGAGAATCAGATTCTCAACAAGTCTAATGAAAATTTTATACTATCCTTACTACTTGGAGATTTATTGCATGCATTTATTTAGAGAGTTAGAGTTTTGGGGAATCCGATTCTCAACAAGTTCAATGAGAAATTTACCCTATCCTTACGCTATATTATATTGATATTGTTTTTGTGAAAAGAAGTAGGGCTTTGGGGATTCAGACTACATATCCATATGGATGGAAGTGTAATTCTATGCTTATTACCCACTCCTATTTTTGTAAATATGTATATTGAATTTTGTATTATTATTATTTTTTTGAACTATGTGCATAATGGGACAAGCAAGAAAACCTTTTCTCTTCAAGGTTCAATCCGATCATGACACAAAATTTTGTTAATAGATGTAATACGTGTTTGGTTCAAAGATGGTAAAATCAAATTTTAAAACTCAAAATTTGCTTAGTGAAAAAGTGCACTTTTTGGTTCAAGAGAGATTTTTGATCAATATCAAGAAGCAAGATTTTATTAAAATTTGAAGTATGTGATTGGTTCGAGATAAACTCTTAATCATTCAAAGAGACCATGATAGACCGTGAACATGATAGCATATGTTAAATTAATTTTTAATGATTTAATAATAGGATTCGACCATATTACATATGCAATGGGTTGGATATACCTAGGGAATGCAAAATGCAACTACATGATGTATGATATTTGAGTTATGCAAGATGATTGAAATGCAAAATACAAAATGGATATATATAATGATAAAACATGATTTTTATGCATAATATTTCTTTAGGTGCGTTATATTCATTGGCTCTTTAAGATCCTTTCCATCTAATGTCACCAAATGATATGCACTTGATCCAAATTTAGCGGTTATGATGAAATGTCCCAACCAATTTGGTTTAAATTTACCTTTTTTTTTTTAAAGCGAAAAACCTCTTGCAAAGCCGCCTTGGTCTGAGAGACCATGAATAGGGGGTTATACACCGGCAAAGTCACCCGAGGGTCACACCCGACCCTGCCCGCACCAACGTTATCTATAAGATCCAGCATGGATGGTCCACTTCTTATAGATGGGATTCCAAATCTATAGATTTGATTAAAAATAAATTTAGACACTTGGGTCCTAGTACAAGATGCTAGTGGCATAACTTCAACCCACTTTGTAAAGTACTCGATTGTTGTGATTATGAACTTGTGCCCATCAGAAGAGATGGGATTGACCTTACCTATGATGTCTAGGCCCAACATAGAAAAGGGCCAAGGAGATAAAATAACATGAAGCTCTTGAGAAGGAGCATGAATGAGATTAGTGTGACGTCATTTATCACACTTGTACACAAAATCATTAACATACTTTTCCATGGAGGGCCAATAATAGCCCATTTGAATGAGATTTTTGGAGATAGTACTACCACTGAAGTGACCTCCACATGAACCTTCATGAACTTTGCTGAAAGTGAGTTTAGACTCTTCATTATAAACACCTTAAAAGAATCACTTTGAAAGAGCACTGATGACTCTCTTATGCAAGAGTCGATGCTCATGCCAGTCCAAACCCTTAGGGATTGAGCCATTTGAATAAAATTTTAAATATTAATGTACCATGGCTTTGGTTGCATATTTCCAATTACAAAGGTATTTAGAGGGGTGATACTAGACTCTAACGAAGCAGATTCTTGAAGTTACCGAATGATAATGGTGGTATGATCATCCTCCAACATAAGGGAAACTAATGAGACAACTATCATCATAGCATCTGCAAAAAAGTTGCTAGAATGTGGAATGGCCTCAATGGTTACCTTTTCAAACAAAGAAATTAATTTCAGAACATACTCTTTATAAGGATGAAGCTTCTCATCATGAGTTTGGTATACTTCATTGATTTGGCTTACCACTAGTTGGGAATCCCCAAAGACAAATAAGACTTTAATTTATAAAGCTAAGGCTACACGTAACCCAAGGATTAAGGCTTAATATTTGACTCTATTATTGGTGCAAGCAAACTATAATTTAAATGATAAAGAAATTGATTACTTTTGGGGTGACACTAATATGATGCCTGCACTAGCACCGCTCATACAATGGGCTCCGTCGAAAAAAAAAAACCATGACTTGGGATGATCGACTTTTAGGTTAAGACACTCATCTAAAAATTTCACTATTAAAGGGTGAGTAGATTGTAGAGGATTAGCGATAAGTTGATCAGCTATGAATTACACTTTAATGGAATTTTGACCAATGAATGTTAAGTAAAATTTACTTAGGGCCAAAACCCATTTTGTTGATCGTCCTAATAAGTAAGGTCTACTCATAAAATAATGCAATGGATCAAATTTAGTGATAACAAGGGTGATTTTACTGAGAATATAATAACGAAGTTTTTGCGTAGAGAATACTACAACAAGGTAAAGTTTCTCTATGGGAGTGTAGCGAGTTTCGTAGCTCACTATTGTTCTATTGATGTAATAAATTACTCGCTCTTTCTTTTCATTGTCCTTTTGGGTGAACAATGCTCCTAGTGCATGCACTATGGTAGATACATAGAGGATGAAAGGTTGGTCGAGGTTCAGTGGAACAAGTACTGGTGGTGTTAAAAGGTAACGTTGCAATGCATCAAAGGCATTTTGGCACTCTTTGTCCCATAAAAAAGGGATCCCTTTATAAAGTAACTTAAGAAAGGGTTGGTATTTATCAACTAATTACGCAACGAAACAATGTATAGATTGAAGCTTGCCTTGCAAGCATCGTAACTCGGTTAGATTAGTGGGTGGTGGCATATCGACAATGGCCGCAATATTAATAGGTTCTATTTTTATTTCCCATATTGACACAATAAATCCTAACAATTTTCTAGATTTAACTTCAAATACACATTTGTCAGGATTTAGATGGACCTTATATTTGCGAAGTTTGTCAAATATCCATCTTAGGTCAGAAAGATGATCTCCTTCCTCAATAGAATACCCAATAATGTCATCCACATAATCTTGCATAATGTCATGCATCATATCGTGGAAGACATATGTTATGGTTCTCTAATAGGTGGCACCCGTATTTTCAAACCAAAAGGTATTACTTTCCAACAGAAAGTGCCCCATGGCATAATGAAAGTGGTTTTAGGCTGATCTTCAAGTGCAATGCGAATCTTATTATATATAAAAAAACCAACAATGAGGGATAACATCCCACTCCTAGCTATAAATAAACTATTTGATCCATATTAGGAAGAGAGAAATCATCTTTAGGACATGCTATATTAATGTCCGTAAAATCTGTGCATACTCTTATTTTTTTGGCTTCCTTTTTCGCTATAGAAATTATGTTGGATATCCAATATAAATTATATATGGCTTGAATAAAACCAACATCGATGAGCTTTTGAAGTTCTTCTTTGACTAAGAGGGCAACTTTATGGTGCATTTTTTTGAGCTTTTATTTTACAAGTTTTGCATCTGGATGAACCACTAAGTGATGCATGACCACAAATGGATCGAGACCTAGCATATCCGCATAAGACCATGAGAAAACATCAAGATATTTTGATAGGAATTTCATAAATTTCATTTGTTGTTTTTCATTTAATGCAGCTCCTATTTTGACCATGTGAGGATTGGTTTTAGTACCAATATTAATTTTTAAAGTTTCCTCAATCACCATTTGAGATTCTCTCTCAAAATTAGGAGTGGGTGAAACACCCATTTGCTTTAGGTCTTTAGGAGAGAACTTAGAATATTCACTTTATAAATTAGAGGTTTTAATGTTTGCTACACAAGGGATAGAACCATCAAAAAAGAAACTAATATTTATAACCTCATAATGTGCTATATTGCATAGAACATACTCTTCACCACACTCTTCAGGATTTGTATTTAGGTTTGGATAAACTAATTAAAGCATATTACAATGAATATTTGAGGGATAAGGAGGTCCCTCATCTTCTTCTATCCATTCTAAACTTTGAGAATTCTCCAAATACTCAGCATAGGTGATTAAATGACCATCTTCATCAAAGGGTAAAGTTTGGTTCTTTGTTGGGATGTAGCCAAGGCCACATCATGTTGACCATATATCAGCATCCAATGGCCCACATATACCATCTTCTAAATGACCTAGGCCTTTACTTATGTAACCCATACTACACATGATTTTCTTAGGAATTGAAATTCCTCTAATAAGTAGCAATTGACAAAATGATTTTCTTCAGGATTTAAGAATTTATTGACAATAGTCTCATTTATCGTATATCCAATAGAACTAAAAATACAATTACCTAAGCAATAAATATCTCCTTTCTTACAGGGTAATTCCATGGTTCAAGGAGATGGTGGATGCTTAGTCAAGGTAAGAGAGTCTTGTATGGTAAAGTCCTTTTGATCTATTGATAGGGATAAAATAGATGAATAAGGTATAGGTTTTTCTGTAAGGGGATATTATGTGGATGAATCATTTGCATGAGAAGATATAGTTGTGTTAGAATGGGATGGAGATGGTTGTTGAGATGAAGAAGACAAATCTACTATAGATGAAGGAGGAAAATGATTAGAGGATGATGATGATGATAATGATGGACAAAAGGGACATCAACAACTTCAACCATCGCATAAAGTTCAAAAGATCTAGGGTCTCCATGAGTGGTGAATAGTTGACCCTTAAACTCAAATTTTACACATTGGTGTAACGTAGAGAGAACTGCCCTCATTGCACTAATCCATGGGTATCCAAAAGAATATTGTACAATGCTAGACAAGGTACAACATAAATACTTGTATCTTGAATTTTGGGACTGATCTGCAATGATATGGACATCACACCACATGCTTCTTGAATTTTGTCAATAAAATATTTAATGATCATATACGTTTTCTTCAAATTCTTGTCTTTAAATTCAAATATTTTGAAAAAATCAGATGTGCAAATTTTAAGAGAAGATACATTGTCTATCAACACTCTGTTAACAACAATGTTCCCAATCCATATTGTTATGTAGAGAGGACTATCATGATGTAGGCTATGAGGGGGGATATCCTCATCACAAAAATCTATACAATCCACTCTATTAGATGTTACAACGTTAACTACAACAGTAGGATTGATGTCTTGGGGCACCATCATCTTACTCAAGGAATTCATCAATTCCTCTCTATGAATGGGAGAGGATCTAAGTAATTCTAAAAGGAAAATTCTAGTGGGTGTGTGGACAAGATGATCATTAATGTCAAATGGTTTTTGTTAAAATTTAGTTATGTTGTTATCATTTTGAGGTGCTCTCAAGATCAAAGGAACTTGAATAGGGTCACTTGGTTGCGATGATGAAGAGGATGGTTGAATTGTTGACGTTTGGGATGGTTACAATGCTTGGGATTGATCCTGTCGTCTATTTCCAACGCGAATCATACCCACTGTATGATCAGGTTGAAGAAAAGGATGAGTGATAATGGGTGGAGAATATGAAATGGCTCAAATGGGGTGAGGTATGTGGGTTTCTGCTTGTTCTAAGGGAAGTAATTGATGTGAATATGGGTGAGTTGTCAACACTCTCGAAAAGGGTTTCTTAGGAACAAGTAAATTTGTGATGGGTGGCACAGATCTTGACTCGTCCTTTGAACTATTAGAGTGAATGGAACTAATGTCAACCTCAAAATTTGACTCACTTTCACTATAATCATATGCTACTACCCTGTAATATTTCTTTTGAATTTCTCCTAAAATGATAGTAGACTGTGTAGGTGCAACCTCATTTAATGGATATTATGATGGTGAAAGGTTACCAATTATAACCATATATCATGCTAGTAGTGGTGTATTTCGATAATCAACTTTGTTTATCGCCTCTTTGCCATAAGTAGGCAATGGATTTTGAAATATGTCCAAATTTTGATTTGCATTTGGCACCTATTGTGCATGATGTTGTGTAGTGGAGAGGTTGTCCAAGTTTGGGGTAGGGCCTTCTACCTCCAAGTTACCACTATTAATTAAATCTTATACTAGATGTTTTAACCTCCTACAACTATTTATCATATGGTCATCAACTTGATGAAAGTCACAATGTTGGTCAGGTTTGTACCAATTTTGGGTGGTATCTAGTTGTCGAATTTCTGGTAGCTCTATCATTACTCTTTCCAACAATTGTGGCAAGACCATCAATAGTGGTTGGTTCCACTTTGTAAAATTGCATGGTGAGGGTTTTTGTGGTGCTTTCAATACAAATTTCTTTGAAATATTTGCAGTATTAACATTAGTGGGGATCTATTATCTGTAACACCATCTCCCACCATGTGTTTATTCTTGTACTAATTTTTGGATGTTTTATCTTCTTCTTTTCTTTTGATCAGTCCTCTCCTAATGAGAGCTTCTTCTACCCTGCTTGCCAAGTTAATGGATTGGTCAAAAGAGGTTAGAGTGGTAGTGGCTAGTTCATAAGAGAGCTGCTCTTGTAGATTTTCAATAAATATTTCTAGCATTTCTCTAGGAGGTAGGGCGAAGTATAACTCACCCACAATTTTCCTCCATTGTGCCAAAAATTTGGTAAAACTTTCATCTTTTCCTTGTTTTAGGTTATATATCTTTAATAGTCACATATTTTTCCATATAGGTGCCAAAATGATGTACAAATAGTTTGGTTGTTTCTTCAAAGTTTCTTAAAGAATGTGTTGGCAACTGGTAGTACCATTCTAGGGCCATACTCCCAAGACTCTTAGGAAACATTTTTAACAACATATCATCATAAGCAATGTCATGACATGTTGTTCTGAACATCCTAAGATGTTCGATGGGATCTTAAGTCCCCTTGTAAATGGGAAGGATTGGCATAGGGAAGTGTTTAGGATATGACCTGGAAGCGACTACGAGATCCAAAGAATGATTACACATTTCTTTATAGTTATATGTAGGATGATGTGGATCCATGTGATCCAATCGTGCAACCAATTGTTTGACTATAGTTTCCAGATGATGCAAATGTGCATTATGAACACTTGGTGCTATTAAATTCCTGTAGGGATGGTAAGAGTTATATTGTGTGACATGAGGAGGATTCATAGAAGGAATGTTAATACTATTGTGCAAATGATTGGAAAAATATGGATTAGCTTGTTGATATGAATATGATATATTGTACATAACATGCGGGATGTAAGAAGAATGTGAGATAGAAGAGGATAGAAGATAAGAGAAATGTGGAAGCTATTATGAGTGTGATGGAATTGAAATTTGTGAATGATTTGGTTGATAAGAAGAGTATGATTGTGAATATAGATTATGAAATTGATGGGGAACAATATTATGACCAATTGAAGAACCATGTGGGATTTCCTCACTATTCATGATGGTAGCATTAGTATAAATAGGAATGTGTTGTAATAAATTTTGAGCATGAATTTATGAATAAGGCTTGGCAACTTGCACCCAGGTGTTGTAGGTGAGTTGGAGAGGAGAGGGAAATCCTCCAAGGGAGATCCCAGGTTCGAATCTCCACCCTACCAAAAATTTGAATTGGGTATCCAAAATCCAATTGATAATGTTGGTGCGAGCAGGGCCGGGTGTGACTCCTAGGTGGCGTTGACAGTGTAGAACCCCCTGTTCATGGTCTCTCAGAACAAGGCGGCCCTGCAACGGATTTTTCACTTAAAAAAAAGAAGGCTTGGAAACTTGCAAGGATTGGATGATGTTAGTCGAAGTTTTACTCAAAGGATTCCCATGAAAAGGTTGAGAGGAAATAGGAGGGGGTTGAAAAACCCTACCCAGAGATGTTTTACCCGAAGTCAAATATTTTTCAATGTGATCTGATTCCTCAAATTCTTTCATGAGGACAACACAATTATGTTTCGTGAAGCTCCAAAAATGCTCCATGGTTCAGAAGTGAATCCATTCCATAAAATCTTCTTGAGGTTCAAAGTGAACACGTCTGGTGCACACAGTTTGTTCAATTTGTTCCTCTTGGTTTTCTTGTTCGATATTATCTTTGTTAGGATTTTTAGTATCTAATTCATCCTCATAAGGACCTACAATTTCCTTACCATTTCTTAAATGCATGATTATCTCTTGATGACACCTTTGTGCTTTAAGGATTGTCAAGACGTGAATCAAATCCTCTTCTATGATATATATATATATATATATATATATATATATATATATATATATATATATAATTTTTTTTGCTAATAAAAACTTCTCACTAAGCTCTTCACAAAGCTTCTACAACAATCTTAAATGTATCACTTAATCTTCTTTGAAGAGTTTATGAATATCATTAATTGGTTCTAACTATTTTGGGGTCATATAGTGCTCTTCTTCAAATGCAAAATATCATCTCAAGAGATGAATTAAATGGATAATAAAAAATTTTCCTTGAATAGTGGTAGGGCTCTCAAATTGTAAATCATGGCAGAATTCTCTAAAAAGTATAGCTCTAGGTGCTTTGTTATATCTTCTATTATATTCTAAGGTCACCTCTTTTCTTTCTAGGTCTGCCAAGAACCTATGAATGGTTCAGGAATCCTCAAAGTAGCATTTCCAAGGATATATCATTGAATGAACACTTGCTCTTTTATCCGCTAACCAATGTTCACAACTCTTAATATCAAAGTAAGGTGAATAGTGACTTGCACCTAAAGCTTTAGCTATATTGTTTCTTTTAATTTTGTTTAACTTTTTTGACCTTCTCCTAATGAGATCAAGGTTATGCCACAAATGACCCCACTGTTCTCTATCTTGTCTAAAGAGAAGGTCGACTTCCTATTCTATGAATGTTTTTCTAAGTTCTATGGATGCAGATTCCCTAATGCAATTATCCACCATTTAACTAGCTCTTTTAAAATATATGTATATATCTTATTTTTTTTGAATTTATGGAAGAAGTTGATAAGGTATAGTTTTCTTGTTTTGAATTAAGGCCTTCACCTAGATTCCTACATATAGACACTTGGTGATGAAATCCAAGCCATGATGGAGCCCAAGTCCTACCAGTCCTCACCCAGTTCATTGTGGTCAGTGATACACTTCTTCAAAAATAAATATGTGCTCTATTCCACAACTATGACGGTTGTTGGACCGAATAAATTTTAAATATTGATTAAAAGTTTTTAGTTTTCCAAGCACAAGCGAAAGGATAATTCCTTTTCGAAGGTTCGTGGGTATGGCTAACCCCATTCAACGTATATTCTAATTATGTCCAAACATCGGATGTGGTTCCTTTTAGGGCATGGTAAAAAAATAAAAGAAATATGAATTGATCAATTTTTATTTATTTTTGTAATATATTTTCTAATCTAAGCAAACAAATTTGAATGGTTTTGTTTTTTTTTTTTTTTTTTGAGAAATAAAAAGGGTGGTGTAGACTCAAAATTTTACACCCCTTTCCTTCAGGCTAATGGATCCGTGCCTAGAAGGGGGATGGAAAATAGGGGGTCTACACCTCAAATGAGAGGTACTTGTGTCATACCCTCTTTGGTGATTGTCGACGAATTGTGGTGGGTTCACTAGGAAACTTTTAATGACGGTTTTTGCATCTATGCAATATGAAAGTTTGATGAGTTCTTTATTTAACATACACCTAAAGTTTGGATAAAGTGCAACTATACCTAGACTACATGCATTTCAATTTTCATAGAAGCAACACAATGAATGATAAATTTTTAAAACTAGATGCAATGCAATAAATCTATAGATGCAAGGTAATAATTCTATCCTACCTATGCGTATATATATATATTTTATATTTTTATTATGTTATGAATATGAGATGCAAATGAAATATATAAAATATACAAAGAATTAAAAACTGAATCAAAACTAACTTGATTGAATACTTACCTGGTATGGATGGTTAAAGCAAAACGAATTTGGACCTGACAAGAGGAATCGAGTCTGGTAGGCATATTTGGACTTGATAGTGAATTCAGACATGATAGAGAATATATATCTAACAACAAATTTGAACCTACAAAGCACACGTTCGGATTAAAAAAAAACCTGCAAATAATCAAATAGGATACTAGAATTTGTAGTTAATGGGGATCAAAATGCAATATACAAGTTGTTAATATGCAATACACAAGTCGTTAATATGGATCCAAAATATTAATTTTCCCCCTATGTGTGTCTGTGCAAATTCAAACCTAACAAGCGAATTCAGACCTGAGTAGTGCATGTTCGAAATTGCTAAAAGAGAAAGAAAACTTAAACTTTTTAATGTAAAATGCTAAGGATGATCAAGAACTAGTGCACATGGAAAGATTATAACAAATTACTCCTCTGTTATTGCTTGAATGATGATGACACATCCAAATTACTCCTCTGTTATTGCTTGAATGATGATGACACAACCAAAATCTTAGCTAAACCTGTAGTAAAACTCATGAAAAGAGAAAACTCCAATTCCATTAACCTACAAAATAGTCATTAGTCCTATTTAGGAGGCAAGCTGATGATCTTAAAGGCGAGGAAAAACTAGAAGCTACAAAGAAAACAGGAAACGAATAATGGTTGTTAGGAAAAATTAGGAAAATTTCTAAATTAAATGAATTTAGACCTAGGTGGTGCACGTCCGAATTCATAAAAAATCTATTTTTAGTGAATTCGAACATGAGTTGCTCAGGTTCGAATTCACTAAAAATAGAAAAAAGACAAACCAGAGCTAAAATGGGCACAGATAAAGAGGTAGGCAGCTAAGAGGGGAATTACGTTGCTGGGGGATACTAGAAATTTTGAAGTGGGTCAAAATTCCATGGCTACATTTCCTTTTTCAACTTTAAAACCTTAAATGTGATGCTTTTAAAGACTCAATAATAAGCTAATATGAACGTTCAAATAATAAAACCTTTTTTACCAATATTGCATGCCTTTTGATCTTCTTTTGTAGATTGATTTCTTGGTGATTTGGTTCACCTATTTACTGCCTCGAGTTTGTAAACTTGCTACTCTAATTATTATTACTTTGCTTCCCTATACTTGTAAATCTAGCAGATCTATAACTCCTTTAACTTGCTATCTACTCTTGCTTTAAATGCTTGAATCCTTCTCCTTTTGGGCTTATTTTTGGATGGTGATAATTATCCTAAATTCTTATTTTCAAGAGTTTCTCCTACTTGCAATCTTATGCCTTGAGCTTTCCTCAAGTTTCCCTTGTGGCTCTAATACCACTATTAGGTTTTGATGCTATATACTTAATGAAATGCAACCACAAGGTATAAAATGAGCATGCAATATTAACTATATGATAATGGCAATATTGTTGGATGTGTCTCATCCTTTGCAGAGGAAGTACTATACGGTAGACCCCTACTTCGGTGGCCCTACAAAATTTTTGGGCCCTATTTTTTGGAGATATTCTCAGAGCTATTTTTTGAGGCGTTGGAGGGATTCCTGTGATTGGTGGGTATGGGTGGTTTTAGCCCATGGTATTGTGCCCACGGTATTCTAATACCACGTTGTGGTTTAGGGTTGTAATATTTTTCTTTATATTAATTGTAATGTCACATTGCGGGAAAGGAGTGAATAATAATATCAAAGGAGGTGTGGCTCTTGTTTGTTGGAGTAGCCCACATTGGGTGAACCAGGGTAAATCTCATGTGTTCTATGTGCATGATTTATTGTTTTCTTCTGAGTTATTTATTTCTGTATTAATTATTCTGGAATAAGTTTGGGTAGAACTCTTCAAATATCTTAAGCACATAAATATCATGAGAAACTTCTAAAAATACTCATAATATAGTCATCAATGAAAGCTTATAAAAAAGACAAGAAATTGGAAGCTACTAATGCATGTTATGAGAAATACATCTTTCACACCTTACATTACAATGCTTAGTCACATATATATAGTAGTATGTGAATCTTCACTTACCTACTCTAAGGACACTTGTATACTACACATTAAGGATACATGTACACATGCACACCTAACTATAAAATACTTAATCTAATATGATAATGTACCCATGGTGTTACATTGATATGTACCAAATGATGTAATATTCTCTAACACTTCCAAGGAGGAGTGGTCACAACAATTTAAGGTCTCAAATAACTAGCAACAAATATTTTGCAAAGGTCGAGAATTCAAAAATTGTGATAGTTACTAAACTTAGAGAAAATCAAAATCCCACATTCATAGTGGGAAGACGGCAAAAAGGTATATATATTGCAATTTAATACTTGTTTGATTGCAGACAAAGAAAAAGAATTAATAATATTTTGAAGACATTGGAATAAGAATGTTCCTTAAGATATTGATAGAAGAAAAAAAACTCCACCAATATTTTTCTCGACAAGACATTGATTTCTCAAGATTCAAGGCATCATTTAGTTACAAGTATAGGTTTATATATACTTGTTAGAAATCATTTTTTGAGCTTGATTAAGTGAAAAGAAAATATTCAAATTTTATGAAAGTTTACTATGGCTAGTGGAGCATCAAATGATATGGTTATTATGTGATAGACTTAGGTTTATATCACTAGGTTTAGTCTTATTAGAACGTAGTCTTTATGGGCTTAGTTTATTTTTAATAAATTGTAATATGGGACTTTATTGCTCACGTAAAACTTGGCCAATGTCTTCTAGATACATAGTTGGCAAGCTTCTAGATAAGGTAAGTCAGCTTATTCTCTCTATTTTGAGTATCTACAAATGTAATTTGTGCTTATTTAAACACCTATTTTCTAATGTAAATTATCTAGGAATTAATTTCTTATTTTGAATTTTAATTCCTTATCATTGGTGTCAGAGCCGAAAGGCTCTTGACCTGTGAGGGGGAATTTCCCTCATGGAAATTCCCCCTCTTCCCCCTCTAATTTTGCAATTCCCTTTCTTGTTTTGTTTTTTATTTGCTATAGATTGAATAATAATTGCAGAGCAACCTTCTGTAGATCCAGATCTAAGTGAATTTGGATCTATACAATTGGTTTTGGGTTGGCAAAATTGCAGTAAAAAAAACCGCTATGTTTGTTGTTTTTAGTGTTGGATATTTTATCTAGCACAAATTGAGCTTTTTAGCTCTAGATCGAGGATTTATTCCCTTCACAACCGTTACAAACCAATCTAATTTGGACATTATTAGCTTGGATAGATTCCATATTAGATTCGTGCACCAAACACAAAGAGCCTACTAACGGATTCACAATCGTGTCTATATGGACCCCAATTTACGGTCGCTTGGTCCCTACAATAATTGATTTTGCCCTCCAACAATAGATCTGGCTTTTGCTTTCCCTTCCAATAGTAGATCTGCTACACCCAAGTGCATACCAATAGTAGCTATTTCTTCTTCAACATATTTTCCATCGATCGTGATTCTATGCGCCCTAGCCGCACTTCCCATCGAGCGATAACTACGTTTCAACATTGACACCACTATCTGCCACTTGATAACCCCTCTACTCATCAATCTCATTACTGAATACCATGTTTTACCCAATCTTTATGGCTTACAACTGATCATCATTGCATTACAACCATCGTTCGTGCATCCTATCAACACTATCGAGCACTGAGTTATCGTGCAACTCCCAACGTAGACAGATATCACCATAGTTCACATAAATCCTAGCATAGGTGGACATCACCATCACTGGAACCATAAATTATATCCTTGATGTCCTTCATAGACTCCATTCTTGCTCTTCTCGATCGATCATCGCATTTGGGCCATAACAACAAGTGAAGAACACAAGCTTATACTAAGAGGGGGTGAACAATATAAGATACAACTTTTACTTTTCTTTCCAAAGTAGTATTATCCAATATCATCAAGTGCAATAATGAAAATGCACAGATCATAACACACATAAGAGACACAAATTTAATGTGGTTCACCTAATGTGGGCTACGTCCACGGAGAAAATATTTCTTATAAATTTTTCTCAACAAATCTCTTGGGAACCAATTCCCTATTACAATATTTATGGGAACCAACCCAAAGGAGAAACCAATCCCCTCTCAAGTTTATGGACACCACTCCATAGAAGACACCAATCCTCTCATCTCTAGTTTTATGGACACCACTCCACAGGAGACACTAATCCCCTCTACTTTAGGTTTTGTGGACACCACTCCACAGAAGACACCAATCCCCTATGATTTAGGTTTTGTGGACACCAATCCATAGGATACATAAATCCCCTCTGCTTCAGGTTTTGTGGACACCACTCTATAGGAGAAACCAATCGCCTATGCTTGAAGTTTTATGGACACCACTCCACAGGAGACACCAATCCTCTTTACTTCAGGTTTTGTGGACACCACTCCACAGGAGACACCAATCTCCTCTGCTTCTAGTTTTGTGGAGACCACTCCATAGGAGATATCAATCCCCTCTACTCTGGTTCATGGATCTCTATCCACAAGAGATTTCAATCCCCTATGTTCAAATATGCTCCAAGCCTACACACAAGGCTTGCTCAAATATGCTCATCAAAACCTAATCAAATTTACTTCAAGCCTACACACAAGGCTTGCTCAAATATGCTCATCAAAACCTACTCAAATCAACTCATGTATTATATACAAACAATGTTCATCTATTCCCAAATCTTGCATAATGATGTCATCAAGTGCTTTATCTAATATTCAATGTGTTTTCTTCAACTAAAGCAGTTTAGACATATTCTACCCAAAATTTATTTAACCTCTTGAACATATAGAGAATGATATGCACTAACAAATGCTCAATATGTTCTTCACATTCATTAAGTTTGTCACTTTCACATGTCTCACATTTATTACATTTTAAAGGTAGCTCTAGTCTAGCACTTGATAACTAACCTGGTAATTGCTGATTTGCAACTTCACTCCAAAACCAATCACTAAACACAAATCTGTCTTTCACATCTACTCACAAAATCAATCATGAAATATGCACAAATTTGTTTCTCAAAATTGGTTTATGACTCTTGCACTTTTATTTCCAATATCACTCAAAACCAATGCTCAAATTTTCTTCACAAAATTGATCTATAACTTTTGTACTTTCATTCCCAAAACCACTCAAAATAATGCTCAAATTTATTTCACAAATCTGGTCTATAGCTCTAGCAAATTTATTCCCAATTTCATTCAACACTAATGCACAACTTTGTTCTCAAATCCTAGCTCTTATATTTCCAACAATGCACATAAAATTAATCCTTATATCTCCACCTTATGACTTAAAAATATTTTCCTCAAACAAAACCACCTTGAGAAGGTATTAAATCACCATACCTCTAAAAAATGCCTTGATGAAAATGTGCCATAAAAAACTTGTCTCAAAAATAATTTTCTTTGTTTTGCCACTGAAAAACTTGGTTAGCAAATATCTTCTTCATACATTAAAAATCCTTCTCAAAATATGTGCACAATAATGCCTGAAAAATAATGCTCTATAACTCCTTTTTGGTATCACAAGATAAAGCTTTTAAACCATTACAATTTTCCTCTTTATCATACAAAAATACAATTAAAAAATAAGCCACAATACACCTTATGTCTCCTTTCTAAAATGCAACAATTACAATTTCAAAACAATCCACAATACACCTCATAACTCCTTTTCTTAAATAAAATATAAACAAAAATTTACCCCATTTTTAATCAATAACCAAATAGTAAATCTATCTCCTTTTCATAAAAATATTTGTCTTTACTTTAATCAACACAAGGTAGTAAACTATATCCTCATTTTAATCAATAAAGGATAGCACACTTTATACTTTCAAAAATTTAAATAAAAATTTTGACACTCATACCTAAATCAACACACCCTGCGAGTGTAGGAGAATCAAAACTGTCACCTCTACCCATGCAGTGCCCAAGCCAAGGCTTGGTTACCAGTTGGGCTACCCTAGCGGGTAGTAACCTTAGTGCAACATAAAATATTTGAAGTGCTTTCTCTAACCAATCAAAATATTTTTAACTCTACCAAGCAAAAATAGGAGCCACCCAATTTCGAACCTGTGACCTTCCTGCCCCAAGCGCCCTAGCGCTAGCTCAATGACCAACTAGGCTAGCCTCCCAACTGAAACTCAATACACAACATGAAATATTTGTCCTTCGTTCATTGGTTCCACAAATCGTGCTTTGTTCCCTTTTCTCATTTGTCGATTCAAGCACAAAGGGATATTGAAAAATGCTATATCCAAGAACATTCATCTTTGCAATAAAATCATTGGTGTATTTATATCCTTTGCTTTTTTCGTTGCCTTGCTTCATGACGTCGTTGCTAATAAGATATTTAACTTTGATTTTATGCACTTAATAATTTTTGGTGCCTTGTCCATTTTAAAACTTTATATTATAATATTTGAAAAATATTATAATATTTATCTTTAAGCCTTGTCCTTTGCAGTTTAAACCTCTTTCCTTTTATTTTAAAAATTAGATCTTTTTGGCCCATGCAAATTTAAAATTTTATCCCAAGCTTTTAAACTCAGCTTTATAATATTTAAATTTAAAATTTAAATATTGTAATCCTTCTCTTGCCTTGAATTTTTTTGACCATTGCTTTACCTTGAATTTTTGTCCATTGCTTGCTATCAAAACCATGGGGATTAAGACATGTAGACTTGGGAGGCCTCTGCCGGTGACTTCCTATAGAAGTCCTATTCCACTTCCTTGCATCCCTTCCTTGGCCCTGTCCTAGGTCCCTGATCCTATCCTAGTTTCCCTGACACTTCCTTAACCCTTCCCTCTTGGCAGGATGGTGTTGCAGACGATCTCTTTGGGGTGGGAGATCACTGTTCCAATGTTTTACCCCTTTCCTTGCCCTATGGTGGGGTTTTCCTTCGGTGCTTGGGTACTGGGATGGTTTTGGGTATTTCCTTGGGACTTTTCCTGGGTTTTCTGGGTTGTTCAAGGATTTTTCCTTGGATTTCCTAGTTTTTTCTAGGTTTTCATGGTGTCTTCTTGATGTTTACCCTTGGAGGATCTTCAGTTGTGGAATGATGAGTCTATTGGAAAGTGACTTCATGAGCAGTTTTGCACATATTTTTGGTCTTGGGGAGGAGGACCATGTGCTTTCTTCTGTGACTCTGCTCTTCAGGATTTCAGTTGTTTCCTTGCAGGTTTTCCTCATCTGTTTCCCTGAAGCTATTTGATGGTGGTGTTAAAGGCTACCTGGGATTTATGTCCTCTTGGGTTCCTTTGGTACTTTCCTATATTTTTCCTATGGCGTGTTGTTCTTCTTCTGTTGCTTCCTCTGTTGGGTTGGCGTCCTTGTAGGCTCTTTTCTACACTACATGAGGACTTCGTGGCCTATGGAGTTCCTCTATATGCTGACCCACTTTTCAGGCTAGTGATACATTGCATGAGGATTTTGTAGCCTGAGGAAATCCTCTGATTGTTGTTCATATTTTCAGGCTCACAAGGGATTTGTTTTATCACAGTTTGAATGATCTTATGGCATCCCTGACTGCTACTCGTCCTCATTCTGATGGGTTTTATATATCTATTTTTTTGCTCCACCCTTTGGCATAGGGTGGTTTTTTTTGCATTTAGCTGGTTTTCCCCTGCGTGGGAAGTGGTTTTTCTCCTGGCTCCTAGTTTCCCATGGGTGGTTTGGTGCATTTCTCCTTTTCCCGCCCTTGGGATGTTTTAAATTTCAAGTTAGGCACCTGTTTCTTTTTCCCGCCTCTAGGAAGTTTCAATTTTGGTTTTAGGCAGGCTTTTCCGTTCTTTTTTGTCACCTTCTCCTTTCTTGCCTGGCAGGATTTTCAAAATTTGCTCTGCACGAATTTCCTCACTGCTTTCCTGAATTGTTTCCTCAAGGCTTTCCTCAAGCCTTTCCTGAAGGTGTTCCTCAAGGCTTTCCTCAAGCCTTTCTTGAAGGTGTTCCTCAAGGCTTTCCTCAAGCCTTTCCTGAAGGTGTTCCTCAAGGCTTTCCTTAAGCCTTTCCTGTTGTCCATCCTTGGACTGTTGTAATCAGGTTTTGGGATCCTTGATAAAAACACACTTTTATTCAACTTAACTTACCAACCAAAAAAACCATGGGAAATATTTTTGCCTTGACAACCATGCATCTTGAATATTTTTTCCTTGACAACCATTTGACATCAAAATACTTTTGCCTTATGTACTCTTTGACATCAATGATAACAATATGCTCAATATTTCCAACAACAAGCGCCCATGAAATCCTACCTAGTCACTTCACCTGTGCAACACCAAGCCCTCGACGATCTCTATGAGACTTCCATTTTTGCTACCAATGCTGATCCTTTCATCATGGTTCACATAGTCAACCACATGCTATGATCTAGGATGTGTGATTTGATTTTCATTGATGCTGCCCAACAATGCTGAGAAATTGCTCATTTTTCATTGAGCATGCTTGTTGTTCAATGCATCAGATAACTTCATTCTCGGATCTGAAGGGGTGCTAAAAAACTTCATGATTACTCATCCATCACAAATGCTATGGCCATGTTTACTGATCTGTGAACCACTAACCATGATCTGAGTCCCATCGCAATGGAAATCCTTGTATTGTTGATTGGTCTTGTTCATTTGTGTGGACTCGTATTTTATGCCATGATTACATTTTTGTAGTACGTAGACATTAATTTTTATGGACCATAAGGGAGTTTTTCTCTTTGTTATGTTATTCATCATGGATTCAAATTTTTTGGACCCCTTCACTTGTGCATCATTGCCATGTGGATTGATTTGTTGTTTTCTCTATTGACCTATGTAGGGATTCCATGCTTCTATAACACTAAAAACACCATGGGCATCATACTCACTGTCCATGCTCATACTTGGTGCTCATTACTCAACCATATCCCACATCAATCTGAGGATGTATCCTAAAAATTGAGGATATCCACTAGTGCAGGTCTCACTGGCAGTTTTGAACGTGTTGAGTGTTAATTTGTCATATTACAAATAATAACACGCAACTTAGAGTCTCGAACAAAAGACTCTTTCTTGCAAAGAAATAATTTATTTTATTTTCCTTCCTTTTATTATTTCTCCAAGCTTCTTTGTGAAACAGCTTTTACGTATATAAAAATGAATTTCAATTTAATACATACAACTGATATATCCCATAATAACTCAAATCCTGCAGATAGTTGTTAACAAGGGGCCTTTGTTGATTCTCAATGAACTTTATAATCTTGACTTGTTTGATTAATCAAAAATAAACAAAAATCCTTTTGATGTTCTAATATTCACAATTTATTCTAAGGTTAACATGTTCGTTTATCTCTATTCAATAGTTCTGTTATTTCAATGTTAGTCTCTGACATGAAATTAAGCATATCAAGGAATAAAACATAAACTCGTTATTTTTGAGTCACCTGGAAAATAATGAAGGATATTAAAATGGTTAACGATCTCCTCCCCGCAAAATCCCAAGTTAAGAGATGAAGTCCCCAAAACAACCCAACCGATCAGATCTGTACTAACACACAATCTAATCAGATCGGATGCAAGACTCTAAGGAAAAGAATATAACCGCATCATTCTACCATTCACCTATCGTAACCCATCCCATGGCGTAAACGAAATAGATACAAGACAAAATGATGCAACGGAAATATTGACAGTAAAACAATAGTTTTGGCTTCGATCTCCTTTTGATTTTACACACAAAAGTCGTGTTACCAAAGAAAAATCCTTTATTTCAATAAATAATGCTTTTTGTTACAGTCTCCAGCCCCGTATCCATCTACATTTCTGCTATTTAACCTTTCGTCCACGCGTTCTCGTCTGTTCCATGACGCTTCGTTTCGACTCCCGGACCCTTCGCTTCAATTCCCGCCTTTTGGTATTCTAACCTTTGCGTGCATTCGTAACGCTCGATCTCTGCGGCAGTAACTGTTGTTATGAAACGTTACTCGGTTCTGTCATTTTCGCCACGTGTCCTGCGTCTCCTGCACCTTTCGTAACGCTTTCCCGTGGAAATCCCGGCAGAATTTGCATTTGGCCTCTTCCGTTTCCTAGCCGCGATAACGCGACATGTCACGAAATCGTGACATGTCGCGATATCGCGACATGTTCTTGGTCCGTACGCCCGTAGTAGCTCGTTGTAGCGATATCGCTACCGACTTTGCTTTGCCTTCTTTTCAAAAAGTGGTAGCGATATCGCTACCACTTTGGTTCCGAGCCTTCCTTCGATGAAGTGGTAGCGATATCGCTACCACTTTGGTTTCGAGCCTTCCTTCGATGAAGTGGTAGCGATATCGCTACCACTTTTTGTCTCGAGCCTTTGTTTCGCAAAGTGGTAGCGATATCGCTACCACCTTGCTTTCACGCCTTTTGCTTTGTAAAGTGGTAGCGATATCGCTACCACTCTTCTTTCACGCCTTTGCTTCACGAAGTGGTAGCGATTCGCTACCACCTTTCTTTCGGCAACTTGTAGCGAAATCGCTACCATTCTCAACTTTTCGTACGCTTCCAAAAAACGCGTCGCGATTTCAATTTTTCGCAGCGATGGAGAGACAGGTCGCGATTTCGCGACATGTCGCGATATCGCGACATGTCGCGATTTCGCGACCCTTTCAACACTTAGGCATTTTTCTTCTTTTCTTCATTTTTAGCATCCGGGTCTTTGAGATCTTCCCTAAAACCTGCAAAAACAAAGGTGGGTCCCCACTTCTGGGGTGTGTTGTGGATGAACCACAACAAATGGTGACTCTATTGTCAAATGCTCTTGAGCATTTTAGTAAGAACCCAACCTAACACAAATCACAAATTTGAAAACATGGGTTAGCCCATAATCAATATAACTAATGCCCAAAATCAGAAGTACATGAATTATCAGAATCATCAAGTACTAGCTCGGTGTGTGCAATGAATTCCTTTCCTTATCATTTGAATTTGATCCACATTCCATCATCGGTTTTGCATGAATGCATATGCGAAATTGTGAATGATTTGTGTATCCTACCGAATATGCCATGAGAAAATGCATAGTCACTCTTGTAGTATTATGTGCAAACATTCAAGACTCGCCAAACCCTCTTAGGATCCACTAGTGAACGGTTCATTATATCCCAAAGTTGGTTATGAGTCCCTACTATCTTGAACCCATGTGCAAGTGGATGTGAAATCAGAACTTTGGGGAATCAGACTCCCAACCAACCGAGATGAGAGTTTAACCCTATCCTTACTATTCTGATTTAGAATTCTTTACCTCACTTTGAGCAAAATAACTAAACCAATTATGGAAGAAATGGTCATGCTAGTCTAACCCTCTAGACAATCAGTGGTCTTATTTTTTAGGCAAGACATGATGCCATGCATGGGCCTATCTAACCCCATAATCCAAAACTTATCTTCATTTCTTTGGACCTTGGGGATGACTACCCATCCCTTGCAGAGGACAAGTAGTACGATCCTTACAATCCAATATAAGGATGAGATGGGAAAAATTTATTTATTTTACTTCTTGGACCTTGGGGATGACTACCCATCCCGGTTAGGGACAAATAGTACGATCCTTACAACCCAAGATTTTAAATGTAAATGGAAAATATTAATCTTGTTACTTAGACCTTGGGGATGACTACCCATCCTTTGCAGAGGACAAATAGTACGATCCTTACAATCTAAGACTTAATACAAAATGAAACATAAGAGCTTTGGGGAATCGGATTCTCAACCAACCGAGATGAGAATTTATGCCCTATCCTTACTACTCCATGTGGGTCCAATCAAAGCTTTGGGGAATTAGATTCTCAACCAACCGAGATGAGAATTTAACCCTATCCTTACTACTCTGATTTTAGGCTTTAAGCTCTATGGAAGTGGTCAAAACCACTGTTTTTAGGATTATGTTGCATAATAGGATAGACATGAAAACCATTTTTGCCCAAACCTTTTCCTCCAAGTTAGGTTTTGATCATTTTGCTCAAGATCCCTTTTAATGTATGAAACGTGCTTGGTCTTAGATACTTCAAGACTCAGTTTCCAACCTTAGGATTTACTTAGATTTATGTTATAACATAACCCTAAGAGGATTCAACATACTCAAATGAATTGCACCTAAGATGCATATGCCACTACGGTGAAATGTATGAAAAGTGAGATGGAACATGAATGCATTATTTCTTGAATTGCAAATGAGATGATTTGTCATGCAAAACTGACTTTTTCATGCATCACAAGCTTCAAATGATCTAAATTAACTGTTTGTATTACATGTGGAGCTTTTACAACATGATTCCAATGTTTCATATTCTCCCAATCTTAGGCATGCGTTCAACATCAAGCTTTTATTCCCTTTTTTTTTTTTTTTTTTTTAAGGCAATGAAAAGGAAATCAAAGGAACACCACCGCCTAAATGTCCAACCTGCACACAAACGCAAAAACCCAACATTAATACAAGAAAAACCTGAAATAAAAAATGAATACATACTAACATATCAAATCTGCACATCAAGAAACTAAATTACAGCATTGACACAAAACTAGATATCTCCTGAAACACACACTTAAGTATCAAATCTGCACACAAAGAAACAGATCACAACATTAATACAAAGCTTAGACATGTCAAAAAAAAAATAATACACACCTAAACATGAAAAATGAAAGCAAGAAATTACAACGTTATTACATATAATACAAAGCCCAACCACCTCATGCTTGAAAGTAATGCTTCAAGTGCAACCCATTGATAGGTAGTGCCAAATCCTTTCCATCCAAGGTTTTTAGTCTAAAACTATTTTCCCCTAGGATCTCTGAAATCTGGTAGGGACCTAACCAAAGGTAATCAAATTTATCATGTTCCCCCTTCTTCTCATGTCTTTTGTCCCATAACAAAGACTAAATCTGAAATTTTAAACGCCTTGGCCTTAGACCTTTTGTCAAACCATATTTTTACAATGTCTTGGTGTTTACTAAAATGAAGCATAGCTTCATCCCTTTTTTCATCCAAGCGCATTAATTGCGTTAGTCTAGACTCAAGTTTATCATTAGTTCCAAAATAATCTTTCATGAAGTGCAACGTTTGTAATCTGAGATTTGCAGGAAAAATGGGATCTTGTCCATAAACCAGATGGTAAGGAGATGTCCCTATTGCTTCTTTGACTCTGATTCTGTCAGCCCAAAGGGCCAACTTAAGCTTATTGTGCCAGTCCCGCGGATTCCTTTCCAACAATTTTTTTATGACAATCAACGATTCTTATTGGATGACTCGGCCAATCCGTTACCTTGAGGGTAATAATTGAGGAGGAGAACTTTAAACTCACGCTGTTATCAAATGCCCAATTAGCAAACTCTAGAGAGGAAAAGGCCGAACCATTATCACTTACGATGGAGTTAGGCATCCCGAATCTAGTGACAATGTTATCTTCTAAAAATTTAATGACCACCTCTGCAGTAGCATTCTTTGTGGGGATAGCTTCGGTCCATCTCGTGCAATAATCCGTAGCCGTCAGAATATATTTGTGAGCATCGGATGAATTGGGGCTGATAATCCCAATAAAATCCAGGCCCCATTGCGCGAAAGGTCTGGACTCGATTACGGACTGTAAAGGCATGGAAGCGTTTCTGTCTCTATTGGCTGCAGTTTGACATATGTGACATGACCTCACATGAGAATGGGCATCCTTGAATAGTTGAGGCCAATAATAACCGGCTCTCGAGGATTTGATGGGCCGTGGCATTAGCGGACCCATGCCCTGTCCCATGTTTACCATGAAACTCTTCGAGTATTCGCACTGCCTCCTCTTGATCAACGCAACGAAGGTAAATACCTTCATGGTTCTTTCTGTATAATGTGCCAAATCTAACTAGAAAATTAGCAGACTTCAAACGCAAGGCTCTACACCGAGTAGCATTCAAAAATGATGGACACCTACCATTTAGTAGATAGTACACCACATCTGCATACCACTCCTCCTTGGTTACATCACGACTTCATAATGTTGACAAGGAATTGCGAGATCCTCGTTCTCGCGATTGCCTTAGCTAACCCTTGCCCCCGCACTATCTTCATCGATTGAATCTCCAGATCAAATTCCTGCAAAGTTGAAACCCACTTACCACGCTTCTCACCTAATTCATTCTGAACGAACATGGCTTTGACAGCAGGATCTGGGACGATAGCAAAGACCCTACTGTGGACTATGTAGTGCCTGAACTTTTTTACGGTCTTAACCAGCGCATACATTTGCTTGTCTAGGGTAGAATATCTCAGCTTCGCATCTTTGAGAGGACTACTCAGGAAAGCAATGGGATTTTCAATGCTCGCCTTCACTCTTCTCGAGTTAAAACACTCGCAAAGGAGTGATCCGAAGCAAATGTGTAGATATAGAAAGGCTTCGTATAATCAGGACTCACTAAAACCGGGGCTTTAGAAATTGCATCCTTGATATTGTCAAAAGCTTCTATTATTTCACTTGTCCAAATGATCTGGACCTCTTTCTTTAGCATGTCGTTCAAAGGTCTCGCTATCTCTGCAAAATCTGCGATAAATTTTCTGACAAAATTGATCTTTCCGAAAAATGATCTCAACCCCTTCTTGCTATTGGGACGAGGAATTTGCTGTATGGCTTCTATTCTCTCAGGGTCAATGGAAATTCCATCCTTAGATATTATATGCCCCAACATTTTTCCTTCTGTTACCCCGAAGATGCACTTCTTTGGGTTGAGAGATATACCATGTTCCCTGCATCTTTGAAAGACTTTCTTAAGATCCCTGACATGGTTTTCCCTGTTCTTAGAAAATACAGGAATGTCATCGACGTAAACAATGATGCACTTACCAATAAGCCCTTTAAAAGCAAAATCCATAGCTCGCTGGAAAGTGGCACCTGCGTTCAATAGTCCGAAGGGCATTCTCCTGTATGCAAAGGTGCCCCATTTTGTCGTAAAGCGGTCTTCATCCTATCACTAGGATGGATAAGGACCTGATTATATCCCGAATAACCATCCAGGAATGACATCATCTCCGACCCGTTTACCTTTTGGAGTATTTCATCGATGGTGGGTAACGGGTAGTTGTCCTTTTGGGATGCCTTATTGAGATTTCTGAAATCAATGCACAACCTTATTTCTCCACTCTTTTTCCTCACAAGGACTAGGTTAGCAACCCACGTGGAATGCCTAACGGGAAAGATGATCTTAGCTTCTAACAGTCGCTTCACCTCTTTCTCTATCAAGGGTTCTAATAATGGATTAACTCGCCTTTGTCTTTGCCTGAAGGGCTTGGACTCTGGCTTCAGTGGAATCATGTGCATTATGACATTCTGATCATAGGTTTTCAACTCCTTATAACTCCAAGCAATGCAATCTATGTATTCTTTTAATGCATTTGCTATGGAATCCTTCTCCTGCTTGGTACATGCTTTTGCTATGAATACCTCCCGGGGATTTTTTGCACTTCCAATGTTAACCAAATCACAAGCCTCTCCAGGAGATGGAACCCTTTTACCTTTTCTTGGTTTGCATCCGATATCAAAGATTTTTTCTAATGAAGCTATCTCATCATGCATCCTGTTGTTTTTTACAGGATTTTTATCTTTCGAAACTACCTCCTCTACGTCCCTTTCTTCTTCATCTATGTACTGCTTTTCAAATATACCAGAATTAGTGACAAAATGAAATATGTGCCTGTCACTATCAAATACTTGGAAGTTCGTAACATTATCTGGTATCGAGGGACAAGGGACCAACTCTATAGAGAACTTCTTGCATTTCTTATGGTCCACTGGCTTCAACATACTCGCTGCTACAGCTAGGGAGTCTGCCAGACGATTGCCCTTTCTCGAGATCAGAGAAATGTTAAAGGCGTCAAACTCATCTATTAAATCTCTGACCCTAGTTCGGTAAAGCCTGAGCCGCCTGTCCTTGCATATGTATTGTCCCCTCACTTGTTTCACCACCAGTTCCGAATCACCAAGGACTTTGATATATTTAATTTTCTTCCGAATGGCCAACTGTAGTCCAAGAATCAAAGCCTCATATTCTGCCATATTGTTGGTGGCAGGGAACTGTAGTCTGTATGCAGCGAATATAGGCTCCTGGTCCGAACATGACAA
The DNA here is from genome assembly GCA_028583015.1 of Wollemia nobilis. NCBI lineage: Eukaryota > Viridiplantae > Streptophyta > Pinopsida > Araucariales > Araucariaceae > Wollemia > Wollemia nobilis. The sequence goes on along the minus strand of JAQPPZ010004624.1, from coordinate 10,997,950 downwards.
TTCAACACCGGCTCCTCCTCCTTGTCTGGACCTGGATCCATCAAATCTTAAGGTCCAAATGTCTTGATGTCCTTCAGTAAAGTTGCGCCCAATCCTTTCATCATGGGTATTTTTGAGTGCTTCTATGTCCAAACAGTATGCTCCCAACTCAGCTTCAATGTACTGGATCTCGTTCGGCTTGTTGTAATCTGTGATCATCTCTTTGAGTCGGGGTTCACTGTCAATTCGAATTTGATTGGCCACTCCCCTCCAAGGCAGCCACATGTGTGAAGAGTCTGTCACAATGTAACCGTTTAGGTTCTTACTCCAATCTCTTCCCAATACCATGCCATATTTGATAGGAATATCGAGCACCAATATGTCTATGCGCTGTTGAACTCGGGTTCTGAATTGACTTGAATATGCACATCACCCAGCCTCTCCCATCGCCTCCATGGTTGACCTGTCCAACCGCACCACCCTCGCTCCTAGAAGGCTTTGGTGTAAGTCCCAATCTTTTCTGATTTCTAAGGGCATGATAGTAGCCGAGGCCCCCGAGTCTATTAAACAATTGTGCAAGTTTTTACTTGCAATTCTAATGGTTACCAAAAAGGGAGGTATATCTCATTTTTCTTTTTGTACAACCACTTGGGACTCAAGCACTTTTAGCTTCATGAACTTGTGCAGATGGATTTAATCCTTTTGGTGAACTCACTTCTTGGCCTAATAATCGGGCCATGTCATACATCGATACATTGGCCCTATTCTTCTTCATATCTTCCACCAAATCGTAAGTGAGCTTTTCTCGGATTTGGCAAGTTTTGCATCATCTTAGACTTTTCGACCTTCGATGGAGGAGGGGGATTGACATCTCCTTTAGGGTCGGGAGGGAGTAATTGATTATTAGGAGGAGCAGAGGAAGTTTTGGGCTCTTTAGAACTCCTAGTGTAATATTTGTGATTTGCTTTCCCAAAACGTTTGTTTGCATGAACTTCCAAAGCTTCTTCATCTTCGCTTCCAAAAAATTCTACATCCTCCTCTTCTTCACTTTCATGGGAATGTATGACCTCCGTTAGCATAGACTCCGGTTTCACGTGGCCACAGTACGGGCAATCATTATCACAAGATCCCGCATCTCCACGCTCTTTCGAAATGTCTACTTGGTTGGCAACGGGATTGGGTACCCGCCCGTTGTTAGGCTGCGTGTTATACATTCCTTTTCCTCTATGATTGTGAGGTCGGTTATGGCCCATGGCCTGATCAACTTTTTTATTGACATTCCCCACTGTTACCAACACCTTGGCCAACGTTTCTTTCATATTTTCTATGGCTGCTTCGGACCCTTGTGGTTGAGGCACTGCAATTGCAGGTCCAGTTGTGTTGGCTGCATTAGCCACCTCTGGACTGGGTACAATGGCTTGGGTTTGGGCAGGTGGATTCCATCCTGGATTCCCATTTTGAATGGCTTGAGTTTGGGCAGGTGGATTCCATCCTGGATTCCCATTTTGAATGGCTTGAGTTTGGGCAGGTGGATTCCATCCTGGATTCACACTTTGAATGGGAGTGATTGTTGGATAAGTCACCGAGCTTGGCGTGTTAATTGGAGCAAACCCCGACATGGTCAACGGATTATTGCCCATACCGAACCCATGCAAACCCATCGAGTTATTTTGAATCAAACTCTGTGTTTGAACAATGGCATTCGGATAACTCCGACAATGGCGTAACTTGGGTGGGTGTTTGGAAGTTGTTCAACATCGGAGCCTGTGGTGCTACTACCTGGTTCATCATGGCAAATTGGCTGTATGGGCCATATTGTCCCATCCCAGTCAATTGAGACAATCCTGCGCCTGGCAGGTTCATCTGCTGTTCGAGAGTCATTGTTTCTGCATAAGCCAAAGGAAGGGTTGTAACCTGAGGGTTCCTTCTAGTCAACAAAGATGTTAAAGGATCTAAGGCTCTGAAGTATAGCTGCAAGGCAATTGCATGGTCTACCGCAAAGTGACGAGTCACATTCGTATATAGCTTTTGAAATCTCTGATTGAACGTTCGAATGGGTTCATTGGTTTGTCTTTTGCAAGATACGAAGAAATTGTATGTCATGGAGGGATCTACTAACTGTCTGAATTGACCTATGAACGCAGTTTCTAGCTGGGCCCATGAAGTTATGGACCCTGCTGGCAAATTTCGATACCATTCGTTAGCAATGTGGTCTAGACTAGCAGGGAAAACTCGACAGGCAACATCCTCGTGAGTAACCCCCCGCCTAAACATGTAATCTTTATAGATTTGGACATGATCTTCTATTGTTGTTGGACCATCATGAATGAATTTGGGTAATCCCCTTTCAATGTTTCTAGGCAAGTCGTGGACTCGCCCGGGAATATCTAAAGGGGAACTCTGAGCACCATACCAAAGGGCAGGTGGTTGTTGTTGTTGTTGTTGGGCCATGTTATTCAAAGGTGTCAACCCTGTGGGAACAATTGGAACTCCCGGAACTGTGGAGACAGATACAACTGGTGTTACTATCCCACCCGAACTTAAGGGTTCAGGCCCACTAGAGGTACTTGAGTCCAAAGAAATCCCTAACTCAAGTATACTGGGTGGTATTTCAACTTCTAATGTTTTGTTTTTCGGCCTCCTAGCAAGTGGGAGAAAGGCTTTGGAAGATAGTTTCCCCCGTGGTTTTAGACCTAGTAGCAATGTACTCAGGTTGGGCCAGCTTGGAAACTCTAGGACTCTAAAAGATTTCTCAACTCTACTGCCAGATAAAATGTCTAAATGTTACACCTGCAAGCACAATAGGTGGAAACAAAACTACCCACGTTAATTGTTAGAACAAATCAAAATTGCAAAGCAATACATAAGGCCCTCCTTCTAGCGCCAAAATGTTGAGTGTTAATTTGTCATATTACAAATAATAACACGCAACTTAGAGTCTCGAACAAAAGACTCTTTCTTGCAAAGAAATAATTTATTTTATTTTCCTTCCTTTTATTATTTCTCCAAGCTTCTTTGTGAAACAACTTTTACGTATATAAAAATGAATTTCAATTTAATACATACAACTGATATATCCCAGAATAACTCAAATCCTGCAGATAGTCGTTAACAAGGGGCCTTTGTTGATTCTCAATGAACTTTATAATCTTGACTTGTTTGATTAATCAAAAATAAACAAAAATCCTTTTGATGTTCTAATATTCACAATTTATTCTAAGGTTAACCCGTTCGTTTTATCTCTATTCAATAGTTCTGTTATTTCAATGTTAGTCTCCGACATGAAATTAAGCATATCAAGGAATAAAACAGAAACTCGTTATTTTTGAGTCACTGGAAAATAATGAAGGATATTAAAATGGTTAACGATCTCCTCCCCGCAAAATCCCAAGTTAAGAGATGAAGTCCCCAAAACAACCCAACCGATCAGATCTTGTACTAACACACAATCTAATCAGATCAGATGCAAGACTCTAAGGAAAAGAATATAACTGCATCATTCTACCATTCACCTATCGTAACCCATCCCATGGCGTAAACGAAATAGATACAAGACAAAATGATGCAACGAAAATATTGACAGTGAAACAATAGTTTTGGCTTCGATCTCCTTTTGATTTTACACACAAAAGTCGTGTTACCAAAGAAAAATCCTTTATTTCAATAAATAATGTTTTTTGTTACAATCTCCAGCCCAGTATCCATCTACATTTCTGCTATTTAACCTTTCTGTCGTGCGTTCTCTGCTGTTCCATGACGCTTCGTTTCGACTCCCGGGACCCTTCGCTTCAATTCCCGCCTTTTGGTATTCTAACCTTTGCATGCATTCGTAATGCTCGATCTCTGTGGCCAGTAACTGTTGTTATGAAACGTTACTCTGGTTCTGTCATTTCCGCCACGTGTCCTGCGTCTCCTGCACCTTTCGTAACGCTTTCCCATGGAAATCTCGACAGAATTTGCATTTGGCCTCTTCCGTTTCCTAGCCGCGATAACGCGACATGTCACGAAATCGTGACATGTTCTTGGTCCGTACGCCCGTAGTAGCTCGTTGTAGCGATATCGCTACCGACTTTGCTTTGCCTTCTTTTCAAAAAGTGGTAGCGATATCGCTACCACTTTGGTTCCGAGCCTTCCTTCGATGAAGTGGTAGCGATATCGCTACCACTTTGGTTCCGAGCCTTCCTTCGATGAAGTGGTAGCGATATCGCTACCACTTTTTGTCTCGAGCCTTTGTTTCGCAAAGTGGTAGCGATATCGCTACCACCTTGCTTTCACGCCTTTTGCTTTGTAAAGTGGTAGCGATATCGCTACCACTCTTCTTTCACGCCTTTGCTTCACGAAGTGGTAGCGATTCGCTACCACCTTTCTTTCGGCAACTTGTAGCGAAATCGCTACCATTCTCAACTTTCCGTACGCTTCCAAAAAACGCGTCGCGATTTCAATTTTTCGCAGCGATGGAGAGACAGGTCGCGATATCGCGACATGTCGCGATTTCGCGACCCTTTCAACACTTAGGCATTTTTCTTCTTTTCTTCATTTTTAGCATCCGGGTCTTTGAGATCTTCCCTAAAACCTGCAAAAACAAAGGTGGGTCCCCACTTTTGGGGTGTGTTGTGGATGAACCACAACAGAACGTTCATCCATAGATCTGGTTGATGCACCTATTGTTGCATGGACTTGATTTGACCTAATAGTGTTGTTTCTCAAATGATGTTAGTGCTCTAACCCAAAAATAATAGTAATACAATCATTGTTCACCCTGGCCAATCGGATGTTAAGCCAAAACAAACCTTAGTTGCAGTAGATGGTTGTTGGGTTCATCCATAACTTTCGGTGTGATGGTGGTATTTGAAGGAGTTTTCTTGGACAATGTTTATCCCACATTCAATGGGTGCAGGATTTTAGGGCCTTCATATAAAGCACATCCACCCTATTCAAGTAGCCAACACTACCTAACTACACTATAGCTAGTTTTGGCTATATGCTACACGTTGACCGCCAAGTACGCACCACATGACACATGTCACATTCTTTCAGATTGACACTGTTGATCACTTGAATTTAGTGGACCACCTATTTTCACCCCATCATGTTGATTTAGTGGTCCACCAACTTTTTTGAGCCATCACTCGCTAGATCACGATGAGAAGGATTCTATATTTTCTCGAATATTCCTCAAGAATATTCTCTACCCCACATTTGTAACCTGGGTAATTTCATCCTTTTATTTTTGGAGAGTTTGTTGTTTTTCTATTAAATTAAGGCTTTATTCAGACTCCAATATAGCCTTGCATATAGTCATTGGAAAGATCTTTTCAAGCAGGTTCCAATTGGCTTATCATTTTCCTATTTTTTAAAGGTCTTCCTTGACATATGGTGCTCCAAAATTTGGGCTACCAAAACTATTTACCAAAACTATTTTGGTGTTCTAATATGGAGTGCATTTTCGGTTGAACCTGACACTCCTTTAATCCACTTTCATCATTATAGACTTTTGGAAGTAAACTTTCTTACAACCATGGTCCTCTTACGATTCCATCATGATTTTGGGTGCTCCTATGATAGGAGTTATTTTTTTTCGATCATGGGAATCCTTTGGGTACTCCATTTTGGGAGTTGTTGTTATCACTTCTTTTGACCATGGCCCTTCTATTCTGATTTCGTTGATCATGGAAACATGGGTACTCCCATCGAATTTGTCTTAGCCCTTTAGTGGCTTGTCTCTTAGTGGATTTTCGCTTTTCAACATAAGCTCATGTCTTCAACAACAAGACTTGCAACACTTCTTCAGGCATCACTACATCAACCACAACTTCCGCATCAACTACTTTTGCTTAAGCTACTCGACTTCTCCAACTTAAGGATTGACTGAAGCAGATGAGAAATTACCATCCTCTAAAATGATCCATTGGATTTTTTAGGATTCACATTACTCCTTCCATTTAGGGTTTTACATAATTTATGAATTTGTAATGAAGTGCAACTTGATGGTACCCAAAACTTCACCCTTTTCTTACATCCATTGTATCCCACTTAGGTATTTTTACTACTCCCTTAGTAGGAGTTGAAGTACCTTGTGAATTTATAAAGGCATAATTCCATTTAATGTCTTTCATAGATCCGAAGACTATAGAGATTTGACATTTCGATCACCAAACTTTCGAAGACTACATAGATTTGATACTTCGGATAACAAATTTCTGAAGATTACAGAGATTCGACACTTTGGACAACAAATTTTTTTTGAAGACTACAGAGACACAACCACTTCAAAATATGCCTAATTGTAACTTTTTCCTCCAATCTTCCTCCACAGACTACAGTTACATGATGCTTGCTTGACAGGATCGTTTGTACTTAGTTTTGGGTGCATGTTTATGGTTCAACATGATTGGTGTGAAGAGTTGCAACTTCTTGAAGATTGAATGACATTTTTACAAGGCCCTTTTCAGCATACTAGTGTTCATTCCTACATGCTAGAGGCTGACCTAAGAGGCAACATACCTCGTGATCCCATTGGGTTTCCTCAATGTACCCTTTTTGAGCATGTATTTTGCTCATTGTTGCTCCCTTTGATGGAGTTGTGGTGATCTCTTTGGGGCTCTTGTACATCATCTATATCTCTTATTTTCTGAACCACTTTGAAGGATATCATTTCTAGGCACTTGTCTATCTTTTCTCCCAAATTCTTGTAAAAGCATTGGGGTCCAATGCTTCCATTGTTGGGAGGAATGATATGGTTATTATGTGATAGGCTTAGGTTTATATCACTAGGCTTAGGCTTATTAGAACTTAGTCTTTAGGAACTTAGTTTATTTTTAATAAATTATAATGTGAGACTTTATTGCTCACGTAAAACTTGGCCAACATCTTCTAGATACATAGTTGGCAAGCTTCTAGATAAGGCTAGTTAGCTGATGATCATCTTATCCTCCTTGTTTTGAGGATCTACGAATGTAAATTATGCTTATTTAAGCACCTATTTTCTAATATAAATTATATAGGAATTAATTTCTTATTTTGAATTTTAATTCCTTATCATAGAATTTCTTGTTGCCTGATTTGCAACTATTAAGGGGAAATAATTATGTTGCCTGGAAGACCAAGCTTAGAAAATAGCTCAATTTTGAAGAAGTATTTCAAGTTGTAGATGGAACCATTACTCATACTAAAGAGGAAAATGAAGATCATATAAAGTTTGACAAGACAAAATTAATCATCATGTTCAAAGGAGCAAATGGAGTACGAGCATACATTTGGGATTCAATCATGGCCAAAGATGCATAGGAGAAGCTACAGATCCTATTTTAAGAAAATAATCAAAACCAAATTCTACTTCTCTAGAGCTACCTCCATTTATTGAAGATGAATAGTGGAGAAATAATTGAATCATTCATGAGGAGAATTGTTGAACTAAGAGCATCAACACAAGCATTAGGATAAAAGGTATACGATGAAACTATTGTTCCAATTATTTTAAGATATTTCCCTTTAAAATATAGTGTTTTTGTGATAACATTAAATATCATTGAACAAACACCAAGCTTTGAAAATATGGAAATCCTACTTAAAAAGGTATAAGCCTAATATACAACAAATGAAGTACAATTACTTCTTATAAATAAAAAGAGAAGCAACCATTTAGAAAAGGCATAAGACCTCCACAATGTTTTCAACAAAGAAATAATTCTCAAGGATATCAAAGTCATAGAAATTATTCTCAAATAAATATTTTTCACACAAAATGATGTGTGAAATTTGTGGTAGAAACATCCACACAGTGAAGGAATGTTGGCATAATTCATTCAAAAATAGATCCTCTTCATAAGAGATGAAATAGCAGCAAGACATGCCATCATCAAATAAACAAAATAAAATTCAAAGATAAGTAAAATAAAATAATGTAGTTGAAGAGAACATAGTTAAAGAAGAAGAATGTCGAGTTCACAGAGAGTGGTCTATACCTACGTGAAACAGACAAATTTGGAGGGAAGCTAAGGAGGAGAGGTGGTCGTTTTTCCTTGATTCAAGCCTCTGGCGAGAAATAATTCTAACACCTATCCAGAAAGAGTTGTTACATCACCTAGGCAATATTAAAAATTTATAGAGGTTAAGGCTAAGGTTTTTATAGGTGTTACTACATTGCCCTCAATAGTACTATTTTGGCCAGTGAGGAGGTAGACTGATGCGTGCATAATGAAAAAATTATTGCAGGGATAAGAAATAAGAAAAAATAAGGTTAAAAGTAAGTTTGAATTGGAGTGATAAGGTAAGGTTCAATTACTGCAATGACTAGAGTTAGAAAGCATGCACAGGATGCAGGTTTTGGACGTAGGTGTGTAGTGGGTTGTACAATAGAAACCCTTGCACACAGTGGGTAGAAAAAATAACAAACGAAGTTAGAAGTAGTGATGGTGGAAAGCAAAAATAGTAGCAAAAAATTTTGCTTGGACCTAGTTGATGAGAGTAGCAGGCAGGGTGAATAACCAAGGAGGGGTCGAAACCTGAAAAGGAGAAAAAAGGAAAATTCAGAAAATAGGGTTTTCAATTATTTTCAACCCATAAATGGGTGTTTGAGTTAAAAATGAAATGGGCAGAAAAAGGAGCAGATGAACCAGGGTTTAGAGCGATCGAAGATAGACAGGGAGCGGTTGGTGTAGGAATCGAAGTAGGGCATGGCCAGAATCGGGCCTTAGAAGGTATGCAAATGGATGGGGCCTTGGATGAAGAGTTGGAGAGAGGATTTTTGGGAAGAAAAATCTAAGAACCTCCTAAAAAAGCGGTCCTAGAGAAGGGGCAGGAGGAATCATAGGTAGACAGTGGTCAGGAGAATCGAGATCCATAAGTGGGATAAAAATTCTCTTGGGCCCAGGTGGTACATGGTTCTAAACCTGCTACTACTCTTCCTCTATTGGTAAGACACTTAAGCTTAAGAGTTAAATATGGTGTTCTCAAAATTTCCTCGAAGATAATTTTGAACATGAATATGGAAGGGGAACACAATTTAGTGTGCACGTTTTTTGGGGTAAGGCTATATATAGATACTATTCGAAGGTGGGCCTTTGATAGATGTAAACTAGTAGGATACATGGATATTATGGCACTCCAAAATGGGTTCTTCATGATAAAACTTACTGAGGTAAGTGACATGCAAAAAAATCTATGGTCGATAGGGAAGCATAGTCTGTTTCTCAAAAAATGGGATGTGGATTTTAATCTTCACACCCAAAGTCTCGATACAAATGCTATTTTGGTAAGATTACCTCACCTTCCCTTTTAATATTGGCACGATGAATTTTTAATGGCTATTGCACATGGTATTGGTATCTTTGTTACCATTGATAGGATAACCAAGCTAAAGTCCCATATGGTGTTTGCCAAAATTTGTGTTAATGTTGATCTGGATAGCAAGCTTCTAGAAACAATAGACCTAATGTCCCCAATGGGTACCTAGACTCAAAGGCTGGAGTATGAAAATATTTTACCCCTTTATGATATTTGTAAAGGGAGAGGTCATATCTCAAGATTTTTCCCGAAGAAGAATAAATGTCCCAATAAGAAATCTGGCAAAGGAAAAAGAGTAAAGATGCAGAGCAAGATAAAGGTATGGATATCATGGTAGATAATCAGAAATAAGCAAGCACCTCACACCAACTGGCTATGGTGGCTACGTAGGAACATATGGAATATCCCTCTTATGGATTTGTGGTAGTCCAACCCCCCTGGAGCTATGGAACCCCTTGAATATTTAGATCCTAACTATTTTGCTTGCTTGAGAGGAGATGAAGAGGATGAAATGAGATATCTAGCCTAAGTTGTGGAATTTATGGAGGAGAAACAATGGGTGAATCATGAGGGGGTACAATAGGAGAGTCTAAAACCTCTATAAGTGGATATAGAGGTTAACCCTATTGACACGGTTTTTACAAATTGGGATAGGCAAGATGAAGCTAGAAAAGCATTAAAGGAAGATAAGCATATCCTAAAAAAGATAGAGGTGAAGCCTGTAGCTCCAATATGGGAGGATTCTAGTTTAGAGGAGGTTTTGATGACACCCTCAAGGGTGACTAGGAATCAAATAAAGAGAGCTCCCTTGGATGTTGGTAAGGAACACACTGTAGGTAGACCCCCTTTAACAGAGGTAAGGAAGAGGGAAATAGTAGTAGAGATAGACAGAGGAACTCAAACAGTCATACATATGGGTGGGGGAGGGAAGAAATTAGCTAAATCTAAGAAATGAAGGTTTTGTCATGGAATGTACGAGGTCTCAAGTAGCAAAGATGTGGATCCTTTATTCTGAATTAAAGAGCAAGATTCAATCTTGGTGGTAGTAGGATTTTTCTGGGGATAGATTGACTCAAGTAGCAAAGAAACTAAGATTTGTTAAGCGAAACTTAAAACTATGGAATAAAGAGGTGTTTGGAGACATTATGGTTAAAAAAGTAGCTTTACAATAATAGCTCATGGAGTTAGAAAAATCTTTGTGTTTAGGGGAATATTCGAAGGAATTTTGAACTAGAGAAAAGGATCTTCTATGTGATTGGCACAATATTCTGGCATGTGAGGAGGCTTTCTGGAAGCAAAAACCAAGAGCTTTGTGGTTAAAGGAAGGGGATATGAATACGAGGTTTTTCCATGTTTCAACTCTCAGGCACAAAAGTTTTAATAAAATATAGGAGATCAATATTGTTGATGGTTCTTCTACAAGGGATCCTTTCCAAATTAGAGGGAAAGCTATTCTATTTTTACAAGACATGTTAGGAGTGGATTCGAAGCTAGATGAAGATACGATCAACTTATTATTAGGTAATATTCCATTAAATATTACAAACTGGATAAATGACTATCTCCTCAACCCCTTTATGAATGAGAAAATTAAATAGGAAGTCTTCTCCATACATAGAGACAAATCTCCTAGTCCAGATGGGTTTTTGGTGCTCTTCTATCACAAGTTTTGGCACATCATTGGCAATGAGGTCACCTTGGTAGTTAAGGAGTTTTAGATCTCTAAAAGGATCCCTTTTGATGTGAACTATACATTCTTAGCCCTCATCCCGAAAATTGCAGGTGCTAAATCTTTTGTAGATTACTGCATTGACAAACACCAAAGGGGTTTTGTTTAGGGATGACAAAATCTTGATGGGATCATTTTGATCCATGAGATCCTACACTCTGTATTTATATAAAAAAGGAAGGTATGTTTCTTAAATTAGATATAAATAAAGCATATGACAAAGTTTCTTAGGATTTCCTGATCAAAGTGCTCCAAAGTTTTGGTTTTCATGAGGATTGAATCTCTATGATGAAAAACTACATCTCCACAGTGATGATCTTCAATTTAGTTAATGGGTCTACAATGGGTTATTTTCCTAGCAAGAGGGGGTTAAGATAAGGGGATCCCCTATCCCCTTAGCTATTTATTATTTTAGCTAAATCTATGGGTAAAGCCTTCAAAACAACCATGAATAGAGGAGACATAGAAGGTATCAGGTTAGCTTACACTCTGGAATAGATATATTTTCAATAGTTTGTGGATGATACTCTAATTTTGACAAGATCATCTCTTTAAAAAGCAAGACATATTAAGATTATTTTGCATTTCTATGAGCTTGCAGCAGGCCAAAAGGTAAGTTTTAATAAAAGTCAAATTTTTTCCTAAATACCTCTAGACCTCTCCAACTGTAGATAGCAAGAATCTTCAACTGTGGCATAGGTAATTTTCTAGTAACCTATCTAGGGATGCATTTATTATGTGGGAGTATGAAATAAGCCTTGTGGGATCCGGTTATTGAACGTGTTACACAAAAACTATCTTCTTGGAAAGGATCTCTTCTTAGTCAGGAAGGAAAGGCCCAACTTGTGAAATCCCGCCTTCAAAGTATACCTATTTACTTCATGTCAATTTTTAAAATGCTAGTATGAGTTTGCAAAAATGATTGAATAGATCCAAAGGATTTTTTTATGGGGTTGAGGAAAAGAAGAGGATATCTTTACTTTCTTGGTACCTCTAAACATATGGGGGATTGGGACTGAGAACTCTTCCCAAAATGAACAAATCTCTAATGGGAAAGTTGGGTTGGAAGTTGGTGAAGGAAGAAGACACTCCCTCGGTAAAAATTATAAAATCTAAGTATTTACGTAATTCCTCCTTCTTGGAAAGGCTCAACCACTCTAAGGGGTCTAGTTTCTGGAATAGCCTTCAACAAGTAAGACCTCCAATCCAATAGGGCTATAGATGATAGATTGGAGACAATGGTAACATGGGATTTTGGTAGGATAATTGCCTCTTTAACTCTCCCCTTTGTGAGATTCCAAGGTTTGCAAACTTAAGAACAATCCCGACTCCTATTTATGGATGGTTGGTTCGAGATTATATTGTGGAAGAAAATGGCATCAAGAAGTGGAAGCAACTTTATGCTGAGAACATCAATGAGGACTTGCGTCCACACCTAAAAAGTCTTAATAAATGCCTTAATGCCTACATCCTTAGCCATTAGTGATTGAATGATATATTTATTTAGATGAAAACAAAGAGTGGAGATTATTCTGTGAAGTTTGGTTAGAACATGGTTGAAGGTGTAGGGGTAGTGTGACCCCATGTAAAGGTTTGGGACAAAGATCTCATCCCTAGGATTACTATTTTTTAGTGGCTAGTTATGCATAGTAAAATTATGACCAAGGATAATGTGAAAAATGTGGTTTCTCATTACCAAATAGATGTGTTTTGTGTGAAAAAGAGGAGGAAAACATTGATCATCCTCCATCCTAAAATTTAATAGTATTATTTCATTAATTATTATTATAACATGAATAGTCATGTCCCTTCATTATCGTAGCCCTAGGATAATATAAATTAGGGTAGGTATGGTTGTAAGAAGGCATCAATGAATATTTAAATTAATATATCTATTGAAAGCATTGGCAGGGCAACCTCCTTTGAAACAACGATTCTCCAAAAGCGATTCAGTATTATCATTTGATAGGAACCAAGTTCCTTACATCTGGTATCAGAGCACGACTCCTGGAAGCTGCACATAAATACATTTTTCTACAACTCTACGCAAGAAAATTTATTGAAGATTTTATAGTCTCCATTCTTTTATGAACAACAAAAGCTCTGGAAAGGTTATTTTTTTAGCGAAGACAAGTTGCAGTCCCTCAATAAATTCGTAGAGCCGGTTACTTGGTGGCAAAAATTATTTATCGTGCTACTCCAAAAGGTGAAACTTCCTTGGTCCAGAAAGTCATAGATAGGAAATCGGGTAAAGATATCGAGGCATTAAAATAAATGATCATAGTAAAAATTATAACATAATGAACGTGTTGCATATACCCTGAACGGTTCACAACAAGATTAAAACTTTATATTGTACTTGTTTCAAACTCCTGGCTATCTCATGCGCGATGCATTTTTTCAGACGCATATTTAAACTTACCCTCCGCAAAAGCACACAGGGTTAATAAATAAAATGAGCAACCCTAAAATTACATTATTTTAGAGGAATCGTCGTCCAACTCACATGTGGAATTTGAGGATTTAGCTCATGCTTGTCTGAGGGTTTTAAATTATGGATTAGGGTTCCAAACTCGGGCATCTATTTAATAGCCTAAGAAACAAAGGGCATAATATTATTTGAGTTGCTCATCTTCTCACGATACGATGACAACTCACTTAGCACTCGATATCACCATCATAAACATTTTCTGCATAAAACTCTGGTTACATTCGATATATCGTGCGATGACCATAACAAAGCGATTACATTTTTTGTAGCAAGGGGTACTCACTCTGGTATCCACCTCTTCGTAGAAAGAATTCTGATATATCCTTCATTATACTCCACTTGGTGTAGTCAATAAATTGATCAGTAGTCATGAAAAATCTGCATAACAAACAATGAATATTAAAAATTTTGCTAAGGTTGAAAAGATCAATCCCGTGAATAAAATTTGATCTGTTGTGCAAACAACGTTTCCCTACAGAATACCAAGAATCCGATGACAATTTTTTTTTTTAAGCTAAGGTTGAAGGTGCTTTCTGATCGCTGGGTTTTTTTTGGTCGTCATCAGAAGTTTGTGAAGGAGAAAAGTTTAAAATTTAAAAGGGATAATATTCCCACATTGACAAGGGAGACACCAAAGTTGTGTTTAAATATGCATGAGCATATAGAAGAGAGTATGAATTAGGTCAAAGCCTCCCCCACGTGCCTTGCGCGATACTTGACACCATCCGTGGTTAAAACTTCCCTACGCTTCTCCACCTCGTGTTTCACATCACCTGTCATTGACTCTATATTGCTATCGTATGTTTCAGTTGCTAACGCCTTCTCGCTCTTCCTACCCTTGTGCCTTTTGTCTCGTATAGCCTTACCTGTTGTTTCGGTGGCCTCGCTTTAAATATTTCTGCTTGTGTTCTCTTCGCTTACTACCTCGTGTTCTTCTCGCCCTCATGCCTGCCGTCTTGTGTTTGGTTGTTGACATCATTTACCTTCTGCCCGCTCACTTGGTCGCTGACATTGCTGACGTGATGTCACTGTCCATTGAAGATATTGATTAAAAAATTAAAAATTCCAAAAATAACCCTATGGAGGGTCATAAAAGTTGCTTATAAACCAAATTTTTGCAAAACAATTTTTCAAATATATCAAAAAAATTGTAAGAAGATTTGAATTAATTCTTTGGTGAAGATTTAAAATTCAAAAATTTTAATTAATTTTTAGGTGAAGGTTTGATATTCAATCCTAATCTAACATAGCCAAAGGAAGAAGGTCGTAAGATATCACTCTCAAGAAAATTTACCATGAACTTTGCCAATTCAAAGAGGAGAATTTTGCTACATGACAAGAATTTGAGCAAAGGATATCAGTAATTGACTTAAAAATGGACACATTCAATCAGAATATGGCACTCGTTCAAACTAGCCAAACTATCGGAGGATCCAAATTATGTCAAACCACTTCGGTGCGAGAGTACCAAGCTCAATTCGAGAAATTAGCAAACCACACCATAGGCCTAGATGCCTCATTTTCTCAGGATTATTTTATTAGTGGATTAAAGGTAGATATCCAACTAGAGGTACAAATGTTTAACCCTAGCACCATGATGCAGACTATTGGATTGGCCGATATAGCCGAAGATAAAATCAACAACCAACGTCGACTAAAAAATGTATCTATAATAGACTCACAAAATACTTCCACCAACCAAAAACTAACTAAAGTCATGCCAATTAAACACATTAGCCCTGAATAAATGAAGGAAATAAGAGCAAAAGGTGTTTGTTTTCATTGTGATGAGAAATTCATCCCGAATCACAAATGCATTACACCCAAAATTTATATTATGGATGCAACTATTCCTTGTCAATCAACACTAGAGGATGAGGAAATCAAGGTCAAACTAGTGGAAGATATACCTGAAGATAACCCTTGAGGTCCATTAGAAATTTCCTTCAATGCCCTCATCAAAA
The DNA here is from genome assembly GCA_028583015.1 of Wollemia nobilis. Lineage (NCBI taxonomy): Eukaryota > Viridiplantae > Streptophyta > Pinopsida > Araucariales > Araucariaceae > Wollemia > Wollemia nobilis. The sequence continues at coordinate 10,982,502 of JAQPPZ010004624.1, read as the reverse complement.
ATTCATCCCCCAAAACTATGAAAATCCCTAGCTCCTTTAAAAAACAAAATCTTGTTGTGTTTATTGACTCCAGAATTACGCATAATTTCATCGACCCCCATGTGGTAAAACAAATTGACTGCTTTATCCATCCTTGTAATAATTTGGAAGTCCTGATTGGTAATGGGGGAAGAATTACATATAAAGGAAAGTGCAAAAATATTAAGCTCACCATGGGTGATTATTGCATGAAGAAATATATGTATGCACTGCCATTAGGGGGATGTGATATTATCCTTGGAGTGCAATGGTTACGAACATTTGGAAAAATCCAATGGGATTTTGAGGCATTATGGATACAATTTACACTAGAAAATCAAACATATACCCTCAAAGGGATAATATCCGGCCCTTATCCACTAGCAAGCTCTCATCGCATGGAGAAATTTTTTTGTAGAGGAGGCAAGAAAATGGTGGCCCAATTATTTTCTTTCCAAGCCATGGCAAAGCCACCAACACTTTAACCTTCCCAATAACCTTGCTTACAGAACAATGATATTAAAATAGTGGAAGAACATAAGCACATAATACTAGGGAAAAAGAGGATGAAGCTTCTCACTTCGAGCTTTGAGGACAAAGCTCCTTTTAAGGAGGGTGGCATGTTAGGATCCTCCATACTAACATTTAATAGTATTATTTCATTAATTATTATTATAACATGAATAGTCATGTCCCTTCATTATCGTAGCCCTAGGATAATATAAATTAGGGTAGGTATGGTTGTAGGAAGGCATCAATGAATATTTAAATTAATATATCTCTATTGAAAGAATTGGTAGGGCAACCTCCTTTGAAACAATGATTATCCAAAAGGGATTCGGTATTATCATTTGATAGGAACCAGGTTCCTTACATCCTTTACCAAAAACTTGTTTGATCATCTCTATAGTGAATTCCAAGTTTAGTGGGTTTTCCCTAGAACTATCTCAGATTTGAACCTACAATGAGAGCCTCCTTTTAAAGGCAGAAGAATTAGGAAGTTGTGGCTTCTAAGCCTTCCACATATCTGGTTGAGAGTCTAGAATGAAAGAAACCATAGAATATTTGAGGACTTGAAGATGGACTAGGAAATGGTTTGGAACCGAGCAAGAAGTCTCCTAATGGAGAATTTTAACACTATCCACTTTAAGAAGGGATGAGAATCAGAGTAGTAAAGACAAATATTAGAATGCTGGGGAGTTAGAGAGAAATTAATAATACCTCAAGTTCATCCTATAACTCATGCAAAATGGATACCTCTGTCGGTTGGATGGTTCAAATTAAATTTTTATGGGGTCTCAAAAGGTAATCCTGGGCTAGAAAGAGCTGGAGGGGTGATCTAGAATCATCTGGATAAGGTAATCAAAGCCTTTGTTGAACCATCGGTAAGTCATTTTACTAAAGCAAGAGCAACTTATGGAGGAATTTCTTTGGCTATCAATTGCAATATAGATAAGCTCATAGTTGAAGGAGACTCACAAAATATTATGACCATTTTAAAAGGAGAACAACCAACTGCATGGACTATTGATTTAATGATGGTGGAAGCTTGAGAACTTTTGGATAGACTTGAGAATGTGTCTATCAATCATATTTATAGAGAAGCCAATAAGGTAGCATATGGTCTTGCTAATGAAGGAGTTATGGCAGATGCCAGAAAGGAATGGGGAATGATATCCCAGTGCACATAGATAATTTAGTTGATAGTGATAATACCACAATAATTGACAATGGAGATCAGTAGGAAGAGGCTACCAAGAAAGCATAGAGTATATGATATTTAGATATGTAATGTGTATGCTGATTTTCTAGTTCTAGATGTGGTTAGTGAAGTGTGTTTGTTGTTACATGGTTGGTATAGGATTTATGCCAATGAAAAATCCTTCTTGGTGAAATGGACATTTATTGGCCATATCTGTTGATGTAAAAGGTTAGCATTCCTTTTAAAAATGCACTTTCCAAATTAACAAAAGAAGAAGAAGAAGAACATGTGTTTATTGCATAAGCACAACTGAGATAACACAAAAATATTTGGTATGAATTTGAAGCAACCAAACAAATGATAGGTCAAGAAATTTGGAATCATTAAAATCGACCAAATTATTATACAAGAAATATTGCATCGGTTGATCACTTCAAGCCAAGAAACCAATAGGAAGGAACATTGTCGAGATATAAATGAAACCATAACAAGCACGAGCCATGGAATACCTTTAAAACAAAGATATTTATTACCTTCTAGAATAAGATGGTATGTTAAAAATTATTTGTTTTCCACTCATTTTCCCATGTATAGAGGAAAATATTTGTAGGATGAATGACCTACTATAAGAATGTTTTTGAATAAGCATGGCATTACTTGTAAACTTAATCTTGTTAAAATAAGTTTATCTATTTTTGCAACTTGAATGAGAGATCCTTACATCATTATCAAATCCCAATATATCATAAAAATCTTGTCAAGGAGTGTACCAACATTACAAGCAATCAAGATACCAAATGATAAAATGCATTGTGATATCATTAAGATTTACAACATAATACGAAATAAAGAGAGACTTGTTAAACAACGTCAATGATTGGTGGACCCTAATTGTTCAACTATAAAGGTTATTGAGTACTTGATATGTTACTATATTCTTGTTTAAGAAAACATTGTGGCAGCTATTGGATCACTCAAAGAGTTGAAACAAGTACGCATAATTGCTAAATATTATATTCAAAACATACATCCTATTTATCATTACAAACAACTTATGATGACAAAAGAACCTACAAATAATCTAGAACTTGATCACTATAGAAGAAATGAAATGCAAAAGAAGGTAAACAATAAAAGAAGCCATACATAATTTTCTTCCTAAGAAAAAAGTTGGCTACCATCAATTCAATGGTCAAAACAAGATGCATGGTGGCAAATCCTTCAGATGAAGACTTTAAAGGAGACTCACATTACATGTGTTGAATCTATAAGTATTTGTAATAAATGTGTTTTTGGAGTGCATTATTGGTGGAATTTGACACTCCTAAGTATTTTAGTAAGTAGTCTATATTAAGGGGGAGATTTTTCTCTCAAATTCCAACATCACTTTAGAACATTTCATCAATTCAAAAGCCTATTTAGAGTTATGACTATGATGTAATAAGGAGGGTATCTTAGGAGTTATTAAATCATAGCCCATGTGAAATAGAATTAGGTATAACCACCCATCACAAGGTCTATGCATACACTATAGGACAAACATAGTTGCAAGTTTAGTTAGAGGTTTGTTATGCCTAAAATAGGTATTCTATGTATTTAAATACCTATCATTTCATAATTCAAATAATTGAAGCATTGATTTCTAATAGTTTAGAAATTTTGCTTTTAGGAAGAATATTTCCTTGACTCAAGTTGAACTATCATAATTGTTTATCGTTGGTATTAAACATTTTATCTTATTAATCAACTTTTTTGAATCGAACTCCACAAGAACATGATCTATATTATTTCTTTTGATTTTTTATAGGTTCAATTTGATGGCCATAACTTTTGCATAATTATTAGTATGATACCCAAGATGTCCTTTGAAGAATAAACGAGGATTTCCTTGATTGTCCCTACAAAAACCACCCATTTTCCCTAAATGCCCCATCAATTTTTACCTTCATCCATCCTTGAGGTGGTTTTGAATATTTGACTAGGTTTGCTATTGGAGCTCCCCTATAATTGGGTGGAATTAAATCGGAAGAAATTTCAAACTTTCTACATACCTTGTACTAAATTTTATTTGAGTTTCAAAGTGCTTCAAAAGTATGCTCCTTGTTTCTTTAATATTAGACCATATTAAAATCAATATTCAATGTGGAAAAAGTTGAGCATCTTACAAGATCCTGTTTTTCTTTCCAACCAAGTCTACCACCAAATAAATGCATACCCAATTCTATAAATAAGATAAATTCCTCTATATTTTAGTATTGATAGCTTTTAGAGTTGGATTAAATCCTCCTTATTGTTCCCTAGTTATTGTCTCCTTCACATGAAAAGCTACCATAAATGCCATAAAGTTTTGACAATAGACCATTAGAATAAGAGACAGTCCATATCATTTGACTCTTGCTGACAAAGTATATAATGTGATGGAACATAAAATTCTCTCTTCTTTATGTTCTTTTAGGTTTGAAAATTGTCATGATTATCTAGCCACACAAAAGTGTTGTTTTTATAACCTTTTGGATTCCCAATCTTCTACCAAATACTCTTTAATTTTTGGTATTTGTTCTCCTAAAAAAGCCTTGAAACTTGCATTGATCTAATAAAATCTTATGGACATATTTCCCAAGTGAATATATCCTCTCCTTGGTCCTAAGAAACTAGTCTACTTCTTGTTGTTGTCCATAGAATTTGTAATCATCTTCCAAAACTTGTATGTCATTCTAAATTTTTTTTCCAACACCAATTAAAACCATTGTTTTTCCTTTTGTATATCTAGAAATTGTTTATATTTTTTCCAACCTAAAGCCAAGAACCTCTCTTTTATGGATCTAAGTTTAGCAATTTTTGAATGATCAATAAATACGGTGATCAAGCATCCTCTCAAAATTCAATTGAGCATCTCCTTTAGGAATCCAAAGATCTCACATCCCAAATGGATATATTTCTAAAGAGGAGATATTTTTTTGTGGATAGGAAGGCAAGGAAAATCAACAAAATATCTTTATATTGTAAAGATCTTTTTTAAAGATCTTCCTTGCTACTCCAAAAGGTGAAACGTCCTTGGTCCAGAAAGTCATAGATAGGAAATCGGGTAAAGATATCGAGGCATTAAAATAAATGATCATAGTAAAAATTATAACATAATGAACGTGTTGCATATACCCTGAACGGTTCACAACAAGATTAAAACTTTATATTGTACTTGTTTCAAACTCCTGGCTATCTCATGCGCGATGCATTTTTTCAGACGCATATTTAAACTTACCCTCCGCAAAAGCACACAGGGTTAATAAATAAAATGAGCAACCCTAAAATTACATTATTTTAGAGGAATCGTCGTCCAACTCACATGTGGAATTTGAGGATTTAGCTCATGCTTGTCTGAGGGTTTTAAATTGTGGATTAGGGTTCCAAACTCGGGCATCTATTTAATAGCCTAAGAAACAAAGGACATAATATTATTTGAGTTGCTCATCTTCTCACGATACGATGACAACTCACTTAGCACTCGATATCACCATCATAAACATTTTTTGCATAAAACTCTGGTTACATTCGATATATCGTGCGATGACCATAACAAAGCAATTACATTTTTTGTAGCAAGGGGTACTCACTCTGGTATCCACCTCTTCGTAGAAAGAATTTCGATATATCCTTCATTATACTCCACTTGGTGTAGTCAATAAATTGATCAGTAGTCATGAAAAATCTGCATAACAAACAATGAATATTAAAAATTTTGCTAAGGTTGAAAAGATCAATCCCGTGAATAAAATTTGATCTGTTGTGCAAACAACGTTTCCCTACAGAATACCAAGAATCCGATGACAATTTTTTTTTTTAAGCTAAGGTTGAAGGTGCTTTCTGATCGCTGGGTTTTTTTTGGTCGTCATCAGAAGTTTGTGAAGGAGAAAAGTTTAAAATTTAAAAGGGATAATATTCCCACATTGACAAGGGAGACACCAAAGTTGTGTTTAAATATGCATGAGCATATAGAAGAGAGTATGAATTAGGTCAAAGCCTCCCCCACGTGCCTTGCGCGATACTTGACACCATCCATGGTTAAAACTTCCCTACGCTTCTCCACCTCGTGTTTCACATCACCTGTCGTTGACTCTATATTGCTATCGTATGTTTCAGTTGCTAACGCCTTCTCGCTCTTCCTACCCTTGTGCCTTTTGTCTCGTATAGCCTTACCTGTTGTTTCGGTGGCCTCGCTTTAAATATTTTTGCTTGTGTTCTCTTCGCTTACTACCTCGTGTTCTTCTCGCCCTCATGCCTGCCGTCTTGTGTTTGGTTGTTGACATCATTTACCTTCTGCCCGCTCACTTGGTCGCTGACATTGCTGACGTGATGTCACTGTCCATTGAAGATATTGATTAAAAAATTAAAAATTCCAAAAATAACCCTATGGAGGGTCATAAAAGTTGCTTATAAACCAAATTTTTGCAAAACAATTTTTCAAAGATATCAAAAAAATTGTAAGAAGATTTGAATTAATTCTTTGGTGAAGATTTAAAATTCAAAAATTTTAATTAATTTTTAGGTGAAGGTTTGATATTCAATCCTAATCTAACATAGCCAAAGGAAGAAGGTCGTAAGATATCACTCTCAAGAAAATTTACCATGAACTTTGCCAATTCAAAGAGGAGAATTTTGCTACACACCAAGAATTTGAGCAAAGGATATCAGTAATTGATTTAAAAATGGACACCTTCAATAAGAATATGGCACTTGTTCAAACTAGCCAAACTACTGGAGGATCCAAATTATGTCAAACCACTTCGGTGCAGAGTACCAAGCTCAATTCGAGAAATTAGCAAACCACACCATAGGCCTAGATGCCTCATGTTCTCAGGATTATTTTATTAGTGGATTAAAGGTAGATATCCAACTAGAGGTACAAATGTTTAACCCTAGCACCATGATGCAGACTATTGGATTGGCCAAATTAGCCGAAGATAAAATCAACAACCAACGTCGACTCAAAAATGTATCTATAATAGACTCACAAAATACTTCCACCAACCAAAAACTAACTAAAGTCATGCCAATTAAACACATTAGCCCTGAATAAATGAAGGAAATAAGAACAAAAGGTGTTTGTTTTCATTGTGATGAGAAATTCATCCCGAATCACAAATGCATTACACCCAAACTGTATATTATGGATGCATATATTCCATGTCAATCAACACTAGAGGATGAGGAAATCAAGGTCAAACTAGTGGAAGATATACCTGAAGATAACCCTTGAGGTCCATTAGAAATTTCCTTCAATGACCTCATCAAAAAGTCATCCCCCAAAACTATGAAAATCCCTAGCTCCTTTAAAAAACAAAATCTTGTTGTGTTTATTGACTCCAGAATTACGCATAATTTCATCGACCCCCATGTGGTAAAACAAACTGACTGCTTTATCCATCCTTGTAATAATTTGGAAGTCCTGATTGGTAATGGGGGAAGAATTACATATAAAGGAAAGTGCAAAAATATTAAGCTCACCATGGGTGATTATTGCATGAAGAAATATATGTATGCACTGCCATTAGGGGGATGTGATATTATCCTTGGAGTGCAATGGTTACGAACATTTGGAAAAATCCAATGGGATTTTGAGGCATTATGGATGCAATTTACACTAGAAAATCAAACATATACCCTTAAAGGGATAAAATCCGGCCCTTATCCACTAGCAAGCTCTCATCGCATGGAGAAAATTTTTCGTAGAGGAGGCAAGAAAATGGTGGCCCAATTATTTTCTTTCCAAGCCATGGCAAAGCCACCAACACTTTAACCTTCCCAATAACCTTGCTTACAGAACAATGATATTAAAATAGTGCAAGAACATAAGCACATAATACTAGGGAAACAAAGGATGAAGCTTCTCACTTCGAGCTTTGAGGACAAAGCTCCTTTTAAGGAGGGTGGCATGTTAGGATCCTCCATACTAACATTTAATAGTATTATTTCATTAATTATTATTATAACATGAATAGTCATGTCCCTTCATTATCGTAGCCCTAGGATAATATAAATTAGGGTAGGTATGGTTGTAGGAAGGCATCAATGAATATTTAAATTAATATATCTCTATTGAAAGAATTGGTAGGGCAACCTCCTTTGAAACAATGATTATCCAAAAGGGATTCGATATTATCATTTGATAGGAACCAGGTTCCTTACATCCTTTACCAAAAACTTGTTTGATCATCTCTATAGTGAATTCCAAGTTTAGTGGGTTTTCCCTAGAACTATCTCAGATTTGAACCTACAATGAGAGCCTCCTTTTAAAGGCAGAAGAATTAGGAAGTTGTGGCTTCTAAGCCTTCCACATATCTGGTTGAGAGTCTAGAATGAAAGAAACCATAGAATATTTGAGGACTTGAAGATGGACTAGGAAATGGTTTGGAACCGAGCAAGAAGTCTCCTAATGGAGAATTTTAACACTATCCACTTTAAGAAGGGATGAGAATCAGAGTAGTAAAGACAAATATTAGAATGCTGGGGAGTTAGAGAGAAATTAATAATACCTCAAGTTCATCCTATAACTCATGCAAAATGGATACCTCTGTCGGTTGGATGGTTCAAATTAAATTTTTATGGGGTCTCAAAAGGTAATCCTGGGCTAGAAAGAGCTGGAGGGGTGATCTAGAATCATCTGGATAAGGTAATCAAAGCCTTTGTTGAACCATCGGTAAGTCATTTTACTAAAGCAAGAGCAACTTATGTAGGAATTTCTTTGGCTATCAATTGCAATATAGATAAGCTCATAGTTGAAGGAGACTCACAAAATATTATGACCATTTTAAAAGGAGAACAACCAACTGCATGGACTATTGATTTAATGATGGTGGAAGCTTGAGAACTTTTGGATAGACTTGAGAATGTGTCTATCAATCATATTTATAGAGAAGCCAATAAGGTAGCATATGGTCTTGCTAATGAAGGAGTTATGGCAGATGCCAGAAAGGAATGGGGAATGATATCCCAGTGCACATAGATAATTTAGTTGATAGTGATAATACCACAATAATTGACAATGGAGATCAGTAGGAAGAGGCTACCAAGAAAGCATAGAGTATATGATATTTAGATATGTAATGTGTATGCTGATTTTCTAGTTCTAGATGTGGTTAGTGAAGTGTGTTTGTTGTTACATGGTTGGTATAGGATTTATGCCAATGAAAAATCCTTCTTGGTGAAATGGACATTTATTGGCCATATCTGTTGATGTAAAAGGTTAGCATTCCTTTTAAAAATGCACTTTCCAAATTAACAAAAGAAGAAGAAGAAGAACATGTGTTTATTGCATAAGCACAACTGAGATAACACAAAAATATTTGGTATGAATTTGAAGCAACCAAACAAATGATAGGTCAAGAAATTTGGAATCATTAAAATCGACCAAATTATTATACAAGAAATATTGCATCGGTTGATCACTTCAAGCCAAGAAACCAATAGGAAGGAACATTGTCGAGATATAAATGAAACCATAACAAGCACGAGCCATGGAATACCTTTAAAACAAAGATATTTATTACCTTCTAGAATAAGATGGTATGTTAAAAATTATTTGTTTTCCACTCATTTTCCCATGTATAGAGGAAAATATTTGTAGGATGAATGACCTACTATAAGAATGTTTTTGAATAAGCATGGCATTACTTGTAAACTTAATCTTGTTAAAATAAGTTTATCTATTTTTGCAACTTGAATGAGAGATCCTTACATCATTATCAAATCCCAATATATCATAAAAATCTTGTCAAGGAGTGTACCAACATTACAAGCAATCAAGATACCAAATGATAAAATGCATTGTGATATCATTAAGATTTACAACATAATACGAAATAAAGAGAGACTTGTTAAACAACGTCAATGATTGGTGGACCCTAATTGTTCAACTATAAAGGTTATTGAGTACTTGATATGTTACTATATTCTTGTTTAAGAAAACATTGTGGCAGCTATTGGATCACTCAAAGAGTTGAAACAAGTACGCATAATTGCTAAATATTATATTCAAAACATACATCCTATTTATCATTACAAACAACTTATGATGACAAAAGAACCTACAAATAATCTAGAACTTGATCACTATAGAAGAAATGAAATGCAAAAGAAGGTAAAAAATAAAAGAAGCCATACATAATTTTCTTCCTAAGAAAAAAGTTGGCTACCATCAATTCAATGGTCAAAACAAGATGCATGGTGGCAAATCCTTCAGATGAAGACTTTAAAGGAGACTCACATTACATGTGTTGAATCTATAAGTATTTGTAATAAATGTGTTTTTGGAGTGCATTATTGGTGGAATTTGACACTCCTAAGTATTTTAGTAAGTAGTCTATATTAAGGGGGAGATTTTTCTCTCAAATTCCAACATCACTTTAGAACATTTCATCAATTCAAAAGCCTATTTAGAGTTATGACTATGATGTAATAAGGAGGGTATCTTAGGAGTTATTAAATCATAGCCCATGTGAAATAGAATTAGGTATAACCACCCATCACAAGGTCTATGCATACACTATAGGACAAACATAGTTGCAAGTTTAGTTAGAGGTTTGTTATGCCTAAAATAGGTATTCTATGTATTTAAATACCTATCATTTCATAATTCAAATAATTGAAGCATTGATTTCTAATAGTTTAGAAATTTTGCTTTTAGGAAGAATATTTCCTTGACTCAAGTTGAACTATCATAATTGTTTATCGTTGGTATTAAACATTTTATCTTATTAATCAACTTTTTTGAATCGAACTCCACAAGAACATGATCTATATTATTTCTTTTGATTTTTTATAGGTTCAATTTGATGGCCATAACTTTTGCATAATTATTAGTATGATACCCAAGAGGTCCTTTGAAGAATAAACGAGGATTTCCTTGATTGTCCCTACAAAAACCACCCATTTTCCCTAAATGCCCCATCAATTTTTACCTTCATCCATCCTTGAGGTGGTTTTGAATATTTGACTAGGTTTGCTATTGGAGCTCCCCTATAATTGGGTGGAATTAAATCGGAAGAAATTTCAAACTTTCTACATACCTTGTACTAAATTTTATTTGAGTTTCAAAGTGCTTCAAAAGTATGCTCCTTGTTTCTTTAATATTAGACCATATTAAAATCAATATTCAATGTGGAAAAAGTTGAGCATCTTACAAGATCCTGTTTTTCTTTCCAACCAAGTCTACCACCAAATAAATGCATACCCAATTCTATAAATAAGATAAATTCCTCTATATTTTAGTATTGATAGCTTTTAGAGTTGGATTAAATCCTCCTTATTGTTCCCTAGTTATTGTCTCCTTCACATGAAAAGCTACCATAAATGCCATAAAGTTTTGACAATAGACCATTAGAATAAGAGACAGTCCATATCATTTGACTCTTGCTGACAAAGTATATAATGTGATGGAACATAAAATTCTCTCTTCTTTATGTTCTTTTAGGTTTGAAAATTGTCATGATTATCTAGCCACACAAAAGTGTTGTTTTTATAACCTTTTGGATTCCCAATCTTCTACCAAATACTCTTTAATTTTTGGTATTTGTTCTCCTAAAAAAGCCTTGAAACTTGCATTGATCTAATAAAATCTTATGGACATATTTCCCAAGTGAATATATCCTCTCCTTGGTCCTAAGAAACTAGTCTACTTCTTGTTGTTGTCCATAGAATTTGTAATCATCTTCCAAAACTTGTATGTCATTCTAAATTTTTTTTCCAACACCAATTAAAACCATTGTTTTTCCTTTTGTATATCTAGAAATTGTTTATATTTTTTCCAACCTAAAGCCAAGAACCTCTCTTTTATGGATCTAAGTTTAGCAATTTTTGAATGATCAATAAATACGGTGATCAAGCATCCTCTCAAAATTCAATTGAGCATCTCCTTTAGGAATCCAAAGATCTCACATCCCAAATGGATATATTTCTAAAGAGGAGATATTTTTTTGTGGATAGGAAGGCAAGGAAAATAAAAAAAGTGTAATTTTTTTGTGGATAGGGGGGAAGAGGCCTTCCAGTTGGACCTCCAATTTGTAGGTCCTAATGGCCATGACAACCTCCCAATATATCATGATTTATTGGGTAGGATAAACAACAAAAAATGATTACCATTTATCTGGCCATTTGACTTTTGAGGGTACTAGAACATGGCCATTCCCCCCAAGGATGGTTGCATGTGGTCGTCCTTGGGTGGGACGACCATGAACTGTGATTGTCCTGGGGTGGAACGGTCATGGCTATATGCCCCAAAACCCTCTAAAAGTGGGGTAAACCTTACCAAAATTGGTTGGGAGACCTAATTAATCCCTGAGGGTTGCCAAATGGGGCCATATAATGTTGATAAAAGTGGCACACTAGCAATATTATCCGATTTACATAATTTTAGTGTCTACAAATGCCCCTTTTTGGGATGCACTGTTTGCAACAGAGAACTATGCAAAAATAGATGGCTAAATCATTAAATCATTGAGTTTATTCAGTAACCTAACCAAATTTAGATGCCTCCATTGTGGAAAGAGCATATATTCTTGGAATCCTTGCTTTTGACATAGTTGAAGGATTGATTTTGGTATACCTTTCAGTTGTGCTTGCCATAGCATTTTTGGGGCTTAGGGTATACTTGGCCTTGGTTCCTTGTTTCCTTGTAAGCCTTTGTGTGGGTAAATTATTGAGGCTTGAAGGAGTCCAAAACTTTATTTTGTTGCATTTGCTGATTGTTTGCTCCAGCATGGGCTTGAAAATTTATCTTTGGTAAATATTCTTTTGAATGTATGAAAATTACACTTTTGAGTGTTTAAGTGTTGATTTTGATTATGAAATCGTTATTATGAATACCCCCTCAAGCACTGATTCAATGAGGGTATGACCAATGATAAAGTGATGATTCGCTTGACACATATGACTTAATTGGGATAACCATCATTTTTACCCATTGTAAGATGTATCAATTTTGCTAGGATTTTGATCATTTTGATGATATTTCATGGAAGTAAAAGACTAAATACTTTATTCCCATGGAGTGGTCCAACCATAATGGCCTTCTTGGGGAGTGAAATAGAGAGTTTTTAGAGCATCCAGGAAGCCTTTGAATTCAATGTTGATCCTTTGTTAATTTTGTCAAATTTGACTTGTTTTTGGTGGGTTTTAGGCCCTTTTTGTGAACTTTTTAGCTGTTTTTATAGGATTTTTTGGTGGCTATTCCTGGGTGGGATGGCTAAACATTTTATGGCCATCCTATGATAGGATGGTCATCCAATTGACCAACCATCCCACGTAGAGGAAGCTATGCTTATTGTATTGCTATTTAAGCCCAAAATGGGATAAATGAGCACATTTTTGCATTTTAAATTTGGAAACTTGAGAGGTGAAGAGGAGGGAGTTGTTTTTCTGAAGTGGAGCACTGCTAATAGTACCCAAAAATCAATATGAGCCAACCACAGGACTCATTGAGCGACAAAGCTGGTGTAAGACGGGTAAGGGCTGCATTTCCTCCTATTATTTATTAAATTTGAAATTGTAATAAATTGTGCTTTTTAACATAAAATACACTAAATATCAGTTAAAGAACCTCATTAGTGGTTAAATGTAGAAATGTTAGCTTTATTTGTGTTTTAAATGCATTGTTTTACTATTTTTTGGTTGTTTTCTTTCATTTTTAGAGCTATTTTAGGGGTCAAAATGACCCATTTTGAAGCAATTTTTGGGGCTGTCCCTGGGTGGGATGTTTGCCAAATTGGAGGCTATCCTTGGGTGGGGCAGTCACAAAAATAAGGAAAAAGGGTCCCTTTTTTAGTCATTTTTTAGAATTTTTGGATGTTTTTGATGCATTTTTAGGGTATTTTTATTGTATTTTAGTTAACTTGCTTAACTTTGTTAGGTGGTTAAGAGTCGATATCGATGTCTAACTCTCTTTTAGACCACTAGAGATCTAATGACAGAGGAGGACTTACAGTGGCTCGATGCCATCGATCTTAAGAATATGATACGGTTGGAGCCCATGGTGGGTGATCGAGCTTTTTTGATCGCCTTGATAGAACTATGGGATCCTTGCACCAACACTTTCCACATTCCTATAGGTGAAATGGAAATCACTCTAGAGGACATCTATCGGATATTGCACATTCTGATAGAGGGGTGACCTATTGTATCCACACATCGAGATCGAAAATATGTGGTTATGCAGAGATGCTTTGGCCAGGATTGGGAGGAGGCAGTACACAACCTCCCTAGAAGAGGTATACTAGTGGAGTTATGGTACAAGGCTGATGTACTGACTACTAGACATGCTTTATTGATGAATTTGATCTCCAAAATTCTACTGCCAGACTCTTTAGGTGCTAGGTTTCCCTAGAACCTTTTGGAGTTGGTGTTCACACTGGTGGAGTGCACCGTAGAGTAGTTGCTAGTGATGTCTTGGGGTCCTGCATTACTGGCACAATTATGATGAGCTATATGAGATCTTATCTCATGGGTGGAAGGTTTTATGGTGCAATTTTCTACTACAGGTTTGAGGATGGTAACATATTGCTATGGATCGATTGTGGGGACTACCATGGATGACACAAGCACATCTGATAGATAGGGAGATTAGCTATGGAATTCTATGGCAGCGATTCCAGGAGGCATGTCAAAGCCATTGCTTTGCAGGTGAGGTTGAGCACTACATAGAGTCTTTTGCATGACTCAGGGTAGAGAATGTGACTTGGAGACCTTACAAGGATTGTCTAGTGTGATTGGACACTAAGGCACAACTTCGTCGAGTGAGGCAGGGTAGATGGCTAGTTGGATGACATGGGATGGAGTGAGATTACTTTACTTATGCTCAAGTCCTACGGTAGTTTGGGCTACACCAAGGGTTACCTAGTGATCCAGTGGTCTATCGACATCACGAGGATGAGAGGGCACTTGTTTGGCCTATGGTTGAGTTTCTAGGAGAGGAGTCAGATCATGTAGTAGACATTTATGATCTAGATAATGCTGGTACTACAACAGAGTATGAATCTTAGTGGGTGACTCACTAGTGGTGAGGAGAGGGGCCACTAGGGGGTGATGCAACTGTAGTGGAAGGGGAGGCTAACAGTGATGTTGTAGACGAGGAGGATCAGGATGAGGCTCCAAAGGATAAGGAGCTAGATACAAGTGAGTGACATGTACATCACCGAGTAGCAGATGAGTGGATGGATCTCCTAGATTTAGGTGAGATACGAGATGACTTTGGTGAGGGTGACTTTGATGATAAAGGAGTGCAGGCACAATTGGTAGCACGAGATGCTACTATTACTAAGATGTGGGATGATATTATTAGAGGTATATGAGAGCACGTAGAGGAGATAACTCTACTATAGGTACATGTGTAGAGTGCACAGGTAGAGATAGCTACTCTTCAGGCATAGGTTGGAGCACAAAGCCCTAGCCACAGAGGATCTAGTAGTGGCGATATGGCTAGACTATGAGAGGAGGTGATATAGCTCCAAGCCTTAGTAGGGGAACTCCAGGCTCATTGTCATGAGGAACAAACATTCACCCAGGTTTTGGAGGATGAGATAGTGCACCTTAGGGGGTGCATACCAACACATCCTTATTTTAGTAGGTTGCACCAGAGTCGAAGGAGTGGTACAGGATAGTCTTCTGCAAGGATGGAAGCTCCTAGCATCGCACGAAGGGTAGATAGGTCAGGAAGCAGCCTATATGGGAGTTCTCACTAGACACCGACTGAGGGTGGGGGTGGGAGTCGTAGTGCCGATCCTATATGACCATGGATTTTAAGACTCTATGGCTCTTTTTGATATTTTGGGATTATGAGGTTTGAGGATCCACTTTATTGTAGCCTATGGGAAGTTTATGGATAATAATGTAGCTTTGGATTTCATCAATAAATAAATAAATAAATAAATAAATAAATAAATAAATAAATATATATATATATATATATATATATATATATATAGAGTTTTCTGTTATCATCATGTGTTTCCTTACTACTTTATGAGATGTATGCAATGCTTATATTTGCTTATCATGGATGCATGTATTTGTACTATGATGTGATTTTATGATATGTAGATATGTATATGCATAATGAAATGGATGATTTATTTAATGTGTATGATGGATTATGCTTACTAGTTGATACACTAGATGCTAGCACCATAGATTGTATACAATTTATCTCATTATTTTAATGTGATCATAACACTATGTAATGGTTTGTGAAAATGTAAACTAACAAACATGTGATAGGATGATTGAAATTAAATGAATAATATAATGTTATACGATTTATTTGGGATTTTTAGGAGACTCAAACACTATAGTTACCTAATCAAAAATTGTATAGTAACCATGCAAGATTTTTTGACAAGGTATAAATTTGCTACTATTTTTCAAAAAAAAAATCTTCTAAGATAACCAAGATATTCAATAGCCCTATGTGTGCATGTGAGTTCATTACTATGATATCACATAAAGTTACCCTAGTTCCAAATAGGATTGGTTCGACCCAGTTGTACTAGAGATCACCCTACGAGTATCATTATCCTAAGTTTTTGTATGTAGTTGGATTAGACCACTAGGTAATACAGGCTACCAAAAGCTAGCTCATCCGCATGCAAAAATTGGTCTATACAAAAGCAAGTTGCTTATGTGGTAGACATATCATCATGCGTAAGGATACCACCATTGCTAGGCAGGCTTGATGCCACCCAACCTGTAATGAGGATCACCTTATGGTTCTCTAATGCTGAGAATTCTAGGGATTCAAGTTCAATACTCCCTTCTTTTATTTTTTTTTAGAATTTTTTTAGGGATTTTCTCATTTTTTTATGGTGAGCAATGGATTTTGGTAGTGGTGAGAACCAATGTTTATTTTAATTTTTGTTTTTGCTAATGGTGATAACCACATTTTCTTTTGAATATTGCTAAGTGATAACAATCACTGTTTATTTTTCATTTTTGGGTACTTGTCCCAATTTGGTGTGAGGTAAGGTATTTTGATTGTTTTGGGAAAGGAGGAACTTGTCCTTTTTATCAATTATTAACATATTTGAACCATTCGCATAGGGGGATGAGCAAGATATCACTTAGGGTAACCTAGACCACTTTGTAGGTTTCATATTTCCTTGTGCTAAACTTGGATTTATTAATGTGAAAATGTGTTGGGATTTTTATGTATACAAGGTATAATCTAAGCAGGATTCTACCTTCTAAAAATCATGATAGCTTTATATAAAATTTGAAAAGAAAACTAGAGACGACTGAGTGACCAAAAACCCTAAAGACACCTTTATGAACAATGGCTAAGTGAAGGGAAACATACACACAATATGGAATGTATATGTAAATGGTAAAGATAATGTAAATAGGTGTTAAAACTAAACTTTGACAATAATAATTATGACAGTTGCATAGTGTATAGACTTGGTGCTAGACATGTATGATCAACTTCTAACAATGCACAATGCAATGATGATGATGCCTAATGCAAGTGATGTTATAATGTAATGATATGAGATTTAATGCAATGCAATATTTTTGTGTTTTTGATGTTTTAATGATGTTTTTGTATATATATGTATATACAGTTTGAACAATGGGATTAGTGAATGCCATTGGGGATTTTTGGGTGACCAAAGGGCTTATAGATGCATTTGGGGAATTTTTTGGGTTAACCTAGATGGTCATAGATCACCTAGGGGCTTCTGGGGTGATAAAAGGGCTTATAGACATCTTTGGGGCTTTTGGGGTGACCAAAGGGCTTATAGATGTGTTTAGGGCTTTTTGGGGTGACCAAAGGGCTTATAGACAGCTTTGGGACTTTTTAGGGTGACCTAGACGTTCGTAGACTACCTAGGAGCATTTTAGGGTGATCTAGATGGTCGTAGACCACCTAGGGGCATTTTAGGGTGACCTAGATGGTTGTAGACCACCTAGGGGAGTTTTAGGGTGACCTAGATGGTCATAGATCACCTAGGATTATTTTAGGGTGACCTAGATGGTCGTAAACTACCTAGGAGCATTTTAGGGTGACCTAGATGATCGTAGACCACTTAAGAGCATTTTAGGGTGACCTAGACGGTCCTATACCACCTAGGAGCATTTTAGGATGACCTACATAGTCCTAGACCGTCTAGGAGCATTTTAGGGTGACCTAGACATCGTAGACCACCAAGAAGCATTTTAGGATAATCTAGACGACCGCAGACCTCATAGGAGAGTTTTAGGGTGACCTAGACGATTGTAGACCACCTAGGAGCGTATGTACCCCCTATCTATGGGTTATTGCTAGACTCGCTAGGCTGGTTGTGGTGGAGGTGGAGTGACCAGTAGTGGTCTATAGGGTAGGCGATGATCTTGTTCTTCAAGTGGAAAAAGCTATCACCAGATGGGATGTTGTAATGGGAACATACACAAATATAAATATTCTTTGTCATCCAACGAGATGACCTGCTCATGTTCCTCATATAAACTAGGGTAATTAATGGGAGCTATGCCATAATATAATTCATCATTCGATGTCCATTCGTGAGGAGGACCTTGATCCTCTTCCTCACTATCAGATTGAAGGGTGTGTGAACTCTCTCCCACTTCATGAGATTGAGCGACATCATTGGATAACCCTTGATCTATCATGTTTATGGGAAAGTAATCTCCCAATGAGTGGACATGATTTGGATTGGCATAGGGATCGCATGCAAGCTCATCCCTATAATTCATACCTAGGTATTCCAAAATTTTTGTGAGTACATCTAAAGGTACTAGCTTGTTGTGTCCCAACCTAAATTTATCATATGGTAACTGATATTGTGGTTGGCAAGGAACACAAGTACCTTATTCCTATAACCTTAGACCATAACCATGCCAATGACAATGATGAAGATATCACATGGCATAGTCAGGATTTGACATGTAGTTTATATCCTTAGAGAAAGCTTCATCATCTTCTTCTTGCTGAGGAAATGGCAACGTTCCATACTCGATACCCCCATATATGAAATTTTTTGATTGGATGGTATGCCTAGAGGCACGATGCTACCTATGGTAAGACATGGTCATCCCATATATTGCACTGTATCTATAGATATAAATGTGGTGATGTTCCTTACTAAGTACTCTCCTAACCCTATACTAACCATCTGGATTGTAACCTAGGATGATGAAGGTGGGGGAGATGGAAGTGAGGCTTGAGATGACTCAATGTGTACCTCTTAATATGGTTCCTTGTTTGCTAGACTAGGAATCCCTTTCGTAGAGATGGTGGAAATGATGAGAGGGATTTTATCGATTGGCCTCTTTGACATGTTCCTCTATAGAGGATTAGACAATGACAAAGGCATTTTTGATGTTGCCAATGATGATGATGGTATGGATGAAGATGGTATTGGTGTAATGAAAGGTGATAGAGAAGGAAGTAGACCCTAAATGGATGTGTTTAGTTGGAAGTCCACATGAGTTGATGGTAAGGTCGACTCAAGGAATTGTTGCACCATGTTGTAGTACTTAAAGGGCTCAAGGTCTGCAGAGACTATGTGTACCTACCCTTCATAAGTATACTTTAGACATTGATGAGCAATGGAAGGGACACACTTCATATCCTGAATCTAAGGTCTACCTAGCAATATGTTGTAGGCCATTGCACCCTCTAAAACATGACACAAGGTCGATATAGTTTTGCATCCCACCTAGATAGGTTGGACTATAGTATCGATTGTGGAGTAAATAATATCATTGAATGCTCAGACAATGTATGTAGATGCAAAAACATGAGATGCTGACAGTCCTAGGTGTTTAAGAGCACTAGTGGTTATTATGTTGCTTGCTAAACCAATGTCTATTAAAAATATCTTATACGATATTTCATTCACACATGCAATGATGTGTAAAGGAGGGTCCACCGCATCACTTGCTATGGGTTTAAGTTCATGCTCATGGAACGTGATCATTGGTTCCTTACATTACTACATATGCCCCAAAAAATTAATGGAGTTAGAATCTTGAGGCTGCAACTCTATCAACTTAAGAATATCCATTAGAGCTTCTCTATGAGGTGGAAATTGCTGAATTAGCTCGTATATGGATAATTTAGCTGATGTTGTTCTTAAGCTTTGTGCAATCTTACTTTTTATTATCACTACTAGCCTAGGTGTAAGGTTATATAATAGAGGTGGTGGAGGTTATGACGTTGATGGAACATCGCCTGAAGCTGCAGGTGATGCAACTTGACTTGGGTAGCATCTATTCCTAGTCACAATACTAATCATCCCGATGTACCCTTGTAAAGGGGGTATCGTATTGAACTCATTCACTTATTTGGTAGGAGATGCCTGTACCTCATGAGTAGGGAATGGGTCTTTGAAAACACCCATCTTTTGATTATTTGGTGTGAGATGATTATCCACTTGGATCTCATTCCTCTCGATCATATCTTGCACTATGTTTTTGAAACCATAACACGTAGGCAAGTCATGGCCATTCTATCGATGATACCTACAAAAAAGCTCTTCTCAATATACCATAGGATTTTTATTACCTGTATTAAGGTCTATAGGCTTAATTTCTAGTAGAGTAATCATTTTTACAACCCACAAACGATCAAATAAGGAGTCCATTGACTCAACGAAGGGCGTAAACTATCACCTAGGGTGACGTGATAGTTTGATTTTGGCCCTGATTCACTTGGGTATTATTATAACTTATAGGAGGAGGTTGGGATTGATAATTTGACTTTAGAGGAGGCATCATTTGTGCAGGCCTTGGGATATTAATGGCCACTTGATTTATCACTGCTGGCTTTAATGATGTTAGATTTCTCTTTGGATTTTTGGTCCACTCCTTCTTGCAAGGTTTTGCTATCTTCTCCTCTTATATTTTGATCTCTTATATGGTTATAGCATGTTCTAGAACATATTCAAGAGTGGGATATTTTTGAATTTGCAACAATTAAGATATTGTTTTAGACAACTCTTTGAAAACATCAGAGTCAACTCTAAAACTGGCAATAGATAGGGTAGCTTAGCTAAGAGAATTCACCACCTATTTCCATAGTAAGTGATAGACTCATCATCATATTGTTTTAACCTGGTAATTTCGGTTAGGGTTGCATTTCTCTTGGTATTGAAGGCGAAACATTCCAAGAACACATCTACAAACTGTTCAAAGGTATAGATGCTATGCCTTGGAAGTTGATTAAACCACTCGATTGTTGGGCCAAAGAGGGTAATTAGAATTTTTCGTAGGAGCAATGCATCATTATCTTGTATGCTAAAGCACTAGTTCATGAACCTGGTAACGTGCTCTTGAGCATCTTCTTCTCCTATAATTTTATCCAATTTGGGTATTTTAAAATGCTCAGGGTATGTAGGGGAAGGTATATATGGATACAGTGGTTGACTGTGCAACTGGCGCATGGTGGTGAGAAAAAATGCTCATTAGATTCATAATCAAAAGAAATTACAATGCTTTTATAACACTCCAATCACTTTGAAATATCTACTATTATGGAGATCTTACTTGCTCCTACTATGTTTAGAAACACTCTAAATAATTCCCTATATGCTATCACAACAAAACTGATTTCCTATCAAATAGTAAAGTTGGTGCAACTATATTTAAATTAATTTTAAATATTTAGAACTTGTATACTTTAGGGAAGATACTATAAAGTATGCTCTAGAGTCCAACATTCTCCCCCTTAAAGTTGAGAGGACTGACTAGATAGTCTCTTAGCTTTATATACTGAGCTTTTGCAACTCCTTTGGTGAAGATGTCCGCTATGTTGTCCAAAGTGCTGCAATGTTGTAGCTCAATCACCTGTTTCTCCACCATGTCTCGAATGAAGTGATATTTCATGTTAAAGTGCTTTGAACTATTGTGGTGGATAGAATTATGTGATAATTGGATGAAACTAATATTGTCACAATACAATATTGTAGGACCACTTTGTTTCTCTCTGATTTCTTCAAGAACTTTTCTCAACCATAAAGCTTGGATACTAGAATTTGTGATGGCTATGTACTCAGCTTCAGCAGATGATAATGCTACAACTGCTTGCTTTTTGGAACTCCAAGTAATTAGTCCCGATCCAAGACTAAAACAAATCCTTGAAGTAGATTTTATATCATCTATATTGCTGCCCCAATCACTATCACTAAAGCCAACTAATTTTATAGAATTACATTTGTGGTAATGGATCCCAAAATCCAATGTACCCTTTACATATCTCAAAATTATTTTAGTTGCTTGTAGATGAAGTTCATATGGATAAGCCATATACCTTGAAACAAGAGAAACAACATATTGAATATCAGGCCTTGTGTTGGTGAGGAACATTAGACTCCCAACCATGCTCCTGTAAATGGTCATGTCAACTTTTGGTGCTCCATCATATTTGCTCAATTGGATCCCATGACCTGTTAGAGTTGCAACAGGCTTGCATTTCTCCATAGTAAATTTCTTTATCATATCTTGAGCATATTTGTGTTGACATATGAAGATACCTTTATCTGTTTGATGTACCTCCATGCCTAGGAAGTGATGCATTAAACCTAGATCTTTCATGTTAAATTCTTTCATCATGGAGTGTTTGAACTCCTCATTCATATTAGCACTACTACCCATGAATATTAGATCATCCACATATAAGCATACAATGAGAATGTCTTTACCTTGTTTCATGTAGTAGAGGGTAGGTTCACTTTTGCTCCTAGTGAATCCATACCTTTGAAAGTAGACATAAATGCATGATTACCATGCTCTTGGTGCTTTCTTGAGTCTATACAATGCTTTATTTAGTTTGTAGCCAAGGTGCTCCTTATCTTGTTCTTCAAATCCTTGAGGTTGTTGTATAAAGTCCTCTTCATTCAAGTACCCATTAATAAAGGTACTCTTTACATCCATGTGCTTAATTTTCCACCCTTTATGGGCAGCCAAAGAAAGTACTAATATGATTGTATCCTTTCTAGCAATAAGAGCAAAGGTATCCTCATAGTCAATCCCATACTTCTGAGTGAACCCTTTTGCTACAAGTATTGCCTTGTATCTTTCAATGCTTCCATAAGAATTAAATTTGGTCTTGTAGACCCATTTGCATCCAACACATTTCTTGCCCTTAGGAATCTCCACTAGCTCCCAAGTATCATTATTTTTTATAGAGGTCATTTCCTCTTTCATGGCTTGTTGCCATACATCATGAGAACTTGCTTTTTCTTAGCTAGATGGCTCTAGATCTACACTAGTCATTAAATAATAATTGACTACATCTCCCTTAGGCTCTTGGGAGTCATCATCACCATACATATGCAGATTTTCAAGTATTTTCAAAACTGCATTCATTTCACTAGCTTGACTTCTAGTGTATCTTTTCTGGAAATTCTTATCCAACATTTGAAAAGATGGATGGTGTTGAAGTGTTCTTTTATATTTTGATGGAGAGTCAATATCCATTGGTGAAGAACTTACTGATCTTTGTGGAGAATGACTTGGAGAAGCATCTGTTGTACTTGAAGTAGTGCTCATACTTGGCTTGGAGGACTTCCTTTGCTATTTTTGGGTTGCACTTGCTACACTTGAGAGGAACTTGCATCATGAGATACATCATCAACAAAAAGTTTTTTATGACCCCATTCTCCCCCTTCATAAAAAAATTACATCCTTGGAGAGAAAAATTTTATGTATTTTGAGATTGTAGAGCTTATATGCTTTGGAAGACTCATAATATCCAATAAAAATACATGCTTGAATTTTGGGGTCAAGTTTCTTTCTTTGCTCATCAAGAATGTGGGCATATGCAAGACAACCAAAAACCTTAAAGTGTTTTACATTTGGCTTTTTTCCATACCATCCTTCATAAGGAGTAATCCCATATAAAATAGAAGTAGGACTCATATTCAAAATGTAAACACTAGTTCTAATAACATCAGCCCAATACATGTTACTTAGATGCTTAGTTTGCAACATTGATCTAGCTATTTCTACTATAGTGCGGTTCTTTCTTTCAGCCACACCATTTTTTTGTGGGGTGTAGGCAGTTGTGAATTGCCTTTTTATTCCACAATATTTACAATATTTTAGAAATGCATTTGAAGAATACTCTCCTCCTTTATCAGTCCTGAGATTTTTTACAACAAACTCACTTTGATTCTCTACATTATTTTTGAAATCTATGAAACAATCAAAAGCTTCATCTTTAGTTTTCAAAAAATAAATCCAACACATCCTAGATAAATCATCAATGAAAGTGAGAAAGTAAGAGTTTTTACCAATGCTTTTGGTTTGCATTGGACCACAAATGTCCAAATGCACCAATTGGAGTGGATGGCTAGATCTCCATGCTTGTCCTCTTGGAAACTTGGATCTTGAGTGCTTTCCCAAAGCACACCCTTCACACACTTCCTTGTGTTCATCAAATTTTGGAAGTCCACTCACCATAGCTTGAGAAGTCAACAATTTCAAGCTTGCAAAATTAAGATGACCAAATCTCAAGTGCCAAAGCACACTTGGATTAGCAATAGCTACACTAGAAAGTTGAGCACCTCTTTGTTCCCAAAACTTAAGAGGAAACAACCTATTCTTTGTCATTGGTACTTGTGTAATAACTCTATTACAATTGTTTTTATAAAAAATGACACATTTTTCTTCATAAAAAACAAGCCTATAGTTCTTCTCCATAATTTGGCTAATTGTAAGCAAATTATGTTGGAGTTTGAGGGTGTAATAGATGTCATTTAAATTCTTGGTGCCTTCTTTTTTTGGAACCTCCATGGCTCCAATACCTTCAACTTGTAGTACCTTGTCATCTCCCAATTTGATCTTTGATTTGTAGGAGAAATCCATTGTAGCAAATAGCTCCTCTTTGCCACTCATGTGATTGGAATAACCAGTATCCAAAATCCAAGTTTCATTAAGATTTTGATATGATTTTCCATAGGTGAGGAAATTTTTTGAATAAGCTCCTTCCTCTTCTCCATAGTTTCCATATTGACCTCTTCCATATTGAGAAGTCTTGGACCAACAATCTCTAGAAAAGTGACCAACCTTGCCACAATTGTAACAAGATTTCTTTGATTTGTCACCTCCTCTTCCTTGATTGCCACCTCTTGATCTACCTCATCCTCTTCCTTTGCCTCTCCTTTGGCATCTTCCTTGTCCTTGTCCTTGTCCTCTTCCTTGTGAATTATCACCTTATTTGGATGAGAATGCTTTCTCATCACCTCCATAGCTTGTATATGTAGCACCCTACAATATTTCTTCATGAGACATCAAGGAACCAATTAGAGCATCAAAAGATAAAGTAGAAAAATCTTTAGACTCTTCAATAATGATAGCTATATGTTTCCATTTAGGAAGAAGTGTCCTCAAAAATTTCTTCACCACTACTTTAGTTTTGATGTCATCTCCAAGGGTTTACATTTTTTTTTACAATGGATTTTACTCTAATACAATAATCACCAACATTTTCATCATTTTACATATTTAAGTTTTCAAAATCCATCTTTAAGGTTTGAAGCCTCACTTGCTTCACCTAATCACTACCTTGATAATTATCCTTCAAGGCTTTCCATGCTTCTTGGGCTGATAAACAAGAAGCAATCCTTGGAAAGATGCTCTTCTCCAAAGTGTTGTGGTTGTTCCACAACGTACCCCAAAATTGGGGACCCACCTTTTCGTTTTGGTATCTGGATCTTTACATTTCGTTTTTAGTGTCTGATGCTTTCGTTTGTTATGGGCTTGCAGTTATTGTCAGTTTTGATCGACAATTTTTATTGTCGACAACTTTTTCTTGTCGACAATTTTTTATTGTCGACAACTTTTTCTTGTCGATGATTTTTTATTGTCGACAACTTTTTCTTGTCGACAATTTTTTATTGTCGACGACTTTTTTGTTGTTAGCAACTTTTTGTCGTCAATTTTTTGTTTACGATTTTTAGCATCATTTTGTTGTCGATGATTTTTATCGTCAATGTTGTGTTAGCAATGTTATTGCTAATATTGTGTTGTTGTTTTTATCATGTATGTGTAATGTGCTTGTGTCCTATCAATTCAAGAGAAAGTTCTAATAAAATATATGTCTATATGCATATTTCATATATATGTATAGATATATGAGAATAAAAAGAAAAATAAAAGTAAAAGCAAGTAATAAATTATCCAGCTATTATTGGAGTTTAATGCCCATGATAGATGTGTATAAGAAGTATTACTTTAAAAATAAATAAATAAATAAATGAATGAATTGATTATTTTGGCTTACTAAAATGATAGGTTAGTTTGTGTCTAATAAAAGGGTTTTGTCGTCTTAATTCTTTTTGCAGAGACCTCGATCAAGCGTGGTGAACGCGGCAACTTCGGCAATGGATACCCAATAGGCGGCGACGGGACGACCATACAAGTGACACTACGAGTTTTGTGGTAAACCAATGATGGTCTACGAACTCACAAGCGAACGCGGGCGGAGACCCAATTCTAGATGATGACCAGGTTTGGTGAACACGCGACCAAAGAAGATGGACTTGGTGGCTGATGCTCGTGGCATGCAGGTGTTTACAGTTCTTCATTGGGTACCGATGGAATTTGATAATGACATTGAAGTAACAACTGGGGAATTCAGATGTCTGAGCGAGGAAGAATTCATTAGCCTACAGATAAAACTTCAAACATAAGCCAAAATCACAGTGGTAAATGGAAGATACCTATTCGAGCGGTAGTTTTAGGAGGTCAACTTTTGCTGGGGTGCACAATGACGAGATTGCTACTATCACCCACGATATCGGAAGTCATCGAGGGCAGTGTCGTATAGGTCGCTTGGCCATTAAAATGTTTAAACAAATGCCAGAGGGAGTAGAGTTTAAGAAGTCTTGATGAGAAATTTACGTCAGTGCTAATATAGATGGAGCATCCTCAGGGAAATGGCAATTAGTTTGATGAATATTCAGAGCCAGTCGAGTTTAATATGGAGAGCCGGGGCACTACAGTGGATAGGTCTTGAATAGCAACAACAACGTCGAGCAGGGTCAACGTGACATGGCAGTAGCTAACGAGCAGGATGTCTTTGAGGCAGCATAGGTAGTGTGAACGTGGCGAGTGTTTGGTATGTGGGATGCAATCTAGGGGTAATCCAATGCAGAAAACAAGTTAGTGCATCGAGCCTCTTCCACCACAGTTGAATCAACATTCACTCACGCTTATGTGGGATCGATGATACACTCATTATGCGTTATGATGAGGATTGGTTTACATGGACATGCAGAGGTCTTGGTGGGGCATAAGCAATGAGGTAACCATGCGATAAAGATGCGATATGTAAGGGGTTAGGTGTAGTAAGTAGATACGTCAACTAACTGCCATGAAGACAGATAAGTCGCTACTATGCAGGTTGTTATAAATGAGGTCAAAATAGTTTGACTCTACCCCGCCAATATGTCATTTGTAAAAATTTTTGAGGGAAGTAATTTAAAGCAGGACCCATGAATGGGCACATAAAGGAAATGATGCATGTTAAAGCGTTACATGGAAAAGCATTGTGCAATGACAAAATCATTATTAAAGCAGCGTTATATGTTGTTTTTAGAAGGAGAATAATGATGAAAGGAATAAGCGATTGGAAGTTGCATGAAGACAAATGAGAAACAAATCGGATGAAAGAAAAAAAAAAACTAAACTAAAACCAAACGAAGAGGAGGCGAATGGTCTTCCATCTAACAAAGAATAGCGAAGGGTCATTTTGAAGTTTTTTAAATACTGCATTGAAATGGAGAAATGGGGGTTGGAAACCTTTCAGAGAAGATTGCAGGAATGAAGGCAAGGCCTTGGCACTGGGTTTTTCTGGATATTTTCCTTCCACATTGGACTGGTTCTTTGAGAAAACCAGATTTCTGCCATGTACAAAGAAATATTTTAATGCAGATAGTTTTTTCAGAAAGTTGCATCTTATGGGCAAGAAAGGAGGAGTCATTTTCTGCATGCATGATTAAATGTTTATTTTTTTCCCTTTTCAGATTTTAGGCTTGTAAATGGAGTTTATGCAAGTTTCTTGGTTGCTTCATGCTAATGTTTAAATCTGAAAAATTCATTTAAAACCCTAGAAGCCAACACTTAGCTTATCCGGATTGTGCTTGTTTTGCAAGTCCAATAGGTTAGGTTGCATGCATGAAAACCTCACATCTTCGGTTTTGCCGAAATAGGATAGCATCAAACTGAATGTATCATGTGTTTCATTTTCTGCACTTCAACTTCCATTTTTCTGCATTTTATTTTTCCAGAAATTTTAATTTTTTTTAATTTTCAGGCATTAAAATAAACATTTAAAAATTTTCAAAATCCAAAAATAATTTCACCATTGCGTAGGTTATACTTCAGACTTCCAATACGCACTTTGAAATTTCATTTTTGGAGTTGTTTAGTATTTTTAAAAATTCATCGAAGTTGCTGTTTTATTACAGATTTTAAAAATCCGAAAATAGAAAATTTCCATTTTAAGGTCAAATTTCATTTTTTCAGTTTTGTTTTACACTCATGAGCCTATGATGACATTCCCTTCATGAAAATTCCAATTTCATTGAAGGAGATATGTTTTATGGCATTTCACAAATTTCCATTTTTTGGGCCTAAAATTGCCCTCTTCATAAAAATTCTAATTTTACGAAAGAGGGGTAATTTGAGTATTACATTGAAGGTTTTTTTTTCAAAGCACTTAATTGTTCATCTTGATGAAAATTTGATTTCATTTAAGAGGGATAAGTTAAAGTGACATTTAAAGCCCTTAATTTAAGGCCATAAATTATTGCCTCTTTGTGAAAACCTATTTCATCAAAGAGGGATAGTTTATCGATCACATTGAAAGCTATCTTCATCTTGATGATAAGAAGCCATATTTGGATTTAATGCAAGATAAAATATATTTTAAAACCCTCAAGATAAAAAGAATTAAGGTACTACATCGTGGTCATATGAGGGCCAACTCACATTTGCTTTATTTTGGTTCAATGAACAATCACTAAAGTTTCATGGTAAAATAAACCAACATTGCCCCTTGTTTACAGTTACTTGCAATCACTAAGGTGTTCCAAGCATTTAAATTGAATATCCTTATTTGAGATTACTAATACACATATGCAAATGCTAATATAGCGGAGACCTTGGAGAAGTTGTTTGTTTAACTTCTTTGCAAGAGGGGATTTGGAACCCAAATCCTAAGGGAGAGTGTACTTTCACAATTGGGTGAAAATACCACTCAACAGATTGGCGCTAGAAGGAGGGCTTGAATGGGTTTATTTCAATTTGATTTAAATGCTATAGAGATTTAAATTTTGAATATTTCACGCCCTATTGATTATTATCTTTAGCCCTCTTTTAACAATACAACCTTGTAGTGTTAAAAGGAGGACATGAATCGCTATGCATTGTTCTAACGCTTTTGATTGTTCATACAGGAATAATGTGTTTTGATTTGATTTTGAAAAATTTTGGTCTTGACTAACGAGGTTGTCTCCATGCAATTACTTTCATTTGATTTTAATGGATACATCTCTTGGTTGATGCTAACATGATTATTCATACGTTACATGTTTGATATTTGCTAGTCATTTCATGCTTATTTGTAAGGAATTATTTTGTCTAAAATGTATTTGTTGTCGGTATTATGCTCTTCACTTGCGTGTAATGCGATCTTGTGAATCCGAAAGCCTACAACACTAGGAGTATGCTCTTCACTTGCGCATATGCGATCTGGTGAATCAGAAACTAATTTACATTTTTAGAATATTGCTTTGTCATGGTTCCTTCTTTTATTCATGACTAACAAATTGGTTTTGAAGTTATATTTTGAGTTTTACTAATGACGACATACGATATAAGAGCTGAAGTAGCATCTCTAAGAGAAAGAATGGTATCTACGATGGAGGATCATTATAAGGGTTTGTCTATACATGGGATACCCTATCAAATTCCTAAAATGTTATTGGAGTTTCTACGACATTTTAATCAAGAGGTGCCACTAGGATATTTGCAAAAATTGTATGTCTACAAGAATACATTATGTCAATTCCAAATTTTCTATGAGGAGGTGGCTTGTAAGTTATTTGCATACATTTTGGATGATAGACCATTCTTTTGGTATGGCCAACTACCCATGGAGGTTAGGACTTCTTGGATACAACTAGAAGCAACCTATATTTACCATTTTGGTAATCAGGTCGACTTAGAGATGTTGAAAAATCAGTTTACCTCCATACGTAATGAGCCTAATGAGTCCTTGAGTCAATTCAATGGAAGATTTCGTGAGTTGCACTCCCAAATGTGGGAAAATTTTAACACATCAGAAGAGGAAGCTATTCAAGTATACATGGGAGCCATACACCCCAGACTTGTTACATCTTTAAAGAAAAACTTGGATGACCTGTCTCTAGAGACAATCTATGAGATCTTGGAAAAGGTAGAACAACAAGTTTTGGAAGAAGAAAAGGCACAACATGTTCACATGAGAGATTGTTCTTTTGGAGTTAGTGATGCCAACCTGCACCAACCATCAAATATAGCACCCTCCATTCCAATGATACCTAAGGTAAATGATCAAGGGGATGAATTTGAAGGTCCAAATGTTACAACCACCTTAGATGTAGTCCAAGAGGAGGTGCAAATTGCTAAGTCGACATCCACCAGTGAGGATTATGTAGAGATGATCTCATTCATAGAGATACACGATTATTTAGATGAAGGGGTTCTAAATTCAACAATGTTTGAAATATGTGATAGGACGGAACCTACCATAGAATTGGATGAAGTGGTTGAAAGTGAAATTGGAAGAAAACCAATAAATGAATTTGAAGATATGATAGAATTTCACCACTTGTTCTTGGAAGACACTCTCGATGAGAAGCTTGGAACTAATGATCAAAAAATTCTTCACCCTCCAAATTGTGATAAAATCGAATCATGGGTTACTAATTTGGACGATGATAGCCTTACAAATTTGAATTCAAGAAATAACCCACTTTTGAAAGTTATTGAACCATCTAAAGAAGGTGAAGGTGAATTTGATGAGAAACACATTGATGAATTGGAAGATGTTGAAGAAGTAGTTGAACGTCACCACTTGACTTTGGAAGATGATTATTATGATGCTTGGAAGAAGTGGGAAGACTACACTCACTCCAAAACTGCTAATGAAACTTGTGTGCCAATTGATATACAGGACAACATAATCGCCTACTCAAAGGAAGATATTACAACTCTTGTACAATTTGAGGATGTTTTGGAAGAGGGTTTCAAATCTCATCAAATTTTGGAAGATTATAATGATCCTATTACCAAGGACAAAGAAGAAAAAGAATTGACAAATGAATCAAAATATCATGTCACAAATACCATGGAGTTTCATCCCACAAATTTGGAAGATAATTTTTACAATGGTTGGGGAAGATATGAAGATGTGTTATTGCCTCACACCCCTATTGATGAAGCCTCTATTCCAATTTATATGCAGGACGTTGAAACTTCTACTTCATACGAAGATCTCACATTCACAAGATTTGAGAAGGTTACAAAATTTGATCATGTTGAATATAAATTCATTGAAGATTCGGATACAAGTTTGCATGATTATTTTGAGGATTCAAATGAAGAGATACCATGGATAGTGAACAAAGAGTTGGAATTAAATGACAAAGTGGTTGATCTATTAGAAGCAACGCAAGTGATTGATCATGAAGATGAGTTACTTGACATACACTTTGACCAAAAATATTTGAGGGTTGAAAAGGATGGGCATGTTTTCAATTGGGTGCCCAATTTTGGTATGTTTGATGAACAAGTAATCAATGAAGAATATGAAGACCATGAGGTAAAAGAGGGAATTGCAAATCCTCACCAAGTTTTGGTAAATGAAAATGTGAAAAAGGTAAAATCTAAACCTTTGTGTCCAAACATCCAAGATTTAGGTGAAGATTTGTATAATTCAAATGATATTTATGATGAAATGCCATTGAAGGTGAATGAAGAACAAGAATTAATTTCTAACCACACCTTTGATAACATTACTTTAATGAATGAAAAGGAGCTTGATGCACTTAAATTGCTAAATCAAATTCATCAACAATTAATTCTTGAACCTAGGATAAAAACTCCTAATGATCCCCATTTAGTAAATATCCTAGATGCTTGTAAATTGTTGCACAATTTTGATTGGCCTAAGAACATGGAAAATGAATTAGCTTTGAAATTTTTAGAAATAGGCTCTTGCTTACAAAATTTCATTTTGAATAAAGAAAGCCTAGTTCTAAATCATGAATGGAATTATGAAATTTACACCTTAAAGAATAGACAAGAAAGAATTGAAAATCAACCATTGTCTAATCAATTTGGTAATTTGAATCTCACCTATGAGAATACTAATGGAACTAAATCTAATTGGTGGGGTGAGAGAGGAAAGTTGAAGTTGGTTGCATTGTTTGGTCTAGTCTTGTTTTTGTTTGATTCCTTCCACATTTGGCATGTGTATCACATTATATGTCTGTTGGAATGCTCAAATCAGGTTTGGGATCCGGGAAAATGATAATCCAAACTTTGCACCATCTTGTATTATATTGTACATTTGTATATACTTTTGGTTTTCATGTTTTGGTTTTGGGTTGGATCTCATTTTGGTTTTAAGTTTTGTGTGTTGGTCCTTTGGACACTTTTGGTTTGTCTTGAAAAAAAAAAAAAAAAAAAAGCTTATGTCCTTATGAATGTTGACTAAGACTAGGGAAAATAAAAAATTGGGTTTTTTTTTGGGAAAGCCCCACGAGTATCGCAAACACATTAAAGAATATCGTTTGGAACTTGTGATGCATGAAGTTGTCAGTTTTACAAATTATGGCAAAGTAGGTGGTATACTCCATCCGCATTTCAAAAAGAGCAATGCATTCATCCATATCTCATGTTACATTCCACATTGCATATACATTTCATCTCAGTTGCATCTACATTTCAAATACAATCATTGAAAAGGTGTCGAATCCTCTTAGGGTTATTACATAACATATATTAAAAGGATCCTAAGGTTGGGAATTGATGCCCAAACTATCTTGAACCAAGCACGTTCTACACATATTAAAGAGGATCTTGAGAAAAATGGTCAAAACCATACTTGGAAGAAAAGGTGAGGCGAAAGGAGTATTTCGTGTCTGTCCTATCATGCAACATAATCCTTAAAACAGTGGGTTTTACCACTCCCATAGTGTTTAAAGCCTAAAATTAGAGTAGTAAGGATAGGGTTAAATCCCCATCGAACTTAGGTTGAGGATCCAACTCCCCAAAGCTCTGATTTGACCTTCATGGAGTAGTAAGGATAGGGTCTAATTCTCATCTCGCTTAGGTTGAGAATCCGATTCCCCAAAGCTTCTATTTTGCCCACTCAAGAACTTGAAATTCCAAAGCAAATATTTTTCATTCTACTTTCATTTCATCATTAATATTGGATTGGAAGGATCGTACTACATGTCCCTTGCAAGGATGGGTAGTCATCCCCAAGGTTCAAGAAATCAAAAGTAAAGCCAAATCCTGGATTATGGGGTTGATCTCCACCGGGGCTATAGATGCCTGACTGGAAGTGGAGTATGCTCATGCGTGGCAACATGTCTTGTCTAAAAGCAAGACCACTGACTGCTCAAATGGACAGGCTAGCCTGATAGTTTCATTCATAACAGGTTAAATCATTTTGTTCAAGATGAGGTAATGCACTTCAGATCAGAGTAGTAAGGATCTCATCCTAACCCTTAATGTAATAACTTCCTTGATGTAATAATTCCTAGTGAACGTGGGTAGTACCCATGATTAATATTTTGTAATGTTCTAAGTTTTAGCTTAGGTAGTGCCTATGACAAATGGCACCCTTTTTTATGTAACACATGGTAGATAGGTGGCATTGTGCATGTAATTCGTGTGGCATTGTGCATGTAATTCGAGTGGCATTGTGCATGTAATTCAAAGTGGCACTATGCATGTAATTCGGGTGGCATTATGCATGTAATCCAGGTGGCATTTTGCATGTAAGCCAACCTTGGAAGGAAACTCCTTAAATACCCGAAAGGGCACCAATGTAACCATCTTTTGCAAAATTAATGAAGTATTGAAGGAGGTTGCCCCCTCGAAGAGGCCCGCGATTCAGTTCTATTGTGAGATTGTTCTTTATGCAAATTTCTATTATATTAATGTGATGTTTATGTGAGTTATTTCCAAGCAATTGTGTGAGAGTGTGTTATTTGAGTTTATTTTATAGCAGGATCTTAACAAGTGGTATCAGAGCGCTTTCCAGGGCCAAGTTCTGCTGTAACTGCAACGATTCTTGCCATCCAATCCGCATGTTAGGTATAAATTCCGTGTGTTTTTTCCATTATGTTTTTCCTTATTAAAAAAATCCAAAAAAAAAATACAGTGTTTTTTTTTTTTTTTCCAGACCAAAAACAAAAAAATATATTATTAGTTGAGTAGGTAGAAACCCTGTACCGGGGGTTTTAAAATATCGCGAAGGATATGTCGTTATTGGCTAAGCTAGATAGCCCATAAAGCGTCTAGTGAAGTGAGGGGTGATCAGGCTCCAATACCCAGGCCTCAGACAGAACTCGCGCACGGACTTGAGCTCCCACGTATCTTCGGGTATATCGGGAGACCATCTAGGATTAAACAAACTTTTAGCCATTAGGAAGCTCTTCGGCCTTGTATTACTCATAGTCTACGGGACACGGCATCCTGGACGATTACCCTCCCGTATTGTCGAGAGGCGGGTAGTGTGCTCAAGGGTATGTGTGGAATCCTCCTTGAGTAGTGGCTCGAAATATTGGTCCAAGCACTATTGTTCGTCACTGTAGGTATATTAGAGGGCCTATGGGTGGTACATACTCCTATACTTAGCATTCCCTGGTTTTGTTAAAACTGCAACCTGTAAAAAATGCAAAAATAAAAATCAAAATAAGAATCCAAACACCCCCGTTCGTAAACCTGCATTTCAAAAGTGAGCATATGAGAAAGGAGTCCTCTACCAAAAAAATAATCGAAGGGACATGCATTCGGGATAAGCCATGAGGGTGACACTTAAGTTGAAAGTCCGGAGAGTAACGATAGAAATTTACAATGGCGATCCACGATCAAGTCGGTCGAGTCAGAGAGGTCGAGGCGGAATTCACGGTCTTGAGTCGAACGAAACTGTCATATCAGTCACCTGCAAAATACAGAGAATCTTGAGTGTGAAACACGGCCAGTTTTAGATAGTGCTCCAGTACCCAAATTTTGCTCAGTAGCTCAGAATCAGAATCTGTAAACACCGTTAGACTCAGCAAAACAGGAGATAAAAAAAAAAAAGTAGTGTTGAGAGATATAGCTCATTGTGACCACCTCCTCCTGCTGATCATTTTGATATATAGCACCCAAGCACTTTTTTGGGCACTTACTAAAAATAGTAAGTCAAAAAAATTCAATTCTATTTTTAGTAACTGATCACAAAAGGTCAAAAAATGGCCCAGGGTACCCGTGGACACCAGAAAGAACTAGAACACTTGGAGTCCCTAACAAAAGCCATTGAGAACTTGAACTCGGCTTTTCACTCCATAAGGGAAGAAGTCCAAGGTCTTCGCCTAGAGCATGAGGCCACTAGCAATCGCTTAGAAGAAGCATTGATCGAAGTGGATAGCAAATCGAGAAGAGAACCACCCAAATCGAATACCAAGTCGAGAGTTCTACAAGGAATCGTGACCATGATACACCCTTTAGAATGCCCAAGTTGGACTTTCCCAAATTCAATGGGAAGGATGTTGATGGGTGGCTATGTCGGGTTGACCAATTCTTTCGACTTCATAATGTACCGATATTTCATCGAGTCCAGATGGCTTCCTTTAACTTGGAATCTGAGGCTCTACATTGGTTTCAATGGTTGCGTCTTACCTACCCAAATCTCTCTTGGGAGGATTTTGAATCCCAAATACTCACTTGATTTGGTCCTAGTGAGTTTGAGGACTTCACAGGAGCCTTATCCAAACTACAACAAACAGGGTCAGTTCGAGAGTACCAAGCTCAATTTGAAAAATTGGCCAATCGAACAAGAGGATTGAGTGAAGGGTTCTTCCAGAGTTGTTATATCAGTGGGTTGAAGATGGAACTCCAAGCAAAAGTCAAAATGTTGAAACCATGAACTATGATGGAAGCTATCAGTTTGGCCCGTCTGGCCGAATCTAAACTCTCTGCCCAAAGACGCCCATCAAAGTTTTCTCAAGATAGACCTTCATTTCCCTCGAGATCCCAACACCCAGATGATAATAAACCTGCTACACCCAAGCGCCTCACCACCGAAGAGATGGATGCACGTCGTGCCCAAGGATTATGCTACAATTGTGATGAAAAGTTTTTCAAGGGGCATAAGTGTGCACACAAAATTTTTTTCTTGATAGATGTTGGAGAACCTGATACCGTTGACGAGAGTGATGAGGATGAGGACCCTCCAGAAACACCTCCTCCATAAGAAGGGAAACAGGAACCTGAGACATCAATTACAATCCATGCCCTTGCAAGCATTACTACTCCTCAAACCATGAAGGTTACAGGATGTTTCAAGGGCCAACGTATTTCCATCCTTTTGGATTCGGGAAGCACGCACAACTTCATTGACCCTAGAGTTGCTCAACGGGCAAATTGCTATATCCATAATTGTAATTCCTTTGAGGTCATGGTAGCCAATGGGGGAACCTTATCTTGTAAAGGAAAGTGTCACAATGTTAAAATCAAGATACAGGACTATGAACTCAAGCAGGACATGTTTGCCCTCAATTTGGGTGGATGTGATATTGTTTTGGGATGCCAATGGTTGAGTACGTTGGGAACTATTAGTTGGAACTTTGCTAAACTTAGGATGCAGTTCTTCCAGAACGGACAAACACATATCATCAAGGGCTCCCCGAAAGGAACACCTCAAATTATCAGTTCAAACGGCATGGAGAAATTGCTAAAGAAATCATCACGTGGGGTCATTGCACAACTATTCTCCATCCAGCCATCCACATCTCCAATGGGTGAAATCCCACAAGACATGCAACAGATTCTCCACAAACATGAGGCCATCTTTTCAGAACCCATCACACGACCACTGCATCGCTCTCACGACCATGCCATTCCATTATTGTCGGATAGTACACCTCCCAATATCAGACCACCTTATGAGCGACTCAAGCGCACCTTATTTTGGAAAGGTAGGAAACAAGACATTCACTCTTTTATGGCAGACTGCGACACAGGTCAAAGGATGAAAAGAGAAACAGTGCACTCTTCGGGCACTCTTCCACCCTTGCCGATACCGGATCAGGTGTGGACTGACATCTCTATGGATTTCATAGAAGGGCTACCTAAATCTGGAGACAAGTCTATTATTTTTGTGGTAGTGGACCGCCTTTCAAAGTATGCTCACTTTTGTGCCCTAACCCATCCTTACACAGCATTCACTATTGCCCAAATTTTTCTTGACTCCATATTTCGCCTTCATGGCATGCCAACCTCCAATGTATCTGATCGTGATCCCAGCCTTACTAGAAATTTTTGGCAAGAGTTGTTTAAGTTGCAGGGGACTCAGCTCACAATGAGTTTAGCCTACTATCCGCAAACGGATGGTCAAACAGAGGTTGTTAATAACTGCTTGGAAACCTACCTTCACTGCTTGCCTCCGATCATCCTACTCATTGGGCAAAATGGCTTTCTTTGGCCGAATGGTGGTACAACACTTCCTATCATACCACCACCAAAGGCAGAGTACGGGCACCCTCCACTCACGCCTCCCTCCTACATTTCAGGCAGCTCCAAGGTACAGGTCCCATCAACACTTCCTGAATTGGATGAAGAAGGCTCCATCTTACTTGCACCAAAGTAGCTGTTGTATCGTCGAACTCGCAACCGTACCATCATAGAGGTCCTGGTTCAGTGGCGTGGACTTCAACCTGAGGATGCTACATGGGAGTCCCTCCATCAACTCCAACAACAGTTTCCTCATTTTTAGCTTTGAGGACAAAGCTTCTTCAAGGAGAAGGGCATGTTAGGATCTCATCATAACCCTTAATGTAATAACTTCCTTGATGTAATAATTCCTAGTGAACGTGGGTAGTACCCATGATTAATATTTTGTAATGTTCTAAGTTTTAGCTTAGGTAGTGCCTATGACAAATGGCACCCTTTTTTACGTAACACATGGTAGATAGGTGGCATTGTGCATGTAATTCGTGTGGCATTGTGCATGTAATTCGAGTGGCATTGTGCATGTAATTCAAAGTGGCACTATGCATGTAATTCGGGTGGCATTATGCATGTAATCTAGGTGGCATTTTGCATGTAAGCCAACCTTGGAAGGAAACTCCTTAAATACCCGAAAGGGCACCAATGTAACCATCTTTTGGAAAATTAATGAAGTATTGAAGGAGGTTGCCCCCTCGAAGAGGCCCACGATTCAGTTCTATTGTGAGATTGTTCTTTATGCAAATTTCTGTTATATTAATGTGATGTTTATGTGAGTTATTTCCAAGCAATTGTGTGAGAGTGTGTTATTTGAGTTTATTTTATAGCAGGATCTTAACAAGAGTGGTAAGGATAGGGTTAAATTCCCATCTCGCTTAGGTTGGGAATCCTATTCCCCAAAGCTCTGATCCCACCTACACATGCACTGGTTCAAGATGATAGTGACACATAACCAACTTTGGGATCTGGTAAATGAACCCAGTACACATATTTGATCCTAAGAGGGTTTGACAGTTTTAATATGCTTGTTCATGATACTAGAAAGTTTGAACCTTTGCAAAGCAGGTTGTTATATCTCTAGCATATTTGCCATACATTAAATCTTGAAACAAATCATTCATAACCTCGCATATGCATTCAGGTAAAACTGACAATGGAAAGTTGAACGAGTTTCAAATGATAGGGAATGAAGCACACTGCACACACCGAGCTGATGCTTAACGATTTTGATGCTTCATGTATTTTTGATCTATTTGCATTCATTGGATATTTACTGACGCTTGTATTTGAGTTTGTGTGTTTTTAGGTTGGGTTCTCACCGAAATGCTCAGGAGCATTTCCCAACAGAGTCGCCATTTGTTGTGGTTGTTCCACAACGTACCCCAAAATTGGGGACCCACCTTTTCGTTTTGGTATCTGGATCTTTACATTTCGTTTTTAGTGTTTGATGCTTTCATTTGTTATGGGCTTGCAGTTATTGTCAGTTTTGATCGATGATTTTTATTGTCGACAACTTTTTCTTGTCGACGATTTTTTATTGTCGACAACTTTTTCTTGTCGACGATTTTTTATTTTCGACAACTTTTTCTTGTCGATAATTTTTTATTGTCGATGACTTTTTTGTTGTTAGCAACTTTTTGTCGTCAATTTTTTGTTTACAATTTTTAGCATCATTTTGTTGTCGACGATTTTTATCGTTAATGTTGTGTTAGCAATGTTATTGCTAATATTGTGGTTGTTTTTATCATGTATGTGTAATGTGCTTGTGTCCTATCAATTCAAGATAAAGTTCTAATAAAATATATGTCTATATGCATATTTCATATATATGTATAGATATATGAGAATAAAAAGAAAAATAAAAGTAAAAGCAAGTAATA
Source organism: Wollemia nobilis (assembly GCA_028583015.1). NCBI lineage: Eukaryota > Viridiplantae > Streptophyta > Pinopsida > Araucariales > Araucariaceae > Wollemia > Wollemia nobilis. The sequence continues at coordinate 10,943,148 of JAQPPZ010004624.1, read as the reverse complement.
AATTATCTAGCTATTATTGGAGTTTAATGCCCATGATAGATGTGTATAAGAAGTATTACTTTAAAAAAATAAAAATAAATAAATGAATGAATTGATTATTTTGTCTTACTAAAATGATAGGTTAGTTTGTGTCTAATAAAAGGGTTTTGTTGTCTTAATTATTTTTGCAGAGACCTCGATCAAGTGTGGTGAACGCGAAAACTTCGACAATGGATACCCAACAGGCGACGACGGGACAACCATACAAGTGACACTACGAGTTTTATGGTAAACCAATGATGGTCTACGAACTCACAAGTGAACGTGGGTGGAGACCCAATTCTAGATGACGACCAGGTTTGGTGAACACGCGACCAAAGAAGATGGACTTGGTGGCTGATGCTCGTGGCACGCAGGTGTTTACAGTTCTTCATTGGGTATCGATGGAATTCGATAATGACATTGAAGTAACAACTGGGGAATTCAGATGTCTGAGTGAGGAAGACTTCATTAGCCTACAGATAAAACTTCAAACATAAGCCAAAATTGCAGTGGTAAATGGAAGATACCTGTTCGAGCGGTAGTTTTAGGAGGTCAACTTTTGCTGGGGTGCACAATGACAAGATTGCTACTATCGCCCACGATATCGGAAGTCGTCGAGGGCAGTGTTGTATAGGTCGCTTGGCCATTAAAATTTTTAAACAAACGTCGGAGGGAGTAGAGTTTAAGAAGTCTTGATGAGAAATTTACATCAGTGCTAATATAGATGGAGCATCCTCAGGGAAATGGCAATTAGTTTGATGAATATTCAGAGCCAGTCGAGTTTAAGATGGAGAGCTGGAGCACTGCAGTGGACAGGTCTTGAATAGCAACAACAATGTCGAGCAGGGTCAATGTGACGTGGCAGTAGCTAACGAGCAGGATGTCTTTGAGGCAGCATAGGTAGTGTGAACGTGGTGAGTGTTTGGTATGTGGGATGCAATCTAGGGGTAATCCAATGCAGAAAACAAGTTAGTGCATCGAGCCTCTTCCACCACAGTTGAATCAACATTCACTCACGCTTATGTGGGATCGATGATACACTCGTTATGCGTTATGATGAGGATTGGTTTACATGGACATGCATAGGTCTTGGTGGGGCATAAGCAATGAGGTAACCATGCGATAAAGATGCGATATGTAAGGGGTTAGGTGTAGTAAGTAGATACGTCAACTAACTGCCATGAAGACAGATAAGTCGCTACTATACAGGTTGTTATAAATGAGGTCAAAATAGTTTGACTCTACCCCGCCAATATGTCATTTGTAAAATTTTTTGAGGGAAGTAATTTAAAGCTGGACCCATGAATGGGCACATAAAGGAAATAATGCATGTTAAAGCGTTACATGGAAAAGCATTGTGCAATGACAAAATCATTATTAAAGCAACGTTATATGTTGTTTTTAGAAGGAGAATAATAATGAAAGGAATAAGCGATTGGAAGTTGCATGAAAACAAATGAGAAACGAATCAGATGAAAAAAAAAAAAAAAAAAACTAAACTAAAACCAAACAAAGAGGAGGCGAATGGTCTTCCATCTAACAAAGAATAGCGAAGGGTCATTTTGAAGTTTTTTAAATACTGCATTGAAATGGAGAAAGGGGGGTTGGAAACCTTTCAGAGAAGATTGCAGGAATGAATGCAAGGCCTTGACACTGGGTTTTTCTGGATATTTTCCTTCCACATTGGACTGGTTCTTTGAGAAAACCAGATTTCTGCCATGTACAAAAAAATATTTTAATGTAGATAGTTTTTTTCAGAAAGTTGCATCTTATGGGCAAGAAAGGAGGAGTCATTTTCTGCATGCATGATTAAATGTTTATTTTTTCCCCTTTTCAGATTTTAGGCTTGTAAATGGAGTTTATGCAAGTTTCTTGGTTGCTTCATGCTAATGTTTAAATCTGAAAAATTCATTTAAAACCCTAGAAGCCAACACTTAGCTTATCCGGATTGTGCTTGTTTTGCAAGTCCAATAGGTTAGGTTGCATGCAGGGAAACCTCACATCTTCGGTTTTTCCAGAATAGGATATCATCATACTGAATGTATCATGTGTTTCATTTTCTGCACTTCAACTTCCATTTTTCTGCATTTTATTTTTCCAGAAATTTTAATTTTTTTTAATTTTCAGGCATTAAAATAAAATTTAAAAAATTTCAAAATCCAAAAATAATTTCACCATTGCGTAGGTTATACTTCAGAATTCCAATACGCACTTTGAAATTTAATTTTTGGAGTTGTTTAGTATTTTTAAAAATTCATCGAAGTTTCTGTTTTATTACAGATTTTAAAAATCCGAAAATAGAAAATTTCCATTTTAAGGTCAAATTTCATTTTTTCAGTTTTGTTTTACACTCATGAGACTATGATGACATTCCCTTCATGAAAATTCCAATTTCATTGAAGGAGATATGTTTTATGGCATTTCACAAATTTTCATTTTTTGGGCCTAAAATTGCCCTCTCTTCATAAAAATTCTAATTTTACGAAAGAGGGGTAATTTGAGTATTACATTGAAGGTTTTTTTAAGCACTTAATTGTTCATCTTGATGAAAATTTGATTTCATTTAAGAGGGATAAGTTAAAGTGACATTTAAAGCCCTTAATTTAAGGCCATAAATTATTGCCTCTTTGTGAAAACCTATTTCATCAAAGAGGGATAGTTTATCGATCACATTGAAAGCTATCTTCATCTTGATGATAAGAAGCCATATTTGGATTTAATGCAAGATAAAATATATTTTACATCGTGGTCATATGAGGGCCAACTCACATTTGCTTTATTTTGGTTCAATGAACAATCACTAAAGTTTCATGGTAAAATAAACCAACATTGCCCCTTGTTTATAGTTACTTGCAATCACTAAGGTGTTCCAAGCATTTAAATTGAATATCCTTATTTGAGATTACTAATACACATATGCAAATGCTAATATAGCGGAGACCTTGGAGAAGTTGTTTGTTTAACTTCTTTGCAAGAGGGGATTTGGAACCCAAATCCTAAGGGAGAGTGTATTTTCACAATTGGGTGAAAATACCACTCAACACAAAGCAACTTGAAGATGATAAAGGGCAGATGAATTCTTCTTTTGGGCATCCTTTTTGCTAGTTTTATCTGCTGCACTCAAGGTTGTCCAATATGCAGGTTCTGCATAACCTTATTCAACTATATCCCATAGCCCTTTTCCAATAAGTAAGGTCCTCATCTTGATGGACCAATACTCGTAATCTAACCCATTAAATTCAGGAATGGGAAGATTGTTATTGGCAACCATTGATGCTAATAAAAAACAACTTTGGAATAATGTAGATAGCTTATAATAAATTTTTTTTGCAATAAATAACATCAAAATATCTTCTTTTACTCAATTAACTCAACCTGTTAATGTTGGAATATTTTCAACATTGTCTCCTTAGTCCTAAGTATTAAGTCCTAGTATTTAGTTTTAGTTTAATATTTTTATGATTAATGATTTATTTTTTGTAAGCAGGAAAGAAAAGAAATGCGATTGTCTCATTGAGACAACTTTGATGAAGAATATTCTTGGAGAGAATACAGTGATGGAGAACTTGGGCCACATGGATCAAAATGATGTGTTCAAAATTCCTTGGGAGAAGGATTCTTGTAAAGTCATTGTTGTGAGAGAATATTTGTGTGAGGAGCAACTTTATGTTGCATATGTAATTGGTAATTATATGGCCATATTTATTGTGATCTTTTGTGTGGAAATATGTGAAAGAGTTGTATGGTATAATCATCTATGTGAGATGATTAATTGTAAATACTCATGTGGAGTATTGTTTAGTGTTGAAGATGTAAAATAAGATCAAAATGTGAGAGCATGGTTTAAAGACCATAATGATAAAGATGTAAGAGAGTGGTTGCTGAAAACCACAAGAGGAGATACTTTTGTTGAAGGGGGAGCTAATAAAAAAAAGAAGGCACTCAAGCATTTGTAGGAAATTCCACATGAAGAGTGGAAGGAGTGCCACCATAAGTATTTTGTAAATTCTGATTTCTTGATTCAAGATTGGAGGAAACGTAAGAGAAATATTTTCTTCCAACTTTGTGATGCTTAAAGAACTCTTGCATGAGTGTCTTTAGCATCAAGGGGGAGAATGTTGGAATATTTTCAACATTGCCTCCTTAGTCCTAAGTATTAAGTCCTAGTATTTAGTTTTAGTTTAATGTTTTGATTTACATATTTCTAGTTAATTTGATTAGCATACGTTGAGGTTTTGGCTTGGTTGGTCAATGTTTGACCATAGTCCAAGATTAGCATGTTGTTAGGATAAGAGCTATCTTTAAGTTAGTTTGAGAGGATTTCTCTCAACCACCGTGTCTATTTTTAGTTCTTTCAAGAACTATAAAACTATGTAATGCATTGTTGATCAATAGAACAATTTCACCATTGTTTCTTATTTGGTATCATATCAGGTTTACTCAGATGGATCAAAACCTATGGAGAGTGGCATGAAGAGATTTGAAGCATTCACTTTATTAGAGAAACTCAAGTGGCACTCAGTAGAGTTGCAAGGAAGAGCTTGAGTAAATCATTAATATATCATGAATATTGAGGTATTTTATTATGAAATTTTGAGGGTTGTTAGAAAATTGTATCAAGAGAATGCTATCAAAATTTTAGGTGATTTGGAGCTAATGTGCAGATTTTATTAGCATTTTGAGTTTTTCAATAAAATGGTTGTACAAGGTGTAATACAGGGTATTTGCTTCTCAAATTTGGGGAGAGATATTATTTAGATAAAATAATAATTCAAACAAAATTTCAAGTCATTTGGATCTGTATTTATCGATTTGTGTGAATATTTATTTTTTCTTCAAAAATCCTAGATCCAAAATTGTGATAAAAAGGAAAAAAGTAAATGATCACATATTTTTCACCTTTGCAAATTTTCTTCAAAAATTTAGAGGGTTTTCATATTATTGTCTCAAGAATATAGAGTTTAATTTTCAAATTTTTTGGAGTTGTATGGATTGATTTATGTGAAGAACATTGAGGTTGTCTCAAAAACACTCTAAGATCTAGAAAGGGAAAAAGTAAATTGATCACATATTTCTCATTTGTGTGAATTTGGATCTAAAATTTAGTGGATTTTCAGATAAGTATATCAAAAGTCTATAAGAAAAATTTAGTTTGTTTCAATCAATATTGCCGATTTATGATAAATTGGGTGCTTGAGACTTTGGTAAATAAAAGGAAGCCATGTATGCAGACTTGGTTGTACCAAAATTTGATGGAGATAATTATGCTATTTGAAGCATAATGATGAAGACATTATTGAAGGATCAAGAATTATGGGATATAGTTCAATAAGGCTATGAGGAACCCTCTTGGAGTAAGCTACAAGGTGAGGAGAGAAAAGAGAAGAAGGAGCAATAATATGCAAATTGCTTAGCTCTTATGGATTTGAGGAGAGGAATGGAAAAGAGTGTTTTCCCTCTCATAGCTAATTGTAGAATAGCTACAATGGCATGGCAAGTGTTGAAGAATGCTTATGGATTTTATGAAGACACCCATAAAGCCATGTGTGACAATCATGAAGATTTTTTAACCAAGGAGGAGCCTTTCTTCCTTGAAGAAGTTTCTGAATTAGATCCTTTTGAAGGAGCTTTTGAAGAGTCTTGTGAAGACTCATATGAAGGTATGTCTTTTGCAGAATACATACATTCTTATAATGGAGAATTATTTCTTAAAGAGGAAGATATACTTGAAGAAGAGCCTTGTGTGAAAGAGATTAAAGAATCCCTTAATGGAGAAGAGGGTAACAAAGAGGAAGAGACTTGTACAACTTTCCTTGGATCGAGTCATTGTGAGACATAGATCATTGAAGACATGTCTTGTATAGGCATGCAAAATTGTAATAGTCAATTATTTCTTTTAGGAGGAGAAAAATATGAAAATAGAAATTGTACTAATAAATTTTTTGTAGGAATGGCATGCTTGGAAAGCATTCACATTGATAGCAAAGAGGATGGATGTCTCAATGGAGATACAATTGCTCAAGGACCTTGTAGTGAAGACCACTCAAAAGTGGAAGAAGACTTTGAAGATGAAGGAAGAGAAACACTCACATTGAAGTGTTCCTTGCTTGAAGACCATCAAAGTGAAATGTATGATGAAGAATGTCTCATGGAGGAGATAAATGAAGAGTGTATTATGGAGAATGCATCTACAATTCTCATGAAGGAGAATACAGAAGATGATGATGGAGAAGCAATGTTCATGGATGATCATTGGCTTGAAGACCATTCAATTGGAATGGATGTGTGCTCTCTTGAAAGAACAAATAAAGTAATGTGGGATGATGATCCACAAGAAAATTTTGATGAAGAGGAAATGGAAGCTATAAGCTTCTTGTTAGAAGATCACTTATCAAGGGTGAAGGATGTGTTGGGTGAAGAAAATACCCCACAAGACTCCCTCATTTGGGATATGGAAAGTGAGAAAGAAAATGGGATAGAGAAAATGAGATTGCTGATTTTCTTGTTGTAATGGCAAAGAAAACATCACTCATGGATGATGATCACTCACTTGGAGTGAATACATTGTAGAAAGAGAGTTGTCTTGAAAAGGCAACAATGTATGATTTCTTGAATGAATGGTTTTTCAACACACCAACCTAGATTGAACAAAGGAGGATAAATCTTAGTGAAGAGTTGATAATTGATATTGAAGCAACATACCCTAAAGGAGAACTTCTACAAAATAGCTTTATGGGAAGCACCAAATCTACTCATACTAAAGGTAATGTTTTTTTAATTCAATATAATATTTTCTATTATATAGTCCATATTTGCTCACTGGTATTAGAGCCGATGCGGGTGCAGACTCCGAGGCACGAGGTATGGATCCCAAGGTGACAATATTTGAAGCAAATCCAAGGGCATGGATCTCGAGATGGGCGTAGAGATCTGAGCTGGCGTGGACATTGATTAGTGGCACGTAGTTCAAGGTAAGAGTTTGGTGCAATAACACGTAGACTGAGGTGCACATGGGGAGGCATGCAAACCAAGGAAAGCTGATGTAGGGCTAAGGTGGTAGCCAATAGGAGCTGGGCACATGATTTGAGGCACCAAGTGGCAGGTGCAGACTTGGAACGCAACTCGAGGAGCTGAGCTGACAGAGTAGACCAGTTGACATGGCGAATGAGTAGGCTATGCTGACATGGCAACGATTGGGCGAACACGTGGTAAAGGCGAGAGAAGTGCTACATGGCAACATTCAATTGGTTAGTTGCATATGGCAAAGTTCTAAAGGGCAAAAGATTGAACGTGATTTCTCGAAGGCAATCAACATAGGAGGTGCGTGTGGAGGCTTAAAAATCCATTTTGGATTCTTATCCTGCTGAATGTGGGATAATACTCTTTTATTTTTTTTATTTTTTATGCCCGCCGATAGTATAAGAAGAAGGAGGTCTTCTTCCATACTCGACATGCGCCATGGTGTGACGGTAAAGGCTCCCTGCGAGCAGCAAGGAGAACCAGGGTTCGAAACCCGTCGGAGCAAGTCTATAAAAGGTTTTTTTATTTTTTTTGTCACGCCATGTTGCAAGGTTTAAGGAGAAGCACGTGCATTTTTAGTCCCAGAGGTGGCCGCGTGGTGTAGTGGCCCAAGTGCCTTACTTGGAACGAAGCGGTCGAGGGTTCGAACCGCTTAAGAAAAGGTTTTTTAATTTAAATTGTTTTTCTAATTTTTTTTTAAAAGCTTTATAATTAATTTAATAATTGTTCATTTTTTATATTTTTAATTATTTTTAAATATATAGTTTATTTAAAAAATAATTAAGGATATAAAGAAAATTATTAAATTTTTTTCTTAAAGACTTTATAATTTTTTTTTTGAAAAACCTTTTAAGTGGAATTGGAAAGATACTTTTTCGGAGATAAAGTTTTTTTTGGCACCTTGAAAATTGATGTTATAACTCAGTTCATCTGTTGTGATAATGAGTAGATGATCAGATCTACTGGATGTTCCTATGCTTTGTGCTCTCTATTGAGGAGAGAATTTGCTGAACCATTTGATGAGAGGGTCCGACGAGACAAAATACAAAATGTATTCAGTCAACTGCAGAATTTAGTGATAGCCCACCTTAGGAAGCCTAATTCTGGATACGAAGTTGACTTCGAGGATAATATTTTTGAAAAACAAGTGGAGGAGTCTAATTCAGTAGCCTGTGAACTTGAGGCACAATCTAGTGAGAGCTATACCCCACGCTCTCTAGAACCTGAGCCAGCAGAGCCTGAGCAAGTAGAGGCTGAGCCAGCACAGACCGAGCCAGCACAGGCCGAGCCAACGATAGCTCCTAAAATTGTTGTCATCAATGACGACGAGGATTCCATTACAGATATTTTTTGGGCCTCTAGTACTAGGCAATCCACAAGAAGAAGAAGAAGAAATCAGTGATAGAGTTAAGAAATCTAGCTTTTATTTGAACTTATACCTGCTTTGTACTTCCTATTTTTAGTCAAATCAAAGTTTACTTTCAAGTAGTAGAAATGGCTTCAAATTCAAATCTCCCAATTCTTGAATTTAATGGTAGTGATTATGAATACTGGTCAATAAATATGAAAACTATGTTGATTGGTAAAGGTTTATGGAAAATAGTTGAAGAGGGTTACACAGAACCCTCTCCTACTGACTGGTCTACCTTAAGCGTTGCTGATAGAAAATCCAAGAAAGAAGCCTAGAAAAATAGTTAAGTCAATCTCTTAGAATTAACCTCTAATTGCAAAAATACATGCTTCTTTTTATTTACCAAAGTCTCAAGCACCAAATTTATCATAAATCGGCCAATACTAATTGAAACAAAATAAAAATTTTCTTGTAGACTTATGATATACGTATCTGAAAATACACTAAATTTCATAAGAAAATTCACACAAATGAGAAATATGTGATCAATTTACTTTTACCCTTTCTAGATCTTAGAGTGTTTTTGAGACAACATCAATGTTTTTCACATAAATAAATATATACAGCTCCAAAATTTTGAAAATTAAAATTTGTATTCTTGAGACAATAATCTGAAAACCCTCTAAATTTTAGAAGAAAATTCGCAAAGGTGAAAAAGATGTGATCATTTAATTTTTCCCTTTTTATCACAATTTCGGATCTAGGATTTTTGAATAAAAAATCAATATTCACACAAATCGATCAATACAGATCCAAATGACCTGAATTTTTTTTTGAATTATTATTTTATCTAAATAATATTTCTCCTAAAATTTGAGAAGCAAATACCCTATCTTCCACCTTATACAACCATTTTATTGAAAAAATCAAAATGCTAATAAAATCAACAAATTAGCTCCAAATCACCTGAAATTTTGACTGCATCCTATTTATAAAATTATCTAACAAACTTCAAAATTTCATAATAAAATACCTTAGGATGCATGAGATATTAATTATTTACTTGAGATCTTCCTTGCAACTTTGTTGAGTGCTGGCCACTTGAGTTTCTCTGACAAAGTACGTGCTTCAGATCTCTTCACACCACTCTCCATAGGTTTTGATCCGTCTAAGAAAACTTGCTCTGATACCAAAATGAGAAAATATGCTCATTAGATTCATAATAAGAAGAAATTACAATGCTTTTATAACACTCCAATCAGTTTGAAATCTCTACTATTATGGAGATCTTACTTGCTCCTACTATGTTTAGAAACACTTGAAACAATTCCCTATATGCTCTCACAACAGAACTGATTTCCTCTCATATAGTAAAGCTGGTGAAACTATATTTAAATGAATTTTAAATATTTATAACCTATATAATTTAGGGAAGATACTCTAAAGTATGCTCTAGAGTCCAACAGGTGGGCTTTTGAAGTCTAGTCCTAGTTGTCTTACTCTCTATAGTTTCCAAGCATTTAAGCAATGCTCAATCATCAAAGGATTTAGTCTACTCTTATTTATTTTGTACCTGTAGAGGGGGACGAGGAATATTAAGCATATGTTGAGGTGGTTTATTGTCATTAACCATACCTCCAAATGGTGCTTCTAGGTATTTCTTATTTAGTTCCAAATTTTCATAAGCCCCATAAGGTGTTTCCAGAAGGGGTCTACAAGGAGGAACTAATGTCTACTAAAAGTGATCTATATTAAACCTAGTAGGTAATTTTTGATCAGGCCTAGGAGGTCGAGGTGGTAGCATTTGATTATGCCTAGGAGATCTATTTTGATGGAAAGTGGGCTGCCTCTGACGAGCCTCCTGTCTATGTGTGCTTGGAGTAGGAACTCCATCACACAAAGTCTCTTGAATATACTATTCAAGTCTTTATATTTCTAATTGTTGTCACTGCTCTAGGATATCTAAGCATTGTTTATCTAATTGAAGTCAATTAAACTTAGCTTGATGATCAACATACTTCTTGACTAGTTGATTAATTTGATCAGCTGTGTTAGGCCTATGTGCCTTAGCATTATTGCCCTGATACCTATCTTATTCAAGAGGATTTGTGAGGCCTATTATAACTTTCCCTTGATTGAGAGAAGTCACATTTAATTTAGGCTCACCCCTAAACATTTATTCTTGGTATTATGCTGGTGCATAGGCACATCATGCTTGCATAAAATGATGCAATCAAGGATAATCAAGATCCTCCTCAGGTCTTCCCTCATAAATGAGGAAGGGTAGGGCAGAATTGACTCACCCACTATGATGAGTATCATACTCATCTAGGTTTTTGTACCTTGGGGAAGGGTGATTTGAAAGCATAAGATGATCATTTAACCCTACCCTAGGTGTATAGTCTTGCTCCTACACACTAGTGTGTGGAGTAGACAGAGCAAGCATCTGAATGCATGGTATTGCTCTATGTGTAGGCACCTCATTACATGGTTGCATTTCTTGAAATAAGGTGTTGGAAGTATCCATACTTGGGAAATGGTTTTCCAAATTGGGACTATGATCTATAGGGGTGCCTCGTGTGGGAGTCCCTTGTAGGCTAGGTCCTTTCTCTGACATTCTAGAACTTGGGAGAGTAGATGTCCATAAAGGAGGTATAACCATGTCCTTGGGTTCAAATCGGAGATGATCCACGTCTCCTTACCTACTCTCTGTAACGTCAGCCCTTAAGTGGGCTTGGCTATGGGTATGTACCATGAATAATTTTTATAAACCTCTATGTGATTATCTCCTTTACAAGTTTATGAATTCAAACACATAAAAATAGAAACACACAAGAATATTAATGATTATATCTTTTAAAGATTATGTTTTCCTAAACTGTTTGATGTATTTTTTGTTTTGTTGATTTTGTAAAAAATATCTTTCACGTGTTTTAAATGTTTGTTGATGTAACTCTCAATTGTTTAAATAGATTTCACCTGTACACTCATAGCTCAAAAATCAAAAATAAATGTTTGGTCACGTTAACCAAACAAAGTATGGAGATGAAATCTATACCCAATCAGGGAGAACAGGTCCTTCCAGTCCTCACCTAGTTTACCGTGGTCAGCGATATACCTCTCCAAAGAGATATACATGCTCTATTTCACAAGATATGATGGTTCTTAGAGCTGGTATTGGCCAAAATAGGGTACGTAGGATTTGAGCCAATGGATGGAGATGAAACCCACCATCATTGAAATCTATTAGTGGTTGGGGATGAATTCCAACTCACTAATATTAAGAAGTGTGGTGTGTGTGGTTCCTTTTAAAATGATTGAAAGTAAACAAGATAGCATTCAATGGATTTTCACTAAATGCATTAAATAACATTTTACTTTCAAAATCATATGCATATATAAATAAGGAACCTACAAAATTTTTTACCTATATGAAAACCTAACCCTTAGGCAGGTCATACACAGACAAACCAAACAAATGCATGTCTAAAGTTGTTATTTTTCCAAATTTTCTTCAATTTGTTAATGCAAAATTTAGGAAAGGGAAATATAACTTTCAACCACACATAAAAGACATGAAAAAATAAAATTTAACTTTTCTGGACAACCTAGCTGCAAACTGATGGCTTAGGAACTTACCTTGTCTGTTTTGAAAACTGTTGTTTTTGGAAATTTTTGTAGAAAACCCCTGGTTTTGTGGCTATCCCTAGGTGGGAAAACTAAAAATTTGAGGGCCATCCCTTGGTGGGATGGTTTATGTGGTCATCACTGGCAGTTCTAATTAGGAATTCAGTGATATTTTCAGCCCAGAACGACCATAACCTGCAACATCCAAAACACAAAAACAAGGTCAAAAATGGTAAAAAATGAAAAACAAAGACAAGGGACTAGGTCCCACCGTGATCACCACTGAAGAAGTGAGAAAAATGGCTACGCCTAACAAATTGAATTGAAATGCATCTAATGTAATTATTGAATTAAAACATGCAAAAGAGAGACAATAAAGTAAGCTATTAAAATGACAAATTTGTGAAGTAAAAGGGGGGGTTTATCCTTGTATTTATTAATTCATCAATTCAATGGTTACAATACATCCCCTTGAGGGCTTTTCAATGTGATACATTTCAATTTACAAAACTTGAGGAATCAAATCCCTCCATGAGCTTAATGGTGCATTTCCAGGTGTTCTTCTCACAACCCACAATATAGAGCTATCTTTGGGTTACGTTTATTCAGCTCTTTAAATCCTCCCTCATGTGTGGAATACCTACACCTATACACAAGAGATTGAAATATGTTAATAGCATACAAATTTTGTAAGGAAAATCATGAAAAGTATGCATCTATGAATATAAAAATTATTTGTGACTAATCTAAACTACTCCAAGTGACTTGCAAACTTAATATGATGTTTATTATGTGATTTTGTAAGGATCTGAGCATGAATCAAACTAATATTGTGAGCATAACTTGTGGCCATTCCTAGGAGGGACAACTAATATTGTAATCACAAAATCATTAATTGGCCAATCAAATCTGCACAAAACTTTACCAAATTTGGATATGATGTTAATCTAATGCACTAGAATTAAATTACATAGAAATTAGATCAAAATTGTGGACCAATTCATGGCCATTATTAGGATTTCCTACTAGAAATGCTAATCGTACCGAGGGTACAACCACAAAACAAGGTGGTTTTTACCACTAGTTCCACTTGGATCTGGTCAATAATCCTCCTAGGGGTCTTATCGTCGAATTTGGGAAACTAACACTCAAAATTGATGGGTTTTGGAACAAATTAACGTCTCCTAGAACACCCTAAAAATACCTTCAATTAAAGAGGTTTCCAAGGTAAATAGTTGGGCAAAGGTTGAGGGCAAATATTGGTAGCACTTCATGGTCAATAATTTCAAAATTCTCTCATTTTTTCAATTGGATGAAAACACCTCAATTTATAGCCCAGGAGGGCATAAGGGGCAAAGGGGAAATTTTAGGCATGTAGGGCAAGTGCCACCACTTGGCAATGCCTTTGCCATGCATAGGGGGGAAGAGGCCTTCCATTTGGGCCTCCAATTTACAGGTCCTAATGGCCATGATAGCCTCCCAATCTGTCATGATTGATTGGGTGGGATAAATGGCAGAAATTGATTACCATTTGTTCCACCCTTTGAATTTTTAGGGGTCTAGAACATGGCCGTTCCACCCAAGGATGGGTGCATGTGGCATCCCTAGGTGGGATGACCATGAAATGTGATTGTCCTGGGGTGGGATGATCATGGCTATATGCCCCAAAAACCTCCAAAAGTGGGGTAAACCTCCCCAAAAGTGGTTGGGAGCCCTAATTAACCCCTGAGGGTTTTCCAATGGGGCCATATGATGTTGATAAGAGTGGCACATTAGCATTCTTATCCGATTTACATAATTTTAGTGTCTATAATAAGTCACTATCAATTTTTCCTAGACTTATGGAAACTAAAGGCTCTTTGTTATCTCTAAAATTTTAAATTAACTCAAGTACTATAACAAATGTTTTATTAAATTCATTATATGGGATTGAAACGTGTCCCACCCTTATTATATTGTAACCATATAATGGTTTTACAATAACATAGCCATTATACATGTAATGCTTGGTAATATTTGAACTTGGATCTCTTTGTTGAAAGTCAATAAATTCAACTAGTTAAGCTCATGCTATTTGGTGTATTAAATGATTTTTAACCCTCTTATTTTTTAAAGTAAATATTAAGTTGTTTCATTCATTTCAAAACATACATAGTATTTTAAAATCCATCATAGAATTAAAAATTTCCAGTCATGTTTTATACCTATTATACTTTCAACAATCAAGTTAATTAGTTTTTTATATAAAATAAGGAAGTTCCATGAATATTAGAGTATATGTGTAACATAGAATCCTATTATAAAATCCTAAAATATACACGTTTGAATGACTATTTTAACATAATTTTACAAATTAAAAAATTAGAATATATGTTTATTTTGTTTTTGTAATTAGGTTGTTCAGTTCATTATACTTTTAGATAATTGTTATCAATTATTGCTACTTAAAACAAAAGATAAACTTACACGCTAAGAAGATGAGTGTTGTTTTTTATTCCATGTTGGATGAAGAACCAACCTTGTAACCCAATTTTTTTAAACTCTTCCTATGTTGTCTTGTCTCATTTACTATTACTCTCTCAAGGAAAAAAAATGTTAGCAAATGGGCCCAAAATATTCATAGGTCTATATTTCAAGGATCAAAATCTCACACATAAAATCTCATTCAATATTGCAAAAAAAAAATTGTATTGATTATAATCCAAACTTTCTTACACATTTCATAGCATAGAGCTTTGTCATCAATATATAACCTTATATAAGACTCTTCAATACATTTTATCTCATAAAAATCATAGGATATGCAACCTTTCATATGCCTTACATTATGACAAAGTCTCTCATGATTACATAACTTCCTACTTCTAATCTTGACACATCACACATGACTCTTCATTTACACACATGACACCTTTCACTCATAACTCACACTTGCACACATGACACCTCACACAACTCTTCACTTATATGTATGACACCTTTCACTCATAACTCTTACTTAATTACATGACACATAAACACTCTTCATAATTTGACACCTACTATTGACATAAATAATAAACACACTCCTAATCTAAATATTTACAATGGTACTCAAGGTACCAAATAATATAATACCTCCAACACCCCCCATATTACATTATTTGGTGTGAAGGCTTCTTGACTTCTATCTCTGACTCTTGTCTCTGTCTTGTATTCATCCTCAAACTTTGGCTTTGGCATTGCTCATGATACTAAATCTATTCCACTGACCTATTTTTTGTTTCTTTGCCATAAAAGTTCTATGTTCAATATAATATTTCTTTGATATTGCTCTTGTGGTAATAGTTGATTTAAAATATTTTATGATATTTTTATCACATCCAATGTAAATATACCAATCTTGTGGGAACCCATAGACTCAATTTTATTTTATCTCTTAATGAGACATTTCTTATTGCCATTAATATATTTGAACTCCACAATTCTTCCTCTATCAACCAATTGAGATATTGAGATAAGATTATTGGTTATGCTAGGGATATAAAGTATATTTTCTAATGTACACTCAAAATATGGTAAACTAAGTGTGACATTTCTAGATCCCTGTACATGGTAAACTTTATTATCAACTATATTCATTGGTATGTTTGTTTCACTTGTATTGAATCAAACCAATATATATTTCTTACCGCATGGCGACTTGCACCCAAATCAATATACCATGAATCATCATCATCTATCATTTTTGAGATTGAATGGATTTTATATGGTTTATTATATCTTGCCACATGTGTAACAATATTTTTGTGTTTAAAAATTTTATTCTCATAAATTTTTTCCTTTAAATTTGTATGATCTTCTTGACATATCCATTTTAAAAAATTGAATATATTTTGATGTAGACTTCCTTATTACTCCCAAAGTTTAAGACTCAATTAATTCTTATGTCTCCCAAATTTTAATTTCAGATTTCACTTCTTTCAAATAATTTTCATAATCTTCTTCAAAAAAAAATATTCGACCATAATCAATCAATCTTAACTTCCAATTTTAATCTTCTTATTTCTTCTTTAAATTCAAATCTTGCTTTAAAATTCTTAATCAATCAATATTAATTCTTCTATCTTTTAATCAACCAATTCTAAATTTCTAAAATTTCAAATTCCAATTTCAATTTCTTCTTATGTCTCCCTAATACTCAATTTAAATTTCATAGTTTCTCCCTCCAAATTCTTGTTTAACCCAATATCAATATTTAAATCAGTATCCAATTCAAATATGTAATCTCTTACCTAGCTGCAAGCAAACTGTAGTGGTAAGGCCATTGGCATTTCTTTGAGAGGTCCAAGGTTCAAACCCCACTTAGTATGAGGGGACAAGGACCCCTCATAAAAACCTACATAAACTCATTGAAAAAATATATAATCCCTTACTTTTACAAATCATTAATTAATTAATTAATTAAATCATTTTCTTATATCTTACAAAATTTACTTTAATTAAATATACCTTATAATCCACTTCAATCAATAAAATATGTGCTCAACTAGCAAATGCATAGCTATTGAAAGGTAGGTCAATATTATACCTTTATGGTTCTCTATCCTTAGCTAAAATTTGTATTTGAGCATGCATATGTGGTACTTTAATCTTGAGTCTAGGGCAACTTTGATTCCTACACTGATTTGAGCATTATGAAATGCTCAAATTTGTTGATAAATAATAGTGTCTCTCAAACATTACTCTCAGGCTATAGGCATTCAACTTGTAATTTCACAGGCACTCAATTGTTGTCGCAAAACCTTCTCCAAAACATCTCAGACAATACGTTCCTCTAGTTGTGCTCTTCTCCTCCAAACGTCTCAAACAATATGTCCCTCTAGTTATGCTCTTCTCCTCTAAATATCTCAGAAAATATAGTTGTGCTCTTATTGCAATGCTTCATTCATGCCTACTACATTCAACTACATATTTTTCCAATACATCTGTACTCTTCTCCATAAAATCCCATCTAACTATATCTCCAACTCAAACTGTGATCATACTATGTTAAATATTTCATATTTTCCCACCATTCAAATGTTCCCTCCAATATTTTTCTCTCAAGATTTATCCAAAAAATATCTTCTCTAGTATAGTAAACATCCTCCAAGTAATTATCCTTAATATTATTTCATCCAAGTCATCCTCCAAAAATCTCCCATTGCTCTAATAATCTCCTCCAATGAAGGTTCTCTCAAATCTTCCTTCAACAATATTCTCTGGCAAATATTCCTCAACTCCAATATCTCACAATCTCTCAACTCATATTCTCTCCACATTATTATTCCTCTTCCAATATTCTTCTTCACATTCCTTCAAATTCACACTAGATTCTAGTGCTAGCTTTTCTCCAATCTCTTCTCATAATATCTTCCTCACTAAAGTGGCTCTGAAACCACTATTAGCAAATGGGTCCAAAATATTTGTAGGTCTATATTTCTAGGATCAAAAACTCACATAAAAATATCATTTAATATTGCAAAGTAAAATATTTATTAATCATAATCTAAAATTTCTTACATATTTCATAGCATAGAGTTTTATCATCAATATATACCCTTACATAAAACTCTTCAATATTCCTAACTTTTGCTCCCTCAAACTCACGGGAGATGCAAACTTTCATATACCTTACATTATAAAAAATTCTCTCATGATTACATAACTTCCTACTTCTAATATTGACACATCACACATGACTATTTACTTACACACATAACACCTTTTACTCATAAATCACACTTGCACACATGACACCTCACACAAATTTTCACTTACATACATGATACCTTTCACTCATAACTCACACTTGCACACATGACACCTTTCACTCATAACTCATCCTTAATTACATGACACATAAATACTCTTCACAACTTGACACCTACTATTAACATAAATAATAAACACACTCCTAATCTAAATATTTACAATGGTACTCAAGGTACCAAATAATATAATACCTCCAATATAAAAATTATGGATAGTGTTTGTAACTAGCTCTATTTTTATTAGTATTAAGATCTCCTTAGATAAAAACTAAAAAAAATGGGGAAGCTACAATCCTTACGTCATTCCTTTTTGGGACCGAGTGTTCTTGTCATTCACCTTGATGTGAAACCTCTTTTGCCAACTCGATGATTATCTTGTTTCCTTCCCTCTTGATGTGGCAAAAATGGATTTTTAGGAGTTTTTCTTTTAGGAAGCATATTCGTCAACTATCAAGTTTATCCATTATCATTGATTGTAGTTGGGTGTTAAGGAATTTATCTTATATACCAAAAACTTTGAATTAGACTTCATAAAAATAAGAAAATTCCCATAATACTAGATTAGATATGTAAAATGGAATACTATTATATAATCCTAAAAATATAGAATTCTTCATAACTATTTTAACATAAATTTAAAAATTAAAAATGTAATATATGTTCATTTTGTTATTGATGTTGTTGTTATTGGGTTGTCCAATTCATTCAAAAGTTTTATCAATTGTTACTACTTGAGCCAAAATATAAGCTTGTACCCTAAGAAGATGATTCGTTTTTTTTAATTCCATGTTGGATAAAGAACCAAACTTGTAACCCAAATTTTTTAAAGTCCTATATTTTTTAATCTCAATTTATATTACTCTCTCAAGGAAAGAAACATTATGGATAGTGTTTGTAATTAGATCTATTTTTATTAGCATTAAGATATTAGAGAAAAGCTAAAATTATTGGGGAAGAAAAAATCCTTCCATAATTTCTTTTTAGGACCAAGTGTTCTTTCCATTCACCTTGATGTGAAGCCTCTTTTACTAGCTAGATGATTATCTTGTTTCCTTTCCTCTTAATGTGGTAAAAATGGATGTTTAGATTTGTTCTTTCAGGAAGCATATTTCCTCAACTATTAAGTTTATTTGTGTAGACACCCAATTTTGAGCACATCATCAAGTCCTTAAAACTCACCAACATTTGCATCACTTAGCCAATTCAACATCCAAACCAAATCAAGCATCTAAAGACCAAACTTAGGGGTATTTATTGCTCCAAAGTAAAAGCACCATAATGAAGCAATTTTACCTCACAAAGCTATTGATGCTTGGTAGTGCTACTAATACCTTACAATGTTTTTGCCTATAAACACTAATTAATTGGTAGCACTTTTGCTAAAACTTTAAATGTTTATTAGTTCTTGCCTAATCTGTCCAACAATGATCATTTTGGCACTAGCATTGGGATTGTTAGCATTGCCAATGCTATTAACTGTCAAACACCAAAAAAATAAAAGGTACACAACTAGTACCTACAAAGTCAGCCACAAAATATAGATTTGATCACATGAGTCAGATCTGTAGCATCAATAGTAATCCAGATTCCTAAAAGTTTTCTTATCTATCTTGCATCCATTAATTACATCTTGAACCTTTTAAAAACTTACCTTCAACTAGTCCCATCAACTATAATTCAACCATCCTTGATAGAGTCATGGATTCCTATAAATCTAGTTATTAGGGGATTCCAATCTATTAACTCTTTAAGATATTGAAGCCCTATTAAATTGAATATCATCTTGTGTAACACCAAATCTCTGTTAAATTAAACATAGATTTCTTATAATAGTGAAATTCTCAATCATCTAAAGTAGAAGTAAACTCATCTACTTTATGACAAGGGTATTTTTGTGGTTGTAGCAAAACACACCCCAATTTTGGGGACCCACCTTAAATTTTAGTTTTTATTGAAAGTTTTGGTTTGCATTGAGTGTTTTGTTGGTTAATTTATACCAAATAGTTTTGTAGGGCTGATTACAAAGTCAAATTACATACCTTGGTTTCAAGATGTTTAATTAGAGTCTAGGGACATGATGTCAAAAGCAGGTTGACCATGGTCATGATTTTAGCATTAATTTTTTTTATAGTTGATCCTTTTGTCAACCTTAGAAAGCTTCAGTTTAAATCCTTGTGGGAGAAGTTCCTCATAAAGCTCAATGGGTTAAAATCCGTAATATTTGAGAAAGAGATCAAAGTTTGAGTCTTATTGAACCATTATTTTTAATGAGAAATTTTGATCCATACCTTAAATGTTTTGAATTGCAAGCCCAAGTTTCCTTGATTATCCACATATTCTCATGCATTAACAAAAGATAAAAAAAAAAAAAATAGTAATCAATAAAAAAAAAAAAAAACAAAGACAAATAAAATATGAATAAAAATATATATATATATATACAAATGAATCAAAGAAAAGCCATCAATTTATTTTGGAAATTTTTAATTTAATTTTTATCAAGGGCTTTGTTTTGAAAAGGTAAATTTTTGTGCCCCTTTTATCACAGGTTATTAAAAAAATTTGTGAGTACAACATTTGAGATGAACCCCAACCATCAATTTATTTTGGAAATTTTTAATTTAATTTTTATCAAGGGCTTTGTTTTGAAAAGGTAAATTTTTGTGCCTCTTTTATCACAGGTTATTAAAAAAATTTGTGAGTACAACATTTGAGATGAACCCCAACTCGGTCAACCAATGAATACAACATCAGAGCGTAGTCATTAAAAAGGTAAATTTTTGTGCCCCTTTTATCACAGGTTATTAAAAAAATTTGTGAGTACAACATTTGAGATGAACCCCAACCATCAATTTATTTTGGAAATTTTTAATTTAATTTTTATCAAGGGCTTTGTTTTGAAAAGGTAAATTTTTGTGCCTCTTTTATCACAGGTTATGAAAAAAATTTGTGAGTACAACATTTGAGATGAACCCCAACTCGGTCAACCAATGAATACAACATCAGAGCGTAGTCATTAAAAAGGTAAATTTTTGTGCCCCTTTTATCACATGTTATTAAAAAAATTTGTGAGCACAACATTTGAGATGAACCCCAACTCGGTCAATCAGAGCGGAGCGTAGTCCAATGCAGAGACAAAAAGGTAAATTTTTGTGCCCCTTTTATCACTGTGAGCACAACATTTGAGATGAACCCCAACTCGGTCAATCAGAGCGGAGCGTAGTCCAATGCAGAGACACAAATATCGAGGAGCATGGTCAATGCCAAGTGACACGATTTTGAGGGAATGAATACCAAGAGGTACCCCCGACTGAACATTTGTACAGTTTCCAAGATGTTGCCAAGACACGATTTTGAAGGAATGAATTCCAAGAGGTACCCCCGAGGGCTTCTAGATGAGTCAAAACACCACTGCACATTTGTAGTTATAAACCTTACCTTGTGCCATCACTGGATGCATGTGGGACTAAAGCATACAACAAATCCTTCGACACTTAACTTGTTCGGTGTAAAGACAAAAGCATTAGACTTGCTCTAATATATAGAGTGGAATAAAATACGAAGTTTGAGGTACGCTAAAAGTCCTTAATCAGGCTATACGTTACACCACAATGCCAGTAGTTCTCAATGGAAATCACAAAGACATTAATGAAGTCAGAGAAATCAATGGCGGGAGATACAATCCATACCCTTAGAGCTGTCAATTCTTGTTGTTGAAAAGATCACCGTATGCTAGGAAGGAACTGTACACGCCCTCTACACAAAAACAAAGATGATTATAAATGTATGGATAATAGGGAGAGACCCGACAATATGGAAGAAATCCTCAATATTTGAACCAGATAAATTTTTGAAAGCATGAAAAAAGTTTAAGAAGTGTTTTGGCTGCTACTGGGTGAAGAATTCATAGTGTTATGAGTTTGATTTTCTTGGTTGAAATATTTTGGCATCATATTCAGTTAATGCTAGCGAAGTATAATGTTGGAAGTTTAGTTGCACAATGAGAACATTTCTCAGTTGTATACAAAATCCACAACGATGTTATGATGTACCACCTTAGCTTGTTTAAACGCACATATGGCGCATTGATAGATGAAATTAATGAAGTTTTATTTACGTTTATTGGTATTGGAATGAGAAAGATTAGGATTTCAAAGTATTTGGCAATACAGATTAATGAAAATCATTGAAGACTCGACTAACAGGAAGATGTTTTTCAAGCGAAAAAAGGGATAGTTGTGGTTTTCGTGGAAGTCATGGCTGACAACTGGTTCAAATAAATTAAGTTGCTAAAGTTTTGGATAGTTTGGATGGTCTTAATAGGTTGCTACATACATAACTATGTATCATCGAAGGTCATGGCTGACAAGAGTAACGATGGCATTATCATGGATCTAAGAAGTGATGCTCTCAGAATAACTTTATAAAAAGAACTTTGGACGTGAATAAGTGTATCAAAAATCATTTGAAACAAGTGGAAGAGGACACAAATCTTGATGATGTCAATGTTGTTTTCAGAAATGTGGAAAAGTATTTGTTGAAGGAGTAGTGTGACGGTGATGGTGTTTGCATAAGGTGAATAACCATATGGGAACCACAGTCGGATATGCGCACAGAAGGAATAACTTGCTATTTATAAAATATACTTGTGGTGACGTTATAGAAAATGGTATTAAATTTTAGAATTCATGAATGTCTTAAAAGTAACCATGGGATAAAATGTTGTGTCCATATTGGGTACTGTGGAGAATTCGTGCGCCTATGTTAATTATACGCTAGATATCACTCGAATAAAAAAAAAACAAAAAGAAAAACTCATGATCAAAGAATCACAATTTGTTCACCATGAATTCAGCACGTTATATTGGATGTAATGATGGACATAAATACTTCCAGTGTGTTACCTTTGACACAGTGCTTCTTCACATGAAAGGTCATAGGGATTCATATAAGGATAAGGAATTTCATCAAATTTCATACGCGACCAACTTTGTATGAACGATAAATGAGCAGCGTCATCTAAGGAGCCGTGAGGGACGTGGACAATATGCCTCTGCCTAGCACTGCTGGCAAGGATAAAATTTACGTCTTTCATGTTGGGGCATGGTAAGGGTCTTCCGTGTCTTCTTTAAAGAGGGCAATAAAATATTTCTAGGATCCACAGTAAGTGTGTGATGAGCCTTGGCAGAGGATAGGGATGTAATCAATCCAAAGCTGGGCGTTTATGAAATACTTACCCGATACAATGGTCATCAAGTTTGGACAAAAATATAGAACAATTACCTTGCTTATGAAAGTCGTAACACCCAAGACATTAATGGATATAAAAGAAAATAAATAAAGGAAGATGAAAGTGGATGGTTTGGAAAATGTTACGAAGCCAAACAAGTTGAACCATCGGGAGGCAACACGAAGAGTTTTGTTGGAAAATCTTAAATACCCATTCAAACTCACGAAATAGGGTGGAAGACTTTTGACAAGGATTGCATGTTGAAAACAAGTTTCTGTGAAGAAAATTCTCCTCCCAAGTTGCTGGACTGTACCAAGTTTCAACATCGGAAGCCATTGAAACACAATATGCTGTAAATGTATTTTATTTAAAATCTTACTTTGGCAATATATTGGAAATTTTAGTGAGTTTTATGCATGCCGATGGTAAACTTACCTATTTTTTAATATATTGCACCCTTTTCATTAGAAGATTGGACCTCATTAAATGTTGGACTATGTGAAGACTGGTCACACTAATGCTAGTTTAGTGCAGGGTATTTGTGTTTGCAAGTTTGGTTTAAAATTTTAAAGGTTTAGACAACTTGTTCCTTTTATTTTATTTTTCTCTAACCTAGCCCTTTTACATTTTTTTATCTCATCAACTATATATATAATGTTACATTTTCAATTCTTATTTTACACATTTTAAAGGAAATTCCAAATTCCAAATTTCACACAAGTTCACATTTTTAAAGGAAATTCACAATTTAAAGTTCTACACAAATTCACATTTTTAAAGGGAATTCTAAATTTCAAGCTTTGCACATTTGTCAAACAATCAAATCAATTTCATTTTATGTAAAAATGGAAATTTTAATAAATTTCAAATTTTCATTAAAATGAATAATTAAGGTGATATTCCAAAGCTCCTACATTGCAAAGTTAGATTTTAGTCATTTTCTTTTATGCTCAAACAAAGCTTAACAAAGGAAGATAAAATTTGTTAACAAAAGAAGATAAAATTTGTTAACAAAAGAAGATACAAAATTTTAACAAAGGAAGATAAAATTGGTTAACAAAAGAAGATAAAATCGATTAATAAAAGAAGATAAAATAGGTTAACAAACGAAGATAAGTTTTGTTAACAATTTGAGATAAAATGGATTAAATCACCGTTCAAGGATTACCATTTCAAAGTAGATAGTTGATCAATAAATTCACATTTTCAATAATTACATGAACAACAAAGTCATTGTAAATCAAATCAAATACCAAATCACAGGCCCCTTGTTAATAGTTACTTGCACCTCTAAGGTATTCAACACATTTTCATATTTTCACAAGCATTAAAGCACATTTTAAGCAATAAAAAAAACAAGAACCTTGGAGAAGTTTTGAATTTCTTTGCAAGAGAAGGCATACTGATAATACCTTGACTGTGAGTATAGTTTGGCAATTATGCAAAATTATCACTCAACAAGTATATCAATAAAGACATCTTAAGGCTACAAGCTTTCTTGGTTGTGCTCTCTCCCTCTTGGCTTCATCGTATCTTTGTTTTTTTTGCTTTGTAATTATTTGATCATTACATATTAACCAATATTACTCATTTAAATTGTGTACCTGCTTATCATTTTGTTTTAGTACATCATTAGTTTACATCTTTTTATTATCGATTAGGCTATCATATTGTCTCCATCAAGATCCTTGCACGTCCTGGTTAGGGATCCTTATATAGTCATTTATAAAATCATGTCTCTTAGCCAAAATATATTCAGCTATATCTATAGATGAAAGTGTTGTTGAATTAAAGGTTTAGTGGCATTATTTCATTATATCTCTATTACAATAAAAATTATGACTTCATAGTCATAGTTTACTACAAAAAACAAAAGTGCCACCAGTTGGCAAAAGTGATAATCATTAGAGAATATTACATTATTTGGAATTATGTAATCATTTTTTTAATAGGTTATACGTGGATTCTATTTGGGGGCCACTCCCATCCAAACATAAAAATATTACATTTGCTGCAACATACTTTTTTATCACATTTTTTTTATTTCTTTTTTCTCTTAAATATATTCTTCAACTTCTTCAAAGTGCTATGTTTCCACAATCAGCTCCTTGACATCATTTTTATTAAGACATAAAATCTCACTTGGCCAATTGCCTTCTAAAATTTGAATTTCATCGGGATGAAGATAAACACCATAATTCGCTAATTTATTTGTTACCCAATTTCCTTCTCTATAAATATGATCACACTACCAAGATATTGCCTCTAGTAATATATGATGAACAATATTAAAATTAACCCCAAGAGAATGCCACCCTTATTTTCCAAGGAGATGGAAGAATATTAAAATAACCCCCAAGAATCCATAGAACACAATGAATCATTATTGTATTTGATAATAATATGCTAAGGTCCTTCCAACATCTTTCACAAGGAGTAACTATAGTTGGAGTATATACATTTATAACCCAAACTTTGATGTTTTGCTCTTTCCTGCAAAATAATCTAGCAACCCAATTACTTTTTGCTTCTAGTATTTGTCCATCCCATTCACATTTGTCAACATCTTATGCAATACCACCTAAAGCTTCTATAGAAGAAACTACTAAACAATTATATGTCTTCCAAATCTTCTTAAAAGCATCCTTACATTCCTCACTACTTAATTTGGTTTATTGTATTAAAATAAACTCAAGGCTATAACAACCTATTAATTCCTTAATAACTCTTTTTTAGGGGTTTTATTCATACCCCTAATATTCCATGATATCATTTTCATCATCAAAACTTTTTATTTTTATTAGTGGGATTAGCCCCACTTCTTGTTAACACCTATGATATTTTTATTTGGTTTTCCAAATCAATATCCTTTTGAGTTTCTTTTTCTCTTTGTTCCTACTTTGATGTCCTTCCTCTCCTTCTTCCGTTCCCACCAACACTCTCATTTTCATCAATAACTTATATTTTTTGATATTGTTCAAATTGAGACTTATCTTCTAAATATTTATGTTGCCCCAAAGAGTCGAAAGTGCATGGAATAGCCTCATTAGCATTTTTATTTATGTTACCCTGAAAACTATAAACTGCATATATGATCCTCCAAAGTCATCACTTTCTTATGTTGGTCTAAAAACCCTAAATTTCATTAGATATCCTCCATAATATTTTCTTTGCTATACTGCTCTTGATATCCTAAAGTGCAAGGAATACAATCCATACTACTTTCATTTTTATTGTAAGGAGAATATTTTAAGCTACTTGAGGATAATAAAGGTGATTTACCTGGATTAAGCTTGATCTCCTTCACCTCATTTTCTTTAAAATTTATCTCCCCATATTTATTTGTTTTAAAAAATTTCTTCCCTTCTTCCTTCACACCTTTAGCTCCTATATTTGAACTTGTGAATTGTACTTCCTCATCCCCCATATCATTTTTTCTTCTAATGGTTGATTCGAGTGAACTGTAATGGCCTTTGACATCTGATGATGTAGAGGAATTTTTCTAACCACTTTATTAGAAGTAAAAATTCTTGATTTGACCTAGCTTCTCCTATGATATGGTATCCTTGTTTCAAATTGAATCTACCCTCATGCCCAAAAATTTCCATATCTTCTTCCATTTTAACTTTGTAGTCTCTTGCCATGTGCCTAGTTTCATGACATTTGTGATATTAGAATGCAATATTTTCATAATCCATTTGTTGATCCCATTATCTTGATTTGGATTTAATCCTAATTGACTACGGTAAAGGTTTAGAAATATCCATGGTAACACATATTCGAGTGTATACAACATGCCTTCTTTCCTTAGTAGTTGGTTCCTTCGGATGAATTCACCTAGAGTATTACCAATATTCTTCAAAACCTCCTTATTGATGAGTTGATAAGGAAGTCCAAAAAGCCTAATCCATATCAGAAGCCTTTTAATAGTTTTTGTATCCACAAAAAACTCTTACTCCAAGGTCTTAAATATAATGCATCTTTACCCCTCAACCATGAGCCTCCATCCATTATTTTATCTCTTATTTTTGCACTGGAGAAAATAATGAGGAAAAATCCTTTTGGAAGAAATATCATGGAGTAATTTGAATTCAAAATCCACTTCCACTTGATCCAATTTTGAATCTTAGAAAAACATGGCCAATATCCATGAAACTTACATATTAACCCTTTAGTTTTGAGAACCATTATAACATGCTCAATTGTCTCATCCTTGATAATCACTTTTGGTGTAGATTTTGCTACCTGGATTGGGTTTGCCATAGATTTTCTCTTCTTGTTAATTCTAGATAGGGCATTCATACTTCCAACTTGGTCATTCATACTTTGAATAAGGACTTTCACAAATGAATTTATTTCCATGTTACATATTATTCAAATAAATCCTTTAAATTATTCAAAACAAGAAGTGGTACTTGTTCCTTGATCATACTTTGCTTTCTACTTTTTGCTTCCCTGCTCACACTTCCTTCTCACTCTTGAATTATGCACTTTTGACTACACTCACTCCTACCTTACACTTACACTCACTTTCAGCTGTACTCACTCTCAACTACACTTGCGCTCACTTTTAATTGCACTCGCACTTGCTTTCGATTGCACTCACTCCTGACTGCACTCACACTCTCTTTAGGATGCACTCACGCTTGATCTTGGCTCACATTGGCACTTGATTTTGAATGCACTCACTCATGGCTCACATTCACTCTTGCTCTTAGATGCACTTACTCCTAGCTACACTTTATTTTGCTCCTTACTGCACTCACACTTGGTTTTGGCTACACTCACTCTTGGCTCATGCTTGCACTTGTTTTCGGTTGCACTCACTCCTAACTCATGCTTGAACTTGCTTTCGACTTGCATTGGTACTTTCTTCTAGCTACACTCAATATTGACTCGTACTTGCACTCACTTTCAATTGTGCTCACTCCTAGATAATGCTTACACTCACTTTTAGCTACGCTTAATCCCGACTTGCACTCGCATTCACTTTTGGCTACATTCGTCTTCATTCATCTTGGAATTATGTAATCATTTGATATTTAGAAGTTTAATAAATATTTCTCCCATAAGAAAATTAAATAGTTACATCTCCCATGAGATTGAGAGGAGGTGAAGTGACAACTAAAGATGAAAGACCAAGAGTTGCATAACACTAAAGAGTCTCCTAGATATGAAGAGACTCTATGTTAGAGTTGTACATATGGATGAGATATGTAATAAAAATGTATTGTAGTATTGCTTTTTTTGGTAATAGAATATGATCATAGATTTTTTTGAGTATAAAGAGTTTTTATCATAGCTTGATCTAGTTATTTTTAGTGTCTATAAATTTGTATGAGAATTTTATGCATAATCTACGTTTTATTTGGAATATTATGAATTATCTTTGTCCTTCAAAGAGATTTTATATATTGAACCTAGTCCTTAGCCAACATGTGGTATCGAAGCCATGTTAATCTAAGTGAAGGCATTGTATGAAGCTATAGGAACAAGTCCAATATTGAAGAAGGTTGAGTCTATGAAAGAATATTGCAATAAGTTTAGTTGTAGATGCATATGCCATTGTTATGCTCCTAATACCACCCATTGTCTTTATGGTGCATGTTGAAGACAAAAAATAATATTTGTAGTTGTCATATGATATATTATTCAAGCAAGAATTGCAGTAAATAAAGCCATCATTCTTCATTCAATATCATTTACCAAGAAGTTTGAAAACCATTTAAACTTATCATGTCAGTTCGTATACCTAAGAGTAAGCCTTCCACTAGTTAAAATAGTCACCAAGTTAAAGTGTTTACGTTTAAATCTTCATCTTTTGCTTACTGAGGAAACAACTTTGTGTATAGTATGCTTTAAAGAACTCTGTCAAGTATAAACACTATATATTAAGAGTGTATGTTATGCTCTAGAGAGTAAAACTAAGCATTGGCATATGGAGAGAAGTGTGTCTAAACAACAAAGAGCCTACATTGAAGAAGAAAACAACTTGCCTAATGCCAAAAGAAGATGTTACGTTTGCTAAAGTCGTTATGTTGGATAAGAGCCTAAATATCCAAAGAGGCATGAAAATGAACAACGTCATCAGAGGTAATACATGGGAGTGAGCAAAGCATGTCTAGAAACATGTAGTTGGAGAGGTTCATTATTGTTAGAAATCAGGAAGAGATAGTGACTTGATTTATCAAGTATACAAGCAAGAAAATAAAAGGTACTATCTTAAGGTGCCTACTTTAATTTATTGCTATGAGCACAATACTAAAATTTAATATTGGAAGTTAAAAAGAAGGTGGATTTATTCAAAGGTTGTTAAATGGAATGGAATTTTTTCTCTTAAGAAAGTATAGTTAAAAAAATAAAGAAAAAAGAAAATAGGAGAGTTTTCTTTAAAAAAAAGGAAAAACAAGAACAAATTTCATAATAAAATTTATTAAAGGAATAGTAGAATTTATTTTCCAGAAAAATAAATAAAATATGGTATATGTCAAAGAAACACAAGTTAGAAGACTGATTTTTTTAAAGGAGCTTTGTCCAAAAGAAATTTTTATTTAAAAAGGGGTTTTCTTTTTTAAAAAAAGGGAAAAGTAATAGAATAGGTAAAAGAAAAAAAATTATAAAAGAAAGAAAATATTATTAGGTCCATAATGATTTTTTAAAGTGGAAAATTTTTGAAAATAAAAGACAAGAGAAGACAAAATCAGAAGAGTTGAGATAAAAAAAGAAAATTTCAAGTGGACATTATTGTCTTAAAGACCATATTTTATTCAAGGGTTCCACATTTATTTGGAGGATTGGAAAAATATTGAAGGAAATAGTATTTATCTTTTAAATACAAGGAATCCCAACCATGTCAAATACAAAAATATTTCTCTTAGAATCTCAATTACTTAAGGGACCAAATTTCACTCCTTGGAAAAATAAAATGAAATCAATACTTGTAGTTGAAAAACTTTGGGATATAGTCACTAGAGATGAAACATGTCCTGTAGATTTCACAAGAAAGTAGAAATATAAAGAAAGGGTTGCAAAAGCACTTATGTTAATCATTTTTGGGGTGTCATATGAAATACAAGTGCATATAAGAGAGGCTGAAAATTCAAAATATGTTGGGGATATACTCTATACCATATTTGAGGGAAGAAATGAGGCTACTATTATTCACCTGCAATCACAATTTTATTCACTAAAAGTCCAATATTGTGAAATTATAGCACTTTCTTAGAGGGATAGCAGACTCAAAATCAAAATTACACACCATGGGAGAAAAGGTTGAAGATGAGCTTCTAGTTTCAGTTTTACTTAGAGCACTTCTTGAATCAGTCAAAATATTGATCACATCTCTCCAAATATCAAACAAAAATATGTCATCTAAGGAATTAGTTAATATTATCCAACAATATGAAGTAGATAATTAAGTAAGCTATGAGTTATCTAACAATACCCTTATATCAACAAAGAAATTACAAAGTAGCACAAAAATTCCTCCTTCATATTCATCACAAAATTATCCAGAATGGAGAAAAAGGTATTATTATATATGTGAAAAAGTACATGTCACTAAATTTTGTAGATTAAGTCAAAGGCAATATCAACAAACATAAGGACAATCTCAATACCAAGGGAAAAATAAAAAAGAACACATTGTTTAAGAGGCACAAAAATCATAAGAATGATGTGAAGTTGCACAAGACTCTTGTGGCAAGAGACAATCAAAATTGTATATCATCAAATAATGATTTTTTTAAAAAACTAATATCTTATTTTTGATCAATCCTAAAGAAAGCTAATGAAGGGTACTTCAAATAAGGTGTGATAATATCTATAAATAATGTAAGAAAAATGTGCATGGCACTATTTACTCTAGATATATTAGAAGTACAATGTCAAAAGCAAGTTGAATTAATTAAGGAATTGAATAAAAAGCTCAATATGAAAAACAATTAGTTCATAATTTACTTTAAAACAAAAACATAATGTAAAAAATTAATTTGAATGTGAACAAGACATTAGTTCACAACTTTATTTTTAAAATAAAAACAAAACTTAAAAAGTTAATTAAACAAAAAAAACATAATTTAAAAAGTTAATTTGAATGAAAAATATTACATGAGTACAAATGCAAATATTATAGAAAGTGGTGATATTTTATTTTGTTATTTATTATATATATTTATCCATGGGTAATAATTGAACTGGATTCAAGAATAATATGAAATAAAACATTGAATTAAGCTCATATAACACCAAAAAGTCACTAGATAAATTTTAAGAAACTAGACAACGGGGTACTCGAAATGAGATGTGATAAAAACATGAGGTCAATCACATGAGAGCAATGAGATCAAACTTGAAATATATCCATAGCTAAACATGACCATGTTAAACCTTCAGACTTTATTAACCTCTTTATTACATCATAAACTAAAACTCATCCACATGACCAAAATATCTTGGTATAACTAATCAAGAAATCACTCAATGCAAACCAAAATTTCTCATAAACATCAAAATTTAAGGTGGGTCCCCAAATTTGGGGTAAGTTGTGCAATGGCAACGAAACATGCATACGGGTCTTGTTTCATATCCATATGCATACATACTCACCTTGCAAAGAAAAAATGAAGAGTAAAACACACACATGTTAGTGCAACTGTTGTGATGCCCAATCATATTTTTCAAGATACTGGGTAATAGAAATATTTCAGTGATTTGACCATTTGCAGTTAAGTCAATCAACCTTCATCCAATGTTGTCAAATTCTCAAGCATTTCAAAGCTTCCCCTGGCTAACTTCAGTTCTTTCATGGCTACTAGCACATTTTAAACATCAAGTAAATTTTGAGCATAGGAAACGTAACACATTGCATATATTGGCCACATAGAAAAAGTTACCTTGCTCATCCTATAATTTGTGTGATCCAAACCTAAGGATTGATAAAATGATAAGCTACAAAAAAAGGGTAGAAAACAAAAGCAAATGTCAAAAGAGCATTACAAAAATAATAAAAAACAAATAAAAAAGAGCATCATCAAAATATTGAATCTCTGAAACCCTCTAGTCCATACATTATGGGGCTAATATTCATCAGGGCCATAGAAGTTTGTCTAGTAGTGGATCATACCTTCCAAGTGGTGACACATCCATCAAATTAGCGATATTTTGTACAAACCATTGGGTGCTTGTGGATGAGCTAGCTTAAACAACTAAGTTTACAATCAGTCCAACCTCACTCAAAATGTATACATGAGCATCACTTTACACACACTAGTCCATGATTGGCTTAAGCTTAATCAAGATAGTTGATATTTCTATAGGATATTGATCGAATACTAGATGGGTTTGACTGCACAAAATATGGTGTTTGAACCCCATGAAATTCTTCTTACATCTAATTTTTTGGAACAACGGAATGGATAGCATCACAACTAGTTTCACCAAAATACAAGTGTACTCTTCGTTGGCATTTCACATCCTCATTATTTAGTTGTTAGCTTCACTCACTAGGATCAATTTGCATAGCCTTTTGTTGCATTTTCATCTACCCCTTGCATCACCTATCAACAAATTATTTGTTTGGCATTCATCATATTTGCTACATGTTTGCTTGTATTATACTCAGTATTTCATGCGACTACTTGCCATTGCTTCATTCACACTTTATAAGATTGTCCAAGTCTTATTGCACATATTTTCACATATGTATATACATTCATATACATATATACATCCCATCATTCATTCCATACACATCTATGGCTACATCATGAAAGACACATACAAAAACATACTTCATCAAGGCATCCACATATCTATACTACATCCACACAATAAAAAATTCACACAATGATTCACACATATCATTAATGTTGCATCATACATATATCATATATCAAAAATTTCCATGGGCTACAATGCATGTCATCCCACACATATCAGCCTCACCACATATACATGTATATACCATACATCAAAAATACAATAAGGTGGTATCATTACCATGCTCAAAACTAAATTGTGTCAACCCAACTGCTCACTCAAATTCTCTCAACTCCCCTCCTATACACTAGGGGCATCATCCAATTTCCTCTGTTGTAGCCTTGCTATGCTCTAGAATATGTCCCTCAACTTGGGGTGTTGTCACCTCAACCAATTGTGGCATTACTATCACTACAAATGGTGTACTCCACTGATTCTACTATGACTGTGTCTAAGAATGCAAATGTGATTGTGATTCTAAATAATAAGACATGGGAAACCCTCACTCTATAAGTTCTAGCTCATGTCGCATCTTGCTCACACTCTCCTTCCTAAATGTAACCATCAAGTCATATCACAACTGCTACAACTGATACACATCATATTGTAGGCCTGACATCTTTGATCTATTCCACTATCCTATATCTCTCACCTCATATAGATATCTACATAGCCAACATGCCTCATATATCATCTCATTCCTAATAGCTCTAACCTCATCCAAACCACTCTATAGTTGTTGCCTCTCTAACAATACCTCATATCAATCTATGATGAGAGCATCTCATTCCCTCACCATCTCCACCAGTATAACATATCTCACTGTATATGCCCTATCTCTAATTAATCTAAAAACCTCCAACTCACTTTGTAGTCACTACATCTCTACCCATGCCACATATCTCTCTACGACCATTGTTGCTTGCACTATTACCCATACCATCTCCTGATCAATCATATGACCCTCCACCTACCATAATATCTCATGCAATATTATGACCTCATCCTGTGATGCCAACATATCATGAAGGTAAATAGTGAGATCAAAATTTGGCTTCCCAGAACCAACCCCCTCCTCTATGGGCACCATCTCCTTCATGGGTGTCAGCTCCTCAACACCAACCACCTCCTCCATGGGTGCCATCTCCTCCACCACCACTATATCCTCTATCGGTCCAACTCCTCCCACATCAACATACACTCATGATGAACCTACCTCACTCTCCCTCCACTATCGTACCTATCATAGTAGTGACTCCAACTCCTCCTCCTCCTCTTTGATCTCTTGCTCAACATTGGTTGCCCTCATAGGAATCTCTACTTCTAGGTCCACCTCCTTAGCTATCACCTGAGCACTACCTATGGTCCATCCTAATCCTAAAATTTCCCCTCTCACTACCTCACCAGATCCATCCACTATCACCACTCTAGGCTACCATATTTGAGTTTCTCATCATATATCATACTCAGGAGTCGTGCTAACATCATATACATCTAGAATCATTATCACCTCATATAGTGTAATATCTAAGAGAGGCACCTATGGCTATGGATCGTGATCTCCTCACATCCTCTAGATTACTATCAGTGGATATAGTCACCCTTATCATAAGACAAACTATCATGTCACCCTCGAGAAGGGAAAAAATCCAACTAGCTTATGTATCTATCCCATCTCACTTTAGCCAACTCCACTACATCCTCTGACCACTCTGATCCTCCTCACTATGGCCTCCAAATAATATTTATTGCCACTAATCCATTCAACCTCATCCTATAATACATATCATCACCCTCATGTGGTCATCACCCTCACCCCTCCATATATGTGCATCATCATAGCACATACGACACATCATATCCCATTAATCCATGTGTATCGTATAGTAATTTCTTTGGCCTTGCTGCGACAATATGCTCCCATGCCCACACCCATACCAATGGGTTACAAATTAATCAAATTCATAGTATCCTCTTTAGAGCATGCAACTCCCTGAAGGTCTATGCTAGTAATGTTGGCACCCATGCAAACTTCACATCCTGCTCTACCATGTTGTATACCACCCCAATCATATTCTAGGGGAATTTCACCCATGATGTGTTGGGTAATACATAAGTCACAATCAAAAGCATCACCATCATATATCTATTGTATAACATCTTGTATTTCCAACACTTCTCATATGCAACTCCTCCCTCATGCTCTACCTCCACCCATCTATCACCAAAATATCTCTATAAGATGCTACTTTGCTCATACTCATCGTTGCCCTCACTATCACTCCCTCTATAAAAACTTTGTAGATTCGATACACATCCTCCAACATGATCGTCATTTACCCTATTGGTAAATGGAAAGTATTCCTATTAGGATCCCATCGCTTACACAACATTGACATAGGATCAATTGGAGTGCACACTTATCATATCTTTGAGCCCATACAATCCCACTTTTTTCAACCATATACCATCATCAAGCAGCCACACGCCTCTCAAATTATCTTGTAATGTGCAAACCCAATGTTGTGGGTGCACCTTTTTCACATGCATTTGTCCATCAACACACAATAATTCATCATTAGTATAATATATAGCATATATGTCTACACAAAAAAATTACATTCGCATAGACATGTGTGAATTTATACAGTTTTGTATATTTTCATGGTACTATGTGAATATCAATCTAAGGGTAGATTTAGATATCCATTTAGCTAAAAATCACATCCATGCAAAACAAGTCAACAAAATCAATGCAAGTACACCAAACACCCACATGCATACGTTTACACATATCGATAAATACAATCAACAATGAAAAAAAAAAGGTAGATTTGGATACCCATTTGGCCAAAACACTACCCTATCCTAAAATATTTTAGTAAAACTCCACTCAAACATGCTAAAATGCACACATGCATACACTCACGCACATCAAAACACACAATCAACATCAGTCAAACATATTTCACTATATTCACATGCACACACTTTAATACACTCAATTCATTTCCATAAAAAATGCTAGTTATACCATGCATTTTCTATGGTTTAATTTCATTATAAATTTATTCCCTACAATTTATTTTTAATTGCTTAATACACAAATACCGAGATGGAAAAATTCCACTTATTGGCATTGCACTCCCTCCAACATTAGCGCTTGATTCACCTCCCATCATATTCCACCCTCACCTCCATAATTCGATAGTGCTTCACTCCATAAATTCTCTCTCACCTCTCTCTTCCTTTCTCCATCCTTCGCACAACACAAAATGAGCATTTTGCTATGCAATTCCACTTATATAGCAGTTTTCACTCAGATTCGTATAGCAGGGTACAAATATCGAGGTAGGTCAGATTCGCACATCATCCTACGAATCTAATTTTTCAAGTGGCATTTGTGCTCTTATGCTTGACACTTGCCACATGTGATAAAATTTCACATTTTCTTCACATATTTGCCTTTCATTTTTCATATTTTCAATCGAATCGTCATCATTTATTGTCTTTTCCACCATCAACTCATCACTTGAGGGGGTAGACATTCAACAATCAAAAGCAATCTTGCACGTGATCAAACAAACAAACATCTAATCATGGATACCAGATTTATCTAAGAAAATTTTTTCTAGAGATCATTTTAAGCCCTCCTTTGCTAGGGTAAACAAAAAGCAAAATTTCTCTTCTCAATAAAATTTCAACCCAAATAAAATATTTGAGAGGCCAAATACCTACGACTGTAGATAGCTCACGGATTTACCTTCTTTAAAGTGGTAGTTGTAAGATCACTTTTGAATTAAACACCTGGCAAAAATTTACCTTACGACATTAATGGTTTGTCAAATAAATGTCAAGAACTCATTAATATTTCAAAGGTATTTGTTCCTTCTATAATTGGGATATCTTATGTTGATCATAAAGCAATATGATCATGCATATTATCTTAAATAAATTATTGTAACACTACAAAGATTCATAATCAGTCACAAATCATTCACTATCAATATGTCTCTTTCATCCACAATCATTCATCATCAGTTCATCTTCTTTAAAATCAAACCACCAACATGGTATCATCAGTTTTTGCACTACATTGTGTTTTCACACAATGCAGTACAAAATGGGGCAAATGTAGACACCCAAAAGTTGCACATTGTCACTTCCCCATCATAACGGTTGATCAATTTGCAAAGCTCAAGAAATTTGCATAAGTTAGCCTCAAAACACTATTCATTTATCAAAAATACTATTCATGTCCATAAGCCCCCTTGGGCTACTTAAGCCCCTTCCTACGCTTAACTTTGTGTCTTCATACGCCCACCATCATGACTTAACCTTGGTTAATTTCTACCATGATTAGAAGTCATTTTATGGTCAAATTCTACCCCATGGCCAATCTGATTCATGGGCACCTCACCTAGTATACACTTTGACTAGCCTAGGTGCCACCTAACCTATTTGACTTTGGTCTAACCTAGGGTCAACCTAATTGATGCTATCTTTAACTCTTGCTCCACACATCCTCTTGTGTGCATTTAGGGCCTTAAATGGATTTTGGAGACTTTTGTGCCCTAAAGCATGGTTCAAGGGTGAGTCACCTTCCACCTCACCCAAAAAGTCAACAACTAACCTAGGGTCAACCTAACCCTAGTCACAACTAAATCTTGCTCCATTTCAAATCCCCATGTGGGTTTGAATTCATAAATAACTTTTGAAGACTTTTTGGTTTTCAAGGCATGGGCATGGGTGAGTCACCTTCCACCTCACCCCAAGTCAACCCTCAACCTAGGGTTAGCCTCACCGTAGTTAGGGTTTAACCTCAACTCCACTCCACATCCCCATGCTCATTCATGACAGGTAGATGGGTGAGGGATTCTCTCACCCAAATGCACTTATGAGGTATACCACATCAGGGGACACCTCATAGTGGCCACCTCATAGGGGACACACCATGGGACACCTTAGCCCCTTCCCTAACCTTGGCAAACTCTATAAATAGAATACCAAATTCTCCATTTCTAAAAGATCAACTTTTGCTTAACAAAACTCTGTTGAAATTAATCTAGAAAACCATTATCACTCAACATCATTCATCATCCACCACCACATGGAAGTCAACATAAAATCCATCAACATTCCTTGCTATTTGACAAGTTTTTGATAAAGATTAAAGTTTCTAAAGGCGACTTGGTGGACAACAGAAGAAGCTTCTACACCAAAGGAAACTTTACTTCAAAATCCATCAATTCTGGAAATCATAATCACATTCACATAGCAGGGTTTGAATCTTGAGGTATAGTTATATTCACACCCAAGGGTGTGAATCCCATTTTTAGCTTACCAAAGCTCACAACAATAGGTAAATATCCTTAATTTACCTATTTTCCATCATTTTACATGGTTTTAATCATGTTTCAAGCATAATTTAGAGGTTATTTATTTGTAAAAATGAGGGGTCTAATCAAGACAACCCCCCAAATATTCTAACCAAAATTTGCAAGTCTTATAGGTTCCAAGGATAGACTTAACCACCAGTGGCATACGAGCAATAACCCCAGTTGCATTGAGGAAGACAAGGATATAATTGGTCGTTGTTTACCATCTGCACCAAAGAGGGGATTCCCTTGTGGAAGACCCCATTTTGTAGACCCTAGGGGTACTTTTGTAAAAGGACAACTCTATAACCCTCCTTTTCACTATCAATTTACAAAGCAACTAGTTTCTCTGTGTTTCATTATGGCATACCTAGTGGGATCCCCACCATGTTTACTACTTTTATTTAGCATCTTCATTGGTTAACCATAATTTTTACTATATTATGTATTTTAGGTGCTGAAATCCAGAAAAGAATACACAAAAATCCTGAAAAACACTTTAGGTTCTAATCTACAACATTTTTGGTCTGTGATCTAGATTTAAATAGTAAGGTTCAAATCTCGAGGTACAATCAGATTCACACACCAGGGTGCAAATCTCAAAAACTACCTTAGAAATTGATCCCTAGCAACAAGGTATTCATTCATGCACATATACATCAACAACAAGGTAAGTTGGGTAGGTAAAAATACTTATTTCCCATTGAGATTGCTATCCCACATACCTTTTAGCCTTCATAGGCCAAACCACCTCTCGACACAATGTATACAAGGTGAAATTATTCCTTGTATCTTTCTTGAGTGTAGTTGTAACTAGGTTTCTTCTTCTTGAGTGCAGTTGTAACTAATTTGCTATTCCCATAAAAAAATCTTTTAATAAAAATACCATAATATTTCATTCCTTACTACCCCATCTCTACCTATTGAATTAATTTTTAAGTACATTTTTTGCACTTAATTCGCTACACCTAGGTACTAAACAAATTGAAGTACAACCTAGGAAGATGTTAAAAATTAATAGTTGGCTTCATGACCATGAAGAGGCCAAACTGTTCGACGTATTGAGCAAACATGTCAATGTGTTTTCATGGGAGTATAGTGATATGAAAGGAATTCACCCTAAAGTTTGTACCCATAACATTTATACGGATGATGCTAAACCAGTGCACCAACCTCAAAGGAGAATAAATCCTACACTAAAAGATATTGTCAAGGGAGAAACTAAAAAATTATTAGCTACAAGATTCATATATTTAATTTTTGACAATCAATGAGTTTCTCCATTGGTTATAGTCCCTAAAAAATGGTACTTGGCACATATGTGTCGACTATTATACCCTCAAATAGGCCATGTATAAGGACCACTTTCCATTGCTTTTTATTGATCAGGTCCTAGACACACTTGCTGGGAAGAAATAATTCTCATTCTTTGATGGATTTAGTGGCTATAACCAAATTTAGGTAGCACCCAAGGACCAAGAAAAGGCAACCTTCACATATCATTAGGGAATATTTGCATATTGTGTTACCCTTCGATCTTTGTAATGCTCTTACTATATTTTAGAGAGCAATATTAGCTATTTTTGTTGATATTTCTAATGAATGCATGGAAGTTTACAAGGATTATTTACTATCTATAGGGACTCCTTTGATGAGGCTCTACAAAATCTGGATAAAGTTCTCACCAGATGCAAAGCCCACAATCTATCTCTAAGCCATGAAAATACCTCATGATAATGGATGAGGGAATCATTCTAGGACATCACATTTCATAGGAAGGCATCAATGTGGATAGCCAAAATATTGAGATAGTTAAAATCTTAATGCTAGAATACACAAACTGATTTGCATAGGTCATGCAAGTTATTATCGTCGATTCATACTGGAATTTAGTAAAAATTGTAGCTCCTCTATTCACACTACTACTAAAAATACATAATCTAACTAGACAAACAAATATTAGATGGTATTTGATGCAGTTAAAGAAAAACTTAACTTTGCACTCGTTCTTCGATGCCCTAATTGGTCACTTCTATTTCATATTCACACTTATGCATTTAATACAATGCTAGGAGCAGTTTTGGATCAAGAGGAAGAGGGAAAATCATATGTAATTTAGTATATTAGCAAAAATTTAATAGGATCTAATAAAAACTATACGACTACTATGAAAAAACTCTTAGCAGTAATTTATGCCGTTATCAAATTTTACAACTACATCATAGGGTACCAGATATTTGTTCATACTGATCATTCTACCATCAAGTACTTAATAATAAAAGCAATAGTTAGTGGTAGACTTATTACGTGGTTTTTATTGCTACAATATTTCAACATTACTATTGTCAATAAGCCTAGAAAAGATAATATTGTTGTTGACCATTCATCTAGATTAGTGCATGCAGGTGAAAATGATCCAATGGAAGATACATTTCTAGATGAGAATATTTTTGCAACGTCTACACTCCCCTTGGTTTGTTGACATTGCTAATTATTTAGCAACAGGAAAAATTCCTCCTCACTTCTCACATAAAAAAAACCTCACTTAATTCAGAAAAGCTTATCTTATAAATGGACTAACACAATTTTATTTAGAAGTGCACCTGATTTGTGTTATGTAGATGTGTAGTCAAAGACAAGGTGTTTGATATTCTTCGATCATGCCATGATGAGCCATCTAGAGGACACCATTCTAAAAAAATAACTATTCACAAAGTCCTTGGTGTTGGTTATCTAGCCCACCCTTCATTGGAATGCACACAAATATGTCCAAGAGTGCGTTCAATGTCAATAGATGGGATAACAAACTGCTTTCAATGAGATACTTCCAGAGACTCAAGTGGTCCTTGAAATATTTGAGAAGTAGGAGATTGATTTCATTGGACCTATTGATCCAAAATCTAATGGAAAATAGAACATTTTGCTTTGTACTGACTATATTACAAAGTGGGTGGAATTTTATGCTCTAACTTATGCTTGTGAAGAAAAAGTTGTTTATTTTTGTATGAACAGAGTTTTCAGTGCTATGGAGCTCCTCAAGAAATTGTTTCAAACTAGGGACTAAAATTTACATCCAAAGTGATTTAAGCATTTATGGAGTACCAAATCAAGCATTAAAAATATTCTCCCTACCACCTTCAATCCAATGGACAAGTAGAGGTTACCATTCGTGAGTTGGAGAACATCCTGATGAATATGATGGCTACACATTGATGAGATTGGGCTAATAGGCTAAATTAAGCAGTATGGACATGCAACACATGGAATTCTATAATAGGTTTAAACCCATATGAACTTGTGTTTGGTAAGAATCCCACCCTTCCTATTTAATTTAAGCTTCAAACACTACGTACAACTTTAGATGTTGGGATTGATCTAACACATGCACAACTAGAGAGAGTAACATAATGGAATCAATTAGATGAACTTAGACTTGAAGCTCTCTAAAATATAGAACTCATTCAATAGTTACAAAAGAAATGGCATGATCATCATATTAAGGGTAATAAGTTTTAGCTAGGTGATTGGACACTTTTGTTCGATTCTTATTACCATGATTTCAAAGGTAAACTATGCACACAATGGTTAAGCTCATTTTATATAGAACGGGTTTTTAAAAATGGTGCAGTTCACCTACAACCTATTGATGGTTCAAGAATATGAATTTTGGTAAATAAATATAGTTTAAAAGTATAAAAAATCAAACTACCAAGGAAGAATTCATAGCTCATTTCCAATCATATATAGATATGTATGTGGTTGGGAAAGCCTCTTCCTCTAACCAAGTTATTAATTAAATTTTCTATCTTTA
The DNA here is from genome assembly GCA_028583015.1 of Wollemia nobilis. Lineage (NCBI taxonomy): Eukaryota > Viridiplantae > Streptophyta > Pinopsida > Araucariales > Araucariaceae > Wollemia > Wollemia nobilis. The sequence goes on along the minus strand of JAQPPZ010004624.1, from coordinate 10,901,156 downwards.
AAAAAATTATTAAAAAAACCCTAATAATGAAAACCCATTCGTGGGCATTACTAGGTCAAGTTATGTATGAAAATCGATTTTCGACATGCATAACTTAGAAATAATTACTTGGTTGTGAAAATCCTTTTAAGATGCAACCAAGGCAAAATATGGTTGAAAAACAAAATGGTGGTATATTTTGTTTGAATATATATTATATGTGTGGTGATATTTATATTTTCTAATCTATTTCTAGTACTCTCATAGCCACAACTTGCACTAGAAATGCTTTCAAAGCTAGCCAAATGAAAATGAAATCACACTCCAAAACAATGAGGTATGCATTCCCTTTATTTTTTATTTGATATTAATATTATTATTATATTATGCATGGTCGACCCCTATATGTTCTCTAACAAACCCTATTTTTTGGTGCCTATCGCCTTAGTGATAATACATGCAGGTTGCTCCAAAAAAGATCCAAAAAAAGTAATAAGGAAAAAGAGCTTTAACATTTATATCATGAAAAGGACAACTATATGAAGTGACTTTTCCATATGCAAAGGATGATTACAGGGACACATGACCACATAACAAGATGATTGATCATTGTATAAGGGATAAAAGCAACTAATATGGATGTGATTTATGATAAAAAACAAAAAGTTTGTATCACCTTGTCATCAATAGAATGGATGCGAAGTCAAGTGAAATTGGTAACTATGCCACCTGGCCAATTTGGATTGGACATAAAAATAAGCACCATCCAAAATTAATTGTGAATCAAGTGAATGCTAAAAAAAGCAATCACCTTTGCATAAAAAGCGATCACCTTTGCATGCATGCAACAACAACTAGCAATGAAGAGTTTTTACCACCTTCGACTCTGCAACTATTTTTGTCAAATTCAAATTAAATAGAAGTGATACCTTATTTCTGGTTACCTACACTTGACTAGAATGGATGGACATAAGAAAATATTTGAACCAACAACTATTATGGAGCTACTACAATAGTGTGAAGTAGAAAAAATATTTCAAGTTGTAGACTAGTCGGATTTCCTCTGATTGATCAATAGGTTCAATGTCGTTGTCTTTGAGAAGGAAAATCAATAGGTTTGATGCCATTGTCTTTGAGAAGGAAAATCAATAGGTTCAATGCTATTATCTTAAATAAGGAAAATCAACACTCAGGGACACCATAACAGAGGTAACAACCAAAAATTTATGTACAATTTCTTATATTACTTTCATAGGTGAAAGGCTTTTTGGTTCACACATCCCATTACATAATGTTTTTAAGTTATTCATAGAAGAAGGAGACCCTAAATTAGAATATTAAATGAGGGGTGATAATGTATGCAAGGGCATTAGACATACTAGTCTACTAGAGCCATGGGATGTGGTGGCCATTTGGGTCATGAGTTATTTTACTTGTGAGAGTCAATTTATTCTAGTTTCAAGATAGCACTTAAAAATTCTAATGCATCTATGACATGGGATTAGAACACCCAAAGTAAGGATAGACTTGTCATATTTTTTGTGTTCCTCTTTGTATGCAATGGCCAAACAGGTACAAGAGAAATCAAGCCCTCTTAGACACCATGGTATTATCAAAATTATCTATAAATATCATTTCCTTTGATAAGAATAAGGGAAAATATATGATAGGTATTCTTGGATAATAGGTTGCATGCAACCATAAGGGCCAATGTATGTTTCTAAGACACACCAAAGCCCTATAATGGATAGTTCCCAAAAGTGATCATGAAGTCAAACAACATCAAAATGATAAGTCACAGTTGAAACATCAAAGGCATTGAAAAAGTAGAGAAGATAGAGAAATAACATAGAAGCACAAACCATTGGCCTATAAGAGATAAGTATTGTTATGAAATAGGAAGAGAAGAAGAAAAATAAAAATAAAAATACAATGACAAAGGATGCCAATAGGAATGGAATGATCCACAATGTGGAGCTAATAGATGAAGAAGATGCAGGGGATAAAACCCTAATATTGGAAGCTACCAAAGGAAAATTATGAAATAATTAGAGGAATTGAAGGAGGCCAAAAGGTATCTCCAAGAAAAAACAATCCTACTTACCTAATCAATGGGTAGCAAAGTATGCCACGATGCTGCAACATGTCACGATTTCGCGACACTTTTTTTCCTCTGGCCACGACGATGCAACATATCGTGATATTGTGATATTTTTTCTCCTTAGGCCGTGCTGATACAACATGTCGCGATATCATGACACTTTTTCTCTTCTGGCCATGACATTGCAACATGTTGCAATATCGCGACACTTTTCCTCCTTTGGCCGCGATAATGCAACATGTCGTGATATCGTGACACCTTTTCTCTTGTGGCCGCGATGGTGCAACATGTCGTGATATCACGACACTTTTTCTCCTTTGGCTGCGATAATGCAACATGTCGCGATATCACAACATATTTTCTTCTTTAGCCTCAATGATGCAACATGTTGCGATATCGCGACACCTTTCCTCCTCTGACAGTGACGACACAACTTGTCGCACTATCGTGACACTTCTTCTCTTCTGGAAGCGACGTCGTAACTTGTCGCGATATCGTGACACTTTCTCTCCTTCGACTGTGATGCTGCATCCTGTCGTGATTTCGTGACATATCTTCCTCATTTGGCCGTGACGGTGTAACATGTCGTGATATCGCGACACCTTTTCCTCCTTGCTTTTCCCATATGCTTTGGTCCACAAAATTGCAACATGTTGCGATATCACGACACCTTTCTTCTTATGGTGTTTTACCTTTTCTTTGATGTTTAGCTCTTGGGCCTCTTCGGTCGGTTTGGAAAACATGTAAAAAATACTTGTACAAGGTTCAGGGACCTTTCAACACCCTTTCAACCAATCAAAAAAAAAAAAAGGGTAGCAAAGTACCTGGAGACTCTGAAAACCCTAGCATCCATAGAAAATGGTGACCAATAAGAGGAAATGGATGCAACAATCCTAAAATAGATGTGTTTATTCATCATTTGGTCACTTCCATTCATTCATTAGTTCATATATTTATAGGTAGAATCATTCATTCACTTTATCATCATTGAAATACATATAATTCTTATTGTGTATATCACAAGAGATCTACCCTCTCCAAGTGGATGCTACTTATTCAAGATTGATTTGATTATAGTCTGGATTCATTATGTGATAAACCTATTTATATATTATATAAGCCCAAGTAATGCTTCAAGTGGTATCAGAGTTGTTCATTCTGGAAAGTTGCACAAAAGTTTAATTTTCAATATAGTTCAAACAAGGATTTTTTTTTAATCGTGCAATACAGTGGTAGGATAGGAAAATTTTTAAATTTTTCTACACTTCTAGCATAAGCATTATCGTAGCACTATTGGCATGCTCACTATAACCAATAACATATCTCTACTATTTTTAAAAATACCCGATAGCAGGTGTATCAGTGATAATCATAGCCTAACATCAAGATATACAACATATTCGTGACACCGTTGATTTTTTCTAATATTCCATAGAAGATGTTTGTGTGCTTCAACTCGTGTTCATTGAAAACAACATAAGCCTTCATCGAGGTTTCCTCGCTTGTGTTTCACATCCATCCATAGGAAACAGCTTCGACAGCATACCAAAAAATAGACTCAAATATTTTTAATTTTTTTCAAAAATTAAATCTAATTTCTAAGGTTGTCTCGACAATCAAGTTCTAGTTCATAACCCTAAGGTTCACCCAATAATATTTCTTCACCTCAACATTCTGTTATAGCGCTCCATTTGGCAATAGGGTCTTTGAATCAGATGCATATTTGGTGTAAGTTTAATTTTTTTTTGTGGGCTTTTAGTCCCACATTGATTGTGTGAATGCCCAACAACAATTTAAAAGGGCTTTCGCCCACATAGTAGATCAACCACCTTGTGGTGGTCAACCTTGCCTTCTCATGCACTCGTGACCTCAATCAAAACTCCATCCAACTATCTCTTTCTACGTGCTATGTTTCATTCTATTGACCATACCCTTTGTCTCATTTTGCATACAATGTTCCATTTCGTTGTCTATGCCCTTCGTCTCATTCCACATGTGTTCCATTTTAGGTTACCATTGTGACTGGGGTCCCGTGATCATTGTGGTTGTTCAAACTTATTCGTTGATCATTATAGTTATTAAAAATTGCACGTTGATCAATGTAAACTTGTTTTTTTAGTTGTTTGTTCACTACATTATATTCCACTTGCCAAGTTGTTTCTCACTCGTTGACCATTGCAAACTTGACCGTTGTGCAAAATTAAATTTAAATTTAAATTATGACTGTTGTGACATTGGAAACCAAATTTTTTCTAAAAGCAAAACATTTTTTTATATTTTCTTCAAAAAATTTAATTCTAAACATTCAAAAATTTAAATTTTGGAGCTAGTTGTTATTAACAAGGATTTGAACAAATTAATCACAAAATTTCTTGTGAGTGGAATCAAGTAAACAAAATATTACAACAAAATTCCTCACCAACTAATGTGTTTATGACAAGAAGGCGACCACCAAGAAGTCAAGGTATGCATCCTAATACTCCCAACAACATCAATAGTTTTGACCAACACTGCTATTCTTCATTATATTCCATGGATTTTCTTTCTTCAGACCATACCGATCCTTTTCTCAATAAACCTCCTCTTAGGGAATCTATACCAATTACCAACAATGTGGATGCCCCCTTACATCAATATCTTACTCAACAAGAAACAATATTGAAGGAAATTCATATTATGCTAAGAACTATTGAAGTCCATATAAATTTTGCAACACCTCCTCATACCCCCAGGTCACAAAATATTCTCAATATCGAACCCTTAAATACTTATCAAAGACAAGTGGTTACTTCTAACCAAGGCTTCACCAATGATTTAGACCTAGAAGCAAGTGGTGCTTCCAAATGTTTAGAATAGCCTCATGATGTTCAAGTTATTTGAATTGACATACCCACATTTGAAGGGGTTGATCCTTGGGGAACACTAGCAAAAATGGAAGGCCTTATCTGATTGTACCATGTTCCAAAAAAATTCATGTTGCTTTTGCAGCTTCTAAACTAGGTACTGTTGGAACAAAATCTGCCTTGGGTTGTTTAGTTGCACCTTAGATTTTGTCAACATTGAAAAGATGAGAAGGTTTGAGACTTTTCGCCTGATCTCTACAGAAGGCTGGTTCCTTGAAGTTTTTTATGGGAAAAGGGGAAGGACGTAATACTGAAATAGAGGGAAATATAGCCGAAGCTAGATCTAATATATGATGCAGATTAGACAACAATGAAGATAGATTTACTTAGTTCTATCCAAAGCATTTAAACACATTTCCATGCAGAAATTATATAATTTCATATATGATTTATAATATTTCGTTTAACATGCGTATATATTAGATTCTCATTCCAGTAATATGATTTATGTATTGTGAAAGTTTAGATATATACGCATGTTAAACGAAATATTAGAAATCATATCTAAAATTATATAATTTCTGCATGGAAATGTGTTTAAATGCTTTGGATAGAAGTAAGTAAATCTGTCTTCGTTGTTGTCTAATATGCACCATATATTAGATCTAGATTCGGCTATATTTCCCTCTCTTTCAGTATTACTTCCTTCCCCTTTTCCCATAAAAAACTTCAAGGAACTAGCCTTCTCCGGAGATCAGGTGAAAAGTCTCAAATCTTCTCGTCTTTTCAATGTTGACAAAATCTAAGGCGCAACTAAACAACCCAAGGCAAATTTTGTTCCAACAGTTTTTGGCAAGCTCGATTGGCTGAGCAATTCATTTCATGGATTAGGAAATCCAGTATTTGTTCATCATTTTCAAAAACTTCCCAAAAAATATTTTTATCAGGCACTAAAGGCCTGTATATAAGTCTAACAGTTTTAGACTTCTGAATAACATTAATTACAGGACAAAAATTAGCTCCCACTGAAGCTAACAAATCTGTATGGGTATTCTGTTCTCTAGGGATAAAATTTATATTTAGGGCCTCAAAGGCCTCTAAGATATCCCACACTTTGTTCCTGTAAGTCTTCAAATAATTTTGTTTACTTATACATTTTTTGGTGACTTGATTCACAATAAGTTCTAAATCTCCATAGATGAGTATCTGTTTGATTCCCAATTTCTCAGCCTTTCTTAACCCTAAGCACAAGGCCTCATATTCTCTTGCGTTATTGGAGCAACTCCAAGTCAACCTGTAAGAGAAAACCTTTTCCTCTCCGGTGGGAGAAATCAAAACTATTCCGGCACCAGCTCCATTCTTGCACCTAGCCCCATCAAAGAAAAGCTTCCACAATTGATTCACAAAACCATCCTTTTCTAGGGAGGGTATCAATTTTCTTTTTGGTTTCTCAATAGAATAGTTTCCTATTTCTGTTTCTATCATGGCATTAAAATTCTATAGAGAAAACTCGTCCTCAACTTGGAGCTCTTCTAATGTTTCTTCCATTAGATCTTCTTCTATTGTTTCTTCAGTCATCATATTTACACGGTCAGTTTCACCAATATTTTTTACATGAAACATCGATGTTTTCTCATTAAAAATATTGACCCTTCTACATTTGAAAGGTATCTCCAAATGATAATTTTCTAAGGATAAGTTTCCTCCTATCTTTGTTGACTTTCATCTAAGGAATTTTATGTAGCCGTATGGGAATATCCTTTATCACTCCTACAATTTTTACTAGAGTAACATCTAACTATAGGATGCCTACGCTGCTCCTAGTGTCCTCCATTCCCATAATATCACATACTGCTTTGGGTATCACAGTGGTAGCAGTGCATGAATCTATCATGCAGTTGTGGACAACCCATCCTTCCATTTGAAGGGACAAATAAAAGGGTGGTGGTATGTTCTTACCAGTGGCAGATGTCAAGTTCGTTAGAACCATTTTTGAAGATGATGCAGTCCTACCTCCATTTTTCATTGTTCTTAGGGATTCTTGTAGGAGATCGATTTGACCTGGGATTTGAAGAGCATCATACATACTTGCCTTAGAAGGAGTCTTTTTCATTTCCTCTACTATAATGAATGTAGGTGAATCAACTATTCTTTCTCTTTATTTTGCAAAAGTTTCATATTTATTTTTGTATCCCTGGGTAGCTTCAGTTCTTTGCCTTTTTGTCAGCAAGGGGAATCTCAACCTTTCCCTAGCCTGTTCTTGGGTTTCATTTTCCCCTCAAGGAATAAATTCTTTGTGTGTTTCTTGCCCTTGACTTTTGGTCGAAAACTGATATTTTCTTTCTTGAGGGAGACTTCCCTTAGGAGTTTCTTTGGGAACTTCCTTGGGAGCAAGGGAAACATTCAATGGTCGAAGCTCTTTAGGGTCTACTTGCGATGGTTTCTTACCCGATCTTGTCAAAACTGAAACTTGTTCTACTGTAGGCATCATGAAGTTGTGGTCCTTCTCTCTAATTATATTTACATGGCCTTTCATTTTTTCTTTACTCTTTTCAACTGCTATACTATGTACATAATGTTGGTGTATCATACACGAAATTTCCCCATGTGGATCGTTACATGTAGTACACCAAAATTTAAAATCAGTGGGAGGCTCTTCGGCCTCCACTGTCTCATTTGTATATACCGTGCTCGGTCTCTCTTGTGCCCTATTGCTTGATTGTGTTGCATCTCTCCTTACCTAAGGGAATCTCCTTGGCAAAAAATTCCTTTTAGCCTCTCTCTTTTTAATTGATGTTATATCATTTGCTAGATTTTTTATGGTGTCCAGGATAAGAGTAAGCTGATTATTAGGGACTTGCTGAGGGGGTGGCGCAGGTAATGCAGGTATAGCAAAAATAGGAGGCAATGCCAAAGTAATTTGAGGCATTGGTATTGTAGGTACAGAGGGTGATCCATTCCATCTTGGAAGATCTGTGAACTTTCATTCAGCAGAGCTAGGAGAAGCAGCATGAGTATCCTGGGGAATATCAAGAAAAATGGGCATTATTGCTTTGGGTGGATACCTTCCAGTGGCTATGATATCTCTCTCTGCTATATAAGCTTATTGATAAATGGTAGGGAATGTGAATATTCTTGACTATCATATTATCATACTAATATATGAATCAAAGGATCTCAGATAGTAATATATTGCTTGCTCTTATGTTGGTTTTAATCCTTGAGGAATCCTTTCCCAGGTCTGACTGAAATGGATATTGAAGTCTACAATTTCTTCTTGAGGATATTTCCTTATGATCATGAACTGGTTCAATAAGGAAAACGGATCTGCATGTTGATTGAATTCATCCACCAACTTTCCAGCGAGCTCTGCAGGTGGTAATTGATTGAGGAGGGAGTGCACGATACCAATAGAGCATTTTACCCTTCGGAGAGATAACTAGCAATCTGATCATCACATCCTCCCGTGTGATGTTATAGGTTGCGACCATTGTCTGCTACATCTAAGCAATGTTCATATGTTGTTTTTCCTGTTCCATCATATGAAGGCAATCCCTTCAATGCTAAGCTAGGAATTTGATTTCGGGTTGCTAAATTTAGTGGACCAGTGTGGTTCCATATAAGATAAGATGGTGGTGGAGGAGTGGCCATTGTGATTGCTATATTCATCTAAACTATTGGGGTTGTAGTAACAGCTGGAGATGAACCAATGATAGAATATGGCAAAACAGAGGGTATAATGGCGCTATTATTGGTAGCCGATGGATTTGATCTTGTGGATAAAACTAGATTCACTCTTAAGCTACCAAGATGTAACTCGAAGAACTCAATGGGCTCTTATGAGTTTTTTGATTTGGATCTACTTATCATATAAACATATACTAGCTTTAACTAGTTCTAAAAAGATAAGGTATTTTTTGGGTCTATACCTTCAGATGGAGTCGCCAGGTGATTGGGTTTTTGATTCTAAATATTAGAGGCAAAACACCAAACCTTGTAAAAATAATGTGGGATTTAGGGTCCCACCGGGCGTGCCAAAAACTGTTGGAACAATCTTTGCCTTGGGTTGTTTAGTTGCGCCTTAGATTTTGTCAACATTGAAAAGATGAGAAAACCTGGTAGTCTGCCTCCTAATATGCATCCTTATCGCTATCCACAACCCCAAAAATAAAAAATTTAGAAACTGATCTAAGAAATATTTGAGCATAGAATCATTCATCTAAGCATCAATTCTTATTCATCCCTTGTGGTAATGGTACATCTTAAGGATAACTCCTAGAGCATGTGTCCTGATTTTCATCCTCTTATCAAGATTACCATAAAATATAAGTTTCCTATCCCAGTTATCAATGACTTGTTAGATGAATTACATAGTGCGAGCTATTTCACTAAGCTAGACCTATGCTCGGGCTTTCACAAAATTAGGCTTAGATAAGAGGATATCCCTAAAACTACTTTTAAAACTCATGAAGGTCATTATGATTTCCTAGTTATGTCCTCTGGTCTTACAAATGCTCCAATCAACCTTTCAAAGCCTCATAAACCACATTTTTAGGCCATATATTTGTAGGTTTTTCCTCGTGTTCTTTGATGATATCCTAATTTATAGGAAATCTTGGAAGGATCACCTAGATCATGTTGACAAGGTCCTTTATCTATAATAAAAGGAGAAACTATTTATCAAACAATCCAAATGTGCATTTAGAGTCAAATAGGTGGAATACTTGGGTCATATAGTATCTCATGAAAGAGTTAAAGTAGGTCCTAATAAAATCAAAGCTATTAAATATTGGCCTCTACCAAAATCACTCAAAAATATTCATGGTTTTTTAGGACACAGAATATTATCAAAAATTTATCCACAACTATGGTAATATTTCGGTACTGCTCATATATCTTACCAAAAAGGATGCTTTTCATTGGAATGAAGTTGCTTCTCAGGCCTTCAATGCCCTCAAGGAGGCTATCTGTTCCACTACAGTATTGGACACTCCTAATTTTAGCAAGCCCTTCATCATTGAGTGTGATGCTTCGAGCACAGGTATTGGAGTGGTTTTAATGCAAGACAAACATCCATTAGCTTTTGAGAGTAAGCAAATTTCAAGAAAGAATTTTGACTGATCTACTTATGAAAAATAAATACTAGCTATTCTACATGCTATTAATAAATGAAGACATTATTTATTAAGCAGTTGTTTCATCATTAAAACTGACTATAGTAGCCTTACACACTTCTTAGAACATCTTTCATTTCCTAAAAAAAATAAATGGTTGACTGAGCTCTTGGGTGATGATTTTATCATTGAATACAAGAAGGATAACAATATTGTAGCATATTCCTTGTCTCATAAATACGAAGATGATGTAACCATAAATTCCATCTTGGGTCCTTGTCCACAATGCCTTTCCCAACTTCAAAAAGAATGGCTAGTTAATTTAGAGACTTCTCAAATCATTTAAGAAATGAGAAAGGGATCACCCCTGCATTCTTACTTCTCATATTCTGATGGAGTGCTTCACAAAAAAGATCGCATCTACCTTCCTCACTCATCTACTATTAAATATTTAAATCTCCAATAATTACATACCTCTCCTCTTGTATGACATTCATATTTCTTGAAAACATACCAATGGGTGAAGCAATCATATTCCTAGAAAGGCTTAAAATCGGATGTCAAAATATTTGTGGCCGAATGTAAAGTATGTCAGTGTAACAAAGGGAAAATAGTTAAAATTCGTATTTTATTACAACCCTTACCTATCCTTAACCACCAGTGGGAGCACATTTCCATGGAATTCATTGAGGGTTTTCCCAAATCCGAAGGTAAAATAGTGATCTTGGTGGTAGTATATCACCTTTCCAAATATGATCATTTTAGTGCCTTACAACATCCCCATTTGGTAAGTAAGGTGGCTAAGGTCTTTCTTGATTTCATTTTCAAACTACATGGTATACCTAAAACTATTATGAGTGATCGTGATCCTATATTTACTAGAAAATTTTGGAAGGAACTGCTTTGCATAGTGGTACCAAGTTAAATATATCTTCTACATATCATCCTCAGTCAGATAGTTAAACAAAGATTATCAATAAGTGTGTCAAGACTTACCTTTGTTGTTTTTCTCAAGATAAGAAATATCATTGGGTTCAATGGCTTTCCCTAGTAGAATTATGGTATAATAATTTTTACCACGTTTGCCTTAATATGTCACCATTTGAAGCCTTATATGTTTAGAAACCACCTACAATCATAGACTATGTTCCAGGCACTTCCAAGGTAGCCCAAGTCAATGGTTTATTACAACGTCAAATGATGCTTAAACTTCTTAAGGATAATCTAACCTAGGTACAAATTTTTTTGAAGCAACAACATGATCTACATTGTTTAGAATTATAATTCAATGTTGATAATATGGTCGTTTTGTGCTTATAACCTTACAAAAACTTATCCTTGAAGATAAAGTGTAATAAAAAATTAGAACCTGGATTTTATGGACCCTACAAAGTGGTTCATCGCATTGGGAAAGTCACATATCAATTGGAGATTCCTCCTTCATCTCACATCCATCAAGTTTTCCATGTGTCGTGCCTCAAACGATTTATCGATCAAAATGTTCAATCCTAAATAGAGCTTCCACTACTTGATGAAGAGGGTCATATAACTCTTCAACCAGAAGTAATACTACGATTCAAAGTACGACATCTTTGATCACTCCAAATTCAAGAGTTCCTAATTAAGTGACAAGATCTTCCACAAGAAGATTCTACATGGGAGCTTGAGAGTACTCTCCAATATTTTCCAACTTTGAGGACAAAGCTTTCTAAGGTAGGGAGCCATGTAAAAAATCCAAAATAGATGTGTCAGTTCATCGATTGGTCATATCTATTCATTTATTAATTCATATATTTATAGGTAGAATAATTCATTCGCTTTATCATCATCGAAATACATATTATTATTATTGTGTATATTGCAAGATATTTTCCCTCTCCAAGTGGCCGATACTTATTCAAGATTTATTTAATTATAGTTTGAATTCATTGTGTGAGAGACCTATTTATACAATGCAAAAAACTATGGAACTGGATAAATAGGCAGGTGTAAAAGGTATTCGAATCCAAATTGCAGGATGTCTCAATGGAAAAGAAAGGGCCTATGCCAAATCAACCAAGGTAAGGTTCCCCTACAAACCATTCGAGCTAAAATTGATTATGGTTATTATGCGGCTCAAACCATTTATGGAGTATTAGGTATCAAAATTTGGATTTTTGAGGATGAATAATAATTGATCCTTTCCATAATCTAACTGATGATAAATCATCAATTCTATCAGATCAAACATAAATTAGATTGACCATCTTGGAATAATGCTATGCTTAGTGTGTGACTTGTTGAGATCGAGCTTTTGCTTATTTCTGAAATGAGTGATGGAGAACTCAAAATAAGTATGGATTGGTCTCTGGTATTAGAAACCAACTCATGAATTTATATTACTAAGATAAAGCTAATAACTATAGGTAGATAGATCCAAGTAATGCTTCAAGAGAGAACCCCTTGATTGTCACCATCCTTCAAGACCTCAAGGATAGCATAAAAGAAATAGTATTTATGATTGAAGAAGAAAATTTGGGGGAAGCACCAAAACTAGCATTGAAAAGTTATTAGGAAGCATAGCAGGAGATTATAAAGCATAATGATAGCATATTGATGATGCACGATGAAGGTTCCATTTCACACTAGGAATATTGTAGTTATTATTCCCCCAAATATGGTAAAATTATATGATCATAATGCCACCATTGAGCAGTGGGTGAAAAGATATTCCTACCTAGAGTAGAGGGTACAATCCCTTAAATATGTAGAGGAGAAAAATGAATAATTGGAGATAAAACCTAATGGACTACAAATAAAATTTGAAATATCTTGTAACATTGTAGAATAAATAATGCAATGTAGGTAGCCATCAAGGGTTTATAGTTTAATTCTATTAGAATAGTTCCTTAGGTGGAAATTTTTTAGATTGTATTCTAGATTGACATATACTCTGGAGACACCACACGTATTTTTGGAGGTATATATGTCCAACACTCCATAACAAAAAAATATGCTTTGTGAATTTTTTGTTCATAACTTTGCAGTGATTGAAGATTATACAATTTTCTCCAACATTTACGTTGGGGGTGTCCAGCTGAGAGCCTTTATCTCCATGCTATAGAATCAAATTCATCATAGAGACAAGGCCATAAAATATGCAAGGAATCTACAGTGAGACTACATATAATATTTGAATATCCTAATGCTCCTACAATTATTACTAGGCACCTTGAGCTGATGATCAAAGCAGTTATCAAATGTTAACATGTGATTCACTTGAAAGAATACACTAGGAAATTTAAAAAAAAATTGTGAATCCTATCTTGAGAAAGATAAGAAAACCTACAAGATGATATGGAAAGAAATATCCACAAAGCTAAAGAAGGGAAGCTAGTTTGACCCACCAATCTCAATTGGTCACATCATAGAGCATTATTTGTTATTTCCACCATCTAGATTCTAGAGTTCAGGTGGATAGAAATGATATTTGGACCTCCTATTATTATTCCCATGCCTCATCATGATGCCATAAGATCCCCATGTCACAAAATTCTTATCTTGGGCCCATGATATGAGAGAAAGAAATGGATATTGCAGCTCGTATGAAAAATTCACTCCTAAGAAAGCACAAGAAACCAACCTGAGTATATATTTAAAACGGTCATTTACATGAGAACATGCAAACACTCAGGAAGAGGGTAATGATGAGGCCTAAGATTACCTCATATAATAGGTGTTTTAAGTTGTTTTGTTACCTTTATTTGAGACATGTGTAGATTAATATGGACCTTTACATATTTTATCATGATGTTTCGATTAAATAGGTTAAAAGAGGTGAATGGAATTTCTTAGTTGATAATTGAATGATTTTTGTACTTATTTTGTTTGTTTTCACTAATAATTTTAGGGTTGCAAAAGAATTATTCTATACTACAAATTTCAAAGCATTTTCTCAAGCATGTTCTAGAGTACATTCATGCGTCTTGGATAAATGATAAGCTATAAAGTATGCATTGAAATGAGAGAGGATGATGACATGGAAAGATGTGCAGATACTTTGTTTTGTGAAGGAAATATCTCATAATGTATAGTGAGGATTCCAACTAACTAATTGGAGGGAAGTTGCTCACAATGTTTGAGGTCCCACTAGTTACATTGATAGTTAAATCAAATCTAGCACTTTTTCTAAGACAGGGTTATGGTTGTCAATGGCATACATGGTTCTCCCTTGTTGTTTGAATATACGCTATTTTAAAATTAGTGATTATTATTTTCCTCAGGAAACAACCAATGAGTGTCTATGGTTATTATTTGTTTTAATTATTGTAGCAATTGTGGGATAACCTTAGACATAATTGGTTGTGTGAAATTATGTTGTTAGTTTTTGTTAGCAACCTTGCTTTCTAGCAAGTTTCATGACACTTAGAACTATTATTTCCATTATAAATAATATCCTCTAGCAAAAGTAAAGGGGTTAGATAGTGATCGAGATAAGAGGTAGTTGTTGAACTTGAAGACTATTGTATATTGAATTTATAGTACTTTTGCAACTATAGTAAAGAGTATGTTTTGCTAAGTTGTGTTTTATGCAATTAAAGTAGATTAATTCTAAATTAGCTTTCCTCTTTATCAAATGAGGATCAAAGGCCCACTCTCTCCCACTGATAAAGTGATATTTCTTGTTTTTATTAGGTTAATATGTTGTTAGAATAGTATTGATTTTATAAACTTTCTTGTGCATTTTTGTAGTAGTAAAAAAATGGTCAATTTAAGTATGTGATTTCATTTTGATACAACTTTACTTTTTTTATTATTTATCTTCCTACAAGGTTTTGGTTAATTTATGTTGCATTTCGATTTTGTATTGCTTTAATTTTTCATTAGGAGCTTATAAATTCATCTCCTAAAATATATCTTATAGTAATTAGTGCATATAGCCAAGGACACCACCCAAGATTGACAACTAAAGTGAATAGGATTAACGACACCCATAAAGGGGTACTTTATTCATTACTTAGCCTCTTTTTGAAGCTTGGATCTTTCATTATCACTCCTTTTGTATATAATCTTACTTGTCCCTCTTTGATTCCTCCTATTTATTGAGGGTTCCTTTCCTTTGTCTATTCATCTATCTCTAATGGTTTGAGCTTCTTTTTATGCCTTATTTGTAGCATACTTTTGAGTAATCTCCTTTTCCTTTTTTCTCTTATTGTGCTACCATAAACCCTTTATATTTCAAGTGTAACAGTGGCCTCTCTCTCCTAAGAATTGTTGTACACTTTTTTTGATATGTTTTTTAGTTGGTTGTTCTTCAAAAGTTTTCCTCTTGATCCTAGTCTCAACCCCTTGTTGATGATGACATCATCTTCAAAAAATGATTCTTCATCTATATCTATAGCACTAAAATTGTCCAAGATAGCATTATTGGGGTTGGGTAAGATAGGAATTGACTATTGAGGTTGATATTGTTAGTACATAGGCTTATTCTCTATAGAGACTAATTGACATAAGATGGTAGCTTATTGGGTTTGGTATTGTTGATTATACTAGGTTTTTTAGAATGCATAATAGCTCCAATACACTCTATAGGATCATGCTTGGGATGTTGTCGTCGCTGCCATAATAGGTTTTGGTTGATCCATCATCATCATTTCCCAGTAACAACTGAAGACTCATCTACAATTTTGATGAAAGGTCAGACAATGAACGAGGTAAGCATTCCTCTTTCTTACATTTAAATTTTCTTTGGAAGAAGTTTTGGATGCAATCATGAAGTGCATGTAATGAATCTAGGATTTTCAAAGTGAAGCACAGAGGAAATAAATCAAAGGGGTGAAAGGATTTACTTTGCTAGGGAGGAATATTTTTATGCATGTGAACAATAGTTTGAACAATTTTGTTGACTAGAATTACGGAGTGCACACAGTAAAGCTAGGGTTTACAAATGAAGCATAGAGAAAAGAAAAAATACAAGTGATAGCATATTATTTTCTTAAAACTAGAATGTGCTCAGATCTACTCATATGAATAAAATGAAGGTGGGTTCAGTTCTTGATTGATATTTATAAAAAAATGACACAAGAAGCATCATCAATTTTTTAAAATCGAAGTGCGCTCAAATATGTTCATCTGAAAAAAATGAAGGGTGGACAACTTACTTTCTATATTCAAAGCATGCAAAAGGTGAAATGAGTTACTTTGATAGGGAAGAATATTTTTGTACATGTGAATGGTTTTTTGAAGAATTTTATCAGTTAGAATCACGAAGTTCATGCAGCAAAGCTAGGGTTTGCAAAAGGAAAATATTAACTTTTGTTTTTATTTGGTATTTTTATAATGGCAGTATAGTTTGGGAAATTGGTTTCTTGTTTTTATGAAGAATGAAGAGGAATGTTTGGACTTACTAGAGGACCCCTTTGAGGGGTAACACATCTTTTCAACTCCAAGTTCCAAGTGTCCCATTTTTGGACAAGACTTAAAAGTTGAGGATTGGGGTTCTTGGGTTTTTCAAGTGGCCAGAATAATACTATAGGTTATCAAACTTTAGTGGACATAAGGGATTCTATATGAAAAGGTTCAAATGAGGTGAGTTATCCTATTGACTGCTCACTCTTAGGTGTCTCAGAACACTCTACTCAAGTGATGGGTCTAATGAATGAGCAAGCATTTCATTGTGGGGAAGAAAAACTTGAGCAGGCTCCAAATAACCCAAACTCACTTTGTCTAACAAAGTTTCCTTTGTTTGGTTCTAGTTTTATTGGTAAAAGTCTTGATTTAGAGGCCCTAAGTGGAGTGGGTCCAAAATTTCAATCAGCACAAACTACAAATCCAATTACTAAAGTGTGTAAGGCACATAAAGTGGTTAAAAAGAGAAGATCAAAGATCATAATGGTACTTGGGGAAGAATTGAGGATGGAACAAGTTTTGGAGTTGTTTGGGGAAGGCCCTTATTGGAAAGTTTCATGGATGTCAATTAGCTAATAATACACTAAATGAGTGGTTGCAAATGTTACATATGAAGACAGTATGTAGCAAGCAGGGTAGCTAGATGTCTGACCTGCTAGACATCTAGGCCATACATCTGGGTTGTCAGATGTCTATGTTGGCAGATGTTTAGGCCTAATGTCTAGGTTGCTAGACATCTAGGCTAGAAGACATATGGGCCTAACGTCTAGGCTACCAAACATCTATGTTGGAAGACATTTGGGTCAGATTTTTGAGCTGCCAAACATCTGGGCCTGACGTTTGGGCTGCCAGATGTCTAGGTTGGCAAACGTCTGGGATTGACATCTGGGCAGCCATACGTCTAGGCTGGTAGATGTCCAGCCTGACGTCAAGCCAAGTAGACGTCTATGTAGACAATAGGAATGTGGAAGACGAACATTATTGGGAGCAAAAATAGATAGTCTTTTAGAGGTTTTCGTTGGAAGAGGAAACAAACAGTTTGGAGTCTTCCTTCTAATCTATAAAAGGGATGTGATTCCTTGCACGTGAAAATAAATATGATTGTTGAAAACATTGAAAGACGTGGATGTGAATTTTACTAAAAATAATAAAGAGAAGTTGCCATTACCCCATGGTTTTTCCTGCACATTGCAGGTTTCCACGTAAATCTCTGTGGCACTTGTGTTACTGTTTCTATTTTCTATATTTTTGTTATTGTGCTTCGTCTTGTAGGTGATAAATCTTGGATTTTTTCCTAACAGCAAAAGGTATGGGTCCTAATTTTAGGATATGGATCAATTTTCACTTACTTGACAAAGGATGGATAAGTTTCATTTTTTATTTGAGGAAGATGTGCAAAAAAATATGGGAGGTCATTGGTATTGGGGGTCTTCTTTCTTGGCTTTGAAGGCTTGGACAACTTACTTTGATCTTGGGACTAAAGTTGCTAGGAGAATCCTGATCGGGCTAAAACTGCTAGATCTACCAATGGAGTTATGGTCAAAAAGAGCTTTGAAAGAGACTAGAGATTCATTAGGTAAACCCTTGGATATAGATATTTCTTTTAAATCTATTTTTTTTTTTTTGTAGCTTAGGTTTTGGTTGAGATGGATATTAGTGAAGGCTTACTAGATTGTATGGAGATAGTTGTGGGGAATATAGTTCATAATCAAATCTTGGACTATTTGAATATTCATTTTAAATGTGTTTGTTGTCATGATTATGGACATATTGCTAAGAAATATTCTCAATATTTTACACTAAAAGTATGGAGGAGAAAAAAAATGACTAGTGGGGATTTCATGTCAGCTAACAACAATCAAGAGATACTTATTTTTTAGAGCTCAATAGTGCTCCCTGATTTAGCACAAAAAAGCAAAAAGAATTTTGTTGAACCTAAAACCAAAACTCCAGAGAAGAAGGAAGAAATTTGGGACCTGGCTTTATCTCCATTTCATTGTTCACAAGTTGTTAGAGAAGGAGATAAAGTCATAAAGAAAACTATGAAAGGATTGGAACCCAATACTATTAAGTTTTTCGATCAATCATCTAATCCTTATGATAATTACTATCCAATACATGTGGATAATAATATGGACTTAGTTAATAAAGAAGTTTGTACACTTCCTTATGAATATTCGAAGAAAAGTCCTAGGGATAAGGAATTTTCTAGGATTTTAATTTTTGGATAATGGGTCAATAACCTCAAACACATTGAATAGGGATTGTGATCCAAATATTTTTACTATTGGAAGAAGTATTTTTGACCTATCAAGTGAATATTTTAGGGAGGTATCTATTTTAGGGGATAGTTTGGAGATGGGCTCCTCTTGCAGATATTTGTTACACTCTCTGAAAAGGGAATCTAAGTCGAGAACTTGTGTAGTTTTTGGAAGGTTAGGGTTAGGTATGGACCTTATAAAGGAATATTCCATTTCTTCAGCAAGTAATTTTTTTTGTTTCATGCATAGGAGAAGGCTTTGAGGGAAATTAAATAGGGTAAAAAAAATCTATAAAAGGGGTCCTTAGAGTAGTACAAAACCCCACTAATATGTATAAATGATCTTATTATACCTTAATATCTGAGGTCTTGGTAGTCCCTCTAAAAGACTTGCCTTAGCCAGGCTAGTGGAAATTCATAATTTGAATGTTATCCTTCTACAAGAAACCATGAGGGCAAGTACAAAAGTTATTGAATGATTAAGTAAATTGCTTGGGAATTGGGAGTTCTTGGCGCTAGATGCTACCAAAAATTTAGGGGTTGTTTTGACTGGCCAGAAGAACTTGGTATCCTTAATTATTTATTCCTTTATGGTTTTAGGCTTGTGGAAAAATTTATTTTTTAAATACTTGGGTTTGAGGTTATCAATTATTAATTGTTATGGTCCCTATGAAGATAGGTAGGTCTTCTAGGATGATTTTTCTCCCAAAGGTGTGTTAGGAATGAAAGAGTTATCATTGGTGGGGACTTAAATTTTACTATGAATAGAAGTGAGGTATGGGGAGAATCTGCAAGACTTGATATACTTGCATATTACTTTAGATATAATATTGAAGAAGTTAGTTTAATTGATTTGGAACCAATAAAATTAATGCCTACATGGAGATATAATAGAGTTGGAGAAGCTAGGATCTCAAAGGTTGCATATATTTTTGATCTAGAGTCATTATACAATGAAATAGACAAAAAATGGTCATGGTTTGAGACTAGAGGTGGCTCAGATCATTTATCTATAATTTTTCAGTTAGAAAGTCAAGAGGCAAAACCTTCCAGTCCTTTTAAGCTCAATTCAATTTGGTTGGAGGAGGAAGTTTTTCAACAATTGATTAAAAAGAATGGATTGGAATTTTAAGCTATGATAAGTTCTTTACAAGACAAGGGCTTATACTTTCTTCATTATGTGGGGGAATCAGATTCTTCTAGTCTTTGGACCCAAGGTTGGAAGCAAGCTCAGGTCTTGGATCTTTCTAATGAGTAGGTTGTTTTATGGAAGGCTTAAAATATTAGTCTTAATAAGAGTCATCAAGTTGAGAGCTAAACCATATACTATTGCTTGGATATACAAAAAATCTGGGGGTCAGTATATGGCTAGAATTGGTTACAAAGCAAGTTTTGATCCTCATAATAAAGAGTCTACTTAGTGGTGGAAGAAAATTTGGATATTATCTACCCTAAAATAGATAATTATTTTCATGTGGTTAGCTTTGAGAAATAAGACTCTGACTTGGGAATTTTTACAGAGGAGAAAAACATCATACATTTGTTAATCAATTGCCCTTTTTCTTAATAGGTTTGGTTAGAAGCTGAACAAATAACTAGAGTACAAAATATTTAGGAAGGATAAACAATGGAGGTGTGCTTAATACAATGGTTTTTGAAAACAGAGCTAAAATAGTTTCTTTCTTTACCATGTCTTATATGTTGGGGTATATGGTTCACACGAAATGCAGTTGTTTTTGAAGGGAAGTTAATACCCCCTTTTTAGGTCATATTTTAGGTGAGGACTTTGGTCTCAATCAATAAAGGGAGTGGAAAACATAAGAAACCTTGACAAGTAGATAATTTGTTCATTGATTATGGGGCCAGTCAGAGATAGTCAAATTTTAGTAGCATGGGAGGCATCTTGTACTTCTTGGATACCCACTATATCAAATTTAAAGCAAATCTTAGGATAGGTTCCAACAATTATGCTGAGTTTCAAGTATTGAGATTGCTAATGAAGTGTACTGCAAAGAGAAATGTGAAAAATTATAATTTTTTGGAGATTCTACTCTAGTCATCAACTAGATGAATAGATCTACTCAATTAAAAAATAATCTGCTTAGACCAGTGGGAGATAAATTATTGGAGGTAATATCTCTTTTACTCATGTTTATAGGGAATTAAATCAAGAAGCAGATAGGTTATCAAAATAAGGAAAACAAATTCTAGAAGGTTTCTTGCAAATGGAAGACAACAAGGATGGAGTTTCTTCTTTCACCCACATATCATACCCCTAGTTTCTATGCTAGTTCTGGGTTTTAAATATGGTTTTGTTCATTTAATTAGAGATTTATGGTAGATTTTAACTGTTTCTTTTCTTTCTGTTGATTTTTTTTCACTAATTTCTATCCAAATTTTGGACATGGAAGTTCTTTGGATGATTAAGTATTGATATATAAGGATATTTATCCTTATTTCCATGCTATTTTGAAGATGGATTTTTTTCCTCTCTGATATACCCAACTGTAATTATATTTTGACTCATAATAATCTACTTTTATCTGAGTTTTTGTTTGTGCCAAGGCAATTAATAAGTATATTTTTCTTTCATTCTTGAAATAAAATTATGATTTTTTTCTTGTAAAAAAAGATCATGCCTATTATTCCATAAAAGACACCATGTTGGGTTGAAATCTAAATCTATGTTTACCATTTGGTTGTGATTTTAAATCATTCCTTGATTAGCAGCTTGCCAAGGCACTTGATCTTTTGTAAGATATGGTGTCTTTCAAGTTTGTTGAGACTGGTTTCTCTTAGCATTGTTCTGCTTTATTAAAGTTTTGATCACTTCTACCATCTTACTCATCATAAAGTTATTACTTAATTCATTATTTACATTGGTTGTAGTACAAAGAACTAGAAGTTCTAGCTAAAAATAAATAATAGATTATGTGTTCTACCTAGGATGTATGATAATATATGGTGATGGAGATATTGTTAAACAACGAACAGTATTTGCATTTGTATTGAACTTGTTTAAATAACAATTACACAGCCGGGAATAGTCACCGACGCAACTAATCTGTTACAGGAGTTGTAACAGAGAAACAAAAATGTCTAAATAAACAAATAAAGACAATAACAGTAATAGTACGCTAACATCCCCCTTTATTACATTATTTGGGTAATGTAATAACTAATAGCTATACTAGACTACTAACATCCCCTTACATTATTTTGCAATACAAAGTGAGCTGCGAAACAATTCAAATTTGACACGTCCAAGTGCCTTAGTGAAAATGTCTGCAACTTGAGCATCGATGGGAATGTGTTGAAGCTGAATTCGGTGCTTTGGAACTTCATCTCGAATGAAATGACATTGTGTGTCAATGTGCTTTGTTCTTTCATGATAGATTGGATTCTTGACAAGGTTCAGAACACCCTGATTGTCGCAAAACAAGTGTATTGGAGATTTTTATGGATGGCCCGTACTTGTCAGAATGCGACGTAACCATATCACTTCGCACACAACTTCATGTGCGGCGCGATACTCTGCCTCTGTTGATGAAATAGCAACCACCTGTTGCTTCTTGCTGTGCCAAGAGACAGGACCGGATCCCAGATGAAAAATGTATCCAGAAGTTGACTTGCGATCATCAAATGATCCGGCATAGTCGGAGTCCGTGTATCCTTGCAAGAAGAATTTGTTGTTCCTCTTGTATTCTAGGCCATATTCCATAGTACCACGGACATAGTGAAGAACACATTTTGCTACTTTCCAATGAGTGGTCTTTGACTCCTGCATGAACCTCGAAAGATAGTTTACAGCAAAT
This sequence comes from Wollemia nobilis, assembly GCA_028583015.1. Taxonomy (NCBI): domain Eukaryota; kingdom Viridiplantae; phylum Streptophyta; class Pinopsida; order Araucariales; family Araucariaceae; genus Wollemia; species Wollemia nobilis. The sequence continues at coordinate 10,878,657 of JAQPPZ010004624.1, read as the reverse complement.
ACGAGATCTGGCCTAGTATTGGTCAGATATATGAGACTCCTAATCAACTGTCGATAGAGAGTACCATCTACCTGAGGTGAGTCATCATATCATGATAACTGAAGTCCATTCTCCATTGGAGTGGCCATTGGATTGCAGTCAGTCATGCGATATTTATCTAGCAATGTCTTGGCATATTTTTTTTGAGACACTTTGATGGAGTGCTCCTTCTGGCTGAATTCCAGACCAAGACAGTAATGGAGAAGTCCGAGATCTGTCATCTCAAAAGATTTGCACAAGTTTCTTTTGACAGTAGAGATCATAGTTTCTGAACTCCCTGTAATGAGCAGATCATCCACATAGAGTACAAGCAACACTATCTCAGAACCCTGTTTCTTGAAATAGATGTTTGCATCTGACGGACATCTCTTAAATCCATGCTGCATAAGGTGATTGTCCATTTTTATATACCAAGCTCGAGGAGCTTGTTTCAGACCATATAAGGATTTGACCAATTTGTAAACCTTCTGCTGTTGGCCTTCCACTTCAAATCCTTCGAGCTGAGTCATATAGACTTCTTCTTGGAGATCACCATTTAGAAAGGCACTTTTGACATCCATCCGGTGAACTTTCCACCCATATTGTTCTCGCCATAGCACACATAACCCGAATTGTGGTCATCCGAGCGAGTAGGTGCAAAAGTTTCCTCGTAGTCAATGCCTTCCTTCCGAGCATAGCCCTTTGCAACAAGACGGGCCTTATGCTTATCAATTGTTCCATCCGCCTTGTACTTGACTTTATATACCCATTTGTAGCCAATGGGTTTCTTTCCATGCGGCGGATCAACAAGCTTCCAAGTTTTATTTTTCATCGGAGACTCATACTCTGTATCCATAGCGGCCTTCCACCGAGGCTCACCGAGAGCATCTTGCACCGATGCGAGTTCAAGACTATCTATGGTAGACATGAATGCCCTGTCATCATCAATATCCATATCCTCTACTTCTGTACTTGGAGTCACAAAAAGTTCCTCAAAAGATTGACAAATATCATCAACCTCACCAGTTTCTTTGGCTTCTTTCTCCTTTTGAGCCATACTGCGTGTACGAGGTCTATCCAAATTCAAATTGGGAGGAGTGGATAAATTTGCATCTCTGATTGTATTTGTACACCATTTAGGATTCTTCTTCGATGGAGTTGAAGAAGATGTAGAAGGACCTCCTGTCTGTGTTGACAAAGGAATCTTCTCTTCCTTAGGTTCCACAATATCTTGGTGTACTTTAGATGTGCTCTATGATGTGAAAGCTTCATCAAAGACAACATCTCTGCTGATATGAATTTTCTTGTTCAAAGGATCTATCAACCGATATCCTTTAGAGTGCTCAGAATAACCAAGAAAAATACATCTCAGTGTTTTCTCATCTAGCTTCTTCCTTTTCTCTTTCGGTATGTGCATGAAAGCTTGACACCCGAAAATACGTAGATGAGATATGGAGGGTTTTCGACCACTCCATGCTTCCTGTGGAGTCATTCCTTTTAGGGCCTTTGTGGGTGCCCTATTCAACAGATACACTACAGTGGTGACAGCTTCTGCCCAATATTGTTGCCCAATAGTAGCTCCTGTGAGCATACAATGAACCATTTCCATGATAGAACGGTTCCTTCTCTTAGCAACTCCATTTTGCTGAGGAGTATAGGCAGTTGTTAACTGTCTCTTGATCCCATGCTTATCTAGGAATGCAGAAAATTCATTAGAGGTAAACTCTCCCCATCGATCTGAGCGAAGAGTTTTAATAGAAGCTCCTGACTCCTTCTCAACGGATTTCTTGAACTTCTGGAAGAATGCGAAAGCTTCAGATTTCAGTTGGAGAAAGAAAACCCACATCTTTCGTGAGTAGTCATCTACAAATAACTGAAAATACCTCTTCCCTCCAACACTGTTGGGTGTGAAAGGACCGCATAGATCGGTGTGAATTAGCTCCAGAGGTTTTTGTGCTCTTGTAGAGCTCTTCTCAAATGGTACTCTATGCTGCTTTCCTGCCAAGCAGTCAGAGCACACTGGCAATGTGGCAAAAAGGGAAGGAAGACCCTTTACCATCTCATACTTGCTGAGCTCAAGTAAGTAGCCAGAACTAAGATGCCCATATCTCTTGTGCCATAGAGAAGTTGCCTCCTTGGTAGAGACAATCATGGCAACATGTGGAGTAGAGATAGCATCTAGTGCAAATAAGTCGTGCTTATATGAAGTTGTTGCAATCTTCTTACCCTTCCTGGTAATGGTACAACACTTCTTTCCATTCTCAACACGAAAGTCGAAAACCATATTTCTGTCCAGGATTTGTGTCACTGACAACAAATTGTTGGCCAATCCCGGAACATAGAGGACTTTGTCAATCTGACACTTGCCATCAGGAAGAGTGACTGAAACTGTACCCTCTCCCCCGAACCCCGTAGGTTTTATCATCGACAATGGTGACGAGGTTTGCCCTCCTTGGCCACAAATTATTCAAACCACGATCCGTCGCCAGTCATATGTTTGCTAGCTCCAGAATCGACATACCAATCAGGATCCCTCTGTGTGGAATCTATGGTAGTCATGAGCACCTTGTGTGCCCATTCAGAATCTGAGTCAGATTCTTCAACAACAACATTCACCTGGGGTTGCTTGTTTTTATTTTGTGGTTTGTTTTGGCATTTTTGCTTATTCTTATGCCAACACCTGTTGGTGTCATGGTTGTCTTTCTCACAGATCTTGCACCACCTCTTCTTCTGTTGAGGTTGTTTGCCTTTTCCTTTCATATCTTGTTGAGAATTTCCTCCTTTTTGAAAGTTGTCTCCTTTTTGCCCATTACATTTCTTCCTAGAACCCTGCCTGTTGGTGTATAGGGCTGTATTGGAAGAATCATCCTTGTGAAGTTGGCGTGCCTCCGTTGTTGAAGCAGATTGACCAACTCGATGTAGGTAATTTGTCGTTGAGACACCTGGATGGAGGTTATCAACATATCAAATGAAGAAGGTAAAGCTCTCATCACAAGTGAAATGAGAAGCTTTTCGTCCACAGTATCTCCGAGAGAACTCAATTTCTCTTTCAACTCAAACACTCTGCACAGAAAGAGTTCAACTGTTTCACCCTATCTCAAACTCAGGTTATGAAGTTGTTGTTGAAGATGAATAATGGTGGATTCATTCTTCCCCTCATAGATGGTTCTAAGGGCATCCCATGCCTCTTTACCACTTGCTTTGTCAGCTATATGAGGTTGCACTTCATCCCAAACAGCAAACAAAATGAGCACCTTTGCTCTACTGTCTTTCTTGTCAAAAGCTATCCGATCTCGTTGAAGGACCTGTGGATCCTGCTTGTTGGTGAAGGCCTCGGTTGCTACTCCAAGTAACAATATCCCACAAATCTTCCATTTGGAGAATTGCCTTCATCTTATGTTTCCATGGTGTATAATTTGGACCTTTCAATAACTGATGCGGATCAGTCATCAACTTTGCAACAATGGCCATAGTGAAGGTTCCTTATATCACCAATTGGTCCCCCTTTCGATATACCTTTTTCTAGGCCAATATACCATACAAAATACCCGCCTTTACGTGAGGGAAACTATAGGTATTTAGAAAGATCAACAAAAATCACCCGCCCTTATGTGAGGGAGACTATAGGTGAGTTTTAGAGATCATACAATACGTGGAACATAAGCGGTACTGAAATGGAATCGCCTTGTTGATGGCACCTACCATAGAATATTCTTCTCATGCGTGGGGCGTAACTTCCCCTAAACACTATGAAGAATACTTCGTCAGGATTTATGCCTAAACACAAGTGCGATAAAGGGTAGTGGATGGAGTAAAAAAATGCAAAAATGGCGTACTTATTCCTCCCCGACGATTTATAGAGAACAAGCTCAGACGTCGTTATAGCAGCTATATTAGGCGGCGGATACAATAGCCAAATCACGATAGCTTTACCTGTAAGTGCTGGCCAGAGGTATCACAAATACCGAACGCTGTAGTGCAATAAATTGCACATATGGGTTTTAAATATTTCGGGGACTTAGGGAGTGTTTTGATTTTAAGTTTTTAATGTTATAGTGCAAAAATGAAATATGCAACATACAACATAAAAAAACTGCCCACAAGAATAACCCACAAGGTGTCGGTCACAGCCGAAAATGCACCTTTTACAATTTGCCAAATTGCTATTTTCAAAAAATTACTCACTATCCCCCTTTGATTTTTTGAAAAAATAACCCCCCTTAAAAATCTCTTTAACAAAGCATTTTAATAATTATTATATATTTAAAATTAAAATAAATAATTTTAATTTTATATAGTTTTAAAACTTTAAGAAAAATAAATTAAAATTAAATTTTAATTTATAAAGTTTAAAAACTATATTAAAAAAAAATTAAAATTAAAAATTTTAATTAAAAAATAATAATTAAAAAACACTATGCAAAAAAAATTATACCTTAAAGGGGAAGTCGGCGGGATTTGAACCCCCGACCTGCAGGCTCCCTGAGCCTTACCGCACGGCTCACGACCACGTGAGCTAGCGGGCTGATCCGAAGGGATCACTGGAGCCCTCCTTTTTCAACCTCGGGATGCTCCTCCTCTGCAACTCGCGGGCGCGGCTTTGCTTCGTCGCGCGTTCCTCCCTCGCACTGCGTTTTGAAAAAAAAACAACTTCGCCCCGGCCGCTTCCGCCTGCAACTCCGTCCTCCAACCGGAAAAAAATTTCTTCTTCTTCCTCCGCGGGCAAACAACTTCGCCCCGGCCTGCAACTCCGTCCTCCAACCGAAAAAAAAATTTCTTAACCGGAAATTTTTTTTTTTTTCTTTACGGGTGCGGGAGGGGGGGCCGGCCGATTGAAAAAAAATCGGCGCAAAAAGGGGGGGGTGGGGTTTATACCCCGCGTGGGCGCGCGTGGGAGGGGGGGAATTTTAAATTCCCCGCTTCCCGCCTGACGCGACTCGCACGCGGGGGGCTTTCCTTCCTGCGTGAGGGGCCGCGCAGCAACGTGGACGCGACGGTGGCCCCGCTCACGTGCGGGGCACGCGCGACAGTGGACACGGCGCGTGTCGGCGCGACAGGGACGCGGCGCGTGTCGCGCAGTGGCCCTGCCTGCGTGCGGGGACAGTTCTATTTTTTTTTTTTTTTTTTTAAACTACAGGCCTTCTCAGCTGCGATCACGCGGCGAAAAAAAAATTTCGCCCTTCACGTCCGCCTGCAGACCTCGGCTTCTCGCAGCTCCCTGCAGCAATCTGGCTCTGATGCCATGTTAAACAACGAACAGTATTTGCATTTGTATTGAACTTGTTTAAATAACAATTACACAGCCGGGAATAGTCACCGGTGCAACTAATCTGTTACAGGAGTTGTAACAGAGAAACAAAAATGTCTAAATAAACAAATAAAGACAATAACAGTAATAGTACGCTAACAGATATATTAGCAGTGGCATTTTATTGAGGATTTAGAATAGGAAAATGAAGGTGTAGGACTAGACGCTAATGTGATCTGGATAATATGGGACGCATAGGACATTGGCAGGAGGGTAGTTTTTCTACTCTAATTAGAATGTATTCCACTTGGATTACGTCTTCAAAATCTATACCTAGTGTAAGATGATTAGAATTACAAACCATCAAAGCTTAGATCAAATTGTAAACCTTTGATGTAGTAAGGCAATACTTGTTCTTCATTTAGGCTAACATTCTATGAAATTAAATCTAAAATCATGTATATTTCTTAAGGATGCATTTGTATTGTATTTTGTTGGAATAAAATAGAGCAACCATTTCCCATATTATCAAATCTACACACAAAAGGTTCTATAATTGATGCCTAACTTGTAACAAAATTATCTAGTATCCTCTATACCATAATATAACCTTATCATGCAAATAATAAAATAGTAAACATACCATGATGTCCTCCTCTTGAATGTAGTGAATCAACTTGAGTGCATATAATTGACTATGGTGATCGAGTGGCATATTTTTCCCTCTATCGTCGAAGGTAGTCGATGCTTTTATAAACACTAGGAAAATAGAAGAATAAATCACTAAGTTTAATGGTCTTTCATAGGTCCACTCAAGAAGTCAATTTTGTGGCCTAGGAGGTGCCCTAAGATTATTCTATTGAGGGGGATATTGACCATATTACTAGTGCAAAAAACAAATAAGGATACATTGCATAACCATGAGGTGGATATAAGAGGTACTAGGGATATAGGTATGGAGGATAATAAGGTCAAGGGTAAGGATATTGTAGATTTTGATAAACCCATTATTGATTATGAGGCTACATATTTGGATGTGGATAAGGGTATTATAGGCCTTATTATGGCATCTATTAATTTTGAGAGGTGGTCCTTGCACATTTTGCTATGTCTAACTAGCTAGGGGTATCTTGGGTGTTTCCTTAGGATACTCCCAACCCCATTTTTCCAAATGACACTTACATATTTTGAGCAAGATATTGGTTTTGATTTTTCCCTAAAGATCCTACATTTGAGGCCAAAAATTGACTTGAAAGAAGGTTGGATGTATTTGAAATACTAGATCCAAGTGGATCCTATGTTGAAGAAATGCTTGTAGGAGGAATATTTTGGGCATTAGAGGCAGGGGTCGATTTATGCTGCCAACATAGTATGGCTTCTAAAAAGTAGGTCATTAATGAAGTTATTCACATTTACAAGTATACCATAAAGGGGGTATATCATAAAGGGTGTACTGAACCAAGTTTTATTTTCTAAGGTAGATGAATGACTCATTTATTAGCCTAAGAAACCAATTTGTAGGGGTGTAAAAATTTTACTAACTAGGTTAGCCATGAGCTTTTGCTTTTAAGGAAAGAGGAATAGATAATAGAATCTCCTCAAATTAATTGTCTAGATGTATCCATGGGGTAGTTTGCTCTTTTCTTTTCATTTTTGCATTTCTTCTATGGTATGCAACAATATTTGTTGATTGATATTCTTTCTATTATTTTTGTCTCTTTAAGTGTGTATTCATAAGCTTGTATTATAGATCTACACTAATAGAATTGCAATGTTAAAATTTACAAAATCTTGAAAATTTACCTATAGAGTGATTTGCTTACAAATTGGAGCAATTCACTAGTATAAATTGACTTAATTAAATTTGTCTTGCTAAGTGATTCACCTATGAAATGGAGCAATCTGCTTGTAAAGTTAAGTGATTCACTTGCAAGTTTGAGCTATTCACTAGTAATTTTGAACTTCAAAAAAACTCAGATGAAAGGGTCCAAGTAAATCATTTGGAGTGAATCACTTTTAAATTGGAGAGAATCACTCTCTCAGGGATATAGGAAGAATTTTATCTTGCCTAGAAAATTGCTTGTTGAACTTACCTTACTTAAATTTCATTGTTTTTGGAGCAAATCACTCGTTGAATTGACCGAATAACTTATAGACTTGAATTTTGGAAAAATGACTCAAAATATTCTTTAAATGATTTATATCCATGAGAGATACAAATTTGAGGTTAGTTTTGAGATTTGATGGTGTCGATGCCAATGAATTTACAAAAAAAATCAAAATTCTAAAGTTTGCATTGGAGTCACAATTGTAAACTACCTATTAAAATTGAGCACAAATAATAAAAATGATAAATTTTTAAATTCAATTTGAGGTTATAATTGATAGATCAAGTCCATAACCTTGAAAAATAACTTTGAATTCAACTTGTAAAAATGCAATAAATTTAGAGTGAATCGCTCGCAGAACTAGATTAGGCAATTTTTAGGTGATTGGCTTAGAATGGAGTGAATCAATTCCTTTAATTGGACTTCATAAAAATTCATTCAATCTTAAGCCAATAACTTTGTCCATGATGAATGTAAATTTGGCATGAAAATCAAGGAATTTTAGACAAGTTGGTCAAAGTTTGAGGAATAATGGAGTTAGTCCCAGTTAGAAACTATGTTGAACCAGGGAAATGTCCTGACTTCTAATATTGTATTGTGTCCTAATTATATATTCAACAAATTTGGAATGGAGTGCCAATGGACTCTCCCTACATCCAAATTTAGGTCGACTCCCCACTCCCTACAAAAATACTCCTATGCTAACCTACACAAATTGAATGAAAAATAGAGTGTGGAAAATAAACATGCATAAAATATTAAGGGTATGAGTGATTTAAATGTAATATGATTTTAAACCGTAGTGAGAGAGTAAGTGATCAATAAACACATGAGAATTTAAATAACAACAATAATATTCCATTTATTAAGTATGAAATTAATAAGTAAATGCTAAGATGGGCAAAATGACAATGCCTTAATCAACATGCACTTTGTAAACCAGGAAGGGGATGCCACTAATGGAATGTATAAGGGCATGCCAATTTCTCAAAAATTTCATGAGGTAAAAAGTAGAATATAGGTTTCACAAAGTGTAGCTCTAAATGCACATTGCCAAAATATAAATACAAGAGTCCTAGGTCCCTATTTATAGTAAGATTCTACCCCTAAGTTCCTTGGGTTGAGAAACAATTACTCCTAGTAAACATAAATATTTGGAGGTATCTTTAGCAAAATTATGCACCACCAAATGTTACATGCCTCTACTAATATTATATGACTTCTAAAATGACTTAATGTGCCACTACATGCCAAAATATCACTCTCATGCATTGTGAACTATGCCTTTGCTTTTAACCCTCCATTGGTCATAAAGTGATTTTTTGTAGTTATCAATCAAATTTCTCACTTTTGCAAGCATATTGCTAATTGTTCCTAAGTGTTTCATTCCTTGGAGCCAATCAGGCCACTTTGCATGCAAATAACTTTTGAACCAATAAGCACCTTTTGCAAGCAAGTCGGTCTTGAGCCAATCAGAACCTATACTAGATTTGGAAAAAAATTGAAGGGTTTTGTAAGGAATATGTTGTTTGATTCCAGTGTTTCATGCTCCTTCAAAACTATGAATCCTAATTAACTACATCAAGATAAAAAGTAATGATAATGATCTAAGAAACACATCTCAAAAGTTTAATTAATTGTTATTTTAATTAGAAATAAATGATTGTGTAATTATCATTCACTCTAACATATAACATATAATTGTATGTTTAATCTATCAAGATAAGTGACAACAAGGAAATATATGCATTATTTGTACACCTTCATCAAACGCATTGTAATTAGTCTCATCTCAACATCTTACATCCCTTTTATGTGATGGACTGGATTGTTGCTTTAGTGTGGCTCTATTATCGTCTTCCAGAAATGCAAGGCCTCATCACTTTTTGAAATCTCACAATGTATCCAAATAACTTAAGGATGTCAAGTCGTTCTAGTTTAAGCCTTCCATGGGTACATTTTGATAAAATTATTTTTATTTTTATATTGAGTAGATATTTGTAAATTATATTAAATTTAAGTCATACAACAAAGGGTTATCATTTGCTAGTTAATAAGTGTGAGATGAAAATGGTTTGATTTAAACATATTAGCAAGGAACTGTCTATTCAATATGATCATAATTTAAGGAAGAAAATTCCTGATGAACCCAAGGAATGTGTTTCATCAGATTTTGAGGACTCTCTTGAAGTACCATGCACCATTCAGGAGGAAATAATTAGTAAAGAGAATGCAGTTTTAGAAGGTAATACCTCTGCCATTAATAATAAAATACTAGAAAATGAGCAGGATAAGTCAAAAGCTTCTATAATAGAGCTAGGAGAGGATAAATATATTAAAAAACAAAATGGTGAAAGAATATTGAGGAATAGAATAATAAGACCTACTCCTGATATAGGCAAGGCAAAAAGAGGAAAACCCTCAAGTTATCAAGCAAGATCTAGCGAAGCAAGATCTAACATAGAGAAAGGAACACAAACTATGTTGGTTGAACTTCTCTTTACCAAACAACAAAATGATATTGGTAATACGCAAGAGGGGCCAAAATCCCCTAATAAGACATGATTATCATCACATGGAATATAAGGGGTGCTAATACCCCCTCAAAGCATAGGTTTCTTAGGGACCTATGTTTAAGTAATAAACATGATATTCTCTGTATTTAGGAAACTAAAATGACAAAAGAAGAAGTTTCAAAAACTATGAAAGTAGTTTGGGCAAGATGTGAATGGGATGCTATGGATTCTGAAGGAGCAACAAGGGGAATTCTAACTTTTTAGAATCCTTCTAGAACTTCTTGTGTAACCATTCATAAAACTAGGCATTGGATAGCATCTTTAGTCACTTACTACTTTGCTAATATTTGCTTCATCCTTATCAATGTGTATGGTCCTACAACTTAGTTAGGTAGATTAGAAGTTTGGAGTGGAATTGAGGCCTTTATGAGAAGTAAAGACCAAGAAACCCATTTCATGATCATTGGATATTTTAATGCCATTACCAAGTTGAATGAAAATTTGGGGGAATTAGGAAATTGACCCAAAGTATGAGAGATTTCTTAGCTTTTATTCAAAACAACAATATTTGGGAAGTTGAGTTTGAAGAAGACAACTATACTTAGACCAACAATAGGAGAGGCCAGAACCTAATAGCAAAAAAATAGATAGATGCATTCTCTCAGAGCAATGGCTAGATGAAGGAACTTGTGCTAAAATTAATACTTTAACTAGGATTGGTTCAGATCATTGGCCAATAATATTTATAATGGTGGTTAGTGAATTCCAAAAAAAATCATATTTTAAATATGAGCAGATGTGGGAATACCATCCTCAATTTGTTGATATGATAGCTCAAACATAGAATTCTTTAGGTAATGGTGGGTTGTATGCTCTTCCAAACCAAATTAAATCTATGACATCTAGATTAAAATAATGGAACAAGAAAATATTTAGAAATATTTTTGAGAAGAAAGAAGAACTAAAAGATAAAATTTCAAAACTCCAAAAAAGTGATGGAAATAATACAAGCTCATAGGAAAGGGAGTTGCTTAGTGAATCTCATAATATTTTGAGTAAGGAAGAGAAATTCTGGAGATTAAAATCAAGATAGACTTGGTTAAAATGAGATAAAAATACAATTTTTTTTCATAGGATGGCTATAGTACATAGATCTTCTTCTAGAATTGGTAGAATTAAATCAATAGAAGGGGTTTGGATTGAAGATCAAAGTGAAATTAGAAAAGAGGCTGTCATTTTTTAAAAATATTCTAGGTTCAGAGGAGACCGAAGTTCTTAATGATAAACTTCTTCAAAATGTTCCTTCAGTTATAACAAATGAAGACAATTTGGAGCCTATTACTCTAGAAGAAGTTTATTTAGCTCTTTTCTCTTTTAATAAGGATAAATCCCCTAGTCCAAATGGGCTCTCTGCAACTTTTTACCAACATAATTGGGATATAGTGAAGGATTATTTATTGGTGGTAGTGGAACAGTCTAGGGTAAAACAATACATTCCTTATAATATAAATGCAACTTATCTTACTCTAATTCCAAAACAGAAGGATGCTGAATTGTTTGATTCTTTTAGGCCCATAAGCCTATGTAATATGGCTTATAATTTTATTTCCAATGTGATGGCAAATAGATTAAGGCCATTTTTAGACAAAATAATTTTAGAAGAGCAAGGAGGTTTTGTGAAAGGGAGACAAATTTTGGATGGGATTATAGTAACTCATGAAGCTATACATTCAGCAGCTTCAATAAAAGAGAAAGCTATGATCTTAAAACTTGATATGAGTAAAGCCTATGATAGGGTTAAATGAAATTTTCTTTTTGCAGTTTTAGATAAGTTTAGTTTTGGGAAGAAATAGGTTAGATGGATTAAAGCTTGTGTCTCTACAATTTCTTATTCAGTATTGGTCAATGGGTTAGTGACAGAATCTTTTAAAGCTAAGAGAGGTCTTAGACAAGGAGATCCTTTATCTCTTTATTTGTTCATTATTGTGGTAGAATTTTTGAGTAGGAACTTAAATAAGGCTTAAAAATATGGGTTTATAAGTGGACTTAAGGTTAGTAATAACATCAATAACATCGCCCATCAATAGTTTGTAGATGATACAACCCTTTTTGGAAGGGCAGGGATAAATGAGACCAAAGCTTTGAATTAATTTTTAAAAGAGTACAAAATATATTAATAGGACTAAATCCAAATTTTACTTTCTTAACACTTCTGCTAATATCAAAGCAAGAATTTGTAGGTTGCTTCAAATGGAGGAGGAAAATTTACCAACAACTTATCTAGGGATGCCTTTATTTGAGGGGAGAATGAGGATAGATTTATGGAATCCAGTTATTAGTAAAGTTCAAAATAAACTTCCAACTTGGAAAGGTAGATGGTTATCTTTAGTAGGAAGAGTGCAGTTAATTAATTCAGTCTTACAAGCCATTCCAACTTATTATATATCTTTGTATTCTATGCCAAAATCAATTGAAAAAAGTTTAATATTTATTATGCGATCATTCTTATGGTCAGGTTTACATGATAAAAGGTTCTTGTGTGAATGGAGCAAGTTGTGTGATGAAAAAACTAGGGGAGGTCTTGGTTTAAGAGATCTTACAGATGCAAACTTAGCTCTTAGGGAAAAATTTATCTAGATATTGTACAAAGAGAGACAAATACAATGGAAAATAATTCTTCTAAGTATGTTGATCTCAATGAATCAAGTTTAATATTTAATGCTTTCTCTCTTCCAAATGGCTCTACTCTTTGGAATGGTTTAAAAAAATCTATTGATCTTATGATTAAAGGTTTAATATGGGTGCTAGGAACTGGAGAAAAAAAATCTATTTGGATAGATACTCGATGTGATAAAAAATCACTCAATTTAGATCCAATTCCAAGGAGTTTGAACAATTGATGCTAGGAGGCATTTGAGTATAAATATAACAACTGTAATTATTTTGAGGAGTTCCAAGGATAAATTGATTTGGGAGTTGAATAGCTCAAGAGAATACACAACAAGAAGTGGATATAATGTTCAACATCAACATAATAATAATATCACTAGAATTTGGAGAGATATTTGGGATAGCCCAAGCATTCCTAAAGTCAAAATGTTTGTTTAGCTAGTAGGTCATAGAATAATTTTATCCTGGGATAACCTTATGAAAAGGGGTTTTCATGGCCCCTCTAAATGTGTTTTCTGTAATAAGGAGGAGGAGAGTATTGATCATATCTTAGGACATTGCTCAATTGTCTAGAATATATGGCAATGGATTCTTAATATGTTTGGTAAATGCATGGTGATGAATAGCAAATTTGAAGATTGGTTAAAGCAATGGCAGAGCCCTTATAAAAGTGAGGCTTTACAGACAATATGGGATATTTATAAAGATACAATACTTTGGACTATATGTCTAGAAAGGAATAGAAGAATTTTTAAAGGGAAAGAAAGCAGTTAGAGGTAATTAAAAAGAAGATATGTTTAGCCATAAAGGAGTCTAAACCAACCCTATCAACTCACCCTATCCTTAATTTGGAAGTAGAGAGTCTTCATAGATGGAGTCAAGTCATTAAATAGAATTATGATATTGGGTACAAGAGAAGCAAAAATAAGATAAATAATATAAAGTGGAAACCACCAGATTTGAAGTGGGTTGAGTTGAATTTTTATGGAGCATCTAAAGGAAACCCAAGACCATCAAGAGGAGAAATAATTAGAAATAATAGAGGAAATATTTTGTTTCATTATGCTTTCAATTGTGGATTTAAGACAAATAATGAAGTTGAAGCTTAGGCAGCTTTAGAAGGGTTAAAAATATGTAAACAAATGAAATGGAATAGATTTTGGATGGAAGGTGATTCTCTCATAGTAATAAATGCAATTTTGAGGAAAGCAAAGGCTCCATGGAACATACAAGAGATAATTGTGGAAATTTAAGATCTTGCTAAAGAGTTTGAAGAAATCGGGTTTGTACATATATTAAGGGAAGGAAACAAATGTGCAGATAAGCTAGCCAATAGAGGGTTTTTGGTTGAGGATCGTGAAGTTAACATCTCCTTTCCATGGTTAGAGGAAGTAGAAAGTTTAGTTGAAGCTGACAAAAATTGTTGATTGCCTAAATCAATTAATGATTAAGATTTACTTTAATATTTTCCATTGGTAATATCTATTTTATTTTGTAACAATAATGTGTGTTCATTTAGACTATTTATTATAATTTTTGTTGTTGCACTTGTGTTTTAGGAAGGAAAATACTAATTTAAATTTGGTAAAGTAGACTATGTTAGTGTGATGTTTTGAAAATATTACTCTACTAAGATGCAAGACATATATAGTAGAGGTGAATTTTTGGCATTGTGAAGGTTGCTATAGGAAAATATCAAGAAAGATGCTAAATTTTGGAGTAATTGTATTCTTATAAAGATTTGAAAAGATCCAAAAATTGAAAATCAAGAATTTAGACATTTTATGTAAAATGATGTAGGTTTCTAACTATAGCATCTCAATTGAGATGAGAAGTGTATCTATTTGTAAGCTCTCAAGCTTGTATTCGATGTAGGTTTCTAACTATAGCATCTCAATTGAGATGAGAAGTGTATCTATTTGTAAGCTCTCAATCTCTAAATAAGAGATGTAATTTTTTAAGGGTGGGGGACCCGAATACAACCCCTTTTTATCAAGAAAAAAAATGGTTTATTTTTGTGCTTCTTAGTCAAACGGTCAAACTAATGCATGGGAGCTTTAGACAAAGGTTTTTTAGACACAATAGGAGGTGCTAGAATATTCAACTTGAGGAGTCACGTTCTTGATAAGACTAATTATTTTTGTTTTAATATCTTTTTTATTTTGTTTCAATATATAGAGAATAATAATTGTCTTATTTATATAGTTTTGTTAAATGAGTCCTTATTTGATGAAATTTTGATTGTTTATGGTTTAATGGTCCTACATAGAGGGGGTGTTGTGGAGGTGGGAAGTAGTATCTTGGGCCAAAGAGGAATTGAAGGGCTTGCTTTACATTCAACAAAACAAAAGTGTTCATCATGATACAAAATTATCTATTGTTTTGATAAATAATTAGGAAGAGGTAAAAAATATTGTATTTAATTTTAGTGTTATGGTGGCAAGTAGGAAGAGGTAAAAATAGTTGATGTTGGTGCTATAATGGCATGTACATTAGCTTTACTTGAATGTGCAAGTGGAATATTTTGTTAGCTTTTTATGCCACATACATTGGGAGAAACCATTCACAAGATGCAGAAAGAAATAAAATAGATTTACGAGATGACTGAAATATGCTATAAATAGAAATGGTGAAAATATTACAATAGTAGCATTGGAGGAAATGGGCACTCCATAAGATATGCTACTGATCCATGAGGGAGCTCACACTATCCTACTACCTATCTACCACACACACACTACGATGCTCCTCTATATTCTATATATTATATCTATGATCTATCTATGGCCATTATATAGGAAGATAAGTTCCTTGGTCGACACTCTATCTAGTTGTACAAGTGGACACCTTGCACATTACAGCTTGCACATTGACACTTGTGCATTTATTATATTGCATGAAATAATTATATAACTTCCCCCTCAAGTAACCTAATGTGCTAAGTATGTACCAAGGGAGGCACATTTACATGACCCATATAATGTAATATACACTATTTTCTAACACCCCATGTATTACAATATTTGGGTATTAAAGAATTTAGTCTTCAATGTGAATCTTCTTCCATATGATAGCTTTGAATTGGATCTTCGTCTTCAAAATGATCTTTGGCTTCTTTAGATTCATCATTTTTGTCTTCTATCCATCCACCTTCGTTGATCTCCTTGCACGTATCTTTGTTTGGTTCTGAGTATTGATGGCTCAGTAGAGCATGGTGCATTTGTCCTCTCATCTTATTGATTTTGATTCTTCTATGCTTTTCTCTATGTTTAATTGGTTATTCATTTTCATCAACTTATTCCTTTGGAAATATGTTAGTATCATTTTGAAATACCATAGTATCTTGTGAAATTTCCATTGAATCTAAGATGTATGTATTTCCATGGATAGACCCTGTTGCCTTAATTTCACCTTGATTCATGATGAGACATGTATTGATTCCATCCATATATCTAAATTTGATCATATAATTATCTTCTACCAACTTGCTTACTGAAATGAGATTGAATGTTAATCCAGGAACATACAATACATTTTTCAGTAGAATATTTGTAAATGATATTCTAGGTATTACATATCCATATCCATGTATAGTATAAGTTTGGCTATTTGCAATTTTTAATATATAGTCATTGGTATCTTCAAGATAGACAAACCAATGTATATTTCCTGTCATATGATGACTTGCTCTAGAATCAATGTACCATATATCTTCATGTTTTGTGGATTGATTTCTATTGTAGCAAATTCCACATTCATTATATGCCATTTTTGAAGATATGAGATAGGATTTTACTTTTATAGAAGTTTATAAGCTTGATTTGATAAAACCTATAATGATCCTTGAACCTTGTGGGCGTCCTTATGTCTCCCTAGTAATGAAAATGAATACTCTTAATGATTTTAGGTTTTGTAGATAGCTTATATATTGTTATTGGATTTGCAACTTGATAAACAATAGAATATGATATTACCAAGTTTAGTAGAATGCCTTATGACTCCCTACTATGAATTGGAAAAAATATAAGTGCTTTTGAGAGATATAGTTCAATCTTGGTTGATTTTGTAAAGTTATGAAGATTGCCAAAAATCAACTTCTATTGTTCTTATTGCTCCTATTGAACTAAGCACTTTTTCTAGATATCAAGCAGTTTTTAATGTTGGATCTTTTGTCTCTATTTGAGAGGATTTGATACAAGTAAATATTATAATGTCCAACCTTTATATGATATTTATAAACCTCTTTTAATGGCCCATTTTGAAAAATGATTCCAATTTTTCTAATTTCCAGTAAATCAATTTGTAGTAGTAGACCTTATGACTCCCAACTTTGGAAAATTAGAAAAAATAATATTTGCAAAATATCTAAATGATTCAACCTAAGTAGAAGGAATTATATCTCCTAGGTTAATTTACAAATAGTATTCTGGTTTTTAGGTAAGTTATCTCCTACATCTTTGCTTTCTCAATATTAAAATTTAATCCATAAAAATATAACCTTATAACTCCACTTTTTGAAAGCAATATTAATGAGATATTTTTCTTACCTTGGCCCTCTTAACTTGACACTGTTAGTCTTACAATGGCACTGAGAGGGGGGGTGAATCAGTGTGGCTCTTTATAACTTAAAACTTTAACTCTTAAAGCCCAAACAAAGAAATCTTAAAATCACATAAAGAAAATGTAACAAGAGAGCATCACACACAACACAAGATGTACCGAGGTTCACTAGTTTTGGCTACTCCTCAAAATTAGACTGTTTGGACTCCCATCCAAATCTAGCCTTTGCAAAGCAAAAACTTTACAATCAATTTACCAGCACCAACTGGAAGGAGCACCAACCCCTGATTTATCTGCACCAACAGAAAGGAGCACCAACCCCTAATTTACCAGCACCGACTGGAAGGAGCACCAAACCCTAATTTATCTGCACCAACAGAAAGGAGCACCAACCCCTAATTTATCTACACCAACAGAAAGGAGCACCAACCCCTAATTTACCAACACCAACTAGAAGGAGCACCAACCCCTGATGCCAAGCACCAACTTGGACTTCTGTTCTGAATCTAGATGATTGATATAAAGATGCCTTCACTTTTACAAGACCCTAATTGGTCTATTGCTTTCTCAAAATTACCCACTCTTTACCCAGCACACACCCTGCTCACTTTCCTCCTGCGCACTCTCTTTCAGCAGCACTTTCACACTCTTTCGACAGCAATTTCACACATTCAGCGGCAACTTAATTCTCTACGTGACTGCCCTTTTATAACCCTATTTCTCAATGAGACTCCTCATCTTCTATAACTTCTATAATCCTGCATGCAACCTATTAATAGCCACTACTGATGGTAACTCCTTTATAGCATAGTATTTATTACATGCAACCTATTAATAGATTTGTCTTCTGTTTCGGACTGATAGTGTAACGGATGCTCGATGTTTTTACTGCATCACGTGCCCTATAACTGCCGTTCTGTCTTTAATGCACTGTTCTTATTTTAGCTTGCATGATTTCTATCTGTAACTGCCCCTGCAACTATCACACTAACTTCAGTTGACTCTTCTTATATTGGCTACAGGATTTTCCTCTACAACTGCCCCTGTAACTGTCGTTCTACTTCAGTTAACTGTCTGTAATCATGTTGTTGCGACCTGTCGTGAAATCGTGACACTTCTGTCTCTTTGTACTCTTCTCGCATTTTACCCATGAAAACATGACATGTCGTGATATCACGACACTTTTTGCCTCCTTGTCCTTTTCTCAGCTTGCACCCACAAAAACACATGTCGCGATATCGCGACACTTTTCACCTTCGTACACTCTTCTTGGCTTGCACCAGTGAAAACAGAACATATCGCGAAATCGTGACACTTTCGCTACCTTGAGCTCTTCTCTATCTCTTGCCCGCGAAAATGGAACATGTCACGAAATCATGACACTTTTGCTTCCTTGCACTCTTCTCTGCTTGCACTAGCAAAAACATGACATGTCACAAAATCGTGACACCTTTCACTTTCGTACACTCTTCTCTGCAAGCATTAGAGAAAACATGACATGTCATGAAATCGCGACATCTTTCACTTTCGTACACTCTTCTCTGCAAGCACCAGGAAAAACATGACATGTCGCAAAATCGTGACATCTTTCGCTTTCGTACACTCTTCTCTGCAAGCACCAGCGAAATCATGACATGTCACAAAATCATGACATATTTCGCTTCCGTACACTCTTATCTGCAAGCACCAGTGAAATCATGACATGTCGTGAAATCATGAAACTTTTGCTACCTTGTGCCTTTCTTGCCTTGACCTCGCGAAAACAGAACATGTCACGAAATCGCGACACCTTTTTCTCTCTCCTCTTTCTCTTCGCTTTGGACCACAAAAATGAAACATGTCACGAAATCGTGACACCTTTTTCTTTCGGACTCTATCTCCTGCATTATGTCGCGATATCGCGACACTTTTTATCCTTAGCGCTTTTCTTCTCATCGAATCGCAAAATCGTGACACTTTTTCTCCTTAGCGCTTCCTCTTGCAAATTGTCGCGAAATCGTGACACTTTTCCTTGCAAGCTCTTTCTCTCAAACATGTCGTGAAATCGTGACACATTTTCGTCCGTACTGCCTCTCTTGCAGATTGTCACAAAATCGCAACAATTTTCTTTGCTTGCGCCTTCTCCCCAAACATGTCACGAAATCATGACAATTTTCTTTGCTTGCGCCTTCTCTCCAAACATGTCATGAAATCACGACAGTTTTCTTTGCCTACGCCTTCTCTCCAAACATGTCACGAAATTGCGATAGTTTTCTTTGCCTGCACCTTCTCTCCAAACATGTCATGAAATCACGACAGTTTTCTTTGCCTGCGCCTTCTCTCCAAACATGTTGCGAAATCGCGACAATTTTTCCTACATGCGCTTCTTCTTCGAACATGTCACGAAATCGCGACAGTTTTTCTACTTGCCTTCTTTGCTTCCAACATCACGAAATCATGATAGTTTTTCTTGCACTTTCTCTCTCTTCCAACATGTCATGAAATCACGACAGTTTTTCTTGTGCTTTCTCTCTCTTCTAACATGTCACAAAATCGCGACAGTTTTCCTTGCGCTTTCTCTCTCTTCTAACATGTCACGATATCACGATAGTTTCCCTTGCACTTTCTCTCTCTTCCAACATGTCGTGAAATCATGACAGTTTTCCTTGCGCTTTCTCTCTCTTCTAACATGTCGTGAAATCACGACAGTTTTCCTTGCGCTTTCTCTCTCTCTAACATGTCGCGATATCATGACAGTTTCTCATGCTTGCTCAACATGTCGCGATATCGTGACACTTTTCTTACTTGTCTTTTTCTTTGAGCTTTTGAATCTGGGCCACTTCTGTCTTCTTGGAAATTCACTGTACATGCTTTGACTACTCTGAAATCTTGTTCACTTCATCAACCGATCTATCTAATGACCTCTACACTCCTATCCATTGCATCAACCGATCCTCTGTCTGTGTTGACAACAATGACAATACTTTGGCTGCACCTTGCTCATCAATGAACTCCTGTTCATTATACTTTGGCTGCACCTTGCTCATCAATGAACTCCTGTCCATTGCACTTTGGCTGCACCTTGCTCATCAATGAACTCTTGTCCATTGCATCAACCGATCCTTTGTCTGTGTTGACAACAATGACAATACTTTGGTTGCACCTTGCTCATCAATCTCCCCCTTTGGAATTGTCGGCAACACACATAATTATGTGCAATTACCTGTAATTCTTCTCCCCCTTTGACAATAATACCAAAAGGCAGCTGCAAAACTCCCCCTGAGTCCATGCACAACATTCTCAGGCAAAAATTATTACAGTTAGCAAAAAGCATAAACATGAGCAATATGATAAACATATGCATAAATGCTCCCTCTGAGAATTTGATCATGATGGCTAGTCAATTCTTAGTCTATTCTTGGGAATATGTGACCACTTCATTTCACTGTTTGACAACATCATGATAAGCATAATAGGCATCACTCAGATCTATCTTCAACTGTGTTGGCTGCTGGATCTCTATCCATTGAGACTTTGTCCTCTATACCCTATCAATAGGCTCACATAGAATCTATCCAATCTTATAGAATCATAAAGAGAATTGTTAGAGACTCAATATGTTCTATGCTTAATGGTCAATCAATATATCAATTAAATCTCATAGAAGCATAAGGAGAATTGTTAGAGACTCAATATGTTCTATACTCAAATCTCAATCTCAACTCAACCAATCACCTCAATGAACATCCCTTTATCATAGACCTTAGTCGAAGCATGCATCAACCAACTCTGTGTAAGCATCAAATACTGTACTATAGCACAACCAAATTCCTTTTTATATTTATAACTTGGTCTGCATTTTCTACAGTTACTGCAGATCACACCTTACTTTCAATTGTGCAAATCAGGAGAAGACATTTTTTCAAACACTTTATGGCCAACCATAGTGCACCTTACTCAACCTCATACTTCTTAACCTTGGATTGGCATTTTATCAACAGTTGAAATGAAACTGTCTATGAATTAAATATATTCACCAAGGCGTCATGAAAGATCTAACAATATTCACATCAAAGTGTAGAACAAATACACGCTGCTTTTATCGAAACACATATATGCAGCTAGGGCAAACATTCTTTCCACTCAACCAACTTATCTGAACTGTTATAATCCATAGCTATGAACAGTGGCAGTAAGAACCATCAACAGAACAACAATGACATAAGCAATACTACCAATGGTGACGACTCTCAATTCAATCACTACCCTTCATGGCACCTCCACAAACAACTACAAGAACTAAAAACACACTTTAACAGCTATACGACAATTTCTCGACTACTTGCCTTTCATCCTCAGATAACCGGCCAAATACATAGGAGCATTAAAATAATATTTTAAGATTGCTCCCCCTGAGGATGTGCCACCTGGAGTGGCTTAGTGCAATAGCGGAGTAGTCTCCTTCAGTCCAAGGAGACACGATTCCCTTTCTTTTGTCTTTCTCCAGACTTTCCTAAACTTGGGCTTGAGTTTTTCAACTACATCCCTATTTTACCCCTGTTCATGAATTTGAACATTTCTCTTGCGGGGTTGTCTCTTGTGCATCCTTGATGGATGATTCTTTTCCTTTCTCTGATGCACATGATTTGTTCCCTGTCTGTGTTGCCCTCTTTGTTTCTGATGAAATCTAGGGTTTTGCCTTAGATTAGATACATAAGAGCTTGGACAGAACCTTGCTATGTGCCCTTGACCATTACATTTAAAACATTGCACATGTTTTATTCCCTGTTTGCATTGCGTTCTGTGTGTATGATGAAATCTATGGTCTTGCCTTAGATTGGATACTGAAATGCTTGGACAAAACCTTGCTATGTGCCCATGTCCATTACATTTAAAACATTGCACAGGGTGTTCACTCAGGAAAGCAGATGTGTTTTTATCAGCATAACTTTTTGATCTATTGGTCAATCCATAATAAATTGCCTTGTGACCGTAGTAGTTGCATTTAGAACCATAGTCATTAAAAGCATTATTATTAAAAGAGTGAGAGTGAAAGAACCTCTTTTGTTGTGGTTGCTTTGTTGTAGATCTTCTTTGATATTTTCTTCCTTTTGAAGATTCAGCTTCAGACTTTTCTTGCTTCGATCCTTCAGCCATGAGCTTCTTCTTCTCGACACATTTGGAGGATGAAGGTTGTTCAGCTTCATATCCAAGACCAAACTTAGCCGTGGAGCTTCTTTGTTGCTTTATCATTGTATCTAGCAACTCTGTGCTCTTCTCAAATTTGAGACTTATATTGGCCTCTTTTAGTTGTTTCTTCAAAGAAACAATCTCTTCTTCTTGTTGGCATCAAACAGTCTCTTTCTCATTGATTTGAGACCTGAGAATATCTTCAATCCTTTTGTACTGTTCTACTTGCAGCTTTAGATCAACAATAACTTTGTTAGATTCCTCTTCACTTATGCTGCATACATCATCCTCATCATCCAAGTGTGTCTTCAAGGCTTCTTTTGATTTCTTGGCCTTTTGAACTTGTAGGAAGAGATCTTCAATCTCATCTCCATATTCTTTTAACTTCTTGGACATTCTTTTGTTCTTTTTCTTTTCTATACTCAACTCTTCAAGTGCGGCGATCAACTCACCTTCTAGATCTACTTCAATCACCACGTTTTCATTGCATACTTCAGAGTTCACTTCTACCTTCTCTAGTGCAATTTTCTCTTCTGCAGAACCGAAACTTGACTGAGATGCCTTATTGGAGGAGGATCTATTCTTCTTACCCATTGCGTACTAATCCAAGATCAACCTTAGCTGATTTAGCCTATTCAGGAACTTGGCTCTGATACCAATTGTTAGTCTTACAATGGCACTGAGAGGGGGGGTGAATCAGTGTGGCTCTTTATAACTTAAAACTTTAACTCTTAAAGCCAAAACAAAGAAAGCTTAAAATCACATAAAGCAAATGTAACAAGAGAGCATCACACACAACATAAGATGTACCGAGGTTCACCAGTTTTGGCTACTCCTCAAAAATAGACTGTTTGGACTCCCATCCAAATCCAACCTTTGCAAAGCAACAACTTTACAATCAATTTACCAGCACCAACTAGAAGGAGCACCAACCCCTAATTTATCTGCACCAACAGAAAGGAGCACCAACCCCTAATTTACCAGCACCAACTAGAAGGAGCACCAACCCCTAATTTATCTGCACCAACAGAAAGGAGCACCAACCCCTAATTTATCTGCACCAATAGAAAGGAGCACCAACCCCTAATTTACCAGCACTAACTAGAAGGAGCACCAACCCCTGATGCCAAGCACCAACTTGGACTTTTGTTTTGAATCTAGATGATTGACATAAATATGCCTTCACTTTTACAAGACCCTGACTGGTCTATTGCTTTCTCAACATTGCCCACTCTTTACCCAAAGACACACCCTTCTCACTTGCCTCCTGCGCACTCTCTTTCAGCAACACTTTCACACTATTTCGGCAGCACTTTCACACATTCAGTGGCAACTTAATTCTCTGTGCGATTGCCCTTTTATAACCCTATTTCTCAATGAGACTCCTCATCTTCTGTAACTTTTGTAATCCTGCATGTAGCCTATTAATAGCCACTGCTGATGGTAACTCCTTTATAGCACAGTATTTATTATATGCAACCTATTAATAGATCTATCTTCTGTTTCGGACTGACAGTGTAACGGCTGCTCGATGGTTTTTTCAACCTAAGTAGAAGGAATTATATCTCCTAGGTTAATTTACAAATAGTATTCTGGTTTTTAGGTAAGTTATCTCCTACATCTTTGCTTTCTCAATATTAAAATTTAATCCATAAAAATATAACCTTATAACTCCAATTTTTGAAAGCAATATTAATGAGATATTTTTCTTACCTTAGCCCTCTTAACTTCACACTTGTATGGTATTGATTTAGTTGAAGTATAACTGTCCTCTATGTACCCTTTCAACGATGCTTGATTTGATGAGGCTGAGGACACAAGTGTGGTATGATTGTTGGGCTACTTCATTGACGCTTGGAGAGTAGACGTTGGCCCTTCCAATGGAGCCTTTAATACTCCTACATTCTTATTTTTCCATGCTTGGTATAATTACCAAGCTTCTGCATTGACGCTAGGAGAATAAATGTTGAACCTTTCAATGGAGCCTTCAATGCTCCTGTTCTCTCCTTCTTCCATATTGTAGATTTATCATACTGTGCTTACTCTGCAGATGTTGGATGTGAATTCACTATCTCTTTATTTATCTACATTGCATAAATGGGCAGTATTTGGAAGAAAAATGGCATTTGATTTGCTTAGTAATGTTGCCTCCTCTTCTTGTAACGTTGCTATGCCATTTGGATAGTCTTTGATGGACAAGTGGCACTCGGTTTGCTTAGTAATGTTTCCTCATCTTCTTGTAATGTTGCTCCACCAGCCATTACATATTCTTCTTGGTTAAGCACTCTCAATGTTCATTTCTTGAGCATTGGAGAAATGATAGCTGCGAGGTAATAATGTGCCAAGTGGCACTCAACCCTTTTGCATGGATTTTCCTATGTAACACCTCCAAGAAAAATACTATAACTCCTTAAAAGTCTTTATTCTTAGCTTGCATCAATTTCTTGGAGAGCAAGCAATGTGTTTTCCTTCTACAGGTGATCTAAGAGTCGTCTCAGAGCTTGGGATGAAGATGTGGTAGCTCTTACCCTTTGTTGATGCTATTCTCAACGTAGCATTCGCCTTACTGTTGTGCACTTATCCCCACACTATGCTCCTATTCACAAATATAGAGGTGAATCTTTATGCTTCTAAATGCTCCAATATGCTCTATCTTTTATTTTATGTAGATTTTTACTACATTGCTTGAGATTTACGTAAATATGCACGATAGAATTCCTTCGGCTCCTTTATCTTATGTAAGTAGCCTATGAGAGGCTTACTGGCATTTACGTAAGTCTTCCTTTGACTGTAGGTTCAATGCTGGAGAGAATACCCTTTTGGTGATGGAGAGCATTCACTATTTTTGGATCTTCCTTTGGCCTTTCCTCTGGTTACTTCTTCCCTGTACTTTTTGTGCCTATTATGGAACCTTTAAATCTACTTCTTTACTTGCATTTGATATAATATAGAAGTACAACACTGTATAATATAGAATCCTTATATTGCACCTTTTTCTTGCACTCTTTTGCAGGTCTGAGATTCTTATTTTTATAGCAGATTGATGAGTGCAAGCAGAGGGTTTTAAGGAAGTCTCTTTGGCTAGACTCCTTACCCTTTTTGCTTGGATAATTGATGGTGAATCCAAGCCTTGTAAATGCTATAGAACTGAAGCTTTATTTTAGTTGCACTAACCCTTAGTGCTTGGATTTGAGACTCACCAAGTCTCAATCTTAGGTTAGATATTTTTATTTTTCCTTTGTTTGTACTAACCAATTTTGGTGCCTTCTATTGGCCACTCTGAGTTGCAGGTTTATGTGCTTTAAATAGTGTCTTTAGACACTTGATCCGTACTAGATTTTGTAGCCTTTATTTGAAATCACAAAACTAATTTCTTTTGAGACTAATAATAGTGCAAATAGCTCTAACAATTTATACTTTTAATGCACTAACAAATTACACCTTATCACTCCAATATACTCTCAAGAAAATGCACTTATTCAATTCACTACAACTAATCAAGAGTAATCTCAAATGAACCTTCAAGATTTATTATATAAATTTCTTACAAGCAAGATATTAGGAGATAGTCTCCTTTTGCTTTCCAAAGTAGATAATAGGCTAGTTGATAGATTATTTACAAAATTTAAAATCTAATCAACTCCTAATGTGCAAATGAACCTTAACAAGAATATTTCTTTTTGCACACTTGAAGGCTATAATACAAATCTCCTTTTTACAACTTTAATCAACTTTAATCAGGATGAAGGTGCTTTAATAAATTTGATAAATAATTCACCTAATGAATCTACATGCATCAATAGTTGTATACCTTTTTGTGAATACTTTTGTAGATCCTTTTTTGCTTTTGTAGAGGATGTAGGCCTTGGTACCTAAGAACACCAAGTTGCTACCTTGAATAGGCTCTTGTAGTTCTTTGTAGATTGTTTTTTAATAGCTCCTTCTTCACCAATTTGATGGTATCAAACTTTCTTTCATGAGCCTAGGATTTGATGACTTTGATCTCCTCTTGTAATATCCTCCTGTTATGGATTTGGAGAAGTTTGTATCCCTGAAGCAGTGACCTCTTTCTGTAGGAGGTAATCTTCAAATCTCCTGGATTTGATAAGTGTCTTCTACTTTCAAGTATTTTTTGTTGAATTCAAGCAGGATATTCTCAAGATTTTGAATATCTTGAGGTATTCACTGGATTCTTCTTCTACTCAAATTTGGCACTCCTTGCCAAAATCTCCTCCTCTTGGGCTTGTTATCAGATGGCGATAATTTTCCCAAGTCCTTCACTATCAAGGGCTTATCCTTGGTAGTGGATTTCTCTAGTGATTTCTCCTTTGAGGATTTCTTTAATAAGGCTCTCCTAGCCTTTTACTAGATGCTCATTGAGATCTAGTCAGGGTTTTTGATCTTGCAGCTTCTCCTGGTCTTCCTAAAGACCTTATCTTCAATCTTCTGCTTCTGGAAGTGTTGGTGTTGAGATATTCTCCTGGATCTCTGATTTTTTTGCTTCTAGATATGAGCAAGACTCTCTTAGTCCTTCTTCTTCCTGTCCTAGAAGTTATTCAATGAGATCTCCTCTTGATCTCCTTTTTGCTTTAGGTACTAGATTGATTCTAAAGAAGCTTTTCTTCCTAAATTTCTTGTAGGAAGCTTTCCGACTTACTAGATCACCTATACCTGCAACAAAAATATTAGTACTAAAATATTATTTTGAATTAGATCCTTTCCTCTGGAATCTTCTTCAGGATAAAAGATATGTAAGACCTATTTCAGTATCAATACTTCTATGGTTTGTTCTTCAATGTCAAGGCTTTTATAGTCTATTTTTCAATGTCAAGGCTTCTATGGCATGTTCTTTAGTGACAAGGTTTCTATGGCCTTTTTATCTAGATCAAGGCTTATATGGCCTTTTCTTCTATATCAAGGCTTCTATGGCCTTTTCTGCTGTATCAAGGCTTCTATGGCCTTTCCTTTTGTATCAAGGCTACTATGGTTTTTTCTTCTAGTGAAGTTATTCAATATGTCAATGGAGATCTCCAATATCCAGACTTCACCATAATTCTCTACTAGAAGATTCTTCTAAAGTATTCTCCCTTCTGCAACATCTAACCTCTGCACTATGAAGGCAATTCGACCTTCGGGTAACAAAGTTGAGGTCTCCTAGCTTTTTTTTGTAGGAGGTATCCCAATCATCTAAGTATTAATTCCCTGCAAAAAGAAACTTTCATGTAAGTATTTCCAAATATCTTAGCTTCACTAGTTGATTCGTCAACCTAGTCGATCAAACGTTGAGTCTTAATATTCACGAGTTTTCCTTCAACTTTATGGAAAGACTCTAGTCCTATGCAATATTAGTATTTCTAAAATTGAGATTTCAGTCCTCACGTGTAACTCTCCCTAATTCTACCACCTAGACTCTTCTAAGAATTTTTGACTCTCACTTGTAACTGAGATGCCACATACATTGGGAGAAACCATTCACAAGATGCAAAAAGAAATAAAATAGATCTGCAAGATGACTAAAATATGCTATAAATAAAAATGGAGAAAATATTACAATAGTAGCATTGGAGGAAATGGGCACTCCATAAGATATGCTATTGCTCCATGAGGGGGCTCTGAGCTTATAGCTCACACACACTACCCTACTACATATCTACCACACACACACTGTGATGCTCCTCTATATTTTATATATTATATCTATGATCTATCTATGGCCATTATATAGGAATATAAGTTCCTTGATCGACACTCTATCTAGTTGTACAAGTGGGCATCTTGCACATTACATCTTGCACATTGACACTTGTGCATTTATTACATTGCATGAAATAATTATATAACTTCCCCCTCAAGTAACCTAATGTCCTAAGTATGTACCAAGGGAGGTACATATACATGACCCAAATAATATAATATACTCTATTTTCTAACTAATTTTCTTGCTTAACCTCTCGCCAAAAGGTTGACTGGTCTATTTTAATGGTGGCTACATACTTTAAACATTTTTTGCCTCTACCATTAGATGTATTATTGAACTTTGAGTTTTATTAGAAGCTACTTGCAAAAATATGCATTATTTCATCATAAAGCATAGTAAATTATTTTATATCCCATTTTGAAAAAGTATGAATTGTATGATTATGACCTATATCCTCTATTAAGAATTGAGCTTTTATATAATTGTTTTCATATAGTTCAAAGGTTGTGCATTGTTAATAAATTTAAAATGCAATTAAAATGTCCTTCACAATTGTTTGTATTTTTTTTATTTTTTTTGAAAATATTAAATTCAAATAGTCTAAACAAATTGTTATGGTCCTTTCCAATGCAAAACCATGAAATGTTGTATTTTTTTCCAATTTTGAAGAGATGCATAGTGATTTATCATTTTTTTCCAATTTTATAAAGATATAAAGTACAATATTTATCATCCCTCTTATCAATATTTGCATATTAGATTATAGGATTATATTGAGAACTATATGTTTTATCTTTTATTTCTTAGGCATATATTCTAGTTTAATGTTTTTTAATAAATGGGATTGAAATAGATACCATCCATATTATATCATTGTTGCATTGTTAATTTGTGAATCCCTTAACTAAAATGATCACAAGGTTAAAAGAAAACTCAAGAAACAAGTATGCTAGTTCATAGGATATCAATCTACTTTTCATGGGCAATGCTAATTTACCACTTGCTCTATGTTTCTAGAGATATAATCTCCTTTAAAAAACTTAATAAATTTTTAGGCTAAAATTGAATAAAAAAATTAACTTAAAACAATAAATCCAAAATTAAAAGAAGATGCAATATTCTCACTCTTCCCAAAGTAACCTCACACATTGTCACCACCTTCCAAATCACAAGAAACTTGAATTTTTAGACTTAAAACTTAAATATAAAAGCTTCTATAAAAATTCAATAGAAGCATATTCCATCTTATATTAACTTTATAATCAACTTAACTAGCTTCAAAATGTTTCATTAAAGGAAATTACAAATTAGATTCTTGAATGGAGTCAACAAACAAAATTAAATAATAAACAGATATAATAAAATATGATGATTTAGATTTTCAAGTCTATAACCTATAAAATTATACAATTACATATAAAAGGTTGTAAGGATAATTTATTTACTTCTAAAATTTATTCAAAAATAAATTAGTTAGTTGTTATATCTAATAATTAAAATTGTAATACAATATTATTCTTCTCTAAAATTATTTATGAATCTTCTTCCCTAAATATATTTGCCATGGAGATGAGAATTTTAAGGTTGCATCTATTTTTTTTTTTATAAGTAACTAGAATTTTATATACAAATTGGGTTTTTTAAGATGATCCCAAAACCTTATAACAAAAAGGTTCGTAGCATCGATATTTAAAGCAATTCCTTAGTACATGAAAATAAACACAAACTGAAAGGGAAAGGGCTAGAAACAACCCTTGATCCAGCAGAAAGACCAGATTCTAGTACCAACTAGTGAGGCCCACTTCGTGAAAATATCATCCTCCCATTACTGATAGTCTGGGATCCTCCCAGGGGTGGATTTAGCAGTTTGGGATCCACCTGGGGGTGGATACAGTACTCTGGTATCCTCCTGAGGGTGGATACAGTGCACCTGCCCAGACCTGCGCAGGGAGAGGGGGAAGGCCAAGAATAGCCTACAACCAAAAATCTTGCCCGAAAACCAGAAGCAGGGAATTTTTAGAAAACTAGAGAGGATCCTCGCCTAGGGATGGCTCGGGATGCAACCTAGGGTGTAGCGGAGTAGCAAGCAGTCATGAGAGCAAAGTAGTAAGCAACATCGGGATACAAGCTAGGGATCAGCAGTAGGACAGCCTGGGAGATGGCATTAGGGTCCTCAAAGAAAAATGAGAAGCCTCTGCATGAGCCTTAAAAGTGGAACAACACTACTGGGGATATATATAGGCCAATATATCCCTATGCATAGCAAGGAGAAATACGAGGAAGCTGGAAGGATCCAAGGAAAATAGCAACAAGCACAAATATAGGATTTCGAAAGCCAAAACTAGAGGAAGGAGGGACCATAGCTACAAATACACTGATCTCCCCCTAGACCAGATAATACATAAGGAATCCCCCACCACTCCAGTAGAAAGGCCCAGGAACCACCATCCTTGCTCACGAACAGATCCAGGGAACTGGGACCAAACGCCCCTGAACAAGAACTAAAACAAACAACCTGACGATCCCAGGCAGGAAGTGACAATAGGCACAAATATGGGATCCTCAAAAGCCTAACCTGGGGGAACCAGGGTCTGCATGCACTGATCATGGGTCCCCCCAAGATCTAGACATGCAACAAAAACCCTAGGAACCCCAGAAGAAGGGACCAAGATCCCCCCATCCTTGCTCATGGATAGCTTTAGGGAACTGGGAACAACCGAGGCAGAGGAAGATGCCCACATCGAAGGCCAACCAATACCCTGGGTGTCCACCAAATCGTAGATCCAGCAAAAATAAGCCTCTAAACATGAAATCAAAAAGGACCCTAACCAACAGGACGAGACCAGCCGCAACCACAAGCATCCCAAAGAGGAGTCACTGGCAGAAGAGGAAACTGGCCCCCCAAACCAACCTCGAAGTAGATAGGACCTCACAGGATGCACCAAGAAGCAGTCGAAATCCCAACCTGCCACCACCACCGACCGAGGAAGCCTTGGGAATCGGATCCACATAAAAAACCTGCAAAAAACCCTAGGGGAAAGCCTAAGGGAGATCGGGGAAGGGATCCCGAAAACATGCAAGAAACCCTA
The DNA here is from genome assembly GCA_028583015.1 of Wollemia nobilis. NCBI lineage: Eukaryota > Viridiplantae > Streptophyta > Pinopsida > Araucariales > Araucariaceae > Wollemia > Wollemia nobilis. The sequence goes on along the minus strand of JAQPPZ010004624.1, from coordinate 10,847,581 downwards.
GGAGACCCCTGGGATGCACCAGACCATGGGCTCAGGCAGGGAAACCCTGAAACTACTGGGAAAGGAGCAGAAAGTGGAGAAGGATCTCCCCCCAAGGATATCATCTGCTATAAAGCATTCCCAGAGAGGGATGAGCCAGGGACTAGGAAATAACCAAGGGAGGGGGAGCAGGACCCTCCCCTTCCCCTCCCCCTTTTCCCAACTTTCTCTAGGTTGCATCTATTTTAGATATTAATAGTTATAGTGATTAAAAAAATTTAACTCTTCCTAAACATTTTTAAATAGTTGAAAGAATTAGCATGTATGATTAGTAACCATTGTATAATTAATAGTATGTAGAAGTATAATATTTCTCTCAATCATATAAAATACATTTATTTATATTTAAGTCAATTGCATGCTTTTTATAAAATCAACCATCTTAATGCATATAAAATACATTTACTTATATTTAAGTCTATTGCATGATTTTCATTAAAAATCAACCATCTTAATGCATTTCTTCTATAAAATAAAGTTGGATTATAAAGTTTACATATACACAAAGAAGTGCATCTCTTTCTTTTCATTACTTTTAAACTATTAAATGGAGTAACAATCTAGGCCCACCAAAAGGTTCTTATTCAACTATCCACAATTTGATAACTGTCCACAATTTGATGTTATATTATTTTACTAGTCTATAGTGAGTTTAAATTTATTAATGTGTTAAGTAATTAAAATTTTGTTTTTTTTTTTTTTTATATGACTTCTACTAAAGATTATTTCCATTTATTTATTTTTTAAATCATTAAAATTTTATCATATTAATTAAATCATGTCTAACTTTTTTTTATAAAAGATTTTTTTATTTGTTTTTCTATCAAATATTTTTTTTTGTCTTCCCCAACATTATGTTTCCGCAATAAACTTCTTAATATCACTTTTATCAAAAGAGAATATCTAATTCCTCCAGTTGCCTTCTAAATTTTGAATTTTGCCAAATTGAAAATCAACACAACTAATGGCTAAAATATTTGCTACCCATTTCCTATATCTATAAATATGTTGTCTATAACAACCTATAAATTCCAAGGGGGTTATGTGGACGGGTGTAAAATAGTAGATGAGATAGTTCTTTCTCAGGAAGCCATCCATTCCATGGATATGCAAAAAAATTCCTTCCATGTTCATTCAATTAGACTTATCCAAAGCTTATGACAGAGTGGATTGGCACTTCCTTATCAAAGTTTTGAGAAAATTGGTTTCTCTCAGGATTGGATGGATTGGATTATGGGATGTATCTCTTCAGTTTTCTACTTAGTTCTTATCAATGGCAGGCCATCTAAGTCTTTCCCAGCTTCCAGAGGTATTAGGCAAGGTGACCCACTATCCCCTTATTTATTCATCATTCTTGTTGAATGTTTGGGTAGGACTATAACCAAAAAGAGAGAAAACAAAACCCTTGATGGAGTTACCATTGCTCATGGAGCTAGACATATCACCCATCTTCAATTTTTTGATGACTCTACTCTTTTAGGTAAAGCTGCAGTTAAGGAAGCTTTTAATATTAGGAAAATCATTAGCTGTTTTTCTAAGGCTACTAGGCAATTGATCAATGAAGACAAGTCTAAAGTTATTTTCTTTCACTGCTCTACTAGACAGGAATCCATGGTCTTGGATAAATTAAGATATAAGAAAATCTCCCTTTCGATCACTTATTTAGGTATTCCCATCAATATTCAAAGGCAAAAAAAAAATTTGTAATTGGTTGTTGGACATAGTCAAGAAGAAAATTGGAAAGTGGACCAACATGTGGCTTTCTTCTGGGGGTATAATCACCTTGGTAAAATCAGTCCTTCAAGCTATTTCTATTTATGTTTCTTCTGTGTTGAATACCCAAAGGTTGTTCTTCAAGAACTGGATCAAATCAGTCATCGGTTCCTTTGGAGTGGTACTAAGGAGAAAATAAAATGGGCCTTGGTGAAATGGGACACTTTATGTCTTCCTAAGAATGAAAGGGGGTTAGTATTCTGGTATTTTGTTAATAACAACAAAGCTTTAGCTACTAAATTATATTAGAGGATGCTGCATAACCCCAATGCTCTTTGGGCCAATAATCTTCGTGCTAAATATGTTGAGAACAAAAGTCTTGAAGACCTTGTTCACTATCAATTGCCTACCAAAGGTTCTCCCATTTTAGCAGTTCTTAATACTGGTGAGGATTTGATAAAGAAAAATTTATTTTGGATCATTCATAATGGTCAACAGGTAAATTTTTGGACAGATTCTTGGGATGGTCACAAGCCTTTGATAACTCAGTTTCTCGATTGGAGGCCTTGGATGGAGGAGCTTCGTCGAGCTAACTGGATAAAGGTGGTTAATTATTGTCGGTACCATACTGGTAATTCAAAGGTTGGTAGATATTGGATCCCTATGGAGGACTGGCCTATTCAAATCCCAGAAAGGCAAAGACAAGATATCCAAGGCATCCAAGATATCTTGGTCCCATGAAAATGATTATTTTGGATGGAAAAACACTACTAAGGGTGAGTATTTAGTTGCTCAAGGTTATTTGACCTTATGCCATAATAATCCCAACCAATCATCTGACATCTTTTCTCAGTTGTGGGCTCAAAAGTTTTGGCCTAAAGTGAGGTTCTTTACTTGGCTTTTATTGCATCGTAGGGTGCTTATTGGTGAGCAACTTATGAAGCGTGGTTTTCATGGCCCTTTTATATGTGAAATGTGTAGAAAGAATGTAGAAAATCTTAGTCATATTTTTATTGAGTGTACTTTAACCTCTGAGCTATGGAGGAGAATGGCCACTTTACTTGGCTTACAGTGGTCCAAATTTTTTGCTTTTGAACAGCTTTGGAGGGATTGGCCTAAACAAGAGGGTGTCGATCATTTTATAAGGCAATTAGTTTGGATTGGTTCTACTTCTTTGGAATATCTGGAATGAAAGGAATAGTCAAATTTGTAATCAATATAGGAAGGATATTCACTATATTTGGCAAAATATCATTGCCAACTTAGTTGAATTAGTCTAACAGCTCCTTAATCACCCCCAAAACTCCCACCAAAGATGGTATCAAGTGATGCAAAGATTGAATATTAACTCCTCTAAGGGAAACCACCTTAAAGAGAATGTGAGCAATTGCAAGATGAATAGAACAAGGAACTGGCAACCTCCTCCTAAGGATTTTCGAAAATTCAATACCGATGGAGCCTCTAGAGGGAACCCTGGAAAAGCTAGTGTGGGAGGAATTCTTAGACTTTCAGATGACTCCCTTGTTTTTAATTTTGTTGAGATTTTGGGTATTCTTTCCAATAACCTTGTTGAGGGGTATGGTATCCTTAGAGGCCTTCAAGAGGCTACTAATATTAGATGGTAAAATGTGCTAGTTGAGTCTAAATCTCAACTCATGATTAATATTTTGAATACTCCTAAGAATCATAAGGTTGATTGGAGAATAAAAATAATTATTGAGAAGATTCAGTTAATCCAGATGGAATTTTTGAAAGTTGAGTACAATCATGTGGTCAGAGATCAGAACAAGAGTGTTGATGCTTTAGCTAATTGGGCTTTGGACAAAGGTGATCTTACTTGCTATGGTCATCCTCGTAGATGGTGGAATTCACAAATACTTCTCTTTATCATTTCTTTGGATGGATCCAGTTTTGGAGGTACCTAGTTTCTTCTTGCTTTATTTTTGCTTCTCTTTGGTTCGGTCAGGGTAGTTTAGTTTTTTGAGGTGTGTGTTTTTTTTTTGGTTTGTTTTTATGTTTTTTGTGTTGTTTTTTGTTGTTATTGTGTTTTTATTGTTTTGTGTTTTTTTGTGTGTTTTTTTTGTTATTGTTCTTGTGTTTTTATTTTTCTTGTTCTTGTGTTTCTGTATGTTTGTGTTTATTGGTGTTTTTTGGTTTTGGTGTGAGTATTTTCTATGTTTTTGTTTTTTGTCTATTGTTGGTCATTTTTTTTGTTTTATTTTATTTTATTATTTTTTAAGGTTTTGGTTGTTTTTGTTTTTCATGTTTTTGTTGGTTGTCTTTGTTTCTTTCTTTTTTTTTGTCATGTTTATTTTTTTTATGTTGTTCTTGTGTTTTTTATGTGTGGTTCATATTGTGTTTTCCATTTTCATAATTATTATTATTTATTTGTGGGATTAGCCCCACTCCTCATTAACACTTGCGATTATTGTTTTTGTTTCCCATTTATGTATCCCTTTTAGCTTCCTTTTCTCTTTGTTTTTGCTTCTTGTGTCTTCCTTTCTTTTTTATTCTCACCAACTCTTTCATGTTCATCAATCTATTCGAATTTTCACACTTTCCATAGTGAGACTTATCATCTATAGGTTAGTCTTGCTTTGAAGAATCCAAAGTGCAAGGAACAACCTTAAAAGAACTTTCTTCTTTATGTTGCCCTAGAAATCTTAAAGTGCAAGAAAGTGCATTTAGAACAATAGTTGATATTCTAAATGTTGGAGGAACAATTTGAATGACAAATTTAATAATCAACCAGGACTCTTCACTTGTACTATAATCACAACAGTTGATTGTATGAAAATATCACCTAAATGACAACACTTGGTCTATGACTTTCACCTTGCATCTAAAACTTAAAAGGAACAATTAAAAACCTATCTACTACAACAATAAATAATGAAAACACATGCAATATACATACAATAACAATAGTAGATGATAAATGAGCATGACCAAATCTTGCATTAACAATAGCCTGTATGATTAAGTACGCACATATTTGTATATATATTGCAATGTCAGTATGGATTATCTCCTTCCAACACCTACATGCTTCAGCCAACAACCACCAACCAACCTCACAACGACATCCGCATACTTTGACCAACCACAACTACTACAATCACCATCTGAATGAATGAGGGGATGGTTTTAGTTATACAAGTAAAATTAGTTGCAACCTTCAACAAATTCGCACCTCATCATTTTCTTAAATTAAATTTGAAATATGTTTGGCTTATATTTACATTTCACTTCATGAGTTAGTTTATGACTCAATCGTACATAAATTAGCATTGCATATTATCATATGAAATATTACTTTATGGCTTTCTTAATTATATGTACACATATTTCGTCAAACACTTGTCGTACAAACTACAAAATAACAAAGACTGAGATAAATTATTTACTATTTACATAGACATCAATTTGCTTGCTACATCTATCCCCTCTATTTTTTGGCATCATTGACAACACATGAGTTGAACAGTGGGGATAGAAGCATTGAACATGTACTAGAATATTTTGTTGCACTCCTTCAAATTTATCTTATTTTGAATATCCTCTGCAACTGTCACTACTTCAAATTGCTACCCACAACACATTATTTTCTAATTGCTCACTCAACTTTTCATAATCAACCACATCAACTTAACCAACATGACAGGCAACGCCCATTTCAACTTTTGTTGAGATTCAATGGGGTGGGAGCCCCTTATAGGGTCAAGGGACAATGCCCCTTGTGAAGAACACAATCTTATACTGAGAGGGACGGGTGAACAGTATAAGACCAACTTTTACTTTTCTTTCTGAATGATAACAACAATAATATCAATGCAGTAAAATAAACATTGCACAAATCATCACACATAAGAAACATAGATTTAACATGGTTCACCCAATGTGGGCTATGTCCACGGAGAAAATATTTCTAAATTTTTTCAACAAATCTCTTGGGAACCAAATCCCTATTACAATGCTTATGGACTTCTATCTAAAGGAGAACTCAATCCCCTATGCTCAAGTTCGTGGATACCTATCCATAGTAGAACTCTATCCCCTCTGCTTTGGTTTGTGGATCTCTCTCCATAGGATAACTCTATCCCCTCTACTCTAGTTTATGGATCTCTCTCCATAGGATAACTCTATACCCTCTACTCTGGTTTGTGGATCTCTCTCCACAAGATAACTCTATCCCCTCTCCTCTAGTTTTTGGATCTCTCTCCACAGGAGAACTCTATCCCCTTTGCTCTGGTTTTTGGATCTCTCTCCACAGGAGAACTCTATCCCATCTACTATGTTTTGTGGATCTCTTTTCACAAGATAACTCTATCCCCTCTGCTATGGTTTACTCCAAATCCAGCTCAACACTCTGCTTAAAAACTGCTTCAAGCCTTCACACAAGGTTTGCTCAACTCTATACCAATATCTGCTCAAATCATTGCTCAACATTACCCCAAATCTGCTCTCTATCTCTTCCCAAATCTGCACACATTACATGCACGAATCTACCTCAAATTTGCTCTCTATTTTTACCTAAATCTTCATAAAACTTCGTTGCTCTCTGTCTCTACCAAAATATGTACCAAACCTCATTACAAGGTTAGCACAAATCTATCTCAAACTTGCTCTCTATATCTGCCCAAATCTGCACCAAACCTCGTTACAAGGTTAGCACAAATCTGCCTCAAACTTGTTCTCTATCTCTGCCTAAATCTACACCAAACCTCGTTACAAGGTTAGCACAAATGTGTCTCTAACAACCTGCACAAATCTGCCTCAAACACATGCACAAATCTACTCTAACATATGCTCAAATATGATCACTAAAAATGCTCAATCAATCCCAAATCTTGCACACAAATGATGTTCAAAACAATGTTTGTATCCTTTCAAAAAAAAAAAATTCAACTAGGCAATTCAAACATATTCTACCTAGAATTCATTTAACTTGAACATATAGAGAATGATATGTACTATCAAATACCCAATATGTTCTTCACATTCACAAATATTGCATTCATCCAATTCAATCTATACCTCTTGCAAATATCTTTCAAATCAAATCAAACTAGTGTATAACTTTGCTTCACAAAACTGGTTTATCTTTCTTGCAAATTTGCTCTCAAGGATCAAACACAATAATGCACAAATTTATTTCACAAGATTGATCTCAAACACTTCACAATTATTTTCTCAAACCAATGCTCAAAATGTTTCATAATGATGTACAAACTTGGTCTCAACCCTAGCACAAGTATTTCATATTTCTTTCAACAATGAAGCACATGTACGTCTCAAACCCTAATACAATTATTTCTACTTTATTTCAACAATAATGCACAATTTGTTTCACAAACCTTAGCTCAAAATTTTCCAACAATTCACATATGTAATCCTTATTTCTCCACCTTATAATTCAAAAATATTTGCTCAACCAAACACATTAGAGAAGGAATAATGTCAACATATCTCTTAACTTGCTTTGATGAAGATGTGCCCTCAAAACCTATTCCAAAATAATTTCATTTTTGCCACTTCAAGAAGTTAGCCAATCTTCTTTTCAAAACAATCACAAAACTTTTCTTCAAATATGTGCTCAAAGATACTCTATAATTTCTCTTTAGTCTTGTAAATATAAAGCTTTGAATTTTAAGACTAAAACCTCAAACTTCTCTTTTCTAAGGTGTGCCAAAATACAAATATCAATAGACTTAAATTACACCTTATTTCTCCTTTCTAAAGAGCCAATACAATATATCAACAATACAAAATACAAATTAATTAAAAACTAATTACACCTTATCACTCCTCATTTTTGCATATACAAAATAACACCTTAACAGATTGCAATTTCTCCTTTTCTATTTTCTTCTAAAACATTTGCCAAAATACAAAAAAAATTATTGCCCTTATGACTCCCTAAGCCAAATAGTGTGCACAATGACCAAACATGACTTATGCCTCCTAATGATTCAACCTTAGACAACAAAAAAATAATTTTCTTTGCGCTTACCAAAACCGCCGCGAGTGAGAATCAACCTCGACACCTCCTGCATGCCCATGCTATGGTGTCACTTAGGATACCGCTAGGCCAGCTGCCCGTATAGGAACATATATGCACAATTCAACTTTTAAACCTTTCGGTGAATCCTCTCTATCAAAAAAAACGTGAAAAAATATCATCACCGAGTTTCGACCCTAAGACCTCCTACCAGCACTGCGTCTTAGCACTGCCTAGACTACCGCTAGGCCAACCGCCCACTTGAGAAAAAATGCCCACAATATTATCCTTATTCACATTGTCCTCTCTCCTTTGAAATTTTGTCTTCTCCCTTCTCTATTTCTCACACTTGCACACGAGGGAGATCGATTTTTCATTAATCGAAAAAACATTACAAAGTGAATGATTTTTAATCCATATTTATATGGATTTCACCTCCTTTCTTGACATCGGCGCTTATATTAAAATTTTCATTTGAAACCTTCGAACACGTTGGCGCCAAACCCATCTTGAGTTTAAATTATAATATAAAAATATTATAATAAACTTTTTAACTTCCCTTGCAACACTTGAACCTTTGTCTTCAATTTTTTTATCCCAAATATTATAATATTATCTCTTTTAAGCCTTAGTCACTTAAACTTGCTTTCTTTTTTAACCATGGTCTTAAACTTGGGTCTTCAAACCTTTTTAAACTTGGGCCTTCAAACCTTTTATTCAATTACTTAGAACTTTGTCCCAAGTGCTTTGAGATGAACCTTGCCTTGCCTTCTTTTGATATCAACCTTCTGACATCAATTACTATGCACCTTTGACATTAATGACAACTCATTATTCTTAATATTTCCAACATCTTGTGGGGTCGAGGGATAGACCCTTTGCATGTGCTTTTTCACAATACAAGGTGAGGTTGAGGGGCATCATATTCACAAGGTTTGGGGCAATTCCCTAAAACCTCAACAACAAACCCATTGAAACATTTACTGTTTGAGCTGATATTTTTCCTTATTTGCACTTTGGTAGCCTTTCCTTGACCCACTTAAATAGCTCCCCCTTGGCTTTGAATTATTTCTCTCTTGCTCCAAATGATTGTCATTTTACCTCTAATGACCCTACCTTAGCCTCTAATAGACATCCATTTCCTTGTATGGCACCTCCTTGTATGATAGCTCCTTGAACAACACCTCCTTGTATGACAAGTCCTTGAATGATACCTCTTTGTACATCTCCTTATACGACTTCTCCTTGTCGACACCACTTGTATAGTAGCACTCGTCGATACCACTTGTATGACAATTGTTAATACTCTAATTGTATGACAACTACTTCAATACTCAAGTTGTATGATAGCTTCATGATACTCAACTTGTACGACACTTTCTCAGGCGACATTGGTAACTCGTTATACGACTTTACAACTTTCGAATGACCCTGGTCCAACCAATCAAATTTTTAACACTCTCTCTTCATCATCTATAGCATTCACTTTATTTTTTGCATCACTTTCTTTCTTGTCTACATCAACCACTTATGTAACTTCTTGCATAGTTTCAACTATATGCTAGATTTTTTCCTCTTCAATTGTAATCAAATTTGCCTCCTCAATTGTGATCAGGTTCAAGTTGACCTCAAAAATAATCAAGTTCACCTCATTTGCTTCCTGGCTAGGGTTGTGATTCTTCTCTAGTGCTTCAAACTATGTATGCATCACTGGTTCATCTTGGCTCGTAGCACTTTGACATTCATGTGTGAAATGTTCCCATAAATGGCATCATCAATATTGCACCACGGGTTTTCCCTCAGTATCATATGCAATTATGTTTCTTCTAATTCTCTGACATTTGTCATAGAATGTATCACCAATAGCATCCCCCTTGATACAATCTCCCTTTGTGTTGTATAAATTGTAGCAATGATCTTGCACTCTCAGAATCACACCTATCCTCGAAGTCGACATTCTTCTCTTTAGATTCACGTCCTTCATTGACTTCTCAACCCTAGCACTTCAACAATGAACTACTCTCATTTTCAAATTAATCCTCTCGTCAAAATCACTCTCAACCTCAAAATCATTATCATCTTCAAGGTCACATTCTTCTGCATTAATATGACCCCAAAACTTTTTAGTTCTTGTATCACTTTCCAAGTTCAAGGCCTATTCCAAGGTCTCTTGATATGATATCAAAAGGACCATCCTGATCTTCTTCCAATATGTAGGAAGAAGTCCCTTTATGAACCACCTCCTCTTAAATGTGTCTCATGGATCTTCCTCCAAATGGGTAAACAACCTACTCAATCTTAGGTTGTACAAACAAGTATGCTCTTTCTCACCTTGTTCCATTTGATAAATTTTAGCAATGACCACATTGTCATTATGGAACCAAACTTCTTTCATGCATGCATCGTGCAACTCTTCCCATGTCTAGTATTCACCCTTTGGCAATCTCATGTTCTAGTCCATTACGACTCCATGAAATTTCGCAAGGAATAACCTCCTCCAATCTGCATTAATATCCTACCCAATCACTTTCTACATCATGAGGCAAATATTCCAATGCCTAAATGGGTCTTCTATTGCTCCTCCATGAAACATTGAGCACTTACCAATATGCCCAAACTGACCTTTGTTGTGACAAGTTGACTTAACCTTGATAGTAGTTGTTCATGCATCTCTTCTTTATCACTCATATCATTGGTTTGAACTCTTGGATTCATTATATCATTTGCCAAACATCGGTTACAATTTATAGGATGAGAGAAGACAAACTTGGGATCAACAATATTTGGAGCTCCATTATTCTCTGAAGCAAAATCAACTAACAAAAGTTTATTCCTAACATAGACAAAGTCCAAATAAAGCCTTATTCTAGAATGACTCCTAAGTTAGCTACGTAGAAAAACATATGCCAACTAAACTATAGGGAGAAATTACACTCATATTTCAACATTCTCCCCCTTAAAGTTGAGAGGGTTGACAAGATAGTCTCTCAGCTTTATATATTGAGCTTTAGCAACCCCTTTGGTGAAGATGTCCGCCATGTTGTCCAAAGTGTTGCAATTTCTAAGCTCAACCATCTATTTCTCCACCATGTCTCTAATGAAGTGATACTTCATGTCAAAGTACTTAGACCTGTTATGGTGGATAGGATTATGTGCCAACTGAATGGCACTCATTATCACAATACAATCTAGTAGGAACACTTTGTCTCTCTCCTATTTCTTCAAGAACTTTTCTCAACCATAAGGCTTGGGTACTAGTATTTGTGATTGCTATGTACTCAGCCTTAGTAGATGATAATGCTAAAACAGTCTACTTTTTAGAACTCCAAGTAATTAGTCCTGACCCAAGACTAGTAGATGATAATGCTAAAACAGTCTGCTTTTTAGAACTCTAAGTAATTAGTCTTGACCCAAGACTAAAACAATTCCCTTAAGTAGATTTTCTATCATCTATATTTTTTCCCCAATCACTATCACTAAAGCCAACTAATTTTACAGAATTACATTTGTGGTAATGGATCCCAAAATCCAATGTACCCTTTACATATCTCAAAATTCTTTTAGTTTCTTGTAGATGAAGTTCAAATGGATCATACATATACCTTGAAACAAGAGAAATTGCATATTGAATATTCGGCCTTGTGTTGGTGAGGAACATTAGAATCCCAACCATGCTCTTGTAAGTGGTCATATCAACTTTTGGTGCTCCATATTCTTTGCTCAATTGGATCCCATGACCCGTTGGAGTTGCAAAAGACTTGCATTGCTCCATAGCAAATTTCTTTATCGTATCTTGAGCATATTTGTGTTGACATATGAAGATCCATTTACCTGTTTGATGTACCTCCATGCCTAGGAACTAATGCATCAAGCCTAGATCTTTCATTTCAAATTATTTCATAATGGAGTTTTTGAACTCCTTATTCATATTAGCACTACTACCCATTAATAGTAGATCATCCACATATAAGCATACAATGAGAATGTCTTTACCTTGTTTCATGTAGTAAATAGTAGGTTCACTTTTGCTCCGAGTGAACCCATACTTCTGAAAGTAGCCATCAATGCGTGAGTACCATGCCCTTGGTGCTTGCTTGAGGTCATACAATGCTTTCTTCAGTTTGTAGACAAGGTTCTCCTTACCTTGTTCTTCAAAACCTTGAGGTTGTTGTACAAAAACCTCTTCATTCAAGTACCCATTAAGGAAGGCACTTTTAACATCCATGTGTTGAATTTTCCACCCTTTGTGGGTAGTCAAAGAAAGCACTAATCTGATGGTCTCCTATCTAGCAACAGGAGCAAAGGTCTCCTCATAGTCAATCTCATACTTTTGAGTAAACCCTTTTGCTACTAGCCTTGCCTTGTGTCTTTCAATGCTCCCATCAGCATTGAACTTGGTCTTGTAGACCCATTTACATCCAACACATTTCTTGCCTTTATGAAGCTCCACTAGCTCCCAACTATAATTCTTTTTTATAGAGGTCATTTCCTCTTTCATGGCCTGTTGCCATACATCATGAGTACATGATTTTTCATAAATAGATGGCTCTAGCTATACACTAGTCATTAAAGCATAGTTTACAACATCACCCTTAGGCTCTTAAGAGTCATCATCACCATACATGTGCAAATTTTCAAGTCTTTTCAAAATTGCATTCATCTCACTAGCTTGGCTTCTAGTGTACCTTTTTTAGAAATTCTTATCCAACATTTGAAAAGAAGGATGGTGTTGAATTTTTCTCTTACCTCTTGATGGAGAATCAATATCCATTGGTTAAGAACTAACTGATCTTTGTGGAGGACTTAAAGTAGCATCAGTTGTACTTGAATTAGTACTCATACTTGGGCTTGGAGGAGGAGTTCGTTTGCTATTTTTGGGCTGTACTTGCTGCACTTGGGAGGAACTTGCATCATGAGATCCATCATCAACAAAAAGTTTTTAATGACCCCATACTCCCCCTTCATCAAAAATCACATCTCTCAAAATTAAAACTTTATGTGTTTTTGGATTGTAGAGCCTATATGCCTTTGAAGACTCACAATATCCAACAAAAATACATGCTTGACTTTTGGGGTGAAGTTTCTTTCTTTGCTCATCAGGAATGTGGGCATATGCAAGACAACCAAAAACCTTAAAGTGGTTTACATTTGGCTTTTTGCCATTCCATCCTTCATATGGAGTGATCCCATCTAAACTAGAAGTAGGACTCCTATTAAAAATGTAAACACTGGTTCTAACACCATCAGCCCAATACATGTTACTAAGATGCTTAGTTTGAAGCATTGATCTAGCCATTTCTACAATAGTGTGGTTCTTTCTTTCAGCCACACCATTTTGTTGTGGGGTTTAGGCAGTTGTGAATTGCCTTTTGATCCCACAATATTTACAAAATTTTAGAAAGGCATTAGATGAATACTCACCTCCTTTATTAGTCCTTAGACTTTTTGCAACAAACTCACTTTGATTCTCTACATTATTTTTGAAATCTATAAAACAATCAAAAGCTTCATATTTAGTTTTCAAAAAATAAATCCAACACATTCTAGAGAAATCATCAATGAAAGTGATAAATTAAGAGTTGTTACCCATGATTTTGGTTTGCATTGGACCATAAATGTCTAAATGCACCAATTGTAGAGGATGGCTTACTCTCCATGTTTGTCCTCTTAGAAAATTTGATCTTGAGTGTTTTCCCAAAGAACATCCTTCACACACCTCCTTGTGCTCTTCAACTTTTGGAAGTCCACTCACCATAGCTTGAGAAAACATTTTCAAGCTTGCAAAATTGAGATGACCAAATCTCAAGTGCCAAAGCACACTTGAATTAGAAATTGCAATACTAGCAAGTTCAGCACCTCCTTGTTCCTCAAACTTAAGAGGAAACAACCTATTCTTTGTCATAGGTACTTGTGTAACAACTCTATTACAATTGTTTTTATCAAATATTACACATTTTCCATCATCAAAAATAAGTCTATAATTCTTCTCCATCATTTGTCCAACACTAAGCAAATTATGTTGGAGTTTGGGAGTGTAATAGATGTCATTTACCTTCTTGGTGCCTTTGTTTGTTGGAACCTCCATGGCTCCAATTCCTTCAACTTGTAGTGCCTTGTCATCTCCCAACTTTATCTTTGATTTGTAGGTGAAATCCATGGTAGAAAATAGCTCTTCTTTTCCACTCATATGATTGGAACAACCAGTATCCAAAATTCAGGTTTCATTAAGACTTTGAAATGATTTTCCATAGGTTAGAAACAAATTTGAAGGACCTTCTTCTTCTCCATAGTTTCCATATTTACCTCTCCCTTCTTGAGAAGGCTTGGACCAAAAATCTTTTGCAAAATGACCAAGCTTACCACAATTGTAACAAGCTTTCTTTAATTTATCACATCCTCTTCCTTAATTTCCACTTCTTCCTTGATTGCCACTTCTTGAGCTACTTCTTCCTTTGCCTCTCCTTTGTCCTCTTCCTTGACCTCTTCCTTGTCCTCTTCCTTCACCTTCCTTGGATGAGAAAGCTTTGTCATAACCTCCATAGCTTGCTGATGTAGAACCTTGTAGTCTCTCTTCATGAGACATCAAAGAACCAATTAGAGCATCAAAAAAGAGTTTAGAAAGATCTTTTGACTCCTCAATAATAATAGCTATATGGTTCCATTTATGAAGAAGTGTTATCAACACTTTCTTCACCACTAAAATTTTGATGTCTTCTCCAAGGGTTTGCATTTTTTTTACAATGGATTTCACTCTAATACAATAATCACCTACATTTTCATCATTTTGTATTTTTAGATTTTCAAAATCCCTCTTCAAGGTTTGAAGCCTCACTTGCTTCACTTGATCACTACCTTGATAGCTATCTTTCAAGGCTTTCCATGCTTCTTTGGCTGATAAACAAGAGGCAATCCTTGGAAATATGCTCTTCTCCAAAGCTGCTTGGAGATGATAAAGGGCAGATGAATTCTTCTTTTGGGCATCCTTCTTGCTGGTTTTATCTACTGCACTTAAGGTTGTCCAATCTGTAGGTTCTGCATAACCTTCTTCGACTATATCCCATAGTCCTTTGCCAAAGAGTAAGATCCTCATCTTGATGGACCAATACTCATAATCCAAACCATTGAACTCAGGAATGAGCAGATTATTGTTAGAAGCCATTGATCCTAATTACTCAAAACTTTGAAATAAAAAAAACCTTTCTTTTTGTCTTACTTGCAACAAAAATTTAGCAGAAAAAATATTTCAAAATACAATTATTTCAAAACTGACAAATATGTTTGCAAACAATAACTTACAATGTCTTCAGAAATGACTACAAATGCAATTTTTTTCAATAATATGGAAACCTCCTCACAGTAGTCTTCACAGCATCAAATTTGCTTTTACCAGTGACATGACTTATCACTTCTCCAAATAAACACAGCACATTGTATTTCACAGCAAACTATTTCATCTTATTTTGCAGCAAATAGCAGCAGCACAGTCTTCGTTCTACTCACAATGTTTTCTCTCAACGTCGGACGACACTAAATAACTGCACAGCGTGTTTGAGGTAATAGAGGCATCTTTGCTTTCCTCGCAGACCTGGCTGAATGCGTCAAAACTTCACACAGCCATAGCGCAGGACTTTCACGAACTCCAATTACAACCAGGAATTTCATGAACTCCACCCATTTATAGCACGGGACCTCTCACAGCGTGAATTTCAAAAACTTTGCTCTGCCTCCGAGCAATCGTCATGTCGTCGTCCCACATGTCGACACTCGTGTTTTTTCATAAACTTGGTTTGCCCTCCAGCGATACGAATTAGAGGGTTCCTCAACGTATTATTTGACGTTGTGCTCTCATTTCCAAATGAATTTCCAAACAGTAATACTTACTACATTCGAAACGCTGTCCTTCCACGATTTTCCACAAAGAGACCAACACGATCTCAACTTGATGGTGCTCCTCCTTTGACTTTCAGTATTCCAAGCTCACAGCAACCAAATGTTCATAAAGTACATCGTTGTTGTCGTCTATCGACCACACTTGACACAACGATTCAGTAGGTTTCAATAATAATTCTCGATCGATTCAAAGCAATGCATTTGGCTCCCTGTCAAAACATTGTCTCCATGACGTTCGCTCACAGTTGAACCAATCGCAATTCTAATATGCATACAGCATTGGTTTTGACTGTCACAGACGTCCAACTCTCACGCGCTACCTAAAATGCACATTTTTTTTTGTTTCATCTGACATCTTTCAGGATCCTCACACCATCTAAAAATGCATCGACAGGAAAAATTTCACAGACGTCTTCACACAGATCACTCTCCACGTAGGCAAAATGCGTCGGGACCTCTCATAATTCAGACATCTTCACACATATCACTCTCCACGTAGGCAAAATTCGAATGCAGCTCTTCTCCATGCATATCACTCTTATGTGATGTGGTCAAGCTTTCAACAGCGTGATACTCAATGCATCACGGACTTCTGACGTATAATTTGTATATGTGCGCAGGTAAAAAAATTTATTCACTATACCTGACGAACTCACCAAAAAACAGTGTGGTATTCAACACGTCACGTGCTTTTGAGCATGTTTTTTTTTTAAATCGGCGTTGAATGTCCCTCCACGATTCGTTGCCTATCTTCGCAGCCTCCTTGCAACTGCAAATCGCGTCTCCATCTTAAACCAATCCAAAAAGAGGTTTTGATAACACTAGGTTGAGGATGCAAATGCTGCAAAGTTGAATGTCTCCTTCAGAACACCCACGAACAAGCCACAAATGCGCTCTAAATCATGGTCATATGATGTCTCTCAGCACGCACAAACCTGTCAACAGTGTCACATCATGATTTCCTTTGCGGAATTCTCCTCTCGCAGCTTCCTCCAAACTAGCATCACAACTAAACTCACAATGTTGTGATGGACAATCTCGCAACCTTGATGTTTGGAGTACTTCCCTATCAGCTTTGATACCACAATGAACTCTTGGATTCATTATATCATTTGCAAAACATCAGTTACAATTTATAGGATGAGAGGAGACAAACTTGGGCTCAACAATATTTGGAGCTCCATTATTCTCTCAAGCAAAATCAACTAACAAAAGCTTATTCCTAACATAGACAAAGCCAAACAAAGCCTTATTCTTAGGAGTAGAATATGTTAGAAATATTGTTTAATCCAAATCCCCTACTCTGTCATCGCCGCTGGAATGTCCCGTCTGACAGAGGAAGTATGGGCGAAGTTGAGGGAGCAGGTGAAGACCGTATGCCTCCAGGCTGGCCTCGGGAGTCGCGCCAAGCCAGCACCGACCCCCTGCAGCTATAAATGCCGGCCCCTGAGCACGTATTAGGAATTCTGGGCAGCAGCCCCAGTTTCCCTGCACACCAGCTGTGCAGGCGATCCGGCGGCAAGCCTTGCCGCTGTTGCACGCACAGAAAGGGTTCGGGGGTTCTTGCTGCTCCTTAGCGCAGAACCGTCCCTGGCAGTTTAGCAGACCCTTCTCTATCGCGGTGCAGATCTCTTTGTTTGCCCAGCAGTTCGCACTACAGTTGAGTTCAGGCGGCAATGTCCGCAGTTGTAATCGCTCAGTAGGAGCCATTTCTGAGTTCGGGTTTTGGGGGTTTATTCCGCAAGCGGCAGTTGCCGCAGATGTAAGGCTCCGCAGAGCCAGTTCCCCCTTTTGCTCCCTCCCCTGTTTAATAATACAAACCCTAGTTTATTCCGCCTGTGTTTGTCAGCCTGTAACAGGGCCTGTCAATAGATCCTCAGATTTTTTTCGCATTTAATTTGTTTGGTTTAAGTTTATGTTTCTAACATGGTATCAGAGTGAGGAGACAGTGACAACAGGCGAGGTCGGGAGATGCTGCATGGAGAGCAGCCATGAAATGCTGATGGAGGGTAGCATGGGTTTGGTGCTGTCGACAGCAAGTTCACCAACGAGAGTGATTCGGGCGTTAAAGACCACCTGGTTCGAGGTTCGAACTGCGCAGGACGCAGGACCAGCTCTAAGCATCGGGAGGGGCCAGCTCCAAGCTTCGGAGCAAATTGCAGACTATGCTGGGAGAAAGGGCGAAGTCTGTCAACAGTGCCGGGCGTAGTCGGTTGTCGCGGTCGAAGTTCGATCAGCAAACAACGAAGTGCGTTCAGAGGCCAACGCGAGCTTCGCTTGCACACTCCGTCAGTTATTTGCCGAAGTCCGACAGTTCGGACTGCGCAGGGCGCATGGCAGCCAATGAATGTTTTGATTTCCACTCGCCGTCAGTCGTCGATGGACGGACTGCGCTGGGAGCAGGACGATAATCGAACGTCGCCGCGTGAAGTTCGTCGCCGCGTGAAGTCTGTCGCCGCGCGAAGTTCGTCGCCGAGCGAAGTGCGTCACCGCACGAAGTCTGTCGCCGTGCGAAGTCTGTCGTCGAGCGAAGTTCTTCAATCGCTGCACAGTGCGGACTGCGCACGGAGAATTGTCGAAGTCCGACTTCGGGGGCGCAGTGCGTAGGTTGAAATATTTTTGAAGTTTTTTGTGTGTTAGTGGAATTTGGATTAAGGGAGGCTGTTAGAAATATTGTTTAATCCAAATCCCGTACTCTGTCACCGTCGCTGGAATGTCCCGTCTGACAGAGGAAGTATGGGCGAAGTTGAGGGAGCAGGTGAAGACCGTATGCCTCCAGGCTGGCCTCGGGAGGCGCGCCAAGCCAGCACCGACCCCCTACAGCTATAAATGCCGGCCCCTGAGCATGTATTAGGAATTCTGGGCAGCAGCCCCAGTTTCCCTGCACACCTGCTGTGCAGGTAATTCCTAAGTGAGAGGATCCGGCGGCAAGCCTTGCTGCTGTTGCACGCACAGAAAGGGTTCGGGGGTTCTTGCTGCTCCTTAGCGCAAAACCGTCCTTGGCAGTTTAGCAGACCCTTCTCTGTCGTGGTGCAGATCTCTTTGTTTGCCCAGCAGTCCGCACTACAGTTGAGTTCAGGCGGCAATGTCCGCAGTTGTAATCGCTCAGTAGGAGCCATTTCTGAGTTCGGGTTTTGGGGGTTTATTCCGCAAGCGGCAGTTGCCGCAGATGTAAGGCTCCGCAGAGCCAGTTCCCCCTTTTGCTCCCTGCCTGTTTAATAATACAAACCCTAGTTTATTCCGCCTGTGTTTGTCAGCCTATAACAGGGCCTGTCAATAGATCCTCAAATTTTTTCCGCATTTAATTTTTTTGGGTTAAGTTTATGTTTCTAACAGAATAAGGCTTTGTTTGGACTTTGTCTATGTTAGGAATAAGCTTTTGTTAGTTGATTTTTCTTGAGAGAATAATGGATCTCCAAATATTGTTGAGCCCAAGTTTGTCTCCTCTCATCCTATAAATTGTAACCGATGTTTGGCAAATGATATAATGAATCCAAGAGTTCATTGTGGTATCAAAGCTGATAGGGAAGTACTCCAAACATCAAGGTTGCGAGATTGCCCATCACAACATTGTGAGTTCAGTCATGACGCTATCTCCTACTTGGATACAAGATTGATGCAACATCCCTGCACCCTAGGACTGAAAGTTTCTCATAGCATGACCTTACTCCTTAAGGGCAACCGAAGTAAAGCAAAAGCTCAACTTCTCCCTGGTTACAATTTTAGTAAGCATATCAACAAAATTTTGGGAACTATGAATCTTACCCCACTTTACCAAACCATCCTCCATTGATGATCGAATGAAGTGATACCTCAACTGAACGTGCTTTGTCCGTGAGTGAAAATCAGAGTTCTTTGCTAAATGAATGGCACTTTGGTTGTCACTCCAAAGTGTCCCATATCCTTGCTCCTGATCCAGCTCCTCAATCAACCTTTGAAGCCATATGAACTCTTTGGCACCTTTCGTGATGGCCACATACTTAGCCTCCATAGTAGAAAGAGCTACAACATGTTGTAGCTTGGATATCCAACTCACTATTGTACCTCCAACTGTGAATACATACTAGTAGTGCTCCTCCCACTATCCAAATCACCTGCCATATCTGAATCCACATAGCCCTTTAACTCAACTTTGGAACCTCCAAAATTCAAACAAAATTTTGAATTCCCTTTCAAATACCTGAGTATCCATTTCATTGTTTGCCAGTGAGATTTACCTGGATTACTCATATACAGGCTCACAACTCCCACTGCTTGGGCAATGTCCAGTCTTGTACACACTATAGCATACATCAAGCTCCCAACTGTTGAAGCATAGGGTACCTTCCTCATGTACTCTTCCTCCTCATTTTTCTTGGGCATAGCTTCTTTGAGAGCTTAAAGTGCTTTGCAAGAGGTTGGGCTACCGATTTTGCATCATTTATACTGAACCACTTAAGCACCTTTTCCACATAATCCTCCTGAGACAACTTCAGTGTTTTCTCCTTCCTGTCTCTAGTGATTCTCATGCCAAGGATTTGTTTGACCTCCCTCAAATCCTTCATGGCAAATTTACTTGCCAACTCCCTTTTCAATTTCTTAATATCCTACATATTGGATCCTGCCACAAGCATACCATCAATATACAATAAGAGAATAAGGAAGTTACCATTTCCTGTATCCCAGAAATAAACACAATGATCACTCTGGCTCCTAGTAAAATCATGCTCAACCATGAAACTTTCAAACTTGAGATACCATTGCCTTGGAGCTTGCTTCAAACCGTATAAGCTCTTTTTTAGTTTACACTCAAGGCTTTTCTTGCCTTTGATCTCAAACCCCTCCGGTTGGTGCATGTAGATCTCCTCCTCCAAATCCCCATGAAGTAATGTTGTCTTCACATCTAATGGCTCAAGATGAAGATCTTCTATTGCAACTATACTCAAAATAGTCTGAATTGAAGTCATTTTTACTAGAGGTGAGAAAATATCATCATAGTCAATACCTTTTCTCTATGCAAATCCTTTCACAAGTCTTGCTTTGTATCTCTTGTTGTCATCAACTTCGTCCTTCACCCTGTACACCCATTTGCAATGCAATGTCATTTTACCCTTAGGAAGCTCAACCAAATGCCAAGTTTGGTTTTGAGTCAATGAGTCCATCTCATCTTTCATAGCATGCTCCCACTAGCTCCTAGTTTCCAATTGCAAAGCCTCGTGAAGACATTTGGGCTCACATGCATCAGTGTATAGAATGTAATGCAAAGAAGGAGAATACTTATTTGGTGCTCTTCTCACCTGAGTAGATCTCCAACATTTTAGTATTAGTGGTGGTGGGGGTGTTTGAGGTGTTTCATTCTCAACTTGCTCATTCGTTTGGTCACCAGGCTCTTCAACATGAACACCATGTTCATCAATCTGAACAAGAGAATATTTTTTTACACCATGCTCTGGGATTGCATCCAAGTCAACAAACTCAGGTGCATCCTCTTCAACCTGTATGTGCCTATCCTTGTACACCCTATCCTCATTGAAAATCACATCTCTACTCCTAATAACTTTCCAGCCAACATTATCCCATAGCCTATATCCCATCTCATCCACACCATAACCAATAAAATGGAACTTTCTAGACTTTGCATCAAGCTTACTCCTAGTTTCTTTATCTATGTGGGCCAAAGCCTCACAACCAAATACTCTAAGGAAAGAGTACCTTTCCAAGTCTCCTCTGGAATGCCTCCATCCAATGTAGTACAAGGTCCTCTGTTTATCAAATAAACTATTGTATCAAATGCACTTGCCCAACAGAACAATGGCAACCCTACATGCAATCTCATGGCTCTAGCACGCTCTATTATAGTTTTGTTCATCCTCTTCGGGACTCCATTCTCCTGTGGTGTCCTAGGAGTAGTCTTGATTCTCCTAATTCCTTCCTTTGCGCAATAGTCTTCAAAATCATTACTGCAATATTCACCACCATTATCATATTTAAGGCATTTTACTTTCTTACCTGCCCCAATCTCCACTAATGCTCTCCACTTTCAAAAAAAATTGAAAACATTAGATTTATGCTTGATTGTGAATATCAATGTCTTCCTGCTGAAATCGTCAATGAAGGTAACATAATAAGAGTAGTCCTTAAGAGAAAGTACTGGTGAGGGACCCCACACATCCAAGTGAACTAACTCTAATTTCTCTTTTTTCCTTTCTGGACCAACCTTCAAAATCTTACCCTTTTCTGTTTTTCGTATACACAACCTTCAAAGAAACCCAAATCAACCTCCTTGAGTTTTGGCAATAGTTTTTTGTGGAGTGAAGTATTTTCATCCCTTTCTCACTCATATGACCCAAGCGCAAATGACATGCTTTCACATCATACTTAGTAGCATAGTTCAATATACAATAAGATGAGTTCTGCAATAAATACAAAGTTCCAGTCAACTCACCTTTTGCAATCACCATTGAACCCTTTGTCACTCTCCATTGCCGGTTTCTGAAAGTAGTGTTGCATCCCTCCAAATTAAGTGCACTGGCTAAAATTAGGTTCCTCTTTAGATCAAGAATGTGCCTAACATTTTTAAGCACCCAAATATTTCCATTTGGCAACTTTACATTCACTGTGCCAATATCCACAATCTCACATAGACAGTTATTGCCCAACAAAACCTCTCCATAATAACCTGGAGTATAATCAAAAAAGTACTTCCTATGAGAAGTGACATGATAAGAAGCTCCAGAGTCCATAACCCAATACTCACTCATGCAATTTTCTGAAATAATTAGGTCATCCTGATAAATTGCACCTACAATGTTTGCCTCTTGAGCATCATTTCCACTATTGTCCTCATTCTTCTTTCTGTCTTTGCACTCCCTATTGAAGTGTCCACTCTTCCCACAATGCCAGCAATCAATCTTGCTTTTGTCTCTGCTTTTAGATCTACCCTTCGATTTTCCTCTGTTTTGGCTTTTTCCTCTAGCTTGGTCTTTTCCTCTTTCTCTGTTTCGGCCTTTGTTTTCTGTAGATAGTGCTACTCCAGATGATGAAGCCTCCCCTAAGGATTTTATCCTCATATCCTCACTGGGGATTATGCTAATCACATCATCAAACACCAGCTTTCCAGATCCAGGCACAGAATTACTCACTGCCATTACAACGCTACCCCATGAGTCTGGTAGTGAACAAAGAAACCCTAAAGCCATAACCTCATCATCAAAATAAAGCCTTACAGATTTTAAAGAACCTATAACAACATAAAAAATTTTAAGGTGTTCTTGGATAGATCCACCCTCTTGCAACTTCATAGTAAATAGTTTTGTAGTCAAGAAAATTTTATTTGAAGTTGAGGGTTTTTCATACAACTTAGCTAGTGTAACCATGGCTCCTTTGGTGGTCTTTTCCTTCCTAATGTTGTATGCAACAGAATCAGCCAGGCTCAACCTGATCACCCCAAGTGCCCTCCTGTCTATCAGATCCCATTCATCATCATCCATCGTCCTAGGTTTACCATTAATCTTCCCTTTCAGAGCCAAGTACAGATCATCCTTCTGATACAGATAATCCTCCACTTTGGTTTTCCACATACCAATTTTTTTTCTAGTAAACTTCTCCAGTTTAAACTTCAAACTTTCTCCCATTTCTCCCACTCGAAGATAAAACTCTCTTGTGAGTGCCCTTTCCCAACAAGACAGCTCTGATACCAGTTGTTAGGAATTCACCATGTACAAACAATACATAGCCTATACGAAAAAACAAATAATAATAGCGGCAATGGAAAAACAGTTCAAACCCTAGTTAAGTAGTGCAATAAATAATAAGCAATCACACAAATGTAAGAGACACAAGATATACATGGTTCGGGTAGTGTACCCTACGTCCATGGAGAAACAAACCCCATAAGGGGGGCGAAGGTCCAAACTCAATAAGGGGGGCGGAGGTCCAAGGTTCAAATCTCGGGCCTCGTCGGATTGAACGCTTGTCCCTTTCCTGGTGCTTTCAACGGCGTAAAAGGTTTAAAATGATTGTGGCATGGTGGTTATAGGGGCAGACTGCGCGAAGATCTGTGTGGTGGTTTTCGAGGCGGACAGCGCAGAATACTGTGGCGGCCATTAAATCTAGACAGCCTGCTCGGATTCGTGGTGGCTACCGGTTCCACCATGTAAATATAAAAAAAAAAAAACAATACAATAATCTTCTTCTCTTGTACAATGTCTCCTTCCCTCTCTTCGTACAAACCAAAAAAGAGCATTTCACCATAGAGGCAGTCTTTACAGTACAAAATATATAAATATTCATGGTTTTTCCTCTACCCGAAATCACATACTGGTGTTGGAATACAATGAGCCAAAAACATGGGCTGATAACCACCCATGCGCTTATCATGTTCTTATGACAAGTGTTTTTCACCAAAAAAATACAGTTAAATTGCCAGTCATAAATTTTCAATAAAAAATTTCTCCATCAACAATATTTAATGGTAATTAAATACTTAATGGTAATTAAATATTTAATGTTGCCCCTTGGAACCCCGTTCAAAGGCCTATTGTTGATCATTGCCCATCAACAATACTCATTGGCAATTAATTCCTTTCTTATCAATTTGGCTCCATTACCTAACACTTCCTTATCAATCTCTGATACCACAATGAACTCTTGGATTCATTATATCATTTGCCAAACATCGGTTACAATTTATAGGATGAGAGAAGACAAACTTGGGCTCAACAATATTTGGAGCTCCATTATTCTCTCAAGCAAAATCAACTAACAAAAGCTTATTCCTAACATAGACAAAGTCCAAACAAAGCCTTATTCTAGAATGACTCCTAAGTTAGCTACGTAGGCAAACATATGCCAACTAAACTATAGGGAGAAATTATGCTCATATTTCAACATGGCACACCACCTCACAATTGCTTAGGTCAAACTCTTATCTCATGTATCATGAAGGATGTCATCCTACAGTTGTTTTTATGTTGGACTCATGTCATCAGCGATTGAGCACAACCTCTAGTTGCTTTGATGTCAGACTCTTGTCCCTCTCACCCATCTAGCACACCAACCACTAGTTCTGATGTCAAACTCTCGTCCCTCTCACCCATTGAGCACACCAACTAGTAGTTGCTTCAATGTCAAAATCCCATCCCACTGACCATTGAGCACACCAACTTATAGTTGCTCTGATGTCAGACTCTCATCCCACCCACTATCAAGCACAACCTACAATTGCTCTAGTGCCAGACTCTTACTTCACATAGTATCTAGTAAATCATCTTGCATTTGCACCAATGTCAAACTCCCATCC
Source organism: Wollemia nobilis (assembly GCA_028583015.1). Classification (NCBI taxonomy): domain Eukaryota; kingdom Viridiplantae; phylum Streptophyta; class Pinopsida; order Araucariales; family Araucariaceae; genus Wollemia; species Wollemia nobilis. The sequence goes on along the minus strand of JAQPPZ010004624.1, from coordinate 10,822,658 downwards.
TGCTCACCATCGGATACATCAACTTGCAATTGGTCTGACACCAAACATTCTTCATTAACACCTTCCAACAATTCTTGTTGTACTTGGCTTTTATGACTCGCCAACTTATTTGTATGGCGTTCTTTTGTTCTGTCATACACCTTTGCTTGTACAGGTATGTGTTGTACACACCACTATCTTCTATGGCATCTTGTCATCTGACATTGCCCACTTGTACAACAATGTGTCGTACATATTGTGTTTGTACGATGGTCAATCGTACAAGCCTCCTCACTTGTACAACAATCTACTATTTAACTCTCATTTGTACAACTTGTCCATCCTTCACTTGTACAACAATCTACCCTATCTCCTCCCTTCTACATGCCTATCATATGCATCGTGTTGTATGGTCCTTCATCAACATCAACAAATAAGCCTACTTCTTCATGTGCATCTTTGGTTGCATTCCATCGTTGTTGTTGTGCACCTTCCCAAGTGATTTGCTTCTCACAACTCCATGTCACCAAGCTTGACCCAACTTCATACAGGAATGACACCAAAATGTAGAAATGGAATACAACATACTTTTTCACATCATCGTGATAAATTATCTGTCACCCACTTCTCCATGTTTCACGTGGTGCTAGTTCACTCTAAACAATAGTAGCAACAGTGCCAAATGTAGAACAACAGTTTGTATTCCAACACTTGGAGGAACAATTTGAATGATAAACTTAATAATTAGCAAGGACTCTTCACTTGTACTATAATAAAACCTGCTTATATGGCAATATCACCTAAATAACAACACTTGGCCTGCGACTTTCACCCTGCATCTGAAACTTGGAAGGAACAATATAGAACCTATCTATTGAAATAATCAACAATGACAACACATGTAGATACCTTTAATGATAATAGCATATTATTAATGAATATGAACAAATCTTGTATTAACAATAGCATGTACGGTTAACCACATATATCTTCTTACATGTACATTTATGTAGAATATCTCCTCTCAACACCTACATGCTTCAACCAACAACCACCAGCCAGCCTCCCAACAACATCCACACACTTCACGCAAACACAACTATCACCATCACCATCCAAATTAATGAGGGAAGGATCTTCTTTTTAAAACTAAAAAGTAGTTTCAACTTCCAACTACACAACACGTCATTTTCTTAAATTACATTTGACATGCATTTGACTCACATTTTATTTCTTGAGTCACTTTACGACTTAATACATAGATTAACATTACACATTTTCATATGAAATATCTCATTATGACTTCATTAATTATATATATACATATTTTATCAAACACTTTGCATGAAAACTACAAAATAACACAAAATGGTAAAAGTTATTTACTAATTGCGCAAACATCAATTTGCTTGCCTACAATGCAACACCCCTCCATAGTCTCCATAGCAATGGCCTTCTAGTACAACACTTTAAAGCAATTACCTTCTTATAGTGCCCTAAATTGCTATGGATTTCCCCATCCTTATTTTTTATTATGCTACTCTTGGAACCATATAGTAAAATGTATAACCTCTACACTACTTTCGTTATTATTACCAAGAGAGGATTCTATACTATTATAATAAAATGAAAGCGATTTACCTAGACAAAACTTGGATCTATTTTGTCTTGATTGTTTTAAAATTTCCCTCCACAAAATTTGAACTTGCATGTTGTACTTGGCCCAATCCCTCTATCCTTCGTTTCTTCTAACGATTGATTCGGGTGAAGTATGATGGCCTTTGCTATATGATGTTACATATAGGATTTCTTTACCTCTTCTTCTAGAGTCGAATATCCTTGAACGAATCCAGCTTCTATTATAGTATAATTTCCTTACTTTATCTTGAAGTTTGTCCTATGACCACAGTTTTCTCTTTTTTCATTATTTTACTTTGCAATCTTTTGTCATGTATCTAATCTCATAACAATGATAACATCAAAAGGTAATGTTGTCATAATCCAACTTGTTGATCACATTCTCTTGCTTTAGATTTATTTTTAATGGATTGTGGAAAAAGTTTTAAAATATCTATACCAACGCATCTAATTGTATATAACATGCTTTCACTCCTTGATGAACTCCCCAAGGGTATTTTCAATATTCTTCAAAACATCCATACTGATAAATTGATATGAAAGTCCAAATATCTCCTCGATAGTTGGTTGCTCCTTGAACTCCCCTCGGGTATTTCTAGTATTCTTCAAAACTTCCTTATCGATAAACTAATATGTTTGTCCAAAAAGCTCCTATAGGTGAAATTTTTACGCTCCTTCACCAACCATTTCTTAAGGCCCGCTAGATTTCGAGGACATTACTGGGAGGGTGGAAGGCATCATATGGTGGCAGAAGTAGTCACGGATGGACCAAAGTATTGGGTGAATAGTGGAACAAAATAGGAAGTACCATAGCATGGGTAGACTTCTTCCCCATAAGGTTCAAGTGAAACACTCGATAAAACCCACCCAGCTTTCTAAACGGCTAGCAAAGGTGGAAGAGTGGGCCGACTCCACCCTTGAGAACAAGGAAAGTCTATGCTTGACTCGGGCGGGGAAATACAAACACTAACCAGACGGAGTATGTGGGGAACACTTGTCATCTCTCTCGGAAGCCTTGTAGGCAGAGGATAGAACCTGCCTAGGACTAAAAGTTGCCATCATGGCCCACATTTCAGGGAGAAGACCTGCTCGCTGTAGAAATTGTCCAAGTACTCAACATCGTACGTGAAAGTGACATGTTCTCTACACGAGGCTTTCGAGGTGCTCCAACACCTGCAACTCGTCGCCTAGCCAGGGGATCACCGCTCAAGGAGAAGGACATGGTAGTTAAAGAATAATAAATGGGACCGATCCAAGGGCCCAGATTAATCCAGAAGCACCTACCACCTTTCTAGAAGGTCAACACTTCCCAATAGAGTTGTGTACCAGGATGGTGCTCGCCAACTGCAGAAATCCTATTCTCGCCTACCGCCATTTATGTCTAGATTTTGAAATCTATGTTAACGTAACTATAAATAGTGAAATGTTGGTCATTCCAAATGGTGACTCTTTAGCCATTACAATTCTTATGTAAGGTTTCTCCTCTGTAAATACAAATTCTGCATTACTCGGTCTCTAACTGCGTCTTCTTGTTCTTTGTTTGAATGAATGAATATTCTACTTCTTAGTTACTTAAGTCGTCCTGGTTATTCTGCTATCTAGATTCCTTGGGGTGTGCTTGAGTGAGTAAGGGGGAGTGTGTCCATTATATGGGTTGGAGGTTTTCTTCTGTTAACGTCACCCAAACGGGAGTGCTTTGATTTTGCATCTTGGATCTCATGCACCTGCTCACTGGTGTTGGAGCTTGCCTCCCGCCCACCGCTGATAAGAAAGCTAAGACAAGGGCATCGTTGGACGATTGAGTGCAGGGTTTTGTATTTTGGATGGGGTATCGCACCTGCATGGGTCTTGATGCAGCTATACCCATCCTTGTGAGTTTGGCTACGTGTAACAACCCTTTGAAATATGGTTCTTGTTTTAATCTATTTATCTACAGGAATATGGTGTTGTTAATCCATCTGTGGATGCAGGAACAAATGTACACACTGGCAGGAGCAATACAAGGCATTGGTATCTTTTTCAATTTGCAAGCAAGGGTATCCAGGGAAAGGTAAGATTTGGGATATGATGAGCGGTGGAGTTTTTTGCCTATGATAGGGTATTAAAAATCCCTACTGGAAATTCTTCCACCAGCGGTCTATGTAGTTGCATCCACGTAGTTGCATTTTAGGGTTATGTGTTTGATTTACAAAAAGTATGTTCAAATATTTGAAAAACAATATTATGGTGACAACAATAATAAAACTATTAATGATAATGATAATAATAATACTATTAATTACTAATAATAATAATTATAATTAATAGTACTAATACTAATAATAATGTGCATATTCGATAATAGACATTAGAAATTATAAGACCAACATATAATCAAAGGATGACGGAGGGAAATCTATTTACACATGGTAAGCCTTGGTGAAAAAGGACTTGCATGCATTTTACAAGTGGCACCCCATGTATTGTTTCTATCCTTTATTTAAATATGGGTAATATTGTGTAAAGGGGGAGGAAGGAGAGCACGATAACTGGATATACAAAAGGAAAAGGTGGACGTCGATTATTTCAAGTCAGGTCAGAATTTTCTATAACAAGTTTAAAAAAAAAAATTATAAGAAATTTAAGATAATTACAAATATTGGAATAGAGACTTGTTGATACGGAGTTCTGTGTTGAAACAAATATTAAAATTTAATTCCTCATGTGTTGAAACGAAGTTTGAAATTTAGTTATAAAAATCCTCCTGCATTTGGTTGTGATTTATTTGCAATTAGACTTCGGCTAAATTTTAATAAGAAGCAATTACGCCTATAATTCATTGAGTGGTGAGTGCATTTCTTGGGTACCTAATAAGAAACTTCATATAAGAACTCATTTGGCTGCAAGTACACTTCTATGTAACCCTAATGAGATAATTCTACCTGCAATCCATTTGGCTGTGAATGCATGTTGCATAGTTTCTGCGTTAAAAATGGGGAATGGAAAATTTGGTAGTAACCCTGCATATCATATGGCTGTGAGTGCATTTCACGAGTAATGGAATGAGGATTATATTTTGCATATCCTATGGTTGTGAGTGCATTTCATGAGTAATTGAATGAGGAATATCTCCTGCATATCATATGGCTGTGAATGCATTTCTTTGCAAACCTAATTTCGCTTGCAATTTTTTTGTGCTATGGATGAGCGTAGCTCTCTGCGTTGGAATTAAGGAATGGAAAATTGGGTATTGTCTTTGTGTTTTCCTTTAGCAATAAAATGCATTATGTGTAGGTCTCTATGTGAAACGAAGAGAAATTTTATCTACATGGTCTTTGGTTGTGAGTGCATTTAGGGTAGTGTGCATTCATGGTAGTTGACCGCTCTGATCCCTTGGCCTTGATGGTTCCCTATAAACCCTATTCGCATAGCATTCGGAATTAATCCTCCAGTTGGATGAAGATGGACTCCTTTACCAAAATCCGACGCTCGTCAATATTGCAACCATGTCCATTATGCTTATTATATGAGCTTTGTATTCTCAATACACTATCAGATGTATTTTTTTTAGGGCTCCTTCTGTGCGAATATTTGAATGGGATACCTCTTCTATCCATTATATGAATGGTTGTGTTTTCATTATGTCTTTGGTTTATATTCAAGAGACCAGGCAAAAATTTTGTATCAAGAGTTAATATGATGTCATCTGTATTATGGGTGCTGGTAAAATTGCTTCCAATGTTTAAAATCATGTATACTTGAGGCTTATAGGATGTTGTATATATATATATATAGTAAGATGATAAAATATTGCCACTGCTGAAGTCGTATTTGTATATGAAACTCATATAATGTTGTTTATATTAAATGTGATTGGGGAAAATAATTTCATTGTCTAATTTGTGTACACATAAAGCTTATGGGGAGTGTTACATTGTGAATGTTGATAAGTTGTTTTCACTTATAATTATGTACATTTTAAGTTATAGGGTATTGGTTTGTAAATCTGAATTGAAAGGTGAATGATCATGTATGTTGTATTGAATTCGCTTCCTGTACAAACCAGCTCATGCAGCATCATATATGTGACAAGTAAATAGTCCTTGCTCGTGTATGGTCAAAAGTTTAAAAGCAAACCTTATAAGAATTCTTGGTTCAGTATTGAATGCATACTGGATTGTTTAAAGACAGGAAAAATAGTATTAATTATCCGAAGGTTGTCAAACAATTTACGTTGCCCTCCTGGTTCGCCCACGGTGAAAGATTGAATCCTGGAAAGGTGCAAACTGATGCCATTGTCTTGCTAGAAGCCTTATTTTAGAAGAAACGGCTATTAAAATCCTCCAATAAGTGTTTTGGATATTGAGAGGTAATATTGCTCAGACTCCTAAGTTTCTCTAAAACAAATTCAATAAAGCCCTAAGAATTGAAATATGTCGAATAAATCTTGAAAAATCAAACAATAAATATGATATTATAATATTTTTCGGGATTGTTGCTATGTCTTTGTAGAACTATCTTAAAGCACACTAAATGCTTGCATCTGTATATGTCACCTGTGGTTATTCAGTAATAAGTGAAATCTTTATTTGGATTCTGTAAAAACCTTTACCCGATCCTTAGGTAGAGTAACTCGATCGTTTGGCAATCAATATATGTTTTCAAGTTTCGAACCAAAACCTTTATGTCGAAATGATCTGAATCTCCTGGCAATGATTAGAAAACCCAACCCGTTGCAGCAGCCACTCAATTTGTTCTATAGGATTTAGTGTTGATTCGCAAACCTTGCCACCATTTAGGGTCGTAAGCTCAAATTTGGTTGGGAATATCAAACTGTGTTTAAATACGCACATGAGAAATGGTACAACATTGTCTTGAAAACTGTGACCTTCCTTGCTCATAAACCATTTCGATTTGGGTTAGCCTTGGGTGTCATTTTATGTCTCTGTTAAACATTAAATTATGCACTATGTTGGCATTTGATTTGACGTGACTAGTAGAGTGTTTTTTCAGCCATAAAGTTGTTATGGAATAATTGACTTGCGATTCAATTAGATCGTAATAGTTATTTAGGACATGTCATTTTCGGTTTTGACCTTGAGTGCTTGTAAAATAGGGAGTCAGACTACTCTCGAGACCTTGATAAATGTGACCTAAAACATCAACATAAGATTTGATGCATCGTGACTTAAATCTTTATATTTAAGATATTCAGTAAGATTGAGCAAATCTTGGATGACATGCTTTAATATTAGTTGCTTGGATGTTTTTTAATCTTTAGGAAACTAAAATTTATTGGATCTTATAGAATTAATTCAAAGTGCTCTTTAATCGAAATTTTGGTATGATGATTTGGATTTATTAGAATTAAATAAAAGCGCTCTTCTAATCGAAATTTTATTATGTTGATTTGGATATTATGGAATTAAATAAAAGTACCCCTTTTATCAAAACTATAATGAGGAAATGTTATTGTTTGGTTTTATGCTTTATGTTATTATTTGACTTTATGCTTTAATTTAAAGATAAAGGGGAAATGGTACTATTTGGTTCTATGCTTTAATTTAAAATATAAATGTAGAAATGTTATTATTTGGCTTTCAAATTCATCTCTTACTTATTTAGACATATGTTCTTTAAGAATAGTGCATGATGAATTATTTCATATCCAAGTATCAATATTAGTTATTAGTTTGTTCAAATTATAGGGCTACCTTAAGAATCGAATATATATATCTGGTGGAACCTGAGAAATCCAAAATACACCTTAACAACCCCTTCGGAGCATCATCATAAATATCAACCATATTTCATAAACCTTAGATAAACCCTGTCAAAGAAGCCTCTGAAAGTGGGAGGATAAAACTTGTTCTGTAACCCAAGATTGTCAAACAATCTTGACTTCAATCAAAAATGGTGTTCGTGGGTAGACAAACACCATACATAGGGGTGACCGCATTTCTGACGGGAAAGGTCATAACGGGAGGTAATGAAGGGTTGTATGGGCATCCCTTCTAGGTTATCCCTACTAGTGGTTGAGTGGTGAAATGTGCTTGACTAGGTGTTACTGACAGCATGATGGTATGGGACATCGTGTTGGTTAATCGACACATGACGTTGGGTGGTTACCAGGGCATTGGTAAGACCCTAGACGATGCTCCAGGGAGATTGGTTGATCGTCTAGCTCGAGCATGTATGTGCTAAGTCTTACATGATAAAAATGACCTAAGATTGGGCAATCATGTTAAGACATGGGAAAGTAAGCGTCACACCTCTAGGTGATATGGGCCCTAGAGGGAAAGAAACCCACTTCCTGAACTTAGGATCTCGGGAGGAGAGTGAAGTTCAATATGGCAACTATATGGGATCTGGCCAATCTCGATCTCTTGAGTATTCCAACTGCAGCAGAATGGCACTCGTGAAGACAATCTCAACATGCTCAAACTAGAAAAAAAAATGATAAGAATATAACAAAGAAAACTTTTGACACCCAAGTGATAGTGACTTGGGGTGAGTAGACAACCAAGTGGTTATGACTTGGGGTGTTACACTACGACATTTTATTTCTTTCTTTTCGCTTTCCCTTTTTCTCTTTTTCTTTTGTGGCGTAGAGTAGCTGGAATCACCCCCATAGGAACCAGCCTTCTTCGGAGATCGTCCGCCCCATCCTCCCGATGCGACGGTCGTTTTATGCTTGGCACTGACCCCGTATGCCCCACCTTGCGCACGATGATGGATTGGCAACCAACAGTTTTTGGTGACTCTGCTGGGGATGATTGAGTCTCTTGTTTCAAGAAATCAGAGTTTGGTGACTCTTTGGTTTACCCAGATCTTCTCAAAGTCACCTGGCAACTCCAACTGAACGACACTTCCAGATCATGAGATAACTCGTTAGCTCGTGCTAAAAATCCAAACATCCTGGAGGATTCAAGGTTTGGTGAGCAGCCTTGACCTTGTAAGCAGAGATAGCATGCTCACTGGAAACTTTGACTCTGACTCCAACAGTAGAACCGGGACCTCTGAAGACTAGTGCCTTAATGGCTCAACTATCATTTCCCCAATGGAACGACCCTAGTCCACTGAACCTCCATTGCTTGCATGATATTCCCAAGGGTGCCCTGAAGGCCCTAACCAAATACAATGGCACCTTGGGAATGGCTCAAGAGCACGTTGAATATGTTGTTGCATTGGCGTCCCTCCATGGCATTACTCACGAAGATGTCATGATCAGGCTTATGGTCATTTCTTGTTGGTCATGAATCTGCCTAAGTACAAAGTATTATCACTTGTGTGCCTTAGACCCGGCCAACATTGAAATGCCGACGGAAAGAGAAAATTCCTTTGGGTCGATCTCCAGAGAGGGTTGGCTCCCTTACTAATCTAATTTGGTTTAAAGCTTAGGGTAATAGGAAAGAAATGGAAAATAACATAAAGAGATGGAAATATGGTTGTAAGCCGAAAAAGTATGGTGGGGATAAACTAACAGCAAAAAAGCACATTCAAGCTCAAATTAGCATGAAATAGAAAAGTAAGCACAGGAACCACTCACAGTTTGCAAAGATAACATCCAAGACACATTTCAGTGTTCATTCCCTTACCAACAATAATTAAACTTAGATGCAGAATTTAAAAGCAGCTAATAAAGAACATAAATGTAAGCAAAAATGACAAGCAAGAAGTGATCAACCACAAAACTACTCAAGGAACCAAAAGTCGAATATCTTTCTATTGATGCAGAAAACTTAAAGTATTTTTCTGCAGAATGTCTATCCTCCCTTTACAATGAAAATTGATTAGTATTTATAGAGGATTGCGCCTCTTTCATTAAATGCATACAAAAACAAAATGTTGACAAATCAAAGACCACCAAGAGTGATTTCCTCCTTGGTAACAGCGATACTCGAATCATAACATTCTTCAGGAAACAACGATCCCTCTTTCATGGAGTGCACCTGGAAAATCAACAAAAATGGATGGTGGAAAATTGCTCCAAAAGTCGGCACATTGAAATCACAGCAATAGCATATAAAAATCAGGAGCTTTAGCATTAAATTTTGGTTGATGCATTGTCACCTTGCACCTTAGAAAATTAACTCCATTTTGATAAGAAGTGGAATCCATAGTTGGTGCCTTGGAAATGAACAGGAGCATTTAATACTGGCATCTCTTCAACCGAGATTCTGGAAATATCACTTTCGGTGCCCCAATAATTAAATTTCATCAATTTCTGGCCCTTCCCAAGAAAGATCTGCAGCAATGGCGCTTTGGAAAGGAACTTCACTGAGGCAGAAATTGATTTCGCCCAAAAATATCTTTAATTGCCAAAGGAGGGCAAAAATAATTAATTTCGCCTAAAAAGGGGGGAAATGAATTTCGCTCCAATCTGGGGTGAAATTGACTTTGACTTATGAAAACATTTTTTTTTTCCCCTTTTTTCTCCAAACTTGCTCTTTTTTTTCATTTTCAGAATTTTTCCATTTTCGCCTCTGTTTCCATTTTTGGCAATTTTCTATTTTCAAAAACTTTTCATTTTTGGCAACTTTCCATTTTCGAAAAGTTTCTATTTTGGGAAAGTTTCTATTTTTGGGGTGAAATACCATTTCGAAGGGCGAAAAGGCATTTCAAAGGACAAAAAGGCATTTTCGAGAGGGCGAAATACCTTTTTCGAAAAAAATCCATTTTTGGAAACTTTCCGTTTTTGGAAATTTTTTATTTTTGAAATTTTTTTGTTTATGAAAATTTTCCATTTTTGGAAATTTTTCATTTTCGGGGAAAAATGCCTTTTTCAAAAATTTTCTCTTTTTGCCCAAAAAAGGGGGCGAAATTGACTTTGACTTTGAAATTGCATTTTCTTCTTTGAAATTGATTTTCTGTGGTAAAACTTCCCAGAGCCATAACTTTTGATCTGTTAACCCGATTGTCTATTGTAATATATCGTTGGAAAGCTTGAGAAAAGATCTACGACAATAAAATATCTAAAGATCATTTCGTCCAATTTTTCCTTTCACCACTGGATGTACTTCATACTTGGACGAATTTAAAAATTTATTTTTAGTGTGGCAAAAATGCCAACACTTTTGGCGGCTCACGGGGTATTCAGCTCGTTTGGATGCAATCGACCCCAAGGCCTTAATCCATTGGGTAACAAAGTCATAACTATCGACTGCATAAAATTATTTACTGCTTGCACTAGCTTCTTCCTGCACTGAGTAATATTGTTTGGTCACCTATTGGTATTTTTCACCCAACACGAGGAACTTCGTCGAGCTCGGATGATTTTCTCTGCTTCAAGGTGCTTTGGCAAGACTTTGATCTTTGACGCCAACAGCTCCTGTAGTATAAAACAAAATGGCAAAAAAGGAAATAGAGGCTATTGAGGGTTTGGCTCAAAAGGAGCAGAAATGGATGGGGCCATAGTTACGCTCACCCTTGACGGGGTTGGTATACTCACAACAATGATGGAATTAATGGGAGCGAAAGATGAGGCAGATGACAGTGGAATGGAAAATGGATTAGGATCAAAGGCAAACAAACTGGAAGATTGAGAAATGAAGGAAATGGGAATGGCGAAAGGAGCATTGGTGACTAATGACTGTGAAATGGGGAGGGGAAAAAAAGCGGGTACAATGAATGAAAGCGAGGTACTATAGAATGAAGGGAAACGGTCACCAAATGCTCATGATCAAGGGAAGAGAAAATGCGTAAATGCGGGCTCCAATGAGCCAATGACGTAGATTTTTTTTTAAATCATATCACACCATTTAGTGCCTTAAGCACTTTATTTATCAGCCGACCTATTTACACTATTTACACAAAAATTTACGACATGATTGGCATGTTGCCACCATAAACCTGGCTTTGGGTGCTTATCTGGTGAATCTGCAGTTTTCGAACCAGATCTAATTGTACTTCAGGAAATCTTTGAAGTTTGGTTGTCATCTTCCCAAAGTTTACCAAGTTGCGAGCCAGCTACAATGTGGCAGGTTATCATGCATGTCAGCACTCATAAAATTAATGAACAATGTGGCAAAGAGATTTGCCACATGAGAGCCTTCTTCGAGTACCAGTTGCGGTGATGGTTGGCCCCAATGTCGCCACTTTTGAGAGTCCACTGGTTGCGGGCTCTCGGGTACGTGCTCCTCTAACCCCTTGGTGTGACAACAAGATTTTTTCGATGATAGCCCTTCTGTCAGGATCTCCTTAGAATCAACCTCCTGATGAGGCATGTTTATTGGGTCTCGATCAAGTACTTGCATGCTATGCTCAGGGATACAAAAAGGGTGCAAAATTGTGCCCTTTTCGCACTCAAAATTTGTCGTTAGACTCTTCTCTTCTTCTCGGTCCTTCTCTTGAAGAAAGTTGCAAGCTACCATATTGTTCATTGCTGGAGCAGTGCTTGCATATTCCCTTCGTTGGACCTAGATGAGATTCACCTCTAGTGCTCCACACAGTTGCGTTTCAGGTATCCGCATAGTTTGAGGGATCTTCCATTATGAATACTGCGCAAGACATACGGGAGCAGCAACTGTCGGAGAGAGTGATGGAAAGGCAGTTTCTCTCCACTGTATTTTTCCTTATTGGAGCAGGAGCTGCTCTACTTGTACCGCTTCTTAAAATATTTGAGGGAATCTCTGTTCCCCAGATTGTAGCAGGAGGAGGCTTATGTTCGGGTGGAAATCCCGAACATAATAGAGGTGGGTCTGGGCGGGTGTCAGTTGGATTTTCTTTAGAATTCTCCTCCAACTCCTCAAAAATCGGACATCGAAGTCTGTGACGCTCTCTAGAGGTGCTCTCGTGATGGTAGAGAGGTGCATCAAGAGTTGAAAGGGGTCCAGAGAGCCATCAAATATGTCAACTAGTGCTCCAGAAAGGTCTGCTCATGAGCAAATGCTCTTGTGCCCAAGCATTTTGTACCACTACAGTGTCCTTCCTTCTAGAGACAAGACCAAAATTTTGATCATGACATCTTCGTGGGCTATGCCATGGAGGGTCGCTAGAGCAACGACATCTTCGAGGTGCTCTCGTGCCATTCCCTCAGTGCCATTGTATTTTGTTAGGGTCTTCAAGGCACTTTAAAATCTCATGCCGACTTTGGAGATTCAGAGGGCCAGGATCATCCCAGCTAGGATAGCATACCTGTGCCATTATAGCAGTGGTCCTCAGAGATCACGGTCCTTACCACTAAGTTAGAGTCGCCAGGTGAACATTCTTTTCTCTGCTTGTGAGGTCAAGGTTGCTCACCAAACCTTGATTCCTCCGGGGTGTCTTCTTTCAGCACAAAAGGCATCCACCGATCATGATATCCGGGTCTTTATCTTAACAGAGTTGTCAGGTGATTTTTCTAGATAAAAGTAAGCCAGAGATTCACCAAACTTGAGCTCTTTTAAAATACGGGGACTACCGATACACAAATCGTGCGTTCCAAAAACTGTTGGTCACGAATCTGCCTAAGTACAAAGTATTATCACTTGTGTGCCCTAGACCCGGCCAACATTGAAAGGCCGAGGGAAAGAAAATTCCTTTGGGCCGATCTCTAGAGAAGGCTGGCTCCTTTACTAATCTAATTTGGTTTAAAGCTTAGGGTAACAGGAAAGAAATGTGAAATGACAGAAATAAAAGGAAATATGGTTGTAAGTCAAAAAAAATGCGGTGGGGATAAACTAACAGCAAGAATCCACATTCAAGTTCGAATTAGCTTAAAATAAAAAAGTAAGCACAGGAACCACTCATAGTTAGTAGAGATAACATCCAAGACACATTTCAGTGTTCATTCCCTTACAGTAGTAATTAAATTTAGATGCAGAATTTAAAAGCAACTAATAAGGAACATAAATGTAAGCAGAAATGACAAGCAGTAAATGATCAACCACAAGACTACTCAAAGAACCAGAAGCCAAATATTTTTCTATTGATGCAGAAAACTTAAAGTATTTTTCCGCAGAATGTTTATCCTCCCTTATTACAATAAAATGCTTAGTATTTATAGAGGGATTTCGCCTATTTCATTTAATGCATATACAAACAAAATGTTGGTAGATCAAAAACCAGAGTGAATATTTTTCACCTCAGCATTAGCGACATCTTCATTTAAAACATTCTACAAGGAAACCACGATCTAGCTTTGATGAGAGAATCACACAAAGAAGTCAACAAGAATAAACGATTGAAGCAATCTTGGACGCCGGTGCATCGGGACGCAAAAAAAATCATCTAAAAATCGAGCATTTGGTCATTGAATTCGCTTCGCCTTGTGCCTTAGAAATTCACTTTTGCTAGGAAAGTACACCAAGCATTAAATCTGCTTTGAAAATTGGCAAGGTTGATAGGCGGTGCATTGGAAATGCATACCCACCAAAGTGGACGGTGCTTCGAAAATGAACAAGATTACACCGAAGTCAAAGGAGCAATACATAAATCTTGCATTTTTCAGCAATGATGTCGGATATATTTATTGTATCGCCACAGGAATTAATTTTACTGACTTTAATTTTTTTCAAAGAAAATTTGCACTGAAAACGTAAAATTTCACCTGAAATGGGCCTTTATCTTCAATTCGCCCAAGTTACGCCCAAAATGAGCTTTCGCATAGACTTGCACTTGGAATGTGCACTTAATATTTTTGTCCTGTGTGAAATGGAATTTTGCCCCAATCCTTGTACTTTTGCTATGACTTCTCCTGGGAAAATCTTGCACTGCCATAAGTAGGGTCCATCTTGGAAACTTGATTTCTTTGAGAATTAATGAGAGCGAAACTATCGGTAGGGTGGTTTCGCCAACAAAATTCCCAAAATAAAAAATGTTCGTTGCACTTGGGAGCGAAAGGCATTTCGGGGAACGAAACAACCATTTTGAGGAACGAAACAGCATTTTGCTTGAATTTTACCGGAAACTACATCCATCAGATGCTTAGAAAAAATTTCAAAAAAAATTAATATGTGAACAACACTCAAAATGTATTTGGGAGCTTTACTGATGAAAAGCTTTCATATTTTTACTGGCAAAATGTTTTCATATTTCAATCAAAACTTTACAAAATTTCAATGTGGCAAAATACCAACATTTTTGGCAGCTCGCAGGGTATTTAGCTCGCCTGAATGCAATCAATCCTAGGCCTTTATTCAACTTGTACTAGCTTCATCCTACTTTTTGAGATGTATTGTTGTGGATTCATACACCGTGCCACTGCTTCAGCCCATGCATCCATACTAACTACCTCACGAGCACTGAGTGTACCCATAATGTATTGAAAAGTCTCAACCTTCTCTAGATCAATATATTTGGCTCTTTGGCTGAGCTCCAGTAATCCAAACTCAATACAAATGAACCTCGTCATTAATGACAGCACGTGCTCTTCAGTGATAGGCTCCTCCAAGTTATCAATCTCTGAAGTATCATCTATGAAAACAGCCCATAACGTGTCTAGGTCCTTCTTTGCCAGAATATTCCCCTAAACATCAACGAAACTAGGAAAACCATTAGTTGCGATTGTATCAAAGTAAATCAATGAAATACGCCTCTCATACTCAAATGTCTCTTGCATATTGCGGGCCTCTTTAACCATGTCCATCTAGGAAAAATAACTTTGCAACGTGATCTTAGCATTTGCCCAAGCACGGGCTATTTCGCTCATTGGACGAAAACAGAGATCCATTTGAGTCATTGCCTGGATCTTCATTGCAATTTCCAATTTCATATTTAAATCTTGCTCTGTGGACTCCACTATATGTCTGCCATATGAAACGATTGTTTGTACTTCCTCAAGGAACATAACAACTAACGCAGCCTTTGTTGCCATCTTTCTACAATCAATCAACAATTGACTGCAAGCTTCTTTAATTTTCTCCTTGGTGAGGGTCACCGACTGCATTGCTTTTGCTGCCAACTGATTCTGCAAATTCTTGAGTTGGTCCTATAGGCCCTGAATTTGATGTTGTGCTTCTTGCTTCGCTACCTGGTACTGTATAGCTGCCTGTCTGATTTCCTTGATTTCATCCTCCAAATGCATTGCTTGTTGTTGCCAATGTTGAGATTAAAACTGAGTTGCATCCAGTTGGACTGTGCAGCATCTAGTTTGGCATTTTGTGATGCCAAGGCTTCCTCTAGCTCCCATATTAGAAGGATTTGCCAGACTCTTCTGAATCTTCCATTGCCAACCAACACAAGACGATGGTACTTTTTCTATCACATGCACTCTCATTTTGCTTTTATAGCAGTAAGCAAGACAGATGAAACAGGGAGGGCGTTGCCAATATATTCATGGACTCAAAGCCTATCAAGAAAAGAGTCTTATTATAATTTTAACATAATTTTTTTGGGACTCGCCTTGGAGTTGATTTATGGGGTATGCAACAGAGTGCCTCGAGCAATGAAAGCAGAGGTGGTTAACCAAAAAATAGGTTATGTCTTTTTGCTGACACAAGGAGTGGTGGTTAGAATTTTTGGTTTTACTGGCAAACCTTTTTTGTTGCCATATTTTACCATTGAACACCTTTTTGCCCTAGAAGTACCCCGACAAAGTGATTTCACAAATGATACATATGGGACAGGCAGGGGAAAGAAAGCTACATGTGACATGCCTTTCCAGTTTGGTGACATAAGGGTTACACAATGCGGACATAATGAATGGATTGTTGAGACATTGTATGACCACAGGTTGGTTGAGCTTCCTCAACGATGGCGATACGATCCTTTGGGTATTTTTGCAAGTCACATAAAGGCCTAAAATTTTCATTGTTGCCCCCGAGAAGACATCATACAACAGAGGAATAATCCTAAGGGGCGTGACCTTGAATGGCATGTGGAGACGATAATGTCACTTCCTCCTTGGCATGATTTTTATGAGATGGAGGTCGAGTATGATCCTGCAAATCATCTAGAGCAAATTCCTCCTCCAGGTTTGTTTGATCAAATGAAAGCAAAATTGTCTGATTGGTCTGATGAAAAGATTGCCAACTTGTGGGTCATGAGGGTCCACCGAAGTAAGCCCAAGGTAAGTTATCTGTTAGTTATGGATGATGCATTTTCATTGATTTATGATGATCAGTGTGAAAATTACCAGCCCCTCTCCCTTGCTGATTTGGTGCCTAGAAGTATTAGTAGTCTCGATAAAGAAGAAGATATGGTGAGACAAGAGGAGGCATCAAAAGAAGAGAGAATAACTATTGAAGAAGAAGAAGAAAAGCAATTACCGTCGAAGGAGCATATTTCACTTAAGAAGAGTGCGGTTATAAGAGAACCTTTTCCCAGCATGGTGAAGAAGCCCAGAAGTGGAGTCGTTTCTACGCGTAGCACGAAATCGCTTCCCTCATAGATGATTGAGCATACTGTTTTTTCGGATATACCCTCATTGGCTCAGGTGGAACAATCAGGCCCAATGGTGACAACAGTATATGTGGAAGCGAAGAAGTAAATATCGAAGGAAGAGGAAGATACTATAGTACAAACTTCACCACCCGCTCAAATGGTGTTAGAGCCTACAGGTACGCATTTTCTTTCCTCTTCTCTTTCTGACAAGAACTTGGTGACCATCGTCTTCCCATCTGCAGTTCATGTATCTACTTCACCTCTAGTTGTTGCATCCACCTCTTCCATTCCCATCTTTGTCCCACACTCGCAGGTCACCAATGCCTCCCCAGTTTCACCTATTGCCTCCTTTTCACTTTCCTTCAGTTCATTTGCATCTGCCCCGAACCCATTTGCCCTTCCATTGTCCTTTTTTTCATCTTCCATGCCTTCCAATCTTGTTACCTCTGTAAGCAAGCAAGCCCCTCGTAGAGTAAGTGTAGCTGAAGCACCCCTCGTTTCCATCCTTGTGGTTGAATCAAACCCTCAACAAACCCTTTTCCTATATTCCCCATTTTTTGCAGTTCAGGAGTCGCTAGCTTCTGAGATGGAGTTGCTACCATAGCGCCCGATTTTCTGTATCTGTATGTTGTGGATGATGAACTTCTTCTGCTACCAATTTCTCTAGATTTTCTGTTTGATTTGAGTGTGGTAGTTCCTCTCCTTCCATTGGATCATCTAGCCTGAGGAGCTCATATTTGTTAGATGGAGCCCTTCCTTCTTGGCGTTGATTTGTATTTCCTCCCTTCTGTTGATTTCTTCCTCTTTCCTGGTTATTATTTTTCGTTCCTTTTCTCATAACCGTCTGAAATCCCTGTTCGTTTTCTTTTTGCTGAGGTTGGTTTCCTGGGTTTGGATTCGTTGGATTTGTCTCTCCTTTTGCTATTTTTGGGCAGCCTCTCACCAAATGGATCAGCCATCTGTGTGTCCTGACTATGCGCCAATCCAGGACCCGTGTTTGGTGAATCCGATCTCTGTTTGTGGGACAGCTCTATTACTGACTCTCCACTATTTCCAGATCGGATTCCAGCAATATGGCTCGAATAACGGGAAGGCAAGTCCCCCGATCTTACGGTGGTCGGTAGCAAATAACTCTCCTTTTCCAGCCAACCCCACGATCTTATCCAGAGAGTTACATATCCTACGGTGACATCCTACGATCTATTAGAGAAAGTGACATATCCTACTCTCCAGTGACACATCCTACTATCCCATTAGAGACAAAAAGTGGCCATTTTTTCCCAAATTTTAATAACCGGATTTAGAGAGTAGTAAGAGATGAAGGTGCACTTGATCTCACTTCCACGAGGAGCCCCTACCTTAGAAAGAGGTTTCCGCGCAGTTACCCCTAAGAGCAAGGCGAGGCGGGCTATTTCCGGTTTTCAAGACGAGCTTTTTCCCTCCATTTTCCCTCCATCTTTTCGATCAAAATGGTTTGGGGTAAGGCTCATTCGGGGCTAGATGGTTACTTATGGCGAGTTGTGAAGTAAGGAAACAACCAATTGGGGTGATCCGAATCCCCCAGCTGAAGATCCACTCATCCATATGTCATGCAATAGGGAAGGGTCAGATTGGCAAAGTTGAGATAGTTATATTTCGGAAGGTGGCAACTTTGTTAAGTAAAACACCTTATATGAGGTCGTGGGGTTATCTAAAGTGCTTTTGGATCCTCTCTCTTTTTGATTGGGCTCAGGTTTGTTTCTATGAGGCTAAGTGAACCCCTGGCCTCTACCTTTCAAAGAGCTTCACCAAGAGACTTAACCATATTCACCTATGTGAAATGTGATTTCTATGCTACTAGGTATTCCGCTTAAGCATTTCTTAGGATGAATGGTTGGCTCTACCTAGAAACAAATACAATTCGGGAGCTTTATACCTTTATTCGAAAGCACAAGTTACTATTATTTAAACCCACCCTCAATACATAGAGAGCTTCCCACCCTGCCTTTATTGAGTTATTAATATGGAAGAGATAGGGTTAATCCGGCTGGGCCCTTTATTCTGAATCCAATGCCGGGATCGATTCGATGTCCCACCCATACCTATGAAAGAATGGTCATTAAATAGTTGAGGGGGCATGGGCTAAATAGTTAAGGGGGAGAGGCCATTAAATAGGAGAGATCGATTCAATGGCGAGCATAAATGAGATAGGGGGTCGACTTCAATTCCTCATGGAAGTGGGAGGTTTAATGTCGTGAATTGCTCCTATTTACTCAGGTTGTGGACTAGTAAGGCTTGGGTGTAGAAAAATCAGTAGAGCGCAGTAGATTTCATCACGATGATTGAAGAATCGCAAGCGAAAGGATGCGCTAGCCCTGGCAAAACCAATGAAGAAAGTGACTTTTGATCCAGCGGCAATGAAGGTGCACATAGTGACGATGGTTCCTCAGGTCCAGAAGCCTCAAGGAGAAATGGCGTCCAGTGATTATTCATACCAAGTTGTCACTGAGGATCTCACCAAAGTAGATGCAGCTGAGCAAATGGGCACCATACAAGTGGCGTCAAGTTCAATCTACCTGCAATTTGAGCATTATAAGGATCATTTCTTCCAAGCTGAGGCAAATATCAGGGAGCTAGAGGAAGCCTTGGCAGCACAAAGGCCAAACTAGATGTTGCGTAGTCCCAACTGGATGCAGCTCAATCTGAATCTCAACATTGGCAGCAGCAGGCAATGCGTTTTGAGGGTGAAATCAAGGAAATCAAACAGGCAGCTATACAGTACCAAGCAACGAAGCAGGAAGCACAACAGCAAATTTAGGCCCTGCAGGACAAACTCAAGAATCTGCAGAATCAATTGGCACCAAAAGCAATGCAATCGGTGACCCTCACCAAGGAGAAAATTAAAGAAGCTTGCAGTCAATTGTTGATTGATTGTAGAAATATGGCAACAAAGATTGTGTTAGTTCTCATGTTCCTTCAGGAAGTATAGGAAATCGTTTCATATGGCAAGCATATAGTGGAGTTCACAAAGAAAGATTTAGAGCCGAAATTGGAAATGGCAATGAATATCCAAGCAATGACTCAAATGGATCTTTGGTTTCGTCCAATGAGCGGAATAGCCCGTACTTGGGCAAATGCTAAGATCACGTTGCGCAGTTATTTCTCCAAGATGGACATGGTTAAAGAAGTCCGCAAGATGCAAGAAACATTTGAGCATGAGAGGTGTATTTTATTAATTTACTTTGATACAATTGCAGCTAAAGGTTTCCCCAGTTTCATTGATGATCAGGGGAATATTCTGGCAAAGGACATAGACGCGTTATGGACTGTTTTTATAGATGATACTTCAGATATTGATAACTTGGAGGAGCTCATCACTAAAGAGCATGTTCTGCAATTAATTAGAAGGTTCATTTGTATTGAGTCTGGATTACTGGAGCTCATCTAAAGAACCAAATATATTGATCTAGAGAAGGTTGATACTTTTTGATACATTGTGGGTACACTCAGTGCTCGTGAGGCAGTTAGTATGGATGCATGGGTTGAAACAGTGGCGACGTATGAATCCACAGCGGCACATCTCAAAAAGTAGTATGAAGCTAGTACAAGTAGCAAGCCATCAGATGCAGCTGATAGTGGGGACTTTTAGCCCAATGAATAAAGGTCTGGGATTGATTGCATTTAGACGAGCTAAATACCCCGTGAGCCGCCAAAAATGTTGGTATTTTTGCCACATTGAAATTTTGTAAAGTTTTGATTGAAATATGAAAGCATTTTTCCAGTAAAAATATGAAAGTTTTTTGCCAATAAAGCTCCCAAATACATTTTGAGTGTTGTTCACACATTAAAAAAAATTGAAATTTTTTCTATCTAGTGGATGTAGTTTCGGGTATAATTCAAGTGAAATGTTTTTTCGTTCCCCGAAATGGCTATTTCGTTCCCCGAAATGGTTGTTTCGTTCCCCGAAATGCCTTTTCGCTCCCAAGTGCAACGAACATTCTTTCTTTTGGGCATTTTGTTGGCGAAACCACCCTACCAACAATTTCGCTCTCATTAATTCTCAAAGAAATCAAGTTTCCAAGATGGGCCCTACTTATGGCAGCGCAAGATTTTCCCAGGAGAAGTCGTTGCAAAAAGACAAGGATTGGGGCAAAATTCCATTTCACATAGGACAAAAACATTAAGTGCACATTCCAAGCGCAAGTCTAGGCGAAAGCTCATTTCGGATCGTAACTTGGGCAAATTGAAGATAAAGGCCCATTTCGGGTGAAATTTTATGTTTTCAATGCAAATTTTCTTTGAAAAAGAATTAAAGCCAGTAAAATTAATTCCTGTGGCGATACAATAGATATATCCAGGATCACTGCTGAAAAACTATAAGATTTAAGTATTGCTCCTTTGACTTCGGTGTAATCTTGTTCATTTTCGAAGCACCGTCCACTTTGGTGGGTATGCATTTCCAATGCACCGCCTATCAACCTTGCCAGTTTTCAAAGCAGATTTAATGCTCGGTGTACTTTCCTAGCAAAAGTGAATTTCTAAGGCGTAAGGCGAAGCGAATTCAACGACCAAATACCCAATTTTTAGATGATTTTGCTGCATCCCGATGCTCCGACGTCCAAGATTGCTTCAAGCATTTATTCCTGTTGACTTCTTTGTGGGATTCTCCCATCAATATCGAATCATGGTTTCCTTGTAGAATGTTTTAACTAAAGATGTCACTGATGCCTAGGAGAAAAATATGCACGCTGGTTTTTGATCTACCAACATTTTGTTTGTATATGCATTAAATGACAGAGGCGAAATCCCTCTATAAATACTAAGCATTTCATTGTAAGAAGGGAGGATAGACATTCTACAAAAAAATACTTTAAGTTTTCTACATCAATAGAAAGATATTCAGCTTCTGGTTCCTTGAGTAGTCTTGTGGTTGATCACTTCATGCTTGTCATTTTTACTTACGTTTATGTTCCTTATTAGCTGCTTTTAAATTTTGCATCTAAATTTAATTATTGTTGGTAAGGGAATGAACACTGAAATGTGTCTTGGATGTTATCTCTGCAAACTGTGAGTGGTTCATGTGCTTACTTTTCTATTTTATGCTAATTCGAACTTGAATGTGGTTTCTTGTTGTTAGTTTATCCCCACCATAATTTTTTCGTCTTACAACCATATTTCCATTTCTTTTTGTCATTTCACATTTCTTTCCTCTTACCCTAAGCTTTAAACCAAATTAGATTAGTAAAGGAGCCTGCCCTCTCTAGAGATCGGCCCGAAGGAATTTTCTCTTTCCCTCTGTCTTTCAATGTTGGTCGGGTCTAGGGCGCGCAAGTGATAATACTTTGTACTTAGGAAGATTTGTGACCAACATTTATCTAGAAGGAAGGGCGCTTTTATGGTACCAAACCCTTGGGTGGAGAACTATCTGCTCATGGGCAGACTTATCAGGAGCTATCATCAACACATTTGATGGATCCATTCAAACTCTTGATGCACCTTGCATACATCAAGAGAGCCCCTCTCGAGTCTCTAATTGACTTTAACATTCAATTTGAAAGGAGCTAGAAAAGGATCCCTCCTGAATGTCAACCATCACTCACCCAGGCTCACCTATATTATGTCCAAGCCCTTAGCTCAAATATAGATGTCCTTTGCTACAATCTGGGGAAAAAAGATTCCCCCAAGTCCTCCAGGAGGCTGTACAGGTGGAGCAACTCCTACTCAAGGTAGAAATGACATCTTCAGGACACTTCACTCTACCATCTCTGTTTCCATCCGCAACTACTCCCCGTCCTTCTACACAAAATCCGCCTTGGATCCCATATCAAGTTGTGCAAAAGCCAAGGATGCAGACCGACGGAATACAAGGGGCGGATGTCGTCTCGAGCCCATAGGGAGAAAGTGCAAGCATCAGCACAAAAGGCAACAACTCTAGGGCTTGCACCCTACCCCAAGAAGTGGAGAAATTCGACCTGGGCAGGAGTACCGTGCACAAGAAGGATGAATTTTTGCACCCTCTTTGTGTCCAAGGACACAATGAGCAAAAACTAGGCTATTCTGGCAAAGGCTTGAGCAATCAGCCCCTGATTTCCAAGAACCCATTAATGGCGGGCTCAATCAACGAGGCCTGCGGGAGAAAATGCATGAAGTCAATGAATGCGTACGAGACTGGGATTTCACAGCAGGTGAATCCCAAAAACTAACAACATTGGAGCCCATTGTCAGGTGAACCAGTACAAGACGAAGGCTCCCACATGGCAAAATATATTGCCACATTGATCATCGATTGCATAGGTATTGGTATGCATTATAATCTGCCAAGTTATGAACTCTTCATGACTTGGAGGGGCTGGCAATGCCGACCGGACTACAAGAAGCGCCTGAAGTTCAATACAATATGGTCCAATAACTGTAGGTTCATTGGATAAAATGAACCTACAGGCAAGTCAGCAGTCGTGGTGCTCCAATTGCACCGCAATTTTGTGTACATAGCTCGACAGCTAAATAAAATGTGATAAGGCAGCCTAACTCTAAAAAGAAAAGAACTTCAGACAGGTACCTTGGTGTCTAAAAGCATTGTCCCTCTCTTCTAATTCTTCCTTTCGTGACTTTGTAGCCCAATGAATAAAGGATGAGACCGAAGGGCACGCGATTGCATCATAAGCTAGGCTCACCGATATGTCAACAATGATGAGTTGGCAATTCATACTTTGTCGAAATGTCTGGAGGCACTCCCTATTCCACCACCCCTCTCCTATATATATATATATATATATATATATATATATATATATATATATATATATATATATATATATATATATATATATATATATATGCTATGAATCGGATGAATACAGTTCAGAGGACTCGTGGCATACTCAAGGAGAAAACAAGTCCTATCAAATCCTGTCGAGTGGAAAGCCAATTCAAGAATAGGCAGATTTTCGAAATTGATCAATGTTGAAAATCATGATTATGGGCAACTTATATGTTCTTGAATCAGCTTCAGGCAGCAGCAGAGTATGTTTATGGGTATGTGATGTTTAGTTTTTTTTCCAGCATGGTATCCCCTCTTGTTCCCCCTTTCCTATGTTTCAGATAGGTTCCTGCCATTGCAGTCATCTTACAACCACCCCATCTCATCATTCCCTCTTTTGTTTTCTCATTCTCACCCCCAAGGACTCCCTTCTTCTTTCTCCTCTCCTCTCCTTTTTGTGCTTTTTCTTTTTTTCCTTTCCGCTATTGTTTTCCCCATGGTTTTCCTCTCTCCAACCCATTTTGTGTCTGCCTTCACTATTCATCCCTTCCTCCTTCGTAAGTGTTTTTCGAACGCTTGTTGTGTTGAGTTTTTTACAAAGTAAAAACCCCTGTAAGTCGCCAAGAGTGTGGGTGGAATTTTTACGCTTCTTCACCCACCCTTTTTTAAGGCTCGTCAGATTTTGAGGGCATTACTATGCGGGTCGAAGGCATCAGACAGTAGTAGAAGCAGTCACGGGCGAACCAAAGTATTGGGCGAATAGTGAAACAAAGCAAGGCGGACCATAGCATGGACAGAGTTCTTCCTCGTAAGGTTCGGACGGAACACTCGGTAAAACCCGCCCAGCTGCCTAAGTGGCCAACGAAGGTGGAAGAGTGGGCCGACTCCACCCTTGAGAACAAGGAAAGCCCCCGCCTGACTTGGGCAGGGAAATACAAACACTAACTGGATGGAGTATGTGGGCGACACCCGCCTTCTCTCTCGAAAGCCCTGTAGGCAGAGGATAGAACCCGCCCAGGATTAAAATCTTTTGTTTTCTCATTCTTACCCCCGGAGACTGCTTTCCCTTTTCTCCTCTCCTCTCCTTTGTGTTCTTTTTATTTATTTCCTTATCGCTATTGTCGTCCCCATGGTTTTCCTCTCTCCAACCCATTTTATGTCAGCCTTCTCTACTCATCCCTTCCTCCTTTGTAAGTGTTTTTCGAACGCTTGTTGGGTTCTTTTTTTTACAAAGTAAAAACCCTTGTAAGTCGCCAAGAGTGTGGGTGGAATTTTTACGCTTCTTCACCCACCCTTTTTTAAGGCCCGCCAGATTCCGAGGACATTACTGGGCTGGTGGAAGGCATCAGACGATAGTAGAAGAAGTCACGGGCGGACCGAAGTATTGGGTGAACAATAGAACAAAGCAAGGCGAACCATAGCATGGGCAGACTTCTTCCCCATAAGGTTCGGACGGAACACCCGATAAAACCCGCCCAGCTTCCTAAGCGGCCAGTGAAGGTGGAAGAGTGGGTCGACTCCACCCTTGAGAGCAAGGAAAGCTCCCGCTTGACTCGGGCGGGAAAATACAAACACCAACTGTATGGAGTATGTGGGAAACACCCGCCTTCTCTCTCGAAAGCCCTGTAGGCAGAGAATAGAACCCGTCAAAGACTAAAAGTTCTCATCCTGGCCCATATTTCAGGGAGAAGACCCGCTCGCTGTTGCAATGGCCCAACTACTCAACGTCGTACGCGAAAGTGACATGTTATCTACGCGAAGCTCCCGAGGCGATCCAGCGCTTGCAACCAACCGCCTAGCCATGGGATCACTGCTCAAGGACGACATGGTAGCTGAAGAATAATAAATGGGACCGATCCAAGGGCCCAGATTGATCCAGAAGCACCTACCACCCTTCTATAAGATCGACGCTTCTCAGTAGAGCAATGTACCAGGACGACGCTTGCCAACTACAGAAATCCTATTCCCACCTACCGCCATTAATGTTTAGATTTTGAAATCTATGTTAATGTAACTATAATTAGTGGAATGCTGGTCATTCCAAATGACGACTCTTTAACCATTACAATTCTTATGTAAGGTTTCCCCTTTGTAAATACAAATTCTGCATTATTTGGTCTCTGACTGCGTCTTCTTGTTCTTTGTTTGAATGAATGAATATTCTACTTCTTAGCTGCTTAAGTCGTCCTGGTTATTCTGTTATATGGATTCCTTGGGATGTGCTTGAGTGATTAAGGGGGAGTGTGTCCATTATATGGGTTGGAGGTTTTCTTCTGCTAACGTCGCCCGAGCGGGAGTGCTTTGATTTTGCATCCTGGATCTCATGCACCCGCTCGTCGGTGCTGGAGTTCGCCTCCTGCCCACCATTGATAAAAGAGCTAGGACAAGGGCATCGTTGGGCAATTGAGTGTAGGGTTTTGTGTTTCGAACGGGGTATCGCGCCTGCATGGGTCTTGATGCAGCTATACCCATCCTTGTGAGTTCGACAACGGTCTTTTATTTATTTCTTTTCGCTTTCCCTTTTCCCCTTTTTCTTTTCCGGCGTAGAGTAGCTAGAATCACCCCCATAGGAACCGGCCTTCTCCTAAGATCGTCTGCCACGTCCTCCCAACGCAGTGGTCGTTCTATGCTTGGCGCCAACCCGTCCACCCCGTCCTGCGTGCGATGTCGGATTGGCGACCAACAACTCCTCAGTAGTTGGTCCCTCCTCAAACTCTCCTAGGTAATTTCTGATATTCTTCAAAACGTCCTTAATAATAAACTAAGATGTAGTTCCAAAAAGCCTAACCCAAACTAAAAAGCTTTTGAGTAGTTTGTCTCAACAGAAAAATTCCCTCCATCGTCTTAAATAAAAGGCATCTTCCCTATGGGCCACAACCCATTATTTTATCCCAATTCCCAACTAAAAAAGTTGATGAGAAAAAAACCTTTATGAAGAAAAGTCTCTAGAGTTATTTGAATTCAATTACCACTTCCACTTAATCCAATTCTAGATCTCCAAAAACCATAGCTTGTATCCATGAAACTTATATATGAACCCTCTACTTTTAAAAACCAATACATCATGCTTAATCATCTCATCCTTTATAATCACTTATGATATAGCATTTGTTATTTAGATCAAACTTACCATATATTTGCTCTTCCATTTATCTTCCTTCCAACTACAGCATCCCATCTTCCAATTAGGGTTTTCAAATATGGCTTTCCTTCCATGCTAGCTAGTGAGGCTCACTCTCAACTTGCACTCAAATAAAAAATTTAGCAACTAAAACTTTTAAACTCAAAATATTAAACTTTTATCAATTCTAGGAGATGACAATTTGAGATCATTTCTAAAAAATCAATACTTCAAACACTTATGATCTTTCAATCATGAGACCATAGCCAATATCATCTAGATAACATTTTTTTTGTAGATCAAACTTACCATATATTTGCTCTTCCATCTATCTCCAAATTAGGCATTCATACTTCCAACAAGGGCACTCGTCTTCCAATTAAGGCTTTCAAATATGGTTTTCCATCTTTGCTAACTAGTGAAGCTCACTCCCAACTCCCACTAAAATAAAAAATTTAACTAAAGCTTTTAAACTCAAAATATTAAACTTTTTATCAATTCTAGAAGATATCAATGTGAGATATTTTTAAAAAGTGATATTCCAAACTTTGTTGAAAAGTATGATCTTTTGATAATGAGACCATGGCCAATATCGCATATTATAATTTGTTGCATATGCCTATGGACTAGATGACATCTTCTAAGCCCATAGATATTAGAGGATGAGATTGGGAGTGGAGAGTTTCACACCACAAGCCCAAGTTCAATTCTAATGGATGAACCTTAACATTTTTATCAAATGGCATGAACTCAACGAGTTAATTCCTCAACTTCTATGGAGAAGACCTCCCTTGTGGTACATTAATAATTCTCAAGTTGTAATACCAACATGTGATCCAGTTAAAGTTGGTTGTGGTTCATTAATAATTCTCAAAGTTGTAATGGTGTGCTAGTGGGCAGGGCGACGAGGATGGAGAAGAGCAACTCAGGCAGGAGATAGGGTTTTCAAACTAGTTCGAGCGAGAAACCAAGTTTTCACGAGGATGCAGGTGAGGATCCAGATGCAGGTAAGATTACAGAGGATGGCCAGATCGAAAAGGACAAGGCTCATGATCAAATCGAGGGACTTTGGGGAGATGAACCTCCTGACAAAGATCCCGAAAAGGAGGCCCACATTTTTGTCTCTGAGGGTCCTGCTAAGCAAAAGTCTTTTGCTGAGGCCCTCAAGAGTTCGAGAAACAAACCTGTTGATAGTTCCTCCAATCTTACTTCTAAAAGAATCAAATTGATGGTCCTTGAAAGCGGGATGGCAGATTGTCAGGTTGTGGTAAGCTTCTCCTCGATAGGAAAATTCATAAGAGGCAGACCAGATATTGAGACAATAAGGAAATAGGCATACTCCAAGTGGAAAACGCTTGGCAATATGGAGATCCTCGCTTGCACCAGAGGCTTTTTCATTGTTCGTCTTAGCAATCAAGATGATGCCAACCACATTCTGACCGCAGGACCTTGGTTCCTAGGATGACAAAGCCTATTTATTCGAAAATGGGCAAAGGATTTTGATCCTGAAACTCAAAGTATCAATTATGTGCCTATTTGGGTTGGACTGCCAAACTTACCGTTCCAGTTTTGGCATGAGGATATTCTGAAAGGAATAGCAAAAATATTTGGTGACTTCGTCGCCATCGACCATGCAACTCTAGCCCGATCTAGGATGACTCATGCCAGGATATGCGTGAATGCGAATCTTGAATCCGAACTACCCACCTTTATTGAACTGGGCTATGGTTCTTACCTGAGACGCCAAGTTGTTGAGTATGAGAACAAGTCGGCTTTTTGTGTCGAATGCCATACCCAAGGCCATCTCAAAAGCCAATGTCCACATCTAAAACAACAGCTTGCTGAAAAGGAAAATGCTGAATTCCAAGGGGCCAACAAAAATCAAGGAAACAGATGTCCTATGCAAAAATAATTCTTCAAGCCAAGGAATAACCAACAAAATCCTCTTAAAGATAATAGGACTCAACAAATGGGAGAGAACAAAGCGTTGCAACTCCAACAGGACAGGAAAAAAAATCGTTCAACCCTCAGTTTCTGACAAGGTATGCTCTGTCTTCACTTATACTAATAAATTTCAAATCCTTGATGATGAATTGCTTTCTCAAGAAGAGGTTGTTGAAGAAGATCTAGGCCTTGTTGCAGCTCTTCCCAATAGTCTAGATTCCCCAACTAAATCAAGGTCATCCCACATTCCTGAAGAGCTTCCTCTAGCTTCTCCTCAAGGAGAACAACTCGTAACTGATTTCAACATTCCTGTTAAAATTTAATCCAAAAATGGACATTCAAGCCCTGTCCTAGAGCAGTTGGTTCCATATAAACATGTCTCTAATAAAATCGTTCAACACAAATTCGGTCCCAAGCATACGCGAAGTTCAATGAAATCTCCCATAGATTGTGGAAGTGACAAGAAAAGAGGAAGAACTTCAACCATCGAACAGTGGAAAAAGGATGTCAAGCAGGACAGCCAATGGAATCCAAAAGACCCTATTTCTTTCAGTTATCAGCCAATCCTAGGAGGATAACAAAAACACCAAACCTCCCCAACCTCAAGGAAAGGGGGCAGAAAAAATTCCAAGCATTCAAAATGAAGATCTTCTCATGGAACGTGAGAGGTCTCAATGGCTTAACTAAGCAAAGAATAGTTAGTTCACTAAGAAGAGAACTCAAACCCACAATTTTCATTATGCAAGAAACAAAACTTGATGAAGGTGCTTCAATAAGAGTAGCAGAAAAGATTTGGAACAAAAGTGAAATAGCTTTCTGTCAGGCAAGAGGGGCCTCGAGAGGCCTAATGTGTTTATGGTATCCTTGCAAAATTGAAGGAAAAGTCCTAATGTTACTAACATAATCATTACTGTACTTTTCAGTGATAGATAATTTTTCTTGGATACTTTCAAATGTATACGCAACAAGTTCTCTACAAGGAATATCCTTATTTTGGGAGACTTTAAGCAGCGTCAAAGATGCTTTACATAATATTCCTTGGATAGTAGCAGGGGATTTCAACACTCCCCTTTATCCCTCAGACAAGAAGGGAGGATCAGGCCTACCTGTCAGAAGCATGGAAGAGTTTAGTGACTTTGTGGATGCAAACAACCTCATGGATCTTAAAATCAAGGATGCAAGATACACTTGGAGCAATAGAAGATTGGAAGACCAATTAATTCAGGTCAAATTGGATAGATTTTTCTTCTCACAGGAAGCTATTCAAATTTTTGGTGATGCCAACCTCCGCTCATTACCCAAGATAGGATTTGATCATAGTCCTCTTTTGTTAGAAATGGACTGGTCACCAATTCAAAATACCTTTCAGATTTGAAGCTACGTGGATTCATCATCCAGACCTCAGGGACAAAATTTCTAGTGGTAGCAACAAGTAGGACACAAAATTTCCAGCCTCAAGTTTGTTTCAAAAGCTTAAACATGTTAAAGAGAATCTCAAAGTTTGGAACAAGGAAATTTTTGGAAATCTTTTTGAGAATAAACAAGTCATTTCAGACATATTAGCATTAATAGAGGACAGAATCCAAAATGGACATAATGATGAGCAGACCAGACTTGAAGAAAGAACAACCCTTGCAGAATTTCATAACATCCTTGCCTGTGAAGAGACCTTTTGGAGGCAAAAGTCAAGAGCTCTTTGGCTAAAAGAAGGGGATGCAAATACAAAAAAAAATTCATGCATCAACATTGAGAAATCAAAGCAACAAAATCAAAGAACTTGTAAAAGCATATGGAACTTCCACAACTGATATAAATGAGATAAGATCAGAAGTTGTCTCTTATTTCAACACCCTTCTAGGTGAAGATAATCCTAATACCTCCTTTGCAAAAGAGTCTTTGCTCCAACACATTCCCCCTTCTATCCCTGAAGAAGCTAATATCAGATTACTTGCCCCTTTCACTGAGGAGGAAATCAAAACTACCCTGTTTTCCATGAACCCTGATAAGGCTCCTAGCCATGATGGTTTCCCTCCCCATTTTTTTCAATCTTTTTCGGATATGGTTGGGAATGATGTGTGCTCTACCATGAAGGACTTCCAAATTTCCAAATCTATTCCTCGCAGCTTTAATTCCACCTTCCTTGTTCTTATTCCTAAAGGCCCTGTAGCCAAATCTATGACGTATTTCAAACTGGTGAGCCTCTACAACGTGACCTATAAAATCTTAACCAAGGTCATTGCTAATAGGATGAAGGAATTCTTACCCACTTTCATTAATCCTTGTCAAGGAAGCTCAGACCAGGGAAGGTCCATCCCTGACGGAGTCATAACTATTCATGAGGTTTTTCATTCCATCTCCCTAACCAAGGAACCTGCCTAAGCTTTAAAGTTGGATATGAACAAGGTCTATGACTATGTTAACTGGGCGTTTCTTATTGTTGTCCTACTCAAGTTTGGTTTTCATATAGACTGGGTGGAGTTGATCAAAGGATGTATCACTCAACCCTAGTTTTCTGTCATTATCAATGGTTAAGCAAAAGAGGATTGAGGCAGGGGGATCCCATATCTCCTTTACTTTTTATTATTGTAGCAAAAGCCCTTGGGAGAACTATAAAGGTTGCTTGCAGGACAGGTCTTATATCAGGGTTAAAAGCAGCTTCTCAGACAAACCCTATCACTCACAAGCAATTCGTGGACGATACTTTCGTTTCCACTCATGCCTTAGTTTTTGAAGCTAATGTAAATAAGTATATCTTGTTGTTATACAAAGAAGCAGTAGAGCAAAAAGTTAATTTCAACAAAAGCAAGTTATACTTTTTCAATACTCCAATTCAAAGGCAAAACAAAATAGCCTGAATATTGGAATGTTCGGTGGATCATCTCCCATCAACCTATCTAGGCTTACCCCTTTTCCATGGTAATCCCTCAGAGTCCATGTGGAACAATGTTCTAGAGAGAGTTCAGAAAAACTTGGCAGGGTGTAAAGGCAACCTCATGTCCCAAGCAGCTAAGGCTACTCTCACCATGGCATGCCTCCAAAGCATCCCTATCTATTTTATGTTGGTTTTCAAAGCTCTGGTCCTTGTCTATCAAAAGATTGAAAATTTTCAAAAAACAATTCTTTGGTTCGGGTCAAAAAATAAGCAACGTATTCATCTCGTTGTCTGGGATAAGGTTTGCAAGCCCAAGGATAAAGGAGGAATAGGCCTAAGGAGGATTCATCTCCTCAATTTAGTCGTATTGGCCAAACAAGCTTGGCGCCTAATGACAAATGCTTGTGAATGGATTTCAATAGTCAAAAGGAAATACCTCCAAAGAACTGAGTTCCTGGATGAGCAAGCCCCATCCAGAGGGTCTACCTTCTGGAAATCTATTTTGAACACTAGGACTATCCTGAAAAAAGAGGCCTCAGGTGGAGGTTTGGAGACAGCATCAAAATTGATTTCTGGAAGGATAAATAGATCACAGATTATCCTCTAATTGAAGATCAAAACTTGTCCAGATTGAAAGATAGTCTCGATGTCAACATTGGGCAAAAATTTGTTGACTTTCTCTGCAAGAATGGTAATAGAACTTGGAATCCCATCAAGAACAACACTTACCCTGCAGAAGCAGAAGCTTTGAACTCGTTATTGAATTTAACCATCATCTCATCTAGCAATCCGACAGACAGACTGTTTTGGGAACCCAACAATAGTGGTGAGTTTTCAGTCAAGTCTACCTATCAAATCCTTTTGAGCCCTGAGGTTCAACCTTTCCCTCACAACATCGTCTGGCCAAAAATTCGTGTTCCTAAGATATCCTTTTCTCTTGGTTGGTCTTTCAAAACAAGATCTTGACTATAGACAATTTGCTCAAGAGAGGTATTGTTGTTCCTAATAGATGCTACATTTGCCTATCCAATTGGGAATCAGTACATCACCTCTTTCTTACCTGTCCTTTCTCTGAGGATGTCCTAAGTAAGCTTTTTCAAAACTTCATCTCGTGGACGAAGCCTAATTCTATCATCGACCTGTTCCTCCAATGGCCTAATCTTTTTCGCAATCCTCGATTGAAATTCCTTTGGACTTCTTGTGGCTGCTCCACAACACACCCCAAAATTGGAGACCCACCTTTTTTGCACACTTTCCAAGAAGGTTGCAGTGGCCCAGATGTTAAAAGAGCAAAGAAAAGTGTCGCGATATCGCGACATGTTGTTCCATCGCGGCTAAAAATAAAAAAGTGTCGCGATATCGCTACATGTTGCTCCATCGAGGCAGAAAATGAAAAAGTGTAGCGATATGTTGCTCCATCGCGGCAGAAAATGAAAAAGTGTCGCGATATCGCTACATGTTGCTCCATCGCGGCAGAAAAATGAAAAGGTGTCGCGATATCGCTACATGTTGCTCCATCGCGGCAAAAAATGAAAAGGTGTCGCGATATCGCTACATGTTGCTCCATCGCGGCAAAAAATGAAAAAGTGTCGCGATATCGCGACATGTTGCTCCATCGCGGCAGAAAATGAAAAAGTGTCGCGATATCGCGACATGTTGCATTTTCGCGACCGTACAAGACAAGAAAGAACAAGAAAATAAAAGTGTCGCGATATCGCGACATGTTGCATTTTCGCGACCGTACAAAGCAAAGAGAAAAGTGTCGCGATATCGCGACATGTTGTGTTTTCGCGACCGTACAGGAAAAGTGTCGCGATATCGCGACATGTCTCATTTTCGCAGTGCATGAAGGCGGACAAGGCTGTTGACATAAAAATGTCGCGATATCGCGACATGTCTCATTTTCGCGGTGCATGAAGGCGGACAAGGCTGTTGACAGAAAAACGTCGCGAAATCGCGACATGTCTTGTTTTCGCGATATAGGTAGAAGAGCAAAGCTGTAGATATAAAAACGTCGCGATATCGCAACATGCTGTTTTTTTTTGTCGCGATTCATGGCGGGCCGTTACAGAATGTGCAGGGAAGTGTTGAACACGTGTCATAGAGGCAGAGGGACTATGATAACGTTTCAGGATCGTCAGTTACAGTTCACTGAGGAGTCCAAACGTTTCAAACCCGAGAAAAAAGGCCAAAACAGCAAAGATGCGGGAAGATGAAACGAAGCGACCTGGGAGATGAAGCGAAGCGTCACAGGACGAAACAAAAAACCGTAACAAAAAGTTTAAAAGCAGAAGCGAAGACAGGCACAGGGGTCGGAAAACGCTGCGGGCAGAGTTGCAGAGCTGAAGGTGATAGGCCATTCTGGGCCTGCTTTTCCTCCACTTTGTCTGGTTTTGTTAAAACCGGAAACATTCTATTCTTGTAAATTGATACATTATTTTTAATACAGAATTACAGAGAGTTGCATCTCATTGACAAGAAAGAACGAGTTATTTTCTGCATGCTAGATTTAATGTTCATTTTTCCCCTTTTCAGATCTTTAGGCTTATAGGTGAGGTTTAATACAAGTTTTTTTGGTTGCTTCATGCGAATGTCTAAATCTGAAAATCACAGTTAAAATCCCAGAAACCAGCACCTAACTTATCTGGATTGTGCGAGTTTGCAGGTTCAATAGGTTAGGTTGTATGCAGAAAACCTCATTATCTTCGGTTTTGTCAAAATAGGAATCGTAACACTCTGAATGTACTTTAGTTTTAGTCTCTTTGCATTTTATTTTCATTTCTTCAAATTCTCTGCATTTTTATTTTCCCGAAAGTTTAACCTTAGTTTAATTTACAATCATTAAAATAAAACACTTGAAAATTTACCGAAATCGAAAATAAAATAATTTCATCATTAAGATTAATTCACATTGAGTTCATTCTGATTAAATGAACAATCATTATAATTTCATAATAAAATAAACCACAGTGCCCCTTGTTAACAGTTACTTGCAACCACTAAGGTATTCCGAACATTCAAATTGAATATCATCACTTATACCAAATGCTAATATAGCAGAGACCTTGGAGAAATTATTTACAGGATTTCTTTGCAAGTAGAGGATTTGGAACTCGAATCCTATCGGAGAGTGTGTTTTCACAATCGGGTGAAAACACCACTCAACAGGACTACTTGTTTTCATATTTTCTTGTGGCAAGATACCCCCGCCTCCTTGGGTCTTACCCAAAAGTGGCATCCCTTTTGGGATGTTTTCCACAAATATATATATATATATATATATATATTTTTTTTTTTTTCCTTTCTTGTGGCAAATTTGGCTTGAAAGAAACCGCAGAGTTTTCTCTGATATCAAATCCAACCCTACCTCCATTAACAATAGAATTCTCTGTTTTGCCAAGGAAAATTCTATGTTGATTCCTCCCTCCCTCAAAGTTGTCGTTAGCTTTGAATTGTCCTTAGGAAAATCCTTGAACCTCGTCATTGAGGACAAACCAATTAATCCTAAACCCAAACATAGAACAACCTTTAAGTGGATCCCTCCAAGAGGGTGGCTCAAATTGAACTTTGATGGAGATGCCAAAGGTAATCCAGGAATTGCAGGGGCAGGAGGTATTTTCAGAGACCACAATGGGAAAATTATTTTTGCTTTTGCTGAATTCCTAGGATCTCAAACCAACAATGTTGCTGAAGCTAGAGCTTTGTGGAGGGGTCTTGAGTTGGCAAAAAACTACCTTGGCAACATCATTGTAGAAGGTGATTCTTTAAACATCGTCAACTACCTTAGGAAGAAGAAAAAGCCGCGTTGGAGAATTAAGGACTGTATCAAGGAGGTCAAGATCCTCATCCTTAGCCACTCGCGGATCATTTGTCAACATACCTTTAGAGAATCTAACAAGGTCGTCGATTGCCTAGCCAACAAAGGTGTCATAGCCAATAGGCTAATTACGTGGACAGGCGACCTTCCTTAGGAAGTCAAAAGGATCATGGACCAAGACATGATTCAAAATATTTGAGCAAAATCATTTCCCCATGCGGTGCTCAAAGCCACCGAATATTCCAAAATTCGGGCTATTTTGTTCTGCCTTTGAATTGGACTATTGAAAAAAGTATAACTTGTTTTTGTTAAAATTAACTTTCTGATTTGTTGCTTCTTCGTATAACAACAGATACTTAATTACCTTAGCTTCAAAAACTAAGGCATGAGTGGAAATGAAAGTATCATCCACGAATTGCTGACGAGTGACAGGGTTTGTTTGAGAAGCTGCTTTTAACCCTGATATAAGACCTGTCCTGCAAGCAGCCTTTATAGTTCTTCCAAGGGCTTTTGCTACAATAATAAAAAGTAAAGGAGATATGGGATTCCCCTGCCTCAATCCTCTTTTGCTTTGAAAATAACCAGTTGTAGAACCATTGATAATGACAGAAAACCAAGGTTGAATGATACATCCTTTGATCAACTCCACCCAGTCTGGATGCAAACCAAACTTGAGTAGGCCAGCAATGAGAAACTCCCAGTTAACACGGTCATAGACCTTGTTCATATCCAGCTTTAAATCTTAGGCCAGTTCCTTGGTTAGGGAAATGGAATGAAAAACCTCATGAATAGTTGACTTCGTCAAGGATGGACCTTCCCTGGTCTGAGCCTCCTTGACAAGGATCAATGAAAGTGGGTAAGAATTCCTTCATCCTATTAGCAATGACCTTGGTTAAGATTTTGTAGGTCATGTTGTAGAGGCTAACCGGTCTGAAATCTATCATAGATTTGGCTACAGGGCCTTTAGGAATAAGAACAAGGAAGGTGGAATTAAAGCTACGAGGAATAAATTTGGAAATTTGGAAGCAAAGCACACATCATTCCCAACTATATCCCAAAAATATTGAAAAAACATGGAGGGAAACAATCAGGGCTAGGAGCCTTGTCAGGGTTCTTGGAAAACAAGGCAATTTTGATTTCCTCCTCAATGAAAGGGGCAAGTAATACGATATTAGCTTCTTCAGGGATAGAAGGGGGAATGTGTTGGAGCAAAGACTCTTTTGCAAAGGAGGTATTAGGATTATCTTCACATAGAAGGGTGTTGAAATAAGAGACAGCTTCTGATCTTATCTCATTTATATCAGTTGAGGAAGTTCCATCTGCTTTTACAAGTTCTTTGATTTTGTTGCTTCGATTTCTCAACGTTGATGCACGAACAAAAAATTGTATTTGCATCCCCTTCTTTTAGCCAAAGAGCTCGACTTTTGCCTTCAAAAGGTCTCTTCACAAGCAAGGATGTTATGAAATTTTGCAAGGGCTACTCTTTCTTCAAGTCTGGTTTGCTCATCATTATGTCCATTTTAATTTTGTCCTCTATTAATGCTAATCTGTCTGAAATGGCCTGTTTATTCTCAAAAAGATTTCCAAAAATTTCCTTGTTCCAAACTTTGAGATTCTCTTCAACATGTTTAAGCTTTTGAAACAAACTTGAGGCTGGAAATTCCGTGTCCTACTTGTTGCCACCACTGGGAAATTTTGTCCCTGAGGTCTGGATGATGAATCCACATAACTTCAAATCTGAAAGGTATTTTGAATTGGTGACCAGTCTCCATTTCCAACAAAAGAGGACTATGATCAGATCCTATCTTGGGTAAAGAGCGAAGGTTGGCATCACCAAAAATTTGAACAGCTTCCTGTGAGAAGAAAAATCTACCCAATTTGACTTGAATTAATTGGTCTTCCAATCTTCTATTGCTCCAAGTGTATCTTGCATCCTTGATTTTACGATCAATGAGGTTGTTTGCATCCACAAAGTCACTAAACTCTTCCATGCTTCTGGCAGGTAGGCCTGATCCTCCCTTCTTGTCTGAGGGATAAAGGGGAGTGTTGAAATCCCCTGCTACTATCCAAGGAATATTATGTAGAGCATCTTTGATGTTGCTTGAAGTCTCCCATAATAAGAATCTTCCTTGTAGAGAATTTGGTGCGTATACATTTGAAAGTATCCAAGAAAAATTATCTTTGTCACTGAAAAGTACAGTAATGATTCTGTTAGTAACATTTAGGACTCTTCCTTCAATTTTGCAAGGATCCCTTAAACATTAAGCCTCTCGAGGCCCCTCTTGCCTGATTGAAAGCTATTTCACTTTTGTTCCAAAACTTTTTTGCTACTCTTATGGAAGCACCTTCATCAAGTTTTGTTTCTTGCATAATGAAAATTGTGGGTTTGAGTTTTCTTCTTAGTGAACTAACTATTCTTTGCTTAGTTAAGCCATTGAGACCTCTCACGTTCCATGAGAGGATCTTCATTTTGAATGATTGGAATTTTTCCTGCTCCCCTTTCCTTGAGGTTGGGGAGGTTCGGTGTTTTTGTTATCCTCCTAGGATTGGCTAATAACTGAAGGAAATAGGGTCTTTTGGATTCCATTGGCTATAACATGCTTGACGTCTTTTTCCACTACTCAATGGTTGAAGTTCTTCCTCTTTTCTTGTCACTTCCACAATCGATGGGAGATTTCATTGAACTTCGCTTATGCTTGTGACTGGATTTGTGTTGAACGATTTTATCCGAGACAGGTTTATATGGAATCAACTGCTCTAGGACAAGGCTTGAATGTCCATTTTTGGATTGAATTTTACCAGGAATGTTGAAATCAATTGCGAGGTGGTCTCCTTGAGGAGAAGCTAGAGGAAGCTCTTTAGGAATGTGGGATGGCCCTAATTTAGTTGGGGAATCTAGACTATTGGGAAGAGCTGCAACAAGGCCTAGATCTTCTTCTACAACCTCTTCTTGAGAAAGCAATTCATCATCAAGGATTTGAAATTTATTAGTATCAGTGAAGGCAGAGCATACCTTGTCAGAAACTGAGGGTTGAACGATTTTTTTCCTTTGTCCTGTTGGAGTTGCAACGCTTTGGTCTCTCCCATTTGTTGAGTCCTATTATCTTTAAGAGGATTTTGCTGGTTATTCCTTGGCCTAAAGAATCCTTTTTGCACAAGACGTTTGTTTCCTTGATTTTTGTTGGCCCCTCGAAATTTTGCATTTTCCTTTTCAGCAAGCTATTGTTTTAGTTGTGGACATTGGCTTTTGAGATAGCCTTGGGTATGGCATTCGACACAGAAAGTCGGCTTGTTCTCATACTCGACAAATTGGCGTCTCAAGTAAGAACCATAGCCCAGTTCAATAAAGGTGGGTAGTTCGGAATCAAGATTCGCATTCACGCAAATCCTGGCATGAGTCATCCTAGACCGGGCTAGAGTTGCATGGTCGATGGCGAAGAGGTCACCAAAGATTTTTGCTATTCCTTTCAGAACATCCTCATGCCAAAACTTGAACGGTAAGTTTGGCAGTCAAACCCAAATAGGCGCATAATTGATACTTTGAGTTTCAGATCAAAATCCTCTACCCATTTCCGAAGAAATAGGCTTCGTCGTCCCACGAACCAAGGTCCTCCGATCAGAATGCAGTTGGCATCATCTTGATTGTTGAGACGAACAAAGGGTGCAAGCAAGGATCTCTATATTGCCAAGCGTATGCCCATTTCTTGATGGTCTCAATATCAGGTCTGCCTCCTATGAATTTTCCTATCAAGGAGAAGCTTTCCACAGCTAGACAATCTGCCATCCACCTTTCAGGGACCATCTAAAATTTTCCACAGCCAGACAATCTGCCATCCTGCTTTCAGGGACCATCTAAAATTATATAACTAATTTATTCATTCAATAATTCCTGTGTCAAGAATTATTGAATGAATAAATCAGATTGTATATGTGATATAGATGACTGTATCACAAATATAGCCAAAACTTTGTCTCTGATAAATATTCAACTGAAAAATATTTTATGTTATTTTAATGGGCAGTAATCTAGACTTCACCATGTCATCTTAAGCTTGGAAGAAGAAGTAATGTCACTTACTTCATCCAAACACTTCAGCTGAAGCACAAATGTAAACACTTCATCAAAGTGACAATGAATACTGAACTATATTATTGATAAGTAAAAGAAAAACTGTAATATTACAAAATTGCCAACAGAATGGAATCTGCCATTATGGAATTGCCACGTAACAGAAACAGAAACCAAGACCTTAACGTCTGCTACACACTCATAACAATAACTTGTAAGCTCAAAAGTTCTGGTTCCTTTGTCCGCACAACTACATTTCAACATTTTATATGAAATTGTCCGCACAACTACATTTCAGCAGTTTATATGAAATAAAAACAGATAAATACTTGCTTCCGCTTTGGCTGGATACTTCGACTATTATAAGGCAAGGTAGTCTCCAAAAACTGTAAATTCTACTCTGGGCCAAGTAGACTCCGTAGAGGCCAGGCAGACACCAAAAACTGTAAATTCTTTATCTTCCACATGACACACGAAACAGAACCTTGCCATTAGTTCAAAAAATATCCAGTCAAGCCAAGACACTAAAGCATCCATGGAAACTGTAGCTTCTTTCACTCCACTGGTGCAAAAACTAACCAGGATATTTGCGACAGCATCCATGAAAATTTAAAAACTGTAGCTCGTTACCCATAAATTGTAACAAAAAAGTTAGAAACAGGTCACGTACATTTTTACCATAAACATCTGGATAGACCACGGACCTAAAGAAGTGTCTACAGCATCTATCAAACACATCAACTTATATCTAAAGCACAACGAGAAAAGCAGATATACAAAAGGCCGATAAAATTGGATATTCGCCTAAAGCCAGGACTCTGAAGATTTTGCAAATTAGCAGCACTTGATTGAAAACCTCTGGGTTCCCTTCAATTCTAATAAGCCTTGACGCCATTGACTTCTTGCTCTATTATCTGTGCTTCTTGTGCACTTCGTAATAGCATAGCTATCACAAGTTGGAAGACCAATTCTAAGACTTTATGCTTAAAACTCTCTTTCAATGGAGTTGCCGGAACAAGATTGAAGTTTCCAATATATTCAAGTTGTTCTCAGTTGCAAGGTATCCGAAATCCCAACACCTGCTGCATCTCCAACAATTTTAATTGGTTTTGGAGCTCTTAAAATTGTGTTGCAAGCATTCTGTCTTGGTCCATTCTTGTGCTTGACAAGCAAATAGAGAAAATGCATATACATCTTGTCAGGGCTTTATAAATATTTAATTCTCCCCTCACATCTGGGTCCTATTCAAAGGATTCAACAGACGAATGCATCATATTCTGGGATGCTTAAACAATCAAATGAATAAGGGCTAAGACACGGTTCCCTTGACTCTTTCCTTAAGCTTAACCTTGGGCTCTTTTCTGCAGCCATTCCAAGCACCTGACTCTGTTCTGGGGATATTACCATGAAGTCTGAAAGAAGATAAGAAAGCCCTTTTAGCTAGCCAGGGGTAACCCTGTATTTCTAAGCATAACTTTCTACCTGTTGGGTATGACAAATTACCGGAAAGAGTTTAAATAAAAAGTTTACATTACAATAATGCCTCAAAAACTCACATGTATAAACTTACCAACACAATTTGCAAGAGATGAAGGTTAAAGATGAGCCAAATCTATGACCATATAGAATGTTGCAAGGCAGAGGCTCCTCATTTACATATTATAAAAGGCTTTTCATGAAACAGACTCTCTCCTGACTGCAGTAGTCTAATTATGTCAGGCCCCATTATAATAGCATAGTTCAGTTGAAATACAAGAGACTGTAAAACTCTGTTGCACTGTGAAAGGTATAGCTCTAATGTACCATCCAAAGTATCTAAGATTACCAGATATCTCCTGCACAAGTCAATTCGTTGCTGCACCTCTTTTGCCAACTCGATAGTATCTGATTGGTCAGTACACGCCTTCTGAACCGTCCTAAATCTAAAATAGATAAAGCTTCTATTAGTTATCCTCTTTAACCACACTAAGACTGGATCTCAATGCCACTATGCCATTAGTCAGGACTTGCAAGACTGAAGCTTCGTATATAGTATTACAAGCAAGGCTATGCAGCAAAATCAGTGCCTCTCGGACCAGAGTAGCTCTTTGTAAAGCAAAAAAACCATTAAAACATGAATGATCACTATATATTATAATATATAAACACTAGGTTTACTGGAGATTCAGTTTACCAATCAAAATGAAGCTCCATCAGCTTTATTCAAGAAACCAAAAAGGTTTTAAATTTTGATATGCACATACCTTTCTTTGTGGTTTCCTTCGACACCACTGTCTACCTTAGCAGCATCCTTTTATTCGTCATCTAGCCCAGAATTAAGCAAGATAACAAGCAGCATTGGAATATTTGTTCTTTGTTGCTCTACATCATTTGAATTTTGAGAAAGACAGTGCTCAACATGCAAATTTTTATCAGAATCTGAATTATGACTTCTAGTGTGACCATCTATACATACTCCGTCTCTCTTTTGTGAATCATTGCTGACTTTTCGGTCTTGTATAATGTTGCAACCAGAGTGCATAGAACTCAACAAAAATGTTACTCCCATGTCTCCAGATGCAGCAATAAATGCCAGAACATGTAAAGCACGCCTACGGAATGTATAAACCTCCAAGCACGAGTTAACTTCCATATGCAAGTCCTATGCAAGTCCAAAGCAAAACCAAAGATATGATCCACTAAGCTCAATATCGATACCTGCATGTCATGACCTATTTGAGAGATGCACTCAGCTAAACCCTGCAAAACCATTTCATGTGTGCCTTCTATGCATGAAACATCAAGGTTGATACTGCTGATATCTTCCTTGCAACCACATTAAAGCTTAGACAGCATTGAACCTGAATTTGTGAAGAAGAAAATCATAACATTCTATCATCCTCCATGTAAAATTAAAGCTCTTAACTTGCAATTAACTAAGATAAGAAAATTTATTCACTTGTAATTTTGTAATTCCAATACTATTATAGGGGCAAAATGTAGAGAAAATGCACACCTACAATTTAAGAGAAAAAACAAAATCTGAACTGCTTGCAATTGCACATCTACACCAACATTTTTTTGTAAATGTTCAGCCAAGCTTCTGTAAAACAATAGTGGACCAAATCTGGTCATAGACAAAAGCAATTTTAGTCCAATATGTTTGCTTTCTAAAAATAAATGGAACTAGGCAAGAGTATGAAAATGCAGTTTAGCTGAATTCAACACATGTATGCAAAACCTGAACTTACTGTTCTCGCTCTGATTCTGGATGACTCTTCATCACAATTACATTCATTGTGGAAATGGCTTGCACTTTTTTATGCTTGTGCTTGCACTATCCAATGCTATCTGACGAATTCTCGGAATATGTTTAACCCAGTTCCAATATGATGGTTGCTGCCTTTACCAGTTGTAAAAAACTGTACCTCACAATTTTCCTAATTGAGTGGGGCGATATTGTCATCCAAACCAGTGTTTTTAACTGCCTTCCAGTCTCTTTTAGCATGATCTTTTTACAGAAAAATACTCGAGGAAAATGTATGTTTGCATTAAATTTGTCATCGTTTTCTGATTTACTGAAATCCTGTGATTGCAACCTTTCATTCTTTCTTCCTATGAAGAGGCATTTGAGATGTCCAGGAAAGCCTTTGGAAGTGCACCCTTGAAAGTATTCTCTTCTTGGAAGATATTCCACCTCATGTTAATTCTCAAAAAAATATA
The DNA here is from genome assembly GCA_028583015.1 of Wollemia nobilis. Classification (NCBI taxonomy): domain Eukaryota; kingdom Viridiplantae; phylum Streptophyta; class Pinopsida; order Araucariales; family Araucariaceae; genus Wollemia; species Wollemia nobilis. The sequence goes on along the minus strand of JAQPPZ010004624.1, from coordinate 10,779,495 downwards.
AGTCTCAGGCAAAAGGCAGAGACAAAATTTTAGAAGTATACAAAAAATGCAGTATGTTTACTGCTATAACTAGTGCAAGTACATGATATGCACTGCAGTCATTTCAAAATAGAAGCCTTGTACTTCTACAGATAATTAAGCGAAAGTCCAACCTTTGTCTTTCTATTTTTCAACTACTGACCAAATAACTGATTTTAAGGATTTCAGAAATTGTTGAAAAATATTAAAAAACAAGGATTATCCAATAAAATAAGTACCTAAACAAAACTAACTCTAAGCATGATCAGATTCGTATCGTTCATTAAATATCACGTCAAGGATCCAACCTCCCACATGAAAACTGATTGCACCAAGTAGATTTGAAATATGTTGACTAAAGCTTGCCATTACGTTGAATGGAAGAATGCAATACATTTCTCCTTAAAACCACTATGCATGTGTGGACTTGTGTTGTCCTCTGAAAGTAAGATCAAGGATCCAGCCTCAGGGAGTTCTTGAAGACTCTCCATAGTATAATCTTTTGAAGATAAACAAACTCATCAAATAATATAACAATGTATATTTTCTATATTCAAAATAATATATACTTCTGGTAGGTTTAGAAGTTGGCAGTTAATAATAGTATATCAAGTTTTACAAGTTGCCAATTAATAATGAATTGGTTTGGCTGGACGCATTGAAATAGTTACTGTATAAACATTCCCAAGATTGCTCCACTCATCCCTGACTTAATATTTTATGTGTCCAGTTATTACCTTTTGACAATGCTAATGTTTCACAAGTTTGTTATGTTGGGTCAGTTGTGAATTGTTGATGATTAAAAAAAAACAGATTAGTGTCTTACAATTCATGTCCCCCAAGATTCAAACAATAAATGATTATGAAGAAGTTAGAACTATTCAACATATGCAGTAATATATATGAACAAATTATGTATAGTTTGTTCTGCAAAATAAAGAATTCAATTGTGGCCAACATTGCTCAGATGTTTTAAAAACTAGGCCTTTGTGGTGACTGTAATGCTTCTCTAGGGTATGTCTTCTTTAACAGCAAAAAGTAAAGTGAATAAAAATGCAACCATCCATGCATTCCATTTTCTAATGACTTGACAAGAACAGATATACAAGATAGAAGAGATATGATATTCAAAATAAAGGTCCACGTTCATGATACGGAAACAGCCCAGACAAGCAAGGGATTAACAAAACTGCCTGAGGATTTCATTCATCATAAGTGGCTATAAATAGCCTATTACATTGCGTGAATGACGGACACCAGGCCCTACACTTGGAAGCCTGATATTCCTTAGGAAGCCACGAATACATTCTTCTGATTGGTTTTCCTCCACTTGCACAGGTGACATGGCGTTGATCAAAGAAGCTTATTACGTATGCGAAAGATGGCCATAACATTATAAAATACAAAATATTACCAAAGGGTTTTTGAATATAGTATTACAAAATGTATATTTACTTTGGATCCCTACCTGTCTACAACCCAAAAGTCGCCACGAAGGGCATCATGTTTGAAAGGGTGGTGAACATCCAAAACCATCATTAATAATAAACCAGTATTCACTGACCTTTTAATCACATCTCAACTATACTTCAAAGTATATCTTCAAACAAATCTAGAGATACCCTTTTCCATCCACTATGATGATAAAAAGACTAATTTCTAGTTTACAAAATCATGCCGTTAACAATAAGAAAGCGACACAAAACCTATATAGACTTAATCAAAACATTTGAGCAATACAGCAGAGAAACCAACTCAGATAAAACTGACTGCCATTACGATTGCATACGTGAGAAACCATTAGAGCCCAAAATATTAGGTTGGAGACTGGCTGGAGCTTAATAAGTTACAAAGGAACAAAACACTATGGAGTCATAAAAAATATACCTTTAAGTAGTTTCTCTCCTGAAACTGCGTTCATGATGCAAAGTAGAATTCAATACACTAAACGCACTTTCAACAATTTCAACCTGGAAAAAAGTTAATTAAATTAATTAAGTGCATGTTTAGAATTCCCTTGGGTAAACAAAATTCAACTTCTTTGTTTCATGAACAAAGGTTGTCTGAAGTTGCTTCCTATAAAATTCAGCTTCTTACACAATGCAAAAAGATCATTAATATTTGACAAGATACATAGAACAATAGATCAGTCTACGTCGGAGTGTTCCGAACAATTGATCAACATTGGTAGTTCATGGGCCAACAGAATATTCTAAGCTACACCAAGCTACATGTCTCATATTTATAGCTTATATGTAAGGAAAAACAGTTGGCCCATCTCACTCTATAAAAGATACATCTATGAAGATCTGACATGGCAGATTCGAACAACGTGAAATCAAACATCTAAAATAAAATTATTGAAAGCCTTAAAATAAAATTATTGAAAGCCTTTAAAACATCGATAGAATAAAAAAATCAGCCATATAGATTACGATCCTTAGGAAAACAACGCAAAATCTCTATCATCCTTTGAAGTAGGAAAATATGACCACCGACCATATTTACTGCCCTTACTACAAGTGCATACAACGACTCCATTTCACCCACCTGCAGCAGGAGCACCACCCTGTTTCTTGATCTCCTCATCAGCCCTTCTCAAAAACTCATCCCAGGCACTCCCAGGGCTTGTATCAATATAATCATAAGGAACCCCACTGGAACCCCTAAGGCTGGGCTGCACGCAACCTACCCTCTCCACAACCCTAAAATCTAATTTATGCCCCGCTTCTTTCAACTTCCAATTCAAATCCATCCTATCCGGACCCAAACCCTCGGAATTCAAACTCAACTCTTCAAAATTTAAACCCAAATCTCCTTCTAGCCTTTCAGAAGAACCCACACCCAACTCCTCCAAACCATTAACAGCCTGGCGGTAATTCCTTTCCAATTCATCCCAGGTAAAAAGCAGCGGCAGGGTAAAAGCCCCCCACGGGTTAAAATCAATTAGCCTAACCCTCCCATCCTTGGTGACATAGCAATCAAAGGTGTAATCCGGGGGCCCAAATTTACCACTCACGTGCTCGGTAAAAAACCCGAAAACGGCATATTCACACTCTTCCAATTTCTCCACCATTGCGGGGTAAAACCCCGTGACCTCCCGCTGGGAAACCCCCACTAGCAAACCCCCTTTGACAAACCCCCGAAACTCCATTTCGGGCCTTAAATCGTACCATTTTCGCACCGCCAAGTAAAACTGAGAAGGCCTATCCGAATTTTTGTCCTCGCATGAATCGAAGGCGTGACATAAGTCGTGAACAATCGAATCTGAGGCCCTTAAAAGGAGAACAATTTCGCTAAACAAAGAACATTTGAGTGAACCGTTTGTGCTGATCCAGACGGCGTCCTTGGGAGCACTCCAGTTCATCTTAGGGAACACGGAGCTTCCCAGGGTTTGGATGGCGGCTCTCACAGCCTTTTCCAAATCTGGAAACGCCGCTACATTTGGCGCCGTTTCTTCTTCTTCGTCGTCTTCTTCTTTCCAGTGGTGGTACTCTTCTGCCTGGAGATCCGGCCATGTGACCTTTACTCGGGATGGAAGAGCGTCTTCGTTCGAGGCGGTTTTGGGGAGGAAGAGTCCTCCGTCGTCTAACAGATAATCGACGAAGGGCTCCGGCAATGGAATGACGATGGTTTTGAGTGAAACCCTGTGGAAGCTAGGGTACCATTCCTGGATTTGGCAGGCCAGAATGTCCGACTGCTTCATTTTCTTCACTATACTGTGATCTTCGAACGCCTGGAAGAATTTGGATATTTTTTTGAGTCTGAACGTAAAATTCTTTTCACCGAAACTTCTTAACTTCACAAGCATTTCAGCTAATACTGAACAAGGTTCAAATAAGTTTATATGAGAGGTGTGTAGAGGAATTGTTATTTTTATTATTAAGAATTAATTATCATAAATTTTAGTTTAAATTGTGGTAGAATGTATGCATATAACAATGGTTTTTAATTTTTATTATAAAAAATTAATTATAAATAAAATTATGTGAGCTGTTAAAAGTATATGCTTTTAACTAATTAAAAAGTCTCTCCCTTGCTTTCAAAGGAAAAAAGGATGGAATTTTTATTTTTACAAAGATTTTAAGCGAAAGGCAGAGAGGGGAAAATATTAATATAATTTTTATTGTTTTAATTAGTTTATACAAGTTTTTATAATGGTTTTAGTTTTTTTTTATTGAGTGGGGTTTGAACCTTGAATCTCTTAAAGAAAGGTTAAAATCTTTATTATTGTATTAAGTTTAAGATTTCTCAATAAAATTATTATTAAATTTAAGAACTCTTATAGTTTATTCTCACATGACATATTTGAATCTTTGAAAATGATTGAAATTATAGATCATTGTAGTTAGGGTAATGTTTTATAAAACGAACAATTTTTTAGGAGCCATATTTTTGTATAAAGTTGTACGAATCTTGTGCTATTTTGTAAATATTTTGAAAAGCTTTGAAATTAGTAGTTATTTGAAAGAATCCAAGCAATATTGATGAAGATATGACCATGAAGATAGTTGTTTGAAACTAGGGCAGTGTTGGGGTTTCAATTTTTTTGTAAAAATATCTCATTTTTTAGGAATCATATCTTTTCAAAGGATTGTCTGATTCATATGATTCTTGGATCAATTTGTGTTGAATTTGAAGAGCTTTAAAATGAGTGGTCATGTGAAGAAACCAGAGCAATATTGAGGGAGATATGACCTTGTGAAGTCAACCATCTGAAACAAGGGTAGTGACGATTTTTCAAGTCACGAAAAACAAAATTGTAATTATTTGTCAATCAAGGTTAAGATGATGGAAGGAGCAATGGAGGGCTAGCGCATGAGTGAGGCAAGACATTCTATCTGGGCATAAAAATTAAAGCTAAGTTTCGTTTTTCCCTTCTTTATCTTTGAAATTTTGCATACAAACTGTTATAGGTTTTTATCAAATATTATAATCACTATAGGATATTCTAGTAAATTTTAATAGATTTTGAATTATAGTTTCCTTCTCATGGATAGATTTACAGCTAAATCCTTAAAATCATCCCTAGTAGTAGAGGTTAGTGAGCCTCACAGAGCAACGATCCTTGTTGCTCAAAGATAAAATAGTCTTTTGGTAAATTGAAGGGGTCTTTGTCAGGGACTTTGATGGGACTTTGATCTTGATAAAATGAGATAATAGGAGTTGGAAGTCTCCAAGAGTGAGTCTATCCTTTCTTCCTAGCCATTTTTTGTTCCAAGAAGGAAAGAGAGAGAATTCTAAAAGGAGGCACTTGGTTTATGGGAAGAGCAGGACCCTTCCTTACTCGCTAGTATGAAGGCTTTGCACCTAAAAATGTAAATATGTCTGCATTACTGGTATGTGTCGGGATGTATGGGTTGCCCATTGAATTTAAGGAAATGGATGCCTTTAATACAATAGGCAATTGTTTGGTAGAATTCCTTGAGATTTTAGAAACTACAAAAGATGGATTCTTTACTATTTATGCTCATATATTGGTTATGATTGATATAAGTAAATTGTTACTAGTATCAATCATTTTTAAGTATGGGGGTAAGTTGTGGATCCAAACCATAGATTATAAAAACATATCTTTTAGATGTAGAAAATGACATGAAGTGGGACATATTGAGAGATCTTGCCCTAACATATGTAAAAAACTACAAGAGAAACTTACAAATGGGCATGGATGAGGATGGTTTTCACCTTCCAAAGAATAGGTCTAGAAAGATGAAAGTAAAGAAAAAGTGAAGATCAGTAAGGAAGGATATTGGAAGAAATACCAATTATTTTGAGGCTTTAGCCTATGAAGAAAAAGAAGATTAAATCTTAAAGGACACAGTACAACAAGTTCATAATAGTAATAAGGATTTGTCTATTCAATATGATCCTGATTTAGGGAAGAACATTCCCGATGAACCTAAGGAATGTGTCTCATTAGATTTTGAAGACTCTCTTGAAGTACCATGCACCTTTCAGGAGAAGAAAATTGGTAGAGAAAATGCAGTAGGTATTATTATCAAGAGTAGGTTTAAGTGAAATAATATTGAGGAATAGAATAATAAGACCTACTCTTGATATAGGCAAGGCAAAAAGAGGAAAACCCTCAAATTATCAAGCAAGATCCAAGGAAGCAAGAGAAAACATAGAGAAAGGAACACAAACTAAGTTGGTTGAACTTCTCTTTACCAAACAACAAAATGATATTGGTAATTCACAGGTGGGGCCAGTAGCCCCTACAAGACATGGTTACCATCTCACGGAATATAAGGGTTGGTAATGTCCCCTCAAAGCATAGGTGTATCAAGGACCTTTGTTTTAAGTAATAAGCCTAATATTATTTGTATCAAAAAAACTAAACAAACATAGGAAGAAGTTTCCAAAACTATGAAAACAATATGGGCGAGATGTGAATGGGATGTTGTGGATTCTAAAGAAGCAGCAAGGGGACTTCTAACATGTTGGAATCCTATTAAACCTCTTGTATAACCATTCATAAGACTAGGCATTTGATAGCCTCTTTAGTCACATGCTACTTTGCAGATATTTGTTTCATCCTTATCAATGTCTATGGACCTACAACTTAGTCAGGCATATTAGAAGTATGGAGTAGGATTAAATCATTTATGAGAAGTAAAGCCCAAGAAATATGATTCATGATTGTAGAAGATTTTAATGCCATAACCAAGCCTAATGAAAATTTTAGAGGAATTAGGAAATTAACCCAAAGTATGAGAGATTTCTCAACTTTTATTCAAAACAATAATCTATGGGAGGTTGAGTTTGAAGAAGACAACTATATATGGACTAGCAACAAGAGAGGCCATAACCTAATAGCAAAAAAATTAGACAAGTTGCATTATCTCATATCATTGGCTAGATGAAGGAACTTATGCTAAAATTAATACATTGATAAGGATCGGTTCAAATCACTGGCCAATAAGAGTTAAAATGGTGGTAGGTGAATTAAAAAAATATCATATTTTATATATGAACATATTTGGAAAAACCGTCCTCAATTTGTTGATATGATAACACAAACATAGAATTCTTTAGGAAACGGTGGGTTGTATACACTTCCAAAATAAATCAAATTAATGACATCTAGATTAAAAGAATGGAACAAGAACACTTTTGGAAACACTTTTTAGAAGAAATAACTAAAAAAACAACTTTCAAAACTTCAAAAAGGTGATCATAATAATCCAAGCTCAAAGAAAAGAGAGTTGCTTCGTGAATATCAAAACATTTTAAGTAAGGAAGAGAAACTTTGGAGATTAAATTTGAGATAAACTTGGTTAAAATAAGGAAATAAAAATACAAGTTTTTCCATGGGATGGCAATAGTATAGAGATCAGCATCAAAAATTAGTATAATTAAATGAGTAGAAGGGGTTTGGATTGGAGACCATAGTGAAATAAAAAAGGACACAAGGTATTTTTACCAAAATATTATAGGATCACAAGAATTTGAAGTTCTTAATGATAAACTTCTACAATAAGTTTCTTCAATTATAACATATGAAGACAATTGTAGATTGATAGAGCCTATTACTTTGAAAGAAGTTCATTTAGTTGTTTTCTCTTTTGATAAGGATAAATCCCTAAGTTAGGATGGGCTCTTGACAACATTCTATCAACATAATTAGGATATAGTGAATAATTCTTTACTGGTGGCAGTGGAATAATCTAGGGTAAAACAATACATACCGTATAAAATAAATGCAACATATCTTACCATAATTACAAAAAAGAAGAATGCAAAATTATTTGATTCATTTAGACCCATAAGCCTATGTAATATGGCATATAAGATTATCTCCAAAGTGATGGTGAATCAGTTGAGATCATTGTTAGACAAAATTATTTCAAAAAAGCAAGGAGGATTTTTAAAAGGGACATATACTGTAGATGGAATTATAGCAGCTCATAAAGTTATGCATTCAACAACTTCAAGAAAAGAGAGAGCAATGATCTTAAAACTTGATATGAGTAAAGCCTATGATAGGGTTAAATGGGATTTTATTTTTGTAATATTAGAAAATTTTGGATTTGGGAAGAAATGGGTCAGATGGATTAAAGCTCGTGTCCCTACAATTTCATATCCAGTGCTAGTCATTCTTGGACTAGCTTGTGCAAAATTTGAATAGCTTTAAAATGAGTGGTCATATGCAGCAATCTAAGCAATATTGAGGGAGATACGACCCTATGAAGTCAACCATACAGAACAACAATAGTGAAAATTTTTCAAATTGTGAAAAACATAATTGCAAAGTGCGAAGGATTAGGGTTTTTTTTGAAAAATGTTTCACCTTTTAGGAGCCATATCTTCGTGAAGAGTTATCCGATTCAGCTGATTCTTGGACCAACCTATGCAAAATTTGAATAGATTTAAAATGAGTGGTCATCTGCAGTAATCTGAGCAATATTGAGGGAGATACGATCCTATGAAGTCATCCAAAACAAGGGCAGTGACAATTTTTCAAATTATGAAAAACATAATTGTAAAGTGTGAAGGATTATGATTTTTTCCTGAAAAACGTCTCATCTTTTAGGAGCCATATCTTTGTGAAGAGTTATCCAATTCGGCTGATTCTTGGACCAACTTGCACAAAATTTGAATAGCCTTAAAATGAGTGGTCATATGCAGCAATCTAAGCAATGTTGAGGGAGATACGACCCTATAAATTCAACCATTCAAAACAAGGGCAATGACGATTTTTCAAATCATGAAAAATGAAATTGCAAAGTACGAAGGATTAGGGTTCTTTCCTAAAAAAGATTTCATATTTTAGGTGCCATATGTTCGCGAAGAGTTAACCGATTTAGTTGATTCTTGGACCAACTTGTGCAGAATTTGAATAGCTTTAAAATGAGTGGTTATATGAAGGAATATGAGTGACATATTGAGGGAGATATGATCATGTGAAGTCAACCATCCGGAATAAGGGCAATGATGATATTTTAAGTTGTAAAAAACAAAATTGCAAATATTTGTCAGCTAGTGTTTGGATGGGAGGAGCAATGAAGGGCTAGGAGTTCAGTGAGGCAAGACGTTCTATCCGGGCATATAATTTTTGAGCTAAGTTTATTTTTCCTTTCTTTATCTTAGAAATTTTGCATGAAAATTATTATAATTTTTTTAATCAAATATTATATTTGTTATAGGATATTTTGGTAAATTTCAATAGATTTTGAGTTTTAGTTTCCTTTCCATTGATCTTATAGTTAAATCCTTAGAATCATCCCTAGTGGTAGAGGTTAGTGAGCGCACCTCAAAGGATCGATCCTCGTTGCTCCAAGATAGGGTAGTTTTTGGTAAATTTAATGGGTGTTGGCCAAGGGATTTGGCCTTGAGAAAATGGATTGATAGGAGTTGAAAGTCTCTAAGAGTGATTCTATCATTTCTTCCCAGGGTTTATTCCTAGCTATTTTTTGTTCTAGGGAAGAAAGAGATAGAATCCTAAAAGGAGGTCCTTGGTTTATGGGAAGAGTATGACTCTTCCTTACCCATTGGTATGAAGGCTTTTCACTTAAAAATGTAAATCTATCCCTAGTACCAATTTGGGTTAGGATGTATGGGTTGCCCATTGAATTTTGGGAAATAGATACCTTCAAGGCAATAGGAAACACTCTAGGAGAATTCCTTGAGATTTTAGATACTACAAAAGATGGATTCTTTGCTATTTATGTTCGGATATTGGTCATGATTAATATAAGTAAAGCTTTACCAGAATCAATCATTCTTAAGTATGGGGATAAGATGTGGACCCAAACCATAGATTATGAAAACATATCTTTTAGATGTAGAAGATGTCATGAGGTGGGGCATATTAAGAGATCATGCCCTAAGAAGAGCCCAACATAATCATATGTAGAAAACCGTAAGAGAAATTTACAAATGGATATGGATGAAGGTGGTTTTCAACTTCCAAAAAATAGATCTAGAAAAATGAAAGAAAATAAACAATGGAGACCAATAAGAAAGGATATTTTAAGAAATACCAATATTTTTGAGGCTTTAGCCTATGAATAAAAAGTAGATCAAAACTTAGAGGACACAGTACAATAGGTTCAATATATTAACAAGGAACCGTCTATTTAGTATGATCCTGATTTAGGGAAGAACATTCCCGATGAACCTAAGGAATGTGTCTCATCAGATTTTGAAGACTCTCTTGAAGTACCATGCACCATTCAAGAGGAAATAATTAGTAAAGAGAATGCAATTTTAGAAGGTAATACCTCTGCCATTAATAAGAAAATACCAAAAAATGAGTAGGATAAGTCAAAAGCTTCTACAATAGAGCCAGGAGAGGATAAATATATTGAAAAAAAAATGGTGAAAGAATATTGAGGAATAGAATAATAAGACCTACTCCCGATACATACAAGGAAAAGAGGAAAACCCTCAAATTATCAAGCAAGATCCAGGGAAGCAAGAGCAAACATAGAGAAAGGAACACAAACTAAGTTGGTTGAACTTCTCTTTACCAAACAACAAAATGATATTGGTAATTCACAAGAGAGGCCAATAGCCCCTAATGAGACATGATTATCATCTCATGGAATATAAGGGGTGCTAATTCCCCCTCAAAGCAAAGGTGTATTAGGGACCTATGTTTAAGTAATAAGCTTGATATTCTTTGTATCCAGGAAACTAAAATGACAAAAGAAGAAGTTTCAAAAACTATGAAAGTAGTATGGGCAAGATGTGAATGGGATGCTATGGATTTTTAAGGAGTGAGCAAGGGGAATTCTAACTTGTTGGAATCCTACTAGAACCTCTTGTGTAACCATTCATAAAACTAGGCATTGGATAGCCTCTTTAGTCACATGCTACTTTATAGATATTCATTTCATCCTTATCAATGTCTATGGACCTACAACTCAGTCATGTAGATTAGAAGTTTGGAGTGGAATTGAAGCCTTTATGAGAAGTAAAGACCAAGAAACCCAATTCATAATCATAGGATATTTTAATGCCATAACCAAGTTGGATGAAAAATTTGGGGGAATTAGGAAATTAACCCAAAGTATGAGATATTTCTCAGCTTTTATTCAAAACAATAATCTATGGGAGGTTGAGTTTGAAGAAGACAACTATACATGGACCAAAAACAGGAGAGGCAAAAACCTAATAGCAAAAAAATTAGATAGATGCATACTCTCAGATCATTGGCTAGATGAAGGAACTTGTGCTAAAATTAATACCTTAACAAGGATTGGTTCAGATCATTGGCCAATAAGAGTTAAAATGGTGGTAAGTGAATTTAAAAAATATCATATTTTAAATATGAGCAGATGTGGGAAGACCATCCTCAATTTGTTGATATGATAACACAAACATGGAATTCTTCAGGAAATGGTGGGTTGTATGCACTTCCAAAACAAATTAAATCAATGACATCTAGATTAAAAGAATGGAACAAGAACACTTTTGGAAATATTTTTGAGAAGAAAGAAAACTAAAAGATAAACTTTCAAAACTCAAAAAAGTGATCATAATAATCCAAGCTCAGAGGAAAGGGAGTTGCTTAGTGAATATCATAATATTTTGAGTAAGGAAGAGAAATTTTGGAGATTAAAATCAAGACAGACTTGGTTAAAAAAGGAGATAAAAATACAAAGTTTTTTCATGGGATGGCTATAGTACATAGATCAACATCTTCATCAGAATTAGTAGAATTAAATTAATAGAAGGGGTTTGGATTGAAGACCAGAGTGAAATTAGAAAAGAGGCAAGGTCTTTTTATTAGAATATTCTAGGATCAGAGGAGTCTAAAGTTCTTAATGATAAACTTCTTCAAGAAGTACCTTCAGTTATAATAAATGAAGACAATAGGAAACTGATGGAGCCTATTACTCTAGAAAACGTTCATTTAGCTCTTTTCTCTTTTAATAAGGATAAATCCCCAGGTCCGTATGGGCTCTCTACAACACTTTACCAACATAATTGGGATATAGTGAAGGATTATTTATTGGTGGCAAGTGGAACGGTCTAGGGTAAAACAATACATTCCTTATAAAATAAATGCAACATATCTTACCCTAATTCCAAAAAAGAAGGATGTTGAATTTTTTGATTCATTTAGACCCATAAGCCTATGTAATATGGCATATAAGATTATCTCCAAAGTGATGGAGAATTGATTAAGGCCATTGTTAGACAAAATTATTTTAGAAGAGCAAGGAGGATTTGTGAAAGGGAGACAGATTCTGGATGGGATCATAGTAGCTCATGAAGTTATACATTCAACAACTTCAAGAAAAGAGAAAGCAATGATCTTAAAACTTGATATGAGTAAAGCCTATGATAGGGTTAAATGGGATTTTCTTTTTGCAGTATTAGAAAAGTTTGATTTTGGGAAGAAATGGGTTAGATGGATTAAAGCTTGTGTCTCTACAGTTTCATATTCAATGTTGGTCAATGGGTTAGTAATATAATCATTTAAAGCCAAGAGAGGCCTTAGACAAGGAGATCCTCTATCACCATATTTGTTCATTATTATGGCAAAGGTTTTGGGTAGGAACTTGAAGAAGGTTTACAAATATGGGCTTATAAGTGGACTTAAGGCTAGTAATAACATCGACAACATCACCCATCAATAGTTTGTAGATGATACAACCCTTTTTGGGAGGGCAAGGATAAATGAGGCCAGAGCTTTGAATAACTTATTAAAGGAATACGAAAGAGCATCAGGGCAAAAATTTAATAGGACAAAATCCAAAATTTACTTCTTAAACACTTTAGCTAAAATCAAAGCAATAATTTGTAGGTTACTTCAAATGGAGGAGGCAAATTTACCAACAACTTATCTAGGGATGCCCTTATTTGAGGGGAGAATGAGGATATAATTATGGAATCTAGTTATAAGTAAAGTTCATAATAAACTACCAATATGGAAAGGTAGATGGTTATCGTTAGCAGGAAGAGTGCAAATAATTAAGTCAATCTTACAAGCCATTCCAACATATTATATGTCTTTGTATACTATGCCAAAATTAGTTGAAAAAAGTTTAATCTATATTATGTGATCATTTTTGTGGTCAGGTTTACATGATAAAAGAAAATTTTCTTTGGTGAAATGGAGCAAGGTGTGTGATGATAAAAATAGGGGAGGTCTCGGTTTAAGAGTTCTTACAAATGCAAACTTAGCTCTTAGGGGAAAAGTAATCTGGAGATTGTACAAAGAGAGTCAAAGACAATGGGAAAGAATTCTTCTAAGTATGTTGAGCCCAATGACCCAAGCTTAATATTTACTACATTCTCTCTACCAAATGGTTCTACTCTTTGGAATGGTTTAAAAAAATCTATTGATATAGTGATTAAAGGTTTAAGATGGGTGGTGGGAACTGGAGAAAAAATTTCTATTTGGATGGATACTTGGTGTGATAAAAAACCACTCAATCTAGATCCAATTTTGAAACCTTGGATGAGATTACTTCAAGACAAATATGGTGATAGGGTTTCAAACATTGTGTACAAGGATTAGGAAGGAAGATACAAATGGAAAGAAGATTTTTTTACAAGTATACAAGACATTGATGCTAGGAGGCAGTTGAGTAGAAAGATAACAACTATGATTATTCTAAGGGGTGCCAAGGATAAATTGATTTGGGAGTTGAATAGCTCAGGAGAATACACAATAATAAGTGGATATAATGTAAAGCACCAACAAAATAGGAATATCACTAGAATATGGAGAGATATTTGGGATAGCCCAAGCATTCCTAAAGTCAAAATTTTTGTTTGGCTAGTAGGTCATAGAAGAATTTTATCCTAGGATAACCTTATGAAAAGGGGTTTTCATGGCCCCTCTCAATGTGTTCTTTATAAAAATGAGGAGAGTATAGACCATCTCTTGGGACATTGCTCAATAGTCTAGAATCTATGGCAATGGATTCTTAATATGTTTGGTAAATGCATGGTGATGGCTAACAAAATTGAATATTGGTTAAAGCAATGACAGAGCACTTATAAAGTGAGGCTTTACAGACAATATGGCATATTTATAAAGATACAATACTTTGGAATATATGGCTAGAAAGGAATAGAATAATTTTTTAAGGGAAGGAAAGCAGTTTAGAGGTAATGAAAAGGAAGTTATATTTAGCCATAGAGGAGTCTAAACCAACCCTATCAACTCACCCTATCCCTAATTTGGAAGCAGAGAGCCTTGATAGATGGAGTCAAGTCATTAAATAGAATTATGATGTTGGGTACAAGAGAAGCAAAAAGAAGTTAAAGGATATAAAGTGGAAACCACCATATTTGGAGTTGGTCAAATTGAATTTTGATGGAGCATCTAAAGGAAATCTAGGACCAACAAGAGGAGGAGGAATAATTAGAAATAATAGAGAAGATATTTTGTCTCATTATACTTTCAATAATGGATTTAAGATAAATAATGAAGTTGAATCTTGGGTAGCTTTAGAAGGGTTAAAAATATGTAAACAAATGAAATAGAATAGAGTATGGATGGAAGGTGATTCTCTCATAGTAATAAATGCAATTTTGAGGAAAGCAAAGGCTCCATGGAACATACAAGAGATAATTGTGGAAATTCAAGATCTTGTTAAAGAGTTTGAAGAAATCGAGTTTACACATATATTAATGGAAGGAAACAAATGTGTAGATAAGCTAGCCAATAGAGGGGTTTTGATTGAGGATCGTGAAGTTAAAATCTCCTTTCCATGGTTAGAGGAAGTAGAAAGTTTAGTTGAAGTTGACAAGAAAATATTGATTGCCTTAATCAATTAATGATTAAGATTTAATTTAATATTTTCTATTGGTAATATTTATTTTATTTTGAAAACTAAAATGGAGTTTTTTGCGACAAGGGGATGAGCAGCGGATGAACTAGGGTTTCTGGAGCTGAAGGAAAAACTAGGGCATCAGTTGGGTAGCCGAAGAGATTTCTGGTTATTGTGGATTTGAAGACAAGATTGCTGCCCCAGGAGGGTCCAATGGGGACACCTCTGGATCCTCTTCTAGAGAGATATAGTTCTTTTGCAGATTTGTTAAAGGATAAATCTCCATCAAAGACTGAAGAAGCACAAAAAACTACATTAAAAATGCTCTTTACGGCTCTTTGGAAATAGATCAACATCTCAACGAGTTAATGGATGCTTGCCACAATCATAATCAAGGCCAAAGATTGTCATTGAGCAAAGGATGGTTGAAGAAACAGTTTTATATAGAGCCAATCATGATTTGATCTATAAATTCATGGGTATTCGCCCTACCCTGAATTTTTTGCATTCCTGGGTCCGACAAAACTGGGAGCCTCTTGGTGAGTATTCTTTGTGGTTTATTAGCAATGGATATTTTATTGTTAGTTTTTCTTCACTTGCCGATAGAAATAGGGCTTTTGAATCAGAAAAGAGGAATCATGGTCTGGCAAGATTATTTGTTCAACCCTGGAGAGTGGGATTTGATCCTCGAATTGAACCCACTGCTATCCCGGTTTGGATCCGTTTGTATGCACTTCCAATGGAGTTTTGGAGTGAGCAGGTATTGGAAATTATCGATAATTCCCTTGGAAGACATTTGGGTGTTTCCAAAGACACAATAGAAGGAAACACAATTGTTTATGCAAGATTATGTGTGGAAATGGATCTTAGCCAGCCTCTTTTGGTAGAGGTGGAACTTGAACTTGCAGGACTATCTTGGATTCAACAACTGGATTATGAGGCATTGCCCTTCAGATGCAGAGTTTACCACAAATATGGGCATTTGGCCCGATCTTGCCCAAATAATATGAACATAAAAATAGAGGCTCCTCTAGGAATGTCAAATATTCCTAAGGAGGGTAAGTCAACAATAAACAAAGAACCAACCAATATTTCTCAGGGTAAAGAAGCACAGAGAGATGGTTTTGAACAACCCAAAAGAAGGAGAAGGCAAAAGAAAAAATATGGTAAAGAGCAAACCCAACTCAAGCCCTCCAATAGGTATGAGATATTTAAGACACTAATGGACCAAGAATAAGAAAAATTCATGGAAGGAGTGGATGGGAATAATGAAAATAATAACATCCATGTTCAAGCCCCTCTTTCATCTCCTCCCATCATAGAGCAGGTAATTGAGTACAATGAGTTACCACAATCAGAGAGTGTAGGGGCATTGATAGTGCATAACCAAGAGCAACCAATAATTAAGGATGTCATCATGGGCATAGCAAAAAAGAATAGAGAAAGGCCAACTTTAGGGATAACTCAAGTGGAAAAGAGAGAAAAAAATAGCAACTCTCAAGGAGTGGGTAGAAAATCAAATAAGGAATTGATAGCAGTTCAAGGAGACAAACTGATCATTGGAGGATCGATGAGGCCAATATATTTTTATTGCTCTCAAGGTAACCAATGATTATACAATCATGGAATGTTAGGGGTTTAAATAGTAGAACCCATCAATATGCTGTTCGAAGACTCTTAGAAAAATGTAAAACATATTTTTTGCTTATCCAGGAGACAAAAATGTCGTTAGATCTTATGTGCAAAACTAGTAAAAAAAATTTGGAGGCGTGCTGGTCATATGGAAGTGGCTGCCCAAGGGGCCTCAGGGGGGTAGTTACTCTTTGGAACTCTCTTGAATGGACTGCAATAGAACATATAGCTTGGAGGGGTGTTCTCACATCACATTTTAGAAATAATGTCACAATTGAACATGTTTTAATCACAAATTTTTATGGGGCTCAAAACCTAGATGGTCAGATGCATCAATGGAAAGTTGTGCATAACATGAGAGTCTCAAGGGAAGATTTAGACTGGATTATTGCTGGGGATTTTAATGCTAAATTATCCTCTAGAGATCAGGAAGGGGGAACCCCAATTTTGGACCCAGGGGATCGACTTATGATTGCCCAAGTCCAGGCATTACACTTGGTGGATATTAAATGCCCTGGAACCAACTATACTTGGACTAATAAGAGGAGGGAGCCACATAGCAGGAAGGTGAAGTTAGACCATTTTTTGGTTTCAGAGGAGGCATTTGTAAAATGGAATATAAAATTTTAGATTTTGGAGGGTCTAGTTTCAGATCACTTTCCCATTTTGTTGGAAGGAGGGATCAAGATAGTGCAACATCACAAACCATTTAAATTTGAAAACTTTTGGTTACAAAAAGAGGAACTTCGAAAGAAAATTCCACAGTGGTGGGAAGAAGGTCGCCCAAAATATGGGACAACAATGTTTAGATTCCACAAATAACTTCATTATGTCAAAGATCAATTGAAACAATGGAGGCGAGCTAACAAGATAGACTTCCAGGTCCAAAGAGCTCCATTGGTGGCCAGATGGGATGAGGTTCAAAAACACTTTAGGGAAGGAACAATTACAGAGTAGCTCAAAGAAGAGGATGATGCATTGCATAAAGCGGTTGAGGACATTGACAACCAAGAGGAGACCTACTGGAAACAGAGAGCAAGAACCACTTGGTTATTAGAAGGTGATAAAAATACCAAATTTTTCCATCGGGTTGCCTGTGCTAGGAGACAGATGAACAACATGGAAGCTCTTCAAGATGAGAATGGACACTCCTTTGATACAATTCCAGGTATGCATTTCCATTCAATGGATTATTTTTCTAAACTATTTAAGGAAAGTATGGTGCAAGATGAAGAGGCTCAAAAAGAAGTTATTGTTGTCATACCCTCTGTTATCTCTGAAGAAGAAAATCAGACCCTACTTAAACCCATTGATAGAGAGGAACTGAAGAATGTAGTCTTTGGAATGAGCATAAAAAAAACTCCAGGTCCAGATGGCTTTCCAATTGAGTTTTTTCAGGCCTTTTGGGATAACTTGGAGGAGGATGTAATGGTTGTTATAGAGGAGTCCAAAGGTAGTAAAATAATGCTTAAAGCATTAAATCATACTTTCATTACCTTAATTTCAAAAGGGGAGGAGGGGGTACATATTTCGGATTATAGACCTATTGCCTTATGCAATGTCATATATAAAATAATCACAAAGGTAATGGTTGAGTGGCTAAAACCTCTTCTACATAACATTATCTCCTCGGAGCAAGGGGGTTTTGTAGAGGGTAGGCAGATCTTGGATGGTGTGGTTCTAGCTCAGGAGGCAATCCATTCAATGCAAACATTTGGTAATAGAGGAATGTTCATAAAATTAGATATGTCAAAGGCTTATGATAGGGTGGAGTGGAGCTTCTTGTCAAAGATGATGGCACCCTTTGGTTTCTCTTAGGATTGGATAGAATGGGTCATGAGTTGTGTTTCTACTCCGACATACTCAGTGTTAATCAAGGGTCTTCCCTCGCAACCGTTTGGAGCTTATCGAGGCCTTCGTCAAGGAGATCCTTGCTTTCCCTATATTTTTCTCATATTGGTTGAAGGATTGGGTAGACTCATCTTGAGGAGAAGACAACAAGGTTTGCTAACAGGTATCAAGGTGGGTGAGGAAGTTTTGACTCACCTATAGTTTGTGGATGACACAAGATTGGTGGGAGTGGCCAACTTTAGGGAAGCAAGAATGATTAGAGATACACTTAATGTCTACCTTAGGGCTACAAACCAAGTCATCAATGATAAAAAATCCAAAGTGGTCTTTTTCAATCTTGATCAAAGGCTTTAGGATAGAATTTTAGAGATCTTGGGATTCACAAGGACTTATCTCCCAGTGGTATACTTGGGGGTCCCTTTGCATTTTAAAAAACTAAAAATAGATATCCTGGAGGAATCTTTTGGATTGTATCAAGGATAGAATTAATCATTGGTCTCACAAATGGTTAAGCTATGGGGGTAGATTAACTCTTTTACGGTCAATCATTCAAGCCATGCCAATTTATAAATTTTCTATCCTTGTTGCCCCACATACCATATGGAAAGAGTTGGACAAGATGGCTAGAAAATTTTTATGGGAAGGAGTAAAAGGAGAGAGGAAATGGGCCTTAGTAGGTTGGGAGAAAGTAAGCCAGCCCAAGGTAAAAGGAGGTTTGGGACCGAGAAGATCAAAGTTAAATAATAAAGCTTTGGATGGAAAGCTTTATCGGAGGTGGATTTCCCAACCAACTTCTTTATTCAGTAGAATCTTAACTAGTAAATATTTGGGACAGGTAAACCCAAATGAGGTGGGTCATTTCCCTTTGGATGGTAATGGATCCTTAGTGTGGCGGGCTCTCAAGTTAGGATCTCAGGTAGTAAAATATGGATTATTTTGGAAAGTGGGGAGAGGGGAGAAGGCACGATTTTGGAAAGATTCATGGGATCAATACCCACCTATCATTGTTGAATTTCTTGAATTGCAACCAATAAAAACAACCATGGAAACCAAGGGATGGGTCCAAATTGAAAGTTATTTCAACACTAGTCAGCTAGGGGATTATAAGTTTAAGCAGTTTAAGAAGTTGGATGAGTGGCCAATTTCAATCCCTCCGGATTTGACACCCATCATGACTAAAATCTTGGCAGAAAGATTTCTCATAGGTAGAGACGAGGAGGATGAATTAGCTTGGGGCTATGGGAGCCTTGGTGTCTACACGATGAAGGATGGATATGATAAGATCCTTCCGGATTCCCCTCCTCATACATATCGGGTTGAGGATTGGAGAAAGATTTGGCAGTCCAAGGGTTGGCCGAAAGTAAACTTTTTTCCTTGGCAGTTCATGCATAATGGAATTCTTACTTTTGATAATCTCGGATGTAGGGGAATCATTGGTCCATATCAATGTGTTTTATGCTACAAGAGTGAGGAAACAGTTGATCACTTGATGTTTGAGTGCCCATTCACGCGCCAGATTTGGGAGAGATGGTTTTTATATTATAAAATTCAAGTTAATGGTGATTTGAATCGGATTAATATTTGGGAAAGATGGAAGAGGGGTAGATTTAAATCTAAAGCTCTTTGTATTGGTTGGGAGCTTGGATTAAACTTCATTTGGTGGCAAGTGTGGTTGGAGAGAAATGCTAGAATTTTTAGAGAAACTTTTTCTTCTTTAGATGGAGTTTGGCAGGTCATTTGGAGCAAAGTCATAGAAACTATGGCAGTCTATGCTAAAGAGGAAACTCAGGTTGTTAATGGGGCAATGGAGAAGGAAGTTGAAGTGCAAGAGGGACAGGACAGAGCTAGTTGGAAACCACCCCCAGAAGGTTGGATTAAAATTAATACGGATGGAGCTACAAAAGGCAATCCGGGTAGAGCTGGAATTGGAGTGGTTTGCCGGAATCATGTTGGAACAGTGCTCTATTGGGAACTACAAGGCTTGGGAAGGGCCACAAACAATGAAGCGAAAGCCTTAGCTATCAAATCTGCTTCTATTTGGGAAGTAAAACAAGGTCACAGGAGGATAATCCTAGAATCAGATTCTCAAATAATGGTTGGAGCTCTAGATTGCATGAGGAACTTTGCTTTGAAAACATGGAGGTTGAGGATTCTTGTCACTCAAATTAAGGAATTATGGAGGGAATTAGATGATGTGATTCCAGTTTATGTGAGTAGAGATCTAAATAAAGTGGTAGACTTCTTGGCTAAGATGGGTGCTGAGAAGGAGGTAGGGGTTCAGTGGCATAGTGACATGGCTGTTGAGGATGAAGTGATTAGGCAGGGTGTTGAAAGGGCAGCAGACCGAGACAACCTAAAGACAGCAGGAAGGTGTCATGATTTTGCGACATGTTGCAATGTCATGGCCAGCTGAGAAGAAGTGTCATGATATCGCGACATGTTGCATTGTCGTGGCTAAAGGAGGAAAGGTGTCATGATATCGTGACATGTTACATTGTCGCGGCCAAAGGAGGAAAGGTGTCGCGATATTGCGACATGCTGCCTCGACGAGGCCAAAGGAGGAAAGGTGTCGTGATTTCGTGACATGTTGCCTCGTCACGGCCAAAGGAGAAAAAGTGTCACGATATCGCGACATGTTGCATCGTCGCGACCAAAAGAGAAAAAGTGTCGTGATATCGCGACATGTTGCATCGTCACGACCAAAAGAGAAAAAGTGTCATGATATCGCGACATGTTGCATTTTTGCGGCCAAAAGAGAAAAAGTGTCATGATATCGCGACATGTTGCATTTTTGCGGCCAAAAGAGAAAAAGTGTCGCGATATCGCGACATGTTGCATTTTTGCGGTCAAAGGAGAAAAGGTGTCGCGATATCACGACATGTTGCATTTTTGCGGCCAAAGGAGAAAAGGTGTCGCGATATCGTGACATGTTGCATTTTTGCGGCCAAAGGAGAAAAGGTGTTGCGATATCGCGACATGTTGCATTTTCGTGGCCAAAGGAGAAAAGGTGTCGCGATATCGCGACATGTTGCATCGTCGCGACCAAAGGAGAAAAGGTGTCGCAATATTGCGACATGTTACATCGTCGTGGCCAAAGGAGAAAAAGTGTCACGATATTACGACATGTTGCACCGTTGCGACCAAAGGAGAAAATGTGTCGTGATATCGTGACATGTTGCACCGTTACGGCCAAAAGAGAAAAAGTGTCGCGATTTCGTGACATGTTGCATCGTCGCGGCCAAGAGAGAAAAAGTGTCGCGATATCACGACATGTTGCACCGTCATGACCAAGAGAGAAAAAGTGTCGCGATATCGCGACATGTTGCACTGTCGCGGCCAAAGGAGAAAAATGTCACGATATCACGACATGTTGCATCGTCACGGCCAAAGGAGAAAAAGTGTCGCGATATCGAGACATGTTGCATCATTGTGGCCAAAAGAGAAAAAGTGTTGCGATATCACGACATGTTGCATTTTCATGGCCAAAAGAGAAAAGGTGTCGTGATATCGTGACATGTTGCATTTTCGTGGCCAAAGGAGAAAAGGTGTCACGATATCGCGACATGTTGCATTTTCGCAACCAAAGGAAAAAATGTGTCATGATATCGCGACATGTTGCATTGTCGCGACTAAAGGAGAAAAAGTGTCGCGATTTCGTGACATGTTGCTTCGTCGCGGCCAAAAGAGATAGAGTGTCGTGATATCGCGACATGTTGCATTTTTGCGGCCAAAGGAGAAGAAGGAAAAAGTGTCGCGACATCGCGACAAGTTGCATCAACAGACCAAACCGATCCCCCTGGCAACATCTCACATTGTGCAAACATTGAAACTTGTTGGATCGTGCCTTAGGCCAATGGGGAAGGAGTCTCTCCACGCTTGAATCTCGGATTCGTCGACTCCCCTGTTAGCTAGGTTTTGGTTTAAGAGATTTGGCTCCAATGCAAATCTTCTTTTACTGTTGTAATCTTGTGTTCTCTCTGTCTATGGTTGGGAAAAGTCTCATCCCATCTTGTAAATGATCTTTGTTTTAATACAAGTTTTTTCAAAATTTTCAAAAAAAAAATATTTATTTTATTTTGTAACAATAATGTGTGTTCATTTAGACTATTTATTATAATTATTGTTGTTGCACTTGTGTTTCAGGAAGGAAACTAGCAATCCATATTTGATAAAGCACACTATGTTAGTGAGATGTTATAAAAATATTACTCTACTAAGATGCAAGACATATATAGTAGAGGTGAAGTTTTGGCATTGTGAAGGCTACTATAGGAAAATGTTAAGAAATATAATAAATTTTGAAGTAATTGTATTCTTATAGAGATTTGAAAAGATCCAAAAAATAAAAATCAAGAATTCGGACATTTTATGTAAAATGATATAGGTTTATAACTATAACATCTCAATTGAGATGAGAAGTGTATCTATTTGTAAGCTCTCAAGATCTAAATAAGAGAGATGTAATTTGTTAAGGGTGGGGGATCCGATTACAACCCCTTTCTATCAAGAAAAAAACAAATCCAGTGCTAGTCAATGAGTTAGTAACAAAATATTTTAAAGTCAAGATAGGTCCTAGACAAAGAGACCTTTATCACCATATATGTTCATTATTATGGAAGAGGTATTTGGTAGGAACTTGAATAAGGCTAGTAAATATAGGCTAATAAGTGGACTTAAGGCTAGTAATAACATCGACAACATCACCCATCAATAGTTTGTAGATGATACAAGCCTTTTTGGGGGGTAAGGATAAACGAGGCCAGAGCTTGGAATAACTTATTAAAGGGATATGAAAGAGCATCAGGGCAAAAAGTTAATAGGACTTCCTAAAACTCCAACTATAATTAAAATAGAGATATGTAGCTTATTTCAAATGAAGGTGGCAAATTTTCCTGCAACTTATCTAGGGATGCCCTTATTTGAGGGGAAAATGAGGATAGAATTATGGAATCTAGTTATAAGTAAAGTTTAGAATAAACTACCGACATGGAAAGGTAGATGGTTATTACTAGGAGGAAGAGTGCAACTAATTAAACCAATCTTACAAGATATTCCAACATATTACATGTCCTTGTATACTATGCCAAAATAGATAGAAAAAGTTTAATCTATATTATGCGGTCATTTTTGTGGTCAAGATTACATGATAAAAATATTTTTTCTTTGGTGAAATGCAACTAGGTGTGTGATGACAAAACTAGTGGAGGTATTGGTTTAAGAGTTCTTATAAATGCAAACTAAGCTCTTTGGGGAAAATAAATTTGGATACTGTAAAAAGAGATTCAAATACAATGCATAAGAATTATTTCAAGTAAATATGTTGAGCCCAATGATCCAAGCTTAATATTTAATTCATTCTCACAATAAAATGGTTTTGCATTATGTAATGGTTTAAAAA
Organism: Wollemia nobilis; assembly: GCA_028583015.1. Lineage (NCBI taxonomy): Eukaryota > Viridiplantae > Streptophyta > Pinopsida > Araucariales > Araucariaceae > Wollemia > Wollemia nobilis. The sequence continues at coordinate 10,755,858 of JAQPPZ010004624.1, read as the reverse complement.
ATCCATTGATTTAGTGATTAAAGGTCTGAGATGGGTGGTGGGAACTAGAGAAAAATTTTCTATTTGGATGGATATTTGGTGTGATAAAAAAAACATTCAATCTAGATCCAATTTTGAAACCATAGATGATATTACTTCAAGATAAATATGGTGATAGGGTTTCAAACATTATGTACAAGGATTATAAAGGAAGATACAAATGGAAAGAATATTTTTTACAAGTATACAAGACATTGATGCTAGGAGGTAGTTGAGCAAAAAGATAACAACAATGATTATTTTGAGGGGAGCCGAGGATAAGTTGATTTGGGAGTTGAATAGCTTAGGATAATACACAACAAGAAGTGGATATAATGTAAAGCACCAACAAAATAGGAATATCACAAGAATATTGAGAAATATTTGGAATAACCACAACATTCCTAAAGTCAAAATGTTTGTTTGGCTTGTAGGTCAGAATAATTTTCTTGGAATAACCTTATGAAAAGGGGTTTTCATGGCCTCTCACAATGTGTTCTACGTAAAAAGGGGGAGGAGAGTATAGACCATCTCTTTGGACATTGCTCAATAGTTTGGAAACTATGGCAATGGATTCTTAATATATTTATTAAATGCATGGTGATGAATGTCAAAATTGAAGAATGGTTAAAGCAATGGTAGAGCACTTTTAAAAGTGAGGCTTTATAGATAATCTAGGATATATCAAAAGATGCAACACTTTAGACTATATTTTTTGGTATAAGGTAGAGGTGGTTATAAGGTCCACAAACCTTTTACATAGTCAAAATGGGCTGGTTCTAGCATCAAGCCCGTATAATCAAAATACAAAATGGATCTTTCTAAGACCCACATTAAGCCATACTTAGAGTCCACATCCTATACTTGTCGCTTGACTATTCAAGATAAAACAAAAACCAAACAACACCTAGCACTTACTAATACCACTAGGTTGTTGTACTGTACACTTGTCACCTCCCAGGCCCCAACAAATGGGATGCCTTTTCTGCCTAATTCCATCTGTCGGATTACTCATCATCAACCCCTCTGATCTCCTGATGCTCTAACAAGTTTGATCTTAGCTCTTCTCTAGAAGCCAACACCAATAGTTCTTGAGGGAAGTTATCCTTCCAAATTTGCATCTCCCTAACAGAAACTGCAATATTTGCCATTAGATCCGTCGCCTGGTTCCCTTCTCTGAAGGTGTGTTGGATTCGAGCATTAACCAAATGAGATTTATGAATCTTTGCTTCTAGGATAAGCTCCAAGATGGTCCAATTGGGGTCTTTATCCTCCTTAATTGCCTTGATTATATTAAGCTGAATCCCCTTCAAAGATAACTTCCTTATAACCCTCAATTCTGGCAATTCTCATTGCTTGCATGCAGGCTCGAGCTTCTGCAAAATGATTTGTTTGAGTTCCCAAAGGCTCTGCAAAGGCAAGGACCACTTTTCCTTCCTCATTTCTTAGAACTCCTCTTGCTCTTGCAGCCCTCGGATTTCCTTTAGCTGCCCCGTAAAAATTAAACTTAACCCACTTTTGTGTGGGGGTATCCACTTGACACCATCCTGTGGGTTGGTTGTAATGTCTAGGTCTGGAAGTTCCTCTCCCCAGTTCCACAAAATCCTCCTTTCCCTTAGAGACATGGTCTCATTTTTGAAGAAGAAAGTTTTCCAATTTTCTTTCAAAGCTCTGATTATTTTATTACCACATAACCTGGGATCTTTCTTACGTCCTTTAAATACTCTCTTATTTCTCTCATTCCATATCCCCCATAAAAAATGGGGTAAGTTGAGCTTCCAGAGCCAAGTCAAAAGTTTCGCTCGGAAGGGGGAAGCCCACTGTATGCAGAAGTCAGACATGCTATTTGGACAGACCCAATCTATATGAAATTTGGACAGGATCATTTGGAAGATTGTACAAGAAAATTCACAAGTTAGAAATATATGACTTACAGATTCTATCGCTTTCTCACACAAGATACATCGATTGATGAATTGGAAACCTCTCCTTTGCAGATTATCTGTTGTCAGAATCTTATTTTGAATTGCCAACCAAAAGAAGAAAGCTATTTTTGGGGTTAAATTATTTAACCAAATAATAGAAGTCGGAGTCCAGCCATTGAATCCTGAGTGGATTAACTTATAGGTAGTTTTTACTGAATAGATCCCACTTGTAGTTTTGCCCCAAATCGCCTTGTCTCTTCCTTCCCTAGGAATGATCGAGAACACCCTTAAAGCATCATTGAGTTTGGTTAGGGCCACCTTCTCTTGCTCTGACAGATTATGAACTGTGATTTTCTTCCAAGAGGAAGTTTCCTGTGCTACAGCAATAAAATCCCCTACTTTTCCTCCCATTTCCTCCGAAAGTTTATGTTGGAGGACCTGAAGGTCTAAGTTATCTTTCAGAGGGGCCTCTTCCAACCACGGGTCTTGCCAAAAGTCCACTTGTCTTCCATTACCAATTCTCCATCTGATGCCTTTCCTGACTACCTCCCGACATTCGAGCAAACAATTCCAGAAATAGGATCCTCTAGGGAGATTATCAACTTTCAGGAAGTCCTAATTATTTCTGATATATTTTGCCTTAAGAAGTTTTACCCATCCCAATTGATCATTATTGATAAATCTCCATACCTGTTTTCCAATCAGAGCTTGATTCATTTCTTTCATTCTCTTTAGCCCCATGCCCCCCTGATCCTTGCTTGCACACACCTGATTCCATGCTACCAACGAAATTCTCTTTCTCTCCTTTGAACCTGACCACAAGAAGTTGCGTTGAATTTGCTCCAATGTAGCTCGGACCTTTGCAGGCATTCTAAATAGAGACATGCAGTAAATTGGAATGCTCTGTAAAGTAGTTTGAACTAATAAGGCTTTTCCTACGGAGCTGAGAAGGCTGCCCTTCCACCCTGCTAACTTTTTGGAGATCCTGTCAATGACTGAGTTCCACAATGTAGCCTTCATTCTTCCTTCGAACATAGGCATGCCTAGATAAGTTGTTGGTAGAAGCTCCTTTCCACAACCGAAGAGGTTAGCTATTCTTTCCTCCCTCCCACCAAGCGTGTTAAAGAAATAGATGCTACTCTTCTTATAGTTTATGTACTGTCCTGCTTCTGTCTCATACTTGGTTAGAATTCTCTTCAGCTTCCTAGCCTGAGGCACCGAGGCTTTGGACACAATGATTGTATCATCCACAAACTGTTGGTGAGACATTGGCTCTACTGTTGAGGCTGGTTTGAAACCTTCCAATCGACCATCTGCCACCACTACTGAAATGTTCCTACCTAATGCTTCCACTAAAATAATAAACAAGTATGGAGACAAAGGATCTCCTTGTCGCAACCCCCTTTCACTCTTAAAGTAACCGGAGGGTGACCCATTCACCATGACAAAAAATCTTGTAGTAGAGATACAACTAAAAATCAACTTAATCCACTAGGGACAGAAACCAAACTTACCCAAAATCTTGGTGAGGAACCGCCATGAGACCCGATCGTAGGCTTTATTCATATCAAGCTTTAGTAACATACCTTCTTCCTTACTAGCCACCATTGAATGAATAACCTCATGAATTGTGATGATACCATCCAGTATTTGTCGCCCTTTCACAAAGCCTCCTTGGTTCATATCAATGATGAAAGGAAGGATAACCTTAAGCCTATTGGCGATTGTTTTTGTGAGAATCTTCATCAGAGTGTTACATAAACTGATAGGGTGAAAACTGGAAAATTCCATTGCTCCCACTAGTTTAGGGATGAGGACTAAAAATGTAGCATTAACTCCTTCTGGGATTTCCATGTCCTTTTGAGCCTCAATTATAGCTTCCACTACATCATTGCCTAGGATATCCCAAAACTTCTAGAAGAAAGCTACGGGGAAGCCATCCGGTCTTGGGGAGCTGTTACCATCCATGTCAAAAACCACCTTCTTGATTTCCTCCTTTGTGAAAGGACTAAGTAAGAATCCATTAAGATTCTCAGTTACAAGGGGTGGAATGGCCGCCAACAGAGAGTCCTCTTCTTCAATAGTCGGATTTACATCTTCTAGCAACGATTTAAAGTACTCAACCGCTTCCCTCCTTATGTCTTCCATATCTTTGGTGTTAGACCCATCGGCCATCTTGATCTCCTTAATTTTGTTAGTACTCCTGTGGTGAAGAGTAGAGACATGGAAGAACTTTGTATTTCTATCACCCTCCTTTAACCAACGCAGTTTGGATTTCTGCCTCCAAAAGGTTTCTTCAAATCCTAGCATCGTGTGGTATTCGGCTAACATCTCCCTCTCCTGGTTTCTCAGATCCTCTGTAAGCTGCTCTGACTTCGACTTCTCCTGTAGTTCATTGATCTTGTCTTTTAGTTCTGCCTTTTTAACAAAAATATTGCCAAAGGAAGTTTTGTTCCACTCTCTAATGTTAGCCTTCACATTCCTTAGTTTACATGCCACTTGGGCTAGTTTCGAACCATTATACTTTTTGTCCCACCATTGGGCAACCAGATCCTTGAGATCCTGATGTTGGAACCACATAAGTTCGAATCAAAAGGGTCTGATGTATCTTTTCTTAGAGTCCTCCCCTCGTTTCCCATAGAATTGGGTTGTGATCAAACCCGATTCTTGGGAGTGTCGTTAATGAAGAGTCCCCAAACCACTCCAGGCATTCTTGAGAAAGAAGAAACCTATCTAATCTGATCCGAATTTGGTTTTCCTTCAATATTTTGTTAGACCATGTATAGGAGAATCTACGCAGGTCCACATCCATCAGCTCATGTTGCTCAACAAAATCTCTAAACTCGTAGATATCAGCAGTTATTCTTTGAGAGCCCCCCAATTTATCTGCAGGATTAAGGTAGCAATTGAAATCCCCCGCCACAATCCAAGGGTAGTTGGGGACCGTCTCCCTCAATTCAGCTAGCTGACTCCAAAGAACCCTTCTCAGTCCTTGTCTAACTAGAGCATATACATTCGTTAAGATCCACTCTTCCTGTGTGGTTTTATCCACACATAAGAGACAAATAAACCAACTAGACATCCGAATCACTCTACTATCAATCACATTCTTGTTCCACATAACCAGCAACCCTCCTGTTGTTCCAGTGGCCTCTTGGCCTACTACTTCAGCTTCTCGCCAAGTCCTATTCTTAAAAGGAATAACTCTACTCTCCTCCATTTTAGTTTCTTGCAGTAAAATCATATCCGGTTTGTGTTCTTGTCTAAGAGCATACAAAGCTCTTATTTTTGCAGGATTACTCCCGCGAATATTCCATGAAAGAATCTTCATTTATGGGCTTTGGATCCTCGAGCCTTCACCCCAAAGAGCAATACTTCTTGAGTGCCATCAGCCACTCCTCGCTCTGCTTCTTTCTGCCTTAAGGCAGCATTGCTAGGTTTCCCTCTTCCTATCAAACCATATCCCCATACATCCGCTCTAGGCTGGGGTTCCTTGGGATTCACTTGGCTTCTAGTAACCATCTTGGATAGGTCAGTCTTGGTCTTTGGGGTAACAATCTGGCTTTCCAGGTTAACTGGTCTTTCTGACAGTGGAGATGATTTCGTGCTCTTAGCTTCTTGATTAGTAGATTCTTTTTTCCTTGCTTTGGGGTTACATTGATCTTGGTGGTTCACCTCTTCCTCCTAAGTATCCTTGCTCGTATTATTAGTTTCCTGCTCCTTCCTCTAATTTTTCTCCTCTAAATCCTTCTCTTGAGTCTCCTCTACCTCACATTCCACTTCTTGGCTATCCATCTGATCTCCCTTCAGATGATTTAATGCATCAAAAATGTTCTCCACTGGGATGTTGATCTCCTTGGAATTTCTTCCCATAAATTCCTCTGTAGTACATGGGACCACTTCCACCGAGCCTCCATAGGCCTCTCGTATTACCCAATCAAACTTACTTGCCCCAGGGCATTGATCTATGGGGTTCTTTCCTTTGTGATTTGGCTCTAAGGCTTGTTGTATCATCTTAGGAGCAGGTTGAGCTTGAGGGTTCCCATCAAAGGGACCAGCTCCCCTGTGAGAGGGTTTCGAGGCATAGGTATTTTTGGGAGGAGGGTTATAACATTGCCTCTTGCTTACAATAGGGCGAATAGGGTCTCTGATATTCGGATTTTGAGCTCCACGTCCTTGAGGCCCATGTTGGGTAGGAATGGAGATCTACGGGGGAGGGATATTATTCTGGGTTTGAGGAGTAGTATTTTGGAGTGGGGGCTGGTTCTTGGAAATGCAGTGGATACCCTGGTGCCCTACCTTCCCGCAAACACTACACTTAAAAGACATATTTTCATATTCAAAGACCTGAGTATGAAGGCCAAACATAGATGACAATATAATGGATTTAGGGAGCTCTTTACTAAGGTCCGCCAACACACATGCGAGCAGAAAGGAGTCTTGTTTTGCTCAAGGTTATAGGATCAATAGCTATTAGTTCTCCAATATCTGTAGCTATCCCAACCAAGATTTGTTCATTCCAGAAAAGCAGAGGTAATCCCGACATCTTAACCCAAATAGGAGCCAAATCCAGCACCTGAGTCTGGGGGTTGAAATCGGGGGACCAACGCTTCAGATACAAGCCCCTTTTCCCAAAAAACCAAGGACCTCCTTGGAGAGTCCTTTCCATGTCCTGTTCACATTGAAATGTCACCAAAAGAAAACTCTTGGGTAAAGCCTTAATCATCATACCGGCCCTTGGCTGCCATTTTTGGACGGCCCATCTCCTTATGACTTCCAAGTCCGGCCTCACCCCCATAAATTTAGCCACCAGAGATGTTCTGCCCTCCATAGCCACATGCTGAGCTAAGGTATCCGGGATGTGCAACCTACCATTGACAGATTTTAGATTAAAACAAGAGTCGGATAATTTTTGCTTACCGCGAAGAGCATTAAGATATGAAGGTCTCCAATTGCCAGGTTTCTCTTTGTCTCCTTCCTGGGTCTTCCTTTGATCCTGATGCACAGAGTCCTGGTCCCCCTCAGAGATATCTTCAACCGCATCCGCCCAACGCCCTTGGACCGGTTCCAATAGAACTTCCTTGTCCACATCCTCCGCCTGGGGGCCTGCTATCTCACCAGAGCCCCCACCTGCCGCGTCTGCTGATCTGCCCTCCGAAGCCCCACACCTAGGGTTTGTTGCCCCTAGACCTCCCGCTCCTCCTCCTTGCTAATCCATCCGTCACAACTTGTTGCCTCTAACATCTGGCATTTTTTTTTTTTTTAGGGCCAAAATTTTTGCGGCCGCTACAATGCACGTGCTGCTACCCTTTAGACTATATGACTAGAAAGGAATAGAAGAATATTTAAAGGAAAAGAAAACGGTTTAGATGTAATAAAAAAGAATATCTCTTTAGTCATAGAGGTGTCTAAATCAACCCTATCAACTCACTCAATTCTTAATCTTAAAGCAAAGAGCCTTGATAGATGGGGTCAAGTCATAATATAGAATTATGATGTTGGATACAGGAGAAACAAAAAGAAGGTAAATAATATAAAGTGAAACCACCAAAAGTGGAGTTGGTCAAATTGAATTTTGATGGAGCATCTAAAGGAAATCCAAGACTAGTAGGAGGAGGATAAATTATAAATTATAGGCAAAAAATTTTGCCTCGTTATGCTTTCAACATTGGTTTTAGGACGAATAATGAAGTTGAAGCTTAGGCATTTTTGGAAGGGTAAACAATTATGCAAAAAAATGAAATAGAGTATGGATGGAAGGTGATTCAATAATAGTAATAAATGTAATTTTGAGGAAAGTAGAGGCTCCACTGAACATATAAGAGATAATTATGGAAATACAAGACATTGCTATAGAGTTTGAAGAAATCATGTTTACTCATACATTAAGAGAAGGAAACAAATGTGTAGATAGACTAGCCAATATAGAGGTTTTAATAGAGGATTGTGAAGTTAAATTCTCTTTTCTATGGTTAGAGGAAGTAGTAAGTTCAGTTGAAGCTGACAATAAAATGTTGACTACCTGAATAAAATCATAAATAATATTTTCTTTAGTATTTTTCATTGGTGATATTTATTTTATTTTACAATATTAATGTGTTTTCATATAAACTATTTATTACAATTCTTATGGTTGCACTTATGCTTCAGGAAGGAAACTAGCAATCTAGATCTGGTAAATCAAACTATGATATCACAAAGTTTTGAAAATATTACTCCACTAATATGCAATGCATATATAATAGAGGTGGAATTTTGATACTGTGAATGTTGTTGTAGGAAAATATCAAGAAGGATGCTGAATTTTGGGATATTTGTATTCACACCAAAAAAATGAAGAAGATCCAAGAAATGAAAATTAAGAATTTAGACTTTTTATGAAAAATGATGTAGGTATCTAGCTATAGCAGCTCAATTGATATGAGAATTGAATCTATCTGTAAACTCTTGAGCTCTAAAGAAGAGAGTTGTAATTTTTCAAGGGTGGGGAACTCGAGTACATCCCCTTATTCTCCAACGAAAAAATTGTTGTTGATAACAACTAGATAAAATCACAACAAAGTAATAATAACTATATTATTTAAAGCATACATAATTTTCAACTTAGGGTTAAATATTTGGATTAAAAATTGTGACATGTGCTAATGGAGGGAATTTTTCAAGAAAAAGCATGTAAATCAACTTTTTCTTACATCTCAACTAAGGTCGACAATTAGGGGCACCCATAACCTTCAATTAAAATTTGATTGATAGCTCAATATATTAAATGGTTATAAAGTGTGTAGTTTCATTCTTAGTTAAGAACCTTGCAAAGCTCCCATAAGAAGAAAACCTCTTGGTGGGGCGGCTATAGCCACCTTTGAGGTTACAGAGGGCCTTTGGTGTCAAGAAGACATCGTTGGGATAGCTAAAGCCACCGTTGTTGGAGTTGTTGGAGTGCGGGTGACTGAACTCACCCCTTTTTGGTATTAAAAAATGTCGTTAAGCACGTAGCTGAGGCTACTTGTTGGTAAGATTTTTCGCATCATGTTTGAATTTCTTGAGGATCTCGCACGGGAAGCTATCTTCCCAAACCGTCAAAGTGGGTTGGAGAATGGCTATGTTGGCAAGCACATCGACCACTTGATTAGCTTCTCTGAACACGTGATTGATCCAATTTTGATGGTTGTTGCTGAGGACTTTTTGGTACTCTTGGATGATGTTCTGGATGTTTTCCCCCCTGTGCTATTATTTTTGATGAGCCCCACGATAACTGCAGAATCACCTTCGAAGATGATAGGGTTGGCCATGGTTTTGCATATGTCAATACTCCTCCATAGAACTCTGGCTTCTGCATAGTTATTGGTTTGGGTGCCCAAGTTTTCAACAAACACTCAAATGAGCTTTCCATTGTGGTCCTTGACGACTCCACCTACTCCTGCTTTTCCTGGGTTGCCTTTAGCAGCTCTGTCAAAATTGGCCTTCAGCCATCCCTACGGGGGGGACCCACTTAGCTATGACTCTGCCCACATGGGATTCCTTGGTCTTGCTACAGTCTAGGGGAATCCTTAGGGAAGCAAACAAATACCCTTCGACCCCATCCTTGGGAATTTCTAGACAAGGAATCAGACTGTTGTTTTCAATGGCAAAGGTAATCTTGCCTCGACCGCTTCATGGTCCTTGGGGTTATCATTGAAAACATAGTTGTTGTGTTCCAACCATATCTGCCAGGCATTATGGTGGACCAGATATTTCCAAAGGAAGTTGAGTTTGGGGTTTTTGAAAGTGCTGGACCATTGGATCAACATATTGTTGATAGTATTTGGTCGGACCAAACAAACCTAAAACTTGTTGATCACCAGGGAAAAAACACTGTTGGTGAAGGGACAATCCACAAGAATATGTTGCGTCAATTACCAGGCTTGCCTATGCAGGTAGCATCTATTGGGGACAATGATACCTCTACGCATTAGATTGTCGGTGGTGAGAATATTATCGTGAACTGTAGTCCAAAATAAGTGGACAATTTTTGGGATTAGAGCCTTGATCCACACACTCCTGACTAAATTTTGGCCATTGTTAGTGTTGTCTCCTTTGATGTTTTTTTTGATGAGCTGGGAGGTGGATTTGACTGAGAAATTTCCATTGCTTGTGCCTTTCTAGCATCGCTCGTCCCCTTTCTGGTTTTGGGAGATGAAGTTTACCCTCATGATCGCTTGGATATCTGACACCGCATCAACTATTGCATCGTTCTTGATTCTAAACTGAAATATTTTCCACTCTTGGATGCCCTGGCTCGAGGAGACAAAATTTGCTATGCGGGATCCATACTTGTTGTTAGGCAGGTGCTTGACTATAGTCAACTTGGGATCACAAATGAGGGTGTCTTTTCTAGCCCAAGAGTCCCTCTAGAAATCAATCTTTTTGTCGTCTCCCAACTGCCACCAAGAGCCCTAGTGCATGAGTTGTTGGGTGAGGGAAATAGATTTTCCAAAAATGAGAGCAGTTGTGGGAGGTATCCATCTGCATAATGGATTGTTGTTGTAGATATTTTATCTTGACAATGTTCACCCACTCGAGGTTAACATTTGAGATGACCTTCCATGCTTTCTTAGCCAGGAGGGCTTGATTTGTGATATTGATGCACCACATTCCTAGGTCTCCCTAATATTTGGGGGAGCATAATTTGTCCCATGCAACCAGGTGGAACTTTTTCTGGTCGTTAGTTCCCGACCACAAAAACTATTTTTGGATGTTTTCAATAGCTTCACCCACAGCAGTCGAGATTTTGAAGACATACCGAAAAAAGGTAGGAATGCTCTGTAAAATAACTTTAACTAAGGTCGCCTTACCCATGCTAGAGAGGAGGGCGCCTTTCTATCCCAAAAGCTTCTTGTGAATCTTATCAGTGACATTACTCCACATGTCTTTGAGGGGCCTTCCTTTGAACATGGGACCTGCAACCTCTTCATAGAGGTTGAGGATGGTTTTTATACTTTTGGCATTAAAGACAGAGGCTTTGGTTGCCAACAAGGTATCATCCATGAATTGTTGATGGGTGGAGGGCGTGAGACCAGAGGCAAATTTGATGCCTGAAATAGGATTACTGGAACATGCACTCTTGATGGCTCTTCCTAGGCTCTCTGCCAAAATGATGAAGAGAATGGGGGACAACGGGTCGCCCTATTTGAGACCTCTGGAGCTTGGGAAGTAGCCAGAAGCGGAACCATTCACCAAGATCGAGAACTAGGAGGAAGAGATGCACTTATAAATCAGATTAACCCAAGATTCATGGAACCTAAACTTGAGGAGGATTTGGGTGAGGAAGTCCCTGTTGACCTTGTCAAAAGCTTTGTTCATGTCTAGTTTGATGGAAAAAGCAGCAAAATTGGAGACATGGGTAGAGTGGATCAGCTCGTGCATAGTGATGGCACCATCATGGATTTTGCGGCCTTTGACAGTGCTCCCTTGGTAAGGGTCAATAATGGAGTGAAGGATGCTAGACAGCCGGTTGGCCAAGGCTTTAGACAAGATCTTATAGGTGACGTTGTGTAAGCTTATGGGGTGGTAGTTCGAGAGGGACTGAGGATTATCACCTTTGGGGATCAGGTCCAGGAAGGGGGAGTTGACATATCTGGGAATGGATTTGGAAGACTACATTTTAATGATGGAGTTGCACAAGTCCGAGCCCACAATGTCCCAGAAGGTTTGGAAAAATCTATGTGGGAACCCACCTGGATCGATAGCTTTGTCCAGATTCATGGAAAAGAGAGCTTGATGGATTTCCTTGTGGGTGAGGGGTCTTAGGAGGAATTCATTTGTATCCTAGGTAATGATTGTGGGGATATTAGCAATAAAATCTTCCCTAGATGAGGGGGACTGAGAGAGGGGAGGGGTCTAGGAGACTTTTGAAGTGGCTGACCGCTTCCTCCTTGATCTTGTGTATATCTAAAATAGAAGACCCATCCTGCTTGACCAGGCTTTTAATCTTGTTGGCACCCTTGTGCCTAATGGTGGAGATGTGGAAGAACTTGGAATTAGAATCCCCTTCCCTGAGCCATAACTATCTAGATTTTAGCACCAACAGGTTTCATCCTTGCTGAGGATGTTATGGTAATCAACCAGCAAACCTCTTTCTTCATCACGAAGATCATCATTACCTGCTCCCTTCTGAAAACTGTCCTCAATCTGGTTAATTATGGTCTTGACCTGGTTCTTGGATTTGAAGATGTTTCCAAAGGTTTCCTTATTCCATATTTTCAAATTTCCTTTAATAAACCTGAGTTTCTGCATTAACTGGTTGGTGGTTGTTCCTAGGAATTTTCTCTTCCACCACAAAGTGATCTAATTTCTGAGATCGGGGTGTTAGGTCCACATTGACTCGAACTTGAAGGGGGTCTTGAACTAGGATTTTGTATCAATTTCTAGCAAGAGAGGTCTATAGTCAGACCTAATTTTAGGGAGGGCTAGCAAACTAGCATCCCCAAAGAGTGGGTGGGCTTTCTGGGATAACAAGACTTGGTCAAGGTGCTCTTGAATAAGGTTGTTACCTTTTCTCCTATTGCTCCAAGTGAACAGGTACCCCTGCATCTGGACATCCATGAGGACGTTGGATTCTATGAAGTGTCATAGGTCCTTTGTTTCATTATGGGTGATCGTGGGTCCCCCCTTCTTATCCGAGCAATACAGGGGTGAGTTGAAGTCCCCTGCTAGGATCCACGAGATATATCCAAAAGCTTACCTCATTTGGGTTAGCATGTTCCACAACACCTTTCTGCCCTGGGAAGAGTTAGGGGTGTACACATTGGTCATAACCCACGAGACATGGGAACTGAGGTCGTGGAACAGAATGTTACTTAACCTGTCCTGTCTAGAGATGATGTTGGCTTGTAGTTTAGTAGGGTTCCATAGATACAGAAGACTGCCTGATGAACCGGAGGTCGAGATATGGACAAAATCACAATTTTCCAAATCTTTTTAGCGAATTTGGAAGACAATTCATCATTAAATTTAGTTTCCTGAAGGAGAAAAATAGTTGGGTTATGTTCTCTCCTCATGGCTGCAAGTAATCTCTATTGGGCTGCCCCATTCAACCCTCTTGAATTCTAGGAGAGGACTCTCATTTAGAATTTTTGGGGATTCTCTTGCCCCATTTTCCTCCTTGTGCAGGGGGTTTGGGTCTTCGGGTTTCCTCCTTGGTACTATTTCCACTCTCCTAGAATAGAGTTTTCTAAGTCTCGTTGGCTATGTATTCCAATGTATCACGGTTCCTTCTTTCAAGATCCGAAGGTCTACATTTTTTCCTGTCTCCTCCAACATCCATATGGGATTTTTTGAAACTAGGATTTTGCTTAGGGCTCCATTTATTGGGGGAAGGTTGGTCAAGGTCGTCGCTATCAGAATTGATTGGGTCATAGAAGGTTGGCGAGGTTGGGACCGTACTGACCCAAATTTTTTGTGCCCTTACCTTCAGGCTAAAGGATCCATGCCCGAAAGGGGGATGCGAGAAGGATGGAACAATACCTCGAATTGAGAGGCCCTTTGAAGGTCGCGCCTCTCGGGGGAGGGGTATAAGGGTGAATTTTTGATGGATGGTGGGGTTCACCAGGAAACTTTGAGTGGCAGTTTCCATGCCTAGGTTGAGAATGGTTTTGATGTGTTCATTTTATACTCGATCATTCATAATCCTAGGTTGGCTAGAATGAATCTAAGCTATTCTATATGAAATGCCAATTTATATGAATACAGAAAGCGTGAATGAATCCTAAATACCAGGAATATACTTAAATAAGAAAGAATGCACCTGATTTCGGATGTCTGATGAAGATTCTAAAGCTTGTAGGAGTCCAGATCATCCCAAAAATGATAGGATCATCTGCAATTGTACAGAATCATCCCAGATTACAGTCGATCATCTGAGATCAGACAAGATCATCGTCGATCTGACGAATTCATCAGAAACCTGCAATCACAAAAGCAGACACCAAAAACCGAAAATGCAACTGCAAGAATAATACAAAATGATAGAAATGACTGTATAAATGCCTAACTTGATAAATCTGGATAGCAAATTAAAGGAAATGCATTGTTTTAATAACTTATTTTAACTTTATCATGCAGTTATTTTAAAATGAGGTGAACTCCAGGATGTAGAATAAAAATAATCAAGCTAATGCATAATAAAATAAGGAAGAAAGATGAGAAATGCAAACTCAGGGCTCTGATTGCCCCCAATATGAACTGCAGTCGAGATCGCCTCCAATCATACGAGATCATCACCGATCTATGATAGGATCATCCAAAATCATCTGGAATCGCCTGTGACGATCCGAGCTTCCTCCAGCTGAAGCACAGTGAAAACCTACAATGAAAACCTAAAACTACGAGTGCAAAACTTCAATGGTAGGGAAAACCAATCAGGGAAAGGGTTAGGAGGAAAGCCAGGCAGGGGATCCAAAGAGTCAAGGGGATAAACTGAGAAAATCCTAGTTTATATAGGATTAGGGGGAGGTTAGGAGGTTGGGGATCATCCCAATCTGGGAGATCTCCAACGGAGGAATCTCCAACTGCGCAGACACGCTTCTGCCCAAGTTGGAGAGGCTGTTGAAACATAAGCTAATTATGAAAATTCGGTTTTGGGATGAAATCGTCTGGACGTTCTGTTCTAGACGAATTCGTCCGATCTGGGACGATTTCGTCTGATCGACGACGATATCGTCCAACGGTCAAAACAACTCCTAAAAATGGCACAAAAAATGGGGTGAGCGGTTAACGGGAGGTTTCGGGGTTAAAATTCAAATTTTATCTTTTTACTAAGGGTTTAACTATGCCAATTTTAGGGTGCTACATTTTGCCCCCTCTTTAGCGAATTTTTCAAAGAAAATGCGTTAAAGATGAGTTCTTCACGCTTTACGAGAAAGCAAAAATTTACTCAATTTTTTAGACGACGATTCTAGGTCGAATCGTACAACTGGTTGCTATGGTGCCCCCTCCGTGTTTTTACCCAAATCGAACGTTTGAGGTAAAAGCGCGAAAAAGCAAAATTTAAAAAAAGTTGTTTTTTTTTAAATAAAATTAAAAAAAATAGGGTAAAACCCTAATTCATTGTTACTGTTCACTTTCACTGTTTTTAGAGCTCTGCAGGTAAAATGGTAGAAACAATGCACAGATCGACAGAGGTCCGACGTGGGTTGCGGGTAAGGATCTAAACTTGATGAATTATGTTTTTAATTTGATTTGTGTGGTTTTTAATTTAAATTTTGACTATTTTTGGGGCATCGCGGCCATTTTTAGGTCGTCGGGATGAAATCGTCTCAATTTCATCGAAATCGTCCCTAGATCATCGATGGAAAGGAAAAAGGGAAATCCCGTCCAACAAGGGGCCCCAAGTTGAGAAATCGGAGATGATTTCATCCTACAAAGGACGATTTGACTCAATTTAGTACGATATCATCCAATAGTGGACGATATCATCATTTTTTTATAAGATGAAATTGATTTTAATGATTATCTATTAATGATTTTTGTTGTTTGATTGTTTATCTTGCAGAGGGGATTACTAAAAAGTTAGGAGTGGAAATATGGGGGGCTAAGAGATGACGTAGCCATGCTCGATCAGGCGGAGCGAGACCGACTATCAGAGGTTGGGCTACAACATGTGGCAGAGATGCCACAAATACCTATAGACATGGGGCTACTGACAGCCCTAGCAGAGAGGTGGTATCCGGGGTCGTCCTATTTTTGGTTATCGATAAGGGAGATGGCTCCCACTCTAGAGGATGTATGGAGGATTTTGAGGATCCCCATACATGGACGGCTGATGACTCCTATGGCCAATCAGGGCCATGCCATGATGCGACTGTGTGGAGACCCTAGCTTCGCCCTGGAGAAGGGCGGAGTGAACATCGAGACATTGCGATAGATGCCTGGGGCATCTCGATTGACTCAAGTTTTGGCAGGGGTAGTGGGTGGCTTATTGCTATGCCACCAGAGTGGATGCAGGTTACCCTGGCTACTCTCAGATGTGGTCTACGATATGAGAGACCATGGCTACAAATTTTCTTGGGGCAGCTTTGTGCTATGCCACTTGTATAGGATCCTGCATGGGGTCATATACAAGGGAGGTCGATGTCTGGTTTTGACATCGCTACTATAGGTTTGGTGCTGGGAGCACATTGTGATGCAGAGGCCAGTAGGGCTTCCACTGACAGGGGTTG
The DNA here is from genome assembly GCA_028583015.1 of Wollemia nobilis. NCBI lineage: Eukaryota > Viridiplantae > Streptophyta > Pinopsida > Araucariales > Araucariaceae > Wollemia > Wollemia nobilis. The sequence goes on along the minus strand of JAQPPZ010004624.1, from coordinate 10,739,720 downwards.
ACCGGGAGAGACCCCAGGTTTTCTATTGGTGGCTCCAGAGAGGGTCACAATGGTGGATAGATCTGCCAATGTCCCGGAGGTTGCTAGATGACCTCATCCCTGACCAGATCACTTGGAGGCCATGGAGAGAGCACCCAGGGTGGGGAGAGGATGGACAGGAGTTGGCTCGCATCAGGTGAGTCTTCTAGCTGAGGATGGAGCGAGGAGAGGTAGAGCTCCACCGCTATGACCGAGTTTTGCGATAGTTTGGTCTACAATAGGGGATCCCTTCTCTCAAGGATTACGAGTACTCCTAGACTATCCGAGATAGTACTACACTGAGCGAGGCTCCAGATATGCAGCGATTCTAGAGTCAGGATGCGGATGATGCCCCCATTCAGCTAGTGGATGAGGATGAAATTGGGGTGACAGATGGATATGATGCCTGGTACGCAGGCATCCGCCCTCCTCGGATGACGAGGGCATAGGGTCCGATGCATGTCATGGTGCGACGGATGGGGAGGTGGCACCAGGCTGCTATCGATGCAATGAGGGGTCATAGGGGGAGGGAGCAGTGATGGTCTCCTCAGGAGAGACGCCAGAGAGTGCCACAGGCTCCGGAGAGACCGCAGTAGCCAGAGAGGAGGGAGGAGGGGCTCCCTTCTCAGCAGAGGGAGAGGCCACCATCACTCGATAAGGGCAAGGGTATCGAGGTGGGGGAGAGTAGCGAGATGGCGGCTCTCTAGGCTGAGAATGCCCACCTTCGGGCTCAGGTGCAGATGCTACAGGATGAGGCTACATGACTCAGGGCTCGGAGCGGAGGGGCGAGCACTCAGGATCTAGCGCGGTCTATTGCTCAGGCCACGTTCTACCAAGGATTATACTATCACGTGGTTCCAGAGGGGTAGAGGATACCATTGCCAGCTAGCATTATGGAGCCGATCATGATGGGGTCATCGAGGACATCATCACGATCGATGTCGAGGACCCACGATACAACACGAACCTCGATGGGACCACCTCCTCCACGCCAGGGCGGGAGAGGAGATGAGGCTGAGAGCTCGAGGGCTTCTCGAGACTAGTTGCTCTTTGGTTGGACTGTATATGTTTGAGAGGATTGAGTATGCCAGGGTATAGATTGTGGCATACCAATCTAGTTTGATATGATGTACATATATTTTTGATATATATATATGATCTTTTTGTGATATGACTTGTCCACATGTTTTATGATGCTTTAAGTTTTGAATTGTTGATTGATTATTCATGTAATTATGTCATTGGAAATAGTATAAGTTTAGGTCATGCTGTAAAATTTAAATGAAATAATCTGATGTAAACAAATTGGTTGTTGTGGTATGATTTGATGAAAAATAAAGGGACTTCTAACAATAATTTCAAAGGACATTGTCGTTGTTATAGACCATTTCATGGAGTCGCCGCTCGCTAGGTCGTCAAGCTAATCCCAGTATAGAAATATTGCTAAAAGTAAAAGAGTGCTTAAGAGACTGTCTTAAGACTTTGTGTTGTGATGATGAAAAAAATGATGATGGTGATGATTTGTTTTCAGATTTTCATGAAAATATTATGCATGAAATATTAAAAATATGATTTTTGCTAGGCATAAAATTCCTAAGTATGATAAAATTTTGAACAATTCCTTAGGAATTATACCATCGTTGCAAAATTGAATGGGTGACATAATGAAATGAATATAGAAAACTTTGTGTTCTTTTTAAAGCACAATTGTGTAACATAATGATGTAAGCCATATGTTTTTATGAATTTAAAATTTAAAACAATGGTTTGCGCTAGGCATAGAATTATAGGTATAGACTTATACCATCATCGCGAAATCCAAAGAAGAAATTGATATAATAATTGTATTGCATAGTTGATTTTTAATTTTGAGATAAATAGAAAAAATATATAAACGTGACTTTATTGCTAGATCTTTGAATATGTTGTTGAAAGAAATTTTGGATTTTTGAAAAAAAAACATGTATTGAATTGTTTTTATACTAAACAGATGTTCTTAAATAAGAAGATGAAATTATTCCAAAAAGAGTTGCAGAAATATTTTAAATTATCTCAAAGACAAAATGTAGATTTATAAGGAACCCTCATGTGCATATGTGAGTTCATTGCCGATCTTGATTTATCATAATGATACAAAATCTCTCAAATACAAATGTGTGTGCAATTGTATTGTTCATTTACCAATTTTGAGCAAGATAATTTGATACAAGTAATTTGAATTAACCAAATAAGTGTTCGTTGTCCATGATTTATATGCATGTAACCGTACCAGACTACTATGTAAGTCGGGTCATCAAGAGCTAGCTGATCCATAAGCAGACATAGGTCTGTACAAAATAAGGTCGCTAATGTGACAGACATATCACCACGCTAGGAGTTACCCAAGGCCAAGCGGGTTGGGCACAAACCACCTGTTATGGGGCTTACCTCACAGTTTTTGAATAATTGAGAATTCCAGGGATTCAAGCTCATTCACCCTTCTTTTCTTTTCAAGGGGTAGGGAAGGGATTTTGTTGCTTTTGCTTTTGCTTTTCTTTTTCTCTCTTTTTTTTTTGTATTTTTGCTTGGAACTTGAGATAATGCTGAAATATTGTTGCGATGGTAAAAAATGATATTTTTATTTTCTTTTTTCTTTTTTCTTTTTTTAACTTTTCTTTTTTTATTCCTATACTAGGGATACTTGCTCGGATTGGCTGTAGAGCAAGGGAATTTTATTCTAGGCAGGGGTGAGCTTGTCCTTTTGTCAATTCTCAAAGATTCTAGACCATGTGCATGATAGGATAGCAGGGGAAACTTTTCGCTCAAGAAACCACTTCTACTATGTAGCATCATATTGAATTTGCAATGAAATCATTTTAATGTGAAGAGATATACTTGGTTCAAGTAAATAACAAGATCAATTCTCTATGCTCAAAACTTTATTTAATTCAACCGTGGACTTTGATATAAGAGAGATTAATAATCATACCAAATAAAATCAAGATATTTATTCATGTGAGTGTGAAAGTGCGGGATTCCAAATAAATGCTAATTTATCCAAAATAATTGAAAATATGACTGCAATACTTCAAGAATTGATGGGTGCAAAAATAGAAAATGTTTTTGAAGATTTTGATGATTTTGATTTTTTTATGTTTTTTATATTTTGGTTTTAATTTATGAATTGAAAAAATAAATAATATTACTTGTTTTTTGAAATTTTTATATGGATGACTAAAATGAAACAATATGCAAAATAACAATATATACAATGATGAAATGACCAGATTTTATGCATAATAGCGTTTAAGATGCATAATGTTCATAGGTTCTTTAAGATCTTTACCATCTAAGGTAGCTAATCTGTATGCTCCCGAGCCGAATTTGGCAGTAATAATATACGGTCCAAGCCAGTTGGGCTCGAATTTACCTTTAAGATCTTTAGTTGCATTAGTATTTTTTTTATTTTCTTTTAAGACAAGGTCGTCGATCTCAAAGGATCGATGATGAACTTTCTTGAGGTATGCTCGTTTAAGCTTGTTCTGATAGGCTCGAAGATGTTCCAAAGCATTGATGCGCTTCTCATCTAGGAGTTCCAGTTGACTAAATCTGCCAAAGATGATATTCATCTCCTACTTCAGTATCTTGAAGTAGCAGAGCCAATGAAGGAACTTCTAATTCAAAGGGAAAAACAGCTTCAGCGCCATAAACCAAAACAAAAGGTGAAGTGCCCGTGGGAGTACGAACACTAGTTCGATAAGCCCACAAAGCAGGATATAATTGAATGTGCCAATCTCGGCCAGATTTATTGACCAGTATTTTGAGGATTTTAATTAATGTTTTATTAGATGCTTCTGCTTGGCCATTACCCTGAGGATAATAGGGAGTGGACCAACGATGTTGAATTTTATATTTTTGACATAATTTCTTGACATCTTTATTTTTGAAACAAGTTCCATTATCTGAGATGAGATTTGCAGGAATTTCGAACCTACAAATAATTTGATTAAAAATAAATTTGGAAACTTGGGTTCCAGTGCAAGAAGCTAAGGGCATAGCTTCAACCCACTTCGTGAAATACTCGATGGCGGTTATGATGAATTTGTGTCCATCAGATGACACAGGATTGATTTTTCCAATGATGTCTAAGCCCCATTTTGAAAAGGGCCAAGGGGATGAAATAGCCTATAGCTCTTGTGTAGGCGCATGGACAAGGTCAGCATGTTTCTGGCACTTGTCGCAATGGCGCACATAATCATGTGCATCATTCTCCATGGTAGGCCAAAAATATCCTATCCTAAGGAGCTTCTTAGCAATGGCGCTACCACTGAAGTGTCCCCCACAAGATCCATCGTGGGCTTCACTCAAAGCTGATCTAGATTCTTCTAGATTCAAACATCTCAATAGGATACCTTCAAAAGATCTCCTATATAACGTATTGCCAATTATTACGAAGCGACTTGCTCGTCTACGCAATAACCGGCGCTGGTTTCTGTTAAAATCTTCAGGGAAGGTCCCATTTTGAAGAAAATTGAATATATCAGTGTACCAAAGTTCAGGAGTAGTTTCATTGATTAGAAACACATCCAAAGGTTCTAAGCATGATTTATTTGAAGCGGGTTCCTGGAGTCAACGAATAATGATGGTAGCATATTCGTCATCTAACTCCAAGGGTAAAAGAGATGCAGCTGCAGCCATAGCATCAGCCGCACGATTGCTAGTTCGAGGAATAGCTTCCAAGGTAACTTGATCAAATAAAGATAATAATTGTAATACATATGCTTTATATGGATGCAATTTATCATCTTTGGTCTGATAAACATCATTAATTTGATTTATGACAAGTTGAGAATCACCAAAAACTAATAGATTTTTAATTTTTAGTGCCAAGGTAGCTCGTAATCCAAGGATTAGAGCCTCATATTCAGCAGTGTTATTAGTACAGGCAAACGTTAATTTAAAGGATAGAGGTATAAGATGTTTCTATGGAGATATTAAAATAATACCTGCACCAGCCCCACTCATGCATCGGGCTCCGTCAAAGTATAAGGACCATTGCTCTGGATGGTCTGCCTCTAGTTTAAGGCATTCATCAGGAAACTCAATGATGAGGGGATGGGTAGACTCTAAGGGTGCAAGTAGCTAATTGATCTAGCTATGATTTGACCCTTAAAAGACTTTTGTCCTATAAACGTGAGTTCAAACTCACTTAGCGCAAGAACCCACTTTGTTGTGCGACCAGATAAATAAGGTCGACTCATGAGATACCGCAAAGGATCGGATTTAGCAATAACATAGGTTTTCTAACTAAGCATGTAATGGCATAATTTCTATGTAGAAAATATGACTGCTAGACATAACTTCTCTAATACTGTGTAGCGGGTTTCATAACTAATTAATGTTCTTCTAATGTAATAATTAGCACACTCTCTTTTCTCATCATCAAGTTGAGCTAGCATAGCTCCTAAGGCAAAATCTAAAGTAGAAATATACAAGATAAATGGGCGATCAGGTCGAGGCGGCGAAAGCACAAGTGGGTTAAGAAGATATTGTTTGAGGAGTTCAAATGCTTCCTGACATTCATTGTCCCAATGGAAAAAGACATCCTTCTTAAGAAGCTTAAGAAAGGGTCCGATTTTATCTGCCAACTTATCGATGAAGCGACGGATGGCTTGAAGTTTACCTTGTAAACTCCGTAATTCAGATATATTTGTGGGTGCAGGCATATCAGTGATAGCCGCAATCTTGAGAGGGTCAATTTTGATGCCACGTAAAGAAACTATAACCCCCAATAATTTACCGGACTTAACTCCAAATATACATTTAGCTAGATTCAATCGGATAAGATATTCCCTTAACCGATTAAATACTTTTCTCAAATCATCTAAATGGTCATCTTCATTAGTAGAACGAGCTATAATATCATCTACATAATCATGTAGTATATCATGCATCATATCATGAAAGATATAAGTCATGGCTCGTTGATAGGTTGCACCTGCATTCTTCAAACCGAATGGCATCACTTTCCAACAAAAGGTTCCCCAAGGGGTAATAAAGGTTGTTTTAGCTTGATCTTCAGGAGCTATCCTGATATGATTATAACCAAAAATCCATCCATTAAGGATATCATTCCACTCCCAGCAGTAAAATCAATGATCTGATCCATATTGGGAAGAGGAAAATTGTCTTTAGGGCATGCAGCGTTAATATATCTAAAGTCTGATGATTACACAATGACATTGAGAGGGGGGGTGAATCAGTGTAGCTATTAATTTTTATATCTACAACATTTAATATGAAATAAAGAGAACTTGACAACTGAAAAACAACTTGAACAAGAGAGCACACCACAACACTCAATATACCGAGGTTCACCAATTTGGCTACTCCTCAAAAATGACCGCTTGGACTCCAATCCAAATCCAGCCTTTGCAAAATCAATTTTACAAACACTTTACCAAAGACCAACTGGAAGGAGCACCAACCCCCGTAATTTTCTGCTGCAACAGATGGAGCACCAACTCCTAGTACCAAGCACCAACTTGGACTGCAATTTCGATAAATTTAGAATGACATAAAAATGTCTTCACTTTATGCACGACCCTGACTGGTCTGCAATTAACCCAACTCTGCACACTCTCACGGCTCCGCTTATTTTTCTCTTGATTCTTTTCTAACCCTCCTTTTACAGACAATTTCTCTCTAACAAGTAACAACATCTTCTCTCGTACGATTATTCTTTTATAACCTTTCAATCTCGCATGCAATCGAATCACATACTCCGACCGTTCGAATCCATGCAATACGGCCGCTCGGTTCCATGCACTTCGACCGTTCGAAACCCTGCAATACGTCTTTTGAAACCATGCAATTCGGCAATTTTGTTTCATGCACTTCGACCGTTCAATTTCTTCGAATACAGCTTTTCGAATGCTTTTTCGAAACTCCATATGTGATTCTTCGAAAGCTTTTCGATTCTTCATGTTCGGATTTTCTGTATGCTTCAAATACGTCTGTTAGAATGCCTGCAAATACGACCTTTCGAATGCTTTTATTATCCTTCATATTCGGCTTTTCGAATGCGTTTCAATTATGCATGTTTGGCCGTTGCATTGCATGTCCAACACCCGTCAACGTTTAACCGTCTTCGACTTCGCCATTTTTACGTAATCGTCGCGCATGATTTTCCTGTCTGCTTTTTCCGACACGTGTCACCTTGCATGCTCCTCGCGGGTTTTACCTGCCAGATCATTACCTGTCGCGATATCGCGACACTTTTAACTTATGCTGACGTCACCCTGAAGGTTGTCGCGAAATCGCGACCATTTTGGCCTTGAAAGCTTTTCCCCCGCTCATGTCGCGATATCGCGACACTTAGAACTTTTGTTGACGTCATCCTTAAGCATGTCACGAAATCGCGACCGTTTTGGCTCTTGGAAGCTTTCCTCGCATCTTGTCGCGATATCGCGACACTTTGAACTTTTGCTGACGTCATCCTCAATGTTGTCGCGAAATCGCGACGCTTTCGGCTTCCAGCAGCTTTCCTTTCATCCTGTCGCGAAATCGTGACACTTTTCAACTTTGCTGACGTCATCATCAATGCTGTCGCGAAATCGCGACGCTTCCGGCTTCCAGCAGCTTTCCTTTCATCCTGTCGTGAAATCGTGACACTTTTCAACTTTGCTGACGTCATCATCCCGCTTGTCGCGAAATCGTGACACTTTCGCTTCCGTACACTCTTCTTTGCCAGCAGCAGCGAAAAAGGAACATGTCGCGAAATCGCGACACTTTGTTCTTCCGTACAACTCTCCTTGCCAACTCAAAATGGAACATGTCACGAAATCGTGACACTTTGCTCTTCCGTACTCTTCTTGCAAACTCCAAATGGAACATGTCGCGAAATCGCGACACTTTGCTTCATGCAGTAGCGAAATCTCTACATCTTTGTGCCTTGTGCTTTCACCTTGCCTCTTCTCATGAAATTTTGACTTGTAATATAATCACTGCATCTTTAAGTTCCACACTTTTGACTAGTAGCGAAATCGCTACACCTTAGTTTCCCTTTGTTTCAACATGTAGCGCCATCGCTACACCTTAGTTTCTCTTTGTTTCAACATGTAGCTAAATCGCTACACCTTAGTTTCTCTTTGTTTCAACACGTAGCTAAATCGCTACACCTTAGTTCCATGTATTTTCATCATGCAGCGATATCGCTACACCTTTGTTTCCATTCATTTCAACATGTAGCGATATCGCTACACCTTTGTTTCCTTCTCTCGCAAAGATGTCGCGAAATCGCGACAGCTTTGCTCTCATCTTCTCTCTCCTCGCCATGTCGCGAAATCGCGACAATTTGGCGTCATTTTCTCTCTCCTTTTTGTCGGAAATCGCGACACTTTTCTCTCTCTCAAAAAAAACTCGACATGTCAAACGGACATTTTCTCTTCTCTCCTCGACCATGTCGCGAAATCGCGACAAAAACATGTCGCGATATCGCGACGCTTTTCTTCCTTGTCTCTTTTTGCCGCTTTCGAACTGGGTCACTTCTGTTTTCCTTGAAACTTTCTCGCACTTGATCCGACCGACCTCTCGAATCGCATCAATCGCATCAATCTGACCGTGTTGACAACAATGACAATACTTTTGCAATTCTTTTGCTGCACCTTGCTCAACAATCTCCCCTTTGGAATTGTTGGCAACACACTCGCAACCTTGCTTAATTTCTTCTCCCCTTTGCCAATAATACCAAAGGGCCGTCGTAGACTCCCCCGAGTCTATGCACAACATTCTCGTACTTAAAAAGTTTGAATGCTCCCCCGAGAATGTGTTTCCCATAGCTAGTCGCTGCTTGGGTGGTGTGACTACTCCCAACTTCTTCCGAAGGTATTCAAATACTTCCTTTGGCAAAGGTTTTGTGAATATATCACCTACTTGCTCCGTAGTTGGAACAAAATCCAATTTAACCTCTCCTTCGCAACTTTATCCTTCAAGAAATGATATCGGATTGCAATATGTTTGGTTCTTGAATGCATTACTGGATTCTTGGATATGTTGATAGCACTAGTGTTATCACATTTAATTGAAATTGGTTCATTGAAATGAATACCAAGATCTTTCAACGTTTGTCTCATCCATAATATCTGAGTACAACATGTTGTTGCTGCAATGTATTCTGCCTCTGCAGTGGATAGAGATACCGATTCTTGTTTCTTGTCGTGCCATGCTACCACTCGTCACCAAGATAAAATGCTCCTCCACTTGTGCTCTTTCTGTCATCAATACATCCCCGCCCAATCTGCATCATAATATGCAATCAAAGTGAAATCTTTACCTTTTGGGTACCACAACCCATAATCCATAGTGCCCTTGAGATATCCGAAAATCCTCTTTACAATCGTTACATGAGTTTCTTTGGGACTCGGCCTCGAAATCTTGCAACCATACATACCGCTTGTAATATATCTGGTCTAGTGGTCGTTAAATACAGCAGGCTTCCAATCATAGACCTGTACATTGTTTGATCTACATCTGGGGATTTATCATCCTTGCTCAACTTGCAACCTGTTGTCATGGGAGTGCTGACCGGTTTACTGTCTTCCATTGTGAACTTTTTCAGCATTTCTTTTACATATTTAACTTGAGAAATAAAAATGCCTTTTTCATTTTGATTGACCTGCAGTCCTAAGAAATAAGAAAGTTCACCAATCATTGACATCTCAAATTCTTTTTTCATTTTAATTGATATGTCTTTGCAGTATTCATCCATGCTATTGCCAAATATTATATCATCTACATAAACAACAAGAACAATAAGATGACCCTTCTCTGCTTTGACATATAAGTTGCTATCCACCAAACCTTTCTTAAACCCTTGTTTAATTAGATAATTATCCAACCTTGCATACCATGCTCCGGGTGCCTGCTTTAATCCATATAAAGCTTTCTTTAACCTCGCAAACAAAATCTGGATTGTCACCAAGTTGGAAGCCATCTCGGTTGTTCAATGTAAACCTCTTCTTCCAGCTTTTCCATTCAAAAATGCTGATTTTACATCCATTTGATATACTTTGAAGTTTTTATGAACTCGCTAATGCCGTAAACATTCCGATTGCCTCTAGTCTGGCTACCGGTGCAAAAGTTTCTTCAAAATCAATGCCTTCAACCCGAGCATAGCCTTTACATACCAATCTTGCCTTATTTCTGACAACCCGCCCATCTTCATTCAATTTATTTCTAAAAACCCATTTAGTGCCAATTATGTTTTTATTTGTTGGTCTAGGTACTAATTCCCATGTATTGTTTTTCTCTATCTGATCTAGTTCTTCATTGATTGCCTTCATCCAACTTTCATCGCTGCTTGCTTCAAAGCAACATTTTTAGGTTCAATACTAGATAACAGAGAATAGTTCCTCACCGCTGTTCTTCTTGTTTGAATACCATCTCGTGGGATCCCCAATAACTGCTCACTTGGATGATTTTTCTCGCCACTTGCTCTGTTTTAAATTTCCTGTTTTCTTCTTCTTCGATTCAGCTTTTACACTATCTCGGATCAATTTTCTCGATTCTTCTCTCGTTTCTTTTTCATCATCACCTTCAATGACTTCTTCATACATAGGGTAGTTTTCTTGATAAGTAGTTTCTTGTTCTCTACCTTCATCAACTTTCACATCAACACTTTCAACAATTTTCTTCAACCTCTTGTTGTAACATGTGTATGCCTTGCTTTTTGTTGAGTAACCGAGAAAGATACCTTCATCAGCTCTATCTTCAAATTTACCGAGGTTATCTTCAATCCGTTTTATGTAGCACTTGCTCGCCAAATACTTTGAAATGTCTTGTTGTTGCCTTTCCGCCAAACCACAACTCATAAGTCGTTTTGCTTTCATGTGGTCTCAAAGATGCACCTGTTTTGAATGTAAACTGCAGTATGAACCGCCTCTTTCCAAAATCTGTCACCTATTTTGTTTTCTCGCCAGCATTGTCCTTGCCATTTCCCCGCACCTGTTCTATTCTTCCTTTCTACAACACCATTCTCACCGAGGTGTCCTAGCCGCTGAAAACTCGTCTTCTTATCCCATGTTTTTGACAGTATTCTACAAATTCTTCGGAGATAAACTCTCCTCCCCTGTCTGATCTTAGGCATTTAATTCTTTTTCCTGATTGATTCTCAACAAGATTTTTGAAGGTTTTAAACATCTCAAAGGCTTCTGACTTGAGTTTCAGAAATAGTACCCATGTCATTCTTGAGTAGTCATCTATACATAGCATAAAATATTTGTGTCCATTTATGCTTTCAGTTCTCATGGGTCCACATAGATCAGTGTGAATTAGTTCTAATGGCTTGCTAGTGAAGTATTCTTTTGCTTTGAAAGTGGCTCCGGTTTGTTTTCCCTTTTGGCATGACTCACGGATGCTATTTACAGTGTTTGCCAATGTTTGGTATATCTCTAATCGCTCTTTTTGAACCGATTTTTGCCGATTGTCAAAACTAATATGCCCAAGCCTCTTGTGCCATAGCCAATTTTCATCTTCCCGTCCCATCAAGCATGTTCCTTCTGCAGTTTCTGAAAGTGTATACAGATTTCCTGAAGTTCTCAGTCTAGTGGCTATTAACTTTCCATTTTTTGTCTTTCTTACTTCACAGCCCTCCTTCTTGAAGATTACATCATGACCTCTGTCACATATTTGACTTACACTTAGCAAGTTATGCTTCAGGCCAATTACAAACAAGACTTCTTTTGATTTTATATTGCCATCACTGATCTTGACTGATCCCTTTCCAACAATCTTTGCTCCATCATTATTTCCAAATTTCACGTAACCACCTTCATAATTCTGTAAATTCTCAAACTTTTGCTTGTCACTCGTCATGTGACTCGGAACAACCACCGTCAAGTATCCAAGGTGCTGATTTGTTCTCGAGCTTTAAAAGCAGTCCGGACAATCAAAGATTCCTTTTCTTTCCATTCTGGTTTGATAGCAGATTTTGCTACTTGTTTTGCCTTTGTCCTTTCATTAGCATGTGCCTGTTTTTCAAGAAATTTCTGGTTTTGTTTCAACCCACTTGGCTGAGATTTTCTACCCTGATAATTATTTGATGCAAAAGTGCTTCTGTACTTTCTAGCAATATGTCCAAAATTATGACAATTATAACATTCAACCGCATAATTCATTAAAGGAGAAAAACATTTCTGCTGGTAAAATTCCTTTGAGATACATTATGCCCGCAATCTGAAATCTTATGGCCATAAGCATTGCATTTAAAACAATAACCGTAAAATGCATGATTAAACCCGGGTGCCGGTCTTTGCCAGCTTGAAGTAGGAGCCATGACTCTTCTCCTCCTCGGATGTGTGACTTTTGTGAATCCATCTTTGTCAGTATTCTTCTTGAATCTGGCATTATTGTTTTCTTTTGCATGATTTTGTTTTTCTGGTTCAACCCTGATCTTTTCTTCTTTCTTTGTGGGTTCTATATTCAAGTTCTTTGAATCCTTTGAAGATTCTCCTTCATCAAAGCCTAAACCAAATTTGATGCCGTAAGGCCTTTGGTTATTTAACATTTTATCCAACTTTTACAAGACTTTCTTCAAACTTATGAAAACAGTTCAATTTTCTATTCATCTCCTCTAACCGCATCCTTAACTTAACAATGTCTTCCTCTAGCTTGCCGTATTCAACCTGTCTTTACAGCTTAATTGTTCATCAAGAACTTCGGACATTTTCTTGAATTCCTCTCGTCTCGTATTTTCAGATTGTTTATTATGTCCGTGGCATTCTCTAATTTCTTTGAAAAATTTTTATTCTTCTTCCTTTCCGCACTCAACTCTTCAAGTGCAGGAACCAATTCTCCTTCCAAATACACTTCACCTTCATCCTTGGAATTTTCATCACCTTCCCGATTTTCCTCTCGTTCTTTCTTCTTCAAGTGCCATGAACAGAGCTTCACCTCCTTCTTCTTCGGACTCCTCATCCCGTGCTTTCTTCTTAACCGCCGACATTCTTGGTTATGAAGCTTTTCTTCTTGAAGTTGTTCTTTCCGAAATTTTGTTTCTTCTTCCAGCTCACCTTTTTCTTGGTGTGAACCTTCACCATTTTTGGTTCTCTCCCCGCATTGGACATTTGGCTGCAAAATGACCGACTCCTCCATAATTGAAGCATTTAAAAGGTAGCTTCCCTCTATATTTTCCTTTTCCTTTTGTGAGTTTTCGAACAAAATTGGCTTCTGTTTCATCCAATGTTCCTTCATCCTCAGATTCATGTTCAGCTTTCACATTCTTGTGTGCTTTAAAAGTCGCTTCTCTGTCTCGTAGACTTGGTTTGTCCTATTCTCATTTCATATGTCGTCAGGGAACCATGCAACTCATCCATGCCGAAGTTGTTTAGATCTTTTGCCTCTTCTATTGCAGAGACTTTGGAGTTAAATCTTTTGTGAAGTGTTTCGAGAACCTTTTTCACAACAACTCGCATCATCAATTTCTTCACCGAGTCCTCTCGATTGCATTAATAATTCCGTTGACTCTCAAGCATATAAATTTCTATGTTTTCATCTTCCTTCATTTGCAGTGCTTCGAACTGTGCTCGATGAGTTTGCAGTTTTGCTTCCTTAATCTTACTGTCTCCTTCATGGACGCTCTTCACTTTATCCCACATGTCCTTTGCTGATTTACAACTCATGACTCTTATCAGTTCACCGTCAACAAGCCCACACATTATGGCATTCTTAGCTTTGGAGTTGTTTTCAAATTTCTTTTTCTCAGCAGTATCTGTTGGAGGGGTAGTGGGTGCCGTGTATCCACTATCTACATAATCCCAAATATCGTATCCCAATGCACTCAGATATGTTTGCATTCTGAGTTTCTAGAAGGTGTAATTTGTTCCATCAAATAAGGGAGCTTTGTTGGATGAAAATCCTTCACCACCTCGCCATTGTTTCTTCCAAGATCTCCTTAGCCGATTAAGCTTGTACAAGGAACCTTGCTCCGATACCAATTGATGATTACACAATGACACCGAGAGGGGGGTGAATCAAAGTGTAGCTATTAATTTTTATATCTACAACATTTAATATGAAATAAAGAGAACTTGACAACTCGAAAAACAACTTGAACAAGAGAGCACACCACAACACTCAATATACCGAGGTTCACCAATTTGGCTACTCCTCAAAAATGACCGCTTGGACTCCAATCCAAATCCAGCTCTTTGCAAAATCAATTTTACAAACACTTTACCAAAGACTAACTGGAAGGAGCACCAACCCCTGTAATTTTCTACTGCAACAGATGGAGCACCAACTCCTAGTACCAAGCACCAACTTGGACTGCAATTCTGATAAATTTAGAATGACATAAAAATGTCTTCACTTTATGCACGACCCTGACTGGTCTGTAATTAACTCAACTCTGCACACTCTCACGGCTCTGCTTATTTTTCTCTTGATTCTTTTCTAACTCTCCTTTTATAGCGAATTTCTCTCTAATAAGAGAGAACATCTTCTCTCGTACGATTATTCTTTTATAACCTTTCAATCCTGCATGCAATCGAATCACATACTCTGACTGTTCGAATCCATGCAATACGGTTGTTCGGTTCCATGCACTTCGACTGTTCGAAACCCTGCAATACGTCTTTTGGAAACCATGCAATACGGAAATTTTGTTTCATGCACTTCGACTGTTCAATTTCTTCGAATACGGCTTTTCGAATGCTTTTTCGAAACTCCATATGTGATTCTTCGAAAGCTTTTCGATTCTTCATGTTCGACTTTTCTGTATGCTTCAAATACGTCTGTTAGAATGCCTACAAATACGACCTTTCGAATGCTTTTATTATCCTTCATATTCGGCTTTTCGAATGCGTTTCAATTATGCATGTTTGGCTGTTGCATTGCATGTCCAACACCTGTCAACGTTTAACTGTCTGTTTGACTTCGCTATTTTACGTAATCGCATGATTTTCCTGTCGCTTTTTCTGACACGTGTCACCTTGCATGCTCCTACGGGTTTTACCTGCCAGACTGTTACCTGTCACGATATCGCGACACTTTTAACTTATGCTGACGTCACCCTGAAGGTTGTCGTGAAATCATGACCATTTTGGCCTTGAAAGCTTTTCCCCCGCTCATGTCGCGATATCGCGACACTTAGAACTTTTGCTGACGTCATCCTTAAGCATGTCACGAAATCATGACCGTTTTGGCTCTTGGAAGCTTTCCCTGCATCTTGTCACGATATCGCGACACTTTGAACTTTTGCTGACGTCATCCTCAATGTTGTCGAAATCGCGACGCTTCGCTTCCAAGCATTTCCTTTCATCCTGTCGTGAAATCGTGACACTTTTCAACTTTGCTGACGTCATCATCAATGCTGTCGCGAAATCGCGACGCTTCGCTTCCAGCAGCTTTCCTTTCATCCCGTCGTGAAATCGCGACACTTTTCAACTTTGCTGACGTCATCATCCTGCTTGTCGCAAAATCGTGACACTTTCGCTTCCAGTACACTCTTCTTTGCCAAAATGGAACATGTCACGAAATCGTGACACTTTGTTCTTCCGTACAACTCTCCTTGCCAACTCCAAAATGGAACATGTCACGAAATCGCGACACTTTGCTCTTCCGTACAACTTTGCTTGCAAACTCCAAAAAATGGAACATGTCACGAAATCGCGACACTATGCTTCATGCAATGACGAAATCTTTACATCTTTGTGCCTTGTGCTTTCACCTTGCCTCTTTTCATGAAATTTTGACTTGTAATATCATTGCCGCATCTTTCGATCTACACTTTTGACTAGTAGCGAAATCGCTACACCTTAGTTTCCCTTTGTTTCAACATGTAGCGCCATCGCTACACCTTAGTTTCTCTTTGTTTCAACATGTAGCGAAATCGCTACACCTTAGTTTCTCTTTGTTTCAACACGTAGCGAAATCGCTACACCTTAGTTCCATGTATTTTCATCATGCAACGATATCGCTACACCTTTGTTTCCATTCATTTCAACATGTAGCGATATCGCTACACCTTTGTTTCCTTCTCTCGCAAGATGTCGCGAAATCGTGACAGTTTTGCTCGCATCTTCTCTCTCCTCGCCATGTCGCGAAATCGCGACAATTTGGCGTGCATTTTCTCTCTCCTACTTTTTGTCACGAAATCGCGACACATTTTCTCTCTCCTCAACGAAAACTCGACATGTCACGAAATCGCGACATTTTTTGCTGCGCCTTCTCTCTCCTCGACCATGTCACGAAATCGCGACAGAAAACATGTCGCGATATCGCGACAGTTTTCTTCCTTGTCTCTTTTTGCCAGTTTTCGAATCTGGGTCACCTCTGTTTTCCTTGAAACTTTCTGCACTTGATCTGACTGACCTCTGAACTGCATCAACTGCATCAATCTGACTGTGTTGACAACAATGACAATACTTTTGCAATTCTTTTGCTGCACCTTGCTCAACAAAGTCTGTGCAAACCCTAACCTTAGTAGCTTCTTTCTTAGTTACTGGAACTACATTCGAGATCCATTCAACATAATCAATGGCTTCTATAAAAATGACATTCAGGAGTTTTTTTAACTCCCCTTTGACCAGTAAGGCCACTTTAGGATGCATTTTTCTAAGTTTCCTGTTTAACGTGTTTAGCATCCGAATGGACTACTAGGTGATGCATAACTATAGAAGGGTCTAATCCTGGCATATCTTCATATGTTCAAGCAAAGATATCTTCATATTCTTTAAGAAATGCAATATATTTATCCTATTTTTCTTGACGTAATTCTGATCCAATGTTGATTATGTGAGGATTATCCTCAGTTCCAATGTTAATTTTTATGAAATTCTCTACTTCCATGTGTAGATTTTTCTCAAAATTAGGTGGGGCGGGTGAAACGCCCAATTCTTGTAATTCTTCCAAGGTTAGCTTGGATAATTCATCTTGAGGAGTCGTGGCCTCAAGCCGGGCTATACTAGGTATAGAGCCATCAAAATAAAATTCATGATGTAATAATTCCTCAACGGAGACATCATGGAAGATATCTTCCTCCAACTCATCGTCGGATTCGACGATCATCTCAAGGTAGGCTATAGATAGCATATTACATGTAAATGGCTTATTCATTAAACACAAAGCATCACGTTGATCCAAATAATCTTGATAACATATGAGATGGTCATCATCCTTAAATGGGAAAGGCTGACCCTTACTAGGAAATAGGCCCACACCACATCGAGTAGGCCATGGTTCTACCTCAAAAGGTTCTTTCATACCATTTTGGAAAGGTCCCAAACCTTTCCCTTTATATCCCAATTTAAGCATTATAGATTTGGCTTTAATATACTCATTAGTAAAATAACATCGAGCATATCCATCATAATGAGCCTTGATGTTTCTGGGTATTCTACCCCAGTCATATCCCTTGTAAATAAAAGCACAGCTCCCAACTTGGTAAGTACTTCCCATAGGCTTTGGGAGGCCCAAGGTATGAGGATATGGTGGAAAATTATTTAAAATAAGGGAATCTTGCATAGCAACATTCGTTTTCTCTGATATAAAAATTTAGATAAATCGAGCAAAAGCTCGTCAGTAAGAGCATAAGAGGTATAAGGAACATTTTCTACATCTTCTAATGCGGAAACTATGTCTTTGGTGGATGTAGATGTTGTAGATATGTCAATGGATGAGTCTTTTATAGGTATAGAAGTGATAGGAGTAGAACAAGAGACATTCGTTGTGGGATTAGGATCTTTCTGAGGTCCTAATGTGGTTTTTTTAGAGGATGGTTGAGCTGTATGTAGAGGTGGAACTAATGGAGAAGAAGTAGATGGCATTGTGGGTGTGTGTTTCACACGTTTAGATGGGTAATGAGAATTAGGATGTGTGGATGACAACGTAGGGTAAAATTGAACTCCGACAGGTTTTGCCAAAGCACACATATCAAAGGGTCTAGGATCACCATGGATGGTAACCAACTGATTCTTAAATTTGAATTTAACACATTGATGTAAAGTTGAGGGAACAACTCACATCATGTTGATCCAAGGGCGACCCAAAAGTATATTGTACGATGCAGGGCAATGTACAATAAACACGATCGTATCCAAGGTTCTCGGACCAACCTACAACGGAATGGTAATAACTCCACACGTTTCTTATGTTTCGTCATTGAAGGCTTTTATGATCATATCATTTCTTTTCATTTCATCGCTTCTAAACCCAAATATTTGGTAGAAGTCAAAAGTGCATATGTTTAAAGATGAACCATTATCAATCAAGACTCGTTTAACTGCTACATCTCCGATTAAGGCAATAATATATAAGGGGTTATCCTTATGTAAACTATGTTGAGGTATGTCTCTATCCCGAAAGTCAATACAATCAACTTCACGAGTTATTATAGTATTAGCCATGGCTTCAGGTTGAATGTCTTGTGGTACCATCATCTGGCTTAATGTTAGCATTAATTCATCTCTATGTGTAGGGGAAGATCTTAAAAGGTCCAAAAGAGAAATTCTAGCTGTAATATTTGATAGTTGCTCATTAATATTATAAGGAGGTTTAGGTTGAACATTAGGTGCCTGATTCCATTTATTAGGAACTTTCAAAACAAATGGGGTTGATCCATCGTTCTGCTTTTGATCTTGTTGAGAGTTTTGAGCCTGTTGTCTAGTAACAGCTCTGATGGTACCCACAATATTATTCTGCGGATGATGAATGGGTCTTGCTCTAGCATTTATGGCTTTCTCATTAGAAAGTAATTGGTGAGACGATGGTCTAGTAGTGACTCTTCTTGGAAATGGTTCTTCTGGAACCATATAACTTGTGATAGGGAGAATAGGATTCGATTCATCTTTAGAGCTATTCGATTGATTTGATGTGATTTCCATATCACTCTCAGTCTCATGTTCTGTATCACTGAAATCAGGTGTCTGGATATTGTATAGAGGCCTAGTTGTAACCACGGATAAGGTTGTGTCAAATATTTCCGGCTCATGAGCAGGTAAATGCCCACTAATAGTTCCTACATATCGGGTAGGAGGGGGAACATTATGATGTTCAATTTGATTAGCCACTTCCTTGCCATGTTTTGGTAAAGGATGTTGAAATATGTCCAATGAATGATTGGAATTCTGATTCTGATTTTGGGGGATGTTCTTTTGAGCATTATTAGGAGGATTTTGCTTAGGTTGAAAGGCTTGCACCTCCATCTCATTGTTATCAATCAAGTCATGTATTTTATGTTTTAATCTTTTACAAGAGTTGGTAGTGTGTCCAGGTCCTCTATGGAAGTCACAATGTAAATTAGCTTTGTATTTGGGTATAGTTGGATCAGGTTCTCGGATATTTGGTAATTGAATCAAACCTCGTTCTAATAATTGCGATAGAATGGTTGATAAAGGTTGATTTAACTTAGTAAATTCTCGAGGAGGTTTATCAGGAGGTTTCAGTATAAACTTCTTCGTTGTCTTTGCAGCATTAACATTAGCGATATTTCTACTATCAGTGACTCCATCACCCACAACTTGTTTATTTTTATATTGATTTCTGGATGTTTTCTCATCATCTTTCTTTTTAAGTTGTCCTCTCCGAATGAGAGCATCTTCCACTCGTTTGGCTAAGTCTATAGCCTGGTCGAAGGTGGTCAAGGTAGCAATTGATAATTTGTAAGATAGTTGTTCTTGTAAATTATTAATAAAGATGTCCAACATCTCCCTATAAGGCAACACAAAGTGCAATTTTCCTATCAATTGTCTCTACCTAGCTAGGAAATCGATAAAGCATTCATCTTTGTCTTGTTTTAAGTTGTACAAGTCTTTAATGGTCACATGCCTTTCGATGTAGGCACTAAAATGATGAACAAAAGACTCAGCAGTTTCTTCGAAGTTCCTCAAAGAATTAGTGGGTAATTGATAATACCACTCTAATGCCATTCCTCCTAAAATTTTTGGGAACATTTTTAGTAATAACAAGTCATCATGTGATATATCATGACATGCTATCCTAAACATATGAAGATGCTCTATGGGATCTTTGGTTCCTTTATATATGGGCAAGACAGGCATAGGAAAATGTTTAGGATATGGTTGTGCTACAACTATAGGATCTAACGGCTGACTACACATCTCTCGATAATTGTACGAGGGACGGTAGGGATCTATCTGGTCCATGCGGGAAACTAACTATTTCACCACGGTTTCAAGATTACTAGTTTGTCCACCATATTGGTTCGGTGGGACATAAGCATGGGATTTATGAGTGTATGACGGTGTGACATAACGATTAGATGCTATATTGCTATTATGCAAAGCATTGGTAGGAAGAGTATTATGAAGAGGATTTGTAGTAGTATTATGTTGTATCCCAGATTGTTGGTAATTGGTGTTTGGTTTTGTTTTGGATTTTTGCTGATTTGAGGTATATTGCTCAATAGCTTGGTGAAATAGAGCAGTAAATGATGGTTTATTTTGTGTAGGAATGACCCTAGGCTTGCTAACAGGCACTTTAGATGGTTGGGTAACCTGTTGTTGTTGCATGTTCTGGATTATAGTTGCCATATCCAAATTGGATGGTCCAGCTTGATCACTCTCTTGATCGATAAAGGAAAAGGGATTAGTGCGTGTGTGAAATACGTCTTCTAGAGTTGCTTGAGTGTCACTAATTTGATCCTTGTCCATATGGACTGCTCTATTAAGAACACTAATATTAGTATTAATGAACTAATTATTTCATGTTTTCAAAAGTAACAGCTCCTCCCAGAGACATTTTAGGGGATGAGGATCCTTCCTCTCTAACATTTTCTTCTTGTTCATTTTTTACAGTAAGCTCTTCTTCTTGCTAGTCTAGGATTTCTTCTTCCTGGACTTGGTCTTCAAGAAGGATATCTGGGTTATTTAATGGTTTTCCTAACCAATATTTTTCTTCTTTAGTTTGTTTTCCGTTCCTAAGTCTAGGCATAGAGCTTAAACTTAGATTTCAACAAATATATATACTTATATATATATATATATATATGCGCTAGGTTTGAGAGGTATATATTTTAATTATATACCTACTATAAAAAGGAAATGTTTTGATTTTTTGTTTTGTTTTGTTTTTTTTTGTGTTCTATAATATTATTATAAAGATAACAAATAGCATTCTAGTTACAAAAGGAATAACAATAATAAGAATAATGATTTAGTTTTCTATAAATAGTTTATGGATATCGTTGATAGGATCAAGTTCATCAGGAGTCATGAAATGCTCCTCTTCAAATTGGAAATGGTTTTTCAAAAATTTGACAAAGTGTGCTATGGTAATATGATCTGTCTCGGATTCTGACCTATAGAAATAAAGCTCATGGCAATACTCTCGATATAACACAGCTCTAGGAACTCTATTCCATATTTTTCTATCCGTAAGAATGACTTCTTGATCCTCTATACGAGATAGAAACTTATGTACTACAACTGCATTCTCAAGGTATTCCTCAAAGGTGTACAATTCTGAAGACACAAGTGCTCTTTTATCTGCTAACCACCTATGACAAGCTCTCTGAAGTTCATGATATAAGATTACCTGATCAGGATCTAGGATTCTATCTAGGACAAACCTCTTAATTTGCCTAAGTTCTATATATCTGGATTCAATGATACCCAATCTCCTATCAAGTTCGTCCCACAAAGGTTGAACCCTATTTGTTTGAGGTACTCTAAGTACAGAAGTAATCTCTATGGTCGTTAATTGATTTTCAACATTTATGGTGACAAATTGTCTTTTATTATAATATACCATCTAAATATGATATGCAACTTTAATTGTTTGTCTGATGATTCTAGATGTTACTTAATAATAATTTTTTTTTTTATTGTTTTCAAAAGGTTTTTAGTTTCATGTCGGGTTCACCAAAATGTACTGACCCAAATTTTTTGCGCCCTTACCTTCAAGCTAAAGGATCCATGACCTGGAAGGGGGATGCGAGAAGGATGGAACAATACCTCGGATGGAGAGGCCCTTTGAAGGTCGCGCCTCTCGGGGGAGGGGTATAAGGGTGAATTTTCAACGGATGGTGGGGTTCACCAAGAAACTTTGAGTGGTAGTTTCCATGCCTAGGTTGAGAATGGTTTTGATGTGTTCATTTTATACTCGATCATTCATAATCCTAGGTTGGCCAGAATGAATCTAAGCTATTCTATATGAAATGCCGATTTATATGAATACAGAAAGCATGAATGAATACTAAATACCAGGAATATACTTAAATAAGAAAGAATGCACCTGATTTCGGATGTCTGATGAAGATTTTGAAGCTTGTAGGAGTCTAGATCATCCCAAAAATGATAGGATCGTCTGCAATTATACAAAATTGTCCCAAATTACAGTCGATCGTCTAAGATCAGACAAGATCATCATCGATCTGACGAATTCGTCAGACGAATTCGTAAGAAACCTACAATCACAAAAGCAGACACCAAAAATAGAAAATGCAACTGTAAGAATAATACAAAATGATAGAAATGACAGTATAAATTCCTAACTTGATAAATATGGATAGCAAATTAAAGGAAATGCATTGTTTTAATAACTTATTTTAACTTTATAATGTAGTTATTTTAAAATGAGGTGAACTCCAGGATGCAGAATAAAAATAATCAAGCTAATGCATAGTAAAATAAGGAAGAAAGATGATAAATGCAAACTCAAGGCTCTGATTGCCCCCAATATGAACTGCAGTCGAGATCGCCTCCAATCGTACGAGATCGTCGTCGATCTATGATAGGATCATCCAAAATCGTCTGGAATCGCTTACGACGATCCGAGCTTCCTCCAGTTGAAGCATAGTGAAAACCTATAATGAAAACCTAAAACTACGAGTGCAAAAATTCAATGGTAGGGAAAACAAATCAGGGAAAGGGTTAGGAGGAAATCCAGGTAGGGATCCAAAGAGTCAGGGGGATAAACTAAGAAAATCCCAGTTTATATAGGATTAGGGGGAGGTTAGGATGTTGGGGATCATCCCAATCTGGGAGATCTCCAATGGAGGAATCTCCAACTATGCAGACACGCTTCTGCCCAAGTTGGAGAGGCTATTGAAACAGAAGCTAATTATGAAAATTTGGTTTTGGGACGAAATATTTTGGACGTTCTGTTCCAGACAAATTCATCCGATCTGGGACAATTTCGTTTGATCGACAATGATATCGTCCAACGGTCAAAACAACTCCTAAAAATGGCATGAAAATGGGGTGAGCGATTAACAAGCAGTTTTGGGATTAAAATTAAAATTTTATATTTTTACTAAGGGTTTAACTGCGCCAATTTTAGGGTGCTATAAGGACCCCTAAATTTGGGGGGGAAAGGACTGCATAGGGGAGGACAACAAGGTGGGGGACTTCGGGGGAGGGTTTTGGGGGGACTGAGTGGGAGACAAATGAGGTGAATGCTTCGAGGGAGGGGTAAACATGGACACCTGGTGGGCAAGGCTGGGCACACGGCCTTGGTGGGGCTCAAGGTTAGGCATCAGGTCAGATTTAATAGGGATTTCCCCTTCCTCCAATTCCTCAGAAAGACCAAAATATTTAAGAACATAAAATTTATTAGTAGTAGAGACGTAAGCACTTACCTTTTGAGACTTTGCATTTTGCTGCAATCAAGTTTGGAATCTGGTGGTCGTTGTGTAGTTTTCTGCAACTTGCCTGAGCATCTGCTCCGATCGATCTGTGGCCTGGTTACCCGTATTAGGGTTTTTAATATTAGGGCACTGGGATTGCAGGTGGCCTTGAACTTGGTAGTCTGGATAGTATGTTGACTTGTTCTCATAAATCAGTGGTTGTCTCCACTTGAACTCCCCATATATGAGGTTTAGGTACTTTGAGAGTTGGCTTTCCAGGTTCACATTGACACAGATGCGTGCCTGGGTTAAGCATGTCCTTGCTCTAGTGGCTGGATCGATAGCCACTAGGTCCCTAATGGCCCTGGCTATGCCTTGAAGGGTGTCTTCATAGAAAAAATGATCTAGGAGGTTCGAAAGTCATACCCATATCAGGGCGTAGTTGATGTTCTAAGAATTTGGGTCAAATTTCGACTACCACTTCTTCAAGAACATACTTCATCTCCCAAAAAACCACAGTCCTCCGGACAGGATGCGCTCGACATCTTCCTGGGTGTTGAGCTGAATCATAAAGAAGCCTTGAGTCATTGCCGAAAACTCCATGCTCCCTAGAGTCTTCCATTTGGATGCGGTTCATTTGCGAATTGCATCCATGTCTGGGCAACCTATAAATTTCTCCACCAGGGAGTAAGTGTCACGAGACACATATCCTTCCATGAGGCTTTTGGGGAATAAAACATCACATCCTTAGGTCATAAAATTGCTTGCATCACTCGATTTTGTTCTTTGCTTATTTTGCAACAGATCTGTGAATGAGGGTTTCTCGTAGGTTCGTCCGTCGTTGAAAGATTTTCCCTGGCTGGATTCCCCCTCAATGCCTTCATTTGATCTGATAATATGATTGGTCGAGGCCAATATTTCCACTCAATCTAGTTTCGCGTAGGACCTGAGAACGCTAGCCATAACGTCAAAGCGCACGACATGGTTTGTGCCTCCCTTATCGCAAGTTTTCACCATGGTCAAACCAAGCGACACTCATTCGGATCGTGCATAGAAATCAATTGCTCTCTTCAAAACTCCATTCGTTTACCATTACTTCTCCCTTGAAAATCGTATGATTGTAAAATGTGATACCATTTTTGCCCCAATGGTGGGAAGGGGATTGTTGAAAAATGTAATATGATACTTATTTTTATCCCCAATAGATGAAGGGATGTGTGAAAAATGTGCATCTGTTTTTGCCCCAATAGATGAAGGGATTTTTTCCAAGTGTAGATGCCATGATCATGTAAGATGTATCCCATTGCGGGAAAGTCAAAACCAAATGTGGTTGCCCCAAATTTTGGGGTGATTTGATGCTTTTGAAACATTTTGCCTTCCGACGTCATTGATATGCAAAGATGAAGATGCAAAATAAAAATAAAAAGAGTCAACCTTGGAGGGCCTGCTAGTGACTGTTTGAATAATTCCCACAATTGGAACCAATCATCCTAGCTAGTGCCTATCTCTGTGATGACTGTCAGGGAATTATGAAATGATGAAATGTGATTTTTGTCCATGTTTTAAGCCCCATGGACTAGGCCATCAATGACAATGTTTGTGCAAATTGCTCTTGGTAAGGTTTCACTCAAAATGTGAAGTATCAAATATGATTGTGATCTCGAGCAAGGAGATAAGTGATGATGATCATGGACAAGTGTCCTTATGGTAGGCTATTCATCTTATTGAATTGCATGGATGCAAATCACTACAATCACCAAGTATATAGAATAAACCACTATATACAAGATTCACTCAAAATGTGGCACATGTGGAAATAAATGGATGATGAGGTATGATGTTGGTGAAATTTGAAATTTTGAGGAAGAAATGCGATGATTTGTGAAAAATAGAACTGATTGGCGAACATTGGATAGCATATTGGTTGATTTTGCATCTTTGGACACAAAATTTAATTTATTGGGCCAAATCAACTCAGATTTTTACAAAAATTGGTGGGATGATGAGAATTATGATGCAGGTGATGAAGATGGTCATTTTGTGAAAATTTGGACCAGTTTGATATATTTTGTAACTGGATTTGTGCTTTTTATGATTGGTGGTCACAAATGAAAATTATGCATCCAAACTGGTTTTTATTTTCACAAAACTTGATGTTATGATGGAATTGATGTGTGGGTGAAATTTGGTGAAATTTGGTAAAGGTAAGCTATTGTTTTGATCAACTTTACCTTTTGTGGATTTATGCGTCAAATGCTCGTGTGCGTTTATGCGATGCAAAAACCCGAATGCACTTCAAGGTGCATGGAAATTCCCATGCATTCTTGTGCATACTAGTAAGCACCCAAGCATGCTTGAGCTTTTCTAAAATATCGCATGGTGCTTCAATGCACCTACAAAAGCTATAAATAGCCTATAGGTTGGAAAATGTAACTCATTTGTGCATTTGCAAGTTTGAGAAGCTGCGTTCTGAGGAGTGGAGTGGAGTGAAGAGTGAAGTGAGGTAGTGGAAATTTGGTGCATAAGCTATGGTGGTAGAGGGAATGAGTGTTGTGGTTGGAGAGGAGGTAAGGTTTTCCAAGGTAATGCCTTTGAAAAAAATTTGTGTTGTGCAAAATTTGTTATTTTTTTTAACTAATGAATTGTGTTGCTTGCTTGCAGTTGCGGATTTTGGAGCCCCAACATCGATTTTCTCCCCTTTTCTAGGGATGAGGAAATTACTATCGAAGGTGGACTGGGGTGTATTGAGGGTGGTGGGGATAGAGGGAGTGGCCTGAATGGATGTAGTTAGGGTGGATGAGGGGTATCTCTCAGCTTTGGTTGAGATATGGGATGCGGATAGGGGGACCTTCCAACTATCGATTGGAGAGGTGACCATTACCCTTGAGGATGTGTATCGCATTCTCAAGGTGCTAGTGGAGGGGGTGAAGGTGGAGGTAGGCTATGATAAGAAATCCTAGATGAGCAGGATGTTTAGGGATATATGGGAGGAGGTGAAGGTGGAGAGTGGAGGGATTCCCTACTTGACCATGTATGTGGACAAGGAGTTGGATCCCCTCCTAGCCTTGGTGATGTTCATGTTGGTGAACATAGTGGTTCCCAACAACACTAGTTGTAGGTTCCCATGGAACCTATTGGGATTGGTGAGTGATTTGCTCACCATACGTAGCCATATGCATGGGTGCCTACTTTGTTGGTGCAAGTGTACCGAGAGTTGTATGAGGTGACGCAATGGAAGAGAAAGGGCTTGGGGTGCAACTTTCTTCTTTAGTGTTGGGGATGGGAGCATTTTAGGGTGGCACGATCAAAGGATCTACCCTATAGTGAGTGGGATGGTGTGCAACCCTTTGCTAGGATATGGGCGGTAGCAGAGGAGGTACAATCGAGTCATTCGATGCACTCGAGCCAGTGGTACTCGGGATATGTGGGTTGGACTAACATCCACCCAAGTGATGTGGAGGCCTTGGAAGGGGACTAGGTGGACTGGAGATAGGGAGCAGTTGTGGTGGGTCAGGCAACCAAGGTGGATATTTGGGAGGCGATAGGGCAAGGTGGAGTACTTCTAGTTTTTATGGGTGTTGTGGCAGTTTGGCTTACCACAGGGAGTACCGAAGGAGCTGGTGCTTTATAGGAGGCACCAAGAGGAGGTGGGTCTTCCATGTGCAGAGCCATGGAGGGTGGAGGTTGAGGATGACGAGGAGCTAGAGGTCCCTGATGTGGACGATGCGAGGATGACCCTCGAGTATGTGGCATGGTTTGGTGCCCAACCAGTATGGGTACCTAAGGTGGTGGCCGATGGTAAGGATGATGCTGAGGAGTCTAATAGGACTTCAAAGTGATTGATACCCCTCTAAGCTAGAAGTCAAAGGAAGAATTCAAGGGGTGTGAGGTGGAAGACTCCTATGGTTGGTTGGGGGGAGGATGAGGAGGAGGATGATATGGGGGATATATCATAGGTGGCAAGGCTATAGGTGGAGATGGAGTAGCTATGAGTAGAGCGAGAGGATTTGGTGTAGTCTCATGATGAGACTATAGCACAACTATGGGCGAAGCTTAGTGCATAGGATGCGACTATAGCTTAGATGTAGGAAGAGTAGGTGGTTGGATGGAGCTAGTGGGGATGATCGAGATACGATCGTGAGGCTCTAGGTAGAGCTTCTAGGTAAGGAACATCGACATGGGCTAGACTTGTGGTGACTTTTGGGTGAGTGAGGCATATGCACACTCCTTAGAGGATTTATGTATGGCAAACCATATCATGTTGCTAGATCCTCCATATTTCTTGATGATGCAGTCGACTAGGCCAGCTGAGTCTAGGTAGAGTTCTAGGTCTAGGGCTCCTAGTAGGTCCTAGGGGTCCACTCATGGGCATTAGCTAGTGCTTAGATGCACTTTTTGTATATGAGCCTTGGTGCTCTATGATATGTAGCCTTTGGGCACTCATTGTACATTTGATATTTATACATATATATACATGGCTTTTATATTTTGTGTTATATTTTTGTGTGAATGCTTTTTTGTGTAATGTATGTTTATGTTTATGATTAATGCATATGCTATGTTATGGATGATTAATGCAAGGTGGAATATATGGATGATTAATGCAATATGGCATGTGCTAATGATCATTTATAGTTTAGATCTTTTCTTGACCCTTTTCTAGCATTGTTGTTTAATCAGGGGCACCAGACTTGGTGGCATATGGGATGCATGGCTTTTTACATGACATGGATGGTGATATGGAAGAAGACATGGATGTTGATATGGAAGAAGATATGGATGTTGATATGGAAGACTGCCTATTTTGCAGAGACTCAAACATCCTAGTGGTATCAAACAAATCCACTAAAACTGCCTAATCCTTCTAGGACCAAATGTGTGTGTAGTGAATTCATTTACCAAATCAAGAGCATGGTAATGACCCAAGACAATCAAGAACCAATATGTGTGCAAGTGAATTCATTAACTCATCTTGAGTAAATTGGGTAAACTTGTTATGGATGAAACCAAGAAGCTAGCTTGTCCGTATGAGTGGTCAAAGGTCTCTTTTAAAAGAGACATGTCACCACGCATGAGCATACTCCACTACCAGTCAAGCATCTATAGCTCCGGTGGAGGCTAACTCCATAGTCCATGACTTTTGTTGTTGATATTTTAATTTTTGGGGATGACTACCTAATCGTCTAACTGGAAATGTAGTACGATCCTTACAACCCAATTGATCAGTGGTGTGTGATGTAAAATATTTAGAGTTTTTATTAGGGATTTTTCCCTACTCTTTCTTTTATTTTTGGAATTGTGGTAGTGGTAAGAACCACTATTTTTATGGACTATGTTGCATGATGGGACTAGCAAGGATGACCCTTTTCACCTCAAGGTTCATACCAAGTATGGTGTTATCCCTTTTTGACACAAGATGTTTTTAAGATGTGAAATTGTGTTTGGTTCAAGAATGTTTTGGAGTCAATTCCCAAAACTCAAGATTTTCTTAGTGTAAGATGTGCAATGGTCCTAAAAAGAACTCGACATGTATTTTGGAGGTTGCTTAAAACACTAGGAGTGGCTGAGTGACCAAAAACACCTAGGAATTTTATGGAAATGTGGTTTGTGCAAATGGCAATTTGACTTGGTGGAATTGTGTGGATGACATTGTGAAGGTGCCCCTGATTAAGGCAACATGACTTTTGTTGGACCAATTAAGACCTTGAACTTAATAAATGATCCCTATATGAAATATGGAATGTGGAATGTGAATGTGAATGCAATGTATGACATGCAATTTTATGAAATGTGAAATGCAATATGAAATGTGGGTGAATGCATTGTTTTTGGAATGTAAATGCAAGTGAAATGCAATGTTATGAATGAAGTGTATGCAAATGTTTTTGTGTATTAGCCATGTATATATACATATATAAAAATAAAATCATGCATAGAATACTTTCAAGTGTATAACATTAAGTGGTTCGGATTCTTCCTCTCCCTCTAGACTGGCAAGTCTATAAGTACCATTACCCACTCTTTGTGTGACAATGTATGGACCTAACCAATTAGTCATGAATTTATCATGAAGATGCGATAATGCATTGGTATTTTTTTGGTTCTCTTTAAGGACAAGATCTCCTACTTGGAATTCATGTAGATGGACTTTGGCATTGTAAGCACATTTGAGGTAATCCTGATAAACTCGTAAATGCTCTAAAGCATTGACTCACCTCTCATCAAGAAGTGTGAGTTGGTCAAGACGTGCTTGTCTAGCAACAGTCATCATCTATGAATTCTTGCAAAGAAATTTTCAAGGAAGGGATCTCGAGCTCAAGAGGTATGATTGCTTCGGCTCCATAGACCAATGAAAATGGTGTTGCCCCTATAGGCATGCGAATGCTTGTTCGATAAGCCCATAATTCCAAGGGAATTTGTGTATGCCAATATCTATGATTTTCTTTGACAAGTTTCTTGAGAATAGCAATTAAGGTCTTATTGGAAGCTTCAACTTGTCCATTTTCTTGTGGGTAATAAGGAGTCAAGAAACTATGTTGAATGTTATATTTCTCGCAAAGTGCTCGAACATCCTTATTCTTGAAAGACTTGCCATTGTCTGAAATGATTTTTGAGGGGATACCAAAATGACAAATTATATGATGAAGTATAAACTCCATAATTCGAGGTCCTATCGTATTGGTTAGAGGAATTACCTCAACCCACTTTGTGAAGTATTCAGTGGTTGTGATAATGAATGTATGTTGTCCTGAGGAAGGAGGTGAAATTTTACCAATTAGATCTAGGCCCCATTATGAAAAGGGCCAAAGGATTTGAATGGGTTGTAAGGCTTGTGATGGTACATGAGTTAAATTAGCATGTTCTTGACACTTCTTGCAATGTTTAACATATGTGCAACAATCACGTTCCATTGTGGGCCAATAATAACCCATGCATAAAATATGCTTTGCAATGGCCATTCCACTAAAATGACCACCACAAGTACCATCATGGGCTTCATCTATGGCTCTTTGAGCCTCACTAGCCTCGAGACAATGAAGGAGGACTCCATCATAACCATGTTTATACAACACGTCCCCCAAGAGAATGAAACAGGCTACCTTTTGCTTGAAAGTGCGCTTGGCAGTTCGAGACATGTCATATGGGAGTGTTCCAAACTTGAGAAAGGCTACTATTTGGCTCGACCAAGGCTCATATGAATCCGATTGGATAAAGCAAACATCCTTTTCATCTTTAGACTTAGCATGAGAAATTGCAGATTTAGAGACTGTTGAAATGATAAGGGGTTGTACCTCTCCAAAGGAGTCTTTTGGAATCAATGATCCAAGGGAGGCCATCACATCTACAAATATATTAGTTGAACATGGCAAGCTATTGATTTCATACCAATCAAACTTAGAGAGCAACTTCATTGCTACCTCATGATAAAGCTTAATGGTAGGTTCTTTGCATTGGTATTCTCCATTGATTTGTTTGACAACAAGTTGAGAATCACCAAATATCCTAATACGCTTAATGCTCATAGCTATAGCTGATTGAAGACCTAATATTAAGGCTTCATACTCTATAGTATTTTTTGTGCATTGGAAGTCAAGTTTGAATGACAAGGGGATAGGTACCCCCTATGGTGTGTGAAATACGACTCCAACACCTTGACATTTCGTGCACTTAGAGCCATAAAAGAATAATGTGATATCGACATCTTCCTCCAGAATGACATATTCTTCTTTCTCAGTGACAACAAATACCGAATCATCTAGGAGCTCAATAATCAAAGGATGATCACTAGGTAGTGGAGCTTTCACAAGTTGATTGGCTATTACCTGAACTTTAATGGATTTTTGGCTAATGAATTCTAGGTTGAATTCAGTGAGGAGCATTATCCATTTAGCGATGCGGGTGTTGTTGTAAGTGTGAGACATCATGTAATGTAGAGGATTTTCTCTAGCTATGACATATGTTGTGTGGCTAAGCATGTAATGTTGAAGTTTCTTAGTGGTGAAAACCACTGCTAAGCACAATTTTTCTACATAAGTGTATTTAGTTTCATAGCTTACCAATGTTTGACTAATGTAGTAGACAACTTGCTCTCGATTTTGTTCATTCTTTTGTGCAAGCATTGTCCCTAATGCAAAGTTCGTTGCTGAGATATAAAGATAAAATGGGACCCTCGAACAAGGAGGAGCTAAGACTAGAGAAGAAGCTAGGTATTGCTTAATATCATCAAAGGTTTTTTGACATTCATCTGTCCAAGAGAATGGCACCCCCTTTTGTAGTAGGTGATTGAATGACCTACATTTATCATAAAGTTGTACAATAAAATGATGGATTGATTGGATCTTTCCTTGTAAACTATGCAATTCCTTTAAGTTAGTTGGGGAAGGTATCTCCAAGATAGCCTTGACCTTGTTAGGGTCTACCTCAATGCCTCTTTTGGAGATAATGAATCCTAGAAGTTTGTCCGAGGTAACACCAAAGACACATTTCTTGGGATTCAACCTTACATTATGCTCTAGGAGTCGGTCAAAAACTTTCTCCAATACACCAATATGTTCTTGTCAAGTTTTGGATTTAGCCAAGAGATCATCCACATAGTCTTCGATAATATTATGCATGTAGTCATGGAAAATGTATGTCATGGCACGTTGATAAGTGGCACCTACATTTTTGAGGCCAAAGGGCATCACCTTGTAACAAAAAGTTCCCCAAGGTGTAGTGAATGTTGTTTTGTGTTGGTCATCAAGATTTATTCAAATTTGGTTGTATCCTGAAAAATCATCCATGAGTGAAAGCATTTCATGGCCAGTGCAGGTATCGACAAGAGTATCAATGTTTGGGAGAGGGAAGTCATCCTTAGGACACACTTTGTTAAGATCTCAAAAGTCAGTGCATATGTGTATCGCCCCGTTAGGCTTGTGAACGGGTACCATGTTTGAAATCCACTCAGGATAGTCGATAGGAACTATGAAGTTCACATCTAAGATTTTTTGAAGCTCTATTTTTACCATGAGGGCCACGGTAGGATGCATTCTCCTAAGTTTTTATTTGATCGAATTAGCATTAGGTTGTAAGGTGAGATTGTGGACAACCAAACTAGGGTCAAGACCGAGCATGTCCTTGTATGACCATGCAAATATGCCCTTTTTCCTCTTGAGGAGAGCAATTAATTGCTCTTGTTCATTAGGTGATAAAATTTTGTCAAGCTTGATAATTTGGGGATTGTCTTTGTCTGAACTAAGGTCCACATCGATAGTATCTTCAATAGACATGTGGGAACCTTCCTCAAGATGATGGGGTGTAGGTATCAGATGAATATCATCTAAGATGTCATCAAAATATTATGGCTTATCCTCATCTATTTCTGCCTGGAAAACCTTAGGATCCAAAGGTGAAGGTGAAGGCAAATGTGGAGGGGATGGAGGAATGTAGTTGGCAGAAGCCCTTAACAATTCCTTGGACAAGACAAATTTGGTGAAGGTTGGAGGTGAGGAAATCCGGTCCATATCAATAAGGCTTATGTCAATTGAAATTGGTTTAGCTGGATCATATGGATTATGGAGTGGGGTGAATAAATCAACAGGATTCATGTTGACTTATGGGCAAGGTAGGTGGAATGGATGGAACCTAGGAATCGATGCTAGGATCTTGGTTAACCTGAACAACAACAAGCAACACAAAATACATTTTACTAAATGATATATACATATGCAATGTAAAGAAATAACATGTTTTTGATTTTTTTGATTTTTTATTTTATTTTTGTAGTGGTGAAAACCACTATTTTTTGTATGTACATATGTTACAAGTTGGCTTATGGAATGGCTTAATGGAATGGAGGTGGTGGTTCATCGGTAGGGGCGACTCGCTCTTGTGGAAGAAGTAAGTGAAAAATGGGCTCATGGATGGGGAACATGTTGAGATAAAACTCATCTTGTTCAAAATGAGGAATGATGGGCTCCGATTATTCTTTAGATTCATCTAAAATTATCAACATAAGTTTGAATTCTTCATAGATTTCATCGTTAGAATTATCGGGATGGAGGGCTTCTTCTCCTGAATTGAGGTTAAGCCTTTGGAAGGCCTGTTCAAAAGAAGAGGTGGTAGGGAGTGGGTGATAGCCTAGACCTGAACAATCGTGCACCTCTTGATATGGAACATCAATAGGTTGATGCACTCCTTGTTCATGCAATCCTAGGCCATAGCCTTACCAATTGATAATGTGGAAATATCAAGATGGAAATCTCGTCATGTTTGAAATATTGGCAAGTTTTGGTTCTTTGGGTTTCTCTATGGGAGCTGGACTTGATGAAGAATCAATCCTCCCATATACAAAATTTATGATATTTGGAGCTGAACCCATGTTATAGATTGCTCCTATTGCTAAAGGTGGGTCACGTGGGTGATCAAAATCCTTAGCACTAGGGATGGTGAGGGGCATAATGGTGATGTTGTCAACCAAATATTCATAACTAAGATTCTTGATATAGAAGGTAATTTAGTTTATATAAGAGTCATTTTCAACTGAAGAGATGCATCTTTTTAAGAATTTTCAAATTAGAATTCGCTGAATTTTGTAACATTATTACTATATTCGGTACCATAGCCTTCAATAGTGCATTCACGAGAAAGTGGTAGTTTGTGATTGCAGAGGGGTTGTATACTTTATATAAATTATTATTTTCCAAACAATGTAGAACAGTCTAATATAGGATGAAATAACCTGCAATAACACTATCGATCTCGAGTGTTGAATCTAATGATTGCTGGAAAATAATCCCAACTGGTATGGGATCTCCCTTGTAGTAAATTTTGTTGTTGAAATCATACAAGCGAATAGAATATTTCCTCCACATAATGAAAGAAGATAATTGTGCGTTGAACTTAAAGGTGGCAGTGGTGCTGTTTTTGGTAACCATAAACATCAATGACTGCATAGAGAATGCATTGAAACTTTATAATGTTGATGGAACACACCTAACATTTTCATGGTACAATGGATGGTAGTTGTTTTCCTTCTGCATTTTGAATAATCCCCAACATGATAGGAGCATACCATATAGTTCACACATTCGATCCACTTACGACATTGATGGCAAAGATATGTAATACAAATTTCTAGAAATATGTCAAATAAGTTATACAAAATTTTAGATATGTAATTCAGAATTCCAAAAATATATCAAATATGTTATACATAATTTTAGGGAACATCTTTTGTAAAACCAGCGAACTAACATTGTATTATTGAAGGGGAGATTAAATACAATGTAGGCATTCCTGGATTAGCCCGAAATGGGCGCATCTCAACAGGATGCCGCTGCAACAACTGCAACAAGTTGCTAAACATAAATAACAACTAACAAATAAGTTAAGTACGCTAACATCCCCCTTTATTACATTATTTGGGTAATGTAATAACTAATAGCTATACTAACATCCCCTTACATTATTTTGCAATACAAAGTGAGTTGCAAAACAATTCAAATTTGACACGTCCAAGTGCCTTAGTGAAAATGTCTGCAACTTGAGCATCGATGGGAATGTGCTGAAGCTGAATTCGGTGCTTTGGAACTTCATCTCGAATGAAATGACATTGTGTGTCAATGTGCTTTGTTCTTTCATGATGGACTGGATTCTTGACGAGGTTCGTAACACCCTGATTGTCGCAAAACAAGTGTATTGGAGATTTTGATGGATGGCCCATACTTGTCAGAATGCGACGTAACCATATCACTTCGCACACAGCTTCACGTGCGGCGCGATATTCTGCCTCTGTTGATGAAATAGCAACCACCTGTTGCTTCTTGCTGTGCCAAGAGACAGGACCGGATCCCAGATGAAAAATGTATCCAAAAGTTGACTTGCGATCATCAAATGATCCGACATAGTCGGAGTCCGTGTATCCTTGCAAGAAGAATTTGTTGTTCCTCTTGTATTCTAGGCCATATTCCATAGTACCATGGACATAGTGAAGAACACGTTTTGTTGCTTTCCAATGAGTGGTCTTAGGCTCCTGCATGAACCTCGAAAGATAGTTGAAAGCAAAAACGAGATATGGCCTAGTATTGGTCGGATATATGAGACTCCCAATCAACTGTCGATAGAGAGTACCATCTACCTAAGGTGAATCATCATATCGCGATAATTGAAGTCCATTCTCCATCGAAGTTGCCATTGGCTTGCAATCAATCATGCGATATTTTTCCAAAGAATGTCTTGGCATATTTTTTCTGAGACACTTTGATGGAGTGCTCCTTCTGGCTGAATTCCAGACCAAGACAATAATGGAGAAGTCCGAGATCTGTCATCTCAAAAGATTTGCACAAGTTTCTTTTGACAAGAGAGATCATAGTTTCTGAACTCCCTGTAATGAGCAGATCATCCACATAGAGTACAAGCAACACTATCTCGTAACCCTATTTCTTGAAATAGAGGTTTGCATCTGACGAACATCTCTTAAATCCATGCTGCATAAGGTGATTGTCCATTTTTATATACCAAGCTCGAGGAGCTTGTTTCAGACCATACAAGGATTTGACCAATTTGCAAACCTTCTCGCTCTTGGCCTTCCACTTCAAATCCTTCCAGTCGAGTCATATAGACTTCTTCTTGGAGATCACCATTTAGAAAGGCACTTTTGACATCCATCTGGTGAACTTTCCACCCATATTGTGCTGCCATAGCACACATAACCCGAATTGTGGTCATCCGAGCAGTGGGTGCAAAAGTTTCCTCGTAGTCAATGCCTTCTTTTTGAGCATAGCCCTTTGCAACAAGACGGGCCTTATGCTTATCAATTGTTCCATCCGCCTTGTACTTGACTTTATATACCCATTTGCAGCCAATGGGCTTCTTTCCATGCGGCAAATCAACAAGCTTCCAAGTTTTATTTTTCATCAAAGACTCATACTCTGTATCCATAGCGGCCTTCCACTGAGGCTCACTAAGAGCATCTTGCACTGATGCAGGTTCAAGATCATCTATGGTAGACATGAACGCCCTGTCATCATCAATATCCATATCCTCTACTTCTGTACTTGGAGTCACATAAAGTTCCTCAAAAGATTGACAAAGATCATCAACCTCACCAGTTTCTTTGGCTTCTTTTTCCTTTTGAGCCATACCGCGTGTACGAGGTCTATCCAAATTCAAATTGGGAGGAGTGGATAAATTTGCATCTCCGATTGTATTTGTACACCATTTAGGATTCTTCTTCGGTGGAGTTGAAGAAGATGTAGAAGGACCTCCCGTCTCGTGTTGACGAAGGAATCTTCTCTTCCTTAGATTCCACAATATCTTGGTGTACTTTAGATGTGCTCTGTGATGTGAAAGCTTCATCAAAGACAACATCTCCGCTGATATGAATTTTCTTGGTCAAAGGATCTATCAACCGATATCCTTTAGAGTGCTCATAATAACCAAGAAAAATACATCTCAGTGTTTTCTCATCTAGCTTCTTCCTTTTCTCTTTCGGTATGTGCATGAAAGCGTGACACCCAAAAATACGTAGATGAGATATGGAGGGTTTTCGACCACTCCATGCTTCCTGTGGAGTCATTCCTTTTAGGGCCTTTGTGGGTGCCCTATTCAACAGATACACCGCAGGTGGTGACAGCTTCTGCCCAATATTGTTGCCCAAGAGTAGCTCCTGTGAGCATACAACGAACCATTTCCATGATAGAACGGTTCCTTCTCTCAGCAACTCCATTTTGCTGAGGAGTATAGGCAGTTGTTAACTGTCTCTTGATTCCATGCTTATCTAGGAATGCAAAAAATTCATTAGAGGTAAACTCTCCCCCTCGATCTGAGCGGAGGGTTTTAATAGAAGCTCCTGACTCCTTCTCAACGGATTTCTTGAACTGCTGGAAGAATGCGAAAGCTTCAGATTTTAGTTGGAGAAAGAAAACCCACATCTTTCGTGAGTAGTCATCTACGAATAACTGAAAGTACCTCTTCCCTCCACAACTGTTGGGTGTGAAAGGACCGCATAGATCGGTGTGAATTAACTCCAGAGGTTTTCGTGCTCTTGTAGAGCTCTTCTCAAATGGTACTCTATGCTGCTTTCCTGCCAAGCGATCAGAGCA
The DNA here is from genome assembly GCA_028583015.1 of Wollemia nobilis. Lineage (NCBI taxonomy): Eukaryota > Viridiplantae > Streptophyta > Pinopsida > Araucariales > Araucariaceae > Wollemia > Wollemia nobilis. The sequence continues at coordinate 10,702,055 of JAQPPZ010004624.1, read as the reverse complement.
CACTGGCAATGTGGCGTAAAGGGAAGGAAGACCCTTTACCATCTCATACTTGCCGAGCTCAAGTAAGTAGCCATAACTAAGATGCCCATATCTCTTGTGCCATAGGGAAGTTGCCTCCTTGGTAGAGACAATCATGGCAACATGTGGAGTAGAGATAGCATCTAGTGCAAATAAGTCGTGCTTATATGAAGCCGTTGCAATCTGCTTACCCTTCCTGGTAATGGTACAACACTTCTTTCCATTCTCAACACGAAAGTTGACAACCATATTTCTATCCAGGATTTGTGTCACTGACAACAAATTGTTGGCCAATCCCGAAACATAGAGGACTTTGTCAATCTGACACTTGCCATCAGGAAGAGTGACTGAAACTGTACCCTCTCCCTGAACCCTGTAGGTTTTATCATCAACAATGGTGACAGGTTTGCCCTCTTTGGCCACAAATGATTCAAACCACGATCTGTCGCCAGTCATATGTTTGCTAGCTCCAAAATCGACATACCAAACAGGATCCCTCTATGTGGAATCTGTGGTAGTCATGAGCACCTTGTGTGCCCATTCGTAATCTGAGTCAGATTCTTCAACAAGCAACATTCACCTTGGGGTTGCTTGTTTTTATTTTGTGGTTTGTTTTGGCCTTTCGCTTGTTCTTATGCCAACACCTGTTGGTGTCATGGTTGTCTTTCTCATAGATCTTGCACCACCTCTTCTTCTGTTGAGGTTGTTTGCCTTTTCCTTTCGTATCCTGTTGAGAATTTCCTCCTTTCTGAAAGTTGCCTCCTTTTTGCCCATTACCTTTCTTCCTAGAACCCTGCCCGTTGGTGTATAGGGCTGTATTGGAAGAATCATCCTTGTGAAGTTGGCGTGCCTCCTGTTGTTGAAGCAGATTGACCAACTCGATGTAGGTAATTTGTCGTTGAGACACCTGGATGGAGGTTATCAACATATCAAATGAAGAAGGTAAAGCTCTCATCACAAGTGAAATGAGAAGCTTTTCGTCCATAGTATCTCCCAAAGAACTCAATTTCTCTTTCAACTCAGACACTCCGCACAGAAAGAGTTCAACTGTTTCACCCTGTCTCAAACTCAGGTTATGAAGTTGTTGTTGAAGATGAAGAATGGTGGAATCATTCTTTCCCTCATAGATGGTTCTAAGGGCATCCCATGCCTCTTTACCACTTGCTTTGTCAACTATATGAGGTTGCACTTCATCTAAAATAGCAAACAAAATGAGCACCTTTGCTCGACTGTCTTTCTTGTCAAAAGCTATCTGATCTGCGAAAGGACCTGTGGATCCTGCCGTTGGTGAAGGCCTAGTTGCTACTCCAGTAACAATATCCCACAAATCTTCCATTTGGAGAATTGCCTTCATCTTATGTTTCCATGGTGTATAATTTGGACCTTTCAATAACTGATGCGGATCAGTCATCAACTTTGCAACAACGGCCATAGTGAAGGTTCCTTATATCACCAATTGGTCCCCCTTTCGATATACCTTTTGCTAGGCCAATATACCGTACAAAATACCCGCCCTTACGTGAGGGAAACTATAGGTATTTAGAAAGATCAACAAAAATCACCCGCCCTTACGTGAGGGAGACTATAGGTGAGTTTTAGAGATCATACGATACGTGGAACATAAGCGGTACCGAAAGGGAATCGCCTTGTTGATGGCACCTACCATAGAAGATTCTTCTCATGCGTGGGGCGTAACTTCCCCTAAACACTATGAAGAATACTTCGTCAGGATTTACGCCTAAACACAAGTGCGATAAAGGGTAGTGGATGGAGTAAAAAAATGCAAAAATGGCTAACTTATCTCTCCCCGACGATTTATAGAGAACAAGCTCGTACGTCGTTGTAGCAACTATATTAGGCGGCGGATACAGTAGCCAAATCACGATAGCTTTACCTGTAAGTGCTGCCGTAGGTATCACAAATACCGATCGCCGTAGTGCAATAAATTGCACGGATGGGTTTTAATTATTCCGGGGACTTAGGGAGTGCTTTGATTTTAATTTTTAATGTTATAGTGCAAAAATGAAATATGCAACATACAACAAAAAAAATGCCCACAAGAATAACCCACAAGGTGTCGGTCACAGCCAAAAATGCACCTTTTACAATTCGCCAAATTGCTGTTTTTCATAAAATTACTCACAATCCCCCTTTGATTTTTTTGAAAAAATATCCCCCCTTAAAAAATATTTCTTTAACAAAGCATTTTTAATAATTATTATATATTTAAAATTAAAATAAATAATTTTAATTTATATAGTTTTATAACTTATGAAAAAATAAATTAAAATTAAAAATTTTAATTTATAAAGTTAAAAAACTATATTAAAAAAAATTAAAATTAAAAATTTTAATTAAAAATAATAATAATTAAAAAAATAACTTTGAAAAAAAAAATTATACCTTGGGGGGAGTCGGCGGGATTTGAACCCCCGACCTGTAGGCTCCCTGAGCCTTACCGCACGGCTCACGACCACGTGAGCCAGCGGGCTGATCCGAGAGGATCAGTCAACCTCCTCCCTTTTCAATGCCCCGATGCTCCTCCTCCTCTGCTGCGGCCTTCGGTTCCTTGGACGTTGCTGCTTTGCGGCTCCCGGCGCTCCGCAGGCGCTCGTTCTCCTCCGCACGATCCCGCTGCATTTTTTTTTTTTTTTTTAATAATTCGCCGCGGGAGGGGGGGGAGCGCGTTTCGCGCTGCGCGCAAGGGGGGGTTTATACCCAGCGGGAGCGAAATTTGAAATTCTCGCTTCCCGCACGGGGGGGGGCGTCTCCCCCTCCGTTCGTCTCCTGCCGTGACACCCTGTCGCATGGGCCTGCCACGGCTCCTGTTGCGACAGTGTCCTGTCGCACGGGCCACGCGGCAGACGCGACAGCTCCTGTCGCAGCGCTTACGCACGGACGGGCCTGCACGACCTGTCGCATGGGCCTACGCGCGCTCTGTCACGTGGCGCGACAGCTCCTGTCGCGAGCATGCCGCGACAGTGTCCTCTCACACGGGCCACGCGGCAGACGCGACAGCTCCTGTCGCAGCGCTTGGTGTGAACGGGCCTACGCGAGCGTGGCGCGACAGTCTGCGCTCTGTCGCGGATGCAGTCGCGACCCTGTGTCGCACTGCAGAGCGCGACGTCCGCGCTCTATCGCGGATGCAGTCGCGGAGGGGGTGGGGACAGCGGGATGCTGCGTCTTGCACGAATTTTTTTTTTTTTTTTTTTAAATCACGATTGCGTGATTAAAAAATAATTCGCACTCATAAAAAAAACGCGGCAGCCTTCTCCTAAACGCAGTCTTCCAGCCTTTCCCTTCTCATAGCTCCCTGCAACTTGGCTCTGATGCCATGTAAAACCAACGAACTAACATTGTATTATTGAAGGGGAGATTAAATACAATGTAGGCATTCCTGGATTAGCCCGGAATGGGCGCATCTCAACAGGATGCCGCTGCAACAACTGCAACAAGTTGCTAAACATAAATAACAACTAACAAATAAGTTAAGTACGCTAACATTGTTTTATGAATGGAATGTTAAGACTTTAACAACCGAGGAAATTATAAATTATGGGTTTAAAGTATAGTAACATGATGATCAATGATTCCAAACATAGAAAATACATGATTTGCTGCCTAATATATAAGGGAGATGTGGTTATAAAGGCAAACAACACATTGGAAAAATCAGAATTGATGGTTTTTGGGTTTATTTTACTATTGATTATTGTGGGACAACCTTATGTTGCCAGGATTTGCACATCACATTCTTTTAGAAGGAGATGGTGTATGTTGCATTAAAGTTTATATATACATATTTTCATTTAAGAGATGCTTAATGGTAAGTATTTGGGAATTTTAGACAAACCATAAAACAACCATGAGATTGAAGAGTTTGCATGGAAGATGTTAATATCAAGTGTATAATAAAAATGTTATAATGATGGTAATACAAGTGATAATGAGAGCAGTTTAGAGAGTAGTTTCAAAACCCGTTGGAGAAAAATTATGTCATCGAACAATAAACTAAAAACTTTGAAATTATAAATTGGCATTGAGATCAAGGAGAATAGGTCGAAATATTTTTGGAGAAGCGGATTGAAGAATTGCAGAAGGTTTGCCAAAATATTCCTCCCAGGTTGCTTAGAGAAGGCTTCATTTTGGATGAATAGAGATATTCTGGAGAGAGTTTTATTGTAAGATTTTATTATAATGTACTTATTTTGTTACAGTGAGAATATGCATGTTGATGATGTTTTCACATTATAATGATTTGATACATTTAAATTGTTTTTTTCCTTGAAGATCACACTTAATTTAGATTGAATTGAGTTAATGCTAGTTGATATAAATTAGGCTTTATTTCAAAAGGGTTTTTGTATACTGTTTTCAAGATGAAGCACTGAAGTTGTCTGTAAACTTGCATTTAATTTTAGGTTTATTTTTTATTTTTTTTAACTCTAAACTTTTTCATTTTTTTAATTTCAAGTCCATGGAAATCAAAACCCTAAGGTTTTAACATAAATGTTTTAATATTACATTAGGGAAAAATGTTTATTTCATGTTCTTAAATTCATGGTGTTTCACTGTTTAAAATAAACATTAGAATTTTAATTAAATTTTCCAAATAATGTTTATTAAATTTTAACACAAAGTATTTAGATGAGATTGGCAAAGGTATATCAGTCACATATAACCAATTTTTTAAAATAAAATAAAAAGGTAAATGTTTACTTAAAATTAAAAATAAAGTTTTTATGAGGGGGAAATAGCTCTGCTAGGGTTTGATGAGGAAAATCTACTTTGCTAGGGTTTGATGAGGAAAAACTGCTCTGCTAGGGTTTGATGAGGAAAAATTGCTCTATGGGGATGGCAGCAGTTTTTGGAGGAGGTCTGAACAATTGGAGGAATGTTGTGATGGCGTCGGGCCCATCACAGAGCGTGCATGCTAGCGATGTTTTTTCATCTAAAAATGATTGGAAGGAACAAGATTTCCCATTGCATGTCGGGAATCGCTTGTTAAAGAACAATGGATGTTTGGAACGATGTGAAGCCAGGTCGGTTCTAGTGGTTCAACCAGACTCGGTGGTGGAAGATGTGGAGTATTTAACCAAACATGCGCTTATTGGTAAATTTATGGGCATCCAAATTTCTCTTCCCTTTGTGGAGGCTTGGGTTAGGAAGACTTGGAACCCTGAAGGTGACGTGGAGGTGATGTTGAGTGCGAATAGCTATTTTATGGTGGTTTTCTCTTGTCTTGCGGATCGTAACAAAGCATTTGAAGGGGGTCCCTATTTTTGTAACCAAGCGGGACTCTTTCTTAAACCCTGGCATGTGGGTTTCAACCCGTCAGAGGAGCGATCATCGTGGGTTCTAGTGTGGGTTCGACTTTCGTGGCTCCCATTGGAATTCTGGAGAAATGACATCTTGCATATGATTGCCCTTCTTCTTGGGAAGCCGGTTGGACCATCACAATAGACGATGGATAAAAAGGTAATCTTTGTTGCTCGTATCTGTGTTGAAATTGATTTAAACAATCCTATTCCAGATTCTGTTGAAATACAGTTTGGATCGACTACATGGGTTCAACAACTTGACTATGAAGCTCTTCCATTTCGTTGTCGGATCTGCCATGAATACGACCACCTGCAAAGAAAATGCCCTAAGTTTGTCCCGCCCGTGGCTTCAAATCCTGGGCCCTCTCGGTCTGCACAAAATTTGGATAAAGGAAAAGCCTCGATAAAGGAAGGGGATCGGGATAAGGAAGGCTTTGTTCTGGTAAAACCCCGAAACAGAGGAAGAAGGGCAAAAAGAGACCTTAAGGATAGCCAACCAGATGCTCTGCTCAACCATTTTGAAATACTAGATGATCTTGATCAGTGCATGGAGATACCTAAAACATCGCTACCTGATGCAGATATAACAGGGCCGAATCAGATGTCTCTTCTTGAGGTGGAACCTAAGGAATCAGATCTAGGGGGTTTAAATGAAGAACAAAGGGCTTTGGTTCTGAGTATAGGTGATATGGTTGGCTCTAGCCCTGGAAGGGAAACTATTTTGGAAAGTGGCACAGATTTAGTTATGCCCTCTCCTACTCAGGCACTGATGCAGTCATCCTTGGACTGCAAAACTCCTACGGTGTTGGGATTGCAGCAGAAAACAATTAAAAAAGGTGCTTCGGATAAGAATATGAAGGTGGGTCGAAAGAAAGACCAGGATAAAATTAAGTTAATGGGGGAGACTTTGGTGGAGTCAGGCTTGGTGAGAACATTGGACTCCCATTTTTCTAACCCCCAAAAATGATTATCCTTTCATGGAATGTAAGGGGGTTGAACAACATCCCCAGACAAAAAGTTGTTCGTGATTTGGTTCGTGTTCATTCTCCGGATGTGGTGTTTATTCAGGAGACTAAATTGGCTACTGATAGTATGTTCAATATTGCTCCCAAGTTGTGGAGAAGGGGTCAATGCCAGTGTATTGGTGCATGTGGATATGCTGGTGGCATTGCTTGTTTATGGGATCCGGTTAAGATCTCTCCTCTTACTTGGATTTCTAGTAGATGGTCTATTTCGATGATCGAGCATGATAATGAATCTGGTGAAACCATCCTACTTACAAATGTGTATGCTCCTATTGATTACAATGGTAAAGTGAATTTGTGGGAGCACATTGGCTTTGTGAGAAGTCTGGCTCCCCTGTACCCATGGATTTTGGTTGGAGACTTCAACTCTATCACTTGTCTGGAGGAGAAACATGGTGGGGTTGATCATCTCGAGCCTTTTTCTTCTATCTTCAGTGCTCATATCCGGGCCCTGAACTTGGTTGACATCAAGTCGGATAATGGGATATTTACCTAGCACAATAGAAGATGTGGGGAAGATTCCATCTCAGAGAGACTGGATAGGTTTCTGATCTCTAGTTTTTGGATTGGTAATAACAGAAGTGCTAGTTCTATGATTCTGGAGGGTAGGGGATCTGATCATTGGCCTATCAAACTCTCTGCTCTAGAGTTAGGGCTAAAGAAGAATCCTTCCTTTAAGTTTCAACTTATGTGGCTTCGGGATCCTAAGCTTCATGATTTCATGCGAGGCTGGTGGACCAATGGCAAACCTCCTCATGGCACCGCTATGTATTCCTTTATGAAGCGACTACAATTTGTTAAGCATAAATTGAAGAGATGGAATAGACTAAATTTTGGGAACCTTTCCTTGGCTAAGTTGGTGGCTCTTAGGAGGGTGGAAGAAGCTTCAAGGAAGATTAGAGATCAGGGACTCACGGAGGAGCTTCTCATTGAGGAATCTGAGGTTGCGAAAGACCTTGCTGAATGGGAACTGAGGGAAGAATTTTTTTGGAAATAAAAAGCTCGAGTAGATTGGCTTCAAGAAGGGGATAGGAACATGACCTTATTTTATAACTTAGTTAAGGCTCATCGTAATGGTAACCTGATTACCTCTCTTGTGAATTCTCAGGGTGCCCTGCTCTCTTCTTTCAGGGATATTTTAGAAGAGACTAGGAGGTATTTTTCCTCTCTCTTCAAGGAGGACTCCCTCTCAGATGATGAGGATGAAAAGCTTATTCTAAATTGTATTCCCTCGATTATTTCTAGAGATATGAATGAGCACTTGATGGGTCCAATTTCCCTTGAGGAGTTGGAAAATGTTGTATTCAAGATGAAAAAAGGGAAAGCCCCGAGCCCAGATGGATTCTCGATTGAGTTTTATCAGGAGTTTTGGGAGTTAATCAAATTTGATCTTCTGGAGGTGGTCCATGAGTCCCAAAAGAACAAACAGATGCTAAGGGCCCTAAATGCTACCTTTGTGGTGCTTATTCCCAAAAAAGAGGGAGCGAATTCCCTGGATATGTTCAGGCCTATTGCTCTCTGCAATGTTGTGTATAAGATCATCACAAAAATTATTGTTGAGAGGTTGAAGATATGGTTGAGAAAAATCATCTTTGAGGAGCAAGGTGGGTTTGTTGTTGGCTAGCAAATCCTGGATGGGGTTGTTATTGCTACAAAAGCTATTCACTCGATGGAAACTTCTAAGGAGAAAACTATGTTCATTAAGTTGGACATGGCCAAAGCCTATGATCGGGTCAGATGGTCCTTTCTTCAGAAATTTCTTGCTACTTTTGGCTTTGAGGAGGAATGGATTAGATGGGTGATGAGTTGTGTTTCTTCTTCCTCGTTCTCCATTCTTGTTAATAATGAGTCATCGAAGTTATTTGAGGCCTCAAGGGGATTGAGGCAAGGAGATCCTTTATCTCCTTATTTGTTTATCATTATGGTGGAAGGGTTGGGAAGATTTCTCAAGTCTCAGGTTAGGCATGGTCTCATTCAGGGGTGGAAGTGGGATAGTAGTTTGCCACCTCTTTCCCACCTTCAATTTGTTGATGATATTGCTTTTCTGGGAGTTGCCACTATCAGGGAAGCTGGCAACATTAGACGGTCTCTTGACATATATCTTGGTGCTTCTGGATAGTTGATTAATGAGGACAAGTCTTCTATTTTCTTCTTCAATACCCCTCCTCTTATTCAAGCTAGGATTGCTCGTATTCTAAGATTCTAGGTCGGGACTCCCCCTTCATTTATCTTGGTATTCTGATTTCATCTCATCCTCTACCTAGATCTTCTTGGCAGTCTATGCTTGATAAGTTTAGAAGGAAGGTGAATCACTGGACCGTCATATGGCTATCCTCTGTAGGTAGAGTGTTGCTTTTAAAATATGTTGTTCAAGCTTTACCCATTTATAGGTGTTTTGTGCAAACAACTCCCTCTCATTTCATCAAGGACATGGATGCTTTGTCAAGATAATTTTTGTGGTCTAGAAAACTTGATCAATCTAAATGGAGTTTGGTTAGGTGGGATTCTATTTGTAGGCCGGTTCAAGAGGGAGGCCTTGGGTTGCGATAGATGACTCTTTTTGGGTAGGCTTTGGCTGCAAAACTTTATTGGAGATGGTGTACCTCTCAAGATCATATTTGGGCTAAAATATTATCTTGTAAATACTTGAGAGGTATTTCTGAGGTTGAGATCCCTAGAGTCAGCTTGGTTGGGAAAGGTTCAGTTATCTGGGACACTCTAAAAAGAGGAGCTAATTTAATTAAGCAGGGTTTGTTCTGGATTTGCAATCGGGGATCAGATGCTCTTTTCTAGGAGGATTCTTGGGATGGCCACCCTCCTATCTTGACTCAATATCCCAGGTTACATTCCCTAAGTGTTTGTTTCTTGGAAGTAGGCTGGTCTCATGTGGAGGACTTTAAAAAAATCTAGTCTTTTGGAAATTTGGAGATGTACAAGTGGAAAGATCTGTAGGAATGGCCCTAGGGGGATTGGTCGAGGACAGAGATGTGCTTGCTCTTATTCTTGTGAGGAGACCCTATTCTTCATTGAGGGGTAAAGACATTCTGGCTTGGAACCCTGATCCCAAGGGAACCTACTCTGTAGCCTATGGTTATCAGGTTCTTGATAAGCAAAAGTTTGGGAGTCTCCCTATCACATGGTGGAAAAAGGTGTGGAACAGATTTGCTTGGCCGAAATGTAACTTCTTTCTCTGGTTGGTAGCTCGTAATAAATGCCTCACTTGGGATAACTTGAGGAAGAGGGGATTTCAGGGTCCCTCTTTTTGTGTCCTTTACGGTAAGAATGAGGATGACTCTTCTCATTTATTTTTCCAATGCTCCCTTGCCAGAGACATTTGGCACCATTGGTGGAGTGCCTGGAACCATCCTTGTTTTCATGTGCTCTCCCTGGTGGAGTTTTGGAGTAGTCTGGGTAGACCTCCGGCCAAGGCCCCCTTCCTCCGGGTGGCTTGGAATTTGGGCCCTTCTTGCATCATCTGGAAGATTTGGCTCGAACAAAACCATCACATATTTTAGGGTAGTCATTTGGTTGTTCAACAGATCTGGCAAAGGATCATGTGTATGGTTCAGGAAACTATCCATAGCAAATGTGATGTGGACCCTCTTTTGGACTCTAGGGAGGAGAAGGTATGGTAGGCCCTTGGTCTCTTTGGGGTTGGTGTGAACTCTTCTAGCCCTAGCAAGGTTCCTCAACTTAGCAAGAAGGTTAGGAGAGATGGTAGGTGGAGGTCACCCCCTAGAGGAGTTTTAAAAATTAATATTGATGGGTCATCCAGGGGCAATCCTGGACATGCTGGAATTGGCGGTGTTGGGAGAGATTCTGCTGGCGTGGTCAGTTTTTTCTTTTCCATTTATAAAGGTGTTCACTCCAACAATTTTATGGAAGCTCTTGCGATTCTCGAGGCCTTGCAGAGGGGGTTTTCTCTTGGCTGGCGCAGGATTATCTACGAGTCTGACTCTCAAATTTTGGTTAATATTTTAAACAACAAAAGGGTGGAGGATGTTAATTGGCAGTTGGCCTCTGTGGCCATTCAGATTCTCAGAATGAGTGAAGAGTTTGAATTTATATCCTTTGTGCACATTCCAAGGGAATGGAATGGGGTTGCTGATTACCTGGCCAAAAGGGCTTCTGAGTTGTTGGATCCTTGGATTATCGATAACTGGGAGAGTCTCCCATCTGGGGACTCTCAACGCCTCTGGGAGTTGATCCACAAGGATGTTCAGACTTAATGTGGTTTGTTCTTGTTGTCTTCTTCGGGTTTCGACCTTGTCTGGTGGTTTTAGCCTATTTTGTTGCTTATTTGAGTCTTGGTTGGGAGCTCAGCTGTACTCTGTAATCCAAACTTTTTATCAATAAATTTTTACCCCTTTATTTAAAAAAAATTATTTGGATGAGATTTAATTAAAATTATTTTCTAAGGTTAAAATTAAATATTTGCATTTATAAAGTTGATTTTTGGTAATATTTAATTATTAATCTCACATTTGGAGAATGAATTTTATGAATGATAATATTTCATTGTGTAAATCAAATATCAAAATCACAGGCCCCTTGTTAATGGTAATGTGCACCTTTGAGTTATTACAATAGTATTTTCACACTTTGCAAGCACACTTTAATATAGAACCTTGGAGAAACTAATATTTTTCTTTGCAAGAGAGGATTACTTAACAATATCCTAACTATGAGTGTATTTTCATAATCGGGCAAAAATATCACTCAACACATGGTCAAGGCAAGACTTAAACAAAACTTCATTGATCCATATATAAGGGACAATATGATGCACTAACTTTCTATGTTCATGCGGTGTAAAATTTTATGGTATTTTTCTTGTTACCAAATAGTTTACAATATCAACATACCAAGGAGTAAAAATAGAAAGAGCAAAAAATGTTCATTTGGAAAATTATTAGGAATTAACTCATCATCATCAAATATTTGCATATGAGACAAATGATCTGCAATAACATTATCTTTACTTGCTTTATTCACAATTGTAACATTAAATTCATGCAATAAGAGAAGCCATCTAACCACTCATTCTCCTACTGTAGCTTTGTTCATTAAATATTTAATGGCAGAGTGATCAATGTGAACAAATACTTCACATCCTATTATATAATGTTTGAATTTATTAATGGTATGAACCGCAACTAAGTGTTAGCTTTTGAAGCTTTAAACTTAAAGGAAATGTAGCCACAAGTATGGAAATAAACATGCAATATTATAACTATGATAATGGCTAACTAATATGCATGAAAATATGATAGAAAACTTGTTATAATGCTCAAGACATGCTCATTTAAGAAAGCTCACAAAAATATACAATAGCATGTAATGGAGGTCACTACCTCTCCATTTTACAAAAATACTCTATATTATGACTACTACTATTCTACCCTATGCACTCCAAAATTCTCTCACTCTTCTACTCTATGAAGGCCTATTTATAATGAGATGCAAATATTTGCCTTCAATATTCCTATGACACCTCACTATTCTATTCTAAGGACTCATGTACATGTGGACTACATGCACATTTACATAATTGCACATTCTAACACTTGTGCATTTATTACATTGCTTTAATAAAGTACTTAACTCTTAATATAATATTAATCTAAATATGTACCGTGATGGTACATTAGTAAAGAACCAAAATATGTAATATATTCCAACACCCCCCTCTATTACATTATTTAGTTATTGAAGAATTTAGTCTTCAATATAGATCTTGATTCTGCGTTTGGATTTTGTACCCTCCTCTGTTGTTTGAGTCCTTGCACTATATTCCTCCTTGATATGATTCTTCTTCTTTCTTCTTGTCCTTAAGTTCAAATTATGTACTTTCATATGTGGTTGTACTACCACTTGATTCCTATTTTCTCTTTGCCTTTGTCCTTTTTATTACTACTCTTGTTGTGTGAACAAACACTCAAGGCATCATGATAAGATTTTGAAGTATTAATATTGCATGAGGCTTGAAACATTTTCTCTAAGAAGGATTCATCTATCTTTGTTTTCACCTTTAGTAGCTCAATTAATTCTTTCTGCTTGGTTTTTTCTTCTTTGTAATTTTGAATTCTTAATAAAGCCATATATAAAATACTTCCAAATTCTAGTGGAACTAAAACTTATTTCTTTCCATTATCAATTACTTCAATGAGTCTAGCATGAAGATAGAATTCAATGGTTGTAAAATTTTCTTCTAGTGTTTCACTATAGATCAATCTTGAAGCAAGATCTAAGTTCTCAGTTTTGTCTAGTAGATTCTTGATTCCAAATTTTATAACACTTGCCTTCTCCTTTCTAATGGTGTTATTCATATCCTTGTTTACTATATTCTTTGAGGTTGACATATTTATCTACCTCTTCTCAGTTTGAGTGGATTTTGTGAAGAATGATTAGCCAAAAGAGCTCTATATCTTTCTTAATATACCCTTTAAAGTAGACTACCTTATAAATCCTTAGTAGTGTGATAAAAAATCTTAAAATAATGTTCAACATCTATCAACTTACAATCAACTATTTAACTTCACTTTTAGAAAGGCTAAATACAATTTCAAAGGATAAGCCTTCAATATCTCTATTTTATTGAAGTATGAGACTAGCAGTCAATGTAATAATCTTCAATATTGAATTAATGCTATGATGAACTTCTAAACTTCTATGATATTGTTTTTTTATAGAATTCCTTATATATCCCAAGTTAGAAGTTTTAAGAAGACTATATATTTGCACATTTGGTTTTACTAACTTTATAACTCCTTGGTCTTAAGAATTTTAAATATTTGAATCAATGATAATATACAATAAATGCTTCTATTTTCAACTTATTTTCTAAGATAGACTTTATAGAGATTAACATCTTATTAATCTGTCCCTTTCCTAGTGCTTTCAGCGACGTAAAAGGTTTAAAATTATTGTGGCATGGTGGTTATAGGGGCGGACTACGCGAAGATTTGTGTGGAGGATTTCGGGGTGAACAACGCAGAATACTGTGGCGGCCATAAAATATGGACAACCTACCCAGATTCGTGGCGGCTACCGATTCCACCATGTTAAAAAAAAAAAAACACCTTATTACTCCTATCATGCAATATCTCTAGAGTAAGTTTATTTTCTAATCTTAATAACCTTACAATGTAATTATTACCTTTCTTTCAAACTTGAAATCTCACTATAATTGATTTGATCTCCTGCAACTTAGTGATGGTTGACCTCTTATCAACTCCAAGATGTAACATAATTTTTTTCCTTCCTTCTTCATAGGTATGCATGCTCCCTCCACATCTAATTCAGACCTGCACATGCTTCTTTCACATTGTTGTTCAAATTAAGAGTACCTACTCTCCTCGATGAACATGCTTTGCTTTAATTTGGTTTAGGTAACAATTGATCTCTCTTCACTATTGCTTTGCTTAACCTTCAGGATACTATCACATTGGTCAATGTATTCTTTCACACTATAACTTGGTATACAAAATCCAATCTCTTATGTGTGTGCTTATCTTGGACGATGTTGTGATGGCCTGAGTCTTTGATGAATTGCTTGATTATTCACCTTTGATTTCTTTGTCGCTTCAAGACTTAAATGTACTTAATATTTTTGCCTCAATATTCTTATGGGTGTTACTCTTTATGAACGTTATACAAGCACTTCTCTTTGAGGGCATATTTCATAGTAAGCTATGATAAATGCCAAGTGGCGATAGTGTTATTTTGATGCTCCAAAAACTCATTAACTCCTCTTCTTCCAATTCTAAATGATAAGTGGTGTCAGGTAAGGTTATGGATTCCTTCAATGTTCCTAACTTGCAAATGATGCTTCTTCAAGAGCGTTACGTGAATAATGCCCAAGGATTTTCAATTTGTCCTTGATGTCATGGCAAATGCATGCAATGTATTCTCCCATGTGGTGCAAGTAGTTCACCTCTTTTGCCCTAACTGATGTAGGCTATTCCAATGCTTATTTTCTACCCTTCTTGTTCCCCTTCCAATTTTTTTTTGATAGGAGAACTATGGTTATTCTCTAACGCTTCTATGGAAAAAGTGGTTGCTCTTCCAATTATTTGAATGATTATTGAGCAAGGCTATGAGGTGGCTTTAGATGATGAATACTCTCCTTCAAAATTGAACCTTATTGTAATTGAATCTTATTTGTTGTTTGTGTTGTGTGATGGTTGTTGCATCTTCTATTTGGATTGCTAAGTCTGCCTTACAATTTGATATTTCTTCCACACTAGATATCCAACTTAAATGAACCCTTTGCAATGGTGTGAGTTGTTTAATTATGTGGTTAAAATGGTGGCTAAAGTGGTGCTAATGCAACTTCTTTTGATGTACATTCATGGATAAAATACTATGATGCCTTCACAACTGTGATGTGTCGCTTTGATAGCGATGCTCAAATGTAGTCTTGTTGTGATACCTATGATGCCTTCACCAAAGGCTTTTATTTATGCTCAACATACTTAGTATGACTAATAGTTTCTCTTACCTTTGCTTGATGATCCTGGGATAGATACGTATTATTATAAGTCTTAAAAATAATCTTTTGCTTCACCTTTCTTGTGAATGACTTCTCTTCTTGATTTGCAGGTAGATGATGTTCCAGTTATCTTCCTTTACCTTGGATATACTTCACTTTTAGATTTATCTTGAATAGCTCTAAAGATATGCTATGCAAATATAGACTATGATGAGATAGGTGTTTACCCCCTTGTGCTCTTAAATTGACTCTTCACTTCTCAAAATGTTGCCTTCAACTTCCTTTGTTTGGCTAAGATAAAAATGATGTCACTATTGCCTTTAAACATTAGGAAATACTCTTATTTCTTGGTTAGTTTTATGCTTAATAAACCAATATTTTCTTTCTCTCAAAAAGTATCTAACTTCTATTTTCTTTTGCAAGTTGAACCTTGAAGATTATAACTTTTGCACTACCTTGAAGAATTCAAATTGAAACCTATTTATGCAACATTTTAACCTTGAAACTGGTGCTTAATAATATTTTAAAAAATACAAATATAAAATCTCAACTAATGAACTTTTTGCACCTTTTGTTGCATATCTTCTACCTTGTAGATTATGATAATGATGATGGTTAGAATCACCTAACTGGATGCCTTCTATAGATGAAATTGCAGCTCTTCTAGGCTATCCAAAAATAGCTTTATTTCTCATCTTTTTGCAGCTTTGACACTCCACTAATTTGCTTCCCAAAACTATGACTTGGTGGCCCAAATGCTCCTTATGAATACACCTCTAAAATATGAACTTTAGTAGCTACTAACGCTACCTAAATTGCTGCCTTTTTTTGTTATCAAATCCAAAAAAAATTAGATTGTACAACAATTAATACTTTTACTAAAATGCTATCCTTGAATCCCAAAAATTTGGTAGGAAACTCCGTCAAATTGTAGTTGAGATATTCACTCAAGAATCCTTCAATGGCAATCCCCAAATATTTTAGATTTTATGGTTTTTCTATATCCTTACTCTTGTAAAATTCTGACTTCAAACTAGATATCCTTCTCAAGAATCTAAAAGTCTTGAGATCTTCTCCAAACTACTCTGAAATTTGACAATCTCCTTACCAAATCCTTCTTCCTTGGGCTTGTTGTCGGATGGTGATAATTGTCCCAATTTCTCCAATGAGTTCTCCTAGGAACTCTTCCACTAAGGCTATCCAAGCCTTCTCCTTGTTCATTCTTGAGACTTCTCCAAGGTCTTCAATATTGTAGCTTAAGAAACCTTCAATGAGACCTTCCTTGGTCTCTTCAATATTCAACTATGGAGGTTTCGTAGTGAGATGTCCTACTAGGATCTCCTAAATCTACTGCTCCTGAAATATGTAATAGGAATTTTGTTAGTCCTTCTATGCTCAATCCTCTAACTATGAAATTTCTTCAATAGGACCTTTTATGGGTCTCTTCTTCAATATGATGTTTTAGATTTCGATGAAGATATTCAATCTCCAAACTTCACCAAGACTCTTCTCCTAAAGTTTCTTATTCAACTATGGGGTATTCTTTCTAGGATCTCATTCCTAGATTTGCAATCTCCAATGTGGCTTCCTTGGCCACTAGATTTCTCCTCAATATCCAACTTGGAGTCTTTGATCTGCAAATCTTGTAATGAGGATTTTTCTTCAAGCCTCCAAATCTTCAATCTCTATTTTTCTGCAACAAATAACTAATCCCTACACGAGGAAAGTACATATAATTTCAAGCAACAAATGTGAAATTCTTTTGTATCAATTGTAGGAAGCTTCTCAACTTCTGAGAGTTAATTTTTTGCAACAAAGCAATAAAAAATGGTAGTAGAAATCTCTATGAATCTGTAGAAAATAATCTTAATTAGTTGGATTGCCAATCTAGTGGATGTAATGTTGAGTTCTAGTCTTCACGATGTTTTTGCAACTTCATGGAAAAAATCTAGCCAACTATAATTTCATAAATCTAAAAATGATATTTACAATCTCCTCTCAATCACTCTCGTGGTTCTCTCTATTTCCTATCGATCTACCTAGTGCTCAGATACCACGGTTAGCTTTTGAAGCTTTAAACTTAAATGAAATGCAACGAAAAGTATGGAAATAAACATGCAATATTATAAATATGATAATGACTAACTAATATGCAAGAAAATATGATAGAAAACTTGTTACAATGATCAAGAAATGCTCATATAATAAAGCTCATGAAAATATACAATAGCATGTAATGGAGGTAACTACTCCATTTTACAAAAATACTCTACATTATGACTACTACTATTATACCCTAAGCACTCAAAAATTCTCTCACTCTTCTACTCTATGAAGGCCTATTTATAATGATATGCAACTCTTTGCCTTCAATATTCCTATGACACCTCACTACTCTATTGTAGGGACTCATGTACATGTGGACTAATGCACATTTACATCATTGCACATTCTAACACTTGTGCATTTATTACATTGCTTTAATAAAGTACTTAACTCCTAATATAATATTAATCTAAATATGTACCCATGATGGTACATTAGTAAAGAATCAAATGATGTAATATATTCCAACACTAAGAATTCTTTATCAGTAACTATATAGTTGAGTTTCGCCCCATGTAAATTTGAGTGAGCAAAAATTTACATGGGGCGAAACTCAACTATATAGTTACTGATAAAGAATTCTTAGTGTTGGAATATATTACATCATTTGATTCTTTACTAATGTACCATCATGGGTACATATTTAGATTAAGATTATGAAATTATGATACTTCAGGTTATGCAATAGGAGCAATACTTCATATACCTTATCAGTCTTTCAGGAAATGGGATTTCCATTTCTTTTCTTTGAGGTATTTGGACCTCTTTTTGCTTTGCTAGAATATTTTCCTATAAAGTTTCTACTGCTTCTTCAGTATTCTCATATTTATCTCCTTTTTCAAACAAATCTTGTGTGGGTTCCTCAATTTTTGTGAAAGTCACATTATTGTCCAATACCTTTCCAGACCTTAAATGGATCTATTGGCAAGGTACCATAGATATTGAACATGTTTCATTAGCTTCATAGACTTATTGAACTATTTTTTTATTATTAGGATTAGGCACATGTTGAGCTGGTAAAGTTGGCTGCTTAAGAGGGTTCATATTGTTTGGAGGTGGGAGGAGTCTATGTTGAGGCTGATTTTGAGGAGCTTGCCCCCTAAATTGGTTCTAAAAATTATGTTGTTGAGGTGGAACTTGAGACCAACTAGGTCCTACTTGATTGTATTGGCTATTCATATTCCAATTAGGCATACCCTAATTTTGACCTGACATTCTTTGAGTCCATGGAGGTGAACTCCCATACGAGTTGGTCATGAATTGAGCCCATGGAGGTATATTCCATTCTTGATCCCAATTTGTCCAATTTGGTGCATTTGACCAATAGATAGGTCTTTATTGGTTGTAATAGTTGGAGTTTGACTAGTTAGATGGACCATTGTATGGTCCATTTCTTATTTGGAATACAAACTAAACATATTATGCTTCCTCAATTTTAGGTTCTTTTATAGCAGATTTGACAGTTGAAATACACTTACAGTTTTCAGTACTATGATTTTTGTCACAAATTTTACAACAAGCAAAAATATTGAAAATGTTTGTAATGTTAAGAGGGCATTCCCTCAAGTTGTGCTTTTTCCTACACCTATGATGGTATATCTCCTAAATATATTGCTCTTTTGGTTTCTTATCCATGAGGTCAAGAGATGTAGTAAATGTGCTTAGCAAATCAGTCTTTAAACTCTCCAACATATTACCAATTTTTTCTGTTGTTACTCCTAGTGTTGGGTATTTATTGTTTCTAAGTGGCTTGTTTCTTGAATAATTTTTGCAAAGATTCACAATTTCTTCAAATACCATTAGATGAATATCTCCCTTAGTTAGAAGGTTTAGTACATCAAGGACGTATTATTTTAAATACTTTTAAGAAAAAATTCCTCGTCTAGCTCAATATTTACTCTAGATCCCACAAACATAAATATTTCAAGATAGTCTTCGAGAGGTTACTCCTATCGTTGATTAATGCAAAATAATTCAGCTTTCTTGTCCCTAACTCTACAATAATTTTGATATCTTTTAAGGAACATATATTTTAATCCATTTTCTCTATCCCATCTTCTACAAATATTTTTACCTAAACTTATGAACCATGTTAAAGCTGCATCCTTAAGTGTAGAGGCAAACAATATTAACTTTTGCTCATCAGTGGTGTAGAAATAGTATTGGCATGCCACTTCAAACTAAAAAATAAATGCATCAGGATCCTCATGTGGTTTCCCATGGAAGGTAGATAGAATAACAACAAAGACATGTTTTGGTTCTCTTGTTATCCTATCGTCCGGAGAAGGAATTGGAAAGGAAACAATTTTCCTTTGCATATTCCTCCTTTGATTTCCTTCTACTCCTCCAAGTGTTATTGTTTAGGTGAAATTCATCAACCAAGTGTTGTTTTTTAGGTGATATTATCACTTTTCATGACTCACTTGATCTTGGGATGGTGCTTGGTTTTTGTTATTCTTGTCAATTCATTTTGATGGGGGATGGGTCCCGCATTTAAACTTTCCAAGATCCCAATCATGACATTTGACGGGGACCGGGGGTCCTTTGAGCTCAAAATTGACCCCATCAACAATCAGCAGCTTCTCCATAAGTGGATTTCCATTTCCAAACTTGTAACCCACCTCCTCGATCAACCTGCCATCTTGCTACATTGCTCTCTCGCTCTCACTCATTTTCAAAATTTCCAACCAAAAAAAATCTTTTGCAATGAAGAATTTTTTTAGAATAATAGCTCGATCATTGCATTTGCTCATATTTAAAATATGATTTTTTTAATTCACTTACCACCATTTTAACTTTTATTGGCTCATGATCTAAACCAATCTTTGTCCACATATTAATTTTCGCATGTCTTTTCATCTAGCCAAGAATCTAAGAGTATACATTTATTTGATTTTTTACTATTAAGTTCTAGTATCACCTCTTGTTGGTCCATCTATAATTGTCTTCTTCAAACTCGACCTCTCATAGACTATTGTTTTGAATAAAATCTGAGAAATATCTCATAATTTGGGTTAATTTTCTAATTCTCCCAATTTTTCATCTAGCTTGGTTATTGGAATCTAAAATATCATCTATTTATGAATTAGATTTCTTGGTCTTTACTTCTCATAAACGTTTCAATTCCACTCCATGGTTATAATCTACCTAAGTTATAGGTCCATTGACATTGATAAGGATGAAATAAATATCTACAAAGTAGCATGTGACTACAAAGACTATCCAATATCTACTTTTACGAATGGTTACATAGGAGGTTCAAATACGATTTGAACATGTTAGAATTTCCATCTCTCGCTCTTTTAGAATCCACATATCCCATTCACATCTTGCCTATACTACTTTCATAGTTTTGGAAACTTTTTCATTTGTCATATTAGTTTCTTGGATACAAAGAATATCAGACTTTTTATTTAAATAGAGGTCCTTGATACACCTATGTTTTGAGGGGGCATTAACACCCCTTATATTCCATGAAATGGTAATCATGTGTCATTAAGGGCTACTAACCCCGCTTGTGAATTATCAATATCATTTGTTGTTGGTAGAGAGAAGTTCAACCAACTTAGTTTATGTTCCTTTCTCTATGTTTGCTCTTACTTCCCTAGATCTTGCATGATAATTTGAGGGTTTTCCTCTTTTTGCCTTACCTACATCAAAAGTAGATCTTATTATTCTATTCCTCAATATTCTTTCCCAACATTCTTTTTCTTCATATTTATACTCTCCTAGATCTACTATGGAAGATTTTAACTTGTTTTGCTCATTTTTGGGCTTTCCTTATTAATGGTAGAGATATTAACATCTAACATTGCATTTTCTTTACCATTTTTTTTTCTTTTGAATGGTGCATGGTACTTCAAGAAAATATTCAAAATATGATTAGACACATTTTTAGGTTTATCGAGAATAATCATCCCTAAATCATAACCATAGTGAATAGATGGTTCCTTGTTAATATTATAAACCTTTTGTATAGTGTCCTTTACGCTTTGATATACTTTTTATTTATAGGCTAAAACCTCAAAATAATTGGTATTTCTTCTAATATCCTTCCTCACTAGTCTTCATTGTTTATTTACTTTTATTTGTCTATATATATTTTTTGAAGTTAAAAACCATGCTAATCCATATCCATATGTAAGTATCTCTTGTAGTTTTCTACATATGTTTCTACTAGACTCTTCTTAGGGCACAATCTCTCAATATGCCCCACCTCATCACATCTTATCCATTTAAAAGATATGTTTTCATATGGTTTGAGTCCACAACTTACCCCATACTTAAAAATGATTGATTTTGGTAAATGTTTACTTATATCAATCATGACCAAAATTTAGGCATAAATAGCCAATAATCCTTTTGTTGTTTTAAAATCAAAAGGAATTATCCTAGAGTGTTGCTTATTACCTTGAAGGTATTTATTTTCTAAAATTAAATAGGCAACCCATACATCTTAACCTAGACTGGCACTAGGGATAGATTTACATTTTCAGGTGCAAAGTATTCATACTAACGGGTAAGGAAGAGTCATGCTTTTCCCATTAACCAAGGAGCTTCTTTCAGGATTCTATCTCTTTCCTCCTTTGAAAAAATTGACTAGGAAGAAAATTTTCGAAAGAAAGGATAGACTCACTAGAAACTTCTAGCCCTTATCGATCTAATTTCTCAAGGTCAAAGCCCCTAGCCACTACCTATTAAATATACCAAGGCAATGAAGATCAATGCTCTAAGAGGCCCTCACTAGCCTCTACTATTAGATATTATGCTAAGCATTTAACTATAAATCAATCATCGAAAATGAAAATAAAACTCAAAATCTACTAAAATTTACTAGAATATCTTATAGTGATTATAATATTTGATAAAAAAACTATAATAATTTGGAGCTGCGACCAGGTGGGTCACCCCTCCTCCTGGGTGGGTCAAACTCAACTTTGACGGTGCCTCCATGGGCAACCTCGGGCCCTCGGGAGTTGGCGAGGCCATCCAGGACCTTAATATTGGCTTATGTTGAGGCCTTTGGCACGTAAACCAACAACTTTGCAGAAGCAGCAACCTTACTTCGCGGGGTCCTCGCCCTCCAGAAGGCCCCTAGTAAAGTGATCATCGAGGGCGACTCCCTTAACATCATCAATGTCGCCCTTAACAATGGGGTCAGCTCTTGGCGCATCTACAATATCATCCAAGAGGTTCGGGCCATCCTTCTGGGGCTCCCTCAACATTCCATCCGCCACGTCTACAAAGAAGGAAACATGGTGGCTGATTTTTTGGCCAATCTCGCAACTTCTTCGGACAGGCTCAACATTTGGACCAATGATTTTCTAGTCGGGCTGGTGCAAGCAGGGTCCCAAGACCTCCTCAATGTCGATGCTATTCCAGATACCTAAAATCCTTTGGTGCTATGCCTGGATGACTTGGCTCTATGTCAGGTGCAATTACATGTGGGGCGTTGAACTTTTGGTGTTTTTTTTTGCGATGGTAGTCCCCAATGACATCCTTGATCACGATCATTTTAGGGCGACCAATAGGCTGTGTGCAGCGCCAGGTGTCTCCCTCCTCAGCATCCATGTCAAAGGCAACCCGCAAACCTCTTCTTTTTTTAGCATTCCCGCTGGGCTTGTAGTCAGCACAATGTGTGGGCCCGTGACACCTCAAGTCGAGTGTCATGCTGCTGACTTTACACCTTGGTTCTGGCCTGACCTGGCAACCCATGCATGGTGACCACCCATGCAAGTCCATTCCTCTGTGCCATCTCAGCTGGTGCACCATGTGGAGTCCATCCTTAAGCCCCTTTCCCCTCATTGCCAAACCTGCCATCCGTTCAGCTGCCCCTGTCATTCTCCGCTCGTCTCTCCCCCCACCCTAGACGTCGGCTCCTAAGGCATGCATCCCCTTGCTGCCTCTTTGGCTTCCTCCTCGTCCCTTTATATCCCCCTGAGGCCTGTCGCCTTCATATTCCTTTGCCCCATCCATCCTGTCTTTTCCTGGCGAGCTTCTCCCCCTATCAGCCCCACTTCCTTCTGGCACTTTCTACCCTGGGCAAGCTGCGAATCCACCATGTCAACTCCCAAGGCCATCTACGTCGAGCCTAAGACCCTTTCTCTGACTGAGTCTGCTAGGGTCTTTACTGACGCCAAGGAGTATACCCCCTTTTTGAGCAAATTCGCTAGGCCTGATGAGGATATCACCCAGGGCTTCCTAGACACCTGGGACAAGGGTGAAGTCCAGGTGAAAGGGCTGCATTTCAAAGTCAACAGGGAGTTCCTGTTCGAAGTCACTGGTCTGCATCACGAGGAAAAGAGGAAGGTCATTCATCGAGACAAGCACAAGTGGGAGGAGGAGCTCTCCCGCTTCTCAGAATAGAATTGGGATAGGATGGCTCTATGCAGAACTGGCCTCCCCAAACCATTCGATGAAGACCTGGTCCCCGTAATGTAATTTATTACTTGTAATGACCCATACCAAAAGTTGTTCAGTTTCCATCTGAGCTTCATTAACCACCTTCGCGATGCCACCTTGCTGAGCACTCCCTATTTTTTGCTTTACTCCCTGGGCCTTGCCATTGATAGAGCCCAAAAAAACCACTCCCACCCTTCCCACCAAGGACTTATGGTCGTCCTCTACCGCCACACTTTGGCCCATCAACCCTTGCTTTAGAGTATTCCCCCTAGCCTTTGTCCTTCCCACTGAGGTTTTCGCCTCCCCTCCCCTGCTACTTCAAAGTCCAAAGAGGACATTCCTAGTGACCTTGAAGATTCCCCTCCCCTAGAGAGCGTAGGCCTACCCAAAAATGCAAGGCGTCGTCTCAAGTCCCTGGCGGCATTTCGACCCCCGGTGCTAGCTCTGCAAGAGGGGCGACCCCTGGCGGGAGCAGGTCCTCGGCCAGACTCAAGAAGCCTAAAGTTGATGCCTCGAAAACCATCGAGATCAGTTCAGATTTTGAGAACAAGTTTTGGATATTTTTGACTAGGATCCTCCTCGACATGGCGATCAACTCGCTCACCTCCACTGCCAATGCGACTACAACAGCTATCAATGCCTTCAAGGAGCTTCGATGCAGGCTGGGGGATGGTCCCGATGGTGACGGGAATTAGTTCCCTAGTGCGGGGTCCCCGCCCGAAGTTGCCCTAGGAGTCCTCCTCATGTAGCAGGGCGAGCAGGGATGGTGTGTGGTCTGCCCGGGCCTAGGGCCCCCGACCTGATATGGGCAGAGTTTTGTTTCCAGCCTCTGGCTTCCGTTCGTTTCAACAAGTGTTTTCTGCAGGTTTGGTCCCAAGGACCTTGGTACCCCTATTTTTGCCTTGTTTCTCAAAAGGATGGGTTAATTTTGTTTGGGTTGATAACCTGGGGTTGGGTTGCAAGGCCCAGGGTTTTGTTCTAGGAGCTCACCCCGATATTTTTTGGTTTTTTGGTTCAAATCTAAGTTGCGACTTCTATTGTAAATAAGGTTTTGGGATCCTTCAAAAACCCGTTGTATATAAAATTTGCTACTTATAAAAAAAACTATAATAATTTGTATGCAAAATTTCTACGATAAAGAAGGGAAAAAAAACTTAGCTGAAAAAATCTATGTCCAAACAAAATGTGTTGCCTCACTGAAGCCCTAGCCCTCCATTGCTCCTCCCATCATCTAAACCTTGGTTGATAGATATCTGCAATTTTGTTTTTTATGACTTGAAAAATCGTCATTGCCCTTATTTCGAGATGATTGACTTCAGAAGGTCATATTAAAGCTCTTCAAATTCTACACAAACTAATCCAAGAATAAGTTGAATTGGACAATCCTTTGCAAAGATATGGCTCCTAAACAATGAAACATTTCTTAAAAAAATTCTAATGCTACCCTAGTTTCAAACGATTGTTTTCACATTGTCATATCTCCCTCAATATTGCCTAGATTCTTTCCAAAGACCACTCTTTTCAAAGTTTTTCAGAATCCGCACAAAATGACACAAGAATTGTTTGACTTGAATAATTCTATTCAAAGCTATGGCTCTTAAAAGATTATTATTTTTTTTGAAAAAATTTACCCTTATCTTTGTCGATTCATAATTTCCATCATCCAATATCTTTTAAAACATCATGGTTGGGAGGAGACCACCCAACCCTGTACGTCGGTCATATGGGTTTCTCACAATAACCTAATTATATATATATATATATATATATATATATATATATATATAAAATAATTTTTTATTAGCACAAAAATTGTCTCAATCTAACAACTTTATGCAAAAATATGGCTCCTAAAAAATTGTAAATTAAAATAACTATGTCAATTCATAATTTCCATTGACCAATAATTTTTAAAATATTATTATACATTTTAAGTAATATTTTTTAAATATTTATACTATAATATTATGCTGATAATTATATATATTTATTGCTACACAAATTTGCTTACATACACGACTCACCATAGTTTAAACCCTTAAAGAAAGTCTAAAGCCCACGACTATGAAAGACAAATATTTGAACATTAAAAAAAAACAATTTATGCATTGATGCCATTACTTTATTATTTAATTATTATTTTAATAAAAAAAATATAAAAAAAAATATTTAAAAAAATATTTAATTATTTATTTAAATTGACATTGCTTATGCATTATAAATGTTTTTCGTTGTCAAGGTTTGAATTTAAATCTCTTGAAAAAAAAAAATAAAAACTTGCTACTATGTTTTTTCCAAAATTTATTCCCATAAAACAACTTAATAATTAAAGCTTTGAACTATCTTTAAAAAAAATCTAAATTCAAACCATATAAATAAGCTTATACTTTTAAATTCATAGTTAAAAAAAAATACTATAAAGTTCGCGAGGGTTAGGTGGATTGGCTTGGATACTTATCAAAGGGAGATCTAGGTTCAAATCTCGCGGGCACACCTAATTTTAGGCAAAGGTAGTAGTCTTACTTGAGTCCATTGAGTGTGCGGGTGGTACTAACCCTGAGCTACTGAGGGTCTCCCTCATTTCGGGTCGTGTTTATCGAGGCGAAATAAGATTATAGTGGTAGCACCATGATTTTAACTATACCTCGTTGTTTAAAGGTACAATTTTTTATTTCTCCCCTGGTAAATTACTGTTTAAAAAGGAAAAGTAGTTATCGACTCCTCTATGTATGGAAAATAATAATAATAATTCAACCGGATCACCTAGGTGTTGTAGGTGAGTTGAAGAGGAGAGGACAATCCTTCAAAGGAGGTCCGAGGTTCGAATCTCCACCTTACCAAAAAGTTGAATTAAGTACTCAAAATCCAATTGATAAATTGATGCGATCAAAAATGCACCTCCCGTGTGACTTTCACCATGTAAAACCCCCTTATCTTGATCTTTGAGACCAAGACGGTATACCTTAAAGGTACAATTTTTTTATTTATCCCGTGGTAAATTCCTTGTCGTGTGTGGTGGGTCTGAAGCGGGTAAGTCGAAAATTATGAGTATAATGGATAAATATTTATTAAAAAAAAGTATACATATAATCTAATTATATGTATAATCTTTAGTTAAGTAAAGATTATATTGTTAGCAAGATTATATAAAGATTTATTTCATACCAAAACCGAAAAAATATTTTTCAAACTATTATAATGGTATGTTTTTTAAATTCTTTAAATATTTAAAAATAATAATAATAATTTTTCAACCGGATCTAAAATGTCTCTAAAGGGTACAATTTTTTTATTTCTCCCGTGGTAAATTTCTTGCCGTTTGTGGTGGGTCGGGTAAGTCGAAAATTATGAGTATAATGGATAAGACTTATAAAAAAAAAATTATACATATAATCCATATATATATATATATATATATATATATATATATATATATATATATATTTAAGTAAATAAATTATATTATTAGCAAGGATATATAGGATCTAGTCTATATCAAAACCAAAATTAAAAAAAAAAAATATTCTCAATAGTGGTATGTTTTTGAATTTTGAATTTTTTTTTTTTAATAATTATAAACTTTTTCCAAAACTTGTATTTTACTTTTAAAAATTAATAAAAAAAACCTCATATTTTACCCTAAAATTTTTATCCTAAAAATACCAAAAGGTTTCACTTTCCTTTCCCATTTTTTTAGGATGAGTGCTTTCCCATTAACTTCATCCATACAAGAAAGAAATTTATTAAAAATTCTTATCTTTACCAAAAACACAAAAAAAATTTACTATCTTTAATTATTTTAAAAAATAAATATAATTACTTATTATTTTTAATATAAATTCTATTTTAAAATTATTTTCTCTTTTCCCTTTTAACTAAACCCTCTTGTTGATCATTTATTGGAACACCATTTGACCAAAACCCTACATCTAATTTTAATAAAAAATAATATATAAAAAATATTATATTATATTAAGAAAATAAAAACACTCCCTAAAAAAATTATATAAATAATGTTATAGTTTATTAAGCTTAAGAAAATAAAAACACTCCTTATTCTAACAACGCAACAAAACCGTTTCCAATAGTTGAAATGTGAACATAAGAGACGATTTCCTCCTAAGAATTTTGGAAAAGTCAATACTGATGGAGTCTTTAGAGGGAACCCTGGAAAAGTCAGTGCGGGAGGAATTGGTAAACTTTCAGATGGCTCCTTGGTTTTTAATTTTTGCTGAGAATTTGGGTATTCTTTCCAATAACCTTGCTGAAGGGTATGGTATCCTTAGAGGCCTTCAAGAAGCTACTGAGGTTGGATGGGAAAAAATGTTAGTTGAATCTAACTCTCAACTCATGATTAATCTTTTGAAGACTCCTTTTAAAAATCATAAGGTTGATTGGAAAATAAAAAGAATTATTGAGAAGATTCAATTAATCCAGATGAGATTTTTGAAAATTGATTACAATCATGTGGTCAGAGATCAAAACAAGAGTGTTGATGTTTTAGCTAATTGGGCTTTGGACAAAGGTGATCTTACTTGTTATGGCCAACCTCCTAGATGGTGGGCTTCACAAATAAGGGAAGCTCTTTTTTCTATCATTTCTTTGGATGGCTCCAGTTTTGAAGGTACCTAGTTTCTTATTGCTTTATTTTTGCTTCTCTTTGGTTCGATCAGGTTATTTTAGTTCCCTAGCTCAAACTATTCTTTCTTTTGTTTCCCTTGTTGATTCTTGCCTTAATAGTTTTATGGTTTAGAAAGGTCATTGTTATGTTCATTTTTTTTTTTGTTTAGTTTTTTGAAGTGTGTGTTCTTTTGTTTTGTTTTTGTGTTCTTTGTGTTGTTTTTTGTTGTTCTTGTGTTTTTTATGTTTTGTGTTATTGTTCTTGTGTTTATGTTTGTTTGTGTTAATTCGTGTTTTTATGTGTGAGTGTTTTCTATGTTTTTGTTTTTGTTTATTGTATGTTGATTGATTGCTTTTTATTTTTATTTTTAAAATTTTTTAGTTGTAGTTGTGTTTATTTTTCATGTTTATTTTTTTTTTCTTTGTAGTGTTCTGTTGTTTTTATCATGTTTGTGTTTTGTTATGTTGTTCTTGTGATTTTTCTATGAGGTTCGTGTTGTGGCTTTTTTTTTTTTTTTTTTTGTGCTTTTCTTTTTGACACACTCAAGAGCATGTTTATTTTATTTTATTTTATTATTTTTATTGTTATTTAGTTATTTATCTTTTTAAAATGTTTTTGTGTGTTTTTTTGCTCCTTGAGTCAAAGGTGGTAGGCCAAATTCGAGTCCTGGGCGATTTTGGCGGAATGGATATCCCTGCCTCCTTGAGTCTTACTGAAAGTGGCATCCCTTCTAGGATGTTTAAAAAAAAAAAAAAGACACTTGTGGCATGGCCTTGGTTTGGGCTTCGATACTATTTTTAGTAATTGATAAGCGGGTTTAAATTACATGGGTTGCTTCCATCAAACCCATTCGTTTTGATTGTTGATCAGGCTTGAAGGACCACCTGTCGGACTTGGTACAGTCATCCAAATTCAAATCAAACTACTATATTTCGTCAGACTACTAGCTTTGGCTAATCAATCAATTTGTTGTTGCATGCCTCAAGGTACGTATGCGTTATGCAATGCCCTCTGAATTTTACCTAACCCTCCTGTTTTTGTGGTTTTCTGTGTTTGCATTGTGCTTGCGGGGTTTCGATCCAGCGACATGTTAGAGGGTTTATGGTTTTTTTCACTTACAATTTGGTAGATTTTGGAAATTTGTTCAGACTCCTTTATGTATTATTTTGGGGATCTGGCTTTGGTCTATATGGCTGCCGAAAAATCTACCCTAGATTTTAACTATCGCAGTTTGAGAAACCGGCTATGGGCATCACAAATTTGAAACCTCAGATTATAAATTTCGGACTGAAACAAGGTTTTCTTCAATTTTCAGTGACTTGGTGGTAATGACCCTGATGACCTATTTTGAGTCCTTGTAGGTCATGCAAAGTGGTTAAGGGACTCATCGCCATGGAGAAAATATCTTTGTTCAAGCTCCAACATGGTCTACTGCAGTTGATTGACCATTTTTGGATCATGGGTGATATTTTTGGCCTTAGATGATTTATTTCCCTTTATGCATAATATATATATTATAAAAATAATTTTATAAAAGGAAATTATAATTAAAAATTATAATGAAGCCTTGTTTTAAAACAACATTAAGTTTACTAGGTTGGGGGACCAAGGAGGCATCCCCTTTCTTGGAGGCTTCTAGAAGTTGAGTGAAACAAACATAAATAAGAGTGATGTGAGTTCATTTGGGAGGAGGAAAGATATTTGTTTATTTGGGTGATCTTTTTCTTAGGGCATTGCAAAAATGTGGAGTGTTGGAGCTTGTGGGGAGTCAACCTCAACGAGAACATTGGTTTCGTATGTGCAATACCATACCTAGCCAATTAGAGGAGTTACTACAACGAGTAACTCATTGTGCTTCAGAGTTTATTTCAGCTTAGGGTTTGTGGATTGTTGAAGGTCAGCTTTGGGCAAATCAGAGACATGGGTTTTGTTGCTCAACTTCGGCCATTTAGGAAATCATATTTACGTTAAGGATTTGAGCTCATTTAGAGGTACTTTGATGTGTTCATCCATGACTAGCTATTTCATATCAGACCTACATGTTTGTTCGTAGTTACAGATTAGAACCTTATTCCGTTGTGGGTATTGGTTCATTGCATTGGTCTTGAGACAACGATCATTTCAAGTATTAATTGTAATTTTTGACAAAGGGAATGAATTTCTAGGAAGGGTTGAACCTTCCAGTTGGGTGCCCTTCCTTGGAACCCACGACTTAGGGTTGATGGTGCTATTTTGAGTGAATATTGAAGGCAAAAAACAGTTAACGCTGACAAAAACAGTTAAGGCTGACATTAAGTTAAGGTTGACATTGAGTTAAGGCAGTCTAAATTACAACATATTTTGACCAACATTTGTCATTGAGAGGTAGACAAGGGTTTGCCAAAATCTGAAGACAACTGGATTGACAAACGGAGCACTTGGGTTCAATTGTTTTGATCATCATTGAGGATTCACACTTGGTGCTTCATCCATTTACAAAGGTATTTACTTTGTTGCTGATTTTAATGTATCTAGGGTTTAAACATACTGAAGTTGTGCCCTAGTTCGAAAATAAAATTGAAATTAAGTTGCAAATTTTGGCTATTTTTTTTAAACGAAAAACCCCTTGCGAGGCCGCCTTGGTCTAAGAGACCACGAACAGGGGGTTCTACACCGTCAAAGTCACCCGAGAGTCGCACCCGACCCTGCCCGCACCAACATTATCAATTGGATTTTGGATACCCAATTCAGATTTTTGGTAGGGTGGAGATTTGAACCTGGGACCTCCTTGGAGGATTGCCCTCTCCTCTCCAACTCACCTACAACACTTGCTCCAACTCACCTACAACACTTGGGTACAAATTTTTGGATGTTTATTTATGCAATAATTGTGCAAATTGAAATATATTTTAATTCAACAAATTTAAATAAATTGGCAAAAAATTGAGAAAAAATCGCACAAAGGTATGACCATTATATATGCGTTATGCAATGCCCTCTGAATTTTACCTAACCCTCATGGTTTTGTGGTTTTCTGTGTTTGCATTGTGCTTGCGGGGTTTCGATCCGGCGACATGTTAGAGGGTTTATGGTTTTTTTTCACTTACAATTTGGTAGATTTTGGAAATTTGTTCAGACTCCTTTGTGTATTATTTTGGGGATCTGGCTTTGGTCTATATGGCCGCCGGAAAATCTACCCTAGCTTTTAACTATCGCAGTTTGAGAAACCGGCTGTGGGCGTCACAAATTCGAAACCTCAGATTATAAATTCTGGACCGAAACAAGGTTTTCTTCAGGGTTTGCTTAGATTTCGTAGATTATAGGAGTCTTACCGATTCTCGACTCTGCTATTTGATGGATTCGGTATGACTGTTTGTTTGTATTTTATTTTATTATTTCAAAGCCTTGAAACCCTCGCCGGCAATTTGTACTAAGTTTATTTTTATGTAAACCCTAATGTTTATTTTGAATCGCATTGCTATGGGTTTTGTGGAAATTTTCTATGTATATTTCCATAGAGTTTTTATAGATGCGGATAGTTGTTGGTGTTTATCCGAATGCACAAATTGTCGTTCCTAAGAGGGGAATATGATACTAGCAGTGAGACTCATTGCTCCAATTCTTCCTACGCAGTTTTCTTTCTGAGATTTCACCACGCAGCCCCGGCTCGATGAGAAAGGATGGCTCGAGTAGAAAACTTGATCCTGGTAAGGTTTCCACAACACGATTTCTGTTCATTTTTTTATATATCCTTGTGCTTTAAGCTACATTTATTGTTGTGTTTGACATTTTTTTTGTTAAGATTCTTTTGCTTTATGCTACATTTATTGTTGTTGTGTTTGACAAAGTTTAAAGACGGAGAGGGCTTCATGAGACGGAGAATACTTCGCAAGAAGCCTGGCGGCAGCCTTTCAATTTCTTTTGATAATCTGATCACCTATATCGGAGATAATTATCCCGACAGCGTACCCCAGGGAACAAGTGTTCGGCTGGTTTATCTGTATAACGGTGAGAGGGTTGCGGTGAGCAATCACAAGGAATTAAAGGAGGCATGTGAAAATTTAATGGGTGGACAAGATCTTTTTGTTGAACCTGAGGCATTCATCAACAACCAATGGGAACGGCTACGCCTGTGATTTTCTATGATCTGTAAATAATCAGGCGATGGAATAGATCTAATGATTTTCACTTTATAGAAGCTCTATTTTGGGGATTTTTTTGGGTCTGATTACAGCTTTGCTTGCTTTAAGGATTTTTTTTTAGGTTTTTTTTGGTTTGATTACAAGAATTTACAAACAAATTTATTCGGGTCTTAAATATGATTTTTTTAAAATACATTTTAATTTTTCTTAATAATCAAGGTTATATCTTAAGGTTGAGGTAAAAAACGGGACCATAAGTGTTTGTACAAGGTTTTGATGATAAGTATGGTATTTTTTTTTAAATATATTTTAATTTTTTAATAACTAAGGTTAAATTTGTAAGATTTGGCTTTAAGGTTGAGTAAAAAAGGGACCATAAATGTTTGTACAAATGATTATTATTATAGTAGTTTTAATATATTTTAAAAAATAAATAAAGTGATTATTGAAAGAATTTGAAATAATAAAGATATTTAAAGGTTAAAAAATTTATAATTAAAAAAAATTAATTAAATAGAGTAAAATATTTTTATAAATAAATTATGACTAGCTTAGATATATTTATAAACGTTGAGAGTTATCAATCTCGACGTTGAGAGTTATATTTATAAAAATCTCGAGAGTTATATATATATAAACGTCGAGAGTTATCAATCTCGAGGCGTCTATCTCATTTCTTGGGGGTGTGATAGATAGGCGCTTCGAGATTGATAACTCTTGGCGTTTATATATATATATATAAAAAGCTAGTTTAAATATTTTAAATCCACCGTAACCTTTAATGGAGGCGGATAATTTTCTTAATGTGGACTTTTTTAATAAAATATTAATATTGTTTAGAGGCGGATAATTTTCTTAATGTCGGCTTTTTTAATAAAATATTAATATTGTTTACGGCGTGGTTGACCTTCCTGGCGTCCATTGTCGGACGATGTAATAAACAAAATAAACATTATTATTTAAGTCTTGTTTTTTTAGCTTTTAATAAATTTGATTAGTAAACATTTTAACTTTTACTAAATTTGATTAGTAAGTATGTTTAAAGGTATAAAAAATCTTATAAATTTTGTTTTTTAAGAAAAAAATTTAAATGAAGTAAAATATATATATATTTTAAAGAATTATTTGTGGTTTTTGTTGGAGATTATTTCCATTACAAAAATAAAACATATTTAACTTGATTTTTTTATCGAAATATTTTACATTTATCAAAGATATTCTTCATCTTCCTCAAGCTGCCAAGTTTATGCAATCAACTCATTTTATATCATATATATTTTTTGAAATTTAAATTTTGTTAGAATGAAATTTAATATTACCATTAAAATATTTGTTGTCTAATTTTTATATCTATTAATATCTTGTTTCTAACAATCTCAATTCCTTAGCACCTAGGGGTGCAGTGCAACGGTTTGGGCTTTGGTTCAGGAGGTCCAAGGTTCGAACCGTGGCGTGGGTGAGTGTCTCCTTGGTGGAGTTGTTGTAACAGGTTAATATTATCAAAAAAAAAAAATCTCAATTCCTTAATACTTTTTTAGGGTTCTTATTCATTTTCCCTAATATTTTACATTTTTGTTTTTATTTTTGGGTTTAGGTCCACTTCTTTGTTAAAACTTGTCATATTTACTATTCTTACACTGTAATATTATAAAGTGCAAAGAATAGCTTCAAAAGCACATTTTTTTATGTTACCTTCTAAATTTTAAAATGTGAGGATGCTCTAAAATATGAAGATGTTGTTACCCTAAAATCCTTAAGTTTGTTGAGCAAGGTGCAACGACAGTATTGTCATTGTTGTCAACATACTCAGATGGACAGGTTAATGCAGTGGAAAGTTGTTCGGAGATTGTTTGGATTATGTACGGTGATGTTCAATGCTTATGAGGATGTTTTTGATGTTTGGGTGAAGTTGTTACAGGTTGTTCGTGCAAATTTGCAAAAGTTGAAAAAATCATTAAGAAGTTGTCAAAAAATTGCAAAAGTCGCCACGGATGCAGTTGGACAGGATGGATAAGTTTGGAACATGCTAGCATGTCAGAAAATAGTTCAGAACAACGTTGGAGGTGTCAGCACAGTGTTTGGATTGATCGGTGACGTTTTCGGTATCTTGGCGGATGATTTGGCAAGTGGTTGTACAAGCTAAAAAAGGGCAGTTTTGTCAGAAGCACTGCGAGCAAACCGAGAAGAATTTGATAGCAAAATTCGAACTGGAGGTGGTCGTTATCTTCAAGAACATGTGTTTCAAATTTCTACCAAAACAGAGAAACGAGGTGAATGTTACAAGCGTTGCAAGTCTATCACAAAAACGCTCTTTTTGGAAAAAGTGTGTCAGCAGCAGTTTTCGTGGGAGGTGGTACAGGTGAACTGTAAGGAGTTATGCAGCGAGATTCGGATTGGATGTAGTCAGCATTGCAAATATTTTACGTTTCAAATTTTAGAGAAAACAGAGTTACGAGGTGAGAGTTATGATTGTTGCAAAAACGGTACAGGTCACTTTTATGTCAATTTGTTCCACTTGTGCAAAATCTTTTAGTTGGCCGTTTCGACGTTGCGGAGTCACCAGAGTTTCGGTTTCAGCATTGTTACACCTTCAAGGCATCAAATATAACATCTTTCGTTTTTGGTTTGATGTGTCACGTGGCTCCGAAGTAAGATAACAAGTAAGGTGTCAATTCTTTGCATGTGACGTGTTTGACGAAATGCCTTTTCAAAAAAAAAAAAGGAAGTTAAATTATTTTAAGAAGCTTCATTAAAGATTTTTTTTTTTAAATTGAAAAGGGAAAAAAAATGCAAGTGTGTGCTTTTTAAGTGACTAAGGTATTTTATTGAAAAGTGGGGACTTTATTTTGTGAAGAGAGAAGTGTGTGGAGAAAAATAAAGAGTAAAAATCCGTGATTTTTGGAGAGTGGTGAAAAATGTCACTTCAATATTTTGGGCATAACTTTCTCATATGATATCCATTTTCGCTAAAATTTTGAGAGGAGTTCGTAGACAAAGTGCTGCACAATACCCAGAAAGCATTTAGTAATTGGCAAAACGAGCTAAGAGAACAATCAATTTTTTGTGAGAAGAGAAAATTCAAATTCTGAGTAATGCAAAGAGAGGGATGTTATACTTGGTGAAATAAAAAGTTTTATATTTTGAGCTTACAGACCATAGAGGGTTCTGGTTTCAGTGAAGATATTCATACATGTCATTTTATTATCAATATCAAAATCAAGTGGGTGCTTGGTAGAGGGGTTGGTGCTCCTTTCTGTTGGTGCAGATAAATCAGGGGTTGGTGCTCCTTCTAGTGGGTGCTGATAAATTGATTGTAAAGTTGGTGCTTTGTAAAGGCTGGATTTGGATGGAAGTCCAAACAGTCATTTTCGGGGATGTAGCCAAATCGGTAAACCTCGGTACATCTTGTGTTGTGTGATGTTCTCTTGTTATACTTGCTTTATTTGATTTTATATTTTCATTGTTTTGGCTTTGAGTGTTGAAGATTTAAGTTTTAAAGAGCTACACTAATTCAACCCCCCTCTTAGTGTCATTGTAAGACTAACAATTGGTATCAGAGCGAGGTTCCTAAACAGACTTAACTGGCTAGGGTGATCTTGGAAGTGACACAATGGCAGGTGGTGAAGGCTTCTCATCAAACAAAACACCATTGTTTGACGGAACTAATTACGTATTTTGAAGACTCAAGATGCAGACATATCTTTGTGCTTTGGGATACGACATTTGGAATTTAGTAGATAGTGGATATACAATACCCACCACTTCTCCAACCGATGTTGCCGATAAGAAACTGTTTGAGAATGACTCAAGCAAAGAATGCTTTTATGTGTGGATTAGTGGACAACGAACTGGTAAAGATTATGGGTTGTCAAACGATAAAGGAAATATGGGACAAACTGAAGAGCATTCATGAAGGAGACGTTAAGATCAAGGAGGCCAAGTTACAAACACATCGAGCTCAGTTTGAAGTATTAAAGATGAATGACGATGAAAATATAGAGGCATATATGTTGAGAGTTAATGAAGTCATTAATGCGATTAGAGGACTCGACGAGAAAATCAAAGATTCTGTCATCGTGAAAAAGGTATTAAAACCCTTCCCCAAAGATTTGATTCTAAATTTTTAGCTATAGAAGAAGCTAAAGATCTAAATTCTTTTAGTATGGATGAGATGCATGGTTCTTTGACTGTATATGATATGAGAATAGAAAAATCTAAACCCACAGACAAAGAAGCTACTTTTAAAGCCCATAAAAATATGAAAGCAAAATAAAAATCCGAGGAAGAAGAGACATCGGATGAAATAGAAGCAAACTTTGTTCAAAAACTAAAAAGGAGAAAATAAAAATACAGAGGAAAGTTACCGTTTAAATGTTTCAACTATGGAGGCATTGGGCATTTTGCAGCTAAATGTCCACTTAATGAGAAGAACCGAAGTGATGAAGGATCGCACGAAGAAAGAAGTGACTGGAAGAAAAAAATAAATTTCAGAAAAGACAACTTCAAGAAGAAAAGGTTCATCTCCAAGAATGTCAGTTCATCAGAAGATAGCTCCAGTGAGGATTCTGAAAAGGAAACAGGTGAAGCTCTTTTCATGGCACTTAAAGAAGAAAAACCAAAAAAAGAACAGGAATGTGATGAAGAAGAAATTGGTGCAGAAGTGAATTTGGAAGAGGAATTAATTGCAGCTCTAGATGAATTGAAGATAGAAAAAAATAAAAATAAAAAAATTTCAAGAAAGCTTGAGGATGCAAATGAAATCATAAAAAAATTGAAAGTACAGATAGAAGAATCCAAGAAAATATTCGAAGATCTCAAAGTGCAAATAACCATGAAAATAGATTATTGCAGCAAGCTAGAAGAAGAGATTGTTGGTTTAAGAATGCAACTAGAAGAGATGAATCAGAAAATTAGTTGTTATCACAAACGTGAAGAAAGTTATATGAAGCTGGATAAGATCATAATTAACCAAAAGACTATAGGCATCAAATTTGGTTTGGGTTTGGATGAAGGAGAATCGTCAAATGGATCAAAGGCCATAAATGAAGAATCCACAAAGAATGAAGAGAAGAAACAGGTTGATTAAGCAAAAATAAATCATGCAAAGAAAAGCAATAATGCAAGGCACGGAAGGAGAATTGACAATGATGGCTTCACCAATGTCACACATCAAAGAAGAAGAAGATTTATGGCTCCCACGACAACATGACAAAGACCACCACACAGGTTCAATCATCTCTTTTCTGGTTACTGTTTTAAATGCAAGGTTATGGACATAAGATCTCAGATTGCAAGTATAATGTAGGACCAAGGAATTTTACCAATAGAAATGCTTTTTCACCTTTGATGGATTATGCAGTAGAATGTTATGACTATCATAATTTTGGGCATATTGCAAGAAATTGTCGAAGTACATTTGCATCAAATCAATTTCAGGGAAGAAAATTTCAGCCAAATGGAATAAGATAAAATAGAAAATTTTCTGAAAAACATGCACAAGCTACTAAAAAAGAAAAGCCAAAACAAGAGCCCAAAATTGTAATCAAACTTGAGTGGAAAGAAAAAGAGCGACCAAAGGAAGAAAAAAAATCCTTGATCGTACAAACGAAATTTAAAGCGTAGAATAATACCGCACCATGGATACTTGATAGTGGATGCTCCAATCATATGATAGGTGACAAACAAAAATTTGAGAAGTTGCAACAATATGAAGGTGGTTCAGTAAAGTTTGGAAACAATGATGGAGCTAAGATAGTTGGCAGAGGTTCAGTTAAGATTAGTGACAAAAAAATTAGGTCAAAAGAAGTCTTGTTTGTGTTTGGTCTAAAACATAACTTGTTGAGCATAAGTCAGATTTGTGATAGAGGTCATGAAGTGAATTTTAAGAAGCAAGGTTGTGAAGTCAGAAAGGCAAACAATGGGAAGTTGATAGCAAATGGATTACGGACATCTGGAAACCTGTACACCCTCTTAAAGACTTCAGAAGGAGCTTGCTTGATTGGATAGGAAGAAGAGAATTGGTTGTGGCACAAGAGGCTCGGTCATATCAGTTTTGACAATCTAATAAAATCAGCTCAAAGAAAGCAGTGAGAGATATTTCCACCATTGGCAAACCATCAAATAACATTTGTGCTTCATGTCAAAATGGGAAGAAAACTAGAGTCTCATTTAAAACAAAAGAGTACTACACAAGCAAACCTTTGGAACTAGTACATACTGATTTATGTAGACCCATAAGAATGCAAAGCATAAACGGTGACAAATATTTCATGTTGTGTATAGATGACTATTCCAGGATGACATGGGTATTATTTTTGAAGCATAAATCATAAGCTTTTGAGATGTTCAAGGTTTTCAAAAACCAAGTTGAAAATCAAACAGAAAAAAAGATTAAATGTTTAAGGTTAGATAGAGGAGAGTTCATTTCAGAGGATTTCACAGAGTATTATGAAAAATATGGCATTAAGAGATAATTTTCAGCAGCCAGGACACCTCAGCAGAATGGTGTGGTAGAAAGAAAGAACAGGACAGTGCAGGGAATGGCACAGACTATGTTGATTGAGAGCAAAGTAGTAGACATATTTTGGAAAGAGGCAGTCCATACTGCGATATACATCCAAAATAGGTGAATGTTGAAGATGCATGAAAGCAAAAATCCTTATGAGTTGTGGTTCGGTAAAAAGGTAACAACAAGATACTTTAAAGTTTTTGGTAGCAAGTGTACATCAAAAGAACTGAAGAAAACCTTGGTAAGTTTGAAGATAGAGCAGATGAAGGTATTTTTCTTGGCTATTCATCAAAAAACAAAGCTTACAAATGCTACAACAAGAGGCTAAGGAAAATTGTGGATAGTGCCGATGTTAAAGTTGATGAAGGAAGGGAACGAGTAATTAGATATGAAGAGAACTACCCAATTTATGAAGAGGTCATTGAAGGAGATGAGGAAAAGAAAACAAAAAAGAAACCAAAAATTGACTCAGAGGATTCAAACAGTGATTCAGAAGTGGAAGAAAATAAGAAATTCAAAACAAACAACTGGCAGAAAGATCATCCTAGAGAGCAAATAATTGGAGACCCCACAATTGATGTTCAGAAAAAAATAAGATTAGTAAGTAACTACTATTTATTATCTAGCATTGAGCCCAAAAATGTTGTTGACGCAAGCAAAGATGAAAGTTGGGTAAAGGCAATAAATAAAGAATTAGATCAGATCGAGAAAAACAAGACTTGGGAGTTAGTACCAAGACCCGCAAACAAAAATATAATTGGTACTAAATGGGTCTTTCATAACAAATTGAATGAATACGGACAGATAGTCAGGAACGAAGCAAGATTGGTATGCAAAGGCTATGCACAAGTTGAAGGTATTGACTTTGAGGAAACCTTTGCACCTGTGGCCAGACTAGAGGCAATTAGAATGTTTCTGGCTTTAACGAGTTTACAAGAATTTCAAAGTTTATCAAATGGATGTGAAATCAACATTTTTGAATGGAAAACTTGAAAAAGAGGTTTATATTGAGCAGCCAGATGGTTTCCAGCTTGGTGATGATCCCAACTTGGTTTGCAAGTTGAAGAAAGCATTATACGACTTAAAACAGGCACCCCGAGCATGGTATGCAATGCTAGACAATTATCTTACTCAGCAAGGGTTTAAGAAAGGTATGGTTGATAATAATTTGTATGTCAAAACAAAAAATGGTCATCATATTATTCTTGTTGTATACGTAGATGATATCATATTTGGCAGCAGTAAAGATGAGTTGTGTAAAGATTTAGCAAACAAGATGTAAAAAGAATTTGAAATGTCAATGATTGGTGAACTTTCGTATTTCCTCGGATTGTAAGTTAATCAAAAGGAGAAGGGCATATTTATTTCTTAAATTAAATATGTGAAAGAGATGTTGAAAAAGTTCACAATGGAGGATTGTAAGCCAGTTAGCACTCCCATGATGACAGAGTTGCAAGTTGAGCAAGGATGACAAATCTCCACATGTTGATCAAACTATGTATAGATCTATGATTGGGAGCTTATCTGTATTTGATGACTACTAGACCAGATATTTTTGCGAGCAATATGCATGGTAGCACGATTTCAGAGCTAGTCCCAAGGAGACTCATGTGACAACAGTGAAGAGGATTATTCGGTACCTCAAGGGTACTATGGAGTATGGGTTATGGTATCCGAAAGGTAAGGACTTCACCCTTATTGCCTATTCAGATGCAGATTGGGTAGGATGTGTAGATGACAAGAAGAGTACTAGTGGAGGTGCATTCTATCTTGAAGATAGGTTGGTCGCGTGGCATAGTAAGAAACATGAGTCAGTCTCCTTATCCACAGTAGAGGCAAAATACATTGCAGCGACAACGTGTTGTACGTAGGTGTTATGGATGAAATAAACTCTGAAGGATCTTGACATTAATTTTAGTGAGTCGATTTTAGTTAAGTGCGATGACACCAGTGCCATTAACATCTCAAAGAATCCCGTTATGCATTCTCGTACAAAACATATTGCTATTCGATATCATTTTTTGAAGGAGAAAGTTATGGAAGGTGAGGTTAAGTTGGATTTTGTTCCAAAAACAGAGCAAGTAGCAGATATCTTCACCAAACCATTGCCCAAGGAAGTCTTTGAGTACCTTCGCAAAAAATTGGGAGTGGTCACACTTCCCAAGAATTGACTAGCTATTGGGGCCACATTCTCAGGGGGAGCATTTGTGTATTTGTTTATCTTTTTGCTCATGTTTGTGATTTTTGCTAAGTGTAATAATTTTTTCTTGAGAATGTTGTGCATTGACTCAGGGGGAGTTTGCAGCAGCCCTTTGGTCTTGTTGTCAAAGGGGGAGAAGAGTTACAAGAAATTGTGCGTGTGTTGCCAACAATTCCAAAGGGGGAGATTGTTGAGCAAGGTGCAACGACAATATTGTCATTGTTGTCAACACACTCAGATGGACATGATGATGCAGTGGATAGTTATTCGAAGATTATTCGGAGTATGTATAGTGATGTTCAATGCTTATGAGGATGTTTTTGATGTTCGGTGAAGTTGTTATAGGTTGTTCGTGCAAATTTGCAAAAGTTGAAAAAATTGTCAAGTTGTCAAAAAATTACAAAAGTCATCACGGGCGCAGTTGGACAGGATGGATCGGTTTGGAACATGCTAGCATATCAGGAAATAGTCCAGAACAGCGTTGGAGGTGGCAACACAGTGTTTGTATTAATCGATGATGTTTACGGTATCTTGGCGGATGATTTGGCAAGTGGTTGTACAGGTCAAAAAAAGGTAGTTTTGTCAAAAGCACTGCAAGAAAACCGAGAAGAATTTGATAGCAAAATTTGAACTGGAGGTGGTCGTTATCTTCAAGAACATGTGTTCCAAATTTCCACTAAAACGGAGAAACGAGGCGAATGTTACAAGCGTTGCAAGACTGTCACAAAAATGCTCTTTTTGGAAAAAGTGTGTCAGCAGCAGTTTTCATGGAGGTGGTATAGGTGAACCGTAAGGATTTATGCAGCGAGATTCGGACTAGATGTAGTCAGCATTGCAGATATTCTACGTGTCAAATTTTAGAGAAAACAGAGTTACGATGTGAAAGTTATGATTGTTGCAAAAATGGTACATGTCACTTTTATGTCAATTTGTTCCACTTGTGCAAAATCCTTTAGTTGGCCGTTTCGACTTTGCAGAGTTGCCAGAGTTTCGATTTCAGCATTGTTACACCTTCAAGGCATCAAATAGAGCATCTTTCATTTTTGGTTTGAGGTGTCACATGGCTCCGAAGTAAGAGAACGAGTAAGGTGTCAATTCTTTGCATGTGACATGTTTGACGAAATGCCTTCTCAAAATAAAAAAAAGGAAGTTATATTGTTTTAAGAAGCTTCATTAAAGATTTTTTTTTAAATTGAAAAGGGAAAAAGAATGCAAGTGTGTGTTTTTTAAGTGACAAGGGATTTTATTGAAAAGTGGGGACTTTATTTTGTGAAGAGAGAAGTGTGTGTGGAGAAAAATAAAGAGTGAAAATCCGTGATTTTTGGAGTGGTGAAAAACGTCACTTCAGTATTTTGGGCATAACTTTCTCATATGATATCCATTTTGGCTAAAATTTTGAGATGCGTTTTCAGATAACGTGTTGCGCAATACCCAGAAAGCGTTTAGTAATTGGAAGAACGAGCTAAGATAATAATCAATTTTTTTTTTGTGAGAAGAGAAGATTCAAATTCTGAGTAATGCAGAGAGAGGGATGTTATACTGGGTGAAATAGAAAGTTTTAGATTTTGAGCTTACAGACAATAGAGGGTTTTGGTTTCAGTGAAGACATTCATATATGTCATTTTATTATCAATATTAAAATCAAGTGGGTGCTTGGTAGAGGGGTTGGTGCTCCTTTCTACGTTGAGTACGGATAAATCGGGGGTTGGTGCTCCTTTCATTGGTGCAGATAAATCAGGGGTTGATGCTCCTTCCAATGGGTGCTGGTAAATTGATTCTAAAGTTGGTGCTTTGCAAAGGCTGGATTTGGATGGGAGTCCAAACAGTAATTTTTGGATATGTAGCCAAATC
Source organism: Wollemia nobilis (assembly GCA_028583015.1). NCBI lineage: Eukaryota > Viridiplantae > Streptophyta > Pinopsida > Araucariales > Araucariaceae > Wollemia > Wollemia nobilis. Next base: position 10,659,388 of record JAQPPZ010004624.1, on the reverse strand, counting down.
GGTAAACCTCGGTACATCTTGTGTTGTGTGATGTTCTCTTGTTATATTTGCTTTATTTGATTTTATGTTTTCATTGTTTTGGCTTTGAGTGTTGAAGATTTAAGTTTTAAAGAGCTACACTGATTCACCCCCCTCTCAGTGTCATTGTGAGACTAACAAAGTTATTATGGGTTTCCTTAACCATCTTCTTTATTATGCTGCTAAACAAAATAAAATATTATTATCTATGTCCTTTCCCATTTTCTTTACAAATAAATTTCCATAGGGGAAAATCCTTAAGTTATTATGGGTTTCCTTCACCCTCATTTCTTTATTATGCTGCTAACAGAATAAAATATTATTATCTATGTCCTTTCCCATTTTCTTTACAAACAAATTTTCATAGGGGAAAATATTTAAGTTATTGTGGGTTTCCTTCACTCTCATTTCTTTATTATGCTGATAAACAAAATAAAATATTATTATCTATGTCCTTTCCCATTTTCTTTACAAACAAATTTATTCTTGGTTTAAAAAAATTATTAATTAATAATTTAACTTTTGAGTTCTTTTGATATTTTTGATTTAAAAACTAATAATAAATATAAGGGATATTTATTCTTGATAAATTAAATTTTATTTTAATTAAATTGTTTTTTAATAAATTGAAAATTTGAGGTATATCAAAGTTATTTTTCTAGTCAATTGAATTTGAATTTTTGTCAAAAGTTTAAATCTAATACTTTTACCAATGTAATTCTTTGAAGACTATTTTAATTAAATTGATATAGCTACATGTGAATTAAACTTGAACTTTTGTTAAAAACCTAATACTTTACCATTATAATTCCGTCAAAACTATTATAATTAAAGTTAAATCTTAAATCTACATTATTTGGCTTGCAGTTGATATACAAAAATCATACACTTGTATAAAATTTTCATGGTTATGATTTGAGTAATATTCTTGTATAAGATTTTCATATTATTACTTGAGTTATTATTATTTTGTTATGGTACAATCATACATACTCCCATCTCTCACACACTCACCCACACCACGCTGTGAACTTGACCTTCCAAAGAAGAGTTGACCTTTCAAAGAAGAGCCAAAGCTCGAACTGTTGCGATGTTTTCCCGTAGAACTTATTTGAGTTATTATTTAAAGATTGTAAAATATTTTTTAATAAAATATTACCTTCCAAAGCAGAGCCAAAATTTGAACTATTGTGATGTTCCCTATGAAACATATTTGAGTTATTATTGAAAGATTGTAAAATATTTTTTAATAAAATATTTTAATAAAACATAAGGCAAAAAAAATAATTTTAATGGTTGTATTTATTGTTGTATTTATTATTGGATACTATGTTCCCATGGAACTTATTTGAGTTATTATTAAAAGATTGTAAATTATTTTTTAATAATTTTTTTTATAAAGCATATGGTAAAAAAGTTCCTATAATTTTAATGGTTGTATTTATTATTAGATTCTACAAAGTTGTTAGATGAAAAGGATTATATGAGATGGATAATATTTGGAAGGCCAGCAACGCCTGCAATTTCTTTTGCTGATCTAACTGATAATATTTGGAAGGCCAACAAGGCCTGTAATTTATTTTGCTGATCTAACCGATAATATTTAGAAGACCAACCCGCAATATCTTTTGCTGATATAATCGATTATATTTAAAATACTTTATACCTAAGGCATAAGCATTTGACTCGTATAAATATGTTATTACTGGTATATAAATTATATTTGAAATACTTTATACCCAAGGGCATAAGCATTTGACTCGTATAAATATGTTATTATTGGTATATATAGATGGTAATCGGGACTGAGGTAGTAAATAATCCATTGTGAATGATGATATGTTATATCTTGAGTTGAGATATACATACTATACTTTTATAGATAAAAAAATGGAATTTTTATTTTTATTAATTTTTTCTTTTTAAATATTTTTAAGTTAAATTTGTAAGATTTTTTTTTTTTATGAATACACCTATCTTCTTATATTCACTCACACCATGGTTTGAACTTTGTAAGATTTAATTTTAAGGTTGAAAAAGTATTAAAAAATGGTATTATAAATGCTTGTACAAGAGATATTTATAGTTATTATTGTAGGTCTAATAAACTTTTTACATAAATTTAAAATTTGAGTCAGTATGGAAAGATTTTAAAATAATTTGAGTTATTGTTGAGAGATTTTAAAAATAACTTTAAATGACAATGTTTAGCAAGGCATATTTGAAGATAAAAAAGGGCCTATAATATTCGAGGAAAAAAAATTAAATAAAGTAAAATATTATTTTGTTTATCCAAAATCAAATATTATTATGTATATGTTACTTTATGTATTAAATAAAGTAGAATATTGTTAGATTTTTTTATTATGGTAGGAAGGGGTTTTAGGGTCCCCAAACCCTTACAAGAAGCTAGAAAGATATATTGTTCAGCACAAAAAGCCAACAAAAAACCACCTGTCAGCTACATAACTTGTTGACCATTACAAAACCACCCTTACAAACACAGATTGGTGGTGAACTAAACTATAATATGAGCAAAACACAACCAAATACAAACCAAACAAAACTATGTAAGAAACAGTCAGGACCATACCACAACAACATAGAAAAAATATTTGTTTCTTCACTTCAGCTACATATCCTTCCTCATTCATGGTCATCTGAAGTTGGGCTGCCCCAATCTGGCTAGTTCCCATCATCTGTGTGAGCATTATCCAATCTACTCATTCCCTACTGCTCCACCAAGGGTACATTCCTTATTTTCTCCTTTACCCCTATCTCCTACAATGAGTGGGAAAATTATCTATCCAGGATCTACTCTCTTCCAACAAAACTCCAATATTGGCCATAACATCTACAGCTCCATTCCCTTCTCGATAGATATGTTGAATTCTGACAAAATTAAGTTGTGTTAAGTTCACTTTGCATTCATCAATCATATTTGCTATTGTCCAACTCGCTTCCTATTCTTCTTTGAGGGCTTTCACTATATTCAATGAATCACCTTCAATTATGACATTCCTTGCTTTCATTTGCAGTAAAAGGCAAGTGCCCAACAGGAGAGCTCTTGCCTCCACAAAATGATTAGTCTGGGTGCCAAGAGGTTCAACATAGGCTAACAAAAATTCACCTGTCTCATCTCTTATTACCCCCCTGCTCTAGCAGCACCTGGATTCCCTTTTGAAGCTCCATCAAAATTAAGCTTTACCTAGTCTTTTGGAGGTATTTCCCAATTCACATTACCTCTAGAAGGCTTCAAAGGAGATTGAGGAGATATATTGATTGCTTGCCAATCTAGAAGGATTGGGATTCCTAAATTGAGGTCTTCTTTTGGAATCTTTAAGGAAGCTTTAAAGTTCTCCTCTAAGGCATTCCCAACCCTTAAACTGATCAAAGAAACATCTCTCTTTCTGCCCTTGAAAATTTGATTATTGTGCTCTCTCCATATCCCCCATAAAAAATGTGGAAGACAAAAATGCCACAAAACACTCAAGCTCTTACTCTTAAAGGGTGAGTTCCATTGTAAACATAGATCCACTATATTGTTAGGCTTCACCCATGAGACCGAGAACTTTTGGAGTAAAGAATTGAAGACTTCAGATGAAAACACACAATCCAAAAAGAGATGTTGAACTATTTCCAAAGCATTTTCACATAGAGCACACCTGTTTACAATTTGGAAGCCCCTTTTACAAAGATTATCAATGGTTAAAATCCTATTCTGAACAGTCAACCAAAAGAAAAAGTTAATCTTGGGAATCAAGTTTTTAATCCAAATCTTCTTAACTAGGAGCCAACCAACTCCCTCCTTCTCCAATAGGGAATAGCCTGATTTAATCGAATAGCCCCCTTTGCTTTCTTTACTCCAAACCAGAGAGTCATTACTACCCTTAGGCTTCAAAGGGAAAACCTTGAGTAGGTTAAAGATTTTGTGAGTTGCTTTCTTCTGTTCTTCATTCAACCCTTCCAACCTAACATCTTTCCAACTAGTTCTCTCAAAATTCAAAATAAGAAAATCCTTCACCTTTTCACCCAGTATTTTTGATAAATATTGTCTAATGGGTTGCAACTCAGTGTCATACTCGAGGGGTTGGTTTGTCAACCAACTATCCTTCCAAAAATCCACTTTCTCCCCATTACCAATCCTCCATCTTGAGCCTTTCTTCAAAAGGTCTTTGCTATGCATTAGACTATTCCAAAATGTAGACCCCTTGGGCAGATCTTCTGAACTTAAGAAATATTTATTATTTCTTAGGTATTTTACCTTCAAAATATTTACCCAACCCAATTGATCATTATTAATCAACTTCCATCCCATCTTACCAATTAAGGCCTCATTCAATAATTTTAGGCGTTTGAAGCCTAAACCTCCATATTCTTTTTTAGAACATACTTGATCCCAATTTACTAAGGACAAATATTTTTTATCCTCCAAACCAGACCATAAAAATGATCTTTGGATCTGTTCTAATTTATCTCTAATAATAGAAGGAATCTTGAAAACTAACATAAAGTAGATGGGAATGCTCTACAAGGTGGACTAGACTAGTTGTGCTTTCCCTGCCTGACTCAATAAATTACCTCTCCATCTAGCTAACTTTTTTGCAAACCTTTCTATGATTGGGTTCCACATCTCAGATTTCATTCTTCCTTTAAAGAGTGGCATTCCCAAGTAAGAAGAGGGGAGTTCACCAATCTCACAATAAATTTTCTCTTAATACTTCTTTGTCTAGGCTCCAAAGTATTTAGAAAGTAGACCTTACTCTTATTGAAATTAACTTTTTGCCCTGTTGCTTGTTCATAATTGTCCAGTATATGTTTAATTTCCTTAGCTTGAGGGATAAAGGCTTTGGACACAATTATAGTATCATCAATAAATTATTGATGAGATACTAGATCCATCGAAGGAGCCACCTTGAAACCTCCAAGACTTCCTTCAGAGACCATTGCTACCAAGGAATGACCTAAGGCCTCTGCAAGAATAATGAAAAGATACGGGGATAAAGGATCTCCCTGATGAATTCCATGATTGTTGTTGAAGTATCCTATTGTTGCTCCTTTTACCAAAACTAAGAACTTGGTTGTGGAGATGCAGTTCATAGTCAGCTTTATCCAATTCTCATTGAAACCAAACTTTTTTAAGATCCTTGCCAAAAACTCCCAAGAGACTCGATCATACACCTTATTCATATCCAATTTTAACAGCATTCCAGCCTCCTCACTTCTATCCATTGAGTGTATAACCTCATGAACCGTGACTATTCCATCCAAGATTTGCCTACCTCTAATGAAACCCCCTTGGTTAACATCAATAATGAAGGGTAAAATTGTTTTAATCCTATTAGCTAATGTTTTTGATAGGATCTTGTATAAGGTATTGCAGAGACTTATTGGTCTAAACTATGTAAAGTCTCTAGCCCCTACAGATTTAGGGATCAGTGCTAGAAAAGTGGAGTTGACATCTATAGGGATAAAATGAGTTTCTTGCACCTCCTTAATAGCTTCCACCACATCCTTGCCCACCAAATTCTAAAAATGTTGAAAGAAAGCTACTAGAAAACCATCTGGCCCTGGTGCTTTATCACCTCCCAAATAAAAAATTGCCTTTCTAATCTCCTCTTTAGTGAAAGGGCTAGAAAGATAATCATTCAAATTATCTTGTATGAGATGGGGGATATGATTAAGCATAGTCTCCATTGCTTTTGGATCTTCCTCCTCTTGAGTTCCTAAGAGATCCTTGAAGTAATTCACTACCTCCTCTCGAATATCATCAAGCTTATTGACTACTGATCCATCTTGTTTAACAACTTCCTTGATCTTGTTGCAACTTCTGTGATAGAGAGTAGAAACATGGAAAAACTTTGTATTATGGTCCCCTTCCTTCAACCATCTAATCCTAGACTTTTGTTTCCAATGAACTTCCTCACTAGCTAAGATATTATGGTATTCTACAAGAAGCTCCTTCTCTTGTTGTCTAATTTCCTCTGTGAGATTCCCTTGATTCAACTTGATCTCTAGTTCTATTAACTGCTCTTTCACTTCAGATTTCCTCTTAAAAAGGTTTCCAAACACCACTCTATTCCACACCTTAAGATTTTGCTTGATATATCTTAATTTTCCTGCTATCTGATTAAGTTTGGGTCCTAAATAAATTTTTCCACCATTCCTCAATTTTGGAGCCAAAATCCTTATGTTTCAACCACATTAATTCAAACCTAAAAGGGTTGTTGTACTTCCTTCCTTCATCTAAAATTTTCCAGATGATCGGGTTATGGTCTGACCCAATATTTGGGATTGCAGTGAGTGTGGAATCACCAAAAATGGTCAACCCCTCCTATGAAATTAACACCCTATCTAATCGAATCTAAATGAGTTGATCTCCTAATATTCTATTACTCCAAGTATAAGGTATTCTTCTGAGCTCTACATCCATCAATTCATTACCATTGACAAAGTCTCTAAAATCTTGCATTCCTTCCAAAAGGGTGGAAGATCCTCCTCTCTTGTCTGAAGGGTTTAGAGGAGTATTAAAATCTCTTACTAGAATCTAGGGTAGTCCCTTAAATGCTTCTCTCATCTAGCTCAGGTTAGACCATAACTGCCTTCTTCCAGTTGTTGTATTAGGGGTGTACACATTGGTTAGGATCTAGTTTTGCTTGTTTAGATTGTGGAAAAAAATTATAACCGACCATCTTGTACTTACAACTAACCTACCCTCAATATTTTTCTTGTCCCATAAACACAAGAGCCCTCTTGAAGCTCCTACCACTTGGCTACATTCCCAACCTACCTCTTTCCAAATTACATTATGAATCCTGTCAATTTTAATATGGTCTAGTTTTGTTTCTTGTAAAAATTTTTTTGGATATTACCTTCTAATGTTAACTTATGATATTACTTTTTAAGATAAAGGTTGGTATTTTATTTTTCTAAAATTATATAGGGGTTCAAGGTTTGCCCATTCTTGGATGAGAGAGCTCTCTTTCACGTTCGTTGTTTTGCACGTTTTGAGATTTTATCTATAGTGAGAAGTTTTGGGTTCACCATGGGTTTTTATAGATTTTCTTAAATCTAATTTAGTCTATTCAATTTTCATACACCTAAAGTTTTTGTTCTATCCTAGTGACAAAAATAAAAATAATTTTGCATAAGACAAAGTGTTAGCCTAAGTGCAATTTTGATTTATTTCTCTATATATAAGATATAAAATACAAAATTAAAAGACATTTTTTTTCAAAGGTACAAAGAAAATTTGCAAACAAAAGCTTAGCCAAATGTAAGGTTACACACAAATTTGGTATAAATGCCTAAGTAATAGAGGTAATAACGAACTAAATGATAACCTAAACTAAAGGTTCCTTGATTTCTCCTTTTTTATATATTGATATTTCTAAAAATATATGTTGGTATTAGTGTCAAGTTTCAATAAAATACCTCAAACATATATGCATGTAAACAATAGCTATCCTAGGTATGATTTTGGTTTAATGAATACTAGTCCTAGGTTTATAAGAAAGTAAGCTTTTTCTTTTCTCTTTTCTTTTTTCTTTTTAAAGCTAGGGGGCAAGAGGGATGCAACATACAAAAGCTAACCTTATGCAAGACTAAATGCAATTGGATTTTTATGCCTAGAGGAGATAAGAAAAAGAAAACTAAGCTAAGCATTCTTTATTTTCTCCTTTGGTTAAATGTCTTAAAAATTAAAATGAGAAACTAACCTAAGAGATTTTTGTATTGTATTTTAATGTGTTGTAGAACAAATTAGAAGACTATGCAAAAAACACAAAAGATAGACTATCCTAAGTAAACAAAAAATAGAGATATATAATAATAATTACATGGTCTGTAGTTGTTTTGAAATTGTTGCTTGTAGACGAATCCACTGCTTGAGAATATGCTCAACCTATGAAAACAAATAGACTAAAAGGATGACTAGGATTAAAGGGTCTATCAAAAAATAGAAATTGAAGACTTTGTTGTTGGTACAATTTCTAGGTTTTGATGCTTAATACTAAAAGCAAAATAACCTCAATATCTAAAATAAGAATGTTATATCAAATATAAGATAATGATAATATACTAAGCATGTAAAACTCATAAGAAAATTTTGCAACTACTCATAAAACTACCATTAACAAAAGCTCACGAAAATAGTAAAAATGCTATTGAATAAAGGTCTACTAATGCATGCTATGAGCAATGCACTTTCGATACATATTACAATGCTTTGTCACAAATATATAATAGTATGTGACTCTTCACTTTCCTACTCTAAGGACACATGTGCACTCTACATAATGGACACTTGTGCACATGCACACCTAACTACAAGAAACTTGTGCATTTCTTGCACATTATTACATTACATAAAATATAACTCACACTCTAATCTAAGACACTCCTAATATAAAGATGTACCCAAGGTGGTACATTAGCATGTACCAAATAATGTAATATAATCTAATAACAATCATGATCCAAAGCACATTGAAGCTCAAGCAAGAGGGGTAATTGGAGTTCAAGCACAAGTATGGTCCAAACACATTGGTACATTCTTTATTTTTTTTGCTTTTTAGATTTTGGTTGCTATGGGCAACAAATTCATGCATAGGTTATGCATATGCCATTGCAAATTCATCACAACAGATGAATAATTTATGAAACCCTAGGCATCGATAAATTTGTGACAAGATGACAAATTCACATAGATCCAATGAATTCAAAATGGGATAGGAAGGGATAGAAATTGATTATATTTTAGAAAAATATAACTCTAGTGATGCTTTTTATGCATGTAGGATCTAGACATCTTGAATTACCTGGGGGAACAAAATTACCTTCTTGAAATAAGGTCATGCTATCTAATTCCTGCTACTTGCCCAACCGAGATTTTGCTTCACACTCGGGCATGCTCGGATAAGAACGATAGCTATGATCCATTAATTATTTAGCCCTGTGGTAAAATGGTATCTAACCTAATGATCACTCTGATCTACTCTTAAGAGTGACCAATCTCTTGGTGATGAAATCCAAGTGAATATCAAACTAACCATGGAAGAACTAGGGCTCTTTAATGGTTGGTGATGAAATCCAACTCGTTTAAGAGGTTTTCCTCGCACTTGTCATGCAACGCTGCATAATGATGAAACATGCACAGTGTGTGATTTTTTTAGTTTCATAGGGTTTTATAACAAATAAAGTTCAAGATTATTCTAAGATGTAAATCTACAATGCAATTCAATTTTATTGCCTATAGATGCAATAAAAAAATACATAGAAGTAATAAACAAACAAACATATATTTTTTGCCTACAAATGCAATAAACAAACACATGGAAGCAAAAAACAAACACACATATGTTTATTACCTATAGATGCAATAAAAAAACACACAGAAGCAATAAATAAACACACATCTGTTTATTACCAACATATGCAATAAACAAACACACGAAAACAATAAAGAAACACACATATGTTTATTGCCTACACATGCAATAAACAAACACACATAAGCAATAAATAAACACACATTTATTTATTGCCTATAGATGCAATAAACAAACACACATAAGCAATAAACAAACACACATTTGTTTATTACCTACAAATGCAATAAAAAAACATACATTTGTTTATTGCCTACAGATGTAATAAACAAACACATAGAAACAACATACAAACTCACATATATTTATTGCCTACATATGCAATAAACAAACACAAAAGCATACAACAAAATAAAACAAAGAGAAACCCTAAGATGTGATTTGGAATGAAATTTTATCACCTAAATGCATCTACTATGATTCTTTTTTTAAAACCCTTAAAGTGATTGTAAAATAACTAAATACCCTAAATATTTTTTTTTGCAAAACCCTTAGAATACTTACAAAAACCCTAAAGGATCACAAAAATGATGGATCTACTAAAAAAAGCAGAAATTTCCTTTCATTTTCCTTTCAAAAATGAAAATGTAAAGCTGGGGTTTTAGGAATGACTTACCTAAAAGCCTTTTTCTACCTTCTACCAAATCTCGAGATGCATATATCCCAGACGTAGTTTTGCATTTACTCGACTACGAACAAAACCCTAATAAGCTTCAGATATCCCAAACAAATTCAATTTTTTTGCACAATGGGGATCCAAAACCTGCAAGAAAATAAACACAGATTAGTTAATAAAAAATAGCAAGGCAAATCACAAACAAAAACCCTTTGGGGTTCCCACCATGATCACCATTTTTTAAGCAAACAAGATAACACCAAAATAAATGACAATAAAAGAAACAAGCAATTGCAAAATAATGAACGTTGTATTGATTTGTGAAACCTTGATCTCCTTTATACAATATTTTTTCCAATTTGCAGGGGTTACAAAAGAATACTTATATTTTCCAGAGTACAATGTGCGAAGGGATGTAAAACCCCTTTTGTGATTCAAAATAATGGTGGTGCCAATGTTCTCCTCTACTAAAATAAATTTATCCGACGAGCTTCTATTATCCTTGTGGATCATCTTAGCTTCAATAGCTTCCAATGATTTATCTCCTGCACCTACAAATTACAAAAAAAAAAAAAGGATCAATAGCATATGAGGGACCTCCACCATGTGAGGTCTCTTTGGTATAAATGAAAATCTACTAACCCTAATGAAAATGCTTGTGAAAATATGAAATCATGCAAAAAATAGAAAACAAAAACAATCAGATTTGCCTTGCTAAAAATGCTCTTGATATGTCTGTGAGGATTTTAAAACCTTACCGAGCAAATGCAAAAAATTCGATCTATTGATCTTTGAGCTCTCACAAATTCGATGATATTTCTTCAAATATATTTTATGAATCTATTTTTTTCTCCTCTTTTTCATTTTTTCTCCCCTTATTCACAAAAGTGAATGATGTTTTATAACTTTTCGAACGGCTACAGTTAAAGTTTGGAAGTGGCATGAAAGCTAGCACTGCCAAGTGGTAAGCCATGATTGAGATTTGACTAGTGGATAGGATTTCTAAGTGGTAATATGGGATTGCAATTTGATGAATGGCTATGATTTGGCATCAATTATATATATATATATATATATATAAATGGCTAGGATTTGGTGTCTATAGCTCTAAATTTGCTTCATCAAACAAACAGCCTTCCAAATTTGGCAAATAAGTAGCCACATTTTCCTCCAAGCTCTCGATAATATTCAAGCTGACTATGTTTGGGATTCTTTTGGAGTTTTTAAAAGCTCTCTGGTTTATTTCCCACCAAATTCCCCAAAATTTATGAAGCAGTAATCAATTCTAGAACCAAACAAGGTATAGAGATTTAAACATAAGTAACCACTGTGAACAAAATTCTAAAGTAGAGTTTGAATAAACCCAATGGATCCCAAAGAAGTGGATAATATAATAAAAATGATGGTAGAGAAAGAGCATTGGAAAAAGAGGTTCAAACTCATTTCTCTACATATTCACACAGGTAACATCTATTGGGGAAGATCATCCTCCTCTTGCAAAGATTCTCTAAAGAGATATTTATTTTGAATGGCCAACCAAAAATTTTTATTAACTTTCAGAGTCAGGTGCTTAAACCATACTTTACAGGGAGGGATCTAAAGGGGAGGGTTAGAGTCAAGGAGGATATACATTAATTTGATCGAGAAGGATCCATCACACCCTCATTTTGAAATTAAAGTATCCTCAAACTCTTGCATCTTTAAAACCTGAAGTTTAAGCAAACTAGAAATAGACCTCCAAGCTAGATCTTCTCTACTATAGTTGAAGACAGACACTGAATTCCACACTCTATTACCCTAAACAAGAGTAATGAAGTCCGCCACCTTAGACCAACCAAGTCTCCTGGTAAGAGGTTCAACCAGTGCTAGGTTAGGGTCCTTCAACAAAGGAAAATCAAGAAGCCAAGAATCTTTCCAAAAGTCTATGGATCTCCAATTTCTCACAATTCATTGAGATCCTTTAACTAATTCATCTATGATTTTACACATATTCTGCCAGAAAATAGAACCCTCTCTAGGTAGTGGGTCATCCAGCAAACTTCCGAACTAGAGCATGTATTCGGTAGTAATGATTTTGGTCCACTTTGTCTCCTCTTTTTTTAGACTTTTCTAGCCCTGTTTCATAACCAGTGCTTCATTCATCAATCGAATATTTCAAAGACCCAGACCTCCCCTAGAATTTCTAGCACAAACTTGGTTCCAAGAAACTAGATGAAATTTCTTGTGATATTGGGACCCAACCCAAAGAAATACCTTCAGAATACACTCCAACTTGGAAGCAATTTTTACTAGGATTTTAAATATGGACATAAAATAAATGGAAATACTTTGGAGAACAATTTTGACCATGAGAATCTTCTCTGCTTGACTTAACAAAGTCCCCTTCCAGCTGGCTAGCCTCCTTTGTAGTCTCACCACCATCGGGTCCCATAAAATTTCTTGTATTCTTCCTAAAAATAGAGGTAGGTCCAAGTAGGTTGCAATAATTTCTACTATACCATAGCCAATAATTTTGGTGATCTTCCTCTATCTAGTTTATGGAGTATTAAAAAATATGATACTTTTAAGATAATTAATCTTCTGCCTAGCCACTTTTTCAAAAGAGATTAGAATTTTCTTCACTGCTCTAACCTGCACCATGAATGCTAAGAAGGAAAGCAACGTATTTTTAGCAAACTCGTGGTGAGAAATGGGATTAAAAAAAGAGTAAATTTAAGGTCTTCAACAACAAACTCTATTAGAATAGACCTATCGCAGGGCTTCAACCATTAGGATGAAAAGATAAGGTGATAACGGGTCTCCTTGACGAAGACCTCTAAGACTCTAGAAATAACTAGTTGAGGACCCGTTCACCAAAATTGAGAACTTTGTAAAGGAGAAATAGGCCCTAATAAACTTAATCCAATTATGGTTGAAACCAAATTTAAGCAAGACTTTAATAAAAAAGTCCCAAGATGATGGGGAGCCAAATTTTAACACAAAGAAAAAAACTCAATTTTCATTTAGAAGCATGGAAAGATTACAATCCTAAACAATGGAAGATTTTACACAGTACAGAAAAATGTAAAAGAAGCTGCAGTCTTCGTCTTTCCAGCCTGCGCAATCCCTCGAGCAACCTCTTTTTTATAATGGCAGATTCTTGCTGTAACCACCGTTCTTAACTGTCCCTGTAACCGCTGCAACGGTCCCCTGGAACTGTCGTAACGACTTTGGGTAACTGTCAAAAGTCGTTCTGTAATAGTATGCGAAAAAGTAATATGTCGCGATATCGCGACATCTCTTCAACCCGCCCTTCTCTCTCCTAGTCGGGTTGCGAAAACGTGACACTTTTCCTTTTAGTCCATTTGTCGCGATATCGCGACATTTTTCTGGCCTTGGTCATTCTTTGTCAACCTGTCGCGATATCGTGACACTTTTTTGGCTTTTGTCCTTGTTTGCCAATGTGTCGCGATATCGTGACACTTTCATTTGCTTTCTCCTCTGCTCAAAGTTTGTCGTGATATCGCGACACTGCATTTTGCTTTCGCTTCTGTTCTGAGTTCGTCGCGATATCGTGACAACTTTTATGTCGCGATATCGTGACATTGCGTTTTGCTTCCGCCTCTGTTATGAGTTCGTCGCGATAGCGCGACAACTTTTATGTCGCGATATCGTGACACTTGAGTCTTGCTTCTGTTGCGTTCTGAGTTCGTCGTGATATCGCGACAACTTTTATGTCACGATATCGCGACACTTGAGTTTTGCTTCCGCTGCGTTCTGAGTTCGTCGCGATATCGCGACAACTTTTATGTTGCGATATCGTGACACTACATTTTTGTGCTCGTCGTGGTTCAAAATACGTCGCGATATCGCAACAACTTTTATGTCGCGATATCGCGACACATTTTAACACTTAGAGTATTTTGTGTTTTATTTCACTCTTTTATTTCTTTTGTTTGCAAGATTGTTCTGCGACCATCGGATGCTCCTGCATCAGACACCCGAGGTAGATGGAGAAGTGATCCTCACTTCTGGATGGTCAGAGGAAAACCCAAGCGATCAACCTCTGATTTGGACAACCAAGTTGCATCCTCGACAGGTCGGCCCTTCCACTTGACCAAATACTTTGAATATTTTTTGTTTCGGGTACTTCTACCATCACGAGTGTCGAGTATGTCTTCAATTTCCTCTTTGGCTAGAGTAGACGCTGGAATACTCCATAAAACCGGACTTGGTGTCTCGCTGCTACTGCCTTCATGATATTTGACCAAGTCAAAAATATTAAAAATTGATGAAATATTCAGCTCACTTGGTAGATCTACTTCATAGGCATTGCCAGAATCTCGTGTACCTATGATTCTGCATGGTCCAAACAGATTTTCCCTCATGGAACTTCTAGGAATGCACAACTGGTTCTTCCGAAACAACATCCCATCTTGGATCATAAAATCCAACCACTTAGTGCGATCCACAGTAGTAGGAGACAAACATGCCGTCCATGCCTCTGCGAAATCTGGATCCGCTAGGTATAAACTCTTGAGTTCATCAAACCCAACAACTTGCACTCTCATTTCTATCAACAAATTATGCCTTCTACTCAAGGCATCTGCAACTCTATTAGATTTGCCGCTTCTATGCTTTAGAACAAAGGTATAACTCTACAGAATTCAACCCACTTCAAATGCCGCTGGTTAAGTTTACCTTGACTATTTATATCTTGCAAAGCTTGATGGTCAGTATATAAAACAAACTCTTTGGTTAGCAAATAATGTCTCCATTTCTTAAGAGCCTGAATGATAGCATAGAATTCTTGATCATAAATAGAGTTTTTCTTTCTAGCATCATTTAAATTTTCACTAAAGTATGCAACAAGTTTACCTTCTTGGCTCAATACAGCTCCAATGGCACTACCACTGGCATCACAGTCAACCTGAAACACTTTATTAAAATCTGGAAGTGCCAGAATGGGCTGTTCTATCACTTTCTTCTTCAATATGTCCATACTGGTACCTACCTTGGCAGTCCACTTAAATTCTCTCTTATCCCCTCTCATAGTTTCTATTAGGGGTGCACAAATACTGCTAAAGTCTCTAATAAACTTTCTATAGAAACTTGCAAGACCATGAAATTATCTTACCTCTGTTACATTCCTTGGAGCAGGCCATTCAATGATAGCCTTCACCTTCTCAAGATCCATTTTTAGACCCTCATCTGAGATGACAAATCCCAGGTATATCAACTCTTTACGTACAAAACTGCACTTCTTCAAATTGATCAACAATTGCTCCTCTCGCAGTTTTTCAAAAACTGTCCGAACATGCATCAAATGCTTGTCCAATGTTTTACTAAAAATTAAAATACATCCAGATAAACTATCACGAACTTTTCCAAGAAGTCTCGCAATACCTCATTCATTAGACTCATGAATGTACTGGGTGCATTAGTTAATCCAAATGGCATAACTAACCACTCATACAAACCCTCTTTGGTTTTGAAGGTTTGTCTTCCACTCGTCACCCTCTCGAACACGTATCTGATGATATCCACTCTTTAAATCAATCTTAGTGAAGTATTTAGCTCCACTCAAATAGTCCATTATATCATCCATTCTAGGTAATGGAAATACATACTTAATGGTAATCTTGTTAATGGCCCTCGAATCAGTGCACATTCTCCATTCTCCACCCTTCTTTGGTGCTAGTACTGCAGGTACTGCACAAGGACTCAAACTTGCTCTAATCAATCCCTTCCGCAAAAACTCATGAACTTGTTGGTTCAACTCTTCATTCTCTATAGGAGACATTCTATGGGCGACCTTATTGGGTAAGCTAGATCCTGGCATTAAGTCGATCTGATGACTAATCTTCCTCATTGGCGATAAACCCTCAGGCACATTGTCTGATATAATATCAGGAAATTCTATTAACAAATGTTCAACTTCTGTTGGAATGTCTATAGTATCTTCTCTCTTTATAGTAGGAATTAATGCATAACACATTGAATCTCTCTTTAGACCATCCAAAAATTTTCTGCCATCCACTAAACAAATTCTAGCATTATTGCATACCTTTTCCTCAACCTCCTTTAATGGCTTAAATTTGTGGCGCACTCCATCTTTTGTCAGGGAATAGGTATTTGCATGCCCATCATGCGCTGCACGTCTGTCAAATTGCCATGGTCTTCCCAACAACAAATGGCAAGCATCCATCGGCAAAATATCACACAGGACCTCATCCTTGTATCTTCCAATTTGAAACTTGACCAAGCATTGTTCACTGACCAATGCTCTATGGTCTTTCTGCAACCACACAATCCGGTATGGATGCAGGTGCTGTCTTATTTCTAGCTTTAACTTAATTACCATTTCCTCAGAAACCAAATTATCTGTACTACCATTATCAATAATAATATTACAGATTTTACCTGAAAATTTGCACCTCGTGCGAAATAGGCTTTTTTGCTGGTCAGGTTCCCTCTCTTCGTTCAACAAGGTTCTCCTTGTGATCATCACTTCTCCTTGCTCTGCTTCTTCGGAGTGCTCAGATTCAACACCATCCTCAACAACCATAGCTCGAGCATTTAATTCAGGCCTTCTATTCGATGCTTCTTGGTGTTGGGGACACTCATATGATCGATGCCCCTCTTCCCCACAATTGAAGCAGGTTCCACAAAATCTTCCTCTTCCATATTCGCGTCCACCTCTACCTCTTCCCCTTTGATAATCATTGTTCTAATTACGAGGACGGTATGCATTCTCCTCCTTCTGTTCCTGGTGATTGCTTGTTTCACCAGTCTTCTACGGGCCGTCATATTTACCTCCACTGGTTCTGCCACCGGTTCTTCCACCACGACCTCTTCCTCTCTGTTTACTGTCAAATCTACGGTTCAGTTTCTCTTCCACTTTCAGAGCAAACTGGTAAGCATCTTCAATGGTTCTCATTTGAACCAAACTCAATTCTTCTTGTACGCTGGTTCTTAACCCATTAATGTAACGGGCTACTCTCTCTTTATTTGCTTCTATATGGCCGGTTCTGATGGAAATTTTAAAAAATTCCTTTGTATATTCTTTAACAGACTTGCTGGACTGTCGTAAACTCTGCATTTTTCACAACAGATCTAATTCGTAATCTACCGAAATAAACTGCCATTTTAGTTTTTCAACCATTCGATCCCACCTGGTGATCTTTTCTTTTCCTCTACGATTGCGTTCCAGCTGCACTCCTTTCCACCATATGCCAGCATGGCATTTCAACTTTGTTCTTGCAAATTTTATTCGATTTGGATCTTCAACCTCCTCATATTCGAAATATTCCTCCATATCGTTAATCCAGTCAATCAACTCTTCTGGATTTAAATTTCCAGAATATGTGGATACGTCTATCTTCGGCCTTTTTCTAATTTGAGAAATGGCTTTAATCATTCGATATTCTGCAGCACTCATTGCTTCTTCTTCTTCTTCTGATGGGTCATCAACTCCGCAAGCTTCATCATCGCTCTGGTCTTCTCCTCTTGGCTCTACTCCTCTTCGTAATTCTTCCTGCAGGGCCTGCACTTGCCTCTACAATGCTTAGAAGTCTCCTTCAGGAACCACGTTCCTTCCAGCACCACAATTTCTTCGCGACGACATTCTTCTTCACTTTTTTTTTTAGAACCCTTAACCCTAGATCCTGGTGTAAGCTGCCTCACGTTCGGTGCTCTGCTTACACACTCAGAATCTTCTCGCTCTGATACCACTTGATGGGGAGCCAAATTTTAACACAAAGAAAAAAACTCAATTTTCATTTAGAAGCATGGAAAGATTACAATCCTGAACAATGGAAGATTTTACACAGTACAAAAAAATGTAAAAGAAGCCACAGTCTTCGTCTTTCCAACCTACGCAATCCTTCGAGCAACCTCTTTTTTATAATGGCAGATTCTTGCTGTAACCGCCGTTCTTAACTGTCCCTGTAACCGCTGCAACGGTCCCCTGGAACTGCCGTAACGACTTTGGGTAACTGTCAAAAGTTGTTCTGTAACAGTCCGTGAAAAAGTAACATGTTGCAATATCGCAACATCTCTTCAACCCGCCCTTCTCTCTCCTAGTAGGGTCGTGAAAATGCGACACTTTTCCTTTTAGTCCATCTGTCGCGATATCGCAACATTTTTTCGGCCTTGGTCATTCTTTGCCAACCTGTCGTGATATCGCGACACTTTTTTGGCTTTTGTCCTTGTTTGCCAATGTGTCGCAATATTGCGACACTTTCGTTTGCTTTCTCCTCTGCTCAAAGTTTGTCGCGATATCACGACACTGCGTTTTGCTTCCGCCTCTGTTCTGAGTTCGTCGCGATATCTCGACAACTTTTATGTCGCGATATCGCGACACTGCATTTTGCTTCTGCCTCTGTTATGAGTTCGTCGTGATATCGCGACAACTTTTATGTCACGATATCGCAACACTTGAGTTTTGCTTTCGCTGCGTTCTGAGTTCGTCGTGATATCATGACAACTTTTATGTCGCGATATCTTGACACTTGAGTTTTGCTTTCGCTACGTTCTGAGTTTGTCACGATATCGCGACATTGCGTTTTTGCGCTCGTCGTGGTTCAAAATACGTCGCGATATCGCGACAAATTTTATGTCGCGATATCGCGACACATTTTAACACTTAGAGTATTTTGTGTTTTATTTCACTCTTTTATTTCTTTTGTTTGCAAGATTGTTCTGCGACCACCGGATGCTCCTGCATCACAAGACACTCTATCATAAGCTTTGTTCATATCCACCTTGAGGAAGAGACCAAATATATCACTTTTTTGGACTGAGTGACTAAATTTTTGGACCACAATAACACCATCCAAAATTTACCTTCCAGCCACAAATCCACATTGACCTTTATCAATCAAAAGAGGCATAAGTGGTTTCAACTTGTTGGCCAATATTTTGGACAAAATATTATAAATAGTGTTGCATAGGTTGATTAACTGGAACTCACTGAATTTGTTAACCCATGCAAATTTAGGTAACACAAGAAATGTGGAGTTTACCTCATAAAGAATCCGATTGGAATTTTTGACAACTCTCATCGCTTCACATACCTCATTTCCCACTATGTGTTATAATTTCTATCAAAATAAATCAAGAAAACCATCTGGTTCAGGGAATTTTAAAGCTTCCATTTCAAAGGTAGCAGATTTTGTCTCTTCATACGAAAAGGGAGTTTCAAGGCTTGGGTTCATTTCTCTCAAGACCAGTGTGGAAATAGCTCTTAGAAGAATTTTTTTAGCCTCCTTATCTCTGCAATCTCTAAAGCCTAATAAGGTACCAAAAAAGGAGATTGTCTCATCTCTAATGTCATGCATATCCTCTGTTCTAGAGCTGTCCTCTCTAATAACTTCACAAATTCGGTTGGAGCTCTTAAACCTCAGTGTTGAGATGTGGATGTACTTAGTATTTCGGACACATTCTTTAAGCCAAAGAGCCCTAGATTTCTACTTTCACAAAAATTACTTCCTATCTAGAGTATTGTGTAAATCTATTAACAAAACCTTCTCCCTGCACTTAGAGTCAGTTGAGAGACCTTCAAATTCCACAACAGAGTCCAACTCTTTTAGTTGGCTTTAAGAGCATCTTTCTTTTTACGAATGTCACCAAAAACATTTTTTTCCAAAGTTTCAGCCAACCGTTAACCAATTTAAGTCTATTAGAAAATTTAATCATACCTTTCGCAAAAATGAACTCTAACCACCATTCCCTGACCTTAGCTTCTAGCTCCAGAAGAGAGCACCACATAGCCTCAAACTAGAATGGCCTAGGAAAGAATTCATATTGCTAGGGAGTTTCAAGCCAAAGCAGATTGTGGTTCAATATCACTTTAGGCAAGGAACTTAAAGAAGCATCACCAAACAAGGGAAGAATTTGTTTGGAGATGAACACTCTGTCCAATTTGATAAGGATGACCTAATCCCCTAAATGCCTATTGCTCCAAGTGAACCTAGAACCTTTCAAATCCAAGTCCATAAGCTCACATTGATTAAAAAATCAACAAAATCTTACAAACTTCTTTCACAAGAATAGTTGCCACATTTTTTATTTGAAGGGTACAACTGGAAGTTAAAATATTTGACCGACACCCAAGCTTCCTCTTTGAAAATTTCCCTCATCTCAATCAATGAGGACCAAAAATATCTCCTATAAGGGCTTGAATTCGGAGTATAGACATTTAACATGACCCATCTACGATTAGAAGTTTTACAAAAAAGTAAGATACTAATGACTCTATTCGAAGAGGAAATAATGTACCCATCCACCTTTGATAGGTCCTATAAGCAAAACAATCCCCTAGAATATCCATTAGTAGGGATGGTAGCAAAAACAACATGTTTCCATATAGAATTTCCAACAGCTTCAATATTATTGGCCTTAATTTTGGACTCCTGAATAAAAATAATATTCGAAGAAGCATCTTTTATAAAGGATGAAATTAAACATATTTTGGAGGATCCATTCAATCCTCTAATATTTCAAGATAGGAATTTCATTTTTGGAATTTGGGATCGGGTTTTTTCTCGCCCACCATCAACTAGAAAGAGCGTTTGAATACATCCAATTTTAATTGTTTGACACCTTCTTCTCTGATTTTTTCCACCTTAAAAAGGGCATGATATCTGTTTCCAATATTGAATTCAACTTCCTTATTTCTCAGAGTTTTTTTAGTGGGTTTTCCCACTTTTCTTTCTATTCCCACATTAATGTGACCCTTACAGTGACTTCTAGTTTTAGGATCAGAAGAGTTTTTTTCATCATAGGTTTAGAGGGAGTAGACTACTTGATTTTGATTGCAAAATTTGTTGGACCACTGGTTTCCCTAAATCAAAGCATTCAAAGGAATTGAAGAGGATCAAGTCTTTTGGACTTACCTCTTTTATCACAAGGTTTGGAAGATAGTTGGATTTTGTCTCTGGAGTCCTTGAGAGATCCTCTTGGATAAGCTTCTGTACTGACCTCTTTCGACCATCCTCAACTTCTTCCATTGGGCCATTTTTAGATGGGTCCAAAGGAAGGGGAGAATTCCCAGAGTTTGGGACCTCAATCTCTTTATCGATGATAGATATTTCTATCTCTATTATAGATTGTTTTTGAATCCACATTTTTATTTTTCCTTTTGCTTTTAAGGCCACAGGTTCATGTTGGTTAAGATAGTGATTTGAGGTATTCTCACATTTTCCATAAAGCTAGCACATTACTGGCTTGTTATTATATTACATTGATTAGCTCCAAGAGCCTAGCTCAGAATTTAGCTCAATAGAGTTAGGAAGGTCGACCTCAAGATTAGTCATCATCCTGGTGAAGACCATACAAGTTTTTACCATTGTCATTGCATCGATGGATACTAGATCACCTATATCTTTTGTAATACCTTTGAGAACATCATGGTATGAGTAATGCATAGACAACCCAAGTAATTTAAACCTAGATAGGAACCAAGTTAACCTTCTATATGTGGGGATTGAAATATTTTCTCCATTTATAGAGGAACATGCCCCTCTTACCAAAAATCTAGGGCCCCCCTTCTAGAATATGCATGGAGTCCTCTTCACAACTGAGTTTGATAAGAAAAAAGGACTTGGATATTGCCACATTATCTGTGGAGGCTAGCAGCTTCCATTTAGTCATGATCCATTTTGGAATAGAGTCCATATCTAGTTTTTTTCCTTGAAATATGCTAATCAAGTTCCAAGAACACTCTTTTTTGGTTATATTGAGGATATCACTCGAAATCCACTGTTTATGAGACTTTGGAAAAGATCAAATTGAACATGTTTCCCACCTACATAACTTGAATTTTCCATCACTTTGGCAAAGGAAATAGCCAAATTCACGTGACTCCCACCATGCTGACTCACTTGATCTTAGGATGACGTTTGGTTTTTGTTATTCTTGCTAATTCATTCCAATAGGGTATGGATCCCATATTTAAACTTTCCAAGATCCCAATCGTGATATTTGACGGGGACCAAGGGTCCTTTGAGCTCAAAATGGATTCCATCGACAACTATCAGCTTCTCCATAAGTGGATCTCCATATCCAAACCTGCAATTGACCACCTCGATCAACCTATCATCTTGCTCCACTGCTCTCTCGCTCTCACTCATTTTCAAAATTTCCAACCAAAAAACTCTTTTGCAATGAAGAAAATTCTTAGAATAATAGCTCAATCATTACGTCTGCTCATATCTAAAATATGATTTTTTTTAATTCACTTACCACCATTTTAACTCTTATTGGTCCATGATCTAAATCAATCCTCGTCCACATATTAATTTTCGTATAAGTATTTTCATCTAGCCAATAATCTAAGAGTATACATTTATTTGATTTTTTTGCTATTAGGTTCTAGTCTTACCTGTTGTTGGTCCATCTACAATTATCTTCTTCAAACTCAACCTGTCATAGATTATTGTTTTGGATAAAAGTTGAGAAATCTCTCATACTTTGGGTTAATTTTTTAATTTCCCCAAAATTATCATCTAGCTTGGTTATGACATTAAATATCCTATGATCATGAATTAGATTTCTTGGTCTTTACTTCTTATAAAGGCTTCAATATCACTCCATGCTTATAATCTACCTAACTTGTAGGTCCATAGACTTTGATAAGGATGAAATAAATATTTGCAAAGTAGCATGTGACTACAAATACTATCCAATACCTACTTTTACGAATGGTTACATAGGAGGTTCTAATACGATTTAAACATGTTAGAATTTCCATCTCTCACTCTTTTAGAATCCACACATACTATTCACATCTTGCCCATACTCCTTTCATAGTTTTGGAAACTTCTTCATTTGTCATTTTAATTTCTTGGATACAAAGAATATCAAACTTTTTATTTATATAGAGGTCCTTGATACACCTATGCTTTGAGGGGGTATTAACACCCCTTATATTCCATGAGATGGTAATCATGTGTCATTAAGGGCTTCTAGTCCCACTTGTGAATTATCAATATCATTTTGTTGTTGGTAGAGAGAAGTTCAACCAACTTATTTTATGTTCCTTTCTCTATGTTTGCTCTTACTTCCCTAGATCTTGCATGATAATTTGAGGGTTTTCCTCTTTTTGCCTTACCTACATCAAGAGTAGATCTTTTTGCTTTTAACTTGTTTTGCTCATTTTTTGGGCTTTCCTTATTAATGGTAGAGATATTAACATCTAACACTGCATTTTATCTACCATTTTTTTCTTCTGAATGGTGCATGGTACTTCAAGAAAATCTTCAAAAAATGATTAGACATTTTTTTTAGGTTTATCAAGAATGACTTCCCTAAATCATGACCATAGTGAATAGATGGTTACTTGTTAATATTATAAACCTATTGTATAGTGTCCTGTACGCTTTGATATGCTTTTTCTTTATAGGCTAAAAACTCAAAATAATTGGTATTTCTTCTAATATCCTTCCTCACTAGTCTTCATTGTTTATTTACTTTTATTTATCTATATATATTTTTTGAAGTTAAAAACCATGCTCCTCCATATCCATATGTAAGTATCTCTTGTAGTTTTCTACATATGTTTCTACTAGACTCTTCTTAGGGCACAATCTCTCAATATGCCCCACCTCATCACATCTTCTCAATTTAAAAGATATGTTTTCATATGGTTTGAGTTCACAACTTACCCCATACTTAAAAATTATTGATTTTGGTAAATGTTTACTTATATCAATCATGACCAAAATTTAGGCATAAATAGTGAAGAATCCAGCTTTTATTTGAAATCAAAAGGAATTATCCTAGAGTGTTGCTTATTACCTTGAAGGTATCCATTTTCTAAAATTCAAAAGGTAACCCATACATCTTAACCTAGACTGGTACTAGGGATAAATTTACATTTTCAGGTGCAAAGTCTTCATACTAGCGGGTAAGGAAGAGTCATGCTTTTCCCGTAAACCAAGGATCTCCTTTCAAGATTCTATCTCTTTCCTCCTTTGAATAAAAATTGGCTAGGAAGAAACCTTTCGGAATAAAGGATAAACTCATTAGAAACTTCTAGCCCTTATCAATCTATTTTCTCAAGGTCAAAGCCCCTAGCCATTACCTATTAAATTTACCAAGGCAATGAAGATCAATGCTCTAAGAGGCTCTCACTAGCCTTTACTACTAGATATGATGCTAAACATTTAACTATAAATCAATCAATGTAAATGAAAATAAAACTCAAAATCTACTAAAATTTACTCGAATATCTTATACTGATTATAATATTTGATAGAAAACCTATAAAAATTTGAATGCAAAATTTCTAAGATAAAGAAGGGAAACAAATTTAGCTGAAAAAATTTGTGTCCAAACAAAATGTGTTGCCTCACTGAAGCCCTAGCCCTCCATTGCTCCTCCCATCATCTAAACCTTGGTTGATAGATATCTGCAATTTTGTTTTTGACTTGAAAAATCATCATTGCCCTTATTTCATATGGCTGACTTCACAAGGTCATATCTTCCTCAATATTGCCCGGTTTCCTTCATATGACTAGTCATTATAAAGCTCTTCAAATTCTACACAAACTAATCTAAGGATTAGCTGAATTGGACAATCCCTTGCAAAGATATGGCTCCTAAACAATAAATGTTTTTTAAACAAAATTCTAATGCTACTCTAGTTAAAAACGATTATTTTCACATTGTCATATCTCCCTCAATATTGCCTAGATTCTTTCCAAAACCACTCCTTTCAAAGTTTTTCAAAATCTGCACAAAATGACACAAGAATTGTTTGACTTGAATAATTCTATTCAAAGCTATGGATCCTAAAAAAATATTATTTTTTTGAAAAAAATTACCCTTAGCTTTGTTGATTCATAATTTCTATGGTCCAATATCTTATAAAAAATCATTATATATTTTAAAATAATAATTTTTTAGTAGCACAAAAATTGTCTCAATCTAACAACTTTATGCAAAAATATGGCTCCTAAAAGATTATAATTTACGATGGCTATGCCGATTCATAATTTCCATTGACCAATAATTTTAAATTATTATTATACATTTTAAATAATATTTTTAAATATTTATATTATATTATTATTTTGGTAATTATATATATATAAATTCGCTTACATATACTACTACTCATCATAGTTTAAACCTGAACTCGTGAAAGAAAGCCTAAAACCCACGACTATAAAAGACAAATATTTTAACATTAACCAAAAAAACAACTTATGCATTGACGTCATTGCTCTATCATTCAATTATTATCTTAATAAAAAAATATAAAAATAATATTAAAAACACATTTAATTATTTATTTAAATTCACATTGCTTATGTACTCCAGATGTTTTTTTGTTATCAAGGTTTGAATTTAAATCTCTTGAAAAAATTTATACAACAGTTGAATAGCCATAATTAGGATCTCCTCAAGGTTTCTATGTTAAATGTGACTTCACCCTAGAATTCCAACAAATGACAAAGGTGCTCCAACTCCATGTGCATCTTTTAAGCTTGTATTAAAATATGTAAATTCATACAAGAGGATAGTCATCATCACGATCTCCTCAAGGTTTCTATGTTACATGGGACATCACCCTAGAATTCCAACAAATGACAAAGATGCTCTAACTCCATATACACCTTTTAAGCTTGTATTAAAATCTGTAAATTCATAGGAGAGGGATCTCCTCATGATTTCTATGTTACATGGGACATCACCCTAGAATTCCAACAAATGACAAAGGTGCTCTAGTTCCATGTGCACCTTTTAAGCTTTTATTAATATCTATAAATTTAGAGGAGAGGAGACATAACATCTTTCCTTTCAAACTCATGATGTTTTTTTAATATTTTCTTATTTTTACAATTTCATTAAAAAAAGATATTTCAATTCCAACCATGTCTCAAGCTTTAAGTTTGTGTCGTTCTAAGGAGTCAGCCAAAGTGGTCTTCTCTCTATATATATTAGTCGTTAAAAAATAATTACATGAATTAAAAACATCACATTGAAAGGAAGAGGCAAAGAGTAAAATTATTGACATTTTTCAATGAGTTTACACAGACTTTTATGATGGGTCCCGATCCCTTCATATTAAGTGGGGTTTGAACCTGTAAGCTTGCAGCTTGAAATTATTGACATTATATCTAATAGTTAATGATTTTTTGAATTTTTTTGAGCTCATATTTATAATTGAGAGTTAATAATGATGTTCATAAATGACTTAATAATACATTTCTAGGTTGGGATGAACACAATTCAATTTTTAGTTTTTTCACTAGTAATATTGATTTTCTAAAACAATTTAAATGAAAATATACTAAGCTATTAATACTTTGCTAGATTCGAGCAAAACTTTAGTTTTCAATTGTATGTATAATCAAGGCTTTGACTCTTCTTTGAAAGGTCCAAAATTCAAACCACAACGTGGGTGAGTGTGTGAGGGGTGTGTGTATGATTGTACATAACAACAACAAAAAATTAATTTTACAAAATATTTCTTAGTTTTAAAGAATTTACAAAATGTTTCTTGGTTTTAAAAGACTAAGAAAATCATTTTTAAATAAAAAATCAAATCATAATATTAAAAAAAAAAAAAAAAAAATATTGAATGTATGTTTTTGCATTGTTATACATCATATTACTAGAACCTTGTATCTAATATGTCATTGATAATTAAGTTTAACTAGTCATTACCATATTAAGGGAGGTACAATTTAATAATTAATTTATCTTATGATAATATGCTAATAATATAAATATTACAAATCATCAAGGACAATTTCCTTAAGTACATTGAGATGATCCACAATCCTAACACCATATTTGATATTTAATTTATACCATAATATGCTAATAGTATGAATATTACATATCATTAAAGATAATGTCCTTGAGTACCTTGTGATGATCCACAATTCTAACACCATATTTCATCGTCGAATCATAAAATTCACAAGAGATTTTTTATTTTATAGCAATTTAAGTTTTTTCCTAAAGATCCTTAGTTGTGGTGGAACTTGTTTATGATTATCAAAATCAAACACATTAAGGCAAATCAAAGATCTTTTATCTATTTTTTTTGTTGTTTTTTTAATAAATACATTACTATGAAGCAACCTACAATCTTAGATTTATGTGAGGTTCATAACATTGGAGATTGAGATAAATGTTAATGAAAATAAATATTAAACATTGTTTCTAGCTTAAGAAATCTAACGAGGACTTACCTAGAATTATTATGACATGGCCAAGTTAAAGAGATCTCCAAACAAGGTTTTAAGAAATTTAATGATTATAAATGCTACCTCTAATCACCCAATATCTTTCTTAAACAATTATAAATTAGTACAAGTTTATTTTAACATCGAGTTTATGTACATTGAAAAGTTGATTCCCTATATTTTTGACATGTCTTATCATATATTTAGCACCTGAAGTCTTTTGGTACTTGCTCATGTATTTTTAAGTCCTTAATTTATATTATGACATATATAGTGTGGTGGAAGTGACAATTCAATTTTTAAGGTAGCCAAGAGCAAGTGTGAGTCTCACATTTACTTGTTTGAAAAAGCAAGTATTGCGAGTGCAAGGAACATACCTCAACTTTTCTTGTTCCAAATATTTGGAAAAATTAAAAAAATAAAGGATTCCTTTGAGGAAAAGCTAGGTAGCAAAGGCAAGAAAGTCAATTTTGAAAGTCCTAATTGGAACTAAGGATGCCTTAACTAAAAGTATGAATGTCCTAATTGGGGATAAGAAGAAGATCAAATCTATGCCAAATATTATCCAAGTTGCAAATGTTACATTTGAAGTGATGATCAAGGGTGAGATGATGGAGCATGACATAAAAATTCTTAAAAGTAGGGTTAATAATTTTTTTCAATGAATATTGAACTCAAATTACCTCATGATTTTTTTCTAAAATTATTTTTTCTCATCTTATCTAATTTGGAAACTAGGGAAAAAATAATGGGTGGTGGCCTATGGTTTAGGAGGAGAGACACATTATATCTAAAACCATGGAGTGCAATTTTTTTGTGGAGACAAAAAGTATCAAAAACCTTCCAAAGCAGGTTACGCTTTTTGGACTTCTATGTCAACTTATCAATGAGGAGGTTTTGAAGAATATTGACAATACTCTTAAAATGAGTTCATCCAAGAGGTACCATCTACTAAGAATTGAGGCATGTTGTATACAGGGATATTCAAAACCTTTTCCACATTCTATTAATATTAATTTTGAATCAAGATAATGGGATCATTAAGTGGATTATGAAAACATTGCATTCCCTTGTTCTAAATGTTATGAATTTGAACACATGATGAGAGATTTTAAAGTGAAGATAATCGAGAAAGTAACGATTTTTTTGGGCATGAGACAAACTTCAATATGAAGCAAGGAGACCATATCATAGTAGAAAGGGTAAAGTAGATTTTAACATCCGCAAGGCTAGAGGTCATATGAGACGAACCTCATGGAGAATGTTATTTACCTAATATATAATTATCCAACGATATTTTGGTTGCCGAAGCATGGTGTACAACTCTACACCCCCCAAGATTTGAACCTTGGACCTCTATTCAAAGTTCCAATGTTTCCACCGTTAGAAGATGGATCATATTGATATTTTTTCACTCCCAAGAAATGGTAAAGAGAGCCTCTTTGGATCATCAAATGACATAGGCCACTATGGTTTACTTTGATCAACCATTATAAGAAACAAACAAGAACACGAGGTATGAGGAACTACAATGCACACGTTCAAATTTAGAAGGAATTAAAGGTGCAAAGGAAGATGGGGAGGATAAAATTAAAGCATAGTAGATGAAAGAGGTTAAGATTAATTCAAGTAAATCATATTTGTTTTCCTCAAGTAGAATAAAATTCTCTCCTTGTAATTAAAAATGAAAGTAGTGTGGAGCTTATCCATTGCAATTTAGAGTTTCAAGAGTAGCATAATAAAGAAATGAAAGTGGAGGATATCCATGGAAATTTAGGGTTTATAAGGTAGCTTAAGAAAGTAAATACTATCAAGGAGCATCCTTAAACTTTAGATTTTTTAGGACAACATTTAGGGTTTTTAGAGCAGCATTAGAAAGTAATTATTATATAGGATTATCCTTGCACTTTTAGCTTTTTGGGACAACATAAAGAAGAAAGTGTTGGTGAGGCTATTCCTTCCACTTTAGATTCTCTAGGGCAATAAAAACCTTTAGAAGATAAGTCTCATAATGAACAACATGGAAAAATAGAAGATACTAATGAAGATGAAAGTATTGGTGGGAATTGAAAAAGGAGAGGAAGACCCTCAAAGCAAGAACAAAAAGAAAAGGAGACTTAGAGGGATATCAATTTGGGAAACCAAAAACAAATATTGTACGTGAAATTAAGAAGTGGGGCTAATACCATAAATAAAAATAAAAATAACGATGAAAATGGTATTGTGGAATATTAGGGGTATGAATAAGACCTCTAAAAAAGAGTTATTAAGGAATTAATAGGTTGTTATGGTCCATAGTTTATTTTAATACAAGAAATAAAATTAAGTAGTGAGGAGTGGAAGGATGTATTAAAAAATATTTGCAAGATGAAGGATTTTCTTGTAGTATCTTCTATAAGATCTTCCAAAGGCATTGCAACAATATGGAACAAACACAAATGGGATGGATAATTGCTAGAAGGAAAAAGTAATTGGGTTCGAGGTCTATTCTATAGAAAAGAAAATATTAAAGTTGGGGTTATAAATGTAAATAATCCAAACCATAATTACTCCTCGTGAAAGATGTTGGAAGGCCTTAACAAATTTTTGTCAAGTACAATGATAATTCACAATTGTGGTTTATGGCCTCTTGGAGGACTGCAACACAATTCTATCTCCTTCGGAAGAGAAAAGTGGTATGTTAGAAATGCAAAATAAATTTGAACATTATGATTAGCCTTTGCATTGGTGTGATAGAAGTATATATACATGTGTAATAAAGAAGGTATGAGGTTGGGAGTTACAACTACTTTGAACTTTTCATAATATTTGCAACCATAAGGTGAAAATGTTAGCATACCATAATATTCACAATGTTGCCCCCTTATTACATCAATGTTTAAAGTACATATAATATATATTTTTTACTTTTCAAACTTTACACGTGCAAGAGACTATCAAAATGTTTGCATGTTGCTCGTTTATGGGACAAAAATGGAGTTGTATGCTATGTTATTGAACATATCCGTGTATGAAATAACACTGAGCCTCAATTGTGAACAAGCTTCATAACTCATTAATTGTCGCAACTTAATATCATTGGTTTCTTTTGTGGAATGCCCATTCTTGATAAAATGTAATAACCATATCTCCTCGCATACAATTCCTACAACACAATATTTAACCTCGATGAAAAACAAACAACAACTATATGCTAATAGTATGAATATTACATATCTTTAAATTTGTATATTGTAATAATTATAAACCTTTTTTAAAACTTATATTTTACTTTTAAAAATTTATAAAAAACTCATATTTTACTCTAAAAATTTTATCCTAAAGACTTAACTGCTTAATTAAAGGTTTATAAAGGTTTCACTTCATTTTTTTTTTTTTTTTTACGATTGAGTGTTTCTCCTATTGACTTCATCTATAGGATATACTAGACAAAGATTTATAAAAGTTTCCTATCTTTACCAAAAACAAAGGTTTTATTATCTTTAATTATTTTGAAAAATAAATATAAGTAATTATTATTATTTTTATTATATTTTTTAAGTATAAATTCAATTTTAAAACTATTTCTAAATTATCAAAGAATTTGTTGAAAAAGCCTCTCACCCATAATTACACTTTTAACCAAACCTTTGGAGATTTCAATGCAAAGACAACAAATAAGCAAGCTAACATTCGAGAAGGTAGCGAAGATATTGAGATTAATCCTCTTTGGATGCCATAAGAGGAAAATCAGCAGTGGACCAGGACTTCATAAGATGAGCATGGGGCTATCACGCAATATGGAGAAGATTTGTTAGGCCTTGCTGCATACACAACTTGACTATTTGCAATGGGATGAACAAATGGAAAAATTTAGGAAAATATACATGCAAAACATATAAGGGCCAAAGTGTAATAGACTATGTAATATGCTCAAAAAATTACATACCAAAAATAGAGGAGCTAGAAGTGGAAGATTCTCCAGTGGAACTTAATTCAGATCACAACCCAATTGTTATGAAACTTTGAATGCATGAAGACAAACCAAGGGAACAACACTTGCAATGCAATCAAAATAAATACTTTCACAAGGGAAACATTCTCTTAACAGATGAAAATCAACAAAATTTTAGAGCAGTATTAATTAATAAGTTACAGGAAAGGGAAGAACCACCTCACAGTAGCAGAGATTACAGTAAGAGTGAATGGTTAATGCACGTTATCCAAGAAGCTCTAAATAAATGCAAGAGAGCTAAACCTAAAAAGAACAAAAGGAATAGCTTCCCAACCAACCCATGGTTCGATGAAGATTGCAAAAAAGTGCGAAGATTACTAAAGGAACCAACGGGTAAAACAAGAGCAAACAAAAAAGCGTATAAGAAACTTGTAAGGGCAAAAAAAGAAGAATACACTAGAACGAGGAAATAATTGATTCACTTAGGGAAGCATGAACCAAAGAAAATTTGGAAGGAACTGAGCGTGAAAAGGATGCAAACTAAAAATAACATAACAGTTAATCAGTGGTTGGAGTATTCAAAACAATTATACCAGCATAGTAACTAGCTGGAGACATCCCCTACTATCATTGTTAAGAAAAAACTTTTCACAAATGAAGATATTATTCAAGGGATAAAAAAGGTAGCAACTGGTAAAGCTTGTGATATAGACAATCTTCAGGCGCATATAAAATGAGGGGTAGGTATTTTGGCATCATAAATCAAAGAAATTTTCAATGAGGTCATACAAAATTGGCTTTTCTACCGAGTGGAAAACTAGCTTGACCATTCCTTTGTTTAAAAGTGGATATTTCAATAATCCCTCAAACTATCATGATTAAACCTCTCTTTGCAAAGTTGTTTGGGAGTATAAAAGAGCGTAGGATCAGCATATGGGCAGAAGAAAAGGGAAAGAGAGCAAAGGGGCAAGCAGGTTTTAGGCCCAAGCAGTCAACTATTGATCCTTGTATCACGCTCAGACACAGTGGAAAAAATATGGGATAAAAAAGAGGAGGCTTTTTGTTGTTTTGTAGACTTTAAAAAGGTATTTGACACAGTGCCAAGGAAAAAATTATGGAGCAAAATGGAAGAGCTAGAGATTCCAATTCACTACAGGGCAGTAGTTCACAGACTATATGAGCATGTAAAGGCTAGAATCAAAACATACGAAGGGTTATCTGAATATTTTGATAGTGACACAGGTGTCAAACAAGGTTGCCCTCTATCTCTGATCTTATTCGGGTTGTACATTGACAAGTTAGAAGAATGGATAAACAAATTTGGAGAGGGTGTGCACTTAGCCAAATATGTGGTAAAAATCCTCATGTATGCAGACGATGTAATTCTTGTGGCCAAAATAACCAAAGACCTATAAGATCACCTTCGAGCTCTAGAACTCTTTTGTAAAGAAGTTGGGATGCAGGTGAATACGAGCAAAACAAAAATTATGATTTTTTCAGCAAAAAAGAAAAAACAACAGCTCAAATTTTAGTTTGCAGGAGAACCGCTTGAGGTAGTAGTAGAATACAAATACTTGGGCATAGACTTTAATGACAAATTCAATTTGAATACATGTACGATGAAAAGAACTCAAAGTGGCTGGAGAGCAATATATGCATTCAAAACAGGTGTAAGAAAATTGAGTTGTGGGACTGGAAGACCACCAAGGTCTTATTTGGCCTACTTGTTACATCGATTTTGTTGTATTGTTGCGAGGTGTGGGCTAGTGGCACAAAAAATACAAAATGGAGGCAAATAAAAAGGATTCAAAAATATCTAATCATAAATTTTCTCAAAATTAAGGCCACAACCCCTTATGAAATTATTCTAGCTGAAACTGGCATGTTCCCTTTAGAAGCAATTGTGATGACCAAGCTCTTATGTTACTTGAAAAAACAAAAACTATGAAAAACGTCAGCTGGCCTAAGGCAGCTAGGATGAAGAGTTGCATAGGCAAAAAAATACATGGATGAAACAAAATCAGAAATGGATGAAACGTTGGGAAATCAACATAAATGAATGCCCCAATGTCAACAAAGACATAAAAATTATGTGAATGAAAAGTTTAGAAGTGGAATGTGGAAAAATGCAAGCAAGAAAAGACAATATTATATTGCAAAGCTTAACCCAACGTATTACCACAAGGAAAATACGTATATACGTGCTGAAATCAAGTGGAAGGAAAAAATCATCATTAGGACTAGCTCTCATAGGCTTAGATGTGAAACATGGAGATGGACAACGCCCAAAGAACAATGGGGAGAAAGAATATGTACTCTATGTAGCACAGGGGTAATAGAGATAGAGGAACACTTCATCTATCAATGTTCGAGTTTTTCAAATATCCATGGCAAATACAAAGAAACACTTGGAAACGGGTCTATGGCAGAGTTATTTGAAGACAGTAAAATAAAAAAAGTTGAGGAATTGCTAAACCAAATCAACAGGAGAAGAAACAACCTTCTCAAAAATATTAAGAATCATATGCTATGATTTAAATAGTTGTACTTCCATATTTAAGATCCCATAGACCATATTGGAATCTCGCGAACGTAATTAAAATCTTTCTTATCTTATCCTATCTCTTTTCCCAACTGTTAAATGTTGATCATTTCTTGGAACACCAACGACCAAAACCCTACATTCAATTTTAATAAAAAAAATTATATAAAAAAGATGTTATATTATATTAAGCTTAAAAACATAAAAACATTCCCTACCCTAACAACGCAACAAAACCGTTTGCAATAGTTGAAATGTGAACATAAGAGACGGCAATAGTTGAAATGTGAACATAAGAGACGACTTGTGGCATGGGCATGGTGCCTCCAATTCTGCCTAATTTTTTTTAGTAAAGCATTATAATTTAGGTAATTGGGTTCACATTCTTTTGGCCGGACTCGAGAACGATTGCGTTTTAATGAGGAGAGCGGAGCGGACGCATTATCGTGATTTGAATTGGACAAATTCTCGCTAGGGAAGATAGAGAAGTCTAGCGAAAGGGACTAAAGCGGGCGTGTCGTCCGGCGAAATTTGGTCTCTGCAAAAACCGTTTAGTTAAATCATTAAAAAATCTGCAGATTTGATTTACCGCCGGACGGTTTACATTCGTTCTGAGAAACCAATCAATCAATCTGCTGTTGCATGCCTCAAGTTACGTATGCGTTATGCAATGCCCTCTGAATTTTACCAGAACCCTCTACGGAACCGGTAACATTTAAATATCCGAATGTTTTATTCTGTAAATGAATATCATTTACACCGTGAATTTCATTCTAGAAATTAGATCTTAGAAGAAACTTGTTTCAATAAATGTTTCATTCTGTAAATATTCCAAGAATTGTTTCATTGTTTAAATATTCATTTACAAGTAAATATTCAATTAAACCTTGAATTTCATTCTAGAAATTAAATCTTAGAAGAAACTGTTCAATAAATGTTTCATTCTTTAAATATTTTAAGAAATGTTTCATTGTTTAAATATTTTAAGAAATGTTCGTGAATTTCATTCTAGAAGTTAAATCTTAGAAGAAACTGTTTCAATAAATGTTTCATTCTCTAAATATTTCATTCGCTATGGACCATATACCATCACCAAGAAGGTGAGAGAAAATGGATTTGAGTTGAATCTTTTATCTTATTTTGGTTTGCATCCAATCTTCAATGTTGAACTTTTTAGGCCCTATCATCCACCTTTGTTGGACACTTCCATAGTAGCAGAACAGTTGGACATTGAAGACTGAATTTAGATAACCTAGCACCGGTAGAGGAGGATCAAATTGTTGACACATGCACCAAGACCACTAGAAGGCAGTCCACTTAGATGTACAAAGTGGTCAAGGCAGGACAACGTGGGCACCAGAGGGAATGGCTCACAAAAAAAGATAAAGAAACAATTTCCACACTTGATGTCAAAAGTTGATGCAAGGAGAACCATTGCTTTCAATGGGGGATGAATGATACAGACATGTGACCCTATTGCAGTATGGCTTTATGCTCAAAAATGCCTGAAAATCTTTTTCTTGATCCTAATCGTAATCTTACTGTAGCAATAACTTTGTGCTTGGGACTCCATTTTGATCCATTCAAGAAGCATTGGAAAGATTAGAGAGATAAAAACAATTTTCACAATTGCCAACAACTTTGTGGAAAAAATGCTCCGAAGGCAATAAAAAATGCAAAACAAAAATGCATACTAAAAATAGTAATTTTCTTTTTCTTAGGTTTTTGTATCCAAAATGCATCTCTAGCAATGTTACACATTAGTAGAAGACAAATCACAAAAGGTCAAGTCATGTGTATGTAATTTTTATTTAATATATACTTTGTAACTCATGGAAGATGAACCATTGCATTTCTATATCAGTGACCTTACATATTCAATACGGTGGATTTCCAACACACCAATTCTTGTATAAAAAGAGATGCACCCCTGACTGTAAAAAGCATGAGTAATGGATGAAATGTTATAGCCTCACATATCTTCTCAAAGATTGCTTGCATTGTACTCTATTTTTTGAGCAATAAAATCATTCTACTATTTTGCTTATATATATATATATATGTGTGTGTGTGTTCTGATTTGTTATACACTTATTTTTTAATTGCACTCTTTCATGATCTTCTTTAACTCGAAATTCTGAGTTTCAGATCAGTCAAAATTTTGAGTGGAGGATCAACTGTATCCACAACATTAGATTAATAGAGGAATACACAATTAAAAAAATCAAATTTTAGATTTAAAAAGCAATGACAAGCCCATCTTGTATTACATCATCACCACATAGTCATATTATTTCAGCTTTTCTATTATGCATGTATCGTTTGGCAAGATTTGAACCTAGATCTCCTCCTTGAAAGTCAAGGAATCTAACCAGTTGTGCTAATGCCATTTGATATAAGAAGCATCTTCTTACCAATGACAATATCCTATTTAAAATTTATATTTGTGTAAACATTTTTGAGTTGTATGTTTTTTCTTTTAATATTTAAAAAATATATGCTTTTTATAACATTGTATCCATATTAGGAGATCTTTGAAAATTTTTTGTATCCATGTCTGATATGGTATCCGTTTCCATGCAACATGGCATTAAAAGCTTGTCATGTGACTTGTTTGGCTAGAGATACCATGGGGATGAAAAATCACAATTGTTTTGACTAGACATGTGTTTAGAGAGATCGACTAGACAGGTGCTAGAGAGATTATGGTCGTGAATATTAGTGTACCTTTTATGCCTTTTCAAAATATATGTTGGAAGAACTTGATGTTCCCCTTTTAGGGTTATCATTTGAGCTGCAAGTGTTTGGGATAAATTTTCTTCTTGCATTTTACTAGGGCAAGCAATAGTATTGAGGACCTCTGAAGAAAGGAATAGGTGTGTAGTATGTGACAGTTGAAATATTTTGGTAGGGAAATGACATGATGTAGCATTTACTTCTATAAAAATGTACGAGTTTGCTGAGTGCATCTGATTGACAGATCCAAAGGGGAAGTAAACCAATAGGGATTGACCTTTTCATTTTAAGGATGGGGTTTCCTACACTCTCTCTACAGTGGATACTCTCTTTCTACGAGGGATAAATACTTTCTACAGTGGATTGGATGTACTACAACTAAAATAACTTCCCAAATCCATTTGTTCTATTTAGGAAAGGCTCCGCATGCTTGCTTACCAAAGTTGAAATGGTTGTTGAGCTCAATTTGCTAGGGGAAAAGGTGGACAACCCGAATTGCTTTGAATGATGGAGTTTTTTGGACAGTCTATATTCTTCTTATTATCATATATGGGTGTGCAATTTCTATATCATCTGGTTTCGAGGAGCAAATTGCCTTTTCTAACCCTTTCTAACCTGAAGGAACTTGGAAAAAAGAATGTTCTCTATCTATAAGTGGAAGAACTTCATTCACTCACTTTCAATACTTATCTTGTAAGAGAAAGTATCCATTTCAACATGTATTCATTTTGATGCATTTCCCGATTCAGTAAGACTTTCATTTACCTGCTTGCTAAAGGCTTCTCTCTTTGGTTGGATATGTGGTATCCATGTAGTATTAGGGTTTGGAGGTGTTGCTTGTTGAACACTCCTCTTTGATTGTCAAATATGTGGTATCAAATGTGTTTGGGGTGTGGGTGTTGTAGGTCCCCTATGGATCAGTGGGTTACGCGTGGAAGAAAGAACCATTGTTTCATATTACTATGGAGGATTTTTGCTTGCTTCTCCAATCACTCCTTGTTTGACTTATTTAATTAATACTGATAAGGGGTTGAAGCTATTCCTTATTCAATCCACTTTTTTTCCCCTGCCCCATATTAATCTCCCGCATTTGGGCATGGATAGAGGGGGATCAGCGGAGAGCAACTCCTTTCCCATGATCAGTGGGAATAGATAGACAAATGTCGAAGTGATTCATACACAAAGCAAAAATGATTGGTTTGAATAAGAAAGAATATTACCTGAGATGAACTCGAGTCAACTAATCTTCTCTTTATTCCTAGATTAAATCAATTTGATAGGAGGGACGAGGGGTTTACCATTTACTTGATTTCAGATCAGAGGGGTGGGTTGGCTAGGTAAGCTAATTGATTTTTGATGATAACTTCGGGGATCCATGGGCACTAAGCACTACTTTCTATGGATCCACGAGAAAGGAGTTGCTATTTTCTATGAGATATTTGTTTAAATTTATCCATATTTTTTATCATGGGTAGCCTTAAAGGCTTGCTACCTTTTCCAGATCTCAGAACCGGAGTTGCTATTTTATATGAGATCTTTGTTTAAATTTATCCATATTTTTTATCATGGGTAGCCTTAAAGGCTTGCTACCTTTTCCAGATCTCAAAACCTTGCCTAGAGATGTCATCCTTACAAAACTTGCTGAATTTGTTTGAACAAAAGCTAAAGGTATTGTTGTGGGATGATTTTTCCTATCATCTTGTTCTTAAGATTATGATGCATTCTTTTCCATTATCCAAAATCCATTTTGTGTTATGTGAGCAATCATCTATGTATTGGGAAGAAATATTAGTTCACTGGTTTGAGCTTGTGCCATGTTCTAATTCTTTTCTACTATTAACTCAAGTTATGAAAAGTTTTGGGATGGGGGGTTGTCTCAAGGAAAAAATGGGGAATAATATCTCCAAAAATATTAATGATCTAATACTAGAAACGACTACTAGTATCAGCCTAGGTAAGATTTAAAAAAAAAGAAAGTTGTAGCCTCCAGGCAAGCAAGCACCTATAAATATAAAATGATTTATTTTCTTTGTAACCTACAATGGAGCAACAAATATGGAACAAATGATTCATTGAGGTGTTGCAAATATTTGTCAACAAAAAGAATTGAAAATACAACAAAAATGCATGGCACTAATACATTTACTACTTGAAAAATGTATTATAATGTCTGTTAGTGGATCCATTTTCATCTCCAATTTTAAGGCCATCTTCAAAAAGTGGAACTATAAGCTATATTTTGTGTCCCATAAAAAAGTGGTTGTTAGCATCTGATTTTGTATGTGGTGCCCCATAGAAACACATTGGAGGATGCCACATGACACAAGAGTGGTTAACTAGTATTTTTATATTTTAAATAATAATTCGCACACCTTGTTGTCATCGGAGGATGCCACATGACATGCAATAGTGGTTAAGTAGTGTTTTTGTATTTTAAATAATAATTCGCACACCTTGTTGTCATATGACTTTTCAAATAAGTTTGTGATATTTATCACATTGGACAAATTAAAAAAGTTTGTGATATTGTTCACATTGGACAAATTAAGAACGATTTATTTTCATTAATTGAATAATTTCATTTGATTAAAGCTATGAAGCACAATACAAAAAAAAGTAGTTAGAGGGATTATGCCCATTATGTCCATTTATAAGTCATTTTCTAGGTTAAGGAAGAAATCCTAAATCTTAAAAACAAGAACACATTGAGTTAGGCTTACCACCAATATGTTCTTTAATAAGTCATTTTTTGGATTAAGGAATAAATATTAAATCTCAAAAACAAGAAATCATTGAGCTAGGCTTAAGCAATAGTCAGAACTAATGCTATAGTTAACGAGCCATCATCATAAGAATATCCTCAGGGTTTTCATATTACATGGGACATCATCCCAAAATTCCAACAAATGACAGAGGTTTTTTAATTCCATGTGCACCTTTTAAACTTGTATTAAAATCTGTATATTCAAAGATGAGATATAACATTCCTAAATTTGAAAAACAAGAAAATATTAAACCAGGTTCATGAAACTATTAGAACTAATACAACAATTTAATAGCCATCATCAGGATCTCCTCGGGTTTTCTATGTTAAATGGGACATCACCCTAAAATTCCAATAAATGACAAAGGTGCTCCAACTCCATGTGCACCTTTTAAGTTTGTATTAAAATCTGTAAATTCAAATGAGATGATAGCCATCATCAAGATCTCCTCAAGGCTTCTATGTTACATGGGACATAACCCTTGAATTCCAAAAAATAACAAAGGTGCTCTAGCTCCATGTGCACCTTTTAAGCTTGTTTTAAAATCTGTAAATTCAAAGGAGGTTTCAATGTTACATGGGACATCACCCTAGAATTCTAACAAATGATAAAGATGCTCTAGTTCCATGTGCACCTTTTAAGCTTGTATCAAAATATTTAAATTTATAGGAGAGAATACACATAACATCTTTCCTTTCAAACTCATGATGTTTTTTTTTACCAATTTCTTATTTCTACAATTTCATTTAAAAAATATATTTTAATTACAACCATGTCTAAAGCTTTAAGTTTGTTTCATTCCCAGGAGTCATCCAAAATGGTCTACACTTTATATATATATATATATATATATATATATATATATATATATATATATATATATATATATATATATATATTTTGTAGTCCATGAATTAAAAACATCACATTGAAAGGAAGGGGCAAAGAGTGAAATTATTGACATATTTTTTTCAATGAGTTTACACGCTTTTATGATGGGTCCTGGTCCCCTCATATTGAGTGGGGTTTGAACCTGTACGCTTGCATCTTGAAATTATTGACATTATATCTAATAGTTAATGATTTTTGGAATTGTTTTTCAGCTCATATTTACAATTGAGAGTTAATAATGATGTTCATAAAATAATTTACTAATACATTTTTAGGTTGGGATGAACAAAACTCAATTTTTAGTTTTTTCACTGTTAATATTGTTTTTCTAAAAAAATTTATATGAAAAGATACTAAGCTATTAATACTTTGTCAATAAGCAAAACATTAGTTTTCAATTATATGTATAATCAAGTCTTTGGATCTTATTTGGAAGGTCCAAGGTTCAAACCACAACATGGGTGAGTGTGTGAGGGGTGGGTGTGTGTATAATTGTACATTACAACAACAAAAAAAAAAATTACAAAATGTTTCTTAGTTTTAAAGACTTTACACAATGTTTATTGGTTTTGAAAGACTAAGAAAATTCATTTTAAATACAACTCAAATCATAATATTTAAAAAAAAAAAATATTGGATGTATGTTTTTGCATTGTTATACATTTATATTACTAGAACCTTATATCTAATGTGTCATTGATAATTTAGTTTAGCTAATTATTACAAACTTAAGAGAGGTTGGTTTACTTACATTGAGTTTTGATGCTAAAGATATTGGGCAGAAACTGTAGCTGAGCCAAAGAAAAAAAATTGGAGGAGATGGTAGAAGTTTATGGAGGAGGTCTAAACAATTGAAGGAATGTTGTGAAGGCATTGAGTCTGTCACAGAGCGCGCATTCTAGTAACATTTTTTCATCTAAAAATGATTGGAAGGAACAAGATTTCCCATTGCATGTCGAGAATTGCTTTTTAAAGAACAATGGATGTTTGGAATGATGTGAAGCCAGGTCGGTTCTAGTGGTTCAACCAGATTCAGTGGTGGAATATGTGGAGTATTTAACCAAGCATGCAATTTTTGGTAAATTTATGGGCATCTAAATTTCTCTTCCCTTTGTGGAGGCTTGGGTTAGGAAGACTTGAAACCCTGAAGGTGACGTAGAGGTGATGCTGAGTGCAAATAGCTATTTATTGTGGTTTTCTCATCTTGCGGATCGTAACAAATCATTCGAATGGGGTCCATATTTCTGTAACCAAGTGGGACTCTTTCTTAAACCTTGGCATGTGGGTTTCAACCTATCAAAGGAGCGACCATCGTGGGTTCCAGTGTGGGTTTGGATCCTGTGGCTCCCATTGAAATTCTAGAGAAACAACATCTTGCATATGATTGCCCTTCTTGGGAAGACGGTTGGACCATCACAATAGACGATGTATAAAAAGGTAATTTTTTTTTTGTCGTATTTGTGTCGAAATTCATTTAAACAATCCTATTCCAGATTCTATTGAAATACAATTTGGATCAACTACATGGGTTCAACAACTTGACTATGAAGCTCTTCTATTTCGTTGTCGGATATGTCATGAATATGGCCACCTACAAAGAAAATGCCCTAAGTTTATCCCGCCCATGGATTCAAATCCTAAACCCTCTCAATCTGCACAAAATTTGGATAAAGGAAAAACCCCAATAAAGGAAGGATATCGGGATAAGGAAGGCTTTGTTCTTGTAAAACCCTAAAACAGAGGAAGAAGGGCAAAAAGAGACCTTAAGGATAGCCATCTAGATGCTCTACTCAACTGTTTTGAGATACTAGATGATCTTGATCAGTGCATGGATATACCTAAAACATTGCTACCTAATGCAGATATAATAGGGTCAAATCAAATGTCTCTTCTTGAGGTGGAACCTAAGGAATTAGATCTAGGGGGTTTAAATGAAGAACAAATGGATTTGATTTTGAGTATAGATGGTATGGATAGCTCTAGCCTTGGAGGGAAAACTATTTTGGAAAGTGGCACATATTTAGTTATGCCCTCTCCTACTCAGATACTGATGCAATTATCCTTGGATTGCAAAACTCCTATGGTGTTAGGATTGCAGTAGAAAATAATTAAAAATGGTGCTTAGGATAAGAATATGAAGGTGGGTCAAAAGAAAGACCAAGACAAAATTAAGTTAATGGTAGAGACTTTGGTGGAGTCAAGCTTGGTGATAACATTGGACTCCCATTTTTCTAACCCTCAAAAATAATTATCCTTTCATGGAATGTAAGGGGGTTGAACAACATCCCCAAATAAAAAGTTGTTCATGATTTGGTTCATGTTCATTCTTCGGATGTGGTGTTTATTTAGGAGACTAAATTGGCTACTAATGGTATATTCAATATTACTCCCAAGTTGTGGAGAAGGGGTCAATGCCAGTGTATTGGTGCATGTGGATATGTTGGTGGCATTACTTATTTATGAGATCCAGTTAAGATCTCTCCTCTTGGATTTCTAGCAGATGGTCTATTTCGATGATCGACCATGATAATGAATTTGGTGAAATCATCCTACTTAAAAATGTGTATGCTCATATTGATTACAACAGTAAAGTGAATTTTTTGGAGCACATTGGCTTTGTGAGAAGTTTGGATCCTTTGTACCCATGGATTTTGGTTGGAGATTTCAACTCAATCACTTATTTGGAGGAGAAAGGCGGTGGGGTTGATCATATTGAGCCTTTTTATTCTATCTTTAGTGCTCATATCCGGGCCCTAAAATTGGTTGACATCAAGTCGGTTAATGGGATCTTTACCCGACACAATAGAAGATGTGGAAAAGATTCCATCTCAGAGATAATGGATAGGTTTTTGATCTCCAATTTTTGGATTAGTAATAACAAAAGCGCTAGTTCTGTGATTGTGGAGGGTAGGGATCTGGTCATTGGCCTATCAAACTCTCTGCTCTTGAGTTTGGGTTAACTAAAAACCATTTCTTTATGTTTTAACTTATGTGTCTTTGAGATCCTAAAATTAATGATTTTATGTGAGGCTTGTGGACCAATGGTAAACCTTATCATGGCACCACTATGTATTCCTTTATGAAGCAGTTGTAATTTGTTAAGCATAAATTGAAGAGAATAGTCTAAATTTTGGGAACCTTTCCTTGGCTAAGTTGGCAGCTCTTAGGATGGTGGAAGAAGCTTCAAGGAAGGTCAAATATTATGGAATCATGAAGGAGCTTCTCATTGATGAATATGAGGTTGCAAAAGACCTTGCTGAATGGGAGTTGAGGGAAGAATTTTTTTGGAAACAAAAAGCTTGAGTGGATTGGCTTCAGGGAGGGGATAGGAACATGACCTTTTTTAACTCGGTTAAGGCTCGTCGTAATGGTAACCTGATTTCCTCTCTTGTGAATTATCAGGGTGCCCTAATCACTTCTTTTAGGGATATTTTAGAAGAGACTAGGATGTATTTTTTATCTCTCTTTAAAGATGACTCCCTTTCAGATGAAGAGGCTGCAAAGCTTATTCTAAACTTTATTCCCTCAATTTTTCCTAAAGAAATGAATGAGCATTTTATGGGTCTAATTTCCCTCGAGGAGCTGAAAAATATTGTCTTCAAGATGAAAAAGGGAAAGCTCCAGGTCCATATGGATTCATGATTGGGTTTTATCAGGAGTTTTGGGAGCTAATAAAATTTGATCTTCTAGAGGTGGTCCATGAGTCCCAAAAGAACAAACAGATGCTAAGGACCCTAAATGCTATCTTTGTGGTTCTTATTCCCAAAAATATAGAGTAAATTTCTTGGATATGTTCAAGCCTATTTCTCTCTGCAATGTTATGTATAAGATCATTACAAAAATTACTGTCGAGAGGCTGAAGATATGGTTGAGAAAAATCATATCTGAGGAGCAAGGTGGGTTTGTTAGTGGCTGGTAAATCATGGATGAGGTTGTTATTGCTACGAAAGCTATTCACTTGATGGAAAATTCTGAGAAATCTATGTTCATTAAGTTGGACATGGCCAAAGCCTATGATCGGGTCAAATGGCCCTTTCTTAAGAAATTTCTTGCTACTTTTGGCTTTGAGAAGGATTGGATTAGATGGGTGATGAGTTATGTTTCTTCTTCCTTGTTTTCTATTCTTGTTAATAATGAGCCATTAGAGCTATTTGAAGCCTCGAGGAGATTGAGGTAAGGATATCCTTTATCTCCTTATTTTTTTATCATTATGGCAGAAGGGTTGGGAATATTTCTCAAGTATCAGGTTTAGGCATGGTTTCATTCAAGTTTGGAAGTGGGATAGTAGTTCACCACCTCTTTCCCACCTTCAATTTGTTGATGACATTGCTTTGCCGAGAGTTGCCACTATTAGGGAAGCTGGCAACATTAGACGGTATCTTGACATATATCTTGGTGCTTCTAGATAGTTTATTAATGATGATAAGTCTTCTATTTTCTTCTTCAATACCCCTCTCTTATTCAAGCCAGGA
This sequence comes from Wollemia nobilis, assembly GCA_028583015.1. Taxonomy (NCBI): domain Eukaryota; kingdom Viridiplantae; phylum Streptophyta; class Pinopsida; order Araucariales; family Araucariaceae; genus Wollemia; species Wollemia nobilis. The sequence goes on along the minus strand of JAQPPZ010004624.1, from coordinate 10,614,842 downwards.
TTAATCAAATAATATTTTAGGTCAGGACTCCCCCCTTCATTTATCTTGGTATTCCAATTTCATCTCATCCTATGCCTAGATCTTCTTGACATTCTATATTGGATAAGTTTAGAAGTAAGGTGAATCACTGGATCGTCATATGGATTTCCTTTGCAAGTAGAGTGTTGCTTTTAAAATTTGTTTTTCAAGCTTTACCCATCTACAGATGTTTTGTGCAAATAGCTCCCTCTCATTTCATCAAGGACATGGATGCTTTGTCAAGGCAGTTTTTTTGGTCTAGAAAACTTTCTCAATCTAAATAGAGTTTGGTTAGGTGGGATTCTATTTGTAGGTCAATTCAAGAGGGAGGCCTTGAGTTGCAATAGGTGGCTCTTTTTGGGTAGGCTTTGGCTACAAAATATTATTGGAGATGGTGTACTTCTCAAAATCAGTTTTGGGCTACAATATTATCTTGTAAGTACTTAAGAGGTATTTTTGAGGCTGATATCCCTAGAGTCAGCTTGGTTGGAAAAGGTTTGGTTATCTAGGACACTATGAAAAGAGGGGTTAATTTAATTAAGTAGGGTTTTTTATGGATTCACAATTGAGGATCGTATGCTCTTTTCTGCGAGGATTCTTGGGATGGGCACCCTCTTATTTTGACTAAATATCCCAGGCTACATTCCCTAAGCATTTGTTGGAAGCGGGCTGGTCTCATGTGGAGGACTTTAAAACAATCTAGCATTTTGGTAATCTAGATATGTACAAGTTGAAATATCCATAGGAATGATCCCAAGAGGATTGGATGAGGATAAATATGTGCTTGCTTGTATTCTTACAAGGAGGCCCTGCTAGTCATTGAGGGGTAAAGATAGTTTGGGTTGGAAGCCTGATCCCAAGGGAACCTATTTTGTAGCCTATGGCTACTAGGTTCTTGATATGCAAAAGTTCGAAAGCCTCCCTGTCACATGGTGGAAAAAGGTGTGGAACATATTTGCTTGACCTAAATGTAACTTCTTTCTCTGGCTGGTAGCTCGTAATAAATGCCTCACTTGGGAGAACTTGAGGAAGAGGGGATTTCAAGGTCCCTGTATTTGTGTCATTTGTGGTAATAATGAGGATGTCTCTTCTCATTTATTTTTCCAATGCTCCCTTGCCAAAGAAATTTGGTATCGTTGGTGGAGTTCCTGGAACCATCCTTATTTTCATGTGCTCTCTCTGGTGGAGTTTTGGAGTAGTCTAGGAAGACCTCCACCAAGACCCCCTTCCTTTAGGTGGTTTAGAATTTGGGTCCTTCTTGCATCATCTGACTGATTTGGCTTGAATGAAACCATTGCATCTTTCAAAGTAGTCATTTGGTTGTTCAACAAATCTGGCAAAGGATCCTAGGTATGGTTCAGGAAACTATCCATAGAAACTGCAATGTGAACCCTCTTTTGGACTCTATGGAGGAGAAGGTACGATAGGCCCTTGGTATCTTTGGGGTTGGAGAAGACTCTTATCACCCTAGTAGGGCTTCTCTGCTTAGCAAGAAAGTTAGGAGAAATGGTAGGTGGAGGCTACCCCTTGGAGGAGTTTTAAAAATTAATACTGATGGGTCATCCAGGGGTAATCCTGGACATGTTGGAATTCGCAGTGTTGGGGGAGACTCTGCTGGCATGGCCAGATTTTTATTTTCCAATTATAAAGGTGTTCACTCCAACAATTTTATGGAAGATCTTGCAATTCTCGAGGCCTTGCAGAGGGGGTTTTCTCTTGGCTGGCACAAAAGCATCTGTGATTTCGACTCTCAAATTTTGGTTAATATTTTAAACAACAAAAGGTTGGAGGATACTAATTGGTAGTTGGTCTTTGTGGCCGTTAAGATTCTCAGAATAAGTGAAGAGTTCAAATTCATCTCCTTTGTGCACATTCCAAGGGAATGGAATGGGGTTGTTGATTATTTGTTCAAAAGGGCTTCAGAGCTTTCGGGTCCTTGGATTATGGATAACTGGGAGAGTCTCCCATATGGGAACTCTCAGAACCTCTGGGAGTTGATCCATAAGGATGTTCATACTTGATGTGGTTTTTTCTTGCTATCTTCTTCATGTTTTGACCCTGTCTAGTGTTTTTAGCTTGTTTTGTTGCTTACTTGAGCCCTGGTTGGGGGCTTCGTTGTACTCTGTAATCTTGTCTTCTTATCAATAAATGTTTACCCTTTTATTTAAAAAAAAAACTTAAGGGAGGTACAATTTAATATTTAATTTATCTTACGATAATATGCTAATAATATAAATATTACAAATCATCAAGGACAATTTCCTTAAGTACATTGAGATGATCCACAATCCTAACACCATATTTGATATTTAATTTGTCTTACCATAATATGCTAATAGTATGAATATTACATATGATTGAAGATAATGTCCTTGAGTACCTTGAGATGATCCACAATCCTAACACCATATTTCATCGTCGAATCATAAAATTCACAAGGGATTTTTCATTTTACAACAATTTAAGATTTTTCTTAAAGATCCTTAGTTGTGGTGGAACTTGTTTATGATTATCAAAATCAAACACATTAAGGCCAATCAAAGATATTTTCTATAGTTTTTTTGTTCTTTTTTTTAATAAAGACATTACCATGAAGCAACCCAAAATATTAGGTTTATGTAAGGTTCATAACATTGGATATCAAGATTAATGTTAATGAAAATAAATATTAAACATTGTTTCTAGCTTAAGAAATCTAATGAGGACTTACCTAGAATTATTATGACATGGCCAAGTTAAAGAGATATTCAAACAAGGTTTTAAGGGATTTAATGATTATAAATGCTACCTCTAATCACCCAATATCTTTCTTAAACAATTATAAATTAGCACAAGTTTATTTTAACACGGATTTTATGGACATTGAGAGATATTCAAAGGATTTGAAAGTTGATTCCCTATATTTTGACGTCTTATCATATATTTAGCACCTAAAATATTTTGGTACTTTCTTGTGCATTTTTAAGTCCTTAATTTCTATTATGACATATATAGTGTGGTAGAAGTGGCAATTCAATTTTTTAAGGTAGCCAAGAGCAAGTGTGAGTCTTACATTTCCTTGTTTGAGAAAGCAAGTATTGCGAGTGCAAGGAACATACCTCAACTTTTTGTTCCAAATATTTGGAAAAAAAAAATATTCTTCTAAGGAAAATCTAGGTAGCAAAGGCAAGAACACCATTTTTGAAAGTCCTAATTGGAACTAAGGATGTCTTAACTAAAAGTATGAATGTCCTAATTGGGGATAAGAAGAAAATCGAATCTATGCCAAATCTTATCCAAGTTGCAAATGTTACATTTGAAGTGATGGTCAAGGGTGAGATGATGGAGCATGACATAACAATTCTTAAAAGTAGGGTTAAAAAAGTCCGTTCAATGAATATTGAACTCAAATTACCTCATGAATTTTCTTCTAAAAGTATTTTTCCTCATCTTCTCTAGTTTGGAAATTAGGGAAAAAATAATGGGTGGTGGCCTATGGTTTAGGGGAAGAGATGCATTATATCTAAAATCATGGAGTGATATTTTTTGTGGAAACATAAAGTATCAAAAGCCTTCCAAAGCGGGTTACTCTTTTTGGACTCCCATGTCAACTTATCAATGAGGAGGTTTTGAAGAATATTGACAATACTCTTAAAATGAGTTCATCCAAGAGGTACCAACTACTAAGAATTGGAGGCATGTTGTATACAAGGATATTCAAAACCTTTTCTACATTCTATTAATATTAATTTTGAATCAAGAGAATGGGATCATTAAGCGGATTATGAAAACATTGCATTCCTTTGTTCTAAATGTTATGAATGTGGACACATGATGAGAGATTGTAAAGTTAAGACATTGGAGAAAGTAACACTTTTTTTGGCATGAGAAAAACTTCAATATGAAGCAAGGAGACCATATCATAGTAGAAAGGGTAAAGTAGTTTTAACATCCATAAGGCTAGAGGTAATATGAGACGATCCTCATGGAGGATGTTCTTTACCTAATATATAGTTATCCAATGATATTTTGGTTTTCGAAGCATGGTGTACAACCCTATACCCCCTAAGATTTGATCCTTGGACCTCTATTCAAAGTTCTAAAGTCTCCGTCGTTAGAATATGGATCATATTGAGATTTTTTCACTCCCAAGAAATGGTAAAGAGAACCTCTTTGGATCATCAAATGACATAGGTCACTATGATTTACTTTGATCAACCATTATAATAAATAAAGAAGAACACGAGGGATGAGGAACTACAATGCACAAGTTCAAATTTAGAAGGAATTAAATGTGCAAAGGAAGATGGAGATGATAAAATTAAAGCATAGTAGATGAAAGAAGTTAAGATTAATCCAAGTAAATAATCTTTGTTTTCCTCAAGTAGAATAAAATTCTCTCCTTGGAAATAAAATTGAAAGTACTGTGGAGCTTATCCATTGCATTTTAGAGTTTCAAGAGTAGCATAGTAAAGAAATGAATGTGGAGGATATCCATGGAAATTTAGGGTTTATAAGGTAGCTTAAGAAATTAAATACTATCAATTATCATCCTTAAAATTTAAAGTTTTTAGAACAACATTTAGGATTTTTAGAGCAACATAATAAAGTAATTATTATAGAGGATCATCCTTGCACTTTTAGCTTTTTGGGGCAACATAAAAAAGAAAGTGTTGGTGAGGCTATTCCTTCCACTTTAGATTCTCTTGGGCAATATTGTTGCAATTTTTGCAATTTAATTATATCACTTCTTGGTAGCTTACTAGATAGAATAAGTTAGAGCCAAATTAGAATTATGTTAGCATCTTCTAAGTTAGGAAGAAGTTACGTTAAAATTGCAAATCGTCTATTCTGAGCTTTGGTTTGTTAGTGTTTAGCACTATAAAATATAACCTTGGAAAGCATATTATTTAATCTAATGAGTTTCTATCTCATTTTGGTATCAAATATGGCGTAAAGAATTCTTCTTCAAAGGATTGCCCATCATATTTACGTGAGTTCAATTGATTGGAGAAGAAGGAGAGTTTGTCTCATTTGTATTGATTTTTGTGTGATTCAGAGGTAAAGAGAGATCATTTGATGATCTCTGGAGTCTGTTTTAAAACTTTGTTACAGTCTCGAAGACGTGTGAGGAGGGAATATTGCTATGACATGAGCATGAGTGGAGGTCTTGCCTCTGATTTAAGATAGCAAAAATGAGCGGCGATCTAATTGTGGATAGCGACAGTGAGGAAAGTTTATGTATCAAAATAATAGTGAGGAGTGGTTTGACGTTCACGTGAACAACCCCTATGGAGAAGCACAAAGAAGAGATCACTGCTTTGGATTGCCCATGATCGTGTTTGAGGTGGAGAATTTCATTGGTTTCAAAGTGATCAAATCATGGAGCGTACAACGATCGTAACAGGCTAGTAAAGTCTCTATTACAGTTTGGAAGGACCCAATGTGCGATAAAAAATAAGATGCAGTTGTATTGCATATGCGAGACAATGCAACTGTATCATTGTTTGATCCACATAAAATGGCAAAAGAAAATTTAATTTTTTATTGGTCCACGCTGTTGGTTTGTCGTATTTGGTTTGCTAAATGGTGACTGTGCATGATGCGAGATATGTTGGAAGCAATCTAGACAAACATTACACAGAGTGTGTACAAGTTTGTTAACAGCTCGTTCATGTTCATGTTCGAGTTTGTTAAGGCTTGAGACCTGCACCGAAAGAAGACTTAGACATCTTTGATTAAGTGGGATCAACATTGTGAGAAGGATGTTGTCTAGTGTGAAATAAATTATCTGCGACACTTACCAGCAAGGATACATTCAAAGTGACATTCATTGCAAGGAGAAGAGTGAAACATTATCTAGGAATAAATTGATGTGCGATGACTGCTATCAAAATATTGGCAAAATTTATGATTGGAGTAGTGAAAGGTCTAGTGTGGAGTTGTAAGAGGTCTGGCGTGGTTCGTGATGCTGCAGATATTGTGCTGAGGTGATAAGCATGTAGATTCGATTGGAGCACATTATGTAAAAGACTACAGGAGAGATTGTTGTTTGAAAAAACTACATAGGAATGATTTGGAGATTTCCATATTTGCTTCTAAAAGAATTGCCATGTCTATTGCAAATAAGATAGTGGTGGAGTCTTCAAGGAATTTGACAAGTTGCACAGATAGAAGAAGAGAGGTATTGTCATTTTAATTATGCTGAAGACTGCTGAATTATTTTTTCTGCTATTGTTTTGCTATTGAAAAAATAGAGAAGCATCAATGGTAGTAAATAATAATCTGCCCATACCTGATTTTAACAGGTAATATTATGAGTATTGGTCCATCAAGATGAGGACCTTACTCATTGGAAAAGGACTATGGGACATAGTCGAAGAAGGCTACATCGAACCTGCTGATTGGACAACCTTGAGTGCAGTAGATAAAACCAGCATGAAGGATACCCAAAAGAAAAACTCTTTTGCCCTCTACCATCTCCAAGCAGCCTTGGAGAAAAGCATCTTTCCAAGGATTGCTTCTTGTTTAACAACCCAAGATGCATGGAGATCCTTGAAAGATAGCTATCAAGGGAGCATTCAAGTGAAGCAAGTGAGGCTTCAAACCTTGAAAAGAGATTTTAAAAATCTCAAAATGCAAAAATATGAAAGTGTAGGTGATTATTGTGTTAGAGTGAAAGCCATTGTAAACAAAATGCAAACCCTTGGAGAAGACATTAAAACTGAAGTGGTTGTGAAGAAAGTGTTGAGAGCATTTCTTCATAAATGGAACCATATTGCAATCATGATTGAGTCTAAATATTTGTCTACTCTAACTTTTGATGCTCTTATTGGTTCTTTGATGTCTCATGAAGAGAGACTACAAGGTTCTACATCAACAAGCTATGGAGGTGATGACAAAGCATTCTCATCCAAGGAGGGTGAGACTCAAGGAAGAGGAAAAGGAAGAGGCCAAGGAAGAGGCCAAGGAAGAGGACAAGGAAGAGGTCAAAGGAGAGGTAAAGGAAGAGGAAGTGGTAGCTCAAGAGGTGACAATAAGGAATAGGAAGAGGTGACAAAACAAACAAATCTTGTTACAATTATGGTAAGGTTGGTCACTTTTCTAGAGATTGTTGGTCCAAAAATTCATAATAAGGGTAAGGTAATAAATATGGAAACTATGGAGAAGAGGAAGGAACTTCAAATTTGTTCCTCACCTATGGAAAATCAGGCATAAATCTAAATGAAACTTGGATTTTGGATACTGGTTGTTCCAATCATATGAGTGACAAAGAAGAGCTATTTGCTACAATGGATTCCACCTACAATTCAAAAATCAAATTAAGAGATGACAAGGCACTACAAGTTGAAGGCATGGGAGCCATGGAGGTTCCAACAAAAGAAGGCACCAAGAAGGTAAACAACATCTATTACACCCCCAAAATCCAACATAATTTTCTTAGTGTTGGACAAATAATGGAAAAGAACTATAAGCTTGTTTTTGAAGATGGAAAATGTGTAATTTTTGACAAAAATAATTGTAATAGAGTTGTTACACAAGTACCTATGACAAAGAATAGTTTTTTTCCTCTTAATTTTGGGGAACAAGGAGGTGCCCAACTTGCTAATGTGGCCATAGAAAATCCAAGTGTGCTTTGGCACTTGATATAAGGTCATATTAACTTTGCAAGCTTGAAGTTGTTGACTTCAAAAGCTATGGTATGTGGATTGCCAAAAGTTGAAGAGAACAAGGAGGTGTGTGAAGGATGTGTTTTGGAAAAACACTCAAGGACAAAGTTTCCAAGAGACCAAGCATGGAGAGCAAGGCATCCACTACAATTGGTACATTTAGAAATTTGTGGTGTGGTCCAATGAATACCAAAGCCTTGGGTAACAATTCTTACTTTCTCACTTTCATTGATAATTTCTCTAGAATGTGTTGGATTTATTTTTTGAAAACTAAAGATGAAGCTTTTGAATGTTTCAATGATTTCAAAAATAATGTAGAGAATCAAAGTGAGTATGTTGTAAATAGCTTAAGAACTGATAGAGGAGAGGAGTTTTGTTCAAATGCATTTCTCAAATTTTGTAAATATTGTGGGATTAAAAGGCAATTAACTACTGTCTACACCCTACAAAAAAATAGTGTGGCTGAAAGAAAAAACCACACTATTGTAGAAATGGCTAGATCAATGCTTCAAACAAAGCAACTTAGTAACATGTATTGGGATGATGTTGTTAGAACAAGTGTTTACATTTTGAATAGGAGTCCTACTTCTAGTTTAGATGGGATGACTCCTTATGAGGGATGGTATGAAAAAAGCCAAATGTAAAAAACTTCAAAGTTTTTGGTTGTCTTGTATATGCACACATTCTTGATGAAACAAGAAAGAAACTTGACGCCAAACGTCAAGCATGTATTTTCATTGGGTATTGTGAGTCTTCAAAGGCATATAGGCTCTACAATCCAAAAACACACAAAGTTGTAATTTCCAGAGATGTGATTTTTGATGAAGGGGGAGTATGGGGTCATCAATTTTTTTTTGTTGATGATGGATCTCAAGATACAAGCTCTTCTCAAGTGTAGCCCATTAATCCTCCTCCAAAGAAGAGTTCTACTCCAACAAGTGGAACAAGTTCTACTCCAAGTTTTTCTCCACAAAGATCATCAAGTTCTTCTCCAATGCCAATGGAAATAGATTCACCATCAAGACGTAAGAGGACACTTCAATATCATCCCTCCTACCATATGTTGGATAAGATTTTTCAAAAAATATACACTAGAAGTCAAGCTAGTGAGATGAATGAAGTTTTGAAAAGACTTGAAAATTTGCACATGTATGGTGATGATGACTCCCAAGAGCCTATGGGAGATGTTGTAAACTATGCTTTAATGACTAGTGTAGAGCTAGAGCCATCTAGTTATGAAAAAGCATGTATTCATGATGTATGGCAACAAGCCATGAAAGAGGAAATGACCTCTATAAAAAAGAATGATACTTGGGAGCTAGTGGAGCTTCCTAAAGGCAAGAAATGTGCTGGATGTAAATGGGTCTACAAGACCAAGTTTAATACTGATGGGAGCATTGAAAGACACAAGGCAAGGCTAGTAGCAAAAGGGTTTACTCAGAAGTATGGGATTGGCTATGAGGATACCTTTACTCCTGTTGCTATATAGGAGACCATCATATTAGTACTTTCTTTGGCTACCCCCAAAGGGTGGAAAATTCAACACATGGATGTTAAAAGTGCCTTTCTTAATGGGTACTTGAATGAAGAGGTTTTTGTGGAACAACCTCAAGGATTTGAAGAACAATGTAAGGAGCACCTTGTATACAAATTAAATAAGGCATTGTATGGCATCAAGAAAGCACCAAGGGCATGGTAATCATGCATTGATGGCTAATTTTAAAGGTATGGGTTCACCAGGAGCAAAAGTGAACTTGATAGTGGATAGAATAGGTGATCTTGATAGCGGATAGAATAGGTGATCTTGATTATTGAATAAGAAAATGTATTTATACAACATGATACACCTAGATTAGTCCATGGAATGTGGAGCTAATCAACTAGATGCTCACTAACAATAGAAGCAACTAACCTAGGAGATATACTCGCTAACAATAGAATAAAGCTAACAATAACATATGCTAACTAAATAATATGCAAATATCTGACGACCATAAAGAATGTCAATAGGAAATATCTAACCTAGGAAAGTAAATATACTAACTACCTAGGGGTATTACCAAATAAGGTAATAACTCTAACATCCCCCCTTATTACATTATTTGGGTAATAAATATCTGTCCCAATATAGTGAAGAAGAAGAAAAATGAAAGAATGTTGGCTCTTTCTTTGTCTTTGGCTCTAACTCTGGCTCTAAGCGTACATTTGGATTTGTATCTTTGGGTCTATCTCAGGATTTGCCTATGAATCTACCTCTGGATCATTGCCTCTAGAAATTTGTCTCTGGGTTTATCTTTAGGTTTGTCTCTGGGTCATTGTCTCTAGGACTGCCACTTAATTTGTCACTGGATTTGCCTTGGGGTCTACCATAGATTTTACTTTTTTGGTAGAAGCCATACAACATTTCTTTCATCCTGGTCCATTGTGTGATATATGTCCATCCACAATCTATATGAACCTTGCTAGCCATTTTCACTTTGTACAAACAACTAGAAGAAAAGTGATTTGTACATCCACATGAATCACAAGGATGTAATTTCCAACATATAGCTGCAACATGTCCTATTTTTCCATAATAATTGCAATAATGCTTTTTAGGAGTTGGAGGAGATTTAGGATTTACAAACATGGTTTTACTGGTACTTGTTTATCCAGAATAGCCAAGGCCTTCATTCTTTGCCCTGACATTTAGCATTATTGGATTTTTAATGCCTTGTTCCTGTTTACCTAATCTCTCACCATTGAATGCCATTTTCTTCATCAGTTTGGAACCAAATACTTTGGTGTGTTTTTCAAAACACCCAATTTTATCATCTTCATCAATACTTTTAAAAATATGGCATTTGTCATTATTGATGATTTTATGGAGCTCTTTTTTAGGAGTTTCATTTTTTAAGTCATTGTTGTCATAAGAGAAATCTGCTACTGAGATGAGATCACCTGTGCTACAACTGATATCTACCATTGAAGGTAGGAGGTCGCATTTATCACAACAAGCATTTGCCACCATGGCCTAAAATTCACTCGTGTCACAACAAGAATAGACCATTAGGACCTCTTCTTTCTCACTTATGTTCAGTTTCACTTTATTTTGGGCAATGTCAAGTGCAACCAATGACATGTATATGCCCCTTATAAGCTAATAGGGAATCGAGCACCATTTATCTGAAGGTCTTTACAAGACTCATAATATTTGAGTAGGGCTACTAAACCATTGTTTAGTGTGAGAAATGTGCCCTTCTCATAAAATTTAGGTCCATCCATTTTAGGTGGAAAATAAGGACCTTTAACTGATGTAACAACATCATCAGTTGGTTTTGGGGTTTTCTTTTTCCTTTATCGGTCCATATTTGAAGGTGTCAGTCTCTGTCAAAAATGCACCTTTTACAATTGGTTCCCCCATTTTTACAAAAATATGTTTTGACAGAATATTGCAAGAAGTGTGACTAAGGTGTCAGTCTCTACCGAAAATGCACCCTTTTTAAGTTGTCCTCCCTTTTTAGCAATATATTTTGTATGGAGAAAATAATGATTATCCCCCCATTGTTTTTGCAAAATATTGTGAGAATAAAAATAAACCCCCTTTAGTGCAAATAAATGCAACTTAGAAATCCTCTTAAGCTTTTACAAAAAATGCACTCAAATTGAATGTTACAAAAATTGAATTTCAAGACAATGTGCAAATTTTGGCGTCCTAGGTAATTGTTTTTTTTTTGTTTTACAAAATATTAAAGCCACTTGGACTTTTTAAAATATTTGAAAGTTTACTTAAATTAAATGAATTTAATTTAAATAAAATAAACTTTATGTAAAAAAACCTTTTAGGGCAAAAGCACCCAAAGCATAGGAATCAGGTTGGAACCCCTGATTTGCCCAACACCTGGGCCTTAATGCTTGCACGACTTCCACACCAACTGTTGGACTAGGTGGAAACAAAGGGACAAGTCCCTTTATTTATTTCTTTATTGCACACATTCTTCTCCACATGGCTTTGGTGCTACCTTAAAATGGTTCTTCGACAACAATGCTCCTCTCAGTGGCTTGTCCACCACGACTCTTCTCTGAGGCGATGATTCTGGGGAACAGACTCCATCTAGACTGTTGTGATATATCAGTTTCATGTGCTCCACCTGTGCGATTGACGTCTATATTGAAACACCTGTGGTGCAATCCGCCCTTGCTATTCATGTTACACGCTCACCTGGATATCTCTAGCTTCTCAAGCTATATGTGCTAGTGGATTGTGATAGCTTTGCTACTGGTCGGATGGCTCGTCACAATGTCTGTGCTTGTAATTCATAAAAATGACCAACAAATGGCTCAAAAAACACCTCTCAAGCAAGGTTAATTACTGCTCTACTGTACGTTATCATCAATGTGTGCCAATAGATGCAAAGTAATGGAGCTCCCACAAACAAAAATCACCTTTCGCTAAATTTGTTGTTTGCTATCAAATTGTGCATGGTCTATAGCTATCATCCTCTACCGAGCTGCGCTGCCTCTACAGGTTGTGTTATCCTTCGAACAGGCAACACACGATGGCGGCCTCTCTTGCAAATAATTTTTCATAGCATACAAACACCACAAGCTACAAATTAGAATCGATCACGCATCGTTGTAGCAATCAGGCAATGATTTTCTCCACCTCTCTAAAATAGGTGGTGATCATCGATTGCTTGTGATAGCATTTTAAAAAACAACAATTGCAATCTTCTGTGCCAATCGCCTCATCCATCCACGTGCTGTGGAAAAATTGTAGGATGTCTGCGTAGATGAGATCATGCACTGTCTTCAAAATGGATGGAGTCTTGCAAGCGACAATTACACGGTGAGTAACACCACAAATATACACTATGCTTCGCGATCTATTTTAGCATATTGGAGGTGGCGCAGATACTGCTCAGTAGCATTCAACGACTAATTTGTAGGATCATGTGCAGGATTGGCACGCAATTATCCCACATCGGAAAAGTGGATGAGCATGTGAGTATTTAAAAATAAACTACCACATAAAAAATGACTACCTTCGGGTAGTCAAATAGTCTACCCAAACCTTTTGCTCGCATCCATCAGTTTGTAGGTAGTTATGTGTGCATCCACATGTCGTCCAGGTTGAGATGTTAGGATTTCATCTTTTTCTATCCAGTGGCCTTCATATCCTTCACTCACATCTGAGTTGTCATCGTGTTTTCGCTAGGGTCCCAATCAGAGGGTCCCAATCAGCAGTCCACCAAGCAGTATCATGTTGTAACAACCACATATAGGTTCCATCTTGGTCTCCTCCAAGGATCAGTCCTTGCCACAACATCAATTCCACGAGTCGATATCCAGGCTATTGTAAGCCTACGGGGGATTTGATTGTCTGCTTCATGCCATCCACCAAGGGAGTTCATGTAAGTCGTACAACACTTATTGTTCCTTGAGAATTAGATCTGCCCTTGTAGATGCTATGCTTATGTCTGAATCCACTCCACTAAGGAGTCATATCTCTAATCAAATAATATGTCTCAAGCTACAATCGAGCCCAATAATATTGGATCTGATACCATGATAGCGGATAGAATAGGCGATCTTGATTATTGAATAAGCAAATGTATTTATACAACATGATACGCCTAGATTAGTCCATGGAATGTGGATCTAATCAACTAGATGCTCACTAACAATATAAGCAACTAACCTAGGAGATATACTTGCTAACAATAGAATAAAGCTAATAATAACATATGCTAAGTAAATAATATGTTGAGCAAGGTGCAGCAACAATATTGTCATTGTTGTCAACACAGTCAGATAGATCTGTTGATGCAGTGGACAGGAAGTTCAAAAGCTATTCAGATGCAGAAGACAGGAGTTCAAAGGTTATTCAGAGTATGTACAGTGATTTTCCAAGAAGACCGAAGTGGCCCATATGCAAAAGATCAAAGAAAAAGACAAGTAAGAAAAGTGTCGCGATATCGCGACATATACAACAGGCAAGAAAAATTGTCACGATTTCATGACATGTTGGAAGAGAGAGAAAAAGCAGGAAAAACTATCACGATTTCGCGACATGTTGGAAGAGAGAAAAAATAGGAAAAACTGTCGCGATTTCGCGACATGTTGGAAGAGAGAAAAAGCAGGAAAAACTGTCACGATTTCGTGACATGTTGGAAGAGAAAAAGGCAAGTGGAAAAACTGTCATGATTTCGTGACATGTTGGAAGAGAAAAAGGCAAGTGGAAAAAGTGTCATGATTTCGTGACATGTTGGAAGAGAAAAAGGCAAGTGGAAAAAGTGTCACGATTTCATGACATGTTGGAAGAGAAAAAGGCAAGTGGAAAAAGTGTCACGATTTCGCGACATGTTGGAAGAGAAAGAGAAAGTAAGAAAAAGTGTCACGATTTCGCGACAAGTTCGAAGAAAGAGAAAAAGTAAGAAAAGTGTCACGATTTCGTGACATGTCGCATTTTCACGACTAAAATAGGAGAGAGAAAGTAAGTTGGAAAAGTGTCACGATTTCGTGACATGTCGCATTTTTGTGACTAAAATAGGAGAGAGAAAGTAAGTTTGAAAAGTGTCACGATTTCGTGACATGTCGCATTTTACGACAAAAGAAAGAGAGGAAGAGTAGGAAAAATGTCATGATTTCGTGACAAAGAGAAAGAAGATTGAAGAGAAGTGTCATGATTTCATGACAAAAGCAAAGAAGATGAAAGAAGTGTCACGATTTTATGACAAAAGAGAAGAAGACTTCGAAGGCAGAAGTGTCACGATTTTGTGACAAAAGCAAAGAAGCTAAGTATGAAAGTAGAAGTGTCATGATTTCATGACAAAAGCTAAGTTGAAGACTACGGAGGCAGAAGTGTCACGATATCATGACAAAAGCAAAGTTGAAGTCTATGGAAGTAGAAGTGTCGTGATATAGAAAAAGCAAAGAGAAATTAGGAGGTGAAAGTGTCACGATATCGTGACATGTATTTTTGTGGGCCTAAGCAAAGAAAAAGAGCAAGGAGAAAAAGTGTCACGATATCGCGACATGTTGCATTTTGTGGGCCAAAGCAAAGAGAAAGAGGAGAGAGAAAAAGTGTCACGATATCGCGACATGTTATTTTGAAAAAGAAAAAAAGTAGTTAAAAAAAAAAAAAAATGTAATTTACGATAGGTCGTAAATGCGCAAGTCAAGAAGGAGAACCCAACTAAAATGAGAAGTATGACAATCGACTAAAATTAGGGTTTATAGTTGTTATGAAAGTTGACCAAGATTAGGGTTTACAGTCGACTAAGATTAGGATTTTCATCATAAAAAATATTGTTATAAAAGGAGGGTTGTTTGGAGAATTGTGAAGTGTTGAATGTATGCGATATACGGTCGTTGTGCATAGAGAGCAAGTCGTATCGAATCATGCTAAGTGCAAAATTTGTAAAGAGAGCAGAGTGCACAAAAGGGAGAAGATGATCGTGAAGTTTGACTGTAACGAAGCAGAGTGTGCGAAGTGATTGCATAGAGAGAGCAGAGTGCGTAGAGATCGCAAAGGTGAAGAAGACCAGTCAGGGTCTTGCAAAAGCAAAGGTATCTTACTGTAAAACTTATAGATTCAAAATTGAAGTCCAGGTTGCAGCTTGGCATCAGGGGTTGGTGCTCCTTCCAGTAGGTGCTGGTAAATTAGGGGTTGGTGCTCCTTTCTGTTGGTGCAGATAAATAAGGGGTTGGTGCTCCTTCCAGTGGGTGTTGGTAAATTGATTGTAAAGTTGGTGCTTTGCAAAGGCTGGATTTGGATGGTAGTCCAAGCAGTCAATTTTTGAGGAGTAGCCACATTGGTGAACCTCGTTAAATCTTGTGTTATGTGATGCTCTTGTGTTATACTTGTTGTATCTAGTAATAAGTTTTAATTGCTATGATATTAAGAGCTATAAATTCAAGTTTAAAGAGCTACACTGATTCACCCCCCCTCTCAGTGCCATTGTAAGACTAACAATTGGTATCAGAGCCAAGTTCCTGTACAAGCTTAACCGGCTAGGGTGATCTTGGAAGTAACACAATGGCAGGTGGTGAAGGCTTCTCATCAAACAAAGCACCATTGTTTGATGGATCTAATTACGCATTCTAGAGAATCAGGATGCAAGCATATCTCTGTGCTTTGGGATACGACATCTGGGGTTCAGTAGTTAGTGGATACACAATACCCATCACTCCTCCAGAAGAGGCTGACGAAAAGAAACTATTTGACAATAACTCAAAAGCAACGAATGCTCTCATGAGCGGAATAGCAGACAGTGAACTAGTAAAGATCATGAGTTGTAAAATGGCAAAAGAGATATGGGACAAACTGAGGAGTATTCATGAAGGAAATGATAAGATCAAGGAGGCCAAGTTACAGACACATCGAGCTCAGTTCGAAGCATTAAAAATGAATGACGATGAAAACATTGAGGCATATATGCTGAGAGTTAATGGAATCATTAATGCGATCAGAGGACTCGACGAGGATATCGAAGACTCTACCGTCGTGAAAAAGGTATTAAGATCTCTTCCTCAAAGGTTTGATTCTAAAGTCTCAGCGATAGAAGAAGCTAAAAATCTAAATTATTTTAGTATAGATGAGATGTATGGTTCCTTGACTGCATATGAGATGAGGATAGGAAGATCTAAACCCACAGACAGAGAAGCGGCTTTTAAAGCCCTTAAAAATAAAAATGCAAAACAAGAGTCCGAGGAAGAAGAGACATCAGATGAAATGGAAGCAAACTTTGTTAGAAAACTAAAAAGGGGAAAAGGAAAATACAGAGGAAAGCTACCGTTTAAATGTTTCAACTATGGAGGCGTTGGGCATTTTGTGACTAAATGTCCACTTAATGAGAAGAACAAAAATGATGAAGGATCGCACCAAGAAAGAAGTGACTGGAAGAAGAAAATGAATTTCAGAAAAGGCAACTTCAAGAAGAAAAGTTTCATCTCCAGGAATGCCAGTTCATTAGAAGACAGCTTCGGTCGGGATTCTAAAGAGGAAACAGGTGAAGCTCTTTTCATGGCATTTGAAGAAGTAAAATCAGAAAAGGAAGAAGGAGTGAACTCTGAAGTATGTGGTGAAAACCCTAAGGCTGAAGTAGATCTAGAAGGTGAGTTGATCTCTGCACTTGAAGAGTGGAAAATAGAGAAGAAAAAGAATAAGAAAATTTCAAAAAGGCTTGAGGATGCAAACGAAATCATAACCAATCTGAAAGTACAGACAGAAGAATACAAGAAAATATCTGAAGATCTCGAAATACAAATTACCATGAAAATAGATTATTGCTGCAAACTAGAAGAAGAGAATGTTGGTTTACGGACACAGATAGAAGAGATGAATCACAAAATTAGTTGCTATCACAAACGCGAAGAAAGTTCTATGAAGTTGGATAAGATTATAAATGACCAAAGGCCTGCAGGCATCAAATTTGGTCTGGGTTTCATCGAAGGAGAATCTTCAAATGGATCAAAGGCCAGAAATGTAGAATCCATAAAGAATGAAGATAAGAAACAGGTTGATCAAGGAAAAATGTCTCATGCAAAAGAAAGCAATAATGCCAGGCACGAAAGGAGAACTGACAATGATGGATTCACCAATGTCACACATCAAAGAAGAAGAAGACCTATGGCTCCTACGACAACATGGCAAAGACCATCATCCAGGTTCAATTATCCCTTTTCTGGTTTCTGTTTTAAATGCAATGGCTATGGACATAAAATCTCAGACCGCAAATATAATGTAAGACCAAGGAATTTCACCAATAGAAATGCTTTTTCTCCTCTGATGAATTATACAGTAGAATGTTATAACTGTCATAATTTTGGGCACATTGCAAGAAACTGTAGAAGTACATTTGCATCAAATCAGTTTCAGGGAAGGAAATTTCAACCAAATAAGATGAGACAAAATAGAAAACTTCCCGTAAAACATGCACAAGTTGTTGATAAGGGAAAGGCAAAACAAGAGCCCAAAACTACTATCAAAACGGAGTGGAAAGAAAAAGAGCGACTTAAGGAAGAAAAGGAATCCTTAATCGTACAAACAACATTTAAAGCATAGAATAAATATGTACCATGGATACTTGATAGTGGATGCTCCGAGTCATATGATAGGTAACAAACAGAAATTTGAGAAGTTACAGAAATATGAAGGTGGTTCAGTAAAGTTTGGAAATAATGATGGAGCTAAGATAGTTGGCAAAGGTTCGAGTTAAAATTATTGACAAAAAAATTAAGTCAGAAGAAGTATTGTTTGTGGATGGTTTGAAACATAACTTGTTGAGCGTAAGTCAGATTTGTGATAAAGGTCATGAAGTAGTTTTTAAGAAGCGAGGTTGTGAAGTCGAAAAAACAAATAGTGGAAAATTGATAGCAAGCTGGATCAAGGACATCTGGAAACCTGTACACGCTCTCAGGAGACTTCAGAAGGAGCTTGTTTTATTGGACAGGAAGAAGAAAGTTGGTTGTGGCACAAGAGACTCGGTCATATCAGTTTTGATAATCTAGTAAAAATCAACTCAAAAAGGGTAGTGAGAGATATTCCCACCATCAACAAACCTGCAAACAACATTTGTGCTTCATGCCAAAAGGGGAAGCAAACTAGAGTCACATTCAAAACAAAAGAGTACTACACAAGCAAACCTTTGGAACTAATACACACTGATTTATGTGGACCCATGAGAACACAAAGCATAAATGGTGACAAATATTTTATGTTGTGCATTGATGACTATTCCAGAATGACATGGATATTTTTCTTGAAGCATAAATCAGAAGCTTTTGAAAGGTTCAAGATTTTCAAAAACTAAGTTGAGAATGAAACAGGAAGGAGGATCAAATGTTTAAGATCGGATAGAGGAGGAGAATTCATCTTAGAGGAGTTTGCAGAGTACTATGAAAAATACGGTATTAGGAGACAATTTTCAGCAGCCAGGACACCTCAGCAGAATGGAGTGGTAGAAAGAAAGAACAGACGAGTGCAGGAAATGGCACGGACTATGTTGGCTGAAAGCAGAGTAGCAGACAAATTTTGGAGAGAAGCAGTCCATACTGCGGTGTATATCCAAAATAGGTACATGCTGAGAACACATGAAAGCAAAACTCCTTATGAGTTGTGGTTCGGTAAAAGGGCAACAACAAAATACCTCAAAGTTTTTGGCAGCAAGTGCTACATCAAAAGAACTGAAGATAATCTTGGTAAGTTTGAAGATAGAGCGGATGAAGGTATTTTTGTTGGTTATTCACCAAGAAGCAAAGCTTACAAATGCTACAACAAGAGGCTAAAGAAAATTGTGGACGAGTGTCGATGTTAAATTTGATGAAGGTAGAGAACGAGTAATTAGCTATGAAATGAACTACCCAATTTATGAAGAGGTTATTGAAGGAGATGGGGAAAACAAAATGGAAAAGATACAAAAAATTGACTCAGATGATTTAAGTTGTGATTCAGAAGTGGAAGAAAATAAGAAATTCAAAACAGGCAACTGGCAGAAAAATCATCCTAGAGAGCAAATAATTGGAGACCCCAAAGTTGGTGTTCAGACAAGGAGAAGAGTAGTAAGTAACTACTCTCTATTATCCAGCATTGAGCCCAAAAATATTGTTGACGCAAGCAAAGATGAAAGTTGGATGAAGGCAATAAATGAAGAATTAGATCAGATCGAGAAAAATGAAACTTGGGAGTTAGTACCTAGACCTACAAATAAAAATATAATCGGGACTAAATGGATTTTTCAAAACAAATTGAATGAAGACGGACAGGTAGTCAGAAATAAAGCAAGATTGGTATGTAAGGGTTATGCACAAGTTGAAGGCATTGACTTTGAGGAAACTTTTGCACCAGTAGCTAGACTAGAGGCAATTAGAATGTTTCCGGCTTTAGCAAGTCTACAAGAATTTCAAAGTTTATCAAATGGATGTGAAATCAGCATTTTTGAATGGGAAACTTGAAGAAGAGGTTTATATTGAGCAACCAGATGGTTTCCAACTTGGTGATGATCCCAACTTGGTTTGCAAGTTGAAGAAAGCATTATATGGCTTAAAACAGGCACCCCGAGCCTGGTATGCAAGGCTAGACAACTATCTCACTCAACAAAGGTTTAAGAAAGGTATGGTGGATAGTAATTTGTATGTCAAAATAGAAAATGGGCATCTTATTGTTCTTGTTGTATACGTAGATGATATCATATTTGGCAGCAGCAAAGATGAGTCATGTAAAGATTTAGCAAATAAGATGCAGAAAGAATTTGAAATGTCAATGATTGGTGAACTTTCGTATTTCCTCGGGTTGCAAGTTAATCAATGTAAGAAGGGCATATTTATTTCTCAAGTTAAATATGTAAAAGAGATGTTAAAGAAGTTCACAATGGAGGATTGTAAGCCAGTTAGCACTCCCATGATGACAGGTTGCAAGTTGAGCAAGGATGACAAATCTCCACCTGTTGATCAAACCATGTACAGATCTATGATTGGAAGCTTACTGTACTCGACGGCTACCGGACCAGATATTTTGCAGGCGAGTATGCATGGTAGCACGATTTCAGGCTAATCCCAAGGAGACTCATGTGACAACGAGTGAAGAGGATTCTTCGGTACCTCAAGGGTACTATGGAGTATGGGTTATGGTATCCGAAAGGTAAAGACTTCACCCTTATTTCGTATTCGGATGCAGATTGGGCAGGATGTGTCGATGACAGAAAGAGTACCAGTGGAGGTGCATTCTATCTTGGAGACAGATTGGTCACGTGGCACAGTAAGAAACAAGAGTCAGTTTCTTTATCGACAGTAGAAGCAGAATATATTGCAGCGACAACATGTTGTACGTAGGTATTGTGGATGAAACAAACCCTGAAAGATCTTGGTATTAACTTCAGTGAGCCAATATCAGTTAAGTGTGATAACACCAGTGCCATTAACATCTCCAAGAATCCGGTTATGCATTCACGCACAAAACACATTGCTATCAGGTATCACTTTTTGAAGGAGAAAGTTGCAGAAGGTGAGGTTAAGTTGGATTTTGTTCCAACTACAGAGCAAGTAGCAGATATCTTCACAAAACCATTGCCCAAGGAAGTTTTTGAGTACCTTCGCAATAAATTGGGAGTGGTCACACTTCCCAAGAATTGACTAGCTACAGGGATCACATTCTCGGGGGGAGCATTTAAGTATTTGATTATCTTTTTGCTCATGTTCATGATTTTTGCTAAGTGTAATCAATTTTGCTTGAGAATGTTGTGCATGGACTCAGGGGGAGTCTGCGGTAGCCCTTTGGTATTATTGTCAAAGGGGGAGAAGAGTTACAGGAAATTGCACATGTGTTGCCAACAATTCCAAAGGGGGAGATTGTTGAGCAAGGTGCAGCAACAGTATTGTCATTGTTGTCAACACGGTCGGATAGATCTGTTGATGCGAGTGGACAGGAAGTTCAAAAGCTATTCAGATGCAGAAGACAGGAGTTCAAAGGTTATTCAGAGTATGTACAATGATTTTCCAAGAAGACCGAAGTGGCCCATATGCAAAAGATCAAAGAAAAAGACAAGTAAGAAAAGTGTCGCGATATCGCGACATATACAACAGGCAAGAAAAACTGTCACGATTTCGCGACATGTTGGAAGAGAGAGAAAAGAAGAAAAACTGTCGTGATTTCGTGACATGTTGGAAGAGAAAAAGGAAAAACTGTCATGATTTCATGACATGTTGGAAGAGAGAAAAAGCAAGAAAAATTGTCATGATTTCGTGACATGTTGGAAGAGAAAAAGGCAAGTGGAAAACTGTCACGATTTCGTGACATGTTGGAAGAGAAAAAGGCAAGTGGAAAAACTATCACGATTTCGCGACATGTTGGAAGAGAAAAAGGCAAGTGGAAAAACTGTCACGATTTCGCGACATGTTGGAAGAGAAAAAGGCAAGTGGAAAAACTGTCACGATTTCGTGACATGTTGGAAGAGAAAGAGAAAGCAAGAAAAAGTGTCACGATTTCGTGACAAGTTCGAAGAAAGAGAACAAGTAAGAAAAGTGTCACGATTTCGCGACATGTCACATTTTCGTGACTAAAATAGGAGAGAGAAAGTAAGTTGGAAAAGTGTCACGATTTCGTGACATGTCGCATTTTCGTGACTAAAATAGGAGAGAGAAAGTAAGTTTGAAAAGTGTCACGATTTCGCGACATGTCGCATTTTTGTGACAAAATAAAGAGAGGAAGCGTATGGAAGAAGTATCATGATTTGATGACAAAAGAGAAAGAAAGACTTAAGAGAAGTGTCATGATTTCGTGACAAAAGCAGAGAAGAAGACTTGAAGGAGAAGTGTCACGATTTCATGACAAAAAGAGAAGAAGACTTCAAAGGCAGAAGTGTCACGATTTCATGACAAAAGCAAAGAAGCTAAGTATGGAAGCAGAAGTGTCACGATTTCATGACAAAAGCTAAGTTGAAGACTATGGAGGTAGAAGTGTCACGATATCACGACAAAAGCAAAGTCAAAGTCTATGGAAGCAGAAGTGTCACGATATCATGACAAAAGCAAAGATGAAGTATACGTGTATATTGACAAAAGAATAGAGAAAGGTAGGAGGAAAAGTGTCATGATATCGTGACATGTTTATTTTTTGGGCCTAAAGCAAAGAAAAAGAGCAAGGAGAAAAAGTGTCACGATATCGCGACATGTTGTATTTTCGTGGGCCAAAGCAAAGAGAAAGAGGAGAGAGAAA
This sequence comes from Wollemia nobilis, assembly GCA_028583015.1. NCBI lineage: Eukaryota > Viridiplantae > Streptophyta > Pinopsida > Araucariales > Araucariaceae > Wollemia > Wollemia nobilis. Next base: position 10,592,480 of record JAQPPZ010004624.1, on the reverse strand, counting down.
AAGTGTCGCGATATCGCGACATGTTGCATTTTTGCGGGCCAAAGCAAAGAGAAAGAGGAGAGAGAAAAAAGTGTCGCGATATCGCGACATGTATTTTCGTGGCAATAGCAACAAAAGAAGCTATAGAGGCAGAAATGTCATGATTTCATGATAGGTCGTAAATGCGCAAGTCAAGAAGGAGAACTCAATAAAAGATGAGAAGGATGACAATTGACTAAAATTAGGGTTTACAGTTGTTATGAAAGCCGACCAAGATTAGGGTTTACAATCGACTAAGATTAGGATTTTCATCATGAAAAATATTGTTATAAAAGGAGGGTTGTTTGGAGAATTGTGATGTGTTGAATGTATGTGATATACGGTCGTTGTGCGTAGAGAGCAAGTCGTATCGAATCATGCTAAGTGCAAAATTTGCAAAGAGAGCAGAGTGCACAAAAGGGAGAAGATGATCATGAAGTTTGATTGTAATGAAGCAGAGTGTGCGAAGTGATTGCATAGAGAGAGCAGAGTGCGTAGAGATCGCAAAGGTGAAGAAGACCAGTCAGGGTCTTGCAAAAGCAAAGGTATCTTACTGTAAAACTTATAGATTCAAAATTGAAGTCCAGGTTGTAGCTTGGCATCAAGGGTTGGTGCTCCTTCCAGTAGGTGCTGGTAAATTAGGGGTTGGTGCTCCTTTCTGTTGGTGCAGATAAATAAGGGGTTGGTGCTCCTTCCAGTGGGTGCTGGTAAATTGATTGTAAAGTTGGTGCTTTGCAAAGGCTGGATTTGGATGGTAGTCCAAGCAGTCAATTTTTGAGGAGTAGCCACATTGGTGAACCTCGTTAAATCTTGTGTTATGTGATGCTCTTGTGTTATACTTGTTGTATCTAGTAATAAGTTTTAATTGCTGCGATATTAAGAGCTGTAAATTCAAGTTTAAAGAGCTACACTGATTCACCCCCCCTCTCAGTGCCATTGTAAGACTAACATAATATGCGAATATCTATCGACCATAAAGAATATCGGTAAGGAAATATCTAACCTAGGAAAGTAAATATACTAACTACCTAGGGGTATTTCCAAATAAGGTAATAACTCTAACAGAACCTACTCTCTACTACATGAAACAAGGTAAAGACATTCTCATTGTATGCTTATATGTGGATGATCTAATATTCATGGGTAGTAGTACTAAGATGAATAAGGAGTTAAAAAACTCCATGATGAAAGAATTTGAAATGAAAGATCTAGGCTTGATGCATTACTTCCTAGACATGGAAGTACATCAAATAGGTAAAGGGATCTTCATATGTCAACACAAATATGCTCAAGATATGATAAAGAAATTTGCTATGGATCAATGCAAGTTTGTTGCAACTCCAACGGGTCATGGGATCCAATTAAGAAAAGAAGATGGAGCACCAAAATTTGACATGACCACTTACAGGAGCATGGTTGGGAGTCTAATATTCCTCACCAACACAAGGCCAGATATTCAATATGCAGTTTATCTTGTTTCAAGGTATATGGTTGATCCATATGAACTTCATCTACAAGCAACTAAAATAATTTTGAGATATGTAAAGGGTACATTGGATTTTGGGATCCATTACCACATTTATAATTCTGCAAAATTAGTCAGCTTTAGTGATAGTTATTGGGACAACAATATAGATGTAGACACCAAATTGCAGCCACTAATCCTCCATCCTAGCCATACCACCACCCACTTGTCCACCATACACCTTTCCCACCCTCAAAAGGGCCCACTTTAGCCCTTCCTGCCTTCAAAAGGCCCATTTTAGCCCTTTCTTGCCATTTCCTAGCCTAATTGGGATTATTTTAATATTATATTATAATATATTTATTATAAAATATATATTTATAAACTCAATTAACCACAACCTTCCGATCCATTCTAATATCCACCGTCCATATTCATTAATCCATGTCACATGAAAAAAGTAATCTCAACCTTATGATCTAATTTAATCTTAGCCACATGATCAAAAGTGTAAGGCTAAAACCCTAAGAAAACCCTAGGTTGGATTATAAATAAGGGCATTTACAAATGCTGAAACCTTGGAACCTGGAGATTAGACATTACACCCTAGAGGAATTATTGGTGAAGCCCTAGCACAGAATCCTGGAAATCTGGAGCCCTAGCTTACTGATAAGACTTCTGTTGTTCCAGACGTCCCCCATTTATCCTCCCTCATTGTCGCATCCCCCATCCATCTGCTGCATTCATCGCCCCCCTAGATATGCTTTTGCAAATTCTGCCTTGACCCGCAAGCACCCTCCAGAGCTGGTGAGGCTTGTTGTAGAGCCTATGAAGCGCTCACCAAATCCTATTGTATACCATAGGTGCTCTCTAGAGCCTGTTGTATCTCGTAGGTGCACAGTAGAGCCTGCAAAGCTCGCGTCAAAGCCTACCAAGTGCACGTTCGAGCTTGTTGCAACTACAAAAATGTGAATCGGAGCTTGCTACACCATTCCATCTGCAACAACTTAGCGAAAGCAAGGTATATCTAATTTGAATGTATTTTATCTCATAATTTGTTAATCCGACATACTTTTTGATTTCATTGTTAACTAGGGGTTTATTGATGTTTGAGGGTTTCACACTGTGGAACCCTCATAGGTATTACTAACCCCCTTATTCTATTTTTATGTATGCAGATCTGCAAGTTCTACACATTGTTGAACGACTGTTGAAGTTGGAGTGGCCCCACACTGGATACTCGAAGCCCACTCAACCTGTTGGAAGCAAGGACACACTAAATATGAAGATACTTTGTTGTTATTGCTAGGGTTTCGGAGAACCCTAGTGCCATTGTAAAATAATTGTATCAAATACTCTCATTGAGTACTGATTGTAACAAAGGAGTTCATTGGCTCCCCCTCTTTTTATTGAATACATCAATTTGTGCAATATTTGTATTTTCTTGTGTTATTTGATTGCCTGTTGTTATTTAAGTGTCGTGTTCTTGTCTTCACAATAGATGATAGAAAATCTACTTCAGGGAATTGTTTTAGTCTTGGGTCAGGACTAATTACATGGAGTTCCAAAAAGCAGACTATTGTAGCATTATCATCTACTGAAGCTGAGTACATAACAATCACAAATGCTAGTACCCAAGCTTTATGGTTGAGAAAAGTTCTTGAAGAAATCAAAGAGAAACAAAGTGGTCCTACCATATTGTATTGTGTTAACATGAGTGCCATTCAATTGGCACATAATCCTATCCACCATAGTAGGTCAAAGCACTTTGATATGAAGTATTACTTCATTCGAGACATGGTGGAGAAACAAGTGGTTGAGATATGATATTGTAACACTTTGGACAACATAGCAGTTATCTTCACCAAAGGAGTTGCTAAAGCTCAATATATAAAGGTGAGATTTTTCTTTTCAGTCCTCTTAACTTTAAGGAGGAGAATATTGGAATTTAATTATATCACTTCTTCGTAGCTTATTAGATAGAATAAGTTAGAGCAAAATTAGGATTATGTTAGCATCTTCTAAGTTAGGAAGAAGTTACATTAAAATTGCAAATTGTCTATTCTGAGCTTTGGTATGTTAGTGTTTAGCACTATAAAATGTAACCTTTGCAAGCATATTATTTAATATAATGAGTTTCTATTTTAAATATAAACCTTTAGAAGATAAGTCTCATAATGAAAACATGGAAAAATAGAATATACTAATGAAGATGAAAGTATTGGTGGGAATTGAAAAAGGAGAGGAAGATCCTCAAAGCAAGAACACAGAGAAAAGGAAATTTCGAGGGGTATCAATTTGGGAAACCAAAAACAAATATTGTACGTGATAATAATAAGTGGGACTAATGCCACAAATAAAAATAAAAAACGATGATGAAAATGGTATTGTGGAATATTAGGGTTATGAATAAGACCCCTAAAAAATAATTATTAACGAATTAATAGGTTGTTATGGTCCATAGTTAATTTTAATGCAAGAAATAAAATTAAGTAGTGAGGAGTGTAAGGATGTATTCAAAAATATTTGGAATATGGAGGATTTTATTGCAGTCTCTTCTATAGGATATTTCGAAGGCGTTGCAACAATATGGAACAAATACAAATGGGATGGAAAATTGTTAGAAGAATAAAGTAATTGGGTTTCAAGTCTACTTTATAGAAAAGAAAAATATCAAAGTTGGGGTTACAAATGGAAATACTCCATACATAGTTACTCCTTGTGAAACATGTTGGAAGGACTTATCAAATTTTTGTCAAGTACAATGATAATTCATAATTGTGGTTTATGGACTCTTGGGGGACTTCAACACAATTCTTTCTCCTTTAGAAAATAAAAGTGGTATGTTAGAAATGCAAAATAGATTTGAACACTATGATTAGCCTTTGCATTAATGTGATAGAAGTATATATACATGTGTAATCAAGATGGTATGAGGTTGGGAGTTGCAACTACTTTGAACTTCCCATAAATTTTGCAACCATAAGGTGAATATGTTAGCATGGCATAATATTCACGATGTTCCCCCCTTATTACATTAATGCTCAAAGTACATATAATATATTTTTTAATTTTCAAACTTTACACGTGCAAGAGACTATCAAAATGTTTTTATGTTGCTCCTCTATTGGAAAAAACTGGAGTTGTATGCTATGTTCTTGAACATACTCATGTATGAAATAACATTGAGCCTCAATTGCGAACAAAATTCATAACTTCTTAATTGTTGCAACTTAATATCATTGGTTTCTTTTGTGGGATGCCCATTCTTGACAAATATTATAACCATATTGCCTTGCATACAACTCCTACAACATGATATTTAACCTCGGTGGAAGAAAAAGCAACTACATTTTGTTTACTTCCCAAAGAAAACAAGATTCCAAAAAGAATACATATCTAGAAATGGATCCCCTATCATAAAAAAATCCTGCATAGTTCACATTCGTGAAATTTGTTAAGAATAATTAACCATTCTTCTTGTATTCTAGACCATACTCAATCGTTCCATGGATATACCTAAGTACCCTCTTTGTTTCTTTCCAATGATATACCTTTGGTTATTGAATGAAAAATGAAATATTACTCACAACATAGCTGATATAATGTTTGGTGTATGTCAGATAAATGAGACTCCAATCAATTGGAATTAGAGAGTTCAATTCACCTGTGGAGACGGATCATAATATGACAATTTCAACTCTGCTTCCATTGGAGTGTGCATGGACTTGTAATTTGCCATTCAAAATATCTTGAGCAATATCGTAACCTACTTTATTTCTGATATGAATACATGGTTCTCAGTTTGCCACACCTTTAATCTAAGACAATAATGCATAAGCTCAAGATAAGTCATGTCAAATGAATGCTTCAATGCTTTCCCAATATTCAATCAACTTCATTGAACTCCCAGTGATGACCAAGTCATTGATATACATGATTATGATCATGACCTCTCTTCTTTGTCTCTTGAATTATATTTTCAGATCATATGGACTACAACAAAATCCATGTTGCAATAGATGCTCATCAATATTTACATATTAGGCTCTAGTTGGCTACTTTAGCCCAAAAAGAAATTTGATGAGCCTGCATACCTTGTTCTCTTGATTAGATATGAAAAATCCCCTTGGTTGTGTCATGTATACTTTTCCATTGAGGTTGCCATTGATAAATACACTCTTCATTTACATTTGATGCAACTTCTATTCAAACTACACAACCATTGTGAAAACCATCTAAATGGTCTTGATTTTTGATGTTGGTGCAAAAGTTTCATCATATTCAATTCTCTCCTTTTGTGCACAACCCTTTGCAAAAAGCCTTGCTTTGTATTTTTCGATGCTCCTATAATATTTGGATTTGGTCATGAATACCCACTTGTAACTAATGGGTTTATTTCTAGGTAGAAGATAAACAAGTTGCCACATATTGTTATTTATCAATGCTTGAGCATCCTTTCACTTCTTTGACGTAAAATATTTGTGAACAATTGAAGGTTCATATGTCATACCACAATGCTCATTAGGGCTAGGTTGATCTCATTTCAAACTCTATTTTGAGTTCTTGGTCTAAAACTAGATGTGTCTAAATTATGATTTAAGTTCACATCATGAATTGTATTGAGATATCACTTAGGTCAGTGAGTGGTAGTTAAAGTGAGTGGCCTGGGTCATTGAATCCATTAAGAAAATCTCCATGATCTCCATCAAAATCAATGTAGTCTCTCATTGAAGCTTCATCATCATCATTAGACACGGTAAACAAAAATTGCTTTTTCAACAACATGTGGCTTAGAAGAAGAGGTATACTTGTTCTTCTCATAAAGCATTTCACTAATACACAACTTCTTGGTGTCAAGAATGTTAGGTGCCCAAGATAAATATTTAATATTATAATATTGTATTATATGTATTTATCCCATATGTATGGATAAGTGGGAGTGGTACGTAGTTGGGCATTATAAATTTGGACAAAGACTCATAGAGAGGAGATGAAGAGAAGAATATTGCTTTGTTAGGATATCATATTGAGATATTGTAAGGGGTGGATTCCTCCCAATAAGGAGCATTGTATGGTTTTGCCCTACCTTAAGGGTTTGGATTATAAATTGAAAATATTTGAGTAAATTTCTATTAATATCATAAATAATAATGTGAGATTATTCATTGCAATTGTTTATTTAATATTTTGTAAATCATTAATAATTTTTGTGTATGAGCAAGGAGGTTCATAACAATCCATGAGACAATATCCCTTCAACTCACTATTATATCCAATGAAGATATATTATGTGGATTTCTCCTCCAACTTCATCTACTTTTGCTATGAAATGTGTATGAATGTAGTCCATCCAAACATGATGATATGTGACACAGAAGGTTTGTCTCCCCTCCATACCTCTTTAAGTATAACACCATTCAATGCAAGTGTGGATGTATGGTTTAGCAAGTATACTATAGTAAGAATGATTTTTCCTTAAAATGGTGGCTCCAAATTGGCATTGCTCAACATGTATTGCATAATTTCTTGAATAATATGATTTTTCTTCTCCATAAATCTATTTTTTTGAAGTGTGTAGGCATTCATTAGTTGTTTTTAGATGCCACGATGCTTCAAAAAAGAAAAAAAATTATTAATTATGTACTCTCCCCTTGATATGAGTGGAATGTATGAGTGGGACAACCAAAAATCTTCTCTACATGAGCTTTGAACTCTTGGAAATAGTGGAAAGCTTCATCCTTTGTCTTTAGTAAATACACCCACATTCATTATGTATGATCATTAATGAACAATTGAAAATATCTATAACCATTGAAACTTGAATCCATGAGTTCGCACAATCTAGTATGTTCAATTCAGTGGACCAACTGATCTAAGACAACTTGAGAAAAATAGGGTTTGATGTTTTCTTTTAGCTAAACAACTTGTACCAAAGGTCACAAGGATTTGTTAAATATGGAAGTCCACATACCATGTCATTATGTAGGAGTGAATTCAAACGGATGAAGGTTGGAATTCCAAACCACCTATTTCATAATGACACAACTTTATCTACTTTTACTACCAATGCTCGATTATCTTGCATTACAACCACAAGTTGAAATACCTTACCGATGTCAATAGCACGAGCAATGATTGTTGAGCGCATGTATTTCTCTCAAATGAGATAGTTTCTTTGCACCTATTTTCAAAAATTCAAAATACAAATTGTGATCAAGCAATTGATTTATAGAAAGCAAGTTCTTTGTGATGCTAGTCATGTAAATAACTTAAATTAGGTGATATATATTCTCTCCAAGATGAAATTGAACATCACTAATTCTAGCAATGGTATATGTTAAGTTGTTGCCAAGTGTTACTTTCCCACAATATGATGAATGATCAAGGTGCATATACCATTCCTTCTAGATTATCATGTGTTTAGTAGCCCCTAAATAAACATGCTAAATTCAACTTGATTTTAACATAAGTTTAGGAGATTGAATTAGATAGACATAGTCTTGTCCTTCTCTAATAGAATCAACATTCTTAGCCACATTATCATGTTGGTGTTGAGGCCCATTCCTCTTTTGCCAATGAGAATTCTTTTTCTTGCCTCCTAATGAATTATTTGGTTTATTTTTGGATGATCCTTGTGAGAATGTGTTGTATCAGTATATTGAAGGATATTGTCCTATTTTCCCACAAATCAAACATGTGATATTTCTTTGTCTTGTTGTTGCTATTTTCGTCCTTTACATTTTTATTGCTTATTATGGGTGCACCACCTTTCTTTGAATACATTGACTTCCTATATTTTTTATGTGTGATCAAAACATGTCCATATTTAGTCTTTGCCTCTAGAATCACTTGTTTCTATTGAAGAAAATTCACAAGTATAAAAAAGTGGGACTTTGATTTATCAGTTTAGAGTTGTTACCAAAATGTTGAATGCTAGTGATAGTGCATGTACCACTATTGGAATAAGCACATCATAACGATGGTTTTACCTAATACCAATAGAAAGGCTCACAACTTAGCAATTTGTCATAGAAAATCTTCCAGTTTCTCACCACTCTTCATCTTAAAGTAATGCAATTGGCTCTATATATGTAGAATTTAAATCTGGTTCATAGATGCAACCATTGTATTGAGCTTGTCCCATGCATCCTTTGTGGTTACCACATCACAAATGTATGATTAAATCTCATTAGCTACATAAAAAATTATGATTATTCTAGATTTTTAATTAGGTTTACCAATTTTTCTTTGCTCATCCAGGTCATTGACATGTCTTTGCACAATGTCAAATACCACTCCAACAAGTCTTCAAACTCTAGAAGAATCTTCAAATTTGTCTTCCAAGTGGAATAATTATCCCCTTTTAGTAATTGTGAAACTGGTGACATATTTGGAACATTAATAGCCATGGAAAATCTTCACAAAAATACATAAATTATTTTATTGGAACAAGCTCAAAAATATCTTTTCAATAAGTATATATATGCCTATACTTAGACAACAATCAATGCCTCAATCTACGAGAAAACAATAGGGTCATTGGGCAAAAAATTAGGTGTAAATAAATGAGGTATTTTCCCTCGAACTTGAATCTTCAAGGAATATTCTTGGAATATTCTATCAATATATCAAGGAAATAAAAAATATTCTAAATCACATCTTATAACTTGCTTTTATTAACAATAAAAATAAAAATATTTTTTTAAGGGCTTTGAAAAGCCTTCCCATGGAGCATGTGGGATTTTATTTATTGAAATATATTGGTGTCTCCTTTCCATTTATTTATGGCCCATCATGAAGTATATTACGCATAAAAATTTCCTCCTGATAAACTATAGGTAATGTGTATTTATTTATTTATTTATGCATGATACAAGCCTTCAACTGACAACACTTCACTAAAAGTTTACTTTCAAACGACCCATTCAACTTTTAAATATCAACTTCCAATTAGATGACCCTTGTGCATCTTCAAACAATATTATTGCTATATTTCTTAATAAATAGGAGATAGATTTAAAGTTCACTTTTGATTACCATTTTTAGATGATAGTATTAAACTTCACCTTAGATGACAATTCTTTTTTGAATGGTAATTCTAGATGGTAGCTCTTCTTCTGACAACAAATGACAACTCTTCTACAAATGATAAATCTTCTACAAATGACAACTCTACATGCCAACTCTTCTCTAGACAATAGCTTTATATGGCAACTCCAAATGATAAATTTTATGTAGACAACTATTTTAGATGATACCTATAGATTATAGCTCTAGATGATAACTCTTTGTTAGACGACCCGATTTTATGATGACATAATCAGATGATGATAATACTATTAGATAAATACTCTTTTTTATATGACCTTATTTTGTGATGGAATGATCTTCAGAGAATAAAAATCATGTACTCTCTTCACTCCTATGCATCTCTAACATGAACTAGGGTAACAAGATACAAAGAGGATGATTTCAAAAATGATCAAACTTTGATGCAATGATCTAAGCGACTAGATGACAATAATTTTGTGATCACAACTCTTTTGACACAAATTGAATACTTTAGATGAATTTGCAACTCCTTAGAGATTAAATAAATGCTTGCAATACCTACAAACATCAATAGGAATGAAAAGGAATATATTTTTCTTCTCCAATCAACAAGGTCTTCTCCTTGCTAAAACTTGTGTCTACTATTTTTTAGATTCTCCAACAACATACTATCACAAACTCCAAGAGGTGTCTACTACTCCTTAGAAACTGGATCACCTTCACAAATCAAAGCTCTACTTTGATAACAACCTACTATGATTTCAAATGTTATTTTGAAAACTATGATCAACCTTTGCATTGATGTAATAGAAATATATACATTTGTAATCAAGAAGGTGCAAGGTTGGGAGTCAAAACTACTTTCTAAATTTTCATAACCTTCATAACTATAAGGTGAATACATCAACATGACGTGATAATCACAACATGGTACTCTTATATGATTTAAAATTAATGCATAATTTTGCGTTATTTGTAAATTCAAATGGCGTTTTGGATGCTATTCCTTCAAGATTTCAATATACATGGGATAATATATGCATTGGGTAAATTCAGACAATACAAAGAGTGGATAGATTTTTGCTATACATTATATGATTACAAATAGAGTACACAATATTTATAGTCATTTTATTATGAGCAGGCATAGATAAAAACCAATTCTCTTGAGATATGATTTACTCAATAATGAACATCCAAAGCCTTTTTTATTTCAACCTATGTGGATACAAGATCCTCGTTTATTTATATGATTATGTTATGGTGGGATGAAGTAAACTTTGAAGATCACACACACACACACACACACACACATAGAATATGGGGCATAAAAGAGAATTCCCCTTTGGAGGTGATGGTCCTCTGATGGTTCTCCCTCAAGTGTTAGCCCACACTCAAATGAGAGAACCCTATTGTTAACTTATTATTATTCTACTACAAGCGTTTATGTTTAGTGAGAGGTTTCAGGTTCACCAAGGGCTTTATAGATTTCCCTAAGTTTAGTTTTATGAGTTCAATTTGTCATGAACCTAAGGTTCTATTCTACCGTAGTGTCTAATATAAAAAAATGATAATGATGCAATGCAAGTGAAGACAAATATGCATAAAATAGGGTGCTAACCTATATGCAATTTTATTTTGATGAATGCTAACTAAAACAAGTGTTACAAGAAATGAAAGTTTTTATTTTATTTTAAAATAAAAGGCCAAGAGAATGCACAAAAAAGAAACTATCATAATGCAAAGCTACATACACTTTTGGTTAAATGCATAAGTAAAGGATATGAAATTCTAATCTAAACTAGAGATTCATTTTTAATTTTTTTCCTTTTATATGTGCAATTTAAACGCAAAACATAAACACATGCAAACCAAAATTAGAAAACAACCTATACTACTAATAGAAAAAGAGAATAGGAATTATATTTACAAATTATGGTGTTTGTTGTGAATATGTCACCTATGTTCGAATTTGTTGTCTAATGAATAAGTTGCCTAGAAACCTCTCCACTAGAAAATTTGCAAAACCTACAAAAACAAATAGAAGAGAAGGTGGATTAGATTTTGGTGGCTTTCCAAATAATGAGAAGCATAAGAATTCCTAATTAGCACAATCAACCCCCATATTACATACACAAATTCAAATTTTAACCTTAGAAATTGATGCAATAGTACTTGTGACAATATTTTGCCTAAAAGTTTTGTAGTTGATGGATTCATTGAGATTCACAAAAAAAAATGGATAGGAGGCTTAAATAGAGAGATGGGTTATAACAAATGACACTGAGTTTCACAAAGATAAATTAGGGAGAGTAAATTCTAGGCTACTAAAGGTATCTAGGGCTATGTGTGCAGGTGATGAATCTATCACTTGAAATGGTTATGGGTGGGAGATTCTCTTCTATGATAGGAATAGGTAAAAGGGAATTAGATCAAAATCCTAATATTTTGATCGCCTAGAGTGAATACGTTTCTTGAATAGAGTATCGATGACAAGTTTACTTTCAACAAAAGAAAACAAAAAGATCCAATTAGCATGGGATGCAGGGTACTACTGAGGATACATAAGGAAAATTAAGTAGGATCTACTATCCCATAGACCTCCTGAAATGCCTACAAAAAACTACTTAATGCTTTACAATGTAAAAATACTTGTTAGATGCCAATGAAAATGTAGATGAATGCTTATATGAATAACTTAATAAAAAATACAATGATAAATGAGGGCTAAGGTAAAAGAGATGAAAATGATATCACAAAAATTGTAGATCCATATTGTCTTTATTTACCCTTTGAAAATAAACTAATCGCTTGTATATAACCTCATGGGAAATTTTCAACAACTCAATGCTTGAACTAGTACTATTCAAATTTTTGTAGAGTTTCAATGCTTGAGAGAGTCTTGTTGAAATGCCATCCCAAGGGGTAAATTTATAGAACAAAATTGCTTAGCAATTTTACAAATGGGATGGGTAAGGTATCATGCTAACTGAGACTGATTTGGGGTTGAATGGGATGATTAAGGGAAGAGGAATTAGTTTCCCCCCATTATTGGGATTACATTTTTAAGGTGGAGGAAAGTTAGCCACCTTCCTTCTACATGTTGATTACTTACGATAGTAGAGGATGTGGGGATCGAATTGCACCCTAATTGGCTATTGTAGATAGGATTGGAATGTTGGTTGTGCATCAAATACAAATCTGCCACATAAAAATATGTTACCAATGAATTTGCATAACCAACAATTTTGTGGATTTGACTATTACAAGTCAAATCTTGTGGGGTAGATTGAAAATTTGGACAGGGTATGAATCCACTAGTTAAGAAGCAGATTTGCTAGCTAGCAAATTCACTCTCAAATGAAAAATTTACTACTAATGGGGGTTGGATGCAAAATTCGGGTTTGAGGCAGTCATCATGGCTAGGTTGATCATTTTATGCATTTATGCTAGAATTGGTTTAGTTGGGTGATCTGATTTTAGATATCTATATCTATATATATATATATATATATATATATATACAATTTTGTTCACAAGTTAAAATATCTAAAGGGGCAAATGAAGATTTGGAATACCAAATATTTGGTAATATATTTAAAGTAATGGATAAAATTGAATCCATCCTAAAATAATTACAAGAGAATATAAATTAATGGAACAGATTAGGGTACTTATGTGCGAGAAAAAAAATTACTTTTAATTATGACAATGTATTGAAAAATGAGTTATATTGGTCCTAAAAATCTAGAGAGAGATGGATTAAATATGGTGATAGAAACAAATGTATCTTTTCATCACATAAAACATATTTCAACTTCATATGGAAGAAACATTTGGGAAGAAGAAGATATCAAGAATGAAATAATTAATTATTTTGAAGATTTTTTATCAAATATAGGGTAAGATAAAGAGGCATAAGGTAAGCTTTTGCAAAATATTCCATCAACTATCACATAGTGATAAAATGAAAACTTTGTTGAAAGTGTAATTTGATTCATGGAGAAGGACAACATTGTATTATGTATTGGATAGGTCTAAGGGCATTCGTTATACAATTTATTAATTTATTGTAATTTTATATTATGTAAGCTTTATGGGTCGTGCTTAACCTTGTATGGTTAAACCCTCTTTATAAATTTTAACTAACCTTAATCCCTCTTGTTATATTGGCTTAGGTTAAACTTTATTATATAATTGGGGTTTTGGTCCTAGTATAAATATCTCCCTTCCACTCCTTATTTGATTATCAGAGTATTGTGTAATTTTATTTACATATATAATGACTATTTATGATGCCTATGGGTGCTCACCATCTCACTCTTTTTCATCCTTTTTTTATTTCTATATAAGATATGAGTGAATGGATTACTTCTGCTTGTTTCTTAAAATTATTATGAATTTCAACTTGGTATTAGTGTAGGTATAGAGCTGGTTCACTTGGTCATGTAGAAGTGTTATTCGAAGCCTCCAATTTTTCTTCCAAATCCTAGGATAATATTATAAAGTCTCTCCAATGAGATTATATATTTATGATGGTGATCCACAAATAACTCACAACAGATTCTTAATTCACATTCATTACAGTTGGAATTGATTTACAATAATGGCAGCAGTCTGCCATTTAAAACTCCTTCACTCTGAAAGATAGTTATTTTCTTTTCCTCTTACAGCATCTTTCGCCTAGGAAGAATAACCGTCTGAACTGGTCCAGAATCGCCCTCTTGCCTTCACGTCTGCAACTATGGCTCAGCAGTTCTCCGACCCTTGTGCATGCCTTCGCTTCCCCTTTTAACATCTCTGGCATGACTCTTCGTTTCCCTTTTCTGACCCTTCGTTTCAATTCTCGTGCCTCTTCGTTGTCTGCGCTTTCGAGCGCCTTCCTTTCCGACCCTTGATCTTCGTCTGCTTTCACTGCACCTCGGTGCCACGTGTTGTTCAGTGCTACCACTGTAAGCTCGGTCCACCTGTCAACCATTGATGACGTTCGGTATACCACCGCTCGATCGTTTCCTCTATAACGGCTCCTGTAATCGCCTGCGCTTTCTTTTCTTTTGTTTGGTCACGAAAATGCGACATGTCGCGATATCGCGACACTTTCGGCTTCCCTGCCTTCCTGCCCTCTTCGAGTCACAAAAATGCGACATGTCGCGATATCGTGACACTTTTGGCTTCTCCACCTTCTTGTCCTCTTTGAGTCATGAAAATGCGACATGTCACGATATCGTGACACTTTTGGCTTCTCCGCCTTCCTGTCCTCTTCGAGTCACGAAAATGCGACATGTCACGATATCACGACACTTTCGGCTCCTCTGCCTTCCTGCTCTCTTCGAGTCACGAAAATGCGACATGTCGTGATATCGTGACACTTTTGGCTCCTCCGCCTTCCTGCTTTCTTCGAGTCACGAAAATGCGACATGTCGCGATATCGCGACACTTTTGGCTTCTCTGCCTTCCTACCTTTCTCGAGTCGCGAAAATGCGACATGTCACGATATCGTGACACTTCTCTCTCTTGCGCCTCCCATCGTCTTCTGGTCACGAAAATGTGACATGTCGCGATATCGCGACACTTCTTCTCCCTTGTGCCTTCTTTCGTCCTTTCGTCGTGAAAATGCGACATGTCGCGATATCGCGACACTTCTCCTTTGCGCCTTCTTTCGTCCTTTGATCATGAAAATGTGACATGTCGCGATATCATGACACTTCTTCTCCTTTGCACCTTCTTTCGTCCTTGGGTCTTGAAAATGCGACATGTCATGATATCGCGACACTTTTCTCCTTTGCGCTTTCTCTCGTCCTTTGGTCGCGATAATGCGACATGTCATGATATCGCGACATCTTTTCCTTTCGGCTCTTCTTTCTCTTTTTCGATCATGAAATCATGACATGTCGCGATATCGTGACATCTTTCCTTTCTGGCTCCTCCTCGCCTCTCGGGTCATGAAATCGTGACATGTCGTGATATCGTGACATTTTCCTCCCTTGCTTCTTTTCTGCTTCTTCGGTCGCGATTTCGCGACATGTCATGAAATCGTGACATTTTCTCCTCTGCGCCTTTCCTGTCTTCTTTCGGTCATGATTTCATGACATGTCATGAAATCATGACATTTTTGCTCCATGCCTTCTCTCTCCTTCTTGAGTCATGAAAATGTGACATGTCGTGATATCGCGACACTTTTCTCTTCGTGATATCGCGACATCAAGGCAAACACTTAGAAAATATTTTTTTGTCGATGCAAGATTGCTCTTCTGCCACTCGGATGCTCCTGCATCAGACACCCGGGGTAGATTGAGAAGTGTCCTTCACTTCTATACTTTTGGAGGAAGACCCAGGCGGTCGACCTCTATTTTTGACAACCAAGTTGCATCTTCGATAGGTCTGCCCTTCCACTTGACCAGATATTCAGAATACTGCTGTTCCTGGTACTTCTGCTGCTCGAGTGTCTAGTATTTCCTCGATCTCGTCTGTTGCTGAAGTAGAAGTTGGAATACTCCATAATTTTGTACTTGGTGTCTCGCTACTGCCTCCTTCATGATACTCTACCAAATCTGCAATGTTAAAAATAGGTGATATGTTAAGGCCACTTGGCAATTCCACTTCATACGCATTGCCTGAATCCCGTTTTCCCAAAATTTGGCATGGTCCAAACTTCTTCATCTTCAACTTGTTATAGGTTTTAGCAGGAAACCTCTCTTTTCTCAAATGAACCATGACTTCATCACCCACTACGAATTCCTTAAACCGTCGCTTCTGGTCTGCCTTTGTCTTATATTGGTTGTTCATGTTAGTAATGTGCTTCTTCACTTCTTCATGCACACTCTTCAGATGCTCTGCAAAGTCCTCAGCCTCGGCACTGCACCTTTCCCCTATAGCCATCTTCCTCAACTCAGAAACACTCCTTGGACTGCTCCCATATATTATCTGAAATGGAGATTTGTTAGTACTCCTGTTGACAGAATTGTTGTATGCAAATTCTTGCTTGTGGCAAAACCAAATCCCATCCCGTGGGCTTATCTCCTATCAAGCATCTCAATAGATTTCCCAAACTTCTATTCACCACCTCCGTTTGGCCATCAGTCTGTGGGTGATATGCAGAACTGAATTTCAAATCTGTCTTCAATTTCTTCCACAAAGTCCTCCAGAAATGCCCAACAAACTTGGTATCTCTATCAAAAACGATACTCTTTGGTAGACCATGAAGTCGTACCACCTCTTTGAAAAATAAACCCGCAATGTGAACTGCGTCACTAGTTTTCCGGCAAGGGATAAAATGTGCCATCTTCGAAAACTTGTCAACCACCACAAATATGGAATCATTTCCCCGCTGCGTCCTTGGTAGACCAAGAATGAAATCCATACTGACGTCCTCCCAGGGTCTCTCTGGTACAGGTAATGGCTGGTATAATCCAGTGTTCTGGCTCACACCCTTCGCCATCTGGCATACTCTACAGCTTTGTACAAACCTCTTCACATCTTGCTATAGTTGCGGCCAATAGTAGTTCTCACTAACCAGGGCAATGGTCTTGTCCCGACCAAAATGTCCAGCCATCCCTCCACTGTGTTTCTCCTTGACTAGATTTTCCCTCATTGAACTCCTTGGAATGCATAATTGACTTCCTCTAAACAACATTCCATCTTGGATCAAAAAATCCAACCACTTGGTCCTGTCCAAAGTGACAGGTGCCAAGCAAGCCTTCCAAGCTTCTGCAAAATCAGGATCTTCAGGGTACAAACCCTTCAGTTCATCAAATCCTACCACTTCCACCTTCATTTTTGTCAACAAACACTGCCTTCTACTTAAGGCATCTGCAACTCTGTTTGATTTTCCGCTCCTGTGCTTCAACACAAAGGTATAACTCTGTAGAAACTCAACCCATTTTAGGTGCCTCTGATTTAGTTTCCCTTGGCTATTGATATACTGCAAGGCCTGATGATCAGTATATAGAACAAACTCTTTTGGCAGCAAGTAATGCCGCCACTTCTTTAGAGCCTGAACTATAGCATAAAACTCTTGATCATAAACTGAATACTTCTTCCTAGCATCATTGAGTTTCTCACTAAAGTAAGCAACAGGTTTACCTTCTTGACTCAAAACAGCTCCTATGGCACTACCACTAGCATCACAATCTACCTGGAATACCTTATTAAAATCTGGAAGTGCCAAAATAGGTTGCTCTGTAACCTTCTTCTTCATCATACCAAAACTCCTATCTGCTCCTAAGGTCCACTTGAATTCCTTCTTATCCCCTCTCATTGTTTCTGTAAGGGGTGCACAAATACTGCTAAAATTTCTAATGAATTTCCTGTAAAAACTTGCTAGACCATGGAATGATCTTACCTCAGTCGTGCTTCTCGGAGTAGGCCATTCAATGATAGCTCTCACCTTTTCTGGGTCCATTTTTAGACCTTCGGTTGAGATGACAAATCCCAGGTACACTAACTCTTTCTTCACGAAATTACACTTCTTCGATTTATTAACAACTGCTCCTCCCGCAGCTTCTCAAAAACCCTTCTGACCTGCATCAGATGCTCTTCCAGGGTTCTGCTAAATATTAAAATATCATCCAAATAGACAATGATGAATTTGCCTAAAAATTCTTTCAATACCTCATTCATCAACCGCATGAATGTGCTTGGTGCATTGGTTAGCCCAAATGGCATGACCAACCATTCATACAAACCTTCTCTGGTCTTGAAGGTTGTCTTCCATTCATCTCCTTCTCTGACACGAATCTGATGATAACCACTCTTTAGATCAATCTTTGTGAAGTACTTGGCTCCACTCAAATAGTCCATAATGTCATCCATCCTTGGCAATGGAAATCTGTACTTTATGGTGATCTTGTTAATGGCTCGAGAGTCTGTACACATTCTCCATTCTCCATATTTCTTTGGTGCTAGTACTACAGGTACTGCACATGGACTCAAGCTCTCCCGAATCAGTCCCTTTTTTAGCAACTCTTGGACTTGCCTGTTCAGCTCTTCAGTTTCTGTAGGAGTCATTCTATGTGCTGCCTTATTGGGTAAACTAGATCCTGGTATCAAATCTATATGGTGACTGATCTTCCTCACTGGTGGTAAACCTTCAGGCACATTATCAGATACAATGTCTAGAAATTCTTCTAATAGTCCTAAGACTTCTACAGGGGTATCCTTGCATTCTTCCTTCCTAACTCTAGGAATTAATGCATAGCACATATGCTCATGCTTTAAACTATCCAAAAATCTTCCCCCTTCAACTAAACAGATTCTAGCGCTGCTACATACCTTTTCACCCGCCTCCTGCAAGGGCTTCAGCTTATGGCGCACTCCATTCTTTGTCATCGAGTAAGTGTTGGCGCGACCATCATGCACTTGCACACCGATCAAACTGCCATGGCCTTCCCAACAACAAATGGCAAGCATCCATAGGCAGGATGTCACACAGGACCTCATCACAGTACTTCCCAATATTAAATTTCATCGAGCATTGCTCACTGACCAAAGCCCTATGGTCCTTCTATAACCACGCAATCCGATATGGATGCGGGTGTGCCTTTCTCTTTAACTATAACTTGGTAACCATTTCTTCTGAGACCAAGTTATCGCATCTGCCATTATCTATAATGATGTTACAGACCTTACCTAAACTTCTGCACCTTGTGCGAAACAGGCTCCTTCTCTGGTCTGATCCTTTCTCCTCATTCAACAGGGTCCTCCTTGTAACCATAACTTCTCCTCCCTCTGCCTCCTCAGAATGTTTTGATTCAGCACCTTCATCGGCTACAACAGCTCTGGTAGGACCCTCAGGTCTCTCATTTGTCCCTTCTCGGTGTTGTGGACACTCGTATGCTCGATGTCCTTCTTCGCCACAGTGGAAACAGGTTCCACGAAATCCTCCCCTTCCAAATCCACGTCCAGATCTACCTCTTCCCCTTGGGTAACCATTGTTCTGATTACGGGGTTGGTAGGTGTTCCTATCTTCCTGATCCTGGGTATTACTGGTTTCACCAGCCTTCTTCTGATCCTTATATTTTTCTCCACTGGTCCTTCCACCAGTTCTTCCCCCATGACCTCTTCCTCTTTGCTTTCCCTCAAACCGTCTGTTCAGCTTCTCTTCGACCTTGAGGGCAAACTGGTAAGCATCCTCAATGGTGCTCATCTTAACCAGAATCAACTCTTCTTGAATACTGGTTCTCAACCCATTGATGTAACGGGCCACCTTCTCCCTGTTAGCCTCTGCATGGCCAGTTCTGATTGAGATCAGGTAGAACTCCTCTGTATATTCTTTGACAGATCTGTTTGACTGTCTCAAACTCTGCATTCTTCTCAATAGGTCCAATTCGTAATCTACAGGAATAAACTGTCTCTTCAACTTCTCTACCATTCGATCCCATCTGGTTATCTTTTCCTTTCCTCCTCTATTTCTTTCTAGCTGCACTTCTTTCCACCATATGCAAGCATGGCCTTTCAACTTTGTTTTGGCAAACTTGATCCGATCTGGATCTACAACCTCCTCATACTCAAAATATTCCTCCATATCATTGATCCAGTCAATTAACTCCTCTGAATTGAGACTCCCAAAATACGTGGAGACCTCAAACTTCGCCTTCTTCCCGATCCGTGATATGGCCTTAATTAATCTGGCTTCTGCAGGATCCGTTGCTTCTTCTTCAACCGATGGATCATCAACCTCCCAAGCTTCATCTTCACTATGGTCTTCTCTCCTTGGTTCAACCCCTCTTCGCAATTCCTCTTGTAGGGCTTGCACTTGCCTCTGCAAAGCTCTGAAATCTTCTTCAGGTACCACATTCCTTCCACCACCATGGTTTCTTCGTGGAGGCATTCTTCCTCACTCTCTTCTCACAATCCTTCCATAGATCCTGGTGCAAACTGCCTCACTTTCGGTGATCTGCTCACACACTCAGGAACTCCCGCTCTGATACCACTTGATGGTGATCCACAAATAACTCACAACAGATTCTTAATTCACATTCATTACAGTTGGAATTGATTTACAATAATGGCAACAGTCTACCATTTAAAACTCCTTCACTCTGAAAGATAGTTATTTTCTTTTCCTCTTACAACATCTTTCGCCCAGGAAGAATAACCGTCTGAACTGGTCCAGAATCGCCCTCTTGCCTTCACGTCTGCAACTATGGCTCAGCAGTTCTTCGACCCTTGTGCATGCCTTCGCTTCCCCTTTTAACATCTCTGGCATGACTCTTCGTTTCCCTTTTTTGACCCTTCATTTCAATTCCCGTGCCTCTTCGTTGTCTGCGCTTTCGAGCGCCTTCCTTTTTGACCCTTGATCTTCGTCTGCTTTCACTGCACCTCGGTGCCACGTGCTGTTCAGTGCTGCCACTGTAAGCTCGGTCCACCTGTCAACCATTGATGATGTTCGGTATACCACCGCTCGATCGTTTCCTCTGTAACGGCTCCTATAACCGCCTGCGCTTTCTTTTCTTTTGTTTGGTCACGAAAATGTGACATGTCGCGATATCGCGACACTTTCGGCTTCCTTGCCTTCCTGCCCTCTTCGAGTCACGAAAATGCGACATGTCACGATATCGCGACACTTTTGGCTTCTCCGCCTTCCTGTCCTCTTCGAGTCACGAAAATGCGACATGTCGCGATATCGCGACACTTTTGGCTTCTCCGCCTTCCTGTCCTCTTCGAGTCGCGAAAATGCGACATGTCGCGATATCGCGACACTTTCGGCTCCTCTGCCTTCCTGCTCTCTTCGAGTCACAAAAATGCGACATGTCACGATATCGCGACACTTTCGGCTCCTCTGCCTTCCTGCTCTCTTCGAGTCACGAAAATGCGACATGTCGCGATATCGTGACACTTTTGCTTTTCGGCCTTCCTGCCTTTCTCGAGTCGCGAAAATGCGACATGTCACGATATCACGACACTTCTCTCTCTTGCGCCTCCCATCGTCTTCTGGTCACGAAAATGCGACATGTCGCGATATCGCGACACTTCTTCTCCCTTGCGCCTTCTTTCGTCCTTTTGTCGTGAAAATGCGACATGTCGCGATATCGCGACACTTCCTTTCCTTTGTGCCCTCTTTCGTCCTTTCGGAAAATGTGACATGTCACGATATCGCGACACTTCTTCTCCTTTGCACCTTCTTTCGTCCTTGGGTCACGAAAATGCGACATGTCGCGATATCGCGACACTTTTCTCCTTTGCGCTTTCTCTCGTCCTTTGGTCGCGATAATGCGACATGTCGCGATATCGCGACATCTTTTCCTTCCGGCTCTTCTTTCTCTTTTTCGGTCGTGAAATCGTGACATGTCACGATATCACGACATCTTTCCTTTCTGGCTCCTCCTCGCCTCTCGGGTCGTGAAATCGTGACATGTCGCGATATCGCGACAGTTTCCTCCCTTGCTTCTTTTCTGCTTCTTCGGTCGCGATTTCGTGACATGTCGCGAAATCGCGACATTTTCTCCTCTGCGCCTTTCCTGTCTTCTTTCGGTCGCGATTTCGCGACATGTCACGAAATCGTGACATTTTTGCTCCATGCCTTCTCTCTCCTTCTTGAGTCACGAAAACGTGACATGTCGCGATATCGCGACACTTTTCTCTGTCGCGATATCGCGACATCAAGGCAAACACTTAGAATTTTTTTTTTTCGATGCAAGATTGCTCTTCTGCCACCGGATGCTCCTGCATCAATTTAGCTTCTTCTTCTCAAAAGCATATGAAAAATACCCTATTTGGCTTCCAAGAAAGCCCTTCAAAATGTTGATTTGCATGCTACCATAGGACTGGAACTTTCTCACTAAAACTTGGAATTCAATAACAGTGTTTCTTATATTTGTGCTTTGTCTTGGTGCTCAAGTGAATTGGAGCATGTAGCACACTTATTCACAGAGAAAGGATGCATCCCTATGCATTTTTTAGGCTGACCACTATGGCTGGGAGGTAGGGAGTTAAAAAATTTTCACTATGAAAGGCCTAAGTTCAAATCTTGTTGTGGGTATATTTTAGTCAACAAGGGCAATGTGTCATTTTATACTAAGCTGGAAATAAAGGATTGGAACTTTGAAAGTAATTACAAGTGTTTGCCTGTTGGTATGGTAGGGTGATTCTTGCTAAATGTTAGAGAGAGGATGACAAAGGTTAGAATCATGCTTCTCCTCTATTAAATCAAATAAATACTTGATTATCTATATGAGGTTAGGGCCTTTGTGTGTTATTATGCACCATGGATCAATGACAAACCAAATAATTTTAAGGAGGTAGGGTTGTGAGGTAGAATTGTGGCCAAGGCATTTTTGTTGTTGCATTCAAGACGAAATTCTTATCAGTGGGAGAAACTTCCTCTCTCCAAAGGCAATGACAAATTCATGGTTAGTGTGTTATGTTTAGAACCAAATATACCACAATTGAAGAGTCTTTGATACTCAAACATTTTTATAGTAGGAAGAATCCTCTATATAACATAGCCTACTTGCGTACTATGTCAAACCTAATTTTTACTATTTGTACCAAGTTGACCAATTGAAAAAGGAAAAGTGACATCAATTTGGCAAATTAGAGGACCTTGTTAGAGTATATTACATTATTTGGTACATGACAATGTACCACCTTATTAGGAGTTAATCTTAGATTAAGGTTTATATAGTTACTTCATGCAATGTAATAAATGCACAAGTGTTAGAATGTGCAATGATGTAAATGTGCATGTAGTCCACATGTACATGATTTATAGGATAGGTAGATGAAGAGTCATGGGTAGAGTAAATGCCAAGGAACATATCTTCCTATATATAGGTATTTAAGAGTATGAGAGAGTGATAGATAGAGGAATGATATGAAGATAGTGAGTAGGTACAATTTTTTTCATTAAAAATTTGGAGTGTTCAAGTCCTCCATTATAGTGCAGTGTACTATTGTCATGAGCTTTCATTAATGGTATATTACTGAGTTATTACAAAAATTTATTCTCTTATTTTCCTACATATTATAGTGCCATTATCATATACATATCATAACTTGCTTATTTCACATATTGTGGTTGCATTTCATTTAGTATACATCCTCAAGATAACATACCTAAGATGGTGAAATAGGATTGGGATGCAACAACAAATCAAAATTTTCCAAGTGACAAGTTAATATTAGCTCTTGCAACTCTAAGTTTTGGGTTTTTAAGTTTTATTTTTTTGAGGGCTATTAGGGAAAAATTGTTGGAGGCCATAACTTTTGAATACATAAGCGTCTAACCCCCCTTATTAAAATCATATAATATTTTGAGCTTTACACATTAGTGACATTAGTTTATGGATCTATTCAGTATTTGAGGCCAAATTATGTGGAATATTTATCAAGCCCTATTACCCTATTTTAAAAGGGCAGGTTTAATTTTTCTATGTAATTAGAATCTTTGGCCTGAATTTTTGGGAGATATAGATGGATTTGTGATAATTGTAGTAGAGTTTAAATATTTTGGCGGCTTGTAAAAAAATGATTCAAGATGTGCTTTAATTAGGATTATAATTAGGATTATTCATGGAGTTCTAATGGTTCATGATCTCTTTATTCTTTTATTTATTGTCTAGGTACTCTTGAGAGTATGTTATAACTCTTCTTTTAAGTAGGTCCATGTAAATATTCTTTTGGTGACTGGAATCAAGTGATTGAAGGGAAAAATAAAGTCTTCAAATAGGGTGATGTTTGTCACAAGAGGAAACATTAGGTCTTTAGGATATACCTTATGTGACTATGGAAATTGAAAGGGCCTATTTTTAAATGAGGTAGTGATATTGAATTATATTTCTAATTTGAGGTCCTAACATAAGTCTTTTTTGGATATGAGTGAGAGTGTCTAATAGTGCTAGTGATGACTATGGTCCAGCCTAAGGAGACTCGTACAAGAAATGTTTTTGTATAAAGAGATTTTAAATGATGAATCCAGATGAGTTTACCTTAAGATGCAAAGACCCACTAGCGCACCCATTATGGGGGGAGATATTATTATTGCTAATATATTCTCTCCTTGGCCCCTTAAAATTATGGTGGGGTGTTGAAAGTATAAATGATTCATGGCCAAGGATGACATTGTATGATGTATTGGATAAAGTCCCTTCTACGTAGGCATATCTCATGTTATGCATGTAAGTCCATCCATCTCATATATCCTTAAGCAATTGCCTAGTCTAATGTGGTCTACACTCATATATATTTTACCACTTGGAAGAAACAAATACTCCACACCAAAGAAAATAATTACTTAGAAAAAAGAGACCAAAAATTAAAAATAAGCTTCAATTTAATTTGTGGGTATACTTTATGATGTAGATTCTCCTCACACAAGTATCTTCTGCATAGGCATATCTCATGTTATGCATGTAAGTCCATCCATCTCATCTATATTAGTGAGCTAGACTTACCATCCTCAATCATTAGAAGGTGTACACGCATCTCCATACTCCACGTAAACCATTATGCGTGGGTATTCTATGTATGCTATGAGCTAATATATCAATATTGTCCTCTAAAAAGCTATCTTAACTCTGGTACAATATTCTAAACCTAGTTACCAATCTTTCTAAGTTTATCAATTATTAAAAATAATCGAAGTATCTATATAAAGAAGAAAAAAAGTCTCCTCTTAAAATATTTTTCTTACCCTATTAACCTCCCCAACTAATAAGGCTTTCAAAGCACATTTTAAATCATTGTTAGAAATGGCTTACAAGATACAAATGGCTAAACCAAATTCCACTTTCATCCTCAAGTAATTGCCTAGTCTAATGTGGTCACCACTCATATATATTTTACCACTTGGAAGAAACAAATACTCCACACCAAAGAAAATAATTACTTAGAAAAAGAGACCAAAAATTAAAAATAAACTTCAATTTAATTTTTGGGTATTATTTTATGATGTAGAATCCCACTAGCGTCACTTCTGCATACCCAATAGGAGGGTATTTCAACCAAGTGCTTCTATGACCCAACTAAATTTATAATAAAAATAATATTTTGCATGAGAACAAAATATTATAGGTAAAACCCCTACATCTCACATCATTTCATTTCACATATGGATGGATAAATGATTAATTCTTATTAAAAGAGTTAAAATTTTCATTCATGATTTTCATACACTCTATGATGTATTCCATTAGTTTGTTAAACACAAATTAGATTCATTCATTATGTTTTAAGAAATTAAATAATACATCCACAATTTGCATTAGAACATCCATATAAAATTAATGCATATCACACAAATCAGATTTTTCATAACAACATGAATTCACATTCATAATCAGATAAAAAAATCTAAATCATCCATCTAACATCAAATATCGCATCTATGCATACATACATCTATGCATCTAGACATCTATCATCTAGGCATTACATCCATCAATGCATCCATAAATCATAACACATAACGCATCTAATGGTCCAAAATCGCACAATTGCAAATCATACAAACATTTTCACACATCAACAAGGGCATTATCAGTATTATTAATTTTTTGGTATTATTTTATGATGTAAGTGCTATGGACCATGGTTAACCTTGTTATGGTTAAACCCTCATTTTAACTTGTAATTAACCTTAAACCCTCTTGTTATGTCATCTTAGTTAAATTATATTATATAATTGGGGTTTTGGGACTAGTATAATTACACCCTTCCACTCCTCATTTGATTATTAGAGTGTTGTCTAATTTTTTATGGGTATAGTGATTATTTATGGTGCCTATGGGTGCCCACCATATATCTCTCTTTTTTGCCCTTCTTTTTTTATTTTTGTATAAGATTTGTGTGGATGCATTGATTATATTTGTTTCTAAAAAATATTATGAATTCTAACTAGCTTAAGTAGGAATATCTTTATAGAGGATCTACATGAGATAATTTTCTCTTTCCACCCTATCAAAGCACCTAGTTCCAATGTATTTCCTACAAAAAAATTAATTTTTTGGGATTTGATTGATAGTGATATGTTGATTATAGTTGTAGAGGCCAAAGAAAAGAAGGCTACAAGAAGTGAGATCAATGCTACATTTATTGCCTTGGTTTCTGGGAAAGACTAGACAATATTTTAATAATATTGTCCAATAAGCCTTTACAGTGTGATTTATAAGAATTATAGCAAATAGATTGAAAATCATTCTAGATTATGTTATATTAATAGGACAAGGTGGTTTTGTTCATGGTAAATATTGTCTTCTCTAATTGTCATGGCCATAAGATGTGGGGATCAAGTGATCAGACTATTACACCTCACATAAAGTGACATAATAGGGCAACTTCGAGAGATCAAAATACGACTTGATTGGATTGCCTTCAAGGTTTTTTACAAGTCTGATTTCTTTTAAGATGTGATCTTCAACACTCTTTCTACTCTATCATAATCTAACTAACTTTAGGGAAAAGAAAAAGATATAATATGAAAAAAAAATATAGAAAAAAGGAAAAAAAGGTCCTAAGCTAACTTAAGTTGATGGGGATGATGCACCAAGATCATAATATTCATCTACATAGAAATAATATGCATGAATGCATGAGTGTAATTCACCCACAACTCAAATTAGGTGAACATTTCCCCCTCTCATAACACTCGGTTAAAAAAAAATTGCATACATAAGAAACATGACATAAATTAGATAGTCATGACCCCTTATGCATGTGCATAAACATACATAAACACAAGAAATAGGACAAAAAATCCCAATAGTCATAGCTATATATATATGTATGAAAATTAAAATTTATGCCAAAAGTGGAGGCTCGAAAGCTTTCCTGCAAAACCACTTAGGGTTCAAGTACTACTATAAAGAAGAAAATGAAGGAAAAATTATATATAACACTTAAGGCTTGATAAGCAACTCATTGATCCTTTGCAATGCCTAAAAAAATACTATTTATATGTTACAAAAGGGAGATTTTTGTTGGAAATTTGAGCATGTTTTGTTGTCATTGATGTTAAGAGGTTTGATATCCTAAGTTTATGGAATTAATGTCAAGAGGTTTGATTAATGTCAAAAGGTTTAATGTCCTAAGTTGATGGAAATATTTGTGAGAATATTCCTCATGGTGGCACATGAGGTATAAGGCAACAAGAAGAAAGGAATTTCTCTCCATGATGTTTGAGAAAGAATTTATAAGTCTATTTACCTTGGTGGTAATTTTGCAAAGGTTAAAATATTCATTAATAGTGGAAAGGTTATTACCTTGGTGGTAATTTTACAAAGGTTAAAATATTCATTAATGGTGGCAAGGTTATCCTTAAAGAAAAGGCCCAAAAAGGTTTTTAATATTTAAATTATAATATTTAAATCCTTTGGATTTAAATTATTATAATTAAATATAATAATTAAATTTGAAGCATCAAATTCGAATTACAAGTGAGCCGACGTCAAATGTATAAGAGGGCATGTGTATTTATAGGCTAAAGTTTAGCATAAGCCTAAAGTGTTCGATTTAATTGCCCTCGAATTAATTTCCTTGCTCATTCGACGTGGAAGATGAAATAAATAGGAGTTTCATGATTTTTGGAGGAGGGAGTTTGTCAAAGGTTAGAAGGGGTTTATCCCCACTCAAAGTGAGGTTGTAGCTGAGTTGCAAGCTTGGCTTGTAGAGGGTAGAAGGTACAGTTTTTGATTCACGTGGAGACCTTTTAGTTTGCATGGTCGGATTTGGTTTTAGCACCAGTAGTAAAGGATAACAAAGGAGATCGTGCCCCTAAATTAATTTCCTTGCTCGTTCAACGTGGCGGAGGAAAAAAACAAAAGTTTTCATGATTTTTGGAGTAGGGAGTTTGGTCAAAGGTTGGAAGGGATTTGTCCCCACTCAAAGTGAGGTGGCAACCGAGCTAGCAATCTTGGCTTGCACAATGCGTAGAGAGTAGAAGGTGCAGTGTTCGATTTACGTGGAGGCCTTTTAGTTTGCATGGTCAGATTTGGTTTTGAAGAACACAAGCTTATACTGAGAGGGGGGGTAAATAGTATAAGACCATTTTTTACTTTCCTTTTTAATTCAATACTATGCAGTGTATAGATAGCAGTATCAATAGCAGTAATTAAAACAATGCACAAAACACCACACACAATAGAGATACATATTTTAATGTGGTTCACCCAATGTGGGCTACCTCCACAGAGAAAATATTTCTTCTAAATATTTCTCAAATAATCTCTTAGAATTCTTTCCAATTACAATGTTTATGGAACTCTTTCCAAATGATATGATGATCCCCTAAATCTGGTTTATGGATCTCTATCCACTAGAGAACTCTTTCTCCTCTGCTTTGGCTAGTGATTTTCTAGAAGACTGCCTCCACTGCACTGACTGTGAATCTCTCTCCACTTGAAGACTCTTGTCCTCACTCAAAAGACCTATCCTCAATTGTCTTGGCTAATGGATCTCTATCCACTAGATACTTTATCCTCTGATCTGTTACCTCCAAAGCTCTGCTCAATAGGTTCACTTAAAACCATCTCAAATCTTCTCAACAGGTCCACTCATAATCTACTCAAATCTGCTCAACAGGTCCACTCAAAACTTGTCCAAATCTACTCAATAAGTCCTCTCTAGGACTTGCTCGAATTTTCTCAAAAAGTCCTCTCTAGGACTTGCTCAAATCTACTTTGCAAGCTTCCACACAAGCTCACTCAAAATCAGTCCACAAGCCTTATCAAAGACTTACCTCAAATCTGCTTAACAAGTCCACACAAAACTTGTCCAATATCATAGAATCATAAAGATAATTTTTAAAGACTCTATATGTTCTATACTCAATGCTCAATCAATTTCTCAACTCAATCACATAGAAGCATAAAGAGAATTGTTAGAGACTCAATATGTTCTATACTCAATGCTCAATCACTTTCTCAACTCAATCACATAGAAGCATAAAGAGAATTGTTAGAGACTCAATATGTTCTATACTCAATGCTCAATCACTTTCTCAACTCAATCACATAGAAGAATAAAGAGAATTGTTAGAGACTCAATATGTTCTATTCTCAAATCTCAATCTCAACTCAATATTATAGAAACATAAAGAGAATTGTTAGAGACTCAATATGTTCTATTCTCAAATCTCAATCTCAAATCAATTCAGAATATATAATAGTTTGTTTCATGGAACTTGAAAAACCACTTCACACATTCACTTGACTAGGCTCAATCAACTCTACTCAACCAATCACTTCAACGAAAAACCCTTTCTCACAAACAAGCATGTATCACCCAAATCAAAATGTATCCAATAATACTCAACAACAAATCTCACATAATAATGATACTCATGTTCTTTTCTAACTCACATTCAAGTTCTTTGTACAATCAATGGATTCAACAACAATGCTTATAAAACAAGGTTTTAATCACAACTCTCAATTCAGAAAACCTTGAAGTATTAACTCAACCACTTTCAAAAAGGAAACCCTAATCAAATCCTTTTCAATCCAAAATTAATTTTCAATCAATCCAATCACCTAACTCAACAAAGAAGAATTATACCTATACCTTTTATTAAAGAGCAGTTTCCCATACAAATATGCCACACTCATAATTACTTCTTTGACAAACTCAATAAGGGTTAGAGGATAATTTTTATATCACAAAAATAATATCACAATTACACCTTATCACTCCAACTTAACAATAAGCAATATCCTCACAATAATAAAAAACCCTTTATTGGAAATAACACACAACCCACAAAGTCTTAACCTTTCAATATTCCACAATAGCAAAACATAAAAATAGAATTCTCCTTATACCTCCTAACAATATTTCTCAACTAACAACCCTTATCACAATGCAAAAAGTTTAACCACCAAATACCTTATACCTCCAACTTAGGCATTAATAAAATAAAACATTAAAAAATGTACCTTTGCCTTTGGAGAGTTTCAAACTCTCAAATGTAGCCCTCACAGCGTCTTGCCCACGGTGCAAACACCACACGAGCTTACAAGCTCGTTGGGAAGGAAGAAGCACCACATGCTTCAAAAATCCTTCCAAAACCTTGCAAAAACATATGCGCCTTTTTATTGGTGCCTTCAACATGTCCACCAAAGGGTTTTGCAAGATTCAAACACAAACCACCGTGCACACCCAAACATACGCTACAACCGACTTGCCACTAGGCCAAAGTGCCTTATTGGCATCCAAAAAATCAATGTGCTAGCTTTTATCCCTTTCACTGTCAAGTCAACCTAAGAAATTTGCACAACACTATCACAAGCTCTGCATTAAATTCGATGCGCTTCACTTTCAAATCGAGCAAGGGTAACTCAAAACTAAAATTTGGCATGGTATTAATATGTGTTCCAATTAAATTAAACACGTCGGTGCTTCCATTTTCTTCTATGATGTCGGTGCTTTCCTTTGCCTTGTTTGACTTCGGTGCTTCTCTTTGCCTTGTTTGACGTCGACGCTTCCCTTTGGAAATAAAATTTGCCTTGTTTAAAACTCTAAATCCAACCTTTGGATTTATTAAAATAATATTTGGTCTTAAACCTTTAAACCCAACCTTTGGGTTTAGATATTTTTAGACTTTATAAACCTTCTTTTGCAATATAAAATATTGTAATAAAAATTACAATTATTTTATTTGGGTTTTCACTATGGCACTTCTAACCATTATAATATTTATTTATAAAATTTAAATTCATCCTAAATTTAAATAATTTATAAAATAAATATTATCACTCATTTTTAAATTCTGTCTTTTACATTGTTTTACTTGAACTTCTGCCTTATTTATGAATATCAAATGACCGTCTTTGTTACCTTTATTTTTTGTTGAAATCTTGACATTAATGATGACTCCATTTGGTGGCATCGATGGTGACATCAATAAAAACTTTGACTTAGGGACTCAAAATGTCCAACAATCTCCCCCTTTGTCATTGATGGCAACCCATATCCTTTTATTAAAACCTAACATTTCTTTTTCATCTACTCCCCCTGGCTCAATGCTCTCTCAAATATCAAATCTCCCCATATCAAATATCTCCCCAATACACAAATATCTCCCCCTTTGACATCAATGGCAAAGGGTCACCTTTGGGGCTCAAGGCTAAGAATGAGCCTCTTAGATTAGCCCCTCCCCCACCTCCATATGAGGTGGTTAATTCTCAGGTGGGAGTATTTCTACTCCTCGAAAGCATTGTTCTTTACCTTTATTTTCTCTCTTATTTTTTGAGTTTTCTGAATCCTCTGACTGTTTCTTTCCAAGTCAACATCCATGTTCCTGTCATCACTTATGTTCCTATTCCTGTTCTTGTTCTCATGTTTGATCATGTTCTTATTCCTATTCCTGTTCTCATCCATGTTCCTGTTCATATTTCTATTTCTGTTAATGTTCCTGTTTCTGTTCATACCTCTGTTCTTGTTCACATTCCTGCTCCTGTTCATGCCTATTTTTGGAATATTTTCTCTACACCATCTTGCTATGTGACCATCATTATTGCACTTATAACACTTAATGTTATTATTTCTTAGACGTGCAACTGTATTAGGATTTCTCCTAGTGAAGCCATATCCTCTTCTATCATGAATATTGCAATTCATTGCCTTGTGACCAAACTCATTACATGAGTAGCAATACCCTTGGAAAAGTTATATTTTTCCATATTCCTATCTTTCATGTTTCATGCACTGTGAAGCCATGTGCTCAAACTTGTGACATGAAAAACATCTTCCATTGAAGCTTCCTTATCTTGACTTCATTGGTCTCATGTTCTGATTTATGTTCCATCTGTATCTTTTATGTGCATTGTTCCTATCTTTGTTGAACTCTTTGTTGTCCAACTCATACTCTTATGTCTCACTCCCATTTACACTATCTTCTTTTGGAGTTTATTCTTCTTCATGAATTGAAGTAGAATTTTTTTCTCATTTCTTTTGAACCTGTTTAGAAACCAAACTTGTCTTTTTTGTTACTCCTCTTTGTATCTTAACTATTTTATCCACATTCTTTGCACTGGTTACATACTTGTATAACTTATTCTTGTAATCCTCTAAATTTTTCTTAAGTAGTGCCACTTCTTGTGTTAACTTCGCACATTCCATAATATTTGCTTCTAAATTATCTTTGAACTTGCTTGCCTTAGCCTTTGACTTTTCTAAATCCTCTATGAGCAATAATCTTTCTTCATCACATTCTTGAAACTGACTTTCATACTTAGAGTGTTGCTTTCTTACCTTATTTACCATGTCAAGAGCATAGATAAGTTCTCCCTTGATATCATAGTCATTCTCTGCTGAATAATCCTCTATTTGTTTGCCTTTGTCCATATCATTTCTTTATTTTGGCTTGTCTTCTATAGGATCACTCACTTCTTCTTCTAATGCCATTAGAATATTTTCATCTGGTATTTCAAGTGCATCTTCAAAATCATCATCACTAAAACTATAACCATCCCTTGTGCAATCATCTTCAAGATGTCCAAATTTACCACATCTAAAACACTTGAGAATAATTGGAGTATTTTTCTTAACCGGATCTTTCTCTTCAACCATAAATAGGAATTCATCTCTATAATTATCTAAAAAACTAGCATCACTATCATTTGAGTACTGACTTGCATTATCCGCATAGTAGCTTCTCTTTTTTCTTTGAAAGAACTTCTTTCCTTGTTTGTTTTGTCCATCCTTGCTTTTCTTTTGGTACCTATATCTTTTTGATTCCCTGTACCTATGATCCTATTTTTATTCATCATTGTTGCTCTTTGGCTCTTTGCACTCTGTTGCATAATATCCATACTTTCCACAATTAAAACACTTAATAAATCTTAGATCTATGGGTGATGAGTGTCATTGTTCATTCATCATTTAATCATTATGTGTGTCAATCCAAGGCGGTGTCCAAGGCTATATACGAAAGAAGGATCCAACACGGTAAAGATTAGTTCATTCAAAAAACAAGCTTTATTGATGGATCAGTTAGCATTTGGGGGGTTTGTTGTGACCTCTAACTTCTAAGAATTGAAATTAACTCCTATTTACCTTTGCAAAAATAAAATTGTAGGAAATGAAATTGCAGAATCTGAAAATGACAGAAAATGAAATGTTGTTAAATTAAGAGTGACAGAAAAGTAAATTGCAGAATTGAAAACACACACACACACTTGCATGAAAGTAAATCAACTAGAGAATTTAAAAATAGAATTTTAACTATTGCAAAACCAAATCAAT
Source organism: Wollemia nobilis (assembly GCA_028583015.1). Taxonomy (NCBI): domain Eukaryota; kingdom Viridiplantae; phylum Streptophyta; class Pinopsida; order Araucariales; family Araucariaceae; genus Wollemia; species Wollemia nobilis. Next base: position 10,558,765 of record JAQPPZ010004624.1, on the reverse strand, counting down.
AATTACTACAAAACTAAAAAATGATAAAAATCTGGAAATTGCTATGAAATGCAGAAAATGTTGTCAAAGGCTGAAAACTGTGTTGAAAACTACTAAAGAAATGGAAAACTGGTAGAATTCTGCTAATCTGCTGTAGCAAGAAATCAACAAGAAATTCTATCAGAAATTGCCTTCCTCTGGCCCTGCAAGTGGCCCTTGCTTCCAAAACCAGAAGAAGGTGAGAAGTTATGCTAAGAAAATCTAGATGCTAATCATCAACCTCAAAATGCCAATTGATATATGAAGATTGCACCTTTTTATTCAATATGAAACTACATTACAGTAATGTAGGAAAAACCTGCAAATTATTATTCTGCTACAAAAAAACTTCACTCTATGCTAATTTCGGTATTCTATTGCCTATCTATCTATATGCTCAACCATCTAGGAGCTTTCTTATTTATAATATAATGCTGATATGCTTGGTTACTGATTTGTAGGGATTTACAACTGATTGCATAATTGTTTCCTAGAATGCAAGAATTTGCTTTGTCAAAACTTTATCCATTCATCATTGTTGGGCTGCATTTGTTGAGAAAATCACGTTAAGATGAGTTGGGACAACCTCTTGGTCAATTGCCAATAATTTCCTCCACTGATTTGTCACTTTTTGACCACTTTTGGTTGTTCCTGCGCTATTCCCTATTCCTGCACCGCTTATTCTTGTGCTGCTTCGGAATAACAAGCAAGTGACAATTCATTAGTTATCTGCTCCAAACGCATAGGGAGGAAGTTATTAATTTTTTGGACTGTTTTCCCTTATCTTGTACACCCTTATGCATTGGTGGCATGTGTTGGAGTGACTAATTCCAAGCCCTGTTGTATATGTATAGCTGGCTGGAATTTGCATGACTGTGTCCTGCTTTTACCAAATTTCTTGCATTTTAGCCTTTTGACTTGTTGCTTCCATTTGCATCACGTGGCAGTTGCTGTCAGGTGGAGAAAGAGTCATGCCTATTCTCCCTCAACTGTTTCCAAGCGTTTACCTCTTCTTTATTTGACAAATTCCATGCCTTCCTTCAAAGTGACAGGTGGATGGAATTTGTATGGACTGTGACTTGTTGTTTCCAGCTGCCAAAACATGCCCAAATGCCCTTTTGGAGTGCTCATAACTTGTTCATCGTAACTCCATTTTTTACCAAATTGTGTCCACATGTTCTTGGTTATATGAACAACATTGGGTTTAATTTTCAACTCTTAATTCCTCAGGAATTACTCTCTGCACCATTGTCAAGTTGGCATTTAACACAGATTTTTACCAGCATTTCCAACTGTCAAAAAGTGTGAAACTGCCATTTTGTAGGCCCCATAACTTCCAGGTTACTTGTCCATATGCCTTCAAAGTTAGGTCATGTTTTCTCTATATTATGAAGTACCATTGGTATGAATTTGGTACCTTAACTCACTCTGGATCATTCCCAGTAGATCCTCCAATGTTCCCTTTAACGCAGATTTGCACCTATTAACAACTCCAGAAAAGACTAAGGCATGAACAATGAGCGCAGGAATGAACAATGAGCGCATGAATGAACAATGAGTGCAGGAATGATGTAACCTTCATAACTTTTTATCTACAGCTCGGATTGACTTGCTTCAAAAATCAAAGTTGTAGTTCTTGATGAAAGGAATCTATTCATGCCATTAGAATGTAATTGCAATACATGTTTTATTTACTACCTAATCAACTGAAACAATGCATAAAATGCTAAAAATAGTCAAAACAGAGGTATAATGTTCCAAACATAAAATCATGCAAACATGTAACAAATAACATATTCTAATCACTATTTGGCACTTTAACTTTGTCATATTTAATATTATGGTAGTTTTTATATGTCAACCATAGTGTAATAATGAGGCATTTCTAGGCCTCATAAATGGGTCTTCTGAAACCTTTATCTCTTCTATCATAATTAGCTTCTTCATCACTAGATGAATCATTGCTTGATTGTCTTCTTTCCCCTTTTATTTTTGTCCACTTTGAATGCAGCTTCTTTCGGAGGAATAGGATCTTTTGTTCTTATCTCAAAAGTTGTAAGCATACCAAGCAAAGCATTTCTTGTTAGACTATCACTATAAATTGATGTTTCTATAGTAGAAACCTTTTCACTATACCTTTTTGGAAGAGTTATTAAGATCTTATCACAAGCATCAGATTCATCAACCTTCATTCCAAGACCTTTCATCTCAAGTATAAGTTCATCAACCTTACTGAGATAGTCATGAATGTTTTCATCATCCCGCATTATTAAGTTCTCAAATTCTCCTTTAATATTTTTGATCTTAGCTTTCTTGACACCTTTATCACCTTCACATATGGTATGCAATAGTTCCCACATATCTTTTATTGTTTTACAATCCATAACCTTCATAGATTTTGATCTACGTAATCCTTTTACAATTGCATTCATAACTCTTGATTTTGCATGCATTAGAAGCTTACCTTCCTTATCTATAGGAGGATTGACTGCTGAATCATATCCAAGTTCCACTGCATCTCAAATTTCATTGCCAAGTGCCATCAAGTGAAATCTCATAAGTACATACCAATACAAGAAGTCATTTCCATAAAATACTGGCACTGCATTATTGGTGGATCCATCCTTTTGATCCATTTTTTTCTTAGACCGTTTTTTCTTCAAGTTGTCAAACTCTTCTGAAGGAACCCGCTCTAATACCAATTGAAGAACACAAGGTTATACTGAGAGGGGGGGGTGAACAATATAAGACCACTTTTTAATTTCCTTTTCAATTCAATACTATGCAATGTATAGATAGTAGTATAAATAGCAGTAATCAAAGCAATGCACAAAAAACCATACACAATAGAGACATATATTTTAACGTGGTTCACCCAATGTGGGCTACCTCCATAGAGAAAATATTTCTTCTAAATATTTCTCGAATAATATCTTAGAAATCCTTCCTAATTATAATTTTTATGGACCTTTGTCCAAAGGAGATGTTGATCCCCTAAATCTGGTTTGTGGATCTCTATCCACTAGAGAACTCTTTCTCCTTTGATTTTGCTGGTGATCTTCTAGAAGACTGCCTCCACTGCACTGACTGTGGATCTCTCTCCACTTGAAGACTCTTGTCCTCACTCAGAAGACCTATCCTCAATTATCCTAGATGATGGATCTCTATCCACTGGAGACTCTGTCCTCTCTACTCTATCACCTCTAAAGCTCTGCTCAATAGGTTCACTCAAGACCTCAAATTTGCTCAATAGGTCCGCTCAGAACCTGCTCAAATATACTCAACAGGTCCACTAAGAACCTATCCGAATCTGCTCAACAAGTCCTCTCTAAGACTTGCTCAAATCTACTCAAGAAGTCCTCTCTAGGACTTGCTCAAATCTACTTTGCAAGATTCCACAAAAGCTCACTCAAAATAAGTCCATAAGCCTTCTCAAAGACTTGCCTTAAATCTGCTTAACAAGTCCACACAAAACTTGTCCAATCTCATAGAATCATAAAGAGAATTGTTAAAGGCTCTATATGTTCTATACTCAATGCTCAATAACTTTCTCAACTCAATCACATAGAAGCATAAAGAGAATTGTTAGAAACTCAATATGTTCTATTCTCAAATCTCAATATCAACTCAATCTTATAGAAGCATAAAGAGAATTGTTAGAGACTCAATATGTTCTATTCTTAAATCTCAATCTCAACTCAATTCAAAATATTGAATAGTTTGTTTCATGGAACTTGAACAACCACTTCACACATTCACTTGACTAGGCTCAATAAACTCTACTGAACCAATCACTTCAAGTAACAACCCTTTCTCACAAACCCTAGTATAAGCATGTATCACCCAACTCAAAATGTATCCAACAATGCTCAATAACAAATCTCACATAATAATGATACTCATGTTATTTTCTAACTCACGTTCAAGTTCTTTGCACAATCAATGGACTCCACAACAATTCTTATAAAACAAGGCTTTAATCACAACTCTCAATTCAGAAAACCTTGAAGCATTAACTCAACCACTTTCGAAAAGGAAACCCTAATAAAATTCTTTTCACTCCAAACTTAATTTCAATCGAGCCAATCATCTAACTCAACAAAGAAGAATTTTACCCATACCTTTTTTTGAAGAGTAGTTGCCCTTCAAATCTGCCACACTCACAATTACTTCTTTGAAAAACTCAATAAGGGGTAGAGGATCATTTTTATATCACAAAAATAATATCACAATTACACCTTATCACTCCATCTTTAACAATAAGCAATATCCTCACAATAATAAAAAAACCCTTTATTGGAAATAACACACAACCCACAAAGTCTTAACCTTTCAATATTTCACAATAGCAAAACATAAAAACAAAATTTTCCTTATACCTCCTAACAATATTTCTCAACTACCAACCTTTATCACAATGCAAAAAATTTAACCACCAAATACCTTATACCTCCAACTTAGGCATTAATAAAATAAAATATTAAAAAATGTACCTTTGCCTTTGGATAGTTTCAAACTCTCAAACACAAGCCTCACAACGTCTTTCCCATGGTGTAAACACCACATGAGCTTACAAGCTCATTGGGAAGGAAGAAACACCACGTGCTTCAACACTCCTTCCAAAACCTTACAAAATCATATGTGCCTTTTTATTGGCACCTTCAACATGTCCACCAAAGGCTTCCGTGGGATTCGAACACTAACCATTGTGCACACCAAAACGTACGCTGCAGCCCACTTGCAACTAGGCCAAAGTGCCTTGTTGTCATCCAAACAATAAATGTGCTAGCTTTTGTCCCTTTCGTCATCAAGTCAACCCACAAAATTCGCAGAACATTATCACGAGCTCTGCATTAAATTCGATGTGCTTCAATTTCAAATCGAGCAAGGGTAATTCAAAACTAAACTTTGGCATGGTATTAATATGTGTTCCAATTAAATTAAACACGTCAGTGCTTCCCTTTTTTTCTATGATGTCGGCGCTTCCCTTTGCCTTGTTTGGCGTCGGTGCTTCCCTTTGCCTTGTTTGACGTCGACGCTTCCCTTTGCCTTGTTTGACGTCGGTGCTTCCCTTTGGAAATAAACTTTACCTTGTTTAAAACTCTAAATCCAACCTTTGGATTTATTAAAATAATATTTGGTCTTAAACCTTTAAACCCAACCTTTGGGTTTAGATATTTTTAGACTTTATAAACCCACTTTTGCAATATAAAATATTGTAATAAAAATTATAATTATTTTATTTGGGTTTTCACTATGGCACTTCTAACCATTATAATATTTAAATTCATCATGAATTTAAATAATTTATAAAATAAATATTATCACTCATTTTTAAATTTTATCTTTTGCACAGTTTTACTCCAAATTTTGCCTTCTTGCTGAATATCAAATGACCATCTTTGTTGCCTTTATTTTTTGTTGAAATCTTGGTATTAATGATGAATCCATCTGGTGGCATCAATGGTGATATCAATGACATCTTTGACTTAGGGACTCAAAATGTCCAACAGGTTTTAGCGCCGATGGTAAAGGATAACAAGGAGATCGTGCTCCTTTGTTTTCATGTGGGTTGGCTAGCCCATGTGGTAGCCTAGCCATGGCTAGGATGCAAGGCCAGCAGGCAGCACAAGTTCAATTCCTGATGGTAGGTGGCAACGAAGGGATTAATTTTTATAAAAATTAATTTATGCCCTAAGGTTCAAAGTTGCTAAGGTATGTGCTAGCTAGGGAGATATAAGGAGTTTTAAATTAATTTTATTTTTGCAATAAAAGAGGTTATGAAATGATTTATTTTTCTTGAGAAAAAATTAAGGTGGTTTGTTTGCTAATGCATTGGGGTAAAAATTTAAGTGGTTATTTATATTTTGAAAATGCATTAATGACAAGTAGGAGATATAATGTGTAAATGAAATATTTTGCTTATGTAATTGGTAACCTTTTGTTGATGAAATTTTATTTGCAAAGTTAGGAGTAATAAGGTGTAAAAGAGGTTTGGCATTTTATTAATCTTTGTATGGTGAAATATCTATTGAGGTGGAATATTCATGTGGAGGTTTTGAAATAGACTGTTGCTATCTAACCCTTAAAGTGGCACAAGAAGAATTGGTTATTTGTGAAACAAGTTTTGAAGACATATATCCAAAAGAGCAATTAAGAGGTATGGGCACATCATCCTTTATTTGAAATATTTGTTGGAATGAATGTTGTGAAACATAAGGTGGAGTGAAAAGGAATGTTTGATAAGCATCGTTAGAAATATATGAGCAATTTTTGTGTGCTTCATTGTTGAATGTTTTGGTAATATTTGGGATATATTTTGAGAACAATCTATGCTTGTATTCCTGAAAGAGTTTGAGAAGTTTTGAGATAGAGTGTGAACTACTTGTGCTAGGGTTAAAAACAAATTAAGCACCTTTGTGAAATCTTTTGAACATTGATTTGAGAGATATTGATAGCATATGAGAAGGTGTTTTAGATCAATTTAATAAGGGAAATTGGGCATTTGAATGATTTATCTTGAGAGAATATTGGCAAGTAGAATTTATTTTAAGAGAGTTTTTTCTAAAAGAGATTTGAGTTGTGTTTTGTGTGCAAAATTTAAAATTATTTGAGAAGGTTTTGTAAATAGCTTGAGAGCAGAATTGAGAAAGTCCTTGAGAGGTTTTGAGGATAATTTTGAGCAAGTCTTTGAGAAGGCTTGAAGGTAGATTTGAGCAAGTCTTTGAGAAGGCTTGAGAGTAGATTTGAGCAAGTCTTTGAGAAGGCTTGAGAGCATATGTGAGCAAGTCTTTAAGAAGGCTTGAGAGTAGATTTGAGCAAGTCCTTGAAAGGGTTTTGAAGGTAGATTTGAGCAAGTCTTTGAGAAGGCTTGAAGGCATATTTAAAAATTTCTTATGAAGACTTGAAACAACATTGATATCAACTTTGATTACTGATATGTTCAAGCTTTGTGTTAAGGTTTGAGGAAGATTTGAGATATATTTTGGTGCATATTTTCAAGCAGAGTTAGAGTAGATTTATTCTAGACTTGGAACAAAGTTTAGTGCAAATTTGTGAGTAGAGTTAGAGCAGATTTATGCTAGACTTGGGATAGAGTTTGGTGCAGATTTGAGATAGAGTTGAAAGTAGGATTTGGAGGTGATAGAGCAGAGGACAACACTCTTTGACAGATAGATATCCATTAGCCATGGCAGTGGGGATAGCGATCTCCTGTGGAGAGATATCCACAAGCTAAAGTAGTGGGGGTAGAAGTATTCTAGAAGATCATAAACTAGAGCAGAGGGGATAGAGTTATCCTATGGATAGAGATCCACAAACCAAAGTGGAGTGGATAGAGTTATCCTATGGAGAGATATCCACAAACCATAGTAAGGGAAAAGAGTTCTCCTATGGAGTGTGATTCATGAACCAGATGGAAAGATAGATTTCTTATATGGAGAGAGATTCATGAACCAAATAAAAGGGGAAAGATTTCTCCTGTGGAGAAAGATCCACAAATCAGAGTATAGGGCATTGGTGTCTTCTTTGGACAGAGGTCCATAAACATTGTAATATGGAATTTATTCCCCAGAATATTTGTTGAGAAAATTTAGTAGAAATATTTTTTCCATGGAGTAGCCCACATTGGGTGAACCACATTAAACTGGTGTCTCTCTTGTGTGTGTTGATTTGTGCATTGCTTTGATTATTGCTATTGATATTATATTGGATAATATTGTTTGTGTTAGGATACTATCCCTAACACAATTTATTACTTATAATCACTATTTAATTAATATTATTTTATATTGGGACCAACACGTCCCTTCACTTACATCATTACAATAAGTATTTATAGACCTTTGCATGGATGTTTTAGAACATCATCGAATAAAATACTATTTATTTATTCAGTGGCTTGGTTAAAACATCCATTGCAAAAGTGATTCACATACATAAATGTGATTCTTTTTCATTATATTTTCGTTATAGCTCTCCACTTTGTTTAGATGCATGCTAGGACCGGAGTAACCTACCATCTGGATCAGATCCATTTCAATTCAAAAAACAAATTCCTAGGCAAAAAACCCACCCGAGTTACCATCTAAGTTATAGGGATGTCGAGGTAGCATCCGAACACTCCATTTCAATTCCCTCTTCTTCATTTTACTCATCCACCATCTTCACAAGAACGTACCTATATCTACTTCACAACATTGTGGGCAAACCTCGATGTGATAACATTGATTGGTGATGTCACAATGATCTCTATCGGATCCTAACATCAAGTAAAGCATGATACAATCCACCCTACAACAAGCAAAACACACTGCATTCATTCAAAATTTAGTCGACAATGATGATAGGCATAAATTAGTAGCAAAAAATTTAGTTTACATCACGTAGAGACGTTTTTCAGCACCCTTGCAAATCTCGATGGAAAAAAATTGAAATTTTTTATTAAATTTCTAAGGTTTCAATTTTTCGACAAGGAAATCTTGACATCGAAAGTCATCACAAAAAATTAAGGATAAAAAGCATTATCCCACAAGTGGTGGGCAAAAGAAATTAAGGTTTTTAAAGGCAAAAGGAGGCCTATTGATAATTTTAACTTCGGCCATGCGGGCCAAGCGACCTTCGTGCATTGAAGCCATATAGTTGACTGCCTCGTGCCTTGTGCTACGATGATTGTATTGCCAACTAGGACCCACTACAACCTTGGTTATCATGCCCAACCTCCTTTCCACCCCTATCATCACCTCTACCCTACTCTGCCTACTGCCTCCACTCTGTCCTGCCCTATCACCGCCTCCACTCTACCCCACCCTATCGCTGCCTCAACTCCACCCCGCCCCTATTGCCACTTCAACTCCACCTCTATCACTGCCTCAACTCCACCCCGCCCCTATCGCCACTTCAGCTCCACCTCTACCATTGCCCAAAAAGTTGAACAATAATTTTTTGAAATTACAACAAAAAAAAGGTGACAATTCTTTTTACAAAAAAATCAACTTTTGCAAAAAAATTGTTTAACAAATTTTTAAACAATTTTGACCATATTTCTACAAAATTACACATAGTTTGCAAACTAACCAAGAAACTATAAACCAAAAACCTACCATGGTAGAAGGAGGAAGATCACAGGATATGGAAAAATATATTGCAAAAGAAGTCTCAAAAGAGGTCCTGCAAGGAATGATGATTTGGAAAGATAATTTAGAGGATAATATAATTGCAAAAATAGCCGAATTAACTATGAAAATCGACACCTTCAATACAAAATTATCAACTAAACTAGATTCTACAAATCACTCTATGGACTTGGTACAACAAAACTTGACATTAATGCACAACGAACAACAAAACACAATACCAACGCAAAAAATGTTACTAGGGGGACCACATACGTCAATCCTCCCTTGTACCACAAAATTGGATTTCCCAAAATTTGATGGAGGTGACCCCACAAATTGGATATATAGGGTAAACCAATATTTCTCTTTATATCAAATTTTGGAGATCCAAAAGGTCCGTATCGCATAATTTCACTTAGAACAAATCACTAAACAATGGTACCAATGGTATGAAAAAACAAAAGATACTCCCACATGGATCGAATTTATAAATAACCTAATGTTACAATTTGACCCAAGGAAATTTGAATATTTCATAGGGGCTCTCACCAAACTTTTTCAAACATCTACTGTAAGATAATACCAAGCACAATTTGAGAAGTTAGCAATCTTACATCAGGAATCGATGCATCATTATTTCATAGTTGCTTCATCAGTGGCCTAAAAGAAGAAATTCGAGTGGAAGTACAAATACTCAATCCTATCAATATGATGCATGTAATGGAATTAGCACAAATGGTGGAAGAGGATCAATAACAAACGTCGAATGGGAATATTCTCAACAAGGAAAGCACAAAACACCTACACCAACAAAAAACTGAATAAAGTCATGTTTATTAAAATAATTAGCCTAGAGGAAATGAAAGAAATATGAGAGAAGGGCCTCTATTTTCATTATGATGAGAAATTCACCCCTAATCACAAATGCATTTCACCAAAATTATATATCCTGGATATAATTGGAGATTGCACTCCAAAATAAGAAGATGACATCGAAGTCGAAGTGATAACAGATATTCAAGAAGAAAATAAAGAGGATAAAATAGAAATTTCCTTTAACGCTCTCATATGATGTTTAGCCCCATAAACTATGAAGGTTAAGTGGTACTTTAAGAAACGAAACCCTATTTTTATCTTAGACTCTGGCAACATGCACAATTATATATATCCCAGACTAGCCAAACAAGCTAATTGTTTCATATGTCCTTGTAATATTTTTGAAGTCATGATTGGAAATGGAGGAAAAATTATGTGCAAAGGGCAATGCCAAAATATTAAACTCACTATGGAAGATTATAACATGTGATGAGCCACAAAATTGCTCATTTTTTGTACTCTTTTCCCCATAATGTGCAACATATATTCTTGTAGATATAAATGTTTTATAAAAATTATATATATAATTAACAGTTTATTTTGCATGTTCTCCAATATTTGTCTTTTAAGTGTAATTTGTGTAGATTTAGTGGAAATTGTTGCATTTTAGCATATTTTTGTCGAGGTTGTACTCAGACCTGGCACTTGCAAATTAATAAGGGAAAAACATTTGTAGAATATTAGTGAAGAGTTACAAAGTTAGGCACCCAAATTCCTTTGAAGCACATGACTTCCATTCAGCCCTTAACTGTTAAGCTCCTACTTTTTGTTAGGTGTCTGCTTCCCATTATGAGAGAAGGCACCTGCTTCCCGTTGTATGGAAGAAGGTGCCTGCTTCTCGTTAGGCACTTGCTTCCCAACTTCTGCATACACAGTGCCTACTTCTCGACTTCTTCAGATGCGGTACCTGATTTCCACTAACACCAAACTTTAGCATGATCTATGGTCAGTAGAACAAAGCAAAACTTCAAAAACCAGCATGAAAGGAATTCCAGCATTAAAATCAGACATGGGACAATTTCAAAGATGACTCATCATCCATCTTCCAACTGATATGTTAATGATTTCTGTAAATTGGAAAAATAAATATCAACATATTCTGGAAATAGAATAGGCTGAAATATCACGATATTTTGCTTGATTCCTTCAATTAAGCAAACAATTGTAACAATAAATCATTTTTTGATTCATCCTAAAAATTGTAATAGGGATGGATGCATACCTTATAAATATGCAGGCCACCCCTAAAGAAGACCCCCTGGACTTTTCTAATAATTTTCTTTTGTTGTAACTATTAATAAAAACTCTGAGTATTTTCCTGTAAAAACTCTTCTAAAGCGTTCGGTGATCATTTTACCACAGGTAAAACCTGCTGGAAGCATGGGCTCACTTACAACAGATTTCTTCCCTATTTCCCTTGTTTTTTATATTTACTTTCATAGATTAACTTACTTCGCTGTTATTTCCCTATTTTCTATGATTTTCAACAAGGTAGTAATTTAGATTTTAAATGTTTTCAGTTCTATTTTCTTAGACTTAGCATGAGATTATTGGTTTAAATACAAACTTCAATGAATACCAAATACCCCCCAAACTATAATCCAAGGGAATCATCTCTGAAGGAGAAATTATAAGCATAGATTTTGCACAACTGCTCACAAGACTATAAGCTACCCCGGCTTGATAATTAAATGGAGGCAATTAATTGTACCATAGAAAAACTAACCAATGTTTTGCCCAATATTTTTACGTCATTGTTGGGGAGTAGCCATTATAATTTCTTGTTCTGAATGAATCATAGTTACAATAGTTAAGAGTGTTTTCTTCAGAAACCTTCATCTGAAACATTGTATGAGTCCACCTAAGAATAGGGGACCAGATAGTTGTTTTGTCAAAAACAAAGTTGTTTCTCAAAATCCTTCTGCTTTAGTAGAACCTGAACCTTAGACTGGACTCTCACCATTATAATCTCCACCTATGCATTGGCAAGAACACCCACTATTTGCATATGATCCTTCTAAAATAATTTAAAAAACTCTTATAATAGGGTCTGAGATAAGTAGAGTTCAATCTGAGGAAGATCTAATAAATTTTGAATGTTGGCAAGTAGTATTATATGGAACCATATCAAATGCTGACTTATCCATCCTTTTAAAGGATAAAAAAATTAACTAGAAGCATTGACAACTGCTTTGAATGCAGCAGGGGTAGAAATTCCAATAGTGGACAAAATGATAGAAAATTCAGAGGAAACATCCACCAATTTTAGTTTTCCAATAGGAGAGGTAGTGAGAATGGAAAATACATTCTATTCATCATTTGTAAAATATTACAATATATAGATTGAATAAAATCTATTTGGGCTCAACACAGTTGGAGCACCATTTATCTATGTAAATTAAATCTCAACAATATTGGAGCTTACTCTAAACATAGACTAAGTCCAACCACTTCGTATATGCTCTCAACCTAGAACAGAAAATATGTTATGTATAATTAGAAATACGTTCACACTTAGCTACATATAAGTGTGTTCACACTTGGTTATATACAAGGTTCAACATTCTCCCCCTTGATGCTAAAGACACTCATGCAAGAGTTCTTTAAGCATCACAAAGTTGGAAGAAAACATTTCTCTTACGTTTCCTCCAATCTTGAATCAAGAAATCAAAATTTGCAAAATACTTGTGGTGGCACTCCTTCCACTCTTCATGTGGGATCTCCTTCATCTTTGATGTTGCTCCTCCATAACACAAATGCTTGAGTGCCTTCTTTTGTTTATTAGCTCCCCCTTCAACAAAAGTATCTCCTCTTGTGGTGTTCAACAACCACTCTCTTACATCTTTATCATTATGGTCTTTAAACCATGCTCTCACATTTTGATCTTCTTTTACATCTTCAACACTAAACAATACTCCACATGAGTATTTACAATTAATCATCTCACATAGATGATTATACCATACAACTCTTTCACATATTTCCACACAAAAGATCACAACAAATATGGCCATATAATGACCAACTACATATGCAACATAAAGTTGCTCCTCACACAAATATTCTCTCAAAACAATGGCTTTACAATATTCCTTCTCCCAAGGAATTTTGAACACATCATTTTGATCCATGTGACCCAAGTTCTCCATCACTGTCTTCTCTCCAAGAAGACTCTTTGTAAAAGTTGTCTCTATGAGACAATCTCCTCTCAATAATGCCTTTGGAAGACATTCTCCTTTCTTTTCATTCCTGCTCACAAAAAACAAATCATTAATCATAAAAACATTACCTTTAGTATGAGTAGATTTGGTGCTTCCCATAAAGCTATTTTGTAGCAGTTCTCCTTCATTGTATGTTGCTTCAAGATCAACCATCAACTCTTCACTAAGAGTTCTCCTCCTTTGTTCAATCCATGTTGGTGTGTTGAAACACCATTCATTCAAGCAATCATACATTGTTGCCTTTTCAAGACAACTCTCTTTCTGCAATGTAGTCACTCCAAGTGAGTGATCTTCATCCACAATTGCCTCTTCAAGACAATTCTCAATCTCCTTTGATGATGCCTCCATTACATCATGAAGTCCATTAATGACTATCTCACTATTTTCTATCTCCTCCTTGAGATAGTCTTTCTCATAATTTTCTTTTCCTTTTATTATCTCATCCATGAGATAATCTTCATTATGGAGCATGAAAATTATTTCCTTCATCTCTTCTTCCTCTTCTACACTTGGGTAATCATCCCACATAACTTCATTTGCTCTTTCAAGAGAGCACACATCCATTCCAAGTGAATGGTCTTCAAGATAAGTGAGCCAATGGTCTTCCATGAACATTGCTTCTCCATCATCATCCCACAAAACTTCTTTATTCTCCTCCATGAGAATTGTAGGTGCATTCTCCAAAATACACTCTCCATTTGTCTCCTCCATGAGACATTCTTCATCATAACTCTCTTCAATGAGAATTGTACAAGGCTCCTTCTCATCCTCTTCTCCATGAAGGGATTCTTTACTCTTTTCCACACAAGGTTCTTCTTCAAATATGTCTTCCTCTTCAAGAAAGAATTCTCCATTACAAAGCATGTCTTCATATGAGTCTTTACAAGACTCTTCAAAAACTCCTTCAAAAGGATCTAATTCAGAAAATTCTTCAAGGAAGCAAGGCTCCTCCTTGCTTAAACAATCTTCATGATTGTCACATATGGCTTTATGGGTGTCCTCATCAAACCCATAAGCATCCTTCAACACTTGCCATGCCATTGTAGCTGATCTACAATTGGCTATGAGAGGGAAAACACTCTTTTCCATTCCTCTCCTCAAATCCATAAGGGCTAAGCAATTTTCATATTGCTTCCCTTTCTTCTCTTTTCTCTCCTCTCCTTGTAGCTTGCTCCAAGTGGGTTCCTCATATCCTTTTTCTACAATGCTCCAAAGGTCTTTGGCCATCAACAAGGTTTTCATCCTTATGCTCCAATAAGCATAATCTTCTCCAGTGAAACTTGGCACCTTCAAGTCTTCGTACATGTTTTCCATCACAATATTTTTTTTAAAGATTGTCTATAATCTCTACAAAACTCTAGCTGGTTCTTGGCAACAAATCTTTTATTCTTCAAGAATGTTCAACTCCACAAACAAGGCAAGATGCTTACAAACAAAGAAAATTACAGATTTAGATCGAACCTCATTCTATCAATTCTCTCATGGAGATCTTGCTCTACTTCCATAGGATCACCTATCTCTTCATTGGCAAAATTGTCAGCTACAAAATCACTGTCATCACTAACAATTATGATTTCAGGAGAATGTGGTTCTAGCTCCACTAGCTCAACAGAATCACTATCACTGATACAAATGATTTTAGGTTCCTGTGGTGCAAACTCAGCAGATACAAACTGGTTAGATTCAAACTCCTCAGGTTCGTAATATTTATCCTCACTATCACTTGGAGTGGGTCCACTATCAAAAGAGTCATTATCTTTAGAATCACCATCGTAATCAGTGTTAGGTACTAGCTGGTTCGCAATTACATAATTTTGGAGTTGACTAAAGACTGTATTAAGACCATACACATGCACTTTTTCATCAAATGCTTCAGGAGTCTCTCTGACTAGAAGAGAATGAAGAGCAAGGTAACATCCTTGTGACCTTATCATAATATATCAATGACTCAAATGTAACCTTATATCTCCAATATTTTAAACCAATTGAGAAATTATATTGATTCACCTTTATGACATCCTCATATGC
Source organism: Wollemia nobilis (assembly GCA_028583015.1). Lineage (NCBI taxonomy): Eukaryota > Viridiplantae > Streptophyta > Pinopsida > Araucariales > Araucariaceae > Wollemia > Wollemia nobilis. The sequence continues at coordinate 10,543,506 of JAQPPZ010004624.1, read as the reverse complement.
CAAGATACAAATAGCATCAGGTTTTTGTTGTCCAACAACAACTTTGACTCTATTTATCCTTATATTTGACTTCTCACGAGCTCAACAATGTTGCCTCTATGCAAGCCATGGCTCAAAGCATGGTGCGCTCCTTCCTTTCCACTCTAAGTTTCTTGAGGACATAATTTGAAGCAGATATAATCCAATCTTCTATTGAGGACATACCACTTTAAACTGATATGTATGTTTTCTCTCTTGTTCGCACTTGCAACAGACGTCAACTAATATACACCTCAATGTTTGTTTCAAAATCTACTACATCTCTTTCAATGCAGGAAATAACTCTTTCCTTTTTGACAGCACAAAGCAAAAGTTATGGTGTGACTCCACCAATTACTGTCATAGAAAATTAACCTATTATATATATTTTTTAACAAAGTAAAATATAATATAGATTGAGAATGGAAAATACATTCTATTCATCATTTGCAGAAGATTACAATATATAGATTGAATAAAATCTATTTGGGCTTAACACAGTTGGAGCACCATTTATCTACGTGAATCAAATCTCAACAATATTGGAGCTTACTCTAAACATAGACTAAGTCCAACCACTCCCTATATGCTCTCAACCTAGAACAGAAAATATGCTACGTAGAATTAGAAATGTTTTCACACTTAGCTACATATAAGTGTGTTCACACTTAGCTATATACAAGGTTCAACAGGTAGGAGGAGATCACAATATGAAACACATCTCTTATGCCCACCTTCCAACTTTTAGAGGACTACCAACAAAATATCCAGACCTGTTTCTATTTAAATTTGATGTTTTATGTAGATCTATGGATTACACCATAGATGCTTGGAAACTAAAATTATCTTCTTTCATCCTTGATGATTCAGATTTGCACTGGTTCACTAGAAAAATTTGAAGAAACTTTTTCTAGATTAGTTTCAAGATTCTGGTAGAGCAAGAGATACAAGAGAAGAAGTCTTGGATATGACACAAAAGGAATGGGAATCCGTGGAAGAATATTGGGATAGTTTTAGCTTCAATTTACAAAGATCACCCTAGTCAAACATAGGAGATAGGTCCCTAAGAAGTATTTTTTTGAAAGGATTGACAAATAAATCCTTGGAAGCTTTAAACATGATCTTTGGGGGAGACATTTACCAACACAAAATGGATGATATTCGATATTTGTGTCAAAACTTTTCAAGAAGAAAGGGTAAGTTAACCCCTAGAAATGTTAAGCAATCAACCACTATCACTAAAACAAAAATAGACAACATGCTAGAATACCTTAAGAGTGAGATGTTATCATATTTGGCTCTTCAAATGGATACCCTACTACTTTAGAAGAAGTAATAAAATGAGATAGCATTAGCCTACTTTTGTTCTAAAGAGTCAAACACCCCAGAAATTAGTGCCCAAAAAACAAATTTTGTGTATGTGTTATCTGTACAAAGGATCATAAAATGAAGTTGTATTTATAATTAATGAAATCTAAAGAGGAACTTAAAGTAGAAGAGGCATAATTCATGGAAGGAACTAGAAACAGTCTCCTATGGGTAACAATATGCAATTAGGAATGTCATCATATGGGGGCAGCAATTACCAAAACCAAGGTCAAGCCCAGCCACCCAACTTGGGTTGGTATGGTCAACAACCTTGGAATCCATTTCCCTAAGGAGAAAATCCTTATAAAACTTATCATTGGAACCAACACCAATAGCCTGGGCAGTAGTGGAGAAATCAGAATTCTTGGAATCAGTATCCACAACATCCTACTCCAACTCCACCACAACCAAGCCTGCCTACTCTTCCTGCTCCAAGGACTCCTCAATTACCAGCACAACCAATAGCAAACCCAAACAACAAGCAGCAACCAAACTATCAAATGGAAAATAAGATGTACCCTATGTATAATATTAAGGTAGATTGCAATCCTATTCAGTTAAGGTTAGGGAAGCAAGTAGGTGTAGAAGTCACTCCTCTTGTAGAAGAAGAGGGACCAATAGAAATAGAGAAAAGGGAATCACCCCTTATAGAGGATGTAGAAGAAGAATCAACTCTTGTACATAACAAAGAGGAGGTTCCACCTTTTCCACAAAGGTTGTAGGAACCCATGAAACCAATACAAACAAAGTTTGATATCCTCTCTATTTTAAAAAACTTAACAGTCACAATCCCTCTCTTTTAGGCCATCAGAGACATACATATTTATGGAAATATCATAAGAGAGTTGTGCCTCAATAAACCAAGGAGGAAACAAACTAAAAAAATTAGTTTGGTAGGTTAGTTAGCTAACCTCATGTTAGGAAATACATCCAAAATTACATAGATCCAAGAAGCCCTATGCTAACTGTAAAAATAGAAGGTTGTGTTCTTTCCAACACACTAGTAGATTTGGGGGTAACCATCAATGTCATGCCCTAGGAGACCATGCAAAAATTGAAATTGACTTATCTGAAACCCACTAAAACTATGCTGCAGTTGGAAGACAAATCTATAGTACTCCCTAAATAAATATTAGAAGATATCACTGTCACAGTAGATGCATGGGAGTATCCAATAGATATCCTACTGCTACAATATAAATATGGACTAGTTGGATACCCATTGATCTTAGGTAGACCTTGGTTTGCAATAGTTGATGCTTACATAAGTTGTATATATGGGAAAATGACCATTTCATATGGTCAAAATATAAATAAACCGATCATACATCCACCTGCATAGTCTATAAATTTGTTGGGAGAACCTAAGGATAAGAGTCAAAATATTTATGGTCTATCAATAATCCAACCTATCATGACACTTGAGGAGTTGGAAGATGAAGGTGATGAGGATAATTTGATATCACTTTTTCTAGGGAGAACCATCATGTCCTTATCCTGAGTTGCCATTAGTAAAATACCACCATATTCAACAAATAGAAGTTGCACCTGGTAGAATGTTGAACATAGATAACTAGTTGACAACTGAACAATAGACCAAACTGAAACAAATATTGGAAAAACATCAATATGTCTTTGCTTGGGAGTATTCTAACATGAGAGGAATAGCTCCTGAGACCTGTACTCATAGGATATATCTGGAATACTATGTTTGACTAGTAAGACAACTATAGAGAAGAATGAACCCAACTATGAAATAAATTGTCAAAGCATAATTACAAAAACTTCTCATAGTTGGATTCATCTACCCTATTTTATATATTGAGTGGGTATCACCAATAGTGATGGTGCCCAAGAAGAATGGAAAAGAGAGAATTTGTGTTGATTACAGGTTGCTGAATAAAGCAACTAAGAAGGACCACTTCCCTTTACCATTCATAGATCCTTGACACCTTAGCAGGTAAGAAATATTGTTCTTTATTTGATGGGTTCAATGGATACAATCATATCCAAATAGGGGAGGAAGATCAAGACAAAACCACCTTCACTTGTCCATGAGGGACATTTTCTTACAGAGATTTATCATTTGTCCTATGCAAAGCATCTACCACCTTTCATAGGGTAGTTCTTAGCATTTTTTTAGATATGATTAGAGATACTGTGGAGGTATATATGGACGATTTTACTATATATGGTGAAACTTTTGAAGCTACCATAGAAAATCTAGAAAATACACTTAAACATTGTGAGGAAACTAACTTATCCTTAAGCAATAAAAAATGCTATATGTTGATGCAGGAAGGGATAGTTTTAGGATATCACCTTTCTACATATGGGATTAAAGTAGACAGAAAGAAAATTGAAGTCATCAAAACCCTGCGTACTCCCAAAACACAAAAGGATATTCGTAGTTTCCTAGGATCAATAGGTTACTATAGGAGGTTTATATCAAACTTTAGAAAAATTGTTAAACCTCTTACCACATTGTTAACTAAAGATGCAGAGTTTTTCTAGACTAAATAATGTGAATAAGCATTTAACACCTTAAAGGAAAAACTAATTTACTGCTCTAGTGCTGAGAGGTCCAAATTAGACCATACGTTTTCACATATATGCTAATGCATCTAACAATGCAATAGGCTTAGTACTATAACATAAATATGGTGATGATTTTTATGCCATCTATTATGTTAGTAAAAACCTTATAAGTGTTGAACTCAATTATATTGTCACAGAGAAGGATTTTCTTGCAGTAATACATGCTCTTAACAAATTTTGTCATTATATTATAGGTTATCAGGTATTTGTACACACTGACCACTCAACAATAAGATACTTGACAAAAAACTTGGGATTAGTGGTAAAACTATCAGATGGCTATTGCTTTTGTAGGAATTTGATGTGACAATAGTGGAAAAGCCAGAAAAAGACAATGTGGTAGATAATTTCTTGTCCATGTTGACACCTCCAGACTATGTAGCTATAGAAGACCAAATTCTAGATGAGCATTTGTTTGCTCTGAATGATTAGATACCTTGGTATGTAGATATGCCTAATTATTTAGCCACTGGTAAAGTATCCCCTGTACTTTTACCTCATGAAAAATAGACTTTATTTGAGAAAAGTACAAATTTATCATGGATTGATGGGTGCCTATTCAAAACAAGACCTAATAAAATTAGGAGAAGATGTGTTTTTGGAGATGAAATAATTGAAATACTGAAGGCTTGCCATGATGAACCTTGTGGTGGCCAATTTACAGGAAGAAGAACTGCATATAGAATGTTGCAAGTTGATTATTATTGGCCTTCACTATTCAAGGATGCATCCAAGCATGTGAGCCAGTGTGATCAATTTTAGAGGATGGGCAAACCTACTCTCAGATATGATATGCCACTTCAACCACATGTTCATATTGAACCATTTGATAAATGGGGGATGGACTTTGTAGGACCTATTAATCCATAGTCAAGAGGTAAGAGGTATATCCTAGTTTGTACTGACTATGTAAAAAAATGGGTTGAAGTACAAGCTTTACATGATTCAAAGGAGAAAATTGTAGTAGATTTCTTGTATTCATCAATTTTTACAAGATTTGAGGTCCTAAGAGAGATCACAATCGATCAAGGACCTTAGTTTACTTCAAGGATGATCCAATAACACATGCAACAATATAAAATTAGGCATAACAAAACCACTCCCTACCATCCACAAGCAAATGGGCAAGTTGAGATAACCAATTGAGAGTTGAAAAATATCATGACAAAGATAGTGCAATAACATAGGAAGGACTCGACTACTAGATTACTAGAAGCAGTGTGGACCTACAGGACCACCTGGAAGATTACTACTAGTTTCACACCATTTTAGTTAGTCTATGGGAAAAGTGTGATGATATCTATAGAATTTGAATTCAAAACAATTAAGACTACTATAGAATTAAATATAAATTTGGATTATGCACAAAAAAATAATTTAGCAGCTTAACCAACTAGATGAATATCGCCTTAAGGCTCTATAGAAAACAAATATCATTTAGAAACAAAGGGCCAAGTGGCATGATCACCACACCAAACCAAAGTAGCTTAAAGTGGGATAATGGGCATTACTCTATGATTCTCAGTTCTAGGAAAGGAAGGGCAAGCTCATGCAACATTGGATGGGGCCATATAAAGTGATTAAAGTCATCAAAAATGGGTTTGTAATGATCAGAACAATAAATGGTAGTAACATTACCTTAATAGTTAATGACCACCGTCTGCATCCATACCATGTGTCTGAAGCATACATGATTGAGTCTAGTTTAGGCATGGGGGTAACCCTAGTTGATTCTAATTTTATTCTTAGTAATATGTGGACCTAGTACACATAGTCCCATAAACAATTATTCTTCAAAGTTTTTCTTTTTTAGTTGTGTTTTTATTTTGTAGGAATAATGCCCTTTGTGCAATCCTTAGGCGGCTTGGGAAACCTAGACCTAATGGGCACATATTCCATGAACCTACATTTTTTCAGATTTCTAGGAGTAGGATTAGCTCATCCATCAGAAGGGGAATACTAAATCTAAACCTGCAAAAGAATTTTTGGATTGATCTCTTTGGACAATAAAAATACTCAACTGTTGATTCAAGGGCAGATGCTAAATATGTTCATATTTTTCAATCAGAAGCACTGCAAGGCCTAATCAACCTGATAGTGCATATACAAGGACAAGTTAGCACCTATTGAATAAAATAAAAGTGCCAATTTTTAGTATTTGATGGGAAGGCATCTGCTTCCCATTGTACAGTGGAAGGTGCCTACTTTTTGTTGCATGATGGAAGGCACCTACTTCCTGTTGTACGGTAGAATGTGTTTGCTTCCCATTATACACTTTACGACACCTGAATCCTAGCATGTTATGAATATGGCACCTGCATCCCATTTTTTGGCAGATTAATGCCTGATTCCTGGTTTCTCCAAGAAAGCGACCGACTTCCAGTTTTCAAAAAACTGACACCAAATATTCTTAGCATTAAAAAATAAAAAAATAAAACATAAAAAAAAAGGTTGAGTTTGTATAAAGTTTGTTTTATAAGTACGACACCCGAAAATTAGCAAAAAGGTGCCTACTTCCCATGTTAGGCATAAGCGCCTGATTGCTAAGGTGCCTTCTTCCCGTGTTAAGTAGAGCACTTGATTTCTAAGGTGTTGCTTCGCATGTAAGCAAAGCATCTGATTTCAAAGGTACCTATTTTAAATTTCCAAGGCACATGTGCGCCATGATTCAAAAAAAAGGGTGTCTGATTTCCATACAAAAAAGGCACCTGATTTCCATCAATTAAGATCATTTTTTGCCTTGAAAGTATAACACGTCAACCTTGAGATGTGGCCCAAGCCACGTCAGCACCCCATGCACGTGCAAATTCAAATCTACCAGTGAATAAAATTAAAATTCGACATCAATCAACTTTCAAGGAGGGGACATTTGTTATCCCAAGGAAATACGTTTTTCTAGTTTTTGTTTTGAGTTTTACAGGATTTCTTGAATAAGCCACATTTTAGCTACCAAGAACCAATCACAATGAAGAAAATTTATTGCATTGGAACCATGACCACCATTGTCTGTTGTAATTTTTCCAATCATCAAATGCCAGCCAATAGTGATGCACCATGGATATCCGTGTATATGCACCCACAGAACGAATGTAGGTGCATGTTTAAAGTTTTTGTTTTTTGTCTATATTATTTTCTAAAACATGTGTGTCTATGGAAATGTGTCAACATAACCCCCCATTATTACCTTAACCACTTGAAAAAATCCACTTGGCATGGTGTTACATGGCATACCTTTGATTGGTTGATAGTTTATGGTTATCATCTTTGCACAATCGGGCACATGCTCGAAGGAAATTTATTGCGGATAACCATAATCATTGTTGATTATAGTAATTAACCACTTATGTGCATGAACGAATTTTTTTTTAAAAGTTGTTTACCAGCTACTGTGAAGGCACTACCATAGAAAGAAAAAACCATAGCAGTAAGGTACAGTAGAAATTTGTAGAGAAAGCAAGAGCATAATTGAGTGGATTGTGATCAAGAAAAAGCATGGGGATAAATCGAATAATCATGACCTCAAGAAGAGTGAACCAATTTACTGTTCGAGAATTTCTATAGATGTCTAAACATAGTTGGACACTGCATAATGAATGGACTACTATCGACTGTTCAGTCAAGGTCAGGATGCGATAGTGGTAAATGAATTTGTGGTATCAATGAGAGATGGGGTCATACACATGCAAGGGCTAGATATTCTAGTCATTGAGGACTATATCACCAGAGTTATAGGCCTCCCTCTTACAGGGGATCACACGTATAAGGAGGATAAACTTACCCTCTATGCATAGAGATTTTTTAGAGCACCAATCGAGCACCTAACGTGCATTGGCTTACATAAATGGTACATTCTCAAGCTCTGGAGGGCATTTTTTGAGCATATCACTTGCTTCTTTACATGCTCTAGTAGGTATTATCATATGAATGTCAACCACTTTCATTTCCTCAATCACATCCTACATGGGAATAAAATCAGCATCCCCCATTACCTTACATGCACCCTAAAAGACGAGGTCAGGTGATACCAAGTAGGCACCACCTTTGCCTTGGCTCACCATGGCCTGATTTTGACCTTAGTGTGATATGCAGAGTCACATAGAAATATGAAAATTGAGAAATTTGATGGCACTAGTGCAATGGAAGGGATGCAAGCATAGGATGACGTGCCAATTAAAAATGAAAAGTCAGCCCAAGAGGTAATAGAACAAGAAGAGACGTCACCTGCATCCCAACCTGTAGGAGATATAGGGGAAGCAGGACAAGCCTCATCCCCTGATTTTCCCCAATTTGAAGAGGAATCAATACAAGATCTATCTCCTTCTACACCTCAATTCGAAGATGAGGCAGAGCAATATTTCACGCTCATTTCCACCAGGATGCAAAGAAAAAGAACAAAAGTGTCAAGGATGGTTTTGAGCTCATCCGATGAGGAGACACCAATCAATGAGCTCAACAAGGAGGAGTACTTGGCCCACATTTTATAGGATATTTCCTATGGGCCAACTTCTCAATAGGAGGTGGCCATGGAAGATGTACCACCAGAAGGCCAGGCGGAGGATTTGTAGTAGCAACTATAGCTTTTAAAAGAATAGGCTTCCACTTGGGAAGCCAAATTGAAATAAGAATGAGCTTTATTTGAGAAGTCCAGAAAGGTGGTTGCATTAAAAATGCATGAATTATATCAAACTATTCAGCAATTGCAGATATAATTGTAGTTGCAGGGCGAACAAGGAGGAGCAAAGCAATCGACCAGAGTTGATGCAATAGTGTAGACAAATGGGGCAACAAAAGTGCCCTCTGCTGATACAAAAATAGAACAAGGAGATGTTGTTGCAATGGAAGTAGAGAAACCCTGTTCTATGTCTCCCTCTGCAGAGTAGGTAATTCAGGAGGATGAAGTTGAGGTTGAGGAACCTCAAAATGTAGAACAACCTACAAAGGAGGGAGATGAGGGAGAAAATGAGATGGAGGTCGAAGAGCCTCAAATTTTAGAAAAGGAGGGAGAGACAAAGCGCTCTCCAATTGATGTAGGGGCCCAAAAACCTTAGGAGAAAGAGACAGTCTCCACCAAGCATAAATCTGCTATAGAGGAAGCAGAGACTCAACAGCCTGAATCCCCTATATCCTAGGAAAAAACAGTTGCACCAACATACCCTAGGGTCCAACAAATCAAGCTAAGATTAAAATAGAAAGCCACAAGGCCATATCAGTGATGATCCAAAACCAGAGCAAGAATTTTCAAGTTAATGGTACTAGGAATCAGGTCTGATAAGGAATTAGAGTTGGATTCTAGTGAGGAATAAGAGGTAGCAAAGAATTTGTTTGTTGCCCAAAAATAAAAATTTGAAAAGCTCAAGGAGGACATGGTAGCAGATAAGAAGAATTGGAAGAATACCTCTAAGAAATCCCTTAAGGAATAAAAAAAGGATGCCAGGAAGCAATATGGCAGGCCTCATAGGAAAAATTTAGTTACCCAACCTAAGCAGTTTTGGTACTTGTATGGATCGAAGGATGGAAAGCCTTCAAGGATGTAGGTATATTTTATAGGATGGTATTTCTAGGCCCTGTGCAACCTAAAGATCAAGAAACAAAACTCCCCTAGTGGCAAAGATAGAGGTCAAAGATAAACCTGAGCTTGACCCAATAGGGGCAAATTTACCCACAGTGAGGGTTGCTAAGGAATCTAGCATCCCATTTGATGATAAAGAATCAGTGCCTATGGGTAAAAAGTTGCCACTTCACCACGAATATTGGAAAATGGTTGAGCTTGTATTCCAGAAGGATGCCACCAATTTCTCTGGTTATTATCTGAACATTGAAAAAGGTGAAGTGGCTTGGACTAGAGAACCACCCAAGAAGAGAGCAGGGCCAAGTGAACTAGTTCAGTGCAGCAAATGCTAGAAGCAGTAGGGTCAGGAGACAACCGCTTCCAAGGCACCAAAAGGGTGAAAGACCCAGGACAAAAAAATCTAAGGTCACTCAGAAGAAGAGGATGCATACCAACAAGGCTTATTGGGATGAAGTGAATAGAATTGGTAATTACCAGTTCAAATTGGCAAAGGAACGTGCCACCCCTTAAGCATAGGGGGATGATGAGCCACAAAATTTCTCATTTTTTGTACTCTTTTCTTCATAATGTGTGGCATATATTCTTGTAGATATAAATATTTTATGGAAATTATATATATAATTAACAATTTATTTTGCATGTTCTCTAATATTTGTCTTTAAGTGTAATTTGTGTATATTTAGTGGAAATTGTCGCATTTTGGCATGTTTTCATTGAGGTCCTACTCGAACATGACACTTGCAAATTAATGAGGGAAAAATATCTACAAAGTATCGATGAAGAGGTACAAAGTCAGGTGCCCAAATTCCTTTAAAGCACCTAACTTTTGTTTGACACTTAACTGTTAGGCACCTACTTTTCGTTAGGTGTCTGCTTCCCGTTATGAGAGAAGGCACTTGCTTCCCATTGTATGGTGGAAGACACTTGCTTCTTGTTGTACGGTGAAAGGCACCTACTTCCAATTGTACAATTAAAGGTACCTTCTTCCTGTTAGGTGTCTGCTTCTTGACTTCTACATACATAGTGCCTACTTCCCAACTTCTTCAGATGTGGCACCTGATTTTCACTAACGTCAAACTTCAACATCGCTCTGTGGTCGATAGAACATAGTGAAACTTCAAAAACCAACATGAAATGAATTCCATAATTAAAACCTAACATGGAACAATGTCAAATATTACTCATCACCCATATTCTATATAATACATAAATGATTTCTATAAATCGAGCAAATAAAAATCTATGTATTTTGAAAATAGAATACATTGAAATATCATGATATTTTACTCGATTTCTTCAATTAAGCAAACAGTTGTAATAGTGAATCATTTTTTTATTCATCCTAAAAATTGTAACAGGGTTGGCCGCATACCTTATAGATATGCAAGCCACCCCTGAAGAAGACCTCCCAAACTTTTATTGTAATTTTCTTCTGCTGCAACTGTTAATAAAAAGTCAGAGTATTTTTTTGCAAAAAATCTTCTAAAGCATCCGATGATCATTTTACCATGGGAAAAACATGTTGGAAGTGTGGGCCCACTTACAACATAGTTCTTTCCTATTTCCCCTATTTTATGTATTTACTTTCATAGATTAACTTCTCTATTATTTCCCTATTTTTTGTGATTTCTAGCAAGGTAGTAATTTAGATTTTAAATTTTTTTAGTCCTATTTTCTTAGACTTAGCATGGGATTATTGGTTTAAATATAAACTTCAACGAATACCAAATACCCCCAAACCATAATCCAAGGGACTCATCTCTAAAGTATAAATTATAAGCATAGATTTTGCATGGTTGCTCACAAGACTACAAGCTACTCCGGGTTGACAATTAAATGGAGGTAATTAATTGAACCATAGAAAAACTAACCAATGGTTTGCCCAATAACATGAAACGAGATATGTATGTACTACCATTAGGAGGATGTGATATCATTTTAGGAGTACAATTTCTACGAACGTTAAGCATAATTCAATGGGACTTTGAATAATTATGGATGAAATTCGTACAAAAAGATCAAACATATATAATTAAAGGGTCAAAAATAGGTCCTTCACAAATCGTAAGTTCCCACATAATGGAAAAATTATTCACAAAGGAGGAAAAATGTATGGTTTCCCAAATATTTTCCATACAATCCACTAAGGAAGAACAACCAGAGACACTTGAATTACAAAAAATCCTAGAAAGACACAATAAAATATTCAACAAACCAGAAGGATTACCTCCACAACAAAGCCATGATCATGCCATTCAATTAATTTTGAGGTACCAAACTCTTAATATTAGACCTTATCAATACCCATATCTACAAAAGATAGAAATAGAAAAATTAATACAAGACCTACTCAGGATAGGGGTCATTAGACCTAGTGTAAGTCCTTACTCTTCTCTAGTCATACTAGTAAGGAAGAAGGATGGATCATGACGCTTATATGTTGACTTTTGTGCCCTCAAAAAAATAACTATCAAAGATAAATTTCCTATTCCATTCATCGATGAATTACTAGATGAACTTCATGGGGCTGCATATTTTTCCAAACTTGATTTACAATCAGGCTACCACAAAATTCTAGTTAAAGAAAACAATATATCCAAAATGGCCTTTCGTACTCACGAAAGGACATTATGAATTTTTGGTGATGTCATTTGGTCTTACCAATGCCCCTTCCACATTTCAAAGTCTTATGAATAAGGTATTTCACCCTTTCCTTTGAAAGTTTATTTTAGTTTTCTTTGATGATATTTTGATTTACAGTAAAACATGGGAATATCACTTAACCCATATAGAGCAAGCACTCAAGACCTTGAGGGACAATCAATTATATGGCAAGAGAGCAAAATGCTCCTTTGAAAAGCAAGAACTTGAATACCTTGGACATATTGTCTCTAAGGAAGGGGTTAAAGTAGACCCTTGTAAGATTGATTATGTGGAAAATTGGTCTATTCCAAAAATATTGAAAGAGTTGTGTGGGTTCTTAGGACTAATCGGATACTATCGCAAGTTTGTCAAGGACTATGGAAAAATCGTGGCCCCCTTAATAGCACTACTTAAGAAGAATGCTTTTTTATGGTCTCCAAAAGCTAATGAAACCTTCATTACCTTAAAAAATGTTGTGTACCACCCTTGTCTTAGCCATGCCAAATTTTTCCAAACCATTTATTATTGAGAGCGACACTGCTAGATTGGGAATGGGATTCGTACTCATGCAAAATAAAAAACCTTTAGCCTTCACTAGCAAAGCATTCTCAAAACATAATTTAGCACATTCCACATATGAAAAAGAAATGTTATCCATTGTTCATGTTATCCAAAATTGGAGATCTTACCTTATTGGTAAACATTTAATTATATGCACCAACCACCATAGTCTGAAGTACTTATTGAAGCAACGCATAACCACACCAGAACAATAAAAATAGGTTACAAAACTACTAGGTTATGATTATGAAATCATATATAAAAAAGGAAAAGATAACACGGTTGCATATGCACTTTCCAAATTTTTTGAATAAATTCCCCAATTACATGCTCTTTCCTCCCTAATTCCTAAATGGATAGACCAAATTAATGAAGAGTGGTTTAAGGACCCTACCACACATACCATAATTCAAAAACTCCAACAAAATTCCATGAGCAAGCCTCACTATTCTTGGAGAGATAACATACTATGTTATAAATAACATCTTGTCCTCTCTCCTACATCTGCCTATCATACAAAACTCCTTCATGAGTTACATGCTACACCCACTGCAGGACACTCTAGATTCCTAAAAACTTATAAAAGAGTGACTAAATATTTTTATTGGGTAGGGATGAAAAATGATATCAAGAAGTTTGTAAAGGAATGTGAGACATGCCAAAGGCATAAGGGAGAAACAGTGGCTACACTAGGTCTTATTCAACCTCTCCCCATACCAACTAAAACATGGACTGATATTTTGATGGATTTTATTGAAGGTCTTTCAAAATTTGTAGGAAAAATAACTATATTAGTCGTGGTAGACCTTCTATCTACACATACCCATTTTTCCCAGTAGACCACCCTTATACAGCCAACACTATCGCTCAAATTTTCCTTGATAATATTTTTAAATTGCATGGCATGCCTTCCACTATAGTTAGTGATCGTGACCCCACTTTCACTAGTAATTTTTGGAAAGAATTTTTTAAACTCCACAACACCCAACTTTGTATGAGCTCCACTTACCACCCCCAAACATATGGTAAAACTGAAGTATTTAATAAATCCCTTTAAACCTACCTCTATTGTTTTATTTCTACTCAACCCCTTTAGTGGGTTAAATGGCTTCCATTAGCTGAATGGTGGTATAACACCACATATCACATGGCCATTAAAATGACCCCATATGAAGCCTTATATGGCCAAACACCACCATCCCTTACTTCATATATTCTAGGAAGTACAAATGTGCTAGCAATAGAAATGGAAATTTCTACTCGAGATAACATTATTTGCACCCTTAAAGAAAATCTACACACCGCCCAACACCGTATGAAGCAACAGGTAGACCAACATTGAATTGAGCATACCTTCCAAGAAGGAGATATGGTATTCCTTCGCTTGCAACCATATCGCCAAACTTCACTAAAAATCAAAGGCTCTCAAAAGTTAGCACCCAGATTTTATGGACCCTATAAAGTTCTACAATGTATTGGACCAGTTTCTTATAAACTTGAGTTACCCGAGTCCTCCAAAATTCACCCTGTGTTCCATGTTTCTTGCCTTAAACCAGTAATAGGCACACACATCACTACCCAAACTCAACTTCTAGAGTTTACCGAATATGGGACACTCATGATTGAACCCGAAGCTATCCTAGATCATCGCATGCACCACCTTCGCAATCATACCATCATCGAAGTTTTGATTCAATGGAAATTTTACCTCTGAAATACGCCACATGGGATATCCTGTAAAAATTTCCTCATTTTTAGATTTGAGGCCAAAGCTCTTTTTAAGGAGGGGGCATGTTAGGATACTACTCCTAATATAATTTATTACTTATAATCACTATTTAATTAATATTATTTTATATTGGGACCAACACGTCCCTTCACTCACATCATTACAATAAGTATTTATAGACCTTCGCATGGATATTTTAGAACATCATCGAAGAAAATACAATTTATTTATTCAGTGGCTTGGTTAAAACCTCCATTGCAAAAGTGATTCATATCCATCAAGGTGATTCTTTTTCACTATATTGTCATTATAACTCTCCACTTTGTGCAGCTGCAGGCTAGGACTAGATCAGGTTCCTTCAAAAGAGTCTAACAACTTGAAGGAAGAGTGTACAGGAACACAAATGGCATCTCAGAGTGGATCTTAAGCAAATAAGGCACCATTGTTCGATGGGAACAATTATGCTTTCTAGAGCATAAGAATGAGGACTTACTTGATGGCACAAGGATATGAGACATGGCAAGTAGTTGAGGATGGGTTCACACCTATAGCTAATCCTCCCATAGATAAATATGGTAAGCTCCTACATGTGAATAATGCAAATGCAATGAATACAATCTTGGTTGGACTATGTGAAGCAGAATTTGTAAGAGTTATGCATTGCAAATTAGCAAAAGAGATATGGGAAAAATTGAAGTAAGTATATGAGGGTGATAAAAAGGTCAAGATGAAAAAATTGTAAAATCACAAGAAAACATTTGAATATTTGAAGATGAAAGATGAGGAAGACATTGCTACATACTTACTTTGGGTGGATGAGGTTGTTAACACCATGCAAAGACTTGGATTTAGAATTGAATAATTTGATGTTGCTCAAAAGGTTTTAAGGTCACTTCCTATGAGGTATGATGGAAAGATTTCAGCCATAGAGGAAACAAGAGATATTGAAAATTTGACTTTGGATGAGTTACATGGAACTCTCATAGCTTATGAGATGAGAATAGTAAAGGATCCTATCCCCAAGAAAGAGGTAACCTTCAAAGCAACAAAGAAAACGAAAAATAAGAAACCAGATTCAAGTGATGAGTATACCAGTGATGAAGAAGCTAACTATGGATCAAGAAAGCACAAAGGTATGAAAACAATGAAGTGTTTTAATTGTGGTAAATATGGTCACTATGCATCTAACTGAATAGAAGTTGAAAGTAGTAGCAGTGAAGAGAAACTGGATCATAAGAAAAAGGAAGCAAAAAAATTCATATATGAAAAGAAAAGCAGGTATGGACAAAGAAAGTATCAAAAGAAGTTTTTTCAAAGGCATAAGAAGAGTTTCTATGTGGATAAGACAGGCAAGGTTTCAAGTGATAGTGAAGAAATATCCTCAGATAGTGAAGAAGAAAAAATTCTCTTTTTCGCAATAAAAGAGGAAGGAAGTGCTCTTGTTGAAGATAAATTTGAAAAATATGAAGATGCTCTTGAAGACCAAGAAGTAGAGAAAGAATCAAAAAATGAAGAGGAAGGCATAGTACATCTAGAAGCTGAACTTATTTTTGCTCTTAAAGAATTGAGAAAGGTTAGAAAGCAAAATTCGAGACTCAAGGCTCAATTTTAAGAATGTGATGAAGAAAAAGCAAAGCTTATACAATATCTGACAAAGTCAATAGCTAAGACAAGGAGATTTAAAGAAAATTTAGAGGTAAAAGTCTTAGAATGTAAAATATTAGAGCATGAAGTAGTTTTAGTAAGGAAGGAAGTGAAATATTAAGAACACAAGCTTATACTGAGAGGGGGGGGTTGAATAGTATAAGACCACTTTTTACTTTTCTTTTCAAATCAATATTATGCAGTGTATAGATAGCAGTATCAATAGCAATAATCAAAGCAATGCACATAATACCATACACAATAGAGACACATATTTAATGTGGTTCACCCAATGTGGGCTACCTCCACAGAGAAAATATTTCTTCTAAATATTTCTAAAATAATATTTTGGGCATCCTTCCCAATTACAATGTTTATGAACCTCTGTCCAAAGGAGATGTTGATCCCCTAAATCTGGTTTGTGGATCTCTATCCACAGGAGAACTCCTTATCCTTTGCTTTGGTTGGTGATCCTCTAGAATATTGCCTCCACTGCATTGACTATGGATCTTTCTCCACTTGAAGACTCTTGTCCTCACTCAAAAGACATGTCCTCAATGTCCTAGATGGTGGATCTCTATCCGATGGAGACTCTATCCTCTTTGCTCTGTGATGCAGGAGCATCCAGTGGTAGCAGAACGATCTTGCAACAAAAAGAAATAAAACAATGAAAAAAAAAATGCTAAGTGTGGGAAGTGTCACGAAATCGCGACAAGTTTTGTGTCGCGAAATCGTGACACATTTTGGCAACAGAAGCTACACCGGCAAAGTGTCACGAAATCGTGACAAGTTTTGTGTCACGAAATCGCGACACATTTTGGCAACAGAAGCTACGTCGGCAAAGTGTCGCGAAATCGCGACAAGTTTTGTGTCACGAAATCGTGACACATTTTGGCAAAGAAGCTACGGCGGCAAAGGGTCACGAAATCGTGACACATTTTGACAGCAGAAGCTACGTGGCAAAGTGTCGCGAAATCACGACAAGTTTTGTGTCGCAAAATCGTGACACATTTTGACAACAGAAGCTACGTCGGCAAAGTGTCATGAAATCGTGACAAGTTTTGTGTCACAAAATCGCGACACATTTTGGCAACAAAGCTAAGTCGGCAAAGTGTCACGAAATCGTGACAAGTTTTGTGTCATGAAATCGTGACACATTTTGGGCAACGGAAGCTAGGTGGGCAAGGGGTCGCAAAATCGTGACAAGTTTTGTGTCATGAAATCGTGACACATTTTGGCAAAGGAAGCTAAGTGTGAACAGTGTCACGAAATCGCGACATGTTTGGAAGCAAAGACTAAGTGTCGCGATATCGCGACATCTTGGCAGGGAAGGACGAAAGATGAAAAAGTGTCACGATATCGCGACATCTGGACAAAGAAGGCCGAAGGACAAAAAAGTGTCGCGATATCGCGACACATTGGCAAAAGAGAACAAAAGGCAGAAAAGTGTCGCGATATCGCGACATGTCACGTTTTCGCGACAAAACGAAGAGAGAGACCGCAAGGGAAGAAAAGTGTCACGATATCGTGACATGTTGCAGTTTCGCGGACCGTTGCAAAATGACAGTTAGACAGTTACCAGAAGTCATTACAATAGTTCCAAGGGATCGTTACAGCGGTTACAGGGATAGTTACGGATGGCGGTTACAGCAAGAATCTATCGTTATAAAAGGAGGTTGCTCGAAGGATTGAGGAGGCTGGAAAGACAAAGATTAGGACTGCGAATGTATTTTTCTTTCTGTACTTTGTAAAACTTTCC
Organism: Wollemia nobilis; assembly: GCA_028583015.1. NCBI lineage: Eukaryota > Viridiplantae > Streptophyta > Pinopsida > Araucariales > Araucariaceae > Wollemia > Wollemia nobilis. The sequence continues at coordinate 10,525,617 of JAQPPZ010004624.1, read as the reverse complement.
ATGTTCTCTGAATAAAATTTAGTTTTCTCTTGCTGTTAAAATTTGGCTCCCCATCAAGTGGTATCAGAGCGAGAAGATTCTGAGTGTGTAAGCAGAGCGTCGAACGTGAGGCAGCTTGCACCAGGATCTAGGGTTAAGGGTTCTGAGAAGAAGTGAAGAAGAATGCCATCACGAAGAAATCGTGGTGTTGGAAGGAACGTGGTTCCTGAAGGAGACTTTCGAGCATTGCAGAGGCAAGTGCAGGCCCTGCAGGAAGAATTACGAAGAGGAGTAGAGCCAAGAGGAGAAGACCAGAGTGATGATGAAGCTTGCGGAGTTGATGACCCGTCAGAAGAAGAAGAAGAAGCGATGAGTTCTACGAAAGCTCGAATGATTAAAGCCATTTCTCAAATTGGGAAAAGGCCGAAGATAGATGTATCCACATATTCTAGAAATTTAAATCCAGAAGAGTTGATTGACTGGATCAACGATATGGAGGAGTATTTCGAATATGAGGAGGTTGAAGATCCAAATCGGATAAAATTTGCAAGAACAAAGTTGAAAGGCCATGCTGGCATATGGTGGAAAGGAGTGCAAATGGAACGAAATCGAAGAGGAAAAGAAAAGATCACCAGGTGGGATCGAATGGTTGAAAAGCTGAAACGGCAGTTTATTTCGATAGATTACGAATTAGATCTGTTGTGAAGAATGCAGAGTTTGCGATAGTCCAGCAAGTCTGTTAAAGAATATACAGAGGAGTTTTTCAAAATCTCCATCAGAACTGGCCATACAGAGGCAAATAAAGAGAGAGTAGCCCGTTACATTAATGGGTTAAGAACCAGCGTGCAAGAAGAATTGAGTTTGGTTCGAATGAGCACCATTGAAGATGCTTACCAGTTTGCTCTGAAGGTGGAAGAGAAACTGAATCGAAGATTTGACAGTAAACAGAGAGGAAGAGGTCATGGTGGAAGAACTGGTGGAAGAACCAGTGGAGGTAAATATGACGACCAGAAGAAGACTGGTGAAACAAGCAATCACCAGGAACAGAAAGAAGAGAATACCTACCGCCCCCATCAGAATAATGATTATCAAAGGGGACGAGGTAGAGGTGGACGTGGATATGGAAGAGGAAGATTTCGTGGAACCTGCTTCAATTGCGGGGAAGAGGGGCATCGATCATATGAGTGTCCCCAACACCAAGAGGCACCGAATAGAAGGCCTGAAGCAAATGCTCGAGCTGTGGTCATTGAGGATGGTGTTGAATCTGAGCACTCTGAAGAAGCAGAGCGAGGAGAAGTGATGATCACAAGGAGAACCTTGTTGAACGAAGAGAGGGAACCAGACCAACAAAAAAGCCTATTCCGTACGAGGTGCAAATGTTCAGGTAAAATCTATAATATTATTATTGATAATGGTAGTATAGATAATTTGGTCTCTGAGGATATGGTGACTAAGTTAAAGCTAGAAAGAAGGCAGCACCCACATCCATACCGGATTGCGTGGTTGCAGAAGGACCATAGAGCATTGGTCAGTGAACAATGCTTGGTCAAGTTTCAAATTGGAAGATACCAGGATGAGGTCCTGTGTGATATTTTGTCGATGGATGCTTGCCATTTGTTGCTGGGAAGACCATGGCAATTTGATAGACGTGCGGTGCATGATGGGCATGCAAATACCTATTCCCTGACAAAATATGGAGTGCGCCACAAACTGAAGCCATTGAAGGAGGTTGAGGAAAAGGTATGCAATAATGCTAGAATTTGTTTAGTAGATGGCAAAAAAAATTTGGATGGTCTAAAGAGGGATTCAATGTGTTATGCATTAATTCCTACTGTAAAGAGAGAAGAAACTACAGACATTCCAGCAGAAGTTGAACATCTGTTAGCAAAATTTCTTGATATTATATCAGATAATGTGCTTGAGGGTTTGCCGCCAATGAGGAAGATTAGTCATCAGATTGACTTAATGCCAGGATCTAGCTTACCCAATAAGGCCGCCCATAGAATGTCTCCTGTAGAAAATGAAGAGTTGAACCGCCAGGTTCATGAATTGTTGAGGAAGGGTTTGATTCGAGCAAGTTTGAGCCCTTGTGCAGTACCGACAGTACTTGCACCAAAGAAGAATGGCGAATGGCGAATGTGCACTGATTCCCGAGCCATTAATAAAATTACCATTAAATATCGCTTTCCATTACCCAGAATGGATGATATAATGGATTGTTTGAGTGGAGCTAAATACTTCACTAAGATTGATTTAAAGAGTGGATATCACCAGATACGCGTCAGAGAGGGTGACGAATGGAAGACAACCTTTAAAACCAAAGAGGGTTTGTATGAGTGGTTAGTCATGCCATTTGGATTGACTAATGCACCCAGTACGTTCATGAGGCTGATGAATGAGGTATTGCGTGACTTCCTGGAAAAGTTCATGATAGTTTATCTGGATGATATTTTAATTTTTAGTAAAACATTGGATGAGCATTTGATGCATGTTCGGACAGTTTTTGAAAAGCTGTGAGAGGAGCAGTTATTGATAAATTTACAGAAGTGCAGTTTTGTACAGAAAGAGTTGATATACCTAGGATTTGTCATCTCAGAGGAGGGTCTAAAAATGGATCCTGAGAAGGTGAAGGCTATCATTGAATGGCCTGCCCCAAGGAATGTAACATAGGTAAGATCATTTCATGGTCTTGCAAGTTTCTATAGAAAGTTTATTAGAGACTTTAGCAGTATTTGTGCACCCCTAACAAAAACTATGAGAGGGGATAAGAAAGAATTTAAGTGGACTACCAAGGCAGGTACCAGTATGGACATCTTGAAAAAGAAAGTGACAGAACAACCCATTCTGGCACTTCCAGATTTTAATAAAGTGTTTTAGGTTGACTGTGATGCCAGTGGCAATGCCATTGGAGCTGTATTGAGCCAAGAAGGTAAACCTGTTGCATACTTTAGTGAAAAATTAAATGATGCTCGAAAGAAATACTCTGTTTATGATCAAGAATTCTATGCTATCATTCAGGCTCTTAAGAAATGGAGACATTATTTGCTAGCCAAAGAGTTTGTTTTATATACTGACCATCAAGCTTTGCAGTATATAAATAGTCAAGGTAAACTTAACCAATGACATTTGAAGTGGGTTGAATTCCTGCAGAGTTATACCTTTGTCCTGAAGCATAGAAGTGGCAAATCTAATAGAGTTGCAGATGCCTTGAGTAGAAGGCATAATTTGTTGATAGAAATGAGAGTGCAAGTTGTTGGGTTTGATGAACTCAAGAGTTTATACCCAGTGGATCCAGATTTCGTAGAGGCATGGATGGCATGTTTGTCTCCTACTACTATGGATCGCACTAAGTGGTTGGATTTTATGATCCAAGATGGGATGCTGTTTCGGAAGAACCAGTTGTGCATTCCTAGAAGTTCCATGAGGGAAAATTTGATCAAAGAGAAACATAGCGGAGGACTAGCAGGACATTTTGGTCGAGATAAGACCATTGCTCTCGTTAGTGAGAATTACCATTGGCCACAGTTGCAGCCGGATGTGACAAAATTTGTGCAGGGTTGTAGAGTGTGCCAGATGGCGAAAGGAGTAAGTCAGAATACGAGAATGTATCAGCCATTGCCTGTACTAGAGAGACCATGGGAGGACATCGGTATGGATTTTGTTCTTGGTCTGCCAAGGACACAACGCGGAAATGATGCCATTTTTGTTGTCGTTGATAGGTTTTCAAAGATGGCCCATTTTATTCCATGCCAGAAGACAAGTGATGTTGTTCATATTGCAGGCTTGTTTTTCAAGGAGGTAGTACGCCTTCATGGTCTACCCCAAAGCATTGTCTCGGACAGAGATACCAAATTTGTGGGTTATTTCTGGAGAACTCTATGGAAGAAGCTAAAAATAGAATTGAAGTTCAGTTCTGCATACCACCCACAGACTGATGGATAGACAAAGTAGTCAATAGAAGTTTGGGTAATCTTCTACGATGTCTGGTAGGAGATAAACCCAAGGGATGGGATCTGATTTTATCGCAGGCAGAGTTTGCTTACAATAATTTTGTCAATCGCAGTACTGGTAAATCCCCATTCCAGATAGTGCATGGGAACAGCCTGAGAAACGCTTCTGAGTTGAGGCCGATAGATAAAGGAGAAAAGCGTAGTGCTGAAGCTGAAGACTTTGCAGCACACATGAAGAATTTACATGAAGAGGTCCAACAGCATATCAGTAAAATGAATGCTATGTACAAAGCCAGAGCAGATCGAAGCGACGTTTCAAGGAATTCCAGATAGGAGATGAAGTCATGGTTCACTTGCGCAAGGAACGTTTTCCTAGCAAAACCTACAATAAGCTGAAGATGAAGAGGTTTGGACCATGCCGGATCATAGGTAAACGAGATTCAAGAAATGCCTATGAAGTAGATCTACCAAGTGAGCTGAATATTTCACCTATTTTCAATATTTTAGACTTGGTCGAATATCATGAAGGAAGTTGCAACGAGCCACCCAGTCCGAATCTATGGAACATTCCAGCATCCACTCCAGAAAAAGAAGAAATCGAAGACATACTCGACACTCGCGAAGGCAGAAGTACCCGACACAGGCAATATTCGGAGTATTTGGTCAAGTGGAAGGGCCGACCTGTCGAAGATGCAACGTGGTTGTCCAAATCAGAGGTTGATCACCTGGGTTTTCCTCTGACCGTCCAGAAGTGAGGATCACTTCTTAATCTACCCCGGGTGTCTGATGCAGGAGCATCCAGTGGTAGCAGAATGATCTTGCAACAAAAAGAAATAAAACAATGAAAAAAAAAATGCTAAGTGTGGGAAGTGTCACGAAATCGCGACAAGTTTTGTGTCGCAAAATCGTGACACATTTTGGCAACAGAAGCTATTATCGGCAAAGTGTCGCGAAATCGTGACAAGTTTTGTGTCATGAAATCATGACACATTTTGGCAACAGAAGCTACGCCGGCAAAGTGTCACGAAATCGCGACAAGTTTTGTGTCGCAAAATCGTGACACATTTTGGCAACAGAAGCTACGTCGGCAAAGTGTCACGAAATCGTGACAAGTTTTGTGTCACGAAATCGTGACACATTTTGACAACAGAAGCTACGTCGGCAAAGTGTCACGAAATCGCGACAAGTTTTGTGTCACGAAATCGCGACACATTTTGACAACAGAAGCTACGTCGGCAAAGTGTCACAAAATCGTGACAAGTTTTGTGTCGCAAAATCGTGACACATTTTGACAATAAAAGCTAAGTCGACAAAGTGTCACGAAATCGCGACAAGTTTTGTGTCGCAAAATCACGACACATTTTGGGCAACAGTAGAAGCTAAGTGAGCAAGGGGTCGCAAAATCGCGACAAGTTTCGTGTCGCAAAATCGTGACACATTTTGGCAAAGGAAGCTAAGTGTGAACAGTGTCACGAAATCGTGACATGTTTGGAAGCAAAGACTAAGTGTCGCGATATCGCGACATCTTGGCAGGGAAGGACGAAAGATGAAAAAGTGTCGCGATATCGCGACATCTGGACAAAGAAGGCCGAAGGACGAAAAAGTGTCGCGATATCGCGACACATTGGCAAAAGAGAACAAAAGGCAGAAAAGTGTCGCGATATCGCGACATGTCGCGTTTTCATGACAAAACAAAGAGAGAGACCGCAAGGGAAGAAAAGTGTCGCGATATCGCGACATGTTGCAGTTTCACGGACCGTTGCAAAATGACAGTTAGACAGTTACTAGAAGTCGTTACAGCAGTTCCAAGGGATCGTTACGGCGGTTACAGGGACAGTTACGGATGACGGTTACAGCAAGAATCTATCGTTATAAAAGGAGGTTGCTCGAAGGATTGAGGAGGCTGGAAAGACGAAGATTAAGACTGCGAATTTATTTTCTTTCTGTACTTTGTAAAATCTTTCCATGTTCTCTGAATAAAATTTAGTTTTCTCTTGCTGTTTAAATTTGGCTCCCCATCACTCTTTCACCTCCAAAGCTCTGCTCAATAGGTTCACTCAGAACCTTCTCAAATCTTCTCAATAGGTTCACTCAAAAACTTCTCAAATTTTCTCAATAGGTTCACTTAGAACCTGCTCAAATCTACTCAATAGGTCCACTCAAAACCTACTCAAATCTGCTCAATAGGTCCACTCAAAACCTGCTCAAATCTGCTCAACAAGTCCACTCAGAACCTGCTCAAATATGCTCAATAGGTTCACTCAGAACCTGCTCAAATATGCTCAATAGATCCATTCAAAACCTGCTCAATCTGCTCAATAGATCCACTCAGAACTTGCTCATATCTACTCAACAAGTCCACTACCCTTCTCAAATACTTACCTCAAATTACCTTTAACAAGTTCACACTAAATTTTTCCAATCTCATAGAAGCATAAATAGAATTGTTAGAGACTCAATATGTTCTATACTCAATGCTCAATCACTTTCTCAAATCAATCTCATAGAAGCATAAAGAGAATTTTTAGAGACTCAATATGTTCTATACTCAATGATCAATCTCAACTCAATTCAGGATATATAATAGTTTATTTCTTGGAACTTGAACAACCACTTCACACAATCACTTGACTAGGCTCAATCAACTCTACTCAACCAATCACCTCAAGGAACAACTCTTTCTCACAAACCCTAGTCCAAGCATGTATCACTCAACTCAAAATGTATCCAACAATGCTCAACAACAAATCTCACATAACAATGATACTCATGTTATTTTCTAACTCAAGTTCAAGTTCTTTGCACAACCAATGGCTTCAACAACAATGCTTATAAAACATTCTTCACATAACAATGATACTCATGATCTTCTCAAACCTTAACTCAAGTTTTCACACAACCAATGGCTTCAACAACAATGCTTATAAAACAAGGTTCAAACACAACTCTCAATTCAAAAAACCTTGAAGCATTAAACCAACCACTTTCAAAAAGGAAACCCTAATCAATTCCTTTTCACTCCAAACTTAATTTTCAATCAAGCCAATCACCTAACTCAACAAGGAAGAATTTTACCCATACCTTTTTCTTGAAGAGTAATTGTCTTTGCAAATCTGCCACACTCACACTTACTTCTTTGACAAACTTCAATAAGGGTTAGAGGATATTTATTTTCTCAATAAATCACAACAAAAATAATATCAACCAAAATACACCTTATCACTCCATCTATAAAAATTAACACTCAATATATTTCAAAAATAATTTCCTTGGCAAATATCTCTTTCACAATAAAATCAACCCTATTAAAGTCTTACTTCTCAAATATCCAAAATATATTATCTAAGACTTTAATTAAAATAATATCCAAACTCCTTATGCCTCCTAACTTTATTTCCAATCAACAATTATCTACTAGAAATTTCCAAACAATAAAAACCTTTTAACTCCCAACTTTGCTAACATTAATTAACCATCAACCTAGGCATAAAATTAAAATGCTCAACAAAATATTACCTCTGCCTTGGAGGGGATTCGAACCCCTAAATCTTCCCACAACCTGCGCCTTAGTCGTGGCGCTAATGCCATGTGAGCTAAGCGCTCGCTTGAAGCCTTAAGAGCACAATGTGCTCTAAATACCTTACGTTGCCAACGAAAACAAAACGTGCTCTACGCTTTGGTGTTCCAAACACCACAAAATTCATCTTGCTAGGATTCGAATGCAGCCCAAACGTTTCCACAAAAACCTTAACCAATGTCTCCTTGCCACTACGCCACGCTTTCCAGCTGGCTTAAGATTTCAATGTACTTTCCCTTGTTTCATTTGTCATCCTTCAAACTTTGTTCATTGTTCAATGTTTCTCACGAGCTCAACCATAATTCGTATGCCTTTCTTATTATGAGCAAGGATGAATTTAATTAATGCCTTTTAGGGCATTATATATAGTGCCTTTGTCTTCCATGCAATCACGTCGACGCATCGATTTAATTCGATGTCGGCTTGGTTGATTAATTTATAATATATTTAAATTTAAATTTAAATATTATAAATTAAATTAAACCAACCTTAGGTTTTATCTTAATTAAACCTTGGAGCCTTGTCTTAATGCACAACCTTGGTGTAACGAATATTATTTATAAAATTTAAATTCCTTGTGAATTTAAATAATTTATAAATAAATATTAGACCTCCTTTTTAACCTTTGCAATAACCCATCTTGGGTTTTTATGAACCAATCACTTAACCTGTGCTCCCAATAATATTAAAATATTATGGAGCCTTTTGCCTTTAACTTTTGCATTGTTGAAGCTTTTTCTTGGATGATAGTGACAACCTTGGACGACTTTATTTCTTGTTGAATTCCTTGATATGAGTGATAACTCTATCAGGTGACATCAATGACAACTTTGACTTAGAGGACTCAAAATGTCCAACAATCTCCCCCTTTGTCATTGATGGCAACCCATATCCTTTTATTGAAACCTGACCTTCTTTTTGCTCCCCCTGGGACTTTGCTCCCCTGGCTCAATGCTCTCTCAAATATCAAATCTCTCCCCATATCAAATCTCTCTCCCTTTGACATCAATGGCAAAGGGTCACCTTTGGGGCTCGGGGCTAATAATGAGCCTCTTAGCTTAGCCCCTCCCCCACCTCCACATGAGGTGGTTAATTCTAGGGTGGGAGTATTTCTACTCCCCGAAAGCATTGTTCTTTACCTTTATCATTTCTCTCTTCTTTTTTGAGTTTTTTGAATCCTCTGACTGTTTCTTTCCAAGTCATCATCCCTATTCCTGTCATCACTTATGTTCCTATTCATGTTCTTTTTCTCATCCATGTTCCTGCTCCTATTCTGGTTCTCATCCTTGTTCCTATTCCTATTATGGTTATCATCCTTGTTCTTGTTCCTATTCATATTCCTGTTTTTGTTCATGTTCCTATTTTTGTTCATATTCCTATTCCTGTTCATATCCCTATTCCTATTCATGCCTATTTTTGGAATATATGCTCTACACCATCTTGTTGTGTGACCATCATTATTGCACTTATAACACTTAATGTTATTATTCCTTGGAGGTGCAACTATCTTAGGATTTCTCCTAGTGAGGCCATATCCTCTTCTATCATGAATCTTGCAATTCATTGCCTTGTGACCAAACTCATTACATGAGTAGCAATACCCTTGGAAAAGTTATCCTTTCCCATATTCTTGTCTTTCATGTGTCCTACACTGTGAAGCCATGTGCCAAAACCTATGACATGAAAAGCATCTCCCATTGAAGCTTCCTTGCCTTGACCTCATTGGTCTCTTGTTCTGATTGTTATTCCATCTGTATCTTCTTTATGCATTGTTCCTATCTTTGTTGAACTCTTTGTTGTCCAACTCATCCTCTGATGTCTCACTCCCACTTACACTGTCTTCTTCTGATGTATCTTCTTCTGAAGTTTCTTCTTCTTCAAGACTTGAAGTAGACTTTTCTTCCCATTTCTTTTGAACCTATTTAGAACCAAGACCTATCTTGTTTGTTGCTCCTCTTTGTATCTTGACTATTTTATCCACATTCTTTGCACTGGTTACATACTTGTATAACTTATTCTTGGAATCCTCTAAATATTCCTTTAGTAGTGCCACTTCTTGTGTTAACTTTTCACATTCTAGAATCTTTGCTTCTAACTTATCTTTGAACTTGCTTGCCTTAGCCTTTGACTTCTCTAAATCCTCTATGAGCAATAATCTTTCTTCATCACATTCTTGAAACTGACTTTCAAGCTTAGAGTGTTGCTTTCTTACCTTCTTTACCATTTCAAGGGCATAAATAAGTTCTCCCTTGAGATCATAGCCATTCTCTGCTGAATAATCCTCTATTTTTTTACCTTTGTCCATATCATTTCTTTCTTTTGGCTTGTCTTCTATAGGATCACTCACTTCTTCTAATACCATTAGAATATTTTCATCTGGTATTTCAAGTGCATCTTCAAAATCATCATCACTGAAACTATAACCATCCCTTGTGCAATCATCTTCAAGATGTCCAAATTTACCACATCTAAAACACTTGAGAATAACTAGAGTCTTTTTCTTAACTGGATCTTTCTCTTCAACCATAAATAAGACTTCATATCTATCATTATCTGAAAAACTAGCATCACTATCATTTGAGTACTTACTTGCATTATCCGCATAGTAGCTTCTCTTTTGTCTTTGAAAGAACTTCTTTCCTTGTATGTTTTGTCCATCCCTGCTTTTCTTTTGGTACCTGTATCTTTTAGATTCCCTATACTTGTGATCTTGTTTTTCTTCATCATTGTTGTTCTTTGGCTCTTTGCACTCTGTTGCATAATGTCCATACTTTCCACAATTGAAACACTTAACAAATCTTAGATCTATGGGTCTTCTAGAACCTTTATCTCTTCTACCATAGTTAGCTTCTTCATCACTAGATGACTCATTGCTTGATTTTGTCTTCTTACCCTTTTCCTTTTTGTTCACTTTGAAAGCAACTTCTTTCGAAGGAATAGGATCTTTTGTTCTTATCTCAAAATTCATAAGCATGCCAAGCAAAGCATTTCTTGTTAGATTATCACTATCAATTGATGTTTCTATAGCAGAGACCTTTTCACTATACCTTTTTGGAAGAGTTCTCAAGATCTTATCACAAGCATCAGATTCATCAACCTTCATTCCAAGACCTTTCATCTCAAGTATAAGTTCATCAACCTTGCTGAGATAGTCACGAATGTTTTCATCATCCCGCATTCTTAAGTTCTCAAATTCTCCTTTGAGATTTTTGATCTTAGCTTTCCTGACACCTTTATCCCCTTCATATATGGTATGCAATAGTTCCCACATATCTTTTGTTGTCCTACAATCCATAACCTTCATAGATTTTGATCTACGCAATCCTTTTATAATTGCATTCATAGCTCTTGAGTTTGCATGCATTATAATCTTACCTTCCTTATCTGTAGGAGGATTCATTGTTGAATCATATCCAAGTTCCACTGCATCCCAAACTTCATTGCCAAGTGCCATCAGGTGAGATCTCATTAGCACACACCAATAAAAGAAGTAATTTCCATCAAATACTAGTACTGCATTATTGGTGGATCTATCCTTTTGATCCATTGTGTTCTTAGACCGCTTTTCCTTCAAGCTATCAAACTCTTCTGAAGGAACCCACTCTGATACCAATTAAATAACATAAGCTTATACTGAGAGAGGGGGTGAACAATATAAGACCACTTTTTACTTTTCTTTTCAAATCAATATTATGCAGTGTATAGATAGCAGTATCAATAGCAATAATCAAATCAATACATAAAACACCATACACAATAGAGACACATATTTAACGTGGTTCACCCAATGTGGGCTACCTCCATAGAGAAAATATTTCTTCTAAATATTTCTCAAATAATATTTTGGGAATCCTTCCCAATTACAATGTTTATGGACCTCTGTCCAAAGGAGATGTTGATCCCCTAAATCTGGTTTGTGGATCTCTATCCATAGGAGAACTCCTTCTCCTCTACTCTAGTTGGTGATCCTCTAGAATACTTGCCTCCACTGCACTGACTATGGATCTCTCTCCACTTGAAGACTCTTGTCCTCACTCAGAAGACCTATCCTCAATGTCCTGGCTGATGGATCTCTATCCACTAGATACTCTGTCCTCTTTGCTCTATCACCTCCAAAGATCTACTCAATAGGTTCACTCAGAACCTTCTCAAATTTTCTCAATAGGTTCACTCAGAACCTTCTCAAATATTCTCAATAGGTCCACTCAAAACCTGCTCAAATATGCTCAATAGGTCCACTCAGAACCTGCTCAAATCTGCTCAATATGTCCACTCAAAACTTGCTCAAATATGCTCAACAGGTCCACTCAGAACCTGCTCAAATCTGCTCAACAAGTCCACTCAGAACCTGCTCAAATCTGCTCAACAAGCTCCACTCAGAACCTTCTCAAATATGCTCAACAAGTCCACAAGCCTTCTCAAAGACTTACCTCAAATCAGCTTTAACAAGTTCACACTAAACTTGTCCAATCTCATAGAAGCATAAAGAGAATTGTTAGAGACTCAATATGTTCTATACTCAATGCTCAATCACTTTCTCAAATCAATCTCATAGAAGCATAAAGATAATTGTTAGAGACTCAATATGTTCTATACTCAAAGCTCAATCTCAACTCAATTCAGGATATAGAATAGTTTATTTCTTGGAACTTGAACAACCACTTCACACAATCACTTGACTAGGCTCAATCAACTCTACTCAACCAATCACCTCAAGGAACAACTCTTTCTCACAAACCCTAGTCCAAGCATGTATTACTCAACTCAAAATGTATCCAACAATGCTCAACAACAAATCTCACATAACAATGATACTCATGTTCTTTTCTAACTCAAGTTCAAGTTCTTTGCACAACCAATGGCTTCAAAAACAATGCTTATAAAACATTCTTCACATAACAATGATACTCATGATCTTCTCAAACCCTAACTCAGGTTTTCACACAACCAATGGCTTCAACAACAATGCTTATAAAACAAGGTTCAAACACAACTCTCAATTCAGAAAACCTTGAAGCATTAAACCAACCACTTTCGAAAAGGAAACCCTAATCAAATCCTTTTCACTCCAAACTTAATTTTTAATCAATCCAATCACCTAACTCAACAAGGAAGAATTTTGCCCATACCTTTTTCTTGAAGAGTAATTGTCTTTGCAAATTTGCCACACTCACACTTACTTCTTTGACAAACTTCAATAAGGGTTAGAGGATATTTATTTTCTCAATAAATCACAACAAAAATAATATCAACCAAAATACACCTTATCACTCCATCTATAAAAATTAACACTCAATATCTTTCAAAAATAATTTCCTTGGCAAATATCTCTTTCACAATAAAATCAACCCTATTAAAGTCTTACTTCTCAAATATCCAAAATATATTATCTAAGACTTTAATTAAAATAATATCCAAACTCCTTATTCCTCCTAACTTTATTTCCAATCAAAAATACTCAACTAGCAATTTCCAAACAATAAAAACCTTTTAACTCCCAACTTTGCTAACATTAATTAATCATCAACCTAGGCATAAAATTAAAATGATCAACAAAATATTACATCTGTCTTGGAGGGGATTCAAACCCCTAACTCTTCCCTCAACCTGCGCCTTAGCCGTGGCACTAATTACACATGAGCTAAGTGCTCACTTGAAGCCTTAAGAGCACAACGTGCTCTAAATACCTTACATTGCCAGTGAAAACAAAACGTGCTCTGCGCTTTGGTGTTCCAAACACCACAAAATTTTTCTTGCTAGGATTCAAACGCAGCCCAACCGTTTCCACAAAAACCTTAACCAATGTCTCCTTGCCACTATGCCACACTTTCCATATGGCTTAAGATTTCAATGCACTTTCCCTTGTTTCAATCATCGTCTTCAAACTTTGTTCGTTGTTCATTGTTTCTCATGAGCTCAACCACAATTCGTATGCCTTTCTTATTGCGAGCAAGGATGAATTTAATTAATGCCTTTTAGGGCATTATATATAGTGCCTTTGTCTTCCATGCAATCACGTCGGTGCATCGATTTAATTCGACGTCGGCTTGGTTGATTAATTTATAATATATTTAAATTTAAATTTAAATTTAAATATTATAAATTAAATTAAACCAACCTTAGGTTTTAGCTTAATTAAACCTTGGAGCCTTGTCTTATTGCACAACCTTGGTGTAACGAATATTTATTTATAAAATTTAAATTCCTTGTGAATTTAAATAATTTATAAATAAATATTAGACCTCCTTTTTAACCTTTGCAATAACCCATCTTGGGTTTTTATGAACCAATCGCTTAACTTGTGCTCCCAATAATATTAAAATATTATGGAGCCTTTTACCTTTAACTTTTGCATTGTTGAAGCTTTTTCTTGGATGATAGTGACAACCTTGGACGACTTTATTTCTTTTCGAATTTCTTGATATGAGTGATAACTCTATCAGGTGACATCAATGACAACTTTGACTTAGAGGACTCAAAATGTCCAAAAAAAATAGTCTAAAGATAAACTACACAGGTTAGGGAAAAGTTCAAACACCTTGGATAAGATTATCAATGCACAAAGATCTTCATAAAACAGAACAAGACTTGGTTTTGAAGAAGGACAAGGGATACAACAAGAGGAGTCAAGTTCAAGTTGCAAAGAGGAAGAAGCTTTAGAAGAAGAGAGTAAATGAAAAATTGAGACTTATGAGGATAATTTTAAAAATAGAAGCTTCGCCAAGGAAGGAAACAATGTACAAACAAGGAACAGGAAACATCACAGAGAAGAAAGGACTAAGAGACCAGTGGATCTAAGGTAAGATTTCTTCAAAGGATATTGTTTCTCATGTAACAGGTTTGGTCACAAGGCTATGCAATTCAAGACTCATAGAAAAAAAGAATATGGTTTTACTAAGAGAAACTTCAAAAATGGACATCTCTTTCAAGGGTATTGCTACTCTTGCAATCAATTTGGTCATAAAGCAATTCATTGTAGGGTTCATGACAAAAATGGGTATGGCTTCATCAAGAGGAACTTCAAGACATTTGCACCTTCTAGGAACCACAACATTAAGTGTTATAAGTGCAATAATTATGGGCATAAGACGAAGTGGTGTAGAAAAAATTTCAAAGACAAGCAAGAATAGGGACACTAAAAAGAAACAAAAGGGTATGTTTTTTTTTAAATAAAGGCGTAAAAAATTATTGATAAAAATTTTGGATTACAGAGTACAACTGAGCTTCCAACCAGGACTCAAATAAACATCCAAACAGGCTAAAACCACTAGACTAGAATGACACCCGAAAAGACAACAAGAATAAACCACATTAAGTCTATACATCCTTGTGGATCAACTCCCACAGGCGTTGAGAGTCCCTATATGGGAGACTCTACCAATTATCGATACTCCAAGGATCCAAAGTATCTCAGAAGCCATTTTGGCTAGATAATCAGCAACCACATTCCATTCCCTTGGAATGTGCACAAAGGATATAAATTTGAACTCTTCACTCATTCTGAGAATCTAAATGACTATAGAGGCCAACTGCCAATTAACCTCCTCCACTCTTTTACTATTTAAAATATTAACCACAATTTGAGAGTCAGACTCACAGATAATCCTATGCCAGCCAAGAGAAAACCCCCTCCACAAGGCCTCAAGAATTGCAAGAGCTTCCATAAAATTGTTAGAGTGAACACCTTTATAAATGGAAAAGAAAAAATTGACACCACTAGTAGAATCTCTCCCAACACCGTAAATGCTAGCATATCCAAGATTACCCCTAGACGATCCATCAGTATTAATTTTTAAAACTCCTCTAGGGGGTGGCCTCCACCTACCATCTCTCCTAACCTTCTTGCTGAGTTGAGGAACCCTACTAGGGCTAGAAGAGTTCACACCATCCCCAAAGAGACCAAGGACTTGTTGTACCTTCTCCTCCCTAGAATCCAAAAGAGGGTCCACATCACATTTGCTATGGATGGTTTCCTGAACCATATACAGGATCCTTTTCCAGATATTTTGAACATCCAAATAACTACCCTAAAATATGCGTCGATTCCGTTTGAGCCAAATTTACCAGATGATGCAAGAAGGGCCCAAATTCCAAGCCACCCGAAGGAAGGGGGCCTTGGTCGGAGGTCTACCCAGACTACTCCAAAACTCCACCAAGGACAACACATGAAAACATGGATGGTTCCAGGCACTCCACCAATGGTGCCAAATGTCGCTGGCAAAGGAGCATTGAAAAAATAAATGAGAAGAGTCGTCCTTATTCTTACTACAAAGGACACAAAAAGAGGGACCCTGAAATCCCCTCTTCCTCACATTAGAAACAAAGGGTATGTTGAGAAAGAAGGTGGACAAAGAAAAACTCATTGTATGCTGGGAGTAGAGATACTCCCACCCCAAAATTAATCACCTCAAGGAGAGGAGGTGTGGAGGGGGCTAATCTAAGAGTCTTATCTTTATACCCAAAGGAGTCCCTTTGCAATTGATATCAAAAGGGGAGAGAATTGAGTTAGGGGGAGAACATTCAGTCAGAGGGAGCAGTTTCTCAGGGGAGCAGAAATGGAAAAAGGAAAATGTAATGGTTAAAAAAAAATGGTTGCCATCAATGACAAAGGAGAAGATTGTTGGAGATTTGAGCATGTTTTGTTGTCATTGATGTCAAGAGGTTTCATATCCTAAGTTGATGGAATTAATGTCAAGAGGTTTGATTAATGTTAAAAGGTTTAATGTCCTAAGTTGATGGAAATATTTGTGAGAATATTCCTCATGCTGGCACCATAAGGCAGCAAGAAGAAAGAAATTCCTCTCCATGATGTTTGAGAAAGAATTTATAAGTCTATTTAATCTACCTTGGTGGTAATTTTGCAAAGGTTAAAATATTCATTTATGGTGGCAAGGTTATTACCTTGGTGGTAATTTTGTAAAGGTTAAAATATTCATTAATGGTGGCAAGGTTATCCTTAAAGAAAAGGCCCAAAAAGTTTTTTAATATTTAAATTATAATATTTAAATACTTTGGATTTAAATTATTATAATTAAATATAATAATTAAATTTGAAGTGCCAAATTTGAATTACAAGTGAGCCGACATCAAATGTATAAGAGGGCATGTGTATTTATAGGCTAAAGTTTAGCCTAAGCCTAAAGTGTTCGATTTAATTGCCCTCGAATTAATTACCTTGCTTGTTCGACGTGGAAGATGAAATAAATAGGAGTTTTCACGATTTTTGGAGTAGGGAGTTTGTCAAAGGTTGGAAGGGATTTGTCCCCACTCGAAGTGAGGTTGTAGTTGATTTGGCAAGCTTGGCTTGTAGAGGGTAGAATGTACAGTGTTTGATTCATGTGGAGACCTTTTATTTTGCATGGTCGGATTTGGTTTTAGCACCAGCAGTAAAGGATAACAAGGAGATCATGCTCCTTTGGTTTTATGTGGGTTGGCTAGCCCATGTTGTGGCCTAGCCGCAGCTAGGGCGCGGGGCTAGCAGGCAGCACGGGTTCAATTCTCGGTATCAGGCAGCAGCGAAGGGATTAATTTTAATAAAAATTAATTTATGCCCTAAGGCTCAAAGTTGCTAAGGTATGTGCTAGCTAGGGATAAGGAGTTTTAAATTGATTTTATTTTTGCAATAAAAGGGTTTATAAAATAATATTTTTTTCTTGAACAAAATTTAAGGTGGTTTATTTGCTAATACATTGGGGTAAAAATTGAAGTGGTGATTTATCTTTTGGAAATGCATTAATGACAAGTAGGAGATATAAGGTGTAAATGAAATATTTTGCTTATGTAATTGGTAACCTTTTGTTGATGAAATTATATTTGCAAATTTAGGAGTAATAAGGTGTAAAAAAGGTTTGGCATTTTATTAATATTTATATGGTGAAATATCTATTAAGGTGGAATATTCGTGTGGAGGTTTTGAAATAGATTATTGCTATCTAACCCTTGGAGTGGCACAAGAAGGATCGGTTATTTGTGAGACAGGTTTTGAATACATATATCAAAAGAGCAATTAAGAGGTATGGGCACATCATCCTTTGTTTGAAATTTTTGTTGGAATAAATGTTGTGAAACATAAGGTGGAGTGAAAAGGATTGTTTAATAAGCATTGTTGGAAATATATGAGCAAGTTTTGTGTGCTTCATTGTTGAATGTTTTAGAAACATTTGGGATAGATTTTGAGAATAATCTATGCTTTTATTTCTGAAATAGTTTGGGAAGTTTTGAGATAAAGAGTGTGAACTACTTGTGCTAGGGTTGAAAACAAATTAAGCATCTTTGTGAAATATTTTGAACATTGATTTGAGAGATATTGATAGCATTTGAGAAGGTGTTTTAGATCAATTTTAATAAGGGAAATTGAGCATTTGAATGATTGATCTTGAGAGAAAATTGGCAAGTAGAATTTTTTTGAAGAGAGTTTTTTTGAAAGAGATTTGAGTTGTGTTTTGTATGCAATATTTAAAATTATTTGAGAAGGTTTTGTAAACAGCATGAGAGAAAATTTGAGCAAGTCCTTGAAAGGGTTTTAGGATAGTTTTGAGCAAGTTTTTGAGAAGGATTGAAGGCATATTTGAGCAAGTTTTTAAGAAGGCTTGAGAGCAGATTTGAGAAAGTCCTTGAAAGAGCTTAAAGATAGATTTGAGCAAGTCTTTGAAAAGGCTTGAAGGCATAGTTGAGCAAGTCTTGTGAAGACTTGAAATAGCATTGAGAGAAGGTTTGATTGCTGATATGTTCAAGATTTGTGTTAAGGTTTGAGACCAATTTGAGACAGAGTTTGATGCATATCTTCAAGCAGATTTGTGCTAGAATTGGGACAAATTTTGGTGTAGAGTTAGAGAAGATTTGTGCTAGACTTAGGACAGATTTTGGTGCAAATTTAAGATAGAGTTGAGATCAGGCTTTGGAGGTGATAGAGCAGAGGACAATAATCTACAATGGATAGAGATCCATTAGCTAGGGCAGTGGGGACAGGGGTCTCTTGTGGAGAGATATCCACAAGCCAGGGTGGTGGGGGTAAAATTCTTCTAGAAGATCATAAAATAGAATAGAGGGGATAGAGTTCTCTTGTGGATAGAGATCCACAAACCAAAGTAGAGGGGATAGAGTTCTCCTACGAAGAGAGGTCCATGAACCAGAGTAAGAGGAAATGGTTCTCCTGTAGGAGTGTGATCCATGAACCAACTAGGAAGATAGAGTTCTTCTATGGAGAGATATCCACAAACCAGTTGAGGAGATAGAGTTCTCTTGGATCAAGTTCCACAAACCAGAGAAAAGGAGAAAGAGTTCTCCTATGGAGAGAGATACACAAATTAGATTATAGGGGATTGGTGTCTCCTTTGGATAGAGGTCCATAAACATTGTAATAGGGAATTGATTCCCAATAATATTTGTTGAGAAAATTTAGTAGAAATATTTTCTTCGTGGAGTAGCCCACATTGGGTGAACCACGTTAAATTGGTGTCTCTCTTGTGTGTGTTGATTTATGCATTGCTTTAAAAATTACTATTGATATTGCCATTGATAATATTGGATAATATTGTTTGGGAAATAATAGTGAAAGTTGGTCTTATACTTTTCACCCATCCCCCTCTTATTATAAGCCTGTATTCTTCAATTGTTCTCTAAAACTTGTGTAGGAGCCTTTGAAAACTTCTCTATTGTCCCCTAGATCTGATTCTTCCTACATCACTTTTTAGTCTTCTAAGGTTTTTGAGTTAGTTTTGAGTTGGTATGTATTCGACTACCACCCTAAGGATCCTATAAATTGATCAAAAACATCTTCTATAATCAATATTGTAAGGTTTGAGATTTTTGCTATTGTAGTTACCATTATCTTGCATTTAATGCCACCCACTTCTTTTGTAGTACTAAGGCCAATTGATGTCGATAGGTGATCCTTAAATATTTTTAGTAAATGTCTTATCAGTCATCTCATTTATCTTTCTAGGACCTTGTGTACCATTATTGATATCTTGCAACCTAATCTGACCGCTCTTTTGAGTTGGTATATTTTTGCATTACACTTTACTTCTTAGAGCGTTCTTATTCTCTAGATGATACAAAATATTGACTACTTGTCAAAATATTTCCTTGTCTTTTGCATCAAAACTTTAATAACTTCTGATATTGGGCTAGATTTTTGTTGGATTTATTTTGAGGAAGTCCTCTCCTTTACCCTCTCATCAAAAAATTTTAGTGTTCCACATTTTTGAAGTTTTTTGTTTCTCATAGTCTTCCTTTCAAAAACTTTCTCCTGTTTCTCTTTCAGAACTTTGAAAACTTCTAACCTTTAGAAGCTTTTTATTCTTTCCACCTATATGTTTTTTTTTGTTTTCTGCATTTTTGGATATTTGGGCCACGTAAGTGCTAGAAACATTTTTCTTTCTTGGTCGAACTTTTGTAAAGTTACACCCACCTTTGATCTAATATTTTTTGCCTATATTGATCCAATGTCTCTTTCCCCACTTTTCATCATCTTGCCTCTATTCTACTCTTATTTCAAAATCATCCTAAGGGAAGAAACATTGTGTAGTGAAAAATTTACTATAATTCTAGGGACTCATAGGGGCCTTCTTGCTTGCTGAAGGAGGATTCATAATTGCTACCTTTATCCTTGGGTGCAAGGTCAAAATTTGAAATAAACTACAAAAGAAAATATAAAAGAAAAGAGAAAGCTAAACATTACAAAACTGGCAACTTTTCCAACACTTGGCTTATTTCTTTCCACTCCTCATATAATGTGCACTGGATCATTCTATAGTACTCATAGATTACCTCAAGCTTAAACTAGTCATTGTGGGAGAAATTCCTTACACCAAATAAAGGTTCAATTACCCAATGAATGTCCTTTGCTTTCGAAGGATCCAATCATGCTTTGAAAAGAGATTTATCTTCCTTGTAGTGCCTTATTAATTGCATGTAATTTTGTTCATATATAAGCCTATCATTTACATCCTAAAAAAAGGAGAGTCCATTTTGCAATAATGCATTATTTTAATTTTGAGCTTTACAGTAGTGTTGACTAATGTAGTCACTTGGGATTTGCATTGATGCATAACCTCCTCCTTTTAGAGGAAAGTGTACGATGCTAGAATGCATGCACCTAAACTATTTGCAACATGATATCAAAGATAAAGTGATAAAACATGTATGACAATGAATTAACAAAAATATGAAGCCCCTTTTATTAATTCATGATGAAACTTAGTTACATGTACGTCCCTCTTAGGGATATTGAATTTTGATACAATGAATACAAAGGTATGAAGCCCCTAAATGGGGGTGGTGTAATTCGCAAGCCTTCTAGATCAACACAAATTGATTACGGGCTTATTTGATGCCTCCTCACTTTTTTCAGAGGAAATTGATGTGAAAAATGCTTTGAAGTTTGAAATAACCTATGATCTACATGCAAAAAAAACAAAGCACAATTAGAAACATATGAGGCCTCTCATGATGAGATTTTTATCAATAAATTGCAATAAAATACATGAAAGCATGATAAAATCATCAAGAAAACCATATAAGCAAAGACGCATAAAATAATGCTAAACTAATGTAAATTATGTTTGAATACAAGTAGATCTAGCTAATTTAAATATCTACAATTTGCAATAAAAACCATGAAATAAGGCTAATCTAAAGAGATTTATTGAATCTAGAAAATATGAATAAACCAAAGTAAAGTTACCTCTAAAATTGCTAACGAACCATACAAATGCATTGAAAATGGCAAATATACTCTAATCTATGCTAATAAAGTAGAAATGGGAGGAGGGACATTTTTCGTAGGACTGCCCAAACTATCGAACTTGTTTCGGCCATATCTCACTCATCCGGACTCGGATTGAGCTGAAATTTTGAGGGTAGATGCCTGAAAAACCCTAGAACGTCTCCACCAATTTTTAGATCATTTGGAGCAACACATATCCTAGCGCATCCCTATGTGTGAACAAGATTTTTGGCAAGCGGTTGTGCGAGGGTTTCATCTGGGTTGAGTGCAAGCAGCTCCAGAGGTTGGTTTTTAGGGCCTTCGGGCCCTAGCGGCCAATATTTTTGTGGTTTATGCTCAATATTTTAGCAGGATATGTTGCAGGGGATCCAAGATGGGTTAGAAATTTATCTTTCAATAGATCATGCTGTGAACTTGAGTGACAACGGCTTCCAATTTGCTGCACAAAAGAAAAGTGAAAACCATACCTTTCCACGGCATCTAGGGCAAGGATTAAAGAGATCACGAAACAAGTTTCAAGCAATTGATCAAAAAATGGCTCAGATCTCAAGTGAATCTGGTGCTAAGGTGCACCCACAAAATAATTCTACTGTGAAAACCCCTGTCAAGGGTAAGAATTTTGAAGACTCAGCCCCAAAAATAAATTTTAGGGATGCCCTCCATGGTGGACAGCCTCAGCCCAATGCTAATATTAATCTTAGGGCTTCCCATAAACCTCTAAGAATGCCTAAGATTGATCCCGAGAAAATGGAGTCAGGATGTCTTAAAGCAGTTGATGGAACTCCTATTGTTAAGCTTGATATGGGTAACATTCAGACTGGCATTGAAGATTTGGAAAAAAGAGGACTAATTTGTCGGTTCATGGGTTTTCATCCGAGCCTATCTGCTTTCAAAGTCTGGGCTACAAAAATCTAGAAAACTAAAGGTGAGTTACAAATCTCTATTTATCCAAATGGTTATTTTCTTGTTTTATTTGCTAATAATGAAGATAGAGAGAAAACTTTTCAAGGGGGTCCCTGGTTTTTTGGAAGGGCAGGGCTTTTCATGAAGCCCTGGCATACTAAATTTAAAGTCGAAGAAGAGATGCCTTCTATAGCTCCCGTGTGGGTTAGACTCTTTGGCCTCCCTATTGAATTTTGGAATCCTACTATTTTTTCTTCAATTGGAAACTCTTTAGGAACTTTTATGATGACTCGCTGATTGTACTCAAAATTTTGAACATATTATTTATGCTCGAATTTGTGTTTTAATGGATTTTGACAAACCCCTACCTAAAAATATCACATTACAATTTGGGGAAGACACTTGGGAGCAAGTAGTGGACTATGAGAACATTCCTTTTCGTTGTAGAATTTGCCATGAATATGGTCATTTGGCTAGTGCTTGCCCAAATAAAATTCCTGATCAAAAGAAAGAAGATATAAACTCAGCAGGTTTCCAAATGCCTAAGAAGAAGAACACTCAGAAAAAACCAGTTATGAAGGATCAATCAAAGTCATCTGCTAATATGTTTGAAATCCTTTCCACAAATGATGTCCCAAGTGAGGAAGAGGAAATAATGGAAACATAAATCTTAGAAACACAATTTAAAGATGAAGGGAAGAACTCAGAGACAAACCAACAAATCAAAGGTTTTCAACAGAAAAAAAAGGAGAAAATTTACACAAGAAAAACAATCTTTTAAATGTCAAAACTTCAAATAATACAGGTCCCAATATAGACTCTGTTGAACCCTCTAGTAAAATTTTGGTTGTGTACGAGCATTCTTCAAGGTTAGAAGCCATCTCAGATTCAATTGGAGTAAGTCAAGAAATAGGGAAAAAAATTGAAGATGGATTCTAATCAAAAAGCAGGTCGCAAGACCAATCAATATCATATGGTAAAAGAAGGTGAAAAGCTTGTAGAGGAAGGTAAGATTAATGCCCTTCCCAACTTTTTTAGCCCTGGTATTAATGAAGATCATCACTTGGAATATTAGAGGACTCAAAGGGAGTCTTTCAAAACAAAATGAAATTAGAAGAATGATTCAGATAAATCATCCACATCTTGTTTTCCTTCAAGAAACGAAGATGTCAATGGAGGATATGGACTCAATTGCCAGTAAAATTTGGCCAGCTGGAAAAGTGGTTTCCCTCAGTTCCCAGGGGACTTCTGGTGGCATTGCTTGTCTTTGGGACCCAAAAGAGGTAGTTATTCACCATATGGTTGGCAGTTGGGGTCTGTTGGCTATAGCTATTCAAAGTAGACATTCCAACCAAATTATGCTCTGCATTACTGTTTATGCTCTAACTGCTTTGGAGGAAAAAAGAAGACAGTGGAAGGATATAACTCATATTATCTCTCATTTTCCTGAAGCTTGGATCTTGATCGGAGGAGATTTCAATACCATCCTCTCTCTGGATGAGAAAATAGGGGGAAATAGAAATTTGGACAAAAGCACTGACCTCATGAGCGAATATATTGCAAACCTCCATCTTGTGGACATCCAACCAGATAATGGCCTTATGACTTGGTCTAACAGAAGGCAAGGCTTAGCTTGTATAATGGAGAGATTGGATAGGTTTTTGCTCTCTAAAAATTTCTTAATCCATGGTCACATTCCTAAAGTGAAGACTCTTAACAATGTTGGTTCGGATCACTGGCCAATCATGGTGGAAATGTGGAAAACCAATGTGAGTTTCTCTCCTTTTCATTTTCAATTAATGTGGCTCAGAGACAGTTCCTTTAGACCTCATGTGCAACAATGGTGGAAGGAAGGTAAGCCTAGGCATGGGACTAAGATGTTCTATTTTTCCAAAATACTGCAATACATTAAATCCAAAATCAAGACTTGGAACTGGAAGGAGTTTGGGGATGTTCATAAAAAAAACATGAAGTTATTGCTCAACTTGAAAATTTGAATAAGAAAATCCGTTTAGATGGCCTCACAGAGAATAGAAGTGCAGATGAAATTAAACTCACAACTCAGTTAGAGGAATGGGAAAAAAGAGAAGAAATCTTATGGAAGCAAAAATCTAGAATTCAATGGCTCAAAGAAGGAGATCGAAACACAAATTTCTTCCACAAATCTCTTCTAGCTCGAAGATCTCACAACTTTATTTCTTCCCTGAAATCAGATTCTGGAGATGTTGTCTATACTTGGGATGGCATGAACTCTATTGTTGTCGATTACTTTTCCAATATTTTTGCTGCTACTCCTCTTGACTCAACTTCTCAACAAAATGTTCTTCAAGCAATCCCTTCTCTTATCACTTCTGAGGAGAACTCTATTTTGACTGCTCCTGTTACTATCAATGAGCTTCAACAGGTAGTTTTTAAAATGCAAAAATGGAAAACCCTAGGTCCTGATGGTTTTCCCATTGAGTTCTACCAAGAGTTCTGGGATATCCTTCATGCTGATTTATTAGAGGTGGTGGAAGAAGCCAGGAAAGCCAAAGAAATTTTGAAGGTTATCAATAAAACTTATATTACTCTTGTTCCAAAAGCTCAAGAGGTTGATCATATCTCAGCTTTTAGACCTATTGCTTTATGTAATGTTCTTCTCAAAATCATTACTAAGATCATGGCGAGAAAGGTTGAAGCCTCTTTTGCATAAGATTATTTCCCCTGAGCAAGGGGGTTATGTGGAAGGGCGTCAAATAGTAGATGAGATAGTTCTTGCTCAGGAAGCCATCCATTCCATGGATATGCAAAAATCTCCTTCCATGTTCATTCGGTTAGACTTATCCAAAGCTTATGACAGAGTGGATTGGCACTTCCTTATCAAAGTTTTGAGGCAATTTGGTTTCTCTAAGGATTGGATGGATTGGATGGATTGGATTATGGGATGTATCTCTTCAGTTTCCTACTTAGTTCTTATCAATGGCAGGCCTTCTCAGTCATTCCCAGCTTCCAGAGGTATTAGGCAAGGTGACCCGCTATCCCCTTATTTATTCATCATTCTTGTTGAATGCTTGGGTAGGACTATAACCAAAAAGAGGGAAAACAAAACCCTTGAGGGAGTTACCATTGCTCATGGAGCTAGACCTATCTCTCATCTTCAATTTGTGGATGACTCTACTCTTTTAGGTAAAGCTACAGTTAAGGAAGCTTCTAATATTAAGCAAATCATTAGCTATTTTTCTAAGGCTACTAGGCAGTTGATCAATGAAGACAAATCTAAAGTTATTTTCTTTCACTGCTCTACCAGACAGGAATCCATGGTCTTGGATAAATTAAGATATAAGAAGACCTCCCTTCCGATCACTTATTTAGGTATTCCCATCAATATTCAAAGGCAGAAAAATAAATATTGGAATTGGTTGTTGGACAAAGTCAAGAAGAAAATTGGAAAGTGGACCAACAGGTGGCTTTCTTCTAGGGGTAGAATCACCTTGGTAAAATCAGTCCTTCAAGCTATTCCTATTTATGTATCTTCCATGTTGAATATCCCAAAGGTTGTTCTTCGAGAACTGGATCAAATCAGTCATCGATTCCTTTGGAGTGGTACTAAGGAGAAAAGAAAATGGGCCTTGGTGAAATGGGACACTTTATGTCTTCCTAAGAATGAAGGGGGTTAGGATTCTGGTCTTCTATTAATAACAACAAAGCTTTAGCTGCTAAATTATATTGGAGGATGTTGCATAACCCCAATGCTCTTTGGGCCAATAATCTCCGTGCTAAATATGTTGAGAACAAAAGTCTTGAAGACCTTGTTCGCTATCAACTTCCTACCAAAGGTTCTCCCATTTTAGCAGTTCTTAAGACTGGTGAGGATTTGATAAAGAAAAATTTATTTTGGATCATTCATAATGGTCAACAGGTAAATTTTTGGATAGATTCTTGGGATGGTCACAAGCCTTTGATAACTCAGTTTCCTGATTGGAGGCCTTGGATGGAGGAGCTTCACCGAGCTAACTGGATAAAGGTGGCTAATTACTATCGGTACCATACTGGTAATTCAAAGGTTGGTAGATATTGGATCCCTATTGAGGACTGGCCTATTCAAATCCTAGAAAGGCAAAGACAAGATATCCAAGGCATCCTTCATATGAGATCTCTCTCTTGGTCCCATGAAAAATATTGTTTTGGATGGAACAACACTACTAAGGGTGAGTATTCAGTTGCTCAAGGTTATTTGACCTTATGCCATAATAATCCCAACCAATCTTCTGACATATTTTCTCAGTTGTGGGCTCAAAATCTCTGGCCTAAGGTGAGGTTCTTTACTTGGCTTTTATTGCATCGTAGGGTGCTTACTGGTGAGCAACTTATGAAGCATGGTTTTCATGGCCCTTTTAGATGTGAAATGTGTGAAGAGAATGTAGAAACTCTCAGCCATATTTTTATTGAGTGTACTTTAGCCTCTGAGCTATGGAGGAGAATGGCCACTTTACTTGGCTTACAGTGGTCCAATTTTTTTACTTTTGAACAGATTTGGAGGGATTGGCCTAAACAAGAGGGTGTTGATCATTTTATTAGGCAGTTAGTTTGGATGGGTTCTACCATTCTTCTTTGGAATATCTGGAATGAAAGGAACAACCAAATTTTTAATCAAGATAGGAAGGATATTCACTATATTTGGCAAAAGACCATAGCCAACTTAGTTGAATCAGTCCATCAACTCCTTAATCACCCCCAAAACTCCCACCAAATATGGGATCAAGTGATGCAAATATTGAAGATTAAATCTTCTAAGGGCAACCAACTTAAAGGGAATGTGAGTATTTGTAAGATGGATAGGACAAGAAATTGGCAACCTCCTCCTAAGGATTTTGGAAAAGTCAATACTGATGGAGCCTCTAGAGGGAACCCTGGAAAAGCCAGTGCGGGAGGAATTGGTAGACTTTCAGATGGCTCCCTGGTTTTTACTTTTTCTGAGAATTTGGGTATTCTTTCCAATAACCTTGTTGAGGGGTATGGTATCCTCAGAGGCCTTCAAGAGGCTACTAAGGTTGGATGGGAAAAGGTGTTAGTTGAGTCCGACTCTCAACTCATGATTAATCTTTTGAAGACTCCTTCTAAGAATCATAAGGTTGATTGGAGAATAAAAAGAATTATTGAGAAGATTCAATTAATCCAGATGGGATTTTTGAAAGTTGATTACAATCATGTGGTCAGAGATCAAAACAAGAGTGTTGATGCTTTAGCTAATTGGGCTTTGGACAAAGGTGATCTTACTTGTTATGGCCACCCTCCTAGATGGTGGGCTTCACAAATAAGGGAAGCTCTTCTTTCTATCATTTCTTTGGATGGCTCCAGTTCTGAAGGTACCTAGTTTCTTCTTGCTTTATTTTTGCTTCTCTTTGGTTCGATCAGGTTATTTTAGTTCCCTAGCTCAAACTATTCTTTCTTTTGTTTCCTCTGTTGATTCTTGCCTTAAAAGTCTTCTGGTCTAGAAAGGTCATTGTTATGTTCAATTTTTTTCTTTTTTCTTTTTTTGTTTAGTTTTTTAAGGTGTGTGTTCTTTTGTTTTGTTTTGTTTTTGTGTTCTTTGTGTTGTTTTTGTTGTTCTTGTGTTTTTGTTGTTTTGTGTTTTTTTGTGTTTTTTGTTATTGTTCTTGTGTTTTTGTCGTTCTTGTTCTTGTGTTTCTGTTTGTTTGTGTTAATTCGTGTTTTTATGTGTGAGTGTTTTCTATGTTTTTTGTTTTTGTTTATTGTCTATTGTTGGTTGTTTTTTATTTTTATTTTTATTTTATTTTTTTAATTTTTTAGGTTTTGGTTGTGTTTATTTTTCATGTTTTTTTTGTTGTCTTTGTAGTGTTATGTTGTTTTTGTCATGTTTGTGTTTTGTTATGTTGTTCTTGTGTTTTTTCTATGTGGTTCGTGTTGTGGTTTTTTTATCTTATTGTGTGTGTTTGGTTGTGCTTTTCTTTTTGACACACTCAAGGAGCATGTTTTTTATTTTATTTTATTATTTTTATTGTTATTTATTTATTATTTTTAATGTTTTTGTGTGTTTGTTTGCTCCTTGAGTATGTCAAAGGTGGTAGGCCAGGTTCGAGTCTTGGGTGTTTTTGTGGAATGGATACCCCTGCCTCCTTGGGTCTTACCCGAAAGTGGCATCCCTTCTGGGATGTTTTCCACAAAAAAAAAAAAGTAGAAATGAAGGAAAAGCTAAGCTAAAAACTAAGGAAATTTTTAATCAAAACCTAGTCGCTATCGCTCAGAACAGTTGGTTCTCTAGTCATTGACATTGTTGGCGGTTGTACCTACGAGCCACTGTCAAAGATATCAACTATGAACTGAGTATTTTACCTCTTAATTTAGGGTCTGTGATGCACAATTCACTAGTTGAATTGATGGTCAAGGGTAGCCTACTTGTTCAGATATGAAATAGTGATTGAATCTTATGGGATTCACGTTCGATTGGTGAGAATTTGTGATGTGTGCTTATCAGTCCTTTGGAAGCTCCATTGTTGATTGCATGTGTGTCACTCCACAATTGGGTAGTATTTCAACTCTCCTCAAGGGCTATCAATTTGCTATCCAATATGGTAGGGCTTTACTACATAAACGTTGTTCTCCTTTGCTCATTCATAGGAGGGCCTATAAATAGGCCTCCCAAATTCCAATATTAGCTTCATGGAGAAACCAAGATCAAGAATTGCCAGCCTATGGTAGTTGGAAAGAACCTTCCAGAATATTTGCAACCTAAAATCACATAATATCATATGCATTTGGTCATTACAACTAATTTGGCTTGATTTAGGAAGCTAAGACAATTTTAGAGCTAGTCGCTATTAGTATGAGCGGCTAGCTCGTAGTTGCTTTGTGGTAGGGTACCTAGGAATAGATATTTGGGGATATATTATTATATTGTATAAGGGTTGGCATGGGCCACACATAACCCAAGGTTGATTGTATTATAATATTATATTATATTATATTATAATATAATATAATATTAGTAGTAGGCTCTCCAAAGTAGAATAAGAATATGGATATATAAAGAAGAGATATTTGTCATTGTAATCATTCATATCATTGAAGAAGAATCTTATGTAATCGTCGTGCCCACGAAGTGGCCTCTCATCTTGGGAGATCTTGTGGAGTTATTCCTTCCTTAAGGATTATTATTGGTGTTGCCCTACCTTAAGGGTATTATCTATCTCTCTCTCATTTGTGGATTGTTATTGTGGATAATATATTGTGGATGAATGATTTGATATTTCTGCATATTGGTGAATGGTTCATGTTTAATAATAAAAGTTATGCAACAAGTGGTATCAGAGCAACGATTTTGGCAAAGTGGGGATTTTTGTGTGAAACCCTAGAATTAGGGCAATTTTTTTTGGAAAAACATCTCATCTTTCAGGAGCCATATCTCTGCGCAAGTTTATCCGATTCAAGCGATTCTTGGATCAGATTGTGCAGAATTTGAAGAGCTTTAAAATGAGTGGTCATATGAAGGAATCCGAGTAGTATTGAGGGAGATACGACCTTTTGAAGTTAGTCATCCGAAACAAGGATAGTGACGAATTTCATAGATTTTTTTTGGAAAAACGTCTCATCTTTCAGAAGCCATATCTTTGCGACAGCTAATCCGATTGAGGCGATTCTTGGATCAGATTGTGCAGAATTTGAAGAGCTTTAAAATGAGTGGTCATATGAAGGAATCCAAGTAGTATTGAGGGAGATACGACCTTTTGAAGTCAGCCATCTGGAACAAGGAAAGTGACGAATTTTCAAGTCGCGAATTTTTTCAAAAGACAATTTGTTTATTTCGGGTAAGCAAAGCAGTTGCACTTTATTTTGTTTGGAAGAAAAATGGCAGATCTAGTTGTCTATGTGGAATTTTAGCTTCAAATCAGTGGAAAGATATTTATTTCCATAAAACCCTAGTTTGCATTAGGGCATGATATATATTTTCATGAAACCCTAGATTTGCATTATCTGGAGGTGAACTTATGGAGCTAGAAATATTTTCTGGAGAAGATGATATTGATGTTAGGGAATGGTGGAAAACGTTTAGGTCTCCATATCATGATATTTCTTTTGAGAAATCCTTCCTGGATATATGTTTTAAAGGGAAAGCTTTGTCTTGGTGGATAAAATTTTGTAAAGAAAGGAATAATGAATATACTTGGGATGAAATAGAGCATGAATTCTTGAGTATATGGGATCCATATTATATAGATTACCTAATGGATATCATCGAAGATGATGAAAAGAAACTACAAGAAACTCAAAATGAGCGGAATGCAATAAAAGGAGAATGTGAAGTTTTAAAGAAACAGAATGAAGACTATGAAAAAGAAATAAAATTACTCAAGAAGAAAGAGGAAAAGGTCAGGGAAGATAAAAAAGATGTCAATATGCAGACAGAGGAAACCATACCTTTGGTAGAAGATAAATTAGAAAATGGACAAAGGAATTTGTTTGAATCTAAAAAGTCTATTATGCAGGTTCATGGAAGCATTCAAAAGGAACAGGTTATTATTTCCATTGACCCTGGTAGTAGATATAATTTTATTAATATTGCTTTGGTTAAGAAGTTGCAAGTTCAAGCAACAAAAATCAAGGACATACAGCTAGAGGGTGAGAATGTTCAGATTTTTGAAGATTTAAAGATCACCATGGATAAATATGTTTTACATTCAGATTTCTATGCTATTGAGATGGATGATAAGGATATTGTTCTTGGTTATCCTTGGTTAGATTCTTTGGGTACTGTTAACATTAATGTGCAAAAGAAGTTTATGAAGTTATGGTACAGGAAAAAGAAGATAACATTATAGGATATTTCTCAACTTAAGGAGCAGGGATCCAAGGAAAATCAAGAAGCGGTTGTAGAGAAACAAATTGAAGAACCTGAAACAAAATCCAAGAAGGCCGTAGCAACAAAAGAGTCCATGGAAGAAGTAGCAGAACCGATTCAATGGAAATAACAATAACAGAGTCCAAGGAAGCTTTGATAGAAGAGCACAAGGACACACCAAACAAAGAGAACATGAAAGAACAATGTGTAGAGGAATTTAAAATAATGGAGCCAAATGTTGAGAATTCAAAGAAGGTAGAACATCAAGTAAAGGTTGCACCATATCGCCATCCACACCACCATGAGCGAAAACAATATTGGAGACATGGTTCAAGGCAACAATATTATGGTTCTACATGTAATCAGAAGGGCACCAACTATGGCAGTGTTTGGCAAAGAAAGCATAGTGATCATGGTTTTCAGCATGGTTCATCAAGCATCAAGGAACAAGTGGACCCATCATTCAAGTTATCAAAATACAGCAGTAGAAGCATGGAGCCAACGAAGCAGATTTGGATACTCAAGTAACAAAATGGCATACCAACATCATCGGGTTTCACTTGGATGGATGGATGATCGAGATTGGTACCAATTGCTAACATTGCTTAGCAAATCATACTATCAGGTTTCTTCATATGTTTCGAGGACGAAACATTTGTAAGGAGGGTGGCATGGTAGGGTACCTAGGAATAGATATTTGGGGATATATTATTATATTGTATAAGGGTTGGCATGGGCCACACATAACCCAAGGTTGATTGTATTATAATATTATATTATATTATATTATAATATAATATAATATTAGTAGTAGGCTCTCCAAAGTAGAATAAGAATATGGATATATAAAGAAGAGATATTTGTCATTGTAATCATTCATATCATTGAAGAAGAATCTTATGTAATCGTCGTGCCCACGAAGTGGCCTCTCATCTTGGGAGATCTTGTGGAGTTATTCCTTCCTTAAGGATTATTATTGGTGTTGCCCTACCTTAAGGGTATTATCTATCTCTCTCTCATTTGTGGATTGTTATTGTGGATAATATATTGTGGATGAATGATTTGATATTTCTGCATATTGGTGAATGGTTCATGTTTAATAATAAAAGTTATGCAACACTTTGAGCATCAGTGGCTGGGCTAGCAACCACTCTGATCATTAGCGACTGAGTCTGCATAGGACCAAACTACCCCAAATGAGTGGTTAGAACCACTTCTATCTCTTGGAAAGGTCCAAGATCATTCATATGGTCTGCAATGGATGCCCATATGAGTAGTCTCCTAAACATGACGTGTTTTAGGTGTCTATAGATACCCCTTTTGGGATGCATTGTGGGAAAATACAATGCTAAGAAAAAATAGACCACCTAAAGCCATATTCTAGGTTGAATGATGATCATTGATCTGATCAACATTAGATGCCCCAATCATGAAAAGGGCATGCATATTTGAATCATTACTTCCAATTGGATGGAAGGCTTAAATTTGTGTAAAACTTTGAAGTCCACTAAAATCTTGGGTCACATTGCTTAACATTAGCAAAGGACCAAAATCCAGATTGTCAAAGGTTTAAATCATCATATTTGCTTTTTTCCCAAGCAATAGGGTAAGCTTATGATAGTTGTTAGCAATGATTCGTAAGACGAACACGATTAACTTGATTAAGTTATCAATTGTTGATTTTGATTATGAATTTGATATGATGACTACCCCCTCAAGCAACGAGTCGATGAGGAAAATTATAAGTGATTAAAGTGATGAGTCAATTAACCAAGATGATTGATTTGGATAATTTAATATGATTGTTTTTGTTGTTATATGGCATGTCCTATTACAGGTGTGATTTCAACCATTAATAGTAATTGTACATCTCTATCCCATGGATCAATCTAGCCGTAATGGCCTTCTTAGAGAATCAAGATGATAGCAATTCAATTTAGCTTGTGATGAATCACTATGTTTGATGATCTACTAAAAATATCATAGAAGAAATGAAATGAACACCTTGTTCTCGTGGGGCAGTCCGACCACCATGGCCTTCTTCGGGATTGAAGTGAAGATATTTCAATTCAATGATGATTAATTTGCCTCAAATGGTCTTATGGTAATTTACTCATCTTGTTGGATTGCATGGAGCGCAAGTCACTACAACCGCCAAGTGTATAGGGTAAATAACTGAATATGAGGCGCATTTGAAATTTTAATGTTATTTGATTTTTATGTTACTTTTTATGATTTATATTGTTTTTGAATTTTTGATTTTTTAATTGTTTTGAAATTTTGATTTTATGATTTTTTTGTTATTTTGCAGTTTTTGATGATTTTGAACCAGTAGATATGCTTCAATTGTCCATTATGAAACTCCTTATGGTGAGAAAATATGTGCATTTATGGGATTGACCAAAGAACTAAGGCATATTTGGAGCCTTTTTGGATTACAAAGGGGCTTTTTGGGCTTTTTGGGATGATACTTGATAATGCCCTAGTTGATTCTTGCAAATGTTTTTGTTTTGATTTTATGTTATGGATGCAATGATGAATGCAATGCCTAAATGATGATGTGATTATGCTATATGTATGCAATGTACTAATGACATGCACTAGCTAGATGATAGATGTATGATTAGATGCTATGATCTAGATGTGTAGATGGACTACTTATGTATGCATATATGGATGCAATGCTTATTGTTAAATGCATGTTTAATTTTGATTTAATTGTATGCATCTAATTTATGTTATATGATATGATAGATGATATGTAATGTAATGCATTAATTACATGAAGATGATCTAATGCAAATGAACCTATATGCTTTAATCACTTAAAACATAAGGAATGAATCTAATATGTGTTTACAAACTAATGGGTGACAACACCATAGAATGTATAAAAATCATGAATGTAAATGGTAATTCTTATCATAATAATTAATCATTTAAGCATCCATATATGAAATGATAAACTTTGTGATATATGTAGTGATTTATGTGATGAGATGATTTGTCAGATGAGATGTTTTTTTGCTATAAGGGATTTTTGAGGTTTTCCATGAGACTCAAACACCCTAGTTGATTTATCAAAAGTTGTATAATCACTATACAGGACTCCTGAAAGATAAAAGCTTTTGTTATGAATACCTAGATATTCATTATCCCTGTGTGTGCAAATGAATATATTAGATGAGACATAAGACTACCTCATTGCCAGGTAGGATTCATTCAGCCCATTGCTATAATGAGGATCACCAAATGTTCATCATGATCCTAATTTTGGATGTAGTTAGACTAGACCACTAGGTAATACAAGCCACCTAAAGCTAGCTCATTTGTAAATTGCTTAGAACTACCCCAATGCCAGGCGAGATTCATTCATCCCATTGTTGTATTGGGGATCACTCAATGGCTTTGAGTAGTGAACATTCTAGGGATTTAAGCTCTTCACCCCCTTCTTTTCTTCACTTTTATTGGGATACTTTCTCATGCTTAGTGATGAAAATCACTATTTATTTTGCATTTTTTATTTTATATTTGAGCAAGGGATTTGTGTGTTTTTTTTTTGCTTTTGCTTTGTTTTGGGATTTTGCTTATTTTGATGAAAGCAAGGGATTTCTTTGGGTAGGGGGAGCTTGTCCTTTTGTCAATGATCAACACCCTAGACCATGCACATCACAAGATGAGCAAGTAAAACATTTCACTTAATGTGACTAGGACCACTTTGTAGTGTTCATATTTCCTTGTCTAGACTAGGATTGTTAATGTGTTTATTAGTCATGGGATTTTGATATATGCTAGGTGCTATCAAAACTAGACCTCATCTACAAAATTTGAGAAGATCACTAGGTATGGATGAATGATCAAAAAACCCTAGTATATTCCTTATAGCAACAGGAGGGGTTGTGTTGAAAAACACAATTACTCACAAGGGTGATGGATGATGATGATGCATAGATGCATGATTGAGATACAAATGTGGTATCATTTGTAAGATTGCAAACACAACCTATCCTAATGCAAGTGCAATGGATGGAAATGCCTAAATGTAATGCAACTAAATGAATGCATGTGCAAAATGAAATGCATAATGCAAATGTTTTTGTATTTTAATGTTTTGCAATATTTTTGGATTTTATTGCTTTTTGATTTTTATGGATTTTGATGTTTTCCATTGTTTTTGAAATTTTATGAATTTTTCAATTGTTTTTGAAATTTTGTGATTTATTTGAATGTTTTTGAAATTTTGATATTTTATGATTTTTTGTTTGTTTTTATGTTTTTAAAGGGGAAAGGTGTGATACCTTAGGTACCCCTAGTGTGTGTGCCACTCAATGAAAGAGAGGAAGGTGTGATACCTTTAGAATCCTCACTTTGCCTCATTGAACTTGATGTGGATGGTGGGGAAGGTACACTACCTTGAGGACCCCCAGTGTGCATGTTTTCCACTGTAATGTAATCAAATTGCTTAGGAAGAGTGATAGAAATCAACTCTCCCAATTGGGACATGAACCTTTATGGGGTGCCCATGTCTTGGTGGGGTAAAATGAGCGAACCATTTACGCAGAGCTCATTTTATTCTAGCAGGTTTTGGACCACATTCTTGAATGAATTGTAGCAACGAATGTCATGCCCCTGTATACGATGATACATACAATAGAGGCTTTCATCAGGTGACCCAGGCTTGGGTGCTCTTTGTTTGACCTCTGGTAATGTGAATGCATTTACCTCGTACAACTTTTGAAATAAAGTCGCATTAGTCATCTCAAATGTGACCACTCGTTGAGGTGGCTTGTTAGGCCTACGAGGATGCGGTTGACTTTGGGGTCGCAATTGGGAAGATGTGGCCTCTATTTTGGTAGGTTGAGGCATTATGGATGAACCATCTATGGGAAAAGCCCCACTATCTATGAGATCCTGAACCACATTCTTGAATCCATAACAATTATAAATGCCATGGCCCTCTATTTGATGATAGAGATAGTAATGGTCCTCCCTATAGCCCTTAGGTTTAGATCTATTTGGGTCTAAAGGGTTTATGTCGGGTAAGGTTAAGACCTTAGCCTCTTGCAACTTTTGAAAAATATTTGACATGGGCTCGTTTAAAGGAGTCCAAATGCATTGGTGTTTTGGGTGCACAGCATGCACTGGCTTGGTTTGATGACCTAGTTGAGCCCTATGTATTTTGATTTCTTACTTAGGGGGCTCTTCTTGCTTTTTCGATGCAAGGGATGAATTATCTACAATGCTTATTTGTCGTTTGATAACCTATAGCTACTCATTTTCAAGCATGTTGTGTATTTTAGCTTTAAAACTTTGACATGCATGAATATCATACTCGTTTTATCTATGATATAAGTAGTATAACTCCTCATCATACCCCTAGGGTTTCAAATAATTTGGATTTAACTGGTAAATCTCAAGTAAGGTGATGGTATATGTGGCACATAATTGATTGAAAACTAATACCGTAGGCTCGAGCAATGAGGGATACTTGGTAGATTGCTAGGACGACTGAGTTGGACCTTGCTCTTACTGAGTCTTTTCCTGTAATTGAATAGGAGGTGGTTCAGCCTCATATGGAGGTTGCTTTTGTATTTCCTGGCTCTCAATATGGATCAATATATATTGCAATGCCTCATTTTGTTGCTCCATCTATGCTTCCATATTATAGAGGTGATTTTGCATATGCTCCAATATGGATAAGGCTCTCATGTGTATTTCTAGTGACACACTTGGAATACCATTGTCAACTAAAGGAGGTGAAAGAGTGGGTGCTAAAGATCCACTAGGTAAATGCAAATCACCCATTTCCTTCATTTGAGATGATGTGGATGTTTCTTGATGATCCACTTTGATAGTGGCATCCACATGCTCTTGCTTGTTATTCAGCTCATATTTCTCTTCACTTTATAGTGTTGAAGTGTGGGAGCTTGAGTACCCCTAGTCTGATGTGGGAGAGGCACCTATTCTTGCTCTTGAGGAGGCACCATGAGAAATGAGTTGGGTGTGACTAATTTCAATGGTTTTGGCACCTTCGATGTGGAAGCAACATCTGATTGCACCATCTCTTGTTTTATCTGCTTTAGAGTCACTCGGTCCTCTGACTTAATGTTAACCATCCCCACAAACTCATGAGAGGGTGCTTCAACATTTGGATGAGTTGTGGGTGGCTCCTCAACTTGTTGAGGTTGTTCTATTTCAATTGTGACAACTAATTTTTCCTCATGTTCAGGTGAAGAATCAAGGATGGGATCAACAGGTAGTGACTCGATAGGAGGTCAACCTAAATCCTCAATGGACTCAATGATAGGTGTAAACATAGTGTTTTCCTCTATATGCTCTCTAAATTCAATTTTGTCCAAATGAACTATGACCTGCGACATGGTGGATGAAGATGGTATGATATGATTTGATTTATCCATAACCACAATAGGTTATTCCCCTTTGATAGGAGTAAGAGAGTCCTCTAATGACATGTTTGAGATAGTTATGAGCATCTCTGTGGTTATTTTAGTCAATTTCTTCTTACTTAGAGAAACTAAATATGGAAGCTCATTGGACGAAACCAAAGGTGATGGCGGTGGTGAAGGTAACTTCACAACAAATCATGAGGTTGCATCTAGACTCTGGATAATATCATTAGGTTTAGTGTTCAGATGTGTGGGTGACACAATAGGCTCTTGTGGATGATCCACTAGTTTATAATACTTAAAGGGATATGTGTCAGCCTCAACTACATGGACCTTATTTGCATGAATGTACTTAATGCACTGATGCATTATGGATGGTACGCACTCCATGGCTCTCATCCATGGACTTTAGAGTAGTATGTTGTACTATCTTGAACCCTCTAAAATATAGCACAATGTAGGTATAGTATTTTGTCTCACCTCAATAGGGAGGACTATTGTGCCTATTGTGGGAGATACAACATCATTAAAGGCTTGCAAAATGAAGGTAGATGCTCTAATGTGGGAAGGTGGAATTTTGAGATGTTTCAATGCAATGGTAGTGATGATATTGATGGATGAACCAATATCAACCAAAACTTGCTTGTATGAAATCTGATTAATGCTAGCTATAATGTGCAATGGCGGATCAGGTTCGTTAATAGGGACTTGTTTAATTTCTCATTTGTGAAAAGTAATCATAGGTTCCTTATATGGTAGAATTGGCTTTAATTTTTGTGAGGACTGTGATGTATGCTTGGTATTGATTTGATTCAATGATGATGCAGACTGGTGAGAGGGTTCCTCACTCCCTGTGATGTTGACCATGATAATAATATTTTCATTGGGTGAGGCTATGCACACCTCATTCACCTACTTTATTTGATCTTCCTTGACCTCAAGATTGGGTAAGGGATCTTTGAATATATCTATTTTTTTTATTATTGACAGCAAGGGTTGTGTCTATATGTTTATGGGAATGGTTGTCTTTTTGCTTAGGAGGTAACTCTTGATGATGCATAGTGCATTTTGTGTTGAGTTGTTGCCTATGTGTGTTAGGCATGGATACCTCTTCAAACATTATCCTACGTGATTGTTCTTCATGTTCCCTTTATTCCAAGGTACGCTAATCCCTTAGGCTTTGTTCATACATGCATCAATGCTACCTCTATTTTACCTGCACCTCCTCTTGTTTGAGGGTTTGTAGGCGCTCTTGCTCTACACATAGTGCCTCCCTTTTATCTTAAAGTATTTTCTCTTCTTGTTGTGCATCTGTGTACAACCTACTTTCATGGTCAGATTGATCCACCACAAATTATCTTTGACTATGTGTCCCCGTACAAGGGGTCCTAATTAAAATGGTCTTGGTAGAAGCCCTCGCTATACTTGTGTCTTTATCTGTAAAGGTGGCATCATCAGTGCACAGAGATCTGTGCTCTGTACTTCCATGAGTGGAAGTAGTATAAGTGTTGTGGGGATGTTTTGAAGTTTCTCCCACATGGTGCAAGTCCTCTAATTGATCTTGGATTAATTGTTCTTTCAATTGAGCCTAGAGTCATTGCTCTTTTAAGCTAATAGTAGGCCTAGGCAACCAACCTACGCAATCCGTTGTGTAAGTGCAATGGCTTTCCATCTCGCTATAGGGGGTTTTAACTATGTCAAATCCTGCCATGTGTGTGACAACCCTATAATCTCTGTGATTAGACCCTCCATGTGATGAAATGGCTTCGCAATGACTATCAGCATGTCTTGCAGGTATGGTGTGATCCTCATATGGATGAGCTTTGTGATGACTATTAGGGCATCATGTGAGAATGGTGTGATCCTCATATGGATGAGCTTTGCAATGAATATAATGGTGTTGTGTGGGAATGATTTGATCCTCATACCTATAATGAAGGTGTTAAAATTTTCTTCTAAAGTTTTTTTCTTTGCTGGCTTGTGATTGATCTCAGCTATACATAGTTGTCATGATGTGTTGACTAGGCAAACCCTGAAGGAAACCCACACTAAAGAAAATTTTGACTTCCAAAAAAAAGGTTATGGGTGTTATATACCAAAAAATTAGTACAACGAGCTGATCACAATGGGCTATGACTCCAAAATTTGACATCCAGGTCAAAATTTGTATTTTTGGAATATTTGGCCAACTAGGGCTTGTGGGGAAATGCCCAATTTTTTGAATTCTAGGAAAATGTGGAGCTAGGCCTCAAAAATGGTATGAGGGGTGCCCAAGGAGCTAACTAAGATAAAAAAAAAAATTTGATAATTTTTGGGGTTGTCTAGGGCTTTTTTATGACTGTTTTAGTGCAATTTTTCCCTATTTTTGGCTTAGAAATCACTCAAAAATAGAGTAATCATAAAACCAACATAACTTTTTTGTTTTTAGCTCCAAATTGCATGATTTTTGATTTATTGGATGCAGATTCAAAAAGTAGGTTTTTGTCCTATATCAAATATCTTATGTTAATTACCCAAACAATGAAGAAACACACAAAGTAGACAATATGATTATCTCTTTTAAGGATTAGATTTGTGTCCTAAAACTTGTTTAGTGTGTTTTTGATTTGTTGATTTTCAAAAAGACCTCATGTCATGTATTTTATTTTGTTGGATGATATTCTTTTGTTAAATGGTTTTTCACCTGTATACTCACTTCTTGACTACCGAAAATGAAATTTTGATCACATAAACGCACCCAAGTATGGAGATGAAGCCCATACTCGATAAAGGAGCATAGGTCCTTCCGATCCTCACCCAGTCTCACTTGGTCAGTGTTATAACCTCCAAAGAGAAGTACATATAAATTTTCCAAGCTACGTCATTTCTTGGATCCGATATTAGCCAAAAAAATAGGGTTCGTGGGATTTGAGCCAACGGATGGAGATGAAACCCACCGTCGTTGGACTCTATTAGTGGTTGGGTGTGAATTCCAACTCACTAACATTTAAATGTGACGTGGTGTATGGTGGTTCTTTTTAAATTTGCATGAAAATAAAATGCATCATAGAGCACTCAAATGATTTTCCTACATGCTTAAAAGTAATGTTTCCATTTCAGAGAATGCACGTCTAAAGCTAAACGGTATTCAAAGAATGCAAGACTAATTATGAAGAAATGGTATCTAATTGGGACTCAAGCATGCAAAATCTTACATACAATATAGATTACTGGAGACTAGGGTGGATTACAATCAAAGACCGTTGTTCCTAGCAATGGCTAGTAGAAAACTTAAGATATTTTTTAAAAAAATTGCCTTAAAATTTCTCTATGTTCTTTAATTAATCATTCATCTACTGCATTCAGTAAATAAAACACAGATAGAGAAGCAAAAATGTAGATAATTCCAACCAACCTAAAATCCAAGTCTACTAATGATCAGGGTGTCTGTTGTTTGTAAGTTTTCTGTTAGTCGCTATCACTTAGGGTGACTCTGAATGATCACTATCTTCAAACATGTCTAAGCTCTACTAGTCACCGTTAATGAAAGTGGTTGAACCTTTGTATAAAAAACATATAATATATTAGCAAACAATGCAAAATTTGGGTGTTTCTATTGTGATCATCATTTGTACGATGTTAGAATGCATGCACCTAAACTATTTGCAACATGATATCAAAGATAAAGTGATAAAACATGTATGTCAATGAAATAACAAAAATATGAAGCTTCCTTTTATTAATTCATGATGAAAATCAGTTACATGTAGGTCCCTCTTAGGGATACCAAATTTTGATACAATGA
Source organism: Wollemia nobilis (assembly GCA_028583015.1). Lineage (NCBI taxonomy): Eukaryota > Viridiplantae > Streptophyta > Pinopsida > Araucariales > Araucariaceae > Wollemia > Wollemia nobilis. The sequence goes on along the minus strand of JAQPPZ010004624.1, from coordinate 10,484,452 downwards.
TTACAAAGATATGAAGCCCCTAAATGGGGGTGGTGCAATTTGCAAGCCTTCTAGATCAACATGAATTGATTAAGGGCTTATCTGATGTCTCCTTCTCACTTGTTCGAAGGAAATTGATGTGAATAATGCTTTGAAGTTGCAAAGAACCTATGATTTGCATGTAAGAAACAACAAAGCATGATTAGGAACATATGAGGCCTCTCATGATGAGGATTTTGTCAAGAAATTGCAAGAAAAGACATGAAAGCATAATAAAAGCATCAAGAACACCAATATAAGAAAAGATGTATAAAAGAATGCTAAAATAATGTAAAGTATGCTTGAAGACAAGTAGATCTAGCTAATATAATCTACAATTTGCAAGAAAAAGCATGAAATAAATCTAATCTAAAGAGATTTATTAAATATAGAAAATATGAATAAATCAAAGCAAAGTTACCTCTAAACTTGCTAATGAACCATACAAATGCGTTGAAAATGGTAAATCTACTCTAATATAAGCTAATAAAGTAGAAATTAAGGGAAATCTAATCTAAAAACTAAGGGAATTGTGAATCAAACCTTAGTCGCTATCACTCAGAGCAGTTGGTTCTGCTAGCCATTGATATTATTGGCGGCTGCACCTGTGGCCCACTGTCAAAGACAACGATCATAAACTGAGTATTATGTCTCTTAAATCAAGGTTTATGATGCACAATTCACCAGTTGAATTGATGGTCAAGGGTTGCCTTCTTGTCTAAATATGGATTGATGGTTGAATTTGATGGGATTCACGTTCGATTGGTGTGAATTTTTTATGTGTCCTTCTCAATCCTTTGGAAGCTCCATTATTGATTGCATGTGTGTCACTCCATAATTGGGCAACATTTTGACTCTCCTTAAGGGATATCAATTCGTTATCCAATCCAGTAGGGCTTCACGACATAAATATTGTTCTCCTTTGCTCATTCATGGGAGGGCCTATAAATAAGCCTACCAAATTCTAATCTTAGCTTTATGGAGAAGCCAATGTCAATAATTGTCAGCCTATGGTATTTAGGAGGAATATTCTAGAATATTCGCACCCTTAAACTACCTAATATCAATTGTATTTGGCCATTACAACTGATTTGGATCAGCTCAGGAAGCTGAGATAGTTTCAAAGCTAGTCATTGTCAGTAAGAGTGGCTAGCTTATAGTCGCTCTAAGTGTTAGTAGCTGGGCTGGCAACCGCTCTGATCATTAGTGGTGACCTACACAGGATCAGGCTACCCCAAATGAGTGGTTAAAACCATTGCTATCTCTTATAAAGGTCCAATATCATTCATATGGTCTGCAAATGTGCCCATATGAGTATTCTCCTAAACATGATGTATTTTAGGTGTCTACATATCTATGTGGGGATTCTCATGAATACTTGAAAAATCCATGGAAAAAACTTGTAATTGAATGGTTCTTCATCTTCACGTGGTCCATCAAGGTGGCTACCCCATCCAATTGTAAGTTTTTTTCCATAGCTTTTTCAAGTATGCATGGGAATCCCCACATTGATATCTGCAATTTCTAAATCATCTGGATTGTTTGGGTCCTCATCTAAGAAGGAAATTTCCCCAAACCTAAGAGTGGCCTTCACTTGGTATTTCTTTATAGTGAACCCAAATCTTATTACTTACAACAATTCTTCCTTCGCTCCATTCCCAAGTGTCCCATTTGCCTAGAAACCATGAGTTTTGTTGATAAAACCACTATTATCATGGACTCTGTTACTGAAGCCATGCTCACTAAGAGAGGTTTTATATATTTCTTTAGGATATTTTTAGGGGATGACTTCAAGATAACCATGAAAATATTGGACAGTTGAAACAATGACAAGGTGATCCTCTGCAACATAACTTACGAGATCGACATCAAGTTGTTCATTGAGCTCATTGGCCAACCAGTGAGAGGGAGGTCTATTCAGTGTGAGAAGCATAATTGGGAGGCAGTACTGAAGGATTTCAAGGATAAATAACTCTACAAGAAAGAAAGGATAGGAATGAAATAGACAGAGCTCCCCGCCCCATGGAACGGTGTAATGAAGCCAATTATGAAATTTGTTACAGTTGATGATCCTAAGAAGGTACTCTACAGTTTTCACTTTTCCTTCTACAATAACTTCAGCGATGTCAATACAATGACCACACCCCAATTTATCTTTAATTCCATTAGCTATTCCATAGAGAATATCCATAGAAATAAAAGTGATGACTTGCCCTCACATCAGGGCCTCTTCAAAGTCCTTTATAACCATTGGCTCATCCACTGCCCTCAAGGCATTACTATCCCTATTGTTCATTCTACCAAAGAAAAACCTAGCCCCATCCCTAGCAAATCCAGCCAAACCCAGGCTATTCCATCCCCCTCTTATTCCCCAACCATGTCGGCCAAGAAAAGAGTGGCTATGGAGGCAGTTAAAACTTTGAGAAATCAAGTAGTCAATAAAATTAAACTCAAGGTCCCTAAGAAATCAGAGAGAGTCGTAAGATCCTCACCATGTCTAGAAAATCTTGCACAAAAAAATAAAACCTTGGTAATCGAATCGGATGAGGAGGATAAGGATGTACCTGACCAATGCCTAAAGCAGTACATCATTAACTCGATTTCCAACTATATTTCTCACATTATGGACCTTTGTAACACCCTAAATCTTCTATTTTTCAAAAATAAGTTCTCCAAGGATGATGGCAAGGACAACGCCATGGATAAAGTCAAGGATGACGAAAAGAAATCTTTCTTCTAAAAATGCTGAGAATGAAGGTGAGGACGAGATAAAAGAATAATCTAAGGATAAAGATGTTGAAGCTTAAGATGAGGCTTAATGCCTTCTTTGTGCATGATCTGTTGTTTATCTCAGGGCATCCTCATATTTTGCCCATCTTCTTTTTTATTCCTTTTTTTCTTCCTTATTGTGGTATTGTGTTTCCCCATTTTTACTTCTCACTTTATATTTTTCTTGTTCAACACTTTTTTGTTGATGTAATTAGGTTTTGAGAGCTTGTCAAAACCCGTTTTGAATGAAATTTTTAAATCAGTAAAAAAAATTATACATTTATGGTGTGGTAACCACAAATGATGCATGGGACAAAATCAATACAATGAAGAACACAAGCTTATACTGAGGGGGGAGTGAACAATATAAGACCACTTTTACTTTTATTATCACAATCAATATTATGCAATATATCAATGGCAATGTCAACAACAGAAACCAAAGCAGTGCACAAAACATCACACACACATGAGACACCAATTTTACGTGGTTCACCCAATGTGGGCTACTCCACAAAGAAAATCTTTCACTAAAATTTTCTCAATCAATCTCTTGGTAATCCTTTCCCTATTATAATGCTTATGGATCTCTATCCAAAGGAGACACCAATACCCTAATCATGTTTATGGATATTTATCCATAGGAGAACTCCTTTCTTCTTAGATCTGATTAGTGATATTATAGAAGAACTGTTACCCCCACTGCTATAGCTAATGGATCTCTATCCACTGAAGACTCCTATCCTCACTACCCTAGCTTAATGGATCTCTATTTAATGAAGACTATCATCCTCTATACTCTGTCACCTCCAAAGCTCTATCTAAAATCTACACTAATCACAATCCTCCAGTCTAGCACAAATTTGCTCAATCTTTGTCTTTGGTCTAGCATAAACTGTTGTACTTAGTATGGCACTGAGAGGGGGGGTGAATCAGTGTGGCATTCCAAAACATGAATTAACAGCTCTAAAAACCACAGCAATTAAAACTTATAAACAAATATAATAAGTACTGACAAGAGAACATCACACAACATAGATTTTTAACGAGGTTCACCAAAATGGCTACTCCTCAAAAAGAACGGCTGCTTGGACTACCATCCAAATCCGAGCCTCTTGCAAAGCACCAACTTTACAATTTGTTTACCGAGCACCAACTGGAAGGAGCACCAACCCCTTATTTATCTGCACCAACAGAAAGGAGCACCAACCCCTAATTTGCCAGCACCAACTGGACTTCAATTTTGAATGAAAATGTTTGACAAATACCTTTGTTATTGCAAGACTCTAACTGATCTACTTCACCTTTGCAATCTCTGCACACTCTGCTCTTTCTTGTGCAATCTCTTCACACAATCTGCTGCATTGCTACAACCAAACTTTGCAATCAACTTTGCCCTTTGCGCTCTCTGCACATTCTGCTTTCTCTGCTCACACGCTTCGCACACTCTGTGTCGTTCCACACTCTGCTCTCTGTGTGCATTCACATTATGCACTTCGCTATCATCTCGTCGATTCTATGCTATCTACGCTTTTACGGCCGCATCTCGCACTTCAACATTCACCCGATGGATACCTAAATCTCCAAACAGCCCCGCTTATATACTTGAGATTTTGAGATGAAAACCCTAATAGTAGTCGGCTGATTATGCAAATGCAAACCCTAATCTTGGTCGGTTGCAAACCCTAAACATGGTCAGCTGCAAACCCTAAATGTGGTCAATTGCAAACCCTAAAATCTGTCAACCTGCATTGAATGACTTCTGAACTGCCTATCCACTGCATTATTAGATCTAACTGCCTGAGTTGACAACAATGACAAAACTCTTGCAACACCTTGCTCAACAATCTCCCCCTTTGGAATTGTTGGCAACACCTATGTACATTCCTGTAACTCTTCTCCCCCTTTGTCAATAATACCAAAGGGCTGCTGCAGACTCCCCCTGAGTCCATACACACCATTCTCAGAACCACATTGAAATAGTTAGCAAAAATCATGGATATGATCAATAAGATGAACAAATGCACAAATGCCCCCCCTGAGAATTTGATCCCAATGGCTAGTCAAATTTTAGACTATTCTTGGGAATATGTGGCCACTTCAATTCATGCTGTCTTCTGAGCCTCAACCCTCTGTTGCTCTGCAATCTCAAACTTGTCCACTGATTTTAGTGAAAGCATACACTGATCGTTTAACTATCCAACTTTTTGCTCTGTAATGCAAACAACATCTGCATATACATCTTGAATATTCTCAACAGACTTGAACCTACTGACAGCTGTTTGTCTTTCTCTGCAGTGAGAATCCAGCAGACTACCTCAATTCTTTATAAAAGCACCTCAAACATTCATCACCGAGTGGAAATCATCTGGCTGCACATTATAAACTTTTTCTTCAATCTTCCCATTCAACATGCTTGATTTCACTTCTATCAACAGAATTGACAAGTGACTCACATCTCGTACCAATTTTTGTCCAACACTTGCAATTTTACTGCCAACTCTTACTTTCAACTGTGCATGTCGAAAGAAGACATTTTGTCAAACACTTTATGGCCAACCGTAGTGCACCTTACTCGGCCTCAAACTTCTTATCCTTGAATTGGCATTATATTAAAAGTTAAAACAAAACTGTCTGTGAATTAAATATATTCACCAAGGTGTAATGAAAGATCTGACAATCTTCACATCAAGCGTCGAACAAAAACATGTTGCTATTATCGAAACACAAATACGCAGCTGGGGCAAGCATTCTTTCAATAAACAAAAACAATCTGAACTGTTATAATCCATAGCTATAATCAGTGGCAGTAAGAACCATCAACAAAACAACAATGACATAAGCAATACTACCAATGGTGAAGATTCTCAATGCAAACACTACCCTTCACGGCACTTCCACACACAACTAAATGAACAGCCAACACACTTGACAATTATACCACAAAAGCCCAACTGCTGGTCTTTCATCCTCAGATACCTAGACAAATATACAGAAGCATTAAAATAAAACCTTTTTCAAAATGCTCCCCCTGAGGATGTGTTACCGGAGTTGCTTAGTGCAATAGAAGAAGCCAGTCTCCTTTAGTTCAAGGAGACACGATTTCCTCTCTTCTTTCTTTCTCCAGACTTTCTTGACCTCGGGCTTGGATTTTTCACCTGCGTCCCTATTTTGCATCATTGCATGAACTTGAATATCTCTCTGGTGTGGTTGTCTCTTATGCATCCATGATGAATGATTATTTTCCTTTCTTCTATGAACCTGATTTATTTCTTGTCTATGTTGTGTTCTTTGCGTCTTATGAAATCTACTGTTTTGCCTTAGATTTGATACATAAGCGCTTGGACAAAACCTTGCTATGTGCCCATGACCATTGCATTGAAAACATTGTACAAAGTGTTCACTCAGATATGCAGATGTATTTTGACCAGCATAACTCTTTGATTTATTATTTAATCCACAATAAGTTGCCTTGTGACCATATTGGTTACATCTGAAACAATAGCCATTAAAAGTGTTAGTATGAAAAAAGTGAGAGTGGTAGAACCTCTTTTGTTGTGGCTGCTTTGCTGTAAATCTCCTTTGATATTTTCTTTCTTTTGAAGATACAACTTTAACCTTTTCTTGCTTAGACCCTTCAACAGTGAACTTCTTCTTCTCTGCAGAATTGGAAGATACAGGTTGTTCAACTTCATATCCAAGACCATGCTTAATCGTGGAGCTTCTCTGATGACTTATCATTTTATCTAGCAATTCTATGCTCTTCTCGAATTTAAGATTTGTATTGGCCTCTTCTAGTTGTTTCTTCAATGAAACAATCTCTTCTTCTTGTTTGCGGCAAATAATCTCTTTCTCATTGATCTGCGACTTGAGAGTTTCCTCAATCCTTTTAGACTCTTCTACTTGCAGCTTTAGATTACTAACTACTTTGTTAGAATCCTCTTCATGTTTGTTACACACATTGACTTTATCATTCAGCTGTGACTTCAAGTCTTCTTCTATTTTCTTGGCCTGTTGGAATTGTAAGAACAGATTTTCAATCTCATCCCCATATTCTTCCAATTTCTTGGAGAGTCTTTTGTTCTTTTTCTTTTCTATACTAAACTCTTCAAGAGCGAGAGATCAACTCACCTTCCCGGTCTACTTCAGACATTGAGGTTTTTATTATCCGCTTCAGTGTTCACCCCTTCTGCCTTTTCTGGTTCAATTTCCTCTACCACAAAAACTGAAACTGGTTGAGATGTCCTTTTGAAGGAGGTTCTATTCTTCTTACTTGGAGCTGTAATTTGATCTTCATTCCAATTTGCTTCTGCATTCATTTCTTCTTTATTACATTCTTGTTCTAATTCTATTTCTTCTTCATCTTCACTGCTACTAAACCCATAACACTGACGTTCATTATGCCGGAGTTGATCAAAACATTCTGAACCTTGAGAACCTGCATTATGACCGAGTTGACTCTTGGCCTTTTCTCCATTGTTTGATTCATCTCTTGAATCTACAGCAATAATGAATTTATCTTTATTTTCTTTTATGACCCTGTGTGATCTTTTCTTCTTGTGTCTCATGGTTCCATTCTTGCCTTTCTTTGCCATTAGAGTATTAATCCAAGATCAACCCTAGCTGATTTAGCCTTTAAAGGGAACTTGGCTCTGATACCAATTGTTGTACTTAGTATGGCACTGAGAGGGGGGGTGAATCAGTGTGGCATTCCAAAACATGAATTAACAGCTCTAAAAACCACAGCAATTAAAACTTATAAACAAATATAATAAGTACAGCAAGAGAACATCACACAACATAGATTTTTAATGAGGTTCACCAAAATGGCTACTCCTCAAAAAGAACGGCTGCTTGGACTACCATCCAAATCCAGCCTCTTGCAAAGCACCAACTTTACAATTTGTTTACCAGCACCAACTGGAAGGAGCACCAACCCCTTATTTATCTGCACCAACAGAAAGGAGCACCAACCCCTAATTTGCCAGCACCAACTGGACTTCAATTTTGAATGAAAATGTTTGACAAATACCTTTGTTATTGCAAGACTCTAACTGATCTACTTCACCTTTGCAATCTCTGCACACTCTGCTCTTTCTTGCGCAATCTCTTCACACAATCTGTTGCACTGCTACAGCCAAACTTTGCAATCAACTTTGCCCTTTGCGCTCTCTGCACATTCTGCTTTCTCTGCTCACACGCTTCGCACACTCTGTGTCATTCCACACTCTGCTCTCTGTGTGCATTCACATTATGCACTTCGCTATCATCTCGTCGATTCTATGCTATCTGCGCTTTTACGATCGCATCTCGCACTTCAACATTCACCCGATGGATACCTAAATCTCCAAACAGCCCCGCTTATATACTTGAGATTTTGAGATGAAAACCCTAATAGTAGTCGGCTGATTATGCAAATGCAAACCCTAATCTTGGTCGGCTGCAAACCCTAAACATGGTCGACTGCAAACCCTAAATGTGGTCAATTGCAAACCCTAAAATCTGTCAACCTGCATTGAATGACTTCTGAACTGCCTGTCCACTGCATTATTAGATCTAACTGCCTGAGTTGACAACAATGACAAAACTCTTGCAACACCTTGCTCAACATAAACATGTCCTCAAAACTGCACCAAACTCTGTCCTCAATATTTGTCCTCTAATCTGCACTAAACACAGTCCTTCGGTCTAGCACAAATTTTTCCTCAATCTCTGTCCTCTGATATACACTAAACATAGTCATTTGATCTAGCACAAATTTGTCCTCAATCTTTGTCCTCAAATATTAACACAAATATTGAATCAATCTCAAATTAACTCTGTTAGATTTGCCCCAAACCTTAACTCAAGGTTTGAACAAATAAATCAATCAAATATGATCTTAAGTCTTCTCAAATACTTATCACAAATATTCCTTGCAAGCTTCCACAAAAGCTCACATTGATTTATCCACAAGTCCTCTTTAGAACTTGTCCAAATCTGCTCAACAAGTCCTCTCTATAACTTGCTCAAATATGCTCTACAAGTCCTCACTAGAACTTGTACAAATATGCTAGATAAGCCCTCATGAGAACTTATCCAAATCTGCTTAATAATTCCTCTCTAGAACTTATCCAAATCTGCTGTCAATCTGTATTGTAAGATTCCACAAAATCTTACCCAAAATTGTCCACAAGTCTTCTTAAAGACTTGCCTCAAATCTTCTCAACAAGTTCACACCACAACTTGTCCAATCTCATAGAAACATAAAGAGAATTGTTAGATACTCAATATGCTCTATACTCATCACAATGCTCAATTACTTTCAATCACTCTCTTAGAAACATACAAAAAATTATTAGAGACTCAATATGCTTCACATTCACCTCAATGCTCAATCACTTTCTCAAATCAATTTAGAATATAGAATAGTTTGTTTTATGGAACTTGAACAATCACTTCACACATCCACTTGACTAGGCTCAACCAATCACTCAATGAAATAATCCTTCCTTACAAACCCTAGTCCAAGTATATAAACACCCACTCAAAATGTTTCCAACAATGCTTTATCAAACACTCTCACATAACAATGATACTCATGTTCTTTTCAAACCCTAGTTCAAGTTCTTCACTCAACCAATAGCTTCAACAACGATGCTTATCAAACAAGGTTTTAACAACTCTTTATTCCTGAAAACCTTGAAGCATTAAATAAACACACTCAATAAGGAAACCCTATCAAGTCCTTTTCACTCCAAACTTGTTTTCTAGAAAACCAACCAATCAACTTAACCAAAGAATAATGTACCCATACCTTTTTGCTTGATGAAGAGTAGACCTCAAAAATTTGTCTTAACAAGATCAAATACTTGGCCAAAATCAAGGGTTTTATTACCACAATTTTTACAAGACTTTCCACAAAATAATTTTCAAACAAATATTAAATCCCTTTGTGTAACCAAAAGAATTGAGCAACAAAATGAATGTAATATAAAGAAACAAAAAATTGCCAAAATTTCTTTCTTTATTGATTTTGATACAATTGTTACAAATGGATTTTGGATTGCCCCAAATGTGTTTGGGACAATGCTACAATTCTATCTCTCTGTATTAATACAAATGAATAATTATTTGATAGAATAAGGGTTTCTCAAATATTCATAGGGGCTCGTGCTCTTTGTTCTTTCAACTACAGTCCAAGGTGAGTGGGCTTTGGTATCCAGCAAGGGACCACTTCAGCTTCAACAGCTTCTCCAAAGTACCTGTCACCTGCACACATTCAAACCAGCAAAGGGATTAGTAGCACCTATATATTTGAGCAATAAAAACCAATGCTATGCATAAACCCCAAGTTAATGGTGGACTTTTTTTTGTAGATTACCTTTTGGTTTTTTGATATGCAAGTACTGAAGTAAAGGAACCAATCACCCAATGCGCTTTTCTTAGTGACTGTTAGAAATTCCATTATGCAATTTTATGGAGTTGTAATTTACCGTGTTTTGTAACCTCACGGAGTAGGCATCATTTCCACCTTGGATTGTTTACATTGAACATCGATGTTAATATTTGGAGCATGTTTGTTTTATGTTTTTTGTTTGGAACCGCATTTGCGCAGTTGTGCATTTTGGAAACCGCAGATCTATGGTTTTAATGCGTTAACCGCAGGTCTGTATTTTAGTCCATGAATCACAGGTTTGTATTTTTAAACGGCTTGGAAAATGCGAATGCGCATTTTTTGCCGCAAATTGTAACTATAAATAGATTAGGTGCTTAGTCATTTTCATTTTTTTGCCATTTGTCATTAGTTGATTAGTTGAGAGTGATGAGTGAGATGGAGATTGGTGAGGGAAGTGGTGGCGGTGGTGACGATGGTGGTGGCTCGGCTGGAGCGAAAGGTGGCATCCGATATGCCCAGTTTGGTGATCTTGCCCTTTAGTTTAGGTTTCATTTATTGCTTGTTTGTTGTTTTTGTTTTTTTTTTGTTTTTTTTTTTTAAATTAAGTGGGACTGGTAATGAATAATCTTGTTTTTTTTTTATGTTGTTTATTTCTTTTTGTTTTGTTTATGTTTTTTTTATGTTGTTTAAATTAAGTGGAGCTGGTAATGAACCATTCCTTTTTTATTGATGTGATGTTTTTGTGTGTTGTGTTTTTGCCTGGTTATTTTAATTCACCTAGGGGTAGGTGAAAGTTTTTTTTTTGATGTGATGTTTTTGTGTGTTGTGTTTTTGCTTGGTTATTTTAATTCACCTAAGGGTAGGTGAAAGTTTTTTTTTTGATGTGATGTTTTTGTGTGTTGTGTTTTTGTTGGTTATTTTAATTTACCTAGGGGTAGGTGAAAGTTTTTTTTTGTTAATGTATTTCATGTTGTCTTGATTTCTAGGTGAAGCTCCTTGATGCTCAGCATAGATGGTCGAGGACTATCTGAAAAGTGCGAAAGGCACTTTCTGATAATGATTGGACCTCCCTGGAGACCATTGGTATTGATGGTTATGGGCGGTTGGGAACCGTTCGAGATGATGAGGATCTACTTTTTGCATTGGTTGAGCATTGGGATCCAGACAGGGGGACTTTCTAGCTTCCTATGAGGGAGATCACTTTGACACTTGAAAATATATACAGGAATTTGTGAGTTCTTGTTGAGGGTCCAGTTGTTCAAGTTGGCTTCGACAAGAAGGAGGTCATGTATCCAATTTTTGGTGAGCTATGGGATGTGGACTGTAGCAAGGGTGACATTTCTTATTTGGATTTATTTCAGGATGAGAGACTTGGTGTAGTGCCAACTTTCCTTATGTATATATTGAGCAACATCCTGTTGCCCAATTCCATGGGGTCGAGGATCCCGTGGAATCAGGTTCCTATTGTGTTGGATTTGATTGGTGACCCTCGACGGTTGGCTTGGGCTCCTACCCTTTTATGCCAGATATACAATAAGTTATATGAGGTGAAGATGCAGGAGCGAAATGGGGTTGCTTGCAATCTAGTGCTTTAGATTTGGTCATGGAAGCATATTATTATTGGTCATCCCATTGGTCTTCCCTGTGCCTATGATGCTACCTATCCTCGTGCTTATAGGTGGCTTCTTAGCAAGGAGCGTAGTCGTCTAGCAATGGGGGCGTTAGAGTACAAAGATATACTTAGCTTACTAACTAGGGACTATATGAGTTGGCATCCATGGAGGGACTTGGATTGGGTTACTAATGTGGCAGAGCTTCGTCGTATTAGGAAAGGCTGATGGGTCATTGGTGCTCATCTCAGGGAGATAAAGTACATTCAATTTAGTCAAGGTACAACATCAGTTCAATTTTTTTAGGGTGTTCCTGATGCGCCTATCACTTATAGGCATCGAGGAGATGAGTTGGGGCTTCTTGTTACTCCTAAATTTTGGAGGGTTGATGACCCTTCGGATGATCTTGACACAAAGTTGGTAGATTTGGATGATGTGGGCACTACTCTTGAGTTTGATGCCTGGTTTGCTTCTCAGTCTCCTTGGACTCCGAGTTTAGTTTTTGATGATGAGGGGAGTGGTGATGAGGTGGAGATGGTAGGGTGGGTTCCTTGGTCAGTGAAGTGTTGACGAGGTAGTTCTTCTAGGGTTGAGGCTACTATTGATGTGCAGCAGCTAGAGGAGGTTGGTGATGATGGGTATGGAGAGTGGGATGCCCCTCATCAGTGGATAGATATGAGTGGGGTATTCTACAGGCTGAGCGAGACAGCCTAGAGTTGGAGGTGGCTCGCCTGAAGGGCGAGTTGGCACTATGTCAGAGTGAGGTGACTCGCTTACAGGTTGAGGTGGATGGACTACGGGGTGGACCTAGTAGTGATGCTATTACTACTAGGGATTTTGATATTATGATTCTTGGAGGTGAGGTGACTCAGTTACAGGGTAAGATTAGTCACTTACAAGAAGGTTCCGACAGAGGTGACATCGCAGCTATTATTGTTGCTCTTCGAGTAGATATTTCTTAGTGGGTGACTCGATGGGGTGCATATTTGAGGAGCCTGCATAAGCAAGCTATCTATATTGATATGTTGGAGAACATCTTGCATGAGTTATAGATTCCTTTTCCTATTCCTCCTTCATCATCAATTGCTACTACTAGTCGAGTGATTGAGACGAGTCATAGGACTCATCGGCCAGCGAGCTCTCACGAGATTTTTTTTCAGAGCATGGTTCTTGGAGGGATCCTACTGGAACCAGCTAGTTGTGGCACATTTTCTATAACCAAAAGAACTGAGCAACAAAATGAATGTAATACAGAGAAATAAAAATTACCAAAATTCCTTTCTTTATTGATTTTGATACAATTGTTACAAATGGATTTTGGATTACCCCAAATGTGTTTGGGAAAATGCTACAATGATATCTCTCTGTATTAATACAAATAAATAATGATTTGATAGAATGAGGGTTTCCCAAAACTTCACAGGGGCTTGTGCTCTTCGTTCTTCCAACTACAATCCAAGGTGAGTGGGATTTGGTATCCAACCAGGGACCACTCCAGCTTCAATATCTTCTCCAAAGTACCTATCGCTTGCACACATTCAAACCAACAAAGGGATTAGTAGCACCTATATATTTGAGCAATAAAAACCAATGCTATGCATAAACCCTAAGCAAATAATCATATGAAACAAGTGATAGAAGCAATTAACAAATAAAGCCTTGCTAACAGATGAATTCTTTTTATTGATCTTTGTTGGTATACTGTGTTTTACTCTCGGGACTATAGAACCGTAGACGCACAATGGTGGACTAGAAGTCGTGGACCTACAGTTGTGAAATTGTGGATGTGTATTTTTGACTATGGAACCACAGACAGGCGGTTTCGACTAAAAAACAAGATACCTCAAGAATTGAACCAGTAGTATAGGATAGAGATGGTGCTCATGATCTCGCTTTGGACTTGGGTCAATTTCGATAGCCTATTGGTATGCAAATTCAACTCCTTTTCTTGGTGGAATCATGGTGCCTTTATAGGCCTCTTAGGGCTTTGGAGGGAGGTGGCAACAATCTTGCCAAGTGGTTGATATGGGCTACAAGGTGGAAGGAACAATTACAATGAGTCACCCAATGTGCCTCACTTAACTAGGGTGATGTGGTTGCAAGTGGAGTGGGATGTGGGATCCTATCCTATGTGAAGGGACAAGGAAGACAAAATAGATGAGATGTGGTATGGGTATCTGGAATCTTTCCCATGTGCAAGGACAAAGGGGGATAAGAGTGGGTGAGATGTGGCAGGGATTTTGGATGAGGTATGCAGGATGCATGTCCAATGGGTAGGTAGGGTATCCTAGGGTGATTTTCCAAATTTAATAAATTTGGAAAATAGGATAATGTGCAAGATTTTATATCTCTAAGTTAGCACTTAGGCATATAATTTAATTATGCAACATTTGGTGATGGGGTGGTAAATGTGACTTTGAAGGTGTTGGATTTTGGTGTCTACACTTTGTATACCTTATAGTCTCCAAACTCAATATTTTACTTCAACAAATTCATCAAAAACATTTTACATAGTAAAAACTCTTATACACCTTATTACTCCAATTTTTAATAAAATACACAATCAATAAAAAATAAAATAATTGATATTCAATCCTTTACCTCTCACAATATTCAACTTAATAATTTTACCATAACACAATACCTAATAAAGTCCTTATATCTCCCTAGCTTTATGGTGATAAAAATCTAAAAACCTTATGACTCCCGACTTGTAATCATATCAAACATAACAAAAACTTTGTGTGTACCTTATATTTTTAAATCCGATGTTGTGAACCTTTAGCCATCCAAATAAATCTTATGTCATACACTTCAAAACTTTATGTTGTGAATCAAACTTGCATCACCATCTATATATCGTCTTTAGCCTTGGCTAGATAGCCACATGGGCTATGTGTCTGCTTAGGTACCACAAGACACACACTCTACTTTATTACCGCCTTAATTTTTTTTGCTTGTGTTGTGGATCATTCGTTTCAACCTGACATCACTTCATTGATCCAACGCTTCCAGCAAATAGATGCACCACATTCGATTGGTCACTTGTTATGTCTGAAAAAGCATGTACATGAATCTTGCACGTCAGTGCATGAAACACGTCACGCTGCCATTAACACTCAAACTGATGCTGCCATCCAGTTATTTGATTTGACTCTATGTTTCTTTTTTTATGGAGCGTTCTCAATCAGAGGATGAGTGCCACATGGATACACACTTTGACCTTAATCTACACCTGTGCCAAATCTGAATTCCTGAAGCATGCGCACGTTATTTTCTTCTATTCTGCTTTCACGAAAGGGTTTCGAAGAGCGCATAATATTTTGGAGTTCATGCCAAATGTTAGGGGAAATGCAACATCATTTTCTAATCGTAAATTTTGACCATGCCTTTTCGCTGATTATAGATCTTCAATTAAATCTCAAGCATACCATTCTCTCTTTTTTTTAAACTTCACAAGGCACCTTATATATGGTATAAATTGTGATTAAAGAGTCGTCAGCCAATGTTTTCTCCATTTGAGATTTACGTCGGTGCCTTTTGGTTGTAATACTTTAGAACATCGATGGAAGACTTTAACTTAAAATATTTAAATATTAAATATTAAATTATTTAAATATGAAATTTAAATAATTTAAGTATTATGTAATTTAAATTTTAAATCAAATATTTCTTTAACTTTGGGTATTAAAATAAGTATTGTATATTTTTCTTTGTCCACTTATTTACCTTTTGGAGAAACACCTTTATGATATTAAATACAACAATACTGGATATGAATCCATCAATGACAACTTCATGCCTTGACATCAATGACAACTTTGACTCAAAATGTCCAACAATCCCTCCTTTATCATTGATGGCAACCCAAGTTCTTTTTACCAGAAACTTAACCTTTTCTTTGTTCTGTTCCCCCTGGGACATTACTCCCCTTGGCTCAAATCTCTCCTCTTTACTCAAATACCAAATCTCTCCCCCTTTGACATCAATGGCAAAGGGTCACCTTTGGGGCTTGGGGCTAAGAATGAGCCTCTTAGCTTAGCCCCTCCCCTACCTCCTCTTGAGGTGGTTAATTTTGATGTGGGAGTATTTCTACTCCCAGAAATCACTGGTCTTTCCTTTTATCCTCTTTTCTTCTTGGTTGATCCTTCTGATTCCTCTGATTGTTCCTTTCCATGTCCATTTCCTTTTTCTTGTTCATGTTCTTGTTCTTGTCCATATCCATATTTCTTTTTTTGTTCTTGTTCCTATTCATACTTGATTCTAGAATGTATGCTCTACACCACTTTGTTGTGTGTCCATCATTATTGAACTTATAACACTTAATGTTATAATTCCTTAGAGGTGCAATTGTCTTAGGATTTCTCCTAGTGAAGCCATATCCTTTTCTATCATGGACCCTACAATTCATTGCCTTGTGACCAAACTGATTACACGAGTAAAAATACCCATGAAAAATTTGTCTATTCCCATATTGTTGTCTTTCATGTGTCCTGCACTGTGAAGCCATGTGCCCAACCTATGACATGAGAAGCATCGTCCATTGAAGAAACCTTGCCTAGACCCCATTGGTCTCTTAGTCTCTTCTATTTGTTTCATGTTCCATTTGTTCCTTACTTGTGCATTGTTCCTTTCCTTGTTGAACTTTCTATTGTCCAACTTATCCTTAGAAGTCTCACTCTCTCTTTTACTTACTTCTTTTGATGCTTCTTCTTTTCTGGTGTTTGAGCTTGACTCTCATTTTTTTGCTTCCTGTTTTCTGTGTTCTTCTTTAGAACTAAGTCCTATTATGGTGACTGATGACCTTTGTGCATTGATAATCTTGTCCAAAGTCTTTTAATTTTCCTCAAACTTGTGTAGCTTTTCCTTAGAAACTTTTACTTCCATCCTTAGTGAAACTATCTCATGCTCTAATCTTTCACACTCTAGATCTTTTACCTTTAATTTTTTAGCCATACCTTTTTCAATCCTTATTGCCTCTTCAACCTTGATTTTGAATTTGGTGTGTTCCTGTATAAACTTTGCTTTTGCTTTCTCATCTTATTGAGCTTGGGCTCTTAATCCTGAGTTCTCCCTTTTTAATTCTTCAAGAGTAACCATAAGTCTTTCACATTCTATCCTTTTTACCTTTGACTTTTCAATCATACCTTCTTCAACTCTTATTGCCTTTTCAACCTTATCTCTCAAGTCAGAGAGATCTTGTAGAAGCTTTGTCTTAGATTTCTCATCTTATTGTATTTAAGCCTTCAATTCTAAATTCTCTCTTTTCAATTCAACAAGTTCCTTAAGAGTGGCTTCCTCCATTTCTTTTTTCTAAATTTCTCTCTTTTATTTGGTCTTCAATAGGAATATTTTCTTCTAACATTGAAAGTAGAGTTTTTTCTTCATACTTGCTTTGATTGTCCCTGTTATCCTTTCTTGAACCAACCCCTAGGATTTCATTTCTGAGAATATCATCTTCATATTCACCGCTAATAAACCCATTACAATAACCTGCATCATGATCGAGTTGACCACAAACAAAACATTCTTCACCTTCTTGTGGACAATAAGTTGCATGGTGACTGTAGACACCAAAACAGCACCAATCTAATTATGTGATGACAAGCACTGATCGAATTGACATACATAGCCCCTAGGGCAGCCCCCAAAGGTTAAACACTGGTCCTAACCACTCCTACAGTAGTTTTGGAAGGTCATAGGTCAGTTTAGCACATTTTCAACACTTTGCTCCCTACTCGTCCCACCCTGGGACAATTACAAACTGGTATTCATCCCACCCTAGGACGATTAGTAGTATTCACTCCAGGGTGGGGCGAATAGCAGGTTTGACTAGCAAAAGTCAAACCTATCGATTAGTAGTATTCGCTCCAGGGTGGGGCGAATAGCAAGTTTTACTGGCAAAAGTCAAACCTCGACAGGTCCGCCACTTAACTGCACCTTCAGGGCATGCAATTGTGAGGAACGGCTTCAAATCATAGATAGAGACTTCAGTCATGCATGCCTTGATCATGGAGGCCTCATGCAAAGAGACTCTAAATCAGGAAATAATATTTTCTCCCAAAATAGGGTAGACAAATCAAGTGGCGCCCTCGCATGCGCATTCAAAGAGGGGGACCCTAGGTCTATAAATTGGTGAGTCTTCTCACTCTAAGAAAAGAATAGAGAAGTAGCATTGGGAGCAATGAAGTGCTACCGAATTACATCCTCACCCATCATTTGTGCTTTTACATCCTTGATCTCTCTTTTGGAAGGGAGGTTATTGGGTGATTCTTGGAAGCGCAATTCAAACCCAAACCCAAACATTTGGCCACAATACCCCACAAAATTTGCTGACACAACCCTATAAGAGGTTTTGGACCCATGCCAAGTGTATTTGTGCTGAAACGGAGTCCCAAACGGTGGGCATCCTGCCCTCGGGTGCCCCCTGCACTACTGTAGTTCTAATCGCCCCACCCTAGAGCGATTAGAAATTTGTGGTAGATTTCCATATTGTTATTTTTGTATTTGATTCTAGGTAACTTACATATGCTGTAATTTAAATTTCATGTGATTCTGACAAGTTTTGGCTGTGAATTTATCATTTCTCACTTTCGCTAACATACAGGGAGCATCATCGGATATAGGGCAATCAAGGCTGAATTCACAAAATCTAACCTTCTGGGTCTTCCCAAAATGCCCCATTTTTTCTAACCCCAACTTTGTAGGAATTTTGGAGGCTTTTGGACTGGACATTTGGGAGGTGGCTTTCAGACAACTTATGACAGTCCTAATCGTCTCACCCCGGAGCGATTAGAAATTTGTGCAAGATTTCTAGATTGTTCCTTTTGAAGTGGCTTCTTGGTAATGTTTTATTGCTTTTTTTAAATTTTGAGCTCATTCTGATATGTTTAGTTATAGTTTTAATCATTTTAGGCATGCACTGACCGTAGGCCTTGGGGATCGCATGTTTCTCTCCATATGCAGGTGCTACTAACCGTTTACTGTTTCTCTGAACATAGGATCTCGACACCAGAGGGGCAGCAAGGAACCATAGACATATTCACGCAAGCGGCAGCAACGTTTGGTCTACCTATTTTCAATGTGGGCATGCAAAAGATCTCAAAGGGGAATATATCATTCATGGTGTAATCAAAATATGTCCGATGCTCCTAGCCCCTGAAAAGTAGGAGACGTATTGTAACCCAATTTGGATAAAATTAATAAAATAAAGGGCTACACTTTTACACTTGCTTTTAATCTCATTTCAGTTCGTTGGTTTTCCTTCTTTTCATGCAATTTCGTTCGTAGGACTTAGCATTGCATTTCCCTTTCTGTTTTACCTATGTATCCTCGCGCTTTCAGTGGCGATCATGGTGGGACCACTGTCCCTTAATTTTGAGATCAAAATTCTGATCAAAAGTTGTTGTTTTTGTTTGTAGGTACCAATATTTCAAGCACTGGACTGCTGCTCGTTCCAGCCTGGAATGAATACAGAGCTGGAATTCGTGCCACCCAGGGACGAATAGGAATTCATCTCACCCTGTGACGAATACAGATCTATTATTCGTCTCACCCCGAGATGAATAGCTCTCTATGTAGTTTTAGAGCAGAAACTCAGAGGCATCCGGTTTGGGCAGAGAAGAGGTAGGGGTTCTGAGCATCCTCTATCATTTTCTATTTTTTGTCTCTGTCATTTCTTGTTTTCTTTGCTTGCATTGGAGAGTTTTACTGCATGTTTTTCTTTCTTTTCACAAATAAAAATAACCCCACACACCACGTGGTAAACTAAACATCAAGGCGTTGGTCATAAAATCCCAACACTTGATCAAGACCTTGGCTTGAATCCTGCATACATAACCCCGATCGCGACTGTTGCTAGATGTAAATCCTGACAAAAGTTGACCAAGTGTAGCTAGGGTGATTCCCAGTGCATGAGGATAAGTCTTCTATGGTAGGTGTCAAAACAAAGTGATTCTCCTTTCGTACCACCTATGTTCCACGTACTGTTCTACTCTCATGTACCAATAGTATCCCTCACATAAGGGCAGGTATATAGAGAGGTTCGATATAATGGCCTGGTAGTGGTATATTGAAGGGGCGACCATTTTGGGAGATATAAGAGCCCTCATATTGCATATACAAACAAAAATTTATTTACAAGGTTTTCAAAATAAACATCAAAACACACTGAACCAGATTTAAGGCACAAATTTAATCCATAAATAATATAATCATTGCTTTGATTGTGTGTTTCCTTTTGTTTAGTGTAGCATAAAAAATCGTAAAGAAGATAAAAACGTACACATCTTTAGAAAAACATCACCATGGTGTACACCCGTAGTCGAGCCCAATCACGGGAAGAAGCTATGGAAAGTGTACAAAGGGGGACAAGTCGCCTTCGATATAGTCCCGAGGACTTGGTCATACCGCCTTGGTGGCCTGACCCACAAGATAGTCCACATCATGCCATTACAGAACAGGACTATAGAGGCACCCCTTTGAGGGGCACTCCCACTCAGCATAGACCCTTTCAAGAGGAGGCCATACACATGGCACTCAACATAGATAGGATGGCTCCCTTAGACGCTCATTATGAGTGGCCATCGCGCGATGAAGCGCTAGAACAACATAGGGTCCATAAGGAGGGGCCACATGATTACATCATCCCTCCTCTACCCCTTATTAATGTCAAAAACAATAGTCCAAATCCATAGCACAAGGCTCTTCAGACACGACAAGTCAATTCTGCCTGTCCCTTTCACATATACGAAAGGGAGCATGAGGAAGACCACTACATTCCTCAAGAGCAATATACAACGCGGGAGCAATGTGCCTCTGCACCTGCTATGTATCAATATCACCCACTAGGCTAGAGACTCGGGTGAATGCCGCTAACCTCAATAGAGGAAAGTGAACCATAGGGATCTTGGATCACCACGACCGATATAGACAGGTAGGAGAGGCATATAGGATTCCTAAACACAAGACGGTAGAAAAAATTGACTTGGCATTTGCCAAACATGCCACCTACCAAGCGCAAATCATGTAGCTCAGGCAAGACCAACAACAGTTAGAGCATCTGTATCGCCTTAGCAAAGAGCATATTCGATGTCAGACAGATGAATTACTCCATAACACTATGCCTAAGAGGGTCCCAACCCCTCGTACGCATAATATAGAGTTGTATGAGAGGCACAACCCCTTGGTGCAAGATAGGTCTCCATGACCTTATTAGATATTCCCTCCAAGACCTCCTAGACCTGAGTGGGAGGCCACTCCCAGAAACAATGATGGGCACCCTCCACGGGCACCCACCCATGTTTATAGGTCTCGCCCAAGAACTCCTCAAGAAGCCTATGAGGATTATGAGCAAGAAGAAGAGTGGGTTGAAACGCCCTACCAAGGCAGGGGGGATGTTGTCCGGCTACCCCTCCATAGGCCTCAAGTTCCCCGCAACCCATAACGGGAACAAACCAAGGAGGAAGAGATCAAATCCTTCGATGCATATAAAGCACTGCTATAGCGCTTAGAGTCTATGGAGACTAAGACTTTTGGGCCCCAAAAGCCCACTTTATGCCAGCTTCGCAGTCACCCTGTGCATCCGTCAATGCCAGAACCCCCATACCCTGAACATTTTAAACTGCCCCAGTTGGCAACCTTTAGAGGGGAGGAGGATGCCCAAGAGCACGTGACTATATTCTTGAGCCAATGCTTTGGCATTCAGGACGACGATGCTTTGATGCTAAGAATATTTATAACCACGTTCGCAGGCCCTGCTTTGGATTGGTTCACTCAGTTGCCAAAACATAGCATCAGTAACTTGGATCAACTAGTGGACGTGTTCCTTGAATGCTTTGCCTTCAACACCAAGAAGAAGGCATCACTAAGCGACCTAGCTAGCCTCAAGAAGTATGAGGAAGAAACCATGGCGTCCTATGGAATCGATGGAGGACATTGTTTTCAAAGTTGCCCTACCTTCCATGGCCAACCTAACCTAAATGTTCTCAAAAATTTGTTTGAGATCGATCTATGTGCTATTGCAGCTGCAACAATATGCCACTCTTGAGGAAGCCCTGGCGCAAGCCAAAATTATTGAGGAGATCAAGATACAAGATGGCGATATTGCCAAGCCAAAGAAGAAAGAGTGACCTAAAAATACAAAAATAGGGACCACGCAACCGAAACCCGCTATGGTCAATCAGGTTAATATAAACATGTCGAAGCCTGCACAAGCAACACAGCCCTCACAAGCTAACTATCAGGCAATTCCCCTTGATAGCTATGAGAAGGAGAATCATCGACAAGAGCAAAATCAGCAGCGTCGCCCTAGGTGACAGTTCACACCCTTCACAGAGTCCAAAGACTCCTTGTTTGACCGTTTGTCCGCGGTAAACTTGATACACCTGCTAGAAAGTCGACCCATAGACCCCAACGCGTCAAAACCTAAGGGCTATAGGGAAGACTTGTACTATAGATTTCATAGGCATAAAGGACATGACCTTTACGCATGTTGGAAGTTCAAGAGCTTCGTGCAAGACCTAATAGACAACAAGACGTTGGCGGTGGACAACCTCGTAGTGCCAAACAACCAATAGATGGGAGTCTTCAAAGACCCCCTGCCTTCCCATGATGCATGATGAGGCCTGGAAATGCCTCAATTATAACATGTTTTGTACACTAAAAATGCCTATAAACTCTTATGTTTTATCTGATATGTTAGTTAAGTTGATTTAATATGCTGTATATTAACCATTTTGCATGATCAATGTATAAATATTATATGTTGATTTTACAGACTTTTTGCATAGTTTTGTGCTCTTTTTGTTATGATTTGCTACAATGGGATATGCTTAGAATAATAGCAGCATTTCACTAATCATATTCTGATTTTTTTCAAGCATTTACTTCACCTAAATCTGACAATAGTGCAAGTAAACTATTGCTGTGCAACAAAAATTGGTCTTTCCCATATAAATTCCAGCCAGCTGTCCATAAATAGCAAGGCATGGAATTCACATGAGGAAAGGGATGAAGACCATTAGAATTTGATCTTAGGAGATAACCCACCTGAGAGATGCAGAAGAAACCAATGGAAAGCATACATTTGTTCATTCCGAAGCATCTTCGAATGAACAGATATCTTCGAAATGAAGAAAACACAGCATCTTCGAAATGAGCGGATCTTCGAAATGAAGAAAGCAGCGTCTTCGGAATGAGCGGA
The DNA here is from genome assembly GCA_028583015.1 of Wollemia nobilis. Classification (NCBI taxonomy): domain Eukaryota; kingdom Viridiplantae; phylum Streptophyta; class Pinopsida; order Araucariales; family Araucariaceae; genus Wollemia; species Wollemia nobilis. Next base: position 10,461,474 of record JAQPPZ010004624.1, on the reverse strand, counting down.
TCTTCGGAATGAAGCATGCAGTATCTTCGGAATGAGCGATCTTCGGAATGAGAATGCAGTATCTTCGGAATGAGCGATCTTCGGAATGAAAACTGCACTGTCTTCGAAATGAAGCCACTTATCTTCTAATGAAGAACATAATGTGTTTTTGACCTTTTTGACCGATTTTTGAAGGCAAAAAAAGGGAAATAAAGGTTGGAAAAAGTAAAGAGAAATATCCTCCATCTGTCTTTGCCGTCATTGCCGACCAAATCCATCATTAAGGGAAAGATCAGGTTTTAGTCCTCTTCTAGGATAAAACCAGAATTTGTTGCAGCATTTTAGGATTAGATCTTTTGAGATATTCTTTGTTTGTAATCAGATCATAGGATAGCTATAAATATTGCTCCCGTTCAGGTTGAGCTATAGATAGAAGAGGTAGAGAAATAGCAGATAGATAGAAAATAGAGTAAGGAAGCTAAATACAGAGTATAACTAGGAATTGACTATTACAGTCCTGTAACAGTTTTTCAAGATAATTCTTGTAATCATGTCTTTTGATCAATAAAGTGCACCAGCTTCTATTTCAAATTACTTGTAAATGAATGTGATTAAGATTTAGAAAGAGAGAGAGACTTACACCTTCTTCTGGACAAAGAGGCTGGCCACTTCCAGACCTAGGAGGAGGACTAACGTAATAGGTTTTTATTCTGATTTTGCTGCAGCAGAATGAGTTGCGTAACTTGTTATGTAAATTGCTTGTGAATAGTTGACAATATTTGCAGTATTAGTTTATTTATGCTAAGATAAATCTTGTGCTTAATGTTTTAGTTGCAATCTTACTTTCAGCCAAGCTTTCACTTTATTTTCAGACTGTTATTTTCAGCATTTACTATTTTTTTCAGCAATTTCCTGCATTTTTATGTTTTGCTGTCAAAATCTGAACAGAGGATTGACAACCTTCTGTTACAGAATTTTGATAGTTTTTATTTCCACATTAGATCTAGACTTTCATTACTGCAAAAGTAATTAGATTTCCTTTCTGCAATTAGAATCAGACTTTCAATTCTACAACCGTTAATTCCGCAATATAATTAGGTCTTATTCTGCAATTGTAATTAGGACTTCATTTCTGCAGTTAGTGATTAGTTTCCAATTCTGCAACTTAGATTAAGATTTAATTCATGCAATTTAGAGATAGGAATGTTCCAAAACCCCCCACCAAACCGATTCCACCAATAAGACTTGTTGCCCTAGATTGACCTAAGTTATAGTTGTTTCACTTCTTCTCCCGCAGATAGCCTTGTACACTGCCCTGGATTGACAGATTCATTGAGAATTAATGATGGTATAACGACTACGCATCATTTTGGTGCTGTTGCTGTGGAATAGTGTTATCAAAAGAAAACAAATAGTTCAATAGCTAGTAATCGGACCAAACCGTGAACATTCAAGGTTAAAATCTGAATATAACAGCAAAGTAAGATAACAACTATTGACTTAATTTATGTCATTTAGGAGTAAACATGAATGAGTAAGTCTAGGGAGACCCCAAAGGATCCTTGGCTTGTCCCATTAAGGAGATCTTCACGCCTAAGGGGTGAATCACCCGTGTTTGAACTACCCGAAAGATCGATAGAAAAATCACCTGCCTCACCATCAATAGGACATTTTGAGAAAGGAAAATCACCAATTGTATCAACAGAATATCTTAAGGAAGATAATTCATCAAACTCATCAACAAAAAAGCTTGGACCTCTTGAGAGAACAATTTGGGAAGCTTTAACTTCTCCTAAGAAACAAGAAACTATGGCAGAAGGAGGCAATGTAGATGGCCAGCATGGCTATGTTCATAATGAAGGGGATGATCAGGATATACTCCAACCATCCAAAACATTTGAATATCCTATTCATCTGAATCCAACACAAAACTCTCCCATGAAGACCATTTCACCTTCGCACTTCCCACCTTCCGAGGTGTTGTATCCGAAGATCCCGACCAGCTTTTGTTTGAATTCAAGGTAGTGTGTCGACCTATGATTATATAAATGACAATAAAAAACTTAAGGTTTTTCCCCTCAACTCTCAAAGATTCAAGGATTGCGCCGGTTCATGAGCTTAGAGCCAAATTCCATAAGAACCCGGGATCAAATGGAGACCGTCTTTTTATACAAATATCAAGAATACTGCCATGTAAGGAATAGAAAAGATGAGTTATTTAGAATCAAGCAGAAGATGATGAGACCTTGGAAGATTACCTTGATAGGTTCTCCTTTGTTCAAAGGAGATGTGGACTAGTAGAACCAGAATTGTGTAAAACTATCTTTTTGAGAGGATTGCAAGATGAATCCAGAGAAGTTCTGGATTTGATGGGAAAAGGGGATGTAACCACTCTCAGTAATGAGGAAATTATGGATCTCTGCAGGAATTACTCTCGCACTAAGCAGAGAAGAAGAAAAAGCCGCACAAATGGTACTGATGTAAAGGACCTGATAGAGGAACTTGCAAATTTCAAAACTGATATCCTAGTGCATTTAAACACTACTTTAGGGGAAATCTCTCGCAAAAGCTAAAAACATAGAACCTTTGGCAATTTATTGCCCAAGATGTAGAAGTAAACATGCTTTGCAGGAATGTCCTTTGAATAAAACAACCATCTCACCCATTTGTAGTATCTCGTTCAAAAAGGCATTCAACCGATCAATGCCACCTGCTACCACAACTCAAAACGTGTTAGAAAACCAGATTGAGGAACTCAACTATATTGGACCAAAACAAGGGGAGAATTTTTCTCAATATCAAAACCCCCCTCGTTTTCCTACAAATTGGGGGCATAATCCCGATACTATGCCTTGGGGACAATCAGAACCACCCCAACGTCCTTGGAATTATCCTCAATGGACAAATTCCCAAGAATGGCCACAATCAAATTGGAGTAACCCCACTCGAATCGAATCAAAACAACCCCTCATGGAATCAAAACAATCCAAACTTGGAATCAAAATCAGACTAATCCACATTGGATGCAAAACCAACCACAATGGAATCAAGAATACCAAATCCTATCCAAGGCAAAGAAAGGAATCAAGGTCAAACTCAAGATTTGTTGCCTCGCACCTAATCAGAATTTTCAAGAAAAATAGCAAACACAACGAAGTGAAGCAACCTCAATTGCCACTCACCCAATCACTAATCCAAACAATGTAAGACAGACACCTCCCCGTCTATGTGGTCAAGTCGAAGAAAATATTGAAATTAATGTTCTTGATTGTAGTGATATTCAACTTCGTTCAAGAAAAGTTGTACCTGAACCAGTTTTAATAGAAATCAAAGATAATGAAGAGCAAGAATCATCGTAACCAGAGAGAATCCAACCAACAAAAGAAACAAAAAAATTGGATCCAACAATAGAAAAAGAGACACAAGCAAAACAATTACCAAGGATAGTTCCATATCCCGAAAGACAATGCAATACCAAAAATTTCTCGAGTCGAATTGGTCAAAGAACTAAAAAAATTGACTATCTCATTACCCTTATTGCAAGCCATTAAGGAAATACCAGAAATTAATAAAGTACTGTCCAAAATTTGTGCATTAAAAGAACAGGGAGAAAGAAGAAAGCATTCCCCAAGACTATGCAGGTTGAAGGAAAGATAGCTGATCTCTTATCTGGAAAACTACTACCTCCAAAGTATAGTGATCCAGAAGCCCAGTTATCACAGATCACCATAGGTTCAAGTACCAATATCAAATGTTTTAGTGGATCTAGGAGCCGCAATAAATGTCATGACTAAAGATACAATGGAACAATTATAACTCAAACATCTCACCCCCACATTTACAGTTTTAGAAATGGTCGATAGGTCGCTAGCAAAACCCGAAGGAATCATTGAAGATGTCCCTATAGAAGTTTCTTCTTGGGAATTCCCTGCAGATTTTCTGGTTTTACAGCCAAGAAATTCAGCACATGGATATCCCATTATTTTGGGAAGACCTTGGCTTGCAACTGCAGCAGCCTTCATAGACTGCAGATCTGGAAATATGACCATTTCAAATGGTATTGAGCTGAAACAAATTTCTTTATATCCTCCTGCAAAACCATCTAGCAAATTTTCAGGTCAGTTATGGTTTTCTGACTCAGATGAAGAACCGGAAGAGGTCATCTCCACACTAGCTACCTTAGTAGTAAGAGAACACACGTAAGACCTCAATGGACACGTAAAACTTAGAAAATGAAACAATCCCGATGAATGTTCTGCATGAACAAGGTTTAGAAGAGGAAGCAACAAATATCCAACAAATGATAAGTAATGAGGAGAATCAAAAATCTGAAGATGAATCATCTGTGCTATCACAAGGAAAATCTGTTTCACTATCACATGGATGGCACCATCATCCGATTTTTCCTTCTCACCTGTTCCATACAAGAAATGCTTCCCTCAAGCAAGCAATGAAATAGAAACCGCTTCGTTTCTCCAATCACAAGGAATGTCCTCTTAATCCCTTAATCACCAAGTATGAAGGAGTGAATTCAATCCTTCTAAATACAAAACAAATAGAAGTCCAGCTAGGCAAATTTTTGAATATCTACATCCAGCTTACTAGGGAAGAGGAAGAAAAATTGATAGTTGTTTTGCAGAAGCATGTTCATGCTTTTGCTTGGAACTACAAAGATATGTCAGAGTTCATCCCGATATATGTACCCATAAGATCTATACCGAAGAAGTCAAGCCACTCGTACAATTTCAAAGAAGATTGAATCCTGCCTTAAGAGATATTGTGAAGGAAGAAATTGAAAAACTCCTGGAAGTAGGATTCATTTACCCAATTTCTGATAGTCAATGGGTTTCTCCATTGGTAATAGTTCCTAAGAAAAATGGAAAAATGAGAGTATGTGTAGATTACAGAGAATTGAATAAGGTGACATACAAAGACCATTTTCCATTACCTTTCATAGATCAAGTGTTAGATACTCTTGCTGGAAAAAGATACTTTTGTTTTCTTGATGGATTCAGTGGGTATAATCAAATTCAGATTGCACCTGAAGATCAAGAAAAGACAACTTTTACATGTCAATGGGGAACATTTGCCTATAGGGTTTTACCTTTTGGTTTGTGTAATGCCCCAACGAACTTTTCAACTGAGCAAATCCTAGCAATTTTTGCTGATCCGACCACCAAAAGTGTTGAAATTTACATGGATGATTTCACAAGGATGTGGACAAACTTTTGATTTTACATTGGAAAATCTTGACAAAGTCTTAACTCGCCGTGAAACATACCACTTATCCTTAAATCCAGATAAATGCTTCATGATGATGAAGGAAGGGATAGTTCTTGGTCATCACATCTCTCCAGAAGGGATCCAAGTTGATCCAAAGAAAGTTGAAATTATCAAGAACCTCCTTCCTCCTAAAACTCAGACTAATGTCGAAGTTTCCTAGGACACATTGGTTTTTACCGCAGGTTTATTCCCAACTTTAGTACAATAGCCACCCACTCGTTTGCCTTATTGACTAAAGATTCTCGAATTCTCCCGGGACCGCAAAGTGTCGGGAAGCATTTGAAGCTCGAAAGAGAAATTGATAACTCCACTCGTGCTTAGAGGACCTAATTGGACATTACCATTTCACATTCAAACCGATGCCTCCAATACAAAGAATTGGAGCAAGGATTAGGACAAATTGATAATGGTGAACATTATACCATCTACAACATTAGCAAAAACTTGACAGGAGCAGATAAAAATTATACAACAACTGAGAAAGAATTCCTAGCAATGGTTTATGCCATCAACAAATTCAGGCATTATATCACAAGTTATCAAATATTTATTCACACATATCATACAACCATTAAGTATTTGATGAATAAACCTATGGTAAGTGCAAGAATTATTCGTTGGTTGTTGTTGCCGCAAGAATTTGATATCACCATAATCAACAAACCAGGAAAAGCTAATGTTGTTGCAGATTTCTTGTCCAAGTTGCAGAATACAGATGAAGGGGAATTAGTTGATGACACTTTTCCTGATGAAAAACTATTTGCTATATCAGTTCAATCACCTTGGTTTGCAGATATAGCCAATTATTTGGTCACAGGGAAAGTTCCTTCACATTTCACCTCAAAATAGAAAAAACAATTGATCAAACAAAGTTCTTCTTTTGAATGGATTAAGGGTATGCTTTTCAAGTGCAGTCCTGACCATGTGTTACGTAGGTGCATCCGAAAGGATGAAGTATATGATATCCTTAGAGCTTGTCATGATGAACCCTCAGGTGGACACTATTATGTAAAAAGCACGCTTAGAAAAATCTTGGGGATAGGATATTATTGGCCATCTCTTCACAAGGATGTGAAAAAGTACATCGTGCATTGTGATGCATGCCAAAGAATGGGGAAACCCACTCATACAAATGAGATGCCATTGCAGCCTCAAATGGTTTTAGAACCATTTGAGAAGTGGGGGCTTGATTTTGTAGGACCTATTGATCCACCTTCTCAAGGAAAGGTGCATATTCTGGTATGCACTGATTACCTGACAAAGTGGGTAGAGGTGCGTGCTTTCAAACATGCTCGTGAAGAAAAGGTCGCTGATTTCTTGTACACTCATATTTTTCAGAGATTTGGAGCTCCACGGTCTATCACCACAGACCAAGGACCCCAATTTGCATCCAAAGTCATAAAAGTATTTACAGAATTATATGAAATCAAACATAGGAAATCATCACCCTACCACCCACAAGCAAATGGCCAGGTTGAAGTAACAAACAAGGAACTAGAACGCATCTTGACAAAAATAGTAGCTTTTCATAGGAAAAATTGGCTAGACAAATTACCCAAGCAGTTTGGGCCTACAATACCACTTGGAAGTCCACTACCTGGATTCACACCTTATGAACTAGTCTTTGGTAAAAAGCCTCTTTTACCTATTGAATTTGAGTTACTAACATTGCGCACAAGACCGGAAATTGGAATTGACTTGTCGCAGTACGTACATGACAGGATTCTGCAGCTGAATGCATTGGATGAACTTAGATTGGATGCTCTGCACCAAACCGAGGTAATTCAGAGCAGAGGAAGCCGTGGCATGACAAATCACATTCAGCAGAGGAAACTTCAACAAGGAGATTGGGCTTTACTGTTCGATTCTCAATATGAAGACTTCCCCGGAAAACTGAAAACTAGATGGTTGGGACCTTACTGGATTGAAGAGGTATTCAACAATGGAGCAGCTCGTTTATCCCCCATTGATGGGTCACGAAGAAAGTTGGTAGTGAATGGACATCGCCTCAGGGTATACCATACACCTCTGACTAAAGAAGAGTTCTTGCAGCAACTTGACAGTTTGGATACACAGCAGGTGGAAGAGATTCCTTCTTCCACTTCAAAACAATCAATATGATCAGTGGATTTCAAGAAAACAGAAAATACAAAAAAAAATCAGAAAAATAGAAAACAAAAAGATGAATAAATTCTGAGTATGAATTCCTTCATGGGCATGGTTTCAGGGGAAATCATGAAATTCCTTCATGGGCATAGTCAGGATCAAGAAAAAAGAAAAAGAAAAAAAAGAGAAAAGGAGAGGCAAAAAAAAAAAAAAAATGGGAAAATCAAGAAAAAAAAAAGAGAGAAAAATGAATAACTCAGCAGTGAAAACCTTTTTAAGGCACTACTGGGTTGGTATGCATGAAAACCAGTTTTCTGGCATGCATAACCTTGAGAATTTTTTTGAACCATCATCGTACAAATTCACCTAGTGCACTTGTTTTGAAATGTTGCAGAAAATCTCAGCAGAATATCAACAAAAGCAGTCATTCTTCAAAACTGGCATTAACTGTTTTTATCAGGTATATATTTCTTACATTTCTTCATTGTAAAATGATTGGTATATAGTATGTGACAATTAACCATTAGCATAAAAGGTATTCATAAGAGTTGGCATACTTAAAAACATGTTTTAAGAATGACAATATTGATTTCTGCCTAATCTTCGAAACAAGAATGCCAAAAATAGTGCCTGCTGTATTATCTTCGAAATGAAATTGTCTTCTAATGACGAAAAATGAATGTTGCATCTTGTCTTCAGAAAGAAAAATTGTCTTCGAAATGACAATTTGTCTTCAGAATGAAACTTGGTCTTCGTAATGACGACTTGCTCGCATCATCTTCTGAATGAAGATATGTCTTCGGAATGAAGATCTATCTTCTGAATGAGGGTATGTCTTCGGAATGACGATTTACTTTCATAATACAACTCGATCTTCGGAAATGAGGATTAATCTTCGAATGAGGATTGATCTTCGAATGAAGATCTATCTTCGAAATGAAAATTCTGCAAAGAGGATTTGTCTTCGGAATGAAGACCTGTCTTCGAAATGAGGTCATAATCTTCGGAATGAGGATTTGTCTTCGGAATGAAGACTTGTCTTCGAAATGAAGTCATAATCTTCGGAATGAAATTTTATTTGCATTTTCGGAAAGAACATTTCCACGTGGCATCCAAGAAAACAAGGTACGACAAAATTAAGATTTTTTCTTAGTTGCATGCGAGGAAGGGACACGTGTCAATCAACACATGGTCTGTTTTTGCACTCATTGGAAATACTGAGAATCTGCAACCATATGCCACCAGTTTTTAATGTCAATTAACATGCACGTGAGAATCTGCAAAACTGATGAGGTGGATCTGACGGCAAGGACATCCATGCAATTATCAACGAACAGGTGTACAGTGCAGAAGTAGATATGTGTGCCATCTTTCTTTTCGAAGACGTGTTGCGAGGTACAGTGCATAGAATACGGCTCATTCCGAAGAAGAAGACGCGAAATAGGGCAACGAGGGTTCTAACTCAAAACTCTACAAATTTGCAATAGGAAATAGCCAGAAATCCTGCAGTAGAACAGCAGCCGTAGTGTACGAATTTTAAACAGAGAAAAATGGGGCGAAAAATTAGAACAGAGCCTGCAGATACCAATTTCCTCCGAGAAAATCTGGCAATTGTGCAGATTTTTGAAGACGGAGGGTTTATGACATTTCTGGACAAATTCAATGGGTCTTCTGAAGATTTAGCTGGCATGTTTGCCCATACATTCAGAAACAACAGAGCACATGTCAATGGCATGTCTATTGAGGTAAGCCCTAAAATTTTAAGTCAGATTACAGAGCTGCCATTAGAGGGAATTTCAATTACTAGATCTGGCAAGAACACATTAGCAAATGTAGTTAATCAGTTTGTAGAAGAAAATGATAGGGAACCTGAATACTTAACCCATAACAACACATGCAAAGGGTTAAAAAGGGCCAGCCTGCAAGAACCCTGGGATGAAGTAGCCACCTGGGTGATTAAGTTTTTGACCTGTGAAGGGCAGTATGTTCTGTTATCAGGGCATCATCTACGAATTTTAAACCATCTCGTACATGGTAGACAACAACCATAAGTTAGGGTTAATCTTCCCCTGTATTTGTATCAAGAATTAAAGAATATGGCAAAAAGATATCAGGAGGGTAAAGGGAGCCTTCGCCATCATGGCCTTATCAAATTAGTTTGCCAACATCATTTTAGAGGAAACCCTAGGAGTTTTGACAGGTTTTACTCTAACCTAAATGATGTCATTTTTGGGGATGAAAGTGAAGAAGAAGAGGAGCCAAGTACTGCTGATGTTGCTGCAGAAGAGGAAACAGCTGCTGCAAAAAATATTGCAGAAGCTGCTGTAGAAAATGTTGCAGAGGATGCTGTAGAAGAGGCTGCAGAAGATGCCCCTGAAGCAGTTACAGAACTACACCCCACAGTAGCAGCAGAAAACCTTGCTCCTGAGCCTTCAACTTCACAGGCTAAGAGACAAAGGAAAAGAGGATCTGGAACTAGCAGGAGAGCAGAAAAACAAAAGAAAGTTCGGTTTGCCAAGCCGCAACCGACTTGTCGTAATATAGAAGTGAAACAAGGGAAATAGAGGCATCAAAGATCGACCCCATGACCCCTGCTGTCACCATAAAATAGAGCAAAAAGAAGAAGTTTGCATCTTGAACTAGGAGGTCTACAAGAATCCATTTGAAAGAAACTACAGAATAGGTCATGGAGGAAGAAGATAGACCAAGTAGCCCATATGTCACAAAAATACAACCAACATCTGATAACTTTCCAGAATTCCCTGAATAGATGGCTGAGGCAGAAACTGAGCAAGTTGGTTTGGAGGAGGCTACAATTCAACAGGCTACAGATATGGTAGATATCCTTATAGACAGTTTCACAGAGCCTCCTGAACAAGAACAAACTGTTGCAACAGAAGAAGATTTGGTTGAACAGCCAACTGCAACTGATTTGTCTGCATCAACTTCTGAAGCAGAAACAGAAGAGGAAGACATCACTGAGCAGCTGAGGGCAGCAAGAAGTGTTGTCAAAACACAGACCAAATGGATCACAGAGAAAGAAAGCATCATTGAGATGCAAGCAAGAAAAATTGCAGAACTTCAGCAGGAAGTGGCAGAACTGAAAAAGTTGTCACAATCTGAAAAATAGCCAGCTGTATCCCATGATGAAGACAGTTTGGCTCAATTGCTTCTGGGTTTATCAAGAGCAGATGACTCTGTTGAGGCAGATATAGAAGTTCATCCTGAAACAGCACTCCTTCATTCTCAAGAAGTGCCTGTTCATTCTGAAGCAGTGCCTTCTTGTTCTAAAGATGCTTCAAAAATGGTGAGAAATATCGCAGAGGATGTTGAAAATGAGCCACCAACACAGGAACAGTCCCAACAAAGCAAGAAAATGCTCAAGTAAGTACTCCAACTGAGGTCCCTGCATTTCAACTTGTTACACTTCCAAAGAGAAACAAGCAGATAAGGGGGTACAAGTAGAAATACTATCTGATGACAACCCCATAGAAATAGCAAATAAGGGGGTGCAAGTAGAGATATTGATAGATGAACAACCAATGGAAGTGGCAGAAAAAGGAGTTCAGACAAATCTGGTGCCTAGGATTCCCCCTGTAGTAAGACCACCTAATACTGTGTCCCTAGAGCAGTACAATGCAGACATAGCTAGCTGGATGATTAGATATGAACAACTTGCCAGTAAAACTAAAAAATTCAAACTGGAGGCAAAACAACTAGAAGCCAAGGACACAAAAATTCAAGCATTGAAAGAAAAGGTATCTGACTTGTGCCAAATTGCTGAGTTTTTAGTCCAATTTAGACGGCCAGCCAGATTTTACAGCCTTATTTTGAAGGAGAAATACCTTAGATGGCATGTCATGAGGATTACTTCAAACCTTCCATACAAATTGGACACTATTGAAGATTTTCTGGAGGCATATTTTGACAAATCCTTTTGAGCAGAAAAATCTCCCGTGTGAACTATTTTTGCACAGTTTCTTCATACTGTAGGAAGTTGACTCTCATCCTCAAATCTACATTGGAGATGTTCAGTTGAGAGCATTTATGTCTACCTTGCAAAATCAGCTTTATTGGGATCATGAGAAAAGGCAGAATAAAGTGGTTGAAACAAGGGCTGAGTTGTTAGTCAGAGCAATCCAGCCAAATCACTTAAATATCACTCAGCAAGACTTCTCAATGATGAACAGGGATGATATCAAGAGAATGTACTTGAACAATTTGAGGGACTGTGTGACCATATTTAACAATTTCTGTGATCACAATTTCTTTCCAACATTGTCAGTATGCAGAGACAGATGGAATGAACTTTCCATGTCTTTAAGGAAAAGAGAACCTATCTCCCCCATCAATCTAGAGTGGTCCATAAGAAGAGCATAAGGTGTAGTCCAACTGATCCAGATCATGCAACTAACTGGATAGGTCTCAGGTTCAGGCCTCCAACCATCATTACTCCAGTTCCATTTTACTTTGAGGAAAATGAATAGCCTGATGAACAATTTGAAGATTGGCTCATAAACATTCAGGAAAATAGGGGATATTACATAGGCAAGAAGTTATTCTACAGGTCATGGAATCTAAACATGGACATATGTGATTCCATAGCCCAACAGAATGCATGAGGGCATGCATCAATATAAGTTGGGGGAAAATGATGAGGCCTCGGAAATGCCTCAATTATAACATGTTTTGTACACTAAAAATGCCTATAAACTCTTATGTTTTATCTTGATATGTTAGTTAAGTTGATTTAATATGTCGTATATTAACCATTTTGCATGATCAATGTATTTGAAATATTATATGTTGATTTTACAAATTTTTGCATAGTTTTGTGCTCTTTTTGTTATGATTTGCTACAATGGGATATGCTTAGAATAATAGAAGCATTTCACTAATCATATTCTGATTTGTTTCAAGCATTTACTTCACCTAAATCCGGCAACAAGTGCAAGCAAACCGTTGTCGTGCAAAGAAAATTGGTCTTTCCCATATAAATTCCAACCAACTGTCCATAAATAGCAAGGCATGGAATTCACATGAGGAAAGGGATGAAGACCATTAGAATTTGATCTTAGGAGATAACCCACCCGAGAGATGCAGAAGAAACCAATGGAAAGCATACATTTGTTCATTCCGAAGCATCTTCGAATGAACAGATATCTTCGAAATGAAGAAAACACAAACATCTTCGAAATGAGCGGATCTTCGAAATGAAGAAAGCAACATCTTCGAAATGAGCGGATCTTCGGAATGAAGCATGCAGTATCTTCGGAATGAGCGATCTTCGGAATGAGAATGCAGTATCTTCGGAATGAGCGATCTTCGAAATGAAAACTGCACTGTCTTCGAAATGAAGCCACTTATCTTCGAATGAAGAACAGTAATGTGTTTTTGACCTTTTTGACCGATTTTTGAAGGCGAAAAAGGGAAATAAAGGTTGGAAAAAGTAAAGAGAAATATCCTCCATCTTGTCTTTGCCGTCATTGCCAACCAAATCCATCTTTAAGGGAAAGATCATGTTTTAGTCCTCTTCTAGGATAAAACCAGAATTTGTTGCAGCATTTTAGGATTAGATCTTTTGAGATATTCTTTGTTTGTAATCAGATCATAGGATAGCTATAAATATTGCTCCCATTCAGGTTGAGCTATAGATAGAGAGGAGGTAGAGAAATAGCAGATAGATAGAAAATAGAGTAAGGAAGCTAAATACAGAGTATAACTAGGAATTGACTCATATAGATCTCGTAATAGGTTTTTCAATAGAATTCTTGTAATCATGTCTTTTGATCAATAAAGTGCACCAGTTCTATTTCAAATTACTTGTAAATGAATGTGATTAAGATTTAGAAAGAGAGAGAGACTTACACCTTCTTCTCGACAAAGAGGCTGGCCACTTCCACACCTAGGAGGAGGACTAACGTAACAGTGTTTTTATTCTCGATTTTGTCGCAGCAGTAATGAGTTGCGTAACTTGTTATGTAAATTGCTTGTGAATAGTTGACAATATTTGCAGTATTAGTTTATTTATGCTAAGATAAATCTTGTGCTTAATGTTTTAGTTGCAATCTTACTTTCAACCAAGCTTTCACTTTATTTTCAGACTGTTATTTTCAGCATTTACTATTTTTTCAGCAATTTCCTGCATTTTTATGTTTTGCTGTCAAAATCTGAACAGAGGATTGACAACCTTCTGTTACATAATTTTGATAGTTTTTATTTCCACATTAGATCTAGACTTTCATTACTGCAAAAGTAATTAGATTTCCTTTCTGCAATTAGAATCAGACTTTCAATTCTGCAACTGTTAATTCTGCAATATAATTAGGTCTTATTCTGCAATTGTAATTAGGACTTCATTTCTATAGTTAGTGATTAGTTTCCAATTCTGCAACTTAGATTAAGATTTAATTCATGCAATTTAGAGATAGGAATGTTCCAAAACCCCCCACCAAACCGATTCCACCAATAAGACTTGTTGCCCTAGATTGACCTAAGTTATAGTTGTTTCACTTCTTCTCCCGCAGATAGCCTTGTACACTGCCCTGGATTGACAGATTCATTGAGAATTAATGATGGTATAACGACTACGCATCAATGCATAGGAAAAAACCCTTCAAGTCAATAAGGTGACACAGAACTGCCCCATGCAGGGGTATGTAGGGATGATAAGCATAGTGACTAGGAACAAGAGGTACCTAGGAGCTTCCCTCGCGATGGCCACAAGAGAGGTTCCATCGATGTCACAACCTCAACAACACCCTACACAACCTCCCCTGCCTAGACCAGTGGCCATAATTTGGACTAGACTTACCCAAAGTTTAAGGACCACATCGGCTAGGCTCTCCATTTACGAGCTCATTCAACAATCATTGCCCCATCGGGAGGCTCTAATGGAGATATTAAAAGCCATCAAGCTGCAGCCCCATGAAGAAAACTCTTTCAACAACTTTGTGGGACATGTAAAACAATGTACAAAACCAGTCATCACCTTTAGAGAAGACGAACTGAAATCGATGACTGGTGATATGGCGGATCCACCCCTGCACGTCATTGCGCGGGTCAACAAGATTTTGTATAAGAGGGTGTTGGTGGACACTGGCTCGTCTAGTAATATAATTACAACAATGGCATTGAAACACCTCAAGTTGCCAGCATCTCACATCATGGCCTCCACCTATACTCTTCGAGCATTCAATGATGCGATATGCTTGACGGTTGGCACAATTGTCCTACCCATCCAAGTGGGACAAAATACTATTCCTACATTGTGCCACATCTTGGAAGGTGAGATGGCCTATAATATCTTGTTGGGCTGGCCTTGGATCAAGGACATGAAGTGTGTCCCTTTGATAGCTCATCAGTGCCTAAAGTACACATTCGAAGGGCAGGTGCATGTAGTCCCGACAGACTTAGAGCCCTTCAAGTATTGCAATACGATGCAACTAATGCCGCAATCGACCCTTCCATCGACACATTTGGATTTTTAGTTGAATCCATCTAAACAGGGTTTGATTCCGCATGCATCCCCGTTGTTAAGTCCATCAAATCACCAGCCGGGTCCATCTTCATCATCTGGTCCTTCACCAATAATGCCACCTACGATGGCCACACCGAAGGACAAGGGGAAGAAACCCCTAGAAGAGGCACCGCCATTAGTCTCAACCATCTCTATCGAAGAGATGCCTAGCCGAATGGAAGTCGAGACGCCTAGTTCACCCTACATGGAGTGGACCCAGGAAGAACTCCCATTCCCTCCCCCTCCACCGCCAACGATCATCGTTGAGATGGCCAATACGGGCCTGGGGGAGTATCTAGTGTGGAACATTGTAGCAACACCCGCACTTGAGTCCATGCAGGACATGGGGAGACCTCGCCTCCCCATCGGCACTATTGTTCCTCTAGGCTACCCACCAAATCAGACAAACTTTGTATATGGGGGCCTCGATAATGGCATTGAACCTTACATGCAAGAAGAAGAAGATGAAGAGCCCTTTGCTGAGGATGTCAACTATTTGTCCAACCCAGACTTCGCTTTGAGATATCTTGGCCAATGTAATTGGCATGGATATGGGTTGGGCAGATATGAGCAAGGAGTGCGCATTCTTTTCCAACCAAGATATCAAATGCCATACGACAAGTCAGGAGTAGGGTTCAACCACCCCTTGCCCCTTGACATCTTGGTAGAGAACATGCAAGGCCTAGGGATAGGCAACAAGGATGGGTTGGCATTAGATCCATATGCCAATCCTAACACAACATACACATTGGGGGATTATCTCCCATTGCTAACAACCAACCTTGTTGACCTTAACAACCCTTTCCCTTCGATCGAGAAAGGAGAAAGTTCGAGGACTCACCTACAAGAGGGATATAGACAAGGCCAAGAAGGGTCTTCAGAAGACGAGTCAGAGTATGAGGTAGCACCTTGGGACCCTTTCGAGTCTGATAGCAATCATTCACAAGTGACCCCCATAGATGATTATCAGGAGAGCTTCATGACAATGTTCCCTTTGGATGCTCTAATCGAGCAAGTGCCACCTCAAGAGAATCAGGTCCCCCCATAGAGATCAAAACAACCTCGATGGGACCACATTAATTTGCTCAAGCAAGACGAGCCTCACATGTCACAAACAACTATCGGAGCCAACGAAGGCCTTTGGATCTTTGATAGCGATTATGAAGACGAGACTGAGATGGCATATCTCAATCATATGCGACAACAACAATACCCCGTGGACATAGACGACATGTTTGAGCAACTACACATGGGGCCAAGGCATAGGTGGCACCTCAACCAGGCATAGTTGGACCAATTATTGCACCCACCACTTTAGGCATACAGAGAGCGCCTTCCACCCAAAGACCCTATAGAGCCATCAGTGCCAAGGGCAGACCCTGTCCTTATATCCACACATAGGGCCGATCCATTTGTGCCAGTACCCACAGAGCCAGATCCGGAGCACAAAGATCACCTAGGATGTCCGAGTCACCACACCCGCGGTAATGGAGACCAAAATCATTTCATCAACATGATCTCCATTGACTTAACCACCCCCATCCATAACCTAGCCGACCCAACATGGTCATTGCATCTAGACCTAGATGCTATAGACTGGGATCACGCTGACACACCACCATCCCCATCAGAGTACTGGCATTGCGGTGGGATGTTCCATTTCACCCCAGGACAGACTCAGGATGTCTTCCATGCTGAAGAGGAACCCGATGTTCCGAACATAGATCTAAATTCAGCAAATGATATCCACTTGATCCCAACTCCACACCAGTTGGAGGATGGGTCCCACATGTCAGTTGAAGAGATGACTGACGTAGACATCGGCTCTGATCCAATGAATTCACAAATCATCAAGCTGGGGGTAAGTCTATCCCCCGAAGAGCAAGTCGACTACATTGCCCTTCTCAAAGAGAAGAAGGAGGTTTTTGCATGGTCCTACAAAGACATGTCGGGGCTAGACCCGTAGCTAGTCATGCATAATCTAACGCTTGATCCGACAGTCAAGCCAGTTAAGCAAAAACTACGTAAGATGCACCCAACAGTAGCCTTAATGGTCAAATATGAGCTACAAAAGTTGTTGGATGCATAGTTTGTCATTTGCGTGGATTACCCACCATGGTTGTCCAACATGGTACCCGTCAAGAAGCCCGACGGGAGGATTCGCATATGCACCAATTTTTGAGATCTAAACAAAGCGAGTCCCAAGGATGATTTCCCCTTGCCTAGCATCGATGCATTGGTAGACGCTACAACGGGCCATGAAATGCTTTCCCTCATGGATGGTTTCTCGGGATACAATCAGATTCGTATCAATCTCGAGGACCAACTAAAAATGGCGTTCACAATGCCTTGGGGGACATTTTGTTATAAGGTCATGCCCTTTGGCCTTAAAAATATTGGCGCCACCTACCAACGTGCCATGACATACATCTTCCATGATCACATGCATAAAACTTTGGAAGATTACATGGATGATTTGTTGGCCAAATCTCTTTTGCGCCCAGATCATCTCGATGACTTAAGCAAGATCCTCGATCGCCTCATTGAACATAAAGTCAGACTAAACCCCAAGAAGTGCGTATTTGGCGTCACATCTAGAAAACTCTTGGGTTTCATAGTCTCAAAATGAGGAATCGAGGTAGATCCAAACAAAGTCAAGGCAATCCTTGAAATGCTTCCCCCAACTACCATCAAGCAGCTCAGAAGCCTACAGGGAAAGGTCACGTCAATCAAGCGCTTCATAGCACAGCTATCCGACAAGTGCCGACCCATGAATAAATTATTGCACAAGGGGGTAGCATTTCACTGGGATGACGAGTGCCAATCGACCTTCGATGACATCAAACAATACTTGGCTTCATCGCCAGTATTGGCACCACCTAGACCAGGAGTGTCATTCTACTTATACATCTCAGCTATTGAGGTGGCACTGGGCGCCATGCTAGCCCAAAAAAATGAACTACACAAAGAACAGGCTACTTACTATCTTAGCCGCACCTTGGTCAGTTATGAACTTAACTATGCATACGTCGAGAAGCTATGCTTGGCAGTGGTATTTGCTACCAAAAATCTATGCCACTACATGCTGAGCAATACGATGTATGTTGTGTCTAAGGAGAATCCATTACGATACATGATGAGTCATACTTATCATAGTAGCCGCATGGCAAAATGGATCATGTTGTTGATAGAGTTTGACATCGAATTCATTGGACAAAAGTCCATCAAAGGTCAAGTCATCGCCGATCAACTAGCAGAGGCTCCTCTTGAAGACGATCAACCTCTGACCATAGAGCTACCCGATGATGGGGTCTTCCATGTTTCAAAATCGCCAGATTCTAATGAGCCTGAGTCACAGGCCGACATGACCCTATTCTTCGATGGTTCTAAATGTGAGCAAGGGGGTGGCATGGGAATTGTATTCTTCACACCGCAAGGGGCTCCAATGCCTCTATCATTTAAATTAGATTTCCCGTGCACCAACAACAATGCCGAATATGAAGCCTTGCTCATAGGTCTTCAAACAACAATCACCA
This sequence comes from Wollemia nobilis, assembly GCA_028583015.1. Taxonomy (NCBI): domain Eukaryota; kingdom Viridiplantae; phylum Streptophyta; class Pinopsida; order Araucariales; family Araucariaceae; genus Wollemia; species Wollemia nobilis. Next base: position 10,443,051 of record JAQPPZ010004624.1, on the reverse strand, counting down.
TGAACATCAAATGTTTAAACATCTTTGGTGATTCATTGTTAATTGTCAACCAAGTTAAAGGGGTATTCCAATGTAAATGCCCAGTTCTACAGGCCTACAAAGCCCTTGTGGATAAATTCTTGGCACAGCTTGAATGGTATGACATAGAGGCACTCCCTCGATCATCGAATCATTTTGCGGATACTATGGCCTCCTTGGGGTCACTAATCCCGCAAGACCCTTCCGGTGAGATGACAACCATTCAAGTTAAAACATTATCACAATCCGTGATGGAGCGTGCAAGCTCTGACCTAACGCCAAGAATCCACCTGATCCAGATTGAACCATCTCAGGATAAGTTCTCTCGAATCCGTGATTGTCTGAATCATGCCAACTAGGGGTCCTTGTTCTCCCCAACCCCTCTTAATAGCAACACAACGCTATTCTTACAAGTTCTTTCCCGCTCAGCTTTTGCTAGGGATGAACTACAAGAGGGATTGGCCGTTCATACCATCGAGGTTTCTGATCAGCAGGATTGGTACACACCCATAAGGGATTACCTCAAGTTAGGTAACCTCCCACTTGGATTGACACACGTCGCGAAAAGATCATTTAAATAGAAAGCAACAAAACATGTCTTGCTAGGAGACATTTTGTATCGTCGAAGCTATGAAGGAATCCTCCTCCATTGCTTGGACCAACAGGAGTCCACTTGGGTGATCACCCAAGCGCACGATGGTACATGCGATGGCCACTTCAGCGGTATGGCCATCGCAAAGTGCATTCTTCGCATGGGCTATTATTGGCCATATTTAGAGCGAGATTGTTGCGCATATGTAAAGAAGTGCGTGAAGTGTCAACACCATGCCAATTTGACACACGTACCTTCTCAGGCCTTGCAACCGATCCAATCGGCTTGGCCATTTTTGTAGTGGGGCTTAGATCTAATCGAAAAGATCTCCCCTGCGTCGTCGGGTCATCACACGTTTATCATAACGGCCATAGAGTACTTCACCAAGTGGGTGGAAGCAATTTCGCTTACCTCTATGACTGGAACCCGCATTGCGGAGTTTATTTTGCATAACATCATATGTCATTTTGGTATTCCATCCAAGATCATCTCGGATAATGGGACGTCATTCAAGAATAAATATGTGCGTGCTTTGACAACAAAGTACAAAATTCAGCATAGTTTTTCAACACCCTATTATCCACAGGCAAATGGGCAAGCAGAGGCGTCAAACAAAATGCTAGTTGCAATCCTCAAAAATATGGTCACAGATAGTCACAAGGATTGGCACATTCAAATCCCGCTTGCCCTGTGGGCTTATCGCACTAGCATTCGGACGCCCACTGGGGCAACTCCATTTTTGTTGGTGTATGGCTCCGAGGCAGTCATGCCTCTCGAGTTGGAAATACCTTCCCTACGCATATCAATGCAAGAGTTCATCGATGATGACACTGCACGACAGGCCCGGTTAGACCAACTTACGTTGCTCGATGAACGATGCGTCAATGCTCTCGAGCATTTACGTATCTATCAAGAGCGACTTAAGAAAGCATACAACATGAAAGTTCACCTGAGGGACTTTCAGGTTGGTGACTTGGTCTTAAAAGAGAACCAACAAAATTCTAACTTGCCGCCCCATCTAAGGGACAAATTCATGGCAAACTGGTTAGGTCCCTATGTAATTGACAGTAAAATAGGACCTGGAACATACCGGCTCGCCTCTCTTGAAGGAATCAAGGAACTAGAACCCTTGAACATCAGTCATTTGAGGCCATTCCACATTTAGAGAGCCATAGCCCACCCCAAAAGCTCCAAGGATTCTTACAATCGCTTGGTCAAACCTAAAAAGCTCCAAGGATTCCTACAATCGCTTGGTCAAACCTAAAAAGCTCCAAGGATTCTCACAATCGCTTGGTCAAACCCAAAAAGCTCCAAGGATTCTTACAATCGCTTGGTCAAACCAAAAGCTCCAAGGATTCTTACAATCGCTTGGTCAAACCTAAAAGCTCCAAGGATTCTTACAATCGCTTGGTCAACCTAAAAGCCAAGTTATTAACCCTTTCAACCAAAAAAGGTTCTTATAATCGCTTGGTCAACCAAAAGCTCCAAGGATTCTCACAATCGCTTGGTCAAACCTAAAAAGCTCCAAGGATTCTTACAATCACTTGGTCAAACCTAAAAAGCTCCAAGGATTCTTACAATCGCTTGGTCAAACCTAAAAAGCTCCAAGGATTCTTACAATCACTTGGTCAAACCTAAAAAGCTCCAAGGATTCTCACAATCGCTTGGTCAACCTAAAAACGCCCCAAAGGTATCAATAATCCCTTTGGTCAAACCAAAAAGCTCCAAGGATTCCCACAATCGCTTGGTCAACCTAAAACGCCCCAAAGGTATCCATAAACCCTTTGGTCAAACCAAAAGCTCCAAGGGCTCCCATAACCGCTTGGTCAAAAACAAATATTCAAAAACAAACAAAACAATAAAATAATCAAAAAAAAAATCACAAAAAAATTGCATCTCACTTCCATGCATACTCTTAAAAAATCAAAACACAAAAAAATAAACTGCATTAGGCATCGCATCCATACATTGCATATTTGTTGGTCATACATGTCACAAGCACCATAGACTGTAATTGCTAGGCAATTCCATCATTTTCCACATTTAATCCATTTTATAAACACATACATCCAGAATAACACCATCCACATTTTTAACATAGTCAGTTGTCTCCTAATGTATTTAGGGTTTTCGTCATTCAGTTGTCTTTAGATTTCTAGCCAAAAACCATACAAAGTCAGACAGATTTTACAAAGGTAGAGTTTTACTTGGATCACGCCTCGTTACGTAACATCCCTACACAAGTTAAAACACATAAAATAATTCCCAAGTTGTGTGAACACAAGAGAAACCTACAAAGCAGTCTAGGGTACCATAGGTGAAAGGTTAGCCTGTTCATCCCCCTGTGCGAATGGTTCAAGAATGCTGAGAATTGACAAAAGGACAAGCTCTTCCACATCCATCCCCCATAATAAATAGTGGTTTTTACCACTATCCATCATATCCCCAAAACACCTTTGGTCCCCAAAGTCGTAAGGATTCGTACTACATGCCCCTGACAAGGATGGGTAGTCATCCCCAAGGCCTAAAAGGATCAATGCCATTCAAAAGAAAAATCCCAACAATCCATCATCACAAACATCTCCAATCACCTTTGGTCCCCAAAGTCATAAGGATTCGTACTACACGCCCCTGACAAGGATGGGTAGTCATCCCCAAGGCCTAAAAGATCAATGCCCTTACATAATAATATCCCTAATCCCCTTTGGTCCCCAAAGTCGTAAGGATTCATACTACACGTCCCTGAACAGGATGGGTAGTCATCCCCAAGGCCAAAAGGATCAAGGCCATTCATAAGCCAAAAACCTACGAGCTCAACTTTGCAACCTAAAAAGCAAAATCAAATAACAGTGGTTATCACCACTATTCAAATCCCTTGCTCAAAAAGAAAAACAAAAAGAGAAAAATAAACAGTGATTTTCATCACTATGTATGAGAGCAAGTATCCCAACAAGTTGAGCAACCAAAAGATGCCTGAGCTTGAATCCCTGGAATTCTCAGCATTCAAAAAACCATCTAGGTGATCCTCATTACGGGTTTGGTGGACAACCTACCTGACAATGGCGGTATCCTAAACGCATGATGATATGTCTATCACATTAGCTTTGCGTGTGAGCAGACCAATGTTTGCATGTGGATGAGCTAGCTTATGGTACCTTAGATTGTCCCGTGGATTAATCTTACTAAATACAACAATGGAGTTAGTGGAGCTAATTAGGTGATCCTCAGTACAAGTTTGGTTGACAACCTATCTGGCACTGGCGGTATCCTGACAAATACCACATAAACGAACTCAATTGCACACACAGGGATGTGAAATAACTTGGTCAAACTCAAGTCTAATTTATACCTTGTTCAAAAATCTTGCGAGATAAATGTACAGTCTTGGCTAGTTAGTTAAAACATCCGAATCTCCGAAAACCTTAACTACATTTTAAAACAACTGGTACATTTCATTACTTACATCACCATCAAAAAATACAAAAAATACCAAAACAAAATTATCACATGCAAAGTCATTCCACAAAGCAATCACATCATACAGAAAGCCAGTAACTCCTGTACAGTCTATGGTGCCATCGACAAGTTACCAACAAATCATTTCATTCATTCCATATGCATACATCATATCATTAGAAACATCGCATTCATAATAACACATGCATACATCATCATAAATAAATGTGCATAAATAAAAAAAATAAATCACGACAAGTGTATAACCAAAAAGAAAAGTCATGTATATATATCATCAAAATGCCCGTAGGCTACAATAAGTCGGTCCTCTGACCTCGCAAAACAAAGCAAAAACTCAAAAACCCCCAAGCCTAGGGCGTCGGCCACCATGATCACGCAGGATCGGTGCGATGGGAACTACCCCCCATGGTGTGGGTCCTATGGGACCTCTCAGGGTGGCTGCTGCTAGCCCCCGCATCACGCCCACTAGCGCCCCCCTCATCCAGCCGCCTGCGATGAGAAGATGTTGACTGCTCAGTATCACTGTCTCTCGTTCGACACGAAGACCCACCTCCAGGGAGCTCAGGTAACCGCCCACCGAGGCGGATAATCTCTGCCTCCAACTCCATCCGATGTCGAAACCAATCCGCCTCCCACCGATGGTATGCAGCCACTACATCATCGCGCTATGCCAACTGAGTTCGTAGGAGATCCCTCTCCCATGAAGCATCTGTGTCCCCATCCCATCGATGGTACGTAGCCAATGCATTCTCTCGCTCTGCTAACTGAGTCCATAGGAGATCCCTCTCCTGTAGAGCATCCCCAAGCTCCTCATCCCGTCTCCGAAGTAGATCCTCCATTCGTGCTATCTCAGCACGATGCCTCACCTCCACACCCTCTAGGACTGCCTGAGGCATAGGCATATCTAGGACGGCGGGCTACTCCGACACCCACTACTCCGGGACGTCCTGCATGTTCGGCTGCTTCGAAATCCCAAAATCATCCCCCCAAAAGTTGTCAACCTCCACCATGTCCGCATCCTCGAGCAGAACCCCCCAACCCTCTCTCGATGCCTCTGCACCCTCACCACCTACTGCTGCCACCTCTGGACCCCCTAGAGGCCCCTCACCCCGCCATTGCCGCAGCGTCCACCACTGGTCATACTCAGCGGTCGCCCCGACGTTGTCCACATCAGGGACATCGATCACTGGATCCGACTCCTCACCAAGTGGCTCGATGATCGGCCAGGCCAGAGTCCTCTCGTCGCCCCGATGTCGATAGATCAAGGGCTCACCAGGCAACCCCTGGTGCACCCCAAACTATCACGTCACTCGGACGTATAGGAAGTACTCCTGCTCGGTCCCGTGCCGCCCAATCAGCCATCTCCCCCTGTGCACCCGTCGAAGCCACTCTCCAGCCTCAGGCCAGGCTGGACAGTCTCGGTATGGGTGCCAGAACACCTCCCCTGGAGCAAGCCAAGCGAAGGCATCAGCATAGTGCCCTACGACACCTGCCCACCACCGACTCTGCCCTTGCTCCTCAGACCGCCGCCATAGAGCCGCATACCCTATCTCTCTATCCACCATCTCTGCCCGAGTAGTCCATGGCAAACCCTGTGGCCGCTCCACAGCTATGTGCTGCCACCCCCAACACTACAACAAGTAGCTGCACCCAATCCCCTTTCACCTTCGGCAACGGACCTCGTACAACTCATCATAAAGTTATGCCAGAAGCGTTTGTCCCCACCTCATAATCAAGGGTGCCTCCATCGGACACTCGACCAATCTAAACACTACCTCCAGCAGGTTCCATGGGAACCTCATGCTTGAGGAGTCAGGCAACAGCATGTTGGAGATGAGGGTCATCAGTAATGCATGCCTCACCCCCAACACGCCCCTCTCTAGCCACCATCGCACCAAGATACCGCCAATCAAGCAATCCCCCTTCGCCCTCTCCATCGGACTATCCACCCCCATCTCCACCCCATGCCCGAAGCACCATGTCAACACAGCCATCCGTTGATCACGTGGAGTAGTCCGAATAGGAAGCCCATCTATCGGAATCCATAGAATCCGATAGACATCCTCTAGAGTCACCGTCATCTCCCCTATTGGGAGATGAAAGGTATTAGTCCGGGGATCCCACAAGTTGATCAAGGCCGTCAGATAGGCCCGATCCCCCACCACAGGCTCTAGCCGAGTCACCTGCTTGAGCCCAAGGGCATCAAGCCACTCCCAGTCAGCCACAGTCAGTGCCTCCCGTGCTTCAGAGAACACCGTCGGCACACGGTATCGACTCTTCACAACCTGCAAAAGAAAACAAATCAAAAACATTAAAACATGACAAAAACAAAAAACAAAAAACAAAATTGTACAGCACTAAAACAATATACAACAATGTATACAAATTGTACAGATAAATACATTTAAAAACTATACAGCAACAGTAACAACACTATACAGACAAACAAATTACAAAATTCCAATCTAGGGTTTTTAACTTTATTTTGCATACAAAAAAAAACAAAACATCACAAACAAACTTGTTAGTTCCTAGGGTTTTTAACTCTAGTATCAACTAATAAATAAAAACAAAACAAAAAAATTCAAACACATTTGTCAGTTCCTAGGGTTTTTTAACTCTAGTATCAAACTGATAAATAATACAAAAACAAAACAAAAATACAAATAAAAAATTTGTTAACCTAGGGTTTTCATCCTAGTCTAAATTGATAAAAAAAAACAAAATACAAAAAAATGTTAACCTAGGGTTTTCATCTTAGTCTAAACTGACCAAAAAAAAAGCAAAATACAAAAAATAGTTCACCTAGGGTTTTCATCCTAGTCTAAACTGAAAAAAACGATAAAATCCAAAAACAAAAATAAGCAGTTAACCTAGGGTTTTCATCCTAGTCTAAACTGACAAAAAACAAAATACAAAAATAAATAGTTAACCTAGGGTTTTCATCCTAGTCTCAACTGATCAAAAAGACAAAAAACAAAATACAAAAATAAATAGTTAACCTAGGGTTTTCATCCTAGTCTCAACTGACCAAAAAGACAAAAAAATAAAATACAAAAATAAAAGTTAACCTAGGGTTTTCATCCTAGTCTAAACTGACAAAAAATACAAAAACAAAAATTAACAGTTAACCTAGGGTTTTCATCCTAGTCTAAACTGACAAAATCCAAAAACAAAAATTAAACAGTTAACCTAGGGTTTGACCTTAGTCTAAACTGATAAATAACTACAAAAACAAAAAAAAATAAACTACAAAAAATAGTTAACCTAGGGTTTTCATTAGTCTAAACTGACAAAAAAAAAAACAAAATACAAAAAACAGTTAACCTAGGGTTTTCATCCTAGTCTAAACTGACAAAAAAAAAAAACAAAATACAAAAATAATAGTTAACCTAGGGTTTTCATCCTAGTCTAAACTGACAAAAAGACAAAAAACAAAATACAAAAATAAACAATTAACCTAGGGTTTTCATCCTAGTCTAAATTGACAAAATCCAAAAACAAAAATTAAACAGTTAACCTAGGGTTTTTAACCTAGGGTTTGACCTTATTCTAAACTGATAAAAAAAAACAAAACAAAACAAAAAAAACAAACTACAAAAAATAGTTAACCTAGGGTTTTCATCCTAGTCTAAACTGACAAAAAAAAACAAAATACAAAAAATAGTTAACCTAGGGTTTTCATCCTAGTCTAAACTGACAAAAACAAAAAAACAAAATACAAAAATAAATAGTTAACCTAGGGTTTTCATCCTAGTCTAAACTGACAAAAATACAAAATAAATACAAAAATTAACAGTTAACCTAGGGTTTTCATCCTAGTCTAAACTGACAAAATCCAAAAACAAAAATTAAATAGTTAACCTAGGGTTTGACCTTAGTCTAAACTGATGAACAACAACAAACAAAATAAAAAAAACTAGGGTTTTATTTTTTACCTTAGTTTACACAAAATCAAAATCTAACCTAGGGTTTTTAACTCTAGTTTAAAACAAAAAAATCATTACAAACAACTCTAGTTTTTACCTTAGTTTACAAAAATCAAATTTTAACCTAGGGTTTAAACTACAAAAAAATCAAACAAAATAACAACTAGGGTTTCTAACTCTAGTTAAACAAAAATAAAAATTTAACCTAGGGTTTTCATTTTACTGTCAAACTAAAAAATACAACACACAATAAAAGTTTTCAGTTCCTAGGGTTTAACATTCGTCTAAAACTGATAAACAATAGAAAACAACATAAAAACATTTTTTTAAGTTAAGTTTTCAATCTTAGTTTAGACTAGGGTTTTCTTTTTTTAGCTTACACAAAAACACAAAAACTTTAACTAAGGTTTCGATCATAGTTCTAACAAAACACTACAAAATACAAATTCACACACACAACAAACACTTAACTAGGGTTTTCATTTTTAAATCGAAAAACAAATACAAAAGAAAAAAAAAGAATTGCGGTTTTAAACTGTAACACAAACCAAACAAAATACAGAGGAGGATCACTTACCGGTCTCGCTTCGGCTCCGCCACTTGATGATCCGGTCCGTGAACTCATGGTGTCCGAGAAATTTGACAGCGCTCCGCTACGCGAACTCGACCTCCTCCTCCTCACAGCTCCCAAACGCCAGGAAAAACAAATGCAAATGAGCCCAAAACCTAGTTTTGGCCCTTAAATAGGCTTTTAGGCCTGTAATCGTTCCCCCTAGGATGAGCGCTCTAGTTAGCACTCGTCCCACCCTGGGACGATTACTAAAATGGTATTCGTCCCACCCAGGGACGATTACAGAGCAAGAAATTCAAAAACAGCAAAAACTGCACCAAAATGCACAAAAAAATAGCAATAAACTTGCCGATCAAAGGGGCCTTTGCGCCTGCGATTCTTGGCATGCAAAACCGACGTCGGGGTCACAAATACTCACTATCCTACTCCCTAAGAAGGCTACCATAGCCGGACCGCTCCACGGGAGGACGGATTTTCGAGAATTTCATCCCCAAACGGCGTCACAAAAAGGGTCACAACCCACCCAAAAATAGCAATAAAATTGCCGATCAAAGGGGCCTTTGCGCCTGTGATTCTTGGCATGCAAAACTGACGTTGGGGTCACAAATCCTCACTATCCTACTCCCTAATAAGGCTACCATAGCCGGACCGCTCCACGAGAGGACGAATTTTCGATAATTTCATCCCCAAATGGCGTCACAAAAAGGGTCACAACCCACCCAAAAATAGCAATAACATTGCCGAACGAAGGCGCCTTTGCGCCTGACATTCTTGGCATCCAAAATAGACGTTGGGGTCACAAATTGTCACTATCCTACTCCCTAAGAAGGCTACCATAGCCGGACCGCTCCACGGGAGGACGAATTTTTGACAATTTTAGCTCCAAAATGCGTCACAAAAAGGGTTCAAACCCACCAAAAATAGGTCATAATGTTCAAAAACTGCATAAGCATTCAACGAAAAACAACTGAAGGCACCCTTACATAAGTCATCTTGGGTCAAGCGACTCGTCGCTTTTCTCATGTCGGTCATTCCCTCATCGATTCGTCGCTTGAGGGGGTAGTCACACTTAGTCACCAATCAACAAATACACACCCAATCAAGGAAATGGCACGCATTCAAAGGATCATTGACAAAGACAATCACGCCCTTGCTTGGGGCAGCAAACAAGCAATAATCACAAGCTGATCAAACACTTGGCATTCTAGAATCATGAACTCAAGGTTCCCATAGACAAAAGGTTGCGCCCTTTGCCTATTCATGATTGAACAATGTCCAAGATCAAGTAACACCTCACCAAAAAAGGTTAACACTTGAATTAAGCTCCTTAGCTCGTCAGAAGCAAGGATTCAAGAATGCGTGCCCTTTCCATACTTGGGGCATCAAGAGTTGGTTAGGTTACTAAGAAACCCTAATCATTAGTGCTTTGGTTATCTTTTTTTTTTTCTCAACACTGCGCCATGCACAGCGCATCCCAAAAAGGGGCATCTGTAGACACCAAAATAGCACCAATCCGATTATGTGACGACAAGCACTGATCGAATTGACATACATAGCCCCTAGGGCAGCCCCCAGAGGTTAAACAATGGTCCTAACCACTCCCACAATAGTTTGGAAGGTCAGAGGTCAATTTGGCACCTTTTTAGCACTTTGCTCCCTACTCGTCCCACCCTGGGACGATTACAAACTGGTATTCGTCCCACCCTAGGATGATTATCAGTATTCACCCCAGGGTGGGGCGAATAGCAAGTTTGACTGGCAAAATTCAAACCTCGATAGGTCCGCCACTTAATTGCACCTTCAGGGCATGCAATTGCGAGGAACGACTTCAAATCAGAGAGAGAGACTTCAGTCATGCATGCCTTGATCATGGAGGCCTCATGCAAAGAGACTCTAAATCAGGGAATAATATTTTCTCCCAAAATAGGGCAAGCAAGTCAAGTGGCACCCTCGCATGCGCATTCAAAGAGAGAGACCCTAGGTCTATAAATTGGTGAGTCTTCTCACCCCAAAAAAAGAACATAGAAGGAGCATTTGGAGCAACGAAGTGCTACCGAATTACATCCTCACCCATCGTTTGTGCTTTTACATCCTTGATCTCTCTTTTGGAAGGGAGGTTATTGGGTGATTATTGGAAGCGCAATCCGGATCCAAACCCAAAAATTTGGCCACAATACCCCACCAAATTTTCCGACACAACCCCATAAGAGGTTTTGGACCCATCCCAAGTGGATTGGTGCCAAAACCGAGTCCCAAACGACGGGCGTCCTGCCCCCGAGTGCCCCCCGCACTGTTGCAGTTCTAATCGCCCCACCCCGGAGCGATTAGAAATCTGTGGTAGATTTCCATACTATTATTTTTGCATTTGATTCTAGGTCACTTACATATGCTGTCATTTAAATTTCATGTGATTCTGACAAGTTTTGGCTATGATTTTATCATTTCTCGCTTTCGCTAACATACAGGGAGCGTCATCGGATACAGGGCAATCAAGGCCGAATTCGCAAAATCTAACCTTATGGGTCTTCCCAAAATGCCCCGTTTTGTCTAACCCCAACTTTGTAGGCATTTTGGAGGCTTCTGGACTGGACATTTGGGAGGTGGCTTTCGGACAACTTATGACAGTCCTAATCGTCCCACCCCGAAGCGATTAGAAATCTGTGCAAGATTTCTGGACTGTTCCTTTTGCAGTGGCTTCCTGGTAATGTTTTATTGCTTCTATCAAATTTTTAGCTCATTCTGATATGTTTCAGTTATCGTTTTAATCATTTTATGCATGCACTGACCGCAGGCCTTGGGGATCGCATGTTTCTCTCCATCCGCAGGTGCTACTAACCGTTTACTATTTCTCTGAATGTAGGATCTCGACACCAGAGGGGCAGCAAGGAACCATAGACATATTCACGCAAGCGATGACGACATTTGGTCCACCCATTTTCAATGTGGGCACGCGAAAGATCTCAAAGGGGAATATATCATTCATGGTGTAATCAAAATATGTTTGACGCTCCTAGCCCCTGAAAGGGAGGAGACGTATTGTAACCCAATTTGGATCAAATTAATAAAATAAAGGGCCATACTTTTACACTTGCTTTTAATCTCGTTTCAGTTCGTTGGTTTTCTTTCTTTTCATGCATTTTCGTTCGTAGGACTTAGCGTTGCATTTCCCTTTCTGTTTTGCTTTCGTATCCTTGTGCTTTCAGTGACCTATATTCCTACATCTAGTACAAAACTTTATCAATCTGATCTTTTCTCCATTGTTTGATTCATCTCTTGAATCTATTTTCATTTTTCCTTCCAAAATAATAATATCAAATTCATTTTTTTTTCTTTCATGACCATGTGTGTTCTTTTCTTCTTGTGTCTCATGGTTCTGCATTTTCCTTTCTTTGCCATTTATGTTCTTGTAAGATCTTCCTTCAAGTTGTTAAACCTTTTTCTAACGAACCATCTTTGATACCAATTGAAGAACACAAGCTTATACTTAGAGGGGGGTAAACAATATAATACCACTTTTTACTTTTCTTATCACAATCAATATTATGCAATATATCAATGGCAATATCAACAACAAAAACCAAAGCAGTGCACAAAATATCACACACACATGAGACACCAATTTTACGTGGTTCACCCAATGTGGGCTACTCCACAGAGAAAATATTTCACTAAAATTTTCTCAATCAATATTTTGGGAATACTTTTCCTATTATAATGTTTATGGATCTCTATCAAAATGAGACACCAATCTCCTAATCAAGTTTGTGGATCTCTATCCATAGGAGAACTCCTTTCTCCTTAGCTCTCATTGGTGATCTTCTAAAATAACTGTTACCCCTACTTCTCTAGCTAATGGATCTCTATCCATTGAAGACTCATGTCCTTACTACCCTAGCTTAATGGATATCTATCCACTGGAGACTATCATCCTCTATACTCTGTCACCTCCAAAGCTCTATCTCAAATTTGCACTAAACACGGTCCTTCGATCTAGCACAACTCTGCTCAATCTCTGTCTCTAGTCTAGCATAAACCTATCCTCAAATTTACACCAAACTTTGTCCTCAATATCTATCCTTTGATCTACACTAAACACAGTCCTTCGGTCTAGCATAAATCTATCCTTAATCTTTGTCCTTTGATCTACACTAAACATGGCCCTTCAGTCTAACACAAATTTGTCCTCAAATCTTAACCCAAAGCTTGAATCAATCTCAAATTAACTCTATTGGATCTGCCCCAAACCTTAACTCAAGGTTTGAAAAAATAAATCAATCAACTCTTCTCTCAAGTCTTCTCAAAGACTTGTCTCAAATCTACCTTGCAAGCTTCAACAAAAGCTCACACTAATCTATCCACAAGTCCTCTCTAGAACTTGTCCAAATCTGCTCCATAAGTCCTCTCTAGAACTTGCTCAAATCTGCTCTACAAGTCCTCATTAGAACTTATCCAAATCTGCTTAATAAGTCCTCTCTAGAACTTATCCAAATATGCTCTCAATATGTATTGTAAGCTTCCACAAAAACTTACCCAAAACTGTCCACAAGTCTTCTTAAAGACTTACCTCAAATCTGCTCAACAAGTTCACACTAGAACTTGTCCAATCTCATAGAAACGTAAAGAGAATTGTTAAAGACTCAATATTCTCTATACTCATCACAATGCTCAATTACTTTCAATCACTCTCTTAGAAACATACAGAGAATTGTTAGAGACTCAATATGCTTCACCTTCACCTCAATGCTCAATCACTTTCTCAAATCAATTTAGAATATAGAATAGTTTGTTTTATGGAACTTAAACAATCACTTCACACATCCACTTGACTAGGCTCAACCAGTTCTACTCAACCAATCACTCAATGAAACAATCCTTCCTTACAAATCCTAGTCCAAGTATATAAACACCCACTCAAAATGTTTCCAACAATGCTTTATCAAACACTCTCACATAACAATGATACTCATATTCTTTTCAAACCCTAGTTCAAGTTCTTCACTCAACCAATAACTTCAACAACAATGCTTATCAAACAAGATTTTAACAACTCTTTATTCCAGAAAACCTTGAAGTATTAAATCAACAAACTCAATAAGGAAACCCTAATCAAGTACTTTTCACTCCAAACTTGTTTTCCTGAAAACCAACCAATCAACTTAACCAAATAATAATGTGCCCATACCTTTTTGCTTGATGAAGAGTAGACCTCAAAAATTTGTCTTAACAAGATCAAATACTTGGCCAAACTCAAGGATTTGGTTACCACAATTTTTACAAGACTTTTCACAAAATAATTTTCACACAAATATTAAATCCCTTTGTACACCTTATAGTCTCCAAACTCAATATTTTACTTCAACAAATTCATCAAAAACATTTTACATAGTAAAAACTCTTATACACCTTATTACTCCAATTTTTAATAAAATACACAATCAATAAAAAATAAAATAATTGATATTCAATCCTTTACCTCTCACAATATTCAACTTAATAATTTTACCATAACACAATACCTAATGAAGTCCTTATATCTCCCTAACTTTGTGGTGATAAAAATCTAAAACCCTTATGACTCCCAACTTGTAATCATACCAAACATAACAAAAACTAACTTTATGGTGATAAAAATCTAAAACCCTTATGACTCCCAACTTGTACTCATACCAAACATAAGAAAAACTTTGTGCGTACTTTATAGTTTTCAAATCCGGTGCTGTGAACCTTTAGCCATCCAAATAAAGCTTATGTCATACACTTCAAAACTTTATGCTGCGAATCGAACTTGCGTCACCATCCGTCTATCGTCTTTAGCCTTGGCTATATAGCCAAATGGGCTACACATCCGCTTAGATACCACAATACGCACACTCTTCTTTATTATCGCCTTAATTTTTCTTCGCTTATGTGCTATGGATAATCCGTTTCAGCCTGACATCACTTCATTGATCCAGCACTCCCAGCAAATAGATACGCCACATTTGATTGGTCATTTGTTATATCTGACGAAGCATGTACACGAATCTGGCACACCGGTGCATGAAACACGTCACGCTGCAATTAACACTCAAACTGATGTTGTCATCCAATTATTCGATTTGACTCTGTGTTTCTTTGTTGACGGAGCATTCTCAACCAGAGGATGAGCGCCACATGGATACACGCTTTGACTTCAATCTACACCTGCACCAAATCCAATTTCCCAAAGCATGCGCACACTGTTTTCTTCTATTCTGCTTTCACGAAAGGGTTTCGAAGATCGCATAATATTTTGGAGTTCGTGTCAAATTTTAGAGGAAATGCAACATCGTTTTCTAATCACAAATTTCAACCACGCCTTTTCGCTGATTATAGATCTTCGAATAAATCGCAAGAATACCATTCTCTCTTTTTTTTTTTAAACTTCACGAGGCACCTTATATATGGCATAAATTGTGATTAAAGAGTCGTCAGTCTATTTTTTCTCCATTTGAGATTTACGTCGGCGCCTTTTGGTTGTAATACTTTAGAATGTCGGTGGAAGACTTTAACTTAAAATATTTAAATATTAAATATTAAATTTTTTTTTTTTTTAAAGCGAAAAACCACTGCGAAGCCACCTTGGTCTGAGAGACCTGCCCGCACCAACATTATCAATTGGATTTTAGATACCCAATTCAGCTTTTTGGTAGGATGGAGATTTGAACTTGGGACCTCCCTTGGAGGATTGCCCTCTTCTCTCCAACTCACCTACAACACCTGGGTTAAATTATTTAAATATGAAATTTAAATAATATAAGTTTTAAATAATTTAAATTTTAAATCAAATCTTTTTTTAACCTTGGGTATCAAATAAGTATTGTATCTTTTTCTTTGTCCACTTATTTACCTTTTGGAGAAACACCTTCATGACAATAAAGACAAAAATACTGGATATGAATCCATCAATGACAACTTCATGCCTTGACATCAACAACAACTTTGACTCAAAATGTCCAACATACAATGTTTGGATCTATGAACCAAATTTAAATTCTACATCTATAGAGCCAATTGCATTGCTTGAAGATGAAGAGAGGTGAGAAATTGGAAGGTTTTCTATGACAAATTGCTAAGTTGTGAGCCTTGCTACTGGAATTAGGCAAAAAAATCATCAATGATGTGCTTATACCAATAGTACTACATGCACTACCACTAGCATTCAACATTTTGGTAACAACTCTAAACTGACAAATCAAAGTCCCACTTTCGAGACTTGTGAATTTGTTTCAATAGGAACATGTAATTCAAGAGACAAAGACTAAAGATGGACATGTTTTGATCGCACATCAAAAATACAAGAAGTCAATATATTCAAAGAAATGTGGTGAACCCCTAATAAGCAACAAAAAGGTAAAGGGAAAAAATAGCAACAACAAGGACAAAGAAATGTTACATGTTTGAGTCGTGGGAAACTAGGACATGTCTTTCAATAGTGTTGATACAACACATTCTCACAAGGATCATCCAAGAATCAACCTAAGAACTAATTAGGAGGCAATCAAAAGAATTATCATTGGTAAAGGAGGAATGCACCTCAACATTCTATTGGATAAGGACAAGACTATGTCTATCTAATTAAATCTCCTAAAATAATTTCAAAATCAAGTTGAATTTAGCATGTTGATTTAGGGGCTACTAAATACATGACAATCCAGAAGAAAATGGTCATGTACCTTGATCATTCATCATATTGTATAAAAGTAGCACTTAGAAACAACTTAATATATACCGTTTCTAGAATTAGTGATGTTCAATTACATCTTGGAGAGCATATATGTCACCTAATTCAAGTTATTTGCATGTCTAGCCTCACAAATAACTTGCTTTCTATGAATCAATTTCTTGATCACAATTTGCATTTTGAATTTTTGAAAACAGGTGCAAAGAAAGTATCTCATTTGAGATAAATACATACGTTTAACAATCATTGCTCGTGCTACTGACATAGGCAAGGTGTTTCAACTTGTGGTTGTAATGCAAGACAACCGAGCATTGGTAGCAAAAGTGGATGAAGTTGTGTCATTATGGCATAGGTTTTTTTGACATCCAACCTTCATTTATTTGAATTCACTCCTACATCATGACATGGATTGTGGACTTCCATATTTAACAAATCCTTGTGACCTTTGGTACAAGTTGTTTAGCTGAAAGGAGACATCAAACCCTATTTGGCTCAAGTTGTATTAGATTAGTTGGCCCAATTGACTTGGTGCATACCAAATTATGTGAACCCATGGATTCAAGTTTCAATGGTTATAGATATTTTCAAATGCATTAATGATCATACACAATGAATGTGGGTGTATTTCCTAAAGACAAAGGATGATCTTTCCACTATTTCCAAGAGTTCAAAGCTCATGTGGAGAAGATTGTTGGTTGTCCCATTCATACATTCCATTCAAATAAAGGGGGGAGTACACCACTAATCAATTTTTTGCTTTCTTGAAGCAACATGGCATCTAAAAACAACTAAAAAATACCTACACACCTCAGCAATATAGAGTTGTGGAGAAGCAAAATCATATTATTCAGGAAATGGTGCAATGCATGTTGAGAAATGGCAATTTGGAGCCAACATTTTGAGAAAAAAATATTCTTACTATAGTCTACTTGCTAAACCATACACCCACACTTGCATTAAATGGTGTTATACTTAAAGAGGTATGGAGGGGAGAAAAATATTTTGTATCACATATCCTCATGTTTGGATGCACTACATTCATACATATTTTGTAGCAAAAGCAGATGAACTTGGAGGAGAAATCCAAGCAATGTATCTTTTTTGGATATAATAGTGAGTTGAAAGGATATTTTCTCATGGATTGTTATGAACCTGCTTGCTCATCCATAGAAATTTTTAACAATTTACAAAATATTAAATAAACAATTACAATGAATAATCTCACAATTTAATTTATGATATTAATGGAAATTACTCAAATGCTTTCAATTTATAATTCAAACCCTTAAGGTAGGGCAACACCATACAATGCTCCTTATTGGAAGGAAGCCACTCCTTACAATATCTCAATATGAGATCCTAACAAAACAATATTCTTCTCTTCATCTCCTCTCTATGAGTCTTTGCCCATATTTATAATGCCCAACTACCTACCACTCCCACTTATCCATACATGTGGGATAATTACATCTAATATAATATTATAATATTAAATACTTATCTTGGGTACCTAACATTCTTGACACCAAATTGTGTATTAGTGAAGTGTTTCATGAGAAGAATAAGTATACCTCTTCTTCTAAGCCACATGTTGTTGACAAAGCAACTATTATTTTTCCTGTCTAATGATGATGATGAAGCCTCAATGAGAGACTACATTGATTTTGATGGAGATCATGGAGATGTTTAATGGATTCAATGACGTTTCTCATAATATTTCTATCTCCTATCCTCTCACCTCACAAGCCCTAGTGCAAACATGAACTAGGCTCTGATACCAATGAAAAAGGATTGAAAATCCAACTAAGTGTTCTATTATTTACAAATCATTATATAGGCACTAATGGCCCAAAATACATAACCAACCCATGAAATCATGGATTTGATTCAATACGCTTAACCAAAAGCTACAAAGGTGCAAAGGAGAATGCACGTAAACTTCTAAGTTAAGATTGCTAACTAGAAGATCCATTTTAGCTAACTTGAAGTACACACTTTCTACTTTGAGTTCACACTTGCTAACTAACACTCTAAAAGACAACTAGTGCCCACAAGTGCATGTGAGAAGGAGACTCACTTACAATATGAATTTGCTAGAAATAAACTATGCAAACCTAAGCTAGGAACTACTAGAGGGGTCATATGAAAGATCTCACATCAATCCTCATCACTATGAGTCTTTGCCAAAATTTATAATGCCCAACTACCTACCACTCCCACTTATCCATACATGTGGGATAATTACATCTAATATAATATTATAATATTAAATACTTATCTTGGGTACCTAACATTCTTGACACCAAATTGTGTATTAGTGAAGTGTTTCATGAGAAGAATAAGTATACCTCTTCTTCTAAGCCACATGTTGTTGACAAAGCAACTATTATTTTTCCTGTCTAATGATGATGATGAAGCCTCAATGAGAGACTACATTGATTTTGATGGAGATCATGGAGATGTTTAATGGATTCAATGACCTAGGACCACCCACTTTGACTACCACTCACTTATCTAAGTGATATCTCAATACAGTTCACGTTATGAACTTAAATCACAATTCAAACACATCTAGTTTTGGACCAAGAACTCAAAATATAGTTTGAAATGAGATCAACCTAACCCTAATGAGCATTGTGGTGTAGACATTTGAACATTAAATGGTTCATAAAGCTCTTACGTCAAATAAGTGAAAGGATGCTCAAGCATTGATAAAGAACAAGATGTGGCAACTTGTTGATCTTCCACCTAGCAAGAAACCCATTGGTTACAAGTGGGTATTCAAGACCAAATACAAAGCTGATAGGAGCATCGACAAATACAAAGCAAGACTTGTTGCAAAGGAATGTGCATAAAAGAAGAGAATTTAATATGATGAAAATTTTACACCAACATCAGACATCAAGACCATTTAGATGGTTTTTGCAATGGTTGTGTAGTTTGGATGGATGTTGCATCAAATGGACAGGAAGAGTGCATTTATCAATGTCAACCTCAATGGAGAAGTCTACATGATACAACCAAGGGGATTTTTCATATCTAGTCAAGAGAACAAGATATGTAGGCTCATCAAAGTTCTCTTTGGGTTAAAATAGCCATCTAAAGCCTAATATGTAAAGATCGATGAGCATCTATTACGACATGGATTTTGTCATAGCCCATATGATCTAAAAATATACTTCAAGAGACAAAATAAAATTCATGATCATAATCGTGTATGTCAACGACTTGGTCAACACTGGGAGTTCAATGAAGTTGATTGAAGACCAGGAAAGCATTGAAGCATTTATTTGACATGACTTATCTTGAGCTTATGCATTATTGTCTTGGCTTAAAGGTGTGGCAAACTGAGAACCATGTATTTATCTCATAAATGAAGTAGGTTAGGACATTTTTCAAGACATTTTGAGTGGTAAATTACAATTCCATGCACACTCCAATGGAAGCAGGATTGAAATTATCATGTTATGATCCATCTCCACAGGTGAATGGAACTCTCTAACACCAATTTATTTGAGTCTCGTTTATCTAACATACATCAAACCTGACATCAACTATGTTGTGATCAATCTTTCACAGTTATTTCAATAACCAAAGGTATATTATTGGAAAGCAACAAAAAGGGTACTCAGGTATATCCATGGTACGATTGAGTATAGTCTAGAGTACAAGAAGAATGATTAATTCTTCTTAACACATTTCACGAATGTGAACTATGTAGGATTCGTTGAGGATAGAAAATCCACTTCAAGATATGTATTCTTTTTGGGATCTGGTTTGATTTCTTGGGGAAGTAAACAACATGTATTGCCTGTTCTTCCATCGAGGCTAAATATCGTGTTGCGGGAGTTGTATGCGAGGTGATATGGTTGTCACATTTTGTCAAGAATGGGCATCCCACCAAAGAAACCAATGATATTAAGTTGAAACAATCAAGGAGTTATGAATCTTATTCGCAATTGAGGCTCAATGTCATTTCATACACGAATATGTTCAAGAACATAGCATACAACTCCAGTTTTATCCCATAGAGGAGCAACATGCAACCATTTTGATAGTCTCTTGCACATGTAAAGTTTGAAAGTTTTTAAAAAGTCTTATATGTACTTTGAGCATTGATGTAATAAGGGGGGAACATTGTGAATATTATGGCATGCTCACATATTCACCTTATGGTTGCAAAGGTTATGGGAAGTTCAAAGTAGTTGTAACTCCCAGCCTCATACCTTATTAATTACATATGTATATATACTTTTATCACATCAATTCAAAGGCTAATTGTAGTGTTCAAATCTATTTGCATTTCTAACATACCACTTTTCTTTTCCAAAGGAGATATAATTGTGTTGAAGTCCCCCAAGAGTCCATAAATCACAATTATGAATTATCATTGTATTTGAAAAATTTTGTTAAGTCCTTCCAACATCTTTCACGAGGAGTAACTATGGCATGGAGTATTTACATTATAGCCCCAACTTTGATATTTTTATTTTCTATAAGATAGACCTAGAACCCAATTACTTTTTTCTTCTAGCAATTATCCATCCCATTTGTGTTTGTTCCATATTATTGCAATACCTTCGGAATATCCTATTGAAAAGACTACAAGAAAATCCTCCATCTTCCAAATATTTTTGAATACATCCTTACACTCCTCACTACTGTTGTGGCCTTCTCCACAACTAGCCCCAAATACTTGGGGACCCACCTTTAAATTCTATTTTTGGGACGTTTAGGTGTTTTTGAGTAACATTTTTTTTTTGATAAATCTTCACTCTTGGATTTTGCCTTGTAGATGCCAAGGTTTGCTTTTTACGGTGTTTTGATAAGCCTCCTTTTGGTTTGCTTTGGTATTTAGTATTTTTCTTAATATAGGTGGCTTGCAAGTTTCTTTTGGTTAGTGTGCACTTGAGGCTTGTGTGTTTTAGGTTAATTTTAATTTTGGATTAAATTATCATATAAAAAAGAAAGACAAATATATATATATATATATATATATTATTATTATTATTATATTCCACTTATATAATAATAATAACAAAATCAATTAAATAATAATAATAATAATAAAGTTATTATGATTATATATTACATATATATAATTATAATAATAAAAAATAAAAAATAAATATAATGATATAAATGGTTTGCTTCATTGTTTTCTTCAGTTTCTTGTTTTAAAAGTCATGTCTTAATGTTATGCTCGTTTTATTTTATTTTCATGTTTGTTGCAGCATATTTATATCATTATTCTATTTTTATGTTGTTTATTGGTTTCGAAGCAAGGTAAATGGTACCCCGCAACAGCAGCCACGCGGGTTAGTGGCAGGTCCGTAGGTGGAAACATCGCGGGCCCCACTACAAGAGAAAGCAAAAATACTGAACAGTGTTGGGACCTCCGGAGCTAGCGTTTGAGTCGTACAAGCAATGCTCACCCGATGTGGTCAGACCCTTATTCAATGTGGACTGAGCGACTACGTTAGGGATAGCACAAGGAGATGGCTCGCATGGCAAACCAAAGTCATCTCGGATTTTGGGTTGATCTCATGAAGGAAGGATGACATGGGAAGATAATTTTGATGACATGGAGCATGACTTGGTCAGATATGCTCGCAGAGGTGGTCGTCGAAGACGTAGGGTATAAGAGAGATGTGGTCGGGATGTGATTGATGGTAAAATAGTCGTGTTAGCAGAACCCATATAATGGAAGCCAGCGTATAAGCTTCGAACGTCATCGGCAGACAGAGCGAGTGATGAGTATATGTGGCAGTAAAATGATTGGGCAGACTCCGAAGCAGTCGGTTAGGCGGATACCATTGGACTCGGAGGCAATAACGCAGTGCCAATAGAAAGATTCTATGTTTACCTATGGATTTGGAGGTAGTGTTTGGCTGTCATTAGGGAATGATCATGGCCCACGCTGTGGCAAGCCTCGAAAAGATATTTCCAAAAGCGATCGAAAGTTTTGAAAGCAGATGTAGTGGATGGGTTTCTAAAGATCGTGGTAGGCTATGAAGTTGCTCTACGAAGCCTCTCCATGACATAGGAATGCTGGCATGCTTCGTTGTTTGAAGAAATTATGCAGGGGAGGACTCGACAAGTGGTCAATTGGCGACGGTGACAGGGTGGATAAATAGTGTAAACATTATACTCCATGGATGGTCGGATTCACAGCATAGCCCAACTGATGAATTTTAAGGTAGATACAGCGGCAGTTTGGATTCATCGGTGCACACGGCTATGATTATCGTGAAGGCATCGGTATTGACCTAGGTACCTGGAGGATCTAATGTGGCATCATAATACTCGCATGTGCAAGCAAGGCGAGGCTTAAACAAGCATGCCCACGCATTGGAGATAATATTAGATAGCATTTGCGACAGCTCAAAGGTAGAAGCCTACGGACGTGGCAGCAAAAGATAACCCGAGACAAGGTGTTATCGAATGGATTACGGGAAAAGAAAGCTTGTTGATAACATAATGGACGCACGCCTATCAAAATGAAAAGGTCTGGTGTTGTTTAAAGGTACTCAAAACTCCAGCGATCTCACTGTGCTATAAAGAAGCAGTCTACGATGAATATGTTCGTGGAGGAGCCGTTGAGATGGCCCGGTAGGCTGGAGAAACGTGTAGGCTGCGATGCATAGCAGAAGGCCATCATCGCATAGATGGACTGGAGTAAGGCGGTAAGCCAAATAGAAGGGCTAATGTTCATGAGGTGTCAAAGGCTGGCGAACATAGATCGATCAAAGATAGCGTGGGAAAATAAAGCTTCGGCAACTAGGCTACACAACAGCTCACAGCATCGCGAAAGGGGAACGATATTCGTGTCTTGTATTAGTGACAGCGAGATGACCCTCGTCACCAGCCATGCAGACGGTGTGAGTGCTACCGAGATTAACCGTAGAGGGAAGTTATAAGATTTATGACCGTGCGATAAAAAATCAAAATATCAAGAAATATAGGCAATGGATAGACCTGGCATCTCCATTTACCAACACCGACAGTAACCACTATGAAATGGGCCTTTTAGGGCATCACATGCGAAGAAACTGGCATCAAATGAAGGATATGATCAGTAGCAACAATGGGATAGCTCGGATGATAGTGGCTACCAGATGAAAATGCTTGGCGGTTACGGTGAAGGCAGACGGGTCTGTGAGAGCATGGAAGTAAAAAATTATTATATAAGCACGTCTGGTCAATGTTATGATGGAATCGTTCCCCTTTTATCCATAGCAGAGCCTAAATAAAGATCATTAGCTTTGTTTCCTCTCATTGAAGCCTTGTAAGAATAAAAAATACGTTATAAAGTAAAAGGTAGACAAGGCTACATGGCCAATGTCATGACAAGAGTTAAAAAAAAAAACTAATTGTGTGTTATGGAAGGACTACGACCAAACGTAGGAGGGAAGCACTTATTTTGGAAAGCGTGAGAAAAGAAACGCATGAGAAGGGAAACGGAAACAAGAAAGGACAAGTGAAACCATCAGGAAGAGAATTTGAAATAGGCTTTTGAAAGCGGAGAATAGGGGTTGGAAACTTTGGAAAAGAGGGTAGCATACTGACACTGTTTTCTGAGGATTTTTCTTCTATCTCGTTGGATCTCCATTCTTCATCATGGATGCCAGTTTATAATAAGGTGTTTTGCATTTTGTTTTGATATTGAATTATATTGAAAATCTTATCATTGTAATATATTAAAAAACAGTAAGTGTTATGTATGATTTTGGTTCATCTCTATCTTTTCAATGTTTTGTAACATTGAAATGTGTTGCCTTAGAGATGCACCATATTAATTGTTGGATTGCGGAAGCACGAATCCCATTAATATTGGTTTCATTTGTAGGACACTAACGTTTGCAGGGTCTGGTGAAGTTTCAGGATTGTAGCATTTAAGTTTTATTGCATTTTATTTTATTTCATTTTCTAGCCTTGTTCTTTTTCAAATTTTTAATGATTCTCAAAATAATATATATATATATATATATATATATATATATATATATATATATATAAACATATAAATCTAAAAGCAGAAGCTTAGTTTCATAAAATAAGCTTTAAAACTCAGTTTAAAGCAATGTTGAAATGGTTTTAAGGAAGTTGTAAAATTATGTTTTTATTCAAAGATCGGTATCTTAAGAGGAATTTACAATTTCCAATTTTATTAGACTCCACCATTTGAAAGGGATTCAAATTTCCAGATTTGGAGGAGGGTTTCACAAGCGATAAATTAATTTTCCTTCATGAAAATGATAATTTCATGAAAGGGGATTATTTGTTTGACACTACACGGGCCATTACATTAAAACAATAAGTGACTTTCTTAATGAAAACTATAGTTTCATTGAAAGGGGGCACTTGATAGAACATGTTCAAGCAATCAACTAACTCTCTTTATGGAAACCCAATTTCATTAAAGATAGTTAGTTATCAGGCATATTGAAGGCTATTAGAGCTACAAGGCTAATCTTCTAAAGCAAAGGTTAATAAAGAATAGAACTGGTTAAAGCTTGCTAAATAAACAAAGATAAATCTGCCTAAAACTATCAAGATAAAAGTACTTTCATTCCCACATCGTGGTCATATGAGGGCCAATCACATTTGTTTCTGTTTCATGAATAATATTAGCATATTATATTAAACAACCCCAGCACAAACCCCTTGTTAACAGTTGTTTTGCAGAGCACTGAGGTATTCCATGCACTCATTTAATAAGCATATATGTACACATTAAAGTAAAAGGAACCTTGCATAAGTTTATACTTCTTTGCAAGAGAGGATTTTATAATGAAATCCTAACTGTGAGTGTGGTTTTGGACTTGGGAAAAATTACCACTCAACATTTAGGCGCTAGAAGGAGGGCCTGATTTGGTTGTTTTGTTATAGATGCTAATTTGTTCATGTTATTTGAAAGAGTGATTTGAATACATTTATCTTGACTAATGAAGTTTTATTGACCATATCCATTGATTTAAAAGTTCTCCGATTGATGATATATTTATGCTAATATTTTGCAAATTGAAGAATGGTCTTTAATGCCATGTTTTAATTGATGTATATATTTTGAGGTTTGTTAGTCATTTCATGCTTATTGCAAGATATTCCTTTGACTAACAAAATTGGTTTTAAAGTCATATTATTTGAGGTTATCTAATGGCATTTCTTGCTTCTTTAAGGGTATATTATCCTTTAAATGTACCTGGGCCTTCACATCCTATGCCCATATATCTTTTGAATAATCTACCTCAGTTTAGGCATGATGGGATGGAATCAGCTGAAGAGCATATTCAAGGATATAAGGGCCTTTTAATTCATTTGCAAATCATACATGAATATGTTGTTTATAGGATGTTTCAATCCACATTAGATGAATTTTCTTATGATTGGTATATAATTTTACCTACAGGTTCTATCACCTCTTGGGAACAATTAGAGGTAGCGTTTCTCAAACAATTTGGAAAATTGGTTGATCCGGATAAGATATTAAATCCGTTTTTTTCTGTTTGTAAAGAACCTAGTGATTCCACAAGCCAATTTAATGATAAGTTTCATAGGTTGTACATTGATATGGAGAACCATTATATCATTTTAGAAGAAGATGAATTTTTCAAAGTTGAGGAAGAGGAATTCTTTGAGGTTGAAGAGGGTGAATCAATGGTTGAACCTAAATATTATACAGAAGCCTTGATAGAATTTGATAATTATGATGATGTTTGGGAAAAACATGAGGAATGTTTTCCTTTTGCACATTCTAATAAAAAAATTTCTTCATCTCATATGTGTGACTCTAAAGATGATATATTGCATGAAGAGCCTACAATTTCTAAACCGTTATATAATCATATGCCATTTGAAAACACGATAGAATTTCATCCCATGGGTTTAGAAGATGATTATTATAATGGTTGGGGAAGATATGAAGACTTGTTTGTTGCTAACTTTCCTACTAAGGAAGGTTTTGTGTCATTTGATATGCAGGATGCTAAAATCGCTACATCACAAGAAGTGTTACAAAATGATGATTATGGAACCCTTGAAGAAGAACAGGTCATAATGGCTCACCAAGTATTGGTAAATGAAAATGTGCATGAGGTAGAATCTAACCTTTTGTGTCCAAACATCCAAGATTCAGGTGAAAATTTGTCTAATCTTTTATGGGATTCAAATGTTATTTATGATGAAATTCCTCTAGAAATGAATGAAAATTTAGAGTGGATTTTTGATCATACCACTAATGAGATTGCTTTGTTAAATGAGGGAGAAGTTGATATGCTTGATTGTTAAATCGTGGTCATCAACAACTAACAATTGAATCTAGGATACAAGATTATAATGATTCCCATTTAGTAAATATCCTAGATAATTGCAAATTGTTGCGTGAGTATGATTGGCCTAAAGACATGGATGATGATGTTGCTTTAAAATTTTCAGAAATAGCCTATTGTTTGGAAGAAATCCTACATGCTTGTGAAAATGAATCTAATCTTGAAATTTGCATCTCATTGAATAAGCGAAAGATAATTGAAAATCATGCATTCACTTGCAAGTTTAATGAATTAAATGTCCAACATGGAATCACTAATAAATTCGAATCAAAGTGGTTGTATGAGAGAGACAAGATGAGAGGTGTTTCATGGCTTGATCCAATATTGTTTTGTTGGGATTTTTGTAAAGCTTGGCTTGCATATCATGTCTTATGTGCTTTAAAAGGTGCTAATCAGGTTTGGGACCCAGGGAAATGATGGTCCAAATGTTTTGCGTCATCTTGTATATTATTGTATATAAATTTTGGTTTTCATGTTTTTCCTTTAGCTTTCAGTTATTGGGTTTTGTCTCTAATTTTGGGTTTGATGAGTTTTGTGACATTTTCCTTGGCAAGTTTGTGTTAGATTAGATTTTGGGTTGTTTCCAAGTTTTGGTTTGCAAGTTTTGAGTTTTGAGGTGGTTCCTCTATTGGTGGTTGTGTTCTATGATAACTACTAATTTGTGGACTCTTGAAGGATGAATCACATATCATGTGAGATGGAATTATTGAGTAATCGCTCCTAGATGTTTGGGGACTAAGATAGTAAATTTTGGGAACCATGAACCACTTTGCTAAGGCTACACATGAACACATCATATTAAGGGGTATTCTTAGAATCTTGAAATATGAAGTTATTTGGTTTGCAAATCAAGGTGAAAATATTTTATATACTTAATATTTAACCTTATTTGATCTCTAACCCAAGTTGTAGTGAAATTTGCAAAGCAATAAAATGATGAAAGTCTAACAAAAATACAAGAGAAAAGCCAAATTAATCAAAAGGCTTAGGACATCTCCACCAGGGCTATAGACGCCTAGCTGGTAGTGGAGCAATGTTTGTAAAAGAGGTAAATGCAAAATTAACTTGATACCTGGGTAAGTGAAGGTATCTCCACCAGGGCTATAAACGCCTGACTGGTTATGGAGCAATGCAAAGGCATATTCTTTTATGAGTAATATTTATAGCCTAATGCAAATCAAGTGATGGATTCTGGATAGTTTCAAGAATGTTAAAATGAAAACACTTTCACACACTTAGCTAAAGCAATGGTTCATATGTTTTTTATTGAAATTTTTTCATCCCCATCATCTTTGGATGTTGCTGAATAATTTTGCTTTCTAATCTTTGGGTTGTTTAATTTCATAACCTGAGATTATAGATGTTGGTCCAGAATGCTCGGGAGCATTCCCCAGCAGAGTCACCATTTGTTGTGGCCTTCTCCACAACTAGCCCCAAATACTTGGGGATCCACATTTAAATTCTGTTTTTGGGATGTTTGGGTGTATTTGAGTAGCATTTTTTTTTAATAAATCTTCACTCTTGGATTTTGCCTTGTAGATGCCAAGGTTTGCTTTTTACGGTGTTTTGATAAGCCTCCTTTTGGTTTGCTTTGGTATTTAGTATTTTGCTTAATATATGTGGCTTGCAAGTTTCTTTTGGTTAGTGTGCACTTGAGGCTTGTATGTTTTAGGTTAATTTTAATTTTGGATTAAATTATCATATAAAAAAGAAAGATAAAAAAATTAAAAAATAAAAAATAAATATATTATTATTATATTCCACTTATATAATAATAATAACAAAATCAATTAAAAAATAATAATAATAATAAAAAATTATGATTATATATTGCATATATATAATTATAGTAATAAAAAATAAATATAGTGATATAAATGGTTTGCTTCATTGTTTTCTTCAATTTCTTGTTTTAAAAGTCATGTCTTAATGTTATGCTCGTTTTATTTCATTTTCGTGTTGGTCGTAGCATATTTATATCATTATTATATTTTGATGTTGTTTATTGGTTTCGAAGCAGGGCAAATGGTACCCCTCCGCAACAACCACGCGGGTTAGTGGTAGGTCCGAAGGTGGAAACATCGTGGGCCCCACGGTAGGAGAAAGAGAAAGAGAAAACAATGAACAGTGTTGGGACCTCCGAAGATAGCGGCTGAGGCGTACAAGCAATGCTCACCCGATGTGGTTAGACCCTTATCCAACGTGGATCGGATAGCACAAGGATATGGATCGCGTGGAAAACCAAAGTCTTCTGGGATTTTGGCCTGATCTCACAAAGGAAGTATGACATAGGAAGATAATTTCGTTGACATGGAGCACGAATTGGTCAAATATGCTCATAGAGGTGGCCACCGAAGACATAGGATACAAGAGAGATGTGGCCAGGATGTTATTGATGGTGAAACAGTCGTGTTAGCAGAACCCATATAATGGAAGCCAACGGATAAGCTTCGGACGTCATCGACAAACAGGGCGAGTGATGAGTATATGTGGTAGTAAAATGATTAGGCATACCCTAAAGTAGTCGGTTAGGTGGATATCGTGGACTCTGGGGTAATAACATAGTACCAATAGAAAGATTCTATGTTTACTTGTGGATTTGGAGGTAGCGTTTGGTCATCGTTAGGAAACGATCACGACCCACACTGTGGCAAGCCTGGCAAAGACATTTCCTGAAGTGATCAAAAGTTTTGAAAGTGGATGCAGTGGATGGGTTTCTAAATATTATGGTAGATTACGAATTTGCTCTACCAAGCCTCTCCATGGCATAGGAATGCTGGCATGGTTCGTTGTTTGAAGAAATTGTGCAGGGGAGGACTTAGCAAGTGGTCAATTGGTGATGGTGATAGGGTGGATAAACAGTGTAAACATTATATACTCCATGGATGGTTGGATTCATAGCATAGCCCAACCGACAAATTTTAAGGCATATATAGTGGTAGTTTGGATGCATCGGTGCACACGACTATGATTATCGCGAAGGCATCGACATTGACCTAGGTACCCAGAGGATCTAACGTGGCATCATAATCAAGGCTTAAACAAGCATTTAAAAGCATTGGAGATAATATTGGACAACATTCGTGATATCTCAGATGTAGAAGCCTACAGACACGACAACAAAAAATTAAGCAAAGGATAACCCGAGGCAAGGTGTTACCGAGTGGATTATGGGTAAATAAAGCTTGTTGATAACATAATGGTCACATGCCTATCAAAGTGAAAAGACTTGGTGTCGTTTGGAGGTATTCAAAACTCCAGCGATCTCACTGTGCTACAAAGAAGTAGTCTACGATGAATATGTTCGTGGAGGAGTCATTGAGATGACCCGACAGGCTGGAGAAACGCACAGGTTGTGGTGCATAGGAGAAGGCCATCATTGCATACATGAACGGGAGTAAGGTGGTAAGCCAAATAGAAGGGCCAATGTTGATGAGGTTTCAAAGGCTGGTGAACACAGATCGATCAAAGATAGCATGGGAAAATAAAGCTTTGACGACTAGGCTACACAACAGCTCACAACATCATGTAAGGGGAACGATATTCGTGTCTTGCATTAGTGACAGCGAGATGACCCTCGTTGCTAGCCATGCAGGTTGTGCAAGTGCTACCGAGATTAATTTTAGAGGGAAGTTATAAGATTTATGATCATGCGATGAAAATCAAAATACCAAGAAATGTAGGCAATGGGTAGACTGGGCATCTCCATTTACCAACATCGACAACAATCACTATGAAGTGGATCTTTTAGGGCATCACATGCGAAGAAGATGGCATCAAATGAAGGATACGAGCAACAATGACAATGGGGATAGCTGACAAAGTTGGATGTCATCAAATGGATGATAGTGGCTACCGAAATAAAATGCTCAATGGTTACGGTGAAGGCAGACGGGTCGTGAGAGTGCGAAAGTAAAATATTATAATATAATCACATTTGGTCAATGTTATGATGGAATTGTTCCCCTTTTATCCAACAGCGCCTAAATAAATATCATTAGCTTTGTTTCCTCTCATTGGAGCCTTGCAAGGATAAAAAATATGTTATAAAGTAAAAGGTAGACAAGGCTACGTGGCCAATGTCATGACAGGAGTTAAAAAAACTAATTATGCGTTATGGAAGGACTACGGCCACACGTAGGAGGGAAGCACTTATTTTGGGAAGCACAAAAAAATAAACGCATGAGAAGGGAAGCAAAAATAAAGGACATGTGAAACCATCAAGAAGAGAATTTGAAATAGGTTTTCGAAAGCGGAGAACAGGGGTTGGAAACTTTGGAAAATATGGTAGCACAATGACACTATTTTCTGAGGATTTTTCTTCCATCTCGTTGGATTTGCATTCTTCATCATGGATGCCAGTTTATAATAGGGTGTTTTGTATTTTTTTTATACTGAACTGTATTGAAAATATTATCATTGCAATATATTGAAAAAATAGTGAGTGTTATGCATGATTTTGGTTCACCTATGTATTTTCAATGTTTTGTAACTTTTTGCCTTAGGAGATTGCACCATATTAATTGTTGGATTGCGTAAGCACAGATCCCATTAATATTGGTTTTATTTGCAGGACACTAACGTTTGCAGGGTCTGGTGAAGTTTCAAGATTGCAGCATTTAAGTTTTATTGCATTTTATTTTATTTCATTTTCTAGCCTTGTTCTTTTTTGATTTTTTAATGATTCTCAAAATAATATATATATATATATATATATATATATATATATATATATATATATATATATAAAACATAAAAATAAAAAAGCAGAAGCTTAGTTTCATAAAATAAGCTTTAAAACTCAGTTTAAAGCAAATTTCGAATCGGTTTTAAGGAAGTTGTAAAATTATGTTTTTATTCAAAGTTCTGTATCTTAAGAGGAATTTACAATTTCCAGTTTTATTAGACTCCACCATTTGAAAGGGATTCAAATTTCCATATTTGGAGGAGGGTTTAACAAGCGATGAATTGATTTTCCTTCATGAAAATGATAATTTCATGAAAGGGGATGATTTGTTTGGCACTAGACAGACCATTACATTAAAACAATAAGTGACTTTCTTAATGAAAACTACCCTTTCATTGAAAGGGGGCACTTGATAGGACATGTTCAAGAAAACAACTAACTCTCTTTATGAAACCCAATTCATTAAATATAGTTAGTTATCAGGCATATGGAAGGCTATTAGAGCTACAAAGCTAATCATCCAAAATCATTCATTTTTCATGTAATGAAGTAACATAAAGGAATTCTGGCCTCATTTTCAGATTCACGTTTGGGAAGCAGGTTTCATCTCTTATTTCTTGTCTAAAGCAAAGGTTAATAAAGGATAGAACTGGTTAAAGCTTGCTAAATAAACAAAGATAAATCTGTCTAAAACTATCAAGATAAAAAATAATTGCAGTCTCACATCGTGGTCATATGAGGGCCAATCACATTTGTTTATGTTTCATGAATAATATTAGCATATTATATTAAGCAACCCCAAAGATAGGCCCCTTGTTAATAGTTGTTTTGCAGAGCACTAAGGTATTCCATGCACTCATTTAATAAGCATACATGCACACATTAAAGTAAAAGGAACCTTGGAGAAGTTTATACTTCTTTGCAAGAGAGGGTTTTATAACAAAATCCTAACTGTGAGTGTGGTTTTGCACTTGGGCAAAATTACCACTCAACAACTACTTAATTGTGTTTCTTGTATTAAAATAAACTATGGACCATAAAAACCTATTAATTCCTTAATAACTCTTTTTTAGGGGTCTTATTCATACCCCTAATATTCCACAATACCATTTTCATTATCATTTTTTATTTTTATTTGTGGCATTAGCCCCAGTTCTTATTATCATGTACAATTTTTATTTTCCCAAATTGATATCCCTCTAAGTTTCCTTTTCTTTATGTTCTTGCTTTGAGGGTCTTCCTCCCATTTTTCATTTCCAACCAATACTTTCATCTTCATTAGTATCTTCTATTTTTCCATGTTGTTCATTATGGGACTTATCTTCTAAAGGTTTATCTTGCCCTAAAGAATCTAAAGTGGAAGGAATAGCCTCATCAACACTTTCTTCTTTATGTTGCTCCAAAACGCTAAAAGTGCAAGGATGATTCTCTATAATAATTACTTTCTTGTGCTGCTCTAAAAACCCTAAATGGTGTACTAAAAACTCTAAAGTGCAAGGATGATCCTCAATAGTATTTACTTTCTTAAGCTACCCTATAAACCCTAAATTTCCATGGATATCCTCCACATTCATTTCTTTATATGCTACGCTTGAAACCCTAAAGTGCAATGGATAAGCTCCACACTACTTTCATTTTTAATTGCAAAAGGAGATTTTTATTCTACTTGAGGAAAACAAAGATGATTTACTTGGATTAATCTTGACCTCTTTCATCTACTATGCTTTAATTTTTTCCTCCCCATCTTCCTTTCCACCTTTAATTCCTTCTAAATTTGAACTAGTTCATTGTAGTTTCTCATCCCTCGTATTCTTGTTTGTTTCTTATAATGATTTATCAAAGTAAACCATAATGGCCTATGTCATTTGATGATCCAAAGAGGCTCTCTTGGCCATTTTTTGGAAGTGAAAAAATCTCGATATGATCCATATTCTAATGGTGGAGACTTTGGAACTTTGAATAGAGGTCCAAGGTTCAAATCTTGGGGGATGTAGGGTTGTACACCATGCTCCAGTAACCAAATATGATTGGATAATGATATATTAGGTAAATAACATCCTCCATGAGGGTCGTCTTATATTGCCTATGGCCTTGTGGATGTTAAAAACTACTTTACCCTTTCTATTATATGGTATCCTTGCTTCATATTGAAGTTTGTCTCATGCCCAAAAAAAATTGTTACTTTCTCCATTGTCTTCACTTTACAATCTTTCATCATGTGTCCAAATTCATAACATTTAGAACAAAGGAATGCAATGTTTTCTATTGGAAATTTGAGTAATTTTTGTTGTCATTGATGTCAAGAAGTTTGATGTCCAGTTTTGTTGTCATTGATGTCACAAGGTTGATTTTACAAAAGGTAAGGAAGTGGTTAAAGGAAAAAGGATATAATATTTATTTTAAATATTATATACCTAAAGAGGCCTAAAATATTGAAGACCCAAGGGAAGAGAAGTAGGTTTAAAAAGAAATAATAATATTTAATATTATAATATTTTGGGAAAAAAGAAGAGGTGAAGAAAAATGAGGTCCAAGGAATCATTAAAATAATATATCCTTGAAAATACCCATTGAGCAGATTATAAAGGTTTTTATTTAATTTATTTAAATTAAAATATTTTAACCTATGGTTAAAATTTTAATTTAAATAAACAAAAGGCGCCAAGGTTTAATTTTTAAATTCGAATTAGAAATTCAAAAATCGAATGTGCCAACATGTTGAAGTGCAAAGAAAAAAGTATAAAAAGCGGAAATTAATTTCATTTCAAAATTACCTATGCTATTCGAATGCCTAAGTTGAAATACAATTCATGAGCTGCATTGTTGAAAGAAGAAGAGGATTCGTATGTTTTTAATTGAGGGAGGCAAAAAAACATGTTGAAATTCGAGTGAAGCACCAAATCCATTGCCAAGGCACTGGATAGCCTATACGGTGGTCAAAGGCTTGTTAAGACGCTTGTGCAGGAGAGGTCGTGATTTTGAATCCCACACGATCCATTTTGCAAAGGAGGAATACGTGTTTGTCATTCATCAAATTTTTTTGGAGGCATTATAAGGAGTGTGTGGACTTAGGTTCACGTGTAGGCATATATCCCAGGAGGCAGCTTAGCCTTGGGCTAAGGTGCTATGGTGGCAATTGGTCACGGGTTCGAGTTTGGGCACAGCCAAGACGTGCGCAATAGTTTTTGATATGTGGGCCAAATATTATAAGGCAAGCACTTTTTATTTTTAATTAAATTTGCTAAAGTTTGTAAGGCGCAAGTATTATAGAGGCCACATGATAATTAAGTGCATAGGTGGAATGCATAGGGAGTCATAAGGTTAATTGAAAAATATTTTATTTTTGTTGATTAGAAAAATAAATAAAAGGATTGGAGTTATAAGGTGTTAACAAAGAAATTTATTTTTATGTTAAATGTTATTTTGAGAAGTTTGGAGTTTATAAGGTGTTAACAAAGGAATTTGATTTTTATGTTAAATGTTATTATGAGAAGTTTGGATTTTATAAGGTGTTAATAAAGGAACTTGATTTTTATGTATTGAATATTATTTTGAGAAGTTTAGAGATTATAAGGTGTACTTGAGACTTGATATTTTTGTATGGTGAAATAATTGTTGAGGAGAATATTTGTGTGGAAATTTTGAGATAGACTATTGCTATCTAACCTAGATTTGATAAGAGGGTTATGTTCCAAGTAAAACATGTTTTGAAGACATATCTCCATCAAAACAAAAAGGTATGGGCACATCATCTTTTGTTTGAAATATTGGAATGAATGTTGTGAAATACAAGGTGGGGTGAAAAGGATTGTTTGATAAGCATTGTTGGAAATATTGAGTGAATTAGTATATGCTTTATTGGTGAATGTTTAGAGAACATTTTAAATAGAGATTGAGGGCCATTTGAGTTAGGGTTTGAAACCCACTTTGTGCACCTTGTTTGAAAAAGTATGAAAACACTTGTTTAGGACTTGTGAACAAGTTGTGCTTCATTGATTGAATGAATGAGTAAAATTCTTGAGAATTGGTTTTGAGTGATATTGAAAGTAATTGTGCAAACTTTAGAAACCAGATTTGCGAAAGTGACAGACTTAATGATTGAGTAGAACATATTGCTTTTTTGATAGAGTACATCATTTTATATATGTTCCAGAGGTTAAATGAATTTTGATTAGAATATGTCTAAACTGCTCCAAGTTAAAGGAACTGCTTTGAATATTAGACAAAATAATTGATAAAATTGTGTGCAAGATTTGAGACTGATTGAGCATATCTTGTGAGTTGTTTTGAGCATGTGTTTGAGCATATTTGAGTAAGATTTTGTAAAATCTTAAGGACAAATTTGAGATTGATTGAGCATATATTATGAGCTATTTTGAGCATGTGTTTGAGCAGATTTGAGTAAGCTTTTGTTAAAGCTTAAGGACAAATTTGAGTAAGCTTTGTGAAATCTTGTAAGAAGATTTGGGCAAGTCTTAGTAAAGACTTAAGAGCAGATTTGAGGTAAGTCTTAGTGAAGACTTGAGAGAAGATTGAGGCAAGTCTTAGTGAAGACTTGAGAGCATATTTGAGACAAGTCTTAGTGAAGACTTAAGAACATAATTGAGGTAAGTCTTTGTGAAGACTTGAGAGCAAAGTTGATTGATTGATTTGTTCAAGCTTTGTGTTAAGGCTTGGGGTAAATCTAAACAGAGTTGATTTGTGATTGGATCAAGCTTTGTGTTAAGGCTTGAGGAAATATATGAGGACAGATTTTGGTATAGAATTGAGAGCAAATTTG
Source organism: Wollemia nobilis (assembly GCA_028583015.1). Lineage (NCBI taxonomy): Eukaryota > Viridiplantae > Streptophyta > Pinopsida > Araucariales > Araucariaceae > Wollemia > Wollemia nobilis. The sequence continues at coordinate 10,406,964 of JAQPPZ010004624.1, read as the reverse complement.
TGCTAGACCTAAGACAGAGTTAGAGAAAATTTATACTAGATCGAGGACAATGTTTGGTATAAATTTAAGATAGATTTGAGAGCAAGCTTTGGAGGTGGCAAATCAGAGGACAGTAGTCTCCAGTGGATAGAGATATATTAGCTAGGGTAGTGAGGATATAGGCCTTCTGAGTGAGGACAAAGGTCTTCTATGGAGAGATATCCACAAGTCAGTGTAGTGGGGGCAGTAGTATTTTAGAACATCACTAGCCATAGCAGAGGGTAAAGAGTTCTCCTGTGGATAGAGATCCACGAACCAAAGCAATGGGAAAGAGTTCTCTTATGTATAGAGTTCCACAAACTAGAGTAAGGGGAAAGAGTTCTCTTATGGATTGTGATCCAAAAAGCAGCTGGGAAGATAGAGTTCTTTTGTGGAGAGAGATCTACGAACCAGTTGAGGAGAAATAGTTCTCCTAGGTCAAGTTCCATGAACCAAAGAAAAGAGGAAAGAGTTCTCATTTGGAGAGAGATCCACAAATTAGAGCATTAGAGGATTGGTGTCTCCTTTGAACAGAGGTACATAAATATTGTAATAGGAAAGTGATTCCCAAGAGAATTTGTTGAGAAAATTTAGTAGAAATTTTTTTTTCGTGGAGTAGCCCACATTGGGTGAACCACGTTAAATTGGTATCTCTATTGTTTGATGATTTGTGCATTACTTTGGTTACTTCTATTGATATTGCCATTGATAATATTGGATAATATTGTTTGGGAAAGAAAAGTAAAATTTGGTCTTGTACTGTTCACCCCTCCTCTCAGTATAATCTTGTGTTCTTCATTTTCATAATCCACTTAATGATCCCATTCTCTTGATTCAAAATAATATTAATAGAATGTGGAAATTTTTTTGAATATCCTTGTATACAACATGCCTCCAATTCTTAGTAGTTGGTACCTCCTGGATGAACTCCCTTTAAGAGGATTGTCAATATTCTTCAAAACCTCCTTATTGATAAGTTGACATGGAAGTCCAAAAAGCGTAACTCGCTTTGGAAGGATTTTGATACTTTTTGTCTCCACAAAAAAATCTCACTCCATGGTTTTAGATATAATGCGTCTCTCCCCTAAACCATAGGCCACCACCCATTAATTTTTCCATAATTTCCAAACTAGAGAAGAGGAAAAATCCTTTTGGAAGAAAAGTCATGAGGTAATTTGAGTTCAATATTCATTGAGAAAACTTATTAACCCTTCACTTTTAATATTTATTATGTCATGCTCCATCATCTCACATTTGACCATCACTTCAAATGTAATATTTTCAACTTGGATAAGATTTGGCATAGATTTGATCTTCTTCTTATCCCTAATTAGGACATTCATACTTTCCAAACTAAACCGTAGGCCACCACCCATTAATTTTCTTATAATTTCCAAACTAGAGAAGAGGAAAAATCCTTTTAGAATAAAATTCATGAGGTAATTTGAGTTCAATATTCATTGAAAAAACTTATTAACCCTCCACTTTTAATATTTGTTATGTCATGATCCATCATCTCACCCTTGATCATCACTTCAAATGTAATATTTTCAACTTGGATAAGATTTGGTATAGATTCGATCTTCTTCTTATCACCAATTAGGACATTCATACTTTTAGCTAAGGCATCCTTAGTTCCAATTAGGACTTTAAAAAATGACTTTATTGCCTTTGCTACCTAGCTTTTCCTCGGAAGAATCCTTTATTTTTTAAAATTTTCCAAATATTTGGAACAAGAAAAGTTGAGGTATGTTCCTTGCACTCGCAATACTTTCTTTCTCAAACAAGGAAATGTGAGACTCACACTTGCTCTTGGCTACCTTAAAAAATTGAATTGTCACTTCTACCACACTATATATATCATAATAGAAATTAAGGACTTAAAAATGCATGAGGAAGTACCAAAAGATTTTAAGTGCTAAATATATGATAACATATGTCAAAATATAGGGAATCAACTTTCAAATCCTTTGAATATCTCTCAATGTCCATAAAATGCATGTTAAAATAAACTTGTGCTAATTTATAATTGTTTAAGAAAGATATTTTGTGATTAGAGGTATCATTTATGACCATTAAATGCCTTAAAACCTTGTTTGGAGACCTCTTTAACTTGTCCATGTCATAATAATTCTAGGTAAGTCCTCATTAGATTTCTTAAGCTAGAAAAAATTTAATATTAATTCTCATTAATATTAATCTCTATCTTCAATGTTATGAAACTCACATAAACCTAAGATTCTAGGTTACTTCATAGTAATGTCTTTTTTTTTTTAAAAGAACAAATAAAATGAGAAAAGATCTTTGATTGGCCTGTTTGATTTTGATAATCGTAAACAAGTTCCACCACAACTAAGGATCTTTAGGAAAAAACTTAAATTGCTATAAAAGGAAAAACCCTTGTGAATTTTATGATTCAGCAATGAAAGATGGTGTTAGGATTGTGGATCATCTCAAGGTACTCAAGGACATTGTCTTTAGTTATATGTAATATTCATATTATTAGCATATTATCATAAGATAAATTAAATATCAAAGATGGTGTTAGTATTGTGGATCATCTCAATGTACTTAAGGACATTGTCCTTGATGATCTGTAATATTTATACTATTAACATATTATCATAAGACAAATTAAATATTAAATTGTAACTCCCTTAAGTTCATAATCACTAGTTAAACTAAATTATCAATGACACATTAGATACAAGGTTCTAGTAATATAAATGTATAACAATGCGCAAACATACATCCAATTTTTTTCTAATTTTTTAAATATTATGATTTGAGTTTTATTTAAAAAGGATTTTCTTAGTCTTTTAAAACTAAGAAACATTTTGTAAAGTCTTTAAAACTAAGAAACATTTTGTAAAATTAAATATAACTTAGCTTAGTACCTTTTTCATATAAATTGTTTTAGAAAATCAATATAACATTAAAAAAAACTAAAAATTGAGTTTTCTTCATCCCAACTTAGAAATGTATTAGTAAATTGTTTTATGAACATCATTATTAGCTCTCAGCTCTCAATTGTAAAGATGAGCTCAAAAACAATTCAAAAAATCATTAACTATTAGCTTTAATGTCAATAATTTCAAGCTGAAAGTTTACAGGTTCAAACCCCACTCAATATGAGGGGACAAGGACCCATCATAAAAACCTGTGTAAACTCACTGAAAAATGTCAATAATTTCACTCTTTGCCTCTTCCTTCAATGTGATGTTTTTAATGTTCTTAATGACTACAATATATATATATATATATATAAAGTGTAGACCATTTTGGATGACTCTTGGGAACGACACAAACTTAAAGCTTGAGACGTGGTTGGAATTGAAATATTTTTTTTATGAAATTGTAGAAATAAGAAAATGTTTAAAAAAAATATCATGAGTTTGAAAGGAAAGATGTTGTGTCTCCTCTCCTCTAAATTTAGAGATTTTAATACAAGCTTAAAAGGTGCACATGGAACTAGAGCACCTTTGTCATTTGTTGGAATTCTAGGGTGATGTCCCATATAAAATAGAAACCTCGAGGAGATCCTCATGATGGCTATCCTCTCGTCTGAGTTTACAGATCTTAATACAGGCTTAAAAGGTGCACATGGAGTTGGAGCACCTTTGTCATTTGTTGGAATCCTAGGGTGATGTCTTATGTAACATAGAAACCCTAAGGAGATCCTGATGATGGGTATTTGACTGTTGTATTAGTTTTGATAGTTGCTTGAACCTAGCTTAATGTTTTCTTGTTTTTCAGATTTAGAAATGTTTTATCTCATATATGAATTTACAGATTTTAATACAATTTTAAAAGGTGCACATGGAATTAAAATACCTTTGTCATTTGTTGGAATTTTGGTATGATGTCCCATGTAATATGGAAACCTCAAGGATATTCTCATGATGATGGCTCGTTTAACTCTAGCATTATTTCTGACAATTGCTCAAGCCTAGCTCAATGATATCTCCTTTTTAAGATTTAAGATTTCTTCCTTAACCCAAAAATGACTTATAAATGAACATATTGGTGGTAAGTCTAGCTCAAAGTGTTCTTGTTTTTAAGATTAAAAATTTCTTCCTTAACCCAGAAAATGACTTATAAATGAACATAATGGACATAATCCCTCTAGCTATCTTTTTTGTATTGTGCTTCACAGTTTTAATCAAATGAAATTATTCAATTAAAAAATAAACCATTTTTAATTTATCCAATGTGAGAATATGGTAAACTTATTTGAAAAGTAATGACAACAAGGTGTGTGAATTATTATTTAAAATACAAAATTGCTATTTAACCACTCTCGTGTGTCATGTGGCATACTCCAATGCGTTTCTATGGGGCACCACATACAACACTACAAACTACACAAATTGAGATGCTAACAACTACCTCTTTTTATGGGACACAAAATATAGCTTATAGTTCCATTTCTGAAGATGGCCTTAAAATTGGAGATGCAAATGGACCCAATAACAAATATTATAATACATTTTTCAAGTAGTAAATGTATTAGTGCGATGCATTTTTATTGTTGTGTTTTAAATTATTTTTGTTGGCAAATATTTTTAGCACCTCAATGAATCATTTGTTCCATATTTATTGCTCCCTTGTAGGTTACATAGAAAATAAATTATTTTTTCTTGATAGGTTCTTGCTTTCCTAGAGGCTACAACTTTCTTTTTTAAAATCTTATCCACGCTGATACTAGTAGTCGTTTTTGGTATTAGATCATTAATATTTTTGGAGACAATATTCCCTATTTTTTACCTTAAGATAATCCCCCATCCCAAGCACTTGTCATAACTTGAGTTGACAGGAGAAAAGAACTAGGACATGGCATACGCTCAAACCAGTGAACTAATATTTCCTCCCAATATAGAGAGATGAATGCTCACAATAACACAAAATGAATTTTGTATAATGGAAAAGGATACAATATAATCTTAAGAAAATGATGACAAGAAATATCATCCCCACAACAATACCTCTAGATTATGTTCAAACATATTCATCAAGTTTTCTAAGGATGACATATTTAGGCAAGGATTTGAGATCTCAAAAAAGTAGCAAGCCTTTAAGGCTACCCATGACAAAAAATATGGATAAAACTAAACAAAGATCTCATAGAAAGTAGCAACTCCTTTCCTGTGGATCCATAGAAAGTAGTGCCTAGTGCTCATGGATCCTCGGAGTTGCTATCAAAAAATCAATTAGCTTACCTAGCCAACCCACCTCTCTGATCTAAAATTAAGTAAATGGTAAACCCCTCGTACCTCCTATCAAATCAATTTAATCTAGGAAGAAAGAGAAAATATAAGGGCTCGAGTTCATCTCAAGTAATATTCTTCCTTATTCAAACCAATCATTCCTACTTCATGTATGAATCACTTCAACATATGTCTATCTATTCCCACTAATTATGGGAAAGAAGAATTTGCTCTTTGCTCCTCCCCCTTTATCCATGCCCAAATACGAGGGATTAATATGGCGAAGGGGAAAACAAATGTATTGAATAAGAAATAGCTTCAACCCCTTATCAGTACTAATTAAATAAGTCAAACGAGGAGTGATTGGAGAAGCAATTAAAAATCCTCCCTAGTAATCCGAGACAATGGTTCTTCTTTCTTCCATGCATACCCCACTGATCCATAGAGGACCTGCAACGCCCACACCCCAAACACATCTGATACCACATATATGAAAATCAAATAGGAGTGTTCAACAAGCAGCATCTCCAGACCCTAATACTACATGGATACCACATATCCAACCAAAGAGAGAAGCCTTCAACAAGTAGGTAAATGAAAGGCTTACTGAATTGAATACATGTTGAAATGGACACTTTCTATTACAAGATAAGTATTGAAAGTGAGTGAGTGAAGTTCTTCCACTTATAGATAGAGAGCATTCTTTTTTCCAAGTTCCTTCAGGTCAAAAATGCTTAGAAAAGGCAGTTTGCTCCTCAAAATCAAATGATATAGAAACTACACACCCATATATGATAATAATAAGAAGAAGATAGACTGTCCAAACAACTCCATCATTCAAAGCAATTTGGGTCATCCACCCTTTACCCTAGCAACTTGAGCTCAACAACCATTTCACCTCTGGCCAGCAGGCATGCGAAGCCTTTCCTAAATAGAACAAATAGATTTGGGAAGTACTTTTAGCTGTAATATATCCAATCCATATCTATACCCCGTAGAAAGAGAGTATCGATCGTAGAGAGAGTGTACGAAACCCCATCCTTAAAATGAAAAGGTCAATCGCTATTGATTTACTTCTTCTTCAAATTTTTTAGTCAAATGCACTCAACATACTCATACATGGTTCTTCTTTAATGATGATGACATTATCTTGTTTCTCTTGGGCTTGGGTGGGAAAGCTTGATTGGTGGATGACAGTACCCAACCAAGCACTTCTTTCTATAGTTATACTATGTACCTGTAGCACCCTAAAATTGGCGCAGTCAAATTACAATAATTACATTCACCTTAGTAAATAATTTAAAAATCAAATTTAACCTCCCAAACTGCCCGTTAACCGTCGGGTATTCCGTTTTCCCATTTTTCATGCCAATTTTAGAGGTTTTTTTGACTATTTGACGATATCGTCGTCGATCAGACGATATCGCCCCAAATTTGATGATTTCATCTGGACTAGGATGTCCAGACGATCTTGTCGCAAAACTGAATTTGCATAGTTGGAATCTGTTCCAACGGGTCTCCAATCCGGGCAGAAGTGTGTCTGCGTCGTTGGGACCCTCCCCCGTTGGAGATCTCCCAAATTGGGAAGATCTCCAACCTCCCAACAACTTTCCCTAAGCCTATTTAACTCTAAGACTTTTCCCTCCCCCAACCCCTGGCTGAATTTTTATGCAAATCGACTCCCTATGTGCTAGAACTTCTCAAATTTGCTCTTTGCACTATTCCTATAGTAATTTTATTGCAGGTATATCACTGGTTTTCAGTCGGAGCCAGCACCTATCGCAGCCGATGAACCTGTCAAGATCGGAGGCGATCCTATCAAATTAAGGACGATCTCGTATCGATGCGAGACGATCTCGATTGCGGCATACATCGATGCAATCGATGCCTGAAGTTTGCTCTTCTCTCTTTTCTCTCTCGTCATTTTATGCTATAAATCGGATCATTTATTTAGTTTTTATTCTACTTTGCATCCGGAGTTCACCCATCTAGTTTAGATTGCACATTAAATTCATGATTTGCCATCATAATGCAGTGATCTGTTTTACTTTCTATTTTAAATTATTGCTTACTATTCACCTTGTTCTTTAGCATATTTTGCCTCTATTTTGTATAGTAGAATTGCTTGTATTTTGCATCTGTTCTCTGTTTTGCAGGTTTCTGACGAATTCGTTTGACGAATTCGTCAGATCTGAGACGATTCTGTCTGTCTCAGACGATCCTGTCAGATTCCAGACGATTCTGACAGATTGCAGGTGATTTTGTCGAATCCCAGACGATCCAGACTACTTCAAGCATCAAAAACTTCATCAGACATCCCGGATCAGGTAATCTCCATTAGCCTCCTGCAAATTCTTTGTTTTTCTACTTTCAGTCTGTTTACTGTATTCATTTAAATTGCATTTTCATGTAGTTTAAGTTAGAATCATTCGGCCAAACCTAGGATGAATGTTTAAGGATAAAACGAACCCATTAAAACACATTCCCAAAACCTAGGCGTGGAAACTGCGGCCAAATGTTTCCTGGTGAACCCACCATCTATCGACAAATCACCAAAATGCACCTCCCTTGAGAGGCGGGACCTTTGCAAAGTCCTCTCGTCCGAGGTACCGCATCATCCTTTTCCCATCCTCCTTCCGGGCGCGGATCCAATAGCCTGAAGGTAGGGATGCGAAAAATTTGGAGCGATACATTTTGGTGAACCCGACGTGAATGCATCATAACCTTTTGAAAACAAAAACAAAAAAATATATATGTGTACAAAAAAAATATAACAAAATCATCATTTCAAGTTTGTATGTTTTTAGATTCAATTCTAAATAGTAGATGCTAAATATTACTTTTAGAAGTACTAAAGAAACCATGAGTTTTTACTCAAATCAATATGAGCCCATTAGTAATGTTGGAAGAATTCAGCCAAATACATTTGTTGATTATGACCGACCTCATCCCTATTCAACACCACCTCCATCACACTCTTCTTATTTTTCATCTATAACCCAACAAAACAATCCCTTTGCCAATCCTCTTCATAATGATATTATCTATTCTCCCATATATCCATATTATGTCTATCAATCCACATATAATCCTCCGCCACCTTTTCAAAACTCTTCTTTCAATACAACACATCCATTTCAACAAGAAAATACTTATTCTTCCAATTCTACCGTGCACTCACCTCCTACATCGCAATCTTCCTGTCATCATTCTACCCATAATAAAGAAAGTAGAGGTGAGAAACTATTAGGTCCTTTTATGAAAAAATTCCTAAGGCATTTATCAAAAACCTCTCAAAAACCTTCATCACGTAAATTTACTAAGCTCAATCAACCAATGGATATAATTCTCAAGTATTTACTTGACACAAATATTATTGAACTTCCTTCCATAAGAAAACCTGATACCACATCAGATTGGTTTAAACCTGAGCTATATTGGGAATATCATAGAGTAGATGGACATATGACACAAAATTGTAAATATTTAAGATGTGCAATTCAAGATTTGATTGATAAGGATCTTTTTAATATAAAGGAATTACAATCTACAACCGATTATAAATCTCCAGTAAACTATCAAACTCCTACACAACAAATACCAATAATCAATCAAGACATGGGGATCTCCCAAGAACCCCTACTCAATTATCAACAACAAGAAACCAATCAAATATTGCATGTTAATGTGTCCCATCATGATGATATTATTAAAATTGTAACAAAAACTACAAATGAGCAACCTCAAGTTCAATCAACTCAATTCGATATTCAAGATATGGATTCCTCATTTGACCAACCTTCAAAACTATCTTTGGCTATAGAGAATGATCCAAAATGGAATGTAAGCATAGAAAGCTCATCTTTAGAATCAAAATATCAATCTGAAATCCACTTTGATAACCAACAACAAGTGATTAATCCTCAAGCAAAGATATCCCTTTTAGAAGTATTACAAATTGCTCATAAGGAAAATTTGTTCAAAATACCTAGCCAACAATTTGTTCCTCATCATATTTTCTCTAAGAACATAATTAATGGTATAAACCCTCTTGAGGTTAACCATATTTCATTCTATGATGAGGATATTCCTTCCTCTACTCCACAAGAAGACTCCTATCTTTACATTATCGAATCTAGTAAAGCAACACCTGTTAAAACTATCATGCTAGACAATGGCTCCTCTCTTAATTTATGCACTTATCAATTATTCCAAAAGCTCAAAACAAAGGAAGAAGATCTTAATGAATCAAATGTTCTTATAAAATCTTTTAACAATGAAATTCAAGATCGTCAAGGTACTATAGTTCTTCCCCTTAATATTGGATCCAAGATCCTGGATACTTTATTCTATGTAGGATATTGTCCTTCACCTTACAAACTACTTCTCCAAAGTCCTTGGATTCATACGATGAGGGTTGTCCCTTCCACTCTTCATCAATGTTTGAAGTTTGAAATTGCAAATAAAATTGTTACCATACATGGTGACCCAACACCATTTGAAGAATATTTAACGGTTGAAACATCAAGTTCTATACATTCTCTATTATCACAATTATCTTCTATCCATCACTTTTCTTCATCCATATATGATCATCCTTGTTTATCAAATAACATCCATGCATGTCTTTCACATATACTTTCTCCATCTTATCAAAACTTGGAATATAATAATAAGAATGAAGAACTTTCTTATATTTATGACATTTTATTTTGTAATATGATCAATTTTACACATATAAAAGTCAAATCTTTTGCTACATTATTTTACAATATAACAAAGCTTTTGTTATCACTATCTTTTACTCATCACCTTTTGTTCTTACCTTCAACACAACCAGATTATCCTTCAAAACCTCCTTTGATTTTGAAGCAACCTTAGACATGCTATAATCAAATAACCTTGTATAGTGTATATAGATCATCTTGTATATACCATCAATTTCAATTCATAAATTAAAATCAAAATACAAAAAAAATCAAAATCCTCAAAATCAAAAAAATACTAATGCAACTAAGGACCTCAAAGGTAAATTTGAGCCCAACTGGCTCGGACCATACATCATTACTGCTAAATTTGAATCAGGAGCATATAAATTATCTACCTTAGATGGTAAAGAACTTAAAGAACCCATGAATATTTTGTATCTTAAATGTTACTATGCATAAACTTGGTCTTTTCATCCATGTATATATTTGTTCAAAATTACTATCTTGTATTTCTTTCAATTTATTCAAAAACACCAAAAACATTCATAAAATCTTCAAAAATCTTCAAAACTATTTATTGCATTTATTTAAAGCACTTGTAAAGTTCCTTTTGCTCAAAACAAAAATCAACATAAAAATCCAAAAACAACTATATGCTTGACTCTTTCGAAACCAAAACAATATACAGAAGAAAGAGAGAGTCAACATTCTCAAAACTTTCTCAAAATCATTATTTTCTTACAATTATTGCAATTATATGTTTCAACTTATTTTGGATAAAATTAGCATTTATTTAGCATCCCTCACTCGCACAATCACAACAATAAATATCTTGATTTTATCTGGCATGATTACTAATCTCTCTTATATCAAAGTTCACAAAATTCAATTAAAGAAAGTTTGAGCATAGAGAATTGATCTTGTTATTTACTTAAACCAAGCACATCCTTTCACAATAAAATGATTATATTTGTAATTTCCATGTTTTGCTACATAGTAGAACCGATTTCTTGAGTGAAAAGTTTCCCCGCTATCCTATCATGCACACGGTCTAGAATCTTTGAGAATTGACAAAAGGACAAGCTCACCCCTACCCAGAATAAAAATCCCTTGCTCTACAGCTAATCCGAGCAAGTATCCCTAGAAAAAGAAAAGAAAAATTCAAGAAAAAAAAAGAGAAAAGAAAAATGTTATTTCAGCAATGTTCCAAGCATTATCAAGCAAAAGAAATACAAAAAGAAAAATAAGCAAAGTTCAAAAGAAAGCAAGAAAGCAATAAAATACCTTTCCCTACCCTTTGAAAAGAAAAGAAGGGTTGATGAGCTTGAATCCCTGGAATTCTCAATTATTCGAAAACTATGAGGTAAGCCCCATAACAGGTGGTTTGTGCCCAAACTGCTTGGCCTTGGGTAACTCCTAGCGTGGCGATATGTCTGTCACATTAGCGACCTTCTTTTGTACAGACCTATGTCTGCTTATGGATTAGCTAGCTCTTGATAATCCGATCTACATAGTAGCCTAGTATGGTTATATGCATCTACATCATGGTTAATGAACACTTATTTGGTTTCTTCAAATCACTTGTATCATAGTATCTTGCTCAAATCTAGTAAATGAACAATGCAATTGCACACACATTTGTATTTGAGAGATTTTGTCTATCATTATGATAAATCAATATGGGAAATGAATTCACATATGCACATGGGATTCCTTATAAATCTAACTTTTTATCTTCAAAATACTTTGAAATTTATTTTTGCAACTTGTTTGGAATAAATCAAATACAGTTGTTTTCCACAAAGACAACTATATAATAGCAAAAATCAAAAATTCCTTTCAAAACATATCATATATATCGTGTTGACTTTCGCAACGATGGTATAGTTTCAAAACCAAAATTGGAATTTTATGCCTAGCGCAAGTCCTCATTATCATATTTTATGTTCATCAAAAATCAATCATGCAATAAAACTATCCCTTTTTGGATTTTCGCGATGATGGTATAAGTCTATACCTACATATTCTATGCCTAGCGCAAACCATTGTAACATTTTTTTTCCCAATTTATCAAAAATCATACAAAACATATGACTTCATTTTACACAAATTATGCTTTTTCGAAAGCAAATACATTTTCACTATGTTATGTCATTATGTCAACTTTATACTTTGCAATGATGGTATAGTTCTTAAGGAATTATTCACAAATTTTATCACACTTAGGAATTTATGCCTAGCAAAAATCATTTTAAAAATATTTCATGCATAATCTTTTTCATGAAAGTCTGAAAACAAACCAACCATCATCATCATCATCATCATTTGCACTATTGCACCAAAGTCTTAAGACAGTCTCTTAAGCACTCTTTTACTTTTCGCAATATTTCTATACTGGGATTAGCTTGACGACCGAGTGAGCGGCGACTCCATGAAATGGTCTATAATAGCGACAATGTCCTTTGAAATTATTGTTAAAAGTCTCCTTTTATTTTTATCAAATTATTGCATCACAAACAACCACTTTGTCACATCAGATTATTTCATTTGTAATTTTATAGCATGACATTCAAATTATAATATTTCCAACGACATAATTTCATGAATCATCAATCCAATTATCAAATCAATCAATCAAACATAAAAGCATCATAAACATACACATAACACAAGTCATATGATCAAAAACATATCATATATCAAACATAATTTCATTCAAAAATAATTCAAATTAATTTTGCTTTTCGCGTTTTTACCTCAAACGTTCGATTTGGGTAAAAACACGGAGGGGGCACCATAGTAAGCTGTCGTACGATTCGAGCAAGAATCGTCGCCTAAAAATGGGAATAATTTTTTGCTTTCTCGTAGATCGAGAAGAACTCATCTTTAACGCATTTTCTTCGAAAAATTCGCTAAAGAGGGGGCAAAATGTAGCACCCTAAAATTGGCGCAGTCAAATTACAATAATTACATTCACCTTAGTAAATAATTTAAAAATCAAATTTAACCTCCCAAACCGCCCGTTAACCGTCGGGTATTCCGTTTCCCCCTTTTTCACGCCAATTTTAGAGGTTTTTTTGACCGTTTGACGATATCATTGTCGATCAGACGATATCGCCCCAGATTTGACGATTTCGTCTAGACTAGGACGTCCAGATGATCTTATCGAAAAACTGAATTTGCATAGTTGGAATCTGTTCCAACGGGTCTCCAATCCGGGCAGAAGCGTGTCTGCGCCGTTGGGACCCTCCCCCGTTGGAGATCTCCCAAATTGGGAAGATCTCCAACCTCCTAACAACTTTCCCTAAGCCTATTTAACTCTAAGACTTTTCCCTCCCCAACCCCTGGCTAAATTTTTATGCAAATCGACTCCCTATGTGCTAGAACTTCTCAAATTTGCTCTTTGCACTATTCCTATAGTAATTTTATTGCAGGTATTGTAGATTAAAAATACACGCCAAACAAAAATAAATAAAATCACAATGACAGAGTACATAATAGTTACACAAAACGATTTCTATTAATCGATGGAGTTTAAAAACTCCTTTTTGGATACAACTGGGCCTGTAACCCTTTATTTGTGATACACAGTTACAAGTTATGCTAGGGTTCTCCGAAACCCTAGCTGGCATAAATGGTGGCGCTTTCGAAGAATGTATCTTCAATCCCAACCGAGTGAGTGGGCTTTGTTGTATCCCTTGCTTGGACCACTCCCGACTTAATCATTGCCATCAATAAAGCTCGGATCTGCTGTCAAAAACCTGCACACATTAACACTATCAAGGAGTTAGAAATTAATAAGAGGGCTCCACTGTGTGAACCCTCGAAAACAATCTAAAACCCTAGAAAATGAAGTGCAGGAATTCAATAACAGATCAAATAAAAGAAAAGAAGTTACTTTCTTAAAACTAATTTATACCTATTCTCTGTTAACGCAGCTAGACCAGGCGACACTTGAAAGTAATGTTGTTGTCAGAATAGGCTGCGGAAGGCGCCCTGGTGCACTCGCTGAACGCCAGCGTGCTTCTGGATTAAGGTTTCAGACGTCGGTCTGAGTCTGTGTCTATAGGTAAACGCCCGTGGGAACTTGGTGAAGGGGTAAACGCCCGCAGGTACTTGCGACAGGAATGGGAGATTCTGCAAAATGCTGCAGAAGGAATGGCGACGAAAGCAGCGACGAAAGCGACGATGGATGCGACGAAAGGGTAGTGGAAGCGGGGAGATAACGGTAGAAGAATTAGAATCAGAGATAGAAGTAGCAAAAGACATAGCGTTTGAGCCATCAAAGTGACTTAATTTATAATCCACCCTTAGGGCACACTTTAGGGTTTTAACGACACTTTAAACGTGTGGCTAAGATTAAAGTGAATCCAAGGGTAGAGAATAAATCATGGTTGTGAAACGGATTAAGATGGATGGACGGATGAGATTAAATGAAGGATGGACGGCTCAGATTAAATCACTTAAACTATTATTTAAATATATATATATTAAAATATTAAAATATATATATAAATATTAATTTAAATAAATTTGGGGATGAAAAATGGCGGGAAAGGTGAAATTGGGCCAAATAATGGCGGGAAAGTGTGGATTTGGGCCAAATAATGGCAGGAAGGTGGATTACCGACATGTGGCTGACAAGAAGGTATAGATGACTTGTAAGTGGCTGGATTTTGGTGTCTACAGATGCCCCTTTTTGAGCTGCTTTGTGTGAAGACACAATGTAGCACAAAAACTTAGGACACCTGAAAAGCTGGATCAGATGCAACTCTCTCTCAAGACTAAAGCACAACTTTGAAGACCAAAGAATAAAAGAATGTTTAAAATTTATCAGCTTACCCCCTCAATTGGCGAGCGAGAATGGTTCTCACAAGCCAATTGGAAGAAATTCAAAATAAAATGAACTGTTTTTGCCCCAACGGTGAAAAAGGGGTTGGTGTATGAACCATCTGTTTATGTCCCAACAAAAAATGGGTTGGTGTACAAACCAGAAAAGAATATGATTGAAGACGATATGAGTGATGTGAAAGGTGAACCGTTTTCTGCCCCAACGGTTAAAAAGGGATTTTTGCCAAATTTTGAATTCCATGATCATGTAAGATGAATTCTACTATTAGGAAAGTTAAAAATTGATAACGGATGCCCCAACTCCCGTGGGTGAATCCATACTTGTTGATGAAATTGCCTTGTTGGCGCCATTGATATGCAGAGATGCAATATGAAAGAGTCCAGAACTTCAGAGATGCTCCTAGTGACTGTATGGATAATTCCTCGGGTCGAAACCAATCAACCTAGGTAGCCTTAATCTCTAGCAAGACTCAAAATAATGATGATATTGAAGATTGTCCACGTTTAAGGCCCCATGAACTAGGCCATCAATGACAACTATTGAGCAAATTAATCTTGGTATGAGGTCACTTGAAAAGTAGGATACCCAAAATTGATTTTCAATTTTCAAACAGTGAAATAATTGATGATGATGAATGGTAAGTGTCCTTATGGTGGTTTAATCCTCTTACCGAATTGCATGGATGCAAATCGTTGCAATCGCTAAGGTGATAGAATATACCACTAGATACGAGGTTTACTTTGATTTAATTTGGCAAAAATATGCATGATGAAAGGAGAATGAATGAAATTGACGATAGATCAGAATAATTGATGAATGTTGTTAATTTTGTGAAGGTTTTGAATGTTTTTAACCCAATTTGTAAAACAATGATGAATAATGCGCTTTTTGAGCGAAATGACAAAATTTGTTTCCAAAACTGTTGTAACCTTCACAAAATGTTTTATTATGATAAGAAGAATGGATGGATGCAATTTGATGAAATTTGGAGGAGGTAAGCTTCAATTTTGTAAGTTTTGTTCTTTTATTCAATACTGACACCAAACGTCGGTATGCATTTGGAGGTGGCAGAAACGCCCGTCGGTGTTTGAATGCATCATGAAACGCCCCACTGCGTCTGAATGCGCCATGAAACGCCCCACTACGTTTTAGGGTGCCAAAACTAGCTATTTAAATAGTTTCAATGAGAATTTCGCTCATTTGTGCATTCAAGCTTGAGAGAAGTGCGTCTGAGGGAGTGGAATGAAGTGAAGTGAAAGGTTGTGTGGGAGAGTGAAGCACGCGGGAGCTATGGCGGAGATGGGACCAGACGCGCCAGTGTAGCCAGCTGAGGTATTTGTTTATTTAAGCAAGTACTTTTATTTGTTTTTTTTTTTGGAAAAAATTTGTAACCAATTTTTGTTTTGTTGTTTTGCAGCTTAGGGTTTTAGAGGCACGACACCGATTCTCCCCTATCATTCCGGGGATGAGGAGGTCCTTGTCCCAGGAAGACTGGGAGACACTGGAAGCAGTAGGGCTAGCGGAGGTAGCCCGGTTGGAGGTAGTTCGGGCGGATGAGGGGTACCTCTCGGCTTTGGCCGAGAGGTGGGATCCAGATCGGGGGACGTTCCAGCTCCCGACTAGAGAGATGATGGTGACGCTTGAGGATGTATATCGCATCCTCAAGGTGCCCGTGGAGGGGGTGCGGGTGGAGGTTGGACGAGATAGGGCCACGGAGATGGCCAAGTTGTTTGGGGATGACTGGATGGAGATCCGGACGGAGAGCGGGGGGATTCCTTACTTGGCCATGTATACGACCAAGGATTTGGTAGCGATGGAGGCTCTGATGATGTTCGTATTGGCCAACATTGTGGCCCCGAACAGCACCGGGTGCAGGTTTCCATGGAACCTAATGGGTGTAGTGAGCGAGATGCTCACTAATAGGGTAGTGTATGCCTGGGTGCCCATTTTATTGGTGCAGGTGTACCGGGAGTTGTATGAGGTTCGAAGGCGGGGCCGAAAGGGCCTAGGCTGCAGTTTGGTTCTCCAATGTTGGGGCTAGGAGCACTTCAGAGTGGCTCGACCGGAGGGGTTGCCATGTGCTTACTGGGACATGAGCTAGGCTTATGGTAGGAGATGGCTAGTGGTGGAGGAGAGACAAGCGAGCCGCCCCGTGAGATCGGGGCAATGGTATAGGAGTTTATGGGCGGACTTGACAGATGCCCAAGTCATTTGGAGGCCCTAGCGGGAGGCACGGTGGATCGGTGATGGAGAGCATCTGAGATGGGTGCAACAGGCTAGATGGGTAGTGGGTCGAGGCCACAGCAAGGCGGAGTACATACAGATGTCTCGAGTGCTCCGCCAGGTCGAATTGAGACGGGATGTCCCCAGATGAGCCGGTGCGCTATCGGAGAGCACTGGATCGGAGGGGGATTTGCCGTGTGCCGAGCCATGGAGGGAGGCGACAGAGGACGATGAGGACATGGAGATCCTCGACATGGACGACGTTGGGGTAACAGCTGAGTATGCAGCATGGATGGCCGCAGAGCCGAGGTGGGAGCCACCATTAGTGGTTGTTGGAGCTGGAGAGGACGAGGGAACCGTAAAGGTTCCCAAGCGCAGGGAGGGTCCCCGCCTTCGAGCTGACAGTCGAAGGCGAAAGGGGAAGATGGTGCGGCAGGCACCGGGGAGCGGAGATGACGAGGAGGATGATGGCGAGGGCCTAGGAGAGGCCGCTGGAGAGACTAGAGAGGTACCCCCTAGCGGGCACGAGGATGATCTGGCGTAGCTATAGCAGCAGATAGCAGAGCGTGATGCTATGCTAGCGGTCTGGGATGAGAGGATAGCTCGGCTGGAGCAACAAGTTGTAGAGTGGGATGCCCGATAGGCTGTTCGGGAGGGGAGGATGGCCCGGATGCGAGGCGGACTTGGATGGAGCGACTAGGGTGCCCCAGGATGACGAGGGTGACGAGACTCCGAGGCGAGCTAGCGAAGCGAGAGCGACGACACGGGATAGACATATCTAGACTTAGATCTAGGACTCGTTATATTGAGGCTCTGGAGGACACATTGTTTAGGCATCACATTGTGTTGCCTGATCCTCCATCCTCCTCTGTCTCTATGCATAGTGAGTCTAGGCACACCACTAGGTCTAGGGCTCCTACTAGGTCACAGGGGTCCTCTTTTGATGGTTAGCTTAGTGCTTAGATGCACTCTTTATGAGCCTTGGTGCTCTATTGTATTTTGTAGCCTGTTGGCATTCATTGTACAGTTTGACTTTTATACACATATATACATGGCTTTTATTTTTAGTGTTTTACTTTCTTTTGTGTGAATGCCTATGTTTTTGTGATGCATGTTTTTATATGTTTTAATGTTTTTGATGCATATGTGATGGAATGGAATGCAAAGTTATAGATGATTAATGCGAGACTAAGTAAATGAAATATGCACTAAGAAGCACTCATACTTTTAGATAGTTATATTTAGCCAACTGTTATCATAATTGTTTAATCGGGGCACTCGAACTTGGTGGCTTGTGAATGGATGACGTATGGAATGACATGAATATGGAAGAAGATATGGAGGTTGATATGGAATAAAATATGGAGGAAGAGCTGTTTTACAAAGACTCAAACATGCTAGTGGTATCAAACAAACTTACTAATACTGCCTAATTCAACTAGGACCAAATGTGTGTGCATGTGAGTTCATTAACCAAATCCGAAGCATGGTAGTGACTCTAGGCAATCAAAAACTCGTGTGTGTGCAAGTGTGTTCATTAACCTCATCTTGCATAAATTAAGTAACCTTGTTATGGATAAGACCCCGAAGATAGTTTGCCCGTATGAGCATTCAGAGGTCTCTCTTTGAGGAGAGACATGTCGCCACGCAATGAGTATACTCCATTGCCAATCAAGCGTCTATAGCCCCGATGAAGGTTAACTCCATAGTCCATGTTGTTTTTGACCTTTGTAAGCCTTGGGGATGACTACCTATCCAGTCCGATTGGACAAGTAGTACGATCCTTACAACTTATTTGGGATCAGTGGTGTGTGAAAAATGTTCATTTCCTTAGAGCTTTGGGGAATCGGATTCTCAACCGAAGTATGATGAGAATTTTACCCTATCCTTACTACTCTGTTTATATTTATATTTTGTTATTTGCTTATGATAGTGGTAAGAACCACTATTTTATGGACTATGTTTGCATGATAGGACAAACGAGGATTACCCTTTTCACTTCGAGGCACAACCCAAGGATGGTGTTATCTCTCTTTTACACAAGATGTTTTTAAGATGTGAAAATGTGATAGGTTCAAGACTGCTTTTGAAATCATTTCCCAATACTCAAGATTTTATTTAGTGTAATTTGTGATATGGCCCTAGAGAATTTTGACATGCATTTCAAAGTTTGCTTAAAACACTAGGAATGGCTGAGTGACTGAAAACATTTTGGCAATGTAAATATGTGCAAATGGAAAATGGGTGTACGAATGACAATTCGGTTTGATGGATTTTATGAAGGTGCCCTTGATTAAGGCAACATGACTTTTGCTTGACCAAATTTTATATCCAAAAGATAGAATGGTCTCTAACATGATATGCAACTATGGCTGAAAATGAGATGTTATGGTTTTCGATGAGATGTATGCACATGAAATGCAATGTTTTTGAATGAGATGTATGCAACTAACAATGAAATGCAAATTATTTTTATTTTATTTGTTTTTTTTTTTTTTTTTTTTTTTACAAGCCATGTATATATGTACATATAAAATTCAAACTATGTGTAAAATGCCCTCAGGTGTATAATATTAAGTGGTTCGGGTTCTTCCTCTCCCTCTAAACTGGCAAGTCTATAAGTTCCATTACCCACTCTTTCGGTGACCATATATGGACCTAACCAATTAGCCGCGAATTTATCTCGAAGATGCGGCAATGCATTGGTGTTTTGTTGATTCTCTTTAAGGACAAGATCCCCTACTTGAAATTCTCTTAGATGAACTTTGGCATTGTAAGCACGTTTCAATCGGTCTTGATAAACTCGCAAATGCTCTAAAGCATTGATTCGTTTTTCATCTATGAGTGTGAGTTGATCAAGACGTGCTTGTCTAGCGAGTATCATCATCGATAAATTCCTGCAAAGAAATTCGCAAGGAAGGGATCTCGAGCTCAAGAGGCATGATTGCTTCAGCTCCATAGACCAAAGAAAATGGCGTTGCCCCAATGGGAGTTCTGATGCTTGTTCAGTAAGCCCATAATGCCAAGGGGATTTGTGTATGCCAATCTTTATGATTTTCTTTAACAAGTTTCTTAAGAATAGCAATTATGGTCTTATTTGAAGCTTCGACTTGTCCATTGGCTTGTGGGTAATAAGGAGTTGAGAAACTATGTTGGATATTATACTTTTCACAAAGAGCTCGAACATCCTTATTCTTAAAAGACTTGTCGTTATCAGAAATGATTTTAGAGGGAATACCAAAACGACAAATGATATGGTGAAGTATAAACTCCACAATTCTAGGACTGTCAGATCTTGGTTAGAGGAATAGCTTCAACCCACTTTGTGAAGTATTCGATGGTTGTAATGATGAAAGTATGATGTCCTGAAGAGGCGGTGAAATCTTGCCAATTAAATCGAGACCCCATTGTGAGAAGGGCCAAAGGCTTTGGATGGGGCTGTAAAGCTTGTGATGGTATATGGATTAAATTAGCGTGTTCTTGACACTTTTTACATTGTTTAACATATTTGCAACAATATTGTTCCATAGTGGGCCAATAATACCCCATACGTAAAATACGCTTCGCAATGGCCATTCCACTAAAATGACCACCACAAGTACCATCATGGGCTTCGACAATAGCTCTATGTGTTTCACCTGCTTCTAGACAGTGAAGTAGTACTCCATCATATCCACGTTTATACAACACATCCCCCAAAAGAACAAAACGAGCTGCCTTTTGCTTAAAGCAGCGGTGGGCAGTTCGAGACAAATCAGGTGGAAGTGTTCCAAACTTGAGGAAAGCTACTATCTCACTAGACCAAGGCTCATATGGATCCAAATGGATAAAGCAAACATCTTTTTCATCTTTAGACTCAGCACGGACAATTGCAGACTTAGAAATTGTGGAAATGATTAGGGGCTGTACCTCTCAAAGGGAGTCCTTTGGAATCAATGATCCAAGAGAGGCCATGGCATCCGCAAATCTATTAGTCGAACGAGGCAAACTAGTGATCTCATACCAATCAAACTTAGAGAGCAACTTCATTGCTACATCATGATAAAGCTTAATGGTAGGTTCTTTGGCTTGGTATTCTCCTGTAATTTGTTTAACCACAAGTTGAGAATCCCCAAATATCCGAATACGCTTAATACTCATAGCTATGGCTGATTGAAGACCTAAAATTAAGGCTTCATACTCTGCTGTATTATTGGTGCATTGGAAGTCTAATTTGAATGATAAAGGGATGGGAATCCCTTGAGGTGTATGAAACACAACTCCAGCACCCTGACCTTTCGCGCACTTAGAGCCATCAAAGAATAACGTGATGTCAACATCTTCCTCCGAAATGATGTCCTCTTCTTGTTCAGTGATAGCAAATACTGAATCATCTGGGAGCTCAATAATCAAAGGATGATCACTAGGTAGCGGAGCTTCCGCAAGTTGATCGGCTATAACTTGACCTTTAACAGATTTTTGGCTAATGAATTCAAGATCGAATTCGGTAAGCAACATTATCCATTTAGCGGTATGAGTGTTATTATAAGTGCGAGACATCATATAACGCAGAGGGTTTTCTCTAGCTATGACATATGTTGTATGGCTAAGCATATAATGACGAAATTTCTTAGTGGCAAAAACCATTGCTAAGCACAACTTTTCCACATAAGCATATCGGGTTTCATAGCTTACCAATGTTCGACTAATATAATAGATAGCTTGCTCATGATTTTGTTCATTCTTTTGTGCAAGCATTGTCCCTAAGGCAAAGTCCGTTCTTTGAGATATAAAGATTGAAAGGGACCCCTGGACGAGGCGGAGCTAAGACTCAGCGGAGATGCTAAGTACTGCTTGATGTCATCAAAGGCTTTTTGACACTCATCTGTCCATGAAAATTGTACCCCCTTTTGTAGTAGGTGGCAAAATGGCCTACATTTATCAGAAATTTGTGCAATAAAGCGACGGATTGAATTAATCTTTCCTTGTAAACTACGCAACTCCTTCAAATTAGTTGGGGGACACATTTCCATAATGGCTTTGACCTTGTTTGGGTCCACCTCAATACCTCGTTTAGAGATAATAAAACCTAGGAGTTTGCTTGAGGTAACACCAAAGACACATTTCTTAGGGTTCAACCTTACTTTATGTTCTAGAAGCCTATCAAAAACTTTTTCCAATACATCAAAATGCTCTTGTCGAGTTTTAGATTTTGCCAATAAATCATCCACATAATATTCGATAATCTTATGCATATAATCATGGAAAATATAAGTCATGGCTCGTTGATAGGTTGCACATGCATTCTTAAGGCCAAAGGGCATCACCCTATAACAAAAATTTCCCCAAGGTGTGGTAAATGTTGTTTTGTGTTGATCTTCAGGGTTTATTCGAATCTGGTTGTATCCTGAAAATCCATCCATGAACGAAAGCATTTCATGACCAGCAGCAGGTGTCGACAAGAGTATCAATGTTTGGAAGAGGAAATTCATCCTTAGGACACGCTTTATTTAGATCTCAAAAATCGGTGCAAACACATATCCCCCCGTTAGGCTTGCGAACGGGTACCATGTTAGAAAGACACTCAGGATAATCAATCGGGATGACAAATTTAACATCCAAAAGTTTCTGAATCTTCGATTTAACTATGAGGGCCACGGTAGGATGCATTTTCCTAAGTTTCTGTTTGATAGGTTTGGCATCTTTTTGTAAGGTAAGGTTATGGACAACCAAATTAGGGTCTAGGCCTGGCATGTCTTTGTAAGACCATGCAAATATCTCCTTCTTCCGCTTGAGTAGAGCAATCATTTGCTCTTGTTCCTCTGATGATAGACTTTTAGCCAGTTCACAATTTGGGTGCCATCTTGGTCCGTACTAAGGTCTACATCGATAGTTTCTTCAATAGACATGTGGGAACCTTCCTCAAGTCGATGGGGAGTAGGGATCGATTTATGTCATCTAAAATGTCATCAAGCTCCCGTGCCTTGCTCTCATCTATGTCTCGCTGGAAGACCTCCGGCTTAGAAGATGAAGGTGAATGTGGAGGTGAAGGAGGAATGTAGTTGGCGGAAGCCCTTAACAATTCCTCGAAAAGGATGAACTCTGAAATAGATGGAGGGGATGAAATCCGATCCATGTCAATCAGGCTTGGATTGATCGAGATTGGCTTATCCGGATCATATGGATTATGGAGCGAGGTGAATAAGTCTTCAAAATTCATTGTCAAGTTATGAAAGAAAGAATGGCGGAATGGAAGGGAAAACCGGTGAAGACCTCGGAAGACCTGAAGTGCAAAACAACATTGTTTTTCAGTTTTTTTTTTTTTTTTTTTGTATTTGTATTTTGAGTTTTTTTTTTTTTTTTTTTTTTTGTAGTGGTGAAAACCACTATTACACACATACATAAAGCAATAAAGTATTTTTATATATTTTGATTTTTTTTTTTTTTTTAAGAATTTTCTGATTTTTTTTTGTTTTTGGTAGTGGTGAAAACCACTATTTTAGTATATACATATAATACAAGTTTGGATTATGGCTTATGGATGTGG
Organism: Wollemia nobilis; assembly: GCA_028583015.1. Lineage (NCBI taxonomy): Eukaryota > Viridiplantae > Streptophyta > Pinopsida > Araucariales > Araucariaceae > Wollemia > Wollemia nobilis. The sequence continues at coordinate 10,383,429 of JAQPPZ010004624.1, read as the reverse complement.
CGGGGGTGGTGGTTCACCTCGTTCTTGTGGAAGAAGCAAGCGAAAGGCGGCATCTTGGAGAGGGAACAATTGGAGATAAAACTCGTCTTGTTTAGTGAGGGGAACAATGGGCACCGACTCTTCTTCAGATTCATCACCATTTAACATGACGTCAAATTCTTCATAGGCTTCATCTTCGGATTCGTCGAGGTGGAGGATTTCTTCTTCTGAATTAAGATTAATGCTTTGAAAAGCTCATTCAAAAGAAGAAAGGGATGGAAGTGGTTGGTAGCCCAGACCAAAACGCTCAGTGGGTCTCTGGTATGGCATATCGATGCGTTCAGTTACCCCTTGCTCGTATCGACCTAGGCCAAATTGCTGCCAATTATGTCTATGGAAATAGCGAGAGGGAAAACCCTCCATCCTTTCAATATTGGTAGGGATCGGATGCTTAGGTTCTAGTATGGTGGTAGGACTAGAAGATGACTTTATTCCCCCATATACAAAATTAATGGAATTTGGCATAGAACCCATGTTATAAACCGATCCAATGGATAAATGTTGGTCATGTGGACGACCAAAATCTTTAACTTGTTTGCACATTGAACGGTGTGATGTGGACATCTTGAATGGCATACTCACCAATACCGACATCAGTGAGATGGACCTTGACTTGGGAGGGAGATGGACTTGATGATGGAATAGAAGAATGTGGGATAGAAGAATTGGAAGGATTTGGTTGGGTTGATGCTTCATCGACTTGTGAAACATCAATCGGTGATGGTTGGGAAGATGGAGGAATAATAGGTGATGTTGAAGAAGGTATAGAAGAAGGGGGTAATGACGTGGAAAGAGATGATTGGTCATGGCCACATGTGCATGTGGTCATGGATGAAGAAGAAGGAAGATTAGTTGATGAAGAAAGTGGTGAATGAGATGGAATAGCGAAAGAGGAAAATGGTTGCGATATGATGGGTGGCTCCTCAGGAATGGGAGCTTTAGAAGAAGATGGTATAGAAGAAATAGATGGGGTCAAGAAAAGATGAGTGGATGGCAACACAATCTCATAAGGATTTGAGACATAGTTGCAATGTTTGAAGGGTTTCGTGTCAGCAGGTACACAATGAACCTGTCCCTCATATACATACTTCAGACATTGATGCAGTATAGAAGGGACACATCTCATCTCCCTAAGCCAAGGTTGTCCAAGCAATACATTGTATGCCATGGTCCCTTCCAAGATGTGAAACAAGGTATGCAAAGTTCGGGCCCCTACCTCAATGGGCAAGATAACCGTGCCAACCGTGGAAGATAAAGCATCATTAAATGCTTTAAGAGTAAAAGTCGACTTTGTGATAAGGGATGGTGACAGCTTTAGATGACTCAACGCCGATGTTGTAATGATATTGATTGAGGAACCGATGTCAATTAAGACTCTCTTGAATGGCTTGTTATCGATCTTGGCCATGATATGTAGTGGAGGATCTATACTTTCTGTTGACATAGGTTTGATTTCAAAATCATAGAAAGTGATGGAGGGCTCCATGCATGTTTGAATACTTCCCACAAAGTTGTTGAAGGCATTAGTATCTTGAGTTTGAAGCTCGATTGATTTTAAGATTTCCATTAATGCCTCTCTATGCGGGGGAGATTGTTGAATGAGGTCATAGATCGATAACTTGGCAGAAGCCATTTTTAAACTGGTAGTTAACCGGCTACTCAATGACATGATGGGTCATTGGCATTGAGTAGAATGATTTAGCGGTTGTTGAGAAGTACTAGCAAGTCGTTGGGTCACCATTACTCGAGGTGGATGGGGGTTTGTACAGTGACTGTGGTTCGACTCGATTTGGTTGGTTCACCCTTTGACCCTAGGTTACTACGTTAATAGTACCCACAAAACCTTGGTATTGTTGTACATGGTTGACTTGATTAGGAGGAGTTACCTGAGTTACTCCCCCTGAAGTTGTTGGAGTTTCCTCCCGATGTGGAAGGGGTGTTTGAAATGTACCAAGATTTTGATTTTGTTGGCCTAAGGGGCTATCCAATTTAATGGCTCCAATCTCAATAAGATCTTGGATCACATGTTTGAAAGCTGTACAATTATTGATATCGTGCCCATTTTGCCTATGATAAGGACAAAATAAGTATTCCTTGTAATACTTTTCCCTTCTAGATGGTTCTAAAGGTTTGAACTCAGGTAAAGTTAACTAATTTGTGCTATATAACTTATTGAATATGACCGCATATGGTTCATCTAAAGGTGTGAATTGTCGCTTGGGACGATTATTTTGCCAAGGTCGAGTTTCCATGGTTGGCCCGATATTGTGAGTCGGTTGAGTAGGGGCGGGTACCGCATGATAAGCAATTGGTTGCGGTTGACTTTGCATTACTTGTTGTTGTTGAGCCATTACGGGCTGGCTCGCCACCACTTGATTAACTTGGTTAACATTTGAGGTCAGTACTAGCTCTGTGCTTGTTTGTTTTGGCCATAATTATTATTTCGTTGTTGGCCCTTTTGTTGCCATTCTTTTCTACGGGGTTTTAAAACACCCTCTTGGACTTTAATGTCTTCTATGGTACTTGCTTGGGCCAAAGCCTCTTCAAAAGTCCTGTATTGTTGTAATTGGAGTAACCAAGAGATAGGTTTCAGACAACTCTGGGTGAACATTTTGGTTAGCTCCTCCATTGGTAGGGAGAATGGCAGTTTATTAATGATAGCCCTCCAACGGTTTCCAAAGTCATAAATAGTCTCATCGTCATGTTGCTTGAGCTTGTATAAGTCAGCTAATGAGACTCTCTTTTGTACATTCAGGGAGAATCATTCTAAAAACAGATTAATCAATTGCTCGTAAGCATAAATGCTATGGTGAGCTAAATGATTGTACCATTGTACAACATCTCCTCCTAATGTCTGAGGAAAAGTTCTGAGCATAAGAGCATCATTGTTTTGGATATGGTGGTGAAGGTACCGAAGGATGAATTGGTTGATTGATCAATGACCTTAGCGTAGGTTTCTGACTAAATGAGCCAGGCGCGTTGAGCATAAGGTTGTCAATCTGTTGTTGCATAGCATGGAGTTGAGAATCTTCATGAAAATTCTGACTCGTTTGATGATTATGATGATGTAATGGAAGAGTGGAAAATTGATGAGATGGTATGAAATTACCTGAATTAGGCGGTGTGGAATGGATAGGTTGTTGGTATGGATGATACCGGAAAGAAGGTGATTGGTTTGGATGATGAACTGGACTAGGTTGGGAGAAAGGTGGGGTAGGAATGGACACCATCGAATATTGGGGTACCCAGGTGGGGCCTGAGCTAATAAAAGCTGGCTGGGTAGAAATTGGTTGAGGTGTAGGATTTACTACGACAGGTGGTTGAGCATTTTGTTGCTGTTGTTGCAAAATCAATTTGTTGAGATACTCCTTAATCTTATTAATCTCTAACCCAAGGGAGGTGGGATGATTGTATGAAGGTGGAGGGCAGGCTGCCATGGTAGTCACAGAAGACTACATAGCAGGAGCAATGAAGTTGGTTGAAGTAGGCGATACCTGGGAAGGAACAGTAGACTGTGTCCCAGGTAGGGTGAAACCATAAATGGTTTGGGAAGAAGCAGGTTGAAATTGGTTATGGCTAGAAGATTTTCCACCAACTTCATAGAGAGAATTGGTGTACAACCGGGTACATGGAGGAGAAGGTGGTCGGGAAGACACTACATTTGTCTCCAAAGGAGGACAATTGAGCATCTGGGAAGATGTTGGAGATGAAGCCGACTGAGCAGATACAACATTAGCCTCAAAAAAAGGGTTAGTGTAGACCTGAGTGAAACCAGCGGGTATGGTTGATGCAATATCCTGCTAAAAAATAGAATCTTGCATAGGGGAATCTTGGATTGGCTCAAGGATATAGCCAGTGCCATCGCTTAAGTGAGTTTGCACTTGGGCCATATCAATGTGGACAATATGAGAGGAATTGTCTTCCTCCATGGGCATGGCCATGTGGTAGATGGTAGAAGGACGTGAAAGTCCTGCAGGCAAACCTGCCTGAAATTCACTAGGATAAGTAGCCATGTTGGTGGTGGGGATGTTTTGTGAATTACCCATTTGATTATTTAGATTTAACATTTTAGATTGATTCCTTGTTAAAACCATGAAGCAATAAATCTAAACAAATTCAAAAAAAATAAGAATGCAAAACTGGAATGATAAATTTACACTAAAGAAATTATCAGAAAACAGTCACAACCTAGGTTTCAACCAATGTGTCTTACCTTGCGGTTAATTAATTATTTTTTGATCTTAATCTGTAGTAAATTTTAAGTGTCCGGTTTATGAGTTTTGCATGTGATCTAATCTTGAATTATTCATAAAAAAGGTAAAAACTATGGCTAGGAAAGGACAACGAGATTCTTATTGGTGATGAAATCCAGACAAGTTTGCTCGGGGTGACCTATGGTGTCTAAGGCAGAAGTTTAATGGATGGAGATGAATTCCACCGTCACTAAACTTCAAGCAATACCTGGTGATGAAATCCAGATATCACTGTTTTAAATGCAATATGAAAATGCAATGAATTTTTTTTTTTTTTATGTTTTAGTTATCTAATGTGTACATACAAGGCTATAAATCAAAAGTTCTAATGATCTAAGCAAGAGGCTACTAAAAACATGTCATTTCCTCTGAAGAAGTGGAGTACACCGTTTAAAACCCCCTGCCTACCAATGATATCAGATATCAAAGGAGCAATCGGAAGGTTCGTCCACTTCTCTGCTTGGAATCACCCAATGGCAGGAGTACTATTGACATCCAATCAATAGTCCTACTTAGATAATTAAAACAAATAATTCGTAGCTATTCTAATATGCAGCTAGGTATGCAAATTTTTTTTTTTTTTTTTAAATGCAAGCAACAATCAATAATGCAATGCAAAGAAAAATGTAATTAAAAATAACCTGTTCTTTTCCGGATTACTTAGTTTTTGTTCATTTTAAAGTAATGATCCGAAAAAGAAACAAAATATGGCAGAAAAACCAAAAGCGTAAAAAGTACAAGCACTTACTTGGAAGCCTACGCTTTTCACGTAAACCGACTTCAAACGCCCACGGGAGTCCGCACGAGTCGAAACGCACCTCTGCGTTTCGTATTGGACTTCCAGACGCCCCTCTGCGTCTGCTGCGTTTCTGCAAGCTCAGAAACCCTAGTTCGCTGTAACAGCGAATTTCACGATTTTTGGAACCTATAAAATGAAACAGAAAACAAGAACAGATTAGTAAAGCAAGTATTAAAAATATGAAACCCTAGGGGGTCCCACCGTGATCGCCATTTTTAGATTAAAAATACACGCCAAACAAAAATAAATAAAATCACAATGACAGAGTACAGAATAGTTGCACAAAACGATTTCTATTAATCGATGGAGTTTAAAAACTCATTTTTGAATACAACTGGGCCTGTAACCCTTTATTTGTGATACACGATTACAAGTTATGCTAGGGTTCTCCGAAACCCTAGTCGGCATAAATGGTGGCGCTTCGAAGAATGTATCTTCAATCCCAACCGAGTGAGTGGGCTTTGTTGTATCCCTTGCTTGGACCACTCCCGACTAATCACTGCCATCAATAAACCGGATCTGCTGTCAAAAACCTGCACACATTAACACTATCAAGGAGTTAGAAATTAATAAGAGGGCTCCACTGTGTGAACCCTCAAAAACAATCTAAAACCCTAGAAAACGAAGTGTAGGAATTCAATAACAGATCAAATAAAAGAAAAGAAGTTACTTGCTTTAAACTAATTTATATCTGTTCTCTGTTAACGCAGCTAGACCAGGCGACACCTGAAAGTAATGTTGTTGTCATAATAGGCTGCGAAAGGCACCCTGGTGCACTCGCTAAATGCCCGCGTGCTTCTGGATTAAGGTTTCAGACGCCGGTCTGAGTCTGTGTCTGTAGGTAAACGCTCGTGGGCACTTGGTAAACGCCCGTGGGCACTTGGTGAAGGGGTAAACGCCCATGGGCACTTGCGACAGGAATGGGAGATTCTACAGAATGCTGCAGAAGGAATGGCAGCGAAAGCGACGACGGAAGCGGCGATGGATGCGACGAAAGGGTAGCGGAAGCGGGGAGATAACGGTAGAAGAATTAGAATCAGAGATAGAAGTAGCAAAAGACATAGCGTTTGAGCCATCAAAGTGACTCAATTTATAATCCACCCTTAGGGCACACTTTAGGGTTTTAACGACACTTTAAACGTGTGGCTAAGATTAAAGTGAATCCAAGGGTAGAGAATAAATCTTGGTTGTGAAACGGATTAAGATGGATGGACGGATGAGATTAAATGAAGGATGGACGGCTCAGATTAAATCACTTAAACTATTATTTAAATATATATATTAAAATATTAAAATATATATATATATATAAATATTAATTTAAATAAATTTGGGGATGAAAAATGGCAAGAAAGGTAAATTGGGCCAAATAATGGCAGGAAAGTGTGGATTTGGGCCAAATAATGGCGGGAAGGTGGATTACCGACACGTGGCTGACAGGAAGGTATAGATGACTTGCAAGTGGCTGGATTTTGGTGTCTACAGGTATATCACTGGTTTTCAGTTGGAGCCAGCACCTATCGCAGTCGACGAACCTGTCAAGATTAGAGGCGATCCTATCAAATTAGGGACGATCTCGTACTAATTTGAGACGATCTCGAATGCAGCATACATCGAGGCAATCAGTGCCTGAAGTTTGCTCTTTTCTCTTTTCTCTTTGTCATTTTATGCTATAAATCGGATCATTTATTTAGTTTTTATTCTACTTTGCATCTGGAGTTCACCCATCTAGTTTAGATTGCACATTAAATTCATGATTTGCCATCATAATGCAGTGATCTGTTTTACTTTTTGTTTTAAATTATTGCTTAGTATTCACCTTGTTCTTTAGCATATTTTGCCTCTGTTTTGTATAGTAGAATTGCTTGTATTTTGCATCTGTTCTCTATTTTGCAGGTTTCTAACGAATTCGTTTGACGAATTCGTCAGATCTGAGATGATTTTGTCTGTCTCAGACGATCCTGTCAGATTCCAGACGATTCTGACAGATTACAGGTGATTTTGTCGAATCCCAGACGATCCAGACTACTTCAAGCATCAGAAACTTCATCAGACATCCCGGATTAGGTAATCTCCATTAGCCTCCTGCAAATTCTCTATTTTTTTGCTTTCAGTCTGTTTACTGTATTCATTTAAATTGCATTTTTATGTAGTTTAAGTTAGAATCATTCGGCCAAACCTAGGATGAATGTTTAAGGATAAAACAAACCCATTAAAACACATTCCCAAAACCTAGGCGTGGAAACTACCGCCAAATGTTTCCTAGTGAACCCACCATCCGTCGACAAATCACCAAAATGCACCTCCCTTGAGAGGCGGGACCTTCACAAGTCCTCTCGTCCGAGGTACAGCATCATCCTTTTCCCATCCTCCTTCCGGGCGCGGATCCAATAGCCTGAAGGTAGGGATGCGAAAAATTTGGAGCGATACAGTACCCCACCAATAACTTATTTCTATACTTATAGAGGGTAAACCACTAAGCACTTATTTCTAAAGAAAAATCAAAGAACACACAAAAAAAGTGGTACAAACTTCTCTTCAAGTACTCCCAGGTAAATTAATCAAACAATATCAAAACTCCAATCAATCTCTTCATGGCATCATTCGGTGCATTCACTCTTGTGCTCAACATTTTTAGGTTAGTTAGGTACCTCTAAGACCATTTTGTACTTGATTATGATTATTCAATATACCCCAACCACCAAGTCAATGACAGGAAAAAAAAATTCTTATTGACTTTAGGGCCTTTAGTTAGTTAAGTGCTCGATTCGCGAGGAAGATTCCAAATGAATATGGTAGAGGGATAGATTATTAATTCATTCATGTGCTTGAAATATTATTATATGATAGAATAAATTTCAGTAGGGAGAGAGCAGTAGGTTGGATTGTATACGTATTAACAACCTAGTACCCCTCTTCTCCCTAGAATTTTAGGCACTCAACTTCGAAATATAAGGACCTTAGGAGAAATAGAGTTGGGAGAGGAGATCAAGAAGGAATTTCAACGAGGAGGAAACATGTCGAATACAATGGATACGAGAAGTAGAACAACATCTTAGACACATTATTGATTGAAATAGAACACCCCTCTCTATATAAAGCCACAACCAACCTTTATTGCAATTTTTATTTCCCATTTCAAGTTTTATATATGCAATAATTGGATTGGCAGCCTATCCCAATTGTTGATCCAAGGAGAACAAGAGTAATATTTTGACATATATTCTATGACAAGTGATCCATGATCTACCTTTATTGAATCGAACTAGGCCCCAAAGCTCATAATTAATTAATTAAGAATGATCACTTTAAAACAAAGGGGGTCAAGGTCTAACTAACTATAATGTACTCGACCATCCTCTTTATTAAGAACACTGATCTCCAACTTTCAAAAGGCTTTCCTTCCCCTCTCTAATTTAATGTGTATATAATAGACTTGACTTGAAAGGTTTAACTCGACCAATTTTAATTCTTACTAGCACTCAACCTATGTTGATATCCTGAAACAAGCAAAAGAACAAATCAAGTCAAGATTGTTCATCCAATATTCAAATAAAAAAGAAAATAAATAATTGAAATAAAGAAAGAAAATAATAATTAATCCAAGAGGAGACACTAATAAAAATGAGACTGAAGGAAATGATAGTTGGGGTTGAAGTAGAATAATAGGGGGATGAAGAGGGGAAAGAAGGTAAAGAGGTTGAAACTTTACAACTATCCATCCTGAAGTGCTAGTTTATTATCTCCAACAAAAAGCCAGGGGAAGGTTGAGATTGTAAAAATTTGAAATATTTACAAATTTTCATGAATAGCATGTTATATTCACTTAGAGTTGACAAGGATTTTGTAACCTAGCCATTCAAAGTAGCATAAAACTGCTAAGGGAGATAGATCAATTGATCCTATATCTGTTATAAGTGTCATTACTGACAAAATAAATTTGTTGTTGTGAGGCACCCCAGTAAGCTAAATATATTATACGCATCTTTATTTGAATTTAATTTAAAAGTTACTATCATATTCTTTGTATGATTTATTATTATTTTATCTCATGGTCGTCTTGATTGGATTTTGAGGTCAAATTAACATTCTACATATGTATGAAAATGCTTACTGATTTTGGTTCCCGAGTGAAAGAAACACAAAGTTGAATACCAAATAGAATAAATATATAGAATTTCCAAGTGCATATTAAATAAAATGAGTAGATTAGCTTTTGCTCTTGTCTTTCAAGTGATTCACGTGCAATTTTATCCCGTTATGTCATATAGAAGTAAATGCCATATATGTATTGAGTACCCACGTCATTTCCCTGCCAAAATATCTTAACTGTCAGATACGACACACCTATTTCTTTCTTCAAAAGTCCTTAATACTATTGTGACTTGCCCTAGTAAAATGTAAGCAAAAAATTTATCCCAAACACTTGTAGCTCAAATGACAACCCTAAAAGGGAAACATCAAATTCTTCTAGCATAAATTTTGGAAAGGCAAAAAAGGTACACTAATATTCACAATCATAATCTCTCTAACACATGTCTAGTCAAAACAATTGTGAATTTTGTCCCCATGGTATCTCTAGCCAAACAAGTCATATGACAAGCTTTTAATGCCATGTTGTATGGAAATATATATTGTATCATATATAGATACAATATCAGCCATATCATATATGAATACGCAAAATTTTCAAATATCTCCTAATAATGGATACAACGTTATAAAAAGCATTTTTTAGCATAAAGCCATACTGCAAAAAGGTCACATACATGGATCATTCATCCCCTTGAAAGCAATTACCCTCCTTGCATCAACTTTTGACATCAGGTGTGGAAATTATTTCTTTATCATTTTTTTATGAGACATTCCCTCTAGTGCCCATGTTGTCCTACCTTGACCACTTTGTACATATGAGTGGACTGTCTTCTAATGGTCTTGGTCCATGTGTCAACAATATGATCCTCCTCAACTGGTGCTAAGTTGTCAAGGTTCAATCTTCAATGTCCAATTATCCTGCTACTATGGAAGTTTTCAACAAAGATGGACGATAGGGCCTAAAAAGTTCAACATTGAAGATTGGATGCAAACCAATATAAGATAAAATATTCAACTCAAAGTCATTTTCTCTCACCTTCTTGGTGATGGTGTATGGTCCATAGAGAAGGGGTTTGATCTTCCTATGGGGTACTACAAGTCTCTCTTTTTAAAGACAACCATACCTTATCTCCAATCTAAAATTTTTATGGGACCTAATGTTGGTCATGGTGTTGCTTGAATTTATGATTTGTCTTTGAAGAACACAAGCTTATACTGAGAGGGAGGGTGAACAGTATAATACCACTTTTTACTTTTCTTTTCAAATCAATATTATGCAGTGTATAGATAGCAGTATCAATAGCAGTAATCAAAGCAATGCACAAAACACAATACACAATAGAGACATAGATTTAACATGGTTCACCCAATGTGGACTACCTCCACAGAGAAAATATTTCTTCTAAATATTTCTCAAATAATCTCTTGGGAATCCTTCCCAATTACAAATTTTATGGACCTTTATCCAAAGGAGATGCTGATCCCCTAAATCTGATTTGTGTATCTCTATCCATAGGAGAACTCCTTCTCCTCTACTCTGGCTGGTGATCCTCTAGAAGACATTGCCTCCATTACATTGACTGTGGATCTCTCTCCACTTAAAGACTCTTGTCCTCACTTATAAGACCTGTCCTCAATGTTTTGGATGATGGATCTCTATCCACTATAGACTTTGTCCTCTCTACTCTGTCACTTCCAAAGATCTAACTCAATACTGTACTAAACACAGTACAGTCGGTCTAGCACAACTCTGCTCAATATCTTGCACTAAACACATTACCTTTGATCTAGCACAAATCTGCTCAATCTCTGTCCTCAAATCTACACTAAACATAGTCCTTTGATCTAGCACAAATTTCTCAATCTTTGTCCTCAAATCTACACTAAACACAACCCTTCGATCTAGCACAAATCTGCTCAATATTTGTCCTCAAATCTGCACTAAATACAATCCTTCGGTCTAGCACAAATCTGCTCAATAGGTTCACTCAGAACCTTATCAAATCTGCTAAACAAGCTCACACATAACTTGTCCAAATCTGCTCAACAAGCTCACATAGAACTTGTCCAAATCTGCTCAACAAGCTCACACAGAACTTCTCCAAATCTGCTCAATAAGCTCATACAGAACATGTCCAAATCTACTCAAAAAGCTCACACAAAACTTGTCCAAATTTTCTCAACAAGTCCTCTCTAGGACTTGCTCAACTTTGCATTGCAAGCTTCCACAAAATCTCACACAAAAATAGTCCACAAGTCTTCTCAAAGACTTGCCTCAAATCAGCTTAACAAATCCACACAAAACTTTGTCCAATCTTATAGAAGCATAAAGAGAATTGTTAGAGACTCAATATATTCTATACTCAATGCTCAATCACTTTCTCAACTCAATATCATAGAAGCATAAAGAGAATTTTTAGAGACTCAATATGTTCTATACTCAATGCTTAATTACTTTCTCAACTCAATCTCATAGAAGCATAAAGAGAATTGTTAGAGACTCAATATGTTCTATTCTCAAAAACTCAATCTCAACTCAAATCAGAATATAGAATAGTTTGTTTTATGGAACTTGAACAACCACTTCACACATTCACTTGACTAGGTTCAATCAACTCTACTCAACCAATCACTTCAAGAATCAACCCTTTCTCACAAACCCTAGTCCAAGCATGTATCACCCAACTCAAAATGTTTCCAACAATGCCCAACAATAAATCTCACATAACAATGATACTCATGTTCTTTTCTAACTCAAGTTCAAGTTCATTGCATAACAACTCACTTCAAAAACCATGCTTATAAAACATTCTTCACATAACAATGATACTCATGATCTTTCCAAACCCTAACTCAGGTTTTTCACACAACCAATGGCTTCAACAATAATGCTTATAAAAGAAGGTTTCAATCACAAATCTCAATCCAGAAAACCTTGAAGCATTAATTCAAACATTTTCGAAAAGGAAACCCTAATCAATTCCTTTTCACTCCAAAATTAATTTTCAATCAAGCCAATCAACCAACTCAATCAAAGAAGAATTTTACCCATACCTTTTCTTGAAGAGTAGTAGTCCTCACAAATATGCCACACTCACAATTACTTCTTTGCCAATCTCAATAAGGGTTAGAGGATAATTTTCTTCAATAAAATATATCACAAAAATAATATCAAAATTACACCTTATCACTCCAACTTAAATAATAATCAATATCCTCACAATAGTCACAAAACCCTTAATTCAAAATAATATACCATCCACAAAGTCTTAACCTTTCAATATTCCACAATAGCAATTTTAAGACTTTAAAAATAAGAACATAATTCTCCTTATAAATCCTAAAGTAATTCTCAACTACCACACTTTATTATAAAGCAATCTTTCCAAACTTCAACCATAAAGCAACCTTATACCTCCAACTTAGGCATTAAAACAAAATTAAAATAAAAATGTTACCTTTGCCTTTGGAAAGTTTCAAACTCTCAACGTAGCCCACACAAACATCTTTGCCCATGACACAAACCACCACACGAACTACATGCTCGTTGGGTAGGAAGAAGCACCACGTGCTTCAAAACACTATGCCCTCCTTGCCTTGCAAAAAGTGCGCCTAACAATTGGTGCTAACACACCCACCAAAATGATTTTGTTGTGATTCAAACATTGTCCTCTTGCACACAAAACGTAAGCTTTGCAGCCCACTTGCCACTAGGCCAACGTGCCTAGTTGGCTCTAGACCTTCCAACGCTTTCCCCTTTGTTTTCTTTTGGTGGCAGGATAAACATGAATTTCCCTGCTTTATTCTCACGAGATCCTTTTGATTAAATCGCATGCAATTCAGAATTCGAGCAAGGATAACTTAATGCCCTTTGGGCATAGGTTTAAATATTTAATTTCCTCCTTTGCATTTAGAACGTCGGTGCTTCAAAACATAATGACGTCGGCGAGGATTATAAACCTTTGCAACATGCTTCGAATTTCCTTTGGTCTTAAACCCAACCTTTGGGTTTATTAATATATCTTTGGACTTTATAAAACCCATTTTTGCCTTATAAAACATTATAATAACAATTATAAATATTTTTTATTTGGGTTTTCATCATGGCACTTTTAATATTATAATAACCAATATTATAATATTAATCCTTTGATAAAGTACCTTTAATATTTATTTATAAAATTTAAATTCATGTTGAATTTAAATAATTTATAAAATAAATATTACAACTCCTTTTTAACTTTTGTCTTTTGCACTGTTTCACTCGATCTTTTGTCTTCTTCTTGGATATCAAATAACCATCTTTGTCCCCTTTATTTCCTGCTGAAATTACTGATGACTTCATCTGGTGACGTCAATGAAAACTTTGACTTAGGGGACTCAAAACGTCCAACAATATTTTCTAAGAGGTCATGGACCTGTTGCTAGATATGTTGAATAGGTTCCACAAACCATTTTAACTTTTTCTACTTCTTTTTGTCCATGAGGTGGTTTGACTGGCAGATTCAAATCCTTCACTATCTAAGCAAAAATCATATTCTTTTGACTCCCATTATTAACAATGAAATGCAATGGCTTACCCTTGACCCACATTTGTGAGTGAAATAAGCATTCCTTCTTTTGTGACTCCTTTGGTGCAACATGTGTGTAGGTCAATTAAGATCCATAGGTAAACTGAGCATGAAGTCAACAGTCCAAAGTCAACTTGATGACAAACCAAGGTTGGCCACATGTCCCCACAAATCAGAACCTCCAACCGACACAGTTGCACGCGAGCGTGTAGCCTAGCATGACCACTAAGAGGTGGTCACTCCTCAATAAGTATGTTTGTTCTTATAAAGTCCTTTTAGTCTATCACATGGCCAATGTGGGACTAAAGTCCCATGAGAAAACAAAAGAAACTTGTATTCATTTTCCTAGTAAATATTGTGTTCATTCACAAATACCAAACTACCACATGTCTACAAATGGTTAGATGTTACGAATTCCCACCAAGAGGGCTAGGAGCACAACATATCAATTTGAGGTTAGCATAATCTTAGGATCTTGAATCTTGTTTATGATTGAGAAATTTTTAAACCTTAGTTTGATTGTAATTTTTTGGTTTTGTCCTTCATGCTTGCATAATTCGACGATCATCTAGTTCAGTGTCTCTATATCTATGAATTTTCCTACAATCTATGATCAGTGTAGGGTTTAGAGTGATCGATTGTGGAGGTAGATCATAAGAAGACTAGCTTGCAAAGGGGAATCTATAGCTTTTTATGCACGTACTCTTGTGTGGGTTGTAATGTCAATCTATGATGATCATGAGGGCGTTTGAACGACACTTGATCGATGGTGAAGTACAACGTTTACACTATGGTAGGGAAAACAAGATGGAGGGAGGGGAGGAAGGGGGTCGTAGGGTAAATCACTCCATTGATCGGATACAATAGTCGATTGAAAAGAGTGTCGATTAGTAAGATGATTGATCAATCAAAGAAGGTGAGAGGTGGGGAAACAAGGGGGGTGTTGGAGATTAAGAAAATGACTCAATTAGGCAAGGGAAGTCGATCAAGCCAAAACGATCCCTTAAAATCTTAGAGACAATGAACCGATTGTTCGATCTCTTTCTCTGCTACCTTGTGCTTACTTAAGATCCTCTCTCAGCAAGGAGTGTCAAGGCCTTATTCTGACCACAAATTAGCCAATATCCTATGCAGTTGAGTCCTTCCAACTATACTATATCCTCCATTATGAGAGCTTTATTCTTGAACAACAACACTATTCAAATTCTTCTTGCATTCCTTAGGGTAAGTCTAGTTCTCTGTTTATATCACAAAATTTAGGTTATCCTCTAATGCTTATTTTATGTGTACCTGGTGTAGGGGCAATTGTAAATCCTCTAGCACCTCTTGAGCTTCACAACAAGATGTTGCAAATTAGTCCAAGCCAATCCAACACAACACCTAGCCAAGGAACTTGTGCCCTAGTTGGAATTGATCCAAAATAAGCACCTAGCAATTGAAGTTGGCACCTTGCCTCCCTTCTTGTTGAAATTTCCTGTAACTCTATTCTTTTTCTATTACAATTTCAATCCTTCTAAGTAGTTCCTTAGCCTCTGCATAGTTGTTAGTTGAACTTCCATATGATTTGAAGTGAGGAGAATTTTACCTTCATTCTTTTGACAAACACCACCTCCATCAACTTTTTTCAAATTTATTTTAAGAACACCATCAAAATAAATTTTAACTTTTAATATATATTCTTGGAGAAAATGGGGTTATACTTGGATCCCCACCTTTTACAAATCACAAATCTCTCCTTTATAGCTTGAGATTTTACAAAGATATTTAATTCTCATCTCAATTGTGCTATAGCTATATACTTACATCTATTTTTGTAATAAGTTTGAGTTCTTAGTTTTCATTTTTTGGATCTTCTTCGATTTTATTTGTAAATACAAATATTATAAAATTAAGCATCTTTCTTCACATTTTCCTATAGTTCCTTCACAATAACAAAACTTCAATTGTCTACATACTGCATTTTAGTAGAGTAATATTTCTAAAAATTTGTGTTATCATAGTCTACTTTACCAGATCTGGACTGTTAGTTTCCTTCCTGAAGCATAAGTGCACCATAATAACTATAATAAAATAATTTATATGAAATGTATTAATGTTATAAAATATAACAAATATTACCAATGGAAAACATTAAAGTAAATCTTAATCATTATTTGATTCAAACAGTCAGCATTTTCTTGTTAACTTTAGTTAAACTTACTACCTTTAACCATGGAGAAGAGAATTTAATTTAACAATCATTTATTGAAACCCCTCTATTGGCTAGCTTAACCTATTTGCCATCACTTTGGAGATTATATTATATTCCATATTACATAGGCTTGTGGGCTTGAATGAATCAAACAATTCTAAATCCCTCTTATTTGGAAATGGAGTAAGAAATCTTGTAGTTATTTTATAAGGTACATATTGTTTTACCCCAGATTTTTCTACTATAACCAATAAAGAATGCTTCATTATTTCCTAGTTTTTTTGATAGAATGTTGTAGAGAGTCAATTTGAACCCGGGGATTTGTCCCTATCAAAATATAAATGAGCTTAATGAATTTCTAGAGTAATTGACTCCATCAATTCTCTAGTCTTCATCTATTATAACTAAAGGTACTTCTTGCAATAGTTTATTGTTAAGAACTTCATTATCCTTTTATCCTAGAATATTCTAGTAAAAAAACCTCACCTCTTGATTTTGCTCTAGTCTCCAATCCAAACCCCTTTTATTGATTTAAGTCCACTAATTCTAGATGTTGATCTCCATATTGGCTCCATCAACTTGCTAGTCTTCATCTATTGTAACTAAAGGTACTTCTTGCAGTAGTTTATTGTTAAGAACTTCAATCTCCTTTAATCCTAGAATATTCTAGTAAACAAACCTCACCTCCTAATTTTTCTCTAGTCTCCAATTTAAAACCCTTCTATTGATTTAAGTCCATTGATTCTGGATGTTTATCTCTATATTATTGCCATCCTATGAAAAAACTTTGTGTTCTTATGTTTCTTTTACCCTAGTATGTCTTGATTTTAATCTTTAAAAAATTTCTTTCTTACTCAAAATATTATGATATTCACTAAGTAACTCAATTTCCTTTGAGCTTGGATTATTATGCTCACCTTTTTCAAATTTTGAAAGTTTCTCTTTTAGTTCCTTTTTCTTCTCAAAAAGTTTTTGAAAGTGTTATTGTTCCATTCTTTAAATGTAGATGTCATAGATGTTTTGGAAGTGAATACAACCCATTGTTTCCTAAAGAATTATTTGTTTGTACTATCATATCAACAAATTGAGGATGATCTTCCCACATTTGCTCATATCTAAAATATGATATTTTTTTAATTCACTTACCACTATTTTAACTATTATTAGCCAATGATCTGAACCAATCATTGTCAAGGTATTAATTTTAGCACTTCATCTAGCTAATGATCTGAGAGTATGCATCTATCTATTTATGCTATCAGGTTATGGTTTGGCCTATCCTATTGTTGGTCTATGTATAGTTGTCCTTTTCAAACTCAACCTCCCATAGATTATTGTTTTGAATAAAAGTTGAGAAATCTCTCCTATGATCATGAATTGGGTTTCTTGATCTTTACTTCTCATAAAGGATTCATCTCACTCCATAATTCTAGTTTGCCTAACTAAATTGTACGTCCATAAACATTGATAGGAATGAAATGAATATCCGTAAAGTAGCATGTGACTAATGAAGCTATTTAATGCCTAGATTTATGAATGGTTTTATAGAAGGTTCTAATTGGATCTCAACATGTTATAATTCCCTATATTACTCATTTTGAATCCACAACATCCCATTCACATCTTGGCCATACTATTTTCATAATTTTAAAAACTTTTTTCTTTGTCGTTTTAGTTTCTTGGATACAAAGAATATCATGCTTATTACTTAAACAAAGGTCTTTGATACACCTATGCTTTTTTTTTGTTAAGCGAAAAACCCCTTGTGGGTCCGCCTTGGTCTGAGAGACTACGAACAGGGGGTTCTACACCGTCAAAGTCACCCGGGAGTCGCACCTGACCCTGCCCGCACCAACATTATCAATTGGATTTTGGATACCCAATTCAACTTTTTGGTAGGGTGGAGATTTGAACCTAGGACCTCTCTTGGAGGATTGCCCTGTCCTCTCCAAATCACCTACAACACCTGGGTTGATACACCTATGCTTTAAGAGAGCATTAACATCGGTAATCATATCTCATTAGGGGTTGTTGGCCCCTCTTGCGATTTACTGATATCATTTTGCTATTTGGCAAAGAGAAGTTCAACCAACTTATGTTGTGTTTATTTCTCTATGTTTGCTCTTGCTTCCTTGGCTCTTGCTTGATATTTTAAAGGTGTATCAAGAGTGGGTCTGATTATTCTATTCTTCAATATTCTTTTACAACTTTTCTTTTCATTAGACTTATCCTCTCCTAGTTCTACTAAGGAAGCTTTTGAAATATCTTGCTCATTTTATGGTATTTCCTTGTTAATGGTAGAAGTATTATCTAACATCGTGCATTCTCTATCATTTCCTTATCTTGAATGGCGTATGGTACTTCAAGAGAGTCTTCAAAATTTGATGAGGTACATTCCTTAGGTTCAATAGGAATGTTCATCCCTAAATCAGGATCATACTAAGTAGATGATTCTTTGTTAGTATTCTAATCTTATTGTACCATGTTCTCTAAGCTCTTATCTACTTTTCCTTCATAGGCTAAAGCCTTGAAAGAATTGGCATTTCTTCTAATATCATAACTGGTCTCCACTATTTATTTACTTTCATCTATTTGAGACTATTTTTTGGAAGTTGAAAACCATCTTCATTCATATCCATTTGTAAATTTCTCGTACAATTTTGTACATATGTTTCTATTTGACTCTTATTAGGGCATGATCTCTTAATATGCCCCACCTGATGACATCTTCTACATATATGTTTTCATAGTCCATGGTTTGGATTCACAAACTACCCCCATACTTGATCCTGGTAAAGGTTTATCGATATCAATCATGACCAATATTTGGGCATAAATATCTAAGACTCCATTTTTTATAGTTTTTAAATTCTCAAGGACTTATCCTAGCATGTTGCCTATTGCTTTGAAGGTATCCATTTCCCATAATTCAACGGGCAACCCATACATCCTAATCCATACTGGTACTATTATGTTTTCAAGTGCAAACCCTTCATACCAACAAGTAAGGAAGATTCCTACTCTTCCCATAAACAAGAACCTCCTTTCAAGATTCTATCTCTTTCTTCCTTGGAATAGAAAATGGATAGGAAAAAACCTTTGGGAAGAAATGATAGATTCGCTCCTAGAGACATCCATCTCCTGTTAATCCATTTTCTCATAGCCAAAGCCCTTGACCAAGACCCATTAAATTTATCAATGACTACCTTATTTTTAAGCAACAAGGATCGTTGCCTTGTGAGGTCCTCCCTAACCTATACTATTAGGGATGATTCTAAGAATTTAGCTATAAATTGGTCCATGGAAAGGAAACTATAACTCAATATCTACTAAAGTTTATCAATATATCTTATAGCAACTATACTATTTGAAAATAAACCTACAATAACCTGCATACAAAACTTCTAAATAATGAAAAAATAAATGTAACTTAGCTAAAAAATTCTATGCAGAAACAAAATATCTTGTCTTGTTGATACCCTATCTCTCCATTGCTCCTCTCATAATTTGAACCTTGATTGATAGATATCTACAATTTCGTTTTCCATGACTTGAAAAATCATCACTGCCCTTGTTTTGGATTTTTGGCTTCACAAGGTCATATCTCCCTCAACATTGCTTAGATTCCTTCATATGACCACTCATTTTAAAACTCTTCAAATTTTGCACAATTTGGTCCAGGTTTCATCTAAATAAAACAACCCTTTGCAAAGATATGGCTTTTTAAAGATGAAATTTTTTTTTTTCTAAAAAAAATGCCTTAATGTTGCCCTTGTTCCAGACGACTATATTCACATGATCGTATCTCTCTCAATACGACATGCATTCTTTCATATGATCACTCATTTCAAAGCTCTTAAAATTCCATACAAAATGGTGTGAGAATCGTCTAAATCAAACAACTTTATGCAAAAATATAGCTCTTAAAAGATGAATCATTTTTTGAGAAAATTATCCCAACTATATGTATAAACACAATAAAAATTTATTAAAATTTGTTTAACATTCATAAATCTAAGGCCATGAGTATAATGTGATAGTTCTTATCATGGAGACCAAAGTTCAAACTACGGTGGTATATAACATGATAAACACAAACATTTAGTGTGATGAGTTGTAGGTTTTTATTTCATGTGTAATTTTTTTTTCCAATTAAAAATCTAGTTTTAATTAGTAAATATTAAATCCATTAAATTTTGTCTAGGGAAAGCTTACCTTTCCTTTTCAAATTGGAATCTTAAATCTTTATTTCATGAAATAATCAAATATAAGTGTGTGAATATATTTGATCAAATATTTTGGGAATGACACCTTGTTATGTGTTTGCATTCCTACTTAGATCAATTTTTTTACCTTTCCACAATTCCACTTCATTCTTTGCCTATCTTAATTGAAAAATAACACTGAACTTGAAATCATTATCAAATTATTTTTGATACATAAAGGAATTGGTAACATCTAGATGCTACCACTATAAACCCTAGCCTATTCGGTTAGACAAAATCACCAAGACATACAAAGTCAATGGACCCCGACCCTTTGGAGCATTGAATTGGGGCAACCAACCAACAAACACTTGGTCATTACCACCCAACCTATCCCCTTCTCAGTATGTTGTGGTTTGAACCTTAGACCTCCTCAAAGAGAGGACAAAGCCCTAATCATTGCACAATTCTTAGGGAAATTGGTAACATCTAGATGCTGCCACTATAAACCTCAAATTACTAGGTTAGATAAAGTCAATGCGACCCCGATCCTCTAGAGCATCAAAATGGGGTAGTCAACCAATTAAAACTCGACTGCTACCATCCATCCAACCCCATTTTGAGTACATCATGGTTTGAACCTTGGACCTCATTAAAGAGAGGCTAAAGCCCTAACCATTGCACAATCCTTGTCAAATAATGTTTTTTGTTGGAAAAAACCATTATATTGATTAACATATAATAATTTTACAAGCAACAAAAAATAGGTATATATGCACACCCCTACATAGTCAATAATTGTCCATTAAAAAGCATAGACCAATCATGCCTTCAATTATTAGCTAATTTTATAACATCGACCAAGACTATGGAGGCTCCTCTTTGGTAGGTTGCTCCTAGTCATCACATCTTGCCTTTAGCGTGTGTTTCAACCTGATGTAGAAGATGAATCATCTTGGTGTCTAAACCTAACACAATCAATCACAAGCTATATGGATTTGGTCGAAGAAATGGCCAATGCAAGAAAATAATGCAGAAAGCATTTCTCTGGTGTAGAGAACATTCTCCCAATGTGCAAACAATCCCTACAAATGGGTCATTAACTATATAAAGAAAATACAGGCCAAACATGCCTCAAACCACTAACTATTTGTAACACGTCTACCAAGTCTGTAGAGGCTTGCCTTTTGTAGATTGCTCCTAGTCATCATGTCCCATATGCACCATGTGTTCTCACCTGACGCAGAGGACATCCCCCCATACAACAATATTTGGGTAAAGTATATAACTACTAGCTATGCTAACATCCCCCCATACAACAATATTTGGGTAAAGTATATAACTGCCCCAATACAGTGAAAAAGAATACGAGAAATGAAAGAATGGTGGCTCGTGCTTTATCTTCGGCTCTGGCTCTGGCTCTGGCTCTAAGCATACCTCTGGATCTGTACCGCTGGGTCTATCTCTAGACCTGCCTATGAATCTACCTCTGGATCATTGCCTCTGGATCTACCTGTAGATCTGCCTCTGGAACTTTGTCTCTGGGTCTGTCTTTAGGTCTGTCTTTGGGTCATTATCTTTGGGACTGCCACTCGGTCTGTCACTAGATTTGCCTCGGGGTCTACCATAGGTTTTACCTTTTCGGTAGAAGCCATACAACATTTCTTTCATCATGGTCCATTGTGTGAAATTTTTCCATCCACAATCAATATGAACCTTGTTGGTCATTTTCATTTTATGCCAACATCGTGAAGAAGAGTGATTAGTACATCCACAAAAATCACAAGGATGTAATCTCCAACACTTAGCTGCAACATGTCCTGCCTTTCCACAGTGACTGCAACAATGCTTTTTAGGAGATGTAGGAGATTTAGGTTTTACAAACATAGAATTACTGGTACTTGCATGTCCACTATAGCCAAGGCCTTCATGCTTTGCCCTGACAGTTAGCATTATTGGAGATTTAATGCCTTGTTCCTGTTTACCTAATCTCTCACCATTGAATCCCATTTTCTTCATCATTTTGGAACCAAATCCTTTGGTGTGTTTTTCAAAACACCCAATTTCATCATCTTCATCAATGCTTTTAACAATATTGCATTTATCGCTATTGATGAGAGTATGGAATTCATTTTTAGGAGGTTCAGTTTTTAAGTCACTAGTGTCACAAGCAAAATCTACTACTGTGATGAGATCACCTATGCTACAACTGATATCTGCCATCATAGGCATGAGGTCGCTTGTATCACAACAAGCATTGGCCATCATGGGCTCAAGGTCACATGTATCACAACAAGCATTCGCCACCATGGGCTGAAGGTCACTTGTGTCACTACAAGCATCGACCATTAGGGGTTTGACCTCTGTTTCCTCACTAAAGTCCCTGTACACTTTACATTGGGCAATATCAAGAGAAATCAATGATATGTAGACTGCCCTTATGACGCCTATAGGGATTTGAACACCATTCTTCTGAAGATCTTCAGAATCTTTAGAATCTTTGAGAATGGATTTTACACCACTGCATAGTGTAGAATATTTTTCATCCTCATAAAAATCCATTCCTTCCATCTCTAGTGGAAAGTAAGGACCTTTAACTGATTTTGCAACATCATTAGTTTGTTTTGGGATATATTTCTTCTTTGATCTACCCATTCTTAAGGTGTCGGTCTCTGCCAAAAATGCACCTTTTACAATAAAATTTTGCAAAATAATTTGACTAAGGTGTCGGTCACTACCGAAAATGCACCCTTATAAGTCTTCCCCCTTTGATTTTGCAAAAAATTATATCTCCCCTGTACGGGGTTCCAAGGGGCAGCGCCCCTGGCGTGCCTCCCCCGTCACGAGACGGGGAGTCCAAAATTTTTTGGAAGCGCAAAATGGGCGCTCCAGAAGGCTTTTTTCACTGGTTTGTAAAAAATTACAATATTTGCCTCTTAGGCAGATTAGCACAAAAAATGTCATCAAAAACAATCCCCCCTGTTTGCAAAAATAATGGTGGAATTTTTATTTTATTTTTATCCCCCTTAGTGCAAAAGTGCACCTATGAAGCCTTGAAGACGGTTTGTGCTCCAAATAAAAAATACTTGGAAAATTTAATTTGGAAGTGAATTTTTTTAATGAAACAATTTTTTTAAAGTAAATATAATTCTTTCTTAATTAAATTTTCTAAAGAAAATAATTAAGAAACTAAAAAATATTTAATAAAAAAAAATTGGAAACAATAAAAAATAATTTCAACTTTCAATTTTTTTTTTTTTTTGCCTTTTATGTCCATTTTGGTGGGATTGGACCCCACAACCTCCCAACAAAAAGTACCTTAGCGTGAGGCCTCTCGAACCGGTTGAGCTAATGCTCTCGGTTGAAACATAGGGGAAAGGAAACCCTATTTTAGCTAGAGGTCGTGCCCGAGTTTGCTCCAACGGGCTCCTCCGCCTACACCTCCACAACGCAGACTCATCCGAAGACTCCTTACTTGTTTGACCGACGTGCACACATAAAGCTGCACACGATTTTTTTTTTTCGTAGGCCTTCCGCAGTAGATTGCGTTCGCTACACAATGAGATAGCTTATCCAGACGTGTCAGCAAATCAAGTTTTTTTTTTCTCCATGATCATCTACATGAAGTTTTGTTGTTGTGTGCTCACAACATGATCTCTCTTCAGCATCTGTGTCAGCAAATCAAAATTTTGCCTACTCACTCTCTTTTCAACAGCCTACACATCTCTATGGCAGCCTCCAAATGTCCTCTGCCTTCTCTACATACTCTAATCACACGGATAACCTTCGTTTTTACATCACGTGTGCGCACTCATAGCAGGGATTTTTTTTTATAAACACCAACGTACCTTAATCGAAGTACGATTCACCTCACAACTAGTAAAAATGATTGTGTAAATGTAAATTATGCTTTTCAATATTTCACTTACAACATCTCATTTACATAAAATTGTGGTAAAAATAACGTTTCGTGTAGCAAAATTTTATCGGCGTCTAACTTATCTTTGCAGCAACAACCAATCATGTCCAGCGTAGACAAAACAACAACAACGCAGGCTGCATTCTCAACACGGTAATTCCACGTGAGTTTTTCAACGTGTTTTTCCATGGTAGAGGGCGTCTGACTTCTCTTTGCAGCAACAACCATGACGTTTTTGCTATCTTCACTCACAACACGTTCATGCATAGCACATCCTCCACGCAAACAAATTCAATAGTAGTCTACGCTGGTCCTCCAATGATATCTCTCCAATATGTATTTGCTCCCAAAACGTATCACAGAAACTCACACAATGAGCTCAGTTCACCTCGCAACAACACGTTTCAACCCTCCAAGCTTTCTCTCTCTCACGTACTCCAAACTGCAACACTCAACATTCCTTCGAATTTATTTTAATTTTTTTTTAAATAAATCACAGCGCCTCGTCACAGCAATTCGTCTCCTCTCAACGATCTGCTAACACACCTTTCGCATCATTGTTTGTAGCGACGTCTTGTCTGAGCACCTCGTTAAAAAATCACAACAATGTCTTATCAAACATCACAACAGCACATCGTGTAATATTAAGAACCAGCAAGGCGATGTCGTTTCCTTTGTTGCGCTCCTCCCCAATCCGTAGGTCTCGCTCCCAGGTTGAGCCGTAGCTCTGATACCATGTCGTAGAAAACAGTCAATGATACTATTCTATTGAACAAATTAAATAGTACATCTTAGGCTCTAATTAGCCCTAATAAAGCGGATCTTGTTAACAACAACGAGCCCAAATAAAATATGCTGACATATATTGTTAGCATAAAATAATGTAATAATAGCTAATTTAAAATATACGCTAACAAAATCATCTCAATGGCCAAACCTACCACACTTTGTGTCAAGTTTTGTGTAATTGGCCAAATACATGACCAATGCAAGAAAAAAGAGCAAGGAGCATTCCTCTATTGTTCAATCAATTCTTGCAAATGGGCCAACTACATTACCACTTTGTTGGCCTACACTAAAGTATGTAGCAACACAATCACATTGACCCTATCAACAAAACTATAGAACAAAATATTGGAGGCATGAGAGAATAAGCAATAATTTCTGGATTTCCATAAAGAAAACAAAATGCCAATTTTGAAGAGGTGCCAAACTTCTAGAAACACCAAAGGGAGGAGAGGAGGGTCTCCAAGGAGAATTTGTTGCCATGTGAATCACTATGGGAGAATAGGTTGGAAAAGAGAAAAATTCCACTTCCACGCATCTTGAGCCTTATGACACCTCCAAAAGAGGTGAATAAGATCTTCAAGTTGATGATAAAATGGACACAATAGGTTGGGAACCCTAATGTAGATAAGTTGTTTACAAAGCGGAAGGCCTTGGTGAATTAAAATCCATGTAAAGATAACTTGTTTGAATTTGAGATAAGTAGATCAGGTTGTGTGAAAACAACATGCCCAAATATACTTGGGTGAAGAGAGTCTCCAACGAGCATTTAATTTGTCAACCATGGGTAAGTATGGTGATATCCATTCATAACCTTATCTAGCCTTATAATTAAGGAGGGGTGTCTTTGGATACCATTGTCAATCCTTCCACCAAGGATGCTAAGAGCACACTATGATCTTGTGAATCATAAAATTAGGTATATTTGCTTTAACTACCTCAAAGGTTTCCTTATCGACGAACTTGAACTTGATATAATTCCAAGGATGCCAATCCCTAGTCGATCAGGCAAACAAGTCGACCACTATAGAGATATCCCTTCTATAGAATTTTTTGTGCATGCATCCAAGGGATTTGGGCAAAAGGGACTCCCTGGACAGTCATGACAAGGGACCAACAAATGCTCATAGAATTGACGGAGAGTCCATCCCAAAAACCATAACCTTTTCATCGGAGCCATGGGTTGATGTTTTCCCATGCTTGCCAATTGCTACGAATGACAAAAGAGCCTAAAATCATGATGGGAATTGGTGCAATGAGAAGGGAGGGGAAATCCATACCTCTCCATGCTTTACACCCATAGGGAGAGCTTAATGTAATGCAATGTCAAACCAACACTTTCCAAGATTCCTCACCTTTAATGGCTTTGATTATCCATTTGGTACATAAGGCCATGCCTTGGCATTTGCAGTTAAGAAGACCCATTCCCCCATTTTTCTTGGGTAAACAACAAAATTCCCATGCTACTATGTGGAAACCAAAGCTCGAGGTAGAACTTGCCCAAAGAAAATCTCTAAGAAACTTCTCCAACTTTTGATAACAAGCCTTGGATGGAACCCAACATGAGGAATAATACACATGGGTCACAACCAAGATCTTGGAGCAGATTTAAAACTTGTCAACAAGGAACAATTTTTTAGTGGTCCAATAGGCAAGCTTGGATTCAACTTTTTGTATGACATTTTTCTATAGTTTTGAAGGGGAATTGTGGAAAGTGAAGGGGATACCTAAGAACCAAATCACTTTCCCATTATATATCCATCTCCACGGAAACAAAGTCAACCAAGCTGGGAGGGAAGATGTAGACTATAAAAAACAAAGTTTTTTGCCATTAGATGTTGGAACCAAAGGCAAGACAAAAAGTATCCAAGCAGTGAATGACCTGAGTGAAGGGAAATACTTTTCACAAGAAACAAATTGGCTTGATAAGCCAAGAGACAACTGAAACCTTCAGTTGCAATGACATATAGAGGGAGCAAAAGAGCAACCTTGTCTGATTGAACAAAAAAGGCCAACAACCGTTGATTGAGTTCTTTTGATAGTGAGGACAATACCATTACCAAAACCCAAGACTTTGAGCATGGCAAAAATGAAGTGCCACTCAATGCAGTCATAAGCTCTCTCGAAGTCAATTTTGAGAAAATGGTTGGTTGGTTAGATTTTTTAACCCATTCTATTCCCTCCCAAACAACCAATATATTATCTAGATATATATGCTTTTGATGAAACCTGGTTGTTCTGGTCTGATGATGGCAAGAAGCAAATGTCGTAGACGCAAAGCTAAGGCTTTGGTGATGATCTTGTAGGAAACATGGAGAAGTGTGATTGGATTCCAATTGGTGATCAACTCAGGGTCTCTAATCTTTGGAATAAATTTTATATTACCTTGTTAATTTTTGGTCCAAAAGCCTCATTTACTAAAGCTTCTTGATAAACT
Source organism: Wollemia nobilis (assembly GCA_028583015.1). NCBI lineage: Eukaryota > Viridiplantae > Streptophyta > Pinopsida > Araucariales > Araucariaceae > Wollemia > Wollemia nobilis. The sequence goes on along the minus strand of JAQPPZ010004624.1, from coordinate 10,356,134 downwards.
TGGAGCAAATTAGAGCCTACAAGATCCCAAAGGGCTTTGTAAAATTCACAGGGAAGCCATCTAGCCCATGTGCTTTATCATTAGCCATTTGAGAGGGCCTCATGCAAATCCTCAAATGAGAATGGTTGATCACATCCAACAAGTTTACATGAGTTAAGGGGTCCTAGTCTCCTTGATGAAAACCTAAAGACTTACTACTACAATATCCTTCACTAGTTAAAAAGTTTTTATAAGGTCCCTAATCCCTTCATACCAAAGTTTGAACGTGGATTCTTAAATAAAAACTAAAAAACTTATCCTTATAGATCTATCACTTAATGAGGAAGAAGAAAAAAAAAAAATAGTGGCCACTTCCCCTCTTCTTCTCTCCTAGAAATGTGTAGAACACTCAGAAATCACACCACACACCACATATTCATGTGGTGCTCGCACGCGGCGTGTTGTATGAAGAAGCAGGGGCCACAAGTAGTCTCCACCCATCACTCTCCTCGCTGTATAATTTACAATAACGTCCAACCACCATCCGGATATAGCAGGAAAACAAACAACTGCCAGAGACAAATACATACAGTCAGATAAACTAACATGCCGGCCTTGTCTGCAGCGCAGGTGGGTTCCCTTGCCACGGCCTCTTACGCCATTGTCACCCGCACCCATCTCCCAAATCCGCGCCAAATCGCACTGCAACCCTTGGCATCCAATTGGGCTTCTCTCAATTTCTCCACTCCAAGAAAAAAAATCACCACCAAAGCGCTATCTCCTTCAAACAATTTGATGGAGGGGCTGCTGAGCAAGTTGGGGATTCGGAGAGCGGCGGCGGTGTCGCAGAACAACGAGGCGGGCGCTTCGATAGCGCAGGGCCCCGACGACGACACGCCCGCGGCTGGGCAACAGTTCGCCCAGTTTGGGGCGGGGTGCTTCTGGGGAGTGGAGCTCGTCTTCCAGCGGGTTCCCGGCGTTACGAAGACGGAGGTGGGTTATACCCAGGGTTTCCTTCACAACCCCACCTACGAAGACGTCTGCTCGGGGAGGACAATGCACAACGAGACGGTCAGGGTTCAGTATGATCCCAACCAGTGCTCTTACGACACTTTGCTTGACACCTTCTGGGTTCGCCACGACCCCACCACTCCAAATCGCCAGGTAGCCATATACCCTACATTTCTTTGATGTTACAAGGGTTCTTTGGTTAAGCCTATCCACCTGTTCCATATGCAGGGTCTGAATTTATAAAAGTAAATGTAAAAGTAGTTTTTAACATCTGTATTATAAGTTGCTTATCCAGTATTATCATTATTCTTTTCCTTTCAAACCTTGACCTCCTATTAAGTTCTCAAGGCGTTTTCCTTTAGGCTAATTCGAGTTTTAGTTTTTTTAATTTTTTTTTTAAGGCTAGAAATCCAAGTGTCCTATGCCTTCAAATTTGTATTGTTGATTTTAGATGGGAATCAGTAACATGCCGACATTGTATTGTACAAGTATCATTTAACTTTGGCGGTTGCCACATAACTCCACCACTCTTGGTGGTGACTACCCACTATACAGGCCTGGGGTGGTGACTGTCCACCATACACGCCTGAGGTAGATTACTGGCCTTCCAGGACTTACCGTGGATGCATATTGGCTATCCGCCTACCCCCGGACAAGTGTCCTATGCTCACTTTATAGGCATTTTGACCCAAGGAGTATTTGGATAGCTCCACCTGTTGGTTCCACTCTTTAGTTGCAAGGTTTTGTGATCATGGTGATTCTATTGCGTAGTTTATGAGAAGTGGGATTTGGTTTTATATAGAGAGAGGGCAGCACGTTCATGTCCCTAAATATCTAGAGTCAGGGATTTTTGCACAACTGATTCTAGCATTTTCTTACAGTGGCAAGCTTCAGTACTAGCGCCTATTGCTGTAGTTGTCAAGTGTAGCAACTATCAACAATCTTTTGCTAATGGCTGTAAGATGAATAATTCTATCTTCCTTCCAGGTCTAGTCATTTTCTTTTTGTCATAGTTTGTATCATAGTATGGAGACTCGGACCAGTTTTAGTCTCAGCAAGTCCTTTTTTCTTTTTTGACCCAGACCAGGCCATATCTCGGAGAAAAGAGAAAACTCAGCAATGCCTAGGCAAATAAGGAAAAGTATAAAATATAGTGGATTTTACGGATAGAGACTGGTCTACGGTCAAATGAATAACCCAGGGTCAACATGCTTACAGCTCCGTAAGTACTTTCAGGGCTCATGCAAGTCTGATAGCTATGGAGAACATTGACACTTTGTATTAAAATGTGGTGCACAATTTGGGAGACAAATGTCATAGCTTTGCATTTCTTTTTGGACATTCGTAGTATTACGCGGATTGTTATCGAATGAATAAAAATAGAACTTTAATTTAGTTTTCGTTATCAATAGTGTTCATTCTGCGTATGAAGGTCCCATATTTCATTTTTTTTTTCTTAATTGTGTATTACTATTAGCATGGTTGATTTGTATTATCATGTGTTAGAGTTAATGATTTAATCATGTTCACTCGGTCTCTTTTGAAATCCAGATTAGGGATGCATCAAGTTAGGATTGATAATTTTTGTATAATACTGGTATTTGTTTTATTTGATTTATTTATTTATTTTTTTAATTTGTGGTTGTTAAAAGGATGTCAGTGACTTTAGTTTAGATGTTTGTTTTTAGGTTGTCAAAAGCATCAATGTCAAATTCTTGGCAATTCCCAATACTTAACAATGTATTTGAGCACAGTTACCAGGTACTGTTCGGTTTGGAGGTTCCATTAAAAAGGAGGACATCGGTCTCTGAGTCAGAACCTGGTTACCCTGTATTTGAGTCTTTTTGCTTACTTATTTTTAGTGGGATAGGAGTTAAACACAACTATTGCACAATGACAGAGAGCCTGTATTGTCTTTGATTAACCAACTTATTTTTTTATAGTATATGACATTTTAGGGCTTTGCTTCATGCTCCTCTTCCTAATTAGACACCCAAATAGAAATTTAGATGAGTGCAAATAGGATGCTAGATTTAACATTCAAAGATTGGGCAATATACAACTTATTGAGAAAAATGGTGCAAATTAGGTTCCAGTACAATAGGGGTGCTGAATCAAAATTTGGAGGACAATGCATGTGGACAATTAAAAAACAATAATTAGAAATTTAGATGCAAAGCTGTAAACTACATACAGGAATACGATGTGGGTGCAGGGATATACCAGGAGGTTATAACCTTCGTCAGAATTGTTTAAGAAGTGAATATATAACAGGAGTTTGGGAAAGGTGGTGGTGATTGAATTCCTTGGGATTTATAGTATTTATAAGCATGGAATATTATATTATTAGACGCTTCGAATTTTTTTCCTAGCAAAGGAATTTTTCTTGTGTTACTGTGAGCATAGGCACATGTTGAAGATGATGTGAGATGGCGGTTATGTTTGAGCTTATCCAAACATAAGAATTTTGGTCTAAATCTGTGGTGATTCGCTACGTGGTTTAATTTCTGAAGACTAAGGGACCTTTCCTGGGGCAAACACAGTTCATAGAATTAATTGCTTTATCAATTGTACTTGTCCTTGCTTTATTTTCTTGGTTTTCTTGATGGATGGTACTTGTTTGACAATCCTCGTTTCTAAAAAAATAATTATAAGGTTGGAATTGGCCACACATTTACTATACCTCCTTTTGTTAAGCTGTGGTAATAATGGCAACTCTTCCGCAAAAATCTCACTGGGACTTGCACCTGGACTCATCCATTACTCTCCTATGGTACTCTTGTCTGGGTCCTAACAAATTCAGCAGGATTGGAACCCTGCTGAGATCTACATGAGTTGAGCAACTTCATCAGTGAACCCACACCTGCCGAGACCTAAACTCGTTTCCCCTTCACATGAGTGTCTCATCATGTCTTCATACTTGAAGCTAATGCATTCTCATAAGCAGTTTCAGCCATGTATATAATGCTTTTAATGCATGAATTGAGCTTTTAATTACATCATATACATTTTTCACCCAGTTACTTTGATTTTCATTTTACAATTTACAGGATGTATATTTTTTGGCTAGCATACAATCAATGTTTACAAATTTAGAGTACATGATAAGCTAGCCAAAATATAGGGTCTTACATCTTGTAGCAGAGCTTTTGTGGGATTTGCACTAACATAGCTCACAAGTCATTCTAGGCGATTGACTAGATGACATACAAAGAGCATGCAAAACACTGGTAGACCAATGTCCATGATGTTTTCAGTGCATGAATGATGTCTTTTTGTGAATGGTTTACACAAGTGTGATGAGAAAATTTTATTTGAAAATGCTAGATGATGAACGAATCTCTATTCATTTCCATTGAAAATTTCGGCCAGATAAGATCTTAAATTTATGCACAGTAAAATAAAGTATTCCAGGGCATCTTTGTGGTTCAACAGCAATGTGACAAAATGTGGTTCATAGAGACTGTCTATGTACCATTTGATTTTTAATGGCTGGCATCTTGGTTTCTCATTTACCCTGTACTCAAGTTAAGTGTCTCAAAATAAATGAAATAACCTTCAGCCAAAACCGAAGTAAAATAAAACTGAAGAAAGGATTGCAGGTAAGATGTGTCTTGGCTGAAAAAGATGAGTTGTTTGACAAATTCCTCAAATTCCAATTAAGACTATGTCTTGAAATCATTCACAGCACATGGGGAACAATGATAGGGACTAGAGGGTTAAATTGTAAATTATTATTGAAATTATATTTATGGTGAACAGAAATAAGGTTCTTTTTTAAAATTTTTACGTTTGAATTGTTAACCTTCATAACTTTATTTCAGGCCATTTTGACTGTGAACATTTTTAGAGTTGGTCCAAAACCTATATACAAGTTAGTTGCTTGTACTTTGTAGTGTGGAGGTTGATAGCAGAAATCATTGGTCAACCATAACATAAACATTTCAATCTGTATATCAAATGGCATGAGGTCAATTAGTTAAATTCTTCAATTTTCAAAGAGGAGACCTAGGTTTGAATCTTGCCAAGTGATACATGTATAATTGCCAAGCTGTTGTAATACCAATGGGTGGTCATGATATTATATGGACTGGGCCTGTTTCAATCCCATAAAACCAATTTAAAAAAAAACATTTCAATTTGTATGCGGTGGAATTGACTTGGAGGGAAAATAACAAAGGTATGTTATGGGCCAATTACTACACCCTTAGATGGCACAAGGCAGACCCAACACTTCTAATAGCAAATTGTAGATCTAAGAATTGAATAGGCTACTCAGTTTACCTTCATAGTAACATTTTGGTTCCTTAGCAGAAGAAAGCCAACCATGTATTGTGTGCAAGTAACTTTGATTTCAATTTGCCATTATTTATTTCAGAGTAGGGTGTCAGCTGGCTCCTTGCTGCCTTGAACTGCATTAAAACATAGTAACCGTATCTGGCAAACCTCTTGCTTGGATATCTGTATCTCCATATCAGCTATGGATGCAATAATTCTCATATACTGATCCAAATGTATCCAAATATATGGATATCATATCCAAACATATCCACATATAGCCTAAACACATTTAGAGCTGTTGATCGAGGCATGTGACCTTTTTGCAGCATGGATTTATGCTCGAAAATGCCTACCAATCTAGTGTTTTTTATCCTAACTTCATTGTTAGGGGCATAATTTTGTGCTTGGGACTCCGTTTTGATCCATTCAATAAGAGCATTGGAAAGATTGGAGAGAACAACAATTTCCGCAGGCAGCTGTGTCATAGATAGAGTTGTTGATAACTTCATGAAAAATAAAATCTTCGGAGACCTTCAAAAATACAAAACAAAATACTTATGGAAAATAGGAATTTTGTTTTTTTAGATTTTCATAGCCAAAATGCATCTCTGACTATGTTGACACATCAGTATAAGACAAAACACAAAAGGACAAGTCACATGTATGTAATTTTCATTTAATATGCACTTTGTAACTTATGGAAGGTGAATCACCACATTTCCATATGGGTGACCTTCTAACTCACAAAAGGTGAACCACCACATTTCCATATGGGTGACCTTCCATATTCAATATGGTGGATTTCAAACACACCAATTCTTGTATAAAGAGAGATGCACCCTTGATTGTAAAAAGCATGAGTAATGGATGCAATGTTATAGCCTCACATGTCTTCTCAGAGATTGCTTGCATTGTACTTTGTTTTTTGAGCAATAAAATCACTGTTATTTTGCTTATTTTTTGAGATTTGTTATATTATGTTATTTTTGAATTGCATTCTTACATGATCTTAACTTGAAATTCTATGTTTTGGGTCAGTCAAAATTCTGTGTGGCGGATTAGTGGTTTTAGAGCGGTTTGTCTTTTTTTTTTTGAAAAAAATGAAAAAACCTTGAATTAACACAAAAGACAGTTACAAGAGGGAGAAAGGGCATCCCAACCAAGCGCAGAGAGACCAGAAGTACAAAGGGCGCGAAAACGCGACATGTCGCGAAATCGCGACACAAAACCAAACAACCGCCGCGCCACAACACCCAGTCGCGATAACGCGACAAGTCGCGATATCGCGACATGTCGCGATATCGCGACAAAAAGCGCCGGAACCACAACACCCGAAAAAGGTCGCGAAATCGCTACAAAGACAAAGACCAAATCACCCAAACGCCAAAAGTGTCACGAAATCGCGATGAGAAAGCCTTAAAGCATCTGCTTCCCGAAACTGTTGCGAAATCGCGACGAGGACCCCTTTGATCAGCAACTTTGAGAAAGTGTCGCGACATCGCGACGAATTTTCCTTGGAGTCCCACTTGGCCGGAAGTGTAGCGAAATCGCGACAAGAAAGCCAAAGGGCGCCCCATCCGTAAAAGTGTCGCGAAATCGCGACATGTTCAGCCCCGAGGTGCCCATTACCATAACAAGTCGCGATATCGCGACGTTTTTCCTGCCAGCTGTTTTTTCTCCAGAATCGTAGCGAAATCGCTACAGGTTTGCCCCTGTGCTTCCTTTCCATAAACATGTCGCGAAATCGCGACAGGTTATCCATTGGGAGGCTTTTCTCAAAAAGGTCGCGATAACGCGTCGGTTTTTCCCCCTTAACTAAATTTTGCTCAACACATCTCAAAATCACAACAAGGATGCCCCTATGAGTCCCTTCCTCAAAAAAAGCACGAAATCACGACAGATTTTCCTTATAGTAGCTTTTCACTACGTATTGTCGCGATATCGCGACGGTTTTTCCCTTTCATGCAGCTTTTCTCAAAGCGTCGCGATATCGCGACACTTTTCCTCCAAAGAAGAAACCTACCAAAAGAGTCGCGACATCGCGACACCTTCTCATCAACGACCACGACGACGCAACATGTCGCGAAATCGCTACAAAAATCCTCCCAAGGCCACAACAACCAGAAGGGTAGCGAAATCGCTACAGTTTTCCAGGATAGGTCGCGACAGAGCAACAAGTCGCGACAGAGCGACATGTCGCGACAGAGCAACATGTCGCGATAGAGCGACATGTCGCGACAGAGCAACATGTCGCGAAATCGCGACAGAAAACCAAACCGGGTCAAGACGACGCAATATGTCGCGATATCGCGACAGAAACGAACCTTAGTCATTTTTGAGCTCATGGATGTAGAGATCGTTCCAGGCCACTCCGAATCTCTTCATCTATCATAGGCATATCACTGTGCAGCTGGACACCTACCTCTTTCTCAACACCCATCTTCGCAAGGAAGTCAGCTACCGTGTTCAGATTTCTACTCACATACACAGGGATGACATCATCTAACTCCCTCCATAACTCCTTGATTTGAGATATCAACATCCGCAGTCTCCATGCTTTTAAAGAGAAATTCCGCAAGCAATCTAGAGCGCCGATCAGACTTGAGAATCGTATTCAAGAATTATTCTCCCGTGACCCCGCTTAATGTACCCCGTATAGACGCGGACTTAATGGCCAAGGCTTCGGCTTCATTGTTCGTGGCTCTGCCCAATCCCCGCAGTTCCCAGCAAAGAACCGCACTCGAGTGATCCCGACAAACAACACCAATTCCCTGCGTTGCCCGGGTTGCCTTTTGCAGCCCCATCAGTATTGATCTTGATCCAGCCTTCAGGGGGGGTTTCCAGCATGATCTATCTTGCCTCTCAAGACCCTCAACCCCCTCTTCAGGATGCCCAAGAGTAGCCTGATTCTTTTCATTGGCAAGAGTAGCAACAGTTTCTGTGACTTTGCTCCGTATGACCTGCCAAACACCGTCAATCGAGGAGAAAGTGTTTCTAAATATCCGGGTGTTTCTCTCCAACCAAACTTGCCACCAAATGAAGAGAAAGCCTAACTGCCAGCCAGTTCGGAGAGCTATAGAATTGAACCTGCCCCTTTTCCATTTTTCCCAAATATTGGTACGATTGAGAACACCATTAGCCCGGAGTTTAAATTGCAAGAACCAGCTGTTCCCAAATCCGATGAGTAAAAGGACACTCAAAAAACAAATGGTCTCAGCTTCCTCATGATGGAGGCATAAAGCACATTGAGAGGGGCCATTGAAACCCCTACGTCTGAGATTGTCAAAGGTGAGAAGGCCATTATGCATAAGTTGCCAAGCGAAGAAGTTCACTTTCGGCCAACCCTTTAAATGCCAAATCCTTTTCCAATGCTGAACCGGAAAAGAGTGTGGGGGAGGCTCAGGGAGGATCTCTTCATATCCAGCCTTAACTGAGTAGACCCCAAGGCTTCCATGGCCCCAGGCTAATTCATCTTCCTCATCCTTCCCCGTGAGGAACCTTTCTGACAATATTTTTTGCAGGATAGGCACCAACTCCGGAGAGACAGTAGTTGGCCACTCCTCCCATCGCTTAAACTTTTTAAAAGTATACCCCCCCAAATGACTGGTAAGAAGATACTTATCAATAAGGATCCAACCCTGGGCTTCTAAGGCGGTCATGATAGGATGAAGCTCGGGGAACAAAACAATAATGGGCGGATGCTGGTCCCAAGAGTCTGTCCAGAAGCGAGCCTTGTCTCCTTTCCCCACTTTCCAGAATAATTGATCTTTGATAATCTGGGACCCAAGCTTGAGAGTCTGCCACACTAAAGAACCAGGACCTTCCAAGGGAAAGCGACCCACCTCATTGGGATGGACATGCCCCAAATATTTACCGGAAAGAATTCTCGTCGAAGAGAGAGGATGGCCGAGAAACCCACCGCCAATACAGCTTTTCCACCCAAAGCCCCGTTATTAAGCATAGAGCATCTCAAGCCCAGCCTCTCCTTTATCCTTAGGGTCGGGTAACTTTATCCCACCCAACCAAGGCCCATTTTTTCTTCCCTTTTGCGCCTTCCCACAAAAATCTTCTAGCCATTTTGTCCAACTTTTTCTAGGTGGTATGAGGGGCAGTCAGGATTGAGAATTTATAGATCGGCAAAGCCTGAATAACTGATTTCAAGAAGGTTAATCTACCCCCGTAGCTTAGCCATTTATGGGCCCAATGATTCATTCTGTCTTTGATGCCTGCTAACAGGTTCTTCCAAATATCAACATTTAACTTTTTGAAATGAAGGGGAACCCCCAGGTAAACAATTGGAAGAGAGGACCTAGTGAATCCCAGGATGTCAATAACACGCTCCTGAAGCCGTTGGTCGAGATTGAAAAAGACCACTTTGGACTTCCTGTCATTAAGAACCTGATTTGAAGCCCTTAGGTAGACATTCAAAGTGTCTCTGATTCCTCTAGCTTCCCGAAGAGTGGCCGCACCAACCAGACCCGTATCATCCACAAATTGCAAGTGAGTCAGAGTCTCCTCCCCAACCTTGATACCAGAAAGCCGACCTTGTTGCCTTCTCCTCAAAAACAGTCTTCCCAAACCCTCAGCCAAGAGAAGGAAGAGATAGGGAGAACAAGGGTCTCCCCGGCGGAGCCCACGGGAGGCGCCGAAAGGAAGCGAGGGAAGGCCCTTAATGAGAACAGAAAAGGAGGGAGAAGAAACACAACTCATAACCCAAGCAATCCATTCCTGAGAGAAGCCAAAGGCAGCCAACATTTTCGACAAGAAGCACCACTCCACCCGGTCATAAGCCTTGGACATATCCATTTTAATGAACATGCCTTTGTTGCCCGAAGTTTGCATTGAATGGATGGCCTCCTGGGCCAAAATCACCCCATCCAATATTTGTCTTCCCTCAACAAAGCCCCCCTGCTCAGGAGAAATGATGCTATGAAGAAGGGGTTTAAGCCTCTCAGCCATAATCTTAGAGATGATTTTGTAAATCACATTGCATAAAGCAATAGGCCTGAAATCATAGATATGAGTCCCCACTTCCCCTTTCGGAATTAAAGCAATGAAGGTGTGATTGATCGCCCTGAGCATTCTGCGATTGGATCTGGATTCCTCAAGAATGACCTGTAACATCCTCCTCCAAGGTATCCCGTAAAGCCCGAAAAATTCAATAGGAAAGCCATCTCGGACCAGGAGATTTTCCAAGACTCATACCAAAGACCACATTTCTCAGCTCATCCCTTTCAATGGGTCTAAGCAGTGGTCCGGTTGTCCTCTTCGTAGATAATAGGAGGAATAACATTAAGAACTTCGTTCTGAGCCTCAATATCTTGCTGCATACTTTCCTTAAAAAGTTTAGAAAAGTAATCGATAGCATGGGAGTGCATACCAGGAATAGTATCGAAGACATTTCCCCGTTCATCTTTGAGAACTTCCATATTGTTCATCTGTCTCCTAGCACAAGCCGACCGATGAAAAAATTTGGTATTTCTGTCCCCTTCTAATAACCAAGTATTTCTAGCCCTCTGTTTCCAATATAACTCCTCTTGGTTGTCAATGTCCTCAACCGCTTTACGCAGTTCGTCATCTTCAGATTTGAGTTGCTCAGTAATTGACCCTTCCCTAAAAAGTTTCTGAACCTCCTCCCATCTAGCCACCAAGGGAGCCCTTTGGGACTGGAAATCCGACTTATTTCCTTTCCTCCACTGTTTCAATTGAAATTTGACAAATTGAAGCTGTTTATGAAATTTGAACATTGCTGTCCCAAAAGGTGGGCGGCCTTCTGTCCACCATTGAGAAATTTTTTGTCGAAGGTCCTCCTTTTGTAACCAAAAATTCTCAAATTTAAAAGGCCTAAAGTGCTGTCCTCTCGAAGTCCCTCCCTCAAGCAAGATGGGAAAATGATCCGAAATAGGGCCCTCCAAAATCTGGAACTTAAAAGTCCATTTAACAAAAGCCTCCTCCGAGACCAAAAAGCGATCTAACTTGACCTTCCTGCTATGTGGCTCCTTTCTCTTGTTTGTCCAAGTGAAAAAAACACTAGGGCCTTGAACGTCCACTAGATTAAAGGCCTGAACTTGGGCAATCAGAAGCCGATCCCCTGGGTCCAAAGTAGGGGAGCCACCTTCCTGGTCCCGGACAGATAATTTTGCATTAAAATCCCCTGCAATAATCCAGTCAAAACACTCCCTGTTTGCTCTCATATTGTGAACAGCGTCCCATTGGAGCCTCTGGCCTTCAAGATCTTGGGCCCCATAAAAGTTGGTAATAAGGATCAGTTCAGAATTGAAGTTATTTCTGAAAAGAGAAGAAAGAACACCCCTACAAGCTACATGATCTAAAGCAGTCCAGACCAGAGGGTTCCAAAGGGTAACAATTCCCCCTGAAGCTCCTTGGGCAGCCACGTCCATATACCCAGCTCCCCGCCGCATTTTAGTAGCGGTTTTACTCATGATATCTAAAGACATTTTGGTCTCCTGAAGAAGCAAAAAATCTGTTTTTCGGTTTTCTAAGAGTCTTTGAACAGCAGATTGATGGGTTCTACTGTTTAAACCCCTAATATTCCAAGATTGAATAATCATTGAAAACCTTGTGAGCAGTAAGAATCAATGGACCTCACCAATCCTTCATTGATTAACTTATCTCCTTGGGCTATTAGTAATTCCTTATTGGATTTTCTTCCCGCTCCTTGAGAGTTATTGTTTCTTGATCTCTTTTCCACCTGGGAAATCCCTAAAGCAGGCCTCTCTCTGTTTTTCTCTGCATTTCCCATGGTAACATCTTTTATAGCCGGCTGTGTTGGGGAGTGAATAACCAAGGCCCCTGGATTCTCCGATCGCAGTGTACTCACCGGCACAACCACTGCTCTACTACGGGAGTGAAGGAAGGAGAAACAAGAGGTGGAGTGTTGACATTCTCACCATTCCCAACCACTCCTTCCATAGAATGGTCCTCCAGATCCACTAATGACTTGAAAATTTCATACCGATTGTTTGGCTTGAGCTGTACCTGCTCCTTGCCATTTTTCTTTTTGTTTCTCTTTCGTTTCACCTGTTCAAAGCCATCCTGTTGAGCATCGAGACTCGGAGAATTGCTAGAGGGTTCATTGACCGGACTAGACTTACCCTCTCTAGGGCGGTTTGCCATTCCACTCGGAGCCTCCGTTTTTGTGCTCACTGCGTTTGGGCGTAACCTTGCCAAATGTCCATGCTTATGGCATACACGGCACCTGAAAGGTAGGGCCTCATAGTCTAACTGCTGGATCCAGGGTACTCCTGCTAGCTCAAGTTCCACCTCAGCTGGTAGAGGCTGACTAATGTCCATCTCTACACATATTCTAGCAAAGACAGCAGAATTGCCCTCTATGGTATCTTTGGAGACTCCCAGAAATCTGCCTAGGGAATTACCTATTAATTCCAAAACCTGCTCACCCCAAAACTCCATCGGGAGAGCGTACAGCCGGATCCAGACCGGGACAGCCGTGGGTTCGATGCGGGGGTCGAAACCCACTCTCCAGGGTTGGATAAATAACCCCGCCTGGTCCATGGTTTCTCTTCTCTGATTCAAATGCTCTGTTTCTATCTGCTAAAGAAGAGAAACTTATGATGAAATACCCATTGCTTATAGGCCATAGAGAGTACTCACCGTGTGGCTCCCAGTTCTGACGAACCCAAGTGTGCAGAAAATTCAGAGTGGGCCGGATGCCCATGAATTTGCAGATCAAGTCGTGATTAGCTCGGTAGACGATTGTATCTTCGACCAACGATTGGTTCTATTACAATCTTAGGCCTGGAGGAAGATTGTGGGAGGCAACCATTAACGCGGTGAGCATGTGGGCCATTGGCAACAGTCTTGAGTATCGATTGAAAAGCATTCCGCTGAGCTCCGTCCGTGGAAGGCGAGGGAAAATCTTTCAGTTTCTCAAAATATGATATCTTTCTCCCAAGCAGAGAAACAGGAGGAGACCCCATCGGGCCCTCCCGGAACCACTACAGAATCTTCAGGCGACAGCAGAGACAACCCCCCAAAGCCCTAGGCAAAATCTTCGGGCCAGAGTCCCTCGAGCAACACCAGGCGCCGTCACAGAAAATTTCCCGCCAAAAGCCAAATCGCCAGAGCCGAATCCGGTCTCTTGTCTCCAGCTTGACTCTAATATTACCCTCGCATTCATCAGAGCGGTTTGTCTTTTGAGTGTATGTCCATGAACACAAAATCAAGATATCGAAAGTTTGGGTATTTGACGTGAGATCCCTCTAATTACCTCCCTTGTTGTTCCAAATGGTCTCAGGCCCTTTCAAGGATATGTTGAATGAAGCCCTTGTGAAACAGAGGAATGAGATTATGGACCAGTTTGCTCAAATTCTTCAACGGCGTCCTGTTGCAATTTTTGCAACCTCCGTTGCATAGGCTCTCATTGCACTATCACTAGTTAGTGCACCCATACCTTTTAGGGTGTGGGTGAATTTTGTTGTAACTACTTTTGAAGGAAAAATTGATGTTGATGCCTTAGAAAATTGGTTGGATCAAATATATTCGTACTTCTCTATAAATAAATTCATCGATAGTGAGAAAACCACTTCTGCACTCTTCATAGCTTCATTACCTGTTCGAAATGGTGGGAAACATATTGTAACAGGGTTACAAAAGAGAATGAAGATGAAGTGGTGTTCACATGGGATAATTTCATGGGGTTTGTAAAGGAAGAATACTATCTTGTGGGAGCCTATGAAGACCAATACATGCGATGACAATAATTGTGTTAAGATAAAGACCAATCTGTTCAATATTATACTGATGCTTACCACTGCATGGCAGCAAAGCTAGGTATCCAAGATATCAAAAGGCATTGAATCCTCAAGTACTGCAGTGGGATGCAATGGTACATTCGAGAGGACATGGACCTCTTTGAATTCAAGACACTGGGAGAGGCATTTAAACTTGCTATCAAATTGGAGAAGCACAAAAACAAAAAAAAAATGAATAATTAACAAAAACCAGAACACTAGGTATTGGCCAAAGAAAGGCAAGAATGACTCTCCGAAGAATTGGAAGCAAAAAAAAAATACACTCAATAAAAGAATCTCTTGAAGGCCAAGAGTGGAAAATGGTGTGATTATCACAAAAGCAATTTGACATTCAAGGGAGAAGTATCGAGCAATCTGGTCATCGTTTGTTGAGTCGCAACCCTCTACATCCATTGCACCACTGCCTCCACCTCCACAAGCTGAACATAGAGGGAAGCGAATCGTGGAAGTTGAACTAAATGTGACCATTACCACCATACATGCTGCACCAAAGGAGTCACAAGAGGAGGAATGCTTGTTTCCCTCACAAATGTGGGTCAAGGGTAAGCCATCACATTTCATTGTTGATAGTGGGAGTCAAAAGAATCTGATTTTTGCTTAGATGGTGAAGGATTTGAATCTCCCTATCAAACCACCTCATGGACAAAAAGAAGCAGAAAAGGCAGCATGGTTTGTGGAACGGTTTCAGCATATCTAGCAACAGGTCCATGACCTCTTGGAAAAGACAAGTCAGAAATTCAAGCAACAGGTCCCACATCAATTCGAGGTTGGAGATAAGGTATTAAGTCTTTAGAAAGAGAGACTTGTAGTACCCCATAGGAAGATTAGACCCCTTCGCTATGGACCATACACCATCACAAAGAAGGTGAGAGAAAATGCCTTTGAGTTGAATCTTCTATCTCCTTTGAGTTGAATCTTTTATCTTATCTTGGTTTGCATCCAATCTTCAATGTTAAACTTTTTAGGCCCTCTCATCCACCTTTGTTGGACACTTACATAGAACAGTTGGACATTGAAGAACTGAATCTAGATAGCTTAGCACCAGCAGAGGAGGGTCAGATTTTTGACACATGGACCAGGACCACTAGAAGGCAGTCCACTCAGATGTACAAAGTGGTCAAGGCAAGACAACTTGGTCACCAAGGGGAATGGCTCACAAAAAATAAGATAAAGAAACAATTTCCACACCTGATGTCAAAAGTTGATGCAATGGGGACCATTGCTTTCAAGGGGGTGAATGATCCAGGCATGTGACATTTTTGCAGTATGGCTTTATGCTCAAAAATGCCTGATAATCTTTTTCTTGATCCTAATTGCACTGTTAGGGATAACTTTGTGCTCAGGACTCTATTTTTATCCATTCAAGAAGCATTGGATAGATTAGAGAGAACAACAATTTCCAAACGCTCCAAAGACAATATAAAATGCAAACAAAAATTCTTACTAAAAATAGTAATTTTCTTTTTCTTAGATTTTTGTAGCCAAAATGCATTTCTAGCAATGTTGCAACATTAGTAGATGACAAAACACAAAAGACAAGTCATGTGTATGTAATTTTCATTTAATATACACTTTGTAACTCATGGAAGGTGAACCACCACATTTTTATATGGGTGACCTTCCATATTCAATACGGTGGATTTCCAACACACCAATTCTTGTATAAAGAGAGATGCACCCGACTGTAAAAAGCAATGGGTAATGGATGCAATGTTACAGGTAATGGATGCAATGTTACAGCCTCACATCTCTTCTTAGAGATTGCATGCATTTCTATTATTTTGCTCTTATATATATATATATATCTATCTGTGTGTTCTGATTTGTTATACACTGTTATTTTTGAATTGCACTCTTTCATAATCTTCCTTTACTCGAAATTCTGCGTGGCAGATAAGCTGTATCCACAACATTTGATTAAAAGAGGAATACACAATTTAAAAAAAACAAATTCTAGATTTAAAAAGCAATGACAAGTCCAACCTGTATTGCATCATCACCGCATAGTCATATTATAACAGCTTTTTTATTATGCATGTATCGTTTGGCAAGATTTGAACCTGGATCTCCTCCTAGAAATTCAAGGAATCTAACCGGTTGTGCTAATGCCATTTGATATAAGAAGCATCTTCTTAACTGATGAAAATATTCTATTTAAAATTTATATTTGTGTAAACATTTCTGAGTTGTATGTTTTTTTTCTTTAATATTTAAAAAATATATGCCTTTTATAATGTTGTATCCAGCTGTATCCATATGAGGAGATCTTTGAAAATTTGCTGTATCAGTATCCGTTTCCATGCAACATGGCAGATACTGTATCCATATCTGATACAGTATCCGTTTCCATGCAACATGGCATTAAAAGCGTGTCATGTGACTTGTTTGGCTAGAGATAACATGGGGACCAAAATCACAATTGTTTTGACTAGACATGTGTTAGAGAGATTATGATCGTGAATATGAGTGTACCTTTTCTGCCTTTCCAAAATTTATGCTAGAAGAACTTGATGTTTCCCTTTCAGGGCTGTTATTTGCGCTGCAAGTGTTTGGGATAAATTTTCTGCTTGCATTTTACTAGGGCAAGTCACAATAGTATCGAGGACTTCTGAAGAAAGGAATAGGTGTGTCTTATCTGACAATTGAAATATTTTGGCAGGGAAATGACGTGGGTACTCAATACAGATCTGGAATTTACTTCTATACGACAGAACAGGAGAAAGCTGCACGTGAATCGCTTGAAAGGCAAGTGCAGAAGTTGAAAAAAAAAATTGTTACAGAAATTCTGCCTGCAAAAAAGTTCTATAGAGCAGAGGAGTATCATCAGCAATATCTTGAAAAGGGAGGGCGAAGTGGGTTCAGACAATCAGCAGCCAAGGGATGCAATGATCCAATTCGATGCTATGGTTGAAGAAGGACGAGTGATGCAATTCTCGTTACACTCATGATAATTTGCATCAACATGAATAATGGAAGGTATTCATCTTCCAGTTGAGTAACTGAAGTCATCCCTTGGGAGGGTGTCTGGTGCATGGGAGATGCTGAGCGTCTGTATACTTTTCCTTTGATGTAGTTTGTTACTCTAGTACTCACTATTCTTAAAATCCATAAAGTGATTGGTTTGTTTTGCATTATATTTAAAACATGCTCTTTAGATACTTTGCCCTTGATCTTAATGAGATGCATCATCAGAGGGTAATAGATATTCTATGAAGTTGTAATTATCAGTGTAACAATTTCAATGATCATAGTTAATCTACTCATTTGATTTTATATGCACTTGGAAATTCTATATAATTATTAGCATCGCACTTGGAAATTCTATATGTTTATTCTCTTTGGTATTCAAATAAATTATTAGCATCGCACTTTGTGTTTCTTTCACTCGGGAACCAAAATCAGAAAGCATTTTCATACATATGTAGAATGTTACTTTGGCCTCAAAATCCAATCAAGACGACCATGAGATGAAATCAGAATAATCATACAAAGAATATGCTAGTAAGCTAAATATTTGTATTTGGTAGTAAGCTAAATAATGTATTTAGCTTACTGGGGTGCCTCACAACAGCAAATTGCTTTTGTCAGTAATGACATTTATAACAGAGATAGGATCAATTGATCTATCACTGTTAACAGTTTTATGTTACTTTGGATGGCTGGGTTACAAAATCCTTGTCAGCTCTAAGTGAATGCACGTGATATTCATGACAGTTCATAAATGTTTCAAACTGTTACAATCTCAGCCTTCCCCTGGCTTTTCTGTTAGAGATAAGAAATTAGCACTTCAAGATGGATACTTGCAAAGTTTCTGCGTCTTCGCCTTCTTAATCCTCTTCATCCCCTTCTTATTCTACTTCACCCTCAAATATCATTTCCTTCAGTCTCATTTTTATCGGTATCTCCTCTTGGATTAATTATTATTTTCTTTCTTTATTTCATTTCTTTATATTCTTTTTTATTTCAAGATTGGATGAGCAATTTCGACCTGTTCTTTTCTTTGTTTCAGGAGATCAACATAGGTTGAGTGCCAGTTAGAATTAAAAGCGGTTAACTTAGAGAGGGGAAGGGAAGCCTTCTGAAAGCTGGAGACCACTGTTCTTAATAGAGAGGGCGGTCAAGTACATTTTAGTTCGTTTCTTAATAGAGAGGGCGGTCAAGTACATTTTAGTTAGTTAGACCTTGACCCCCTTTGTTTTAAAGCGACCAGTCTTAATTAATTAATTAGGAGTGTCGGGGCCTAGTTCGATTCAATAAAGGTAGGTCATGGATCACTTGTTGTAAAATGTATGTCAAAATATTACTAGTGTTCTCTCTGGATTGACAATTGGGATAGGCTGCCAGTTTAATTATTGCATATGTGATCCTTGAATTGGGAAACGAAAATTGCAATAAAGGTTGAGTGCAGCTTTATTAGAGAGGGACGTTCCATCTCAATCTATAGTGTGTCTAAGATGTTGTTCTGCTTCTCGTTCGCCGTATTCGACATGTTTCCTCCCCCTCGAAATTCCTTCTCGACCTCCTCTCCCAACTCTATTCCTCCTAAGGTCCTTTTATTCCAAACTTGAGTGCCTAAAATAGGAGAAGATTCAGAAAGTTTTTAATACGTATACAATCCAACCTACTGCTCGCTCCCCGCAGAAATCTATTCTATCATATACGTAATATTTGGAGCGCATGAATAAATTACTGATCTACCCCCCTCCCATATTCATTTGGACTCTTCCCCGCGGATTGAGTGCTCAACTAACTAAAGGCCCTAAAGTCAATGACCAGTTTTTTATTCTGTCATTGGCTTGGTGGGTGGTTGGGGAATATTGAGGATCAAGTATGGACTGGTTTTAGAGGTCCCTAACGAACCTTAAAATGCTGAGCGTATGAGTGAATGCCCTGTATGCTGCCATGGAGAGTGATTGGAGTTCTGATCTTGTTTCATGAATTTACCTGGGAGCACTTGAAGAGAAGTTTGCGCCATTTTCTGTCTGTGTTCTTTGATCTTTCTTTAGAAAGAAGTGCTTGGTGGGGTACTTAGTATAAGTATAGAAAAAAGTGCTCGGTTGGGTACTACCATCCATCAATCAAGCTTTCCTGCCCAAGCCCAAGAGAAACAGGGTCATGTCATTATTAAAGAAAAACCATGTATGAGTCTGCTGAGTGCATCTGACTGACAGATCCGAAGGGGAAGTAAAACCAATAGGGATTGACCTTTTCATTTTAAGGATGGGTTTTCCTACAGTCTCTCTACGGTGGATTCTCTCTTTCTACGAGGGATGGATACTTTCTAAGGTGGATTGAGCTAAAAGCACTTACCCAAATCCATTTGTTCTATTTAGGAAAGGCTCCGCATGCCTGCTTGCCCGAGGTGAAATGGCTGTTGAGCTCAAGTTGCTAGGGGAAAGGGTGGATGATCCGAGTTGCTTTGAATGATGGAGTTGTTTAGACAGTCTGTCTTCTTCTTATTATCATGTATGGGTATGCAGTTTCCATATCATTTGGTTCTGAGGAGCAAACTGCCTTTTCTAACTCTTTCCGACTTGAAGGAACTTGACAAAAGAATGCTCTATATCTATAACTGGTAGAATTTCATTCACTCACTTTCAATACTTAGCTTGTAAGAGAAACTATCCATTTCAACACGTATTCATTTTGATGCATGTCCTGATTCAGTACGCCTTTCATTTACCTGCTTGTTGAAGGCTTCTCTCTTTAGTCGGATATGTGGTATCCATGTAGTATTAGGGCCTGGAAATGCTGCTTGCTGAACACTCCTCTCTTCGATTGTCAGATATCAGATGTGTTGGGGTGTGGACATATTAGGTCCCCTGTGGATCAGGGGTTACGCGTGAAAGAAAGAACCACCATCTTGGATTACTAGGGAGATTTTTTTGCTTGCTTCTCCAATCACTCTGGATCTGATTTCTTTAATTAGTACTGATAAAGGGTGAAGCTATTCCTTATTCAGTCCACTTGTTTTCCCCTTCTCCATCTTAATCCCCGCATTTGGGCATGGAGAGAGGGGGAGCAGCGGAGAGCAACTCCTCCCTTCCCATGACCAGTGGGAATTCGATAGGAGGGACTAGGGGTTTACCATTTACTTGATTTCGGATCAGAGGAGCGGGTTGGCTAGGTAAGTTAATTGATTTTTCAATAAAAACTCCAGGGATCCACGGGCACTACTTTCTATGGATCCACAGGAAAGGAGGTGCTAATTTCAATGAGATATTTCTTTAGTTTTATCTATCTTTTTCGTCATGGGTAGCCCTAAAGGCTTGCTACTTTTTCCAGATCTCAGAACCTTGCCTAGAGATTTCATCCTTAGAAAACTTGCTGAATCTGTTTGAACAGAAGCTAGAGGTATTTATGTGGGGATGATTTTTCCTGTCATCCTGTTCTTAAGATTATGTTGTTTCCTTTAATATTATCCAAGATCCATTTTGTGTTATTGTGAGCAATCTATCTCCCTGTACTGGGAGGAAATACAGGGAGGAAATATAAGTCCACTGGTTTGAGCCTGTGCCATGTTCTAATTCTTTTCTACTGTCAACTCAAGTTATAACAAATTCTTGGGATGGGGGCGTCTCAAGGGAAAAAATGGGAAATACAGTCTCCAAAAATATTAATGATCCAATACCAGAAACGACTATTAGTATCAGCGTAGGTAAAGATTAAAAAAAAGAAAGATGCAGCCTCTAGACAAGCAAAACGGCTACTAGTATCAACGTAGGTAAGATTTTAAAAAAAAGTTGAAAAAATGATTTATTTTCTATGTAATCTACAAGGGAGCAGCAAATATGGAACAAATGATTCATTGAAGTGCTACAAATATTTGTCAATAGAAAGAATTGAAAACACAACAATAAAATGGCATGGTACTAATACATTTACTACTTGAAAAAATTGAAAACACAACAATAAAAATGCATGGTACTAATACATTTACTACTTGAAAAATGTATTATAATGTCTGTTATTGGGTCCATTTGCATTTGCATCTCCAATTTTAAGGCCATCTTCAGAAGTGGAACTAGCTATATTTTGTGTCCCATAAAAAAAGGTGGTTAGCATCTCAATTTGTGTAGGTTGTAGTGTTGTATGGGGTGCCTCATAGAAACACATTGGAGGATGCCACATGACACGCAAGAGTGGTTAAATAGTGTTTTTGTCTTTTAAATAATAATTAGCACACCTTGTTGTCATATGACTTTTTAAACAAGTTTGCGATATTGTTTACTTGGGACAAAGTAAAAATGATTTAATTTTTTTTAATTAAATAATTTCACCTGAGAAGCACAATACAAAAAAAGTAGCCAAAGGGTTTACGACCAGTATGTTCATTTATAAGTCATTTCCTGAGTTAAGGAAGAAATCTTAAATATTGAAAACAAGAAAACATTAAGTTTACTGCCATAATGTTCATTTATGTCATTTCTCGGGCAAAGGAAGAAATCTTAAATCTTAAAAACAAGAAAACATTGTGCTTGGCTTAAACAGCTATTGGAACTAATGTTATAGTTAATAGCCATCATCAGAATCTTCTAGGGGTTTACCTCGGGGTTTTCATATTACATGGGACATCATCCCAAAATTTCAACAAATGATAAAGGTGTTTTAATTTCATGTGCACCTTTTAAACTTGTATTAAAATCTGTAAATTCAGAGACGAGACATAACATTCTTAAATCTGAAAAACAAGAAAACATTAAGCTAGGTTCAAACAACTATTGTAACTAATACTACAGTTGAATAGCCATCATCAGGATCTCTTTGGGGTTTCTATGTTACATGGGACATGACTCTACAATTTCAACAATTGACAAAGGTGCTCTAGCTCCATGTGCACCTTTTAAGATTGTATTAAAATCTGTAAATTCAGAGAAGGAGACATAAAAAATATTTCCTTTCAAATTTCAAATTCATGATGTTTATTTTTAAACATTTTCTTACTTTTACAGTTCCATTAAAAAATAAAATTTCAATTCTGACCATGTTTCAAGCTTTAAGTTTGTATTGTTCCCAAGAGTCATCCAAAATGGTCTACACATTTTATCTTTAAATATTTTTTTGTAGTCGTTGAGAACAGTAACATACAGTAACATGGATTAAAACATCAAAAACATCACATTGAAGGGAAGAGGCAAAGAGTGAAATTATTGACATTTTTTTCCATCAAGTTTACACAGGTTTTCATGATAGGTGTTGGTCTCCTCATATTGAGTGGGGTATGAACCTTGCACCTCCCCAAGAGAGGCCAAAGCCCTTACCATTGCAGTAAGCTTGTAGGGACATTATATGTAATAATTAACAAATTTTTGAATTGTTTTTGATCTCATCTTTACAATTGAGAGTAATAATGATGTTCATAAAATGATTTATTAAAGTGTTAAACTACTAATACATTTTTAGGTTGGGATTAACAAAACTCAAATTTTAGTTTTTTAAAAGGTAAATTTTTTTAGAGGAGTTGGAGAGCAAGTGGGTAGTTGATACTCTTATGTTATCGAGAGGCCCAGGTTCAAATCTCTCCCCTCACATGTTGCGGATATGTTGTATATAAAAGGTTCTTAATAAAAAAAAAAAAAAAAATTACAATCATAGGTCTAGCACTTTTGGCAAGCCCTAAAATGCGAATAAACTCGGATTAACATCTCCCAATATAACAAAAAATTGAGTACCATATAAAGAATAGAAACTTTTAACTTATTTTTGCTTTACACTGATTTTAAGTAACCTAGCAAGCTTGACATTCACAAACTAACCGTTAATATTGATTTTTTAAAGCAATTTATATGAAAAAGGTACTAAGTTATTAATACTTTGCTAGATTATGATGAACAAAACTCAAATATTAGTTTTCAATTCTATGTATAATCAATATTTAATTCAACAAAATGCTTCTTAGTTTTAAAAAACATTTCTTGGTTTTAAAGACTAAGAAATTCCTTTTTTAAATAAAACTCAAATTATAATATTAAAAAAAAAAAGATTGGATGTATGCTTTTGCATTGTTATACATTTATATTACTAAATACTTCTTAGTTTTAAAACAAAATGTTTCTTGGTTTTAAAGACTACATAATTCCTTTTTTAAATAAAATTCAAATTATAATATTAAAAAAAAAAGATTGGATGTATGCTTTTGCATTGTTAAACATTTATATTACTAGAACCGTGTATCTAATGTGTGATTTATAATTTAATTTAACTAGTGATTATGAACTTAAAGGAGGTACTATCCATTTTGATATTTAATGTCTTACGATAATATGTTAATAGTATAAATATTACAGATCATCAAGGACAATGTTCTTGAGTATATTGAGATGATCCACAATCCTAACACCATCTTTGATATTTAATTTGTCTTACGATAATATGCTAATAGTATGAATATTACACATCATCAAAAACAATGTCCTTGAGTACCTTGAGACGATCCACAATCCTAACACTATCTCTCATCACAATCATAAAATTCACAAAGGATTTTGCCTTTTATAGCAATTTAAGCTTTTTCCTAAAGATCCTTAGTTGTGGTGGAACTTGTTTATGATTATCAAAATCAAACACATTAAGGCCAATCAAAGATATTTTCTCGACTTTTTTTTTTTACTTTTTTTTTTTTAAAGACATTAAAATGAAGTAACCTAGAATCTTAGGTGGTTCATAACATTGGAGACCGATATCGATGTTAATGAAATAGATATTAAACATTGTTTCTAGCTTAAGAAATCTAATGAGGACTTCTGTAGAATTATTATGACATTGTCAAGTTAAAGAGGTCTCCAAACAAGGTTTTTAAGGCATTTAATGATTGTAAATAGGCATTTAATGATTGTAAATGCTACCTCTAATCACTTAATATCTTTCCTAAATAATTATAAATTAGCACAAGTTTATTTTAACATGGATTTTATGTACATTGAGAGATATTCAAAGGATTTGAAAGTGGATTCTCTATATTTTGCCATTTCTTCACATATTTAGCAACTGAAATCCTTGTGCACTTTAAGTCCTTAATTTCTATTATGACATATATAGTATTAGATATTTTGAGTCAAAGTTTTCATTGATGTCAAGGAATGAAGTTGTCATTGATGTCAAGGAATAAGCTACCGTTGATGCCAAAAGGTCAAAAGGAGCAATGCAAAAGGTTGATGGCAAAAGAGCTTCATAATAAGGGTTTTTATTAAAACCATGGTTAGGAACAAAAGTAAAAGGTTTTTATTAAAACCATGGATGAGCAATGTAAAAGGTTTTTATAAAAACCCAAGGAGGCCTTTAATTTCAAATTAGAAAGCCCAAGGAAGTTTTAATATTTAATTTATAAATATTTAAATTCAAATTGAATTTAAATTTTATAAATAAATATTATTTATTTATTCGAAGTGGCAAAACCTAAGTTTATTCCACTGACATGCAAGTCGAAGACTTTCCCCTCGTCGACGTGATGGAAGTGATAATAAAGGCATATATATATATATATATATATATATATATATCACCTTTGCTAAGGCCAAAAAAGTATATGTGATATCTTTTGAAAAACGCGTTGTAACTCGTGGAGGAAACATAGTAGTTTTTTGTGCGCTGCGTAAATCTGAAATTCGGTGTGTTTAAGACGTCGAGGTGCTTAGTTCCTAGCACCATCCGATGGCTAGCTCAGGTGGCATTTGGCTTGGCGCTTGTGGCAGAGTGGTTACGGGTTTGAAACCCGGTGGCAACAAGTTTGGAAGCCCTTTTTGCATTTCTGTTTCGGTAGCGACAGAGAAGGTAATAGAGTGCGTGGGCACTCTAGCTCCCACGTGAGCACCTAGCTCACGCGGTAGCCAAGGCTGCGGCTAGGGCGCTTGGGGAGGCAACATCGTGGGTTCAAAACCCACTAAGGGCAAAGGTACATTTTTTATTTTAATTTTCATTGCCCTAAGGTTTGACGTGAGGTAGTTGGGAGGCATAAGGATTAATTAAAGTTAATTTCTTGTGGTGATTTTTCATGGTAAAATAGTGAAGGGAGTTATAAGGAGTTTGATCTTAATTTTAAAATAAAGTCCTAATTGTTATATTTGCATATTGGAGGAGTAAGCCTTTTAAGGTGTTGATTTTATTTTAAAGGACTTTTTGCCAAAGGGATTATTGTGAAAGTAATTGTTCTAATATTTTTAAGGTGTTGGATGTTATTTTAAAGATGGAGTGATAAGGTGTATTTGTGTTTGATATTATTTTGTATTGTGATTCCTTGAGAGAGATATTATTATCTTCTAACCTCCTTGAGTTTGGCAAAGAAGTGTTTATGATTGTGGTAGATTTGTGTGGTCTACTCCTCATCAAGCAAAAAGGTATGGGCACATTCTTCCTTGGTTGAGTTGATTGGTTGGTTTTCTGGAAAACAACTTTGGAGTGAAAAGGACTTGATTAGGTTTCCTTATTGAGTTGTTGAGCTATTGTGAAGTGAATGCTATGCACCTTGTTTTGATAAAGCATTATTGTTGAAGTGATTAAGTTGAGTGAAGAACTTGAACTAGGGTTTGCAAAGAACATGAGTATCATTGTTATGTGAGATTGGTTTATAAGCATTGTTGTTGAAGTGAATGGTTGAGTGAAGAACTTGAACTAGGGTTTGGAAAGAACATGATTATCATTGTTATGTGAGATTGGTTGATAAGCATTGTTGGAAATATTTGAGTGAATGTTCATATGCTTGGACTAGAGTTTGTGAGCAAGGATTATTTCATTGAGTGATTGGTTGAGTAGAGTTGGTTGAGCCTAGTCAAGTGGATGTGTTAAAGTGATTGTTCAAGTTCTATGAAACAAATTGTTCTATATTCTAAATTGAGTTGAGGAAGTGATTGAGAGTTGGTGAGTGTGAAGCATATTGAGTCTCTAACAATTCTCTATATGTTTCTGTGATAAAAGAGTTATTGAAAGTGATTGAGAGTTGTGATGAATGTGAAGCATATTGAGTCTCTAACAATTCTCTGTATGTTTCTAAAAGAGTGATTGAAAGTGATTGAGCATTGTGATGAATGTGAAGCATATTGAGTCTCTAAAAATTCTCTTTATGTTTCTATGAGATTGGACAAGTTCTAGTGTGGACTTGTTGAGCATATTTGGATAAGTTCTAGTGAGGACTTATTGAGCATATTTGGACAAGTTCTAGTGAGGACTTGTTGAGAATATTTGGACAAGTTCTAGAGAGGACTTGTGGATAGATTAGTGTGAGATTTTGTGGAAGCTTACAAGGCAGATTTGAGATAAGTCTTTGAGAAGACTTGTGAGCAGAGTTGATTGATTTGTTCAAACCTTGAGTTAAGGTTTGTGGTAGATCTAGCAGAGTTGATTTGAGATTGAGTCAAGCTTTGTGTTAAGGCTTGAGGATAAATATTGAGGATAGATTTGTGCTAGACTGAAGGACTATGTTTAGTATAGATTTGAGGATAGAGTTTGGTGTAGATTTGAGGATAGGTTTGTGCCAGACCAGAGATAGAGATAGAGTAGATTTGTGCTAGATCGAAGGACTATGTTTAGTGTAGATTTGAGATAGAGCTTTGAAGGTGATAGAGTATAGAGGATGATAGTCTCCAGTGGATAGAGATCCATTAGCTAGGGTAGTGAGGATAGGTGTCTTCAGTGGATAGAGATCCATTAGCCGAGTAGTGGGGGCAATAGTTCTTCTAGAAGATCACTAGTCAGAGCTAAGGAGAAAGGAGTTCTCCTATGGATAGAGATCCATAAACTTGATTAGGGGATTGGTGTCTCCTTTGGACAGAGGTCCATAAACATTGTAATAGGGAAAGGATTCCCAAGAGATTGATTGAGAAAATTTTAGTGAAATATTTTCTCCGTGGAGTAGCCCACATTGGGTGAACCACGTAAAATTGGTGTCTCTATTGTGTGTGGTGATTTATGCATTGCTTTGATTACTGCTATTGATATTGCTATCTATACATTGCATAATATTGATTGGGAAAGAAAAGTAAAAAGTGGTCTTATACTGTTCACCCCCCTCTCAGTATAAGCTTGTGTTCTTCAATTGGTATCAAAGTGGGTTCCTTCGGAAGAGTTTAACAGCTTGAAGGAAAAGCTTTCAAGAACACAATGGATTCTAAGAATGTGTCCTCAGATAATTCAACACCAATATTTGATGGAAGTGATTATATATTTTGGAGTATGAGAATGAAGATTCACCTGATGGCACTTGGTAATGAAATTTGGGAAGCAGTTGAAAATGGATACATACCACCGGTTGATCCACCTACAGATAAGGAAGGTAAGCTTCTACAACATTACAATTCAAAAGCAATGAATGCAATTTTGAGAGGTTTGCATAGAACAGAATCAATAAAAGTTATGCATTGTAAAGATGCAAAAGGAATTTGGGATAAGTTGCAAAGCATATATGAAGGAGATAAAAGTGTCAAAAAGGCAAAGATACGAAATCTCAAAGGACAATTTGAAGAATTAAGAATGAAGAATGAGGAAAACATTAGTACTTATCTACTTCGGGTAGATGAGGTTGTTAATGCTATGCAAGGACTTGGACTTAATGTTGAAGAATCAGATGTTTGTGATAAGATCTTAAGGTCTCTCCCAAAAAGGTTTAGTGAAAATATTTTTGCTATAGAAGAAGCAAAAGATGGTGATTCTTTGACAAGAGATATGTTACTTGGTATTCTCACAGCTTTTGAGTTAAGAAAAAAAGAGGAACCTAATATTCAAAAGGAAGCAACCTTCAAAGCAATTAAGAAGACAAAGGGTAAGAAGTCAGAATCGAGCAATGAGTCATCCAGTGATGAAGAAGCAAATTATGGCAGAAGGAATAAGGATTCAAGAAGATTTAAAGATGCAAAATATGTTAGATGTTTCAATTGTGGAAAGTATGGTCACTATGCAACTGATTTTCAAGAAGCTAAAAATAACAATGATGAAGAAAAACAGGATCACAGGAATAGGGAATCAGAAAGATACAGGTACCAAAAGAAAGGTAAGGATGGACAAGGCAAACAAGGAAAGAAGTTCTTTCAAAGACAAAAGAGGAGCTACTATGCAGACAAGGCAAGTAAGTACTCAAGTGATAGTGATAATAGTTCTTCAAATAATGATAAATATGAAGTCCTATTTCTGATTGAAGAAAAAGAAGAAGTTAAGAAAAGGTCACCAATAATTCTCAAGTGTTTTAGATGTGGTAATTTTGGACATCTTGAAGATAGTTGTACAAGGAATGGTTTCAGTTTCAGTGATGATGAATATGAGGATACACTTGAAGGACCAGAAGAGAATATTCTAATGGCACTAGAAGAAGAAGAAGGTGATCCTATAGAAGACAAGTCAAAATAAAATGAAGATGTAGACAAAGGCAAACAAATAGAGGAAGAATAAAAAAAGGAGGAGTTGATCTTGAAGGAGAGCTCATTTATGCTCTTAAAACTTTAAAGAAGGTAAGAAAGCAAAACTCCCAACTTGAATTTCAGTTTCAAGAATGTGATGAAGAAAGAGGAAAGCTTATAGAGGATCTAAACAAGTCAATGGCTAAGACAAAGAAGTTCAAGGATAAGCTAGAAGCAAAGGTCTTAGAATGTGAAAAGTTAGAACAAGAAGTAGCTCTACTAAGGGAAGAATTAGAAAAGTCCAAGGACAAGCTACACAAGTTTGGGGAGAGCTCAAATATTGTAGATAAGATGATCAAGGTACAAAGAAGGTCAACAAACAAAATAGGTCTTGGTTTTGAACAGGCTCAAAAGAAACAAGAAGAGGAGTCAACCTCAAGTTCTGAAGAAGAAGAAACTTTAGAAGAAGATAGTGTAAGAGAAAGTGAGACTTCTGAGGATGAGTTGGACAACATAAATTTCAACAAGGAAAGGAACAATGCACAAAGAAGAAATAGATGGAACAACAATCAAAATAGGTTAAGAGAGACTAAGAGACCAATGAGGTCAAGACAAGGAAACTTCAATGGAAGATGTTTCTCATGTCACAGATTTGGGCACAAGGCTTCATAGTGCAGGACACATGAAAGATATGAATATGGGAATTTTAGGAATAAGCAACTTTTCCATGGGTATTGCTACTCATGTAATCAGTTTGGTCACAAGGCAATGAATTGTAGGGTTCATGATAGGAACAGATATGGCTTCACTAGGAGAAATCCTAAGACATTTGCACCTCCAAGGAATAATAACATTAAGTGTTATAAGTGCAATAATGATGGACATACAACAAAGTGGTGTAGAGCAAATATTCCATAATCAAGCATGAATAGGAATAAGGAATGAGATGAATATGGAATATAAATAAAATAGAACATGAATATGGATATGAACAAGAATATGAATATGAACATGAACATGGACATGAACAAGAATAGTCAAAGGAATCAGAAGGATCAGATGAGAAGGAAAGATGACAAAGGTAAAGACCAGTGCTTGCTGGGAGTAGAAATACTCCCACCCCAAAATTAACCACCTCAAGAGGAGGTGGGGGAGGGGCTAAGCTAAGAGACTTATTCTTAGCCCCGAGCCCCAAAGGTGACCCTTTGCCATTGATGTCAAAGGGGGAGATATTTGAGTAAGGGGGAGAGATTTGGTTTAAGGAGAGAGCATTGAGTCAGGGGAGCAATGTCCTAGGGGGAGCAGAACAAGAAAAAGGTCAAGTGTTTGGTAAAAATAATTTGGGTTGCCATCAATGACAAAGGGGGAGATTGTTGGACATTTTGAGTTAGATAAGTTGTCATTGATGTCAAGGAATGAAGTTGTCATTGATGTCAAGGAATAAGCTACCGTTGATGCCAAAAGGTCAAAAGGAGCAATGCAAAAGGTTGATGGCAAAAGAGCTTCATAATATTTATTTTTAATATTATGTGAAGCATAAGTAAAAGGTTTTTTATTAAAACCATGAAGGAACAAAATAAAAGGTTTTTATTAAAACCATGGATGAGCAATGTAAAAGGTTTTTATAAAAACCCAAGGAGGCTTTTAATTTCAAATTAGAAAGCCCAAGGAAGTTTTAATATTTAATTTATAAATATTTAAATTCAAATTGAATTTAAATTTTATAAATAAATATTATTTATTTATTCGAAGTGGCAAAACCTAAGTTTATTCCATCGACGTGCAAGTCGAAGACTTCCCCCCATCGACGTGATGGAAGTGATAATAAAGGCATATATATATCACCTTTGCTAAGGTCAAAAAGGATATGCGATATCTTTTGAAAAACGTGTTGTAACTCATGGAGGAAACATAGTAGTTTTCATGTGCATTGCATAAATCCGAAATTTGGTGTGTTTAAGACGTCGAGGTGCTTAGTTCCTAGCACCATCCGGTGGCTAGCTCAGGTGGCATTTGGCTTGGCGCTTGTGGTAGAGTGGTTACGGGTTCAAAACCCGATGGCAGCAAGTTTGGAAGTCCTTTTTGCATTTCTGTTTTGGCGGCGACAGAGAAGGTAATAGAGTGCATGGGCACTCTAGCTCCCACGTGAGCACCTAGCTCATGTGACAGCCAAGGCTACGGCTAGGGCGCTTGGGGAGGCAGCGTCATGGGTTCAAAACCCACTAAGGGCAAAGGTACAATTTTTAATTTAATTTTCATTGCCCTAAGGTTTGACGTGAGGTAGTTGGGAGGCATAAGGATTAATTAAAGTTAATTTCTTGTGGTGATTTTTCATGGTAAAATAGTGAAGGGAGTTATAAGGAGTTTGATCTTAATTTTAAAATAAAGTCCTAATTGTTATATTTGCATATTGGAGGAGTAAGCCTTTTAAGGTGTTGATTTTATTTTAAAGGACTTTTTGCCAAAGGGATTATTGTGAAAGTAATTGTTCTAATATTTTTAAGGTGTTGGATGTTATTTTAAATATGGAGTGATAAGGTGTATTTGTGTTTGATATTATTTTGTATTGTGATTCCTTGAGAGAGAGATTATTATCTTCTAACCTCCTTGAGTTTGGCAAAGAAGTGTTTATGATTGTGGCAGATTTGTGTGGTCTACTCCTCATCAAGCAAAAAGGTATGGGCACATTCTTCCTTGGTTGAGTTGATTGGTTGGTTTTCTAGAAAACAACTTTGGAGTGAAAAGGACTTGATTAGGTTTCCTTATTGAGTTGTTGAGCTATTGTGAAGTGAATGCTATGCACCTTGTTTGATAAGCATTGTTGTTGAAGTGATTAAGTTGAGTGAAGAACTTGAACTAGGGTTTGAAAAGAACATGAATATCATTGTTATGTGAGATTGGTTTATAAGCATTGTTGTTGAAGTGAATGGTTGAGTGAAGAACTTGAACTAGGGTTTGGAAAGAACATGAGTATCATTGTTATGTGAGATTGGTTGATAAGCATTGTTGGAAATATTTGAGTGAATGTTCATATGCTTGGACTAGGGTTTGTGAGCAAGGATTATTTCATTGAGTGATTGGTTGAGTAGAGTTGATTGAGCCTAGTCAAGTGAATGTGTTAAAGTGAATTGTTCAAGTTCTATGAAACAAATTGTTCTATATTCTAAATTGAGTTGAGGAAGTGATTGAGAGTTAGTGAGTGTGAAGCATATTGAGTCTCTAACAATTCTCTATATGTTTCTGTGGTAAAAGAGAGATTGAAAGTGATTGAGAGTTTGTGAGTGTGAAGCTATGACCACCAAAACGACCTCACACCTATTGATTCCTACTGCGCAAACAAGAAATAGAGGAAACAAAATGGACACATGAAAAATTGATAAAAAATGATAAGAACAAGAACACTTTTTATTCCATTCACAAAGAAGCCAATTTCGATTACATTTACGTCCCTATTAGGGATACCATTTCGATACTTTTATTATCGTAGGAAAAGCATAGTGTTCCCTCTCAAGGGTAAAATGTGAGTTTTAGGCCATTTGGGGTGACACGAACTACTCTAGGGTGGAGTTGACCCTCTTCTTCATGTTGAGGAAGGAATTGAATGGTTGAATCTCCTTCAAATTTGATTTCCTACGGTCAAGAAACAACACAAAATCATTAAAAGAATATGAAGCCTCTCATGATGAGGCCCTTTTAGGAAAATAAGCATAAAGATAACATAACACGATGAAATCAAGAAGATGAATAAAAAATATTAGAATGATGCCAAATCCATAAAGATTGTTAGAAATATAGAAATAAGGATTGCAACTATCTATCTATTGGATCAATTGCATGAAATGAAGCAAGATAGCATGAAAATAAACTAATTATGTCCTACTTGCTATAATGAAGTAAACTTATTAAAATCCCTAATTAAGTCAGTCAGAGTCTCTAAACTACCAAATAAACCGTTAAAATGACTGATCTAACCTAGTTAAGCATGCTGCAAAAATAATAGTAAGGAGATCTATCACCTGTTACAAACCGTAGCTCTAATGAGCAGTCTACACTGTACACTACGACTGTCAGCCACAGTGAGCAACAAAGTAGCTTTGCCATACAAATTCAAGGGCTGTGGGCTTGATAATCCTTATCAAATTGATGATCAAGGGTCGCCTTGTTGTCCATCGACTAGATTGACGATTGAATTCCACAATTGGGCCTCCATTTGCTCAAATTTGCATTTCTTGGCATTCTTGCTCCTTAGGGCATCCATGACACAATTTGTCATGATGCGTGATGAATTGGCAAGGTGATAGCAACCAATATCTCTCTTAATGCACTCAAGTGAGTCCACAATCTAATAGGTCTTTACTGCTTTTATCTCCATAAAACATTTCATGCTTTTGACCTAATTTGAAGGGGTACTTATAGGACTACCCAAGGGCTAGGGGTGGCTTCATGGATAAGCCAAGAACAAGAAGAGGTGGTTGGGACAGTTGGATTGGAAGCTTATGTCCTTCAACCACATTCTTCTAGAACAAATGGTCGTTCAAATCGATTTGGCTTGGATGAAGGCCAACTGAACTTAAGTTTAGAATGTAGGTGATAGCTGTGGTTCAAACTATAGACCACGGGTGTCAGCCACGATTCAGACTGTAGACTGTAAGTCTCAACCACGATTCAGAATGATTAGGCCAAAGAGCTCAAATTGAGTGGTTAGAACCACTGCTCTATCTTGGAGTCTATCCAATATCTTCCATATGGTCTTGTAGCATGTCCCATATGAGTAGTCACCCTCGACATGATGCATTTTAGATGTCTACAGATGCCTCTTTTGAGATGCGTTGTGAGATCAAACAACATTGAGAAAAAATAGACCTCCTAAAATGATGTCGAAGGTTCTATGATGATCATTAGTCTGATAA
The DNA here is from genome assembly GCA_028583015.1 of Wollemia nobilis. NCBI lineage: Eukaryota > Viridiplantae > Streptophyta > Pinopsida > Araucariales > Araucariaceae > Wollemia > Wollemia nobilis. The sequence continues at coordinate 10,322,837 of JAQPPZ010004624.1, read as the reverse complement.
ATATTAGATGCCCTAGGTCCTACAAAAGGACGCGCATCCTGGAATCATTGTTTCCAACTGGGTGAAAGGCTTAAAACTTGAAAATCTTGTGCCCATCTCATCTCATTCGGTGCAACTATGCATTCCATAGGTATCTTTTGACCCATAGATCTGAAAGGCAAAGAACAACAAGAAAAACTGTCATAGTTGCTATTTTCCCCAAGCAAAGGGGTAAGCTTATGATATCTGTTAACAATGATTCGCAAGGACGAACACAATTTTGATAAGATCAAGGGATCTACGATCTCAGGGATATTCTATTGACTTTGATTATGATTATGATATTATGACTACCCCCTCAAGCGATGAGTCAATGAGGGTAATGACAATGAATGAAGCGACAAGGTCGCTTGACCACAATGAATGATCTAAACAAACTTAGAATTTAGCATTTAATTACTTGGCTAGGCCTAGTTCAGCTTATGATTGCAACTATTAATAGTAATTGCACATTTCTATCCCATGGAGCGGTCGGGCTGCAATAGCCTTCTTAGGGAATCAAAATGATATAATGTCAATTAGATTTATGTTGAATCAATTTATCGATGATTTTTTGAAAATATGTCATAGGAGAAATGACATGAAACACTTCGTTCCTGTGGAGCGGTCCAACCTCGAAGGCCTTCTTCAGGATTGAAAAGAAGGATATCAAATCAACGATGACAATTTTTACCCAAATGTCGTTATGGTTATTTACTCATCTCATCGGATTGCATGGAGCATCAGTCGCTGCAACCACCAAGTGTCTAGGGTAAATAACTATATACGAGGTGCATTTGGCTTTTGATTTGTTTAATTTTTTTTGAGTTTTTATTTGATCTTGGTGCTTGAACATCAACAAATTTGCTAAATTAATTTCTCTTATTGAGATTCTAATCCATTAGGAATCATTAATTTATCATTTAAAAACTTCCCATGGTGGGATTTTAGTGCATTTAATGCTAGTTGCGAACTACGAGTATGACTTGCAGCTGGAAATTTTAAATTTGGGAACCGCATGTACATACTGCGGTCAGAAAACCCTAATTATGGGATCGCGGGTGTCAGCTTCAGTCCGTTGAAATTAGGAGAGATAAAAAATTTTCCCCTTTGAAAATTTTATTATTATTCTTTGAAAGCTATTGCAACTGGAGAGCTCTGAGAGGTGAGAAAGCAAATTTGATGTGAAGCGCTGCTAAAACCATAACTCGCTACCTCACATACCTCCTGATGGTAGACCCTGGGCAGTCGTCTACTAGCAGAGACCTCAGTACGGTCAAGGTAACTCGAAACTAAATCCTCACACTCCTTACCAACTTAAAAACTAACCACATTAAGAAATGGGTTAAATTAACTTCATTAAACTATTGGCAATGAACCTCACCTTAGACTAGGCTAGATTTAGGTTTTAATTTTTGTCTTGCCAGGCTTGGAAGTGACCCCAAAAGGGTCACATTCCTAGACCGTAATTGGCAGCTGCGATTCCCAAATATCAAATTGGGGATCGTAGCTGTCAGCCGTGATGGGATTCAAATCCCAACGATCAATTTTTGACTACATGCGGACCGCAGCGTTGACCTGCAGTTTGCAAATCTAGAAAATGTTTTTAATTTTTTGATTGATTTTTGGCAATTAATGCCATTTATTGCGTATCTGCGATGCATTTTTGATTTTTTTGAATTTTATTGATCACTTTTTGCATCTTTTTGTCATTTTAGCAATTTTTAGATTTGTTTGACGTTTTTAGGTCATTTTTTCACTGTTTTTAGTCATTTTTAGTTATCTTTTTTTTTATGCCTTACTTATTTTCAGAGGTTGACCTCTAGAGCCAGGGAGTCAGATCTCCTACGCACCCTCCACAAACAGATGACTGACCTGGAGCAAGAGTGGTTTGGTGCCATTGGATTTGGCTATGTGCTTGATCTGCCTACTATCTGTTAGAGTAATATTCCATTCTTTGGGATATTTACCCTTTTACTCCACTAGGTAAAATATGTAGCATATTGCATTATACTACATAGATTATTACATTTAATTTTTACTTCTTACCACGGAGATATTTACTATTCTAAATATCTACTGGTAAACCTAGGTTAGTATCTAAAATATCCTAGGTGAGATATTTTAGATTAGTATTTAGTTCATACTTCTCTACCTAGGTTAGTTGTTAGCATATTACTCTCCTAACGCGCTCTGTTAGCGTTATTTGTGCTATTTGGTTAATATTCCTATTTTGTAACTTATATAAGGCTATGACATTTCCAAGTCTAGTCTAATGTTGAATTATTAATTTATTTCATTTTGGAGCAAGTTATTCTCACATTGGCATCAGAGCCATTTTTTTTGGCTTCGCTCGGAGGACGAGTTGGTGCCATTTGGTAGCCATCGAACCCACCTCAATAGGAGAGCCCAATGGCCAGACTACTGGACAGGTCAACTTGACCTGCCAAGGCTGAGCCACTGTGGGGTCAATCGGTAGGCGTGATCACCAAGACGATCACGATCCGATCACCCGCATAGCCAGGCCATCGACCTTTACAGGTCGAAGCCTATCAGTCGCGATCCCATTGCCATTTTTTTGCCCAATCGGGATAGCGTTGACTAGTCACCTACAGACCGTAGACCACCTGCAGGATCAGCCTAAGTAGCCTTCGACTAACCACACATGGGCTCGACCTGTGCTGTCTCACATAATCGCACATGGGATCATCAAGAGGGCAGGAGCACCCTCCCGATCCCACGTGGATGTGGCCCCCACAGGTTGGGAGAGCCGAGAGGGCAGGAAAAACCTCCCCTCCTAGCTGGACATGATGATCCATACCCGATTAGGATCTGAGAGGGTAGGAGTGCCCTACGATCCTCAACCACCTTGGGATCCATGAGGGCTGGCCTGCCCTTCGATCCTAGACAACCTTGAAATCCATGAGGGCAGGAGGCCCTTTGATCTGAGCAGACCTGACACATGGCAATATCTGGCCTACTCTAGACTGCCCGCACCGTGAGGTGCTGACCTGAATGCTAACTAGGTGACACATGGCACACTGGCCACATGCCACCTAGACACTGACTGGATCGACCACCTAACATAGACCTGACATGTGGTGGACAACCACATGACGACCCGACTCGACACGACGCATGGCGAACCGCCACTGGACACTCGACACATCACACCCTTGGTGCCATGTGGCAGCATCCAAAAGGGTAGTGACTTGGACTGTGATTACCCGTAGGAAATCACATCCCAAGGGGCATGTTGTGGCTTTTGAAGCCTTCAACATCCCTTATGGGATGCATGTGGGATAAAACCCACTAACATCCAGAGGATGCCCGAAGGCTTCCTCAATTACTAAGGGGGGGCTGTTGTTCCAAGCCCTTCGATCGCTTAGTTGGCCAAGGCGGATGCCTTAGGCCCCAATGGGTCACGTGTTTGAGCCCGCGCGTCGTCGACCACCAGTTTTGAAGGTTTTTAAAATATTCTCCACAATTTTTTATTTGCTCCTAAAGTTTTTTTTATGTTGATTTAAATATTTTTTTAGTTTTTTTTTTATAATTAAATTTTTATTTGGATTTAATCATCAATTAAAGCAATCAAGTTGATTTTTTTTCCAAAATAAAGCTTTATTATAAAAAATATTAAAATTTAAAAGATATTTTTTTAGCATTTTAAAGAACTAGGTCATTTTTAAAAGGAGACAAACAAACCCTTCCATTTTGTTTTTTGCAATAAATTCCTCTAAAGTTCTATTGTTTTCTTCACAATTTTTTTGGAGATACAAGACATAGAAACTCACAAATTCTATTGCAAAACCAAGAAATTGAACACATTGGCAAGGACAAAGGTCATTTTTTCTTTGCAACATAATCAAAATTTGCTTTTGTTTTCTCCTTCACATTGGAGATATAAGACATAAAATTGTAGATTTTTTGTTGTAACACTTGAACTTTTTTGTTTTGAACCTATTTGATCCTCATGCTTGAGTGTTGAAGACAAACACCAAAGTAGTGTGTCGACTGGTCTGGAAGCCTTTCAAACGCGGGTCGTGTGTCGACTTGTCTTGAAAGGAGTGCTTGATTTCTAATTTTGTAAAAATTAAGGGGGGATAGAGGACACATTTGTGATTCTTCTTTTTTGTAAAATTGTAAGACAAAGGGGGGATATTTCATAGTAATAAGGTGCATTCTCGATTGTACTCGACACCTTTTCTTAAAATTAGCTACACTAGGTGCATTTTTGGTTGCATTCGACACCTATAGTGATAAAAATTTGGGTTGCTCTCTTTTTGATTATTGCACTAACCATCATGTTTTTTACAATTAAACAATCATAAACATTGAAGACCATTTCAAAAACCCAAACTTCACTAAATCGTGCTACACATTGCACAGGTTAAACAAGTCAATTTTCACTCCCCATCAAAGGTCATAATCCAATCACCTTGATTCACTCTCTTTGTTTGGCTTAATTTCCTCAAACTTTTCATCCTTATTGAAGGGTGTTAAGGCAGGTGCCATTAAATATCCTAGAGAGTAAAATCAGAAGTCTTTCAAAACCTCCCCTTTAATTTGCTCTATTTGTTTGGCTTAAATTCCTCAAACTTTTCATCCTTCTTGAAGGGTGTTTTAGTAGGAGCCATTAAATATCTTAAAGAACAAATTAAGATATTCCATATACTATTTTGAGGGTATACTGAAAGAAAGATCATCTTAGTACAAATTGTAGGACCTTCATCATGGCAACTATCAATAAATACTTAAATGATACACAATTGCTAAAAGGTCCTAACTATTCAGCATGGAAAACTAAGATGAAAGCCATATTGACTGTAGAGGACATGTGGGATTTAGTTGATGGCACTGAAACAAGACCCGCATCACTAGGAGTAGATCAAAAAGCATGGGACAAAAAGAACAATCATCTTCTCATGTTGATACTCCTTGCAACTATTGATGAGATCTAGCCTCACATAAGTGAAGCTAAAATTGGTAAAGCTGCATGGGATGCACTTAGTACCATTTTTGAAGGTAAGAATCAATAAACTGTTCTAAACCTTCAAACACAACTTCATACACTCCATATGAAGTTAGGTGAATCAGTAGAACTATTCCTCTGCAGAGTGGTAGATCTGAAGTCTAAGCTTAATGCTTTAGGGGCCAAAGTTGAAGACACCATTTTGGCTTCAGTAATCTTGAGAGGCCTTCCCAAATCCTACAAAATATTGATTACATCCCTTAATGTTTCACAAAGATCAGTCAACTTTGTGGAGTTAGTCAATTTGCTTCAAACTGAGGAACCAAATCAACTCCAAAATGATGAAGTATCGAACAATACACTTTATTCAAACTATAAGGGTGATAAGAAGAAAGGAAACTTTAAAAAGGGATGATCATCCTCAAAATATAAGGGAAAGCAATCTCAAAAGAGGTTTTTCTCGCATTGTAAAAAGGACAACCATGACACCAATTGACGTTGGTTCAAAAACAAGAAAAACAAGAAAGATAAAGGTATAACACAAAAGCAAAACAAAGGCAATATTGCTAACGAAGTATCTAGTTTTGATTCTGATTTTGGTTCAAAAAAAGTACATAGAGTGCTCATTGCTAAGACAATATTGTAGAGGGAAAACACATTTGTCACCTTGAGAAAACACCATTTCCTCTCTCTTTTTTAGGCTTCATAAATAGCATAATTTTTTGTTTGAAGTACTTGTCATAAAAGGGTGTTTGTACCTCTTTTAGGCTTCATAAATAGTAAACTCTCATTGTTTGCATGGTTATGCATAAGGGGTAGTACCAAAAAAGTATTTATCAAATCGGGGTGAATCAACGTGAAAACTGTATAAACTGTGGGGAAATGTTTTCAAATTTTTGAAGAAATTTTTTCAAAACATGGCGATTATTTTTTTCAACTACAAGTATCAAAAAAATTATCAAAAGGCGATTGGCAGAAGGTGAATGACAGAAGGTGACTTACAGAAGACGACTGACACAAGGCGACTGGCAGAAGGCGATTGACACAAGGCGACTGGCAGAAGGTGACTAACACAAGGCGACTGACAGAAGGTGACTGACATAAGGCGACTGGCAGAAGGTGACTGGAATAAGGCGTCTGACACAAGGCAAATGATAGAAGGTGACTGGCAGAAGGCGACTGGTAGAAGGCAACTAATAGAAGGAGACTGGTAGAAGGCGACTGGCCGAAGGTGACTAACACAAGGCGACTATCACAAGGCGATTGGAAAAAATGCGACTGGCAGAAGGTTGCATTGAATGATTTTCCAATGTGTAAACATGCATGCAAATCCAAGATGTATTGTCAACTGCAGTCACTGCATCAATTGAAAGTGAAATGAATTTTTCCTTTTTTACTTTCTCTCTGAGGTCATTCTACTCAACCAATGATATAAATTTTACCATTTCCCAACCACTTCGATCTGACCAATGAGCGTTGTGTAAGTTCTGCACATTAGCTAATCAAAATAGAGATTTATAATCTATGAAATCAGAAATAGGTCTACCCTTCTTAAGAATAGAAAATACAACAACAAACTGCAAATTTTTTGAAGCTAAAGTTAACTTATTCATTTTTTGAAATTGGGCTTGAATCGTTGCACCTTTCTCAACCAATGTTTGATTTTGTTTCATTTCTTTATCATATTCTTTGGCATATCTTATATGTGCACACTCTGATGCATACTTCCACCTATAATTTTTTTGTGTTGCTCGATCACCTTCTTTTGATTTGATATAAACATTTCCACAATTTTTTTCAACTGTATCTTTCTTAAGTTGCAATCTATGCTCCTTTCCATATCTCCAACTGCAAATTACGCATCTTAATTTTGTTATATCATCACTACTATTCTCTGGAAGCACTGGCTCAATAAATGGAAATTTTGATATCTAATTAGGCTGAAATGACCTGTTAATTGTCCACCTAGATAACTTTGCACATTTATTTTTTTTAGATGAAGATTCTCTGGAAGTAGGGACTGCATAAGAACTGTTAGTTTCTTTTCCACTTGGCGTATTAGATTCAGGAATCTCATGTTGTTGTTCGATTTGATTGAGATTATCTTCATATGTGGACTGTTGATTATCGTGGATATGTGGAAGTGGAGGAATACCAGGGTTAACCATGTTTTCTATAGAGATAATTCTAGTGTTAATAGTAGATTCATTATCACTATGGAATTTAAAAGCATACTAGTGTTTTCTACAGATAAAAGTGAACAATGATGCAAGGTAAGTCTGAAGAAATAATTATTAAATTAATCTAACTAAACATTAGGTTTAAGACTAATGTTTATATAATACAATGAAATAGTAAACCTAACTAATTCCCCACTAACCAAGCTAACAAACGCGTTAGGCTAGGTAGAGAGTTAGGTTTAGGATTGACTACCCTAGGATATTTAGGCTAGTTACCATTAGATATTTAGGACAATAAATATCTATATGGTAGAAAGTAAAACAATAAATGTAGAAATAAATCCTAAGTAGTGTAATGCAATACACTAGCTTATTTTACCTAGTGGAGTAAATGGTAATTATCCCAAGTAATGGAATATTACTCTAACATCCCCCCTTATTACATTATTTGGGTAATACATACATATCCCTCTATACAACAATATTTGGGTGAAGTATATAACTGCCCCAATACAGTGAAGAAGATGTTGATCTGTTGGTTCTTTGCTCTGTCACAGTACTCTGGCTGCTTCTAAGAAAAAAGTGGGTCATTCCTCACTTTGTCTTCATGCCAACAAATGTCCTTATGGTAATCACATCATCCAACCGAATTGCATGGGTAACCAGCCACTGCAATCGCTAGGTGTAGTAGAATAGATCACTTCATACAAGGTTCATTCATTTACAATATGAATTTTGCAAAAGATAAGGTAGCTAAGGTGTCGGTCGCTGCCAAAAATGCACCCTTATAAGTTCCCCCCTTCTCATTGCAAAACATAGTGTAAGTAATTTCTGAAGGAAGTGTAGCTAAGGTGTCGGTCGAAGCCGAAAATGCACCCTTATAAGCCTTCTTCCCTCTTTACAAAAAAAATTGTGAAGAAAAGAAATTTATGTCCCCCCTCAATTGCAAAAAGTGTGCAACTAAAGAGTGTTGTGAAGGATTTTACAAATATTGCCTCCTAGGCAATTTTACATCACAAAAAGTCGCTCCTCTTGTTACAAGTACTTCAAACACCTAGAATTTGCTATTTATGAAGCCTAAAAGAGGTACAAGCACCCCTTATTTGGAAGGTCTTCAAACAAAATACTTATGCTATTTATGAAGCCAAAAAGAGGAGAGAGAGAAAATGGTGCTTTTGCCCAAGGGACACATGTGTTTTCCTTCTACAAAACCGTTCTAGCAATTAGCACTCTATGTGCTTTCTCTGAACCAGAATCAGAATCTGTATTAGACATCTCATTTGCAACATTGCCTTGGTTTTTCTTTTGACCTTTCTCTTTGGGAGGCTTGTTCTTAAACCAACATCGCTTGGTTTGATGAGTGTCTTTGTCACAGATTTTACAATACTTCTTCTTCTTCTTAGTGTCTTGGCCTTGACCTTTGTTTTTGTTAGAAGAAGAGCCTTGTTGTTGATTCCACTTTTTCTTTCCTTGTTGTTTATGTGAGAAAAGTGCATTGTTGGATGCATCATCTCTTTGGAATTGATTAGCTTCTTCAGTTTGAAGCATGTTCACCAACTCTACAAAAGTCACTGTCCTACCAGAGACTTGAAGGGATGTAATCAACATTCGATAGGAGTCTGGAAGAGCTCTCAAAATAATTGAGATTAAGACTTTGTCTTCCACAGTTTCTCCTAGGGCTTGCAGTTTTGTTTTCAAATCGGCCACTCTGCAGAGGAAGAGCTCTATTGTTTCTCCAGATTTCATGTGAAGTGTATGAAGTTGTGTTTGAAGGTTAAGAATCGTTGATTGATTCTTTCCCTCAAAGATGGTAGTTAAGGCATCCCATGCCTCCTTTCCAATTTTAGCTACACTTATATGAGGTTGGATATCATCAGTAATAGCTAGCAAGATCATTAAGGATAGCTTTTTATCCTTTTTATCAAAGTCTCTTTGATCTTGTCCAGGTGATTGAGGTCTAGTGACACTTCCATCCACTATTGACCACAATTCCTCTACAGTTAAGATAGCTTTCATCTTAGTCTTCCAAGTTGAATAATTTGAACCTTTGAGCAGTTGGCTCTCAGTGAGATACTTGTGTATCATGGCCATGGTTTAGGTTTCAAATTTGATATGACTAAGATGTTGATATCTTGCACTATACCCTTAAAAGAGTATATGTAAATTATTTCAATTTGCTTCTAGAAGATATTTAATGGCACCTGCTTTAACACCCTTTCCAAGGGATGAAAAGTTGGAGGAATTTTAAGCCAAACAAAATAGAGCAAATGAAACAGGGGTAGGTTTGTAAAACTTTTGATTTTGCCCTCTAGGATATTTAATGGCACCTGCTTTAACACCCTTGAAAGAAGGATGAAAAATTTGAGGTAATTAAGCCAAACAAAGAGAGAGTATCAAGGTGATTTGAAGTTTTGACCTTTTGATTGGAGAGGAATTACTTGTTTGAACCTATGCAAAGTTTTAGCATGGATTTTGGAGTGAAGTTTGGGTTTTGTGAAATGCTTCTTTTAATGTTTATATTTGACTTTTTAATTGCACACAAAAAACATGAGTGTTTAGTGCAATAATCAAAAACATAAGAGCAACCCAAATTTGTATCACTCTAGGTGTCGGATGCAACCGAAAATGCACCTAGTACAAGTAATTTTGAAGAGAAGGTGTCGAGTAAAATCGAGAATGCACCTTTCTTATACTGAAATATCCCCCCTTTTTCTTTACAATTTTGCAAACAATAGAATCAATAAAAAAATGAATTCTATCCCCCCTTAATGTTTACAAAATGTAGAATTTTAGAGCACTCCTTTCAAGACAAGTCGACACACGACCCGCTTTTGAAAGGCTTCCAGAACTAGTCGACACACGACTGAGTTTTGATGAACCCTAGGTTACAATTTCGTCTCAAGTTTGCAAGAAAAATGTGCAATTTTATGTCTTATATCCCCTCTTGGAGAAAACAAATGCACAATTCCAAGTTTGATGGTTTGATGTTTTGCAACAAAATTGTTTGTTTCTTTGTCTCTTTATCCCCAAGTTTGGAGAAAACAAAAGAAATAGAATTGTTGTAGTTGCAAGTAAATTGGCTTTTAAAGTTTTCCAATTTGAATGCTAAAACAAAATAAATTTAAAGACTCTAATTGCTAATAATAAAACATTTTTTTTTTTACAAAAATAATCAATTAATGATGATAAAAACTGATTATTTAAATAAAAAAATATGTAAAATTATTAAAATGGAGCTAAAAATTTATTTAATTTAAGCAAAGAAAATTAAAAAAAAATTAGTACGATAGCCAACTTTATCAAAAATTGCACCTTCAGGTTAAAATTGGAGCGTGCGGGGGTCGATCTAGCGACCTCACGCTCGTCAAGTTTAAGCTTGACCACTGCACTGCGGGGGCGGCTTTGAAAGCTAGCCCCGTGTGCTAGTAATTGAAGAAAGGGCGGGGACCTTTAAGTGCTGTGGGATTTTTATCCCACATTCATCCCGAAAGGGATGGATCGAGACTTTAAAAGCCTGGTCACGCTATTAAGCACGTGATTGCCTGATGGCAATCACGTAGGCCGCTTTGCTTCTCTCCCCTCGCCACGTGTAACCTCCCCTCCTAACCAGATGTTGCCACGTGTCATGATGTTGCCCAACCTTTAGTCGCCCATGTGTACCCTGTCTGCTCACGCCAGGTGTCACTTCTCAGTTCTAGCCACGTGTCACCTCTAGCCTGTCTTCTGCTAGGTGTCACCTCTCAGTTCTAGCCACGTGTCACCTCTCAGTTCGAGCCACGTGTCACCTCTCAGTTCTAGCCATGTGTCACCTCTCAGTTGTGTCCTCGAGATGCGAGTCAGGTTCGAGATGCGAGTCAGGTTCTGTGCCTATGTGTAGCTGAGTCAGATCTCTCAGTTCTAGCCACGTGTCACCTATGTGAGGTTAGGTCTTCGTCAGTGCCTGGTGCGCTATGCCGGGAGTGTGAGGGCGCTCCTACCCTCAATGCACTCTTGGTTGGCTATGTCATAGGGGAGCGTGAGGGCGTTCATGCCCTCGAAGCTCTCCACTGGCATAGCCACGGGGTTTGTGTCCCTATGGGCGGGAGCCTCGAGAAGGCCCCGTCCTCTTCACGCTTGTGCTCTCGCGATCATCGATGAACTGAGTCTTGCCTGGTCGATCGACTGCGATCACCAGTGGACTGAGTCTTTCCTGGTCAATTAGCTACGGTCACCGACGGACTGAGTCTTTCCTGGTCGATTGGCTACGGGTCCCACTGCCTGTTGAGGTGGGGTCGGGGAGGGCTTGGAAAAAAAATTCCAGAGCGCCTGGCTCCTCTACCTCCGGGCTTAGTAGGATTAATTAAATAAAAAAAATCAACTATCAAACTATAGGAACTTAGGAACTGAGGGAGGAAGAAAATTAATTAAAGTCACCAATGGGTGCTTCCTCCTGCGCGATCGCCTTCGCCTTCTCCAGTGGAACGAAGGTGTCCCGCTTCCTCCCTCCACCTCCCTCTAGCTCTGATGCCAATGATGCAAGGTAAGTCTGAAGAAATAATTATTAAATTAATCTAACTAAACATTAGGTTTAAGACTAATGTTTATATAATACAATGAAATAGTAAACCTAACTAATTCCCCACTAACCAAGCTAACAAACGCGTTAGGCTAGGTAGAGAGTTAGGTTTAGGATTGACTACCCTAGGATATTTAGGCTAGTTACCATTAGATATTTAGGACAGTAAATATCTATATGGTAGAAAGTAAAACAGTAAATGTAGAAATAAATCCTAAGTAGTGTAATGCAATACACTAGCTTATTTTACCTAGTGGAGTAAATGGTAATTATCCCAAGTAATGGAATATTACTCTAACAAAAAAAGCCATAAAAAAAAAAACATAATTTTTTATGAATTGAGGACATTATATTTAAAATTAACAAAGTAAAAAAATTAATTGGTGAGTAAAGGCGTTCATACCTTAATTTTGTACAGATGTTGATGGCAGACTGGGTTTTGAAATATTAGAAAAGTATTTAAGGATACTCTTTTTATTGGAAGACTCTTCTCCCTTATTTCCACTGCCTGTAGTTGACATTTTTACCTGTATGAATAGAAGAATAACATGAACAAAGAACATCATTTTTAAATATGAAAATAACAGGTATAAAAGAGAACTACTGCTAGAGACAACAAAATCTATGACTGTCCCATGAATATTATTCATAGGAAGAATAAACCTCCTTATTGAGTGTCCATTAATAAAATAAAAAATGAAATTTAATGGTAAAAGAAGCATACAGATAAATTGAGTCATCTTCTACCAGTCGCCTTCTATCAATCGCCTTCTACTAGTCACCTACTGTCAGTCATCTTCTATCAGTTGCCTTCTGCTAGTCACCTTCTACCAATCGCCTTTTGCCAGTCACCTTCTGTCAGTCACCTTTTTCCAGTCACCTTCTGTCAGTTGCCTTCAGTTATTTGACTTCTCCCAATCACCTTCTATCAGTCGCCTTCTATCAGTCGCCTTCTAGCAGTCGCCTTCTACCAGTCACCTTCTATCAGTCGCCTTTAGTCAGTTACCTTCTACCAGTCACCTTCTGCTAGTCGCCTTCTACCAGTTGCCTTCTATTCGTCGCCTTCTACTAGTCATCTTCTACCAGTCACCTTCTCCGATCGCCTTCTACCAGTTGCCTTCTATCAGTCGCCTTTTGCTAGTCACCTTCTATCAGTCGCCTTTTGCAAGTCGCCTTCTATCATACGCCTTCTATCAGTTGCTTTCTTCTAGTCACCTTCTTACAGTCACCTTCTGCCAGTCGTGGACTCTAGTTTTGTCAGTACTCTGCTTTGTATCACTCGCTATTCGAAAAAAATGTTGTAATTGTATGGGAGTCGTTGTCAAGGTTAGCTATATATAATGGGATACAAGGGATGATTTGGGCGGGATATTTATTATATTAAATAAATTTAGGGCAAAAATTATGCGGGAAACATTATGACAATGGGGCGAATTTACCCTAAAAAAAATTAAATCCCAAAATTTTTGGGCGAACGGGCCGACCTTTATGGTCCCAAAAATCGTAAAATTGACATTTTGGAAATCCGAAAATTCGTGCTAAATTACAAAATTCACCACTAAGAAAAACCCTGATTGTTTGAAGTTCTTGTAACAAAAGGAGGGAATTTTCTGGTGTAAAATTGCCTAGGAAGAAATATTTGTAAAATCCTTCACAAATCTTCTTAAGTTGCACATCTTTTGCAATTAAGGGGGGATCTACTTTCTTTTCTTCACAAATTTTTGTAAAAAGGAAAGAAGACTTATAAGGGTGCATTTTCGACAACGACAAACACCTTAGTCATACTTCTTTTAGAAATTAATTACAACATGTTTTGCAACAAGAAGGGGGAACTTATAAGGGTGCATTTTCGGCAGCGACCGACACCTTAGCTACCTTATCTTTTGCAAACTCATATTGTAAACTGAATGAACCTCGTATGAAGTGATCTATTCTACTACACCTAGCGATTACAACGGTTGGTTACCCATGCAATTTGGTTGGATGATGAGATTACTATAAGGAAATTTGTTGGTGTGAAGACAAACTGAGGAATGACCCACTTTTTTCTTAGGAGCAGCTAAAGCATTGTGATAGAGCAAGAACCAACAATTCAACATCCTTTTCATTGTATAGGGGTAGTTATATACATTACCAAAATAATGTAATAAGGGAGGATGTTAGAGTAATATTCCATTCTTTGGGATATTTACCCTTTTACTCCATTAGGTAAAATAGGTAGTATATTGAATTATACTACATAGATTATTACATTTACTTTTTACTACTTCCCACGGAGATATTTACTGTTCTAAATATCTATTGGTAAACCTAGGTTAGTATCTAAAATATCCTAGGTGAGATATTTTAGATTAGTATTTAGTTCATACTTATCTACCTAGGTTAGCTGTTAGCATATTACTCTCCTAACACGCTCTATTAGTGTTATTTGTGCTATTTGGTTAATATTCCTATTTTGTAACTTATATAAGGCTACGGCATTTCCAAGTCTAGTCTAATGTTGAATTATTAATTTATTTAATTTTGGAGCAAGTTATTCTCACACTATCAGGGTAGATCAAGCGTATATGACTGTGTTGGCCCGACGCTATGAGGCATGGACCAACATATTTCTTGAGAATGTCTATCGAATCTTTAGGATCCCTATCGATGGTGAGCCCATCACCTCCTATCCCTACAAAAACAAGAAGGATGTTTTTGATGCCATATTCAGTGATCGTAGTGAGGATGCATAGGTCCGAATTGACCATGGAGATGTCCATATCGGGTACTGACAGGGGAAGGGCATCTTCTCAGTTTGAGAGGCCATATTTATGCACCTCATCATCCAGATAGTTCTTTTAGACTCCTCGGGCATGAGGATCCCCTAGAACCTCTTAGCCTTTATTAGGAAGGTCACTCAGAGTTCCACAAAGTGACCATTGCTCCTAGCGTAGGGGAGAACTCTACTATGTCAAATTTATCGTGAGCTGTACCAGGTTACCTGTAGGAGTCAGGTTGGGATCAACTGTATCTTACTACTTCAAATATGGGGTTGGTAGCATATCCGAATTGAGTGATCAACAGAACTAATGCTCACCATCACTACTATTATTGTCGCAAAATAGTGTTATGCGACATGCTAGTCTCGTGAGGAGGAGGGGTTTCGTAGTAGATATCACACTGGGGACTTGGACCATTACATTGGTAGATTTGCATAGCTTTGGGTAGATGAAATAGAGTAACATCCATACATGGATTTGCCTACATGGGAGGAGGTTGGCGAGCAGCTCCGCTAGGTGAGGAAAGACAAGTGGTTACTCGATCGCAAGGTCAAGGTCTATGAGTATCAGTACTACTATTGGATCTTGTGGTAGTTTGGACTGGTCCAAGATATTTTGATGGTACCCACCATTTATAGGTGCCTAGTATTAGAGAGGGATCTACCCTGGATTCAGTTGACACCACTTGGAGATACGGTCGATGAATTCTAGGAATCAGGCATGGCTAGAGCTGGGACCATCCCAACGGATGATACTTGGTGGTCCCTACTTCAATGGCAGGGATCAAGACCCCTTGGTCAGATACACGACGGGGTGGATGTTGATCTAGAGGGGTACAATATGCACCAGCAGACTAAGGACATATGGGATGCAAAGGCCACTACAGAGGAGGCTCCACTAGTTGATGCTGACGAGGAGGCATCCAATGAGGGTGAGACACATCCTAATAGTGAGGTAGGGCATATACTAGCTTAGGTTACTAATCTATAGAGCCAGGTTGGGAGGCTGCAAACCTAGTTATTATAGTGGGATACTACTCTTGCCATTAAAAAAGGTGAGGCTTAGACATGGGCAAAGCAAATGGTAGAGCTACGATGAGGAGATGCTGACTCTCCAAGCACAACTAGCCATAGTAAACGTAGAGATCAGGTGGATCACTGGCGAGCATGACCTGACACAGGCACAATTGTCTATGGTTACTACTGAGTGAGACTTACTAAGGGTAGCGAGGGGAGATCCATCATCTTCACAAGCTAGTATGGCACCTCCCACAACACGATCTACTCTAATACCATCAGGTCAAGACACCATGGCAGATATCAAGAGGCTTCGTTCCCTCATAGAGGAGGGGAATAAGTGATCAGATGCGAGGGCAGCTCACATATTATATATGAAGAGGTACATCAGATTGATAGGTGGTGAGGTCCTAGAGGACACACACTACAGGGACCTCTGGGAGTAGATCCATGTCCAAGACTAGGGAGACAGGGCAGTATTATGCTAGCTCTAGCCATCGATATCACAGGATAGGGGTGGTTGTCTCCTATGTGTTAGGTCTCTTTGGTTTGGGTTGCTCATAGGATCCTTAGTAGGATCCACAGAGCAGGCTCCCAGAGATGGGGCTGAGGGAGGCAGAGAGGGCTCTAGTGCAGGAGGAGCAGGCTAGAGCTAGGGATTCTATCTGCTACAGGCTATACCATTGTATATGTATCTTTTTTGGTGTAAGGTCTGAGGACCTACACGATTATAGCCTACAACCATTTTGACATACTCTTGATGTACTCTTTGACACACATATATATGAGATTTTATCATTTTGGCTTATTATGTGTACTTGTGTATTTTTAATTTTATATTTATGTGATGCACATGGATGCAGATGTTATTATTGATGCTGTTTATCTGATGTGATGTATGGATGAAATGCACTAGATAGCTATTTAATTTATGATGATGATGATATGCAATGATCTAGATGCTTAGATGTGCTATTTATGATGGATGCATATAGATGCGATGTTTATTTTTAAATGCATATTTAATTTTGCTTTATTGGATGCATTTAATTTTATGATGATGTCATGATATGCTTATGCAATGTATGGTAATGCATTATGTTCACGATCATAATGTAATGGAAATGAACCTGTATGCTTTAATCACTTAAAACACACGAAATGAATGCAAAATGTATGTATCAATCTAATGGACGACACCATAGAATGTATAATAATCATAAAAATAATTGATAATCCTCATTACAAGAATTTAATCAATTAATCACCCATATATGAAATGGAGTGAGATGAAGCGGTATACTATGAATGATATGATATGTCACTCTAAAATCCTTTTTGTAGTTTGAAAGATATGCACAATATAGTCAGTGGCCGTCTAAAAATCATTTATGATATCCATCCGATATCTATCCTATATCTTTGATTTGTGCTCAATGTAATGCAGTTTGATAATTGAATGACTTATTTTTGATGGCTTGTGATCTTTTGGTATTTTTTTGCTAGTAGAGAAATTTTTGAGATTTTCCATGAGACTCAAACACCCTAGTAGACTTCTCAAAAGTCACATACTACCTGTACAAGGCTTTTGTTGGACAAAGCTTTCGCCACGAATGACCCAACTATTCACTACCCCTATGTGTGCACGTGAGTATTTTCAGATAGACCATAGGCATACCCCAAATGTCAGTCGAGACTCTTCCAACCCATATGTGAGATATGGTTCCTCAAATGTTCATATCATCCATGTTTTAGAATTTATTGGACTATAATGCTAGACAACCCCAGGCACCCAGAGCTAGCTCTTCTTGTAAATTGATCAGGACTACCCCTCCAAAAGCAGTCAAGACTCTTTCAACCCATTGTTGTGATTGGGGATCACCCACTAGAACGAAACCTTCGAAAGCATGCAGGACTCTTTCAACCCATTACTGTGATCGAAGATCATTCTATGGCTTCGAATAGTGAACAATCCAAGGATTCAAGTTCTCACCCTGTTTTGATACTTGCTCATATGTAGTGATAAAAATCACTATTTTTCATATTTTATTGAGTGATAAAAATCATTGTTTTCATGTTTTATTTGAGTAAGGGATTTGTATAGTGATTTTGATTCACTATATCACTTTAGATTTGAACTTTGAACTTTGGGTTTGAGATTTGAACTTTGTATCTTGGGATTTTTCTCATTTGGTTAAGCAAGGGATGTATGGGTAGGGGAAATTATTGTCCTTTTTCTAAGGTTCACCACTCTAGACTGAACTATTTGTAAGATAAGCAGGTGATAAAACCCATCTCTCTAAATACCCAGGACCACTTTCACAAATTTCATCCTCCATTATCTTAGCAATATTTTAAATATTTTGATTAGTAACGGAATCCTGATATGCCAAGTACTATCACAACTAGTGACCTCATATACAAAAGAGAAGCAAGCTTTCTACAATATTTGAGAGACCCACTAAGTATGGCTGCAACAGGTGTTGTGTATGAATGCAATGGATTATGATAAATGTAGGATGCATGATTGAAACACAAACATGGTGTCATTTGTAAGACTGACAAACACAATGAAGAACACAAGCTTATACTGAGAGGGGGGGTGAACAGTATTAGACCTCTTTTTACTTTTTCCTTTATACTTCAAAATAGTAAAAAAATATACCCAAAGCAATATCAAAGCAATGCACAATATCATCCACAAAGTGACACCAATTTTAACTCAAAACACAACCTTGAAGCATTTCACAATCAACATTAGAAAAGGAAACAAGTAGAACTCCTTTTCTCTCCAACATTATTTGAACAAAAAGCATCAACCAACTCAAATCACCAAGCACAAAACAACTTTTCAAATCATCAACAAAGAAGTAAGCCCAACACTTTAACCAAGTAAAGAATAGCTTGATTATAACCAATTTAATGAAAACTAATGTCAATCTCAAAGCTGCCCACTTAAGGTTTCACACTTTCACACAAGAAGCAATTCTAACCTTAAAACATCATGCTTTCATTTCCATAATCAACCAAAAGCACTCTCAACAATACAAGAAATATTTATCCCTTATACACCTTATTTCTCCCTTTTAGTCTTATCAACAATAAACTTTATCTCTCATAAGAATGCAATAAGATAATGCAAACAACACCTTAAAAAGAATCTTTTATCAAAATAAAGCAAGCTTCAAACTCCTTATAACTCCTAAGTTGTTTTTCTCTCTAATGAACTTCCTCCATCCACAAAATACACTAGAAAAAATTAATTTCGAAAATACCTTGGCCAACACCAAAAATCGTGCTATGGAGAAATTGCGCACGAACTCTAACACCACCCACTGCGTCCACTTCAATGAAGAAAAAACCTTCCACGTTATTTGAATGCGGAACCCCCCATTCGGGTAGCACGCCAATAGCCTAGCCGCTACCGGTGCGCCAAAGGCGTTCGATGAAGTATGGACCTCACTATGTTTCCCTTGTACCTTTTGTTCTAGGGCTAAAATAAATAGCAGGCCTCCCTATCTTTTGATGTGAATGACGACGACGAAACCTTACGGTGGATACAAAAATGAATGACGGATATCCGAACAGTGGATCACGAAATCTCAGCAAAGAAGAAATCGAACATCAGATCGCAAAATCACAACGAGCAACACTTTTCAAAAATGTGGATGGGATAATATTTGATCTTCATCGTGGGAGATTTATATGCATATTTCCCATAAAATCTTGACGTCGGTGAGGAGTTTAACACGTCGACGGAGGTCTTGGCTAGCGCCCACAATCTTAGAACATAGCGCCATCAAAGTTAAGACATTTGCGCCATGGGTTAGGAGAACCCAATGCAAACAATAAATTAATATTTATTTAAAAATAATTAAAAGGAACCTTAATAAGGTTTTTAATTATTTAAATAAATACTTCCTCTTGGACCCAAATGCATTAAACTAATGCATCCACCTGTAATATTTAAACCTGCCAACTGTCATGTCGTAACCTTCATCAAAACAAATTGTTTGACATCAAATCAAATTCCTTCAAGAGCTTCTTGACATCAATGACAACTTATACACTTGAGCAAAGGCAATGTACCCAAAGTACCCAAAATTACCAACAATCTCCCCCTTTGTCATTGATGGCAAACCTTTACTAAAAACATTTCTCAAGAGCCAAAACTGAAACCAACTGTGCTAACAACTGACCAACTATGCCCACAACTGAGAATCTTCCTTTGAAGTTTTGCTCCCCTTGACTTGAAGCTCTCCCCCTTACTCATCTCTCCCATTTTGTCATCAATGGCAAAGGGTCACATTTGGGGCTCGGGACTAAGAATGAGCCTCTTAGCTTAGTCCCTCCCCCACCTCCTGATGAGGTGATTAATTCTAGGGTGGGAGTAAAACTCCCATTAGGCACTGATCATCATCAGTGTTTATAACTTCCTTGTCGGGCCTTCTCTTGAAATCTTTGCCCATATTCCTGTTCTTGTCACTATTCTTGTTCTTGTTCTCATCCCTATTCTTGTCCATGCCTTGATCCTTGGACCTGATCATGCCATTGTTCCTGTTCTTGTATTCGGAATTTCAGCTCTACACTATCTGATTATGTGACCTTCATTGTTGCACTTGAAACACTTGACGATGTTGTTTCTTTGAGGTAAACCTAATCTTTGAATCCACCAGTTCTGACCAAACTTGTTCTGACCAAACCTGTTATGACCAAACCTGTTCTGGCCAAACCTGTTTTGACCAAAACCTGTTCTGGCCAAACCTGTTCTTGTTATTTGCCTTGCAATAAACTGCCTTGTGCCCAAACTGTTGACAAGAGTAGCAATACCCTTGAAAGTAACTAGCACTTCTGAAACTATCATTTACCTCCTTCACTTGAGCCATGCAATGTGAAGCCATGTGACCAAACCTGTGACAAGCAAAACATCTGCCTTGAAACTTTCCTTTATTTGACCTCTTAAGTTCGAAAAACTTCTTCTTCTCATTCTGAATTCTGTTTTCTGTTTCTCTGCATCTATCATTCAAGGAATCATTTTTTGAAATACTTTCCTCATCAGAACTCTCTTCCTTTTGGAGTTTCTTACTAGACTCTCCAACTTGTTCCTTGTGTGGCTTAACAAAACCAAGGCCTGTTTTATCTATTGTCTTTCTTTGACCTTTGATGAGTGACTTAACCTTTTTGGAGCTATCTTGAAACCTGTAAAGCTTATCCTTGTACTCTTTAGTTTCCTCTTTCAAAGAAGCCATTTTCTGTTATAACTCACTATACTCAAGAACCTTAGACTCTAACTCATCCTTGAGTTCTTGTGTCTTAGCTATAGAGAAGTCAAGACTTTCTATAAGATCATCTCTTTCCATATAACATTCATATAACTTATCATTGAGTCTAGCATTCTTCTTTCTTTCCTTTTTCAAAGCACTAAGAGCACTAATAAGTTCACCTTCAAGATCTACTTCACCTTCCTCTATATCTTCCTCTATTTGTTTGCTTTTTGAATCATCAAAGCCTTTTTCAGATTTCTTATCACTAGAGGTGCTACCCTTTTCAAAAACCATACATGCATCTTCCTTGTAGTTTTCTGAAGCATCCTCATACATACTAGAAACCAAATCATTATTTGTGCAATCATACTCAAGGTGACCAAAGTTTCCACATCTAAGACATTTCATGATAATGAATCTATGTTTCGGTTCTTCCTCTTTTTTTGATATGAACAACATTTCATTTTTATTATCACTTGAAGAACTTTCACTATCATTACTAGAACACTTACTTGCTTTGTCTAGGTAGAAACTCTTCTTGTGCTTGTGAGAATACCTCTTTCATTGATTGCGGTGCTCATATTTGTTTTTCTTGTGATGCTTGTGCTTTTCAGAATCCTTGCTCTTAGAATCCTATTTATCTTCATCACTTTCATTCTTGGGAACAGTACAGTCAGTAGCATAATGACCAAACTTTCCACAATTGAAACATCTTATATTTTTCATACTTTTGTGCTTTCTAGAGAACTTGCCTTTCTTGCTGTAATATGCCTCTTCATCACTATCTTGAAGTTGTTTACCCTTGGATTTCTTGGTAGCCTTGAAAGCTGCCTCTTTCTTGACATCAACCTTCACTTGAGTTATTAACTCAAATGCTGCAAGTATACTATGGAGCTCATCCTTTTTCAACTTATCCAAATATTTAGCTTCCTCAATAGCAAAAATCTTTTCACTAAATCTATTAGGAAGAGATCTTAAAATCTTATCACAAACATCATTTTTAGCAAGCTCAAGACCTAAGTCTTTCATGGAGTTAACAACCTCATCCATACGAAGCATGTAGTCACTAATATTTCATCATCATTCATATTGAGTTATTCAAACATACCTTTGAAGTGTCTCAACTTGGCCTTTCTAACATTTGTATCACCTGTATGAACCACCTTCAACTGTTTCCACATTTCACTAGCTGTCTTGCAGTGAATCACTTTGGTGAGATCTACTTTCTGTAAGCTTTCAGGATTACATTCATTGCTTTTGAATTGTTGTGATGTAGGAGCATTTATTATTTAGTATTAGGACCATGTTCAAGAATAGTGTACTCATCTTCAATCACTTCCCAAACCTCATTCCCAAGTGCCATTAGATGTACCTTCATCCTTGCACTCCAAAGACCAAAATCTAACCCATCAAGAACAGGTGCTGCATTGCCACTTGAAAGGTCCATTGTATTCTTTACTGGCTTTTCCTTCAAGCTGTTAAACTTTTCGAAGGCACCTGCTCTGATACCAATTGAAGACCACAAGCTTATACTGAGAAGGGTGGGGTGAACAGTATAAGACCTCTTTTTACTTTTTCCTTTATACTTCAAAATAGTAAAGCAATATACCCAAAGCAATATCAAAGCAATGCACAATATCATCCACAAAGTGACACCAATTTTAACTCAAAACACAACCTTGAAGCATTTCACAATCAACATTAGAAAAGGAAACAAGTAGAACTCCTTTTCTCTCCAACATTATTTGAACAAAAAGCATCAACCAACTCAAATCACCAAGCACAAAACAACTTTTCAAATCATCAACAAATAAGTAAGCCCAACACTTTAACCAAGTAAAGAATAGATTGATTATAACCAATTTAATGAAAGCTAATGTCAATCTCAAAGTTGCCCACTTAAGGTTTCACAACTTCACACAAGAAGCAATTCTAACCTTAAAACATCATGCTTTCATTTCCATAATCAACCAAAAGCACTCTCAACAATACAAGAAATATTTATCCCTTATACACCTTATTTCTCCCTTTTAGTCTTATCAACAATAAACTTTATCTCTCATAAGAATGCAATAAGATAATGCAAACAACACCTTAAAAAGAATATTTTATCAAAATAAAGCAAGCTTCAAACTCCTTATAACTCCTAAGCTGTTTTTCTCTCTAATGAACTTCCTCCATCCGCAAAATACACTAGCAAAAATTAATTTCGAAAATACCTTGGCCAACACCAAAAATCGTGCTATGGAGAAATTGCGCATGAACTGTAACACCACCCACTGCGTCCACTTCAACGAAGAAAAAACCTTTCGCGTTATTCAAACACGAAACCTCCCATTCGGGTAGCGCACCAATAGCCTAGCCGCTACTGGTGCGCCAAAGGCTTCCGGTGAGGTATGAACCTCACTCTATTTCCCTTGTACCTTCTGTGCCAGGGCTAAAATAAATAGCAGTACTCCCTATCTTCTGACACGAACGATGATGATGAAACCTTACGGCGGATACAAAAATGAACGATGGATATCCGAACAGCGAATCACGAAATCTTAGCGAAGAAGAAATCGAACATCAGATCGCGAAATCACAGTGAGCAACACTTTTCAAAAATGTGGATGGGATAATCTTTGATCTTCATTGTGGGAGATTTATATGCATATTTCCCATAAACTCTTGACGTTGGTGAGGAGTTTAACACGTCGGTAGAGGAGTTTAACACGTCGACGGAGGTCTTGGCTAGCGCCCACAATATTAGAACATAGTGCCATCAAAGTTAAGACATTTGCGCCATGGGTTAGGAGAACCCAATGCAAACAATAAATTAATATTTATTTAAAAATAATTAAAAGGAACCTTAACAAGGTTTTTAATTATTTAAATAAATACTTCCTCCTGGACCCAAATGCATTAAACTAATGCATCCACCTGTAATCTTTAAACCTGCCAACTGTCATGTCGTAACCTTCATCAAAAAAAATTGTTTGACATCAAATCGAATTCCTTCAAGAGATTCTTGACATCAATGACAACTTATACACTTGAGCAAAGGCAATGTACCCAAAGTACCCAAAATTGCCAACACACAATAGAAATGCAACGGATGAAGAATGCCTATTTGCAATGTAATGAAGTGAATGCATGAGTGAATGCAAATGAAAATGCATAATGCAAATGCAAATGTTTTTTAGATTTTATACTTTACCACTTTTTTTTGGATTTTATATATTTTTTATTTTTTATGGATTTTGAGCCTTTATATTTTTGACCAAACGGTGAGTACATGACCTTGGAGCATTTAGAAGTGACCAAAGGCGAGGAAATGCCTTTGGAGCATTTTAAATTAACCAAACAATTTTTTTAGAAAACCCTTGGAGCTTTTTGGGATGACTGGGTTATTTTAAGCAAACCCTTGGGGCCTTTGGGGGTTGACCAAAGATTTGGAATTACCTTTGGGGATTTTTGGGATGATCGAGCAGTTTTAAGCAAACCCTCAAGGCCTTTATGGATTGACCAAAGGGCTTACAAACACCTTTTGATTGACCAAACTACTCACAAGAGATCTTGGAGCCTTTTAGGATGATCAAATGGTTTTAAGTAAACCCTCAGGACCTTTGGGTTGACCAAGCGATTTCTCAAAAGTCCTTGGTGTCTTTTTGGGATGACCGAGTGGTTTTAAGCAAACCCTCGAGGCCTTTTATTGACATGACCAAGCAGTTTCAGGAACCCTTGGTGCCTTTTACTATGCTTTGAAGAATAGAATGCCTTAAGATGTATGATGTTGAGAGGCTCAGGCTCTTCAACACCCCCTAGTGACGTTAGGCGATAGGTACCCGGACCAATATTTTCATATATGATATAAGGTCCTAGCCAATTAGCCATGAATTTCTCTCGCATATCAGACAAAAAATTAGAGTTTTGTTGGTTCTCTTTCAGCATAAGATATCCAACCTCAAAGTCTATCTGATGGACTTTGTTATTATAAGCTCATTTTAATCACTCTTGATAAACGCGAAGATGCTCAAGGGAATTCACACGATGTTCATCAAGTAGTGTCAATTAATCTAGGTGATCTTGCCATGCGGTGTCGTCATCGATGAACTCTTTCAATGCGACATGCAATGTTGGAATTTCCAACTCTAAAGGCATAACGGCCTCAACACCATATACTAGTGAAATCAGAGTTGCCCTAGTGGGCATCCGAATGCTAGTCCTATAAGCCCATAATGTGAGGGGTAGTTAGATGTGCCAGTCTTTATGGTGTTCTTGTATCGTATTTTACAAGATGGAAACCACTGTCATGTTTGAGGTCTTAGCTTACCCGTTTACCTGAGGATAGTATGGAGTTGTAAAACTATGCTTGATTCTATACTTAGAAATCAAAGCTCTCATAGTTTTGTTCTTAAAAGAAGTTCCATTATCCAAAATTATCTTGGATGGAATCCCAAAACAACATATGATATGCTCGAGTATTAAATCTGCTATGCGAGCTCCAATTTTCATTGTTAAGGGAATGGATTCCACCCATTTTGTAAAATACTCAATAGCCGTGATAATAAATGTATGTCGACCCAATGACGGAGGAGAAATATTGCCAATAAGATCAAATCCCCACTAAGAAAATGGCCAAGTTGCTTGGATGGGTTGTAAGGCCTGTGATGGCAAGTGCGTGAGGTTAGCATGATGTTGAAATTTGACTCATTTCTTCACATACACATTACAATCCTTCTCCATAGTGGGCCAATAGTAACTCATTCGAAGGATGCACTTGACGATGGCCATGCCACTAAAATGGCCACCACACATACCATCACGAGCTTTTGAAATCACCCAGGATGACTCTTAGGGCTCAAGACAACAAAGGAGAACTCCATTGTAACCTCGTCAATACAAAATATCTCCTAGCAAGACATTCAATCACTTTTTGCTTGAATGTGCATCTTATGGCATGCGATAATCCCTCTAGGATCAAACCAAGTTTTAATAAGTCTTGGATTTGTGACATCCATCTCTGATAAGCCTCAGATTCGACTGCCAAGATGACTTTCTCCACCTGCGTATCTACATGTGCAAATGCAGACTAGGAAACAACCTTATGGTGAATGGTAGTGCCACTCCCCATAGGACTTTGAGAGGTGAATGCCCCCTAGGGTGCCTTATTTAAAAAGTCTTTAGCTTTGTAAAACCATTCAGCTTTTGGTTCTGCGCTAATCATGTTGAATAATTCTTTATTATCAAAGGCTTCACGCTCCACTGCAGTATGTGAGAGCATTTTAACATGAATGGTAGTAAAATTGGCAGACGGATTCTAAGGGATTAAGGATCCCAAAGATGCCATGGTGTCTAAAAATATATTAAACAAATGAGAGATTGCCTCAATGTTATACCATTCCCATTTAGCCAAATATGTAACAATAAGATCTTTATAAGATTTTAGCATGGGACATCGACACTGAAAAAGTCCCTTCACTTGGTTGACTATGAGAAAGGAATCACTGAAGATGTTTAATATTTTAATATTCATGGCGATGGTTGTGTGGATGTCCAGTAGTAGGGCTTCATACTCAACATTGTTATTGGTTGAAGGAAAGTATAATTTGAATGGCAAGGGCATTGGAGCTCCTTGTAGTGTGAAAAACACTATTCTTGCACCGCCCCCTTGCTCACACTTTGAAATATCAAAGAACAATGTCATATCAGCATAATTTTTTGGTTCTTCAGGTTCAAGAGCTTCAGATACGACGAAGACCGCATCATATAGAAGCTCAATGGTAAGAGGCCTATTGTTTGACAGTGGTGCCTCAGCCAAATGATCAACTATGACTTGTCCCTTAATGGAGTTTTGGCTTATGAATTCTAAATCAAAATTTATCAATAGAATGATCCACTTTGTAGTACACATATTATGATACATCTTGCTCATCATATACTACAAAGGATTTTTTTTTGATATTACATATGTTGTATGACTTAGCATATAGTATCGTAATTTATTAGTAGCGAGCACTAATGCTAAATAAAGCTTCTCCACATATGCATATCATAGCTCATAACTCACAAAGGTTTAGCTAATATAATATATGGCTTACTCTTTGCCTTGCACGTTCTTTTGGGATAACATGGTCCCTAATGCAAAGTTGGTTGCCGATATATATAGAAAAAATGGCACATATGGTCTTGGTGGAGCTAGTAATGGCAACGTCACCAGGTATTGCTTGATTTCAGTAAATACTGCTTGGTAATTCTCATCCTAGTTGAATGGGACCCCTTGTGCAGTAGTCAATTCATGGGTCGATATTTATCCGATAATTGAGTGATAAATCACTTTATGGATGCTACTTTACCCTGAAGACTTCTTAATTCTTTGATATTTGAGGGACGACGCATCTCTAGAATAGCCTTGACCTTTGCTGGATCAAATTCGATGCCTCATTTGGAAATGATGAATCCTAAGAGTTTTCCTAAAGTTACGCAAAATACGCACTTCTTAGGATTCAACCTAACATTATGCTCTATCAGGTGATTGAAGACCTTTCTCAGGACCTCAGCGTGCTCAGAACACATCAATGACTTAGCCAACAAGTCATCGATATAATCTTCTAGGATCTTGTGCATATATTCAAAAAAAATATATGTCATAACCTGTTAATATGTGGCACCAACATTTTTGAGGCTGAATGGCATAAATTTATAGCAAAATTTCCCCCATGGCATTATAAATGTGGTTTTATACTGGTCTTTGGGCTTAATCCAAATTTGATTGTTCCCAAAAAAACCGTCCATTAGGGAGAGCATTTCGTGACCTATAGTTACATATATAAGAGCATCAATATTCAACAATGAAATTGAATCCTTTGGTGTTTCCTTATTGAGATCTCTAAAATACGTACAAATACGAATCCTTTTATCACATTTTTCTACAAACACCATATTGGATACCCATTCCAGATAGTCGATGGAAATGACAAACTCTACGTCCAACAATTTTTGCAATTCATCTTTCACCATTAAGGCTACTATTGGATGCATATTTATAAGCTTCTGCTTGACTGGATTCTTTGACAGATCTAGTGAAAGGTTATGGGTAACCAATTTTAGATCTAGACCTGGCATATATTTGTAAGTCCAAGTAAAAAAAATAGGTCTTTGTTTCAGTAGAGAGATGATGTTGTCATGCTCATATGGAGTGAAACTCTTTCCAAATTTAACCTTCCTTGGATTGGTGGGATCATTACTGATATCCACATTAAAGGTTTCCTCTACTGACATGTGTGATCCTTCCTCAAGTTGATGAGGTGTAGGAATAAAATGGATTTCATCAGTTGGGTTTATAGGTTCTATGTTGGAAGCATCCTCAGCATGATAGACATCATAAGCAAAACGTGGTGCAAAATGAAATAGTTACAACATTTCTTCATTAGGGAAGAAATCCTCAGGCTCAACAAGCGAGTCAACGTTATCCCAATCGATAGCATATACATTTAGATGCAATGATTTGGAAGGATCGGTTGGATTGCGAAGTGAAGTGGTCAAATAAATGAAGACCATGTTGATGGAATGGAATTGATCTCCAAGACCACATAGAAAAATCTCTACATCATCGATGCAACTCCCATACCTGAGATCTGGCTCTAGCAACACGGGCACAAATGGGTCCTCTCTATGCAAGGTATGAATGACTAGATCCTCTCTATGCACTGATTACAAAATTGGATCATTCGACTCAAGGAGATCTCTGTAGGTCGATGGATGGGGAAATAACATGTGATAGATCACATTGAAGTTTGGTGGTACTCCCCTAAGGTGAGAATTGAGATTGATCTCTTTGTTCATGTCCTCAATTGTATAATATGCATTACGATGATGTAGGTAAAGAGGTCCTAGATAGGCCCTCTCCATTTTTTCCTCTTCATCAATGTCGTAATACAATTCTTCATTTACCCCTACAGGTGAGGGATGCTTTGATATATGTGGTACTATGAATCTCATTTCCTGGTCACTGTCATTACTATCTAGAAAAATCGGATAATTAGTCTGTATATACAATAGTGCTAAGAAAACTGGCTCTGATTCTTCCTCATAATGATCAATATTGGGAAGAATTTTCTTGATAACATATACTGATTCTGTAGGCCATAAGTGTTGCACATGCAAAGGCCCTAGATAGGCCACCTCAACTTCATCCTAGGATAGATAATCGTTTGAGTATTTAGT
Organism: Wollemia nobilis; assembly: GCA_028583015.1. Classification (NCBI taxonomy): domain Eukaryota; kingdom Viridiplantae; phylum Streptophyta; class Pinopsida; order Araucariales; family Araucariaceae; genus Wollemia; species Wollemia nobilis. The sequence continues at coordinate 10,293,862 of JAQPPZ010004624.1, read as the reverse complement.
GTCAGCATCATAACTTGGTCCACTTATCTCGAAGGTGGACTCCACTCCATCTTCGCTATAAAGATCTCCCTACTCGATATCGTCTAATATGATGGGGTTATGCCCCTGCATACCTAAATTGTCAGTTGCATAATTAATTTGATGACCCAGGTTTTATCTAGGGTTACACTCTGCTTCACTCTACTCTAAAATCCCTTCATGATATACTTTAGGTGTCTCAAAGGTGACTACAGACACCATCAAGTTAGTCCTCCAAAATCTAGAAGGATTATGATGATATGGGTTGAAATCCACATCATCCCCCAGAATAAGGTAAAAGCGGTCCATCGATGTTGTAACCAAATCATCCTATCCTTGTATCTGTAACCCTAGCCTGAACCTATCAGTTACCAAATGATAATGCAGCTCAAGTGGAGTCCTACGTCCTTGCTCAAAAAGACCAAGGCCGTATCAATGCCAATAATATAATTAAAAAATGTACATGGAATATTCAAGGTTGGATAAGTAACGAACATTCACTATGAACTGTTCGTCATTATCTTCATCCATGGGTGTTCGAGTAGGAAGCTGATCCAGCCCAACATAGATGAAGTTGTTAAGATCTTGCTATAAAATAAACTCAAATAACACACTCTCACACGATTGCTTGGAAATAAACTCACATAAACATCATATTAATATAACAAAAACTTACATAAAGGAACAATCTCACAATAAGACAGAATCGTAAGCCTCTTCGAGGGGGCAACCTCCTTCAATACTTCATTAATTTGCAAAAATATGGTTACATTGGTGCCTTTTCGGGTATTTAAGGAGTTTCCTTCCAAGGTTGGCTTACATGCAAAATGCCACCTGGATTACATGCATAATGCCACTCGAATTACATGCATAGTGCCACTTTGAATTACATGCACAATGCCACTCGAATTACATGCATAATGCCACACGAATTACATGCACAATGCCACCTTACCTATCCTATCTACCATGTGTTACATAAAAAGGGTGCCATTTGTCATAGGCACTACCAAAGCTAAAACTTAGAACATTACAAAATATTAATCATGGGTACTACCCACGTTCACTAGGAATTATTACATTAGGGAAGTTATTACATTAAGGGTTAGGATGAGATACTAACATGCCCTTCTCCTTGAAGAAGCTTTGTCCTCAAAGCTAAAAATGAGGAAACTGTTGTTGGAGTTGATGGAGAGACTCCCATGTAGCATCCTCAGAGTTGAAGTCCACGCCATCGAACCAGGACCTCTGTAATGGTACGGTTGTGCAGAGTGCGAGTTCGACGATCCAAGAACTTGCTCCGGTGCAAGTAAGATGGAGCCTTCTTCATCCAATTCGGGGAGTGTTGATTGAACCTGTACCTTTGTGCCCACCACTTTCTTGAGAAGGGAAACATGAAAAATAGGGTGGATCTTGGAAGTGGGGGGAAGAGCCAATTTATAAGCTGTTGGACCAATCCGTTGTAGAACCTGATAAGGACCATAGAATTTTGGAGCGAGCTTCTGACACCTGCAGAGTTCTAGGGATGATTGTTTGTATGGATGTAAGTGAAGGAAGACCATATCACCCACATCAAAACTGTGCTCAGAACGATACTAATCAGCTTGTTGGCGCATCCGATTCTGGGCCATGTTCAAATTTTGCTTGAGTTGGTGGAGGACCTCGGTGTGTTGACTCAGAGCATTATCGACGGCCTGGACCTTGGAGCTGCCCAGAATGTAAGAGGAAGGCGTGAATGGAGGGTGCCCGTAAACTGCCTCAAACGATGTGAGTTTGGTGGCAGTATGGTAGGAAGTGTTGTACCACCATTCGGCCAAAGAAAGCCATTTTTCCCAATGAGTAGGATGATTGGAGGCAAAGCAGCGAAGGTAGGTTTCCAAGCATTTATTAACAATCTCTGTTTGACCATCCATTTGCGGATGGTAGGCTGAAATCATTTTGAGCTGAGTCCCCTGCAACTTAAACAACTCTTGCCAAAAATTGCTAGTAAAGGTGGGATCATGATCAGATACAATGGAGGTTGGCATGCCATGAAGGCGAAATATGGAGTCAAGAAAAATTCGGGCAATAGTGGATGCTGTGTAAGGATGGGTTAGGAAAAAAGTGAGCATACTTTGAAAGGCGGTCCACTACCACAAAAATAACAGACTTGCCTCCAGATTTAGGTAGCCCTTCTATGAAGTCCATGGAGATGTCGATCCACACCTGATCTGGTATCGACAATGGTTGAAGAGTGCCCGGAGAGCGCACTGTTTCTCCTTTCATCCTTTGACATGTGTTGCAATCCGCTACAAAAGAGCGAATGTCCTATTTCATACCTTTCCAAAAGAAGGTGTGCTTGAGTCACTCATAAGTTTTTAGGAACCCTGAATGGCCAGCAGATGGAGTAGCATGTGATTCCTTCATGAGGAGCTCTCGAAGTGGGGACTTAGGAGGAAGAACCAGGCGTTGATGGTAATGCAGATCCTGGCCATCCCAACTATATCTTGGTGTAGATTCTGGATCATCCTTAAGTGAAACAACCAGGTCTTTCAAATCTGCATCCTGAAGTATTTCCTGATGTAAGGGCTCAATCCATTGGGGCAATGGTGTAGAGATGGCACACAACATATTAAGGGTCTCAAATTGGCGAGAGAGAGCATATGCCACAAGATATTCCTTCCCTTTTTTGTACGTGATGTCATAATCATAGCCCATGAGTTTTGATACCCACTTTTGTTGCTCGGGGGTGGCAACCCGTTGTTCTAGAAAGTATTTCAGACTCTGGTGGTCAGTTTTGATGGAGAAATGGCGCCCAATGAGGTAAGGTCGCCAATGCAGGACTGCATGTAATATTGCCAACATTTCCTTGGCATATGTGGATTTCCCCAAATTGCGATCAGATAGGGCTTTGCTAGTAAAAGCCAAAGGGCGTCCTTGCATCAATACCGCCCCAATACCACGACCAGAAGCGTCACTTTCAATGACAAATTTTTTAGAGAAGTCTGGCATGGCTAAAACTGGAGTGGTGGTCATGGCATGCTTGAGGTCCAGGAATGCTTGCTCAGTCGACCTTGTCCAAGTAAAAGAATCCTTCTTCAACATGGAGGTGAGGGGGGTGGCTATCTTTCCATAATTGTAGACAAATTTACGGTAATATCCTATAAGCCCTAAAAATCCTCGAAGCCCCTTGAGTGTGCGAGGTTTTGACCATTCTTGGACTGCTTGGATCTTCTTAGGGTCAACCTTGACACCATCCTTTGAGATAATGTGTCCCAGATATTCTACTCCAGTCAAACCAAAGGAACACTTGGACCTCTTTGCAAACAGTTTATGGTCGGCCAGTAGTTGGAGGGTTTGATCTACATGCTTGAGATGCTCTTCCCATGCGTGACTGTAAATCAAGATGTCATCAAAGAACACAAGGATGAAATTCCACAAAAAAGGGTGAAAGATGTTGTTCATCAGGCTTTGTAATGTGGAAGGAGCATTTGTGAGACCAAATGGCATTACCAAGAATTCATAATGACCTTCATGAGTGCGAAAAGTAGTTTTAGGAATATCTTCATCCCTGAGCCGAATCTGATGGTACCCAGAGTGGAGGTCTAGCTTGGTGAAGTACATGGTCCCATGTAATTCATCTTGTAATTCATCAACCATAAGGATAGGAAATTTATCCTTGACAGTTATCTTGTTGAGTTCTCGGTAGTCAATACACAATCGCCAAGAGCCATCCTTCTTGAGGACCAGTAAGACTAGTGCAGAGTAGGGACTAGTACTAGGCCGAATGACACCCGCCTTGAGTAATTCCTGTATCATCTTCTCAATCTATGACTTCATGGCATGGGGGTACCTGTATGGTCTGATATTGGGAGGTGTACTATCTGGCAATAATGGGATGGCATGGTCGTGAGAGCGATGCGGTGGTAGTGTGGTTGGTTCTGAAAATATGGCCTCATGTTTGTGGAGAATCTGTTGCATGTCTGGTGGGATTTCACCCATTGGAGATGTGGATGGTTGGATGGAGAATAGTTGTGCAATGACCCCACATGATGATTTATTTAGCAATTTCTCCATGCCGTTTGAACTGATAATTTGAGGTGTTCCTACCGAGGAGCCCTTGATGATGTGTGTTTGTCCATGTTCTGGGAGAACTGCATCCAAAGTTCAACAAACTTCCAACTGATAGTGCCCAATGTACTCAACCATTGAGATCCCAAAACAATATCACATCCATCCAAATGAAGGGTAAACATGTCTTGCTTGAGTTCATAGTCCCTTATCTTGATTTTAACATTGCGACACTTTCCTTTACAAGGTAAGGTTCCCCCATTGGCTACCATGACCTCAAAGGAATTACAAGTGTGGATATAGCAATTTGCCCGTTGAGCAACTCTAGGGTCAATGAAGTTGTGCGTGCTTCCTGAATCCAGAAGGATGGAAAGACGTTGGCCCTTGAAAAATCCTGTAACCTTCATGGTTTGAGGAGTAGCAATGCCTGCAAGGGCATGGACTGTAATTGCTGTCTCAGGTTCCTGTTTCACTTCTTCTTGTGGAGGAGGTGTTTCTAGAGGGTTCTCATCCTCATCACTCTCGTCAGAGGTACTAGGTTCTTAAACATCTATCAAGAACAATTTTTTGTGTGAACAATTATGCCCTTTGAAAAACTTTTCATCACAATTATAGCATAATCCTTGGGCACGACGTGCATCCATATCTTCGATGGTGAGGCGCTTGGGTGTAGCAGGTTTATTATCAGCTGGTGTTGGTTTCTAGGAGGAAATGAAGGTCTATTTTGAGGAAAATTTGATGGGCATCTTTGGGCAGAGAGTTTAGATTTGGCCAAACGGGCCAAACTGATAGCTTCCATCATAGTTCGTGGTTTCAACATTTTTTCTTCTGCTTGGAGTTCCATCTTCAACCCACTGATATAACAACTCTAGAAGAACCCTTCACTCAATCCTCTTGTCTTATTGGCCAATTTTTCAAATTGAGCTTGGTACTCTTGGACTGACCCTGTTTGTTGTAGTTTGGTCAAGTAAAGTCCTCATACTCACTAGGACCAAATCGAGTGAGTAGTTGGGATTCAAAATCCTCCCAAGAGAGATTTGGGTAGGCAACACGTAACCATTGAAACCAGTGTAGAGCCTCAGACTCCAAGTTAAAGGAAGCCATCTGGACTCGATGAAATATGGGTACATTATGAAGTCGAAAGAATTAGTCAACCCGACATAGCCACCCATCAACATCCTTCCCACTAAATTTGGAAAAGTCCAATTTGGGCATTCTAAAGGGTGGATCATGGTCATGATTCCTTGTAGAAATCTCAGCTTGGTATTCTGATTTGGGTGGTCCTCTTCTCAGTTTGTTGTCTACTTCTGTCAGTGCTTCTTCTAAGCGGTTGCTAGTGGCATCATGCTCTAGGCGAAGACCTTGGACTTCTTCCCTTATGGAGTGAAAAGCTGAGTTCAAGTTCTCAATGGCTTTTTTTAGGGATTCCAAGTGTTCTAGTTCTTTTTGGTGTCCACGGGTACCCTGGGCCATTTTTTAAACCTTTTGTGACCAATTACTAAAAATAGAATTGAGTTTTTAGGACTTACTATTTTTAGTAAGTGCCCAAAAAAGTGCTTGGGTGCTATATATCAAAACAATCAGCTCAAGGAGGTGGTCACAATGAGCTATATCTCTCAACACTACTTTTTGGCACCCCAGACTTCTTTTTTTTATCTCCTGTTTTGCTGAGTCTAACGGTGTTTACAGTTTCTGATTCTGAGCTATAGAGCAAAAGTTGGGTACTAGAGCACTATCTATAACTGGCCTCGTTTCATACTCAAGATTCTCTGTATTTTGTAGGTGACTATTATGACAGTTCTGTTCTGACCCTGAAGATCGTGAATTCTGCCCTAATTGTGCTGACCTCTCTGACTCGATCGACTCGATCGTGGATCGCCATTGTAAATTTGACTGTTATTCTCTAGACTGTCAACTTAAGTGTCACCCTCATGGATTATCCCGAATGCATGTCCTTTCTATTATTTTTTTAGTAGAGGACTCCTTTCTCATATGCTCACTTTTGAAATGCAGGTTTATGAACAGGGATGTTTGGATTTTTATTTTTTTTATTTTTTTACGTTTTTTACAGGTTGAAGTTTTAACAGAACCATTGAATGCTAAGTATAGGAGTATGTACCACCCATAGGCCCTCTAATATATCGGCAGTGACGAACAATAGTTCTCGGACCAATATTTCAGGCCACTACTCAAGGAGGATTCCACACATACCCTTGAGCACACTACCCGCCTCTCTGACAATACGGGAGGGTAATCGTCCAGGATGTTGTGTCCCGTAGACTATGAGTAATACAAGGCCGAAGAGCTTCCTAATGGCTAAAAGTTTGTTTAATCCTAGATGGTCTCCCGATATACCCGAAGATACGTGGGAGCTCAATTTCGTGCGCGAGTTCTGTCTGAGGCCTGGGTATTGGAGCCTGATCGCCCCTCACTTCACTAGACACTTTATGGGCTATCTAGCTTAGCCAATAATGACAGATCCTTCACGATATTTTAAAACCCCCGATATAGGGCTATCTAGCTTAGCCAATAACGACAGATCCTTCGCGATATTTTAAGATTTTTTTTTTTGGTCTGGAAAAAAAATGCACTGTATTTTTTGGATTTTTTTTTTTAATAAGGAAAAACAAAAATGGGAAAAACACACAAAATTTATACCTAAAAGGCAGATTGGATGGCAATAATCGTTGTAGTTGCAGCAGAACTTGGCACTGGAAAGCGCTCTGATACCACTTGTTAAGATCTTGCTATAAAATAAACTCAAATAACACACTCTTACACGATTGCTTGGAAATAAACTCACATAAACATCATATTAATATAACAAAAACTTGCATAAAGGAACAATCTCACAATAAGACAGAATCGTAGGCCTCTTCGAGGGGGCAACCTCCTTCAATACTTCATTAATTTGCAAAAAGATGGTTACATTGGTGCCTTTTCGGGTATTTAAGGAGTTTCCTTCCAAGGTTGGCTTACATGCAAAATGCCACCTGGATTACATGCATAATGCCACCCGAATTACATGCATAGTGCCACTTTGAATTACATGCACAATGCCACTCGAATTAAATGCATAATGCCACATGAATTACATGCACAATGCCACCTTACCTATCCTATCTACCATGTGATACATAAAAAGGGTGCCATTTGTCATAGGCACTACCAAAGCTAAAACTTAGAACATTACAAAATATTAATCATGGGTACTACCCACGTTCACTAGGAATTATTACATTAGGGAAGTTATTACATTAAGGGTTAGGATGAGATCCTAACAGAAGTTCATCTGATTGGGTGGCTCTTCCAATTGCACTACTAATCCAATTGAAAAACAATGGGCATGTGTTCGACCCATCTCTTGTGTAGTATCTAGAATTGGTCCAAAGGTGACATTCTACATAATATATTCACCTAAACCTGTGTTGGCTAGATGAACAGTCACCCAAAGTGCAGATGACCCTATTGATGATGCAGGTGAGGCAGGCTGAGGTACCTCAGCGACTTCATCCTAGGCTTCTTCCACTTCCATGGTAGTGGGAGCCTCATTGGTGACTAGTTCGGGCACATGCTTCCTTTCCTTTTTGCCCATTTTTATATTTAGCTTCTTGTCATCCCGATGCATTACTGATGCAGTTGGTTTCAAAGAAGTTATTGTAGTATGCTCGGATCTGTTCAATATAGATGTCTATGGTTGAGCACACACTTTTTATTAGCCTCTTGGATTCTTAATTGATGATGCTGGCCGAATGTCCAGGTGCATTTATGGGAGTATGAAACCCCCAAGAAAATCATCTAGGTTCACGAACTTGAAAGGTTCTTTGTCTAATGACACCATGTGAACCCGTCCCTCATGAATGTATTTTACACATTGATGAAATATGGAGGGAACACAACACATTTCTCGAATCCAAGGCCTCCCGAGTAGGATGTTATATTGCATGGTGCCTTCGATCACATGACACATCACAAAGATGGTCTTTAGGCCAACCTAAATAGGTAGGATGATTGTGCCAATCGTTGAACATAGTACGTTGTTAAACACTCTCAATGTGAATGTAGTGGGCACAATATATAACTTGGGTAGCTTCAAATGACTCAATGCCTTGGTCATTATAATATTTATCGATGAACCAGTGTCGATTAAGACCCTCTTGAATGGCATGTGATTAACACACACAATGATATTTAATGGTGGGTCAGCCATATCTGTAGGATCTATCTTGGTTTTATGATCATGGAACTGGATCATAGGTTCCTAGCACTATTATACATGTCCCACAAACTTAGTGAATGCTTGAGAATCTTGGTATTGTACTTCGATGGACCTCATAATATCCATGAGAGTCTCCCTATGCCTGGGAGACTACTCTATTAGCTCATTAATAGATAACTTTATAGGAGTTGTCTATAGGTTTTGAATTAACCTATTTTGTATGGTTACCATCGGTCTAGTTTTTGGGCCTAGAATATCCTAAACTAGCCATTGATTCAGCGTAGCTTGTATCCTGATGGGAGTGCAAGGTTGATTCGACTGCTCATATACCCCATATCTAGTAAAAATTTTAACCATACCTACGAACCCTTGGGCAGGTGGTTCGACATGCACTTGGTTGACCTGGCCAATGTTGTTGCACGATGCCTCATGGTTTGGCAATGATTTTTTATAAATCCCCATGTTTTGGTTATCGGGCACCAATGGATTGTTTGGCACTATAAGCTCACCTTTATCAATCATATTTTGTACTATATTTTTGAAGGACCAACACACTTCAATGTCATGGCCCTTCATGTGATGGTAGATGCAAAATAGATTATCTTGATACCCCTTTGGCTTGGGCTCGTTAGGATCAATCAGCTTGACCTCAGGCAACTTGATTGCTTTAGCCTCACACAATTGATGGAATATCGATGTCAACAATTCTGTCAAAGGCGTGAATTGGCAATGTGGGCACTGTTCCTTATTTTTACCCTTATAGTTATTTTTGCACTGCTCGTACTACGCAGGAGGAGGTTAGGCTTGATAATTCAACTTTTATTGCCCCTTATCCTCTCTTTGGAAATTTAGCACCACCTGATTTACATGGGCTTGCTTGCCTTGATGTTTTGTGGAGCTCTTCTTGTATCCCTCTTTCCTATTCTTGAGCTTCAATTTGCCTTCTTGCAAATTGATATCCTCAATCACTTTTTCTTGTGCCAAAGCTTCCTCGAATGTCGGATACTGCTACAGTTGCAACAATAACGATATGTGCTTGTTACAACTCTTTGTGAACATCCAGGTCAGTTCTATAGCAGGAATGGGAAATGGCAAATTTACCATTAATATCCTCCACATTTTTTTATATTGGTCAATTGGCTCATCATCACACTGAGCTAGCGCAACCAGATCAAAAATATTAGCTTACTTCTTGACGCCAAAAGAAAAGCGTTCAAGAAAGGCATATGCCAGTTGCTCAAAACTAGTGATACTATGCTTCTTCAGTTGATTAAAAGACTCTTAGGTTGGGCCTGAGAGGGTTGTGATGAATGTATGCAAAAGCAAGACATAATTTCTTGCAATATGGAAGCACACATCCATAAATCTTGTGACATGCTCTTGTGCATCTTCATCAACTTTGAATTTATCTAGCCTGGGCATGTCAAAATTCTCAGGATATGTTGGAGTAGGCACTGAGGGGTCCAAAGGCTCATTATGAATCTTTCTTAATGTTATATTTTGGAAAGTCATGCCTTGCCTTTCAATTTATTTTACCTTCTCTGTTAAGGCCTTTTAGGCCTCCAAGGATAAAAAGTCCTCCTCCCGAAGTTGATGTGGTAGTGGTCTTGGAGGTACATTATTCCTCTGTCGAGGTGGAGGACATGTCTCTTCCTCCTCCTCAAATTGGAAGTTTTTAGGATACTTTTGATTGGCTCCATCTCCCTCTTATTCCTCACATTGTCATTGTCTCTGATATTTGACCGATGGTGGTAATTCTCTTTGTTGGGCATTGACATGAGTGTGAGCATCTCTGCACTCCTGATGCATGTCAACTTGTGAAAAAACCTTCCTATGAATGCACTCTCTATTATCAATGTGAGTGTATAAACCAACTGTGGCTAGCCTATCCTATTGATATACGTGCTCCTTTTGGGAGAGGATGCACTCATCACACATGCATTGCTCATATGATCTCTATCTAATGAGCCTTTGTACGTGAAGATTTTCATCTTCAATGCACTACCTATCTAGGCAAGTATCCTCCATTTTTTCTTGGAGTTTTCATCTCTACTCAGATACCAGTCTATGTGATCTATCCATATGATCGGTCGTAGGATGCCTCTGGTATGTATGCTCCATGCGAGTGACCTTATGGGTTTTGTACCCATAGAAATGATGTGCTACGCTTTTACCTTTATCTGTGAAGATGACATTGGCATCATGTTGAATCATGTGCTGTGTGCCACCATGCGTGGATGGTGGATGTGTAACATGAGGATTCTTGGAAGCCTCTCCATGCTCTCTAGTAGTCCTAATAGAGCTTCCACTATGCTCACTTGGGGCACGAGTGGGCAGAGCTAAAGTCTTACTGCCTAACTTCTCGAGGATGCTACCTAGATCATCCAACTATCTAGATCACCATCGCTCATGCAGTGGTGTACCATTGGCTCCCACCTTAGCCATGTCGATAGTGATCTTGCGAGGCTCACTATGCATGGGAGTGTGAACATGCCTATGCTCAAAAGTGAACCTATCTGCATATCCATGAATGGGTGAATATCTGTTCCTTATATACTCTAAAGGTGGAGGTATGGAACCTCCTATAGATCTAGTATTTAGGGGTACCAACTTGGATCCCTGTATGACATACTCTTCGGTCGATCCAATGGATGCGTGTGTACTGTGATCTCAATAATGGATTCTAAGGGGAGCACCCTCATGTTGAGAGGCTCCATGCTCTATCTTATATCTAGAGGAGTGTACTGAAGCTTATATATCAGGGGTATGCTCAATGGTGTCCCCTTGTGTCGAATTATCTCCTTTAATGCTTGATAAACTACATTCGTGTGCTCATGTGGGTGAGGATTCGACACATGTTGTTGTGAATATGCTAGGGATTGGTCATTGAAATTAGGCTTAAGCCTTTGCCGACCACCCCGTGTATCCACCATGGTGCATCTAGTGTCTATATTTATCTTTTATTAAGCAAAAAAGGTATACAATGGTGATTATCTTGTATTAAGTTTTAAATGTGAGCCCTAAACTATTTGATGTTGTTTTAAAGATTTGTTGTATCAGTAAAGAAAATATTATCGTGTTTTGAAAGCTTGTTGGATGATATTCTTAGTTTAATTGGCTTTGACCTGTATACTCACAACTCAAAAATCTGGGTGTGAATTCCAGATCACATAATCCAACCTATAATGTGTGGTAATAAATCTCACACATGATCAAGGAGCACAGGTCCTCCCAGATCCTCACCTATTTTTCCCCAGTCAGAGTTATACCCTTTGAAGAGAATACATGCAAATATTTTATGGTACGAAAGGTTCTTGAATTCGGTATTGGTCAAGAACATAGGGCACGTGGGAGTTGGGCCAATAGATGGAAATCACCTCCACTATCACTGAAACCCTACTAGTGGTTGGATGTGACTCCTAACTCACTAGAGTTTTACTGAAATATGGTGTGTGTGGTTAATTTTAATATTCACATATAAAGGAAAATGCATAATACAACATGGATGATTATTTCCTATATGATATGCAAAAATAAACGTTTCATTTTAGAGAATGCATGCTATATCCTAGATGACTTTTTGACGATGCAAATTATGATGATATAGCCTCTAATTGGGACTAAGACATGCAAACCAACACACAATTTAAACCTAGCATGCTGGATAATAGGGCGAACTGCAATCGTATGTATGTTTTTCCTAGCAGCACCTAGCCAAAAATCAGAAAAAGAAACCTAAGGACCTAATTCATTTTATCCTTAGTAAAGTTATGTTTCAATTTTCTATTTTTGGAAAACACAGAGAAGAAAAACAAAGATAGAGAGTGTTAGAAGGGCCTACATTAGGTCCTTATATGATTAAGCTTTTGACTCCTATTTTTTTTAACTGCTGTAAACCATAGCTCTGTGGTGCGGTTGCTACTGTAGACCACGTTTTGCAACCATGAGCCAACAATGAGACCGCAACTGTAACCTACGGTTTACACATGATATAAGAAAACAAAAAAATATCAAAAATAAAATGCTAAAAATGCGGAGTTCCACTGTGATAGCCATCTATGACCACCAAAACAACCTCACAACTATTGATTCCTACTGCATAAACAAGAAATAGAGGAAACAAAATGGACACATGCAAAATTGACAACAAATGATAAGAACAAGAACACTTTTTATTCCATTCACAAAGGAGCCGATTCCAATTACAGTTACGTCCCTCTTAGGGATACCATTTCGATACTCTTATTACAGTAGGAAAAGCATAGTACTCCATCTCAAGGGTAAAATGTGAGTTTTAGGCCATTTGGGGTGACACGAACTACTCTAGGGTTGAGTTGACCCTCTTCTTTGCATTGAGGAAGGAATTGAATGGTTGAATCTCATTCAAATATGCTTTCCTACGATCAAGAAACAATGTAAAAGTATTAAAAGCATATGAAGCCTCTCATGATGAGGCACTTTTAGGAAAATAAGCATAAATATAGCATAACACGATGAAATAAAAAATATGAATAAAACATATTAGAATGATGCCAAATCCATAAATATTGTTAGAAATATAGAAATAAGGATTGCATCTATCTATCTATTGGATCAATTGCATAAAATGAAGCAAAATAGCATGAAAATAAACTAATTATGTCTTACTTGCTATAATGAAGTGCACTTATTAAAATCCTTAATTAAGTTAGTCAGAGTCTCTAAACTACCAAATAAACTGCTAAAATTACTGATATAACCTAGTTAAGCATGCTGCAAAAAGAACAATGAGATCTATCACCTATTGCAAACCGTAACTCTGATGAGAAGTCTGCATTGTACATCGTGGCTGTCAGCTGCAACGAGCAACAAAGTGCCTTTGCCCTCCAAATTCAAGGGCTATGGGCTTGATCCTCCTTGTCAAATTAATGATCAAGGATCACCTTGTTGTCCACCGACTGGATTGGTGGTTGAATTCCACAATTGAACCTTCGTTTTCCCAAATTTGTGTTTCTTGGTGTTCTAGATCCTTAGGGCATCCATGGCAAATTTTTCATGATGCATGATGAGTTGGCAAGGTGATAGCAAAAAATATCTCTTTGAATGCACTCAAGTGAGTTCACAATATAACAGGGCTTCACTGCTTTTATATCCATAAAACATTTAATGCTTTTTCCCTAATTTGAAGGGGTACTTATAGGACTACCCAAGGGCTAGGGGTGGATTCATGGAGAAGTTAAGAACAAGAAGATGTGGTTGGGACAGTTGGATTGGAAGATTCCATCCTTAAACTGCCTTCTTATATAACAAATGACCATTCAAACCGATTTGGCTTGGATGAAGGCCAACTGAACTTCAGTTTAGACCGTAGGTGATAGGTGCGGTTTAGACTGTAGACCATGGGTATCATCCATGGTTCAGACTGTAGACCACAAGTCTCATCCATGGTTCAAAATAATTAGGCCAAGGAGCCCAAATTGAGTGGTTATAACCATAGATCTATCTTGGAGTCTGTCCAAGATCTTCCATATGGTCTTGTAGCATGTCCCATATGAGTAGTCTCCCTTGACATGATGCGTTTTAGGTGTCTACAGAAGCATATTGAGTATCTAACAATTCTTTGTATGTTTATAAAAGAGTGATTGAAAGTGATTGAGTATTGTGATGAATGTGAAGCATATTGAGTCTCTTATAATTCTCTTTATGTTTCTATGAGATTGAATAAGTTCTAGTGAGGACTTATTGAGCAGATTTGGATAAGTTCTAGTGAGGACTTATTGAGTAAATTTGGACAAGTTCTAGTGAGGACTTGTTGAGCATATTTAGAAAATTTCTAGAGAGGAATTGTCCATAGATTAGTGTGAGCTTTTGTGGAATCTTACAAGGCATATTTGAAACAAGTCTTTGAAAAGACTTGTGAGCAGAGTTGATTGATTTGTTCAAACCTTGAGTTAAGGTTTGTGGTAGATCTAGTAGAGTTGATTTGAGATTGAGTCAAGCTTTGTGTTAAGGCTCGAGGATAGATATTGAGGATATGTTTGTGCTAGAACAAAGGATTGTGTTTAGTACAAATTTGAGGGTAAAGTTTGGTACAAATTTGAGGATAATTTTATTCTAGAATAGAGACAGAGATAGAGCATATTTGTGCTAGACCGAAGGATTTTTTTAGTACAGATTTAAGAAAGATATTTGAAGGTGATAGAGTATAGAGGATGACAGTATCTAATGGATAGAGATCCATTAGCCAAGACAATGAGGATAGGTCTCTTTAGTGGATAAATATCCATTAGACAAAGCAGTGGGGGTAACAGTTCTTCTAGAAGATCACTAGTCAGAGCTAAGGAGAAAGGAGTTATCCTATGGATATATATCCACAAAATTGATTAGGATTTTGGTGTCTCATTTGGACAGAGGTCCATAAACATTGTAATAGGGAAAGGATTCCCAAGAGATTTATTGAGAAAATTTTAGTGAAATATTTTCTTCGTGGAGTAGCCCACATTGGGTTAACCAAATAAAATTGGTGTCTCTATTGTGTGTGGTGATTTATGCATTGCTTTATTTATTGCTATTGATATTGGTATCTATACATTGCATAATATTGATTGGGAAAGAAAAGTAAAAAGTGGTCTTATACTGTTCACCCTCCCTCTCAGTATAAGCTTGTGTTCTTCATATAGTGTGGTAGAAGTGGAAATTCAAAATTTTAAAGGTAACCAAGAGTGAGTGTGAGTCTCACATTTCCTTTTTTGAGAAAAAAAACAAGTATTGCGAGTGCAAGGAACATACCTCAACTTTTCGTGTTACAAATATTTGAAAAAATTAAAAAATAAAGGATATTTTTGAGGAAAAGCTAGGTAGCAATGGCAAGAAAGTAAATTTTGAAAGTCCTAATTGGAACTAAGGATGCCCTTGTTGAAAGTATGAATGTCCTAATTGGGGATAAGAAGAAGGTCAAATCTATGCCAAATCTTAATCAAGTTGCAAATATCACATATGAAGTGATGATCAAGGGTGAGATGATGGAGCATGACATAAAAATTCTTAAAAGTAGAGGGTTAGTAAGTTCATTTAATGAATATTTAACTCAAATTAACTTATGAATTTTTTTCTAAAAGGATTTTTTCTCTTCTCTAGTTTAAAAATTTGGGGTAAAATAATGGGTAGTAGCCTATGTTTTAAGGGGAGAGACACATTATATCTAAAACCATGGAGTGAGATTTTTTTTATGGAGACAAAAAGTATCAAAATCCTTCTAGAGTGGGATAGGATTTTTGGACTTCCTTGTCAACTTATCAATGATGAGGTTTTGAAGAATACTGACAATAATCTTAAAGGGAGTTCATCCAAGAGGTACCAACTACTAAGAACTTGAGGCATGTTTTACATACTCAAATATGTGTTGATAGGGATATTAAAAACCTTTTCCATATTTAGTTAATATTAATTTTGAATTAATAGAATGGGATCATTAAGTGTTTTATGAAAACATTGCATTTCTTTGTTCTAAATATTATGAATTTGGACACATGATGAGAGATTGTAAAGTGAAGACAATGGAGAAAGTAATGAAACTTTTGGGCATGAGAAAATTTAATATGAAGCAAGGAGACCATAACATAGTAAATATGGTAAATTAGTTTTTAACATTCACATGACCATAGGCCATATGATATGACCCTCATGGAGGATGTTATTTAACTAATATATTGTTATCCAACCATTTTTTGGTTGTCAAAGCATGGTGTAGAACCCTACACACCTTATAATTTGAACTTTGGACCTCTATTCAAAGTTCCAAAGTGTCCACCATTAGAAGATGGATAATATAAAGATGTTTTCACTCCCAAGAAATGGCAAAGAGAGCCTGTTTGGATCATCAAATGACAAGGTCATTATCGTTTACTTTGATCAACAATTATAAGAAACACAAAAAAATGAGGGAAGAAGAACTACAATGCACAAGTTCAAACTTAGAAGAAATTAGAGGTGCAAAGGAATATGGGAGGAAAAAATTAAAGTATAGTAGATGAAAGAGGTTAAGGTTAATCCAAGTAAATCATCTTGAATTTCCTCAGGCAGAATAAAATTCTCTCCTTGCAATTAAAAATAAAAGTAGTGTGGAGCTTATCCATTACACTTTAGGGTTTCAAGAGTAGCATAATAATGAAATGAATATGGAGGATATTTATGGAAATTTAGGGTTTATAGGATATCTCAAGAAAGTAAATACTATAAAAGATCATCCTTGCACTTTAGAGTTTTTAGGACAACATTTAGGGCTTTTAGAGCAGCATAAGAAAGTAATTATTATAGAGGATCATCCTTGCATTTTTAGATTTTTGGGGCAACATAAAGAAGAAACCGTTGGTGAGGCTATTCCTTCCACTTCAAATTCTCTAGGGTAACATAAATCCTTAGAAGATAGGTCTCATTATGAACAACATGGGAAAATAGAAGATACTAATGAAGAGGAAAGTATTGGTGGGAATTGAAAAAGGAGAGGAAGATCCTCAAAGCAAGAACAAAGAGAAAAGGAAACTTAGAGGGATATAAATTTGGGAAACCAAAAACAAATATTGTATGTGATAATAAGAAGTGGGGCTAATCCCATAAATACAAATAAAAAATGATGATAAAAATGGTATTGTGGAATATTAGGGTTATGAATAAGACCCCTAAAAAAAAGTCATTAAGGAATAAATAGGTTGTTATGGTCCATAGTTTATTTTAATACAAGAAACACAGTTAAGTTGTGAGGAGTCTAAGGATGTATTAAAAATATTTGGAAGATGGAACATTCTCTTGTAATCTCTTCCATAGGATCTTCCAAAGGCATTGCAACAATATGGAACAAACAAAAATGAAATGGATAATTACTAGAAGCAAAAAGTAGTTGGGTTCTAGTTCTATTTTATAGAAAAGAAAAATATCAAAGTTGGGGTTATAAATGTAAATATTCCATACCATGGTTACTCCTTGTGAAAGATGTTGGAAGGAATTAACAAATTTTTATGAAATACAATGATAATTCATAATTGTGGTTTATGGACTCTTGGGGAACTTCAACACAATTTTATCCTTCAAAAAATAAAAATGGTACATTAGAAATGCAAAATAGATTTGAACACTATAATTAACCTTTGCATTGATGTGATAGAAGTATATATACATGTGTAATCAAGAAGGTATGAGGTTGGGAGTTACAGCTAATTTGAACTTCCCATAACCTTTGCAACCATAAGGGTATGCCATAATACTCGCAATGTTCCCCCCTTATTACATCAATGCTCAAAGTATATACAATAATTTTTTTAAAATTTTTAAATTTTACATGTGAAAGACACTGTCAAAATATTTGCATGTTGCTCCTCTATGGGACAAAACTAGAGTTGTATGCTATATTATTGAACATATTCGTGTATGAAATAACATTGAGCCTCAATGTGTTTTGCACACTCATGAAAAATGAGATGGCGAACAAGCTTCATAACTTCTTGATTGTTGCAAATTAATATCATTGGTTTCTTTTGTGAGATTCCTATTCTTGACAAAATATGATAACCATATTGCCTCGCATGCAACTCCTACAACATGATATTCAACCTCTATGGAAGAATGAGCAACAACATACTGCTTACTTCCCCAAGAAATAAAATCAGATCCCAAAAAGAATACATATCTAGAAGTAGATCTCCTATCACCAATGAATTTTGCATAGTTCACATTCATGAAACCTGTTAAAAAGAATTAATTATTCTTCTTGTATTCTAGACCATACTCAATTGTACCATGGATATACCTGAGTACCCCCTTTGTTGCCTTCCAATGATATACCTTTTGTTATTGAATGAACCATGAAATATTTCTCACAACATAGCCTGATGTTAGGTTTGGTGTATGTCAGATAAATGGGACTCCAATCAACTGGAATCAAAGAGTTCCATTCAATTGTAGAGATGGATCACAACATGACAATTTTAACCCTGCTTCCATTGGAGAAGCATGGGCTTACAATTTTCCACTCATAATGTCTTGAGCAATGTTCTAATCTATATTTATGAGATGAATACATGGTTCTCAGTTTGTCACACCTCTAAGCCAAGATAATAATGCATAATCTCAAGATAAGTTATGTCAAATGAATGCTTCAATGCTTTCTTGATCTTCAATCAACTTCATCAAACTCCCAGTGATGACCAAGTTGTTGACATATACGATTATGATCATGACATCTCTTATTTATCTCTTGAAGTACAATTTCAAATCATATGGA
Organism: Wollemia nobilis; assembly: GCA_028583015.1. Lineage (NCBI taxonomy): Eukaryota > Viridiplantae > Streptophyta > Pinopsida > Araucariales > Araucariaceae > Wollemia > Wollemia nobilis. Next base: position 10,275,320 of record JAQPPZ010004624.1, on the reverse strand, counting down.
CTACGACAAAATCCATGTTGCAGTGGATTCTCATCTATCTTTACATATTAGGATCTGGGTGGCTACTTTAGCCCAAAAATAAATTTTATGAGCCTGCATACCTTGTTCTCTTGACTAGATATGAAAAATCCCCTTGGTTGTGTCATGCAGAATTATTCATTGAGGTCACCATTGAGAAATGCACTCTTCATGTCCATTTTATGCAACTTCCATCCAAGCTACACAACAATTACAAAAACCATCTAAATGGTCTTGATCTTTGATTTTGGTGCAAAATTTTCATCATAGCCAATTCTCTCCTTTTGTACATAACCCTTTTCAACAAGCCTTGCTTTGTATTTTTCGATGCTCATTTAATCTTTATATTTGGTCTTGAATACCCACTTGTAACTAATGGGTTTCTTGCCATGTCTTGTTATTTATCAATGTTTGAGCATCCTTTCACTTCTTTGATGCAAGAGCTTTGTGAACCATTGAAGTTTGATCTCATTAGGGATAGGTTGATCTCATTTCAAACTCTATTTTGAGTTCTTGGTCCAAAATTAGATGTGTCTAAATTATTATTTAAGTTCACATCATGAAATGTATTGAGATACCACTTAGGTTAGCGAGTGGTAGTCAAAGTGGATGGTCCTGGGTCATTGAATTCATTAATAACATATCCATAATATCCATAAAAATAAATGTCATATCTCATTGAGGCTTCATAATCATCATTAGAAAGGAAAAATAATAGTTGCTTTGTCAATAACATGTGGCTTAGAAGAAAAGGTATAATTGTTCTTCTCATGAAACACTTAACTAATACACAACTTCTTGGTGTCAGGAATGTTAGGTACCAAAGATAAGTATTTAATATTATAATATAATATTATATTAGATGAAATTATCCCATATGTATAGATAAGTGGGAATGGTAGGTAGTTGGGCATTATAAATTTGGGTAAAGACTCATAGAGAGGAGATGAAGAGAAGAATATTATTTTTTTAGGATCTCATATTGAGATATTATAAGGAGTGGTTTCATTCCAATAAGGAGCATTGTATGGTATTTTCCTAATGTTTTGAATTATAAATTGAAAGCATTTGAGTAATTTCCATTAATTTTATTTATTACATTGTGAGATTATTCATTGCAATTATTTATTTAATATTTTGTAAATTGTTAATAATTTATATGGATGAGCAAGGAGGTTCATAAAAATCCATGAGATGATATCCCTTCAACTCACTATTGTATCCAATAAAGATACATCTCTTGGATTTCTCCTCCAGCTTCATCTATTTTTGCTTCCAAATGTGTATGAATGTAGTGCATCCAAACATGAGGATATGTGACACAGAAGGTTTGTCTCCCCTCCATACCTCTTTAATTATAAAACCATTCAATGCAAATATGGGTATAAAATTTAATAAGTAGACCATAGTAAGAACAACTTTCCAAAAATGATAGCTCCAAATTGGCATTGCTAAAAAATGCATCACACCATATCCTGAATAATATGATTTTGCTTCTCTATAACTCCATTTTGCTGAAGTGTGTAGGCATTCATTAGTTGTTAGATTCCATGTTGCTTCAAGAAAGAAAAAAAATGATTAGGAGTGTACTCCCTCCTTGATTTTAGTGGAATGTATGAATGGGACGATCAATAATCTTCTTCACATGAGATTTGAACTCTTGAAAATAGTGGAAAGCTTCATCCTTTGTCTTCAGGAAATACACCCACATTCATTGTGTATGATCATTAACGAACAGTTGAAAATATCTATAACCATTGAAAATTGAATCCACAGGGTTCACACAATTTGGTATGCACCACTTCAAGTGGACCAACTGATCTAAGACAACTTGAGTCAAATGGGGCTTGATGTTTTCTTTCAGCTAAACAAATTGTACCAAAGGCCATAAGAATTTGTTAAATATGGAAGTCCACATACCATATCATGATATAGGAGTCAATTCAAAGGGATGAAGGTTGGATACCCAAATCACCTATGCCATAATTACACAACTTCATCTACTTTTGCTACCAATGGTTGGTTGTCTTGCATTACAACCACAAGTTGAAACACCTTGCCTATGTTAGTAGCATGAGAAATGATTGTTGAATGTATTTATTTATCTCAAATGAGATAGTTTTTTTGCATCTATTTTCAAAAATTTAAAATGCAAATTGTGATCAAACAATTGACTCATAGAAAGCAAGTTCTTTGTGAGGCTAGATATGAAAAGAACTTAAATTAGGTGACATATATGCTCTCCAAGATGCAATTGAACATCACTAATTCTAGCAATAATGTATGTTGAGTTGTTGCCAAGTGTTACTTGCCCACAATATGATGAATGGTCAAGGTGCATGGACCATTCCGTTTGGCATGTCATGTGTCTAGGAGCCCCTAAATTAACATGCTAAATTCAAATTTATTTTGAAACATTAAGAGATTGAATTCGATAGACATAGTCTTGTCCTTATCCAATAGAATCAACATTCTTAGCTACATTGTCATGTTGGTGTTGAGGTGCATTCCTCATTTGCCAATGAGAATTATTTTGCTTACATCCGATGAATTTTTTTGTTGATTCTTGAATGATCATTGTTCAATTATGTTGTATCAACACTATTGAAGGATATGTCCTAGTTTCCCACAAATCAAACATGTGAGATTTATTTGTCCTTGTTGCTATTTTTATCATTTACCTTTTTGTTGCTTTTGGTATTTATTAGGGGTCCATAACATTTCTTTGACTACATTGACTTATTATATTTTTTATGCATGATCAAAACATGTTGATCTTTAGTCTTTATCTCTTGAATCACTTCTTCCTATTGAAGCAAATCCACAAGTCTCAAAAGTGGGACTTTGATTTATCAATTTAGAGTTTTACCAAAATGTTGAATGCTAGTGGCAGTGCATGTAGTACTATTGGAATAAGCACATCATGGCTGATGGTTTTTCCTAATTCTAGTAGCAAGGCTCACAAATTAGCAATTTATCATAAAAAACCTTCCATTTTCTCACCACTCTTTATCTCCAAGCAATGAAATTGGCTCGATAGGTGTGGAATTTGTGAATGCAAAGACGCGACACTAAAAATGAAATTACAAGTAAATACACAAAGAGACAAATATTGCCCAAAATGTTCCAATTTTAATATTGATAATGGGGGGATCCAAGTGAACTTTTTGATACAATGCTACTCTCCAAGAGTATTTTGATACAATATTACAATGGGCTAGGGTTCTCCGAAACCCTAGCAATAAAATAAAATAGTGTATTTCAAAGATTGCGCCTTTGATCCCAACAGGGTGAGTGGGATTCTAAGATATCCGATGCCAGGCCACTCTGACTGCAGTAGTCTTTCAATGCTTCTTTAGATCAATTTTACCCAATCCTACACACACAACAAATAGTAAAATTGTTAGTAAACAAAAGGAGGATTCCACCATGTGAACCCTCTGAAATGTATACTAAAAGCCTAGATATGATATAAGTTGTAAATGTAAAATGCAATAATGATGAATGATAACCAAATATAGATTTGCCTTTCTTGTGAATATTATTTTCTCAGTTGTTGTAGATCTTATGTCAGATAGCTTGGTGCAACAGACTCTGATTTAAGTTTATATGGTTGCAACAAGATCGAATGTGAACTTGGCAGGCTCTGACATGAGCTTCACAGGCTCTGGAGTGCACCTACTGTATACAACAGGCTTTGGTGGGTGCTTGGCAAGCTCTGGTGTGCACCTGTGGATCTGTAAGCTCTGGAGAGCACTTCATAAGCTTCTACGATGAGCTTGTGAAGCTCGGGATGGTGCATGCGGGTGAGGGTAAACCTGCAAAAGTAGATTAGAGGGGTGCGAGAGATGCGATGGATGGATGGGGGATATGACGGCAATGGATGATGAAATGGAGACCTATCCTAGGGTATGATAAATGTGCTCAGGGTATTCTTCAGCAGAGAGTCCTCAAGATTCTTCAATGTTCCATTCTTTCAATATTTTTGGCCTTCTTTGGGCAATATGAGGGGCTTGTATTTATAACTTAGCTTTAGGGTTTAACTTAGGGTTCTTAACTTTACTCTTTTGATCGTGTGGCTAAGATTAAGTCATATCATAGGGCCAATATTAAATGATGGAAGTGGCATGGATTGAGTGGGATGGATGGTAGGGATTTAATCTGATCGAACGGTGGAGGTTAAATGAACTTATAATTATATAATATAATATTAACTAAATTAAATATGATATAAAATATTAAAATAATATAATATATATTAAAATAAGTCCTATTTTGGTGACAAAGAGGAAAATGGGCCTTTTTGAAGGCGGGAAAGGGAAAATAGGCCTTTTGAAGGCAGGAAAGGGGGATGGAGGAAAAGTGGAAGGTGGGATGACTAGGAAGATGGATGAATGGCTGCAATTTGGTGTCTACAAATACCCCTTTTTGTACCATGTTGTGTGAAACACAATATGGTGCAAAAATATGAGACACCTGCATGGGCAATGGGCAACAAAAATTGCTTCTCTCGTTGGAATTGCACATTGGTGTTGAAGACAAAAAGAATGAAGAATTTTTAGAGTTCATTGCGTAGCTTACCCCCTCAATTTGCGAACGAGAAAATTCTCACAAACCAATTGAAAAAGCATGGATTTTGTGCAAACGATGGATGAATGATGACTGATGATGCGATGTGATATCATTTTTGCCCCAATGGTTGCAGAAAGGGGGTTGGTGTATAATACCATGATGCTTGAAGAATGATGATTGATGATTTGATACTATTTTTACCCCAACGATTAAAGAAAAGGGGGTTGGTGTGTGAACCATGATGCTTGAAGAATTATAACTGATGATTTGATACCATTTTTACCCCAACGATTGAAGAAAAGGGGGTTGGTGTATGAACCATGATGCTTGAAGAATGATGACTGATGATTTGATACCGTTTTTGCCCCAACGGTTGAAGAAAGGGGGTTGGTGTATGAACCATGATCATGTAAGATGTATCCCATCATAGGAAATAAAAATAAACATGGTTGTCCCAAATTTGGGGGTGATTCGATGCTGTTGAAAAAGATGCCTCACATGCGTCATTGAGTATGCAAGATATGAAAATGCAAAATGACTGAGTCACCGCAGGGCTGGCCATTGACTATAGAAGATTCTTCGTCAATTCCATAATGGAACCAATAAAACCTAGTGATCTTGTCTACTTTGTGACTATAGTCAAATGAATGAGTGATTGATATTAGTTATCCATGATTTTGCATCCCATGGAAAAGGACGTCAATGATTCCTATTTTGCGAATTCTTCTTGGCAGTGTTTCACTTAGAATTTGAGGTTACTAATATGATTATGATTCTTGGCAATGAGATAATTTGTGATGATCATGATTAAGTGTCCTTATTATAAACTACTCATGTTACCGAATTGCATGGATTACTATCACTACAATTGCCAAGTTTATAGAATAATTTATTGGATACGAGGTTCACTTAGAGCCAACTGATGAGATACTGTTTTTGCCCCAACAATTGAGGAAAGGGGGTTGGTGTATAATACCATGATTTTTAAAGAATGATGATTTATGAGATACCGTTTTTGCCCCAACGGTTGAAGAAAGGGTGTTGGTGTATAATACCATAGTTTTTGATAAATGATGATTGATGAGATGCCATTTTTGCCCTAACAGTTGAAGAAAGGGAATTTTGATGATGTGAAAATGTGATGCAATAAAATGATTGGTATTTGTTCTTTGCCCTTAATAGATAAAGGGGGTTTTGATGATGTGAAAATGAAGTGATTATATCTGTTCTTTACCCTTAATAGATAAAGGGGTTTTTGATTATGAAAGTATTCTTATGGTAGTCTATCCATCCTACCGGATTGCATGGATAAACAGTTGCTGCAACCGTCAAGTTTATAGATAAACCACTAAATACAAGGTTAACTTGATAGGAATGCAAATGTGATCTATTTTTGCCCCAATAGATTAAGGTATTTTTGAGAAATGAATGAAAATAACATGATTTGTATTTGTTCTTTGCCCTTAATAGATAAAGTGGTTTTTGATGATGTAAGATGAAAAAGTGATTGTTCATTTCCCTTAACAGATAAAGGGGTTTTTTATGATGTAAGATGAAAAAGTGTCTGTTCATTGCCCTTAACAGATAAAGGGGTTTTTTATGATGAAAAATGAAAAAGTGTCTGTTCATTGCCCTTAACAGATAAAGGGGTTTTTTTGATGATGAAAGTGTCCTTATGGTAGTCTATCCATCCTACCAGATTGCATGGATAACCAGTCATTGCAACCGCCAGGTTTATAGGATAAACCACTAAATACAAGGTTCACTTGATAGGAATGCAAATGTGATCTATTTTTGCCCCAATAGATGAAGGGATTTTTGAGAAATGAATGAAAATAACATGATTTGTATCTATTCTTTGCCCTTAACAGATAAAGGGGTTTTTGATGATGTAAGAGGAAAAAGTGTTTGTTCATTGCCCTTAACAGATATAGAGGTTTTTGATGATGTAAGATGAAAAAGTGTCTGTTCATTGCCATTAACAGATAAAGGAGTTTTTGATGATGAAAGATGAAAAAGTGTCTATTCATTGCCCTTAATAGATAAAGGGGTTTTTGATGATGAAATATGAAAAAGTGTCTGTTCATTTCCCTTAACAGATAAAGGGGTTTTTGATGATGAAAGATGAAAAAGTGTCTATTCATTGCCCTTAACAGATAAAGGGTTTTTTGATGATGAAAGATGAAAAAGTGTCTATTCATTGCCCTTAATAGATAAAGGGTTTTTTTTTTATGATGAAAGTGTCCTTATGGTAGTCTATCCATCCTACCACATTGCATGGATAACCAGTCACTGCAACCGCTAGGTTTATAGGATAAATCACTAAATACAAGGTTCACTTATGAATGGATAATGATAAAAGAACGTAAATGTGATCTATTTTTGCCCCAATAGATGAAGGAATTTTTGCAATTTGGATGATGTGAACACAAGGCAAAGGGCAAAACCTTTGACAAAAGAACGCAGTCTTTTGAACCTAGAAATTGACTTGTTGATTGTGATGTGATTGAATAATTGAATTGTTTATTGCAAGTGTGGGGAAGGTTTGAAACCTTGAACACCCCCAAGTTTTTAGCTGTGATGTTGATTTATTAGGGGAAAGGTGTGAAACCTTGAGAACCCCCTAGTTGTGATGCTACTTGCTTGATTGGAGGAAAGGTGTGAAACCTTGAACACCCCCAAGTTGTGATGATGTTTGAACTTTCTAGTGATATTTGCATATGTGAGTTTGATATATATACATACATGGATTTTATGTTTGTGTTATGCTTTTGTGTTAATGTGAATGCAATGCATGTTTAATGAAAATGTTTTTATGGAATGCCTTATGGATGATTAATGCAAGCTAAATGATGTATGTAACTAATGCTTATATGGATGATTCATGCAAGATAAATGATGTATTATTGATGCAAGTAAATGTGTAATGAACCTAAGCTATATGAGAGGTACCTATGCATCATTTATGCATAGGTACCTTGGGGATAATACATCATTGCTTAGGGATAACTAATGCTTATAGTTCAAAAATTTTATTGGCCATGTTTGATGTCCAATGGTTTGTAATTAGGGGTACCCAATTTTAACGACTCTATGCAACTGGATGTATGACGCAGGCATCAATGTTGACATGGAAGAAGATATGGATGTTGATATGGAAGAAGCTATGGATGTTGATATGGAATGAGTACTGCAACATTTTCAAAAACTCAAACATACTAGTATTATCAATCAAACTCACTTGGGTTGTCTAACTTTCTTTAGGATCAATGTGTGTGCAAGTGAGGTTCAATTACCAAATCTTGAGTGTGACAATGACCCTATCTAATCAAGAACCAGTATGTGTGCATATGAAGTTCATTGACCCATTATGAGTAAATTGGGCATGACCTGTTATGGAGATGACCTGAAGCTAGCCTATCCTTATGTGAGGTCAGAGGTCTTCTTTTTTTCCAAGGAGACATGTCGCCCCACATGAGCTTACTCCACTTCCAGCCAGGCGTCTATAGCCCCAATGAATATTCACTCCATAGTCCAATGGGATTTGATATTTTTGTTAGCGTACATTATTGTTAGCACTATTATTACATTATTGTTGTAACAGGGCCTATTTCAGCCACGGGTGGTTCCATAACCTCCGGGCTTAATAGGGCATATAATGTTCTATTTAATCTGCTGATTAATAAAATACGATTGTTGTTTACTCTAACATGGTATCCGAGCTTGTGCAGGATTTTTTTTTGCAGACGCTTGCTGGGACGTGCGACTGTAATTTTTTATTTTGCTGGGAGGACGCATTTTTTTCTGTGTTGGGAGGACGCATTTTTTTCTGTGCTGGGAAGGCAGATTTAAATTTTTTTTTTTTTTGTTGGGCTGATTGAGGATCACGCAGCCCATCACGCGATCCCCCCACGCCGCGTGCAAATGCGCGACATATTTTCCCAACCCCCCCACCCCCACGCCGCGCGCAATCGCGCGACGTTTCGCGAAGTTTAAAAAAAAAAAAAAATTTACGCCGTGCGCAATCGTGCGACGTCGCAGCGGAATTTAAAAAAAAAAAAAACTTACGTCGCGTGCAGACGCGCGACGTTGGGAGGATAATCCTCCCCTCAACACGTCGTGCATCCATGCATGACGTTGGGAGGCGCACCCCCTCCCCCCTCCCTCCACACGTTGCACGTCCGCGCGACATTGGGAGGCCCCCCCTCCCCCCACTCCGGTCGCACAGACGCGACTGTGGGAGGCCCCCCCTCCCATCCCTCCACACGTCGTGCGTCCGTGCGATGTTGGGAGGCCCCCCTCCCTAAATTCCATGTCACGCATTACGCAATGTTGGAACCCCCCCTCCCCTTCTCGAGGTCGCGCTGTAGGCGCGACAGTCGAGGTCGCACACTGCATGCGTGACCAAGCCGTGCTCAGGCCGCAACAGTGATGGCTGCAGGCCATCGCACCGCCACTAGCAATGGAGGCTGCAGGCCACCCCCGCGGCCACCTGCCGCTGCCAGACAAGAAGAGGAGGAGGAGCGAGAGCAGCAGGGCTATCGGGACCTCCTCAAATACGAGGGGGCCCCTGATCCTGTCGGATCAGCCCGCTAGTCCACCTGGTGGTGGACTGTGTGGTAAGGCTCTGGGAGCCTGTAGGTCACGGGTTCCAATCCCGCCGACCCCCCTTCCACAAAGGTAAAAAAAAAAAAAATTTCCACATGTTTTTTTAATTATTTTTCCTAAAGTTAAACTTTAATTTTTAATTTTAATTTATTTTCTATAGTTTAAACCTTTATAAATTAAAATTAAAATTTTTTAATTTGATTTTAATTTCTTTTTAAAGGTTTTTTAAAAAACTATATAAATTAAAATTAATATTTTTTTTTAACTTTAAGGTTTTAAAATAATTTTCAAATTCATTTGTGGGGAATTTTTTTTTAAGATAAAAAGAAGGGGGTATTTTTTTTCAAAAATCAAAGGGGGAAAGTGAGTAATTTTCTGAAAAGCAATTTTGGCATTATTGTAAAGGTGCATTTTCGGCTGTGCCCGACACCTAGTGGGTTATTCCTGTGGGCATTTTTTTTGTTGTATGTTGCATATTTGTTTTTTGCACTATAACATTAAAAATTAAAATCAAATTCACTCCCTAAGTCCCCGGAATAATTAAAACCCATCCGTGCAATTTATTGCACTGCAGCGTTCGGTATTTGTGATACCTCTGGCCAACACTTACAGGTAAAGATGTCATGATTGCGCTACTATATCCGCCACCTAATATAGCTGCTACAACGACGTCTGAGCTTGTTCTCTATAAATCGTCGGGGAGAGATAAGTTTGCCATTTTGCATTTTTTTACTCCATCCATTACCCTAATAGTTCTTGTGTTTAGGCGTAAATCCTGACGAGAGTTCTAAAATCCAAAGTGTTTAGGGGAAGTTACGCCCCACGCATGCGGATTGCAAACTTTCTATGGTAGGTGCCATCAACAAGACTATTCCCTTTCAGTACTGCTTATGTACCACGTATCATATGATCTCTAAAACTCACCTATAGTTTCCCTCACATAAGGGCGGGTGATTTTTGTTGATCTTTCTAAATACCTATAGTTTCCCTCACGTAAGGGCGGGTATTTTGTATGGTATAACGGCCTAGAAAAAGGTATATCGAAAGGGGGACCAATTGGTGTTATAAGGAACCTTCATCATGTCTGCAAAACTAATGACTGATTCTCATCGCTTGTTGAAAGGTCCTAATTACACACCATGGAAAAATAAGATGAAGGCCATCCTGGAAATGGATGACTTATGGGATGTTGTATCTGGAGAAACAACCAGACCTTCACCTGTTGCTGGTGCTACAGCTCCATATACTGCTCAAAGAGACTTTGATAAGCTAGACAACAAAGCAAAAGTGCTCATCTTGCTTGTTGTGTCTGATGAAGTCCAACCCCATATTGCTGACTGTGCAACTAGTAAAGTGGCATGGGATGCCCTTAATACTATATATGAGGGAAAGAATGATTCCACCATTCTATTTCTTCAATCTCAATTACACAGGCTAAGCATGAAGCAGGGTGAGACAGTTGAATTCTTTCTTTGCTAAGTTTCTGAATTGAAAGCAAAGTTGAATTCTTTGGGAGAACCAGTTGAAGACAAGCTCCTTACTTTAGTTGTATTGAGAGCTTTACCTAATTCTTATTAGGTTTTGATCACTTCCCTTCAGGTATCACAACAAAAAGTTACTTTTGTAGAATTGGTTAATATGCTTCAAGAGGAGGAGGCACGCCAACTACAAAGAGATGATTCTTCTAACACTGCTCTCTACATCAACAAGAAAGGGCAGAACTAGAAGAAGGGTAATTTTCAGAAGGGAGGGAATTCACAAAAGGATTCAAAAGGGAAAAAAACTCAAAAACCTCAACAGAAAAAGAGATATTGCAAGATCTATGACAAAGAAGGTCATGATACAAACAGATGTTGGCATAAGAATAAGCAATCAAAACAGAAAGGCCGAAACAAACCAAAAAAGAACAAACAACAAGTGAATGTTGTTGTTGAAGAATCTGACACGGATTCCGAGAGAGCTCACAAAGTTCTCATGACTACCACAGTGTCCAAGCAGATGGATCCTATATGGTATGTTGATTCTGGAGCCAGTAAGCACATGACTGGTGACAAATTGTGGTTTGAGTCTTTTGAGGCCAAAGAGGGCAAACTTGTCACTATTGCTGATGATAAAACCTACAAGGTTTAGGGAGAAGGCACTGTTTCAGTCACTCTTCCTAATGGCAAGTGTCAGATTGATAAAGTTCTCTATGTTCCAGGATTGGCAAATAATTTGTTGTAAGTCACACAAATTCTGGACAAAGATATGGTTGTGAACTTTAGTGTTGAGGGAGGTAAGAAGTGTTGTTCTATTACTAGGAAGGGTAAGAACATTGCAACCGCTTCATATAAGCATGGATTATTTGCCTTAAATACTATCTCTACTCCACATGTTGCCATGACAGTCTCTACAAAGGAGGCAACTTCCCTATGGCACAAGAGATATGGACATTTGAGTTCTGGTTACTTACTTGAGCTAAGTAAGTATGAGATGGTTAAGGGTCTTCCTTCCCTTTCTACCACTTTACCAGTTTGCTCTGATCGCTGGCGAGAAAGCAGCATAGAGTGCCTTTTGAAAAGAGCTCTACAAGAGCAAAGAAACCTCTGGAGTTGGTTCATACCGATCTATGCGGTCCCTTCACTCCCAACAGTTGTGGGGTAAGAGGTATTTTTAGTTATTTGTGGATGATTACTCATGAAAGATGTGGGTATTCTTTCTTCAACTAAAATCTGAAGCATTTGGATTCTTTTAGCAATTCAAGAAATCTGTTGAGAAGGAGTCAGGGACTTCTATAAAGACCCTCCGCTCAGATCGAGGGGGGGAGTTCACCTCTAAAGAATTTTTTGCATTCTTGAAAGAAAATGGGATCACAAGACAGTTAACTATTGCTTATACTCCTCAGCAAAATGGAGTTGCTGAAAGGAGGAATCGTTCCATAATGGAAATGGTTCGTTGCATGCTCACAGGAGCTAGACTTGAGCAACTATATTGGGAAGAAGCTGTCACCACAATAGTATATCTGTTGAATAGGGCACCTACAAAGGCCCCAAAGAATGACTCCATAGGAAGCATTGAGTGGTAGGAAACCCTCCATTTCTCATCTACGTATTTTTGGATGTAAAGCTTTCATGCACATACCAAAAGAGAAAAGGAAGAAGCTAGATGAGAAGACATTGAAGTGTATTCTTCTTGGGTATGATGAGCACTCTAAGGGTTATCGTTTGATTGATACATTAAACAAGAAGATTCACATAAGTAGAGATGTTGTTTTTGATGAGGCTTTCACATCAGCAAACACATCGGATGTATACCTAGACCTTGTGGAAACTCAGGTTGTTAAATCTCCTTCATCAAAGGTTGGAGGTTCTTTTGGATCTTCTTCAACACCTAAGAAGAAGAATCCAAAGTGGTATACAAATACAATCAAAGAATCTAAGCTATCTACTCCACCAGATTTGACTTTGGATAGGCCTCGTACTTGCATAGCATGGCTCGACAGGAGAAAGCTGCAACAAAGAATACTGGGGTTGATGATCTGTGTCAATATTTTGAAGAACTTTTTGTAGATCCAGCAAGAGATACGGAAGATATGGATATTGATAGTGATAAGGTGTTTATGTCTTCCATATATGATCTTGAACCTGCATCGAGTACAAGTTGCTCTCGGTGAGCCTCAGTGGAAGGTTGCTATGGATGCAGAGTATAAGTCTTTGATGAAAAACAAAACTTGGAAGCTTGTCGATCTGTCGCACGGAAAGAAGCCCATTGGCTGCAAATGGGTGTATAAAGTCAAGTACAAAGCAGATGGGACAATTGATAAGCATAAGGCCTATCTTGTTGCAAAGGACTATGCTCAAAAGGAAGGCATTGACTACGAGGAAACTTTTGCACCTACTGCTCGGATGACAACAATTCGAGTTATTTGTGCTATGGCAACATAGTTTGGGTGGAAAGTTCATCAGATGGATGCCAAAAGTGCCTTTCTGAATGGTGATATCCAAGAAGAAGTCTATATGACTCAGACAGAAGGATTTGTAGTGGAAGGCCAACAGCAGAAAGTTTGCAAATTGGTCAAATCCTTATATGGCCTGAAACAAGCTCCTCGAGCTTGGTATATAAAAATGGACAATCACCTCCTACAACATGGTTTTAAGAGATGTCCGTTAGATGCAAACCTCTATTTCAAGAAACAGGGTTCTAAGATAGTGTTGCTTGTACTCTATGTTGATGATCTGCTCATTACAGGGAGTTCAAAAACTATGATCTCTACTGTCAAAAGAGACTTGTGTCAATATTTTGAGATGTCGGATCTCAGACTTCTCCATTACTGTCTTGGTATGGAATTCAGCTAGAAGGAGCACTCCATCAAAGTGTCTCAAAAAAAATATGCCAAGACATTGCTGGAAAAATATCGCATGACTGATCGCAAGCCAATGGCAACTCCGATGGAGATATCGTGATATGATGATTCACCTCAGGTAGATGGTACTCTCTATCGACAGTTGATTGGGAGTCTCATATATCTGACCAATACTAGGTCAGATCTCGTATTTGCTGTGAACTATCTTTCGAGGTTCATGCAGGAGCCTAAAACCACTCATTGGAAAGCTGCAAAACGTGTTCTTCACTATGTCCGTGGCACAATGGAATATGGCCTAGAATACAAGAGGAACAACAAATTCTTATTACAGGGATACACGGACTCTGACTATGCTGGATCATTTGATGATCGCAAGTCAACTTTAGGATATATTTTTCTTCTTGGATCCGGTCCTGTCTCTTGGCATAGCAAGAAGCAACAGGTGGTTGCTATTTCATCAACAGAGGCAGATTATTGGGCCGCACGTGAAGCTATGTGCGAAGTGATATGGTTGAGTCACATTCTGACAAGTATGGGTCATCCATCCAAATATCCAATACAATTGTTTTGCGACAATCAGGGTGTTCTGAACCTAGTTAAGAATCCAATTCATCATGAAAGAACAAAACACATTGACACACAATGTCATTTCATTCGATACGAAGTTCCGAAGCACCGCATTCAGCTTTAGCACATTCCCATCGATGCTCAAGTTGCAAACATTTTCACTAAGGCACTTGGACGTGTCAAATTTGAATTGTTTCGCAGCTCTCTTTGTATTGCAAAATGATGTAATCAGGGGGGATGTTAGTATAGCTAGTAGTTATATTATTACCCAAATAATGTAATAAGGGGGGATGTTAGCGTACATTATTGTTAGCACTATTATTACATTATTGTTGTAACAGGGCCTATTTCAGCCACGGGTGGTTCCATAACCTCCGGGCTTAATAGGGCATATAATGTTCTATTTAATCTGCTAATTAATAAAATACGATTGCTGTTTACTCTAACAATTTTAGGCCTTGGGGATGACTACCCATCCTTGTCAGGGGCGTATAGTACAAATACTTACAACTTTAGGGATCAAGGGTGTTTGGGATTTTATTTGTTAATTTTGTATAGAGCATTGGGGAATCGGATTCTCAACCGAAGTGTGATGAGAATTTTGACCCTATCCTTACTACTCTATGTTTTTATGCTTATGTTTGAAGAGTAATTGAGGTAGTGGTGAAAACCACTATTTTTGCTTTGGACTATGTTGCATTATGGGACAAGCGAGTATTATCCCTTTTCCCTTCAAGGTACTACCCAAGTATGGTACTAACCCTCTTTGGCTCATAATGTTTTTAAGATGTGATGGAATGTGATTGGTTCAAGATTGTATTCGAAATCAATTGGTAATACTCAAGACCTTCTTAATGTGTAAAGTGTATTTTTAGTCCCAAAGAAAATCGAACATTCATTTGGAGGTTGCTTGCTACACTAGTAATGGCTGAGTGATTGAAAATATAGGCTTTATGATTTTTGACATGGGATGTGGTTTGACTTATGGATTTTGCGAGGGTTGCATGATTTCTTCAAACTAGGTACCCCAAATTGTTATAACTTGACTTTGTATTTGTGGCCATATCATCATTACTAAGTAAGATCATTCGAACATGGTATGGGATGAATGCAATTATGAATGACTATAGTGAAATGTATATGAAATGTGCAATTATGAATGTATGAATCTAGATGTATGAATGCAAGCAAAAATGAAATGCATGTGAAAAATTCTTATGAATGCGAATGTGGAAGTGTATATGCAAATGCCTATATGTATGCATGCTTATGAAAATGCAATTTGATTTTGTTGTTTTGTTGTTTTGATTTTTTTTTTTTAGCCATGTATGTACATATATAGTAATCACAATAAGCATGGAACACTTTCAAGTGTATGATGTTCATCAGCTCGGGTTTGTCTACTCCCACTAACATAGTAAGCTTATGACCAAAGGAGTTGGGTACCTTTGGGGCCTTTTGAAAATTTGATGTGACCAAAGGGATTGAGACCTTTGGAGCCTTTTGAAATTGATGTGTGACCAAAGGGGTTAAGACCTTTGGAGCCTTTTGAAATTGATGTGTGACCAAAGGGGTTAAGACCTTTGGAGCCTTTTTGAAATTGATGTGTGACCAAAGGGGTTAAGACCTTTGGAGCCTTTTTGAAATTGATGTGTGACCAAAGGGGTTAAGACCTTTGGAGCCTTTTGAAATTGATGTGACCAAGGTTAAGACCTTTGGAGCCTTTTGAATTGATGTCTACCAAAGGGTTAAGACCTTTGGAGCCTTTTGAAATTGATGTGTGACCAAAGGGGTTAATACTTTAGCCTTTTGAAATTGATTGACCAAAGGGGTTAAGACCTTTGGAGCCTTTTGAAATTGATGTGTGACCAAAGGGGTTAAGACCTTTGGAGCCTTTTGAAATTGATGTGACCAAAGGGGTTAAGACCTTTGGAGCCTTTTGAAATTGATGTGTGACCAAAGGGGTTAAGACCTTTGGAGCCTTTTGAAATTGATTGTGACCAAAGGGGTTAAGACCTTTGGAGCCTTTTGAAATTGATTGTGACCAAAGGGGTTAAGACCTTTGGAGCCTTTTGAAATTGATGTGTGACCAAAGGGGTTAATACCTTTGGAGCCTTTTGAAATTGATGTGACCAAAGGGGTTAAGACCTTTGGAGCCTTTTGAAATTGATTGTGACCAAAGGGGTTAAGACCTTTGGAGCCTTTTGAAATTGGTTGTGACCAAAGGGGTTAAGACCTTTGGAGCCTTTTGAAATTGATCAGCCACCGAAGTGACCAGGGAGTGGGGTATGTTTTCCATTACACAATTTAAGTTACTTGTTTTCTTTTGCATTCTAGCTTGAACTATGAAGTGCGTAAACAAAAGATATGCAATTAAATCCAAATAACACCAAACCAAACAATCTTGTGTAGGAATTTTTAAAAGTAAAAGAAAATACAATGTCCTAGGTTTTACCTTGTGTGGCTTACCTCATTCATTATTATTTAAAATGTATTCCTTTTTATTATTATTTGATTTACTTACGTTATGGTACTAACTCGAAATCAAACAAAAGTAATAAGTCAAAACAACTTAATGGAAAACACATCAAATCCACCTATTACGTAATGATGGAATGGCTATTGTGTAAGCCATGTTAGTGATGAAAGGGCTATTGGTTAAGCCATGTAAATGATGAAATGGCTAAGGTTGAGCCATGTTAATGATGAAATGGCTAAGGTTGAGCCATGTTAATGATGAAATGGCTAAGGTTGAGCCATGTTAATGATGAAATGGCCAAGTTTGAGCCATGTTAATGATGAAATGGCTAAGATTGAGCCATGCTAATGATGAAATGGCTAAGGTTGAGCCATGTTAATGATAAAATGATGAAATGGCTAAGGTTGAGCCAATGAAATGGCTAAGGTTAAGCCATGTTAATGATGAAATGATAAAATGGCTAAGGTTGAGCCATGTTAATGATGAAATGATGAAATGGCTAAGGTTGAGCCATGTTAATGATGAAATGATGAAATGGCTAAGGTTGAGCCATGTTAATGATGAAATGATGAAATGGCTAAGGTTGAGCCATGTTAATGATGAAATGGCTAAGGTTGAGCCATGTTAATGATGAAATGGCTAAGGTTGAGCCATGTTAATGATGAAATGGCTAAGGTTGAGCCATGTTAATGATGAAATGATGAAATGGCTAAGGTTGAGCCATGTTAATGATGAAATGATGAAATGGCTAAGGTTGAGCCATGTTAATGATGAAATGATGAAATGGCTAAGGTTGAGCCATGTTAATGATGAAATGATGAAATGGCTAAGGTTGAGCCATGTTAATGATAAAATGATGAAATGGCTAAGGTTGAGCCATGTTAATGATGAAATGATGAAATGGCTAAGGTTGAGCCATGTTAATGATGAAATGATGAAATGGCTAAGGTTGAGCCATGTTAATGATGAAATGGCTAAGGTTGAGCCATGTTAATGATGAAATGGCTAAGGTTGAGCCATGTTAATGATGAAATGATGAAATGGCTAAGGTTGAGCCATGTTAATGATGAAATGGCTAAGGTTGAGCCATGTTAATGATGAAATGATAAAATGGCTAAGGTTGAGCCATGTTAATGATGAAATGATAAAATGGCTAAGGTTGAGCCATGTTAATGATGAAATGGCTAAGGTTAAGCCATGTTAATGATAAAATGATGAAATGGCTAAGGTTGAGCCATGTTAATGATGAAATGGCTAAGGTTGAGCCATGTTAATGATGAAATGATAAAATGGCTAAGGTTGAGCCATGTTAATGATGAAATGATGAAATGGCTAAGGTTGAGCCATGTTAATGATGAAATGATGAAATGGCTAAGGTTAAGCCATGTTAATGATAAAATGATGAAATGGCTAAGGTTGAGCCATGTTAATGATGAAATGATGAAATGGCTAAGGTTGAGCCATGTTAGTGATGAAATGATGAAATGGCTAAGGTTGAGCCATGTTAATGATAAAATGATGAAATGGCTAAGGTTGAGCCATGTTAATGATGAAATGATGAAATGGCTAAGGTTGAGCCATGTTAATGATGAAATGGCTAAGGTTGAGCCATGTTAATGATGAAATGATGAAATGGCTAAGGTTGAGCCATGTTAATGATGAAATGGCTAAGGTTGAGCCATGTTAATGATGAAATGATGAAATGGCTAAGGTTGAGCCATGTTAATGATGAAATGATGAAATGGTTAACGTAAAGCCAAGTTAAATGTATTTTCCATTAAGTTGTTTTGGTTTATTACTTTCTTCTGATGTCTTGTTAATACCATAAAGTACTTAAACCCAATATTTAAAGCTTATCAAAATAAAACCAACTGTA
This sequence comes from Wollemia nobilis, assembly GCA_028583015.1. Classification (NCBI taxonomy): domain Eukaryota; kingdom Viridiplantae; phylum Streptophyta; class Pinopsida; order Araucariales; family Araucariaceae; genus Wollemia; species Wollemia nobilis. The sequence continues at coordinate 10,256,858 of JAQPPZ010004624.1, read as the reverse complement.
AAAACTTGTACAAGAATTTAAAGATAAAAGAAAACAATCAGTCCTAGGTTTCACCTTGTGTGGCTTACCTCATTTCGTATTATTTTCTTCATTAATGTGTGGTTCCTTTTAAAATTGTGTGGTTGGTGTGTTTGATGTTACCTAATATTTGTTAAATGAAATAAAGGAAAAATCTATGGCTGGATAGGGCTACGAGATTCTTGTTGGTAATGACCTCCAACAAGTTTGCTCGGGGGTAATCCTATGGTGTCTAAGGGCAGAGATTTGATGGATGGAGATGAATGCCACCGTCACCAAACCTCAAGCAATAGTTGGTGATGAAATCCAACTACTACTGTTAAAAAGTGGAGCGTGCAGTGTGTGATGTTAATTTTATGTTTCTTGTTCTTTATGGTGTGTAGACAATGTTAAAGATGACTAATTTTACTAATCTAAATCAGAATCCAACACAAAGACACAAATTTCATCTAAAGAGCATAGAGTACACCCTTAAAATCCCTGCCTACAAATGATACCCAAAGATATCAAAAGAGCATCGGAGGGTTCGTCCACCTCTCTGCCAAAGGGGCCAACCTAGGGTAGGATTACTTTAAGTGTCCAAATGTTGTTCCTATTTAGATACGCAAAATTTAAGTGATATTTAACCCTAAAATGCAAAATCTAGGATGCTTTTCTGCTTCACATGCACTCAAAAATGCAAACAATCACCTAGATCTACAATTTTAGAACAAGAAATGAATTTTATGTAATCAGATGCACACAAACCCTAAATGTAATTTTCTAAAGATTCTTTCCCAGATTACTTAGTGTTAAGCTCTTTTTATAACCTAAAAATAGCGAAAAACTGCAAAAAAATATAGAATACGTAAATTGGGGTTATGGGACTTACTTGGAAGCCTGCATTTTGGTGAAGTCATTATAAGATCTTTGTTGCTATGATTGACCTAAAAATTTGTGGAGACATGCTATGGCATGTTAGGAATCTACCCTAAAAATTTCAGCCCAATCCAACTTCGGATGAGTGAGATATGGCCAAAAAAATTAGGGCAGTTTATGTAGGAAACACAGCCGAACACCTCTAATCAAATCTAGGTGCAGTAGAGTGCCTGCGTAGGCGTAGTAGAGCACCTACATAAACTCTAAAAAGTGCTACAAAATGCTATAGAAACCCTAGCAATGAAATCGGTGACTTCTACGCTTCTAAAAATCCTATAACAAACAGAAATAAAATCAAGTTAGCAAGGTAGATCAATTTAAATAATGAAACCCTTGTGGGGTCCCACCGTGATCGCCATTTGTAGATGCAAATATGTGACACTAAAAATGAAATTACAAGTAAATACACAAAGAGACAAATATTGCACAAAATGTTCCAATTTTAATATTGACAATGGGGGGAGCCAAGTGAACTCTTTGATACAATGCTACTCTCCAAGAGTATTTTGATACAATATTACAATGGGCTAGGGTTCTCCAAAACCCTAGCAATAAAATAAAATAGTGTCTTTCGAAGATTGTGCCTTTTATCCCAACAGGGTGAGTGGGCTTCTGAGATATCCGATGTCAGGCCACTCTGACTGCAGTAGTCTTCCAATGCTTCTTTAGATCAATGTTACCCAATCCTACACACACAACAAATAGTAAAATTGTTAGTAAAAAAAATGAGGGTTCCACCGTGTGAACCCTCTGAAATGAATACTAAAACCCTAGATCTGATGTAAGTTGTAAATGTAAAATGCAATAACAATGAATGATAACCAAATATATATTTACCTTGCTTGTGAAGATTCTTTGCTCCATTTTTGTAGATCTGATGTCAGATAGCATGGTGCAGCAGACTCTGGTTCATGTTTATATGGTTGCAGTAGGCTTGGACGCACACTTGGCAGGCTCTGACATGAGCTTCATAGGCTCTGGAGTGCACCTGTTGTATACAGTAGGCTCTGGTGGGCACTTGGCAAGCTTCTACGACAAGCTTGGCAAGCTCTAGTGTGCACCTACGGATCTATAGGCTCTAGAGAGCGCTTCGCAAGCTTCTATGATGAGCTTGCGAAGCTCGAGATGGTGCCTATGGGTGAGGGTAAATCTGCAGAAGCAGATCAGAGGGGTGCGAGAGATGCAGATGGATGGATGGGGGCTGTGAGGACAATGGAGGATGAAATGGAGATCTATCCTAGGGTATGCTAAAGGTGCTCAGGGTATTCTTCAGTAGAGAGGCCTCAAGATTCTTCAATGTTCCATTCTTTTAGTATTTTTGGCCTCCTTTGGGCAATATGAGGGGCTTGTATTTATAACTTAGCTTTAGGGTTTAACTTAGGGTTCTTAACTTTACACTTTTGATCGTGTGGCTAAGATTAAGTCATATCCTAGGGCTAAGATTAAATGATGGAAGTGGCATGGATTGAGTGGGATGGATGGTAGGGATTTAATCTGATCGGACGGTGGAGGTTAAATGAACTTATAATTATATAATATAATATTAAATAAATTAAATATTATATAAAATATTAAAATAATATAATATATATTAAAATAAGTCCTATTTTGGTGGGAAAGGGGAAAATGGGCCTTTTTGAAGGTGGGAAAGGGAAAATGGGCCTTTTGAAGGTGGGAAAGGGGGATGGAGGACAAGTGGAAGGTGGGATGGCTAGGAAGGTAGATGAATAGCTGCAATTTGGTGTCTACATAATTTAAATTGGTTTATAGATTCAAACATTGTATTGAGTTTGTCCCATGCATCCTTTGTGATTACAACATCATAAATGTATGACTGAATCTCATCAGTTATATTAAAAATTATGATTATTCTAGATTTCTAATTATGTTTACCAATTTTTCTTTTTTCATCTAGATCATAGACATGTATTTGAACAACATCAAATACCACTCCCCACAAGTCTACAAACTCTATATGAATCTTCAACTTTGTCGTCCAAGTGGAATAATTGTCCCTTTTTAACAATTGCAAATTTGACATCTTTGGGGCATTAATAACCATAGAAAATCTTCATAAAATTACAAAAATGCTTCTATTGGAACAATCTCAAAAAGAGATTTTCAACGAGTATATATATATATATATATGCCTATACTTAGATAACAGTAAATGCCTCGATCTACGAGAAAACAACAGGTCATTGGAAAAAAATTAGGTGTAACTTGAATCTTTTCCCTCAAAATTGAATCTTCAAGGAATATTTTTTCAAGGAAATAAAATTATGCCAAATCACATCTTGTAACTTGCTTTTATTAACAATAAAAAAATTAATTTTTAAAGGCTTCAAATAGCCTTCCCATGGAGCATGTGGGATTTTATTTATTTAATAATTATTTAAATATATTTGTGCCTCCTTTCCACTTCTCAATGGTCCATCCTTTGCGTGTAGTATATTACACACAACACTTTCCTCTCTATAAAATGTAGGTAACATGTGTTTATTTATTTATTAATGCATGATACAAGCCTTCAACTGACAACACTTCAGTGAAATTTTACTTTCAAACAACCCATTCAACTTTTAAATAGAAAATTATAATTAGATGACCCTTGTGCATCATCAAACAATATTATTTATAAATTTCCCGATCAACAAGAGATAGGGTTGAAGTTCACTTTTGACGACCCATTTTTAGATGAAAATATCAAACCTCACCTTAGATGACAACTCTTCTTTGGATGGTAATTCTAGATGGTAGATATTCTTCCAACAACAATTCTTAGATAGTAGCTACAAATGATAGCTCCAAATGATAACTCTTCTACAAATGACAACTCTACATGCCATCTCTTCTCTAGATGGAAGTTTTATATGGCAACTCCAAGTGATAAATTTTATCCATACAACAACTTCGAATGATACTTGTAGATTACAACTCTAGATGATAACTCTTCTTTAGATGACCTAATTTTATGATGACACAATCAAAAGATGATTATACTGTTAGACTACTCTTTTTTAGATGACCTTATTTTGTGATGGTATGGTGTTCAAACAATAAAAATCACGTTCACTCATGTGCATCTTTGGCATGAACTAGGACAACGAGATACAAAGAGGATGATTGCCAAAATGCACAAACTTTGATGCAATGCTCGAAACAACCCATTTTTTTCAAACAACACATTCATCCTTGCAGTAAATGACAATAATTTTTTTGATGACAACTCTTTTGAAACAAAATGACTACTTCTCGGATGACTTTGCAACTCCTCCAAGATTAAATAAATGCTTGAAATACCTACCAACACCAATAGGAATAAAAAGAAATATTTTTTTTTTCCAATCGACAAGATCTTCTTCTTGCTCAAATTTGTGTATGCTACTTTTTAGATTCTCCAACACACTATCACTAACTCAGAGACGTGTTTCCTACTTAGCAACTGGATCACATTCACAACTCAAAGATCTACTTTAATAACAACCTGCTCTGATACCAAATTTTAGAAGCACATACTATATTTGAGCACTAAAATCAACCTTTGCATTGATGTAATAGAAATATATATACATGCATAATCAAGAAGATGCGAGGTTGGGAGTTAGAACTAATTTCCAACTTCTTGTAACCTTTATAACTATAAGGTGGATACGTCAACATGACATGATAATCACAACATGTTACTCTTAGATGGTTTAAATCAATGCATTATTTTGTAAATTTAAATGGCTTTTTGGATGCTATTCCTTCAAGAATTCAATATACATGGGATAACATATGCATTAGGCAAATCCATAAAGCAAAAAGAGTGGAAAGATTTTTGCTATGCATTACCTGTTTACAAATAGAGTACACAATCTCTAGTCATTTTATTATGATCATGATTAGATGAAAACCCATTCTCTTGAGATATGATTTACTCAATAATGAAAATTCAAAGCCATTTTGATTTCAACCTATGTGGCTCCAAGATATTTGTTTCTTTTGTATGATTATGTTATGGTGGGATGGAGCAAAGTTTGAAGATCATATATATAATATGGGGCATTAAAAAGGAAAACCCCTACGAAGGTGTTGGTCCTCTGATGATTCTCCCTCAAACATTGGCCTACACTTAGATGAGAGAGCCCTATTGCTAACTCATTTTTATTGTGCTACAAGCTTTTACACTTGGAGAGAGGTTTTGGGTTCACCAATGGCTTTATAGACTTCTCTAAGTATAGTATTATGTGTTTAATTTGTCATGCACCTAAGGTTCTATTCTATTCTAGTGTCTAATATGCAAAAATTCTAAGGATGCAATGCAAGTGGAGACAAAGATGCATAAAACACGATGCTGACCTATATGAAATTGTGTTTTGATGAATGCTAGCTAAAGACAAGATTTTGAAGAACACAAGCTTATACCGAGAGGGGGGTGAACAGTATAAGAGCACTTTTTACTTTTCTTTCCAAATCAATATTATGCAGTGTATAGATAGCAGTATCAATAGCAGTAATCAAAGCAATGCACAAAACACCACACACAATAGAGACACCACAATTTATGTGGTTCACCCAATGTGGGCTACTCCACGGAGAAAATATTTCACTAAAATTTTCTCAATCAATATCTTGGGAATCCTTCCCAATTACAATATTTATGGACCTATATCCAAAGGAGATGTTGATCCCCTAAATCTAGTTTGTGGATCTCTATCCATAGGAGAACTCCTTCTCCTCTGCTCTAGCTGGTGATCCTCTAGAAGACTATTGCCTCCACTACATTGGCTTGTGGATCTCTCTCCACTGAAGACTCTTGTCCCCACTTAGAAGACCTATCCTCACTACCTTGGCTGATGGATCTCTATCCACTGGAGACTACTATCCTCTCTGCTCTGTCACCTCCAAAGCTCTATCTCAAATCTGCACTAAACACAGTCCAAATGGTCTAGCACAAATTTTCTCAAACTCATTGCACTAAACATAGTCCAGTTGGTCTAGCACAAATTTTCTCAACAAGCTCACTCAAATCTATACTAAACATAGTCCAGTCGGTCTAGCACAAATCTTCTCAACAAGTCCACTCAAATATGCACTAAACATAGTCCAGTCGATCTAGCACAAATATACTCAATTCAAGCTTCACTCAGAACTTGATCAAGCTCAACCCCAAAACTCACAATTGAACAAAACCAACCTTTCAAAGATTTCTCAAATAGGTTCCTTGTACTCTCAAAAACTCACATAATCTTCCACAAGTCCACTCTAGAACTTGCTCAAATATGCTCAACAAGTCCACTCTAGAACTTGCTCAAATCTGCTCAATAGGTCCACTCTAGAACTTGCTCAAATCTTCTCAACAGGTCCACTCAGAACCTGCTCAAATATGCTCAACAAGTCCACTCAAAACCTGTCCAAATATGCTCAATAAGTCCTCTCTAGAACTTAACCAAATCTGTATTGTAAGCTTCCACAAAATCTCACACAAAATCAGTCCACAAGTCTTCTCAAAGACTTACCTCAAATCTGCTTAACAAGTCCACACAGAACTTGTCCAATCTCATAGAAGCATAAAGAGAATTGTTAGAGACTCAATATGTTCTACACTCAAATTTTTTTTTTTAAGCTCAATTTCTTTCTCAACTCAAATCAATCTCATAGAAGCATAAAGAGAATTTTTAGAGACTCAATATGTTCTATACTCAAATCTCAATCACTTTCTCAACTCAAATCAATATCATAGAAGCATAAAGAGAATTGTTAGAGACTCAATATGTTCTATACTCAAAGCTCAATCTCTTTCACAACTCAAATCAGAATATAGAATAGTTTGTTTTATGGAACTTGAACAATCACTTCATACATCCACTTGACTAGGTTCAATCAACTCTACTCAACCAATTACTCAAGAACCAACCCTTGCTCACAAACCCTAGTCCAAGTATGTAAACACCAACTCAAAATATTTCCAACAATGCTCAACAACAAATCTCACATAACAATGATACTCATGTTCTTTTCAAAACCCTAACTCAAGTTCTTTGCACAACAACTCACTTCAACAACAATGCTTATAAAACAAGGTTTTAATCACAACTCTTAATTCCAAAAAACCTTGAAGCATTAACTCAAACACTTTCGAAAAGGAAACCCTAATCAAATCCTTTTCACTCCAAACTTTATTTTCTAGTAAGCCAATCAATCAACTCAACCAAAGAAGAATTTGCCCATACCTTTTTTCTTGACAAGGAGTTGATCTCACAAATCTACCACACTCACAATTACTTCTTTGCCAATCTCAATAAGGGTTAGAAGATAATTTTCTCAACAAAACATAACACAAAAATAATATCAAAATTACACCTTATCACTCCAACTTAATTAATAATCAACACCCTCACAATAATCATAAAAACCCTTTATTCAAATTAAAACAATACCCAAAAAGTCTTAATCCTCCAATATACCAATATAGCAATTTAAGACTTTATTAAAAATTAAAACCAAAAATCTTCTTATAACTCCAAGTGATAATTCTCAATTACCACCACTTATCTACTAAGCAACCTTTCTAAACAATTCCACTAAACAATCCTTATACCTCCCAACTTAGGCAAATAATAAAATTTAATGCAAAATATTTACCTTACCTTTGGAGGGATTCAAACCCTCTACTCTATCCATGATGTGTGCCTTAGTCGCTTCCTCAACCGCCACATGAGCTACGCACTCATTTGAAACCAATGAAGCACCACGTGCTTCAAGTCTTGCTCCCTTTGCCCTTAGCAAAAACAATGTGCGCCTTGGGCGCCTTTCAACCAACATGACCTCCAATGCAATTGTCACATTTTAAATGTAGGCCCTCTTGCAAACAATGTTTTCATGCTTCCCCACTCACCACTAGGCCACGCTGTCCGATTGGCCTTTGAGAAATTAATGCTTCCCTTTTTAAACACTTGTTATTGTCCATAAAATTTAAAATTCTTCATGAGCTCTTCTTCTTTTTGCGCATGCCAATTTATATTTCAAGCAAGGATAATGTTTATGCCCTTTGGATAGGGTATTTATATTTTCTTTCTCCACACCTTGGAGAACGTCGGTGCTTCCAAAAAATCTCCTTCCACGATGTCGATAAAGGTTTAATAATTTTATAATGTGCTTCGAATACCTTTGCCTCCAAACCCAACTTTGGGTTTCATGAAATATAATTAAACTTTATAAAACCCACTTTGATTTATAAAACATTATAATGGAAATTATAAATATTTTATTTGGGGTTTTCACCATATCACTTTAATATTATAATAACAATTATTATAATATTATATCCTTTTGATGCCTTGGATAAATTGCTTCCTTCTCATTGCATACCATGGTGTAAATAATATTTATTTATAAAATTTAAATTCTTATTGAATTTAAATAATTTATAAAATAAATATTATATCTCCTTTTAACTTTTAACTTTTGCACCGATTCTCTTGATCTTTGGCCTTCTTCCTGGATATCAAATAACAATTTTTGACAACTTTGTTTCTTGCTGAATTCCTTGATATTAATGATGACTTCATCTGGTGACATCAATGACAACTTTGACTTAGGGACTCAAAATGTCCAACAATCTCCCCCTTTGTCATTGATGGCAACCCATACTCTTCTTACCAAAACTTGACCTTTCTTTTATTATGCTCCCCCTGGGACATTGCTCCCCCTGGCTCAATGCTCTCTCAAATATCAAATCTCTCCCCATTACACAAATCTCTCCCCCTTTGACATCAATGGCAAAGGGTCACCTTTGGGGCTCGGGGCTAAGAATGAGCCTCTTAGCTTAGCCCCTCCCCCACCTCCTTTTGAGGTGGTTAATTTTGGGGTGGGAGTATTTCTACTCCCAAAAGGCATTGTTCTTTGCCTTTATCCTCTTCCCTTATTTTTTGAATTTTTTGATTCCTCTGACTGTTTCTATCTGTGTCATCATTCCTATTCTTGTTCCTATTCACATCCATGTTCCTATTCCTGTTCCTATTCATATCCATGTCCTGTTCTTGTTCTTGTTCACATCCATATTCTTGTTCCTATTCTTGTTCATGTTCATGTTCATACCTATTTTTGGAATGTCTGCTCTACACCACTTTGTTGTGTGACCATTATTATTGCACTTATAACACTTAATGATATTATTCCTTGGAGGTGCAAATGTCTTAGGATTTCTCCTAGTGAAGCCATATCCTCTTCTGTCATGAACCCTGCAATTCATTGCCTTGTGACCAAACTGATTACATGAGTAGCAATACCCATGGAAAAGTTATCCATTCCCATATTCCTGTCTTTCATGTGTCCTGCACTGTGAAGCCATGTGCCCAAACCTGTGACATGAAAAACATCTTCCATTGAAGCTTCCTTGTCTTGACCTCATTGGTCTCCTGTTCTGATTGTTGTTCCATCTGTATCTTCTTTGTGCATTGTTCCTATCTTTGTTGAACCCTTTATTGTCCAACCCATCCTCTGATGTCTCACTTCCTTTTACACTATCTTCTTCTGAAGTATCTTCATCTGAAGTTTCTTCTCCTCCAAAACTTGAAGTTGACTCTCCTTCCCATTTCTTTTGAACCTTTTCAAATCCAAGACCTGTATTCCTTGATGTAGTCTTTTGTGTCTTGATGAACTTATCCAAGTTCTTTGAGCTATTTTTAAATCCTTTCATCTTGATCTTGGAGTCCTCTAAATCTTCTTTTAGTAGTGCCACTTCTTGTGCTAACTTCTCACATTCCAAGATCTTTGCTTCTAACTTCTCTTTGAACTTCTTTGTCTTAGCCTTTGATTTTTCTAAATCCTCTATGAGCAATCTTCTTTCTTCATCACATTCTTGAAACTAAATTTCAAGTTTAGAGTGTTGCTTCCTTACCTTCTTTACTATGTCAAGGGCATAGATAAGTTCTCCCTTGAGATCATAACCATTCTCTTCTGAATAATCCTCTATTTGTTTACCTTTGTCCACATCATTACTCTCTTTTGACTTGTCTTCTATAGGATCACTTACTTCTTCTTCTAATGCCATTAGAAGATTTTCATCTGGTCCTTCAAGTGCATTCTCATACTCATCATCACTGAAACTATAACCATACCTTGTACAATCATCTTCAAGATGTCCAAAGTTACCACATCTAAAACACTTGAGAATAATTGGAGTCTTTTTCTTAACTGGTTCTTTTTCTTCAATCATAAATAGGACTTCATCTCTATCATTATCTGAAAAACTAGCATCACTATCATTTGAGTACTTACTTGCATTATCCGCATAGTAGCTCCTCTTTTGTCTTTGGAAGAACTTCTTTCCTTGTCTGCTTTGTCCATCCTTGCTTTTATTTTGGTGCCTATATCTTTTTGATTCCCTATACCTGTGATCCTATTTTTCTTCACCATTGTTGTTCTTTGGTTCTTTACAATCTATTGCAAAATATCCAAACTTTCCATAATTGAAACACTTAATATATCTTAGATCTATGGGTCTTCTGGAACCTTTATCTCTTCTACCATAATTAGCTTCTTCATCACTGGATGACTTATAACTTGATTCTGACTTCTTACCCTTTGTTTCCTTGATTGCTTTGAATGCTACTTCCTTCTGGGAAATAGGATCTTTTATTCTTATCTCAAAAGTTGTAAGCATACCAAGCAACTTATCTCTTGTCAAAGTATCACCATCCATTGACACTTCTATAGCAGAAACCTATTCACTGAATCTTTTTGGAAGAGTTCTTAAGATTTTATCACAAACATCTGATTCATCAATCTTCATTCCAAGTCCTTGCATATCATTAACAACCTCATCAATTCAAATTAGATAAGCACTGATATTTTCATCATCATTCATTCTCAATGCTTCAAATTGTCCTTTGAGATTTTGTATCTTTGCTTTCTTGACACTTTTATCTCCCTCATATATACCTTGCAATTTATCCCACATTTCTTTTGCAGTTCTACAATGCATAACTTTCATAGACTCTGTTCTATGCAAACCTCTCACAAGTGCATTCATTGCTTTTGAATTATAGTGTTGTAGAAGCTTACCTTCCTTATCTGTAGGAGGATTGACTGCTGGATCATATCCAAATTCCACTGCATCCCAAACTTCATTGCCAAGTGCCATTAGGTAGATTCTCATCATCATACTCCAATATATATAGTCACTTCCATCAAATATTGGTGCTGAATTATTTGAGGACACATCCTTAGGATCCATTGTGTTCTTGTTAGATTTTCCTTCAAGCTATTAAACTCTTATGAAGGCACCCACTCTAATACCAATTGAAGAACACAAGCTTATACTGAGAGGGGAGGTGAACAGTATAAGAGCACTTTTTACTTTTCTTTCCAAATCAATATTATGCAATGTATAGATAGCAGTATCAATAGCAGTAATCAAAGCAATGCATAAATCACCACACATAATAGAGACACCATAATTTACGTGGTTCACCCAATGTGGGCTACTCCACAGAGAAAATATTTCACTAAAATTTTCTCAATCAATATCTTGGGAATCCTTCCCAATTACAATGTTTATGGACCTCTATCCAAAGGAGATGTTGATCCCCTAAATATAGTTTGTGGATCTCTATCCATAGGAGAACTCCTTCTCTACTCTGGTTGGTGATCCTCTAGAAGACTACTACCTCCACTACACTGGCTTGTGGATCTCTCTCCACTGAAGACTCTTATCCCCACTTAGAAGACCTATCCTCACTACCCTAGCTGATGGATCTCTATCCACTGGAGACTACTATTCTCTCTACTCTATCACCTCCAAAGCTCTATCTCAAATCTATACTAAACATAGTCTAGTTAGTCTAGCACAACTTTCCTCAATAAGCTCACTCAAATATGCACTAAACATAGTCCAGTCGATCTAGCACAAGTCTGCTCAACAAGCTCACTCAAATATGCACTAAACATAGTCTAGTCAGTCTAGCACAAATATGCTCAACAAGTCCACTCAAATTTGCACTAAACATAGTCCAGTCAGTCTAGCACAAATCTGCTCAATATTATCCAAGTCAATCAAGCTTTCTCAACTTACTAGATCTATTACAAATTTTACTCAAAAACAATCAATCTCTCAAGTCTTCTCAAACTTGCTCAAATTTTAAGTTCCACAAAACCTACACTAATCTACTCCACAAGTCCTCTCTAGAACTTACTCAAATATGCTCAACAAGTCCACTCTAGAACTTGCTCAAATTTTCTCAATAGGTCCACTTAGAACTTGCTCAAATCTGCTCAACAAGTCCACTCAGAACCTGTCCAAATATTCTCAATAGGTCCACTCAGAACCTATCCAAATCTACTCAATAAGTCCTCTCTAGAACTTAACCAAATATGTATTGTAAGCTTCCACAAAATCTCACACAAAATCAGTCCATAAGTCTTCTCAAAGACTTACCTCAAATCTGCTTAACAAGTCCACACAGAACTTGTCCAATCTCATAGAAGCATAAAGAGAATTGTTAGAGACTCAATATGTTCTATACTCAAAGCTCAATTTCTTTCTCAACTCAAATCAATCTCATAGAAGCATAAAGAGAATTTTTAGAGACTCAATATGTTCTATACTCAAAGCTCAATCACTTTCTCAACTCAAATCAATCTCATAGAAGCATAAAGAGAATTGTTAGAGACTCAATATGTTCTATACTCAAATCTCAATCACTTTCTCAACTCAAATTAGAATATAGAATAGTTTGTTTTATGGAACTTGAACAATCACTTCATACATCCACTTGACTAGGTTCAATCAACTCTACTCAACCAATTACTCAAGAACCAACCCTTTCTCACAAACCCTAGTCCAAGTATGTAAACACCAACTCAAAATATTTCCAACAATGCTCAACAATAAATCTCACATAACAATGATACTCATGTTCTTTTCAAAACCCTAGTTCAAGTTCTTTGCACAATCCAATGGCTTCAACAACAATGCTTATAAAATAAGGTTTTAATCACAACTCTTAATTCCAGAAAACCTTGAAGCATTAACTCAAACACTTTTGAAAAGGAAACCCTAATCAAATCCTTTTCACTCCAAACTTTATTTTCTAGTAAGCCAATCAACCAACTCAACCAAAGAAGAATTTGCCCATACCTTTTTGCTTGACAAGGAGTTGATCTCACAAATCTGCCACACTCACAATTACTTCTTTGCCAATCTCAATAAGGGTTAGAAGATAATTTTCTCAACAAAACATAACACAAAAATAATATCAAAATTACACCTTATCACTCCAACTTAATTAATAATCAACACCCTCACAATAATCATAAAAACCCTTTATTCAAATTAAAACAATACCCAAAAAGTCTTAATCCTCCAATATACCAATATAGCAATTTAAGACTTTATTAAAAATTAAAACCAAAAATCTTCTTATAACTCCAAGTGATAATTCTCAATTACCACCACTTATCTACTAAGCAACCTTTCTAAACAATTCCACTAAACAATCCTTATACCTCCCAACTTAGGCAAATAATAAAATTTTTAATGCAAAATATTTACCTTACCTTTGGAGGGATTCGAACCCTCTTCTCTGCCCATGACGTGCGCCTTAGCCATGGCCTCAACCGCCGCACGAGCTACGCGCTCGTTTGAAACCAATGAAGCACCACGTGCTTCAAGTCTTGCTCCCTTTGCCCTTGGCAAAAACAACGTGCGCCTTGGGCGCCTTTCAACCAACACGACCTCCAATGCACCTATCGCATTTTGAACGTAGGCCCTCTTGCAAACAAACATTTTTGCACTTCCCAACTCACCACTAGGCCACGCTGTCCGGTTGGCCTTCGAAAATTAATGCTTCCCTCCTAAAACATTGTTCGTAGTCCACAAAATTCATAATTCTCACGAGCTCTTATTCTCTTTCGCATGCCAATTTATATTTTGAGCAAGGATAATGTTTATGCCCTTTGGATAGGGTATTTATATTTTCTTTCTTCACACCTTGGAGAACATCAACGCTTCCAAAAAATCTCCTTCCACGACATTGGCGAAGGTTTAATAATTTTATAATGCGCTTCGAATGCCTTTTCTTCCAAACCCAACCTTTGGGTTTATGAAATATAATTAAACTTTATAAAACCCACTTTGATTTATAAAACATTATAATGAAAATTATAAATATTTTATTTGGGGTTTTCACCATATCACTTTAATATTATAATAACAATTATTATAATATTATATCCTTTTGATGCCTTGGATAAATTGCTTCCTTCTCACTGCATACCATGGTGTAAATAATATTTATTTATAAAATTTAAATTCTTATTGAATTTAAATAATTTATAAAATAAATATTATATCTCCTTTTTAACTTTTAACTTCTGCACTGATTCTCTTGATCTTTGGCCTTCTTCTTGGATATCAAATAACAATTTTTGACAACTTTGTTTCTTGCTGAATTCCTTGATATTAATGATGACTTCATCTGGTGACATCAATGACAACTTTGACTTAGGGACTCAAAATGTCCAACAAAGTTATAGGAAATGAAGGTTTTTATTTTCTTTTAAAAGCAAGGGCCAATATAATGCACAAAAAAAACTATACTAATGCAAAGCTACATGCATTTTTGGTTAAATACCTAAGGAAAGGAGATGAAATGCTAATCTAAACTGGAGATTCATTTTAATTTTTTTCTTTTATTTTGCAATTTAAAAATAAAACATAAACACATGCAAACCAAAATTAGCAAACAACCTATACTAATAACAAAAATAGAGAATGAAAATTATACTTACCTATTTTGGTGTTTGTTATCGATACATCACTTGTATTTAAGTTTGTTGCTCGATGAATACATTGCTTAGAAACCTCTCTATTGGCAAATTTGCAAAACCTACAAAAACATATATAAGAGGTGGATCATAGTTTGGGGCCTTCCAAAAAATGTGAAGTAGAAAACTTCCTAATTAGCACATTTAGGACCCCTATTGCATACACAAAATCAAATTTTAACCTTAGAAACTGATGCAACAATATCTGTGACAATCTATTGCTTGAAAGTTCTGTAGTTGATGGATTCATTGATATTGACAAAAATAGATGGACAAGAGGCTTAAACAGAGAGATGGATTATAACAAATGATACTGAGTTGCATAGAGGAAGATTAGGTAGAGTGAATGTTGGGCTCCTAAATGGATCTAGGGCTATGTATGCAAGTGATGAATATACCACTTAAAATGGTTATGGGTGGTGGATTTGCTTCTATTATAGGAACATGAAGAAGGGCATCCGATCAAAATTTTAATATTTTGACCGTCTAGAGTGAATATGCTACTTGAATAGAGTATAGACAAAAAAATCACTTTTAGCAAAAGAAAACAAAAAGGACCGATAAGTAGGGGAAAGCAAGGTACTACTGAGGATACATAGGGAACCTTAGGGAAGATCTATTAACCCATAGGCCTCTTGAAATACATACAAAAAACTACCTAATGCTTGATAATGGAAAATTACTTGTTAGATGCCAATGAAAATGTAGATGAATACTTATATGAATAACTTAATAACAAATATAATGATAAATGAGGGCTAGGGTAAAAGGGATGAAAATGATATCACCAAAATTACAAATGCACATTACTTTATTTTCCCTTCGAAGATCAACCGATCACTTATAGATGACTTCATGGGGAGAACTCGATGCTTGAACTAGTTCTATTCAAATTTATGTAGAGTTTCAATGCTTGAGAGAGTCTTGTTGAAATGCCATCCCAAGTGGCCAATTTATAGAAAAAACATGCTTAGGAGTTATCCAAAGGAGAGGGGTGAGGTATCATGCTGACTGAGACTGATTTGGGGTTGACTGGGATGATTAAGGAGGGAGGAATTAGTTGCCCCTCATCATTGGGATTGAATTTTTAAGGTGGAGGAAATTTATCCACCTTCCTCCTACCTACTAATTGCTTGCAACGAGAAAGAGGATGTGTAGAGCTAATTGGACCCTAATTGGCTATTGTAGGCAGGGTTGGAATGCTAGTTGTGCATCAAATGTAAATCTTCCACCTAAAAATATGTTACCAGTGAATTTGCTTAGCCAAAAAATCCACGAATTTGACTAGCATAAGTCAAATATGGTAGGGTAGATTGAAAAATTTTGATAGGGTGTGAATATGTCAACTGAGAAGTAAATTCACTAGCTAGAAATTCACTCTAAGATGACAAATTCGCTATTGATGGATTTTGGATATAAAATTTGGGTTTGAGGTAGTCATCATGTTGGTCAAATATTTACCTAATTAAAAAAAACTACGTTTGTGCATCCTAGACATGGGCAACATTGAAATGCCCAGGGAAAGAGATGTCCTCTATGCCAATCTCCAGAGAGGGCTGGATCCCTTACTAAATCCTACACTGGTTAGAGACTAAGGTTGCAGTAAAGAAATTAGAAATTGTAGAAAGAGATGGGAAATATAGCCACAGGTTGAAGGTGTAGGATTTGGGGCATACTAGCAACATGAAATTAACCCAAGCATGAAAAAACATGTAATAAAAGATAAGTAACAAAATTTACTCATAACCTTGCATAAACAACCTCCAAGATTGCATTCTAGAACTCACTTCCTCACCAAAAATATTCAAATTTATATGTAGAATTAAAATTTAACAACAAACAATGAATATGAGCATATGGTAAAAATGCATAAAGCAAAAGGAAAATGCACACAAGATCACTTACAAATTCATAAGCCTTGTATCTTCTATTTATGTAGAGAAACTTAGATAATTTTCTCATAGAATGTCTAACCCCCTTTACAATGAGAATTGAGTAGTATTTACGGAGGATTTCACCTCTTTCGTTAAATGCACATGGAGATAGGATGTTTACAAGTCAGAGACCAATATGAGAAAATTCTTCCTTGGAAATATTGAAAATACATCCTCTTGAAATAGTGATCCAGCTTCTAAGGAAATTCCTTCATGAAATCTGCATTTTTGGATTTGGTGCATAGAAAATTATAAGACTTGGTTGTTGATTGGAGACGTTTGCCATCTTGAAAATGTGCTCCTTCTTTGGAAATCATAAAAATCATCTTGCATTTTAAATACTGCTGCCTTCCCTGCTCGAGATCCACAATTTGAGTTACTCCTCGCTTCCATAATTTAATACCTTTTATTGACCTAACCTGGGTGCTTTTAGAAAACTGATGACGACATTAATAGCATGTTTCATCTGATTTGGATAGTGAGCAAATGCACATTCACTCTTTCTAGGGTGTGTATTAGTGGAGAGTATGCCTTTATAAATTTAATGGATCATATGCCTTCTTTGGTCATGTCAATAGTTATTCTTCTTATCCTAGGCAAAAAAAACTTAACTACGTCGTTCTCTTTTAAATTCACGTTCGACCCAAAAAGGGGTGAAAGAGGCCATCACCTTCCTCTTGGGGCAAACGTGACTTTGAATTTTAAATGTCTCTTTAGCCCTTAGCACATTCACCTAAATTTAATTTCTACAATGCATTCGCCCGACTTTGATACTTTATAGCGTGTTTTCCTAAATTTAACTTTTAGGGGAAGTTCACCCCTAGGAGAGGCAAACCGAGTGTTCGCCCCTCAACCAAGGTGAACCTAATGTTGACTTTTCCACATCACGCCTTCGATGACGTTTGTCCAAAAGTTAGGCAAACAGAGCTTTTGCCTCAATTTTGTGGCGAACGCACCCCCTTTCACCGAACCTATTTTATTCATGATGGGAAAGAATATTTCATAACTTTTAAAGGACGTTCATCCCTAAGTGGGGCAAATGAAGCCTTCACCCCAACTCTAGGGCGAACACAATTCTCCCAAGTTTTATCTTTGGGTGTCGTTACTTTAAATATTTTGGCATTTTACCATTTCCTTTTCTTACTTCCGCTTCGATGAGGGTTACGTAGGGTGTTTTGCTCCTTGGTTGGGATGAACATGTCTTCTCTTCAATAATTTTATAGACGATGCAAACTAAAGTATCCAATACATTTTTCCAACATTTTTCCTTAAACATCCATTATTTCCAATCCAAAAATTTGAATAAAAACAAGGAAAGAAAAATAAAACAACTGCAATATATCAACTCAACCAAAATATTATATTATTAGATTAACATATTTTTTGTATTACAATAAAAAATTCTTTTGCAAAATTATATCAAAATCCAATGTGGCAAGGTGCAAAACTGCAAATATTTTTGGTGGTTCACGGGGTATCCATATCGCATGGATGCAAGCGATCCCATGCCTTTATTCATTGGGCTGCTATGGAGTCTTTTTTCTGGCTACCTTGGCTAGTGATTTTGATGTGGATGATTTTTTGCATGCCTCCTCCTCTACTTTCTCTGTGGCTTCAGATTCAACTGCTACTCAGAGTACATCCACCCGCTCTGCTTCTTCTACTACCTTTTTTGCTGTGGCCTTTTATGCTACAACACACTCCTATTCTTTGAGGATCTCAAAAGTAACCTCATAAAATATGACCGTTATATCTCAGACATTAGTGGTGAACAAGAAAGGAGTACTCAAAGACTCATAGATGAAGCATAGATTTTGAATGTCTTCCAGGTTGAGGTACTTTTCTCTTTGAGCTAGATCAAACAATGAAAGCTCTATACGGGTATATTTTTGCATAAGTGAAAGTACCTGTGTCTTTCTGATGGGCTTCTCTCATACATCAATATTTGAGGTGTCCTCCATGAACTTCCTCCACACTGCATCCAATTATTCTTTTGGCAAAGGTTTACCCCACTCATTAGTAAAATATACAAAACCTATATCTACGAGAGCACTAAATTGAGTCATGGAAACAGTATGCTCCCACTCTATGGTGCTAAGGATTTTTTGATCTTCTCGCACCATGTCCATCCATTGAAAATAACTATACGGTGTGACTTTGGTAACTGACCAAGAGTGATCCATATTGCTCAAGGGGTGAATGTATATGCTAGAGTTAGACAAATTTTAGATTTTCACTGCCATCTCCATATAGAGCTCCAACATCTCCTCAATGTTATCTATCAATTTCTACCCCATCTGAATCTAAATACGGGCTACCCGAAGGTAGTGCAATACTTGAACCACTTGTAAGGCCAACTTTTCACAGTTATGAGCTAAGCAAAGGCATGCCTCCTTAATGGTTTTCAAAGAAAAACTTGTAGCCTACACGACCTTCTTCGCTAGTTGATTCTGTATGGCCTCTAACTGCATTCAGAGTGAGTGTATTTCAATTCATGCTGCATCCCTTTCCTTCAAGTGCACTCCTACCTATCAATGTAAGTTTTTAATTTTATGTGGTTGTCTTCTCTTCTTACGCTCTACTTTTGGCCATAGAGGGATTCTGTATGGCCTCTAAACTTACATTGTTCATATTCTTATGAGCAATGTAAGTTTTAAATTTTATGTGGTTGTCTTCTCTTCTTACGCTCTACTTTTGGCCAAGGCATTTTCGAGTTCGATAAATTTATTCTCCTGATCAAAATATTTTTGCTTATAATACTCGCCATGCAAGTATACTAAACTTATATCAACTTGTATGTTGCTCATATTCTCCATAGAATTAATCCCGGTAAGGTCCTCTATGATGGTATCATAAACATAATCACTCAGTAATATTTCTCCTTGTGGTTTTTGAAGCAAGGGAGTGATTTTAGTCGTGTGAGCTTCCATGGCGACTGGATCGAAGGCAACCTTTTTGAGTGGCCAAGCCGAAGCTAGAGCTTCTTCTAACCTCTTGATTTTCAACCACTACAATTAACTAAGGTGTGCTCGGTTTATTTTCTCCACCTAGAGCTATTTTAGTGCCACTTGAACGTCAGGAAGTACTTGTAGCTCCAAAAATAGTGTGAATGGTATCAAAACTTTTGAACGATTAGGCTCAAAGGAAGCGGATGAAACAACTAGAAGAGGAGGGACTAAAATGGTAGAATGGATGGAGGAACTAGGTTTGGTTATAGTTACGCTCACTCTAAGAGGAGCCTACATACTTATAACTTTGGTAAAAGTGGTGGTGGCAATGGAAGGGGAAGGGCACGAAAATGGGTTCAACCCTGACGCTTTTGAACTAAAAGAAAGGGAGGTCAAAGAAAAAGGAAGATAAGAGGGAGCAATAGTGAATTCAGAAAAGGAAGAAGAAGGAAGTGAAATAGATGCAAATGGCATACCGAAGGGTGGAGATATAGACACAAAATATAATGGGAGTGAATCAAAATTCACTACATGCTTTGGAAAAGAAGAAGGAAAAGAGGATGTACCTTTGGGCATGGGTGCCATGTGATGCAGTTATGGGAGTGACTATGAAATAACCTCTTCCTATTGCTCTTACACTCTCTTCTTAATATTCACATTCTCCTTGTCGTCCATGACCTCCACCTGAGAGCTCTTTGACTGCTGATCCTACCCTTATTCTTGAATCATTGGAAACATCTACACAATCATCATTGGAGCCTCTATCACTGGTAGAAAATTGACAACCATTGTAGGAAAAACTAAAATTGTAGGAATTGTAGTGATTGAAACTTCAATAGTAGAGGAGGAAATGGCACCAGTCCTTGGTCTCTTTGTAGCTTTGGGAAATAGGGGCATGTTCCAAACATTTTGCTTCTTCGATGTAGGTGCCTCCTCAATTTTTTGCTTCGTTCATTGTGATCTTCATCTAAACACATACTACTATTCCTCTTCTTAATCTCCCCTTCGACTGGCAAACATTCTCCTTCTATCCTACTTTCACTGCTATAAAAATTCTAGAAGCTTCGAGGTAAGATCTTAGCGAAAGCAATGGGTTGATAAGAATCACCAAACTCATTCTAGATTTTTGAAAATGCCTTGTCCATATTCAACCCGTAAGGAGATGTGGTATTTCCTTGGTGGATCCACATTATCCACCAATTAGTAATTTTCTCCTCAGACCACAGAGACTAAATTTCTTTAACCTGACTAAATAGCCCGAGTGGAGGAATATATTTTTTTTACTTTGCCAGATTATATTCAGTCTCTTGTTTATAGTAGTCATGCCATGGTGGGAGCGATGTCATGTATTCAATATGCCAATCCATGTTGGGTCCATAAAAATTATTTCACCTTTTCTCAATGTTGGGTCATGGACAATAATGAAACATATTGGCCTTTATTATATCTAAAAACTTCCCAATGGGTCATACCTCCAATGCTACGACAATTCTATTAGTCCCAAATCCTACAACGCTACTGTGAGCAGTCGATTATGCCCTACCTAGCTCATTTCTATACTATCAAACTTAAATGGCATATTGCAAGTTGTTTTCTTGCCATTCCCGACTCCATATACATCATTCACATAGTTTGATTGGTGCACCATATCCATAGCAAAAATATGTTCGATGGTAAAATATGGCAAAAAAAATGGCTTACCTATAAAGCCAAAAATTCTTACGACCACGCCCTAAGTGAGCAGAAAAATATCTCCTTTCTCTCTAGTAACTACTGCTTCTCTTAAATCTCATGGCACTCTTTCACATGTACCACAAAGTAATTCTATTGTAGGCCCCAAAAATAAACTGTTAAAACTTTAAAATGACTCCCTGCTTGATAGGGCGAAAGTCCACATATAACCCAATAAAAGTTAATCCTTCTCATCCATTTGTTTCATTGCGATGAAAGGGAAGTGTTGTTGTAGGTGAAAAATGAAGACTTTAGAATAATACAATAAAACAAAATTGGAGCAAATATTATCTTCTTATTATATGGAATAATTATGGCAGAGTTTCAGTACTTTGTTACAATCTCCTCACAGGCTCTGAAGAGCTCACACACATGCTACACTGCAATATTCTTCATTATAAAAGAAAATCCTAAAACTGCCTTAAGTAAGAAAAAATAAAGCATCCACATGATGTGGTCTACCGAAAAGGACGCCACTTGCATTATCGGTGATGTGACCTGGGTTCAATACCCACAGTGGATATGTCTATGTATACAAAGTATTTACTCAATAAAAAAACAAAGCAAACCCTAACCCTACCAAATCACATCTGTCGAATCTACATCAATGGTGTTTATTACATGTCTTAGTATTTCAGCCATAAATTTTGACTCGGGTATCCGTTTGAGCCCATTATTTTCCCATATTGCATAGATTTCGAAGATCTACAATTTAACTTTATATCCTCTATGACGAGATGCTTTCCAAGGCTAAAAACATCATCTAACGGCCCAAATTTTTGTTTTAATGTATGGCTGGCCAGATTTCCAATATTCTCCCCCTTGTTGGTAAGGGGACTGACTATCAAGTCCCTTAGTAGCAAAAAATAAGGGTTTACTACTCCCTTAGTAAAAATATCTACTACTTGATCATGTGTGAAGCAATACCTCAATTTAACTTGTTCCTTATCTACAATGTCCCGAATGAAGTGGTACTTGATATCAAAATGCTTGGACCTGGTATGGTGGATAGGATTATGTGCCAACTTAATGACACTCTGATTATCATAAAATAAAGTAGTTGGAGTCCCTTTATTCTCTCCAATATCTCCTAGCACCTTTCAAAGCCACAATGCTTGTGCACTTGCCGATGTAAGTGCAATATACTCTGCTTTAGTAGAAGATAACACCACTGTAGCTTGTTTCTTGGAAATCCATATCACCAAACCTGAACCAAGAGAAAATAGTGCCCACTCATGGATTTCCTGTCATCAATATTACTGCCCCAATCACTATCACTGAATCCCACTAACTTCAAATTCTTTTCCTGTGAGTAGTGGATCCCATAATCAATTGTTCCATGAACATACCTCAAAATCCTCTTTGTTGCCTTCAAATGTAACTATGATGGATTAGCCATATACCTGGAACACTGTGAAACAACAAAGCATATATCCGACCTAGTGTTACAAAGGAACATAAGGCTACCAAAAATACTCCTATACTCTATTTTGTTTGCCCTTTTAGCTCCATCCTCCAAACTCAAGATCTTCCCATGTGCAATGGGTGTTGCTACAGGTTTACATTCACTCAAACCAAATCTCTTCAACATATCCCTTACATATTTGGATTGACAAAAAAAATAACATTTCTAGTTTGATGTACTTCCATCCCAAGAAAGTAACTCATCAAACCCAAAATCAGAAATTTCAAACTCCTTCTTCATATCATGTTTAAAAGAATCATTCAAAGAAGAACTACTCCCTATAATTTACATATCATCAAAATAAAGACATACAATAAGAATATCATTACCTTCTCTTTTGTAGTACAAATTGGTCTCACTCTTATTCCTTTCAAAATTGCACTATAGGAAGTAGTCATAGATTCTAGCATACCAAGCTCTTGGAGCTTGCTTCAACCCATATAGAGCCTTCTTCAACCTGTAGACTTGATCTTCTTTTCCTTCGACAACAAAACCTTGTGGTTGTTCCACACATACTTCTTCATCTAAATACCCATTGAGAAATGCACTTTTGACATCCATATGATGCACCTTACAAATTTTATGAGCTGCAAATGATAGAAACATCCTTACTATTTCTTGCCTTGCCACTAGAGAAAATGATTCCTCATAGTACAAACAATATTTTTGAGTGAAACCCTTTGCTACCAACCGTGCCCTGTACATCTCAATGGATATATCAATGTTCTTCTTGATCTTGTAGACCCACTTGCATCCTACACATTTCCTATCCTTGGGTAAATCACACAACTCCCAAGTATCATTATTTTCAATAGAATGCATTTCTTCTTGCATAGCCTTCATCCACACTTTTTTAGTACTAGCATGCTCAAAACATGAAGGCTCAAAATCATCAACAACAACTTTTGAAACTTGTGAAACAAGTGCATAGTTTACAACATTACCTTTGGGATATCCACTGTCATCATCTCCATAAATATGTAGGTTCTCTAACCTCTCTATTATTTCATTCATATCTATATGCTAACTCCTTGTCACCCTCTTATGAAAATTATTATCAAGAATTTGAGATTCTAGGTGATCCTTCAACAATATTTTACCTTTTCCTTTGGTTGGTGGTGATGGAGGTGGAGAACTACTAGAAGAACCTTCTCTTGGACTTGAAGGTGCACTTGCAGAAGATGAACTAGAAACTTTTTCATGGCTGGGCTGAACTGAAACATGGCTTGGTTCCACCTTCTATTCACCAAAAACATCCTCAAAAAACAATTTTTGTGATACCCAACTTCTCCCTTCATTAAAAATTACATCTCTAGATAAAATTATTTTATGTGAAATAGGATTAAAGAACCTGTAAGCCTTAGATTGCTCATTGTACCCAATAAAAATAGATTTTTTAGTCTTTGCGTCCAACTTCTTCCTATTCTCAGTATTAACATGCACAAAAGCCACACATCCAAAAAATCTAAATGATTTACATTTGGCTTCTTGTTGTACCAACATTCATAAGGGGTAATATTCTCAAGAATTTTAGTAGGACTTCTATAAATGTAATTAGCAGTCCTAATTGCTTCAGCCTAATAAAACTTACTCATACCTTTTTTTTGGATCATGCACCATGCCATATCCACCAAAGTCCTATTCTTTCTTTCAGCCACCCCATTCTGTTGAGGTGTGTAAGGACTTCTTTTCTGCCTTTTAATCCCAAACTCACTATAGAAATCGTCAAATTCATGAGAACATAACTCACCTCCTCTATCTGTCCTCAAATATTTGATATAATGAAAACTTTCATTTTCAACTAGAGCCTTAAAATTCTTGAAGCAATTGAATGCCTCATCCTTATGCTTAATAAAATAAACCCAATAATATCTGGAGAAATCATCAATAAAATTTAGAAAGTAAGAAGATTTACCCATACTCTGTGTCTACATTAGTCCACAAATGTCACTATGAATCAACTGCAATGGATGTTGGGCCCTCCATTATTCATCACGTGGAAACATTCCCCTTGCATGTTTGCCAAGTACACAACCTTCACAAATCTCCTTGGAGTCTTCAACTTTTGGAAACCCATAGACAAGTGGTGAAAGCATCTTCAAACTCTTATAATTTAAATGCCCAAACCGTAAATGCCATAGCCTCTCCTTACCTTCTACACCAATAAATGCTAGATCTCCCCCTTGATCTACAAATTGTAATGAGAAGAGCCTATTCTTGGTCATATTTATAGTGGTAATCAATTTTTTCCTCTGATCATAAATTTTGCACATTCTATCCTCAAACACTAACTTATAATCCTTTTCCAACATTTGATCAATAGTCATTAATGAATGCTTAAAACAGGGTGCATAGCAAATATCTTTTACCTTCATTATTTTTCCTTTCCTGGTAGAAACCTCCATTTATCATTTCTCAACCACCTCCAAGATATTCTCATCCCCAAGCCTGATACTGGATTGATAAGAAGAATCAAGAGATGAAAATACATCCCTCTTGCAGGTCATATGGTTTGTGCACCCACTGTCTAGGATCCATGTATCCTTTGTGCTATTATGTGTAGAGAGGAAAGCTGCTTGCTTCACTTTTTATTCAATAATATAGAATAAATTATCATACTCATAGGAATAATCTTCTCCATAATGTGCTGATTTTTTCAGCCTACAATCCCTCTCATAATGGCCATATTTGTTACAATTGTAACACTTCAAATTTCTCATATATTAGCCTCTACCTCTTCCTCTTGCACTAGATCCTCCTCTTGCAGCATGAGCATGGTCATTGTCTGAATATTGAGATATTCCTTGACCCCTATCACCGTAGGAGCCTCTTATACCCCCTATTCCATTTCTTTCTCTTCCTCTGGAATCCCTATCATGACCTCTTCCTCCATCATTCTTTTTTTTTCAAAAAAGCTTGTTCCTTTGTAGAACCTCCTTCTTTATCCTTCTTCCTCTTGGAAATTCTCTCTTCATGAGATGTGAGAGAGACAATTAATGAATCTATATCAATTTTTGAGAGGTCTTTTGTTTCTTCTATGATAAGGGCTGCATTGTCAAACTTATCTGTCAAGGTTATTAAAACCTTTTTAATTACTACATTTTGCTCTATGATCTCTCCAAGTGTGGCCATTTTATTTACTACTATTTTTACCTAAACATAGTAATATCCTACAGTTTCATTCTCCTCCTGTTTGAGATTTTAAAAATCTCTCCACAAAGTTTGCAACTTCACCTCCTTAACTTGGGCACTCCCTGGTAATTCTCCTTCAATGCCTTCCAAGCTTCTTGAGCCAAAATGCAGGAAAAAATTTGGGGAAAGAGACTCTTGTCTAGAGCCGACTGGATGAAAGCCAAAGCCAAATTATTTTCTTTCTCTTTCTCTTGCATCTTCTTCTTTTGATCTGCAGTCACTGCACTCCAGTATTTTGGTTTGATGAACCCAGATTCAACGATGGCCCAAGCTCCTTTTTCCTTTAGAATTATCCTCATTCAAATGCTCCAATATTCATAGTCAAAATCGTTAAATTTTGGGATCAAAATTGAATTGGTGTTGTTGGCCATAATAGATCCCTTTAACACGACCTGAGATTTCCAAGAAGCTTCTGTAAAACTTGCAGAAAAAATTCCACAGTTACTCGAGCCTAATTTCTCGATCACCTCGCTCTGATACCAAATGAAGAATTTACAATAATACAATAAAACAAAATTAGAGCAAATATTATCTTCTTATTATCTGGAATAATTTTGGCAGAGTTTCAGTACTCTATTACAATCTCCTCATAGGCTCTGGAAGAGCTCACACACATGCTACAATGCAATATTATTCATTATAAAAGAAAACCCTAAAACTGCCTTAAGTAAGAAAAAACAAAGCAAACCCCAACCCTAGCAAATCACATACGTCAGATCTACATCAACGGTGTTTATTACATGTCTTAGTATTTCAGCCATAACTTTTGAATCGGGTATCCTTTTGAGTCCATTTTATTTTTTAGATTGCACATGTTTTGAAGCTATATGCTCTGAGAGGAGATGCTTTTCAAGGCTAAAAACATCATCTAATGGCCTAAATTTTCATTTTAATGTATGGCTGGCAAGATTTACAAAAACTACTTCTCCCCAATAACTACTACTTCTCTTAAATATCATGGCACTCTTTCACATGTACCAAAAAGTAATTCTATTGTAGGCCCCAAAAATAAACTGTTAAAACTGTAAAATGACTCCCTGCTTGATAGGGCGGAAGTCCACATATAAACCAATAAAAGTTTATCCTTCTCATCCATTTGTTTCACAATCATGAAATGGAAGTGTTGTTGTAGGTGAAAAAAGAAATACCATAGCAAAAAATAAGTGTGTCTGAATGATGCCTCTTCCCCAGTTTGCAAATTCTCCAACTAAAAATTCAACTTTCAAAATATAAAAACGGTCAAATTGAAGAAAATCGGATTGGTGCCCTGTCTCATAGTTGGCAAAGAGTAAAATTCAACCTGGCAAATGCATTGTGCTTTGGTCACCTACCACTTATGAACGATAGAATTTTTAGGCAAACCCATAATCCATGCCAGCATTGAGTAGATATCTAAGCTCTTAAATTTTGTGAGCAACCTCGACAAGTTTGAAAGCTGCCCCATTTGTGGCTCCTTAATCAACTACGTATCCATTAAATAACACATCATTACTGTGGAGACATATATGTCCTCCTGCTCATTGGTATGTAACTTCTTGGTAATCACATAAGAAGGAGGCTTCAAACCACAAGCGAACGCTTCTCATACTTCCTTCGGGGTAATGGTAAAAAGTATTTCCCTATTTGCATTCCTCACCGTCCTTGTAACTAGATTATAAAATCGAGCAATAAGCTGCACCAGCTATGGATAAGGGTGTACGGGACAATACAAGTACAAAAATAACTGAGTGATATGGCACTATCAAAAAGCTTCCTGACGTCAACCTCTAATTCACCGTAAAATCTACATCCTACCACAGTTTCTCCACACCTTTGTGGGTAATCACACAATCTCTAATTTTTGCCATTGTGTCGGTGTATGGGTCCAAATCAACATTCTCATTTATTTGGGACTTCTTGGATTTTGACCCTTCTTCTCTTTTTCTCGACTTCTTAGGCTTTGCAGCCTCTATAATCTCATTGTTTCGCTTTCCCATTATTTTTCTCTGATGAGTGCTCTAAATGTTCTCTAAAAACTTTTGCAACAACAATTCAAGAACACAGTGGAAGTTAAAATTTGAAAAATAAACTACAAAGCTTTTACCTGGTGCCTTATATAGAGTGCCCCACCAACTATAATAGTAAATGTCAAATTTCTCTCGAACGATTTTGGAAGAACATGTGAATTGATTCGCTCATCCGACACTACTTCCAATGTTTTAACGGTATCATTTTTTTATTCGTTGTGAAATCATCCTTGGAAAGTGTCCCCTCTTTTTCCATGTAAGTTCATTGTAAAATGTGCACTGGCTATCAAAGCTTACTTGGAAAAACAAATCAACTGCATGGAAACCAATGATGTGTATTCTTGATCCTCGAGAACACAAAATCTTCCTTCTACGTAAATTCGGGTGCACGTTTGAATTAAATATCTTCATAACACTCCTCAGCCTGCATGCACACTTCCTAATATCTACCATGCATTCAAGGGCAAAATTACTTTGCAAAGAACTCCTAAAATCACATGTTTCCTAAAAGAAATGGTGCGAAAGCATTTTGATGCGCACTCATTTTCCTTTTTTGAGCAAAATCAGCTTGTGGGCACTTGATATCTTCCTCTACTTCTGAAAAAACACTGTGCTTTGAAAAATAATGAGCGCAAAATGTATTTAAAGCATACTTTGCCCTTTTCCATTTCGCTCCAAAATGCCTATGACTTGTTTGGTACGACTCCACGGTGAACGACCCTCTCTTAAAGTATTCTTTTTTTTCTCTCTGATTTAGAAAAACTCGATTTTCTAAAAAACACCACTTTTAGGGCTTTTTCCCTTTTTTTAGATTTTTTTCCTTTTTCTTCTTTTAAAGGCGTCTTGCATTAATATTCAAAATATTTCATCAAAAAAACCAAGGCACATGTGTTATATATATATATATAAAATTCTTATCGCTTCACATCAAACTAAAACAACTTTCATCTTCTTGTGATTTATTTTAGCTCGACAATGCGTGCTTTTACCAACGTGTTTGCCCAAATTAGGGGTAAATGGTCGTTTTGTCCCTTCTCTAAGGCAAACATGATTTTGATGACTTTAATAGCGCATTGACCAGGCGCTTTAATTTTTCTTTGCTCATTCGCTCTCAAAGGGGGGTGTCTAAGGCCTTGCGCTCCTCCCTTGGGTGAAAATGCTTGAAAGTGTCCTTTTCATTTAATCACATACTCTTTGGGGGGGGGACTAAAGTAATTCGCTTCTTATCATGTACAAATTTATTTTCTAAAGGTTCATTCCATTATAGGAGTTTAGTAACATTGTCTCTTTCAAAACCATAATGAATTTGGAGCGAAACTAATTTTTAAAAAAGAACACTTATTTTTTTAATAAAAAAACCCCTTGCGGGGCCGCCTTGGTTAGAGAGACAATGACCAGGTGTTCTACACCATCAAAGTCACCCGGGAGTCGCGCCCGACCCTACTACACCAAAATTATCAATTGGATTTTGAGTACCCAATTAAAATTTTTGGTAGGGTGGAGATTCAAACCTGGGACCTCCCTTGGAGTATTGGCCTCTCCTCTCCAACTCACCTACAACATCCGGGTACTTATTTTTTCTTTTTACCTCCTCTTTTATTTTTATTTTTTATATTGTCACCATATAAAGTAAATAAAATACTAACAAGAGAATATGTACATATTTACAATATGGTACCTCTTAAAATTCAATAATTAAATATAAGCCTTCAAATGAAGGCCATTTACTGGAATAGGAAGATCCCAACCCTCCATGTCCCGAAGATGGTATGCATTGGTTGAATTAATTGTAGATATCTAAAAAGGCCTTCCCAGATTGCATCAAACTTGTGGTGTTTCCCCGGCTTGGCCTTGTTCTCATTCCATTTAAGAACTAAGTCTCCCACCTGAAACTTGCGCTTAGCTGTCTTCTTTCCAAACCACTTATGCATTAATTTAATGTGATCAACGAATTCTTGATAAACCTTTTCTCTATCTTCCTCCAACTTCAATAGTTGCACCAACCTCACACTCATTGGATCGTACTCCTCATATTCATATTTAAATGACTATAATGTTTGGAGCACTAGAAGCTCAATATGGGTGGGCAAGATTACTTCTTTTCTATACACCAAAGAATACAAAGAAATTTTAATAGAATTATTCATGGATATGCGATCTACCCAAAGAGCCTAGTTCAACAACAGGTGCCAACTAATTTTATTATTTCCTAGAGTCCTTTTTAAGATCCACACAAAATTTTTATTTGTAGATTCGACCAAGCCATTCCCTTGCGGGTAATAATTGGATGACATCTTAAGATAAATCCCATACTTGCTGGCAAATTCGGTAATATTTTTTCCAACAAATGGAGTTCCATTATCTATCATAATAGATTCTAGGACACCGAAATAAGTGATGAGTCCTTCCAGGAAAGAGATGACAATCTCTTGATCCACCTTTTTGGTAGGAATAGCCTATGTCCACCTAGTGAAATAATAAGTCATCATTAAAATGTATTTATATTCTGTAAAGGAATGTGGATCATTGAATTCAATGAAGTCAAGGCCCCACTGCTAAAAGGGTGATTCCACTTGAATTGGGTGTAGGGGTAGTGCTCTTTTCCTGGTTCTACAAACATATCACTAATAATTATCATAGTGTTGACTTACTTTATGAGCATCAACAAACAGAGTAGGCCAAAAGTAACCAGTTTAAATGATTTTCAAGGCCATGGGCATTCCTGCATAATGGCCATCAGATAGACCAAAATGAAATTCTTCCAATATTTTCTCCTTCTTTGACTCCACACATTTAAGGAGAACTCCATCAATATTCTTATTGAATAGCCCATTAGGCAACATAACTTATTTGAGTGCTTGCAGCCTGAACCTATGATGCTATGAAGCACCAAGGTGTGGTGGACACTTCCCAAAAGAAAAGAAGTCAACAAGCTCCAATGTCTAGTCATGATTTCTCATAGTACGATTTGCACAAACACTTTTGATGATATCCTCTTTTTGCACTATATACAATGATTCAGATGCTGCACTTTTAGCCAATTCCTGAAAGAGAGCTCATCTACAAAATAGCTTGGTCATTCAGATCTCCACATCATATTCTTGAATTTTTGAGACCCAACCTGCTCTTTTGTTGCCTAGTTCTCCATGGAGAATGAAGTTTTGGACATCAGGGTGTATAACATAAATGATAATTTTACTCTGTGAGACGAAGTGCTAAATTTTATTTAAATGTTTCATCATTGCGTACACCTATTTTTAATAAAATTATACTTCTCTTGATGCGGAGCAATAACTTAGCTCATAAAGGAAGTCAACTTTTCATCTCCATCTTCTTGCTTCTGCATTAAAACTGCAACATAACTCTCTTGCTCACCCACTACATAGAGAATGAAGTCCTTTGAATAATTAGGATTGATCAACACCGGAGCTTGGGTGATTATTTCCTTGATATTTTGAAAAGAACGTCTTCTTACCTCAGTCCATTTAAATTGCATTCTTTTTCAGGAGCTCGGTCATGGGTTTAACTACCTAAGCAAAATCAACAATAAACTTGCAAATGAAATTTATCCGATCGAAGAAAGATTTTAGGTCCTTTTTTATGGCTAGCAATGGTAGCTTCAGGAGTACCTCAAATCTTGTAGGATCAATAGCTAGTCCTTATTGTGAGATCACATGACCCAAAAATTTTCCTTCTTTGAAAACAAATATTGACTTCTTTGGATTAATAGAAATATTGAACTCACGATATTTTTCAAACACCTACCTCAAATAAGAAACGTTGTCTTCTCTATGATGTGAAAACACAATCATTTCGAGGGAGCAGCGATGATCAGGAAGGTAGAGACGGGAGGGCACGGGAGCAGGAGCGCCAGCATTATGAACCTGGGCATCGACAAGTTGGAGGGCCATAGCAAGGTGGAGGGAGGGAAGTCAGAGAATGGAGGCTCGACGGAGTTACCCTAAGATGGATGCAGACGCGGGAAGGATCCGCCTAACAAAGGGAGAGACTGCTAATAGAAATCGTATGCAGAGGCAGCGGCTTCTGAAACCCCAAATGGTATTTTCACTAAGGACCTCTTTTTGTCCAGGGATGAACTGGACATCTCGAATGAAATCCTATCAAGTTTTGTCGAATTTGAAAAATTTACCCTAATCGGGAAGTTTATTGGAGGGCATCCCGATATGGAGACCATCCGCAGGTGGGCAGCAGGAAAATGGCAAACCTTGGGTCATATGGAGCTGCCTGCCCTATCCCGAGATTTTTTTGCAATTAGGCTGAATAATGTAGAGGATTACTATAAAAATTTGGTTGGGGGCCCTTGGTTTCTGGGACACAGGAGTCTCTTTCTCAGGAAGTGGGGGATGGATTTTAACCCCGAAACCTAGAGTATTAATATTGCCCCAATATGGGTTAGGCTGCTGAACCTTCCCCTTTTCTGATGGCATGAATATGTTATCAGGGGTATCGCCCGTTCCATTGGTGAGTTGGTCACCATTGACCCTCCCACTCGGGCCTAAACCAGATTTGTCCAAGATCACTTCTGTGTCCTAGAGGATTTTGAGGTGAACCTTCCATCCTCCATCACTCTTCGGTCTGGAGCCTTTGTTCTTCATAAGCAAGTCATTAAATATAAAAATAGATCGACATTTTGCCCTCGATGCAGTTCCCAGGGGCATCTTCGGTCAAATTGTCCTCTTCAAAAGCCTGGGATGAAGGGTGGGGCTTCTGGAAACCCCCTGAAGCAAGAAGGAAAACAACTAAAAAACCCTGTAGAGATAGTTCCTGAGTCTCCAGATCCTTTTGGGGTTCTCCCCGAGTCGAACGTCGTTCTGTGCAATGCAAGTTCCCAACCAGAACCTCAAGTGGAAAGGGATCAGTCTCCTTCTCGTATGTTTGCTTAGGTTTTTTCCCCTATTTGTCAAAACAAAAAACCTCTTGAGTCCCTGCTAGAAGAGTATCTGCTGGGCAAGAGGGATGAACAACATGGCAACATTAGTCCATGAAACACTAGAAGCCGGAAGCAAGGGGTGGATTTCGGTTGTGAAAGAAAACAGGGGTGACCTCCTAACAAAGAAATAAGGGATAAGGAAACGATAGCAGACATTGCAAATGGATCCCAACGGTTGCTTTTTCAAGAATATTCTGACCCCCTGGTGGGTGATTCACCTGTCCCAAAACCTCCCATCCAGCAGGGAAAGGGGGGCAAGAAAGTCTTGTTGAGCAAGGTGCAGAAACAATATTGTCATTGTTGTCAACACAGACAGACAGATCAGATGATGCAGTGGACAGGAGTTCAGAGGTCAGTCAGAGCATGCACAGTGAATTTCCAAGAAGACAGATTCAAAGGATCAAAGAAAAAGACAAGTAAGAAAACTGTCGCGATATCGCGACATGTTTTCTATCGCGATTTCGTGACATATCGAAGGAGAGAGAAACTGCTGGCAAAACTATCATGATTTCGCGACATATCGGAGGAGAGAGAAAATGCTAGCAAAATTGTCATGATTTCGTGGTCCAAAGCGAAGAGAAAGAGGAGAGAGAAAAATATGTCACGATTTCGTGACATGTTGGACGAAAGAGAAAGCGCAAGGAAAACTGTCACGATTTCGTGACATGTTCGGAAAGAAGGTGCAAGCAAAGAAAATTGTCGCGATTTCATGACATGTTCGGAGAGAAGGCGCAAGCAAGGAAAACTGTCATGATTTCATGACATGTTGGAAGAGAACGAGGAGAAAGAAAAATATGTCACGATTTCGTGACATGTTCCATTTTCGTGGTCCGAAGCGAAGAGGAAGGCAGAGAAAGAAAAGTGTCACGATTTTGTGACAATTTGCAAGAGAACGTAGGAGAAAAAGTGTCATGATTTTGTGACATTTTGAAGAAGTAGGCGAAAAAGTGTCACAATTTCATGACAGGTTCGAGAGAAAGAGTTCACAGAGAAAAAGTGTCACGATTTCACGACAGGTTCAAAGAGAAAGTGCCAAGGAGAAAAAGTGTCACGATTTCATGACATGTCGGGTTTTCGTGACCTGAAGAAGAGATAGAGTGCAAGGCAGCGCATGTGTCATGATTTCACGACATGTGTTTTCACGGGTGAAAGACAGAGAAAGGCACAAGGCAGAGAATGTGTCACGATTTCGCGACATGTCAGGTTTTCGCTGGTGCTTGCGGAGAAGAGTGTACGAAAGAGAAAGATGTCACGATTTTGTGTGGGCAAGAGACAGAGAAGAGGTCAAGTTAGCGAAAGTGTCATGATTTCGTGACATGTTCCATTTTCACTGGTTGAAGCCAAGAAGAGTAGCGAGGAGGCGAAAGTGTCACGATTTCGTGACATGTTCTGTTTTCGCTGGTTGAAGCCAAGAAGAGTAGCGAGGAGGTGTAAGTGTCATGATTTTGTGACATGTTTTGTTTTTGCTAGTGCAAGTAGAGAAGAGTTCAAGGAAGCGAAAGATGTCACGATTTCGTGACATGTCTTGTTTTCGCTGGTTGAAGCCAAGAAGAGTAACAAGGAGGCGAAAGTGTCACGATTTCGTGACATGTCTTGTTTTCACTGGTTGAAGCCGAGAAGAGTAACAAGGAGGCGAAAGTGTCACGATATCGTGACATGTCATGTTTTCATGGGTAGAAGGCGAGAAGAGTGCAAAGAGATAGAAGTGTCACGATTTCGCGACGGGTCGCTACAGCACGCTTACTGACAGTTAACTGAAAGTAGAACGACAGTTACAGGGGTAGTTGTAGAGGAAGATCATGCAGCCAAAATAAGTAGAGTTAACTAAAGTTAGTGTGGCAGTTACAGATAGAAATCATGCAGCTATTTTAAGAAAAGTCAAAGAAGGAGAAATCGAACAGTCGCATAAATAGAATCAAAAAATGCATGCATGCATAGAAAAGAATACGAACAGTCATGACCAAGAAGACGAACAGTCATGGTAGAGGTATATGTTGCATGTAACGTGTTCAACGAAATGCCCACTCTATATATACAAAAGGAGTTACATAAAGAAGCAGTTATAGTTGACAAGTGGCAGAAGAGAATGTTAATAGACTGCATGCGGGATTACAGAAGTGATAGAAGATGAGGAGTCTCAATGAGAAATAGGGTTATAAAAGGACAGTCACGTAGAGAATTTAGTTGCTACTGAATGTGAGAAAGTGCTACCAAAAAGGGGTTAGAAGAGTGCTGCAAGAGAGCGACAAGCAGAGCCGTAAGTGTTTACTGAGTTTTTGATAAATTGTAGACCAGTCAGGGTCTTGGATAAGTGAAGGCATTCTTATGTCAATCTGATAGTTTAAAAAGTGCAGTTCAAGTTGGTGCTTGAATTAGGGGTTGGTGCTCCTTTCTGTTGGTGCAGATAAACCAGGGGTTGGTGCTCCTTCCAGTGGGTGCTGGTAAACAGATTGTAAAATTGGTGTTTTGCAAAGGCTGGATTTGGACCGTAGTCCAAGCAGTCATTCTTGAGGAGTAGCCAAATTGGTGAACCTCGTTATATTGTGTGTTGTGGTGTGCTCTCTTGTGATAATTGCTTTACCTACTTTTAAGTTCTCTTTGCTTCAGCTTTAAAAGTTGTAGATTTGAATTTTAAATAGCTACACTGATTCACCCCCCCTCTCAGTGTCATTGTGAGAACATCAATTGGTATCAGAGCAAGGTTCCTGAACAAGCTTAATCAGCTAAGGTGATCTTGGAAGAAACACAATGGCAGGTGGTGAAGGATTCTCATCAAACAAAGCTCCTTTGTTCGATGAAACTAATTACTCATTCTGGAGACTCAGGATGCAGACATATCTGTGTGCGTTGGGATACGACATTTGGGAGTCAGTAGAAAGTGGATACACAATACCAGCTACTCCTCCAACAGATACTGCCGAGAAGAAGAAGTTTGAGAATAACTCCAAAGCAAAGAATGCCATAATGTGTGGGCTAGTAGACAGTGAACTGATAAGGATCATGAGCTGTAAAACAACAAAAGACATGTGGGACAAACTGAAGAGCATTCATGAAGGAGACAACAAGATCAAGGAAGCCAAGCTACAAATGCATCGAGCTCAGTTCGAAGCATTAAAAATGAATGATGATGAGAACATAGAGGCCTATATGTTGAGAGTCAATGGAATCATTAATGCGATCAGAGGACTCGGTGAAGAAATCGAAGATGCGGTCGTCGTGAAAAAGGTACTTAGAACTCTTCACAAAAGATTTAATTCTAAAGTTTCTGCTATAGAAGAAGCTAAAGATCTAAATAATTTTAGCATGGATGAGATGCATGGTTCTTTGACTGCATACGAAATGAGAATAGGACAAACTAAGCCCATAGACAGAGAAGCTGCTTTTAAAGCACACAAAAATATAAAAGCTGAACAAGAATCTGAGGATGAAGAGACATCGGATGAAACAGAAGCCAACTTTGTTCGGAAACTTACAAAAGGAAAAGGAAAATATAGAGGAAAGTTACCGTTTAAGTGCTTCAATTGTGGAGGCATCGGTCACTTTGCAGCTAAATGTCCAATGCATGAGAAAACCAAAAATGATGAAGGGTCACACCAAGAAAAAGGTGACTGGAAGAAGAAACCAAATTTTAGAAAGAACAACTTCAAGAAGAAAAGTTTCATATCCAAGAATGTCAGCTCTTCTGAAGAAAGCTCAGGTGAGGATTCTGAAGAAGAAAGAGGTGAAGCTCTGTTCATGGCATTTGAAGAAGAAAAAACAGAAGAAAAATAGGAAGGTGATAAAGACCTTAAGGATGAGGCTGAAGTATATCTGGAAGGAGAGTTGGTTGCTGCACTGAAAGAGTTGAGTACAGAAAGGAAGAAGAATAAAAAGGTCTCAAGAAAGCTTGAGGATGCGAATGACATAATAAACAGTTTGAAAGTACAGACAAAAGAATTTAAGAAAATGTCTGAAGAACTTGAAGTACAATTAACCATGAGAATAGATGAGTGCAACAAACTAGAAGAAGAGATTGTTGTTTTAAGAATGCGGCTAGAAGAAAAGAATCAAAAATTGAGTTGCTATCACAAACTTGAAGGAAGTTCTGCAAAGCTTGAAAATATTATAAATAGTCAGAGGACTACAGGCATCAAGTTTGGCTTGGGCTTTGTCGAAGGAGAATCATCAAGTGGATCAAAGGCCATAACTATAGAACCAGTAAAGAAAGAAGATAAGATCAAGGTTGACCAAAGAAAAATGAATCATGCAAAAGAAAGCAACAATGCCAGGCACGAGAAGAGTGCTGACAATGAGGGATTCACAAAAGTCACACATCAAAGGAGAAGAAAATTTGTGGCTCCTACTACAAAATGGCAAAGACCAACTCCCAGGTTCAATCATTCCTTCTCTGGTTATTGTTTTAAATGCAATGCTTACGGTCATAAGATTTCAGACTGCATTCATAATATAGGACAAAGAAATTTCACCAATAGAAATATTTTTTCACCCTTGATGGATTATGCAGTAGAATGCTATAACTGTCATAACTTTGGACACATTGCAAGAAACCGTAGAAGCACATATGCAGCAAATAAATATCGGGGAAGAAGATCTCAACCAAACAATTTAAGGCAAAATAGAAAATTCCCAAAAAAACATGCACAGGCCACTGACAAAGAAAAGTCTAAACAAGTGACAAAAACTACAGCCAAACCAGAGTGGAAAGAAAAGGAGCAACCCAAGGAAGAAAAGGAATCCTTGATTGTACAGACAACATTCAAAGCACAGAACAAATCTGCACCATGGATATTGGATAGTGGATGCTCCAGTCACATGACAGGAGATAAACAAAAATTTGAAAAGCTACAGAAATATGAAGGGGGCTCGGTAAAGTTTGGAAATAATGATGGAGCCAAGATAGTTGGCAAAGGATCAGTCAAGATAAGTGATGGAAAGATCAATTCCAAAGAAGTTCTGTTTGTGATTGGTTTGAAGCACAACTTACTGAGTGTAAGTCAAATCTGTGACAGAGGTCATGAAGTCATTTTTAAGAAGCAGGGTTGTGAAGTCAAAAAAGCTCATAGTGGGAAGCTGATAGCTAATGGATCGAGGACTTCTGGAAACCTGTATACTCTCTCAGAGACTTCAGAAGGAGCATGTTTGATTGGACAGGAAGATGAAAATTGGCTGTGGCACAAGAGGCTCGGTCATATTAGCTTTGACAATCTGGTAAAAATAAGTTCAAAAAGGGCAGTAAGAGATATACCCACCATTGGCAAACCATTAAATAACATCTGTGCTTCATGCCAAAAAGGGAAGCAAACTAGATCCACATTTAAATCAAAGGAATACTTCACCAGCAAACCGTTAGAGCTGATACATACTGATTTATGTGGACCCATGAGAACACAAAGCATAAATGGTGACAAATACTTTATGTTGTGCATAGATGATTATTCCAGGATGACATGGGTATTATTTTTAAAGCTTAAATCAGATGCCTTTGAAATGTTCAAGACTTTCAAAAAACTGGTTGAGAATCAAACAGGAAAAAGAATTAAATGCTTAAGATCAGATAGAGGAGGAGAGTTTATCTCAGAGGAGTTTGCAGAGTACTGTCAAAAATATGGGATCAGAAGACAGTTTTCAGCAGCAAGGACACCTCAGCAGAATGGTGTTGTTGAAAGAAAGAACAGGACAGTGCAGGAAATGGCACGGACAATGTTGACAGAGAACAAAATAGCAGACAGATTCTGGAAAGAGGCAGTTCATACTACGGTTTACATCCAAAACAGGTGCATGTTGAGGACACATGAAAGCAAAACACCTTATGAGCTATGGTTCGGCAAAAAGGCAACAACAAGATACTTCAAAGTCTTTGGCAGCAAGTGCTACATCAAAAGAACTGAAGATAATCTTGGTAAGTTTGAAGATAGAGCTGATGAAGGAATTTTTCTTGGCTATTCGACAAAAAGCAAAGCCTACACATGCTATAACAAAAGGCTAAAGAAAATTGTGGAGAGTGCCGATGTGAAGGTTGATGAAGGTAGGGAACTAGAAATTAGCAATGAAGAAAAATACCCTATTTATGAAGAAGTTATAGAAGCAGATGAAGAAAAGGGAACATAAGAGATTAAGGAGATTGACTCAGAAGTAGAAGAAAACAAGAAATTTAAAACAGGCAGTTGGCAAAAAAATCATCCCAGAGAGCAAATTATTGGGGACCCCACAGTTGGTATTCAGACAAGGAGAACAGTAGTAAGGAACTACTCTCTATTATCCAGCATTGAACCCAAAAATGTTGTTGAAGCAAGCACAGATGAAAGTTGGATGAAGGCAATTAATGAAGAACTAGATCAGATTGAGAAAAACAAAACCTGGGAGTTAGTACCACGACCAACAAATAAAAATATAATCGGTACTAAATGGATTTTTCAAAACAAATTAAACGAAGATGGACAGGTTGTCAGAAATAAGGCAAGATTGGTCTGTAAAGGCTATGCTCAAGTTGAAGGTATTGATTTTGAGGAAACCTTTGCACCAGTAGCTAGACTAGAGGCAATCAGAATGTTTCTGGCTTTAGCAGTTCATAAAAATTTCAAAGTATATCAAATGGACGTGAAATCAGCATTTCTAAATGGAAAACTGGAAGAAGAGGTTTACATTGAACAGCCAGATGGTTTCCAACTCGGTGACAATCCCAATTTTGTTTGCAAGTTAAAGAAAGCTTTGTATGGTCTAAAACAAGCACCCAGAGCATGGTATGCAAGGCTGGATAACTATCTTATTCAACAAGGGTTCAAGAAAGGTATGGTGGACAACAACTTATATGTCAAAATAGAGAATGGCCATCTTATTGTACTTGTTGTTTATGTAGATGATATCATATTTGGCAACAGCATGGATGAGTATTGTAGAGACATAGCAAATAAAATGAAGAAAGAATTTGAGATGTCTATGATTGGTGAACTTTCGTATTTCCTCGGATCGCAAGTTAATCAAAGTGAAAAGGGCATTTTTATCTCTCAAGTTAAATATGTGAAAGAAATGCTGAAAATTTTCACAATGGAGGATTGTAAACTTGTTA
This sequence comes from Wollemia nobilis, assembly GCA_028583015.1. Lineage (NCBI taxonomy): Eukaryota > Viridiplantae > Streptophyta > Pinopsida > Araucariales > Araucariaceae > Wollemia > Wollemia nobilis. The sequence goes on along the minus strand of JAQPPZ010004624.1, from coordinate 10,216,814 downwards.
GCACTCCCATGACAACAGGTTGCAAATTGAGCAAGGATGACAAATCTCCAGATGTTGATCAAACCATGTACAGATCTATGATTGGGAGCCTGCTGTATTTGACAGCCACAAGACCAGATATCTTACAGGCAGTATGCATGGTAGCAAGATTTCAGGCTAGTCCCAAAGAGACTCATGTGACAACTATGAAGAGGATCTTTAGGTACCTCAAGGGTACTATGGAGTATGGGTTATGGTACCCAAAAGGTAAGGACTTCACTCTTATTGCATATTCTGATGCAGATTGGGCAGGATGTATAGATGACAGAAAGAGTACCAGTGGTGGTGCATTCTATCTTGGAGATAGGTTGGTAGCATGGCACAACAAGAAACAAGAATCAGTCTCTCTATCCATAGTAGAGGCAGAATACATTGCAGCAACAACATGTTGTACTCAGATTTTATGGATGAGACAAACCCTGAAAGATCTTGGTATTAACTTCAAAGAGCCAATTTCAGTTAAATGTGATAACACTAGTGCTATTAACATCTCAAAGAATCCGGTTATGCATTCTCGAACCAAACACATTGCAATCCGGTATCACTTTTTGAAGGATAAAGTTGCAGAAGGTGAGGTTAAATTGGATTTTGTTCCAACTACAGAGCAAGTAGCAGATATATTCACAAAACCCTTGCCCAAAGAAGTTTTTGAGTACCTACGGAGTAAGTTGGGAGTGGTCACACTACCCAAGAACTGACTAGCTATCGGGAACACATTCTCAGGGGGAGCATTTATGCCTATGTTTATAGTTTTGCTCATATTCATGATTTTTGCTAACTATAACAATGTGTGTCTAAGAATGTTGTGCATAGACTCAGGGGGAGTCTACAGCAACCCTTTGGTATTATTGTCAAAGGGGGAGAAGAATTACAGGAAATTGCACATGTGTTGCCAACAATTCCAAAGGGGGAGATTGTTGAGCAAGGTGCAAAAATAGTATTGTCATTGTTGTCAACACAGACAGATAGATCAGATGATGCAGTGGACAGGAGTTCAGAGGTCAGTCAGAGCATGTACAATGAATTTCCAAGAAGACAGATTCAAAGGATCAAAGAAAAAGACAAGTAAGAAAACTGTCACGATATCGCGACATGTTTTCTGTCACGATTTCGCGACATATCGAAGGAGAGAGAAACTATTGGCAAAACTGTCATGATTTCATGACATATCGAAGGAGAGAGAAAATGCTAGCAAAACTGTCACAATTTTGCGACATGTTTCATTTTTGTGGTCCAAAGCGAAGAGAAAGAGGAGAGAGAAAAAGATGTCACGATTTCACGACATGTTGGACGAAAGAGAAAGCGTAAGGAAAAGTCACGATTTCGTGACATGTTCAGAAAGAAGGTGCAAGCAAAGAAAACTATCATGATTTTATGACATGTTCGGAGAGAAGGCGCAAGCAAGGAAAACTATCATGATTTCATGACATGTTGGAAGAGAACGAGGAGAAAGAAAAAGATGTCACGATTTCATGACATGTTTCATTTTTGCGTCGAAGTGAAGAGGAAGGCAGAGAAAGAAAAGTGTCACGATTTCATGACAATTTGCAAGAAGGACTGTACGAAAAGAAAAGTGTCACGATTTAGACAATGAGGAAAAGGAGAAAAAGTGTCACGATTTCATGATAGGTTCGAAGAGAAAGAGTTCAAGGAGAAAAAGTGTCACGATTTCACGACAGGTTCAAAGAGAAAGCGCCAAGGAGAAAAAGTGTCATGATTTCATGACATGTCAGGTTTTCGTGACCCGAAGAAGAGATAGAGTGCAAGGCAGCGCATGTGTCACGATTTCGTGACATGTTGTTTTTATGGGCGAAAGACAGAGAAAGGCACAAGGCAGCGAATGTGTCACGATTTCGTGACATGTCAGGTTTTCACTGGTGCTTGCGGAGAAGAGTGTACGAAAGAGAAAGATGTCACGATTTCGTGACATGTCCATTTTCGCGGGCAAGAGACAGAGAAGAGGTCAAGTTAGCGAAAGTGTCACGATTTCGTGACATGTTTCGTTTTCGCTGGTTGAAGCCAAGAAGAGTAACGAGGAGGCGAAAGTGTCACGATTTCGTGACATGTTCTATTTTCGCTGGTTGAAGCCAAGAAGAGTAGCGAGGAGGTGAAAGTGTCATGATTTCGCGACATGTCTTGTTTTTGCTAGTGCAAGCAGAGAAGAGTGCAAGGAAGCGAAAGATGTCACGATTTCGTGACATGTCTTGTTTTCGCTGGTTGAAGCCGAGAAGAGTAACAAGGAGGCAAAAGTGTCATGATTTCGTGATATGTCATGTTTTCGTGGGTTGAAGCCAAGAAGAGGAGGCGAAAGGGTCACGATATCATGACAGGTCATGTTTTCATGGGTAGAAGGCGAGAAGAGTGCAAAGAGACAGAAGTGTCACGATTTCACGACAGGTCGCAACAACACGCTTACTGACAGTTAACTGAAAGTAGAACGACGGTTACAGGGGCAGTTGCAGAGGAAGATCATGCAGCCAAAATAAGTAGAGTTAACTAAAGTTAGTGCGACAGTTACAGATAGAAATCATGCAGCTATTTTAAGAATAGTCGAAGAAGGAGAAATCGAACAGTCGCATAAATAGAATCAAAAAATGCATGCATGCACAGAAAAGAATACGAACAGTCATGACCAAGAAGACGAACAGTCATGGTAGAGGTATATGTTGCATGTAACATGTTCAACGAAATGCCCACTCTATATATACAAAAGGAGTTACATAAAGAAGCAGTTACAGTTGACAAGTGGCAGAAGAGAATGTTAATAGACTACATGCGGGATTACAGAAGTGACAGAAGACGAGGAGTCTCAATGAGAAATAGGGTTATAAAAGGACAGTCACGCAGAGAATTTAGTTGCTATTGAATGTGAGAAAGTGCTACCGAAAAGGGGTTAGAAGAGGGCTGCAAGAGAGTGACAAGCAGAGCCATAAGTGTTTACTAAGATTTTGATAAATTGTAGACCAGTCAGGGTCTTGGATAAGTGAAGGCATTCTTATGTCAATCTGATAGTTTCAAAAGTGCAGTTCAAGTTGGTGCTTGAATTAGGGGTTGGTGCTCCTTTCATTGTGTTGTGGATATAACCACCAGGGGTTGGTGCTCCTTCCAGTGGGTGCTGGTAAACAGATTGTAAAATTGGTGTTTTGCAAAGGCTGGATTTGGACCGTAGTCCAAGCAGTCATTCTTGAGGAGTAGCCAAATTGGTGAACCTCGTTATATTGTGTGTTGTGGTGTGCTCTCTTGTGATAATTGCTTTAGCTTTAAAAGTTGTAGATTTGAATTTTAAATAGCTACACTGATTCACCCCCCCTCTCAATGTCATTGTGAGAACATCAAGTCTTTAAAATGTCTAGATGAAAATCCTCTCATGGAATGTGAGAGGTCTTAATGGAGCGGCCAAATTTAGGGTGGTGGCCGATCTCCAAAAGAAGTCCAACCCATCCATCCTAATTTTGCAGGAGACTAAGTCTGATGCCTCTACCTCTGTCAAGGTTGCCAGGGCCATTTGGGCCAAGGCCAAATTCCTTTCTAGCCCTGCAATAGGTTTTGTAGGTGGTCTCATGGTCCTGTGGGACTCTGACAAGGTCGAGGGTAGTCTTCTATCAGCTTCCAACAGGACTATCAATGTCCTGTTTCACTCCAAGGTTGATAATTTTTCATGGATTTTGACCAATGTTTATGCCTTGAACTCTGCTTCGGAGCGAGCTGAGTTGTGGAAAACCATCTCTCTGATGAGGGAAAGTTTTAGTGACTTCTCATGGGTTGTGGGAGGGGATTTCAATTGCCCTCTTCATCCCTCTAAAAAGAAGGGAGGCATTGAGCTGGCCAGCCGTAGCATGGAGGATTTCAGAGATTTTGTTTCGTCCAATAATCTGCTAGACATTGAACTTAAGGGGGATCCTTCACCTGGAGAAATAGGAGGATTGGGATCAATCTCATCCAGGTCAAGCTCGACCGGTTCCTCATTTCCCATGAAGCTATTCCCTTCCTCGGTGCTGCAACTCTCTCAGCTTTGCCAAGAATTGGGTCAGACCATAATCCCATTCTGTTAGAGGCCATTGGCGAGCCTAGGTTTAAGATCCCTTTCGGATTTGAGTCCATGTGGATTTCCCACAAGGATTTCAAATAGTTGGTTTCAAAATGGTGGCAGGTGACGGTGGTTGGTTCAGCGTCCAAAAGACTGGCCCTAAAACTTAAGATGATTAAAAAGAACTTAAAGGCGTGGAACAAAGAGGTTTTTGGCAACATTTTTAAGTATAAAAGGTCCATATCTAAGTGCTTGAAGAGTTTAGAGGAAAATATGGAGGTCGAAGGGTATTCTAAAGGCCTCAGATAGGAGGAACGGAGCCTCTTGGTGGACTATCATTCCATTCTTGCCAGTGAGGAAACATTTTGGCGTTAGAAGTCTAGGGATCTCTGGCTAAAGAGCGGTGATTCAAATTCAAATTTTTTCCATGCGTCTACCATGAGACACAGGGGGCCAAAAAGATCAGACAGGTGTTGTGTAAGGATGGGCACACTACCAGGGAGATTGAGGAAATTCGAAGCAAAGCAGTCGATTTCTTCCAAGATTTGCTGGGTGCTCCTCCTGATAGTGTCCTCCAAGTTCAAAAATCCTTGCTTGCTAATTTCCCTACCAAGGTCCCCCATGAGGCAAGTATTAAACTCCTGGAACCTTTTTCCCATTTTGAGATTAAGGATGCTCTTTTTTCCATGCAACCAGATAAGGCCCCCAGGCCTGATGGGTTCCCCCCGATTCTTTCAAATTATGTGGGATGTTGTGGGGCCTGATGTCTGCGAGGCTATCTTAGAAATCCAAGCATTAAGATCCATCCATCCGAAGCTCAACTCTACCTTCCTAGCTCTCATTCCTAAGTCACCCACCTGCAAAATTTTTTCTGACTATCGTCCCATAAGCCTCTGCAATGTTTTCTACAAGATTCTTACCAAGACCATTGCCAATTGTCTGAGATCCCTCCTCCCCTCTTTGGTAGGTTCATCTCAAGGAAGCACCGTTAAGGGTAGAAACATCCTTGACGGTGTCATTACTATTCATGAAACCCTCCATACTGCCCAATGTTCCAAGAATGTTGCGCTTTTCCTTAAACTAGACATGAATAAAGCTTTTGACAGAGTGGACAGGAGGTTCCTCTATGTTGTCCTTTGCAATTTGGGCTTCCATCATCACTGGATTGACCTTGTGAATAGTTGCATTTCCACTTTGTCCTTTTTTGTGCTGATCAATGGGTTCCCTGCTGGATTATTCCAGAGTGCTCACGGCCTCAGATAAGGTGATCCTCTGTCTCCTATTTTATTCATTATTTTGGTAGAGGTCCTTAATTGGTCTTTGAATGAAGCCCTCCGTCGAAGCAAGATTTTTGGCATTCTGTCTACTTCCAGAGTTGATCCTGTCACTCACTAACATTTTGTGGATGACACGCTCATATCCACTGGAGCGTTTGTCACTCAGGCCAAATCTATCAAGCGCATTCTGTCCCGATATGAGAAGGCTTCTGGCCAAAAAGTTAATTATTTGAAGAGTAAAATTTATTTTGTTAATACCCCTATACGTAGGAAAATTTGCATTGCCAGAATCCTCGAATGCACTATTGATTCCCTGCTTGCAACTTATTTGGGGTTGCTGCTAGTTTGCAATGGGTGAGGCGGTGGGAACATCTGGAATTCGATTTTGGAACGGCTTCATAAGAAACTCAGCACTTGGAAAGGCAAATTGCTATCTCAAGATGGGAAGGCAACCCTCACCAAATCCTGTCTTCAAGGAATTCCTACCTATTTCATGTCTGTTTTCATGCTTCCTGTGTTTATCCATTCCAAAATCGAGCAGATTCAAAGGAATTTTCTCTGGTCTGGCAGCGATGAAAAATCTAGAATTCCTCTGGTGGCGTGGGATAAGGTTTGCCTTCAAAAGGACCAAGGGGGCATGGGATTGAGAAGATCCAGGCTCATGAACACTGCCTTAATTGCCAAACATGCTTGGAGAATTCTTATTAATGCACCGACGGAATGGGTCAATATAGTTAAAAGAAAGTATCTTGGGGAAAATTCTCTCCTGGAAGCTGAGTCTCCTCATGAAGCTTCGACTTTCTGGAAGATGGTGCTTCAAGGCCGTTCGGTGATTAACAGGGGTGCTTGTTGGATCTTTGGGGATGGATCCATGATCCTTTTTTGGAGATACAGGTGGGTTACAGATGAAGCTCTTGCTGTAAATTAGAACTTGGATGGCTTGAGGGCCCAGATTGATCCAAACAGTCATCTCAAGGTTTCAGATTGCATTGACCAGAGTTCCCTTCTGCCTCGGTGAAAAATTTTGACTGTGGATGGGTTTGATAATGAGATGAATTTATTGTACAGTGTCCTCCAATCGGTGTTAATTCCTTCGGTCATAAGAGATGACAAAATTATTTGGAGCAACACGCAAGATGGGCGGTTTTATGTTAAGTCCGCTTATGATCTTCTATCGTGTGAGGCTGCTGTGGACCCCCGATGGAAAGTAATTTGGAGGAAAGGGATTATTCCTAAGATAAATTACTTTGCTTGGATTGCCTTTTATAACAAAGCCCTTACCATAGACAATCTCCACAAGAGAGGCCTTGCAATTCCCAACAGGTGCTATCTTTGCTTAGCTGACTGTGAAACATCCGATCACTTATTTTTGCATTGCCCCTTTTCCCATTCAGTCCTAAGTTGTGTGTTGTCTTCCTTCCAAGTACTCTGGTGCTCCCCTCACTCCCTTAAATATGCCTTCCTCCAATGGCCCAAGCCCTTTAAGAATTCTAAGCTTTGATTCCTTTGTGAGGCTGCCTTTCACCATTCCATTTGGCAAATTTGGCTGGAGCGTAATGCTAGAGTCTTTAGCAAGATCCCTAGAATGGCTCCCTCTGTTGCCTAGCGGGCCTTATCCTTTGCTATCGAGAATTCAAAAACTATTCCCAGCTCCCGCCCTCATAATCCTTGGGAGGCAATTATTTTCAAAATACTGGACCTTGGCTCCTCTTCCAGAGTTGACTCAGTGAATGGCCACAAGGAGGTCACTTGGACCAAACCTCCTTTGGGGTGGATCAAACTTAATTTTGACGGGGCTGCTAAAGGCAACCCAAGGCTCGCTGGTTTCGAGGGGCTTGTCAGGGACCATAATGGGAAGCTGATCTTGGCCTACTGTGAAAATCTGGGCCCTCAGACCAATCATTTTGTCAAAGACCATGGTGTGTTGAAAGGGTTGCAGGTCATATCAAATGATCCTAGGCCTTTAATTATTGAAGGCGATTCTCTAAACATTATCAACTACCTTCGTGGCTCCAAAGACCCATCATGGTGGGTCCTGAATATCATCCTCGAGGCTAGGATGCTCCTCTCTCGGTGCGCCAGGTGGGAGGCGGGGCACATCTACAGAGAAGGTAACCGGGTGGCGGATCACTTGGCCAAAAAAGGACTGATGACCATGTGCCCGGTTGTTTGGCGTTCTCGTTTCCCAACCGAGGTGGACAGTTTGGCCAAGGTAGATATTCCCTCATAATGAAGAATTTGTATCATAGGTCTTCTCCCAAAGTTTGTTGATATATTGTCTTCGGCTATTATTCTGTTTTAATGTATTTCAAGATCAATATTTCCAGGACTATCCGCATCTTCTGGGGCCCTCGGGCATTTTGTATTTCCCTATCTTTTTTATGAACTGCTCTATTTACCCAGCCATCCGACATGAAATATCTTTTAGCAAGGCTGATTTTGTACATAAGGTTTTGGGATCCTTTATAAAAACCCACAATTAATCTATTATTATAATTACAAAAAAAAAAACACAATCATTTCATCAATATAGATTACAATAATCCTATTCAATAACTCATCAAAAGTGATGTCCATGGCCCTTTGAGAGGTAGCATCGATATTTAAGAGACCGAATGGCATCCCTTGATAGGCGAACATGCCCTACTTGGTAGTGAACACCATTTTGTGCTGGTCCTCATATTTCAACCAAATTTGGTTATAACCAAATAAACCATCTAGTAATGAGAATCTTTGTGCTCCATAAACCACATGGAGAATCTAATGAATCTATGGTAAAGGGTAATGATCCTTAAGTGATGCCTAGACATACAGTTGAATTTCTCCATTCTTCTTCCATACTAGCACCAAGTTTGCCACCCATGTTGAGTGCTTAATTAGGTATATTATCTTTGCTTCCAGCATCTTTAAAATTTCTACCTTCATGAGCACTTCGACCTTGGGATTTACGGGTCACTTTTTATATAAAAAGGGTTTACCCCCTCTTGCAGCTCAATGGTATGTTGAATTACGTTCTTGTCATACCCCTTCAAATCCTGATAACTCCATGCAATGATATCAAGAAATTCATAACACAAGTTCTTAATGTATTCCAATTCCTCTACCATGCAATCTATTATGATTTTGATGATCTTAGGTTCCAGCTGTAATTCCTTATACTCCTTCACATCTAGCTTGATCTTATGCTTTTTAGCCCTATAATTTTGATCAAATAAGCTTTCCAATGAAATAAATCCCCTAGAAATGTGATTGTTCTTTAGTTGAATTATACCCTCCATCTCTTCTTCGTCAAGCACTCTATCATCTGCACTTGCAGATTCCTTAATTAGAAAATTGACTATTTGCTTATCATTATCGAACACTTGTCAATAGAGGTTTTTATTAGGGATTGAGGGTCTATAATTCACCTTAAAATTCTTAGGTTTTCTAACTACCTGCTCCACAAGATAATAATTTGTGCCAAGAGAGGCTAAAATATCCACATGTTTGTTTTGCTCTCGAGAAATCACCTAAATGTTCAAAGTTGTAAAGGAATCAAATAAATCCTACACTTTATTGTGATAGGATTTTAGGTAATGCTATTTAGACATACACTTGTTGCTGGTATGATTGAAAATGAGCTCAAATTCACCAAAAATTTTACAACTGCTTGATGCCCAAATTTTCAACCTTTTTTAAACTAATACATAATGCTTCATATTCGACTGCATTATTTGTGCAACTCCAAGTTAGTCTGTAAGAATAGGTCTTATGTAACCTTTTAAGAGAAATTAACATAATACCAACATTGCACCATTATTGCACCTTGCACCATCAAAATACAACTTTCATAACTGATCTGCAATAGGATCTGGGGAATCAAGGACCTTTTCTTCAATTTGCTTAGGTTTGGTTATAGTATAACGACTAAAGTTAATTTCAACCATTGCATTGAAATCCATGAGTAAGAATTCACCTCAAGGCAGAGTTCATCAAGCACATATTCCATCAGATCAACTTCTTTTAATTCTTTAGACATCATGTTGTTTCCTCCAATGGGCCTTTCTTCTTCCTCCTCCAATTTCTCTATGTGGAAAGTGGATGGATTTTCATTATAAATACGAATTCTATTTTCTTTGAATAGAATATCCAAATACAAATAGTCCAAGGAAAGGTAACCTGCTATATTTGTTGTGAACTCCCTTGAGAGGCACATGCTGAAGTATGGTTCCAAGTCCAACACAACTACTTGAAAAATAGTGATTTATGGTATGCTATGTAGCACAATAGGAATATCCTTAATTACTCCCATTGTATTAAATGGGGTACCGTCCAACTGCAACACTCCCAAACTACTTCTTGTGTATTCCATTCCTATTACCTCACAAAATTCTTTTGACATGATAGTAGTTGCGACACCGAAGTCTATCATACAGTTATGCACAATCCACCCCTCCATTCTGAGTGACAAATAGAATGAGGGTGGCCTATTATTTCCAATGGTCGAAGTCGAGAGTGTCTGCACCAACACCATTTGAGAATGAATTTTATTTTGGTCCTTCACGATCTTAAGATACTCTTGTAGTAAGTCAACCTATCTAGGTAATTGCAAATCATCGTATAAGCTCACTTTCATAGGTATTTTCTTCATCTCTTCCACAATGTTATAATTAGAAACACCAGGAGATTTTTCTTCTATCACCCACTCATACTTGTCCTGATATTGTTGTGTAGCTTCCACTCTTTGTCACTTAGTCAATTATGGGTACTTAAGGCATTCATTAGCCTATTCTTTTGACTCATTTTGTGCTTATGCTGCTACATACTCAGAAGATGATGCCTTAGTCTACAACTTCTCTTGGGTTGACTTGGGTAGTAGATCCTTCAACAAGACAGAATCCTGATGCTTAGGAACCTTTGTTAGTGGTTGTATTTTTTCATTTTGCAATTTTAGGTCTACAAGGATCTTCAAAGGCTTCAACTTTGTTGGGTCTACAGTCACTAGATTCTTTCCAGATCTCGTGAGAATCGAAACTTGCTCCAAGGATGATACCCTTAAAATTGTGATCAACCTCCATTATCATATTGACTTGGCCATAGGTAGAACTTTTCATTATCATTTGTACATAGTTGAGATGCACCATGCATCTGTCTTCTCCATGAGGATCATTACATGTTGAGCACTAGTACGCATTTTCTGATGCGTTAGTTTCTTCATTTTATAACACCATTATGCTCCTCTCAGGGCCTTTGCTAGTAGATGCTTTCTCTCAAGTAATCGATGGAGTTTGAAATATCCTCGACCAAAATTCAACCTCAACTTGCTTCCTCCTTACCGTTGTAAGCTTGTTTGACATTGTCCTTATAGTTGAATTGGTAGATTTTACTTCTTGTAATAGCATCATGTATGGATCAGGATTGGAGGGTGTAGGAGGTGTCGGTAAAGGTAGAGGTGCTAGTAGTGCATGCAATGGTAGTGGGACTAGTGGCACGGACAATGTTGGTAAAGTAATGGGTGCTGAAATTTGTGGTGTTGATTGAGTGGGTAACTAAGGAAATATTGGAAGAAGAAGCTGTGGGATAGCAATTAGAGCGATTTGAGGTGGACCCAAGATCCATGAGGGAATTGGGTACATAGAAGGCGTGGGATATAAAAATACACTTGAATACAAATGTTATGGAAGGTAAAAAAGAATAGGCATTGTCATTTTTGAGGGAAGCTTTCTTATGGTGATCAAGTCTGATTCAGCCTTATCTGCTTGCATATACATATCGGGGAAGGTATTCACATTGGTTTTCCAAATAGCCATGCCAATGTTAGAGTTGAATATATTGAGGTAATAGAATGCAACTTGTTTGTGCATGGGTTGGAGACCATAAAGAAATATCTACCAACTACGGGTGAACCTAACATTAAAATCAAGTATTTCATCTTATGTATGTCTTTGGATCATCATAAAATGATGCAACAAGGAGAATAGGTTGACTTGTTCATGAAAATTATTGATCAAAAATTCCACCAATTTATCCCACATGGTGATAGTGATGGGTTGCAACGATCGGTACCAGTACAACATATTTCCTCTTAGTAACAACACGAGCAACCTTACCATTATTTCTTCATTGGTTATGTCATGGATCATAGCCAAATAATCCACATCCTGAATATGCTCATAAGCGATTTTACCAGTCCCATAATAAGTAGGCAAAACATTTAAATCTGATTGAGGCATTGTATTATGTGCTTATAAATTCAAGGCTCCTAAGCTATTCCATGCTAGGAATTGCCATGGTGGTGGGTTATGAGCCATATGAATTGGTGTGTATGGTTGAGCTTGGGGAACGCTAGTAGAAGTACTAACCAGACTTGTAGGAGTAGATAACACACCAACTAATCATGAGAATGTTATTGATGATGTATGATATGTATGAGGTAACGATGATGCATGGAGGATTTTTATACTTAGTATGGCACTGAGAGGGGGGGTGAATCAGTGTAGCATTTTGAAACTTTAAATTTATAACTCTTAATGCTGAAATAATTAAATCTTAAAACCAGAAACAACAAGCATAACAAAAGAGCATCACACAACACAAGATTTTAATGAGGTTCACCAATATGGCTACTCCTAAAAAAGAACGGCTGCTTGGACTACCATCCAAATCCAGCCCCTTGCAAAGCACCAACTTTACAATTATTTACCAGAACCCACTGGAAGGAGCTACAACCCTTTATTTATCTGCATCAACAGAAAGGAGCACCAACCCCTAATGCCAAGCTGCAACCTAGACTTCAATTTTGAATGTAAATGTTTGATAGGAAAATACCTTCCTTTTCACAAGACCCTGATTGGTCTAAAGCATACCAGATCTCTCTCACTGTTTGCAAGACATAGGCATCTGCTGCATTGCTACAGCCAAAATTAGCAATCATCTTTGCCCTTTGTGCTCTTCTACACCCTCTGCTTTCTCTATGCACATGCTTTGCACACTCTGTGTCATTCCAACCAAACTATCATCTTCGACCTTTTCACACTCTGCTCTCTATGCGCATTCGCAACCGCACTTCGAATAATTCGACATGACTCTTCGCTCACTCTGTGCACTTTGCCATCATCTTGTCGCTTCTGCGCTATCTACGCTCTTATGGCCGCATATCGCACACTTTGATACTCGCACTGATTGACACACTTCGATGATGCAACCAACATCACTCAAATATCCAAACAACCCTCCTTTTATATTAGAAATTTCAAGATGAAAACCCTAATTGTAGTCGGCTGATAATGCAGATGCAAACCCTAAACTCAGTCGGCTGTTAAACCCTATTCTGAGTCGGTTGTCATTGATCTTTGTCGGCTTCTACCCATCGCTCAATGAATTCATTCTGGATAGTCCCTGTAATCGCCATACTGCATTTTGATCACTCTTCTTATTTGGCTGCATGAATTCACTCTGTATCTACCTCTGTAAATGTTGTGGTGAAGTCAGTCCACTATTATGCTTCTTACTGCAGTCGGGTTCTTCTTCTTGTTGTGCGCTAAAACGACCTATCACGAAATCATGACATTTTTGTCTCTGAAGCTTCCTTTGTTGTTGTAGCCATGAAAACACATGTCGTGATATCGCGACACTTTTGCCTCTGTACTGTTCCTTTTTCCTTTTGTCACGATATCATGACACTTCTACCTCTTGTAGCCTCTAACTTTCTTTTTGTCACAATATCGTGACACTTCTGTATGCTTAGCCTTTGACTTTAATTTTGTTGCAAAAACATAACAGTTCTGCTCCCGAAGACTTGCTCTCTGCTTTTGTCGCAAAATCGTGACACTTTTGCTTTTGTCATGAAATCATGACACTTGTGCCTTCGAAGTCTTCTATTCTATTTTTGTCATGAAATCACGACACTTTCTGCATCCGTACGCTTTCTCTTCAACCTATTGTGAAATCACGACACTTTATGCATCCGTACACTTTCTCTTCAACTTGTCATGAAATCGTGACACTTTCTGCATTCGTATGCTTTATTTTCAACCTATCATGAAATCACGACACTTTCTGCATCCGTACACTTTTCCTTCATCCTGTCACGAAATCGTGACACTTTCTACATCCGTACGCTTTCTCCATAACCTGTCGCAAAATCGTGAAAGTTCTTACTTTGAACTCTTTCCTTTGCAGCATGTCACAAAATTATGATAGTTCTCACTTCAAACTCTTTCCTCTGTAGCATGTCCAAAATCATGACAGTTCTCACTTTGAACTCTTTCCTCTGCAGCATGTTGCGAAATTGTGATAGTTCTTACTTCAAACTCTTTCCTCTGCAGCATGTCACGAAATCGTGACAGTTCTCACTTCGAATTCTTTCCTCTACAACATGTTATGAAATCGTGACAGTTCTCACTTCGAACATTTTCATCTGTAGCATGTCGTAAAATCATGACACTTTTATCCTGCTTTCATTTTATCTTCTGACTTGTCGCAAAATCATGACAATTATTCCTGCTTGTGCTTTTTCTTTGAACATGTCGTGAAATTGCGACAGTTTTCCTTCCTTGCACTTTTTCTTTCAACATGTCACGAAATCGTGACAGTTTAACCTGCTTGCACCTCTGCTTCGAACATGTCGCAAAATCATGACAATTTTTCAACTTGCCTTCTTCTCTTCCAACATGTCACGAAATCGTGATAGTTTTACCTGCTTGCGCCTCTGCTTCGAACATGTCACGAAATCGTGATAGTTTTTCAACTTGCCTTCTTCTCTTCCAACATGTCATGAAATCACGATAGTTTTACCTGCTTGCGCCTCTACTTCGAACATGTCACAAAATCATGACAGTTTTTCAACTTGTCTTCTTCTCTTCCAACATGTCATGAAATCGTGACAGTTTTCCCTGCTTGCGCCTCTATTTCGAACATGTCGTGAAATCGTGATAGTTTTCTCTGTTGTTTCTCTCTCCTCTAGTATGTCGCAAAATCGCGATAGTTTTTCCCTGTACTTTCTCTCTCCTCCAATATGTCGTGAAATCATGACATTTTTCTTTACACTTTCTCTCTCCTCCAATATGTCACGAAATCATGACAGTTTTCCTGTTTTCTGAATATGTCACGATATCGTGACACTTTCCTTGTATTTTTCTTTAAATTTTTGCATGTGGGCCACTTAGGTCTTTTTGGAAAAACACTGTACATATTTTGAGAGATCTTTGAACTTCCTGTTTGTTGCATCTGAACTTCCTATTGCTGCACTAAATCAAATGATCTAGCTGATTGTGTTGACAACAATGACAATCCTGTTGCTGCACTTTGCTCAACAATCTCCCCCTTTGGAATTGTTGGCAACACATGTGCAGCTTCCTGTAGCTTCTTGTAGCTCTTCTCCCCCTTTGAAAATAATACCAAAGGGCTACTGCAGACTCCCCCTGAGTCCAAGCACAACATTCTCAGGAAAAATTTATTACACTTAGTAATAAACAAGAACATGAGCAATAAGATAAACAAATACTTCAATGCTCCCCCTGAGAATGTGATCCCTGTAGCTAGTCACTTCTTACGAAGGGTCACCACTCCCAATTTATTGTGAAGGTATTCAAAAACATCCTTGGGTAATGGTTTTGTGAAGATATCTGCTACTTGCTCTGTAGTTGGAACAAAATCCAACTTAACCTCACCTTCAATAACTTTCTCTTTCAAAAAATGATATCTGATAGCAATGTGTTTTGTCCGTGAATGCATTACCGAATTCTTGGAGATGTTAATTGCATTGGTGTTATCACACTTAACTGATATTGGTGCACTGAAATTAATACTAAGATCTTTCAGAGTTTGTTTCATCCACAAAACTTGTGTACAACATGTTGTTGCTGCAATATATTCTACCTCAGTTGTTGATAAAGAAACTAACTCTTGTTTCTTATTGTGCCAAGCAACCAACCTGTCACCAAGATAGAATGCACCTCCACTGGTACTCTTTCTGTCATCAACACATCTTGCCCAATCGACATCTAAATATGAAATAAGGGTGAAGTATTTACCTTTCGGATACCATAACCCATACTCCATAGTACCCTTGAGATACTTAAGAATCCTTTTTACTGCTGTCACATGAGTCTCTTTGGGACTGGCCTGAAATCTTGCCACCATGTAGACTACCTATAGAATATCTAGTCTGGTAGTTGTTAAATATAGTAAGCTTCCAATCATTGATCTGTACATGGTTTGATCAATAGGTGGAGATTTGTCATCTTTTCTCAACTTGCAGCCTGTCATCATGGGAGTTCTAACTGGTTTACAGTCCTCCATTGTGAACCTTTTTAGCATATCTTTCACATATTTGACTTGGGAAATAACTATGCCTTTCTCATTTTGATTAACTTGTAACCCAAGAAAGTAATATAGTTCACCAATCATAGACATTTCAAATTCTTTCTACATCTTATTTGCTAAGTCTTTACATGATTCATCTTTGCTACTGCCAAATATGATATCATCTACATATACAACAAGAATAATGAGATGCCCACCTTTTGTTTTGACATACAGATTACTGTCCACCATACCTTTCTTAAACCCCTGTTGAGAGAGATAGTTGTCTAGCCTTGCATACCATGCTCGAGGTGCCTATTTTAAGCCATATAAAGCTTTCTTTAATTTGCAGACAAGGTTGGGATCTTCACCAATTTGGAAACCATCTGGTTGTTCAATATAAACCTCTTCTTCAAGTTTCCCATTTAAAAAAGCTGATTTTACATCCATCTGATAAACTCGAAATTCTTATAGACCGCTAAGGCCGGAAACATTCCGATTGCTTCTAGTCTGGCCATTGGTGCAAAAGTCTCCTCAAAATCAATGCCTTCAACTTGTGCATAACCTTTACAAACCAGTCTTGCTTTATTCCTAACGACCTGTCCGTCTTCATTCAATTTGTTTCGAAATATCCATTTGGTTCCGATTACATTCTTATTTGCAGGTCTAGGTACTAATTCGCAAGTTTTGTTCTTTTCAATCTGATCTAATTCTTCATTTATTGCCTTCATCCAGCTATCATCTTTGCTTGCCTTAGCTATATTTTTGGGCTTAATGCTGGATAAAAGAGAGTAATTACTTACTACTTTCCTTCTTGTCTGAACACCAGCTGTGGGATCTCCAATTATTTGATCTCTAGGATGATTTTTCTGCCAGCTACCTGTTTTGAATTTCTTATTTTCTTCCACCTCTGAGTCATCAATTAATTCATCTGAGTCAAGTGTTGGTTTTCTTTTTGTTTCATTTTCCTCATCTCCTTCAATGACTTCTTCATAAATTGGGTAGTTTTCTTCAAAGTTAACTATTTGTTCCCTACCTTCATCAAATTTAACATCGGCACCGTCCACAATTTTCTTGAGTCTCTTGTTGTAGCATTTGTAAGCTTTGCTTTTTGACGAATAGCCAACGAAGACACCTTCATATGCTCTATTTTCAAACTTCCCAAGATTATCTTTAGTTTTTCTGATGTAACACTTACAACCATAAACTTTGAGGTGTTTTGTTGTTGCCTTTCTACCAAACCACAACTCATAAGGAGTTTTGCTTTCATGTGTTCTCAGCATGTACCTATTTTGGATGTACACTGCAGTGTGGACTGCTTCTTTCCAAAATCTGTCTGCTATTTTGTTCTCAGCCAGTATAGTGCGTGCCATTTCCTGTACTGTTCTATTTCTAGAAATTGGATAAGGTGGCAATATCAAATAATGCTTGATTATTATTATTATGCAGAGCCCATTACATCAAAAAAATAAATAACCGAACATAGGAAATAGCCACTAATTTATATGAAGAGGGAAGGGAGGAAGTCGACGAAGAGGAAAAGAAGGGAGGTTGGAGGAATAAGGGGAAAGGAGGTGGAGTGATAAGGAGGAAGAGGGAATAAAGGAGAGAATGGAGGGATAAGGAGGAGGGATAAGGAACGAAGAGATATTTAAAAAATATCATGCCGACTAACTTAGCCGACCTCTTAGCTGACCACTTAGCTGACTAACTTAGCCAAGTGTTCACACTTGCTACATTCTCCCCCTTAAAGTTGAGAGGACTGACAAGACAATCTCTTAGCTTTACAAATTGAGCTTTAGCTAGCGCATTGGTGAAGATGTCCACAACATTTTCCAAAGTGTGGCAATAGTGAAGCTCAACAGTTTCAGTGTCCACCATATCTTTGATGAAGTGGTACTTCATATCAAAATGCTTCGATCTACTATGGTGGACAGGATTGTATGCCAACTGAATGACACTAATATTGTCATAGAATATCCTTGTTGGACCACTTTGCTGCTCTCCAATTTCTTCTAATACCTTTCATAGCCATAGAGCTTGAGTACTAGCATGAGTGACCGCTATATACTCAGCTTCTGTTGAAGATAGGGCTACTACTGTTTGCTTCTTGGAACTCCAAGTTATTAGTCCTGATCCCAGACTAAAACAGTTCCCCGAGGTTGATTTTTTGTCATCAATATTGCTACCCCAATCACTATCACTGAAGCCTACAAGCTTGATAGTGTTACATTTATGGTAATGGATTCCAAAATCCCATGTACCCTTTACATATCTGAGAATTCTTTTAGCTACCTACAAATGCAACTCAGAAGGGTTAGACATAAATCAAGAGACAAGAGAAACAACATACTGAATATCAGGTCTGGTGTTGGTGAGAAACATCAAACTCCCAACCATGCTTCTGAAAGTGGTCACATCAACTTTTGATGCTCCATCATCTTTGCTTAATTGGATCCCATGTCCAACTGGAGTTGCAACTAGTTTGCAATGCTCCATAGCAAACTTCTTAAGCATGTCCCGAGCATACTTATGTTGATAGATGAAGATCCCTGTATCTGACTGATGAACCTCCATTCCAAGGAAGTAGTGCATTAAGCCAAGATCCTTCATCTCAAACTGCTCCATCATGGAGTGTGTGAACTCCATATTCAATTTTTTATTACTACCCATGAATATGAGATCATCCACATACAAGCAAACTATGAGGATGTCATTTTCTTGCTGTAGGTAGTAAAGGGTGGGTTCATTTCTACTTCTGGTGAACCCAAATTCTTTGAAGTACCCATCAATGCGTGAGTACCAAGCGCGTGGTGCCTGCTTGAGGCCATAAAGTGCCTTCTTCAGTTTGTAAACAAGATGTTCCTTGTTTTTCTCTTCAAATCCTTGGGGTTGCTCAACATACACTTCTTCTATCAAGTAACCATTTAGAAATACACTTTTCACATCCATGTGTTGGACTTTCCATCCCTTATTTGCAGCTAAGGCAAGAACTGTTCTAATAGTCTCCTGTCTGGCTACAGGAGCAAAAGTCTCTTCATAATCAACTCCATATTTCTAAGTGAATCCCTTTGCAACTAGTCTCGCCTTGTGCCTTTCAATGCTACCATCAGCATTAAACTTGGTCTTGTAGACCCACTTACATCCAACACATTTCTTGCCTTTAGGAAGCTTGACCAGCTACCAAGTGTCGTTGTTTTTTATAGAGGTTATCTCCTCTTTCATGGCATCTTGCCAAATTTTTTGAGTACATGCTTTCTCATAAATAGAAGGTTCAAGCTGTGCACTAGTTAACAAAGCATAGTTAACTTGATCTCCCCTAGGTTCCTGCTGGGAGACATCATCACCATACAGGTGCATACTTTCTAATCTGTGTAAAACAGAATCCATTTCACTAGCTTGACTCCTAGTGTATCTTCTAGAAATTTTTTTATCCAACATCTGAGATGATGGATGATACTGTAGAGTTCTCTTACCTCTGGATGGAGAATCAATGTCCATTGGTGAGGAACATACGGATCGCTGTGGAGGACTTGGTGAAGAAGAGGAATCAGAAGATGAACCTGGATCGAGGGGAGACTGCTTTCCTTTTTGTGGTGTCTGTTGTTGCACCTATTGAGAAACTACATCAGTGGATTCAACATCACTAAATATTTGAGGCACTAAATATTTGAGGCTTACCCCATTCTCCCCCTTCATCAAAAATTACATCCCTGGAAATCACAAACTTTCTAGTTTGGGGATTATAGAGTATGTAAGCTTTTGTATTCTCACAGTATCCTACAAAGATACATGCCTGAATATTTGGATCGAGCTTATTCCTAAGCTCATCAAGAATGTGAGAATAGGCCAGTGAGCCAAACACTCTGAAATGCTTAACATTTGGCTTTTTACCATACCATGCTTGGTAAGGTGTCTGTTCTTCCAAACTTGAAGTAGGACTTCTGTTCAAGATATATACGTTGGTTCTGGCTGCATCTGACCAATATGAGTTAGTCAAATGCTTCGTCTGAAGCATAGACCTTGCCATCTCCACAATGGTGTGATTCTTCCTCTCTGCGACACCATTTTACTGTGGAGTGTAGGTAGTAGTGAACTGCCTCTTAATGCCATGTTGCTTACAAAAATTCACAAACTCATTAGAGGAGTATTCTCCCCCCCTATCTAATCGAAGACATTTTACAAAATATCTACTCTCACTTTCAACTCTTGTTTTGAAATCGATAAAACATTGATATGCTTCATCCTTATGTTTCAAAAAATATATCCAACACATTCTAGTATAATCATCAATAAAGAGTAAAAAGTAAGAGTTGCCCAGACTCTGTGTCTGCATCGGACCACAGATGTCGGTATGCACTAGCTAGAGTGGATAGCTAGCCCGCCATGCTTGTCCATGAGGAAACTTTGATCTGGCATGCTTCCCAAGAGCACACCCTTCATAGACTTCTTTACTATCCTAAAATTTAGGAAGTCCAGTGACCATGGCTTGGAAAGTTAGCATTTTCAAACTAGCAAAATTTAAATGGCCATATCTCAAGTGCCATAGAACACTTGGATTGGAAATAGCAATACTTGCTAACTTATCTCTCCCTGGCTTGCCAAACTTTAAAGAAAACAATCTATTCTTTGACATTGGCACTTGAGTAATGATTCTATTATTGTTATTTTTATCAAAAATAGTGCATTTACCCTCATCAAAAAGCAACTTGTAGTTCTTTTCTAACATTTGTCCAACACTTAAAATATTATGTTGGAGATGGGGTGTATAATAGATATCACTTACTTGTTTGACTCCTTATTTAGTTGGAACTGCCATAGCTCCAATGCCTTCGACTGCCAATGATTTATCATCTCCCAATTTGATGCTGGATTTGTAGGAGTTTAGAGTAGCAAAGAGCTCTTCTTTGCCACTCATATGGTTTGAACACCCAGTGTCCAAGATCCACGTATCATTCATGTTCTGATCTACCTAACCATATGAGAGAGAGATTTGGGGCCTCCTCCTCTTCTCCAAAGTTTCCATACTGACTGCTCTGGCTGCTACTAGATCCCTGTGAAGTCTTAGTCCAATAGTCATGAGCATAATGGCCAAGTTTGCCATAATTGTAGCAAAATTGTTTTGAATTATCTCCTCCTTTACCTCTGCTTGATTCTTTCCCTCTATTTTGTTGTCCTCCTCTATTCTACTACTGTTCACTATTGTTTGAGAATCCTCCTCTGTTAGGAGTTCCACCTCTCTGATTATTTTTGCCTCTTCCTCTAGACTTTCGTCTGCCACGACCTCTACCTCTGCCTTCTTGAGAAGCAAAGGCTTTATCATCTCCTCCATAACTTTTGGAAGGATTTGGCTGTAATCTCTCCTCATGTGAGAGAAGTGAGCCAATGAGGGTTTCAAAATATAGAGAAGTTAGGTCTTTAGATTCCTCTATAATGATGGCTACTAAATTCCATTTAGGAAGAAGTGTCCTCAACACTTTCTTCACTATAACTTCAGGTTTTACATCTTCTCCTAAAGTGACCATCTTATCTACTACGACTTTCACTCGCATGCAGTAATCACCAACCTTTTCATTTTCTTACATTTTAAGAGTTTCAAACTCTCTTTTCAAGGTTTGGAGTTTAACTTGTTTGACTTGGTCACTACTCCTATAAATTTCTTTTAAAGCATTCCAAGCAAATTCAGCAGTTATAAAAGAAACTATTCTAGGGAAAATACTTCTATCAAGGGCGGCGTGAATGTGATAAAAGGCAAAAGAATTATTCTTCTGAGCTTCCTTTTTAGCCCTTTTATCAGCACCACTCAAAACTGCCCACTCAGCAGCTGAAGGTTCGATATATCCCTCTTCAATCACATCCCAAAGACCTTTGCCAATCAACAGAGTTTTCATTTTAATTGACCAATACTCGTAATCACCACCATTGAACTTAGGGATTGGTAAAATAGTATTGGAAGCCATTTTAGAAAGCAAATTTTATTTCAACTTCAAACAAGCTGTACAAAGAAGTACAAAATAGATCATTGATTTAAATCAAATCTAGCTTTCTTAAAATGCTCACTGATTTGGCGTTCTTCTTCTTGAGGATTTTCCAAAATTGGAAAGGTGAAGTTGTCTGCTTCGTCGTCACTGATTATAATGACTTCTTTTGCTACTGTTGCTGGCTCAAGACGCCTTTTGAGAACAACTCATTCTTCAATTGTAGGTTTCACCTCCACTGATTCTTTTTCCTCTGCTTCTACTTCTGATTTTGTTGGTTCTGAATCAGGAGAGCGAGGTGTATAGCTCTCACTCGTTTCAACTTCAGGCACTACAGGAGTATAACTGTCACTTGATTGTCCTTCAGGTACTATTTCAACCGTCTCAGATTCAACTACTCTTTGCTCGAAGATATTATATTTAGAATCCGCCTCGTATCTAGAATCTGGTTTTCTTTGATGTGCTATCACTTGGTTTTCCAACTGACAAAACATTATATGAAGTCCACTTTGCTGGACTTTCCTGTCAAAGGAATCAGAAGTCTCTCTTCTCAACAGAGAGAGCAATGCATAATAGCATCCAGATGACCGAATCATCTACCCAAAATTACATCGCATGCACTGGGTTACAATAATGATGCCAAAAAAAAACTTTTCACCCTTTAAGTTTTTTTAAAATTTTCCAAAATTTGTTTTAATAAAGCCTTTAGAATTTTTTTTTAACAATTTCCTATATATATATTTTAATTATCTTTTTTTAAATAAAAGTTTATTTAAAAATAATAATAATAAAATATATATAGAAATTATTAAATAATTTTTAAAAACTTTTAATTAAAAACAAATAATGAAAAATTTAAATAAAAAAAGAAACCTTTTTTTTTTTTCTGCGAAATCCTTGACGAGATTCGACCTAAGGACCTTCGCGTCCTACCCGCAAGGTCTAGCCACTGCACCACGTGGCTCTAGTGAGAGGAATGTAGACCTTCACCGTCTTAAACCCTCCGGCTTCCGACAAAAACAAAAAAAATAAAAAAAAACTTATTTTTTTTTACCCCGACGGGATTCGACCTCGGGACCTCTCTTCCGCAAGCAAAGGACTCACCCAACTGCGCTACGCGCTTCGACGGATAGAGGAAGGAACCACCAGTTCCTTATACCCTCTATCGTGGCTATTTTTTTTAAAAAATATTGTGGATTTATCCCACATTCAATGGGAGGAAGACTGTGAAGTCTTCTTATATGCGTGCGATCGCATATAACATCGATTGCCTTCGGGCAATCACTCCCCAACTCTATGCTTGCTCGGCCAATCTACGTCTGCCACGTAAACTACTTTAGGCAAATCCGCTTTCACCATGTGGACAAAACAATTTTTGTCACGTCACCACACTTAGCGCCATGTCAACTCGCCACCTCTGCTCGCCATGTTAGCTCCTGGTTCGCCCAATCAGTGCTCAATCAATGCTCTGTCAGTGCCCGCCATGTCAGCTTCAGGTTCTTGCCATGTCAGTGCCTAGTCATCACTCTATCAGTGCCTGCCACATGTCAACTACCACCATGTTAGCATCCACATCAACTCCTCGAGTTGCGTGTCCACGTCAGCTATTTGCTCTGAGACTGCTCTGCCACATGTCACCTCAAAATTCATGCCCAGATCTGCGCTCTGCCACCTCCTTGATCCGATCGCCCAACTCCTCGATCATGGTGTGCCCTCACGATACGTGCCCAGCATGCTCGCCAGCTAGTCACCGTGTGACCTCGAGATTCGTGACCATGCGACCTCGAGATTCATGCCCAGCACGCTTGCCCGACCAGGCTTTGATACCAAATCTAGAAATCGGATAAGGTGGCAATATCAAATAATGCTTGATTATTATTATTATGCAGAGCCCATTACATCAAAAAAATAAATAACTGAACATAGAAAATAGCCACTAATTTATATTAAGAGGGAAGGAAGGAAGTCGACGGAGAGGAAAAGAAGGGAGGTTGAAGGAATAAGGGGAAAGAAGGTGGAGTGATAAGGAGGAAGAGGGAATAAAGGAGAGAATGGAGGGATAAGGAGGAGGGATAAGGAACGAAGAGATATTTAAAAAATATCATGTCGACTATCTTAGCCGACCTCTTAGCTGACTAACTTTGCCAAGTGTTCACACTTGCTACACTGTTCTTTCTTTCTACCACATCATTCTGCTGGGGTGTTCTAGCTGCTGAATATTGTCTCCTGATACCATGTTTTTCATAGTATTCTATAAACTCATCTGAAATGAATTCTCCTCCTCTATTTGATCTTAAACATTTGATTCTTTTTCCTGTTTCATTCTCAACTAGATGTTTGAAAGATCTGAACATTTCAAAAGCTTTTGTTTTATTATTTAAAAAAAATATCCATGTCATTCTGGAATAATCATAAATACACAACATAAAGTATTTGTCACCATTTATGCTTTGTGTTCTCATGGGTCCACATAAATCTGTATGTATAAGTTCCAAAGGTTTGCTAGTGTGGTACTCTTTTGTTTTGAATGAGACTCTGGTTTGCTTTCCCTTTTGACATGAAGCACAAATGCTATTTGAAGGTTTTCTAATGGTTGGAATATCTCTCACTACCTATTTCGAGCTGATTTTCACTAGATTATCAAAACTGATGTGTCCAAGCCTCTTGTGCCATAGCCAGTTTTCTTCTTCCTCACATTTATGTTCTTTTTCTGTTTCTCTTTTAGAATCATCCTCTAGGACTTCATTAACTTTTAGCATATATCTTTATGTTCTCATCGTTATTCAACTTTACAACTTTGACCTGAGCTTGATGTGTTTGTAACTTGAAATCCTTGATCTCATCGTCTCCTTCATGAGTACTCCTCAGTTTGTCCCATATTTCTTTTGTCGTTCTATAACTCTTGAGCTTTATCAGCTCACTGTCGACTAATCCGCATCTGATAGCATTCCTTGCTTTTGAGTCATTTTCAAACAGATTCTTACTGACAGCATCGATTGGAGGAGTGATGGGTATTATGCATTCATTGATTACTAAATCCCAGACATAGTATCCCAAAGCACAAAGATATGCCTGCATCCTGATTCTCCAAGTCATGTAATTTGTTCCATCAAACAAATGAGCTTTCTTTGATAAAAAACCTTCAAACTCTTCTGGTTCAATTTTCTCTTCTACAGGAACTGAAACTAACTGAGATGCCCTTTTGGAGGAAGATCTATTCTTCTTACCCATTGCATACTAATCCAAGATCAACCCTAGCTGATTTAGCCTTTGAAGGGAACTTGGATCTGATACCAATTGTTATACTTAGTATGGCACTAAGAGGGGGGGTGAATCAGTGTAGCATTTTAAAAATTTAAATTTGCAACTCTTAATGCTGAAATAATTAAATCTTAAAACCAGAAACAACAAGCATAACAAAAGAGCATCACACAACATAGGATTTTAATGAGGTTCACCAATATGGCTACTCCTCAAAAAGAACGGCTGCTTGGACTACCATCCAAATCCAACCCCTTGCAAAGCACCAACTTTACAATTATTTACCAGCACCCACTAGAAGGAGCTACAACCCCTTATTTATCTGCATCAACAGAAAGGAGCACCAACCCCTAATGCCAAGCTGCAACCTGGACTTCAATTTTGAATGTAAATGTTTGACAGGAAAATACCTTCCTTTTCATAAGACCCTGATTGGTCTAAAGCATACCAGATCTCTCTCACTGTTCGTAAGACACAGGCATCTACTGCATTGCTATAGTCTAAATTAGCAATCATCTTTGCCCTTTGCGCTCTTCTGCACCCTCTGCTTTCTCTACGCACATGCTTCACACACTCTGTGTCGTTCTAGCCAAACTATCATCTTTGACCTTTTCACACTCTGCTCTCTGTGTGCATTCGTAATCGCACTTCGAATAATTTGACATGACTCTTCGCTCACTCTATGCACTTTGCCATCATCTCACCGCTTCTACGCTATCTGCACTCTTACGGCCGCATATCGCACACTTCGATACTCGCACAGATCGACACACTTCGACGACACAACCAACAACTCTCAAATCTCCAAACAACCCTCCTTTTATATTAGAAATTTTAAGATGAAAACCCTAATTGTAGTCGACTGATAATGCAGATGCAAACCCTAAACTCAGTCGACTGTTAAACCCTATTCTAAGTCGGTTGTCATTGATCTTTGTCGGCTTCTACCCATCGCTCAATGAATTCATTCTAGACAGTCCCTGTAACCGCCATACTGCCTTTTGATCACTCTTCTTATTTGGCTATATGAATTCACTCTGTATCTACCTTTATAAATGTTGTGGTGAAGTCAATCCACTGTTATGCTTCTTACTGCAGACGGGTTCTTCTTCTTGTTGTGCGCTAAAACGACCTGTCATGAAGTCACGACATTTTTGTCTCTGAAGATTCCTTTGTTGCTATAGCCGAGAAAACATATGTCGTGATATTGCGACACTTTTTCCTCCATACTGTTCCTTTTTCCTTTTATCGCAATATTACGACACTTCTACCTCTTGTAGCCTCTAACTTTCTTTTTGTCGGGATATCGTGACACTTTTGTCTGCTTAGCCTTTGACTTTACTTTTGTCGTGAAAACACGATAGTTCTGCTCCCGAAGACTTGCTCTCTGCTTTTGTCGCAAAATCATGACACTTTTGCTTTCACACTTCACTTCTTTGCTTTTGTCGTGAAATCGTGACACTTGTGCCTTCAAAGTCTTCTATTCTATTTTTGTCGCAAAATCATGACACTTTCTACATCCGTATGCTTTCTCTTCAACCTGTCGCAAAATCGTGACACTTTCTGCATCCGTACACTTTCTCTTCAACTTGTCGTGAAATCACGACACTTTCTACATCCGTATGCTTTCTTTTCAACCTGTCACAAAATCGTGACACTTTTTGCATTCATATGCTTTCCCTTCATCCTGTCACAAAATCGTGACACTTTTTGCATCCGTACGCTTTCTCCACAACCTGTCACGAAATCACGACAGTTCTTACTTCGAACTCTTTCCTCTGCAGCATGTTGCAAAATCGTGACAGTTCTCACTTCGAACTCTTTCCTCTACAGCATGTCACAAAATTGCAATAGTTCTCACTTTGAACTCTTTCCTCTGCAGCATGTCACGAAATTGCGATAGTTCTTACTTCGAACTCTTTCCTCTGCAGCATGTCTTGAAATTTTGACAGTTCTTACTTCGAACTCTTTCCTCTGCAGCATGTCGCAAAATCATGACAGTTCTCACTTTGAACATTTTCATCTGCAGCATGTCACAAAATCATGACACTTTTATCCTGCTTTCATTTTATCTTCTGACTTGTCATGAAATCATAACAGTTATTCCTGCTTGTGCTTTCTCTTCGAAAATGTCGTGAAATTGTGACAGTTTTCCTTCCTTGCACTTTTTCTTTCAACATGTCGTGAAATCGTGACAGTTTAACCTGCTTGCGCCTCTGCTTCGAACATGTCGTGAAATCGTGATAGTTTTTCAACTTGCCTTCTTTTCTTCCAACATGTCGCGAAATTGCGACAATTTTACCTGCTTGCACCTCTGCTTCGAACATGTCACGAAATCACGACAGTTTTTCAACTTGCCTTCTTCTCTTCCAACATGTCACAAAATCATGACAGTTTTACCTACTTGCGCCTCTGCTTCGAACATGTCATGAAATCATGATAGTTTTTCAACTTGCCTTCTTCTCTTCCAACATGTGAAATCATGATAGTTTTCCCTGCTTGCGCCTTTATTTCGAACATGTCGTGAAATCGTGATAATTTTCTTTGCTGTTTCTCTCTCCTCCAATATGTTGTGAAATCGCGACAGTTTTTCCCTGTACTTTCTCTCTCCTCCAATATGTCGTGAAATCGTGAAATTTTTCTTTGCACTTTCTCTCTCCTCTAATATGTCACAAAATTACGATAGTTTTCCTGTTTTCTGAATATGTCGCGATATCGCGACACTTTCCTTGTATTTTTCTTTGAATTTTTGCATGTGGGCCACTTAGGTCTTTTTGGAAAAACACTGTACATATTTTGAGAGATCTTTGAACTTCCTATTTGTTGCATCTGAACTTCTTGTTGCTGCACTGAATCAAATGATCTAGCTGATTATTTTGACAACAATGATAATCCTGTTGCTGCACTTTGCTCAACAAGGATGTTCTCCTAACATTTGGGTATCAAGTTTGTAGAACTCAATAGGAGTTTTGGGATTTTTGGCCTTCAATCTCATAATCATGAAGCACAAATTTCGTTGTCCTCATGTTTGGAGGTTTTTGGGTATAATCGAGTTGCCATATGTTCTAACTATACAACTTGAATGTGAACATCAGACCTCAATACTATTGAAAGTGGAACTTTTGGGGTCCCACCAGGCATGCCAAAAACTATTAGTCAAATATCTTCCTAATTAACAAAAACTATGTTTGTGCACCCTAGACATGGCCAACATTGAAAGGCCCATGGAAACAGATGTCCTCCGTGCCAATATCTAGAGAGGGCTGGCTCCCTTACTAAATCCTACATTGGTTAGAGACTAAGGTTGTAGGAAAGAAATTAGAAATTGCAGAAAGAGATGGGAAATATGGCTATAGGTCGAAGGTGTAGAATTTGGGGTAAACTAGCAGCAAGAAATTCACCCAAGCATGAAACAACATGTAATACATGAAAAGTAACATACTTTACTCCTAACCTTACATAAACGACCTCTAGGATTGCATTCCAAAACTCACTTCCTGACCAACAATATTCAAATTCAGATGCAAAATTAAAATTTAACAATAGACAATAAATATGAGCGTATGGTAGAAATACATAAAGCATAAGGAAAATGCACACAAGATCACTTGTAAATTTAGAAGTCCTATATCTTCTATTTATGTAGAGAAACTTAGATAATTTTCTCACAAAATGTCTAACCTCCTTTACAATGAGAATTGAGTAGTATTTATAGAGGATTCCGATTCTTTCATTAAATGCACATGGAGACAGGATGTTTACAAGTCAGAGACCAATATGAGAAAATTATTTCTTGGAAATATTAAAAATACATCCTCTTGAAACAGTGATCCAACTTCTAAGGAAATTCCTTCACGAATCTGCATTTTTGGATCTGGTGCATAGAAAATTATAAGGCTTGGTTGTTTACTGGAGACGTTCGCCATATTGAAAATGTGCTCTTGCTTTAGAAATCATAAAAATTGTATTGCATTTTAAATACTACTGCCTTCCATGATCGAGATCCATAATTTGAGTTACTCCTCGCTTCCATCATTTAATTTCTTTTGACCTGCCTTGGGTGCCTTTAGAAAACTCATGATGATGTTAATAGCATGTTTCACCTGATTTGGACAGTGAGTGAATGCACATTTACTCTTTCCAGGGCGTGTATTAGTGGTGAGTAAGCATTTAAAAATTTAATGGATCATATCCCTTCTCTAGTCATGGCAACAATTATTCTTCTTATTCTAGGAAAAAAAATTTAATAGATACGTCTTTCTCTTGTAAATTTGTGTTCGCCCCTAAAAGGGGCAAAAGAGGTTGTCACATTCCTCTTAGGGCAATGCGACTATGACTTTTCACTGTTGCTTCAATCCTTAGTGCATTCGCCCTACTTTAATTTCCACAACGTGTTCGCCCGACTTTGATACTTTATAGCACTTTTTCCTGACTTTAACTTTTTAGGGGGCATTCGCCCCTGGGAGAGGCAAATGGAGCGTTCGCCCCTCAACCAGGGTGAACCTAACATTAAATTTTCTATGTCACGCCTTTGATGATGTTCACTCCAAAGTGGGGCGAATGGAGCTTTCACCCCAACTTTGTTACGAACACAACCCCTTTCGCCAAACCTATTTTATTTGTGATGAGTGGGCATATTTCATAATTTTTAAAGGATGTTCATCCCAAAGTGGGGTGAACGAAGACTTCGTCCCAAATCTGGGGCGAATGCAATTCTCCCAAGTTTTATCTTCGGGCACCGTTGTTACTTTAAATATTTCACCTTTTTACCATTTCCTTTTCTTCCTTTCGCTTTGATGAGGGTTACACAGTGCCTTTTGCTCCTTGGTTGGGATGAATGCGTCTTCTCTTCAGTTATTTTATAGATGACACAAACCAAAGTCTCCAATACATTTTTCTAGCCTTTTTCCTTAAACACTCATTATTTCTAAGCCAAAAATGTGAATAAAAACAAGGAAAGAAAAATAAAACAATTGCAATATATCAATGCGATCAAAATATTATATTATCAAATTAACATATTTTGCTATATTTCAATAAAAATGCTTTTGCAAAATTATATCAAAACCCCAATGTGGCAAGGTGTAAAACTACCAACAGTGCATTATGCCAAAATTGGTTTAGCTGGATCATCTAATTTTAGATGTCTATATATATACAATTTTGTTCACAAGTTAAAATATCTAATGGGGCAAATGAAGATTTGGAATACCAAATCTTTTGGTAATATATTTAAAGCAATGGATGAAATTGAAGTCATCCTAAAAAATTACAAGAAAATAAAAATTAATGGAATGGACTAGGGTACTTATGTGCAAGAAAAAGAATTACTTTTTTAATATCATAATGTATTGAAAAAGGAATTATATTGGTCCCAAAAATATAGGGAGAGATGGATTAAAGATGGTGATAGAAACAAATGTGTCTTTTACATCACATAAAACATATTTCAACTTCATATGGAAGAAACATTTGGAAAGAAGAAGATATCAAGAATGAAATAATTAATTTTTGAAGATGTTTTATCAGGTATTGGGTAAGATAAAGAGGCATAAGGTAAGCTTTTACAAAATATTCCATCAATCATCACACAGTGAAAAAATAAAAACTTCGTTGAAAGTGTAATTTGATTCATGGAGAAGGCCAACATTGTATGATGTATTTAATAGGTATAAGGGCATTCATTGTACATTGTATTAATTTATTATAATATTTTATTATGTAAGAATTATGGGCCATGGTTAACCTTGTATGGTTAAACTCTATTTATAAATTTTAACTAACCTTACACCCTCTTGTTATATTGGTTTAGGTTAAACTTTATTATGTAATTAGGGTTTTGGTATTGGTATAAATATCCCCTTACACTCCTTATTTGATTATCAGAGTGTGTAATTTTATCTATATATATAGTGATTATTTATGGTACCTACATATAATCATCATATCACTCTCTTTTGTCCTTTTTATTTCTATATAATATTTGAGTGAATTAGTATTAGAGTAGGTATAGAGTTGCATCACTTGGTCATGTATAAGTGCTATTTAGAGCCTCCAAATCCTAGAACAATATTATCAAATTCTCTTTAATGAGATTCTATATTTAGCTTGTTCTTCTCAAAAGCATTTGGAAAATACCCTGTTTACCTTCCAAGAAAGACCTTCAAAGTTTTGATCTGCATGCTACCATGGGACTGAAACTTTCTCGCTAGAATTTAGAATTTAGAAAAGGTGTTTCTTGTTAGGGTAAAATAGGTAGTATATTGCATTATACTACATGTATTATTACATCTACTTTCTACCATAGGAGATATTTACCATTGTATAAATCACCTCCTAGATTAACTTAGGTTAATAACTAAAATATCCTAAGATATTTTAGTCAGTTATTAGGCATATTCTATTTTCAATGTTGTTAGCACATCCTACGCTAACTTTGTTAGAGTTACTATTATGTAACCTATATATTGGGTTTGATAATTCATTTCAAGTCTAATGTCT
This sequence comes from Wollemia nobilis, assembly GCA_028583015.1. NCBI lineage: Eukaryota > Viridiplantae > Streptophyta > Pinopsida > Araucariales > Araucariaceae > Wollemia > Wollemia nobilis. The sequence goes on along the minus strand of JAQPPZ010004624.1, from coordinate 10,185,447 downwards.
GCATCAATAATATTTGATTTATTTCAGATTTGAGTAATCTCCTACTTACATTGGTATCATTCGCTAGGTGGGTAAGGCGAGCAACGCTCGTTCCATTTGACCTGGACTACAACATTGGTCTAGAGTTTCTTGCTGGATGCTATTCGCTATACGTTGGTTGCTGACCTATCCTTCATGGAACGACCAACCCGCTCAACCGATCGACTGAAGCGATCAACACTTTGGCTGTTGTGATCAGCCAACAAGGGCTGACATGGTCAATTGGCCAGCGTCGATGCGATCAATAGACAAAGTCGACACGACTAGGCCGACACAATCGATCGACTAGGGCCGAAGCGATCCCACGGGCCACATCGACACGATCGGTCGACCAAGCCCACGATCAAAAGTGATTAGTTGTCGACTGCCCCCACGGTCAATGCCTTGATGTGCAATCACCTCAACTCCCATGCAAGCGAGGGCACGTATAGCCATGTGGGCCCAAGATCCACGTGGCACACACTCAAGAGAGCAAAGAGGGTAGGAGTGCCCTCCCCCTCCCATCACGACACATAAACAACCTCAATATTTGAGAGGGTAGGAGGCCCTCTGATATCTGAAACTAGACCTATCACCAGTTACCACTTGGCGAGATCTACGATCAACATGTACCCTGAGGTGCCACCTGGAACACTCATGAGATGACATGTGGCACATAGGAGGAATGATGCAGACTCGACATGTGGCAGATAGCCACTGGACGACATGAATTTGACTCAAAATCTAACTAGACCGACTGGCCCACCCTTGTCGCCACATGGCAACATCCAAAAGGGCAGGCGACTCTCATCGATTGCCCAAAGGCAATCGACATTGCTAAGGCATGTCGCGGCTTATAAACCGCATTGCATCCCATTTTGGGATGCATGTGGGATAAAATCCCACAATGCGATTAGCGCACCGCGACCACCATAAGTAGCCATCGTGCCGAGGAGTTGCCAAACCGACCGGTGGCTCGGTTGGCTCGAGCGATCGACTAGCAGCGCGTAGACCCCGGATCGATTCCCCCGCGCGTCCAAACTAAAGGTTTTTTTTTTGGAATTCCAAATTTTTTGAGCATTTTAAATTTTTTCTAAAGTTTTTTTTTGCACTAAAATATTATTTTTTTGATTTTTTTTATAATTTTCTTTTAAATTGGCATAAAATGTTCAATTTTTAGTCAAATTGGACAATTTTTTTTCCAATTTTTTCCTAAATTATAGAAATTTCATCTTAAACATATATTTTTATGCTTTATCAAACTTAGAAAACTGGAAATCCAAACAAAATTTAGCCTTCAAAGTTCCCAAAATCAAATTATGTTTTTCTCTCAATTGGAGACAAAAGGAACATAGGAACCACTTTTTGAAAAATTTTAAAAACCTGCTTCAACAATTTTTTTTGCAATAAACTCCTCAGAAGTTGTATAATTTTCTTCATTCATTTTTGGAGATATAAGACATAGAAACTCAAAATTTCTATTGCAAAACACAAAGCATGCCATGATTGAGGAAGCATAAAGGTCATCTCATTTTTCTCAAAACCACAAATTTTGCTTTTGTTCTCTCCTTCAAGAAAGGAGACATAAAAACATAAAATAGCAAATTTTTTTGTTGTAAACTTGAGATCCATAAAAAAAAAACCTATTTTTTTTCTCTTCATGCTAAATTTTTGAAGACAAAAACCAAAGTCGTGTGTCGACTGGTCTGGAAGCCTTTCAAACGCGGGTCATGTGTCGACTTGTCTTGAAAGGAGTGCTCAAAAATTTCTCAATTTTGTAAACATTAAGGGGGGATAGAAATCATTTTTTTTATTCTATTATTTACAAAATTGTAAAGATAAATGGGGGATTTTCCAAAAGCAAGAAAGGTGCAATCTCGATTGTACTCGACACCTTTCTCAAAAATTGACTATAATAGGTGCATTTTCGGTTGAATCCGATGCCTAGAGTGATAATAATGTGGGTTACTCTCATGTTTAGATTGTTGCACTAACACTCATGTTTTTTTTGTGCAATTAAACAATCAGATACAACATTGGTAGAAGCATTTCTCAAAACCCATATTTCACTCCAAAACGTGCTACACTTTGCACAGGTTGAACAGAAGTCAATTTTTTTTTACCCCTTCAAAAGGTCAAAATCCAAAAACACCTTGATTACCTCTCTTTGTTTGGCTTAATTTCCTCAAAATTTTCATCCTTCTTGAAGGGTGTTAAGGCAGGTGCCATTAAATATCCTAGAGAGCACAATCAGAAGTCTGTCAACCTACCCCATTAATTTGCTCTATTTTGTTTGGCTTAATTTCATCAAACTTCTCATCCCTTGCTAAGGGTGTTAAAGCATGTGCCATTAAATATATTATAGAAGCAAATTAAACATCTTCCATATACTATTTTGAGGGTATAGTGCAAGATACAACCATCTTAGTCCTATTAATTTGAAACCTTCACCATGACCATGATCCAGAATTATCTCGATGAGATCCAACTGCTCAAAGGTTCAAATTATTCTGCATGGAATACTAATATGAAAGCTATATTAACTTTAGAGGATCTATGGTCTATAGTGGATGGAAGTGAAACTAGACCTCAATCACCTGGAGCATATCAAACAACATTTGATAAAAATATTAAAAACTATCCTTAATTATATTGCTAGCTATTACTGATGATATCCAACCTCATATCAGTGAAGCTAAGAATGGTAAGAAGGCATGGGATGCCTTAAAAACCATCTTTGATGGAAAGAATCAATCAACGATTCTTAAACTCCAAACATAACTTCATACTCTTCATATGAAATTAGGAGAAACAGTAGAGCTATTCCTCTGCAGAGTGGCAAAATTGAAAATAAAACTGTAATCCTTAGGAGAAAAAGTGGAAAACCAAGTCTTGACCTCTATAATTTTGAGGGCTCTTCCTGACTCCTACAAAATGTTGATCACTTCACTACAAGTATCTTGAGGGTTCTTCTTCTAATAAAGACAAGGGTAAAGGCAAAGAGATTAATAAGAAGAAGCAGTATTGTAAGATTTGTGACAAGGACACTCATGAAACCAAAAGATGTTGGTTTAAGAACAAATCGCCCAATGAACAAGGAAACAAGAAGGGCAAAGGCAAACCAAAGAACAAGAATAAATAGCAAAAAGGACACATTGCAGCTGAAGATTCTAGTTCAGACTTTGAACGAGCACACAAGGTGCTCATGACACATATAGATTCCCATCATAAGGACACTGTGTGGTACATAGATTTAGGCGCTAGTAAGCATATGACTGGTGATAAGTCTTGGTTTGAGACATTTGAGGCTCGAGAAGGTAGACCGGTCACTATTGCTGATGATTAAACCTATTGAGTTCAGGGAGAAGGAAGTGTTTTTGTCTCCCTTCCAGAAGGAGAATGTAAAATTCAAAAAGTTCTTTATGTACCAGGATTGAAAATAATCTCTTGTCAGTTCCAAAAATCCTAAAAAATCACATGAATGTCAATTTCAAGGTGGACAAAGAAAAGAAACGTTGCTTTATCACTCAGAAAGGAAAACAGATAGCAATAGGTTCATACAAACATGGTTTGTTTATCTTAGATGCAATTACCTCAACACATACTATAATGACAGTAACCACAAAAGAAGCCACATCTCTATGGCATAAGAGATTTGGGCATTTAAGTTCAGGATATTTACTAGAACTCAGTAAATATCAAATGATGAAAGGACTTGTTAGAATATTATGCTATATTACATTATTTTTACCAAAAGTAGCGCTCATAGGCGCTCTCCAATTTGGTTGAATAACCACTAATTGGTTAGAACCAACTTGTAACCAATTGTAACCTTTATATTTGAAATTAATGAGAATGGTCAATTGCTTCATCAAATTCATCATGGTACCAGAGCCAGGGACGATTAACCTACAGGGATGATAGACCTACGGACGGAGGACCTGACAAACAACCGACAAACCCTAACACAGATAGCAGACAAATTGATGCAGATAGAGGACCCTAACAGATAGTGGACAGACTGACGTAGACAGAGGACCCTGACACACAATGGATAGACCAGAAGCAAATCAAGGACTGACGCAGTAGACCAGAGGACCCTAACACACAGCGGACAGACCGAACGTAGATCGACGGTGGAGGAGGCGAGTGGAGGCAAAAGGGTGGGGTTGGTTTCTCGAAGGCAACCGAAAGCTTTAGCGCTTTTGGTATTTTTTCAACCCTCCCACAGTGGCCGCACAGGCCATGTGGGATAAATATTTTTTTCCCCTCTCTGGCCTCAACACGGATAATACCGTCATGGTTCTCGATTTGTTTCATCGGGCCCTTCGGCTTTCGTGGTCGGTATGGTGGTTGTTCGGCGGTAGGTTGTGGTTTCGAATCCCGTCGAGGATTTTTTGATGACTGGTTCCATCGCCTTTGACGCCTGTGCACTATTGACGCCTGCCCGGCCAAGTTGACGCCCGCAACACGTTTTTTTTTATGCCCGAACTAAATTTTTGATGCCTGAAACGCGGTGTTGACGCCCGAAGGACCTGTTGATGGCCGTAAAGCATAGATTGACGCCCAACAGGCGTCATTTACACCAAAGGAAGCATTATTGATGCCTTGAGGCTCCAATTTTTTTTTCATTTGGGGATCTTTAACGATATTTTTTTACCCATTCTTGTCTATTTTGCAATTTGAAGGGGGGAGTTCACAAATTTCACTTGCAAAATTGTCAGACAAAGGGGGGAATTGGTAATAGGAGCTATAATTTGTGGGCATTTATGATTGTTTTATTTGCATTTAAATACTCTATTTTCTTGCATTATCAATCATAAATTACAAAAACATATAAGACCCCAAATTTATACCCTATTTGTGCAATTTATTGCACAGCAGCGTTCGGTATTTGAGATACCTCTGGTCCACACTTACAGGTAATGTTGTCATGCTTTGGACTACTGTATTCGTCGCCTAATATAGCTGCAACAATGACGTCTGAGCTTGTTCTCTATAAATCATCGGGGAGAAATAAGGCAAACCAGTTTTTTGTTTTTTCCCATTTCATACCCACATCATGATTGTTGTTAGGCGTAAATCCTGACGAAAGTTTTTTTTCCAAAGTGTTTAGGGGAAGTTATGCCCCACGCATGCGGAATAAAACTTTCTATGGTAGGTGTCATTAACAACATGATGCCCTTTCAGTATCGCCTATGTTCAATATATTGTGCTTCTCATATGTACTTATAGTCTCCCTCACGTAAGGGCGAGTACATATTGAGTAGTATACTTGTTCATATATACCTATAGTTTCCCTCACGTAAGGGCGGGTGTATATTGAATGGTTACAATATAAATATCTAGCAGGTATAAAGAAAGGGAGACCAATTGGTGGTATAAGGAACCTTCATAATGGCCACAATTCATAAGTATCTCTCAGATTCACAATTGTTGAAAGGTCCTAACTTTGTTCCATGGAAGACAAAGATGAAAGCCATACTTCAGTTGGAAGATTTATGGGATGTAGTGACTGGCACTGCCAAACGTCCTCAAACAACAGGAACAGATCAAGATGCTTGGGATAAGAAAGACAAGAAGAGTCTTGTGTTTATCTTGCTTGCTACTACAGATGAGGTGCAACCTCATATTTGTGATGCGAAAACTAGTAAGATATCCTGGGATGCTTTGATCACAGTATATGAAGGGAAGAATCAATCCACTATTCTCCATCTTCAAACTCAACTACATAATCTCAGTATGAGTTCTAGAGAAATAGTTGCCATATTCCTTTGCAGAGTGGCAGACTTGAAAGCAAAATTGAATGCTATGGGAAAACCTATGGATGATGATGTCTTGAATTCTGTTATCTTGAGAGCATTACCAAGTTCCTACAAGATGTTGATCACTTCTCTCAATGTTTTTGGTAGACAAGTATCATTTGTGGAACTGGTAAACTTGCTTCAGACTAAGGAGGCAACTCAGGTCCAGAAAGATGATATGCCAGATAATGCTCTCTCCACACAACAAAGTGGTAAAAAGCAAGGCCAGTTTCAAAAAGGGGGTGCTTCTTCCAAAGGAAAAGGGAAGCAATCTCAGCAAAAAGATACAAAATATTGTAAAATTTGTGACATGAATAACCATGACACCAATAGGTGTTGGTTCAAAAACAAGCAACCAAATGAAAGAGGTTCACAAAAGAAGGGCAAGAACAAGCAAAAATACAATAAGCATAAGCAATCTAAAGGCCATGTTGCTTATGCTGAATCCAACTCAGACTCAAATTCTCCTGAGTCCAATTCAGATTCTGACTCTGAAAGAGCACACAAGGTGCTCATGACTCATACTTCGTCTTCCCAGATAGATGTTGTATGGTATATTGATTCAGGAGCTAGCAAACACATGATTGGGGATAAATCCTGGTTTGATACTTTTGTGGAGAAAGAGGGTAAGCCGGTCACAATTGCTGACAATCAAGTATATCAAGTAAAAGGAGAAGGGGATATTTCTGTGTCCCTTCCTGATGGTAATTGTCAAATTGAAAAGGTTCTCTATGTTCTAGGCTTAGCCAATAATCTACTTTCAGTCACACAAATGTTGGATAGAAACATGGAAGTCGTGTTTCGAGTTGTCAATGGCAAGAAGAGATGTTTTATCACACACAGTGGTAAACATGTTGCAACCGGATCTTACAAACATGGCTTGTTTATTCTCGATGCTATTTCCACTCCACATGTTGCTTTGGCTGCAACTACAAAGGAGGCCACCTCTCTCTGGCATCGGCGTTATGGGCATCTCAGTTCTGGATATTTGCTTGAATTACACAAATATGGGATGGTGAAAGGTCTTCCACCCCTCTCATCTATCTTGCCAGTTTGCTCAGATTGCTTAGCAGGGAAGCAACATCGAGTACCTTTTGAAGCTAGCTCCTCTCGAGCTACAAACCCTTTAGAGCTGGTACATACCGATCTGTGTGGTCCTATGCCAACCAGCTATGGTGGGAAAAAGTATTTTCAACTATTCGTTGATGATTGCTCACGAAAGATGTGGGTTTTCTTTCTTCAGTTGAAATCAGAAGCATTTCTCTACTTTCAACAGTTCAAGAAGCTTGTTGAGAAGGAGTCGGGATGTTTGATAAAAACCCTCCACTCAGATCAAGGGGGGGAATACACCTCTGAAGAGTTTTCAGAGTTTCTTAAGAAACATGGGATAAAAATACAACTGACTACCGCCTATACACCTCAGCAGAATGGAGTTGCAGAAAGAAGAAACCGTTCCATTATGGAAATGGTTCGATGTATGCTAAAGGGAGCACATCTTGAGGATCAATATTGGGCGAAGCAGTAAACACAACATTATACCTCCAAAATAGAGCACCCACCAGAGCTCTACAAGGGAAAACACCACAAGAAGCATGGAGTGGTAAGAAACCTTCCATTTCTCATCTAAGGGTGTTTGGATGTAAAGCATTCATGCACATTCCAAAATAGAAAAGGAGGAAGCTGGATGAGAAAACCCTGCAGTGTATCTTTCTTGGCTATGATGAGTACTCAAAAGGTTATCGATTGATTGATCCTAAGACCAAGAAGACACATGTAAGTAGAGATGTTGTATTTGATGAAGCTCTCACATCAAAAGACACATCCACAATTGTATACCTAGATGAAGAAGAGCCTAAGAAGGAGGTTCAACTTCTACAACAAAAACAGAAAGTCCCAAAATGGTATACTAGCACTTTGAGAGATGCTAAGTTGAAATCCCTTCCCGATCTATCTCTTGATAGGCCATGTACTCACAGTATGACTCAACAGATGAGAGCAGAGGAATCTACTTCAGAGGTTGACGAACTTTGTCAACACTTTGATGATTTGTCAGTGGGTACAGAAAATGATAGAGAGGAAGATAAGGATGGAGAAAAAATTTATATGTCTACATTGAATACAAACGAACCCACAACGGTTCAATATGCACTTGATGAACCACAGTGGAAAGAGGCCATGGATGTAGAACATAAATCTCTCCTTAAAAATAATACTTGGAAGTTAGTCGATTTGCCAACAGGAAAGAAACCCATAGGCTACAAATGGGTGTTCAAAGTGAAGTATAAGGCAGATGGATCTATTGATAAGCATAAAGCCCGACTTGTTGCAAAGGGATATGCTCAGAAAGAAGGCATAGATTATGAAGAGACTTTTGCCCCTACTGCAAAAATGACTACCATTCATGTACTTTGTGCCATGGGAGCTCAGTTTGGGTGGAAATTGCATCAGATGGATGTTAAAAGTGCCTTCTTGAATGGTGACTTACAAGAAGAAGTATACATGACTCAACCAGAAGGATTCGTGGTTGAGGGGCAAGAACAAAAAGTATGCAAGTTGATCAAATCATTGTATGGGCTAAAACAAGCTCCTCGAGCTTGGTATATCAAGATAGACAGTCACCTTGTGCAGCATGGTTTCATAAGAAGTCCTTCAGATGCAAATCTCTATATTAAGAAAAGTGGTTCTGATATAGTGATTCTTGTACTTTATGTGGACGATCTGATCATTACAAGAAGCTCAGAAAGAATGATTGACTTAGTGAAAAATGACTTGAAGCAATCATTTGAAATGACAGATCTAGGACTTCTACACTATTGTCTTGGTTTAGAAGTTACTCAGCAAAAATTTCATATTAGAGTAACACAAAAGAAGTATGCCAAGACTTTAGTAGAAAAATATCGGATGACTAACTGTAAGTCAAAGGCAACTCCCATGGAGCAAGGACTTAAGTTATCTCGATATGATGAGTCACCTCAGGTAGATGGTACTCTCTATCGCCAGTTGATTGGGAGTCTCCTATATTTGACAAATACCAGACCAGATCTCAGTTTTTCTATGGGATATCTTTCAAGGTTCATGCAAGAGCCTAAGATGACACACTGGAAAGCAGCAAAAAGAGTGCTTCATTATGTTCATGGTAGTACAAATTATGGTCTGGAATATAGAAAGAATAATAATTTTTTCTTACTGGGATACACAGACTCAGATTATGTCGGATCTATTGATGATCGTAAATCCACTTCTGGATATGTTTTTCATCTAGGATCTGGACCTATCTCATGGCACAGTAAGAAGCAGCATGTGGTTGCTTTATCTTCTACAGAAGCAGAATATCGTGCAGCCAGTGAAGCAGTCTGCGAGATAATGTGGTTAAGTCGCATTCTTACAAACATGGGCCTTCCAAAGAATCTTCCTCTTCATTTGTTTTGCGATAATCAAGGTGTTTTGAATCTTGTCAAAAATCCAATCTTTCATGAACGTACCAAACATGTTGATACCAGATGTCATTTTATTCGAGATGAAGTTCCAAAGCACCATATACAACTTCAATACATTTCTACTGATGATCAAGTTGCAGATATCTTTACCAAAGCACTTGGGCATATCAAATATGAAAAATTTTGAGATACAATTGGGATTTGCCAATAATGTAATAAGGGGGGATGTTAGAATATTATGCTATATTACATTATTTTTACCAAAAGTAGCGCTCATAGGCGCTCTCCAATTTGGTTGAATAACCACTAATTGGTTAGAACCAACTTGTAACCAATTGTAACCTTTATATTTGAAATTAATGAGAATGGTCAATTGCTTCATCAAATTCATCAAGGACTGCCTACTCTTTCATCTACTTTGCTAGTGTGCTCAGATTGCTTGTCAGGAAAGCAACACAGAGCACCCTTTGAACCTAGCTCCTTTCGAGCTAATGTACCTTTGGAGTTGGTTCACACAGATTTGTGTGGTCCCATGTCTACTAGTTATGGAGGAAAAAGGTATTTTCTATTGTTTGTAGACGATCACTCACAAAATATGTGGGTCTTCTTATTGTAGTTGAAGTCTAAAGCATTTACCTATTTTCAACAGTTCAAAAATCTTGTTGAGAAAGAATTAGGATGCTTCATCAAGACCCTCCATTCAGATCGAGGGGGGAATACACATCAAAGGAATTTTCCTCATTTTTACAGACACATGGGATAAAGAGACAATTGACCACAACCTATTCTCCTCAGTCAAATGGAGTTGTTGAGAGAAGAAATCGGTCCATTATGGAAATGGTTTGATGTATGCTTAAGGGAGCCAATATTGAGAAAATTTACTGGGCTGAAGCTATTCAAACTATAGTATATATTCTAAATAGAGCACCCACAAGGGCTCTTGAAGATATGACTCCTCACGAAGCATGGAGTGGAAGGAAACCCTCCATATCTCATCTATGGGTATTTTGGTGTAAGGCTTTTATGCATATACCCAAGGAGAAAAGAAATAAATTAGATGATAAGTCCCTACCATGTGTTTTTTTTGGATATGATGAATTCTCAAAATGCTATCGATTGATAGACCCACTTACCAAGAAAATACATGTCAGCAGAGATGTAGTTTTTGATGAAGCTTTCACACCCAACACTACATCAGTATACCTAGATGATGAGGAGCAACAACCACTTCCTTCTCCACAACATAAAAAGCCTCTCAAATGGTATACAAGCACAATGAAATATTCTAAACTCACTTCCCCACCTGATCTTACTCTCAATCGTTCAAAGACACGAAGCATGACTCAACAAGAAAATACTGAAGCATCCACTTTAGTTTATGATCTTTGTGCAACTTTTCAAGAAATTTCTATTGATAGAGAGTTATCAAGGGAAGATGATATGGAAATAGATGAGGAGAGGGTTTACTTGTCATCATTTGATGAAAATTAACCCTCTACAGTTGATGAAGCACTTAGACTGCCTCAGTGGAAGGTAGCTATGGGTGCAGAACATAACTCCCTCATGAAGAATAAAACATGGAAGCTGGTGGATTTGCCTAAAGGAAAGAGACCCATAGGCTAGATGACACCATATATAAGCATAAGGCCTGTCTTGTGGTGAAGGGCTATGCTTAAAAGGAAGGCCTTGACTATAAGGAAACCTTTTCTCCTACAGCAAGGATGACCACCATTCGATTTCTTTGTGCTATGGCAGCACAGTTCGGATGGAAACTACATCGGATGGATGTAAAAAATGCCTTTCTAAATGGTGACTTAAAAGAAGTGTACATGAATCAAACTATTGCATTTGTTGAGGAAGGCCATGAGCAACAAGTTTGCAAGTTGGTCAAATAATTATACGGGCTAAAACAAGCCCCAAGAGCATGGTACATAAAAATGGATAGTCACCTACTGCAACATGGATTTAATAGAAGTCCATCTGATGCAAATCTCTATATCAAGAACACATGTTCTGAAATAGTGATTCTTATGTTATATGTAGATGATCTGATCATCACTGGAAATTCAGAGAAATTGGTTAACGTCATGAAAGATGACTTGAAAGAGTCATTTGATATGACAGATCTAGGACTTCTCCACTACTGTCTTGACCTTGAGATAGAACATAAGAAGAATCATCTTAGGGTGACTTAGAAAAAGTATACCAAGAATTTTGTAGAAAAATATCCTATGACTGATTGTAAGCCCAAAGCAACACCGATGGAATCAGGGCTTTAGTTATCACGATATGATGACTCACCACAGGTAGATGGCACACTATATAGACAGATGATTGGAAGCCTCATCTATCTGACTAATACTAGACCAGATATTACTTATGTTGTAAACTATCTTTCACGGTTCATGCAAAAACCAAAGGTCTCTCATTGGAAAGCAGCTAAGAGGGTTCTTCACTACATTCAAGGTAGTGCAGATTATGGTCTAGAGTATAATAAGAATAATTCATTCTTCTTATAGAGTTACACTGACTCTGATTACGCTGGATTCATAGATGCCAGAAAATCAACATCAAGGTATGTATTTCATCTTGGATCTGGTCCTGTCTCATGGGATAGTAAAAAGCAACAGGTGGTTGCCTTATCTTCAACTAAGGCAAAATATCGCACTGCACGTGGAGCTGTGTGTGAAGCGATATGGCTAAGTCGCATCTTGGCTACCATGGGCCTACCAAAGAAACTTCCTATTCACATGTTTTGTGACAACTTAGGTGTTTTGAACTTGGTCAAGAATCCAGTACATCATGAACGAACAAAGCATATTCACACATATTGTCATTTTATTCGTGATGAAGTTCCTAAGAACAGAATCAAACTCCAACACATTCCCATCGACGAACAGGTTGCTGACATCTTTACAAAGGTACTTGGACGTGTCAAATTTCAACTGTTTCGGAGTAAACTTTTTATATCAAAGTAAATGTAATAAAGGGGGGATGTTAGGGTAAAATAGGTAGTATATTTCATTATACTACATGTATTATTACATCTACTTTCTACCATAGGAGATATTTACCATTGTATAAATCACCTCCTAGATTAACTTAGGTTAATAACTAAAATATCCTGAGATATTTTAGTCAGTTATTAGGCATATTCTATTTTCAATGTTGTTAGCACATCCTACGCTAACTTTTTTAGAGTTACTATTATGTAACCTATATATTGGGTTTGATAATTCATTTCAAGTATAATGTCTGCATCAATAATATTTGATTTATTTCAGATTTGAGTAATCGCCTACTTACATTTCTTGCCTTTGTTCTTTATCTTGGTGCTCAAGTGAATTGGAGCATGTATCTAGGAGGTAGGAAGTTAAAAATTTTCACTATGAAAAGCTCGAGTTCAAATCTTATCATGGGCATATTTTAGTCAACAAAGACAATGTGTTATTTTATAATAAGTTGGAAATAAAGGATTGGTATTTTGAAAGTAATTACAAGTGTTTGTTTGTTGGTATCATGGCGATTCTTATTGAATGTTAGAAAGAGGAGGACAAAGGTTAGAATCGTGCTTCTCATCTCTATAATCAAATAAATGCTTGATTATCTATGTGAGGTCAGGGTCTTTGTGTGTCATCATGCACAGAGGATGGATGGCCAAAAAAATAATTTCAGGGAGGTAGGGTTGTGAGGTAGAATTTTGGCCAAGGCAATTTTATAGTTGCATTCAAGAGGTAGGTATTCTCAATGGGAGAAACTTCTCATCTCCAAAGGTAATGAAAATATCTTGGTTAGTGTGTTGTATTTAGAACCAAAGATACCATAGTTTAAGATTTTTTGATACTCAAATATTTTTTCTAGTAGGAAGAATCCTCCAGATACCATAGCCTAATTTCATGCCATATCAAACCCAATTTATACTATTTGTACCAAGTTGACCAATTAAAAGAGAGAAAGTGTCATCGATTAGGCAAATTAGTGGACCTAAGGTGGTGAAATAGGATTGGGATGTGAGAAACAATGGTGAAATTGTTCTATTGATCAACAATGCATTACATAGTTTTATAGTTCTTGAAAGAACTAAAAATAGACATGGTGGTTGAGAGAAATCCTCTTAAACTTATTACAACAAACTAACTTAAAGATAGCTCTTATCCTAACAACATGCTAATCTTGGACTATGGTCAAACATTGATCAACCAAGCCAAAACCTCAACGTATGCTAATCAAATTAACTAGAAATATGTAAATCAAAACATTAAACTAAAACTAAATACTAGGACTTAATACTTAGGACTAAGGAGGCAATGTTGAAAATATTCCAACATTCTCCCCCTTGATGCTAAAGACACTCATGCAAGAGTTCTTTAAGCATCACAGAGTTGGAAGAAAATTTTTCTCTTACGTTTCCTCCAATCTTGAATCAAGAAATCAGAATTTACAAAATACTTATGGTGGCACTCCTTCCACTCTTCATGTGGAATTTCCTGCAAATGCTTGAGTGCCTTCTTTTGTTGATTAGCTCCCCCTTCAACAAAAGTATCTCCTCTTGTGGTTTTCAGCAACCACTCTCTTACATCTTTATCATTATGGTCTTTAAACCATGCTCTCACATTTTGATCTTCTTTTACATCTTCAACACTAAACAATACTCCACATGAGTATTTACAATTAATCATCTCACATAGATGATTATACCATACAACTCTTTCACATATTTTCACACAAAATATCACAACAAATATGGCCATATAATGACCAACTACATATGCAACATAAAGTTGCTCCTCACACAAATATTCTCTCACAACAATGACTTTACAAGAATCCTTCTCCCAAGGAATTTTGAACACATCATTTTGATCCATGTGACCCAAGTTCTCCATCATTGTATTCTCTCCAAGAAGACTCTTCATCAAAGTTGTCTCAATGAGACAATCATCTTTCTTTTCATTCCTGCTCACAAAAAACAAATCATTAATCATAAAAACATTACCTTTAGTATGAGTAGATTTGGTGCTTCCCATAAAGCTATTTTGTAGCAGTTCTCCTTCATTGTATGGTGCTTCAAGATCAACCATCAACTCTTCACTAATAGTTCTCCTCCTTTGTTCAATCCATGTTGGTGTGTTGAAACACCATTCATTCAAGCAATCATACATAGTTGCCTTTTCAAGACAACTCTCTTTCTGCAATGTAGTCACTCCAAGTGAGTGATCTTCATCCATGAGTGATGTTTCCTTTGCCATTACGATAAGAAAATCAGCAATCTCATTTCCATTTTCTGTTTCTATCTCATTTTTCACATTCTTCTCCCCCTTTAGAGGAACTCTAACAATTTTATCTTCTCCTTGTAGGAGATCTTCATTTTCTCTGTCAAGAGAGCATACATCCATTCCAAGTGAATGGTCTTCAAGACAATGGTCTTCCATAAACATTGCTTCTCCATCAACATGCCAACAATTTTGGTTGATCCTATTATCTTCTTTATTCTCTCCCATGAGAATTTTAGGTGCATTATCCATAATACACTCTTCATTTATCTCCTCCATGAGATATTTTTTATCACTTTTTCTTCTATCAACAACAAATCCTCTTCTTCCTCCTCGTCCTCTTGAGGAATACACACCTCTTCTTATCTTTTCATCACAAAATTCAGCAACATATGCTTCCTCCATGAAGCATTCTTCATCTTGTTGGTTTTCTACATACAGGCCTTCCTCTGCAAGAAATAATTCTCCATTACAAAGCATGGCTTCATATGAGTCTTTACAAGACTCTTCAAAAACTCCTTCAAAAGGATCTAATTCAAAAACTGCTTCAAGGAAGCAAGGCTCCTCCTTGCTTAAACAATCTTCATGATTGTCACTCATGGCTTTATGGGTATCCTCATCAAACCCATAAGCATCCTTCAACACTTGCCATGCCATTGTAGCTGATCTACAATTGGCTATGAGAGGAAAAACATTCTTTTCCATTCCTCTCCTCAAATCCATAAGAGCTAAGCAATTTGCATATTGTTGCTCCTTCTTCTCTTTTCTCTCCTCACCTTGTAGCTTGCTCCAAGTGGGTTCCTCATAGCCTTCTTGAACTATATCCCATAAGTCTTGAGCCTTCAAGAAGGTCTTCATCATTATGCTCCAAATAGCATAATTATCTCCATCAAATTTTGGTACAACCAAGTCTGCATACATGGCTTCCTTTTATTTACCAAAGTCTCAAGCACCCAATTTATCATAAATCGACCAATACTGATTGAAACAAACTGAAATTTTTCCTGTAGACTTCTGATATACTTATCTGAAAATCCACTAAATTTCAGATCCAAATTCACACAAATGAGAAATATGTGATCAATTTACTTTTGCCCTTTCTATCACAATTCCGGATCTAGGATTGTTGAAGGAAAAATAAATATTCACATACATTAATCAATACAGATCCAAATGACCTGAAATTTTGTCTGAATTATGATTTTATCTAAATAATATTGCTCCAAAAATTTGAAAAGCAAATACCCTGTATTCCACCTTATACAACCATTTTATTGAAAAACTCAAAATGCTAATAAAATCCGTAAATTAGCTCCAAATCACCTAAAATTTTGACAGCATCCTCTTGATACAATTATCTAACAACCCTCAAAATTTCATAATAAAATACCTCAGGATTCATGAGATATTAATGATTTACTCGAGCTCTTCCTTGCAAATCTGTTGAGTGCTGGCCACTTGAGTTTCTCTGACAAAGTGTGTGCTTCAGATCTCTTCACACCACTCTCCACAGGTTTTGATCCATTTGAGCAAACCTGCTCTGATACCAAATGAGAAACAATGGTGAAATTGTTCTATTGATCAACAATGCATTACATAGTTTTATAGTTCTTGAAAGAACTAAAAATAGACATGGTGGTTGAGAGAAATCCTCTTAAACTTATTACAACAAACTAACTTAAAGATAGCTCTTATCCTAACAACATGCTAATCTTGGACTATGGTCAAACATTGATCAACCAAGCCAAAACCTCAACGTATGCTAATCAAATTAACTAGAAATATGTAAATCAAAACATTAAACTAAAACTAAATACTAGGACTTAATACTTAGGACTAAGGAGGCAATGTTGAAAATATTCCAACGGGATGCAACAACAAATCAAAATTCACCAATTGACAAGTCAATATTAGCTCTTGCAACTATAAGGTTTGGGATTTTAAGTTTTATTTTTTTGAGGGCTATTAGGGCAAAATTGTTGGAGGACATAAATTTTGCATACTGAAGCATTTTGATCCCCCCTTATTATATCACATAATTTTATGAGCTCTATACATTGGTGACATTAGTTTGTGGATCTATTCTAGTATTTGAGGCCAAATTATGTGGAAATTTCTCAAGTCCTATTGCCCTATTTTAAAAGGTTAGGTTTATTTTTTCTATGTAATCAAAATCTTTGGCCTGAATTTTTGGAAGATATAGATAGATTTGTGCTAATTGTAGTAGATTCTAAATATTTTGGAGGATTACAAGAAAAGGATTCAAGATGTGCTTTAGTTAAGATTATGATTAAGCTTATTCATGGAGTTCTAGTGTTTCATGATCTATTTTTTATTTTATTTCTTGTCCAGGTACTCTTAAGAGTTTGTTATAATTCTTCTTTTAAGTAGGTCCATGTAAAGCTTCTTTTGGTGACTGGAATCAAGTGGCCCAAGGGTAAAATAATTCTTCAAATAGGGTGATTTTTGTCATAAGAGAAAACATTAGGCCTTTAGGACATACCTTATGTGACTATGTGTAATGACCCTTCTTGGAAGAGCCATCTTTGTTGTTCAATATGTACATATGAGTTGATAAGTTGTGCCTTGCTTTCTATTCCTAGAATGTGGTAATAGTGATGGATTTTTTGGTTACAAGATCAAGTACTCTCTCGAGTGAATGATAGAGGATAAAACCACTAAAATTAAGAGAAAAAGGAAAATTATGGATGAAATTATCATCGAAAACTCAAGGGTTAAAGGAAACCCTTCATATAGGTGCATTGCATACATGTATATGTGTGTGTGATTCTTTGATGCTAAAATA
The DNA here is from genome assembly GCA_028583015.1 of Wollemia nobilis. NCBI lineage: Eukaryota > Viridiplantae > Streptophyta > Pinopsida > Araucariales > Araucariaceae > Wollemia > Wollemia nobilis. Next base: position 10,168,109 of record JAQPPZ010004624.1, on the reverse strand, counting down.
CTTCAAGAGGCAAGGAGGTTGTTTTAAAGCAAAACAGTCATCCTTGGTAGGTATATGATAATAATATAAGTTATCAAAATATCACTTGCATAAGGAAGATGTTGAACGTATATATAATTGCACCTAGAGTAAACATGAATTTCATATTCCTTGTTTGATTGGTAATTAATATTAATATATGATTGTTAATTAAATTAATATAATTATCCTTAAGGGGTCTCCCGCTCCCATGCTTCCATTCTCTTTCTCTCTGAGTGGGAGGTCTCCTTGTACATTTTGTTGGTTTTCTACTCTCCAAAGATATTGCTATTGGTTGCTTGTGCTGGACAGTCGGGTTTTTCTTGGCAAAATTCTTTGGTCTTGCCCCTTCTCTAATGTAATTATTAGGGGGAGACTTGTGCCTTCAATGTCTGTGGAGACATGCTTGTGCTATCAGGTAACTTTGGCCAGTTGTGTGGTCTTTTATTTCGATGGGTTAGTGGGGGAAGTTGATGGATGTGAGTGCCATTCAGAGGGCTCTTTCTTTGTGATATTTTTTTGATCTTGTCACTTCCTTGATCCAAATACCAAAGGGAGACCCTGTACTCGTCAATCATTAAGGAATGAGTTTGTTGTTGGCCCTTTCATTTGGTAGGGTCTCCTAGTTTTGTTGGGTTGCTAGGGGTGGGCCAGTTGATTGTTCTAGCATCCTTGGCTACGTCAGATCCTAGTGCTTTAAAGTTCCATTTTTTTTATGAGATTTTATTTTTTCTTCTTTTGGGTGCTAGTTTGGGCTGGTTTATACTAGATATTTTCTTTGAAATGCCCCAAGGCTCATTAGACTATTGCTAGTTGCTAGTGATTGGTAGTCAGGTTTTTCTTGGCAAAATTATTTGGTCTTGCCCCTCCTTTGATGCAATTAATAGGGGGATACTTGTGCCTTCAATGTCCATGGAGACATGCTTGTGCTGTCAAACCTCTCTGGCTAGTTGTATGGTCTTTTATTTTGATGTGTTGCTAGGGGTAGTTGCTAGATGTGGGTGTTGTTTAGAGGGCTCTTTCTTTGCTGTATTTTTTTGGTTGTGCCCCTTCCTTGATCCAGATACTAGGGGGAGACCCTATGCTCGTTGACCATTGAGTAAGGAGTTTTTTGTTGACCCCTTTGTCCGGTAGGGTCTCCTAGTTTTGTTGGGTGGTGCTAGTTTGGGTCGGTTATCCTGGATTTTTTCTTCAAAAGGTCCCGAAGTTGTTTGGAATTCAACTACAAGTGGTTTGCTTTTGGGGTTCAAATATTTAGCTGTAGTAGATCCCAGTGCTTTAGATATTTAGAGTTAGGCAGGATCATCAACCTGAATTACCTTTGGAATACCCCTATTCTTCATGGATTATTTTAAAGATGGGGTTGTGTTTCTATTTTGATGGCCCCTGATTCTCATTGGATATTGGATGTTAGGGCAATTTTTTTTTTAGTGTCTTTAGGGGACCTCTGCAGGTTGGCAACATCGGATCCCTGTGCAGTACCAAATCCCAATGCTTCAAAATCCCTTTATTAGGCAGGATATTCTTCTTTTTAAATCTATTTATTAAATATGTTCTATTGAACCATTTTTCATTGATTATTTTAAGGTAGGGCTGCTTCTCTCCTTTTATCTTCAAGGGATCTTTCCAGGTGTGTGGCGTCAGATCCCCGTGTTGTATCGAATCCCAATGCTTCAAAATACTAGTTTTAGGTAGGATCTGTTTAATTTCAAATTTTGATTTTTTTGAGCGCTCGTTTTAGGCCAGATTTTGGTTGACCCCCAATGCTTATTGGATATGTTTTGTTGGGCAAATTTGTTTTAGGATAGCCCTTTTGTTCGTTGGATGATTTATTTTGGGGCATATTTTCTCTTTAGTGGTAAATTCTAGCTAAAGCATGAGCCTGGTAGCTATATTTCTCTCGGTTGGTTTTTTGGTCTCCTATTTTAGGTGAGATGTTTTTAAATTTCCTCTGTGGTCCTTTTCAAGCACTCCTCGAGATATTACGACTTTCCATTCCAGTGCTTTGTTTCAATTTTCAAAATAGTTATTGGCGGGATGTTGGATCCACGAGGTCTGGGTTGTAGGATTATTTATGGCGGATGCTTACTCCCATGTTTGAACCTGTTTAGATATGTTCTACTGATGTGTTGATTTGTAGATCTAAATATTAGGTAGGAAAAGTCCTTGGTTCTTGTTCATTCTTGTTTTATTAGGTTTCAATTGCTGGTTGGGATGCATTTCGTAGGAAGGTTTCAACTGCTGGTTGGGATGCATTTCATAGGAAGGCTGGGTTCCACGGCTCAAATTTCTCGATGGAAAAAAAATTTCTTTTTAATCTTTGAGCACTTCTAAAATTTAACTTTTTCTTCATTTTGAGCATTTAGATTCATTTTTATTTTTAATTGGTGGGATTGCAAGATCCGCATGTTCCTTGTTGGATTCTACTACCAAATGTTTCATTATGTCCTAGGAGAATCAATTCCATTTAAGCTCTTTTTGGTGCTCATTGAATATCTTTTGTAAGGTTGAGGGACCCTCCAAAAACCCTTTGTAAAAGGTTTGAGGACCCTTTCAAAACCTCTTCTTTACCAAATAAAAAATAAAATAAATTAATCTAATGAATAAAAGAAAATTAAAATATAATATTTATATATAATTAAATTAAATATCATTAATCTGCTTGTTATGGTGCATTGGTAAATGCCCTGGGTGCTGGTAGAGGCCGACCCAGGTTCTGTTCCCCTTGTCTCCATCCTGCAAATATATGGTATAGTTAGGAATGTCCTATGTGCTAGTAGAGGCCGACAAGGCTCCATTCCTCCTATGCCCAACTTGTTGAAAGTGGCACCCCGGACGGGGTGTTTTCCACTATAAATTAGTTTTTGACTCAGGTGTTGTAGGTGAGTTGGAGAGGAAAGGGAAATCCTCCAAGAGAGGTCCCAGGTTCAAATCTCCACCCTACCAAAAAGCTAAATTGGGTATCCAAAATCCAATTGATAATGTTGGTGCGAGCAGGGTCGGGTGCGACTCCCGGGTGACTTTGACGGTGTAGAATCCCCTGTTCGTGGTCTCTCAGACCAAGGCAGCCCCGCAAGGGGTTTTTCGCTTTAAAAAAAAATTAAATATCATTAGTAAATTAATATAAACACAATAATTATTATTAAGGACAGGGAAAAAAAACATTTTTATTAAATAATAAGAAACTTATCAGCCTGTAGGATATGTATATGTATAAGAAATATTTACTCAATAAAAAAATAAGGAACTTAAATTTTGGTAACATTAGAACCTCACACATACCCCTAGCTGCCAAGAGGATAGGAAGCTAGGTGGTAGTTTCCCTTGGAGACCACCTACTCATCCTTGCTTTCCTCTGGTTATCTTATAAATATTATGAGCTGCCGAAGATTGAGGGCGTCGGAAAAGGAAATATTCAACAAAAGGGATTAAAAAAAAGGAAAAGGAAATATTCAAGAAAAGGGATTAAAAAAAAAAGAAAAGTCTCCAGAAGAAAGGTAGCTTCTTCAATTTGTAGTTGGAATTCCATCTTTTAAAATCTGTTTTTCCTCTGTTTAAACTACTTTTATGGTTTACTAAAAATTAAATTTAACGGGTTAAACAATGGACAAATCTTTGTTAAATATATTAAAAATAAGCCATCTCGGTTTCCATTAGGAGAAAACTTGGCCATGACTTTCGTAGCAAAATTAAGAAAATTTAGTAGAATCATTTTTTTGTTTCCCTCGAAGTTGAAATAAGTGTTGGTCTAGTATATGGAGACCCTGTTAAATACATATCTCAGCCTCTTAAATTGTCTTATTGGGTCTCGCAACCAGATTAATATAGAATAATCAAACTTTATTTGTTTTCCCTTTGTGGTTATAAAATTGTATGTATTGAGGTTCAACAATCACCTCAGCTGTGTCATTTTTCTTAGTCGTTTGTTAGATATGCCGTCTAAGATTATTTAAATTCTTGAGCGCATAACATTTCAAATTTCATTTATTTTCTTAAAAGCATAGTGGAGAAGACTGTTTTTCCTATAATCCATCTATTAATAAGTTGCTCTTGTAGCTAAACTTTGATCATACATTATCTATTGCCATGTTAAGTGTGATAAGGTTTTATGTTTAAGAACTATTAATTTATATAACTATTCATCAACGCAACCCAACACTAGGTTGCTATATTAAGAACTGTTGATTTAATATTTGGTGATATCATTTTATTACCGTAAAAGAAATCCATTCTTTCAACAGCTATTTAATGTAGCGTGTAAGAGTTTACGTTAACCTGTTATATCCTCGCCGTCATTTTAAAACAAAGTTTGCTCAAATAAAGATTATAGCTTGGGAGAATTTACATGTATAAAAGAAGAAATATATAAATAACAGCCTTTAAGAGTTTACATGAAGCTTTCATATCCTTGTCATTGAAGAAGAGATTTATATATGAAAAAGAAAATATATATATTTAGATAATGAATTAATATAGCCTTTATGAGTTTACATCAAGCTGTTTTATAAAACAAGTTTTAAAGATTGTGGTTTGAATAAAAGAAAAAATAATAATATAAATATATAAATGATAGATAGAGTAGAAAAACTTTAATTCGATACCTTTGATATATATAAAAAATAGATATGCAGAAAACAAAGATCCTTATGATACAACCCCAATTTTAAAGGTTCTAAGAAGTAGAAAGGATTTGATAAAGAATACACTTAGTATAGAATGGGAAAAAAGTATATTTTTGGACAGACTCTTGGGATGGACACCTTCCCCTATCAATTCAACATCTAGAATTGAGGCCTATAACAGAAAAAATGCATAGGATGAATTGGATAAAAGTTGCCAAATACTATAAAAGTCAAATAAGAAATGCAAAGGTGGGAAGATTTGGAATCCAACTCACTGAAGTTCAAAAAAGGATATACACAGACTCCTTCGAATGCAATCACCTTCATGGTCACAATCTAAAGACTGTATTGGTTGGAATTTCATGGTCACAATCTGAAGATTGTATTGGTTGAAATAGCTCGAGGTATGGTATGTACATTGCAGCTCAAGGTTATTTAGCCTTAAGCCATATTAATCTCCATCCGGATCAAGATCTGTTCAAACATTTATGGGCTCAAAAGTTATGGCCAAAAATCAGGTTTTTCATCTGGTTGCTTCTTCATAAAAGGGTACTTACTTGGGATCAACTTATGAAGAAAGGATTTAATGGATCCTTTCAATGTGTAATATGTTGGGATAACATTGAAACAATAAACCATTTATTCATAGAATACCCCATAGCCTCTAAATTGTAGAAGATGCTAGCTTCCCTTCTTAATTTAAGATGGTCCAATAAACAATCCATAGAATAGAGATGGAGAGACTGGAGCAATCAAGAAGGAAAATACTGGTATGTGAACCAAGTAGTTTGGATAGGAATGACTATTCTTCCTTGGAACATTTGGAAGGAGCAAAACAAGCGAATCTTTCAACAAGAGAGTAGGGACATCCACTATGTCTGGCTCAAGACCATAGAAAATATGATAAAGACTGTCCAACATTTATTAACTCATCCACAAAATTCAAATCAACTATGGGAACAAATGATGTCCGATTAAATATCAGCCTAGAAGGTTTAACTAGCCTTCGACAACTTCAATAATAATATACTATGAAATTTAATAATAAATCATGCATTGCACCAGAAAACAATTGAACCCGAGATATTAAAATGAAATAAAAAATCAATATTAAGCTATAAATCAGAATTGGCCTCCTCAGGAGGGCAGTTCCCCGCCTCGAATGGGTAAATTCAATGCGAATACGAAATGAAATTAATTGATAAAAGATAAATCAAAACAATTGGATAACTACCTATAAGTAATAATTAAATATATTTTCTTGTAATATAGTCGATGGCTATATTAATTTTGGAATGTAACATGGCTCCCTTCCTCGAAAAGCTTTGTCCTCAAAGTTGTAAATGTCTAGAAAAGCTCGTCTTCATCTAGTTTTGGTAATTTTGATTGAGATTGCACTTTCTGGCCGATCACCTTCTTGAGACAGGAAACATGAAATATTGGATGTATACGTGATGAGGGAGGCAACTCTAGTTGATATGCCACTGCTCCAATGCAATGCACAATTTTGTAAGGACCATAAAATCGTGGAGCCAACTTCTGACTGGAATTGATCTTTACTAATAATTTTTTGTAGGGCTGCAAACGCAAGAACACCATATCACCAATATTGAATTCTCTTTTCGAACGGTGTGTGTCTTGCTACTGCTTCATATGATTTTGTGCTTGGACCAAATTGTCTTTGAGAATGGTGAGCAATGACTGTCGTTGCTGAAACCAATCATCTACTTGGGCTACTTTGGAGGATCTTGGTACATAATCTGCTACTGTTGGTAGCTTAGTTCCATACAATGCTTCAAACGGAGTCATTTTGATGGAGTAATGGTAAGAAGTGTTGTACCACCATTTTTCCAATGATAGCCAATGACTCCATTGATATTGTTTATCTTGAACAAAACATATTAGGTAGGTACCCAAATATTTGTTAACTACCTCCGTTTGGCCATTTGTTTGTGGATGGTATGTCGAAGATATATTTAATTTGGTATCACTAAGTCAAAATAATTCTCTCCAAAAATTGCTAGTAAATATGGGATCCCGATCACTTATAATATTTTTTGGCATACCATGTAATTTGAAAATTGAGTCCATAAATACCTTAGCCACTTTACTTGCTGAAAATAGATGTGGTAGAGCCTGAAAGTAAGCATATTTGGAGAGGCGATCAACTACCACAAAAATTATTGTTTTGCCTTATGACTTAGGAAGACCTTCAATAAAATCCATGGAAATGTGTTCCCACTGATGATTTGAAATGGATAATGGTTGAATCAGCCTTAATGATTTGACTGTTTCACCCTTATTGCACTGGCATACTTCACATTCAACTACCCATTGTTTGACCTCTACTTTTAATCCTTTCCAACAAAAATATTGTTTAACCCGCATATAAGTTTTCAAAAAACCTGAATATCCTGTTGATGGAGAAGCATGTGACTCATCTAGAATCCTTGATTTGATTGTTGAAGAGTGTGGAATGTAAATGCAATTCTTCCTTCTTAATATCTTATCTTCATAGGAGAAAATATGGTGCTTGGATGAACCCAATGAAAATTCCTAAATTATTTGAGTAGTTTCACTATTGGACAACCATTCATCCTGTAACTGAGATACCCATTGAGAACAAAGACCTGAAATAGCATTAATAACCACTTCATCTTCATATTTTTTGGATAATGCATCTATTGCCATATTTTATTTCCCTTTATTGTACTCAATAATGAAATCATATCCCAACAATTTAGTTAACCACTTGTTTTATTCTAGATAAGAAAATTATTGTTCTAGAAAATGCTTGAGACTGCTATGATCTATTTTTATAATGAAACGACTACTGATTAAGTAGTGTCTCTATTTCTCCACTGCATGTAGAATAGCCAACATTTCTTTTTCATATGTAGATCTTCCTAGATTTTTTCCTAAAAGTTGTTTACTTTCGAATGCTAAGGGATGACCTTCTTGCATTAACACTACCCCAATACCTATTCCTAAAGCATCACATTCGATTACAAATGGTTTGTGAAAATCTAGAGTTGCCAAAACTGGAGTAGTACACATTGCTTCTTTGAGAGCCTCGAAGGCTTGAGTGGTTGTTTCTGACCAATGAAAAGCATCCTTCTTTGTTAGGATTGTGAGAGGAGCTGCAATTTTACCATATTTATGCACAAATTTGTGATAGTATCTAGTGAGACCCAAAAAACCATGAAGTTTCTTGAGGGTTTTAGGTAAGGGCCAATCCTGAATTACCTTTATCTTATTGGGATCCACTTTAACACCTTCCTGAGAAACTATATGACCCAGGTACTCCACTTATTGAACACCAAAAGAGCATTTGGAGTGCTTGAAAAACAAATTTTCCTTGTGTAGTATATGAAGAACCCTTCCCACATGCAATAGATGATCATTCCATGATTTACTATAGATGAGTATGTCATCGAAAAAGACTAGGACAAATTTGTGAAGGAAATGACGAAACACATGGTTCATGAGACTTTGGAATGTGGATGGGGCATTAGTGAGACCAAAAGGCATGAACAAGAATTCATAATGACCTTCATTGGTTCAAAAAGCTGTTTTGGGAATATCTTCTTCACTAAATCTAATTTGGTGAAACCCTGAACGTAAGTCCAATTTTGTAAAAATTTTGCACCACGTAGTTCATCTAATAGATCATTAATGATAGGTATAGGGAATTTATCTTTGATGGTAATTTTATTAAGAGGGCAAAAATCTAGAAACATACGCCAAGAGTTGTCTTTACGACGAGCCAAAACTACTGGTGAAAAATAGGGGCTAATATTGTGATGGATGACTCCATGTTCTATTAGTTCTTCGACAATTTTCTTAGTTTCTATTTTTTGAGGTTGGGGATATCGATAAGGATGACCATTAGGATGAAGACTTCCTGGAACAAGGTGTATGGCATGGTCATGGGATATTTTGGGAGGTAGTCTCTTTGGTTCTTGGAAGACCTCATCATAGTTGGCCATAATGTTTTGTAGATATTTTGATTGGATTTCTGGCGTATCTTGTGCTTGCATTTCCATACAATTAATTTGAGCAATGAATCCATAACTATATTTTATTAATATTTTTTCCATGCTATGCGAACTTACTATCTTTGATGGAGGTGTTAGAATTCCTTGGAGGCGAATGGTCTTCCCATTTTCTTTCCATTCAACAAAGCGCTGCTTGTAATTAAAACTAACCATGGTTTCCATTTGTTCTAACAATGCAAGTCCAAAGATAACTCATGAATTCCCTAAATTCATAACAAAAAGAGGAACCTGCCAAGTATAACTTCCCATTTGTAATGAAATTGAAGATTATTTACCTATACATTGAGCGCTACTCCCACTTGTAGTTCTAACTTGAAATTTATCTTGATTGGAAGAGTTGATGTGCAATTTTAATGCCTCGGAAAGCCTTGTGTCTATAAAGGTGTGAGTACTTCCTAAATATATTAATACAGTTACCTTCCTTTGTCGAATGAATCCTACTACTTTAATTGTATGGTGAAATGATAACCCCATAAGAGCATGTACTAAAATTGCCATAGTATCTTCCTCAGCTACAACCTCCTCATGTTCAATTTGATCTTCGTCTATGGGATCATCAGGTGAGATGTTCTCCTCTATTTCTTCATCTTCCTTGTTAGCATATTTAATTTGAAAGTTCTATCATGGTACACATGCTTGATATTTTGTATGGTGATTGTGACATTTATAGAAAAATATCTTGATGGTTGATCATTTTTGTGAAAAGAGTTGTTACGATATTGAGGTCGACCATATGAATCTATGTTGCCATTTGTACCTTCTTCTCAACTTTAATATTCTCTTTCAACCCATTTCTAAAAGTAGCTATCACCACATCAGTTTGTAGTTTTCTGGCATAGGAAAGTAGGCTAGTGAATTTTGAGATATAATCCATTACCGATCCTGTTTGCTTAAGTGATAACAATCGCACCATGTAAGAAGATGAGGATCCTTTGTCAAATTTGTTAAGAAAATATTTGGTGAAATCATCCCAGTAGATGGTATTTCCCTTCTCACGTTTGAGCCATACAAACCATTGATAAGCTTTCGTACCTAATTTGGAGGTAGCAAAAGCAACTTTCTCTGAATCTCAAATTTGGTATAAGTCCAAAATGCCTTCCATTTTGGTGATCCATCCATGTGGATCATGGCCCTCAAAGGTAGGAATATCAATGCGTGGAAAATTGACCCCATTAGGTCCTCTTGGTTTTTGGTAATATTCATTTCTATCTGCGTCTGTATTATACCCATATCTATGGAAGAGATTTGAGGAAGCTCGAGTATGGCCTCTTTGTTGTTCATAAACTTCTTCGTTGTCAATATCCTCCTCATTCCTTTGTCCATTAAAGCGATTTTGAGTACTATAATTGTGACCTCTTTTTTGCACATAAACTTCTTATCTATATTGATCCTCAGTGTTCTAATGTCTTTGGGAGTGATCTGGCATTGGAGGATTTGGTTGGATTTGTCGTTCCAATAGTTGGGTCACCTTGATATTCAAGTTGTTCATACTAGCCAATAATGTTTGTATGACCTTATCACTAGTAATGGGGCTCCTTGTTTCCTCGTGTGTGAGGTTCTCATGGGAAGACTTTGGGGAAGGATTGGATTCCATATTGTTAAGCAATGGATGATTGGGATAAAAACTATTAATTCGTAAAGGAGAAGAATTATGTGTACCTTGTTTTCTTGGAGGTCTTCTTTGTGAGTTCAAGATCCCCTCGTTTGAGTTCTCCAAGCTTGATAGCCACCCATTTGGTCCTTGTTGACAATTTTGTCACATTGCACAGAGGGGCAGAAAAATCAAATTTTTTGTAAAGTATTTCTTTCAATTTCATGAATTTGTTCCCTTGTTTTTTTTAGAAACAACATTTTCAAGCATTGCAGCAATTTTGGCTTTCCTGCCACCCCCTTGTACATAAAATGAAGAAGAAAGAGCTTCGCTACCAAACAAGCTAAGGAATATAGCTTCGTCGAAGAAATCGCTAAAGGTGAAAACTACTTTGGGCCCGAAGTCCCTCAAACAACTACTTCGGGTGAAAACCTTGTGAAGCAACATTGTCGGAGGAGAAATTCTAGCAAGAGCTTCACGCCCAAAGTATTTCTAGCAGCTACTTTGGGAAAAAGTTTTACAAAGCGGAATTCAAGCGGAATTTCAAAAGAACAGCTTCGTCGAAGAAAGATCGGGCCTGAAGCACTTCAAGTAGCTACTTCGAGCGAGATTTTTGCGAAGCGGTGTTACCAAAGGAAAAAATACAAAGGAAGAAGAATGAAAACTACTTCGCACCTGAAGCATTTCAAAAAGCTACTTTAGGAAAGAAACTTGCGAAGCGGGATTTGAAGGAGCGCAACATTGAAAACACTTTGTCGAAAAGCCGCCAAAGCACCCACTTCGGACCCTCGTGCCAGCGAATCATTTCTACTTCGCCAAAAGTCATTGTGAAGCATCTGCTTTGGCCATATTTCATGTGAAGTACTTGTTAGTCAAAAAGTGTCTAACTACAGAAAAATAGTTGATGCACCTTTTTGTATTTTTCCTACGAAGACCAAAGTGGACCATATGCTAAAGATCAAAGAAAAAGCAAAACATCGCAAGGAGGAAAGAGTGTCACGATATCGCGACATGTTGCGTTTTTACGGTTCAAGGTAGAGAGAAAGAGCAATGGGAAAAAGTGTCGCAATATCGCGACATGTTTCATTTTCGTGGCTAAGAGCAGCAAAAGGGAGCAGGAGGCAAAAGTGTCGCGATATCGTGACATGTCTCAGTTTCGTGGTTCACAGCGAGGAGAAAGAGCAAAGGGCAAAAAGTGTCGTGATATCGTGACATGTTGCATTTTTGCGGCTAAAAGCAAGAGAAAGAGCAAAGAGGAAAAAGTGTCGCGATATCGCGACATGTTGCATTTTCGCGGCTAAAGAGCAAGAGAAAGAGCCAAGAGGAAAAAGTGTCGCGATATCACGACATGTCTCATTTTCGTGGCTGGAAGCGACAGAAGAGCAAAGCAAGGAAGAATGTCACGATTTCGTGACATGTCTCATTTTCGTGGCTGGAAGCGACAGAAAAGCAAAGCAAGGAAATAATGTCACGATTTCCCGACATGTCTCATTTTCACGGCTGGAAGCGGCAGAAAAGCAAAGCAAGGAAAGAATGTCATGATTTCATGACATGTCTCATTTTCACGACGGGAAGCAGCAAAAGAGCAAGGGAAGAGACGAATGTCGTGATTTCGCGACATGTCTCATTTTTGCGGCTAGAAGTGGTAGAAAAGCAAAGCAAGGAAAGAATGTCGCGATTTCATGACATGTCTCATTTTTGCGGCTAGAAGCGACAGAAAAGCAAAGCAAGGAAATAATGTCGCGATTTCGCGACATGTCTCATTTTCACGGTGGGAAGCAGAAAAAGAGCAAGGGAAGAGACGAATGTCACGATTTCGTGACATGTCTCATTTTTGCGGCGGGAAGCAACAAAAGAGCAAAGGAAGAGACGAATGTCGCGATTTCGCGACATGTCTCATTTTCGTGGTTGGAAGTAGTAGAGGAACAAAGTAGGAGACGAATGTCGTGATTTCGTGACATGTCTCATTTTTACGATGGGAGGCAACAAAGGAGCAAAGGAAGAGATGAATGTCATGATTTCACGACATGTCTCATTTTCGCGACATGCCAGCTGTAAAGGAATAAAGTATATTTTTGGCAACTGGAGACGAGCACTGACATCAGGTGCTAATTTTTGAAGAATGGTCTATCGATTATAACCAGGAAGGTCTGCTGGATGATTGCCAATCTATCCAATCTACGGGAAATCTGTTGTGTATTGTTAAAAATTGTAGATTATTTCTTGTAAAATAAGTAAGATGTACTTAGGAAAAGATACTCTTTTAGGGTATATATAGGGGTGAGCAACTCTAGAAAAAATGTCGGCTCTTGGACGTTTACAAGCTTGATGCGCATGTACTGGATTATAAGCAATAAAATATTTCTTCCTCTGGCTTCTGAAACTTTTGTGTGCTTGTATGTATCTGGTGTTTTAACTTTTATTCACTCTGAGTTTTATAATGTATCTGTTCTGAAATCTGGACTGTGCATGTATGAATCTTGTTTCTAGAGTTGAACATTAATAGATATTTACATGCTTTTAGACGAACATCTAAAAGTCACACTCAAGAATTCATGTTTTCTATAAAGAAGAGTTCTAGCTTTGTTGTTGTCTAAACTGCATCATCAATGTTTGTTGTTGTCTAATCTATACCATGAGAAAAGTTCTAGCTTAGGCTATATTTCCCTTATCTCTTATTCCCATTTTCTCTAAAAAACTCAAAGGAACCAGCCTTCTCTGGAGACTAGATAGATGATCTCAAACATGATCTGTCTATTCAATGTTGGCAAAGTCTAAGGCGCAACACTATCAACCGAAGGCGGATTTTGTTCCAACAGTTTTTGGCACTCCTGGTGGGACCAGCAATCCCATAGTATTGTATAAGTTTTGGTGTTTTATCTTCAAAGCCTTTTGTTTGCAAAATCTCAAGAAAAAAAATCACCTGGCGACTCCGTTGCATTTAGACAATAAAAGAAAGACCTTATCTAGAAGCCTTCTGGTTATATAGCCATATGATAACCAGATCCCGAGCTAGAAACTCTGAAGAATCTATCAATTTTTTTGAACTACATCTCGGAAGCCTAAAAGCACATCCTGTGCTAGCCGCACGATCAAATCCTCCTGACACCATTAGCACCTATTTACAACCCGCTGTAGGAGCATCTGCAATCAATACCATAGCAATTGTAACTCCTTTAGCAATCATGGCAGCCCCCCCTACCCTAGCACATCTTGTATGGAATCAAACTGGCCCTTTGAATTAGGGAACGCACCACCAAATTCCATAAGCTACACTAAAAGCATTGCCGAGCTTCGACGAAACAGGAAAAATAGCAGATGAACACTGTTTGGATGTATCAGAGCTAGCATCTATTTACAACATCACTGAGGAATATGTAATGGTCAGATTGTTGATCATATCTTTGAAAGGAAAGATGCTCTATTGGTATAGAGCGCTTCCTGCTGGATCCATTACTTCTTAGGTAGCACTGGTCGACCGTCTGGTCGATGAATTCAATATACATGCGGATCCTTTCACATTGCTGAATCAATTCACTGTCATTGAGAGGTATCCACAAGAAGAGATCCAAGATTTCAACATCAGGTTTACCAGAACTCGTGATAGAGTAATGCAAGGCCTAAAGCCCATAGAAGAACAAGCTATATGCTATTATCTAAGGGCTTTTGATTCAGAACTCAGTATGATAATAAGACAATCCCGTATAACCACTTTTCCTGGGATCTATGTAGAGGCAGCAAAGGGTGAAGCTGATCTCATCGCTACAAAAAGATACCCATCCAAAAGTCTATTGCCTATTTTACCAGAGCTTTCCCAAGCATAAATTCCTAAACTTCCTGCAACCCCATCAATGCGTGCTCTCCCATCTATAGCTACACTTCCTACATTCCCTGCATTACCAGTCACACCCCTTGCATTAGCTCCCCCCAATGATCAATACACGACCATAATTGATACAATGAAGACATTGTCAAATGAAATGGCATCCATAAAAAAGAGAGAGGTTGAACATAATATCCAAGCAAGAAGATTTCCACAGATACAAAAGGAAGGTGCTTCGACAAGCAATAGGGGACAAGAGAGACCGATCACAGTATATCAAATGAGACAGTGGAGGCCGAGGAGCCTCCCACTGATTCTAACTTTTGGTGTACTACATGTAACGATCCACATGGGGAAAGTTCATGTATGATACACCAACATTATGTACAAAGTATAGCAGTTGAAAAGAGTAGAGAAAGAATGAAAGGCCATATAAATATAATTAGAGAGAAGGACCACAACTTCATGATGCCTACAGTAGAACAGGTTTCAGCTTTGACAAGATCAGGTAAGAAACCACTGCAAGTAGACCCTAAAGAGCTTCAGCCATTAAATGTTTCCCCTGCTCCCAAGGAAGTTCCTAAAGAAACTCCTAAGGGAAGTCTCCCCCAGGAAAGAAAATATCAGTTTCCAACCAAAAGTCAAGGGCAAGAAACACAAAGAATTTATTCCTCGGGGGGAAAATGAAACCCAAGAACAAAGCTAGGGAAAGGTTGAGATTCCCCTCGTTGACAAAAAGGCAAAGAACCGAAGCTACCCAGGGATACAAAAATAAATATGAAACTTTTTCCAAAGAAAGAGAAAGAATAGTTGATTCACCTACATTCAGTATAGTAGAGGAAATGAAAATGACTCCTTCTAAGGCAAGTATGTATGATGCTCTTAAAATCCCAGGTCAAATCGATATCCTACAGGAATCCCTAAGAACAGTGGAAAGTGGAGATGGGACTGCATCATCTTCAAAAATGGTTCTAACGAACTTGACGTCTACCATTGGTAAGAACATGCCACCACATTTCTATTTGTCCCTTCAAATGGAAGGATGGGTTGTCCACAACTGCATGATAGATTCAGGCGCTGCTACCACTGTGATACCCAAAGTAGTATGTGATATTATGGGAATGGAGTACACTAGGAGTAGCGAAGGTGTCCTACGCTTAGATGGTACTCCAATAAAAATTGTAGGAGTGATAAAGGATATTCCCATACGGTTGCATAAAATGCCTCGGATGACAATCATACAAGAGGTAGTAGTCGTAGACTTGGAGCCCTATTTTGGTATGTGTCTATCCAGAGAGTTCACAGCAAAGATGGGAGGATACTTATCCTTAGATTATTCTCATTTGGAGATACCTTTCAAAGGTATAAGGGTCAAGATTTTTAATGAGAAAACATCTACGTATCATGTAGAAAAGATTGGTGAAACAGACCGTATAAATATGATGACTGAAGAAACAATAGAAGAAGATTTGATGGAAGAAACATTAGAAGAGCTCCAAGTTGAAGACGCTTTTTCTCTACAAAATTTTAATGCCATGATGGAAACAGAAATAGGAAACTATTCTATTGAGAAACCAAAAAGAAAATTGATACCCTCCCTAGAAGAGGATATTATTCAATTAAAAAACAATCATATTCCTAAGGGTCTCATCACCCTTGAAGGCCTGTTTGATAACAATGATAGAGCAGTTGGCCAGAAAATCAAGGTCGATAAACGAAGATACAAAGATGTAGAGTTGGAGCCAGGCAAAATGATTAAGGTTGGAATCAGTTGTACGTAAGAGGAAGTGAACCGGATCGGAGAATTATGTAAAAAATTCCCTGACATCATAGCTTGGGTGTATAGTGATCCAAAAGTGTACAATAAAGATGTTATTCAACATACCATAGAATCAGAAGAAAGAGCTAAGCCTTTTAGGCAAAAGCTCATACAGTTAGAAAAACAAAGAGAGCAATCATACAATCACAATCAGCAGCATATGGCAGATACTGAAGGATGGTTCAACAAAGAGACAACTACCATAAGATTTAGAGTGGGAGACTTGGTTTTGAAATGGAATGTAAAGAAAGCTAAGCCAGGTAACCATGATAAATTCGATGCTTTCTGGGAGGGACCTTTTGAAATTGTTTCAGAAAAGCAATTCAACGCCTTCCAGTTAAAAGATCAATATGGACAGGTTCTACCCATCACGGTGAACGCTTTTCACCTAAAGTTGTATTTCCAGTAAAACTATAGATCACCATTATATGTACAGTATATTATAAGTTTTGAAGTTTTGTAAATATTTCCCTTTTTACGGCCTAATATTTCTAGAAGACAATAAGAAGGATTGACGCTCACTCCTGGGAGGAAGTTTCCCTATTGGAATCCTTTCAAGAAAAGGAAATGGTCATTCTTCTGCTCCCGAAGTGTTCCAGCCACTTAAGAATTCCTAGCTCCCAGAATTGAATTTTTGTGTTCTTCAAACAAAGGTTAAATACCTAAGTGGTAAAAGAAAGGTTCTGATAAGGTGAAGATCACTTGTTCTCCAAAGTGCATTATTTTTCTTGTGTTTTTTTGCTCAAAAATTTACTTTTTGCAACTATGCTGGCGACTCCATTTCCCAATGGATAAAGGCCTGGTCTCTATTTTTGCAAGAAAAAATTCCCCCAGAAGGCGCCAAGAATGTTAGTCAAAAAGTGCCTAACTACAAAAAAATAGCTGATGCACCTTTTTGCATTTTTCCCAAGAAGACCAAAGTGGCCCATATGCTAAAGATCAAAGAAAAAGCAAAACACCGCAAGGAGGAAAAAGTGTCGCGATATCGCGACATGTTGCATTTTCGCAGTTCAAGGCAAAGAGAAAGAGCAATGGGAAAAAGTGTCGCGATATCGCGACATGTTTCATTTTCATGGCTAAGAGCAGCAAAAGGGAGCAGGAGGCAAAAGTGTTGCAATATCGCGACATGTCTCAGTTTCGCAGTTCATAGCGAGGAGAAAGAGCAAAGGGCAAAAAGTGTTGCGATATCGCGACATGTTGCATTTTCGCGGCTAAAAGCAAGAGAAAGAGCAAAGAGGAAAAAGTGTCGCGATATCGCGACATGTTGCATTTTCGCAGCTAAAGAGCAAGAGAAAGAGCCAAGATAGAAAAGTGTCGCGATATTGTGACATGTCTCATTTTCGCGGCTGGAAGCGGCAGAAGAGCAAAGCAAGGAAGAATGTCGCGATTTCACAACATGTCTCATTTTCGCGGTTGGAAGCGGCAGAAAAGCAAAGCAAGGAAAAAATGTCGCGATTTCGTGACATGTCTCATTTTCATGGCTGGAAGCGACAGAAAAGCAAAGCAAGGAAAGAACGTCGTGATTTCACGACATGTCTCATTTTCACGACGGGAAGCAGAAAAAGAGCAAGGGAAGAGACGAATGTCACGATTTCGCAACATGTCTCATTTTCACGGCTAGAAGCAGCAGAAAAGCAAAGCAAGGAAAGAATGTCACGATTTCATGACATGTCTCATTTTCACGGCTGGAAGCGGCAGAAAAGCAAAGCAAGGAAAGAATGTCGCGATTTCGCGACATGTCTCATTTTCGCAATGGGAAGCAGCAAAAGAGCAAGGGAAGAGACGAATGTCACGATTTCATGACATGTCTCATTTTTGTGATAGGAAGCAAAAAAAGAGCAAAGGAAGAGATGAATGTCGCGATTTCATGACATGTCTCATTTTTGTGGCTGGAAGCGGTAGAGGAATGAATGTCGTGATTTCGCGACATGTCCCATTTTCGCGATAGGAGGCAACAAAGGAACAAAGGAAGAGACGAATGTCACGATTTCATGACATGTCCCATTTTCATGGCGGGAGGCAACAAAGGAGCAAAGGAAGAGATGAATGTCGTGATTTTGTGATGTCTCATTTTTGTGACATGCCAGCTGTAAAGGAATAAAGTATATTTTTGGCAACTGGAGACGAGCACTGACATCAGGTGCTGATTTTTGAAGAATGGTCTATCGATTATAACCTCGGCGAGTCCGCTTGGATGATTGCCAATCTATCCAATCTGTGGGAAATCCGTTGTGTATTGTTAGAAACTGTAGATTATTACTTGTAAAATAAGTAAGATGTACTTAGGAAAAGATACTCTTTTAGGGTATATATAGGGGTGAGCGACTCTAGAAAAAAGGTCAACTCTTGGAAGTTTACAAGCTTGATGCGCATGTACTGGATTACAAGTAATAAAATATTTCTTCCTCTGGATTTCGAAACTTTTGTGTGCTTGTATGTATCTGGTGTTTTAACTTTTATTCACTATGAGTTTTATAATGTATCTGTTCTGAAATTTGGAATGTGCACGTATGAATCTTGTTTCTAGAGTTGAACATTAACAGATATTTACATGCTTTTAGACGAACATCTAAAATTCACACTCAGGAATTCATGTTTTCTATAAAGAAGAGTTCTAGCTTTGTTGTTGTCAAAACTGCATCATCGATGTTTGTTGTTGTCTAATCTGTACCATGAGAAAAGTTCTAGCTTAGGCTATATTTCTCTTATCTCTTGTTCCCCTTTTCTCTAAAAAACTCAAAGGAACCAGCCTTCTCTGGAGACTAGATAGATGATCTCAAGCATGATCTGTCTATTCAATGTTGGCAAAGTCTAAGGCACAACACTATCAACCGAAGGCAGATTTTGTTCCAATAGTACTTTCACTCAAAGCAGTAGCGACCATAAAGAATGCAACATATTTCGAAGGCAGGAATGCGCTTCGGCCGAAATACCCCCAAATCGCAGTTTAGAAGAAGGTTCGCGACGAAGCATCTTTAAGCTCACCAGTAAAGTATCTACTTCGGGCAAAGGGCCTCACCGAAGTAGTTTCAACACATCTTCCAACGAAGCAATAATGAAGAGCCCATGTTGCGAAGGAGACATGCTTCGGCCTTCATCACCCTCGAAGCTATTTTGTGAAGCTTCACCATGCAAAGTACAAATCAAGGAGAATCTGCTTCAGGACAAGTCCATTGCAAAGTGAAGTTGAAGAACTAGCGAAGCACTTCAAAGGCACGCGCTTCAAGTGCTTCATAAATACATTTTTACGTGCACAAAAAACTAGCTACGCATTTTTGGCAATTGGAAACAAAGTATTAGTCTCTGATGAAGAGCCCGACAAGCATGGCGGCCACTCGAGTATTGCACCCAGAAGCCAAGGATGATCAGACGACTCATTAATGCGAGTTTCCATGGCTGACCCGATCGTAGTTTCTAGTTTTGGTAACATATTTGAGAGCTCAGTCACGAAGGCCGTGAGGAGCCGACTTCTCAGGTTTCGAGGGTGTACTCCATTTTGTGTAATTATGGCTCAGAGGTTCGGGTCCTCTATAAAAACCTAGGAATTGTAATGTAAAAGGGGGGGGAACTTTCTACTATAAAGCTATTGTAACTTGCATTTCTGTGATTAATACTAAAGAGCTTTGGACTCTATTTCTCTCTTGTATGTTGTCTTATGCGTTTATTTCTTTCATCTTTCTTCATTTGTATATTATAATTCTGAATCCTAGATTTAGGTATGCGATTGGGGACTGAAACCTAAAATTTTCCTGAAGGATACATAGGGGAGGAAAACGCTATAGAGGATTTCTTTTATGCTACCTATGGATAGTGTTTCTGTTATATTCACTTTTCTTAATCACCGTTACTCTAAAATCTGAATTTCAACGAAAGAGGAAGGGGAATCCTGGAACTCGTCTAGAGGATACATAGGAGGGCTAATATCGTGTTCTTTTTGTTTATTCTTAGTTTTATTTGCTCTAATTTCAAGTTATTGGTTAGTAATCGTGCTTCTAGTTCTTTCCCACCACTAAGCTACTGAAATTTCTTCCCTTACTCTTTTATTTCTTTCCTGCACCCTTACTCTGTTTATCTCTTTCTTGCACCCTTATCTTAAACATCAAAGTAGTGTAGTATAGGAGTCGGCCTTTCTCCAGAGATTGGCACAAGGGAAATATCTTCCCTTTGGCCTTTGAATGTTGGTCCAAGTCTAGGGAACATACATTTACCCAAATCCTTTCCTGGGCAAATTTGATGACCAATAGTTTCTAGCACGCCCGATGGGACCCGGTCAGTCTCGCCTTCTGAGTGGTAGTGAGAACCGATGCTCTTATTACCGAAAGACTCTTAGCATCTGGCGACTTTGTCTAACCAAGAATATTTAAGTTGTAAAGATCGATACCAAAGTTTGTGCCTTCATGCAAACAAGATGGAGAGTTAGGAATAAAGGAGAGGAAACTGAGTTCTTTGAGCTAGATATTGACGCCTTTGGGGAATGATCTAGGTTAGTTACCCTCGAGCCTCTGTTACATGGAACATCCTCGTAGGAGGCCGCTATTGACAAACAAGGCCTTACTTTTGATAGCATAGCGGCTAGCTTTCCTCCTAATCCTCCCAACTCACCGAAGCATCCTAGTGCCTCCATTTCTATTGGTCGTCCTGTTAGCCATCAAGGAGGAGCTTTGAGAATTCCTATTTCTCAAAATCCAAGTGTAAATATGGCACAACAACAAAAACAACAACAAAAACAAGTGCAAAAACAATAGCCACCCAGACTATTCCCAGCATGGAATTCCTCGAGACCGCTAAATCTAGCGGGACAAGGGCAAGTGCCTCCTGCTTCTATAAAGAAGATCCCAACGTTCGATGGAAGTGGGAAGACTGCTTTGGAGCACATCCAAGAAAGTTTCTCTGATAGCAATCCATGACATCACAGAAGAGCGTATTATGGTGAAACTTTTGGTTCTGTCCCTTAGAGGAAAACTCCTCTACTGGTATAGATCTTTTCCACCCGGTACCATTACAAGATGGGACCAGTTAGCTGGACAGTTGATGCGAAGCTTCAATGAGTCCGTTGATCCGACCTCTCTCCTGTAGCAGTTCACAATGATCTAGAGAAATCCACAAGAGGAGATTGCAAAATTCAATGTTAGGTTTGCTCAAACCTGGCAAAGAATACCAGTTGGAATTCGGCCATCTGATGAAGCTGTAACATACTATTTTCTTCGGGCTTTCAATCCTGATATCAATGTAATGGTAAGGTATTCAAACATTAATACCTTCCTCGAGTTGTACGAGTTATCCCAAAAAGCAGATATGGATCTAATAGCTATGGGTAAGCTTCCCCAAAGGATGTTGATGCCCATACTTCCCGATTTCTATCAATCCCAGTATGCGAGCGCAGCCGCTTCGTAGATCTCTGCAACCCCTGCACTCCCGATCTCATATTGGAATTCGAATCCCATTGTATCCCAAATCACTGCTCCACAAATTCATTTTACCACTTTTTTGACTCCATAGCCCACAGTCACTTCAGCATTCCCTGTACTGCCCGCACCATTTCAATCCCCTGCACTACCTCCAATACCAACAATGGCTCCATTGCCATCGATTCGAAAAGCCGATGACATGCAAGCAAAAATACTGTAAGAAGTTCAGTCCCTAAACTCCATAGTGTATAACCTATCTAACAACATGATCATTATGAAGAAGAAGCAGGCACAACAAGAGTTTCTATCTAGAAGATCTTATCCTACACCTACGCTTACTAAAGATCAGGCGGTCCAGGAAGGAAGAGCTTCAGCAAGAAATGTTGCAATAGATGAAGCCCCGAGAACTTTTGATTATATACATTGGTGCTCCACGTGTAATGACCCTCACAAATAGAATACTTGCATGTTGCACAAACACTATGTACAAACACTGGCGAGTAGTAGTCATGGCGGTCAAGTCAATGTCATCAGGCAACTGAATCAGAACTTGATAATTGGTGAAGAAGATCCAGTTGCAGTCCTTACCAGAGGAGGAAAGAGGCCGATAGAGGTGGATGCTACTCAGATGGCTCCCTTAAAGGTGCATGCTCATCATGAGAAAGGACAACAACCTCCTTCGACCCTGAATGAAGCTTGACATCCTGCACCAGTCAAAAAGAAGGCCCAACAGGCCCCTACGAATCCACCGAAGGCAAAAACTAAGGAACAGGCTAGAGAGAAGCTCAATATTCCTTCACTAACTAAGTGACAAAGGGTCAAAGCTACGAAACACTACCACACCAAATATGAGCCAAGAAAAGAACCTGAGATGCCCAATTCCCTGGCATACAACATTGTGGATGAGCTGAAGAGGAGTCCATCCAAAATCAGTCTGTACGACACACTGCAATTACCTGGAAAAGTGGACCCGTTGCAAGAATCGTTGAAGATAACCAAAGCAAGGAAAGCAGCATCACTTGCCCTAGTGCAAACCTTCTCCACATCTATTATGGGGAATAATAGGCTACCACCATTCTACCTGTCTCTACAGATGGAAGGGTACATTGTACATAACTGTAACTCTGGAGCTGCGACGACAATCATGCCAAAGATAGTATGCGAAGATATAGGGATGGAATATATGTGAAGTAGCCATGGCATGCTCCAGCTGGATGGTACCCCTATGAAGACTATAGGAGTGATCAAGGATATTCCTATTCGACTACACAAAATGCCTCAGATCACAGTTATACAAGAGGTGGTAGTCATTGACCTTGAACCCTACTTTAGTATGTGCTTGTCAAGAGAATTCACAAAGAAGTTGGGCAGATATCTATCTATGGATTACTCCCATCTGGAGATTCCATTTAAATGGAAGAAGGTAAAAATCTACAATGAAAAGCCTTCCACCTTCCTCGTAGAAAAGATGTCCGAAGGAGAAAGTAGCGATCCTGTGCATGCGATAGTGGAAGAGATAGAGCAGGTGGACCTGGTCGAGGAGTCTCTCGCACAGTTAAGTTGTGAAGATGAGTTTTCATTGGTAGACTTTAATGCCATGATAGAAACTGAGATGGGATGTTCTACCATCGCCAAACCTGAGAAAAACATCAAGTTTGAAGAACACAAGCTTATACTGAGAGGGGGGGGTGAACAGTATAAGACCTATTTTTACTTTTTCCTTTATACTTCAAAATAGTAAAGCAATATACCCAAAGCAATATCAAAGCAATGCACAATATCATCCACAAAGTGACACCAATTTTAACGTGGTTCACCCAAAATGGTTGGGCTACGTCCACAAAAATTTTCTCTAAAAGTTATCTCAAAGTTCTTTGGGAATCCTTCCCAATTACAATTTTTATGAGCCTCGGCCCAAAGGAGATACCTTCCCCCAATCAAAATTTATGAGCCTCTGCTCAAAGGAGATACCTTCCCCCAATATGAATTTATGAGCCTCTGCTCAAAGGAGATACCTTCCCCTCTACTCTAGAAATGATCCCTTAGAAGATCAAATGCCTCTACCTCTTGCCAGCACGTGGAACTCCTTTCCACCGAAGACCTCCTGTCCTCAATGCTTAGCCTAAGAGACCTCTGCCTTCTATGATCACGCCCATAACAGCTCAACAACCTATACCAAACACAGTTAGTCGGTCTAGTACAAGTCTTCCTCTGTTTGTCAGATCTGTCCAACACTTGAACAAATCAATCCTCTGCACACAAGCCTTCTCAAAGACTTGCAAAATTTGTCCTTAGGTTCTTCTCAAAGAACTAGTGCTCCTCTGTCCTCAAGTTCTCTGATAGAACTATCAAAACTCAGCTCACAAGTCCTCTGCTAGGACCTGTCCAAATCTACTCACAAGTCCCCACCGGAACCTGTCCAAAACTTCTCACAAGTCCCCACCAGAACCTGTCCAAAACCTGCTCACAAGTCCCCACCGAAACCTATCCAAAATTGCTCACAAGTCCCCACAGAAACCTGTACAAAACCTGCTCACAAGTCCCCATCAAAACCTGTCCAAAACCTTAGCAAGCTCACCAAGAAAAACTTTCTTAGTAGGAAATCACAAGGTGAATTTTTAGAGACCCAATGTGATTTGTCAAACTCATAGAAGCATAAAGAGAATTGTTAGAGACTCAATATGTTCTATACTCAACTCCCAATCTCAAAACTCAACTCAAATCAACTCAGCTCAAACTCAATCTCAAATATGAAAAATCAACTCAATATCTGAAATGGATAGGATAGAATGCTTTCTTTCAAGAACATGAAACTCCAACAATTTCCAACTATGCAAAGAATCACATAACAATGATACTCATGTTCTTTTCACCATCAATTAGGGCTTCAACAACAATGCTCATCAAACAAGGTTCAATCAACACCATTCAGCTCAAAACACAACCTTGAAGCATTTCACAATCAACATCAGAAAAGGAAACAAGTAGAACTCCTTTTCTCTCCAATATTGTTTGAACAAAAGCATCCACCAACTCAACTCGCAATAGCACACACAACTTTTCAAATCATTAATAAAGGAGTAAGCTCAACACTTTAACCAAGTAAAGAATAGCTTGATTATTACCAATTTAATGAAAGCAAATATCAATCTCAAAGCTGCCCACTTAAGCTTTCACAAATTCACACAAGAAGCAATTGAACTTAAAACATCATGCTTTCATTTCCATAAACAACCAAAAGCACTCTCAACATTACAAGAAATATTTAACCCTTATACACCTTATTTCTCCCTTATAGTCTTATCACAAATAAAATTTATCTCTCATAAGAATGCAATAAGAAATTTCAACAACATCTTGAAAAAGAATATTTTATCAAAATACAAACAAGCTTTAAAATCCTTATAACTCCTAAGCCATTTTTCCCTCTAACAAACTTCCTCCATCTGCAAAAACACTTAGCAAAAATTAATTTCAAAAATACCTTAGCCACATCAAAAATCGCTATGGGGAAATTTGCGCACGAATTCTAACACCACCCGCTGCGTCCACTTCACGACGAAAAACCCTTTCACGATATTCAAACGCGAAACCTCCTGTTCGGGTAGCGCACCAACAACCTAGCCGCTATCGGTGCACCAAAGGCACCCGATGAGGTTTAAACCTCACATTGTTAACCTTGATCCTTATGCACCAGGGATAAAATGAAACCACAATCCCTTCCTTTCCTCTATCGCAACATGACGACAATAAACTTTACGACGGATTCGACAAACGACGAGTGCAGACAAACGAACAACGGATCCATAAAAAACAGCGAAGACATAGTCGAATTTACAACGAGCAACTCCTTTCGAAATTTGGATGGGATAAATCTTTGTTTTTGTCGAGGGAGATTTATATGCAATTTACCATAAGCTCCTTGACATTGGAAAGGATTTTAACACGTCGATGGAGGTCTTGGCTAGCGCCCATAATGTTAAAACATTTGCGCCATGGATTAGGAGAACCCATTGCAAATAATAATTTATTTATTTAAAAATAATTAAATGGAACGTTAACAAGGTTTTTAATTATTTAAATAAATACTTCCTCCTGGACCCAAATGCATTAAACCAATGCATCCAACTGTAATCTCTAAACTTGCCAACTTGGGGTTTGCAAAAGACCTTTGAAACTGTCATGCCATAACCTTCATCAAAACAAATTATTTGACATCAAATCAAATTCCTTCAAGAGCTTCTTGACATCAATGACAACTTATACACTTGAGCAAAGGCAAAGTACCCAAAATTGCTAACAAAGTTAGAATATAAGGTCTTCGACGAAGGACTGTGGAAATTGTTCTTCGATGGCGCCCGATGCGAAAATGGTTCCGAAGTGGGGATCCTTCTAGTATCACCTTCTGGAGAATAGAAGGAATATTGTTACAGATTGGTGTGGAGTTGCACCAACAATGCAGTAGAATATGAAGCATTATGCCTAGGACTCAAAAAAGCAAACAAGTTGGGCATAAAGCATCTCCAAATCTTTGGAGATTCTGAATTGGTGTGCAATCAAGTCACAAACAAGTGCACTTCAAAGAAGCACTATCTCAAGTCATACCAAAATAGGGTATGGGACTTGCTCGACCAGTTCGAATCTCTCAATCTATAGTCTATTCCAAGAGAAAAGAATCGACATGCCGATGTTCTAGCACCAATCGCAGCCAAGTATTATCTAGCTGAAGACATGGTGCATAAGCCTAAGGCTGTGAGGATGATTTACAGGCCCTCTGTCCCAAACAGAGATCTACATTGGCAAGTATTTGATAGTGATGAGCAGATTGTGAATTTTATGATTCAAGAAGCAGCCACGATTGAGAGCAGAAGCGCTAACGAAGAATAATATGAAGGGCTAGTTCAATTGAAGAATAACCACATTCCCAAAGGGTTAATTACTCTTGAAAGCCTCTTTAATCAGAATGATCGAGCAGTTTCTCACAGGATCAAAGTTAATGCAAAGCAGTATCAAGATTTAGAGCTTGAGCCTGGAAAAGCAATAAAAGTCAGAACAAATTGCACTTCAGAAGAGCTAGAGAAGATCCGATCTCTGTGTAGAAAGTATCCTGACATAGTGGCCTAGTCTTATCAAGACTTAAGGGGGTAAGATCGACAACTGATCCAGCATACAATTGAGTTGCAGGAAGGGATCAAACCTTTCCGACAGAAGCAAAGGCCTATCAATACAAAGATCGAAGTCTTGATGAAGGCCGAAATCCTAAAAATGCTCGAGGTAAAGATAATTTATCCCATCAAGCATTCCTCTTGGGTAGTGAATCTAGTCCCAGTCAGAAGAAGAATGGAGATATACAATTGTGCGTGGACTTTCGCAACTTGAACCAGGCTTCTCTCAGAGATCACTACCCTCTCCCGTAGATCGATCAGATCTTGCATTTAGTGGCTGGAGCTCAACACTTCTCCCTACTCAATGGTTTCTCCAGATACAATCAAATATGGGTCAGGGACAAAAATCAACACAAAACCACATTCACTACGAAGTGGGGCACATTTTATTACCAGCGGATGCCATTCGGCCTTTCGAATGTGGGTGCCACTTTTCAAAGGGCCATGGATCTAGCTTTTGGTGAGCTCTTGAATAAGGTCATTGTTATCTATCTAGATGACATGACCGTCTTCTCCCGAAGAAGGGAGGATCACCCCTTACACTTACAACAGATTTTAGAGAAATACCAAGAATTTTGGCATTTCAATCAATTCAAAAAAATCCATATTCGCAGTCAGCGAAGGGAAGTTGCTGGGACATGCAATATCAGAGAATGGTCTCGCTATAGATCCTAATAGATATGAGGCTCTAATGAAGATACCACTCCCACTAGACAAGAAAGGACTTCAATCCTTCTTCAGCCAGATTAACTTCGTAAGTTTGTCCCAGATTTATCCCAAGTCATCAAGCCGATGTCTAAAATTTTGAAGAAAGGTGCAGAATTCATCTGGACGAAGGAAAGAAAAGAAGCATTCAAAGAAATAAAAGCCCAAATTTCTCAAGCACCGGTCCTGACCAACCTTGACTACAATCGGGACTTCATCCTATATGTTGTAGGAGAACCTAAGAGCTATGTTGCGGTCCTAACACAAAAGGGGGAAGATGGCGAAGAGTGCCCCATCGTGTTTCTAAGCCAACTGATAAACCCTCATGAAGAAAAATATAATTTCATAGAAAGGTAGGTGCATGCAGTAATGAAGTATCTTAGGAAGTTCAAGCAATTCATCTCCCAAAGTAGGGTTACAGTCTTCGTCATCCAGCCCGATGTGCGCAGTTTCATCATCCAAGGAGAATTGGGCAGTAAAAGAACCAGTTGGGTCAATAAGATACAAGAGTTCGACATCAAGATCAAACCCACAAAGCTGGTTTGCAGTCGTGCATTATGTCAAGAACTGGCAAAGAGCATAGCGGTCGAAGTTACAGAACCTCAGTAGAACGACTCGCCAGCAGAAGAATGCTTTGCAAACAAAGAAGAGGATGAGAAGAACTGGGTCAGTGAAATAATCGAATACTTCAACATAGGCAGATGTCCTTCACATCTAAATGCTTCATAGCAAAGGCATTTCAGGATGCGGTCCACCCGATATACTTTGTGCCCCGAAGGCCTATTTTTCAAAAACATTGATGGCGTCCTTCTCAGGTGCATAAAAGATGATGATAAAAGGAAAGTCCTGGGAGAATTTCATTTAGGATTATCTGGAGGCCACTTTGCAGGGAGAAAAATGATGCTGAAGATCATCAAGGTGGGTTACTATTGGCCCACACTCTTCGCTGATGCCTTCGCGGTTTGTTGCAAATGCGAGCAGTATCAGAAGTTTATCGATCAAAGTAGAAATGCTTTGATGCCTCTCCAACCGATACAAGTAGAAATGCCATTTCAAAAATGGGGGTTGGATTTCATAGGCATCATATCACTGAACTCCTTCGCTGGGCATAAGTTTGTCTTGATCGCGACCGATTACTTTACCAGATGGGCCGAAGCAGTTCCCATGAAGCATGCTGATCATGAGACTATCCTAGCCTTCCTTTAAGGATTGATCACCCGATTCGGTATTCCCGAAGTTGTCATAATATATAATGGTCCTAGTTTTGCAGGCACCAAAATCAATGAATTCCTCTACAGATATGGGATATATCATAACGTATCCTCCAATTACTATCCACAGGGCAACGACTTGGTAGAATCAACCAACAAGACTCTATTGAGGGTGCTAAGAAAGCTCATAGAGACGAACAAAAGGACTTGGCATCTCCTTCTAGATCACGCCTTGTGGGCCGATCAAATTTCTGTCAAGAATTCAATCAAGACATCGCCTTACACCCTAGTGTATGGCAAGGAGGCCATTCTACCTACTCATATAGAGATCCTTGCATTGCAACTGCTACAAGAAGAAGGAGTCAATCCTATGGAAAATAGACTGGATCAGTTGCTACAGTTGGAGGAAGATCGCGAGAAGGCCTACCAGAGCTTCGCTAAGCATGCTCAGGTCACCCGAGATTGGTTCAAGAAAAAATCATTCGATCACACATTCAAAGTGGGAGATCTGGTATGGAAGTGGGATTCTTGGAAGGCTAAGCCTGGGAATCATGACAAATTGGATGCATTCTGGGATGGACCGTTCGAAATCGTGAAGGTGAACTCGGCCAACTCTTTCATCCTCAAAGATGCAGATGGCCAGGTATTACCTATTTCTATTAATGGTCTTCATCTGAAGACTTTTCATCGTTGAGGTCTCTCTAAAACAAAAAAAAATGTGTATGTACTTTTGTATATAATTTTTCATTTGTGTATATACATCCT
This sequence comes from Wollemia nobilis, assembly GCA_028583015.1. Classification (NCBI taxonomy): domain Eukaryota; kingdom Viridiplantae; phylum Streptophyta; class Pinopsida; order Araucariales; family Araucariaceae; genus Wollemia; species Wollemia nobilis. Next base: position 10,138,924 of record JAQPPZ010004624.1, on the reverse strand, counting down.
ATTCCGAGTGTTACACTCCAAAATCTCCTTCGAGAACTCCTGATGCGAAGTAGCGGTTACAAAAGGGTTCGCAGCGAAACATTTTACCCTCAAAGGGCCGAACCAAAATTCAAAGCTAAGGCCTGAAAAATGCTTCACAAAAGAAGTGTGAGCGAAGCAGTTATCAAAGAAAATCTAGCGAACCATTTTCCAAAATGAACAAACTTCGGCAAATTGTAGTGCGAAGCAACGGATGCAAGATGCTTCGCAACGAAATACTTTGGCTTCCAAAAGGTCTTCGGAAGACCGAAGGTATTACAAAAAGGGAAAAAGGTATGAAAAGAGCTTCGCACCCAAAGCATTTTAAGAGGCGACTTCGGGCAGAATTTTTGCGAAGTAGATTTTAAAAGAGCCCTTGCGAAGCAGTTTTTGAAGCAAAATTTGGCGAAGTAGTTTCCAAGAAGGTAAGCTTTGGTAGGCGGTCTTCGTGAAGCAAAGCGGCAACGTGGTGAAGGAGAAGTACTTCAGGGCCGAAGCATAAAAAAAACCCACACCAAAGGTTCACCGCAAAGTATTTTCAATGATGATTTTAACTTCGCCGAAATGGAAGCATTTAAAATGTGTCTCGAAGAACGTGCAGACAACAACCATGAAAAAAGTTCAAAGTGAATGAATTTAAGCCAAAGGTGGCGGAGCACATCTCGAGGTGATTCGGTTAAGAGGAAAGCTCGTGCTTAGGTATGAGGTGGCAACGGGTTGCATCTCCAATGCAAGGTATAATCATCAAAACATGTGGCCCCACATACCACGCCGCTGCAGAACCAATCAAAGAGCATGGCAACCTCCTCCATCCGAAGCATAAGTTTAATTATGGTAGGTGCCATAAATTCAGGTAGTTGTATTTTAAGGCTATAAAACATGAGGCCCTAGCAAAGAGAATGTTATTCATCCATCAATTAATGCAAGACTAAAGAGCCTTTGCTGTTAATCTACAATTCTTATGCCCTTGCATCGAAATTCTTGGTGCCAAAGTCCCATGCACTGTAAACCCTGCTTCTACTGTAAGACATTCAACATGGGGAAGAAAAACTCCAAGGAGAAAGGAAAGGAATCGAAAGCAGTAGGCCCCAAAAAAACAAAGGGCAAGGAAGAGAAAAGGCATACTCCAAAGAAGATCAATCTCACCCCTCGCCCAAAAAAATAGCCGATGGAAGAAGGAGATGACTGAGGAGGAGCAGCTTGTAGAACCACCAATCGATGGGTGGGAAAAAATTAGAGACACAGAGCTCTCTAAGGGTGTGTCCGACCTCCAACGCACTATTGAGTTTATGAAGAGCAGACTCACCCTAGAGAATAATAGAGCTACTACATATTACTCTCATATTTACTGGTATTTGACCTCGCCTGCTCACCACTGTCATGAACTAATCTATGCTATCACGCAGAATTACCGGCCTGCATCCAGGCAAGTGTTGGACGCTTCAGGTCATAAATTGTTTTCCATTCTAAAGGAATATGTTCAAGCAGCATTTGTGCCACAGCAAGGTCCACCCAAGGGTTATTTAGTTCGCAATGTCATTTTGAGCGAACAAATGGAGAGGTTCAACTCCAACAGCTACATATTGAAATTCCTGTGCGAGAACCTCAAAAGTGGGCTCCCTTCAAACAAGCTGCCCTAGATGCCATTACCCTTGGCAGCATTCAAGAACACCGATATTTTCTCCATCATTGCATGGGTGGTGGGCCTGTCGACAGATGCTTCAGTGCAACCTTGGCAGGTGTCTTTGGCCGAATGTATTTCGAGAGGGGAATTCTATGTCCCTGATGCTTCAAGACCAAACACCAACCCAGTTTTCTTCGATTAGGTAGAATGGGTGGCCCGAACCTTGCATACGCTACTCACCAGCATGAAGAATTCGACGATGGGTCAGTACTTCACACCCTGTTCTTTCCTAGTTTGGTTGTTTTTCTACCAAGTACAGAAGCGATTCCCCCATATCACCATTTCTCCAAGCGACGAGGATGGAAATCCTCTACCGGTGTACCAGTGGACTCCCCTCCTATTGAGGACAAAGTCCTATTATCCTTTTAACCAACAATTTTTGGGACCTGCTATGCATTTTTTGAAGGGTTCTTGCCCTCGGGTGCCTCTCAGTTTGAGAGATAGAGTGGTGCAGGAGAAGGGAGATGTTTTCCAATTGACATAGGGGCTAGTGATTTGCCTATTTGCCTTCATAGGGAAACCCTTCCTGCTGCCTGTCTTCCCATCCGAGTACCAGTTCACATTGGAGGTTGCTCGGTAGAGCGATGCAACTAACACTGTCTATGGCCACAGTCAGAAATGGGCACATACCTGTGACTTCCCCTTCAGGATGGGGGTAATTGAAGTATTTGCATTAAAGTAGAACACATTCCTAGAGGAAAAGCTTGCCAATTTTGGCCTGCTCCAGATTCCTCAATAGTGGCTCTATGATCCCTTGGGAGTGATGAGGGATCACTTAAAATTCAAGAACTTTCATGTCTGCCCCCACCCTAAAATTGTGGAGCAAAGAAATAATCCCAATGGGAAGGATCTGGAGTGGCATTTGGAGAGGATGAGGACATTGCCTCCCTGGCATGAGTTCTACCCTATGGAGGTCGAGTTTGACCCTGACCAGTACCCCCTCCCAAATCCAAGCTCCACATTTTGGAGAAAGGCAAAGGATGATTTAAAGGAAGAATTGAAGAATTGGGGTGAAGAAAAACTTTGAGAGTGGTGGATAATGAGAGTCCATCGCCAAAATATGAATTCTTATGGACTCTTGGTAGCAGATAAGGACTTCACAATTCTTTATGAAGCCAATGTTGAAACTTGGAAGTCCATATCCTTTGCCAATTTTGTTCCCCTAGCTACCCCAGGATCGGGCGAAAGTCCAAAAGGAGCTGAAGATGCCTCGAAAGAAGAAGAAGAGGAAGAAGTCGAAGCTACACCAGAGGCAGTACCACAGGGACCATCGAAAAGCCATGACACAAGTGTCGAAGAGGTAGAGCAACCATTAAAGAAGAAGAAAAGAAAGAGGTAAGAGCAAATTCAAGTGCCTCCGAGCCACCCAAAGCAACCCCGCATGAAGCTCGCAAGTGCTCCTACCGGACCACCTATATCAGGCCTGATTGAAGCAAATGTTGAAGGTTTGGGGCCACCAAGCACCAAGACGGTCCCAGACATGGACATCATTGATGTGGAGGAACTCCTCCAACAAGAGGGAGACCCCAAAGTAGAAGTTGTGGAAGTCAGGAGTGTCAAAGTACAAAAAGAGCAGGTGCCTGTTACTCAAGAAGTCACCACAACCACTTTTCCAAAAGGGCATGCAGGTACACACTCTCCACCCTTTGCCTTGGTCTCTCACATGTCCACTGTGGTCCCGACCAAATATTCTCATTAGTCTCTCCCTCCCTCACAAATTCAATCACCTCCTCGCGCGTTGCCTCTTACCACCGATCCCATTAGCCCCACTCCACTCGAGTCATCAGGCCAGGACAAGTCTGTTGCTACCACTTCGTCAAACCCCGTTCTTCATTCCCCTACCTCACATGGCATTGTTCCACTGGTCGAAGCTCCCGTCACACCTGTCGTCGAACCTTCTGGTGAAGCATCCCTTATTCATTCTTTATACTTGTTCACCCCTTTGGCTGGAGATCCAACCTCATTTGAATCAGAGATGTCCTTAATCAAGGAATGCCCTCTAGCCGAGAAGCTACTCCTAGCTCAACAAAACATAGAAAAAATGCTAAAGGAGGCGAGGAAGAAGAGAGGGCACTCTCTAGCCCAAGTTGAAAAATGTGTCGTCTTCGATTTGAAGGCTGGAAAGTTGCATAAAGTAAAAAAGATCCCCAAGGTCCAGAAGCCCCTGGATGAAATGACTCCAATGGACTATTACTACCAAGAAAAATCTAAGGACCTAGAGCATTTGAATGTTGACAATGAATCTGAATCCATGCACATCAGGATCGAGACTTTTCGAGTGCATGCGAACATTGCCAATCAATGCAGGTTTGAAGCAGAAAATGCCAACATCAAGTTGGAAGAAGAGCTAGCTAGAATCCGCTCCAAGCTGGAAGATTCAGAGGAGCAGTGTAAGCTGATGAAAAAAGAAACACACACCCTGAAATAGAAAATCCTACAACTGCAGTGTACTTCCAAGAACCGAGCACAGAGACAGGTCGAGAATGATCTAAATGCCAAGGAAGTTGAAAGTAAAATCTTGCAGTTGCAACAATAGTTGCACCAAAAAGCAAACCTGGAGCTGTTTGACAGAGGCAGGATCAAAGAAATTTGCTCACACCTATTAAAAAAATTTAGATCTCAGGCCTCCAGTGCCCTATCCATTTTAACCTACATCACCGAAGCTCAACGTGCCACTGCCAAAGAAGGACCAACCATAAATGAGGTCGCTCAAAAAGCTAGAGGCCGACTCAAATTGGCCTTTGATGTCCAAAACACCAAATATCAAGACTTGTAGATCACTGCAATGATTCGGATGGCTAGGGATTGGTCCACGGCTCAAGCCATAGTTCGTGCCTTATTTTCCAAGGTGAAGAAGGCACAAAAGGCAAAGGACCTCCTGAATTTTTTTGAAAATGAGCAACGTGCATTGCTAGGCTATTTCCAGGATGTCTCTTCCTTAGGTTTCCTGAGCTTCATAGATGATGATGAGAACCTCTTAACCAAAGAAGAGCTTAAGCTGACATGGCTTCAGTTTGAAGGCGACGTCTCGGAGATACACAAATGGGTGGACCCGATAACAAAAATGCAGATCACAGATTTCATTCTAAGATACTGCAAGATTGCAACCAACCTAAATGATCTATTCACTAGAGCCAAACATGTCGATATCGATCAGATTGATCGGTTTCATGTTTTGGTTAAGGCATTGCAAGATCAAGAGCCTTTCTCAAAAGGTGCCTGGGCTCATGTCCGTCGAACTATGAAAAATATCCGCGATCGCCTTGCCCCATCACCACAGTAGGAAGCCGTGCCAGAGGAAGCAACAGAGGAAGGAGAAGAAGAAGAAGAAAAAGAACAAGTTGAGGGCTAGCCCGCAGAAGAAGAAGAAAAGAGAGAAGGGTCTAGAGGTAACTCTGGCCCAACAGATCAAGGTTAAGGGTTCTCCCACCGATACAAGCTCGTTGTCCCGCGAGCTACCAAGAATGTTGACAATTTTGTCACATTACACAGAGGGGCAGAAAAATCAATTTTTTTGTAAATATTTCTTTCAATTTCATGAATTTGTTCCCTTGTTTTTTTTAGAAACAACATTTTCAAGCATTGCAGCAATTTTGGCTTTCCTACCACCCCCTTGTACATAAAATGAATAAGAAAGAGCTTCGCTTCCAAACAAGATAAGGAAGATAGCTTCGTCGAAGAAATCGCTAAATATGAAAACTACTTCGGGCCCAAAGTCCCTCAAACAACTACTTCGAGCGAAAACCTTGCGAAGCAACGTTGCCGGAGGAGAAATTCTAGCAAGAGCTTCGCGCCCGAAGTATTTCCAGTAGCTACTTTGGGCAAAAGTTTTGCAAAGTGGAATTCAAGCGACATTTCAAAAGAACAACTTCGCCAAAGAAAGATCATGGTCTAAATTGGCTAAGGCAAGAAAACTACTTCGGGCCCGAAGCACTTCAAGTAGCTACTTCAGGCGAGATTTTTGCGAAGCGGTGTTGCCGAAGGAAAAAATACCAAGGAAGAAGAATGAAAACTACTTCTCACTTGAAGCATTTCAAAAAGCTACTTCGGGCAAGAAATTTGTGAAGTGGGATTTGAAGGAGCGCAACATTGAAAACACTTCGTCAAAAAGTCACCGAAGCACCCACTTCGGGCCCTTGCGCCAGTGAATCATTTCTACTTCATCGAAAGTCGTTGCGAAGCATCTGCTTCAGCCATCTTTCATGTGAAGTACTTTCACCCGAAGTAGTAGCGGCCATAAAGAATGCAACATATTTCGAAGGCAGGAATGCGCTTCGGCCGAAATACCCCCGAACCGCAGTTTTGAAGAAGGTTCACGACGAAGCATTTTTAAGCTCACCAGCGAAGTATCTACTTCGAGCAAAGGGCCTCGCCGAAGTAGTTACGACACATCTTCCAGTGAAGCAATATTGAAGATCCCATCTTACGAAGGAGATATGCTTCGACCTTCATCACCCCTGAAGCTGTTTTGCGAAGCTTCACCATGCGAAGTACAAATCAAGGAGAATCTACTTCGATACAAGTCCATTGCGAAGTGAAGTTAAAGAACTAGCGAAGCACTTCAAAGGCACGCGCTCCAAGCCAAGTATTTTCTTGAGGTGATCAAGTGCCTCATAAATGCATTTTTACGTGCTCAAAAAACAAAGTATCAGTCTCTGATGAAGAGCCCAACAAGCATGGCAACCACTCGAGTATTTCACCCAGAAGCCAAGGACGCTTAGACGGCTCATTAATGCGAGTTTCCACGACTAACCCGGTCGTAATTTCTAGTTTTGGTAACAGATTTGAGAGCTCAGTCACGAAGGCCACGAGGAGCCAAATTCTCAAGTTTCGAGGGTGTACTCCATTTTGTGTAATTATGGCTCAGAGGGTCGGGTCCTCTATAAAAACCTAGGCATTGTAATGTAAAATGGGGGGGAACTTTCTACTAGAAATTTGCTATAACTTGCATTCCTACGATTAATAATAAAGAGCTTTGGACTCTATTTCTCTCTTATATGCTACCTTATGCGTTTATTTCTTTCATATTTCTTCATTTGTATACTGTAATTCTGAATCCTGGATTTAGGTATGCGATTGGGGACTGAACCCTAAATTTTTCTCGAAGGATACATAGGGGAGGAAAATGCTATAGAGGCTTTCTTTTATGCTGCCTGTGGATAGTGTTTCTGTTATATTCACTTTTCTTAATTGTAATTACTCTGAACTCTGAATTTCGACGAAATAGAAAGGGGAATCCTAGAACTCATCCAGAGGATACATAGGAGGGCTAATATTGTATTCTTTTCATTTATTCTTAGTTTTCTTTGTTGTTATATCAAGTTATTGGTTAGTAATTATGCTTCTGGTTCTTTCCCACCACTAAGTGTTGAGCAAGGTGCAGAAACAAGATTGTCATTATTGTCAACACAGACAGATAGATTAGTTGATGCAGTGGATAGGAGTTCAGAGGTCAGTCAGAGCATGTACAGTGAATTTCCAAGAATACGTAGTGGCCCAGATTCAAAGGATCAAAGAAAAAGACAAGTAAGAAAACTGTCGCGATATCGCGACATGTTTTCTATCGTGATTTCATGACATATCGGAGGAGAGAGAAAATGCTGGCAAAACTGTCAACATTATTGAGCAAGGTGCAGAAACAATATTGTCATTGTTGTCAACACAGATAGATAGATCAGTTGATGCAGTGGACAGGAGTTCAGAGGTCAGTCAGAGCATGTACAATGAATTTCCAAGAAGACAGAAGTGGCCCAGATTCAAAGGATCAAAGAAAAAGACAAGTAAGAAAACTGTCACGATATCGCGACATGTTTTCTGTCGTGATTTCGTGACATATCGAAGGAGAGAGAAAATGCTAGCAAAACTATCATGATTTCACGACATATCGAAGGAGAGAGAAAATGCTAGCAAAACTGTCACGATTTCACGACATGTTTCATTTTCACGGTCCAAAGCGAAGAGAAAGAGGAGAGAGAAAAATATGTCACGATTTCGTGACATGTTTCATTTTCGCGGTCCAAAGCGAAGAGAAAGAGGAGAGAGAAAAAGATGTCACGATTTCGCGACATGTTGGACGAAAGAGAAAGCGCAAGGAAAACTATCATGATTTCATGACATGTTCAAAGAGAGAGAAAGCGTAAGGAAAACTGTCATGATTTCATGACATGTTTGGAAAGAAGGTGCAAGCAAAGAAAATTGTCATGATTTCATGACATGTTCGAGAGAAGGAGCTCGCAAAGAAAAGTGTCATGATTTCGTGACATGTAAAGAGAGGCAAGGGAGAAAATGTCACGATTTCGTGACATGTTCGAGAGAAAGAGCTTGCAAGGAAAAGTGTCACGATTTCATGACAATTTGCAAGAAGGATTGTATGAAAAAAGTGTCATGATTTCGTGACATGTTCGAGAGGAAAGGAGCTTGCAAGGAAAAGTGTCACGATTTCGTGACAATAAGAAGGAGTAGAGAAAATGTGTCACGATTTCATGATATGTTTGAGAGAAAGAGCTCACAGAGAAAAAGTGTCGTGATTTACATTTAAGGGAAGAAAAGCACTAAGGAGAAAAAGTGTCACGATTTCATGACATGTCGTGTTTTCGTGACCGAAGAGGAGAGAGAGAGTAGAAGGAAAGTGTCACGATTTCATGACATGTTTGTTTTCTGGGAAACAGAAAAGGGATAAGGCAACGAATGTGTCACGATTTCGTGACATGTTATGTTTTCGGGTCAAGGCAAGAAAAGGGACAAGGCAACGAATGTGTCATGATTTCGTGACATGTTGTGTTTTCGTGGGCGAAAGACAGAGAAAGGCACAAGGCAGCGAATGTGTCATGATTTCGTGACATGTGTTTTCATGGGCAAAAGACAGAGAAAGAGCACAAAAGGCAAAAAGTGTCACGATTTCGTGACATGTCATGTTTCGTGGGTGCAAGCCGAGAAAAGGACAAAGAGACAGAAAGTGTCACGATTTCGTGACATGTCATGTTTTTGTTGGTTGAAGCCAAGAAGAGTAGCAAGGAGGCGAAAGTGTCACGATTGTGACATGTTGTTGCGAGATGTGACAAGGTGGAAAGGGTAGTGGAGAAAAGGTCAAAGGGGTAAAAATGTCATGATATCGTGACATGTCATGTTTTCATGGGTAAAAGGTGAGAAGAGTACAAAGAGACGAAGTGTCACGATTTCATGATAGGTCGCTACAACACGATTACAGATAGTTAACTGAAGTAGAACGACAGTTACAAGGGCAATTGCAGAGGAAAATCATGCAGCCAAAATAAGAAGAGTCAACTAAAGTTAGTGTGACAGTTATAAGGCAGTTATAGATAGAAATCATGCAGCTAAAATAAGAACAGTGAACTGGAGTCAGAACGACAGTTACAAGGTCAGTTACGGAGTGAATGCATCGAGCGACGGTTAAACTGAAAGTCATCAGTCGAAGACCAAACAAGAGACCGTAACTATTTATAGGATGCATGAAAGAATACTGTGAGATAAAGGAAGTTGAATATAGAACTTTCTATTAATAAGCTGCATGTGAAAATATGGAACCTAAAAATAGAATCAGAATTATGTTATAAAAGGGCAGTTGCATGGAGAATTAGGTTGTCGTTGAATGTGTGAAAGTGCTACCGAAAGAGGGTTAGAAGAGTGCTGTAAGAGAGCGACAAGAAGAGCCGTAAGTGTTTACTATGTTTTGATAAATTATAGACCAGTCAGGGTCTTGTAAAAGCGAAGGCATTCTTATGTCAATCATCTAGATTCAAAAGTGCAGTTCAAGTTGGTGCTTGAATTAGGGGTTGGTGCTCCTTTCTTTGGTGCAGATAAACCAGGGGTTGGTGCTCCTTCCAGTGGGTGCTGGTAAACAGATTGTAAAATTGGTGTTTTGCAAAGGCTGGATTTGGACCGTAGTCCAAGCAATCATTCTTGAGGAGTAGCCAAATTGGTGAACCTCGTTACATTGTGTGTTGTGGTGTGCTCTCTTGTGATAATTGCTTTATCTGCTTTTAAGTTCTCTTTGCTTCAGCTTTAAGAGTTGTAGATTTGAATTTAAATAGCTACACTGATTCACCCCCCTCTCAGTGTCATTGTGAGAATATCAATTGGTATCAGAGCAAGGTTCTTGAACAAGCTTAATCAGCTAAGGTGATCTGGGAAGGAACACAATGGCAGGTGGTGAAGGATTCTCATCAAATAAAGCTCCATTGTTCGACGAAACTAATTATTCATTTTGGAAAATCAGGATGCAGACATATCTTTGTGCTCTAGGATACGACATCTGGGAGTCAGTAGAAAGTGGATACACAATACCCGCCATACCTCCAACCGATGCTGCTGGTAAGAAACCATTTGAGAATAACTCTAAAGCATAGAATGCTATAATGTGCGGTTTAGTGGACAGTGAACTAATAAGGATCATGAGCTGTAAAACTACAAAAGACATGTGGGACAAACTGAAGAGCATTCATGAAGGAGACGACAAGATCAAGGAAGCCAAGCTACAAACGCATCGAGCTCAGTTCGAAGCATTAAGAATGAATGACGATGAGAACATAGAAGCCTATATGCTGAGAGTCAATGGAATCATTACTGCGATTAGAGGACTCGACGAGGAAATGGAAGATGCGATCGTCGTGAAAAAGGTACTAAGAACTCTTCACAAAAGATTTAATTCTAAAGTTTCTGCTATAGAAGAAGCTAAAGATCTCAATACTTTTAGCATGGATGAGATGCATGGTTCTTTGACTGCATACGAAATGAGAATAGGACAAGCTAAGCCCACAGACAGAGAAGCTACTTTTAAAGCACACAAAAATATAAAAACTAAACAAGAATCTGAGGATGAAGAGACATCGGATGAAATGGAAGCTAACTTTGTTCGAAAACTTATAAAGGGAAAAGGAAAATACAGAGGAAAGTTACCGTTTAAGTGCTTCAACTGTGGAGGCATCGGGCACTTTGCAGCTAAATGTCCAATGAATGAGAAAACCAAAAATGATGAAGGGTCACACCAAGAAAAAGGTGACTGGAAGAAGAAACCAAATTTTAGAAAAAGCAACTTCAAGAAGAAAAGTTTCATATCCAAGAATGTCAGCTCTTCTGAAGAAAGCTCAGGTGAGGATTCTGAAGAAGAAACAGGTGAAGCTCTGTTCATGGCATTTGAAGAAGAAAAAATAGAAGAAAAATAGGAAGGTGATGAAAACCTTAAGGATGAGGCTGAAGTATATCTAGAAGGTGAGTTGGTTGCTGCACTTGAAGAGTTGAGTACAGAAAGGAAAAAGAATAAAAAGGTTTCAAGAAAGCTAGAGGATGCCAATGACATAATAAATAGTTTGAAAGTACAGACAGAAGAATTTAAGAAAATGTCTGAAGAACTCGAAGTACAATTAACCATGAAAATAGATGAGTGCAACAAACTGGAAGAAGAGATTGTTATTTTAAGAATGCGGCTAGAAGAAAAGAATCAAAAATTGAGTTGCTATCACAAACTTGAAGGAAGTTCTGCGAAGCTTGAAAAGATTATAAATAGTCAGAGGACTACAGGCATCAAATTTGGCTTGGGCTTTGTCGAAGGAGAATCGTCAAGTGGATCAAAGGCCATAACTATAGAACCAATAAAGAAAGAAGATAAGATCAAGGTTGATCAAGGAAAAATGAATCATGCAAAAGAAAGCAACAATGCCAGGCATGAGAAGAGTGCTGACAATGAGGGATTCACAAACGTCACACATCAAAGGAGAAGAAAATTTGTGGCTCCTACTACAAAATGGCAAAGACCAACTCCCAGGTTCAATCATTCCTTTTCTGGTTATTGTTTTAAATGCAATACTTACGGTCATAAGATTTTAGACTGCATTTATAATATAGGACAAAGAAATTTCACCAATGAGAAATGTCTTTTCACCCTTGATGGATTATGCAGTAGAATGCTATAACTGTCATAACTTTGGACACATTGCAAGAAACTGTAGAAGCACATATGCAGCAAATAAATATCAGGGAAGAAGATCTCAACCAAATAGTTTAAGGCAAAACAAAAAATTCCCAGAAAAACATGCACAGGCCATTGACAAAGAAAAGTCTAAACAAGTGACAAAAATTGTAGCCAAACCAGAGTGGAAAGAAAAGGAGCGACCCAAGGAAGAAAAGGAATCCTTGATTGTACAGACAACATTCAAAGCACAGAACAAATCTGCACCATGGATATTGGATAGTGGATGCTCCAGTCACATGACAGGAGATAAACAAAAATTTGAAAAGCTACAGAAATATGAAGGGGGCTCTATAAAGTTTGGAAATAATGATGGAGCCAAGATAGTTGGCAAAGGATCAGTCAAGATAAGTGATGGAAAGATCAATTCCAAAGAAGTTCTGTTTGTGATTGGTTTGAAGCACAACTTACTGAGCGTAAGTCAAATCTGTGACAGAGGTCATGAAGTCATTTTTAAGAAGCAAGGCTGTGAAGTCAGAAAAGCTCACAGTGGGAAGCTGATAGCTAATGGATCGAGGACTTCTGGAAACCCGTATACTCTCTCAGAGACTTCAGAAGGAGCATGTTTGATTGGACAGGAAGATGAAAATTGGCTGTGGCACAAGAGGCTCGGTCATATTAGCTTTGACAATCTGGTAAAAATAAGTTCAAAAAGGGAAGTAAGAGATATACCCACCATTGGCAAACCATTAAATAACATCTGTGCTTCATGCCAAAAAGGGAAGCAAACTAGATCCACATTTAAATCAAAGGAATACTTCACCAAAAAACCTTTAGAGCTAATACATACTGATTTATGTGGACCCATGAGAACACAAAGCATAAATGGTGACAAATACTTTATGTTGTGCATAGATGATTATTCCAGGATGACATGGGTACTATTTTTAAAGCTTAAATCAGATGCCTTTGAAATGTTCAAGACTTTCAAAAAATTGGTTGAGAATCAAACAGGAAAAAGAATTAAATGCTTAAGATCAGATAGAGGAGGAGAGTTTATCTCAGAGGAGTTTGCAGAGTACTATCAAAAATATGGGATCAGAAGACAGTTTTCAGCAGCAAGGACACCTCAGCAGAATGGTGTTGTTGAAATAAAGAACAGGACGGTGCAGGAAATGGCACGGACAATGTTGACAGAGAACAAAATAGCAGACATATTCTGGAAAGAGGCAGTTCATACTACGGTTTACATCCAAAACAGGTGCATGTTGAGGACACATGAAAGCAAAACTCCTTATGAGCTATGGTTCGGCAAAAGGCAACAACAAGATACTTCAAAGTCTTTGGCAGCAAGTGCTACATCAAAAGAACTGAAGATAATCTTGGTAAGTTTGAAGATAGAGCCGATGAAGGAATTTTTCTTGGCTATTCGACAAAAAGCAAAGCCTACACATGCTATAACAAAAGGCTAAAGAAAATTGTGGAGAGTGCCGATGTGAAGGTTGATGAAGGTAGGGAACGAGAAATTAGCAATGAAGAAAAATACCCTATTTATGAAGAAGTTATAGAAGGAGATGAAGAAAAGGAAACAGAAGAGAATAAGGAGATTGACTCAGAAGTAGAAGAAAACAAGAAATTTAAAACAGGCAGCTGGCAGAAAAATCATCCCAGAGAGCAAATTATTGGGGACCCCACAGTTGGTATTCAGACAAGGAGAACAGTAGTAAGGAACTACTCTCTATTATCCAACATTGAGCCCAAAAATGTTGTTGAAGCAAGCACAGATGAAAGTTGGATGAAGGCAATAAATGAAGAACTAGATCAGATTGAGAAAAACAAAACCTGGGAGTTAGTACCAAGGCCAACAAATAAAAATATAATCGGTACTAAATGGATTTTTCGAAACAAATTGAACGAAGATGGACAGGTTGTAAGGAATAAAGCAAGACTGGTCTGTAAAGGCTATGCACAGGTTGAAGGTATTGATTTTGAGGAAACCTTTGCACCAGTAGCTAGACTAGAGGCAATCAGAATGTTTCTGGCTTTAGCAGTTCATAAAAATTTCAAAGTATATCAAATGGACGTGAAATCAGCATTTCTGAATGGAAAACTTGAAGAAGAGGTTTACATTGAGCAACCAGATGGTTTCCAACTCGGTGACAATCCCAATTTTGTTTGCAAGTTGAAGAAAGCTTTGTATGGCTTGAAACAGGCACCCAGAGCATGGTATGCAAGGCTGGATAACTATCTTATTCAACAGGGGTTCAAGAAAGGTATGGTGGACAACAATTTGTATGTCAAAATAGAGAATGGCCATCTTATTGTACTTGTTGTTTATGTAGATGATATCATATTTGGTAGCAACATGGATGAGTCTTGTAGAGACATAGCAAATAAAATGAAGAAAGAATTTGAGATGTCTATGATTGGTGAACTTTCGTATTTCCTCGGACTGCAAGTTAATCAAAGTGAAAAGGGCATTTTTATCTCTCAAGTTAAATATGTGAAGGAAATGCTGAAAAAATTCACAATGGAGGATTGTAAACCTGTTAGCACTCCCATGACAACAAGTTGCAAGTTGAGCAAGGATGACAAATCTCCAGATGTTGATCAAACCATGTACAGATCTATGATTGGGAGCCTACTGTATTTAACAGCTACAAGACCAGATATCTTACAGGCAGTATGCATGGTAGCAAGATTTCAGGCTAGTCCCAAAGAGACTCATGTGACAGCTGTGAAGAGGATCTTTAGGTACCTCAAGGGTACTATGGAGTATGGGTTATGGTACCCAAAAGGTAAGGACTTCACTCTTATTGCATATTCTGATGCAGATTGGGCAGGATGTATAGATGACAGAAAGAGTACCAGTGGAGGTGCATTCTATCTTGGAGACAGGTTGGTAGCATGGCACAACAAGAAACAAGAATCAATCTCTCTATCCATAGCAGAGGCAGAATACATTGCAGCAACAACATGTTGTACGCAGATTTTATGGATGAGACAAACCTTGAAAGATCTTGGTATTAACTTCAAAGAGCCAATTTCAGTTAAATGTGATAATACCAGTGCTATTAACATCTCAAAGAATCCGGTTATGCATTCTCGAACCAAACATATTGCAATCCGATATCACTTTTTGAAGGATAAAGTTGCAGAAGGTGAGGTTAAATTGGATTTTGTTCCAACTACAGAGCAAGTAGCGGATATCTTCACAAAACCATTGCCCAAGGAAGTTTTTGAGTACCTTCGGAGTAAGTTGGGAGTGGTCACATTTCCCAAGAATTGACTAGCAATTGGGATCACATTCTCGTGGGGAGCATTTATGCCTATGTTTATAGTTTTGCTCATATTCATGATTTTTGCTAACTATAACAATGTTTGTCTGAGAATGTTTTGCATAGACTCAGGGGGAGTCTACAGCAGACCCTTTGGTATTATTGTCAAAGGGGGAGAAGAATTACAGGAAATTGCACATGTGTTGCCAACAATTCCAAAGGGGGAGATTGTTGAGCAAGGTGCAGAAATAGTATTGTCATTGTTGTCAACACAGACAGATAGATCAGTTGATGCAGTGGACAGGAGTTCAGAGGTCAGTCAGAGCATGTACAATGAATTTCCAAGAAGACAGAAGTGGCCCAGATTCAAAGGATCAAAGAAAAAGACAAGTAAGAAAACTATCACGATATCGCGACATGTTTTCTGTCGTGATTTCGTGACATATCGAAGGAGAGAGAAAATGCTGGAAAAATGTCATGATTTCGCGACATATCGAAGGAGAGAGAAAATGGAAAATTCGAGAAGAAAATTCAAAACTGTCATGATTTCGTGACATATCGAAGGAGAGAGAAAATGCTGGAAAACTGTCATGATTTCGTGACATGTTTCATTTTCGTGGTCCAAAGCGAAGAGAAAGAGGAGAGAGAAAAAGATGTCACGATTTCGTGACATGTTTATTTTGAAAGGAAGAGAAAGAGGAGAGAGAAAAAGATGTCATGATTTCGTGACATGTTGGAAGAAAGAGAAAGCGCAAGGAAAACTGTCATGATTTCGTGACATGTTCGAAGAGAGAGAAAGCACAAGGAAAACTGTCATGATTTCATGACATGTTCGGAAAGAAGGTGCAAGCAAAGAAAACTATCACGATTTCATGACATGTTCGAGGAGAAGGAGCTTGCAAAGAAAAGTGATAGATTTGGACAATTGCAAGAGAGGAAGAAAAAAGTGTCATGATTTCATGACATGTTCGAGAGAAAGAGCTCGCAAGGAAAAGTGTCATGATTTCATGACAATTTGCAAGAGTGAGAGAAAGAGCTAAGGAGAAAAAGTGTCACGATTTCGTGACATTTCAGAAGGAAAGAGGTAAGAGAGAAAAAGTGTCACGATATCGCGACATGTCTATTCCGAAGAGGAGAGAGAGAAAGCGAAAGTGTCACGATTTCGTGGACATGTTTATTTTCAGGGAGTCAAGGCAAGAAAAGAGGACAAGGAAGCGAATGTGTCACGATTTCAGGACATGTTGTTTTCATGGGTAAGGAAGAAAAGAGGACAAGGCAGAGAAGTGTCACGATTTTGTGACATGTGTTTTCAGGGCGAAAGATAGAGAAGAGCACAAGGCAACGAATGTGTCACGATTTCGTGACATGTTGTTTTCACGAGTGCAAGCCGAGAAAAGGACAAAGAGGCGAAAAGTGTCACGATTTCGCGACATGTCAGGTTTTCGCAGGTGCAAGCCAAGAAGAGTACAAGGAGGAAAGTGTCAGATTTGACATGTTGTTAGGAGAAGAGTACAAGGAGGGAAAGTGTCACGATATCAGACATGTCATGTTTCTGGTAAGAAAAGGTCAAGAGGCAAAAATGTCATGATATCGTGACATGTCATGTTTTCGTGGGTAAAATGCGAGAAGAGTACAAAGAGACAGAAGTGTCACGATTTCGCGATAGGTCGCAACAACACGATTACAGAGTTAACTAAAGTAGAATGATAGATAGGGGTAGTTGTAGAGGAAAATCATGCAGCCAAAATAAGAAGAGTCAATTGAAGTTAGTGTGATAGTTACAGGGGCAGTTACAGATAGAAATCATGCAGCTAAAATAAGAATAGTGAACTGGAGTCAGAACGACAGTTACAAGGTCAGTTACAGAGTGAATGCATCGAGCGACGGTTAAACTGAAAGTCATCGAGTCGAAGACCAAACAAGAGACCGTAACTATTTATAGGATGCATGAAAGAATACTGTGAGATAAAGGAAGTTGAATATAGAACTTTCTATTAATAAGCTGCATGTGAAAATATGGAACCTAAAAATAGAATCATAATTCTGTTATAAAAGGGCAGTTGCGTGGAGAATTAGGTTGCTGCTGAATGTGTGAAAGTGCTACCGAAAGAGGGTTAGAAGAGTGTTGTAAGAGAGCGACAAGAAGAGCCGTAAGTGTTTACTGTGTTTTGATAAATTGTAGACCAGTCAGGGTCTTGTAAAAGCGAAGGCATTCTTATGTCAATCTGATAGTTTCAAAAGTGCAGTTCAAGTTGGTGCTTGAATTAGGGGTTGGTGCTCCTTTCTGTTGGTGCAGATAAACCAGGGGTTGGTGCTCCTTCCAGTGGGTGCTGGTAAACAGATTGTAAAATTGGTGTTTTGCAAAGGCTGGATTTGGACCGTAGTCCAAGCAGTCATTCTTGAGGAGTAGCCAAATTGGTGAACCTCGTTACATTGTGTGTTGTGGTGTGCTCTCTTGTGATAATTGCTTTATCTGCTTTTAAGTTCTCTTTGCTTCAGCTTTAAGAGTTGTAGATTTGAATTTAAATAGCTACACTGATTCACCCCCCCTCTCAGTGTCATTGTGAGAATATCACTAAGCTACTAAAATTTCTTCCCTTACTCTTTTATTTCTTTAGTACACTCTTACTTTGTTTATCTCTTTCCTGCACCCTTATCTTAAACATCAAAGTAGTGTAGTATAGGAGCTGGCCTTTCTCTGGAGATTGGCACGAGGGACATCTCTTCCCTTCGGCCTTTCAATGTTGGTCTAGTTCTAGGGTGCATACATTTACCCAAATCCTTTCCTAGGCAGATTTGATGACCAACAGTCCTTTGTTTCACCTTACGCTCATGCACTTTTCAAGTAGTCTTGCTTATCAATTTTGCCTTTGATTTTTGCAAAAATATTGGTTAAATTAGCAAAAAAAAATTGTTCTCTACTTCAACTATTGCTCCAACTGTGACGCAGATTGAATCTTCTCTTGAGACTTCCTGGTTTACTCTGCTACTATCGAATTTTGAATTTTTGATGCCAATTTGACTACTTGATGTGACCCCCACTTTGACACCCTATTTTAACACTGACTTGACTAATTGACCCGCTGATTGACACCCTAATTGCTATTAATATTCTAGTTAGATGACTCATGACTTGAAGCTCGATAATGTGATCGAGATGCGACGTGTGATATGAAAGACGACACTACAAGGACACGATGCAAAATATGCCATGAGAGACTAGACCAATGCAGATAGGCAACAATCGGATGCAATGAAAATTACAACATGACCAGGACACAATGTGAAAGATGATACAATCGATACATGACATGAAAGATGACACGATCGATACATGACGTGGGATATGAAAAAAAGACTAGACCAACGTAGAAAGGTAATAACCTGACACAATCCCTAGACAACACATGTGAACTAGAGCTTAGGCACAGTAGGACTTGACAACAACAATCTAGGACCCAAGGATGGAAGGACTAAGGTGATCGCTGACCACAACGACAAGATGGGACACAAGGGACAAAAGGAAGTAGCCAGAATAGGGCTAGAGATAAATGGACATGGGAAAACAATCTAGTGACAACTGAACACAAGGAACATGAAGTAAGGGTTAGTGGTATGTAATGTGTGAGAGGAGCCTATGTGACCTAAGTCATATTCCAATTATCGTGAGTTTGTGCTTATAAACCTCCTCTTGCCTACGACACACGATGTGTGGGATAAAAAATCTTGATATAATTAAAAAAAAAAAATTGTACCTTAATAAAGCAAAAAATAATTGATTTCAACATGTTTTGATTGGATGCTACAATTTTTTTTCTTAGTATGGTAGGTTTTGCTTAAAGATGTAAGAAATTATTTTCGGATTACGCTCAATTATTGGTACTCCTTATCTTCTGCCAATGATGATATGTTGTCGTAAACAACTGTATCTCCCTATGTTAAGCCTTCTAAAGTGCATGAGTTACGCTGGTATCACCAGTGATTGTTTGCTCTGATGTCGTAAGTTTTGGTGTGCATGATATTGTATCCTCAATTTAATGCAAATGCCATGGATGATTCCAACATGCCTGGTTGTATAGTACTATAACCTCTTTAAGTATGAGAATCAACCCTTCAAACTATAATTTTGCCAATGGTGGACTGTGTAACCCTAAAAATTTGTAACCGATGACAATGCCCGATGAAGTGTTTGCTTTTGATATCGCCTGTGCCCAATGGAGTTAAAAATATGGAGGACGATGGATTTTCGGATTAACCAACAGACATGTTAGCCATGTTGATTACTGCCTAAAGGATTTGGTTGCTTTTTGACTACGATTAGTTATGTTGCTGTAGAGTGCGCTAGATGAAATACTTATCTATCTTATGTCCTCATAATTGGTGTCTCTTGATGCTACTTGGAAGGCTTTAACTAGCCTTCAATAAATTCAACAATAATATACTGTGAACTTTAATAAAAAATCATGCATTGCATCAGAAAATAATTGAATCCGAGTGTTGGCAATTTTACACCTTGCCACATTGGGACAATTTTGTTGGAGTATTTTGATGCAATATTTTGATTGTGTATGGCAGCTTTTATTTTGAAGATAATTTCATATGTTCCTGATTTATTTACATATGTATTCTTTTTGCATTGGCATTATAAGTGTTTTGTAAACTTCATTCAAGATTCGGGTTTGTCATACCTTGAATACATTAAAAATGAAGGTGTTTGTAAGCTTGTAAAAACCAAAATACAATGAAATATCAAGTTGAAAATTTTGAAGGGCTTAAATTTTTTTTGAAGTGTCGGCGCGTTCGTCCCAAATATAGGGTGAACGCCCCATTTGCCTCATGTAGGGATGAACGAAATGTCAAGGGGAAACAAAAGGAAGTTCAAAAATTCAAAGAAAGGGTGCAAAAAAATGCATTTGCGTTCACCTCGATTGAGGGGTGAACATCCCGTTCACCCCTCCCATGGGCAAATGCATTCCAATACCCAAATGGTATTATGTTCAGCCAAAGACAAAATGTAATTACGTTCGCCCCGATTGAGCGGTGAACATCCCATTCGCCCTTCCCTTGGGTGAATGTACCTTGGGAGAAAAACATGATTGCGTTTGCCCCGGTTGAGGGGAGAACATCTTGTTCACCCCTCCCATGGGTGAATGCATTCTTAAAGGGAAATTACATGCACATGCTAAATAATATACAATCGGACAAAGCTGATTTTTGTCAAAAGGAAAATGCAATTTTTGGGCGAAAAGGATTATGGTCAAAACTTCAAAGGGTGCCAGATTTATAAGCATTCAATAATTACAACAATAAGTAATTTGAATTGTGAATCTCGAGTGAAGGAAGAAGTTCCATAGAAGCACAAGGAGTATTTTCATGATTTTCGAGGTAGGAGTGCATTTCCAAGATATTGAATGTCTCCTAATTCTCTGTGCATCAACGCCGAAGTTGCTGATTTCCAAGAGATATTCCCTTGAAATATGGATCGTTGCCACAAAGGATGGATTTTAATGATTTTTAGGAGGAATTTCCTCACTCTTGTTCCTGATCTGCGATCATTTTGTTCTCATGTGCATTTAATGAAAGAGGCGAAATCCTCTATAAATACTAATCAACTTTCTATTGTAAAAGAGGTTGGAAATTTTGCAAGAAAACTTTCTAAGTTCTTTGCATAATAGAAGAGACTTGGCTTTTGAAGTTTGCAAGCATCTTCATGTCTGTGATTTCCTTCTATTCTTAAGCATTTCTATTTATGCTCATGTTCTTGTTGTTAGGTTTAAAATTCTATTTCTGGATTTAAAACATTGCTAGTGAATGAGATAGTTTTGGAATGCAATATGGAGGTTGTTATTGTAGAGGTGTAAGTAAAATTCTGCAACTTTCTTTCTGCTATATGTTGTTATAACACTTGGTGTCATTCTTGCTACTAGTCTACCCCATATCCTATACTTTGGTCTGTGGCCATATTTCCCATTTCTTTTCGTATTTTCTAATTTCTTTCCTATATCTCTAGTCTTCAACCAGTTTTAGTTTGGGAACCAACCCTCTCTGGAGATTGGCACGAAGAACATTTTTTTCCTCTGGCCTTTCAATTTTGGCCGTATCTAGGGTGCACAAACACAATGTTTGTTGATTAGGCAGATATTTGACCAACAATTTTTGGCATACCCGGTGGGACCTCAAACATTCCACTTCCAACAGTGTTAAGGTTTTATGTTCACCTTTGTACTATGAAATTAGAACATTTGGTGACTCGATTATACCTAAAAATATCTAAACATGAGGGTAGTGAAAGTTGTGTCTCATAAATACAAGATCGAAGGCCAAAAATCTAGATCATCAAATCGAGTTCTAAAAACTTGATATTCAAATATTGGGGGAACATCCTCAATTGGCCACTTTTTGATGCACATCCTCATTACCCCACATATTTATACCATATGTCACATCTTCACAATTATCTGGTGTATTTTCTGCTCCTGTAAGCCTGGTAAGTACCACCACAATTTTTCCTCCACCTCTTCCTCACACAAAAATGAGCCTTCCTCATACTACACCCCATATACCAATCCATATGGCTCAATATCCTCCACCAAGGTAGTTCCCATCCTGGAATAGCTTTGGAGCTTTGAACCTGCAAGCACAAAATCTAGTCGCACAAGCAACTTTGAAAGCTTTGCCAACCTATGATGATATCGATAAAATTGCATATGAGAATATCCAAGATGTGGCTTCTTTTGTGACCATCGATGACATAACAGACGAGGATGTAATAATAAAGTTTTTGGTATTGTTGCTAAGAGGGAAATTGTTGTATCACTGCAACCAAACACTATTACCTCATGGGATCAGTTGGCAGAGTTGATGAGTAAATATTTTCATGAACAGGCCGATTCGTACTCTTTGTTGCACTAGTTTACAAAAATTCAAAGATATCCACAAGAGGAGATTGTTGACTTTAATTTCAAGTTCACACAAAGCTGGCAAAGAGTCCCTGATGGTTTGTGGCCTATGCATGAGCAAGCTACATTCTACTATCTCAAGGCATTTAGCACTAAAATAGGTATGGTTTTATGGTAGGCCAATGTGACTACATTTCCAAACTTATATACGCAATATCAAAAAGCTAAATTTGATTTGATCGTTGTAGGTAGACTCCCTCCAAAAAAAACCATGCCTATTCTTCCTGACCTTCTGCAGTATCTATATTCAAGTACATTTTCACAACCCATGCCTTCCATGTACCTGGTTCCCTCATAGAGTTCTAGTCTGCCTCATATCGCTCTGATACCCACCCCACAACATTCAGCCCTAGGTTTTTCATAATTGCCCACTCAATCAGTTTCCCAGATGTTGACATTTGTTCCTTTTCTAACATTTCCAACGTCTTCGACCCCTTTGCCATTACCCATGCCACAAGCACCTCTACCTTTGCCAACATCGACCATCTCATCTAATCCTGATCCTCTTACGACATTACTACAAGAAGTAAAGTCTAAAAACCCAGCCTTAAGGACAATATCCAATGAGCTTACAACAAAAGAAGCAAGCGAAGGCTAAATTTTGGTCAAGGAGATTTTAAACCCCACTGATTACTCGAGAACAAGATTCTACCAATAGAGGTCCTACTAAGAGCACAACAGTGCTAGCAAATGAGGAGACTAGCGCAATAAAAAATGTGTATTGGTGTTTGACATGCAACGATCCTCATGGAGAAGAAACCTGCATGGTGCATATGAATTATGTACAAATATTAGTAGAGTTTGGTTGGCGAACAAGTCAATATGATCAGAGAAGTTGATCATAATTTTATGATGCCATATTTGGAGCAAGTTTCGGTCCTCACAAACTCCAGGAAAAAGCTAGTAAATATGGATCCAAATGAGCTCGAACCTTTGAAGGTTCCTGTAGAACCAAAGGTACAAGATGAAAAATGACCACCTAAAGCAAAAGCACCTTGTATGAGGACTACGGAGCAATATTTTGTCAAGTCAAGAGACTTATTACCTAAAGGTCAAGAGAAGGTACAGACTAAGGCATCAACTTTGTAACCTGCAATAGATGTTCAAACATATAATGAAACAAAAGAGCAGGCCAGAGAGTTACTTAAGTACCCATCATTGAAAAAAAGATAAAGAGTAGAAGTTACTCAACAATATCGAGATAAATATGAATGAGATCCAAAAGAGAAGGTTTTGGCTATCCCAAGTTACAACATTGTAGAGGAAATAAAGAAGATTCCAACAAAATTTATCTTGTATGATGTGATACAGTTTCCAAGACAATTGACTTGTTGCAAGAGTACTTGAAGACTACTAAAGATCAGAAGAAATATCTTTCTCAAACAGTCCTAGCACAAGCATTACCAAATTTGATGATAGGAAAAAATAGGCCTCCCCCATTTTATTTGTCACTCATAATGAAATGGTGGATTGTACACAACTGTATGATCAACTCTAGAGCTGCAACTACTGTCATGCCAAAGGTAGTATGTGAAGTGATGGGGATGGAATATACAATAAGTAGCCCAAGAGTGTTACAGTTGGATGGTACTCCAATCAAGACAATGGGAGTGATAAAATACATCCCTATTGTCCTTCATAATATATTGTAAATCATAGTCATTCAGGAAGTGGTAGTAGTTGATTTGGAGTCATATTTTAGCATGTGCCTCTTAAGGAAGTTCATGGCTAAGCTGCAAGGATACCTTTCCTTAGACTATTCACATTTGGAGATACCATTCAAAGGAAAAAGGATTCACATCCATAATGAAAAGACTTCACATTTTCACATTGAAAAGTTGGAAGAGGAAGAACAATCTCCAGGTGCAATAAACATGATGATTGAAGAGCTACCTAAACAAGCTTAAGAGAAGGTAAAAACTAAGGCATCAGCTTCACAACCTGCAATAGCTTATCAAACATAGAATGGAAAAAAAGAGTAGGCCAAAGAGTGATTAAAGTACCCGTCATTGACAAAAATATAAAGAGTAGAAGCTACTCAATAGTATCAGGATAAATATGAACGAGCTCTAGAAGAGAAGGTTTCGGTTGTCCCAAGTTACAACATTGTAGAGGAAATGAAGAAGATTCCAACAAAAGTTAGCTTGTATGATGCGCTACAGTTGCCAGGACAAATTGACTTGTTGCAAGAGTCCTTGAAGATTGCTAAATATTAGAAGAAATATCCTTCTCAAATAGTCCTAGCGCAAGCATTACCAACTTTGACGATAGGAAAAAATAGGCCTCCCCCATTTTATTTTTCACTAAGAATGGAAGGGTGGATTGTACACAACTATATGATCGACTCTAGAGCTACAACTACTATCATGCCAAAGGCAGTATGTGAAGTGATGGGGATGGAATATACAAGAAGTAGTCCAAGAGTGTTACAATTGGATGGGACTCTAGTCAAGACAATGGGAGTGATCAAAGACATCCCCATTGTCCTTCATAGTATACCGTAAATCATAGTCATCCAAGAAGTGGTAGTAGTTGACTTGGAGTCGTATTTTAGCATGTGCCTCTCAAGGGAGTTCATGGCTAATATGGGAGGATACCTTTCCTTAGACTATTCACATTTGGAGATACCATTCAAAGGAAAAATGATTCGTATCCATAATGAAAAGCCTTCACCTTTTCACATTGAAAAGTTGGAAGAGGAAGAACAATCTCCAGGTGCAGTAAACATGATGACTGAAGAGCTAGAAGAGGTTGACTTGGTGGGAGAAGCATTGGGTGAGCTTCACCTGGAGGATGAGTTTTTTCTCACAAATTTTAATGCAATGATTGGGATAGATATTGGTTGTTATACAATAACTAAGCCTGAGCAAACCGAAGAAGAAGTCCTCGATTCTCAGGATTTCGACACGGATCAGTTATGGAAATTGTATTTTGATGGTACCAGATGTAAGAATGGCATAGGAGCTGGTGTCATGTTGATATCTCCCAAAGGGTTACAAAAAACTTATTCTTATAGGTTGACTTGGAGTTGTACAAATAATGCAGCTAAATATGAAGCATTGTGCCTTGGGTTGAAGAAAGCTGAAAAGTTGGGCATTAAGCAACTGCAAATTTTTGGTGACTTTGAGCTTATTGTCAATCAGACCACTAATAAGTGTGTATCAAAGTAGAATTACCTAAAATCCTATCACAATAGGGTCTGGAATTTATTTGAAGCTTTCATGACTTTGAACATTTAGGCGATTTCTCGTGAGCAGAATAAACATGCAGATATTTTAGCCTCTCTTGGTGCAAATTATTCTCCCATGGAGTAAGTGGTCCAAAAACCCAAGACTATCAGGGTGATCTATAGACCTTAAGTCCTAGATAAGAATATTTATTGGCAAGTATTCAACAATGATGAACAAATAGTCAATTTCCTGCTCAGAGAAGCTGCTAGCGTAGATGATAGAGTGCTTGTCGAGGAAGAGAAAGAAGGGATGATTCAATTGAAGAATAATCACATTCCCAGAGGTTTAATATCATTGGAGAGTTTATTTGATCAAAATTATAGAGCTAATAAATATAGGATTAAGGTAGATGCCAAGGAGTACAAGGAATTACAGTTAGAACTTGAAAAGATTATCAAAATTGGGACCGATTGCGTGTCGGATGAACTTGAAGGTATTAAAAACTTGTGCTATGAGTACCCCAACATTGTGGCATGGAGTTATCAGGATTTAAAGGGATATGACAAGAACATGATCCAACATACCATAGAGCTACAGGAGGGGGTAAAGCCTTTTTGGTAAAAGCAACGTCCTGTCAATCCTAAAATCAAAGCGCTCATGAAGGCGGAATTGCTAAAGATGTTAGAGGTAAAGATAATATATCCGATCAAGCACTCGACATGGGTGGTGAACCTAGTCCTAGTATGGAAGAATAATGGAGATATTTGGTTGTGTGTTGATTTTTGCAACCTGAACTAGGCATCACTTAAATATCATTACCCTCTTCCCCAAATAGATCAAATTCTTCATGTGGTTGCTGGTGCATAGAGATTCTCATTGCTAGATGGTTTCTCAAGATATAATCAAATATGGGTGAAGGACGAGGATCAATATAAAACAACATTCACCACCAAGTGGGGCACATTTGCCTACCAAAGGATGCCCTTTGGGCTCTCAAATGCTGGTGCTACCTTCCAGAGAGCCATGGATGTCACCTTCGATGAGTTATTGAATAGAATTATTGTGATATATCTTGATGATATGACTATGTTTTCACATCGTAGAGAAGACCATGTTGCTCATTTGAGGCAGGTGTTCGAGAAGTGTCGTGAGTTTGGGATCTCCATTAATCCAAAGAAGTCGATATTTGTTGTTAAAGAAGGGAAATTTTTGGGTCATGTAATCTCATAGGAAGGGTTAGTGATTGATCTTGCAAGAGCTGAAGCGCTCATGAAATTGTCACTGCTTACTAATAAGAAGGACCTACAATATTTCTTCGGTCAAATAAATTTCATCCACAAATTTATTATCAATTTCGCTCAAGTTGTGAAGCCCATGACTGAGCTTTTGAAAAAGAATACTGAATTTAAGTGGATGAAAGTCAAGAGATGAGCTTTTCAGGAAATCAAGAAAAGAATTACACAAGCTCTAGTTTTAATTAATCTTGACTATTCAAAAGATTTCATTCTCTATGCAGTGGGTGAGCAAGAAAGCTATGCTACAGTGTTGACATAGAAACAAGAATATGGAGAGGAGAAGCCAATTGCCTTCTTGAGTCAAGTTATTACACCGCATCAGGAGAAGTATAATTTTATCTAAGAAATAAGTGTACACAGTGATGAAATCATTGAAGAAGTTGACATTTTGTTTCTCAGAGCAAGACTGTTGTTTATGTTATTCATCTTGATGTTTGAAATTTTATACTCCAAGGAGAACTAGGTGATAAAAGGGTAGGTTGGGTCTCAAAAATTCAAGAATATGATGTGGAGATCCGACCAACAAAGCTAGTTCATGGGTGAGCTTTATGTCAGGAGCTAGCTAAAAGTGCTACCTCTGAGACATTGGATGTAGTACATGAGGAGAACATTGGTGAAAGAATTTGTGCAAATCATACTATGAGCAACCGTGATTGGACAGAAGAGTTGGTTGACTATTTTACTTATGGGAGATGTCCAACTCACCTTGATGCTTCACAATGTCAGAGGTTCAGGCTGCAAGCACTCAAGTATGTATTGTTGCCCAATGGATTGTATCATAAGAACATTGACGGAGTTCTTCTCAGGTGTGTAAAAGCATCCAAAAAGGAGAAGATATTGGAGGAATTTCATTCTAGACTATCTGGAGGTCACTATGCAGGTAGGCCTATGGCTTTAAATATTATCTAAGCAGGTTATTTCTGGCCCACTCTGTTTGTCGATGCTCATAGAGTAAGTCAACAGTGTGATAGTTGTCAATGATATGTTGGCAGAACTAGGAAAGGAGCTTTGCCCCTACGCCCAATCCAAGTGGAAGCACCTTTTCAACAGTGGGGTCTTGACTTCATTGGAGTTATTGATCCACATTATTCCATGGAGCACAAGTACATCTTAACGATGACTAACTATTTCACTAGATGGGTGGAGGCTATTCCCACCAAGAAGGCCAATCAAGCTACTATTATCTCTTTCCTAGAAGGGCTTATTACTCATTTTGGCATCCCAGATTCGATTGTAACTGATAATGGAACTCCATTCATTGGGGCCAAAATCATAGATTTTGCTAGAAAATATGGCATTTATTTGAAGACATCATCCAACTATTATCCACAAGGGAATGGGTTGGCCGAATCTACCAACAAAAATTTGCTACGAATCTTAAAAAGGACGATGGGAAGAAACAAGAGAAGCTGGAATTTGTTGTTGAATCAAGCGCTTTGGGCGGATCATATTTTAGTGAAGAAATCTATCAAAACTTCCCCGTATGCCTTGGTTTATGGGAAAGAGGCTATTCTTCCCACTCATATTGAGCTACCGGTACTCCAAACATTGCAGTTATTCTAGGATGAAGATGAAGAATATGATCCTATGAGTGCAAGGTTGGCATAGTTGTTGCAGTTAGAGGAGGATAGGGAGCAGTCTTATCAAGCATTTGCTAAGCACACTAAAGAGATGAAGAAGTGGTTTGGAAAGAAAACAACTGAACGCAGCTTCTAGGTGGGAGATTTAGTTTTAAAATAGAATGAGAAGAAGGCCAAGCCATGGAAACACCATAATTTTGATGCTATCTAGGAAGGCCCTTTTCAAAATTTTGCGGTGAATTCAGTAAACGCTTACCACCTTCATGATCTGGAGGGTTGTGATCTCCTCATTCTAGTAAATGGTCTTCATCTGAAGGCCTATATTCAATGATGATATTATGGTAAGGTACCACTTTGTACATATGTAAATATTCTTTTCAATATGTTGTTTTTAAATTGTTGATGCATTTTTAGCATATAAATATATATATATATATATATATAGAAGAAAGGCAAAATATATTCAAGAAACGAGTTCGCCCAAGTAATGGGTGCATTGGCTAAGGCAATGTCTATGTTTCGGGTGAAAGAACAAACAATACATCATGTACAAAATGCGTTCGCCCCAAGTAGAGGCGAGAGGGCCATTCACCCTAAGGATGAGGTGACTAAGCAATGTGACAAAAGGAAGAGCTAATTTCATTAGCAGCGTTGATGTCACATAAGGAATAAAGGAACAATGCAGATATAAAAGGAATATGTTTGGGAACACATTCGCGCTGACAAGGTGCAATGTAGATGTTCACCTTTGGATTGGGGTGAACTTAATTCACAAATTGGACATCAGGTTCGACAAAAACAAGCATGAGACTGGCATCGCGTTCACCCCGGATGATGGGTGAATAGGTCGTTCGCCTTTGGTTTGGGCGAACGCGTCGATCTAGGCAAAGAAGATTTTATTTTTAGAAAGAAATATAATATATATATATTATTAAAAAAAAAAAGGGAAGAAAGCTCATGCTCTTTAGTTTCGAAGCCTTATGATTTATGAGCGCTTTCGAAAGGGAAAAAAAATCACAAAGCAAAAAAAAAAAGAGAGAAAAAACCTTAAGTTATTTTTAGAAAATCTAATTTTCTAAATATGGGCAAAAAAGCAAAAGCAGACAACATTTTTTTTAAGAAGGCTATTCGCCATGGAATTTCCAAGCAGTTTGAAGGTGCCCTAAAACGAGGAAAAGCGTGACATGTTGCTCTGAGTTTCGAAGTCGCCAGGAAAAGGGATAAAATTGCTCAGTGCTCAAAAGTAATTTTTCCAAGAGAAGAGAATAGTCGCATCAGTTTTGAAAGCACGTTGTAAAACAGATTGCACCCTTGGTTACGTGGCAATAATCGGAGAGCTGAAATACAGGTAAAAGGGCATTAAATTTAAAACATGCACTGTGCCGAAGGTTTATTTTCCCAAGGAGTGGCAAATATTTATTATTGGCTATTGAGCGATCGATTTAGCTTTCCCAGCAAGCTTCAGGCACTAGGGCATGATTTACAATGAAATTATCTAGCTAAGAAGGTACGCTTTTCTAGGAAGATCTGATGGAGAATCAAAGGAGAAACCATTGAAGCATAGGGAATGGTGCTAGACTAGCAAATCGATACTCTCTTTCTCTCGAAGGTGCAAACAATTAATGCAACATTTATTGTGGTGGATGTGGGATGGCTCTATATAAATGATGAGGTAAAAGCCTACAGTTTATGTTCATTTTAAAATTTTTACTGTTGTGTTTTGCATTGTAGCTGTAGAGGAGTTCAGAGAGTGCTCAGAATTTTTGTTAGATTTAGAGAAAAATAATGGGGAAATGAAGCAAGGAGCCCAAGGAAGTCATAGAGGCTATAGAGCCCAAGAAGTCAAAGAAAAAGGAAGGAGGCTCTAGAGCAAAAAGGGCTCGGAAAAATGACTATGTCGATTTGGACCCATATGAGGACTCTATGGTAGAAATTGGAGACTGCCTTATCACTCATAAAGGAGTGGAGAGATTAAGGCAAGATGTAGAGGTGGTGGTGAGCCAAGGAGTAACATCGAACAACTAGCTAACAATACCTTATAATTCACAACTGTCTTGGTATTTGTGTATGCCGGTTCATCCATACCCTGAGCTGGTGCAGCTCATTGCCCAGTTTTATGATCCATTTACCAGGGCTATCAAAAATGCCAGGAGAGAAATTTTGTTCACCATCACTCTGGATGAAGTTCGGGAGGCTTTTGCTTGTGGATTGAAGCCCCCTTCTTACGTAGTTAATAAGAAGTTGCATACTTATGAACAAGAGGATAGATATGTCTCTACGGTGACTATGCACCAGTTTATGGAGACTCAATTGGTTAAAGAGTCATTTATGGAGCATCTTCCTAATTTGTCAAATTTGCTATCAAATTTTGAGAGCTTGGACATATATTCAATGTTGGCATGGGTCGTTAGGTTGCCTTCGGATGAGACAATGCATAAATGGCAGGTGGCCCTAGCACAATGTATTTGTAAAGTTGAATTTTATTCTCCCGTAGCCATGAGGTAAGGCAACAACCCCATTTTATTTGATTGGGTAGACTATATTTCTCGAAGGTTGAATTCTCAATTGGAGAAGATGCAAATTGGAGAGTCAAATTCATTCAGGCACACTTCCTTTTTGGTATGGTTTTTCTTCTTCCAGTTACAACAACGCTTCTCTTTCATTGTAGTATCGTAGGTGGGCGAGAAAAATGAACCCCTACCAGTTTATATGTGGACTCCTATTTTGTCAAGAAGGGAGTCATTTTATAGCTTTAATAACTGGTTTTTGGGACCAGCAATAGAATTGCTTTGTGGTACCTATGAGAGAGTGCCACGGAATTTAAGGGATGTAGTCGTTGTGCAGGAGAAGGGTGAAATTTTTTTGCTTACCTAGGGCGTAGTCGTGAGAATATTTGGTTTCACGGGTAAGCCATTTTTGTTGCCATATTTTGCCATAGAGCATGTGTTCGCCATGGAAGTTGTGTGCCAGACCAATTATGTAAATGATGTATATGGAGTTGGGCATGGAAAGAAGACCACATGCAATATGTCATTCAAATTTGATAGTCTAGAGGTGAGCCAAGTAGGACAAAATTAGCTCCTGATAGTGGCACTGCAAGATTTGGGCTTGATAGAACTATCGTAGTGTTGGAGATATGATCCTCTAGGTAAATTTTAGCTATTGTGAAAGTTAAATCTTTTCATTTTTACCCATGACCTGATATCCAAAAAAATAAAATAATTTTGATGGGCCTGACATGAACTGACACATTGATAATATGACAATGCTCCCATCGTGGCATGATTATTATGAGCAGGAGGTAGAATATAATACAACTAAATATAAGACCTAGATTCCTCCATCGGGTTTATTTAGTTCTGTCCAAGAAAGTGAACCCACCTGGACTGAAGAGAAGATAATGAATTGGTGGATAATGCGAATTCATCGTGGGAAGCCGACTACTCCTTACGGGTTGAAATTGGATGAGCAATTTTTAGATACTTATGATGAGTATGTAGACTCATATCAGCCCATCGCCTTCGCCAATATTTTGTTGCAAAGCTTCCAACACTCTGATAGTGGTGAAGGTGAAACTGAATAAGAGCATCCAACGGTCGAAGATGAGACTCCAAAGGAAGAAGAACAACAATATGTGTTTAAACGGAGATCTCAGCAAACAAAGCAACAAGTAGAAGAGGTGCCCATGCTAGAAAAGCAAAATGCCCTGAAAGTGCCTCCATTTCCAAAGGTGGCCAAAAGACCAAGGACCAGTGCAGTTATGACTTCTACTGTTGAGGCCTCAATCATTGCAGCTTCTACAGTTTCGGTTGCCATAGTTTCTACAATGATAGTTGTAGCGGTTCCTACGGTTACTAATGTGTCAGTGGTAGTTATTGATCCTTCACCCATGGTAGAGCTCCCGACCAAAGTTGCACAGATATTTCCAATGATTCAAGAATAGGAGGAAGATCATCAGTCAAAAAGCTCTCACGTGGAGGTCATGGATGGCGAAGAGAATGTAAACATTGAAGAGAGGGTAGAGGTATACCAAGAGGAAATAATTTCACAACCGCCCCCATCACCACATCACATGGCACCCACACCCGAAGGTACGATCTCTCTTCCCTCTTCTTCTTCTTCGAAGCAAGCAGTGATTTTTGTTCCACTTCCATCATCATTGGTCTCCATTTCTTCACCTTTCGGTATGCCATCTACATCCGTTTCACTTCCATCTTATTTCTCTCCCGAAGTCACTACTACTCCTTCTATTCTCATTCCTTCGTCCTCCATTTCTTTTAGTTCATATGCATCAAAACCCAATCCCTTTTCACATCCTTCCCCTTATCTTGCCACCACCACTACCATTGAAGTTGTGAGTATGCAAGCTCCTCCCAGAGTAAGTGTAACTACAACCGAACCCGCTTCCTCCATCAAGTCCACCATTTCCATTCCATGCCCGATATTTCTATTCCACCACTTTTGGCTGTATCATCCACTTCTATTAGGCCCAATCACTCAGATGTTTTGGTTCCATTCACCCCATTTTTGGAGTTGCAGATAGTTCTTGATGTACAGGTGGCCCAAAAGCAACCCGACATGGAGAAGATTAACTAGGCACACTTGAGCTCTTCATAGTGGTTGAAGAGCATGAGGTGCAAGGAGGCCTTAGCTCCAGCTCGACCAATCAAGAAGGTCATCTTTGATCCTGTTGCTATGGAAGCCCACACCACTAAGCTCACCCCCTTAGTCCAGAAGCCGTAAGGAGAAATGTTTGCCGAGTGACTACATTAGTGAGACTATCACAAAGGATATCACCAGGATAAATATTATGGAGAGAATGGGTAATATACAAGTTGACATGAGCTCAGTATACTTGCATGGTGAGTATTATAAGGAGAAGTATTTTGAAAATGAGAACAAGATTATTGAGCTCGAAACTGCCCTAGAAAAAAGTAGAGTGCAGGAGGAGAAGATGACTACTGAAAATGAGTATTTGTTCCAACATATCAAAGTGCACTTGAAAGAGTGTGATACCACCAGGATTGAAATGCACAAGCTCTAGAAATAGCTTGAAAATATGAAGAAGCAGCTAGCCAAGAAAGTAGTATAGGCTGGTAGTTTTTCGTCGAACAGTGTCAAAGAAACTCGTCTTCATTCTGCACAAAACTATGAGAAATTGGCCATGCAAGCAGTTAAAGTGTTACGCTATTTGTGGGAGGCATGAAAACAAATTCAACTAGGGAAAAAAATAATTGACACCATTGAGGAAATGCTAGAGCCACACATGGATATGGTCGTGAAGATCCAGGCCTTAGCCAATGCCAATTTGCACATTCGCCCTCTCAGCGAAATGGATAATGCTTGGTCCAAAGCCAAAGTCACTTTGCATAGTTATTTTCAATGAATGGACCTGGTAAGGGAAGGATGGACAATTCTCAACACTATCGAACATGAGCATACTATTTCCATGTCTCATTTTGAGACTATTGATGAGTTGGGATTTTCGACCTTCATAGATGAGTGGGGTGAGCCCTTGCCAATGGAACAACTGGAGGTGCTCTGGAAGAAGTTTGTTGAAGATACCTCCAAAATTGATGCATGGGAAGAGCCTCTCATAGAAGCGTAGGTGTTTCCCCTAATGCAAAAATACACATGCCTAGAGCTATCATTGTATGAGTTGGCTCAATGAGAAAAACACCTCAGCTTAATAGATGTTCAAAATCTTCACTTCATTTACGAGTCCCTCAGCATTCGGTGCTTATTTACTACTAATGCCTGGAAGGAAGTTGTAATAGTTTATGAAGTTATGAATGAGAGCCTTAAGTAATAAGATGAGTAGGCAGCAATAGAGAGCGTGGCAGCGGTGAAGGAAGTTGAGAAAGCAGAACGAGCTAGAGTGCTCAAGGTAGCAGCAAAAGTGGAAGAGGAGCACACTAATGAAGAAGCACGTCGAAAATCATATGTGCCCTTAGTGAAAGTGCCAAACAAGGTGGCTAGGAAAAAAGACTCCATAGCCCAATGAATAAAGTCATGGGATCACTTGCATCCATGCGAGATGGATACCCCATGAGTCACCAGAAATGTTGGCAATTTTGCACCTTGCCACATTGGGACAATTTTGTTGGAGTATTTTGATGCAATATTTTGATTGTATATGGCGACTTTTATTTCGAAGATAATTTCATATGTTCCTGATTTATTTACATATGTATTCTTTTTGCATTGGCGTTATAAGTGTTTTGTAAAATTCATTCAAGATTCGGGTTCGCCATACCTAGAATACATTAAAAATGAAAGTGACCATAGGCTTGTAAAAACCAAAATACAATGAAAGATCAAGTTGAAAAATTTGAAGGGCTTAAAATTTTTGAAGTGCCAGCACGTTCGCCCCAAAGATAGGGCGAACACCCCGTTCGCCTCATGTTGGGATGAATGAAATATCAAGGGGAGACAAAAGGAAGTTCAAAAATTCAAAGAATGGGCATGGCAAAATGCATTCACGTTCACCTCGATTGAGGGGTGAACATCCCATTCGCCCCTCCCATGGGCGAACGCACTCCAATACTTGAACACTATTGCATTTGCCCGAAGACAAAGCGCAATTGCGTTCACCTTGGTTGAGGGGTGAACGTCCCGTTCGCCCCTCCCTTGGGTGAACATACCTTGGGATAAAAACATAATTGCGTTCACCTCGGTTGAGGGGTGAACATCCTATTCACCCCTCCCATGGGTGAACACGTTCTTAAAGGGAAATTACTTGCACATGCTAAATAATATACAATCGGGCGAAGCTAATTTTTGTCAAAGGGCGAATGTAATTTTTGGGTGAAAAGGATTATGGTCAAAACTTCAAAGGACACCAAATTTGCAAGCATTAAATAATGGTGGCAACAAGTAATTCGAATTGTGAATCTCGAGTGAAGAAAGAAGTTTCATAGAAGCGCAAGGAGTATTTTCATGATTTTCAAGGCAGGAGTGCATTTCCAAGATATTGAATATCTCCTAATTCTCTGTGCACCGATGCCTAAGTTGTTGATTTCTAGGAAAGATTCCCTTGAAATATGGATCACCACCCCAAAGGATGGATTTTAGTGATTCCAAGGAGGAATTTCCTCACTCTTGTTCCTGATCTGCGATCATTTTGTTCTCATGTGCATTTAATGAAAGAGGCAAAATCCTCTATAAATACTAATCAAATTTCTATTGTAAAAGGAGGTTGGACATTCTGCAAGAAAACTTTCTAAGTTCTCTGCATCAATAGAAGAGACTTGGCTTCTAAAGTTTACAAGCATCTTTATGTGTGTGATTTCCTTCTGTTCTTAAGCATTTCTATTTATGCTCATGTTCCTGCTGTTAGGTTTAAAATTCTATTTCTGGATTTAAAACATTGCTAGTGAATGAGTTAGTTTTGGAATGCAATCTGGAGGTTGTTATTGTAGAGGTGTAAGTAAATTTTTGTTGCTTTCTTTCTGCTATATGTTGTTATAACACTTGGTGGAATTCTTGCTACTAGTCTACCCCAAATCCTACACTTTGGCTTGTGGCCATATTTCCCATTTCTTTTTGCATTTTCTAATTTCTTTCCTGCATCTCTAGTCTTCAACCAGTTTTAGGATTAGTTTGGGAACCAGACCTCTCTGGAGATTGGCACGGAGGACATTTCTTTCCTTCGAAATTTCAATGTTGGCCATATCTAGGGCACACAAATGCAGTGTTTGTTGATTAGGCAGATATTTGACCAACAACGAGATATTAAAATAAAAGAGAAAATCAATATTAAGCTATAAATCAGAATTAGCTTATTCATGAGGGCATTTCCCCACCTCGAATGGTAAAATTCAATGTGAATACGTAGATGAAATTAATTGACAAAAGATAAATCAAAACAATTTGATAACTACCTATAAGTAATAATTAGATATATTTTCTTGTAATATAGTCG
This sequence comes from Wollemia nobilis, assembly GCA_028583015.1. Taxonomy (NCBI): domain Eukaryota; kingdom Viridiplantae; phylum Streptophyta; class Pinopsida; order Araucariales; family Araucariaceae; genus Wollemia; species Wollemia nobilis. Next base: position 10,103,091 of record JAQPPZ010004624.1, on the reverse strand, counting down.
ACGACTATATTAATTTTGGAATGTAACACAACCCTGGATTAGCCCAACATAGAATGAAGAAAGTGATAACTCAAATGATGGATAGAACAAAGCAATGGTAGAATTTCCCAAATAATATTGGAAAAATCAACACGGATGGAGCATCTAGAGGAAATCCTGGTAGATTTAGTATATATAGGAGGGATAGGTAGGTTGGAGGATGGTACTCCAAATTTTACTTTTGTCAAAAATTTAGGAATTTTATCCAATAACTTGGTAGAAGGATAGGGTATTTTGAGAGGTTTTTAGGAGGTACTAAAGGCAGTATTTAGAAGGGTGATAGCATATTTAGACTCTCAAATTATGATAAATTACCTAAATTCAACTTCAAGTCCTGAGAAGGTAGACTGGAAATTCAAAGAATCATAGGTAATATTAGACTAATAGCTTCTAGTTTTCAATAGGTTGTTTTAAATCATGTGCCTAGAGAACAGAAGAGAGTGTAATATGCCATGTAAAATTGGGCTCTTGATAAAGGAGATATTAGGTGCTATGGTTTCCCTTCTAGATGGTGGACAAACCAAACTAGGACTGATCTTCTCCTTGTTTAGTATCTTGATGGAAATGTTGGAAGCTATGGCTAACTTGTTAAGCAATTTATTAGGAAGTTCTTTAGGAAGATCTTATGCAGTTCTTTAGGTGTTCTTGTGTAGTTATTTCAATAATTTTTGTTCAGTTCTCTAGTTCTTGTGTAGTTCTTTAGGCAGTTCTCCTAATAGTTCTTGTATAATTCTTCAGGCAGTGCTTGTGCATTTCTTCAGGCAGTTCTTGTATAATTCTTTAGGCACTTCTTGTGCAAGCCTTAGTGTAACTCTTGTGCAAGCCTCAGTGTAGTTTGTTCTTCTCTAATATTCTTTGTTCTTGTGCAATTCCTAAATTCTAGCCATGATAGAGGATGTTAGTCTTGTTTCAATAGTCATAAGTTCCAATGGTAGGATAATTGGTTTCCTGGATAAGCAGTTTGAATTTGTAGTTTTATTTGTACTGCTACTTGGCTAATAGCCAAAAGGCTAATTTATATGAGTTTTGTATTGTACTCTTGAGTTTCTCTTAATATATTTTTTAACAAAAAAAAAGAAACTTTAATGTATCTTGGTGGTTTGACAAACCATGCTTTTCCATAACTTATTCACTTATTTTGTTGGAATGCTCTAATTGTATAATTTTTTTACATCTAGCATTATTGATTTGCATGCGTATAAGTTGTCCTGATCCCTAAAAAACTCTCGCTTTCGATGAGAAGACCTTTTGAAGAAAATACAATCTGAGAAGTAAGAGAAGGCACGAAGATAGTATTATTATCATTATATGGTTCTAATATTGAAGAGCATTATGGGGCATAGGTAGTACACCGATCGGTTAGATCGTGTGAGAATTAAGAGAATGCATGGAGATGATATTATTATTATTATTATTATTATTATTATTATATGGTTGTAATATTGAAGAGCATTATGGGGTGGAGGTAGTAGACCAACTAGTTTTTCACTGGGTGTTTGCTAGTTGATTAAAGTTGATTGCATCAGTTTGTTGTTTACTATATAATGATGAAGAAATGAATGGTTTGTTAATATTCTTGAGAGATATGAGATTTAATTTTAATATAATAGGATATCCTAAAACAAATAGATGTTTCAATTGCTAGCATAAGGCTATAATTTCCTTCATAAGATTGTAATATTGTTTCTATATCCTTTTTCTTAAGGAACAAATTATAAACCTTTAACATTAAAATAAAGTCAAGAAAATAATATAATTTTATGCATTTTACTTTTTGTGAAAATGAATTAGTATGAGACTGCTATCATATGATTGTATAGAACACAACAAAGGAATAGATCCTATATATATATTGGATACCTAGGGGATTTGGTTACATCCACACTATTTTTAGTAACTAGCAAGTGCAGGGTTCAAACCATAGGGGTTACCCCCAACAAGCCTATACCACCTCATTATTTTATAACCTGATGTGAAGAGGACCACCGGTCGCTTAGGATTCGTATCGTCATCGTCGATCTGGCATGCACTCAAAGGATTCAGAGTAGACTACTACATGATCTTTTATAAAATTTATATTTCAAATGGAAATGTGAAAAAAATATCATATTGGTATATTTGATTTATTACCTATGAGTAAATATTGAGTAAATATTTCTTATGTTAAGTTTTAGTAGATTATTGTATTTTCTCTCTAACAATTGAAAGATTGAACTTAAATAAAGTCAACATAGTATTGTTATACTTTTACAAATATGTTTAAAAGAAGCATGATAGAATTAAATATATGGGAGTAATTATTACAAAGGTATTGAATATAAATATTGTTGCACTCCAATTAATATTTACTATGATTGAAATTCATGAGAATAAGAACAACTATTAAAGTGTACAAAATTAGAATTTTGATTATTGAGTTTTAATTATGAAACTTTGAAAGTTATACTTTTAATGTTTCTTTTATATTTAACTATTCTCAATAATATTGGTTATGGATCTATGGTTGGGAAAAGTTAAATTACTCCTAAATAGGATACCTCATAATATAACCTCAGACTCAAAAGTACTCAACCCTTGTTGAATTATGGTAAGCAATCAACTAGGGAAGTGTGTGGCTAGGGCAGGAGGTGACGTGGGATGGTATGGGGTGTTCCATTGGATCATTTATAGGGTAGTATGAGTGGTGGTGTTTTGTAAAAAATTACGAATTGTATATTCTAGTGTAATCTCCATCGTGGATTGGTATGGGATAATCCACCACATTATTTACAATTTTGTCAAGGTGACCATGATTATTACTAGGGATTTGTGGTAATGGTCTTAGTTTTTTTTAATAAAGTTGGAAGTCATTCCATGGGATATGGAAATAAAATAATCACTAAGACATTACATCATAAAATCCTACATGTTATCACAATAGGTTTGATACAAGACAACCCACCTTATCGTCCATAACATATCAACAAGAGAAATCATTGATCATTGATTGATGGAAAAATAACCAAGGCATTTTACGATAAAATGATAACATTTTGGGATTGGGGAAAAGGGTCCCCCTTTGAGTGATATAAGTTTTAAAGGATAACCCCTACACCATGGTCAAATGGACTCATATAGGTCTAATGTGTATGGGAAAGGTGGGGGACCACTAAAAACATCTTTTCTAGTGAAAGGTTAAGAAAATGAACAATTGCTAGAAAAGTAAACCCTAGATCAAATTTATGGGAACCAACCATTCTTGTCCACTTGAGGGTCATCTACAAATACTAAGAACTCAAAAGTGGTTATCTATACCTTATACTGATTGGTTCCTTTCTAAATCATGTTTATCCAAAAAAGCCCTCTTCCTTGGGTGAGATTTGGTCGGGTTGTTACACTATGGACGATTGAAAGATATTATATTTAAAGGAGGTAGTGATATTGAATATATTTTTATTTTGAGGTCCTAGCATAAGTGTTTTTTGGTTATGAGTGAGACCATCTAATAGCGCTAGTGATGACTATGTTTCAACCTATGGAGACTCGTACAAGAAATTTTTTCTTAGCAGTAGATTTTAAATGATGAAGGGGGATCCATATGAGTCTACCTTAATATGTAGAGGTCCACTAGAGCATCCATTATGAGGAGAGATATTATTATTGATAATGTCTTCTCTCTTTTGTCCCTTCAAATTATGGAGAGGTGTTGAAAGTGTAATCTGATTCATGTCCAAGGATGACATTATATGATGTATTGGATAGGCTTCAGGGTATTCATTGTGTAATGTATTAATTTTTGATAATATTTTATGATGTAAGTGCTATGAACCATAGTTAACCTTGTTATGGTTAAACCCTATTTATAACTTCTAATTAACCTTAAGCCCTCGTTCTATATCAACTTAGTTAAATTCTATTATGTAATTGTGGTTTTTGTATTGGTATAATTACATCCTTCCACTCCTCATTTTATTATTAGAGTTTTGTAATTTTATTTATGGGTATAGTGATTATTCATGGTGCCTATAGGTGCCCACCATATCTCTCTCTTTTTTCCCTTATTTTTGCTTTTTGTATAAGATTTGAGTGGATGAATTGCTTATATTTGTTTCTAAAAAATATTATGAATTCTAACTAGCTTAAGTAGGAAGATCTATATAGAGGATCTACATGAGGTAATTTTCTCTTTCCACTCTATCAAATCACCTAGTCCCAATGTATTTCCTATAATTTTTCTTAATTTTTTTTGGGGATTTGATGGACAATGATTGTTGTGAACCTATCTTATCATACCATAAATATTTGAAAAATTTGCATAAATATCAACATGCATCAATAAATTAATTACACAATAAATTGCTCGTAATAAAATAGAGGTTGATTATACCCTTGAGGTAGGGCAACACCCTATAATTCTCCTTTTGGAAGGAAGCCACTCCACAAGATATCTAGCTCCACTAGCCAAGACTTCTCCAAGAATACATCATACATGCTAATTACAATGGGGGTACATATCTCTTTATACAAGAGTGTGATGGTTCACCTTCCATGAGTTACAATATCACCCATGTGGTGGATCACTTTACATGAGTTACAAAGTGCATAATAATATGATAATATTCCTTGAGGTTACATATGACAATATTCCCAAATTGTTACATATATGATTCTATGGTATACCTATTTCTAATTTTACATTTGGACTTCTTGAATCAATAATTAATTTATGGCTCATACCATTATACAATACAATATTAAATTAGTAAGTACCTATCTTGGGTACCTAACAGTGATATGTTGGTTATAGTTGAAGAGGCCAAAAAAATAAGGCTACAAGAAGTGAGATCAATGCCACATTTATTGCCTTGGTTTCCAAAAAATGCTAGACAAAATATTTTGAAATTTTTTTTCCAATAAGCCTTTGTAGTGTGATTTATAAGATCATTTTAGAATTAAGCCAAATAGATTGAAAATCATTCTATATTGTGTTATCTTAGTAGGACAAGGTGGTTTTTTTCATGGTAAATATTGTCTTCTCTAATTGTTATGGCCACAAAATATAGGGATCAAGTAATCAAACTATTGCACCTTGCATAAAATGACACAATATGACAACTTTGAGAGACCTTCAATGTTTTTTACAAGGCTGAATCCTTTTGGGATGTGATATTTAACACTCTTTCTACTCTACTATAATCTAACCAATTTTAGGAGGAAAGGGAAAGAGATAACAAAAAAATAAAGATAAAGAAAAGGAAAAAATATCCTAAGCTAACTTAAGCTAACAGGGGTGATGCACCAATATCATAAGATTCATCTACATAAAAATAAGACTCATGAATGAATGAGTGTAATGCACCCACAACTCAAATGTGAACATTACCCCCTCTCAACACACTTAGTTAAGCAAAAATTGCATACATAACAAATGAGACAAATTAGATAGTCATGATCCGTTATACATGTGCATAAACATACATAAACATAAGAAATTGGACATAAACAGCCCAATAGAAATAGCTTCTAGTATATATATATATACAAGTATGAAAATTATAATTTATGCCAGAAGTGGAGGCTTGAAAGCTTGCCCGTAAAACAACTTAGGATTCATGTACTACTATAAAGAATAAAATAAAGGAAAAGTTATATATAAAACTTAAGGCTCGAATAAGCAACTCATTGATCCTTTACAATGCCTAAACAACTCCTATTTATATATTAAAAAAGGGATATTCCAAAACTTATGTAGGAGCCTTTGACAAGTTCTCTATTGTCACCTTGATCTGATTCTTCCTACGTCACCTTTTAGCCTTTCAAATTTTCTAAGTTAGTTTTGAGTTGCTATGTATTCAACTACCACCCTAGGGATCCTATAAATTTATCAAAAACACCTTTTGCAATCAATATTGTAAGGTTTGATATTTTTGCTATTGTGGTTGTCATTCTCTTGCTTTTAATACATCACCCACTTCTTTTGGATTATTGAACCCAATTAATGTTGGTAGGTGATCCTTAACTATTTTTAGTAAATGACTTTTCAGTCAACTCATCTATCCTTATAGGATATTTTGTACCATTATTGATATCTTGCAACCTAATCTAACCCCTCTTTTGAGTTGGTAGTTTTTTGCACTACACTTTACTTCCTAAAGCACTCTTATTCTCTTCATATGATGAAAGATATCTACTGCTTGTCAAAACTTTTCCCTATCTTTTCGCATTGAAACTTTAATAAATTTTGAGATTGGACTAGATTTTGTTGGAAGTATTTTTAGGAAGTCTTCTCCTCTGCCCTCTCATTAGAAATTTTTAGTGTTCCACCTTTCTAAAGTTTTTTGTTTCTCTTAGTCTTATTTTAAAAAAAAATCTCCCTTTTTCTCCTTTCGAACTAAAAAAATTCTAACCTTTAGAAGTTTTTTCTTCTTTGCACCTATATGTCATGTTTTTTCTTTTTGCCTTTATGGATATTTGGGCCACATAAGCACTTGAAACTTTTTCCTTTCTATCTTGGCCAAAATTTTGTAAATTCGCACCTGCCTTTGATCTAATTTGTTTTGCTTGCACCAATCTGATGTGTCTTTCCTCACTTTTCACTATCTTGCCTCTATTCTAGTCTTCTTTCAAAATTGGCCTTAGGCAAAAGATTTTGTGTGTAGTGAAAAACTAACTAAAATTCTAATGACTCTTAAGGACCTTCTTGCTTGTTGAAGAAGAATTCATAATTTCTACCTTTATCCTTGGGTGTAGAGTCAAAATTTGAAAGAACCTACAAAATAAAACATAAAATAAAAAAGCTAAACATTACAAAACTGGAAACTTGTCCAACACTTGCTTAATTTCCACATTTCTATCATGAACCAATGGACATTAGCCTACAGTATAATGTAGTGGCCAATTTTACTTGAAAAGTTTTAGCTTCAACTACTTTTTTAGAGGCCTCAACAATGCTTAACTTGATTTCTTATTTCACCTGGGTACTTTGCATGGTGGTCGCATTAATGAATTTGAAATTTTTTAAGAGTGTTACAACCATACTGGCAATCTCATTCCAATAGGCACGACTAATCTCTTTTACCAAGCTCTTGATTATTTGGCATTGCCCCATTTTACTTTTCTACCTTAGCTCCTCTAATTCCTTTCGAATATTTTTTTATCTCCTGGCAAAATTCAGCTTCCTACCCAACAAGTTTGCCTAAAAGGCTTTTGAATTGTTCTTCTTTTATTTCAGGAGAGGCTTTGAATACTGCTCACTTAGAAGCTCACCTAGCACATTTACTTGGTTTTGAAGCACTTTAGATTCTTCCTGAGATTCACTTAAGGTGCTCTTGAAATATTCTAATTCTTTCTCCTTTTTTTCAATTTTTGACTTAATGATTCATAATTTATGAGACTATTTTTTTGGCCTCCTACATGATTTGTATCTTATCTCTAACATAAATATTTCTTAGGTAAATTCCTTTCATCATCTCAAGATTTGGTACCAGAGGCTCTTTTCATAAAAATAATAATGCCTTCTTTTATGGGGTGAAGTGGATGATTGTTTGAGTCATGATTGGTAATTATGCCAACAAAGCTCACTTCTTTTGGTCATATTGCTCTATTTGTTGTTGAACATTCTGAAGCTCCTATAATAGATTCAAAAATAACATGGCTGCTTGCAAATATTCTTGATGTACTGGAGGTGTCATAAATACGACCATAGTTTTGAAAAGTGGGATTGTTTAAGGAGGAATTAAGGCACTTGAGGCTACTAGATTTGGGGCATTCGAAGATGGATGGGCTATTACTTCTTGAATGGCCAAGGTTTTAAGGGACTTGGAAGGAGCATTTTTTAATATGGCTATGATATTGGGCATCTGGGTTGACGAGGTTGGAGTATTTTGAGAAGTCAGAGACTCATTAATAGGAGAGGATGAAAAGACTAGTGGAGAGGTTTTGACAATGAGTAATTCAACTTCAAGAATATCACTTATCTATTTTCTTGATATTTCTAGACTAACTGCTTGGTTGGAAATGGTAACTAATGTTGCAACTACATCCTCATCAACTGATACTAATTCCTCCCACATTTGGACGATTAATTCAATAACTTTCTTTGGGGAGTGAGGAGTACTTCGAGGTAGGACCTCATTACTTCTTCCTCTGATGATTCTAAATAAAGTATTAACTTTCAATTTATTAGAGGGGTCCCATTTATTTTTAACCTTTTCCATTTTAGTTTCTTGTTGGGAAACTTTGGTTGTACCATTGTAACTTCATCTGGGAGCGCTTGAAATGTATATGCAACCATGACCCCTTTCTTCATGGGTTTCTTGCCCTTATCTTACGCCTTGACTATGAACTCTTTCAAGTGATCCACATAATAACATTGGCCAAAATTTTCATCCTTATTTGGATCCAAACCTCCAAAAGGTTCCTTAGTGTGATCAATTTCATAATAAAATTTCCACCAAGTTCTTATCTTGTTACTGCTCCATTTTTACTTCTACAAGAATTTCTTCATAGTCATGCCAATTGGAAGCATATGATCAAATTCTTTTATTTTTGTATAGAAAATATTAAATAGATTTTTGGGGGGTTTCCACAATAAAAACTACTCCTTTTGGAGGGGTGGGAAAGCTTCCTCTTGTGTACTCCAAATTTTTTCAAGATTGGGCTTAGGCTCGTGCTTGAATTTCCTAGAAATATTGGAACTTTTCTCCATGGAATTTTTTTTATCTAGGTCATAAATCCATGCATCATCCAATATTTCTAATCTTGACTCCAAATTGGTCTCTATCTCATCAACTACCTTTCTTTTATTTTGAGTTAGAATCCCCAAATAAATTGGGATTTTGTAAAAAACTAATTTGCTTTACCTACTTGCGTAGGCGACATCCACTACGTAGAAATGATATCACACTCCATCAGCATAGGGTGTGATATCACTATTTTTAGGGTTTTAATTTATTAAAACTTGGATTTAACCTTTTTAGCGTGTTTGGTATCAACTTGTGTTTTTTTTCCCGCTTCTTTCGCCTCGATTTTCATCTATAAAAAGAGGGATTAATCCCACTCCTAAAAAAAGAGATAAGCAATCGATATTGGAAATTAATTAAGCTCAAATTTCTTATGATTAATTAGTGCTCATACTCTTACTTTCGCTTTGCTTCCTGTTTCTTCTACAAGCTAACCTCAAAGTGCAAATTTTAAATTTGATCTTCTACTGCATTGATTTGGATTGTTATGTGATTTGGTGGATTCGTGGTGTAGTTTAGAAGGAAAAGAGAGTGCATGTTTCGATACCTCGATATATTATGCCTAAAGAACACAAGCTTATACTGAGAGGGGGGGTGAACAGTATAAGACCACTTTTTACTTTTTCTTTCCCAATCAATATTATGCAATGTAAAGATAGCAATATCAATAGCAGTAATCAAAGCAATGCACAAATCACCACACACAAATAGAGACACCACAATTTACGTGGTTCACCCAATGTGGGCTATTCCACGGAGAAAATATTTCACTAAAATTTTCTCAATCAATCTCTTGGGAATCCTTTCCCTATTACAATGTTTATGGACCTCTATCCAAAGGAGACACCAATCCCCTAAATCAAGTTCATGGATCTCTATCCATAGGAGAACTCCTTCTCCTCTACTCTGGTTGGTGATCCTCTTGAAGACAACTGCCTCCACTGCACTGGCTTGTGGATCTCTCTCCACTGAAGACTCTTGTCCTCACTCAGAAGACCTGTCCTCACTACCCTGGCTGATGGATCTCTATCCACTGGAGACTTTTGTCCTCTCTACTCTGTCACCTCCAAAGATCTGTCTCAAATCTGCACTAAACACAGTCCTTCGGTCTAGTACAAATCTGCTCAATCTCTATCTCTGGTCTGGTACAAATCTATCCTCAAATCTGCACCAAAACTCTGCTCAACAAGTCCACATAGAACTTGCTCAAATCTGCTCAACAAGTCCACATAGAACTTGCTCCAATATGCTCAACAAGTCCACACATAACTTGCTCAAATATGCTCAACAAGTCCACACAGAACTTGTCCAATCTGCTCAACAAGTCCACACAGAACTTGCTCAAATCTGCTCAACAAGTCCACATATAACTTGTCCAATATGCTCAACAAGTCCACACATAACTTGTCCAATCTGCTCAACAAGTCCACACAGAACTTGTCCAATATATTGTAAGCTTCCACAAAAGCTTACCCAAAACTGTCCACAAGTCTTCTCAAAGACTTACCTCAAATCTGCTCAAATACTTTCAATCACTTTCTTAGAAACATAAGGAGAATTGTTAGAGACTCAATATGCTTCAACTCAATGCTCAATCACTTTCTCAACTCAATTCAGAATATAGAATAGTTTGTTTTATGGAACTTGAACAATCACTTCACACATCCACTTGACTAGGCTCAACCAATCACTCAATGAGATAATCCTTGCTCACAAACCCTAGTCCAAGTATATGATCACTTACTCAAAATGTTTCCAACAATGCTCAACAACCAATCTCACATAACAATGATACTCATGTTCTTTTCAAACCCTAGTTCAAGTTCTTCACTCAATCAACTGGCTTCAACAATAATGCTTATAAAACAACTCTCACATAACAATGATACTCATGTTCTTTTCAAACCCTAGTTCAAGTTCTTCACTCAATCAATGGCTTCAACAACAATGCTTATCAAACAAGGTTTTAACCACACTTCTTTATTCTAGAAAACCTTGAAGCAATCACTCAACACACTCAATAGGAAACCCTAATCAAGTCCTTTTCACTCCAAACTTATTTTCTAGAAAACCAATCAATCAATTCAACTATGGAAGAATATGCTCATACCTTTTTCTTGATTGGAGGATGATCTTCAAAAATTGCCTTCAGGAATATCTTCTTCTTTGCCAAGTGCCAAGGGTTAGATAACAAGTGTTATACTTCACAAAATACAAGAATAGCTCAATTTCATAATACACCTTATATCTCCTTCTCAATAGCAATATTTGACAATAATATCTTCATAGAAATTTCCTCTTCAATTTTTCTATTTCACAAAATTGATATTCCAACTTAATTTCTATCTCCTAAGGTAAAATAATATTTACCTTAATAAAGCACCTATTTACCACTTAGGTAAATAAATTAATATCACCTTATAACTCCCTAACCTTAGCACAATTAATCAAATTCCACATACACCCCTAAAACCTTAGCACAATAATCAAATACCACAAATATTCCCTTATTCCTCCTAAACCTTAGTATTATGCAAAAATCAAAAATCAAATTATAAAAACCTTTGGTGAATCCCCCTTCCATAATTTTTGGAGTTTCGAACCTGCACCTTCTCCACGACTGGCGCCTTAGCTACGACAAGCTAGCCATGTGAGCTAAGCGCTCCATGTGCTTAGCTTAAGCCCTAAGGTTGCTTAAGCCTTCTCACAAAGGCTTCAAAGCCTTTGGCCTTCTCCTACGTCTAGCGCCAAGCTAGACTACGAGCGCTTCTCCCTTTGCATTGTCCCTTGCTTCGAACACCATGCGTTGCCTCGATCACGATGCTCTACCCTGATTACAATGCACTGTCTTATTTTGGCAATACACCACTCGCAAATTTTGGAGGCTTCAGATTTTTTCTTATGTTCGAATTCGATTTTTCATTTCTTCCCTAAGGTTTGTCTTAGGGTTTAAATACCCTTCATTTGCTTTGCATACAACGTCGGTGGATGATTCGATTTGATGACGTCGGCTTGTATAAATTATAATTTATAATTAATTTAAATTCAAAAGAATTTAAATATTATAAATTTAATTTATAAACTTTAGACTTTAATAAAAAATTAAAGCCCTCTTTGAGTTAATATCAAATTGTCATTTGCACTTCACTGGGTTGATGAAAAATAATTTTGCCACCTTGGTTTTAATAAAAACCTTAATTCTGCCATCACAATATTAGAGAACTATCATTATGGTTTTAATAAAAAACCTTTTAATGTGCCATCATGGTTTTAACAAAAACCCTTATAAAAATATATTTGGACAACTTTTCTCCATCTCTTTGCATTGCTTCCTGGTGTTAATGATGATGTACTCCATGGTGTTAATGATAGCTTCATGTGTTCACTTTGGCATCAATGACAACTTTTCACCTTGACATCAATGACAACTAAATGAGCTCAAAATGTCCAACAATCTCCCCCTTTGTCATTGATGGCAACCCAACTTCTTTTTACCAAAAACTTGACCTTTCCTTTGTTCTACTCCCCCTGGGACAATGCTCCCCCTGGCTCAATGCTCTCTCCTCTTTTCTCAAATACCAAATCTCTCCCCCTTACTCAAATCTCTCCCCCTTTGACATCAATGGCAAAGGGTCACCTTTGGGGCTCGGGGCTAAGAATGAGCCTCTTAGCTTAGCCCCTCCCCCACCTCCTCTTGAGGTGGTTAATTCTAGGGTGGGAGTATTTCTACTCCTAGAAAGCACTGTTCTTTACCTTTATCCTCTCTTCTTTTTATCTGATCCTTTTGATTCCTCTGACTATTTATTTCAATATTTCTATCCATGTCCTTATTCCTGTTCCTGTTCCTATTCATATTCATGTTCATGTTCTTGTTCCTGTTCATATCCATGTTCCTGTTCCTGTTCTTATTCATACTTGTTTTTGGAATATCTGCTCTACACCACTTTGTTGTGTGACCATAATTATTGCACTTATAACACTTAATGTTATTATTCCTTGGAGGTGCAAATGTCTTAGGATTTCTCCTAGTGAAGCCATACCTTCTTCTGTCATGAACCCTACAATTTATTGCCTTGTGACCAAACTGATTACATGAGTAGCAATACCCATGGAAAAGTTGTCTGTTCCCATATTCCTATCTTTCCTATGTCCTACACTGTGAAGCCATGTGCCCAAACCTGTGACATGAAAAGCATCTTCCATTGAAGTTTCCTTGTCTTGACCTCATTGGTCTCCTAGTCTCTCTTGACCTATTCTGATTGTTGTTCCATATGTATCTTCTTTGTGCATTGTTCCTGTTCTTGTTGAACTCTCTATTGTCCAACTCATCCTCAGATGTCTCACTCTCTCTTACACTGTCTTCTTCTGAAGTATCTTCATCTGAAGTATCTTCTCCTCCAAAACTTGAGGTTGACTTTCCTTCCCATTTCTTTTGAACCTGTTCAAATCCAAGACCTATTTTGCTTGATGTAGGCTTTTGTATATTGATGAACTTATCCAAGTTCTTTGAGCTATTTTTGAACCCTTTTATCTTGACTTTGGAGTCTTCTAAATCTTCTCTTAGTAGTGCCACTTCTTGTGCTAACTTTTCACATTCTAAGATCTTTGCTTCTAACTTATCTTTGAACCTTTTTGCCTTAGCCTTTGATTTTTCTAAATCCTCTATAAGCAATCTTCTCTCTTCATCACATTCTTGAAACTGAATTTCAAGTTTAGAGTGTTGCTTTCTTACCTTCTTTACCATGTCAAGGGCATAAATAAGTTCTCCCTTGAGATCATATCCATCCTTTTCTGAATATTCCTCTATTTTTTTACCTTTGTCCATATCTTTATTCTCTGTTGGCTTGTCTTCTATAGGATCACCTTCTCCTTCTTCTAGTGCCATTAGAATATTCTCTTCTGGTCCTTCAAGTGTATCTTCATATTCATCATCACTGAAACTATAACCATCCCTTGTACAACTATCTTCAAGATGTCCAAAGTTACCACATCTAAAACACTTGAGAATTATTGGAGTCCTTTTCTTAACTGGTTCTTTTTCTTCAATCATAAAAAGAACTTCATCTCTATCATTGTCTGAAAAACTAGCATCACTATCACTTGAGTACTTACTTGCCTTATCCGCATAGTAGCTCCTCTTTTGTCTTTGAAAGAACTTCTTTCCTTGTCTGCTTTGTCCATCCTTGCTTTTCTTTTGGTGCCTATATCTTTCTGGTTCCTTGTTCCTGTGATCCTGTTTTTCTTCATCATTGTTATTCTTGGCTTCTTGACAGTCAGTTGCATAATGACCATACCTTCCACAATTGAAACATTTAATAGATCTTGTATCTCTAGATTTTCTTGAATCCTTATTCCTTCTACCATAATTTGCTTCTTCATCACTGGATGACTCATCACTTGATTCTGACTTCTTACCCTTTGTCTTCTTGATTGCTTTGAATGTTGCTTCCTTCTAGGGAATAAGATATTTTGTTCTTATCTCAAATATTGTGAGCATACCAAGCAACATATCTCTTGTCAAAGTATCACCATCCATTGACACTTCTATAGCAGAAACCTTTTCACTGAATCTCTTTGGAAGAGTTCTTAAGACTTTATCACAAACATCTGATTCATCAATCTTCATTCCAAGTCCTTGCATAACATTAACAACCTCATCAATTCAAAGTAGATAAGTACTAATGTTTTCCTCATCCTTCATTCTTAATTCTTCAAATTGTCCTTTGATATTTAGCATCTTTGCTTTCTTGACACTTTTATCTCCTTCATAAATATTTTGCAACTTATCCCACATTTCTTTTGCAGTTTGACAATGCATAACTTTCATAGACTCTGTTCTATGCAAACCTCTCAAAAGTGCATTCATTGCTTTTGAATTGTAATGTTGTAGGAGCTTACCTTCCTTATCTGTAGGAGGATTAATCAAGGGATCATATCCAAATTCAACTACTTCCCAAATTTCATTGCCAAGAGCCATCAGGTAGATCTTCATTCTCAAACTCCAATATATATAGTCACTTCCATCAAATATTGGTGCTGAATTATCTGAGGACACATTCTTAGAATCCATTGTGTTCTTGTTAGCTTTTCCTTCAAGTCTGTTAAACTCTTCTGAAGGAACCCACTCTGATACCAATTGAAGAACACAAGCTTATACTGAGAGGGGGTGAACAGTATAAGACCACTTTTTACTTTTTCTTTCCCAATCAATATTATGCAATGTAAAGATAGCAATATCAATAGCAGTAATCAAAGCAATGCACAAATCACCACACACAAATAGAGACACCACAATTTACGTGGTTCACCCAATGTGGGCTACTCCACGGAGAAAATATTTCACTAAAATTTTCTCAATCAATCTCTTGGGAATCCTTTCCCTATTACAATGTTTATGGACCTCTATCCAAAGGAGACACCAATCCCCTAAATCAAGTTCATGGATCTCTATCCATAGGAGAACTCCTTCTCCTCTGCTCTGGCTGGTGATCCTCTTGAAGACAACTACCTCCACTACATTGGCTTGTGGATCTCTCTCCACTGAAGACTCTTGTCCTCACTCAAAAGACCTATCCTCACTACCTTGGCTGATGGATCTCTATCCACTGGAGACTTCTGTCCTCTCTACTCTATCACCTCCAAAGCTCTATCTCAAATCTGCACTAAACATAGTCCTTCGGTCTAGTACAAATCTACTCAATCTCTATCTCTGGTCTGGTACAAATCTATCCTCAAATCTACACCAAACTTTGCTCAACAAGTCCACACAGAACTTGCTTAAATCTGCTCAACAAGTCCACAAAGAACTTGCTCAAATTATGCTCAACAAGTCCACATAGAACTTGCTCAAATCTGCTCAACAAGTCCACACAGAACTTGCTCAAATATGCTCAACAAGTCCACATAACTTGCTCAAATCTGCTCAACAAGTCCACAAAACTTGTCCAATTCTCAACAAGTCCACAAACTTGTCCAATCTGCTCAACAAGTCCACTAAGAACTTGTCAATTAAAAAATCCTCAATTCTCAAAGACTTACCTCAAATCTACTCAAATACTTTCAATCACTTTCTTAGAAACATAAGGAGAATTGTTAGAGACTCAATATGCTTCAACTCAATGCTCAATCACTTTCTCAACTCAATTCAGAATATAGAATAGTTTATTTTATGGAACTTGAACAATCACTTCACACATCCACTTGACTAGGCTCAACCAACTCTACTCAACCAATCACTCAATGAGATAATCCTTGCTCATAAACCCTAGTCCAAGTATATGATCACTTACTCAAAATATTTCCAACAATGCTCAACAACCAATCTCACATAACAATGATACTCATGTTCTTTTCAAACCCTAGTTCAAGTTCTTCACTCAATTAATGGCTTCAACAACAATGCTTATAAAACAACTCTCACATAACAATGATACTCATGTTCTTTTCAAACCCTAGTTCAAGTTCTTCACTCAATCAATGGCTTCAACAACAATGCTTATCAAACAAGGTTTTAACCACACTTCTTTATTCCAGAAAACCTTGAAGCAATCACTCAACACACTCAATAGGAAACCCTAATCAAGTCCTTTTCACTCCAAACTTATTTTCCAGAAAACCAATCAATCAATTCAACTATGGAAGAATATGCTCATACCTTTTTCTTGATTGGAGGATGATCTTCAAAAACTGCCTTCAGGAATATCTTCTTCTTTGCCAAGTGCCAAGGGTTAGATAACAAGTGTTATACTTCACAAAATACAAGAATAGCTCAATTTCATAATACACCTTATATCTCCTTCTCAATAGCAATATTTGACAATAATATCTTCACAAAAATTTCCTCTTCAATTTTTCTATTTCACAAAATTGATATTCCAACTTAATTTCTATCTCCTAAGGTAAAATAATATTTACCTTAATAAAGCACCTATTTACCACTTAGGTAAATAAATTAATATCACCTTATAACTCCCTAACCTTAGCACAATTAATCAAATTCCACATACACCCCTAAAACCTTAGCACAATAATCAAATACCACAAATATTCCCTTATTCCTCCTAAACCTTAGTATTATGCAAAAATAAAAAATCAAATTATAAAAACCTTTGGTGAATCCCCCTTCCGCAATTTTTGGAGTTTCGAACCTGCGCCTTCTCCACGACTGGCGCCTTAGCTACGGCAAGCTAGCCGTGTGAGCTAAGCGCTCCACGTGCTTAGCTTAAGCCCTAAGGTTGCTTAAGCCTTTTCACAAAGGCTTCAAAGCCTTTGGCCTTCTCCTACGTCTAGCACCAAGCTAGACTACGAGCGCTTCTCCCTTTGCGTTGTCCCTTGCTTCGAACACCATGCGCTACCTCGATCACGATGCTCTACCCTGATTACAATGCGCTGTCCTGTTTCGGAAATACACCACTCACAAATTTTGGAGGCTTCAGATTTTTGCTTTGTTCGAATTCGATTATTTTTTCTTACTTCCCTAAGGTTTGTCTTAGGGTTTAAATACCCTTCATTTGCTTTGCATACAACGTCGACGGATGATTCGATTTGATGACGTCGACTTGTATAAATTATAATTTATAATTAATTTAAATTCAAAAGAATTTAAATATTATAAATTTAATTTATAAACTTTAGACTTTAATAAAAATTAAAGCCCTCTTTGAGTTAATATCAAATTGTCATTTGCACTTCACTGGGTTGATGAAAAATAATTTTGCCACCTTGGTTTTAATAAAAACCTTAATTCTGCCATCACAATATTAGAGAACTATCATTATGGTTTTAATAAAAAACCTTTTAATGTGCCATCATGGTTTTAACAAAAACCCTTATAAAAACATATTTGGACAACTTTTCTCCATCTCTTTGCATTGCTTCCTGGTGTTAATGATGATGTACTCCATGGTGTTAATGATAGCTTCATGTGTTCACTTTGGCATCAATGACAACTTTTCACCTTGACATCAATGACAACTAAATGAGCTCAAAATGTCCAACAATGCCTACTTCTACATCGTCCATCAAGTTGTGCGCACTTTGTTTCTTGTATTTATTTATGTTCTGCATATTTCTTTTATTTTTTGTATCTTTGAAGCGAAATTGTGCCCTATCTCGATGAGGCACGACTTCGCTAATCCTAATTTAGGATTTTTGCTCACAAAAGTGAGATTGTGCCTGATTCTAACGGAGCACGACTTTTCTTGTAGGGTTATCGTGCCCACCATCTATGAGGCATGATTTTACCCAAGATTAAACTAGGAACAACTTCCAGATTCTAATTGTATGGGTAGTTTCTAAATTGCATTTACGGCATGATAGCATAATTAGTTTTCTGCTTCTTTGTTGTTGCATTACTGTTTTATGATTAATTATCCAAAGGTCAATTTATGCTTTTGTTTTCAAAGTTCATCTAAAATGACCTAGGGGGGTTGATTGTTGTGCCTCCAAGCATTTTTTTACAACGGCCTAAGCAGACCCCCTAATGCTAATCCCATTTTCAAGTGTTTCATAAGTTGTCTTGCAAAAATAGACATTTCTGATATCATTGGATAAGAGGTAGAAAAAGCTAAGTCAACCACTGGTCTAGATAAGTGCTCTAATTACTTTATTGGTTGAAGATTTGATTTGATTATTGATTCTTAGGCATCTAAAAGTGAAAAGCATATAGTGTGCATCTAGGGTTTTATATTATGCATTTATCCTGTGCCTTTTGTTTTAAAGGTTTTCTAGATAAAACCCTAGGTTAGCAAGCATTCAAATAAAGAATCATACTAGATTAGCTCTTTAATTCTTGCATTTTGATTTTTGCATTGTCCTTTATATTTCATAGCATAGATCTAGCAAGGCTAAAATTAGGTGATTGCTTTTAAATGAATACATCAAACTATCCCAAAATTCTTGAGGACTTGGAGTGAGTCCTTAAACCGTTCCCGGTGAACCCTTCCCCCTAGCATCGAGTGTAAAGAACAACATACCCTCGCGGTTGACCCCATAAGGCTTTCTATCTTTCACGGATCCAACCTTTGTGGGAATTGTATGCGGTAGGGCAATTTCCCCCCTCTACACAAAATTTGGGTATAAATAGCCAAGAATCCATCTTTTGTAGTTTTTGAAATCAAAGGAATTATTCTAAAGTGTTGCCTATTAGCTTGAAGGTATCCATTTTCTATGATTCAATAAGCAAACCATACATCTTAACCCATACTGGTACTAGAGATAGATTTACATTTTTAGGTACAAAGTCTTAATACTAGCGGGTAAGGAAGAGTCATGATTCCCATAAACCAAGGACCCCCTTTCAGGATTCTATCTCTTTTCTCCTTTGAATAGAAATTGGCTAGGAAGAAACCTTTCAGAAGAAAGGATAGACTCACTAGAAACTTATAACTCTTATCAATGTATTTTCTCAATGCCCCTAGCCACTACCTATTAAATTTACCAAGGCAACGAGGATCAATTCTCTAGAGGCCCTCACTAGCCTCTACTACTAGATAAGATGTTAAGGATTTAACTATAAATCAATCAATGAAAACGAAAATAAAACTCAAAATCTACTAAAATTTACTAGAATATCCTATAGTGATTATAATATTTGCTAAAAAAACCGCTAATGATATGTATGTAAAATTTCTAAGATAAAAGAGGGAAAAATAAAATTAGTTGAAAACATCTATGTCCAGATAAAATGTTTTTGCCTCACTGAATCCCTAGCCCTCCATTGCTCATCCCACCATTCGAACCTCGGCTGATAGATATTTGTAATTTTTTTTATGACTTGAAAAATCATCATTACCTTTATTTTGGATGGTTGACTTCACAAGGTCATATATCCCTAAATATTGCTTCGTTTCCTTCATATGACTAGTCATTTTAAAGCTCTTCAAATTCTGCACAAATCAATCCAAGGATTAGCTGAATTGGACAATCCTTTGCAAAGATATGACTCTTAAATGATGAAATATTAAAATCAATTCTAATGCTACCCTAGTTTCAAATAGTTGTTTTCACATGGTCATATCTCCCTCAATATTACCTTAGATTCTTTCCAATGACCACTCATTTCAAAAAAAAATCAAAATTTGCACAAAATGGCACAAAAATCGTCTTACTCGAATAACTCTATGCAAAGCTATGGCTCCTAAAAAATTATTTATTTTTTGAAAACAATTTCCCTTAGCTCTGTTGATATATAATTTTCATCGTCCAATATCTTTTGGAACATCATTATATGTTTTAAATAATAATCTTTCAGTAGCATAAAAATTGTCTGAATCTAGCAACTTTATGCAAAAATATGGCTCCTAAAATATTGTAAATTACCCATGTGTTGTAAGTGAGTTGGAGAGGAGAGGGCAATCCTCCAAGGGAGGTCCCAGGTTCGAATCTCCACCCTACCAAAAAGTTGAATTGGGTATCCAAAATCCAATTGATAATGTTGGTGCGAGCAGGGCTGAGCGCGACTCCCATGTGACTTTGACGATGTAGAACCCCCCGATCGTGGTCTCTCAAACCAAGGCGGTCCTGCAAGGGGTTTTTTCGCTTAAAAAAAAATATTGTAAATTACCATGGCTATATCGATTCATAATTTCCATCGGCCAAAAAAAAAGCTCAATGCCCATGAGGATAAAGGATAAATATATGAACATTAACCAAGAAAAACAACTTATGCATTATTGGTAAGAACGCCACTTGTATTATTGGTGATGTGACCCGGGTTCAATCCCTATGGTAAATGTATATAAGAAGTATTACCAAAACACCTATAATGACCCATGGTGTGTGCCCATATATACATTGGTACTCAAGTTACCTCGCACACACCAAGGCTCAACATAATTTGAACCTGAACTCCCGAAAAAAAACCCAATGCCCACAAGGACAAAGGATAAATATTTCAACATTAACCAAGAAAGACAACTTATGCATGGACACCTGTTGCTCTATCATTCAATTATTATCTTAATAAAAAATATTAAAAAACACATTTTACGTATTCGAAATATTTTTAGTTATCTCTTCAACTTAAATCTCTTCAAAATTTTAAAAAACTTTCTACTATAATATTTCTTCTATGTTTTCTCAAAATCCACCTTCTATGTTTTCTTAAACATTAAGACTTTAAATTATCTTAAAAAACAAATGGATTATGAATCCACACGCGGAACTACTCTTGGGATGTAGTACCAGCTAATGAATGTCTCCATTTGCTATCTTAATGATTAAGACTTTAAACTATCTTCAAAAAAAAACAAATGGATTATGAATCCACACGCGGAACTACTCTTGGGATGTAGTACCAGCTAATGATTGTCTCCATTTGCTATCCTATTCTTCGTCTTAGGTTCAAAGACATTCTTCGAGAGTGAATCCTTGATGGACAACAACTGTTGAAATTCAGCCTTCAGTTTGTGTGTATATAGTTCATTGTTACTCCTAGGGGCAACAATTACTTTGGCCTGTGCTTCGAGATTAAAGTTTACCAATTTAAAGCTAGGATCGATGTAGTCCCTGTACATCTCCAAAATCTCACTATGGCTGATGACACCTGGATTTGTGAAGTTCCATAAGCCTCTGCAATTTCTTTATGCCATCTCAACTGAAAGGGGTAACAATTCATCAAGGACTGTCATGCTGTTGGGTATATTTACTTTGTTGTATCGGGTGATTTTTGTTATGAAATTGCGAGGGTTGTTCAGATCGGATGAGATTGGCATTCGAACACGAAGGGTGCAAACATTTTCATATTCCTTTAGCAGATCTTCAACCTGAATACATTAAAAAAACAGACACATCAGAAATTGTTTTCTTGAAATCTGATTTCTAGATTTATCCTTACAAATAAAAATGACTTTCCTTGATTTAGTATATAGAGCCAAAACCAAAAATTAATCTTCTTATCTAAAGCAACACGTTTGGTAAGATTGGCAAGATATCTTACCATGGCCTTTGTCTTAGAATAAAAGGAACCAGTGAAGTTTGGCTTGTCTTCCTCCTTGAATCCAATGCCGCTTCCCTCCACATGAGCAGCATCATGTTCAAATATACATCCAGTATCATATTTTATGAGCAAAAGCCCGTGCATCTGCCAAACTCAATGTCCCCACTACATTGATTCGAATAGTCTCTGGCTGCCTTGTGAGATTCACACCAGTCAACATTAGGCCTACCAGTCACACCTGCAGCGTTAGAAACATCACCCACCAATCCGGAGGACTATATTACGATCAGCAAGACCAATAAATATATCCCACACGTAGAAGAAGATGAGTCGTAGAGCGTTGAAAGGCCGCGCATGGCTAAAGTTATGGTGCTGAGCTCAGTAGTGAGAGTTTGTGATCGGAGCAGTGGCACGTAAAATAGAGGAATGATTCTCTGCCATAGATCGTGTTGTGGGGATACAACATCAACTCATCACATCTATGTAACTTTTAATAAATTTGATTGTAAGCATATATGCATATTTAAAGGTATAAAAGATCCTATAATTTTTTTTTGTTTATTTTTAAGAACAAGAATTTAAAGGAATGAATGAGATGGCATGCCTTCAGCGAATATTAATATTTAAAAAAATTCAGCTTTTTAATAAATCTAATAAATAAGCATATTTAAAGGTACAAAAATCTTATAATTTTTAATTTTTTTATTTTTAAGAACAAAAATTTTGAAAGAAGTAATTGGATGAATTTTGATCTATCAGATAGGATATGTATGGATTTGGCCATATTTAAAGGTATAAAAGATCCTATAATTTTTCCTTTATTTTTAAGAACAGGAATTTAAAGGAAGTAATGAGATGGCATGCCTTAATATTAATATTTAAATTTTTTTAGTTTTTTAATAAATCTGATAAGTAAGCATATTTAAAGGTACAAAAATCTTATAATTTTTAATTTTTTTATTTTTAAGAATAAAAATTTTAAAAGAAGTAATTGGATGAATTTTGATCTATGATAGGATATGTATGGATTTGGCCATATTTAAAGGTATAAAAGATCCTATAATTTTTTCTTTATTTTTAAGAACAAGAATTTAAAGGAAGTAATGAGATGGCATGCCTTCAGCGAATATTAATATTTAAATCTTTTTCAGCTTTTTAATAGATCTGATAAGTAAGCATATTTAAAGGTACAAAAAAATCTTATAATTTTTTATTTTTTTATTTTTAAGAACAAAAATTTAAAAGAAGTAATTGGATGGATTTTGATCTATGATATGATATGTATGGATTTGGTCAGCTTTTGATAAAAGTTTTGGTAATTTTTTTAATAAATATGATTAATATTTAATCTTTATAAATTAATTTTTATTTTAATTGAATTGTTTTTTAATAGGTTGAAAAATTGATGTATATTACGATTGAATTGAATTGGAGTTTTTGTTAAAAGCATAATTCTTTTACCATTGTAATTCTATCAAGATTATTTTAATTAAATTATTATAATTAAAAGATTGTTTTAATTAAAGTTTTGTTTCTTTTTGTATTATAATTAAAGTCAAATCTTAAATCTATAGTATTTGGCTTCTAAGTTGATACACAAAAATGATACTCTTGTATAATGTTTTGATAGTTATTATTTAAATAATATTTTTTATAAGATTTTCATAATTATTATTTAAATAATATTTTTGTATAAGATTTTCATAATTACTAGTTGAGTTATTATTGAAAGATTGTAAAATATTTTAAAATAAAAGTTTTTGGTAAGGCCTAAGGTTAAAAAAAGGTCCTATAATTTTGAGGATATATTTATTATTGGATTCAACAAAGTTGTTGGATGTAGGGCCTAGCAATTTCTTTTGCTATGTAGCCAACTATATTCGAAATACGTTATACATAAGCATTTGACCCGTATGTATAGATGACAATCAGATGTAAATAAACTATATTTGAAATATGTTATTACCCATGGCAAAAGTGTTTTATGGTTTATACAAATGACAATGAGGTGTAAATAATCTATTGTGAACGATGATATGTTATATCTTGAGTTGAAATATACAAATTATATTTTATAGATAAAAAGATTGAATTTTTTATCTTTATTAATTTTTTAATTTTTTTTATTAAGTTAAATTTGAAAGATTGAATTTTAAGGTTGAAAAAGTATTAAAAAAAACGATATTTTTAATGCTTATACAAGAGATTTTATAGTTATTATTGTAGGTCTAATAAAATATATTTAGAGAAATTTGATTCATTATTATTGTTGAGAGATTTAAAAAATACTCTTAATGACATTGTTTAGCAAGGTGTATTTGAGGGTAAAAAATATCCTATAATTTTGGAGGAAAAAAGTTAAATAAAGTAAAATATTATTATGTATTATCCAAAATCATATATTATTATGTATATCTAAAATCATTGGAGAATTTTTATAAAAAATTAGTCAGATTTTTTTTTAATATACTAGGAAGGGGTTTTAGGGTCCTCAAACCCTTACAAAATGTGAGAAACATATACTGATTAGCACAAAAAGCCAACAAAAAACCACTTGTTAGCTACAAAACTTGTTGACCCTTACAAAATTACCCTTACAAACATCGATTGATGGTGAACTAACTATGATATGAGAAAAACATAACCAAATACAAACGAAACAACAAAGAAAAACATTTGTTTCTTCACTTTAGCTACATATCCTTCCTCATTCATAGTCATTTGAAGTTGGGTTGCCCTGATATATCTAGTTTCCATCATCTGTGTGAACATTATCCAATCTGCTCATTCTATGTTGCTCCACTAGGGGTACATTCTTTATTTTATCCTTTACCCCTATCTCCTACAATGCGTAGGCAATATTATCTAGCTAGGATCTACTCTCTTCCAACTAAACTCCAATATTGGATATAACATCTACAACTCCATTTCCTTCTCGATAGATATGCTAAATTTTGATATAATTAAGCTATGTTAAGTTCAATTCGCATTCATCAATCATCTTCGCTCTTGTTCAACTCACTTCTTGTTCTTCTTTGAGGGTTTTCACTATATTCAACTAATCACCTTCAATTATGACATTCATTGCTTTCATTTGCAGTAAAAGGTAAGTGCCCACCAAGAGAGATCTTGCATGTATAGAATGATTACTCTGAATGCCAAGAGGTCAACATATGCTAACAAAAATTCATCCGTATCATCTCTTATTACACCCTACTCTAGCAGCACCCAAATTCTCTTTTGAAGCTCCATCAAAATTAAGTTTTACCAAGTCTTTTGGAGGTATTTACCAATTCACATTAATTGTAGAAGGCTTGAATGGAGATTGAGGAGATATATTGATAGCTTGCCAATATAGAAGGATTGGGATATCCAAATTGAGGTCTTCTTTTAGAATCTTTAAGGAAGATTTAAAGTTCTCCTCTAAGGCATTTTCAACCCTTAAATTGATCAAAGAAACATCTATTTTTTTGCCCTTGAAAATTCGATTATTGCACTCTTGCCATATCCTCCATAAAAATGTGGAAAACAAAAATACCACAAAACACTCAAGCTCTTACTCTTAAAGGGTGAGTTCCATTGAAAACATAGATCCACTATATTGTTAGACTTCACCCATGAGACTGAGAACTTTTGGAGTAAAGAATTGAAGACGTCAAATGAAAACACACAATCCAAAAAAAGATGCTGAATTGTTTTCAAAATATTTTCACATATTAGAGCACACCTATTTACAATTTGGAATCCCCTTTTATAAATATTATCAATGGTTAAAATCCTATTTTGAACACTCAAGCAGAAGAAAAAAATAATCTTGGGAATCAAGTTTTTAATCTTGATCTTCTTAACCGGGAGCTATCCAACTCCCTCCCCTAATAGGGCATAGTCTGATTTAACTGAGTAGCCCCCTTTACTTTCTTTACTCCAAACTAGAGAGTCATTACTACCCTTAGGCTTCATAAATAAAATCTTTAGTAGGTTAAATAGTTTGAGTTTCTTTCTTCTGTTGTTCAGTCAACCCTTCCAACCTAACATCTTTCTAACTAGTTCTCTCAGACTTTAAAACAAGAAAATCCTTCATCTTTTCACCTCACCTTTTCAACAAATAATGTCTGATGGGTTGTAACTTAGTATTATAGTCAAGGGAATGGTTTATCAACCAAATATCCTTAAAAAAAAAAATCTACTTTTCCCATTACCAATCCTCCATCTTGAGTTTTTGCAAAAGGTCTTTACTATGCATTAAATTATTCCAAAAACGCTGACCTTTTGTACAAATCTTCTGAACTTAAAAAATCTTTATTATTTCTTATTATTTTACCTTCAAAATCTGTACCCAACCCTTCTGATCATTATTAATCTACTTCCACCCCATCTTACCAATTAAAGCATCATTCAATAATTTTAGGCATTTTTGTCTAGGCCTACCAGTCACACATGCAGCGTTAGAAACATGACTGGGTTTCACATTGTGGATATCCATTTGAAGTTGAGTTCGGTTCTCCAATCTGCCATCTACATACTCAAACGGAATGCCCTGCTTTCTGCAGATCTCACCAAGAAGGCCTTCAATCCATCCATTGCGTCTGTAAATCAAAATTTCAAAGCTGGTTTTTGAGAGAAACTCCTGAAGGAACAAGAATCCGGTCCTGTTTTGTACTACTGGCCCCAAGAGGGTTAGCTGAACCATTCTCTTCTAGTCTCTCAACTGCTGCCATTGTAAGCATTCAATGATGAGGTGGAAAGGCCCCAGAAACATCACCTCACCAATCCGGATGACTAGTATACGATGAGCAAGAGCAAGACCAATAAATATATCCCACACGTGGTAGTAGACGATTCGTAGAGCGTTGAAAGGCCGCGCATGGCAATGCCTGCAACGATGAGATCAGTAGCGAGACCTTGTTTCCGGAGTGGGGGCCCGTATGCTGGAGGAATGATGTTCCGACTCATTGCTTCCATGTAATTAAAACGGTAGCATCATTATAAACAACTTTTTTTTTTAAATAATTAGATCTATGTACTAAAAACTGTGGCACCATAACAAACATTTTTTTTAAATTAATCAGAATAAAATATTTATGTGAATAAAATTATGATAAACAAAGTAAAATATTATTATTTAAATTATTTTTCTAAACTTTTAATAAATTTAATTAGGAAACATATTTAAAGATATAAAAGATCTTATAATTTTCGTTTATTTTTAAGAACAAATATTTAAAGGAGATAAAACTCATGGAAATAAAGTCTGAAAGGGGTTACGAATAGGAGGACGTTTTTCGTAGGACCGCCCAAACTGTCGAACTTGTTTCGGCCATATTTCACTCATCCAGACTCGGATTGAGCTGAAATTTTGAGGGTAGATGCCTGCAAAACCCTAGAATATCTCCACCAATTTTTAGATCATTTGGAGCAACACAGATCCTAGTGCATCCCTATGTGTGAACAAGATTTTTGGCAAGCGGTTGTGCAAGGGTTTCATCTGGGTTGAGTGCAAGCAGCTCCAGAGGTTGGTTTTCGGGGCCTTCGGGCCCTAGCGGCCAATATTTTTGTGGTTTCTACTCAATATTTTAGCAGGATATGTTGCAGGGGATCCAAGATGGGTTAGAAATTTATCTTTCAACAGATCTTCATGCTGTGAACTTGAGTGACAATGGCTTCCAATTTGCTGCACAAAAGAAAAGTGAAAACCATACCTTTCCACGACATCTAGGGCATGGATTAAAGAGATCACGAAACAAGTTTCAAGCAGCTGATCAAAAAATGGCTCAGATCTCAAGTGAATCTGGTGCTAAGGTGCACCCACAAAATAAATCTACTGTGAAAACCCCTGTCAAGGGTAAGAATTTTGAAGACTCAACCCCAAAAATGAATTTTAGGGATGCCCTCCGTGGTGGACAGCCTCAGCCCAATGCTAATATTAATCTTAGGGCTTCCCGTAAACCTCTAAGAATGCCTAAGATTGATCCCAGGAAAACGGAGTCAGGATGTCTTAAAGCAGTTGATGGAACTCCTATTGTTAAGCTTGATATGGGCAACATTCAGATTGGCATTGAAGATCTGGAAAAAAGAGGACTAATTTGTCGGTTCATGGGTTTTCGTCCGAGCCTATCTGCTTTCAAAGTTTGGGCTGCAAAAAGTTGGAAAACTAAAGGTGAGTTACAAATCTCTATTTATCCAAATGGTTATTTTCTTGTTTTATTTGCTAATAATGAAGATAGAGAGAAAACTTTTCAAGGGGGTCCCTGGTTCTTTGGAAGGGGTAGGGCTTTTCATGAAGCCCTGGCATACTAAATTTAAAGCCGAAGAAGAGATACCTTCTACAGCTCCCGTGTGGGTTAGACTCTTTGGCCTCCCTATTGAATTTTGGAATCCGACTATTTTTTCTTCAATTGGAAACTCTTTAGGAACTTTTATGATGACTGTTGATTGTACTCAAAATTTTGAACATATTATTTATGCTCGGATTTGTGTTTTAATGGATTTTGACAAACCCCTACCTAAAAATATCACATTACAATTTGGGGAGGACACTTGGGAGCAAGTAGTGGACTATGAGAACATTCCTTTTCGTTGTAGAATTTACCATGAATATGGTCATTTGGCTAGTGTTTGCCCAAATAAAATTCTAGATCAAAAGAAAGAAGATATAAACTCAACAGGTTTCCAAATGCCTAAGAAGAAGAACACTAAAAAAAACCAGTTATGAAGGATCAATCAAAGTCATCTGCTAATATGTTTGAAATTCTTTCCACAAATGATGTCCCAAGTGAGGAAGAGGAAATAATGGAAACAGAAATCTTAGAAACACAATTTAAAAATGAAGGGAAGAACTCAGAGAAAAACCAACAAATCAAAGGTTTTCAACAGAAAAAAGGGAGAAAATATACACAAGAAAAACAATCTTTTAAATGTTAAAACTTCAAATAATACAGGTCCCAATATAGACTCTGTTGAACCTTCTAGTAACATTTTGGTTGTGTACAAGCATTCTTCAAGGTTAGAAGCCATCTCAGATTCAATTGGAGTAAGTCAAGAAATAGGGAAAAAAACTAAAGATGGATTCTAATCAAAAGGCAGGTCACAAGACCAATCAATATCATATGGTAAAAGAAGGTGAAAAGCTTGTAGAGGAAGGTAAGATTAATGCCCTTCCCAAATTTTTTAGCCCTGGTATTAATGAAGATCATCACTTGGAATATTAGAGGACTCAAAGGGAGTCTTTCAAAACAAAATGAAATTAGAAGAATGATTCAGATAAATCATCCACATCTTGTTTTCCTTCAAGAAACGAAGATGTCAATAGAGGATATGGACTCAATTGCTAGTAAAATTTGGCCAGCTGGAAAAGTGGTTTCCCTCGGTTCCCAGGGGACTTCTGGTGGCATTGCTTGCCTTTGGGACCCAAAAGAGGTAGTTATTCACCATATGGTTGGCAGTTGGGGTCTTTTGGCTATAGCTATTCAAAGTAGACATTCCAACCAAATTATGCTCTCCATTAATGTTTATGCTCTGACTGCTTTGGAGGAAAAAAGAAGATAGTGGAAGGATATAACTTATATTATCTCTCATTTTCCTGAAGCTTGGATCTTGATCGAAGGGGATTTCAATTCCATCCTCTCTCTGGATGAGAAAATGGGGGAAATAGAAATTTGGATAGAAGCACTGACCTCATGAGCGAATATATTGCAAACCTCCATCTTGTGGACATCCATCCTGATAATGGCCTTATGACTTGGTCTAACAGAAGGCAAGGCTTAGCTTGTATAATGGAGAGATTGGATAGGTTCTTGCTCTCTGAAAATTTCTTAATCCATGGTCACATTCCTAAAGTGAAGACTCTTAACAATGCTGGTTCGGATCACTGGCCAATCATGGTGGAAATGTGGAAAACCAATGTGAGTTTCTCTCCTTTTTTATTTCAGTTAATGTGGCTGAGAGACAGTTCCTTTAGACCTCGTGTGCAACAATGGTGGAAGGAAGGTAAGCCTAGGTATGGGACTAAGATGTTCTGTTTTTCCAAAAGACTGCAATACATTAAATCCAAAATCAAGACTTGGAACTGGAAGGAGTTTGGGGATGTTCATAAAAAAATATGAAGTTATTACTCAACTTGAAAATTTGAATAAGAAAATCCGTTTAGATGGCCTCACAGAGAGTAGAAGTGCAGATGAAATTAAACTCACTACTCAGTTAGAGGAATGGGAAAAAAGAGAACTCCTATGGAAGCAAAAATCTAGAATTCAATGGCTCAAAGAAGGAGATCGAAACACAAATTTCTTCCACAAATCTCTTCTAGCTCGAAGATCTCACAACTTTATTTCTTCCCTAAAATCTGATTCTGGAGATGTTGTCTACACTTGGGATGGCATGAACTCTATTGTTGTTGATTACTTTTCCAATATTTTTGCTTCTACTCCTCTTGACTCAGCTTCTCAACAAGATGTTCTTCAAGCAATCCCTTCTCTTATCACTTCTGAGGAGAACTCTATTTTGACTGCTCCTATTACTATCAATGAGCTTCATCAGGTAGTTTTTAAAATGCAAAAAGGGAAAACCCCAGGTCCTGATGGTTTTCCCATTGAGTTCTACCAAGAGTTTTGGGATATCCTTCATGCTGATTTATTAGAGGTGGTGGAAGAAGCCAGGAAAGCCAAAGAAATTTTGAAGGTTATCAATAAAACTTATATTACTCTTGTTCCAAAAGCTCAAGAGGTTGATCATATCTCAGCTTTTAGACCTATTGCTTTATGTAATGTTCTTCTCAAAATCATTACTAAGATCATGGCAGAAAGGTTGAAGCCTCTTTTGCATAAGATTATTTCCCTTGAGCAAGGGGGTTATGTGGAAGGATGCCAAATAGTGGATGAGATAGTTCTTGCTCAAGAAGCCATCCATTCCATGGATATGCAAAAATCTCCTTCCATGTTCATTCGGTTAGACTTATCCAAAGCTTATGACAGAGTGGATTGGCACTTCCTTATCAAAGTTTTGAGGCAATTTGGTTTCTCTCAAGATTGGTTGGATTGGATTATGGGTTGTATCTCTTCAGTTTCCTACTTAGTTCTTATCAATGGCAGGCCTTCTCAGTTGTTCCCAATCTCTAGAGGTATTAGGCAAGGTGACCCCCTATCCCCTTATTTATTCATCATTCTTGCTGAATGCTTGGGTAGGACTATAACCAAAAATAGAGAAAACAAAACCCTTGAAGGAGTTACCATTGCTCATGGAGCTAGACCTATCTCTCATCTTCAATTTGTTGATGACTCTACTCTTCTTGGTAAAGCTATAGTTAAGGAAGCTTCTAAAATTAAGCAAATCATTAGCTATTTTTCTAGGGCTACCGGGCAATTGATCAATGAAGATAAATCTAAAGTCATTTTCTTTCACTACTCTACCAGACAGGAATCCATGGTCTTGGATAAATTAAGGTATAAGAAGACCTCCCTTCCGATCACTTATTTGGGTATTCCCATCAATATTCAAAGACAGAAAAAAAATTGGAATTGGTTGTTGGACAAAGTCAAGAAGAAAATTGGAAAGTGGACCAATAGGTGGCTTTCTTCTAGGGGTAGAATCACCTTGGTAAAATCAGTCCTTCAAGCTATTCCTATTTATGTTTCTACCGTGTTGAATATCCCAAAGGTTGTTCTTCGTGAACTGGATCAAATCAGTCATCGGTTCCTCTGGAGTGGTACTAAGGAGAAAAGAAAATGGGCCTTGGTGAAATGGGACACTTTATGTCTTCCTAAGAATGAAGGGGGTTAGGATTCCGGTCTTCTATTAATAACAACAAAGCTTTAGCTGCTAAATTGTATTGGAGGATTTTGCATAACCCCAATGCTCTTTGGGCCAAAAATATTCGTGCTAAATATGTTGAGAACAAAAGTCCTGAAGACCTTGTTCGCTATCAATTGCCTACCAAAGGTTCTCCCATTTTAGCAGTTCTTAAGACTGGTGAGGATTTGATAAAGAAAAATTTATTTTGGATCATTCATAATGGTCAACAGGTAAATTTTTGGACTGATTCTTGGGATGGTCACAAGCCTTTGATAACTCAGTTTCCCGAATGGAGGCCTTGGATGGAGGAGCTTCACCGAGCTAACTGGATAAAGGTGGCTAATTACTATCGGTACCATACTGGTAATTCAGAGGTTGGTAGATATTGGATCCCTATTGAGGACTGGCCTATTCAAATCCTAGAAAGGCAAAGACAAGATATCCAATGCATCCTTCATATGAGATCTCTCTCTTGGTCCCATGAAAAAAGATTGTTTTGGATGGAACAACACTACTAAGGGTGAGTATTCAGTTGCTCAAGGTTATTTGACCTTATGCCATAATAATCCCAACCAATCATCTGACATATTTTCTCAGTTGTGGGCTCAAAAGCTCCGGCCTAAGGTGAGGTTCTTTACTTGGCTTTTATTGCATCGTAGGGTGCTTACTGGTGAGCATCTTATGAAGCATGGTTTTCATGGCCCTTTTAGATGTGAAATGTGTGGAGAGAATGTGGAAACTCTCAGCCATATTTTTATTGAGTGTACTCTAGCCTCTGAGCTATGGAGGAGAATGGCCACTTTACTTGGCTTACAGTGGTCCAATTTTTCTACTTTTGAACAACTTTGGAGGGATTGGCCTAAACAAGAGGGTGTTGATCATTTTATTAGGCAGTTAGTTTGGATGGGTTCTACCATTCTTCTTTGGAATATCTGGAATGAAAGGAACAACCAAATTTTTAATCAAGATAGGAAGGATATTCACTATATTTGGCAAAATACCATTGCCAACTTAGTTGAATCAGTCCAACAACTCCTTAATCACCCCCAAAACTCCCACCAAATATGGGATCAAGTGATGCAAAGATTGAATATTAACTCCTCTAAGGGAAACCATCTTAAAGGGAATGTGAGCAATTGCAAGATGGATAGAACAAGGAATTGGCAACCTCCTCCTAAGGATTTTGGAAAAGTCAATACTGATGGAGCCTCTAGAGGGAACCCTGGAAAAGCTAGTGCGGGAGGAATTGGTAGACTTTCAGATGGCTCCCTGGTTTTTACTTTTGTTGAGAATTTGGGTATTCTTTCCAATAACCTTGTTGAGGGGTATGGTATCCTTAGAGGCCTTCAAGAGGCTACTAAGGTTGGATGGGAAAAGGTGCTAGTTGAGTCTGACTCTCAACTCATGATTAATATTTTGAAGACTCCTTCTAAGAATCATAAGGTTGATTGGAGAATAAAAAGAATTATTGAGAAGATTCAGTTAATCCAGATGGGATTTTTGAAAGTTGATTACAATCATGTGGTCAGAGATCAGAACAAGAGTGTTGATGCTTTAGCTAATTGGGCTTTGGATAAAGGTGATCTTACTTGCTATGGCCACCCTCCTAGATGGTGGGCTTCACAAATAAGGGAAGCTCTTCTGTCTATCATTTCTTTGGATGGCTCCAGTTCTAGAGGTACCTAGTTTCTTCTTGCTTTATTTTTGCTTCTCTTTGGTTCGGTCAGGGTAGTTTAGTTTTTTGAGGTGTGTGTGTTTTTTGTTTTGTTTTGTTTTTGTGTTTTTTGTATTGTTTTTTGTTGTTATTGTGTTTTTATTGTTTTGTGTTTTTTTTGTTATTGTTCTTGTGTTTTTATTTTTCTTGTTCTTGTGTTTCTGTATGTTTGTGTTAATTGGTGTTTTTTTGTTTTGGTGTGTGAGTGTTTTCTATGTTTTTGTTTATTGTCTATTGTTGGTTGTTTTTTTTGTTTTTTTTTATTTTATTATTTTTTAAGGTTTTGGTTGTTTTTGTTTTTCATGTTTTTGTTGGTTGTCTTTGTAGCTTTCTGTTGTTTTTGTCATGTTTGTGTTTTTTTATGTTGTTCTTGTGTTTTTTTGTGTGGTTCATATTGTGTTTTTTTATCTTATTGTGTGTGTGTTTGGTTGTGCTTTATCTTTTTGACACACTCAAGGAGCATGTTTTTTTTTAATCTTCTTGTGTGTTTGTGTTTGTGTTTGTGTTTGTGTGTTCTTATTTTTTATTGTTTCAGGTTTGCTCCTTGAGTATGTCAAAGGTGGTAGGCCAGGTGCGAGCCCTGGGTGATTTTGGTGGAAGAGATACCCCTGCCTCCTTGGGTCTTACCCGAAAGTGGCATCCCTTCTGGGATGTTTTCCACAAAATATATATATTTATATAAAGGAAATGATGGGTTGGCAATATGCAGATATAATGCCTACTCAATAATCAAGAAATAGGATGATAATTGTGATCAATGATATGTATGGAATTGGTCAGCTTTTGAGTTTCTTTGATAGAAGTTTTGGTTAATTATTTTTTAATAAATATGACCAATATTTATTTTATATATATATTATTTTAATTGAATTTTTTTTTTAATTGGTTGAAAATTTGAGGTATATCAAGGTTGTCTTTTATGTGAATTGAATTTGAGTTTTTATCAAAAGCATAATACCTTTTTATCATTGTAACTCTGTCAATATTATTTTAATTAAATTGTTATAATTAAAGTTTTATTTTTTTGTCGATAACTAAAGTCAAATATTTAATCTACAGTATTTGACTTCTCATTTGATGTACAAAATTAATACTCTTGTATAATGTTTTCATAGTTATTATTTAAATAATACTCTTGTATAAAAAAAAATTGATGAAAAAATAAGTTTATATTAGATTATGCAGAAATTAGGTTAGTATGAGAAAATCCTAGGAGCTGGGAATCAATCTTCATCCTTGTAATGCCTGCCGCTCAGATGACAGCTTCAACTTATGCTGAAGTTGTCAGACTAAGGAATGGCGCCAAGGAAGAGACCTCGCAAGTTCATGCTAAAATTTTTCCATGAGGTAACAATGTCAATCCTGTTGTTGAAATTCTTGTTATTGAGTTTGATAATGCATGTAAGTGGTTAGAAGAGCATACCCTAATAGGATATTTCTTGGGTCGTATTCCAAATAATACTCTGATTTGATCTTGGATTCAACAGTATCGGTAACCTTATGGCATTAAGATAGAGAATATCCAAAATTTGTCAAAAGAGTTTTTTTCTTTTTCTCTTTGCTGATGCTTAGCATGTGTAAGAAGTTTTTAGTCACGGTCCCTGGTATGTCCGAAGCTCTATACTTATATTTCAACAGTGGTCCAAATATTTCTTTGTAAATTATGAGGCTTCTCTGGAAGTGCCTATTTGGGCTGAATTCCCTGGTCTTCCGACGACCTTTTGGCCATTCCTACAAAGTATTGCTTCCACCCTTGGGAAGGTGGTATGCTTAGAACCAAATAAATTCTATAATATCTACCCTAACAAGAGTGTGTGTGTCAAAGTCAATCTTTCCAAGGACCTTACTAAGTCTATTGACCTGAAGATTGGTGACAAGGTTTTTATGCAGCGTGTTGTGTACATTAATCTACCCAAAATATGTTACCGTTATCAATCTGCAGAGCACAAAATTAAATATTGTCCACTTATGGTTGATAAATTTAAATCACGCAATGTTGATGTTCCTCCCCCTGCTTCGACAACTCCAGCTCCAGGAGCCAAAATCATCCATATTAATGGACTACTATGATAAATAGAAAAAATAGTCAACCTAAGCAGTTGGTGTTGCAGGGAGGTTCTATTTCCAACCCGTCGATGCAACAACCTTCGGCACCACGCATGCTAGCCCTTTCGGCTCTTACTGCTCTAGTGCAACCATATCCCTTAGTACCAGGAGGGTCCTCTTATGTACCTGCTTCAGATGAAGTTTCACCACCTCTAGTATCTTCTTCTTCCAATGATTTTTCTACTTCCATTCTTAAGAAATCGCTAACTAAGAATGTGTCATTCTCCAAATATCTTCCTTCACGTAGTCCAGCTCATGATGAGTTACATCAAGAAAAGAGACATCAAACTGTCTTTCTTAGGGAAAATCATGAACAATTTATCATCAATTTTCTAACTTCCCTAGGAGAGTTGGGAGATACTGAATATTTTCCCGAGGGAATGAACCTCGATCGTCCTCAATGATTTTTTTGTGCTAGAATGTAAGAGGATTGATGGAGCCAGTCCAAAAATATCAGGTCCACAAAGAGATTTAGAATGTTGCTTATGTGCATGGTAGTTTGGATTTTCTATGTTTGTAAGAAGTTAAAGTTGCTAACTTCATTTTGGATAGTACTTGTACTTTTTTATGGCTAGCAAGTAAGTTTTTTTGTTTCCATTATACTCCTGGTAGAGGAGGAGCTATCACTTTAATTTTTCCTAGGTGGCATTCTCATATTGTCACATGGGGGTGGACCCCTCAAATCAAGCAGTTTGGATTCTTTTTGAATTTGGTGGTATCCCTTTTGGTTTGATTAATGTGTATGCTTCTAATAATGCATTGGAAAGGTGTGCTTTA
Source organism: Wollemia nobilis (assembly GCA_028583015.1). Lineage (NCBI taxonomy): Eukaryota > Viridiplantae > Streptophyta > Pinopsida > Araucariales > Araucariaceae > Wollemia > Wollemia nobilis. The sequence continues at coordinate 10,067,015 of JAQPPZ010004624.1, read as the reverse complement.
TGGTGATGGCTTGCTCTTTCCTTGCATGAAGCGGTTTGGGTGGTGTGTGGTGACTTCAATATGGTGGAGAAACCGATTGATAAAATTGGTTTAGTCCCTATGCGTTGGAATATTGGAGAGCGGGAAGCATGGTTTTTTTTCAAGAATAAGCTTGGGTTGAGTGACCCTAATTCCTGCTTTATACCCTTCGATTTTCCTGAGTCGGTGTGGTATACCTAGTCCAACTTTCAAGCTAGAAATACCCATATTTTGAAACGACTTGATAGAGCTATGCTATCTAAAAATTTTCATTTTTATTTCCATCACTTGTCGGCTTCTTTGCCCTTTTTTTCAACTGTTCCTGATACCACCCATTCTGATCATGCTCCCATTATGTTTTCCATTTCTTGTTCTCCACCTTTACCTCATCAATTCAAGTCTCAGTTCTATCTTCTTTTTTGAAAATTCAAACTATGTCTACTCATATTCGTAGTATTTGGAATCTAGTTCCTAGACCAGCTAGAATTCATGGTAGAATTTCTTGGTGGAATGCAACTATCTCTAGAACAACTGTTCTTCTCAAGAATTTAGGAGTTGAAGTTGCCAAGCAGAGATGAATCTCTAATGCAACCCTTAAATATGAACTGGCTCGAGCTTCTTTCAGACTAGAAGCAATCCCTCTAAGCTCTATTCTTCAAGCCCAAGTTGTAATTCTTAGGCATGAGCTTAAAAAAATTGAGCTTTATGAAGCAATGGAAGCTCAACTTCATGCTCGACTTCACTGGCTAAAAATTAGCGATAGGGTTTCAAGAGATTTTTTTCAGAAAATAAAGCCCTTGAGACAAGACGTTCAGTTCAATGCTATTCAATATTCAGGGGTTCTTCGAACATTGCTTCCTGATATTATTAAGTTTTTATCAAGCATTATAAAAAAAAAATTGCTTCTTAGGAGTTAAATCCTGAACGATAGGCTACAATTCAAGCTTGTTGTGTAGTTATTCTTGAGAAGCTTTTAGCTCTTCAAAAGGAAGCTTGTGAACGTCCTTTGTCATTGGATTATCTTGCTAAAGCCCTATCTAGGATGGATAATGAAAAATCTCAAGGATTAGATGGATTTCCTTATGAATTTTATAAGGAGTACTGGTATATGGTTCGCCCGATTTATTGTATGTTTATCAGGAAGCAGTGGCTTTTGGATCCTTAGGTTCTATAACTAATAAGGGCAATATTAAACTCATTCCTAAGCAAGGGAATCCATAAGTGCTCACCAACTAGAGACCTATTACTTTAATCAATGTGAGTTACAAAGTTATTGCTAAGGCTTTGGCCTTACACCTTAGACCTCTATTGGCAATTATTATTCGCCCTTAGCAAACTCGGTTTGTGCAGAGTAGATAAATTTTGGATAATGTAGTTGTTGTTTTGGAGGGCATGGAATGGGCTAGAGACACTCAAAAAAATACTATTTTCATCAATATTGATTTTTAGAAAGCCTATGATAGGATTGAATGGAATTTCATCCTTACCATTCTTCGATCTCTTAGTTTCGGGTCACATTTTTTATCTCGGTTAGTATACTTTTTGCAAATGCTTCAACTGTGCTTACTTTGAATAATTGTTAGCCTGAATCAATTGGATTGTTCAGATCTGTAAAATATGGTTGTCCTTTGGCTCTTTCTCTTTTCATATTGGCAGTTGAAGCTTTTGGATACCTTCTTGCTAACCGAGTGAATCAAGGTAATATCAAAAGTATATCTTTACCAGGATAACATTCTGAACTCACAAATGGATATTTTGCAAATGATTATTTTTTGACACTTCATGAGGATGAACACTTTGTCAAATAAGCACTAGATTGCTTAGATATTTTTTGCAAAGCATTAGGATCTAGCATTAAATGGAGGAAGACCTCATGCTATAGACAATCCTCTTTGGATCTTCTAATCTGGCTTGAAAGCTTCCAGTGGCATTGGATCCAACCAGGGGAGATTTTTAAATTCCTTGGCATCCCATTTGCATTCCAGAGTTCCTCTGTTGTCTTGTGGAATTATTTTTTACAAAAAGTAGAGAAAAAAATTCCTTTTGGATCACTAAAAAACTTACTCTAGCTGGTAAGTTTTAGGTGTGTTCCAAAATCATTGCTACTACTCATGTGTATTATTCATCATGTTGGGTCCCTTCTCAAGCATGCTGTAAAATTTTGGAAAAGCTTTTAAGGGATTTTCTTTGGGCTAACTCGTCACATAAACGAGGGATTCATCGAGTTGCCTAGGAGATTTGTTGTCTTCCCAAAATATTAGGAGGTATGGGACTACATGATTGTCAAAGATAAGTTTTTATTTATCTTCTAAATGGATTCTTCGAGCCTTAAGTGGTTCTAAAGCTTGAAAAGTTCTAATTTGGTATTGCATTTCCACTGGTTTACCTCTTGGTAGGAAGGCTTGGAAAGGCATGAATTTTCAATCCCTCTTGGTTGCTCCTATCCCAGTTAAAATTCAAGGCTCTTTTGTCATTCAGAGTATATGGAGGGCTTGGGAGAAAATTAAGCCCTGGTTGTGTTGGCAAGAGGATGGGCATCGGAAAGGTGCTTCTATTTCCACTTATAATGTTTGGTGGTCACCTTTTATTAATTTTCAAGCTTCTCCTCTTGCTTCAGTGTAATGGATTCATGCTCAGTGTTTCTTCAGGAAAGGGATTTCAAAAGTTGTAGATTTTTTTCAAGATTCTCTAGGGATTGGATCCCATGTGATGATTTTAGGAGATTTTTTGGTCTGACCAGATGATAAGAATACTTATGACGTCGTTTTAGATTTTATCCCTTTTTCTCTTTGGCCCATGATATGTAGAAATTATCAAAAGCCTTGGTGGTATGACTAGGGATGGTTTAAGAAAACCTCGCTTCTTACTTATAAACCAAAGTTAGGGTATGATTGTCTTCTTAAAATGTCCCTATAGTTCAAAGACTTTGAGCGGTGGGATATTCTTTCCACTCAGACTCATTGGAGTCTAATATTTCAAATGGTTTGGGCAGGATATATTAATCCCAAACAGGCTTTCTTTTCTTGGAGTTTATTATCCTATGGTCTTCCTCTTGGACAAAGATTAAAATATCTTGGAATAGAGAATCCTTCCTACAATTTTTGGAGTGCTCCAAAGGATCCCCTTCATATTTTTTGGCAGTGCAGGAAAGCTTGAATGGCCTGGGATTGGCTTGAGTCCTTCTTTCAGCCTCATATGACCAGTTTGTTGGAAATATGAGCAAGTTTTGTTGTCATTGATGTCAAGAGTCGGTTTCAGTGAGCAGTGCAAAAGGAAGGATGTCAAGAGTCAGTTTCAGTAAGTAGTGCAAGAGAAAGATTGCTTCTAGGTCTAAAAAGGCAATAGGAAGGCCCAAGAAAAATAATATTATAATATTTTATTATAATATTAAAGGTCTAATGTTAAGACCTAAAGTTATTAAATTAATTATAAATTAATTATAATAATTTCATTATAAATTAATTTAATTAACCCTAAGGTTAGGGTTATAAGGGCAAAAGCTTTAATTTAAAGTGTCGACATCAAAAGTATTTTCTCCCTCCGTCAACATTGAAAGAGAGATGACACAATGGTATAAATACCATATGCATTTTTTTGACTAAGCCCTACCTTCGATGGTAAAATATTTTGAGGGAATATTTGAATGAAATTTTGAGAAGGTTTTTGCTACCTAACCTTTGATATTGGCAAAGAGGTTGATTGTGATTGAGACAGGTTTTGAGGTCAAATATTCTTCAAACAAAAGGTATGGGCATATCATCCTTGTGAAGTGAAATATTGTTGAATGTTGTGAAGTGCAAGTTGGAGTGAAAAGGTTTTGTTTAATAAGCATTGTTGGAAATGATTGAGTGAGTTTTCACATGCATGTTTGGTGAATTTTTGTGAAGAAAACTGAGTGTGAGATTGAGAACTATCTTAACCTAGGGTTTGTGCAAGATTATGAGTACCATTGTTATGTGAATTTGGAATCATCATGAGTCAAGGTTTGAGATTCATAGTGCGAGTTGTTGGAAGTGTAGTGAAACACTTGTCTAGGGTTTGTAAGCAAGTTGTGTTTCATTTAATGATTGGTTGAGTGGAGTTGATTGAGCATAATTTATTGGAAGTGTTGGAGTGATAGTTCAAGTTCTGTGAAACAAATTGTTCTTTATTCTTAATTGATTTGAAAAGAGTTTGAAAGTGAGTGAGTGATTGTGAGTGTGAAACATATTGAGTCTCTTACCATTCTCTATATATTTTTTATGGTTTAGAAATATTCTGAGTGAAACTTGTTTGAGTGATTGAAGAGGTTTTCTGAAAGAGATTAAGTTGAGTTTTGTGAGTGTGAAACATATTGAGTCTCTAACCATTCTATATATGTTTCTGAGTTCAAAAAAAAATTCTGAGTGAAATTTATTTGTGTGATTAAAGAGGTTTTCTGAGATAGATTGAGTTGATTTGAATAAGCTTTTGTGAAAGCTAGTGGACATATTTGAGTAAGTTCAAGAGTGGGCTTCAAGATAGAGTTAAGCAAGCTTTTGTGAAAGCTTGTGAGTTGATTTGAATTAAGTCCTAGAGTGGACTTAAGGATTGAGTTGAGTAAGCTTTTTTGGAAGCTTACAATGCATATTTGAGGTAAGTCTTGGTGAAGACTTGTTGAGCAGATTGAGCAAGTTCTAGTGAGAACTTGTTGAGCATATTTGAGGTAAGTCTTGGTGAAGACTTGTGGAAAGATTAGTGTGAGATTTTTTGGAAGCTTACAATGCATATTTGAGGTAAGTCTTGGTGAAGACTTGAGAGCAGTTTGAGCAAGTTCTAGAGAGGACTTGTGGATAGATTTGAGGTAAGTATTTGAGAAGACTTGTGAGCAGAGTTGATTGATTAATTTATTCAAACCTTGAGTTAAGATTTGGGACAGATCTAGAAGAGTTGATTTGTGATTAGATCAAGCTTTGTGTTAAGGCTTGAGGACATATTTTGGTGTAGATTTGAGGACAGGTTTGTGCCATACCAGAGATAGATATTGAGTAGATTTATTCTAGACCAAAGGATTGTGTTTAGTACATATTTGAGACAGATATTGAGCAGATTTACGCTAGACCAAAGGACTATGTTTAGTGCATATTTGATATAGAGCTGAGAGTAATATTTGGAGGTGATAGAGTGGAGGACAGTAGTCTCTAATAGACAGAGATCCATTATCTAGGGCAAAGAGAATAGAGGTCTTCAGTGGAGAGATATCCACAAGACAGTGTATTGGAGGTAGTTGTCTTCTAGAGGATCACCACTCAGAGCAGAGGATAAGGAGTTCTCATGTGGATAGGATTCCATAAATCAGCTTAGGCTATTGGTATCTCCTATCGATAGGCATCCAAAAACCATATTAGGGGATTGGTATCTTCTTTGGACAAGAGGTCCATAAACATTATAATAGGGAAGGATTCCCAAGATATTTTTTGAGAAAATATTAGTAAAATATTTTCTCCGTGGAGTAGCCCACATTGGGTGAACCACGTTAAATTGGTGTCTCTATTGTGTGTGGTGATTTGTGCATTTCTTTTATTACTATTTTTGATATCACCATTGATATATTGGATAATATTATTTAAGAAAATAAAAGTAAAAGTGATCTTATACTGTTCACCCCCTCTCAGTATAAGCTTGTGTTCTTCAATTGGTATCAGAGTTGGTTCCTTTGGAAGAGTTTAACATCTTGAAGAAAAATCTCACAAGAACACAGATGGATTCTTAGAATGGATATTTAGGGAATTTGACACCATTGTTCGATGGGAACAATTATGTACTTTGGATTATGAGAATGAAGATTCACCTAATGGCACTTGGAAATGAAATATGGCAAGCAGTTGAGGATGGATACATACAACCACTACTCCACCTACAGATAAAGATGGTAAGCTCCTAAAATTGAATAATTCAAAGGAAATGAATGGAATTTTAAAAGGTTTGCTTTAAATAGAGTTTATAAAGGTTATGCATTGCACATCAGCAAAGAAAATTAAGGATAATTTGAAAGGTATATATGAATGAGACAAAAAGATCAAGGGGCAAAGTTGCAAAATTATAAGAGAACATTTGAAGACCTAAAGATGAAGGATGAGGAAAACATTGCTACATACCTACTTTATGTGGATGATGTTGTTAACTCCATGAAAGTACTTGGGCTTAAAGTTAAAAAAATAAATGTTTGTAATAATATTTTAAGGTCACTCCCAAAAAGGTATAGTGAAAAATTTTAGCTATAGAAGAGTCAAAAGATATAGAACTTTTGACAAGGGATGAATTACATGGTATCCTCACAACTTTTGAGATGAGAATAAAATAGGAACCTATTCCCCATAAAGAAGCAGCCTTCAAAGATACTAAGAAGACAAATAGTAAGAAGTCAGACTCAAGCAATGAGTTATCCAGTGATGAAGAAGCAAGTTATAGCAGAAGGAACAAGGCCTCAAGAAAGTGTAAAGGTATAAAATTAGTTAGATATTTTGATTTTGGCAAATATAGTCACTATGCAATGTTAGTCTCACAATGACACTGAGAGGGGGGGTGAATCAGTGTGGCTCTTTATAACTTAAAACTTTAACTCTTAAAGCCAAAACAATGAAAGCTTAAAACCACATAAAGCAAATATAACAAGAGAGCATCACACACAACACAAGATGTACCGAGGTTCACCAGTTTTGGCTACTCCTCAAAAATAGACTGTTTGGACTTCCATCCAAATCCAGCCTTTGCAAAGCAACAACTTTACAATCAATTTACCAGCACCAACTGGAAGGAGCACCAACCCCTGATTTACCAGCACCAACTGGAAGGAGCACCAACCCCTAATTCCAAGCACCAACTTGGACTTCAATTCTAAAATTTGAATATTGACATATAAATGCCTTCACTATTACAAGACCCTGACTGGTCTATTGCTCACTCAACATTGCCCACAGTTCACACAACACATACCTATGGCTCTGCTTATTGCACTTTGGTGGCCCTCTTACAGCCCTCTTGCTACACTTCTTACTGCACTCTTATAGCTCTCACGGCTCTGCTTAACACTCTCTTACAACATTCTTCCAGCCCACTTCTTGCAGCACTTTTACTCTGGTTTGAGCAGCACTATCGCTCTCTTTCAACAACACTCTTCTAACCCTCTTTCGGTAGCACTTTCCCTCTATACGGACACTTTTTCCACTATGAGCAACAACTAATTCTCTATGCGACTGCCCTTTTATAACCCTATTTCTCATTGAGACTCCTCGTCTTCTGTTACTTTTGTAATCCCGCATGCAACCTATTAATAGCTACTGCTGATGGTAACTCCTTTTATAGCACAGTATTTATTACATGCAACCTATTAATAGATTTGTCTTTGTTTCGGATTTGGTATAACTGCCGCTCGATGGTTTCACTGACTTAGGGCCCTATAACTCCTTCTTTACTATTCTTATTTTAGCTTGCATGATTTCTATCTCGTAGATCTTCCCGACTCTAGTTAACTCTTCTTATTTTGGTTGCATGATTTTCCTCTACAACTGCCCCTGTAACTATCGTTCTACTTCAGTTAACTGTCCGTAATCGTGTTGTAGCGACTGTCACGAAATCGTGACACTTCTGTCTCTTTGCACTCTTCTCGCCTTCTACCCGCGAAAACATGACATGTCACGAAATCGTGACACTTTCGCCTCCTTGCTACTCTTCTTGGCTTCAACCCAAAAAAATGGAACATGTCATGAAATCGTGACACTTTCTTCTTGACCTCTTCTTTGTCTGGTGCCTTTTTGACCTCTTCTTTTCTTCCCCAAATGAAACATGTCATGAAATCGTGACACTTTCGCTTCCTTGCACTTTTCTCTCTCACTGCAATGACTTCTCTTCTCCGCTGTCTTGCTTTTTCTTTTTCTAAGAACATGTCAACGAAATCGTGACATCTTTCTCTTCCGTACACTCTTCTCAGCAAGCTAGAAAACATGACATGTCACGAAATCGTGACACATTTTTCTTTTTTTCTTTCATTGTGCCTTTTTGTGCTTTCTCTTTTGAAAAAACACATGTCACGAAATCCGACACTTTCACTCTCTCTCCTCTTCGGGTCAAGAAAACCCGACATGTCACGAAATCATGACACTTTTTCTCCTTGGCGCTTTCTCTTCGAACCTGTCGTGAAATCGTGACACTTTTTCTCTCTGAGCTCTTTCTCTCGAACCTGTCGTGAAATCGTGACACTTTTTCTCTAGCTCTTTCTCTCGAACCTGTCATGAAATCGTGACACTTTTATCTCCACTTTCTTGGAACATTCACGAAATCGTGACACTTTTCTTCTCTTCTCTTTGTGAAATTAAATGTCATGAAATCGTGACACTTTTCTTTCTCTCCTTCCTCTTCGCTTGGCCCGAAAATGAAACATGTCAGAAATCGTGACATCTTTTTCTCTCTCCTCTTTCTTCTCTTGGACCATGAAACATGTCACGAAATCGTGACATCTTTTTCTCTCTCCTCTTCCTCTTGCAATATGTCATGAAATCGTGACACTTTTTCTACTTGTCTTTTTCTCTTCCAACATGTCACGAAATCATGATAGTTTTTCTTTCTTCTTCTCTCTCTTCTAACATGTCATGAAATCGTGATAGTTTTTCTTGCTTGCGCCTTCTCTCCGAACATGTCATGAAATCATGATAGTTTTCTTACTTGCCTTCTTTGCTTCCAACATGTCACGAAATCATGATAGTTTTTCTTGTGCTTTCTCTCTCTTCCAACATGTCGTGAAATCACGACAGTTTTCCTTATGCTTTCTCTCTCTTCTAACATGTCGTGATATCATGACAGTTTCTCATGCTTGCTCAACATGTCGCGATATCGTGACACTTTTCTTACTTGTCTTTTTCTTTGAGCTTTTGCCTATGGGCCACTTCGGTCTTCTTGGAAATTCATTGTGCATGCTCTGTATGACCTCTGAACTCCTGTCCACTGCATCAACCGATCTCTCTAATGACCTCTGCACTCCTGTCCATTGCATCAACCGATCCTCTGTCTGTGTTGACAACAATGACAATACTTTGGCTGCACCTTGCTCATCAATGAACTCCTGTCCATTATACTTTGGCTGCACCTTGCTCATCAATGAACTCCTATCCATTGCACTTTGGCTACACCTTGCTCATCAATGAACTCCTGTGCCATTGCCCCCCACCGGATCACCCTGGTTGTGTTGACAACAATGACAATACTTTGGTTGCACCTTGCTCATCAATCTCCCCCTTTGGAATTGTTGGCAACACACGTAATTATGTGCAATTACCTATAATTCTTCTCCCCCTTTGACAATAATACCAAAGGGTGGCTGCAAAACTCCCCCTGAGTCCATGCACAACATTCTCAGGCAAAAATTATTACAGTTAGCAAAAAGCAAAAATATGAGCAATAAGATAAACAAATGCATAAATGCTCCCCCTAAGAATTTGATCCCGATAGCTAGTCAATTCTTAGACTATTCTTGGGAATATGTGACCACTTCAGTTCACGCTGTCTTCTGAGCCTCAACCCTCTGTTGCTCTACAATCTCAAACTTGTCCACTGTTAGTGAAGGCATACACTGATCGTTTATATATCCAACTTTTTGTTCTGTAATGCAAGCAGCATCTGCATATACATCCTGGATATTCTCAACAAGCTTGAACCTACTGACAGTTGTTTGTCTTTCTCTGCAGTGAGAATCCAATAGACTACCTCAATCCACCCAGCCATGTCCTCAAATCAGCTCACAAGTTCATCAAGAAAAACTTGCTTAGCATGAACCCACAAAGAGAATTGTTAGAGACCCAATGTGATTCATCAACCTCATAGAAGCATAAAGAGAATTGTTAGAGACTCAATATGTTCTATACTTAACTCCCAATCTCAATCTCATCTCAATCTCAATCTCAAAAGAATAAGATAGATGTAGTATGCTTTTCTCAAGAACATGAAACACAACCCAACAATTGCCAACCATGCAATAACTCATATAACAATGATACTCATGTTCTTTCCACAACCAATATCTTTTCTCAACCAATTAGGGCTTTAACAACAATGCTTATAGACAAGGTTTAACCAACATCATTCAACTCAAGATTAACCTTGAAGCATTCAACCAATCACTACATGAAAAGGAAACTAAGTAGACATCCTTTTCCTTCCAAAGGTATTTGAACAAAACAGCCACCAACATAAATCACCAATGCAAAGAATAACTTGCTGAAATCAATCTCAATGGAGTAAGCCCAAATCATGTATCAAGTAAAGCATTAACTTGATCAAAACAACCTCTTATGAAAGCAACTCAACCATCAATCTCAAAACAGCCAACTAAGGGTTTCACCATCTCAATGCAAGTAGCAAGACTTACTAACATAAACCCTAGTGCAAAATGCTTCCTCTTCCTACAAAGAAAAAAAAATTAAAAAATATAAAAGTCCCAACAAGAATACCTAGTAGACAACCTTTTCCCCCAAACTCAATTTGAAAATACACCATCAACAATATACATGGAAGAAGTTGCCCATACCTTTGTTTGAGGAAGAAGAGAATAGTTCTTCAACCTGTTACCAACACCACCCTCAACTTTGCCACCAAGTTAGGGTTAGATCATAAAAGTAACCACAAAAATATTTATTCCATAAAACACCTTATGACTCCAATCCTTAGAAGTCAACTACCAAAAAAAATATAAAGCATACAAACAATATATCCTTTTACACCTTACTCAAACTCATACTTCTGGACCGTTACCTCTAGCGTTGGAACCTCAATCTACGCACAGTCATCAACTCTCGGTATTCGGCTTCCTCAGGCAATATCTCGCATTCCTCAAATAATGCAAGACATTCTTAGGTGCATAGGCATCTTGTCCTCCTAGGCGCTTCACCACCTGGGCGCTATTCTCTCAACGTCTCTGCCTTGCATGTGCCACTTGGCACACTTGACCAACTGGGTGCTAGTGCCACTGTTTGCTTTGACTCTGTCATCTCTTAGATAACGGCTACTTCTTTAGAGAAAATTAATGCTCTCTTATACCAAATGATGTGTTGTATTTTTGGTTAAGAAACGCATGCCTTCCCACTCAGAACATGGATTCTATTTTATCTGTAGATTGGGAATGTTACAGGCTTCATAAACCAGCACCTGCCAGCTTATGCTTCTACGATACGTCGACCTATGCTGCATGTTCTATCCCTAGATAACGCCTATCAGCTGCTGCATCAAAAACCTAGTTGTTCACCATGTTGTTCTGCTGAAGCACATCAGTTTGATACTATCTCCACAAATGTTTATATGAACTGAAACACATTTTGACAACTATACAAAAATAACCCGACTGCTTGCCTTTCATCCTCAGATAACCAAACACATACATAGGAGCATTAAAATAAGACTTTAAGATTGCTCCCCCTGAGGATGTGCCACCTGGAGTTGCTTAGAGCAATGGCGGAGTAGCCTCCTTCAGTCCAAGGAGACACGATTTCCTTTCTTCTGCCTTTCTCCAGACTTTCCTGAACATTGGCTTGAGTTTTTCAATTACTTCCCTATTTTGCCCCTGTTCGTGAACTTGAACATTTCTCTTGCGGGGTTGTCTCTTGTGCATTCTTGATGGATGATTATTTTCTTTTCTTTTATGCACATGATATGTTCCCTGTCTGTGTTGCCCTCTTTGTGTCTGATGAAATCTAGGGTTTTGCCTTAGATTAGATACAGAAGTGCTTGGACAGAACCTTGCTATGTGCCCTTGACCATTACATTTAAAACATTGCACATGTTTTATTCCCTGTCTGCATTGCATTCTTGTGTGTATGATGAAATCTATGGTCTTGCCTTAGATTGGATACAGAAGTGCTTGGACAACACCTTGCTATGTGCCCATGGCCATTACATTTAAAACATTGCACAGGGTGTTCACTCAGGAAAGCAGATGTGTTTTTATCAAGCATAACTTTTTGATCTATTGTTCTTTCCACAATAAATTGCCTTGTGACCATAGCAGTTGCATTTAGAACAATAGCCATTAAAAGCATTATTATTAAAAGAGTGAGAGTGAGAGAACCTCTTTTGCTGTGGTTGCTTTGTTGTAGATCTTCTTTGATGCTTTCTTCCTTTTGAAGATTTAGCTTCAACCTTGAACTTCTTCTTCTCCATATTTGGAAGATGAGGGTTGTTCAACTTCAGACTTTTCTTGCTTTGATCCTTCAACTGTGAACTTTCCTTTTTTTGCATATTTGGAAGATGAGGGTTGTTCAGCTTCAAATCCAAGACCAAGCTTAGCCATGGAGCTTCTTTGTTGCTTTATCATTTTATCTAGCAACTCTGTGCTCTTCTCATATTTGAGATTTATATTGGCCTCTTCTAGTTGTTTCTTCAATGAAACAATCTCTTCTTCTTGTTGGCAGCAAACAGTCTCTTTCTCATTGATTTGAGACCTGAGAATATCTTCAATCCTTTTGTACTGTTCTACTTGCAGCTTTAGATCAACAATAACTTTGTTAGATTCCTCTTCACTTGTGCTGCATACATCATCCTCATCATCCAGGTGTGTCTTCAAGGCTTCTTCTGATTTCTTGGCCTTTTGAACTTGTAGGAAGAGATCTTCAATCTCATCCCCATATTCTTCTAACTTCTTGGACATTCTTTTGTTCTTTTTCTTTTCTATACTCAACTCTTCAAGTGCGGCTATCAACTCACCTTCTAGATCTACTTCAATCTCCAGGTTTTCATTGCATACTTCAGAATCCACTTCTTCTACCTTCTCTAGTTCAGTTTTCTCTTCCACAAGAACTGAAACTGGCTGAGATGCCTTTTTGGAGGAGGATCTATTCTTCTTACCCATTGTGTACTAATCCAAGATCAACCCTGACTGATTTAGCTTGAACTGGGAACTTGGCTCTGATACCAATTGTTAGTCTCACAATGACACTGAGAGGGGGGGGTGAATCAGTGTGGCTCTTTATAACTTAAAAACTTTAACTCTTAAAGCCAAAACAATGAAAGCTTAAAACCACATAAAGCAAATATCACAATAGAGCATCACACACAACACAAGATGTACCGAGGTTCACCAGTTTTGGCTACTCCTCAAAAATAGACTGTTTGGACTTCCATCCAAATCCAGCCTTTGCAAAGCAACAACTTTACAATCAATTTATCTACACCAACAGAAAGGAGCACCAACCCCTGATTTACCAACACCAACTGGAAGGAGCACCAACCCCTAATTCCAAGCACCAACTTGGACTTCAATTCTAAAATTTGAATATTGACATATAAATGCCTTCACTATTACAAGACCCTGACTGGTCTATTGCTCACTCAACATTGCCCACAGTTCACACAACACATACCTATGGCTCTGCTTACTGCACTTTGGCGGCCCTCTTACAGCCCTCTTGCTGCGCTTCTTACTGCACTCTTACAGCTCTCACGGCTCTGCTTAACACTCTCTTACAACATTCTTCCAGCCCACTTCTTGCAGCACTTTTACTCTAGTTTGAGCAGCACTATCGCTCTCTTTCAACAACACTCTTCTAACCCTCTTTCGGTAGCACTTTCCCTCTATACGGTGGCACTTTTTCCACTATGAGCAGCAACATAATTCTCTGTGCGACTGCCCTTTTATAACCCTATTTCTCCTTGAGACTCCTCTCTTGTTACTTCTGTAATCCCGCATGCACCCTATTAATAGCTACTGATGGTAACTCCTTTATAGCACAATATTTATTGCATGCAACCTATTAATAGATCTGTCTTTGTTTGGCTGTCAGTATAATCTGCAAGCATCAATGGTTTCATTACATGGCCTGTACTTCGTTCTTTACTATTCTTATTTACCTTGCATGATTTCTATCTTATATTCGCCAGTAACTCTAGTTAACTCTTCTTATTTTGGCTGCATGATTTTCCTCTACAACTGCCCCTTTAACTGTCGTTCTACTTCAGTTAACTATCCATGATCGTGCTATAGCGACCTGTCATGAAATCATGACACTTCTATCTCTTTGTACTCTTCTCGCCTTCTACCCATGAAAACATGACATGTCACGATATCGTCGACACTTTCCCTCCTTGCTACTCTTCTCCTTCACTTCGATTGACACTTTCCTTGCCTCTTCTTCTCTTCCCTGCTGCTTTCTTGACCTCTTCTCTGTCTCTTGCCCGTAAAAACAAAACATGTCACGAAAATCGTGACACTTTCCTTCCTTGCACTTTTCTCTTGCACTAGCGAAACCATCAAGACATGTCGTGAAAATCGTGACATCTTTCTCTTTCGTAACTCTTCTCCAGCAACACTATGAAAACATGACATGTCACGAAAATCGTGACATCTTTCACTTCCTTGCACTCTTCTCCTTGCACTAGAGAAAACAAGACATGTCTCGAAATCGTGACATCTTTCGCTTCACCTCTTCTCCTCAAATGTCACGAAATCGTGACATTTCTCATTTTTTTGTTGCACTTTTTCCTTGTGCCTTTTTCTTTCACCCATGAAAACACATGTCATGAAATCGTGACACATGCATTGCCTTGCACTCTATCTCCTCTTCGGGTCATGAAAACCTAACATGTCATGAAATCGTGACACTTTTTCTCCTTGGCGCTTTCTCTTCGAACCTGTCACGAAATCGTGACACTTTTTCTCTCGAGCTCTTTCTCTCGAACCTGTCGTGAAATCGTGACACTTTTCTCTCTGTGAGCTCTTTCTCTCGAACCTGTCGTGAAATCGTGACACTTTTTCTACATCTTTCTCTCGAACATGTCATGAAATCGTGACACTTTTCTCTCTACTCTTTCTCTCCTTCCATCGTGAAACTTTTTTTGCAAATATGTCATGAAATCGTGACACTTTTCTTTCTCTTCCTTCCTCTTCGCTTTGGACCAAATGAAACATGTCATGAAATCGCGACATCTTTTCTCTCTCCTCTTTCTTCGCTTTGGACCACGAATGAAACATGTCACGAAATCGCGACATCTTTTTCTCTCTCCTCTTCCTCTTGCAATATGTCACGAAATCGTGACACTTTTTCTACTAGTCTTTTTCTCTTCCAACATGTCATGAAATCATGACAGTTTTTCTTTCTTCTTCTCTCTCTTCTAACATGTCACGAAATCATGACAGTTTTTCTTGCTTGCGCCTTCTCTCCGAACATGTCATGAAATCGTGACAGTTTTCTTACTTGCCTTCTTTGCTTCCAACATGTCACGAAATCATGATAGTTTTTCTTGTGCTTTCTCTCTCTTCCAACATGTCACGAAATCATGACAGTTTTCCTTGCGCTTTCTCTCTCTTCTAACATGTCGCGATATCGTGATAGTTTCTCATGCTTGCTCAACATGTCGCGATATCGCGACACTTTTCTTACTTGTCTTTTTCTTTGAGCTTTTGCCTATGGGCCACTTCGGTCTTCTTGGAAATTCATTGTGCATGCTCTGTATGACCTCTGAACTCCTATCCACTTTTATCCACTCATCAACCGATCTATCTAATGACCTCTGCACTCCTATCCATTGCATCAACCGATCCTCTGTCTGTGTTGACAACAATGACAATACTTTGGCTGCACCTTGCTCATCAATGAACTCCTATCCATTATACTTTGGCTGCACCTTGCTCATCAATGAACTCCTATCCATTGCACTTTGGCTACACCTTGCTCATCAATGAACTCCTGTCCATTGCATCAACTGATCAACTTGACCATGTTGACAACAATGACAATACTTTGGTTGCACCTTGCTCATCAATGAACTCCTGTCCATTGCATCAACTGATCAACCTGATTGTGTTGACAACAATGACAATACTTTGGTTGCACCTTGCACATCAATCTCCCCCTTTGGAATTGTTGGCAACACACGTAATTACGTGCAATTACCTGTAACTCTTCTCCCCCTTTGACAATAATACCAAAGGGCGGCTGCAAAACTCCCCCTGAGTTCATGCACAACATTCTCAGGCAAAAATTATTACTGTTAGCAAAAAGCAAAAATATGAGCAATAAGATAAACAAATGCATAAATGCTCCCCCTAAGAATTTGATCCCGATGGCTAGTCAAATCTTAGACTATTCTTGGGAATATGTGACCACTTCATTTCATGCTGTCTTTTGAGCCTCAACCCTCTATTGCTCTGCAATCTCAAACTTGTCCACTATTAGTGAAGGCATACACTGATCGTTTATATATCCAACTTTTTGTTCTATAATGCAAGCAACATCTGCATATACATCCTAGATATTCTCAACAAGCTTGAACCTACTGATAGCTGTTTGTCTTTCTCTGTAGTGAGAATCCAGTAGACTACCTCAATCCACCCAGCCATGTCCTCAAATCATCTCACAAGTTCATCAAGAAAAACTTGCTTAGCATGAACCCACAAAGAGAATTGTTAGAGACCCAATGTGATTCATCAACCTCATAGAAGCATAAAGAGAATTGTTAGAGACTCAATATGTTCTATACTTAACTCCCAATCTCAATCTCATCTCAATCTCAATCTCAAAAGAATAAGATAGATGTGGTATGCTTTTCTCAAGAACATGAAACACAACCCAACAATTGCCAACCATGCAATAACTCATATAACAATGATACTCATGTTCTTTCCACAACCAATATCTTTTCTCAACCAATTAGGGCTTTAACAACAATGCTTATAGACAAGGTTTAACCAACATCATTCAACTCAAGATTAACCTTGAAGCATTCAACCAATCACTACATGAAAAGGAAACCAGTAGACATCCTTTTCCTTCCAAAGGTATTTGAACAAAACAGCCACCAACATAAATCACCAATGCAAAGAATAACTTGCTCAAATTAATCTCAATGGAGTAAGCCCAAATCATGGATCAAGTAAAGCATTAACTTGATCAAAACAACCTCTTAAGAAAGCAACTCAACCATCAATCTCAAAACAGCCAACTAAGGGTTTCACCATCTCAATGCAAGTAGCAAGACTTACTAACATAAACCCTAGTGCAAAATACTTCCTCTTTTTTTGAGGAAGAAGAGAATAGTTCTTCAACCTGTTACCAACACCACCCTCAACTTTGCCACCAAGTTAGGGTTAGATCATAAAAGTAACCACAAAAATATTTATTCCATAAAACACCTTATGACTCCAATCCTTAGAAGTCAACTACCAAAAAAAATATAAAGCATACAAACCATATATCCTTTTACACCTTACTCAAACTCATACTTCTGGACCGTTACCTCTAGCGTTGGAACCTCAATCTGCACGCAGTCATCAAATCTCGGTATTCGACTTCCTCAGGCAATATCTCGCATTCCTCAAATAATGCAAGACATTCTTAGGTGCATAGGCATCTTGTCCTCCTAGGCGCTTCACCACCTGGGCGCTATTCTCTCAATGTCTCTGCCTTGCATGTGCCACTTGGCACACTTGACCAACTAGGTGCTAGTGCCACTGTTTTCTTTGACTCTGTCATCTCTTAGATAACGGCTACTTCTTTAGAGAAAATTAATGCTCTCTTATACCAAACAATGTGTTGTATTTTTGGTTAAGAAATGCATGCCTTCCCACTCAGAACACGGATTCTATTTTATCTGTAGATTGGGAATGTTACAGGCTTCATAAACCAACACCTGCCAACTTATGCTTCTACGATACGTCGACCTGTGCTGCATGTTCTATCCCTAGATAACGCCTATCAGCTGTTGCATCAAAAACCTAGCTGTTCACCATGTTGTTTTACTGAAGCACATCAGTTTGATACTATCTCCACAAATGTTTATATGAACTGAAACACATTTTGACCACTATACAAAAATAACTCGACTGCTTGCCTTTCATCCTCAGATAACCAAACACATACATAGGAGCATTAAAATAAGACTTTAAGATTGCTCCCCTTGAGGATGTGCCACCTGGAGTTGCTTAGAGCAATGGCGGAGTAGCCTCCTTCAGTCCAAGGAGACACGATTTCCTTTCTTCTGCCTTTCTCCAGACTTTCCTGAACATTGGCTTGAGTTTTTCAATTACTTCCCTATTTTGCCCCTATTCGTGAATTTGAACATTTCTCTTACGGGGTTGTCTCTTGTGCATTCTTGATGGATGATTATTTTCTTTTCTTTTATGCACATGATATGTTCCCTGTCTGTGTTGCCCTCTTTGTGTCTGATGAAATCTAGGGTTTTGCCTTAGATTAGATACAGAAGTGCTTGGACAGAACCTTGCTATGTGCCCTTGACCATTACATTTAAAACATTGCACATGTTTTATTCCCTGTCTGCATTGCATTCTGTGTGTATGATGAAATCTATGGTCTTACCTTAGATTGGAT
This sequence comes from Wollemia nobilis, assembly GCA_028583015.1. Taxonomy (NCBI): domain Eukaryota; kingdom Viridiplantae; phylum Streptophyta; class Pinopsida; order Araucariales; family Araucariaceae; genus Wollemia; species Wollemia nobilis. The sequence continues at coordinate 10,048,674 of JAQPPZ010004624.1, read as the reverse complement.
ACAGAAGTGCTTGGACAACACCTTGCTATGTTCCCATGGCCATTACATTTAAAACATTGCACAGGGTGTTCACTCAGGAAAGTAGATGTGTTTTTATCAAGCATAACTTTTTGATCTATTGTTCGATCCACAATAAATTGCCTTGTGACCATAGGAGTTGCATTTAGAACAATAGCCATTAAAAGCATTATTATTAAAAGAGTGAGAGTGAGAGAACCTCTTTTGTTGTGGTTGCTTTGTTGTAGATCTTCTTTGATGCTTTCTTCCTTTTGAAGATTTAGCTTCAACCTTGAACTTCTTCTTCTCTGCATATTTGGAAGATGAGGGTTGTTCAGCTTCAGACTTTTCTCGCTTTGATCCTTCAACTGTGAACTTTCCTTTTTTTGCATATTTGGAAGATGAGGGTTGTTCAGCTTCAAATCCAAGACCAAGCTTAGCCGTGGAGCTTCTTTTTTGCTTTATCATTTTATCTAGCAACTCTGTGCTCTTCTCATATTTGAGATTTATATTGGCCTCTTCTAGTTGTTTCTTCAATGAAACAATCTCTTCTTCTTGTTGGCAACAAACAGTCTCTTTCTCATTGATTTGAGACCTAAGAATATCTTCAATCCTTTTGTATTGTTCTACTTGTAGCTTTAGATCAACAATAACTTTGTTAGATTCCTCTTCACTTGTGCTGCATACATCATCCTCATCATCCAGGTGTGTCTTCAAGGCTTCTTCTGATTTCTTGTCCTTTTGAACTTGTAGGAAGAGATCTTCAATCTCATCCCCATATTCTTCTAACTTCTTGGACATTCTTTTGTTCTTTTTCTTTTCTATACTCAACTCTTCAAGTGCGGCTATCAACTCACCTTCTAGATCTACTTCAATCTCCAGGTTTTCATTGCATACTTCAGAATCCACTTCTTCTACCTTCTCTAGTTCAGTTTTCTCTTCCACAAGAACTAAAACTGGCTGAGATGCCTTTTTGGAGGAGGATCTATTCTTCTTACCCATTGTGTACTAATCCAAGATCAACCCTGGCTGATTTAGCCTAAATTGGAAACTGGCTCTGATACCAATTGTTAGTCTCACAATGACACTGAGAGGGGGGTGAATCAGTGTGGCTCTTTATAACTTAAAACTTTAACTCTTAAAGCCAAAACAATGAAAGCTTAAAACCACATAAAGTAAATATAACAAGAGAGCATCACACACAACACAAGATGTATCGAGGTTCACCAGTTTTGGCTACTCCTCAAAAATAGAATGTTTGGACTCCCATCCAAATCTAGCCTTTGCAAAGCAACAACTTTACAATCAATTTACCAGCACCAAATGGAAGGAGCACCAACCCCTGATTTACCAGCACCAACTGGAAGGAGCACCAACCCCTAATTCCAAGCACCAACTTGGACTTCAATTCTAAAATTTGAGTATTGACATATAAATGCCTTCACTATTACAAGACCAACTTGGACTGTCAGTATAACTACCGCTCAATGGTTTCACTGTGACATGAGCCTTGTAACTATCGTTCTTTACTATTATTATTTACCTTGCATGATTTCTATCTGTAACTACACCTGTAACTGTCGCACTGACTCCAGTTAACTCTTCTTATTTTGGTTGCATGATTTTCCTCTACAACTATCCCTTTAACTATCGTTCTACTTCATTTAACTGTCTGTGATCGTGCTGTAGCGACCTGTCACGAAATCGTGACACTTCTGTCTCTTTGCACTCTTCTCGCCTTCTACTAGCGAAAACATGACATGTCGCGAAATCGTGACACTTTCACCTCCTTGCTACTCTTCTCGGCTTCAACCAGCAAAAATGGAACATGTCGCGAAATCATGAAACTTTCGCTGCCTTGACCTCTTCTCTATCTCTTGCCCACGAAAACGGAACATGTCGCGAAATCATGACACTTTCGCTGCCTTGACCTCTTCTCTGTCTCTTGCCCGTGAAAACGGAACATGTCACGAAATCGTGACACTTTCGCTTCCTTGCACTTTTCTCTGCTTGCACTAGCGAAACCATGACATGTCGCGAAATCGCGACATCTTTCTCTTTCGTACACTCTTCTCCACAAGCACCAGCGAAAACATGACATATCGTGACATCTTTCGCTTCCTTGCACTCTTCTCTGCTTGCACTAGCAAAAACAAGACATGTCATGAAATCATGACATATTTCTCTTTTGTACACTCTTCTCCGCAAGCACCAGTGAAAACATGACATGTCACGAAATCACGACATCTTTCGCTTCCTTGCACTCTTCTCTGCTTGCACTAGCGAAAACAAGACATGTCGTGAAATCGTGACATCTTTTGCTTTTGTACACTCTTCTCTGCAAGCCCAGCGAAAACCTGACATGTTGCGAAATTATGACACATTTGCTACCTTGTACCTTTCTTTGTCTTTCGCCTGCAAAAACACATGTCACAAAATTGCGACACATGCGCTGCCTTGCACTCTATCTCCTCTTCGGGTCGTGAAAACCCGACATGTCACGAAATCGTGACACTTTTTCTCCTTGGCGCTTTCTCTTCGAACCTGTCGTGAAATCGTGACACTTTTTCTCTGCGAGCTCTTTCTCTCGAACCTGTCATGAAATCGCGACACTTTTTCTCTGCGAGCTCTTTCTCTCGAACCTGTCGCGAAATCGCGACACTTTTTCTCTGCGAGCTCTTTCTCTTGAACCTGTCACGAAATCGCGACACTTTTTCTCTATGAGCTCTTTCTCTCGAACCTGTCGCGAAATCGCGACACTTTCTCGTCCGTACAATCCTTCTTGCAAATTGTCACAAAATCGTGACACTTTTCTTTCTCTGCCTTCCTCTTCGCTTCGGACCGCGAAAATGAAACATGTCACGAAATCGCGACATCTTTTTCTCTCTCCTCTTTTCTTCGCTTTGGATCGCGAAAATGAAACATGTCACGAAATCGCGACATCTTTTTCTCTCTCCTCTTCCTCTTACAATATGTCGCGAAATCGTGACACTTTTTCTACTAGTCTTTTTCTCTTCCAACATGTCACGAAATCACAACAGTTTTTCTTTCTTCTTCTCTCTCTTCTAACATGTCACGAAATCGTGACAGTTTTTCTTGCTTGCGCCTTCTCTTCGAACATGTCACGAAATCGCGACAGTTTTCTTACTTGCCTTCTTTGCTTCCAACATGTCACAAAATCGTGACAGTTTTCCTTGCACTTTCTCTCTCTTCCAACATGTCATGAAATCGTGACAGTTTTCCTTGTGCTTTCTCTCTCTTCCAACATGTCACGAAATCGTGACAGTTTCTCATGCTTGCTCAACATGTCGCGATATCGCGACAGTTTTCTTACTTGTCTTTTTCTTTGAGCTTTTGCCTATGGGCCTCTTCTGTCTTCTTGGAAATTCACTGTGCATGCTCTATATGACCTCTGAACTCCTATCCACTGTATCTGAATGGCTTCTAAACTTTCTGTCCACTGCATCAACCGATCTATCTAATGATCTCTACACTCCTGTCCATTGCATCAACTAATCCTCTCTCTGTGTTGACAACAATGACAATACTTTGGCTGCACCTTGCTCATCAATGACTCCTGTCCATTATACTTTGGTTGCACCTTGCTCATCAATGAACTCCTGTCCATTGCACTTTGGCTACACCTTGCTCATCAATGAACTCCTGTCCATTGCATCAACTGATCAACCTGACTGTGTTGACAACAATGACAATACTTTGGTTGCACCTTGCACATCAATGAACTCTTGTCCATTGCATCAACTGATCAACCTGATTGTGTTGACAACAATGACAATACTTTGGTTGCACCTTGCACATCATGCAAATGATTGTCCAAAAGCTAGAAATAGTAGTGAAGATGAGAAAAAGGATCATAAGAACAATAAAACAAGAAAACACAAGTATCAAAATAAAAACAGGAATGGACAAAGCAAGGAACGAAAGAAGTTTTTCCAAATGCATAAGAAGAGTTTTTATGTAGAAAATGCAGGTAAGAGTTCAAGTGATAGTGATGGAAGCTCATCAAATAATGATGAATATGAAATTCTATTTCTGGCAGAAGAAAAATATGATGTTAGAAAAAGGGCACCAATGATTATCAAGTGTTTTAGATGTGGTAACTTTGGCCATATTGAATATTATTGTACAAGGAATGGATTCAGTTTCATTGAAGATGAATATGAAGATGCTCTTGAAGGTTCAAAATAAGAAAGTCTACTTTTGGAAATAGAAGAAGGAAATGCTCCTATGAAATATGAATAAAAAAGGAATGAAGATGATCCTAAAGGTAAAGAAATAGAGGTAGAATCAGAGGAATAAGAAGTTGATCTTGAGGTTCAGCTTATTTCTACCCTTGATGCATTAAGAAAGGTAAGAAAGTAGAACTCAAAACTCAAGCTTCAATTTCAAGAATGTGATGAAGAGAAAGGAAATCTTATAGAATATCTAACCAACTCAATAGCCAAGACAAGAAAATTTAAAGAGAGGTTAGAGGCTAAGATTTTAGAATGTGAAAGGTTAGAGCATGTAGTAGCTTTAATAAGGAAGGAAGTAAAAGAGTTTAAATACAAGCTACACAGGTTTGGTAGAAGCTCAAATAAATTGGATAAGATTAACAAGGTACAAAGATCTTCATCAAACAAGACATGACTTGGTTTTGAACATGAACAAAAAGAACGAGGAGAATCAACCTCAAGCTCCAAAGAAGAAGAAACTTCAAAAGAGGAGAGTGTAAGAGAAAATGAGACTTCTAAGGATGAGTTGGAAAATAGAAAGTTCAATAAGAGAAGGAAAAATACACAAATGAGGAGCAAGTGGAACAAAAAGTAGCACAGGGTAAAAGAAACTAAGAGACCAATGGGGTCAAGGCAAGGTAGTTTCAATGGACGATGCTTCTCATGTCATAGGTTTGGGCACAAGGCTACATAGTGCAGGATACATGAAAGACAGGAATATGGAAATTTTATAAACAGGCATCTCTTTCAAGGGTATTGTTACTCTTGTAATCAGTTTGGTCACAAGGCAATAAATTGTAGGGTTCGTGTCAGGAATGGATACGGCTTCACCAGGAGAAATCCCAAGATATTCACACCTTTAAGGAATAACAACATTAAGTGTTATAAGTGCAATAATGTTGGGCATATAGCCAAGTGGTGTAGAGAAGAACTTCCAGAGACAAGTAGGAATAGGAACAATCAAAGGAATCAAAAGGATCAGTTGAGGAAGAAGGTGGACAAAGGTAAAGATCAATGTATGCTAGGAGTAGAGATACTCCCACCCCAAAATTAACCACCTCAAGAGAGGATGTGGGGGAGGGACTAAGCTAAGAGTCTCATTCTTAGCCCCAAGCCCCAAAGGTGACCCTTTGCCATTGATATCAAAGGGGAAGAGATGTGAGTTAGGGGGAGAGCATTCAGTCAGGAGGAGCAGTTTCTTAGGGGGAGCAGAACATAAAGAGGTAAATAAAATGGTAAAAGGTAAATGGGTTGCCTTTAATGACAAATGGGGAGATTATTGGAAATTTGAGCAAGTTTTGTTGTCATTTATTTCAAGAGTCAGTTTCAATGAGCAATGCAAAAGGAAGGGTGTCAAGAGTCAGTTTCAGTAAGAAGTGCAAGAGAAAGATTGCTTCTATGCCTAAGGGAAAATAATTTTATAATATCTCTTTTTATAATATTAAAGGTGGTCAGATAAGGTCTAAATAAGCAATAGGAAGGCCCAAGAAAACTAATATTATAATATTTTATTATAATATTAAAGGTCTAATGTTAAGACCTAAAGTTATTAAATTAATTATAATAATTTCATTATAAATTAATTTATAATTTAATTTAATTAACCCTAAGGTTAGGGTTATAAGGGCAAAAGGTTTAATTTAAAGCGCCGACATCAAAAGTATTTTCCCCCTCCGTCGATGTCCAAAGGGATATGGCACAATGGTATAAATACCATGTGCATTTGGTTGACTAAGCCCTACCTTCGATTGAATAACATTGTGAGTGCCTATGAATTTCTATGATCTACATGCAAAGAAAAAAGGATAATATTTTTGTTTTGATGGCCATCAAAGGGATAAGAGAGTGGAGGCTTAAAGCCTCATTACCAACCTAGCGGTTGGGCTAACAACAAGTGGCTGTGCATTGAAGCATTGATAGGCGGGAGGTCCCACGATCAAATCTCGGTGGTAGGCCTGGGAGTGTTTTGTTGGTGCTCTTTTTGGTTTTGGCGCCTAGCACGTGAGTCAAAGTGCACAAGGCACTTTTGACTACCAACGTGAGCATCTAGCTCATGCGGTAGTTGGAACGTGATTAGGGCGCTGGTGGCAGTGTAGCGGGGGATCGAATCTTGTTGAGGGCAATAGAGATATTTAATTTTTAATTAAATTTTGCTCCTAAGGTTTTGTATGTGGCATAAATTTTTGTGTTAAGAGGGATATATAACGTTTATAAAAATTAAAATATTATATTGTGATTTTGATGATTAAAATTTGGAAGGAGTAATAAGGTGGATAAAGAAAATTAATTGTTGAAGTGAGTTGTTTAATTTTTGCTAATCATTTTTAAGAGTGTGGAGATTATAAGGTGTAATTGAGATTTAATGTTTTGTATGGTAAAATATTTTGAGGGAATATTTGAATGAAATTTTGAGAAGTTTTTTGCTACCTAACCTTTGAGATTGGCAAAGAGGTTGATTGTGGTTGAGACAGGTTTTGAGGTCAAATCTTCTTCAAAAAAAAGGTATGGGCATATCATCCTTGTGAAGTGAAATATTGTTGAATGTTGTAAAGTGCAAGGTGGAGTGAAAATATTTTGTTTGATAAGAATTGCTGGAAATGATTGAGTGAGTTTTCACATGCATGTTTGGTGAATGTTTGTGAAGACAATTGAGTGTGAGATTGAGAACTATATTATACTAGGATTTGTGCAATATCATAAGTATAATTGTTATGTGAATTTGAAATCATCCTGAGTCAAGGTTTGAGATTCATAGTGTGAGTTGTTGGAAGTGTAGTGAAACACTTGTCTAGGTTTTGTAAGCAAGTTGTGTTTCATTGAGTGATTGGTTGAGTGGAGTTGATTGAGCATAATTGATTGGAAGTGTTGGAGTGATAGTTCAAGTTCTATGAAACAAATTGTTCTTTATTCTTAATTGATTTGAAAATATTTTGAAAGTGAGTGAGTGATTGTGAGTGTGAAACATATTGAGTCTCTTACCATTCTCTATATGTTTCTATGGTTTAACAAGATTCTGAGTGAAACTTGTTTGAGTGATTGAAGAGGTTTTCTAAAAGAAATTAAGTTGAGTTTTCTGAGTGTGAAACATATTGAGTCTCTAACCATTCTCTATATGTTTATGAGGTCAAAACAAAATTCTGAGTGAAATTTGTTTGTGTGATTAAAGAGGTTTTCTAAGATAGATTGAGTTGAGTTGAATAAGCTTTTGTGAAAGCTAGTGGAGATATTTGAGTAAGTTCAAAAGTGGACTTCATGATAAAGTTAAGAAAGATTTTGTGAAAGCTTGTGAGCTGATTTGAAGTAAGTTCTAGAGTGGACTTAAGGATTGAGTTGTGTAAGCTTTTGTGGAAGCTTATAATGCAGATTTAAGGTAAGTCTTGGTGAAGACTTGTTGAGCAAATTGAGCAAGTTCTAGTGAGAACTTGTTGAGCAGATTTGAGGCAAGTCTTGGTGAAGACTTGTAGATAAATTAGTGTGAGCTTTTGTGGAAGCTTACAATACATATTTGAGGCAAGTCTTGGTGAATATTTTAGAGCATATTGAGCAAGTTATAGAGAGGACTTGTGGATAGATTTGAGGCAAGTCTTTGAGAAGACTTGTGAGTAGAGTTGATTGATTGATTTGTTCAAACCTTAAGTTAAGGTTTGGGGTAGATCTAGTAGATTTTATTTATGATTAGATCAAGCTTTATGTTAAGGCTTGAGGAAATATTTGAGGATAGATTTTGGTGCAGATTTGAGGATAGGTTTGTGCCAAACTAGAGACATAGATTGAGTAGATTTGTGTTAGATAGAAGGACTATGTTAGTACATATTTGAAACAGATATTGAGTAGATTTGTTCTAGATTGAAGGACTGTGTTTAGTGTAGATCTGATACAGAGCTTAGAGCAATATTTATAGGCGATAGAGTAGAGAACGGTAGTCTCCAATGGATAGAGATCCATTAGCTAGGGCAGAGAGGACATAGGTCTTCAATGGAGATCTATCCATAATCCAGTGCAGTGGAGGCAGTAGTATTTTAGAGGATAACCAACCAAAGCAAAGGAGAAGGATTTCTCACGTGGATAGAATTCCAAGAATCAACTTAGTATATTGGTGTCTCTTGTGGATAGGCATACACAAACCAGATTAGGGGATTGGTGTCTCCTTTGGACAAGAGATCCATAAATATTGTAATAGGGAAGGATTCCAAAGATATTTGTTAAGAAAATATTAGTGAAATATTTTCTCTGTGGAGGAGCCCACATTGGGTGAACCACGTTAAATTAGTGTCTCTATTGTGTGTGGTGATTTGTGCATTGCTTTGACTATTGTTGTTGATATTACCATTGATATATTGGATAATATTGTTTGAGAAAATACAAGTAAAAAGTGGTCTTATATTTTTCACCCCCCTCTCAGTATAAGCTTGTGTTCTTCATAGTTCATTCACTTGGTATCATGCTTTGCTTGGCGAACCACCAATTTTTTTCTTGCCCTTGTTGGAAGTATGGAACATTCTTTGCATCAATTTGCTCTTTCATATTTGAAAAACTTGTAACCGAGTTCTCTTTTCTCAACAACATAGTTCAGATGAATTATTGATAAGTGCATAGTTTATTCTAATTTTTTGCTCCAGATTATAGTTCAAGTGGAGAAATTTTATATGGAGGTGGAGCATATTCATGCTCTTATGCAGCACTGGGGTAATGCCCCATGTACGATTAGCCGAATGCCTTCTATAGAGCCTTCTCGATCTTGCAAAGTTTCCCGATCGTGTTCTCATCGATGACTTCCCTCTCGATATATAGAAAGACATTGGTCTTAATCGTATCATGTTTGCCATCCCCAAGGTAACATTGGCGATAATACATCTCATCATGGCAGTGGTTGGGAGTTTTACCAGGTGGAGCCAGACCCAGTTGGTGGTTGGGGAGATCCCATTCCCATGTGCCCAGTCACTCCAGCTAATGTGGTGGGTTGGGGTGTATCTACTGGCATGGATGGCTCTGATACAGGTGATAATGTTTGCACACCTAGGGAGGATGGGTGGCTCAGTTCTATTCCTTCTAATATACCAGCTGGAAGCATATGGAGGGTGAGAGACATTCACCTCATGAGCATACCCCCCATGATTGACATGATTTAATGCATAATTTTTGGTGATGTCGTTGGTGACGGGTTTAACCATATTGTTGTTGTTTTGAGTAACCGTTTACTACCTCAAACTGAGTTAATGTGACTACCTATTGGGGTGTGCCTATCCACCATTTTTTGTTGTAGACTTGTATTTTTTAATTTATTAAAAATTAGGCCTTTACATTAAAAAAAATTATATTAAATTAAGATAAAAACCTTTACAATCAAAACAAAGTGGGTGGGTTAACATACCCCATGGGAAATCAAACTAACCCTCATTAACAAGGATTAGTAAACAAATCCAATGCTTCGTTTACAACTCATCTTCGTCATATGCAAGAAGTGCTTTTAACCATTTGGTTCTTCATTATCCATTTGCTCACACCATTTGGGGTTATTTTTTTTAAATATGAAACTATATTGGGTAGCTCCATCAACATTGAAAGAGTTGATAAAATGTTGGATTAATTGTTTCAAAGCTAAAATATTATGTATTCTTTGGAGGATTGGCCCTACCATTATTTGTTGGAATTTATGGCTTGAAAGGAATAGTATAATTTTAAAAAATAAATCTCAAAATCATGCCCAAGTTTGGAACCGTGTTATTGCTTCTCTTGCAGAATATCTACAAATATGGTGCTCATCATAGGAAGTCTTAATTGCAGAAAAAGAGGTGCTCATAACTTGGCTATAATATTTGAACATACATAGAAAAGTCATCTATGACAATGGAATTAAAACAAAGGATATACTTCAATCTAAGGTAAAATTGAAATGTCCAAAAATTAGGTTTATCAAAATTAATTTTGATGGTGCTTCTAAAGGAAATTCAAGAAAAGTTAGTGGAGGTGGTATTTTTAGATATAATGAAGGAAAAATTATCCTCACTTATTCAAAATCATATGGAACTTCTACTAACAACTATGTAGAAGCTAGGGCACTTCTTACAAGGATTAAAATTACAGTAAAAAAATGATGAAAATATATTTCAATTGAGGGAGACTCATAAATTATCATCAATGCTATTAACAAAAATGGATGTGGAGACTGGATAAAAAATAATATTATTGTTGATGCTCATCATCTATTAGTAGAGGCAATCTCTTGGAAATGTGAGCATATTTAGGTAGCAGATAAATTAGAAAATTTTGGTGTTACTTTTCATCCTGGTGAAATTCAAATTTTAGAAGGCAAGTGGACAAGTAGTTGATTGTGAAAGTATAGCACTTTGAGGAATTTGAAGAATATATTTAAGAGAAAAAAGAAATGAAAAAACTATGATAAAAATGTATGATGCAACAAATGTAATATTTTGGTATTTTTATGGGAGTGGCCCCTAATAGAAGCCACATATAACTTATATTTTGGTATTTTGGTATTTTTTCGACATGCGTTGCAATCTGGATAATAAATTTCTTTTTTTTTGGTGATGCAAGATTGCTTGTGAACCCGGATGCTTCTACATCATACATGTCAGGTAAGAGAAATGTACCATGAGCTCCAACTCATGAACATTTCGTGAACTCTAAAACTGAAGCCCCATACTTAGCAACTTTGGATGCACTCATCCATGTTGCTTCTTCAGTTGTTTTATTCTTCCATTTCACCAAGTATTCATTGTACTCTTTGCCTCTTGTCTTCTTAATCACTCGTGAGTCTATCACCGCTTCTACCTCATCCCGTTCTTTCTCTAACAACTATTGTACCCACTCTTCCATTGAATGATCTGAAGTTGTACTATCTTTTCCACTTGTTGATCCCTCATAATAAGGGTACAAATCTACCACATTGAAAATTGGAGATATATCTACTCCTTTCGAAAGTTCTATCTCATAAGCATTTGCTGCAAATTTCTTCAAGACCTTACAAGGCCCAATATTTTTCCATTTTAGTTTGTTATAAGTTCCTCGTAGGAACCTTTCCTTCCTCAAATGAGCTAAAACTAGTTCTCCAACTTTAAATTCTTGTTCTCTCCTCTTGAGATCAGCTTGTTGTTTGTATCTCATTGTACTCCTTTCCAAGTTTCCTTTCACCTCTTGATGTAACTCATGCATGTACTCAACAAAATCCTCTACTACAGCACTTGGTCTTCCTAAATCAATTGTACTTCTCAACTCATCAACCCCTCTAGGGCTGTATCCATACACAATCTGAAAAGGACTCTTTGTTGTACTCCTATTAACTGAGTTATTGTAAGCAAACTCAGCTTGTGCCAATGTAGTATCCCATAGTCTTGGCTTCTTTCCAACCAAACATCTTAGCAAGTTTTTGAGGCTCCTATTGACAACCTCTATTTTCCCATCAGTTTGTGGATGATAGGCTGAACTAAAACTCAACTTAGTGTCCAAATTTTTCCACAAGGTATGCCAAAAATGGCCCACAAATTTTGTATCTCTATCTGAAACAATGCTTTTTGGCAACCCATGCAATCTTACCACTTCTCTAAAGAATAGTGTAGCAATGTGAGTGGCATCACTTGACTTCTTGCAAGGTATAAAGTGTGCCATTTTTTAAAATCTATCTACAACAACAAAAATAGAGTCATTACCTCGTTGAGTTCTTGGTAGCCCAAGTATGAAATCCATACTCACATCTTCCCAAGGTCTCTTTGGTATAGGCAATGGCTGATATAAACTTGTATTTTGGCTCTTTCCCTTGGCATGTTGGCAAACTCTACAACCCTATACAAATTTCTTCACATTTGCACTCATCCTTGGCCAATAATAACTCTCACACAGCTATGCCAATGTTTTGTCCACCCCAAAATGTCTGGCTAGGCCTCCACTATGCTTCTCTCTCACCAAGTTCTCCCTCATTGAACTATGAGGTATGCACAAACGTTGCCCCTTGAACAACAAACCATCTTGAATGAGATAATCTAACCATGGAGTTCTATCCCTTTCGGTTGGGTTATTACATGCTACCCAAGCCTCCTTAAAATCCACATCATCCTCATATAACTCTCTCATGGAGTCAAATCCAACAACCTCCATTCGCATTTCATTCAACAAGAGACATCTTCTACTCAATGCATTGACTACCCTATTCGATCTACCACTCCTATGCTTCAAAACAAATGAATAACTCTGAAGAAACTCAACCCACTTCATATGCCTTTGGTTTAACTTACCTTGGTTGTTAATAAACTGAAGTGCTTGATGATCCATGAATAGGACAAATTCTTTTGGTAGCAAATAATGTCTCCACTTTTTGAGTGCTTGAACAATCACATAAAACTCTTGGTCATAGACCAAATATTTCTTCTTAGCTTCACTTAACTTCTCGCTGAAGTATGCAATGGGCTTACCTTCTTGACTCAAAACTCCACCTATCATTGTCTCACTTGCATCACAATCCACTTGAAAGACCTTGTTGAAATCTGGCAATGCTAGAACCAGTTGCTCTGTCACTTTTTCCTTCAAAAGCTGAAAACTCTTCTCTGCTGCAACTATCCAATTGAATTCATTTCTACCACCCTTCATTGTTTCCATGATAGGTGCACAAATGCCACTAAAATTTTTTGATGAATTTCCTATAAAAACTTGCTAGGCCATGGAAACTCCTTACCTCAAACATGCTTTTTGGTGATGGCCACTCCACAATGGCTTTCACTTTTTTGGGATCCATCCACAAACCTTCTTGGAAAATTATAAAACCCAAGTACACTAATTCCCTCTTCATAAAACTACACTTTTTCAAATTAACCAACAACTTTTCCTCCCTTAATCTTTGCAAAACAAGCCTTAGATGCATCAAATGTTCCTCTTTACTTTTGCTAAATATCAAAATATCATCCAAGTAAACAATTACAAACTTACCAAGAAATGGCTTCAGCACTTCATTCATCAATCTCATGAATGTGCTTGGTGCATTTGTCAATCCAAATGGCATAACAAGCCACTCATACAACCCATCCTTTGTCTTGAATGCGGTCTTCCACTCATCCCCTTCTCTGATCCAAATTTGGTGATATCCACTCTTCAAATCTATCTTCGTGAAATACTCAGCTCCACTCAAGCAATCCATCAAGTCATCCATTTATGGCAATGGAAATCTGTATTTTATGGTTATCTTGTTAATGGCTCATGAATCCATGCACATACACCATTCTCCATCCTTCTTGGGTGTTAGTATGGTTGGTACTGCACATGGGCTCAAACTCTCTCTAATCAAACCCTTGTCCAATAGCTCTTGGACTTGCCTCTTCATCTCCTCATTCTCCATAGGTGTCATCCTATACGCTGCCTTGTTTGGTAAACTTGATCCAGGAATGAAATCCATATGGTGGTTGATGCTTCTCATGGGTGGCAACCCATCCGACAACTCCTTTGATAGGATATCAGCATACTCCTCCAACATACTTTTCACTTCATGTGGAATTTCATCCACTTTATCCACTGCCCCAACTTCCGTGGGTTTAGCTATGAAAGCAAAGCAAGCTTCCTTTTTGTTCATCCCTCTTAGAAACTATTTTCTTGAGATTAAACACACTTTAGGACTGTTGTCCACTTCTTCCCCTTTGTCTTTCAATGGACTCAATGTATATTTCTTTCCATCCTTCACAATAGTGTAAGTATTCATTCTACCATCATGCACAACCTTTCTATCAAATTGCCAAGGCCTTCCCAACAAAACATGATAGGCATCCATGGGCATAATATCACATAAAATCTCATCTTTGTATGAACCAATCTGAATATTTACCAAACATTGCTCACTTACCAAGATTTGATGTCCCTTTTGTAACCATGAAACTTTGTATGGATTTGGGTGTTCAATCCTCTTCAGTCCAAGCTTCTCTACCATCTCATTAGACACCAAATTATCTGTACTTCTACTATCAACAATGACCTTGCAACATTTACCTCCTGATTTACATATAGTTCTAAACAAGCTCTTTCTTTGTATTGGCTCATGCTCCACCTTGGCTGGTTTCAACAACACTCTCTTCATCATGAGAGATTCTCCTTGCTCTGGTTTCTTCATGTGTTTTGGTGAAGCAACACTCTTCCTCTGCTTGAGCAATATGATTTCTTGCTTCATTTCCTCTACCGCTGTCTTGCTGTACTTGTGGACACTCAAATTCCCTATAACCAGCTTCTCCACACCTACAACAAGCTCCGGTGAATCCTCTACCTCTTTCTCTACTGTAGTAGCCTCTTCCTCTTCAGGAATTTCCTCTCCCTCTTGTATTTTGACTGAAATTACTGTTTTGAGAAGTGTTGGCTTCTCCTTCTTGCATATGCTGCCCTCTACCACTATTTGATTGTCCTCTTCCTCTAGAGAACCATCCTCTTCCTTTGGAATTATTTTGTTGCCTTCGAGACAACTTCTCCTCCACCTTCAAAGCACATTGATAGGCTTCTTCTACTGACCTCAATCTTATCATACTAAACTCATCTTGAATAGATATGCAGAGTCCATTAACATACCTTGAAATTTTCTCTTCATCATCCTCTATATGGCTAGCCTAAATAGTGAGCTTGTAAAATTCCTCCATGTAGTCTTTCACATTCATCTCCTTTTGTTTCAAGTTTTGCAACTTCTTGAATAGACTCATCTAATAATCTGATGGCAGGAATTTGGCCTTCAATTTAGCAACCATTCTATCCCAAGATTTAATTTTCTCCTTGCCTTTTCTTTGTCTCTCCATTTGTACATGATCCCACCACATGGATGCATGACCCTTTAGCCTAGTGCAAGCAAACTTCACCTTTTTGGGTCCTCCATCGACTCATAGTCAAAGTATTTCTCCATGTCCATGACCTAGTCTATAAGATCCTTAGGATTTAGACTTCCACTATAGCAAGGAGTATCCAACTTTGGTTTACTACCCATCTTCGAAATTACCTTAAAAAATCTGCTCTCAAGCTCATCCATCTAGTCTTCTTCTTTAGGCTCTTGACCTTCAACTTCTTCATCATCACTTACATCCTCAACATGTACTCCCCTTCTTTGTGTTGTCTCTATTGCATCCAATCTGGTTGTAATACCTCTCAACATCTCAGCTATATCAGCATTTCTAGGTGCCCTCAATCTTCCTCTATGCACCATGTCTTCTCCTTGCTAGGCTTTGATACCAAATGATGCAAGTCTAGATGAGGGGGTCTAATGAAAGACAACCTCTTCTAGCAGCTTGAATATCTCACAAGAAGTTCACAAACCAGAAAATGAACAATAACAAATTACTCACATAAAAAATTATTGGGAGATGTCATAGCCAACACATCTATGGAGAGCTCTTCAATTTGCTTAAAATAACAAGTTCATTCTTATATAGACTTCTTTTTCTCAACTTGCGAGAATAAAATCAGAGCTACACAAAATATCGTAAAATCAAATTTGGATAAAATAATATTTTTTTGATATGCATTTTACTCCATATAAAATATTATAAAACTAGAGCCCGATAAAATATTATAAAACTAGAGCCCGATAAAATATTATAAAATCAAATCTACATTAAAAAAAAAAAATTCCCACCGTACATTGCAATCATTGCAAGCTCGATATCTAAATAAAATATTATAAAATGAGATCTGACTAAAATTACAATCTGAATAAAATCAGAAATTCTTTTTCAACTATAAATTTATTTATTTTTTCCTTTCGACAATGCAAGGTTGCTCGTGAACCTGGATGCTCCAGCATCACAATTAGCAAATGCATATTCACATCAACAACGCTTTCGACAATGCAAGGTTGCTCGTGAACCTGGATGCTGCAGCATCACAATTAGCAAATGCATATTCACATCAACAACGCTGCAAGACTTAAAAGTGTAGCATCCAAGGCTAAATTTTGCCTCCACTAATTTAATGGGAAAATAACTTTGTTGAACTCTGGGTAATAAAGGTGTCAAGATTATCAAAATAACATTAGCTCAACTCGTTAGCTCAACTCGTTAGATTCCTCAACTTTTAAGGAGACCCAAGTTCGAATCTTACCAAATAATAGATACATAATAACCAAGCTATTATAATATTATTATATGAAGATGATGTAATATATGTAAGCCGTTCCAATCCCATAAAATAAAGGTGCCAGGAGTTCTGTCAAGATGGCCTCTGCCGTAACAAAGATGCAAATGTCCACAAGAAAGGTGCACCCATAAAGTTTACAGTTGTGAAAAAGAAACTAGATACTTCGTCCACCAAACTGCTAATCAAGGGGTCACTTTATTATTATATGTATAAGATGCTAATAAATGCAACTTCAAATTGAACTTTTTCACAAAAGAGTTTAGCAGTTTGATCTTGTGCCTCAATAACATGCTATAATTACACTTGCAATTCAGAACTCTGATTTTTATTTGAGATTTGCACCCTATCAAATCTAAGAATTGAAAACTGTAAACTATTCATAGAATAGCATTGAGGAGGTGGTTGCCAGATAGGGGTGCAATATATTTGCTTTGCCTCGAGAATAGTTTGAAGTTGCACCATGTGCTGCTACGAGCTATTAAATATGTTATCTCCTTGCATAAGTTGGGAACATTAGCTTTATGCAGAAACGTGCATGTCATCTTGGACTTCGAGGAAAAAGTCACAGGCAGCCATATAATTGTGGCACCTTCTTGAAGACTCTTGTCAGGAATGAGCTGCTTGCCACAAGAGAAAAGTTCAGGTAGAACGTCCTGATCTGGATCTCCTTTACCTGCTTCTAGATGAATGCCGTCATTTCCTACCTCCTGATCTGGATCTCCTTTACCTGCTTCTAGATGACTGCCGTCATTTCCCCTTAACGTCCACGTGAACAACCGCTCAGTAGTCTGCTTACATTTTCCCGAAATGGCTGCTTTTAACTCCTCCGGAGTATCCAAAATACATGAGAAAGACAATGTGCAACACATTAACAGATTGTGTGGAAAAGCATCTGTGAGGAACACAGAGAGCACAACAGCATTTGCAGCAGCAGCCCTCACATGAAGATGAATATTTTTCATATATTTCTAAAGGGAGCATATACAAAATTATCGCGAATCCCTTGAGCAAGAACAATCAATGATTGCTGGAGCATTTTTGCCAAATCAACCTAGTTGTTGGCACTGGCGTAACAGAGGGAATGTCCTAAGAGCATGCACACTTACTAACACAGCAGGGTCTGGCAAGTATCATTCATTTGAGAAGGAAGGCAAATGAAATTGACATGTAATCATTATGATGTTTGAATTACAAGCACCAGGACTATTTTCATAATCCTTTCAAGTAGAAACATAAGTTTCAAATCAGACAATCTTCTCTCAACTGAATAAAAAACAGCATATGGTCTTAGAAATTAGTTACTCATTCGAAGCAATAGACATATATTCAAGAGATCTGCATCCACTTAAAAAGTTACTAGAGAAAGTGCTCAAAATGTTTGTGTTCTTCTTGAATATAGCTTTACTAAACACTAGAAGAACAAAGCACATTGTCACAGGACCTCTAAGACCTATTAAAGCCAGCCAAGATATAAGGATCATTATATCCTACTCCAGTACTTCCAACACTTGAGTGCTTTATTACAAAAATCACTTTTACAATGACATTAGACTTTTTAAAAGGCTTGATATTCCCAGAGCAGATTGCATCATTCTCTTCCTCCTCAATCTTCCAGCAACAATAAATGCTAACTCCAATGACTGTGAGGCATTCAATCTAGGGTCACAATGAGTGTGATATCTAGAATGTAAATCATCAAGTGTTACTACTGTAGATCCACCAACACATTCTGTTACATTCTGACCAGTCATTTCTAAGTGCATGCCCCCAGGGTGGCTACCTTCCTCTTCATGTACATCAAAGAATGCCTTTAGCTCTGCCTGCAGATCCACATACAGAAATTGTTAAGTATAGCATCACATGCAAAAATAATACTACACCTGGCAGACATAAACATTCTAAATAGGCGACTAAGATGGGATAAAAGGAAGATCAAACTGGGCTTACAAACAACAAAATGAGGTTTTCTTTAATTACCCTAATAGCATCAAATGGACGTGTCTTCAACCCTGAGGGTGCCTTGATTGTGTTTCCATGCATAGGGTCACTAACCCATGTCACTATCAAACCTGCTTGCCGTACTGCTCTTATCAGATGTGGCAGCTTTAACCTCAAATTTTCAGCACCCATTCGCACAATTATTGTCATTCTCCCTGGTTTATTGGTAGGATTTAAAATTTCACATATTTTCACCAATTCGGATGGGTCCATTTTATCACTGACCTGTGAAAAGAAACACTCAGATAAGCAATGTAGGAAAACAAATCAATGGTAATTCCTTGCACTATAGAAAGCATGGACAAGAAGCCTGTGTTCTAAAGCATAGGAAAACGAACAAAAAAAATCAATACAGAAACATGCAGATAGATTTTTATTTTCTAACATATTCATTGAAAGTCTCAGACTTAAAATCTTAAAAGATTTGTTATAAAGATGTTTTACATAACTATGGAAATGTCCACAAATTAGGAATTTAGATCATACCTTGAGGCCCAAAGGATTAGCAACACCTCTTAAGAATTCCACGTGAGCTCCATCCAGCTGCCGAGTCCTCTCTCCTATCCACAACATGTGTGCAGAACAATCGTACCAAAGCCCAGAAGTAGAATCCTCTCGTGTCAGAGATTGCTCAAATGGAAGAAGTAAGCATTCATGTGATGTCCAGAATTCAGTGGTGTTCATGATTGGATGGTCCACCGTAAGCCCACAGGCTGCCATGAATCCAAGGGCTTCATCTATTCTGTGAGCTAGTTCCAAATACCTATATTTTTGGGAAAGATTATGTGAGGACCATAATAGCACAAGACGATGACAAATAATTTAGTATAACCTATATACATTCAGACAGACAGTGTGTTTGCCAAATTTAAAATCAGGTACACCTTTCCCCTTGCTCACTATGAGTAGTGAAATCTAAATTCCACTGGGACACGCGCTGCATTGCTGCATAACCTCCAGTTGCAAAGGCTCGAAGAAGATTGAGGGTGGCAGCAGCCTGGCAATAAGCTCGCACCATTCTTTGAGGATCAGGCTCACGGTCCTTAACATTAAAGGCATCTCCATTTATATTGTCTCCCCGATAGCTAGGAAGCTTCATTCCATCAACCACTTCAAAGTCATCTGATCTTGGCTTGGCAAACTGTCCAGCCATACGCCCTACCTGACTCATCAAAATCAAATTGGGAAAACAGGCTATTAGACAACTTGATAATAAGAACAAAAAAAATCGGAGTTTTAGGGGGTTTCTCTTGCAACTTTGAACTTACTCCAAATTGAACATTCCTGCAAATAAAATTAACAATTTGAATTATTGAAGAGCAATATTTCTGTTTTCAGTGCCATTTGTCAGTGGTAGCAAGTTGAGCCGAACATGGAACAGGACAATTAACCTTGAATTTTCCAGGTGAACTGAACCAGTTCAAATCAAACATGATAATTTTTTTTTATCAAAGAACATTAAAAGGCATTTATATTATTTTATTATTTCATTAAAAATAAATAAAGACCTCTTGCCTTTATACTTTCAAGTCCAGATAGAAAAAGAAGATGACTACATAGTCAGGCTCTCTCTTTCAACAGCACCATGGAACGACTGTAGGGTTGCCTCTGAAACTTGTTTAAGGTGAAATCATTGCTAGATTGTTTCTAACGATAAATGAAACTTTAAAGAGACCAATGGTTCAGTTTCTATTGTGCGTTTTGTATTTTGATTGAAGCTGAAAGAAGGGCTTTAGAAGGTTGGTTCATATCCAAATTTGAGATCTTATGAACACTGAAGAATATCTCTACTTAGTAATTTTAGGTAATTATATTATTGCATATACTTATGTTTTCTGATTATTTTCAGCAACATTGTCATCACTCAAACGAAAGGATCTGAAAATAAAAGTTATTTCTTTAACTGGGTATCTATCTAGATCCAAAGCCTCTGTTCATGGCTATATCTGGCGTCATCCTTAAATCCAACAAGGTCAACAATAACGGGCCACAAGTTGACCTTACCATCGTCACAATTCGTATAAACTATTTATGTGCTTAGAAAATTGTTTTAAACTTTTTCCCACCTATAACTTTTTAAACCAAAACGTTTGCAAAACCTTCTCAGCTTTTGAGTCTACCAGACATTTCAAGCGTTGTAGGAATTCAATACTGCATACCCCCCACCTAAGAGGAACCCCGAAGAGGTGCGACCAAGGTTGACACCACAGAGACAGGAGCAAGTTTTGTTCATATTAACAGGTAGGTTCTACAATAAACATCCTACTGTTACATAAGTTTCGCGGTAGGGTGAAATATTCCTTGTTCCTCTTATTTATCTACCAAACCAATACAATCTCCCTTGGAATTGACCTAACGGAAATGATCACAGACACTATTTGTACATATTCATAGCATCATATACCTAATCGCAACCAAATAGGCAAATGGCTATAACAGAAATTAAAAAGCGTGCGTATATATATCTACGCAAAAAACAAAAATTACTGCATTGCCTATACAATTGCATGCAAACAGGCAAATGGTGTAACAGAAATCGGAAAGGGTATATACACATGTACACAGAAAAATTGAAATCGATATATATTCTTATATATACATACGTATGTACAGCAAGCAGTCATGCAAGGGGTATATCACAAATTGAAAACGGTATCTGTCAGAAAACAGGCAAATGGTTATATCAGGAACAGAAAAGGACAAACAAGCAGATGGTTATATCATGAATTGATAAGGGCATGTGTGAGCAAACAAGGAAATGGGTATATCAGAAACTGAAAAGGGTTATCATAATTTCATCTTCTAATTTTTACCCAGAGCATGTTCTATGCAAAAAGGCAAATGGGTACAAGAAAAAGGAAAATTGATGCCGTGGAATACCTTGACAACAGGCATTTGGCTTCCAAACATGAGAACTACAGCCATCTGCAGCAGGACCCGGAAAGTGTCTCGAATGTTGTTGGCATTGAATTCCTTGAAACTTTCGGCGCAGTCACCTCCCTGCAAAAGGAAGGCGTTTCCCAAGGCGGCTTCTCCGAGCCTTTCCTCCAGTTTCCTAGCCTCTCCTGCAAACACCAAAGGGGGGTAGGTCTCCAACAACTTTGTGACTGAATCCAGCTCTTGGGGATCATGATAATTGGGCTGCTGCATGGCCTTCTTGGATTTCCAACTGTCTGGCTTCCAGTCAGGCAGGGTCCCTGGAGAGGATGATTTCACAAACTTTTGAACTGCTTGAACTTTGAGATATTGTCTGTTCTTGTGGCCATAATGAAACATGGCTAGGGGTTTTAGCTCGTTTAAGGAGAAGACAGCTTGTGAGATCGTTAAAGCCATGAGAGGTTTGCCCTCTGTTTTCAGAGTTAGATTCTATTGGAAAATGAATCCAATTTAGACCAAGAGTGGGACAGAATATTTGAACATGGATGTGTAAATCCAATTTAGCCAAATGAATCAAAATTTAAGCCAGCATAGAGACGGCAGATATTTATATAAATGACAAGGAGACAGGTTGGAAGAGATTGACAGAGCACCTAACAAGGATAACGCCTGAAATCCGTGTGTCTCTGGGACTGTAAATCCGTGTGTCTCTAGGAATAGTATTCTTAATTTCCGTACATGTAATAAAAACCTGTCAGCGAAGTTTAAGGAATGTATGACTGTCAACTTATCCTCCAGATTGAATCGATCCTATTTGGCAAGGCCTTGGGTGCCCTTTAATTTTCTCTTTTCTTTTTTCTAAGTTTATTCCTTAATAAATAAAAATTACTTTTAAATATTATATAATATATTAATTTAATTTTTGATATAAAAATTGGTTTGATTTCCATTTTTACTAAAAAAAAAAAGTTATTTCTTACCGTCAAAAAAAAATATATATATATATATATATATATATATATATTTTTTTTTTTGAACGACGGAAAAAAAACACTTTTTTTTATTACAATATTTCCTTTCCGACATTAAAATTACTAGTAAAATGTTTAAAATTCATATAATAAAAGTATTTACTAGTGTTGTCTCATGAGAAATATTTTAATAGTAAATTTTTGGGTTTTCATATGGAAGATTTAAGTCTAAATTTTGGTATGAAAGATCAAAGTTTAAACTTTGGTACAAGAGGATTGAAACCTTTTCAAAAATATGGGCTTTGCAAAGGTAGGTAGTGGTCTAATCTGAATCCTTTAAGTGCATGTTAAACCTGCAAGGATGATACGAATTTCGAGTGGTCAATGGTCCTCTCACAAATTTCAAGTGTGGTCCCGTCACATCGGGTCAACAATAACAATGTATAACAAGGTGGTATAGGCTTGTTGTGAGCTGCCCCTATAGTTTGAACCTGCTCTTGAGAGTTACTAAAAATAGTGTGGATGTAATCAACTCCCCTATGTATCTTAAAAATTTTGATTTTGGTGAGGGATATTGTAGTGGCATGTCTTTGGATTCTCATCTAAGAGATCCAAGTTCAAAACAAGCACAAAAAGACATGGACCCTTTCAAAACTTATACTTTGTTTTAAAATTTTAAAGTCCAGTGAGAGATAGTATAAAGGTATATTTTGGGTTTTCATCACCCAGATACAAACACTGGTTCATCCAAGGGACCTAAGTTCAAACCTTGGTACAAAGGGATCTAGGTCTCTTTCAAAAACTTATGCTTTACTTTAAAAATTTTAGACCTATAAATGATATTAGCCTGATGTCTTTGGATTTTCATTCAAGAAACCCAAATTCAAATCTCGAGGAAAACAAGATTCCTTCATAGACCCATTCTTTACCCTAAAATTTTACGCCTTTTCATCTAGGAGACCCAAGTTCAAACTCCGAAAAAGAAAACTGACCCATTTTAAAAAAACCATATTTTACCTTAAAATTTAAAATTAATGATTTTAATTTAATTAATTAAATACCTCAATATTTAAAAGGGGATTAAAGTTCAAATCTTATTAAACTATACATAAATAACATTTTAATTTTATTTAATGATAATATAATAAAAATAAGAAAAACAAATTTTTAAAAAAATTATCAACTAACCTTTATTCTAATAAACTTCTATAAGAAAGCATATAAAATAGTTTGAAAGAGAGTGAAAGTCGATTTCACCACGAGTAGGGAACAGTAGTTTCATATGATTTTTTAATCCATTATTTCATTTGTAAGTGACATTTGCTGCTGACCGCTTGTCTCGTTTCGTACCTTCGGCACAGAAGGATCGTCAAGTGATGTAATATAGTTTTTAAAAACCAGCTTAATCCAAAGTCTCGGACAAAGTACTATCCTCCAAAGCTTTTTATATTAGATGTTTTCAAGTTTATCTTTTTTAATACGTTGTGTATTATTGGATATTGTTATTATAAACTTTAGTTTATTGGATTAGATGGGACCTTGATTTTTGAGGGGCATCAATTGGTAAATACTTGTTGCTATTCAGCCTATCCTTATTTGGTATATCATGGTTTGAACCCTAGACCTTCCCAAAAGAGGGCCAAAAGCCCTAATGTTGTTCTTATCAAACTTATTTTCAAAGTTATTTTAAATATTAATTAATTTTATATAAACAATTTTGATAATAATAAGTTAAGTAATTTTTAAAGGTTATAAGATTAAATAGTATTAGTTCAATGAATTATATTTTTCAACTTTTAAGGAAGAGATATAGGTTTGAATATGTAACAAATCTTGTTACATAGATACATGCATAATTATCAAATTGTTATAATACCACTGTATGACTATGATGCAATAAGAGTGAGACATGTTTCAATCTCATATAATCAATGTTATTGTCATTTTTGTGGATTTAGTCGACATTGTATTGGAATGAAAATGTATGGAAGGCTATTATTTTTTTTGGTCGGTAACAAAGTTTCATTAAAAGTGGCTTTTGAAAGGAGCCTTAAAACCTTTTTACAAAAGGTTAATAGACTATCCAGAAGACCAAAGGGCATGCCTTTCGAAAATTAAAAAGAGCACAGGGGACGGTCCTGAAGGGACCATCACCAACAGTCCTTACAATCTGAGATGCGAGATCAACTTGTACACGTGATCAACCCGAACACAGGATCAAACTAGGACGCGGGATTGACCTGTACAAAAAAAATTCAAAAAAGTCCTACCAAATTAGCTTAGGAATTAAAAAGGAGATTTCGCCAAGACTAAAAAAAATTAAAATTAAAAATCCCGTGCAAGGGGAAAACCGGAAAGCTGAGTCCCACCAAGGAGAAAATGGAAGTCAAAATCACCTGGAAAGAAAAATTCATCCTGAAAGAGGTAGTTGGATTAGAGAAAACCATCTGGCAAATTTGAAATCCGTAATGGCAAAGGTGAAAGTCGTCCATGAGAGCACGGGACCAACAGAGACTGTGCCAACAGGGAGGATCCCGACCAAAAAGCCACGAGATCATCACAGACTAGTCTAGCAATGAAAAACCCATCCAAAAAGGCACATGAGAACCATAGACCTACCCAACATGGGCTAGGAAGCAAACGGGTAAAATTAAAACTCTAGTTACAGTAAGGAGAATCCCACGAATAACAGAAAGAGAAAACATGACCTGGAAAGCAGATCAACAAATACCAGAGATCTCGACAGGCCACAAGATCTCTTTGTAGAGGAGACTGAATACACAAGCTAAAGAGAGAGTCCAGAGACACCAACCACCAAGAAGACCCATGATTGAAGCCATCCTAGATACAAGGTTTTTCAACAGAGGCCTAACAACTACAACAATGATGAAACACGAGGTTCCCACCCAAAGACCTTTTAAAAACTGTAGAGCCAAACCACCAAACAACCATCCATATCAGAAAAGCACACAGTCCCACCAAGTCCATTGAGGGAAGAAACCTCAGGAGCCAAAACCACAGCTGCACGAAGAAGCACAGGGTCTCATCCCAAGACCAAGATAGATTGTAGTAGAAGATAGACTGTAGTAGAGGCTCCACCAGGAAAACCCTAAAACAAACAATCCAAGAGGCACTGCAAACTCTAATCTGGATCAGGACGGGATGACCATTTGTGGATGATCAAAGCAGTTCCAGAAGCCATAGCCCCCAACTGGACAAACCAAAATCCAACCAACCAAGGCACCTAGGACAGGGTCACTAGGACGATCCAAATAGCTGCGTAAATACAGTCAAACACCAAAAAACCAACCTAAAAGGTTCCAGGTGAATTTTGGGAGCATGGGAGAGGAGCAGGGGAGCAGGAAAATGGAACGGGGCCATCCTACCAGGGTGGGAGCCACATGCTCCCCCACTCCCTTTTTTTTTTAATGGAAGGCTATTATCATTTTGTGGACTTCAAGAAAGCATTTAACATAGTACCTAAAAGTAAACTATGGAGTAGAATATAAAATTTAGGCATATCAAAAAGTACAAACCAATATTTCATAGACTCTATGAGGATTGAACTATCAAAAGCAAACAGTCTTTCAAAATGCTTTAGAAGTGACATAGAGGCTAAACAAGGATGCTTATTATCTCTTGCCTTATTTGGTTTATATATTAACAAATTAGAAGAATAGTTAAATCTGAGTGGAGGTAATAATGTTCATTTGGGGAAATATATGGTGAAGCTTCTTTTGTATGTAGATGATATCATTTTGATTGCAAGGTTAAAACAAGGTTTGAGAGATCACTTAAAGGCCTTAGAACATTTTTGCAAGGAGTTATGCATACAAGTAAATACCAGCAAAACAAAGATCATGATCCACAATCAAAAGAAATAATCAATTAATTTTGTACTTTGAAGGGATTTTTTAGAAGGACCAGAGTATAAATATTATGGGTTGGACTTCAATAATAAGCTCAATTTGAAAATATGTAGAATGAAGAGAACATTTAGAAGATAAATACTTTTAGCAATACAAAATAGAAGTGGGGAGGCTGAATTACGGGAATAGAAGGCTCTACAATTTTATTTTGAGTTGCTAGTGGTACAAGTGATGTTGTATGGGTGTGAAGTGTGGGCTAGCAACACATCAAACTCAAAATGGAGGCAAATAGAGAGGATTCAAAAACAACTAATTACAAATAAATTTATAATAAAATTTAGGGGTTCCAAAAGAGATTAATATACCAGAAATAGGTACCTTCCCTATAGAGGTAACTACTATGGTTTGTCTTCTAGGATATCTAGAAAAATTTGAACAAATGAATGCAAAAGTAAATGACTTAAAGTTGTAATAGAAGAATATTTGAACAAAAGAAAGATAACATGGATGAAGAAAAATAATAAGTTGAGGAACAAATGAGTTATAAAATTAGATGAATGCCCAAATAATAGTAAAGACATAAAAGCATTTGTTAAGAAAATATTTCAAGTAGCTAGGTGGGAAATAAGTTAAGAAAAAATAGAGAACATCATCTTGCTAAATTTAACCCTACATATGATCATCACCATAAGGCCTATATAGGGGTAAACATCTATTGCAAAACAAAGATGCTCATGGCCCAACTAAGCACTAACACTAATTTGGATGCCAAACAAGTAGATAGAAGAGTCCAAAAAAAAAAGGCAGGAGAGAACATGTACGTTTTGTACATTAGGGATAGTTGAGATAAAGAAGCAATTTATTTTGGAATATGAGGTATATAGTGATACTTGAGCAAGCTATGTTGATTCTAGCAATAGAATCATTGCAATAATTTTTTGAAGAGAAGAAAGTAGAGAAAGTAGGAGAATTCATCTTAAAATCAGTAACAAAAGATCAATGTTGTAGAAAGAAGAATAATTTTAGATTTAAGGGTTGTTAGCAACGATTATTTATGAAGTTACTAACTCATTCATTGCTATTTGCCTTATGGACATTAAAAATCCTCTATTCTATTATATTCTACAATACCCAAACCTTAATCGTTAAGCCCACTCAAAAACTATAATTATTATGGTTTAAATTATTTTTAAAATATAGATAAATAAGAAAAACAAATTTAATGGGTAATGTGTGATTGAAACAAGTCCCACTCATATTATTGTTATTATTATTATTATTTATTTTTATTTTTTACATAGGGGAATCAGTTACGTCCACAGTCCTTTTCTACTACCAAGCAGAGTTCAAATCTTAGGGTTGTCCCCTATAACCCATATTCCACCTCGTTGTTGTTTAACCTAGCGTGAAGTGGACCATCAATCACTCGGGATTGGTACCGCTGTCGTCAAGATGGCACACACTCAACGGATTCAGGTCAAACTACTACCTTTGTAAATAGGCATGCCCCCAAGGTTTGAACCTAGGTCTCTTCTCGGTAAGTCCAACTCATATTATATTATAACCACATACTTGAATTATAGTAGCTTGGCAATTATGCATGTATCACCTGACAAGATTACGTCGAAGATACCTAGTATGAAATATAAATATTACATTTTTTTAACCTATTATATGGGACTAAAACAAGACCCTCCATATTATGCCATCATCGCATAGTGGTATTACAATAGCTTGTCTATTATGCATGTATCATTTGGCAATATTTTGGGTCTCTTAGGAATCTATTCGATTGTGCTAATGTCATTTTTTAATTGGTTATACGGGATTGAAACGTATCCCAACTGTGTTAAATCATGACCATATAGTAATATATTGTCACATTAAACCCATTATAGTTTTTTTTTTTTTTTTTAATTTAGGATCTACCATACCCTTTGTTTTTTCTATTATATCTTGTATTATGATTATGTTTTATGTTTCATTATTTTGTTCTTCAATAAAAATCCTAAGGTCATTTTAATTTTTTTTATAAAGGACTAAAATTGCATGTGCAAAGGCAGAAAAGATTGAGGATTATTCACGCACATGCTTAAATCTTGATTCATCTATCTTTTGCTCTTACAAAGACAAAGGGAGTTAAGACTTTCATTCAATTAGACCCTTAATTATTTTTGCTTTTGTACCATGCATGTATAGAGAGTTGTGGTATATTTGAGTCATCCATTTGGACAGTGTAATAATGTGTCACTTAATTATCTTAATTAATTTTGATAACCACTGTACTTTGTATTTAATGGCTACATCACGGTAGAATTTAGTGCGAGAATTATGCATGATTTCTTATCACAACTGACTCGTTTTTTGATAAATTAAAGGTACTTTAAATTATGTGAATTCAAGTTGACATGATCATGCATTTTATTTGTACACCCTAGAGGCTTTCTATGTTGGCTTGATTTTTTTATTTTGAATTGGAAGAGTGTTCAAGTTCTTGTCTAGTGTCTTATGCTCTGAATAATTTTTATTTGCTATATTCACTATAATAAGAAAGAGTTAGATTGTCATCAACATGCCCATTATCAATGACATAATAGTAACAAAATTGGAATACAATGTAAAAGACTTCTTCGATATCTATCAAAAGTGCAAGATATCATTTGAAATAGGAGTAGCTACAGGGACAATTTTTAGTACTTGGAAACCATGAAAGAAACGGTCGATGATGTGGTAGAACTAGAAGTTGGACCTATAAATATTATCAAGCATATTGGGGCAAGCATAGAACAATGAACTAAAGAAGTTGGTGGGTTTGTTGTCTTATCCATGGGAATAAATGTTCTAGACCCCCAAAATTAAGATATTTTAATAAACTATTGTAATAATAAAAATTTAAAATCATCGAAAGGAAAATATTCCAAGAAAAGGAAGATATTTGAGGATGATGTTGTAAATGAAAGAATACATAAGATGACCATCTCCTTAGAAAATAAATTTTAGGGAGAGGGAATAATCCAGATGTATATTGAAGTGGCTAAATTGAAATGAGATAAATTTAAATATTTAGAGAAGAGGATCAACGACCAATTCCAACACATTCAAGCTTTAGAATTCGTAAGAACTTTTGAAAGGGGTCATGTTGGAATACTTGAAGAGAGAGTTTCGTAGTTGGAAAAATTTATAGAAAATAAAAATATATATTATCTCTCCATAGTGTAATCCCTCACTTCTCAAGTCAATGATTTAAAAGAACAAGCCTTCATTACAGATACCATACGACACCACAAGGAGATCATCATAAGTGCAGCCATAAAAGCTATAAATGTAAAATCTGACTTGAATGTTTAGTTTTCTTTAAAAGTGTGTTTTTGTAGGTATACCAAGATTAAGATTAGATAGGAATGAGAAAAGGTTGATGCACTACAACAAACTTTTTGCACACTTAAAATGGCCTCATAAAGATTATGCAACAAAGGACAAATCCTAGAACTAGTCCATCCCTACATGTTGTCGAACTTCATAGATGATCTGCCTAGATTACATTTTTTCAAGAAAGAAATAAACATGCTCATGGAGTGTTGCTTGAGGTTGAGTCCATCATCAACAAGGTTGTTGAAGAAATGAACAATTTGGTGGTGGAAATCAAAATTGAAGAGCCATATGATAGTAATGGGGTTGTAATTGAGGAAGAATAATACAAAGTGAACATCCAAAGCACTTTAAACAAGATGACCGAGGAGATTAAATCTATGGAGAAATTTTCTCTAAAAGATTTCCAAAAATGGTTTGTAGACCTAATTTTCAACAATGAGAAGATGCATGGCTATCTTGGTAGGTTTATCTCTATTGAGTCATCACTTAAAGAAAAAATTGCAACTGTCACTTTTGGTTTCCAATGCATTTTTATTTATGATACTGATTTGATTCAAAATTCCTTCCATCAGATGGAGGTAGTTGTTACCTTAATTGACTCAGTAGTTTTTGAACTACCATTTAGACTCTTTCTTTTAGGGAGAAAGATATGATGATTTAGGGTTCAGTTTAAATTTAGTTTACTTTCATTTAAGTTTTAAAAAATAAAAACTTGAATGTTTTGAATATTCATTGCCATTTTATAGCTCTAATTTTAATTCAAGCTCAACTAGGATCATTTTTAACTTTTCTTGTGAGAAAGTGTTTCCTTTGTTTCATGAATATTTTCTAAAATATGAAGTAAACTATTAGTGAATGGATTTTAATGCTTACTAGTTTAAAATATATTCATTTATAGGCTTTATATGTTCAAGTGTTTGATGAATGAAGTAGAGTATGTAGATTTATATTTGTTATTAGTCCAATTACCTATCTTTGAAAGTGAGTAGTTGATAAATGAACTAGGGTATGTGAATTTCTAATTGTTATTGATCCAAATACTTGCTTTTTAAAGTGAGTAGGTCCAAGATTCAAATCTCGGGCCTCACTGGACTGAACGCTTGTCCCCTTCCTGGTGCTTTCAATAGCGTAAAAGGTTTAAAATGATCATGGCATGGTGGTTATAGGGGTGGACTACGTGAAGATCTGTGTGGCAGATTTCGGGGCAGACAACGTAGAATACTGTGGCAGCCATAAAAAGCCAGACAACCTGCCCAAATTTGTGGCGGCTACCGATTCCACCATGTACAAAAAAAAAAAAAGTGAGTAGGTCTACTAGTTGGAATGATTATAGTGAGTTATAAATTATAAAATAAATATCTTATTATTGAACAAATAAAAGAAAGCAACTAGTGCTTTGAATTGGAGGGTTGCAAAACCCCTTGGTTATTGCTTGCATAAAAATCAATCAACATGGTATTATAATAGTTTGATAATTATGCATGTATCACTTGGCAAGATTTGAACCTAGGTGTCCTCTTTGAAAGTGGAGAAATATGATCAACTGAGTTAATACTATTTGATGTGCTAATGCCATTTTGTTTTTGGAGAACAAGGGGCTATACTCAGGTCCCCCACCCTTGAAAAATCATAAACCTCTCCTCCAAAGCTTTGATAGTTTACAAACATATTCAATTATCATCTCAATTGAGTTGCTATAGCTATATACCTAAATCATTTTTCATAAAAATTTTGAATTCTTGATTTTCATTTTTTGGATCTTCTCTATTTTCTATGCGAATACAAATATTTCAAAATTCAACAATCTTCTTGATATTTTCCTACAAAAACCTTCACAATACCAAAATTCCACCTCTATTATCTATGCATTACATCATAGTAGAATAATATTTTTAAAACTTCGTGCTATCATAATCCACTTTACCATATCTAGATTGCTATTTTCCTTCTTCAAGCATACATGCAACCATAATAATTGTAATAAATATTTTATATGAAAACACATTAATGTTATAAAATAAAGCAAATATTACGAATGGAAAACATTAAAATAACCTTAATCATTATTTGATTTAGGCAATCAACATTTTCTTGTCATCTTTGGCTAAACTTACTACTTCCTATAACTATGGAAAAAAGAATTTAACTTCACAATCCTCAATTAAAATCCCTTTGATTTCTTCAAACTTTGTAGCAATGTCTTGTATTTTCACAATTATCTTTTGTAAGTTCCATGGAGCCTTTGCTTTCCTCAAGATTGCTTTTATTACTATTAGTGAATTATCTTCCATCCATACTATGTTCCATTTCATTTGTTTGTATATTTTTAACCCTTCCAAAGTGCCCCCAAGCTTCAGCTTCATTATTTGTCTTAAATCCATTATTGAAAGTGTAATGAGACAAAATTTCTCCTCTATTGTTTCTAATTATTCCTCCTCCTACTACTAGTCCTTGATTTCGTTTAGATGCTCCATCAAAATTCAATTTGACCAACTCCACTTTTGGTGATTTCCACTTTATATTCTTTACCTTCTTTTGTTTCTCCTATACCCAACATCATAATTATATTCGATGACTTGTCTCCATCTATCAAGGCTCTTTACTTCAATATTAGGTATTGGATGAGTTGTTAGTGTTGGTTTAGACTCCTCTATGACTAAACAAATCTTATTTTTCATTACCTCTAAACTTCTTTTATTCCTTTCCATCCATACAATCCAAAGTATTGCATCTTTTGATATATGCCAGATTGTCTATAAAGCCTCACTTTTAAAAGTGATCTACTATTGCTTTAAAAATTCTTCAATTTTACCATTCACCATCATGCATTTACCAAACATATTAAGAATCCATTGCCATAGTTTCCAAAATATTGAGTAGTGTCCCAAGAGATGACCTATACTCTCCTTCTTTTTACATAAAACACATTGTGAGGGGCCATGAAAACCCCTTTTCATAAGGTTATCCTAGAATAAATTTCTTCTATGAACTATTAGCCATAAAAACATTTTGATTTTAGGAATGCTTAGGCTATCCCAAATATCTCTCCATATTTTTAAGATATTCCTATTTTGTTGGTGCTTTACATTATATCTGCTTCTTGTTGTGTATTCTCCTTAGCTATTCAACTCCTAAATCAGCTTATCATCGACTCCCCTCAAAACAAGCATTGTTGCTATATTTCTTCTCAATTGTCTCCTAACATTAATGTCTTGTATACTTGTAAAAATATATTCTTTCCATTTGTATCTTCCTTCCTAATACTTGTACATAATGTTTGAAACCCTATCACCATATTTGTCTTGAAGTAATTTCATCCATGGTTTCAAAACTGGATCTATATTGAGTGGTTTTTTTATCATACCAAGTATCCATCCAAATAGAATTTTTTCTCTAGTTTCCACCACCCATCTTAGACCTTTAATCACTAAATCAATTGATTTTTTAAAATTATTCCATAGTGTAGAACCATTTGGTAGTGAGAATGTAGTAAAGATTAAGGGCTGGATATTTTGAGTAGATGAGTTGTCATTGATATCAAGAGTGAGTGGTCATTGATGTCAAGCTTTTAGCACCAATCAGTGGCAGTTTCAATGGGCAACATCAGTTTCAGGTTCTCCAATAAGTGCAAAAGGATAGTCCACCTTCATTTGATCAAGACCCGGTTCCAGGAAAATAGATGAGGTCTAAAGGGCAAAGAAGAGGCCCAAACAAATAATATTATAATAGTTTATTATAATATTAAAAAGGAAATTTAAATTAATTATAAATTAATTAATATAATTTTATTATAAATTAATTAATTTAATTAAATTTCATGTTACTTAAGTTAATTATAAGTTAATTTTAATTTAATTATAAATTAATTTTTATTAATTTAAATAAACCCTAAAAGGGTTATAAAGCAAAGTTTATAAATCGAATTTTTAAATTCGATTTGAGCATCAACGTGTATAACATCAAGGCACTACATATATATAAAGGCAAAACCTTTGCCTTAAGACTTCCCACTAATATCATATTTGAATGCCAATGTTCTGATTTATGCGCAAAAAGAGAGCAACGATTTTTGTGTTTGAAAAGTCTTCGATGGAAGAGAAGGGAAAAATAGGAGCTAGGCTCCTCTCACCTTGCACAAGCGCCGCGTAGTGCAGCTGGCGATGGTGGAAGGTGTTAAGACATTTGTGGCAAGGAGGACGCAGGTTCGAATCCCATGGGGTTCACGTTTTGCAAGGAAGGAAGGTCATCATTTTCTTTTGGAAGTGATGCCAACAAGGAGATAAAGGGGGGCAAGCACCTTCCCCTCCTCGTGGGAGCGCCTAGCCCACGTGGTGGGCTAGCACCTTGGTAAGGTGCTCGATAGAGAGGTTTCGGGGTCAAAACCCACCGAGGCCTTTTAGTGGTTGAGACAAAGGTATGCGTTGATGATTGTTGGGTTTGTCGCTTAATTTGGAATGTGCTAAGGTTGAAGGAAAATAGAAAATATTTTTATGTGCCTAAGGTTGAAAAATAATTTTTGAGGGTTTGTAAGATTTAATTTTTGCCTAAATTAAATTTGGTTATTAAGTGTTTTGAGGGAGATAAAAGGGTAGGCAATTATTATTTCTGAAGGGTTATTTTTGAAAGTTTGATTTATTAAATTGGAGATTATAAGGAGCATTTTGAGTGATTATTTTTATGTGTAATTTGATGATTGCTAATTTCAAGAAGGAGTAATAAGGTGTATTTGGGATTGATTATTTTTGTGTTTGAGAAATATTTTGAAAGAGAGTTAATGTGATATTTGTCATCTAACTATTGAAATTGGCAAAGGAGAAAATTGTGATTGAGACAAGTTTTTCTAAGGGCACTTCTACATCAAACAAAAGGTATGGGCACATCTTCCTAGTGAGTGATTGTTGAAAGTTGTGAATGCAAAGTTGGAGTGAAAAGGATTGTTTGGTTAGCATTGTTGAGTGTGTTTTGAATTAATGCTTCAAGGTTTTCTAGAATAAAGAGTTGTTGATAAAACCTTGTTTTATAAGCATTGTTGTTGAAGTGATTAATTGAGTGAAGAACTTGAACTAGGGTTTGCAAAGATCATGAGTATCATTGTTATGTGAGATTGATTGATAAGCATTGTTGGAAACATTTGAGTGAGTGTTCATATGCTTGGACTAGGGTTTGTGAGCAAGGATTATTTCATTGAGTGATTGGTTGAGTAGAGTTGGTTGAGCCTAGTCAAGTGGATGTGTTAAAGTGATAGTTCAAGTTATATGAAAAAAATTGTTCTATATTCTGAATTGATTTGAGAAAGAGGTTGAGTGTGGATGAATGTGAAATATATTGAGTCTCTAAAAATTCTCTATATGTTTTTGAAAGAGTGATTCAAAGTAATTGAGAATTGTGGTGAATGTGAAGCATATTGAGTCTCTAACAATTCTCTATATGTTTCTAAAAGAGTGATTGAAAGTAATTGAGCATTGTGGTGAATGTGAAGCATATTGAGTCTCTAAAAATTATCTATATGTTTCTAAAAGAGTGATTGAAAGTAATTGAGCATTGTGGTGAATGTGAAGCATATTAAGTCTCTAAAAATTCTCTTTATGTTTCTATGAGATTGGACAAGTTCTAGTGTGGACTTGTTGAGTAGATTTGAGGCAAGTCTTTGAGAAGACTTGTGGATATAGGGAGCAGATTTAGATAAGTTCTAGTGAGGGCTTATTGAGAGCATATTAGGCAAGTTCTAGAGAGGACTTGTGGACAGGTTAGTGTGAGCTTTTGTGGAAGCTTACAAGGCAGATTTGAGATAAGTCTTTGAGAAGACTTGTGAGTAGAGTTGATTGATTGATTTGTTCAAACCTTGGGTTAAGGTTTGGGGTAGATCTAGCAGAGTTGATTTGAGATTAAGTCAAGCTTTGTGTTAAGGCTTGAGGATATATTTGTGCTAGATCGAAGGATTATGTTTAGTGCAAATCAGAGGATAGAGATTGAGGATAGATTTGTGCTAGATCGAAGGACTATGTTTTAGTGTAGATTTGAGGATAGAGTTTGGTGCATATTTGAGGATAGGTTTATGCCAGACCAGAGATAGAGATTGAGCATATTTGTGCTAGACCAAAGGATTGTGTTTAGTATAGATTTGAGATAGATATTTGAAGGTGATAGAGTATAGAGGACAACAATCTCCAATGGATAGAGATCCATTAGCCAGGGCAGTGAGGATAGGTGTCTTCAATGGATAGAGATCCATTAGCTAGAGCAGTGGGGGTAGTAGTTCTTCTAGAAGATCACCAGTCAAAGCTAAGGAGAAAGGAGTTCTCCTATGGATAGATATCCATAAACTTGATTATGGGATTGGTGTCTCCTTTGGACTAAGGTCCATAAAAATTATAATAGGGAAAGGATTCCCAAGAGATTGATTGAGAAAATTTTAGTGAAATATTTTCTCCGTGGAGTAGCCCACATTGGGTGAACCACGTTAAATTGGTGTCTCTATTGTGTGTGGTGATTTATGCATTGCTTTGATTACTACTGTTGATATTACTATCTATACATTGCATAATATTGATTGGGAAAGAAAAGTAAAAAGTGGTCTTATACTGTTCACCCTCCTTCTCAATATAAGCTTGTGTTCTTCATTGGTCATTGGGCTCAATGTACTTAGAATAAATCTTTCCCATTGTTTTTTAATCTCTTTGTACAATATCTAAATTTATTTCCCCCTAAGAGCTAAGTTTGTATTCGTGTGAACTCTTAAATTGATACCTCCCCTAGTTTTGTCATCACACATATTGCTTCATTCCACCAAAGTAAATTTCCTTTTATCATGTAATCCTAACCATAAAAATGACTACATAATATAAGTTAAAAAAATTTCTATCGATTTTGGCATAGTATACAAGTAAATATAATATGTTGAAATGGCCTATAAGACTGATTTAATTAGTTTCACTCTTCCTGGTAATGATAACCATCTACCTTTCCATGCTGATAGTTTATTTTGAACTTCACTTATAACTAGATTCCACAAGTTTATCCTCATTTCCCCCTCAAATAAGGGCATCCCTAGATAAGTTATTGGTAAATTTACCTCCTGTTGAGTGGTAATTGCCCTATTGCAAAACCACAACCACAATTAAGATTTTCATTTGCAACACCCTCTCTTGCAAATAAATGAAATACTTCTCCAAGGTTCCTTACACTTGATATATAGAATGAAACTTAGAACATCTAGTGATTTGCAAATAACTATTAATAAGAGGTCTACTGGTTAGAATAATTTGCCATGCATTAAGTAAATACAAGAGCTTGAGTTCCCTTTATGTGTAGAAATCATAAGTGAAAGTGCTTGTAAAGATCCTATTTCGTTTTATTTTTTATTTATCAATGTGATTTACCCATAAACCCTATTAGCAAATTCCTTTTATCGTTAGTTAAGAATGTCTATTAGTAGGTGCTGTGGGAAACCCACTTCATTTTATCTTTGGTCTTAGTGTGAAATTTGGAGTCAGTATCCTCCCTGATTTACATATTTATATTATATTGATTTTAATGATAAAAGAGAATTCTAAAAAGTTATGATAAACAGATTCTTTTTATCCTTAATTAAAAATCCATGCAAATTATGAAAACCCTATGGCGTGCTTATGGCGTGCTTAAATGACATAAATAAATCCTTGCATAAGTTTAATGAATTGGCATTTACAATAAACTTATTAAGAAATCTTATGATTTTGAAATCCTAACTTTAAAATAGCAAATAAGGATATGTTAGGATTCGATTAATGAAACAAAAATGTAGCAAAGAAATAGAAACGTAGGGTTAGGATCAAATTGTAACAATGAAACCAACGAAATCAAGACTACAAAACTTTGAAAAAATAGGACCAGAGGTTTAAAATTCTGGAAAGAGGACCAGAAATTTTAAAATCTGAAAATAGGACCAGAAGTTTAAACAGTTTTGAAATTACACTCTAGAACATAGGACTAGATGATGAAAACATAATTAACGTAATAAAACTGTGAAATATTCCAATAAGTCCTGCAAGACTAGAATGCCAAATTTTGAATAGGAACACAAACAAGTTAGACCTGCAATAGCACAATCTAAACCCTGGTTATGGTGAGAGTCAAAGGATTTAATACATATACTGAAAACACAAGCCTGATGCAACCACCTTCATGCATAAAACATCAAACTAAATAAATCCAGTATATTAGAAACAAAAATATATTGCAATAAAACGTTTCTATGGTATTCAAAATTTGGCTTACATACAAGAACCTCAACCTGAAATTTACACAACCTTAAATCATTTTCAATATTTCTCCTCTATCCTTTTGTAATTTTTCTAGCTCCTTTTCTGTCTTTTTGTTCTCCCTTTTTAAAATTTTCCATCTCGCTTTTTGTTTCATGTTCCATTTGTTTGGTTATGTTTCTTCTTCTTTTCTTTGAAATGCTCTCCTTTTCTTCATGGTGTAACCACTGCACACTTAAACCTTTTTCATCTTAAGGTGCTTTATTTCCTTCAAAATGGCTTCACTTTAATTTGAAATGCACTTTTTTAAAAGAAAATGTATTCCCTTTTGCTCAAAGCGTAACATCTTGACTGCATGCTGATAAAAACCGTGAAGATGCGATGAACATTTCACCAAACTTTCTTACTTCAGGCATTACGACCTAACAAACTGTCTACATAACATTTGCTCCTTTTCTTTTATATATACTTTGTTAATGCGTGACGACATCTCAATCAGTACAACCCCTAAATACATCTCATGCTTTATAATGATCTTCCTATTATCCTACACTGTAGCTGCAATTCGTTGTGATGTCCATGTATACACTGCTTCATTATTTGCAATGCACCTAATAAAATAACATCCCACTATTTTTACCCATCTATCGTATCCACAACAATCCAATATGGCTTATGTCTTTGGTTTTCTTCGTGGAGGTACCACATATGATCGCATCCGTCTAAGCACCATGATGTGTACTAGCAACACTACAAGCCTGGTGATCAATGATGAGTTCCCTTTCTAGGCTAGACTATAAGGGGCCGCATCGTCACGTATGCTATTCACACATAGAGTTATTCTGCGCATATCCTACCCATATCATCCCATGTAGAGAGATCTCTATGAGATAGGGTCCATCTGTCGAGCCTATACCGTTAGTCTCCACGTGTAAATTTTCCCATGCTCACCATATTTCATCCATTATGTTCACCTTAACAATGTTGTCATGAATTCTCATTACCGTAGAGGCTACCACGTCCACTGTTGTGTTGTCGTGTTTAAATTTGTTTTGTCACTTTTCATCTATCTCCACGATGATAATGGGAAATGGCCAATTCTAAATTTGGCAACATGCCAACCTTGTAGACCACAATCTTCATCCATGTACTACGTTTCTCTAGTGTATCTACCATGCATAATCATCACTATTTCAGTTTTCTATGTCATCTAATAGTATCTATCCCTTCTACGATCAATGTGTTTTGATAATCCATGCAATTAGCTAATCATTCAAGTTGTGCACCAAAATATTAACCATATCTTTGTTTACTACAACTCACAACACTAACTCATCCGTTGTTTAATTGGGGGTCCCGTTGTCATCCAGTGTGAAGTCTCCAACAATACGTGGGTCTGATTGATTCAATCCATGTCACGCATCACGTATGGTCCAAATCCACGTCTGTTCACCTTGTGTATGGATTACCACATCATCGGTTCTGACGTGGAATCCTCATCATCTATGTCTGCTTTCTATCATGGTGTCTACCTGGGTTATAATGTTCAAAATGTCCTTACACCATATTGGTCTCGATTAGAGTCTAGTAAGTGTGTCATTGCCCATGCAAAAAATAGGTATGTGTTACTCACATCAACCAATAGGTTACATCCACTATGTGATCGCCCACCAAGTCATCTACTCCATGATCGTCCACATAATAGCTCCGTGAATGCATCCCTATATCATCATCATTGCTTGCAGTCTCATTTTTCCTCTATGTTAGTCATTGTGGAAACCATCATCACCTCATCCGTCGTTCGATGTTTTCTTGCAAGTCCTCCAATCCATTTGAGAGTGCCTGAAAACTCATTTTGGCACCGTTGGTGTCCTGCCATGACAACATCATGCATAAGCTAAACTTAAATAAAAATAAAATTAAAGTAAATCTGAAACTTAACTCTACATACACTAAGAACAAAATCATATTAACCATAATTCTAAAAATATGTTAAACCTAAACTACACAAATTAAAACTATAACAAACTAACGAAATAAAACCATTAAAATTAAAAATAATTAAAAATTAAAGACTTTAAAACAATTAAAGCTATGAAATGGAAGCTAAAATAACATCTAAATTAAAACCAAAACTAACATAAGTTTTTCTTTTAAAATAAATGTATATGTATATATATACATACATATTTATTTTTCTTTTATATATATATATTTATTTTTATTTATTTTTCTTTTTATTTGCATAAAATACCAACACATTATAAAACACAAACAACACCCATAATACCCTAACCAAAAGAAGACCTATCAAAATTATTGCTCAAAGAGGAAAAAAATCTCAAAGACACAAAAATAAAGGTGGGTCCCCAAGCTTGGGGCTAGCTATGGAATGGCCACAACAAATGATGACTCTGCTAGGAAATGCTCCTAAGAATTTTCGATGAAGAACCCAATTCTAAAAAGAAATAAACCAAATATTAGAGAAACAAAACAACTAGCAACATCCACGAAATATGGGGGTAGATGGCTTCAATTTAAAACACGCAAACCATTTGCCTTAGCTTAGTGTGTGGAATGTGATTCATTTTGCATTCTTGAAATCGTTCAAATTTTACCACCTGATTTGCATATAGACTATAACGTATTACTCATTAAAGATGTGCCTTTGCATTGCTCCACTACCAACCAGGAATTTACCTCGATCTCTCATGTACCTAACTCTACTGTCATCCAGGCGTTTATGACCCCGGTAGAGATTGTTCGGATCACCCAGGTATTAGGTTAACCATTTTTTTAATATATTGCTTTTGCAAAATTTTCTTGCAACCTGGGTTAGAGACCATTCAAGGTTAAAGATGGAGTAAGTTAGATTTTTGCCTTAATATGCAAAGCAAAATGACTTCATCCTTCAAGATTTTGAAGAATATCCTTTAATAATATGATTTACATGTGTAGCTTTAGCAAAATAGTTCAATGTTCCACCTTCCACCATTTTGATCCCAAAATCTAAGAATAATCACTAAGGAACTTCACCCTCTAGTTCTCTAGTTTTACCTGATTTCAAGCTAGATAATCCAACCTACTTAACAAAGAGTCAACTCTCAACAAAAAGAAATCAAAACATGCGACCACCACTAAATACTACCACAAAAAAAGGGAGAAAACAAAAAAGAGAAGCAGAAATGCAACAACCAATCCTAAGCTAAGGAAAACCAATAGAAAGCACACCAAATGAGATTACAAAATAATGCACAAAGTGCCACACCAAGATAACAATAAAAAAAAAAGCACAACACACTAAAGCTATACATAATAATTCTACAAATGAAATAAGACCTTGACTACCTCATGGGTGAAAGTAGTGCTTAATGCCCATTCATATGTAAGTTAACATCACCTCCACTTAAGGTTTTTAACCGAAAAGTATTCTCACCAAGAATTTCAGCAATTTGGTAAGGACCAAGCCAGAGACAATCAAACTTATCATGGTCACCTTTTTTTTCATGCGCCTTGTCCCAAAGTAAAGACTAAATCAAAAATTCTAAAATCCTTAATTTTAGCCCTTTTGTCAAACCATCTTTTGACAATTCTTGATGTTTGCTGAAGTGAAGCAATGAATCCTCTCACTTTTCATCTAGATGCATGAGATGAGTGAGACGAGCTTCGATTTTAACATCAGTATCCAGATATTATTTCATATATTGGAAATTTGAGTTATTTTATGTTGTCATTGATGTCACATGGATCACATTGAGTTTTGGTGGCCAAAGCATTTCATAAATAAGCATTTATGATATTTTGGAGAGCATGGATATATACAGGGTTTTTGTGAAAACCAAGGCAAGCAAAATAAAAGGTTTTATTTAAAACCATGGATGGCAGATTTGAAATGGGTTTTTCTTAAAACCCAGATTGGCTTTTCGTTTCATCGAAAAAGGTGCCCCGGTGATGGAGATATTTATTTTTAAATATTTAGTTTAAATTTTAAATTATTTAAAATTTAAATTTAAATTTTAAAATTAAATATATTAATTTTAGCACCGACTAAAGAAAGGAGGAAAGGCTATATTAATTTATAGCACCGACGTCTAAAGAAAGAGGAAAGGCATATATATATGCCAACAAAATCTTAGACTTCATGACCCCAACGCTTATTTTTTGAATGCCTTCGATTGGGGAACGAATTGCGAAAAGAGAGAAGTGTGACTTTGGTCTATTGAAAAATCATTCATGGAGTTTAATAAGATGCATAGGCATCTTTGGCCTAGCGGTTCATGCATTGTGTGTTATGCAGGAGGTCCTGCGATCGAGTCCCACCGTGGTTATTTGCTTTGTTGAAGCGCTCGAAGCGTTGTTAAGTTTTTCGAAGGGTGCATAAGTTTATGATATAAGTTTTTGTTCGTGTCCCTTTGGACACGTGAGGGCGTGTGGCCCAATGGTAGGTTGGTTGTGGTTAAAGCACTGAGCAAGGAGACGTCACGAGATCGAATCCCATCAGGGACAGAGGCAAGTTAATAATTTTTTAATATATTTTATTTTTCTAAAGTTGCCCTAGGAGGAATAAGGGTTGTGATGCATGTTTAGAAAAAGAGAGATTTCTGGTGTTTCTCCTTTTGAAAGTATATCATATTATATATCGTTGGAAAGCTTATTTCGAGGGCTATTTGATTAACTTGCTTAGAGGGAGAAATAAGGTGTATGTAAAGAGATATTTCTATTTTTGTAAAGGGTTTCAAAAGTGAAGGTTGTTTTGTTCTTTTTCAAAGGTGATTAATTCTTTCATGAGGGGACATGTTGTATCTTATTGAGTAGGAGTGATAAGGTGTTATTTGGATATTATTGTTGTGATATTAATCATGATCTCTAACCCTTGTTGAAAGTTGAAAAAGAAGTTTGTTGAGTGTGGCAGATTTAGTGGACATCCAATAAGGCATCAAAAGGTATGAGCAATATTCTCCATTGACTTTGTTTATGGTGGTTGATTTCTGAAATATCATTGGAGAGAAAAGGATTGATTGTGGTTTCCTTTTCGAAAGTGGTTGGTTGAATGCTTCAAGGTTTTCTGGTTTGAGAGTTGTGTTTAAACCTTGTTTTATAAGCATAGTTGTTGAAGCCCATTGGTTATGCAAAGAACTTGAGTTAGAAAAGAACATGAGTATCATTGTTATGTGAGATTTGTGGTTGAGCATTGTTGGAAATAT
Source organism: Wollemia nobilis (assembly GCA_028583015.1). Taxonomy (NCBI): domain Eukaryota; kingdom Viridiplantae; phylum Streptophyta; class Pinopsida; order Araucariales; family Araucariaceae; genus Wollemia; species Wollemia nobilis. The sequence goes on along the minus strand of JAQPPZ010004624.1, from coordinate 10,005,809 downwards.
TTGAGTTGGTTGATACATGCTTGGACTAGGGTTTTGTGAGAAAGAGTTGTCCCTTGTGGTGATTGGTTGAGTTGAGTTGATTGAGCCTAGTCAAGTGATTGTGTGAGGTGATTGTTCAAGTCCCATGAAATAAACAATTCTATAATTCTGATTTGAGTTGAGATTGAGCTTTGAGATTAGAACATATTGAGTCTCTAACAATTCTCTTTATGCTTCTATAAGATTTGAGTTGAGTTAAGATTGACTTGAGTTGAGTTGAGATTGATTTGAAAATGTGGATCATTGTTGTCATCCATTGTAGAGTGCATTGCCATTCATTGTTGAATTCATCATTGAGCCTTGCCTTCATAGATTTGTGGATGATATTTGAGTGCTACTTGAGCATGATTGGTTGAGCCTTTGAGAAGGCTTTTGGGATAGATTTGTGGCAGTTTTTGTGTATGATTGATTGAGCCTTTGAGAAGGCTTTTGGGATAGATTTGTGGATAGATTTGGGACAACATTTGAGCAAGTTCTTGGTGAGCTTGTTGAGCAGATTTTGAGCAAGTTCTTGGTGAGCTTGTTGAGCATATTTTGAGCAAGTTCTTGGTGAGCTTGTTGAGAATATTTTGAGCAAGTTCTTGGTGAGCTTGTTGAGAATATTTGAGCAAGTTCTTGGTGAGCTTGTTGAGCAGATTTTGAGCAAGTTCTTGGTGAGCTTGTTGAGAAGATTTTGGGCAAGTTCTTGGTGAGCTTGCTAAAGCAGATTTTGGGCAAGTTCTTGGTGAGATTGTTTTGAGCAAGTTCTTGGTTTAGAGTAGATTTGGGAGCAGTTTTGAGAAGTTTTGGTGAGTTGTAGAAATTTGGGCAAGTTCTTAGTGAGCTTGCTAGAGCAGTTTTGGGCAAGTTCTTGGTGAGCTTGCTGAAGTAGATCAGTGGATTGCCTACTTGAGCAGATCAGTGTATTGCCTAGCTTTGAGCAGATCAAAGTAATCATTTGTATTGGGATAAGGATCCTTATTTCTATGTGAAATATTATAAGGATATTATCTTGTGGAGTACCCCACATTGGGGGAACCACGTTAAATCTTGTGTCTCAATTGTGTGTGGTGATTTGTGCACTTGTTTACTATTGCTATCTATGTCATTAATGCACATTGCTATATTTGGTTATTGTAATTAAGGACACTAATTGATATTGGTTTGGAAAGAAAGTAAAAAGTGGGCGCTATACTGTTCACCCCCTCTCAGTATAAGCTTGTGTTCTTCAATTGGTATCAGAGCGGGTTCCTTCGAAAAGGCTAACAACTTGAGGGTAGATTCTATAAGAACACAGATGGCTTCATAGAATGGATTATCTACAAATAAGGCTCCACTATTTGATGGTAACAATTATGCTTTCTGGAGCATGAGAATGAAGAACTACTTGATATCACAAGGATATGAGGTATGGCAGATGGTTGAAAAAGAGTATAAGGTTGAAGGTGATCTCGAGGTAGATAAGACTATCAGGAAATTGGTTGAGATCAATGCAAGGGCAATGAATTGTATTTTGAGTGGGCTACGTGAAATAGATTTTGCAAAGGTCATGGTATGTAATTCAGCTAATGAAATGTGGACCAAGTTACGGAATACTTATGAAGGAGATTCAAAGGTAAAGTTGGCAAAACTACAAACTCATAGAAAAATATTTGAGGAATTGAAAATGGAAGATTCTGAAGATATTGCAAAGTTTTTACTTCGAGTTGATGAGATTACTAACACCATGAGAGGCCTAGGATTTGAGATGAAAGAATCAGAAGTTACTCAAAAAGTTTTGAGATCACTTCCCATGAAGTATGATGCAAAGGTTTCAGTAATAGAAGAAACAATGGATATCAACAAGCTAACAATGGAAGAACTACAAGGAACTCTCACAACTTATGAGATGAGGGTGAGTAAGCATCAGGTTCCAATAAAAGAGATTGCATTCAAGGCTTCAGAGAAAAATAAAGGGAAAGTTCCAGAGATAGATAGAGATTCAGATAATGATGAGGAAGCTAACTTCATCAAAAGGAAAAAGGACTTAAGAAATTATAGGGATATGAAGAAATTCAAATGCTACAAGTGTGGTGATTTTGGTCACTATGCACACAAGTGTCCACATGAAGAAAATAGTGATGATGAAAAGTAGGGTCACAAAAGAAAAGAAGATGGAAAGCATAAGCATGACAAAGATGATAGATACAAGCAAAACATGTATGAGAAGAAGAAAAGTTTTCGTAAGACAAAGAAAACTTTCTACATTGAAGAAGCAAGTGATGGTTCAGTTCACAACAATGAAGACCAGTCAGATGAAGAAGAATGTACATTCTTTGGAATAAGTGAAGAAAGGCAAGAACACCTATTCCTAGGTATTGAAGTTAAAGAAGAGGATATATCTATCGAAGAAAGACATGAAGAGCTTGCCATAGCCATTGAGCAAGCAAATAGGTACAAGAAGGGTCTAAGAATACTAAAATGCTTCATATGCAGAGATTTTGGGCATATAGATGATGATTGCACATACTACAACAATTGCAACAAGGAAAGTTTATTTGTTGAAAAAGAAAGCAACAATTCCAGTAATAGTTCTAGCAGCAGTTCTAGTGACAATTCCAGCAACAGTGATGATGAAGAAGAGGAATCCACAAAACAAGAGAATAAAATCAGGAGATTGGAAAGGAAAATCAAAAGGCTTGAAAATAAGGTTCATGAAAATGAAAAGGTCAAAATGATGCTTAATCAACACATTCAAGATTTGGAAAAAGAGCTTCAAGAAACAAAAGAGCTTGGCATCACTATTTCTAAGCAATTGAAGGAGAAGAAAGAAAGATGTAATCAGTTAGAAGAAGAAGATCAAAAATGTTTGGGGACCTACATAAATGAGTTAGCACGATTTCAAAGGAATTCAAAAACTCTGGATAATTTTTTGGATTTACAACGAGATCCATTTATAAATACAGGGCTTGGTTATGAAGAAGGGAAATAAAAAATAAGCACACAAGGACCTATATTTGTATCAGGAGGCTTTGTTTCAGAAATCTATAAGGAAGAACCAGTTCCCAAAGAAAAAGAAGCAACATAAATGGATACTTGCATTTCAGAGGCTATAGAGATGTGTGCCAATTTGCTATTTGACACAAATGAAGAGAAAGAAGAGGAAGGTCCCAAAGCACCAAAGGTCTCATATTTCAGGTTTGGGGAATCACACTCAAAAGGAAAGGAAGTTCTAACAGATGAAAGCAAGGAAGCACCTAAGTTTTATGAAGAAAGTTCCAAAGTTCCTATGGCTCCTAATATTCAGTTTGGATCTTGTTTTGAGATAGGTGAATCAAGTTCAAAAGGAAAAGAAATTCTTGAAGAGGAAAGCAAGGAAGAAACTAAGGAAGAGGATTTAGATACTACAAAGAAGGTTCAAGGATGCAATGCACAAGTTGAAAATGATCATAAGGATAATGGTCAAGAAAGGTATGAGGAACCAAGGCATGAACAAAGGGCTTTTCAAGGACATTGTTTTTCTTGTAATGGATTTGGACATAGGGCTATACACTGCAGGATCCATGGATCAAAGAAGTTTGATTTTTCTAGAAGAAACTTCAAAGGAAGAAGGTATGGTTTTTAGGGACATTGCTTCTTATGCAACAGGATTGGTCATAGAGCTTCTCAGTGCAAATATAATGAGCAACATGGTTTTGGTTTTAGAGCTACACAATTCAGAAGTCATGGTCATAATGGTTATGAAAATAAAACTTCACAATACAGGGTTCAGGAAAGGAATGGATATGGAAATTATTTCAAGAAAGAATTCAGGATATGGGCACCATCCAAAGGCTACAATATCAAGTGTTTTAATTGCAATAACTTTGGACATATTGCAAAATGGTGTAGGACTCAATTCCAAACAGGTTCAAGGCAAGAAGGTCAAACAGGTTCAAGACAAGAAGATCAAGTAATTCATCAAGAGAAGGATATCAAAAAAATATGGAAGGAAGTTGATAGAGGAAAGAAACAATGTAATATGGGAGTAAAAGTACTCCCACCCCAAAATTAATCACCTCAAGAGAGAAGGTGGTGAGGGGGCTAAGCTTAAGAGTCATATCTTTTAGCCCCATAGGTGTCCCTTTTGCCATTGATGTCAAAGGGGGAGAGATTTGAGTAAGGGGGAGAGCATTGAGTTAGGGGGAGCAGCCTCCAAAGAGAGCATTGAGTTAGGGGGAGCAGCCTCCATAGAGAGTATTGAGTCAGGGGAGCAACTTTGATTCTCAGAGATGGTTTTTGCAGTGATTGTGGTTTTTGCATTAGAGGTGTTGCCATCAATGACAAAGGGGGAGATTGTTGGAAATTTGAGTTATTTTATGTTGTCATTGATGTCACATGGATCATTGATGTCACATGGATCACATTGAGTTTTGGTGGCCAAAGCATTTCATAAATAAGCATTTATGATATTTTGGAGAGCATGGATATATACAGGGTTTTTGTGAAAACCAAGGCAGGCAAAATAAAAGGTTTTATTTAAAACCATGGATGGCAGATTTGAAATGGGTTTTTCTTAAAACCCATATTGGCTTTTCGTTTCATCGAAAAATGTGCCCCGGTGATGGAGATATTTATTTTTAAATATTTAGTTTAAATTTTAAATTATTTAAAATTTAAATTTAAATTTTAAAATTAAATATATTAATTTTAGCGCTGACTAAAGAAAGGAGGAAAGGCTATATTAATTTATAGTATCGATGTCTAAAGAAAGAGGAAAGGCATATATATATGCCAACAAAAGCTTAGACTTCATGACCCCCAACGCTTATTTTTCGAATGCCTTCGATTGGGGAACGAATTGCGAAAAGAGAGAGAAGTGTGACTTTGGTCTATTGAAAAATCATTCACGGAGTTTAATAAGATGCATAGGCATCTTTGGCCTAGCGGTTCATGCATTGTGTGTTACGCAGGAGGTCCTACGATCGAGTCCCGTCGTGGTTATTTGCTTTGTTGAAGCGCTCGAAGCGTTGTTAAGTTTTTCGAAGGGTGCAGAAGTTTATGATATAAGTTTTTGTTCGTGTCCCTTTGGACACGTGAGGGCATGTGGCCCAATGATAGGTTGGCTGTGGTTAAAGCGTTGAGCAAGGAGACGTCACGAGATCGAATCCCGTCAGGGACAGAGGCAAGTTAATAATTTTTTAATATATTTTATTTTTTCTAAAGTTGCCCTAGGAGGAATAAGGGTTGTGATGCATGTTTAGAAAAAGAGAGATTTTTGGTGTTTCTCCTTTTGAAAGTATATCATATTATATATCGTTGGAAAGCTTATTTCGAGGGCTATTTGATTAACTTGCTTAGAGGGAGAAATAAGGTGTATGTAAAGAGATATTTCTATTTTTGTAAAGGGTTTCAAAAGTGAAGGTTGTTTTGTTCTTTTTCAAAGGTGATTAATTCTTTCATGAGGGGACATGTTGTATCTTATTGAGTAGGAGTGATAAGGTGTTATTTGGATATTATTGTTGTGATATTAATCATGATCTCTAACCCTTGTTGAAAGTTGAAAAAGAAGTTTGTTGAGTGTGGCAGATTTAGTGGACATCCAATAAGGCATCAAAAGGTATGAGCAATATTCTCCATTGACTTTGTTTATGGTGGTTGATTTCTGAAATATCATTGGAGAGAAAAGGATTGATTGTGGTTTCCTTTTCGAAAGTGGTTGGTTGAATGCTTCAAGGTTTTCTGGTTTGAGAGTTGTGTTTAAACCTTGTTTTATAAGCATAGTTGTTGAAGCCCATTGGTTATGCAAAGAACTTGAGTTAGAAAAGAACATGAGTATCATTGTTATGTGAGATTTGTGGTTGAGCATTGTTGGAAACATTTGAGTTGGTTGATACATGCTTGGACTAGGGTTTTGTGAGAAAGAGTTGTCCCTTGTGGTGATTGGTTGAGTTGAGTTGATTGAGCCTAGTCAAGTGATTGTGTGAGGTGATTGTTCAAGTCCCATGAAACAAACAATTCTATAATTCTGATTTGGGTTGAGATTGAGCTTTGAGATTAGAACATATTGAGTCTCTAACAATTCTCTTTATGCTTCTATAATATTTGAGTTGAGTTAATATTGACTTGAGTTGAGTTGAGATTGATTTGAGTTGAGATCATTGTGGATCATTGTTGTCATCCATTGTAGAGTGCATTGCCATTCATTGTTGAATTCATCATTGAGCCTTGCCTTCATAGATTTGTGGATGAGATTTGAGTGCTACTTGAGCATGATTGGTTGAGCCTTTGAGAAGGATTTTGGGACAGATTTGTGGATAGTGGGATAGATTTGTGAATTTTTGATGATTGATTGAGCCTTTGAGAAGGCTTTTGGGATAGATTTGTGGACAAATTTGGGACAACATTTTGAGCAAGTTCTTGGTGAGCTTGTTGAGCATATTTTGAGCAAGTTCTTGGTGAGCTTGTTGAGCAGATTTTGAGCAAGTTCTTGGTGAGCTTGTTGAGCATATTTTGAGCAAGTTCTTGGTGAGCTTGTTGAGAGATTTTGAGCAAGTTCTTGGTGAGCTTGTTAGAGCAGATTTTGGGCAAGTTCTTGGTGAGCTTGCTAGAGCATATTTGGGCAAGTTCTTGGTGAGCTTGCTAAAGTAGTTTTGAGCAAGTTCTTGGTGAGCTTGTTAGTGAATTGGAGTCAAGTTCTTGGTGAGCTTGTAGATCAATTTGAGCAAGTCGTAGAGCTTGCTAGAGAGTTTTGGAGTTGATGACTGTGAAGAGATCAATGGATTGCCTACCTGAGCAGATCAGTGTATTGCCTAGCTTTGAGCAGATCAAAGTAATCATTTGTATTGGGATAAGGATCCTTATTTTTGTGTGAAATATTATAAGGATATTATCTTGTGGAGTACCCCACATTGGGGGAACCACGTTAAATCTTGTGTCTCAATTGTGTGTGGTGATTTGTGCACTTGTTTACTATTGCTATCTATGTCATTAATGCACACTGCTATATTTGGTTATTGCAATTAAGGACACTAATTGATATTGGTTTGGAAAGAAAGTAAAAAGTGGGCGCTATACTGTTCACCCCCCTCTCAGTATAAGCTTGTGTTCTTCATCATAAACTATAAAGTGTAATTTAATATTAGCAGGAAAAATCGGATCTTGACCATACACCAAATGATAAGGTGAAGTTCCAATGTATTCCTTAGTTCTTATCCTATCAGCCCATAATGCAAAATTTAATTTATTGTGCCAATCCCTAGGGTTATGTTCCAACAATTTTTGTATGATAGACAAGTTTTTATTTGAATATTTAGCTAATTCATTACCTTGAGGATAGTAATTAGAAGAATTCTTAATGCTCACCTTATTATCATAAGCCCACTCTACAAAATGAGATGAAATGAAAGCAGACCCATTATCACAAATAATAGAATGAGGTATTCCAAACCTAGTTACAATGTAGTCTTCCAAAAATTGAATGATGACCTCTATAGTACAATTTTTGGTAGGGATGGCTTCAGTCCATCGGGTACAATAATCAGAAGCAATGAGGATGTACTTATGGAGAGTTGAATAATTAGGACTAATAACCCCTACAAAATATAATCCCCATTGGGCAAAGGGTCTCATTTCAACTATTGGTTGCAATGGCATCAATGCTTGTCTTTCTCTATTGGCAACAATTTGACAAATATGGCAAGACCTCACATGAGAATGGGCATCCTTGAATATATGGGGTCAATAGTAACCAGATATTAGGATCTGGTGTGTTGTAGCATTAGCAGAACCATGTCCCATCCCATACTTACCATGAAATTCATGCAAGATATGTGCAAATTCTTCTTTGTTTAGACAATGCAAAAATATTCCTTCATGATTCTTCCTGTATAATACACCAGCATTAATCATAAAGTTTATAGATTTTAGATGTAGAGCCCTTCTTTGTGTAGAATTCAAGTTTGGAGGACACTTACCATTCAATAATAATTAGACAATATCCACATACCATTCATCTTGTGTGATGTCCTCTACATTGTAATGTTGACAAGAAATTTGAGGATCTATCTCCGCAAGGGTCTTTGTCAAACCTTGGCCTCGAAATAGCTTCATTGGATGGATTTCAAGGTCAAACTCTTGAATATTAGACATCCACTTCCCTCTTATTTTTCCCAACTCATTCTGCATTAACATATTTTTTATAGCAGGGTCAGGTACAATAGCAAAGACTCTACTATGCAAAATATAATGCCTAATTTTTTTAAAAATTTTAAATAAGGCATATTCTTACTTATCTAGAATGGTATATCTTACTTTTTATTCCTTTAATGGTGAACTCATGAAAGCGATAAAGTTATTAGAATCACTTTCACTTTTCTGAGTTAGCACGCTCACATACGAATGATCAAACACAAAAGTGTATATAAAGAATGACTTATTATAATACGAAATTACCAAAATAAGTGCATTATAAATAGCATATTTCACACCTTGGAAGGTAGTCCTAGCCTCACATGTCCACTTAATATTCACATCCTTATTCAACATGTCATTCAAAGGTTTAACGATTTCAAAAAATCCAAAAATGATTTTCCTGACAAAATTTTCCCAAAAAATGACCTAAGTTCCTTTTTACTACCAAGAAAATAGATTTTTTGGATCACCTCAATTCACATAGGGTCTATGGAAATACCTTATTTCGATATCACATACCCCAATATTTCCCTTCAGTCACTCCAAAAATGCATTTTTTAGGATTAAGTGAGATTCCATGTTCTTTGCATCTCTGAAGGACCTTTCTCAAATCCCCAATATGATCCTCTCTTTTCTTTGAGAACACAGGGATATCATCTACGTAAACAACTATGCACTTACCAATAATGTCTCTAAACGCATAGTCCATGGCATGCTGAAAAGTTGCACCTGCATTGAGCAAACCGAAAGGTATTCTTTTATATGAAAATGTACCCCATTTAGTGGTAAAAGCAGTCTTCATTCTATCTCTAGGGTCAATGAGAATCTGATTATAACCAGAATACCCATCCAAAAATGACATTATTTCAGATTTGTTGACCATTTGTAAGATGCTATCAATAGAAGGAAGGAGGTAATTGTCCTTTTGTGAAGCTTTGTTGAGATTTTTGAAATCGATGCATAGTCTAATTTCACCAGTTTTCTTCCTAACAGGCACTATGTTAGCAACCCAAGTGGAATGACAAACAAGAAATATAATCTTAGCATCTAAAAACTTATTTATTTCCTTTTCTATGAGTGGTTCCAATACAGGGTTAACTATACGTTGTTTTTGCCTAAAATATTTGGAATCTAGCTTCAGAGGGACGGTATGCATGATAATATTTTGATTATAGGTTTTCAGATCCTCATAAGTCCACACAATACAAACATGTATTCCCTAAGCACATGTACTATTCCTTCCCTTTCTTAGGGTGTACAAGCCTTCCCAATGAGCACATTATGAGACTCTTCATTACCTCCAATATTGATCCTATCATATGCATCATCTTTTGGTGAGATTTTGCTAGACTTCTTGCCTTGATAATCAATATCAAATAATTTCTCAAGAGAGACAACATCTCTTGGGTTGGCATTAACCTTATTAATTATTTTCTTGTCTTCATCCTCATCCTCTTGTAATATTTGATCTTCATCAATCACCTGATTCTCAAAGACACCTGAATTAGTCACAAAATTGAAGAGGTGTCTATCGCTTTCAAAAACTTGTAAGTTTTTAACGTTGTCAGGTATGGATGGACAAGGGACCAATTCTATCAAAAAATTCTTTAGTTTCCTTTTTTCAATGGGCTTTAGAGTGCCTATAGTAATTTCCAAAGAATATTTGATCCGATTACCTTTTCTAGATATTAGAGAAATATTAAAAGCTTCAAATTCGTCAATCAAATCTCTAACTCTAGTTTTGTAGTGGGATAATATTTCATCTCGACATGTGTATTCCCCTTTCACCTGCTTAATGACTAGCACTGAATCTCCTAAGACTTTCAAGCGTTTGATATTCTTATTTAGTTCTAATCATAATCCATATATCAAAGCTTCATACTCGACTACATTATAAGTGCATGGAAATTGCAGTCTATATGCAACAAGAGAAGATTTGCATTTAGGGCTAATGAGCTCCACTCCCTCTCCACTACCTTGTTTGGATCTAGAACCATCAAAATTCAGTGTCCAAACTAGATTATCATCAATAGGAGAGCTAAAAGATAAAACTTCATCATTAGATTCATTTGTGATCCAGTTGGTATCTAAGGTGTAAACACCCAATTTTGACTCATTGTAAAGAGTCTCATTTGGTCTATTATAGTTTGTGATCATCTCTTTGAGCCTAGGCTCCCTTTCAACCTATATTTTATTGGCTACCCCTTTCCAAGGTAACCACATGTGTGAACAATTCGTGGCGAGGTAACCATTCAAATTTTTGCTTCAATCCCTAGCCAATAACATACCATATTTGTTTGGAATGTCAACAACATGAATGTCAATATATTGTTGAATCCTAGGTTTAGATGACACTTGAATAAGGATGTTATGAAGCATATATTCCACATTTAACTCAGACCCTGTCTAATTGTATCACCATTCTATTCGAAGGGTTAGGTTTCAAGCCTAACCTCTTACAGATAGCATAAGGCATAACATTACCTGACGCGCCTGAATCTACCAAATAATTATGTAAATTCGTTCTAGTGATCTAGAGTATTAGAAGAAAAGGAGAAACCTCTCATTTATCCTTTCACAAAGCAAAATGAGTCTTTGTAGCTTTCCTTGTATTAATTTTTCTCGAATTGCCCAAGGCCTTGATCAATGAATCTTGTTGATTAGTCATTTGTGCCACCTCAAACAATGTGATATTAGCTTTTTTTTCTTCAAATCCTCAACAATGTTATAAGCTATTTTATCAATATTTTATACCTTTTGAGGTGGTTTAGATGAATCCATCTTAGCAGGAGGTGCGATATTATTATTGGCCCTAGTGTCTGGTGGAACCATAGAGCTATTGGGTGAAGTAGAAGATGTATTCAGGATCTTGTTTTTATTCCTCAAATGATAGTTGTGATTCCCCTTTTGAAATTACCCAAAATATAAAACCTCTTCTTCTACAAGATCATCTTCCTCCTCTTCTTCATCACTATCAAGACCAAAGGTTTCAACCACCAGAGCATGACCCTTGCCTTTGCTCATACTAGCTTCATGTGAACAGTCATTATTAGGAACTATCTCCAAATCATCAATATCTTGTTGAAAAATACCTCTAGACTGTTGAAGTACTAGGTATTCATTCTTATTATGCTTGTTAGTAGAGTGCATCCTACACTAGTTACTCCTAACAAAGTCTAAAATATTGAAACACACTTGATATTGGCTAGCATTATTCTAATTGGTAACCAAACTAGGCACCCCCTATTATTTGGTCGAGTATTCCACTGTTTCCTTTGAAAATTAAAGTTTTTGTTTTGTGGCACCTACTTTTTAGACTAAACCATATCACTACTTGACTTCTGGACCAACCTCTTTAAGTCTTTTACCTCTAATTCAAGTTTATTGGGTTGGGTAATAGAAGTGGTAGGACTTGTTGGATTCTAGAAACTAGTAATATTTTGGTTTGGCACAAAACTTTGATTCTGAGCATTTGGATCCTGTAACGTGTTTTGAACTTGAAGATTTATATTTGGAAAATGATTCAAACCATGAATGGGTGTAATATTAGTGCAAGTAGGCAAAGCCTAAGCATTTGCTATTGTGGCTCCATGATTGGCCAAATTATTCTCCAATAACAATGGAGTGGTTGGATGAATAGGCACGTTTAGATAAGCCATTGTAGGAGGATGAGCGGGTATATTAGGATAACCCTGATTATAAGGTAAAGCATTCAACATGGGAGTCTGATTTAGCAAAGCTTGGTTTATCATGGGAATATGATTGTAAGAACCAAGCTATCCTATTGTAGATAACTACCCCATGTCATAGCCTTATGGCATCAATTATTGCTCAAAAGTCATAGCTTCTATGTACATTAAGGATGTACATTAAGGCCAAGGAGGTGACCAAAGGATTCCTCCTAGAAAATATAGCGATCAAAGGATCTAGATCCCCAATTTATATCTGAAGAGCTACATCTATAGTAATGACAAAGTGACCAGTCAACCTTGTGTAAAGATTTTAAAACCTAGTGTTAAACATCCTTATTCGTTCATTAGGTTCCCTTTTGCAAGTCACAAATTGATTGTAAATTATAGCTGGATCTAAGGGTAGCCTGAATTGGTCTACAAAAGACTGTTCCAATTGGGCCCAAGAAGTAATAGAGCCAACAGGTAGGCTAATGTACTAGTTGTACGCTAGATCATCTATACTCAAAGGAAACAACCTACAAGCCACATCTTCATGTTTGACTTGCAACCTAATTAATGTGTCCTTATAGGCTCGAATATGCTCTTCTGCAAGTCTTATACCATCATGTTTATACTTAGGCAATATTTTATCATAATTCTTGGGTAGATCATGAGCGGCTCTAGCAAGCAATAAAGGATTACTATGTGCTCCATACCAAGCAACATTTGCAATCACATTTGCAGCCACGTTTGCCATTGGATTGAGTTGAGGTGTAACCAAAGGAACAATAGGTAAAATAGGGACACTAGGTGGTCCAACCGAAACCCCACTAGGTGGAATAATCACTACTTGGGTCTGGGTTCTCTTTGGTCTATAAGTAGGATATAAGCTTTGGAAGATAGTATCTTCTATAGCCTTAGCTCTAGTAATGATATGCTTTGGTTCCAACTTAACAATAATAATAGAAAACTTTTATCAACAATGCATCAACCCAACCATAACATCAATAAATATTTTCAAAACAAATGGTTAGCCTCAATGCATTATGAAAAACTGATCTCAAACCAATAATCACAACCTATCACAAAACAACATTAGTCCAACACCATATTTTCAAAACAACCTTTCAAAAATAAGTTAGCACAAAAAAATCATTCAATAGGCCCTCCTTCTAGTGCTAAAATGTTGAGTGGTAATTTTGACCTATTGCAAAACCACACCCACAATTAGGATTGTACTTAGAAAAACCCTCTCTTGCAAAGAAATGAAATATTTCTCCAAGGTTCCTTACACTTGATATATAGAATGAAACTTAGAACATCTTAGTGATTTGCAAATAACTATTAAAAGGGGCCTGCTGGTTAGAATGATTTGTCATGCATTAAGTAAATAAAAGGTCTTGAGTTCCCTTTATGTGCAGAAATCAGAAGTGAAAGTTCTTGAAAAGATTCTAGTTCATTTTATTTTTGATTTATCCATGTGATTTACCCATAAACCCTATTAGCAGGTTCCTTTTATCTTTAGTTAAGAATGTCTATTAGCAGGTGTTGTGGGAAACCCACTTTATTTTATCTTTGGTCTTAATGTGAAGTTTGGAGTCAGTACCCTCCCTGATTTGCAGATTTATTTTATCTTGATTTTAATGATAAAAGAAAATGTTGAAAAGCTATGATAAACAAATTCCTTTTATCCTTAAATGAAAATCTGTGCAAATTATGAAAACCCTATGGAGTGCTTAAATGACAAAAATAAATCCCTGAATAAGTTTAATGAATTGGCATTAACAATAAACTTATTAAGAAATCTTATGATTTCGAAATCCTAACTTTAAAAAAGCAAAGAAGGATATGTTAGGATTCGATTAATGAAACAAAAATGCAGCAAAGAAATAGAAAAGTAGGGTTAGAAGAAATAAACTTAAAATCTGGAAAATATGACCAGATTGTAACAATAAAACCAACAAAATCAAGACTGTAAAACTCTGAAAAAATGGGACCAGAGGTTTAAAATTATGGAAAGAGGACCAAAAATTTTAAATTCTGAAAATAGGACTAAAAGTTTAAACAATAATAAAATTACACTTTAGAACATAGGACCATACGATGAAAATAGAATTAACGCAATAAAACTGTGAAATATTCCAATAAGCCCTGCAAGATAGAATGTTAGATCTTGAATAAAAACACAAACAAGTTAGACCTGCAACAACACAATCTAAACCCTGGTTATGACGAGAGAAAAAAAAATTAATACATATACTAAAACCCAAACCTAAAATTTACACGGCCTCAAATCACCTTCAATCTTTCTCCTCTATCATTATGTAATTTTTCCAGCCCCACTTGTCTATATTTTCGTTCTCCCTTTTTAAAATTTTACATCTCACATTTCGTTTCATGTTCCCTCTGTTTGGTTAATTTTCTTACTCTTTTATTTGAAACACTCTGCTTTTTTTCTTTGTGGTGTAACCACTGTGCACTTAAACCTTTTTCATCTTAAGGTGCTTTATTTCCTTCAAAAAGGCTTCACTTTACTTTGAAAATGCACTTTTTTAAAAGAAAATGTATTCCCTTTAAAGTGTAACGTCTTGACTACATGCTGATAAAAACCATGAAGACACGATGAACATTTCACCAAACCTTTTGACTTCAGGTTTTACGATCTAATAGACTATCTACATAACATTTGCTCATTTTATTTTATATATACTTTGTTAATGCGTGACGACATCTCAATTAGTGCAACCCCTAAATACCTTTCATGCTTTATAACGATCTTCCCGTTGTCCTGCGTTGTAGTCGTGGTCCACCGTGATGTACACATATACACTGTTTCGCTGTGTGCAATGCATCCAAGAATTTTACCCATCTATCGTATCCAAAACAATCTAATATGGCTTATGTCTTTGGTTTTCTTTGTGGAGGTACCACATTTTCTCGCACCTGCCCAAGCGCCACGGTGTGTACTAGCAACACTACAAGCCTGGTGGCCAATGATGACTTCCCTTTCTCCAAAATATCATACTCAATCCTAGCTATTTTTGCTAGGCTGGCCTGTGTATGGATTACCACATCACTGGGTATGACATGGAATCCTTGTTCGTCTACGTATGCTTTCTGTTGTGGTGCCTACCTGAGTTCCGGTGTTTGAAATGTCCTTACACCATATCGGTCCTGATTTGAGTCTAGTTAGTGTGTCATCACTCATGCCGAATATAGGTCTGTGCTACTCATATCGACTAATAGGCTGCGTCCACCATGTGATCACCCGTCCGCTCCATGATCGTCCACGTAATAGCTCCATGAGTGCATCCTTGTCTCATCGCCGCTGCTTGCGGTCTCATTTTCCCTCCACATCAGCCATTGTGGAAACCATCACCACGTCATGCATCACTCGATGTTGTTTGCCCACAAGTCCTCCGATCCATCTGAAAGTGCTTGAAAACTTGTTTTGGCATCGTCGATCTCCTGCCATGACAACATCGTGCATAAGTTAAACTTAAATAAAAATAAAATTAAAGTAAAGCTGAAATTTTTTTTTTTTAAAAGCGAAAAATCCCTTGGAGGCCACCTTGGCGAACAGGGGTTCTACACCGTCAAAGTCATCCGGGAGTCGCACCCGACCCTGCCTGCACCAACATTATCAATTGGATTTTGGATACCCAATTCAACTATTTGGTAGGCTGGAGATTTGAACCTGGGACCTTCCTTGGAGGATTGCTCTGTCCTCTCCAACTCACCTACAACACCTAGGTAGTAAAGCTGAAACTTAACTCTACATACACTAAGAACAAAACCATATTAACCTCAATTCTAAAAATATATTAAACATAAACTACACAAATTAAAAATTAAAACAAAACAAAATAAAATCCACACGAAAACTAACAAAATAAAACCGTTAAAATTAAAAATAATTAAAAATTAAAAACTTTAAAACAATTAAAGCTATAAAATAGAAGTTAAAATAACATCTAAATTACCCAGGTGTTGTAGGTGAGTTGGAGAGGAGAGGGCAATCCTCCAAGGGAGGTCCCAGGTTCAAATCTCCACCCTATCAAAAAGCTGAATTGTGTATCCAAAATCCAATTGATAATGTTGGTGCGGGCAAGGTCGGGTGTGACTCTCGGGTGACTTTGACGGTATAGAACCCCTTGTTCATGGTCTTTTAGACCAAGGTGGCCCCACAAGGGGTTTTTTCGCTTAAAAAAAAAAATAACATCTAAATTAAAACCAAAACTAACATAAGTTTTCCTTTAAAAATAAATGTATATGTAAATATATACATACATATATAAGAAATATATATAAAATTTATTTTTCTTTTTATTTGCATAAAATACAAACACATTATAAAACACAAACAACACCCAAAAGACCCTAATCAAAATAAGACCTATCAAAATTACTGCTCAAAAAGGAAATAACTCTCAAAGACACAAAAATAAAGGTGGGTCCCCAAGCTTGGGGCTAATTGTGAAATGGCCACAACACCTCCTCCATTTGAAGTAACCTACATATCCCTACTTTGATTCCAGTTTGAGTGTTTATGAAGTAAATTTTAGATTTTATCTATTAACTTTCTACCCTAACACTCTTTCATATTCCTTTAATAGGTTATTCAAAGCTCTGGCCTCATTTATCCCTACCATCCCAAAAATGGTTGGATCATCTATAATTTATTAATGAATGATGTTGTCGATGTTATTACTAGCCTTAAGTCAACTTATTATCCCATATTTGTTAGCCTTTTCAAGTTCCTACCTAATACCTCTACCATAATAATGAACAAATATGGTGATAGAGGATCTCCTTGTCTAAGACCTCTCTTGGCTTTAAATGATTTTGTTACTAACCCATTGACCAACACTAAAAATGATATTGTAGAGACACAAGCTTTAATCCATCTAATCCATTTCTTCCAAAATCCAAATTTTTCTAATACTACAAAAAAAATCTCCTTTAACCCTATCATAGGCTTTATTCATAGCAAGCGAAGACTCTAAAAGTATCATTACAGTTTCAATTGATATCGAAAAAATAATGTACATGGCATATCTCTCTCAAAAAGTTATTAAAGACAAAAGGTAAAAATAACTGGTGAAAAATCTCACAAATAATGTGACAACAAATAAATATTATGACCATATGCACATACTTGATAGCATTGAGAAAAATATACAAAAGATGTATATTGATACATAACACAACGAGGAACATGATAAACTTGAAAATTGGACAAAGTCAGTTGACATTAAACATGGATTTGATAGAAATAATAATGGATTGTTACATTCTACATTTGATAACAAGTATAACAATATCAAAGACAACAATGATGTGAGTCATGAATTATATTATTGTGATGATTTCCAGAGAAATGTAATAGGAACAAGCAATAACTCTAAAGAATGAATTCAGAACCAGAAGAAGTACTCAAGTCAAAATAAAAAGACCAAGACCAAGAAAAAGTGTAAGGCAAAGAATAGTTATACCAAATAATTTAATACAAGAGGGTGTTGGAGGTATTACATTATTTGGTACCTTGCATGAGTAATGCAAGTACCTTTGTAAATATTTAGATTAGGGTGTGTTTGAGTGTATAATATATGTCATATAAATAAGAGTGAATTATCTATCATGTAAATAAGTGTGAGTTATGAGTGTAATATGTCAAGTTAGCAAGTGTGATCTATGTATGTTATGTGTCATGTTTAAGAAGTGAGCAGTTATGTGCAATTATGAGAGACATTGCCTTTATGTAATATGTGGGATTTGTTATATAAAAGGGAAATATGAAGAGTTGGTTCTTCCATGAGTTTGAGGAGATCAAAGGTCAAAAGTCATGTAATATGAAGAGTCTCATGTATGTACATATTGAAGATAAAGCTTTGTAATATGTATAAAAAAATATTGCATTTATGCATTGCTTATAGGAAATGTATTTTAAATAAAGTTTTCAATAAGTTTGATGTTCAATATTCTGGATTGATTATTACATGTTGTTGAGTTAATATTTGATCCTCAAAATTATTATCATGTGATAATAGTGCTCATTTGTTAATAGATACACCTCTACTTTGAGGGGGCATAAGCACCCCTTATTTTCCATCAGATGGTAATCATGTCTCATTAGGGGCTACTAGCCCCACCTACAAATTACTAATATCATTTTGTTACTTTGTAAATAGAATTTTAACCAACTTAGATTGTGTTCCTTTCTTTATGTTTGCTCTTGCTTCTTTGGCTCTCGCTTGATAATTTGAAGGTTTTCCTATTTTTGCCTTTCCTATATTAAGAGTAGGTCTTATTATTATTTTCCTCAATAATCTTTCACAACTTTACTTTTCATTATATTTATCCTCTCTTGGCTCTACTATGGAATTTTTTGACTTGTCCTGCTCATTTTCTAGTATTTTCTTATTAATGGTAGAGGTGTTAACATCTAACATTACATTTTTCTACCACTTTTCTTCTCATGCATGGTGCATGGTACTTCAAGAGAGTCTTCAAAATCTGATGAGGCATATTCCTTAGGTTCAATGAGAATGTTCATCCCTAAATTAGGATCATATTGAACAAACAGTTCCTTGTTAATATTTTGATCATATTGTACAGTGTCCTCTAAGCTCTCATCTACTTTTTCTTCATAGGCTAAAGCCTCAAAATAATTGTTATTTCTTCCAATTTCCTTCCTTATTGGTCTCTACTATTTATTTGTTTTCATCTATCTAAACCTATTTTTTGTAAGTTGAAAACCATCCTTGTCCATATCCATTTGTAAGTTTCTCTTGCAGTTTTCTATATATATTTCTACTAGACTATTCTTAGGGCATGATCTCCTAATATGTCCCACCTCATGATATCTTCTACATACCAAAGATATGTTTTCATAATCCATGATTTGGATCCACAACTTACCCCCATACTTAGGAATGATTGATTTTGGTAAAGGTTTATTTATATTAATCAGGATCGATATCTAAGCATAAATAGCCAATAATCCATATTTTGTAGTTTCTAAATTCCTAAGGAATTATCTTAGAGTGTTTCCTATTGCCTTGAAGGTATCCATTTTTCAAAATTCAATGATAAACCCATACATCCTAACCTAGATGGGTTTTAGGGATAAATTTATGTTTTCATGTGCAAAGCCTTCATACCAACGGGTAAGGAAGAGTCTTGCTCTTCCCATAAACCAAGGACCTCCTTTTAGGATTTTATTTGTTTCCTCTATAGAACAAAAAAGGGTATCAATAAACATTTAGGAACAAATGATAGACTCACTTCTAGATACTTTGAACTCCTATCAACCCATTTTCTCAAGGCCAAAGCCCTTGGGCCAAACCTATTAAATTTACCCAAAATTGCCATTTCTTTAAGCAACAAGGATTGCTTCTCTGTGAGGTCCTCACTAACCTCTACTACTAGGGATGATTCTAAGTATTTAGCTATATATCGATCCATGGGAAGGAAACTAAAACTCAAAATCTACTGAAAATTACCAGTATATCCTATAACAATTATATTATTAGAAAAAAACCTATAATAATTTGCATGCAAAACTTCTAAGATAATGAAGAAGAAAAAGAAAGTTAGCTAAAAAATTTTACATCCAGATATCTACAATTTCATTTCTTGTTGCTTGAAAAATCATCACTGCTCTTGTTTTGGATGGTTGACCCCA
Source organism: Wollemia nobilis (assembly GCA_028583015.1). Taxonomy (NCBI): domain Eukaryota; kingdom Viridiplantae; phylum Streptophyta; class Pinopsida; order Araucariales; family Araucariaceae; genus Wollemia; species Wollemia nobilis. Next base: position 9,986,282 of record JAQPPZ010004624.1, on the reverse strand, counting down.
TAGGGTTGTATGTCCCTCAATACTGATCAGATTTATTCATATGACCTCTTATTTTAAAGCTCTTAAAATTATACATAAATTGACCCAAGAATCATCTAAATCAAACAACCCTTTTGTGGAGTGATATTTTTTCCCAATTGCAAAATCACCATCACAGTGAGGGTATTCCCTCTCTTGCAAAGAAATTCAGAATTTCTCCAAGGTTCTTGCTTGCTTAATTATTTAAAATGTGCTTGATTTCTTGTAAGAATATGAAAATATGCATGAAATACCTTAGAGGTGCAAGTAACTGTTAACAAGGGGCCTGTGGTTTAGTATTGATTTGATTCACAATAATTTTGTTGCTCATGTGATTGTTAAAAAAATGTGTATTTATTGATCCACTATCTACTTTGAAATAATGATTCCAGAACGATGATTTAATACATATTATCTCAAATAGTTCAAGTAGATTTTATCTTCTTTTGTTAATATTTTTTTAAGCATGAAATAAAATGACTAAATCTAACTCTAAAATGTGAATCCCAGAACGGTGATTTAATTCATTTTATCTTTGTTAAACAAATTTTATCTTGCTTTATTAAACAAATTTTATCTTGTTTTTTTAAGCTTTGTTTGAGCATGAAATAAAATGACTAAATCTAACTTTGAAATGTGAATCCCGGAATGGTGATTTAATCCATTTTATCTTGCCTTTTTTTAAAATAGATTTTATCTTGCTTTGTTGACGAAATTTTATCTTGCTTTGTTAACAAATTTTTTAATAATGGAACATGTGGGGTGCAAGAATTTTATTTTAGCATCTTTGGAAGTTATCTAATTGAATGTGTCCAAATAATTTACTATTTTAGCCTTGAGGAAATAATTATTTGAATATTTTAATTACTTCAAAACCCAACTTTAAATGCAAAACAAATATAATCCTCCTAGGGTTTTGAGTGCTTGATGGAACTTAAAGAAAATAAAATAGAAAATAAATAAAAACAAAAGCTAGGGTTAGAGAAAAAATGAGAAAAATATGAAATAAGATGAAAACAAAGTGCAAAAAAGCGATCAAAGAGAGCTACTGTAAATTAATTCCTCTTATTCTATAGAAAAATAAGATCATGAATACTAAAACAAAATCAGGTTAGACCTGCATCCACACAATCTAAATATGGTTAAGTGCAAGAGTTTGAGGGATAAAAATATGTACCAAAAATATTAAATGATGCTACCATATCCATGCATAAAATACCATTGAATAAAAATAATACATGTGTGGAAAATATATCTAATAAAATAAATTGTATTCAAAACCTTCTATTTGCATACAAGGTGAGAAATTTGTTTTGGAGTAGCTTCCAAAACCTTCCAGTCCTCTTCACGCCTTTTGCTCCAAAAAAATTCCAGCACCTCTTCTTTTGATTCGATGGCTATTTAAAATTTCAGAAGGAACTCTTCGTTTCTTTTTTCTCCTTTGTTTGGCTTCCAAACGCTTTCGTTTCATTTTCTTTCGATATGCTTAATGATTCCTATCTTTGGTTAACACTTGTGTAATGAATTTATTTTACTATCATTATCTATTCTCCACTTTATCTTTATTTAACTTAGTAATGACCCTTAATTAAAACTAACTTTAATGAATTCAATGACGTCGATGAGACTATCCCCATTGAAATTTGAATCCCTCACAATGAGCTTTAGAAGCCACTCCTCCACATGGCATTGCATGCCTTGAATGCGCTCTCAAACTCACCATGATTTTATTAGGTGTAAAAGCAACATCATAGTCTAATTAGCATATGCACAGTGTTGATGACATTTAGTCTCCAACGAACACATTCTAGCTAAGTGGAATTCACACTGCGTATATTATATAATTTTTTGGTCATGATCTTTGTAGGGAATAAATGTATATGCATTAAAGGCCAGTGCTATAGCCCAGGTGTGCAAATATTTTTCTCCATTGGCAGGGATCATGAAAGCCAATTTGAAAATGATGAATTCCAAATTTCACACAGTTTGTTATGACCATATTGATGTCCCCGTAGTAGCATTTTCACGACATACATTATGTATACCAAGAACCTTTCCAAGCATTTTATTATGCAACTCCTTTTAAATAGATTGAAAATTTTGGTTTCAAATAATATTACATCCGAGAGAAACATAGGTACACAAAAAACTCAAGAGCACAAGGATACACGACGAGCTCCAAATCAAATAATGACCAACATACAACCATGTTTCCTACGATGTTGTCTCTACCCAATATCTATCCATGCTATCTAGCAATGACTAAAGGTATATACACTATGAATATAGCAATCAACGATAGGTCATACTCCTAATCACTTCTCCTTCCTTGCTTGTGTGAGTAGAAGAACAAATCTCCTTCACAATTTCCCATCATAATGAGATTTACGAATACCCTGCTCAATCTCGTCTAATTTTGTGTTATATCCTCCTTGAAATCGATGTCCCTGTCATTGATATTTCGGAGTTTACACTGGACTTCAAATCATAAAGATTAATCTATATCAAATATCATCCTGTCATGGCCATAATGAGAGAAGCCTATAATAAGCAATGATTTCCTAGCTTGTGAACCATGGCATTCCGGTAGATCTTCTCAATAATGTTGAATCTGCTACTCTATCCATGTTGAATCACTATACTCTATCCATGTTGAATCACTATTCTCTGTGTCCACTAATTCTAAGGATAAAGCTACAAAGTGTGATACAATTATGGCCCTCGTCTTTATGTGAAAGCCTCTACAAATAGAGAGCTTTTATTTATTTATTCCATACTTCGTTAGACAATGAACATACATGATGTTACACCTATCTTTCTCTATTGTCATCAACGTTATCATTGCTTTTCACCCATCACTTTGGCACTATGGTTTGCCCATGAACCAATACCATGAAGAACATGACACCCATTCAACATCAAATCTCTAATTTCATATCAATTCTTGTTAGAACAATAACTATTGTGTTTGACAAGTTTTCATTATCGAAGTATCTCATCCACGACATCATATTCTATCGCTTTAGACGACACCCACTGTACTGGCAGCACCAAGTCCTTCGTTGTCCATCACCTAGAACATTTTAGTTATGCCAAACATCTAGGCACCCATGTCCATCAAAATCCATGCACTGTGCTTCTGTGTTGCCTCGACGCTGGTCAACAGGGTCTACTTTCTTTCATTGGTAACCTAAAACACATAACCATAGATAAATCAATTCAAAATTATTTTACACAAATTCATAATGCAAAACATGAAGTAACCCTAATGCTATCACCTTTTCATCATGTGGGGTAATTACCTTTATAAAAGTGTATAACGTGGTATGCATAACATGGAATTTTTTTTAGGTTATCACTTTGTATAAAGGTGTGGTAATTACCTTGATAGAAAGCTTATTATTTAAACATATACTTATTTTATTTTATTATTAGATTTTTTTATATATATTTTTGTTTTACTTTTGATGCAAATTTGATTTAATTAATTTCAAATGTTTGAATTGATTTAATAAAAAAATTAAAATTAACCAAAACATTATAAACCTAACCAACACACTAGACACTTTAAAAGAAATTAAAAGGAGACACTAACCAACAAACAAACCTACATTGCAACCTCATTGGTAGGGACCTATCAATCATTCACTCAATACAAACCAAAATTTCTCAAAAATCTCAAAATTAAATGTGGGTCCCCAAATTTGGGGTGTGTTGTGCAATGGCAACAACAAATGGTGACTCTGCTGGGAAATGCTCTTGATCATTTTGGATGAATAACCTAATCTAAAACCAAGAAAATGAAGTATCAGAGAAATAAAAATCATCTAGCAATATCCAAAGAGAGTGGGGTAAATAGATTCAAATGAAATAGATGAACCATTTGTCTTTACTCCGTGTGTGAATTGTGATTCATTTTGCATTCTTGAAACAAATCAAATTCCATCATTTTTTTTGCATTTAGGCTATAGAATGTCACTCATTAAAAATGTGCCTCTGCATTGCTCCACTGCTAGCTAGGTGTTTATAGCCCTGGTGGAGATGACATTGATCTCTTCTAGACCTTGCTCTATTGCCAACCAAGCATCTATAGCCCTAGTAGATATTATATGAATCACCCAAGTATGATAGTGATTTTGCATATATATTTTATTAAGCATTTAATTTCTTTGCAAAATTTGTATGCCAACTGGGTTAGAGACCACTTAAGGATAAATATGGAGTGTATTAGATTTTCACCTTAATTTGTAAACCAAAATGACTTCATCCTTCAATATTTCAAAGAATACCCCTTTAATGTAGTGAGTTACATGTGGAGCTTCAACAAAATGTCTCATTGTTCCAAAATCCACCATCTTAGTCCAAAATATAAGAATGATTACTAAATAATTTTATTTCCTTTTCCTCAATTCCACCTGATTCTAAACTAGGCCATCCATCCTACATGACAAAGGAACACTATCAACAAAGAAACCAAGAGTTAGTAGCTATCACCAAACACTACCTCAATTGGAGGAACCAACCCAAAGTGCACTTGTGAAAATGAAAAGCAAAACTTGAAAATAAACCAAAACCTAACCTAATATGAACTAACAAGAAAGCAAATAGCAAAATCTTGCAAAAAAAGATAAAAAGTACCACATAAAGAAAAAGCCAAATGCAAAAGCATGGAAACAAAAAAAACTATATACAATAATATACAAGCATGGGATAAATGATGCAAGAATTCAGCTATTTCATGGGTGAAAGTAATGCTTGAGAAATTACCCATTAACAGGCAAATGAATATCCTCCCCACTCAAAGTTTTCAATCAAAAAGTATTTTCTCCAAGAATTTTTAAAATCTGATAAGGACCAAGCCAAAGATAGTCAAATTTATTATGCTCACCCTTTTTCTCATGTGCCTTATCCCATAACAATACAAAATCAGGGATCTTAAATACCTTAATCTTAGCTCATTTTTCAAACCACCTTTTAACAATATCCTGATGTTTACTAGAATGGAGTAAAGCATCCTCTCATTTTTCATCTAAATGCATAAGGTGAGAAAGACAATCTTCAATTTCGTCATCTGTTTCAAGGTATTCCTTCATGAATTTTAAAGTTTGCAATTTAAGATTTGAAGGAAAAATTGGATCCTGACCATACACTAAATTATAGGACGATGTTCCTATGGATTCTTTAATTCTTATTCTATCTTCCCATAATGCAAATTTTAATTTATTATGCCAAATTTGAGGATTATGTTTAAGCAATTTCATAATAATTGACAAGTTATTGTTAGATGATTCGGCTAAGCCATTACCTTGCGGATAATAATTAGAAGAAATTTGATGCTCACCTTGTTGTCGTATGCCCATTCTATAAAATGGAGTGAAGTAAATGCATGACCATTATCACAAATAATTGAATATGACATTCCAAACCTAGTCACAATGTTTCTTCCAAAAATTTAATAACAACCTCAATAGTGAAATTCTTGGTAGGGATAGTCAGTTGTGGTAAAAATGAACTTATGGGAAGCTAAGGAATTAGGGTTTATGACCCCTACAAAATCTAGGCCCCATTGAGCAAAATATCTCATCTCAATTATAGGCTATAATGGCATAGATGCATGTCTCTCTCTATTAGCTACAAGCTAAAAAATATGGTAAGAATATACATGGGAATGGGCATATTTAAAGATGTGTGGACAATAGTAACCAAATATCAAGATCTGTTGAGCAAGGTGCAACGACAATATTGTCATTGTTGTCAACACACTCAGATGGACAGGTTGATGCAGTGGACAGTTGTTCGGAGGTTGTTCGGAGTATGTACAGTGGTGTTCAATGCTTATGAGGATGTTTTTGATGTTCGGGTGAAGTTGTTACAGGTTGTTCGTGCAAATTTGCAAAAGTTGCAAAAATCATCAAGAAGTTGTCAAAGTAGCAAAATTGTCAAAGTTGCAAAAATCGTCAAAGTTGCAACAACGTCAATGGAATGTGTTGGACAACCCAAGATACTATTTGGAGGTTTTTTTATCATTAGCAAGTGTGGTTGCAGTGTTGGAACGACCGGTTGCTTCACCGGTGCATTGTTGGTCAGTTTCATGCTTTATGTGACAGGTGTAAAATCTGCGTCGGAGGTCACTTTACGGGAGGAATATTAAGCAATCCATGAGGAATTGGACCTCAAATTTTTACTGGAGGTATCTGGATATACTGAGAGCTTAAGTTTTAAATTTCAGCCCAAACGGAGTCCGGAAGAAGAAACGGTGAGCGTTGCAAAATGGCTCTGGAGCACTTTTTCCAGTTTATGTGACGTGTAAAATCAGCGTCAGAGGCCACTTTGTCGAAGGTACTGCGAATAATCCGTGAAGAGTTAAAATCTAAAATTTAAACTGAAGGTAGTCGGTTTATCCAAGAATATATGTTTCAATTTTTAGCCCGTTTGGAAATTTGAGGAGGAAGTTATGACTATTACAAAAAGCCCTGTCAGCTCTTTTTGGCAATTTTGGCAGTTTCTAAGAATATAACGGTTGAGTGGTACTTTTGTGTAACTGAAAAAAAGAGCTGCATTTTTTAATGTGAAGCATATATATGTTTTAAAATAAAATGGAGAAGAGGGTTTTTTTGAGAAAGGACTATCGGTGCATGTTGTGAAGAATTTTTTTCTTTGGCATTTTGATTGAAAAATGTGCAAGGTGTGAGATAATCAATGTGCAGAGTTGAGAAGATTGAAAAGGTTAGACAAAATATTTTAGAGGAGAATATTTGTGAGCTAGACCACTCAGGGTCTTTTGATGAGATTTAAAACTTTTATCAAAGCTTTTTAAATTTGTGGGTCGGTGCTTGGCAACAGGGGTCGGTGCTCCTTGCAGTTGGTGCTGCTAAAGTCTGGGTTGGTTGGTGCCATTCCTTGTAGTTGGTGCTACAAAAATATTGTAAAGACCAAACATTTTTGAGGTTGGATTTGGATGGGAGTCCAAATAGTCCATTGGCATAATGGTTTTCCCACATCGGGTTTCCACTATAAATCTGGTGTTATGTGATGCATGTTTGTGTGATTGCTTATTTTGATTTGATTTCATAGTTGGATTAAATTTTTAATACACACTGATTCACCCCCTCTTAGTGTCACGCTTAGTTCAACAATTGGTATCAGAGCCAAGTTCCTGAATAGGCTTAACCGGCTAGGGTGATCTTGGAAGTGACACAATGGCAGGTGGTGAAGGCTTCTCATCAAACAAAGCACCATTGTTTGATGAAACTAATTACGCATTTTGGAGACTCAGGATGTAGACATATCTTTGTGCTTTGGGATACGATATTTGGGATTCAATAAACAATGGATACACAATACCCACCACTTCTCCAACCGATGTTGCTGGTAAGAAACTGTTTGAGAATGACTCAAAAGCAAAGAATGCTATCATGTGTGGATTAGTGGACAACGAACTGGTAAAGATTATGGGTTGTAAAATGATAAAGGAAATATGGGACAAACTGAAGAGCATTCATGAAGGAGACGTTAAGATCAAGGAGGCCAAGTTACAAACACATCGAGCTCAGTTCGAAGGATTAAAGATGAATGAGGATGAGAATATAGAGGCATATATGTTGAGAGTTAATGAAGTCATTAATGCGATTAGAGGACTCGACGAGGAAATCAAAGATTCTATCATCGTGAAAAAGGTATTAAGGTCCCTTCCCCAAATATTTGATTCTAAAGTTTCAGCTATAGAAGAAGCTAAAGATCTAAATTCTTTTAGTATGGATGAGATGCATGGTTCTTTGACTGCATATGAGATGAGAATAGGAAAATCTAAACCCATAGACAGAGAAGCTACTTTTAAAGCCTAAAAAATATGAAAGCAAAACAAGAATCCGAGGAAGAAGAGACATCAGATGAAATGGAAGCAAACTTTGTTCGAAAACTAAAAAGGGGAAAAGGAAAATACAGAGGAAAGTTACCGTTTAAATGTTTCAACTATGGAGGCATTGGGCATTTCGTAGCTAAATGTCCACTTAATGAGAAGAATAGAAGTGATGAAGGATCGCACGGAGAAAGAAGTGACTGGAAGAAAAAATCAAATTTCAGAAAAGGTAACTTCAAGAAGAAAAGTTTCATCTCCAAGAAGGTCAGTTCATCAGAAGATAACTCTAGTGAGGATTCTGAAAAAGAAATAGGTGAAGCTCTTTTCATGGCATTCGAAGAAGAAAAACCAGAAAAAGAATAGGAATGTGATGAAGAAGAAATTGATGTAGAAGTGAATTTGGAAGAGGAACTAATTGCAGCTCTGGATGAATTGAAGATAGAAAGAAAAAGGAATAAGAAAATTTCAAGAAAGCTTGAGGATGCAAATGAAATCATAACAAGTTTGAAAGTGTAGATAGAAGAATCCAAGAAGATCTTCAAAGATCTCAAAGTGCAAATAACCATGAAAATAGATTATTGCAACAAGTTAGAAGAAGAGATTGTTGGTTTAAGGATGCAACTAGAAGAGATGAATCAGAAAATTAGCTTTTATCACAAATGTGAAGAGAGTTCTATGAAGTTGGATAAGATCATAAAGAACTAGAAGACTACAGGCATCAAATTTGGTTTGGGTTTTGATGAAGGAGAATCATCAAATGGATCAAAGGCCACAAATGAAGAATCCACAAAGAATGAAGAAAAGAAACAGGTTAATCAAGCAAAAATGAATCATGCAAAGGAAAGCAATAATGCAAGGCACGAAAGGAGAATTGACAATGATGGTTTCACCAATGTCACACATCAAAGAAGAAGAAGATTTATGGCTCCTACAACAACATGGCAAAGACCACCACCCAGGTTCAATCATCCCTTTTCTGGTTACTATTTTAAATGCAATGGTTATGGACATAAGATTTCAGATTGCAAGTATAATGTAGGACCAAGGAATTTTGCCAGTAGAAATGCTTTTTCACCTTTGATGGATTATGCAGTAGAATGTTATAACTGTCATAACTTTGGGCATATTGCAAGAAATTGTAGAAGTACATTTGCATCAAATCAATTTTAGGGAAGAAAATTTCAGCCAAATGGAATAAGACAAAATAGAAAATTTCCCAAAAAACATGCACAAGCTATTGAAAAAGAAAAGCCAAAACAAGAGCCCAAAATTGTAATCAAACCGGAGTGGAAAGAAAAAGAGCAACCTAAGGAAGAAAATGAATCCTTGATCGTACAGATGACATTTAAAGCGTAGAATAAATCCACACCATGGATACTTGATAGTGGATGCTCCAATCATATGATAGGTGACAAACATAAATTTGAGAAGTTGCAGCAATATGAAGGTGGTTCAGTGAAATTCAAAAACAATGATGGAGCTAAGATAGTTGGCAGAGGTTCAGTTAAGATCAGTGATGGAAAAATCAGGTCAGAAGAAGTCTTGTTTGTGGTTGGTCTGAAGCATAACTTGTTGAGCGTAAGTCAGATTTGTGATAGAGGTCATGATGTGATCTTTAAGAAGCAGGGCTGTGAAATCAGAAAGGCAAACAATGGGAAGTTGATAGCAGCTGGATCAAGGACATCTGGCAACCTGTACACTCTCTCGAAGACTTCAGAAGGAGCTTGCTTGATTGGATAGGAAGAAGAGAATTGGTTGTGGCACAAGAGGCTCGGTCATATCAGTTTTGACAACCTAGTAAAAATCAGTTCAAAGAAAGCAGTGAGAGATATTCCCACCATTGGCAAACCATCAAATAGCATTTGTGCTTCATGTCAAAAAGGGAAGCAAACTAGAGTCTCATTTAAAACAAAAGAGTACTACACGAGCAAACCTTTGGAACTAGTACATACTGATTTATGTGGACCCATGAGAATGCAAAGCATAAACGATGACAAATATTTCATGTTGTGTATAGATGACTATTCCAGGATGACATGGGTATTATTTTTGAAGCATAAATCAGAAGCTTTTGAGATGTTCAAGGTTTTCAAAAACCAAGTTGAGAATCAAACAGGAAAAATGATTAAATGTTTAAGGTCAGACAGAGGAGGAGAGTTCATTTCAGAGGATTTCATAGAGTATTGTGAAAAATATGGCATCAGGAGACAATTTTCAGCAGCCAGGACACCTCAACAGAATGGTGTGGTAGAAAGAAAGAATATGATAATGCAGAAAATGGCACGGACTATGTTGACTGAGAGCAAAGTAGCAGATATATTTTGGAAAGAGGTAGTCCATACTGTAGTATACATCCAAAATAGGTGCATGTTGAGGACGCATGAAAGCAAAACTCCTTATGAGTTGTGGTTCGGTAAAAAGGCAACAACAAGATATTTTAAAGTTTTTGGCAGCAAGTGTTACATCAAAAGAACTGAAGAAAACCTTGGTAAGTTTGAAGATAGAGTGGATGAAGGTATTTTTCTTGGCTATTCATCAAAAAGCAAAGCTTACAAATGTTACAACAAGAGGCTAAGAAAAATTGTGGAAAGTGTCGATGTTAAAGTTGATGAAGGAAGGGAACGAGTAATTAGCTATGAAGAGAACTACCCAATTTATGAAGAGGTCATTGAAGGAGATGAGGAAGAGGAAATAGAAAAGAAACCAAGAATTGACTCAGAGGATTCAAAAAGTGATTCAGAATTGGAAGAAAACAAGAAATTCAAAATAGGTAGCTGGTAGAAAGATCATCCTAGAGAGCAAATAATTGGAGACCCCATAGTTGGTGTTCAGACAAGAAGAATATTAGTAAGTAACTACTCTTTACTATCCAACATTGAGCCCAAAAATATTGTCGAAGCAAGCAAAGATGAAAGTTGGGTAAAGGCAATAAATGAAGAATTAGATCAGATCGAGAAAAACAAGACTTGGGAGTTAGTACCAAGACCCACAAATAAAAATGTAATCGGTACTAAATGGGTCTTTCAAAACAAATTGAATGAAGATGGATAGGTAGTCAGGAACAAAGCAAGATTGGTATGCAAAGGGTATGCACAAGTTGAAGGTATTGACTTCGAGGAAACCTTTGCACCTGTGGCCAAACTAGAGGCAATTAGAATGTTTCTTGCTTTAGCAGTTTACAAGAATTTCAAAGTTTATCAAATGGATGTGAAATCAACATTTTTGAATGGGAAACTTGAAGAAGAGGTTTATATTGAGCAGCCAGATGGTTTTCAGCTTGGTGATGATCCCAACTTGGTTTGCAAGTTGAAGAAAGCGTTATATGGCTTAAAATAGGCACCCCGGGCATGGTATGCAAGGCTAGACAATTATCTTACTCAACAAGGGTTCAAGAAAGGTATGGTGGATAGTAATTTGTATGTCAAAATAGAAAATGGTCATCATATTGTTGTTGTTGTATACGTAGATGATATCATATTTGGCAGCAACAAAGATGAGTTGTGTAAAGATTTAGCAAATAAGATGCAGAAAGAGTTTGAAATGTCAATGATTGGTGAACTTTCGTATTTTCTCGGATTGCAAGTTAATCAAAAGGAGAAGGGCATATTTATTTCTCAAATTAAATATGTGAAAGAGATGCTAAAAAGTTCACAATGGAGGATTGCAAGCCAGTTAGCACTCCCATGACGACAGGTTGCAAGTTGAGCAAGGATGACAAATCTCCACCTGTTGATCAAACTATGTACAGATCCATGATTGGGAGCTTACTGTACTTGACAGCTACTAGACCAGACATTTTGCAGGTAGTATGCATGGTAGCACGATTTCAGGCTAGTCCCAAGGAGACTCATGTGACAACAGTGAAGAGGATTTTTTGGTACCTCAAGGGTACTATGGAGTATGGGTTATGGTATCCGAAAGGTAAGGACTTCACCCTTATTGCGTATTCAGATGCAGATTGGGCAGGATGTGTAGATGATAGGAAGAGTACCAATGGAGGTGCATTCTATCTTGGTGATAATCTTGTTGCATGGCATAGCAAAAAGTAGGAGTCAGTCTCATTATCCACAACAGAGGCAGAGTATATTGCAACGACATCATGTTGTACACAGGTACTTTGGATGAAATAAACTTTGAAGGATCTTGGAATAAATTTTAGTGAGCCCATATCGATCATGTGTGACAATACAAGTGCAATCAATATCTCAAAGAATCCGGTTATGCATTCTCGCACAAAACATATTGCTATCCGGTACCATTTTTTGAAGGAGAAAGTTGCGAAAGGTGAGGTTAAGTTGGATTTTGTTCCAACAATAGAGCAAGTAGCGGATATCTTCACCAAACCATTGCCCAAGGAAGTCTTTGAGTACCTTCACAAGAAATTGGGAGTGGTCACACTTCCCAAGCATTGACTAGCTATCGAGGCCACATTCTCAGGGGGAGCATTTGTGTCTTTGTTTATCTTTTTGCTCATGTTTGTGATTCTTGCTAAGTGTAATAATTTTTTCCTGAGAATGTTGTGCATGGACTCAGGGGGAGTTTGTAGTAGCCCTTTGGTCTTGTTTTCAAAGGGGGAGAAGAGTTACAGGAAATTGTGCATGTGTTGCCAACAATTCCAAAGGGGGAGATTGTTGAGCAAGGTGCAACGACAATATTGTCATTGTTGTCAACACACTCAGATGGATAGGTTGATGTAGTGGATAGTTGTTTGGAGGTTGTTCGAAGTATGTACAGTGGTTTTCAATGCTTATGAGGATGTTTTTGATGTTCGGGTGAAGTTGTTATAGGTTGTTCATGCAAATTTGCAAAAGTTGCAAAAATCGTCAAGAAGTTGTCAAAGTAGCAAAATTGTCAAAGTTGCAAAAATCGTCAAAGTTGCAACAACGTCAATGGAATGTGTTGGACAACCCAAGATACTATTTGGAGGTTTGTTTATCATTAGCAAGTGTGGTTGTAGTGTTGGAACGATCGGTTGCTTCGTCGGTGCATTGTTGGTCAGTTCATGCTTTATGTGACAGGTGTAAAATCTGCGTCGGAGGTCACTTTACGGGAGGAATATTAAGCAATCCATGAGGAATTGGACCTCAAATTTTTTACTGGAGGTAGCTGGATATACTGAGAGCTTAAGTTTTAAATTTCAGCCCAAACGGAGTCCGGAAGAAGAAACGGTGAGCGTTGCAAAATGGCTCTGGAGCACTTTTTCCAGTTTATGTGACAGGTGTAAAATCAGCGTCAGAGGCCACTTTGTCGAAGGTACTGCGAATAATCCGTGAAGAGTTAAAATCTAAAATTTAAACTGAAGGTAGTCGGTTTATCCAAGAATATATGTTTCAATTTTTAGCCCGTTTGGAAATTTGAGGAGGAAGTTATGACTGTTACAAAAAGCCCTGTCAACTCTTTTTGGCAATTTTGGCAGTTTCTAAGAATATAACGGTTGAGTGGTACTTTTGTGTAACTGAAAAAAAGAGCTGCATTTTTTAATGTGAAGCATATATATGTTTTAAAAGAAAAGGGAGAAGAGGTTTTTTGGAGAAAGGACTGTCGGTGCATGTTGTGAAGAATTTTTTTCTTTGGCATTTTGATTGAAAAATGTGCAAGGTGTGAGATAATCAATGTGCAGAGTTGAGAAGATTGAAAAGGTTAGACAAAATATTTTAGAGGAGAATATTTGTGAGCTAGACCACTCAGGGTCTTTTGATGAGATTTAAAACTTTTATCAGAGCTTTTTAAATTTGTCGGGTCGGTGCTTGGCAACAGGGGTCGGTGCTCCTTGCAGTTGGTGCTGCTAAAGTCCGGGTTGGTTGGTGCCATTCCCTGTAGTTGGTGCTGCAAAAATATTGTAAAGACCAAATATTTTCGAGGCTGGATTTGGATGGGAGTCCAAACAGTCCATTGGCACAGTGGTTTTCCCACATCGGGTTTCCACTATAAATCTGGTGTTATGTGATGCATGTTTGTGTGATTGCTTGTTTTGATTTGATTTCGTAGTTGGATTAAATTTTTAATACACACTGATTCACCCCCTCTCAGTGTCACGCTTAGTTCAACAAGATCTAGTGTGCCATGGCATTTGCAAAACCATACCCTATCCCATACTTACCATGAAACTCGTGTAAGATGTGAGTGACTTCTTTCTTATTCAAGCAATGAAGAAAAATTCCTTCATGGTTTTTCTTGTATAACACACCAGTGTTAAACATAAAGTTCATAGACTTTAAACGAAGAGCTCTTCTTTAAAATGTGAAGGACACTTGCCAATTAAAAGGAAATAAACAATATTAATATACCATTCATCTTGTGTGATATCCTCTACATTATAATGTTGACAAGAAATATGAGGATCTATTTTTGCAAGTGTTTTTGTCAAGCCTTGTCCCTAAACTAGCTTCATTGGATGGATCTCAAGATCAAACTCTTGTAAGGTAGACATCCACTTTCCTCATTTTTCACCTAGTTTATTATGCATCAACATGGTTTTCACAATGGGGTCAGGTACAATGGCAAAAACTCTACTATGCAAAATGTAATTCCTAAGCTTTTTGATAGTTTTGAATAAGGCATATACTTGTTTATCCAAAATGGTATATCTTAATTGTGCATCTTTCAAAGGTGAACTCATAAAAGCAATAGGGTTTTTAGAATTACCTTCACTTTTTTGAGTTAGCATGCTAGCAAATGAATGATCATATACAAAAGTATATATGAAGAATGGTTGCTTGTAATCAGGACTTACAAAATGAGGTGCATTAGAAATGGTATCCTTAACATTCTAAAAAGTAGTCCTAGCCTCACATGTCCAACTAATATTTATTTTTATAAGTTAAAATTTCATTGAAGGGGGTTTTGAAAGGGGCCCCAAAACCTTTTTACAACAGGTCCACGAACCACAAGGCCATAAGGAAGGCCACAAGGAAGGCCACAAGGAATACCACAAGGAAGGCTACAAGGAAGGCCACAAGGAAGGCCACGAGGAAGCCCACAAGGATGGCCAATGAAAAAGTACAAAAAAACTACCCGTAGCAGGAATAAAAAAGAAGCTTGCCCAAGCAAGAAATTTAAACAAATAAATTTGAAAATATTGCCCAAAGTAGGAAATTTTAAAAATATCGCCTTTGTAGGAAGAATACAATTTGAAAAAACTTACTCGAGTGAAAAACCAGAAACTAGTATCCCACCAAGGAAAAATTAGAAACAAAACTGCTAAGCAAGAAAACCACCCTGAACAGCCAAATGGAGAAGAGGAACCACCATGAAGGATCATCCTACCTAGGGAGGGTCAGAATAAATTCAAGGATACATGAAAAAATGACTAGAACAACATCCCACAGAGGGCCTAGAAAATGGAGCAGCAAATCTGAGGATCTCCATAGGCCACAAAATACCCTTGCACATGAGGTTGAACTATGTGAAAACTAGAGGAAACTGAGGAAGCAACAGAAGCATAACCAAAAGCCATGGGAAAGAGGGTGGAAAGGTCCTAGGGAACCCAAACTGAAGGATCCATAGGGTTAATAGGCTACAAGAAATAAGCACAAGTCCTTCCCAAGACTAAAATATGCAGCAAGAAACCCTAGAAAACCTCCAAATTCACCATTGAATGGCTTGTGGAAACCAAAAAAGGAAGACCAATGGGATATCAATAGTAAGCAAAGCAGAGGCCATGCCAAGCCAAGAAAGATACACTGAGAACCTACAATGTAGACAAAATCCAGAAACCTGAAGAGCAGATCCACAGGACAAGACTAATGGGATATCAACAGTAAGCAAAGCAGAGGCCATGCCAAGCCAAGAAAGATACACTGATAACCTACCACGTAGACAAAATCTAGGAACCTAAAGAGCATATCCATAGGATAGAAGCACATGGTCGCCCCAGACCAAAATGATGTTGTGAAAAATTGCTCAAGAAGCACCAAGATGGAGTCAATCCCCACTCCCAAAGCTACGATGCACCACAAATGAAAAACCATTGAAACTCGATTCCAAGTAGAAACCTACATCAAACCTAGGATATATTTGAGAGCACCAAGGGAAAATATCCCTAAAGCACCATATAAAACCCAGGGAAGGTCCTAGGGACATCCCAGAATAGAGGCACACAAAAGAAACCCTCAATCAAGCTAGGAGATGGGTATATAAATGGAAAAGTGACCTCCCACCCCAAGGAGATCGTCTGCAACAACAATCAGCCAAGAAGGAAGGGCCAAGGAAGTGCCTAGGGACTAGGACAAAACCATGGGATGTGGAAGCAGGGAAGCGGATTGGGACATCCTGTGAGATTTCCCCTGCATTCCACATGTCCAACTAATATTAACATCCTTTTTTACATGTCATTCAATGGTTTAACAATTTCAGCAAATCTAGAAATAAATTTCCTAACAAAATTAATTTTCCCAAAGAATGATCTTAGCTCTTTCTTATTACTCGAAAGAGGAATATTTTGAATTGCCTCTATTCTTGCAGGATCTATAGAAATGCCATTTTTTGATATTACATGTCCTAACAATTTTCCCTCAGTTAATCCAAAGATGCACTTTTTAGGATTTACTGAAATTCCATGTTCTTTGAACCTTTGAAGAACTTTTCTCAAATCATTAATATGATCTTGTTTCTTTGATAAAATAGGGATATCATCTACACAAATGACTATGCATTTACCAATGATGTCTCTAAAAGCATAGTCCATGGCATGCTGAAATGTAGCACTTGCATTAAGCAAACCAAAAGGCATTCTCTTGTAAGCAAATGTTCCCCATTTATTAGTAAATTTAGTCTTCATTCTATCATGTGGGTCAATAAGAATATAATTATATCCAAAATATCCATCAAGAAAGAACATCATTTCAGATACATTAACCATCTATAAAATATGATTGATAGAAGGAAGAGGGTAATTATCTTTTTGTGAAGCTTTATTAAGGTTCTTGAAGTCAATGCATAATCGAATCTCTCCAATTTTATTTCGAATAGGAACTATGTTTGCAACCCATGTAGAATTTCGGATAGGAAATATAATTTTTGCATCTAACAACTTTTTAACTTCCTTCTCTATGAGTAGTTCTAGCACTAGGTTAACTAGTCATTGTTTCTGTTTGAATGATTTAGAATCAGGCTTTAAAGGAATAGTATGCATAATAATGTTTTGATTATAATTTTTCAAGTCATCATAAGTCCATGCAATACAATCCATATAATATTTAAGTGTGTGTATTATTCCTTCTTTTTCATGATGTGTGCATGTTTTCCCAATAAGTACATCATATGAATCTTCATTATTTCCAATATTAGCTACATCATATGCATCATTATAAGGTGAGATCTTGTTGCACCTTTTGTTTTGGTAGTCAATATCAAAAAGCTTTTCAAGTGACAATACCTTTTGGTATGGCATTAGTTTTCTTCTTAACCTCATCTTATTCATATTCATCCTCTTGTAACCGTTGGTCCTCGTCAATCACCTAATTTTCAAAAATACCCAAGTTAGTTACAAAGTCAAAGATGTGTCTGTTATTTTCAAATACCTGTAAATATTTTACATTGTCAGGTATAGAAGGACAAGGAACCAATTCTATCAATTTTTTTAATTTTCTTTTATTGATGGGATTCAATGTACCTGCTACGATTGCTAAATAATTTGCAACATGATTACTCTTTCTAGAAATCATAGAAATGTTAAAGGTTTCAAATTCATCTATTAATTCTCTAACTCTAGTACTATAGTGAATTAGTCTTCGTCACGACATGTGTATTGCCCCTTTAATTGCCTAACAACTAAAGCTAAATCCCATAGAACTTTCAAATATTTAATGTTCTTATTCAGATTTAATTGTAATCCAAAAATTAACGCTTCATACTCTGCTACATTGCAATTACATGGAAATTGTAATCTAAATGCAGCAAGAGAAGACCTACCTTTAGGGATAATGAGTTCAACCCCATATCCACTACCCTGTTTGGATTTAGATCCATCAAATTTAAGTATCCAAACAAGATTGTCATCACTAAGTGGGCTACAAGATGGAATTTCAGCATTAGGTTTATTTATAACCAACTTAGTATCCAACATATAAACTCCCAACTCAGACTCATTATAAAGGACTTCATTTGTTTTGTTATATTTTGTGATCAAATTCTTGATTTTGGGTTCTCTTTCGATTTAAATTTGATTGGATACCCCTTTCCAAGGTAACCACATGTGTGAAAATTCTATGGCCATATAATCGTTCAAGTTTCTACTCCAGTCCCTACTCAACAACATACCATATTTGTTAGGAATATCAACAACATGAATATCAATGTATTATTGAATTCTAGGTTTCGATGAAAGCTGAATATGAATATTTTCAAGCATACCTATGACATTGACCTCAGACTTATCCAATTGTACCACAATCCTATTTGAAGGGATGGGCTTCAAACCCAATCTATGACAAACACCATGAGGCATCACATTACCTGATGCACCTGAATCTATGAGGCAATTGTGTAAATTATTTCTTGCAATTCTAATGATTAATAGGAAGGGAGGAGCTTCTCCTTTATCCTTTCATAATACCAAATGTGACCCTATAGTTTTCTTAGCATAAATTTTACTTGATCCACTCAAGGCCTTAATCAAAGTATCTTGCTGGCTTTTCAGTTGTGCAACTTCAAAGAAAGTGATATTAGCTTTTGTTTTATTTAAATCATCAATAATGTTATAAGCAATTTTATAAATATTTTGCGCCTTTTGTGGTGGTTTGGATGAATCAATCCAAGATGGAGGTGTAGGATTGTTATTTGCCTTAGTATCTAGTGGAATAATGGAATTATTTGGAGTAGAAGAAGTATTTGGGGTCTTACTCTTACTTATCAACTGGTAGTTGTGTTTTCCCTTTTTAAACTACCTAAAGGCTTGAACTTCTTCTTCTATGGGATCATCATATTCCTCTTCTTCATCATCCATTGGATCAAAATTTTCAACAACTAAGGCAATTCCCTTACCTTTGATTAAACTAGCTTGATGAGAAGAGTCCTCATTAGGTACTAATTCCAAATAATGCATCTCTTTTTGTAAGATATCTACGGTCTTATGAAATTATGGGTATTCATTTTCATTGTGCTCTTTAGTGGAATGCATTCTACACCAGTTGTTCATAGTCAAATCTAAAATATTAAAAATTGTATGAGATTGACTAGAACTAGTATATGCATTATTTTTATTAGCAATCGGACTAGGTACACCCCTATAGTTTGGTTATGTATTCCATTGTTTCCTTTGAAAACTATAGTTTTTATTTTGTTGTGGGTTTTTTGGTGCCTACTTTTGTAACTGAACCATGTCACTATTTAGCTTTTGGATAAGCCTCTATAGGTCTTTTACCTTTTAATTAGGCTCATGAGGTTGAACAGTAGTAGTGGTAGGACTAGTTGAATTCTAGACACCTGGAATGATCTTATTTGGTACGACATTTTGATTTTAAACATTTTGATCTTGCAAGGTGCCTTGAGTTTGAAAATTTGGGTTTTGAAATGGATTCAAACTCTGTATGGGTGTTGGATTTAAGCATGTAGGCAAGGCATGAGCATTTATTTATATGGCTCTATGGGTAGCCAATTGATTCTCTAGGAGTAATGGAGTGGTCGGATGGGCAGGTGTGGTTGGATAAGTGAATGTGGAAGGATAAGTGGGCATGATATGGTAAAAATAATTTTAGGGCAAAGCATTCACCATCGGAGTCTGCTGTGACAATGATTGGTTTATCATTAGGATTTTATTGTATGTCCCAGGCTATCCTATAGTAGGTAATTATCCTATCTCATAACCCTTTGGTATTAACTACTGCTCGATCATCATGGCCTCTGTGTATGCTAAGGCAAGAGTAGTGACCAAATGATTTCCCTAACAAACATGAAGGTAAAGGGGTCTAATGCCCTAAAGTATATTTGAAGAGAAGTATTGGCAATGAGAGCATAGAGAGTAGTTAGTCTCAAATAGAGTTTTTAAAATCTTGTGTTGAAGACTCTCATTGGCTCATTGGGTTCCACCCTACAAGAAACAAATTTATGATATATTATGGTAGGATCTAAGGGCAACCTAAAATGATTCATAAAAAACATTTTCTAATTGGATCCAATACATAATAGAGTTGGCAAGTAGATTAATGTACCAGTCATATTCCAAGTCATCTAGGGTAAAAGAAAACATTCTACAAGCAACATATTCATGTTCCACTTGCAATCTAATTAAGGTGTCTTTATAAGCCTAAATGCGTTCCTCTGCTAATCTGGTGCCATCATGTTTGTATTTGGGTAAGAATTTCTCTATATTCTTGGGCATATCATGGGAATCTACAACAATTTTCAAGGGGGTATTGTGCCCTCCCATCCAAGCAACATTTCCAACCATTGGATTTGGTGGTGGTGTGACTAAAGGAACAATAGAAAGAATGGGAACAATGAGTAGTTCAACTGAAATCCCACTAGATGGAATGACAGTTGTTTCACTCTTGGATCTTCTATGCTTTTGATTAGGGGATAGGATTTGTAAAATGGTATCTTCTGAAGCCTTAGATCTTGTAATGATACCCTTAGGTTCTAGTTTAACAATGACAACAACAAGTGTTCATTAACAATGTATCAATTAAACCATAACAATAAGACATATTCTCAATTTGTAAAAAGGTTAGCATCAATGCATCATCAATTAAAGAAATTTCCAATCGATGAATGTGATCACCTATCAACAAAACCTCGTTAGTCAAAACAAATACCTTCAAATAGGCCCTCCTTCTAGCACCAATTCTTTTGAGTGATAATTTTACCCAATTGAAAAATCACCATCATAGTCAGGGTATTGTTAGAAAACCCTCTCTTGTAAAGAAATTTAGAATTTCTCCAAGGTTCTTGCTTGCTTAATTATTTAAAATGTGCTTGATTGCTTGTAAAAATATGAAAATATGTTGAAATACCTTAGAGGTGCAAGTAACTGTTAACAAGGGGCATGTGGTTTAGTATTTATTTGATTTGCAATAATTTTGTTGCTCATGTGATTGTTAAAAAAATGTGTATTTATTGATCCACTGTCTACTTTGAAATAATGATTCCAGAATGGTGATTTAATCCATTTTATATCAAATTGTTTAAGTAGATTTTATCTTCTTTTGTTAAGATTTTTTTGAGCATGAAATAAAATGACTAAATCTAACTTTGAAATGTGAATCCCATAACGATGATTTAATTCATTTTATATTCTTTGTTAAACATATTTTATCTTGATTTGTTAAAAAAAAATTATCTTGTTTTGTTAAGCTTTGTTTAAGCATAAATATAACTTTGAAATGTGAAATTTAGAATGGGGAATTAATCCATTTTATATTGGCTATTTTTTTTAAATAGATTCTATCTTGTTTTTTTAACGAATTTTATCTTTATTTGTTAACAAATTTTTAAATAATGGAACCTCTGGGGTGCAAGAATTTTATTTTAGCATCTTTGGAAGTGCTCTAATTGAATGTGTCCAAGTAATTTACTATTTTAGCCTTGAGAAATATTATTTGGATATTATAATTACTTCAAAACCTAACTTTAAATGCAAAACAAATATAATCCTCCTAAGGTTTTGAATGCTTTATGGAACTTAAAGAAAATAAAATAGAAAATAAATAAAAACAAAAGCTAGGGTTAGAGAAAAATGAGAAAAATATGAAATAAGACGAAAAAAAGTGCAAAAAAACGATCAAAGACAGCTACAATAAATCAATTCCTCCTATTCTACAAAAAAAGATCATGTATACTAAAACAAAATCAGGTTAGACTACATCCACACAATCTAAATTTGGTTAAGTGCAAGTGTTTGAGGGATAAAAACATGTACCAAAGGTATTAAATGATGCTACCATTTCCATGCATAAAACACCATTGAATTAAATTAATACATGTGTGGGAAATATATGCAATAAAATAAATTGTATTCAATACCTTCTATTTGCATACAAGGTGAGAAATTTTTTTTGCAATAGCTTCCAAAACCTTCCAATCCGTTTCTTTTTTCTCTTTCATTTGGATTCCAAACACTTCTATTTCATATTTTGATATGCTTAACGATTTCTATCTTTGGATAATGCTTTCACAATTATATGATAGTGTGTAATGAATTTGTTTTACTATAATTGTCTATTCTCCACTTTATCTTTATTTAACTTAGTAATGACCCTTAATGAAAATCAACTTTAATGAATTCAATGACATTGATGAGACCATCCCTGTTGAAATCTGACTCCCTCACAATAAGCTTCAGAAGCCACTCCTCCACATGGCATCGCATACATTGAATGCACCCTCAAACTCACCATGATTTTCTTAGGTGTAAAAGCAACAACATAGTCTACTTAGCATATGCACAATGTTGATGACCTTCAGTCTCTAACAGACACATTCTAGTTAAGAGAAACTCACACTGTGTATATTATATGAATTTTCAGTCGTAATATCCATGGGGAATAAATATATATGCATGAAATGCCAGTGCTATAGTCCAATTGTGCACAATTTTTTCTCCATCGATAGGGACTGCAAAAGCCAAGATGAAAAAGATGAATTCTAAATTTCACACAGTCTGTTATGGCCATACTGATGTTCTTGCAACAATATTTTTGCGATGGACATTATGTATACCAAGTACCTTCCCAAGCATTTGATTATGCAACTCCTTTTGGATAGATTGATAATTATGGTTTCAAATAAGATATCATACAAGAGAAACATAATTACACAACAAACTCAAGAGCGTAGGAATACATGACAAGCTCCAAATCAAATAATGACTAGCATGCAATCATGTTTCTTGTGATGTTGTCTCTACCCAGTCTTTATCCATGCTATCTAGAAATGACTAAAGGTATATACATTGCAAATCCAGCAATCGATGATAGGTCATACTCCCAATCACTTCTCCTTCCTTACTTGCACAAGTAGTAGAATAAATATTTTTCATAGTTTCTATACTAATGAGCTCTACGAATACCCCACTCAATCTCATCTAATTTTGCATTATGTCCTCCTTGAAATTAATGTCCATGTCACTGATGTTTTGAATTTTACACTAGAATTCGAATCACAAATACTAATCTATATAAAATGTCATTCTGTCATGGCCATGATGAGAGAAGCCTGTAATAAGCTATAATTTCCTAGCTTGTGAACCATGGCATTTTGGTAGATCTTCTAAAAAATATTGAATCTACTACTCTATCCATGTTGAATCACTATTCCTTGTGTCCACTAACGCTAAGGATAGAGCTGCAAAGTGTGATACAATGATGGCCCTCATCTTTATGTAAAAGCCTCTACAAATAGAGAGATTTTATTTATTTATTCCATACTTCATTATACAATGAATATACATGACGTTATATCTATTTTTCTCTATCGCCATCAATGTTATCTAAAGTAGCAAGAAAAATGGCTATGCCTAACAGATTGAATTGAAATGCATCGATTGTAATTATTAAATTAAAGCATGCAAAAGAAAGATAATAGATTAAGCAACTAAAATAACAAATATGTTAAGTAAAAAGGGTGAGTTCTCCTTATATTTATTAATTTATCAAATCGGCGGTTACAATACATCCCCTTGAAGGCTTTTTCAATGTGATACATTTCAAGTTACAAAGATTGAGGGATCAAATCCCTCCATGAACTTAATGGTGCACTTCCAGTGTTCTTCTCGCACTCACAATATAGATCTATCTTTGGGTTACATTTATTTAGATCCTTAGCTCCTCCCTTATGCATGGAATACTTGTACCTACACATAAGAGATTAAAATATGTTAACAACATATGTGTTTTGTAATGAAAACCATGAAAAGTATGTAGTAATGAAAATAAAAATTATTTTTGACTAATCTAAACTACTCCAAATGACTTGAAAACTTAATATGATATATACTAGATGATTTTCTAAATATATGTGCAGAAATCATAGTAATATTATTTGCAAAACCTATGGTCATTCCTAGGAGGGACAACTAGGATTGTAATCATAAAAACATTAATTGACCTATCAAAACTATTTAAAAAATCACCAAATTTGGATATGATGTTAATATAATGCTATATAATTGAACTACACAAAAATCATATCAAAATTGTGGGCCAATTCATGGCCATCCATGGGAGTTCCAATTAGACCTGCTAATCGTCCCAGGGGGGACGACCACAAAATATGATGGTGTTTGCCACCAATTCCACTTGGTTTTGGTCAATAATACTCCTAGGGGTATTGTCATCAAATTTGGTAAATTAACTCTCTAAATTGATGGGTTTTGGAACAAATGAATGTATCCTAGAACACCCTAAAAGTGCCTTCGATTGAAGAGGTTTCCAAGGTAAATATGTGGGCAAAGGTTGAGGGCAAATATTGGCAGCACTTTGTGGTCAATAATTGCAAAATATATATTTTTTTAATTGGGTGAAAACACCTAAATTTATAGCCCAAGAGCGTAAATCAGGCAAAGGGGCATGTTTGGGCATTCCTACCACCACTTGGAAATACCTTTGCCATGCATAGGGTGAAAGAGGCTTCCCATTTGGACCTCCAATTTGTAGTCCCTAATGGCCATGACATCCTCCCAATCAGTCATAAATGATTGGACAAGATAAATGGCAGAAATTGATTACCATTTATCTTGCCCTTTGACTTTTGAGGGGTCTAGGTCATGGCCATCCCACCTAGGGACGTTTGCTAGTGGTCGTCCCTCGGTGGGACGGTCATAAACTGTGACCGTCCTAGGGTGGGATGATCATAGCTATATGCCCCAAAACCTTCCAAAAGTGGGGTAAACCTTCTCAAAAGTGGCTGGGAGCCCTAATTAACCCCTAAGGATTACCCAATGGGGTCATATGATGTCGATATGAGTGTTGCATTAGCAGTATTATCCGATTTACATGATTTTAGTATCTACATTAACATCATCGTTCACCCATCGCTTTGGCACTATGGTCTGTCCACTAACCAATACCATGAAGAACACAACACCCATTCAACATAAAATTCCCAATTTCACACCAATTCTTGTTAGAACCACAACTAATATGTTTGATAAGCTTTCGTTACCAAAGTACCTCATCCACGACATCATATTTTGTTGCTTTAGACGATATCCACTATGCTAGCGGTATTGGGTCGATCGTTGTCCATCACCCAAAACATATTAGCTATACCACTTGGCAACATCTAGGCACTCATGTCCATCATAATATGTGCATCGTGCTTTCGTGTTGCCTCGATGCTAGTCGACAGGGTCCACTTTCTTTCATCAGTAACCTAAACACATAACCATAGATAAATTAATTCAAAATTATTTTACACAAATCCATAATGTGAAAACATGAAGTAACCCTAATGTTGTCACCTTTTCATCACATGGGGTAATTACCTTTATAAAAGTGTATAATGTGGTATGCATAACATGGAATTATTTTGAGGTTATCACTTTGTATAAAGGTGTGGTAATTACCTTGATAGAAAGCTTATTATTTAAACATATACTTATTTTATTTGATTATTAGACTTTTTTATTTTATATTTTTGTTTTACTTTTGATGCAAATTTGATTTAATTAATTTCAAATGTTTGAATTGATTTAATTCAAAATATTAAAATTAACCAAAACATTATAAACCTAACCAACACACTAGACACTTTAAAATAAATTAAAAGGAGACACTAACCAACAAATAAACCTACATTGCAACCTCATTGGTAGGGACCTATCAATAAATCACTCAATGCAAACCAAAATTTCCCAAAAATCTCAAAATTAAATGTGGATCCCCAAATTTGGGGTGTGTTGTGCAATGGCAAAAACACCTTCATGGAGAATTGACTCCTTAAATATTAGATATTTTTCAAGAAAAAATTGCCCTAGTTTTAAATGGTTGTCTTCACATGGTCATATCTCCCTCAATACTACTTGGATTCTTTCAAATGACCACTCATTTCAAAGATTTTCAAATTCTATACAAAATGGCATAAGAATCATTTGAATAAGACAAATCTATTTAAAGATATGGCTCCTAAAAAATGATTTATTTTTCATAAAAATTTGCTCTAGCTCTATCAATTCATAATTTCCTCTTTCAATGATGGTGTTCCACTTAAGAAATAATTTCATATCTATGTGCTAATACCATTTTATAAACATGGATACTAAATTTATTTACAAAAAAACAATAAATATTACATTTATTATTAATTCCTAAACTAACCAATATTTTAGTTCCTCAGGCTAAAAGATTCCACTTAAAACTCTTTCAAGATCAAACCTTTACATCTTTGTCATTTATATTTTTGTTTATAGTAAAATGTGTACTTTACAATTTAAGTTGCAAGCTTATTGTAGTGGTAAGGGCTTTGGCCTATCTTTGAGAGGTACAAGGTTCAAACCCCACTCAGTATGAGGGGACCAAGACCCCTCATAAAAACCCGTGTAAACTCATTAAAAAAACATGTACTTTTTGACTAGGTTTAAATAAAAAATATTAAATTTAAAAGCATATTGATTTTATACTAAAATATATTGAAATGTTATCAAAAGATAAGTTTTATATGTTAAAAAATAATGTACAGAAAGCAACGTAAACAAAGAATAAAATTTGCAAACATAATAGATAATTTTAATAAACATGGGTTACCTCTAAAAAAAATAGTTTATAAATAATAAAATTATTGGTATAACTACAATATTGTGTACTAATTCTAAAACTATTTTTTAATAAGCTATATGTGAGTTTTATTAGGCCACCTCCATCAAAATAAAAATATATATTATATTATTGTCATTACATTACAATCAGGTCATGTAAACCATATCTAGCTTACCCTTTTATCAAAGGTTTTCTTCATTTTCCCTTTTAATAAATATTTTCTTACTTTTTCCTTATTCAACTAGCTCCCTCACATTATTTTCATTAAGAGATAAAGTCTCACTCAAGCAATTGCCTTCTAAAATTTGAAATAGTTGATATTTCAAAGGTACTGGCTCCAAAAATAGTTGATGGACATCATAAATAATGTTAATTTGTATTCACTATCCACTTCCATTTTTCTTGATAGTATTAATTATAAAGTGTGAATCCCCCTTAACTAAAATATATTTCTATCCTTTAGTTTTTAGTTGGAGGATTGTTAACTTGTGTTTGCAGTGGGCATGGGGTGACCATAATATTCTTATATGCAAAGACATATCACACTTAAGATAAGAGTGAATACTTAATGTGAATAAAAATCTTACTTGAGATGAGAAGGGTTTGAAGGGTTCTTCAATATAAGAGTTTGAAGATAGTCAGTGGAAGGATAGAGGATGCATGGAAGGGACCAAGTGAAACTATGGGTAGAATGAATTTCAAGGATGCTCTAAGGGGTGCTCAACCTCCAACAATTCCAAATAGTTTATAGGATTTTTGTGCCAACCTCTTTGTATGCCAAGGGTTGATACCAGGAAAATAGACTTTAATTGCATGAAAGCGATTGATGGATCTATAATTATTAATCTATAGCAATCTGAAATTTAGGATGGAATTGATGCAAGGGAGTAGTGAGGGTTGATCTGTTGATTCTTGGGTTTTTAGCCACCCTTACCTACTTTTAAAAGTTGGGCTTTGAAGAAATGACAAAGTCCCAGTGAGTTTAGTATTTCAAATTACCCTAATGGATATTTTATGATGTTATTTTCTAATGAAGAGGATAGAGAATAAATATTCTAGGTTCACCCTTGGTTTTTTGGTCAAGTTGGTTTGTTTATGAAACCCTTACTTTCTTTATTTAAGGCTGAAGATAAAATGCCTTTGGTAGGATATTTATGGGTTAAATTTTTTGGTTTACCAACTAAATTCTAGAATCCTACAGTCTTCTCAGTAATTGGTAACACTTTAGGCACCTATATGATGAACATTTCCTTTAGGTGTCGGGTATGCTAGAATATGTGTGCTTATAGACTTTATTAACCCCCTCTCTAAAACAATATCTTTGTAGTTTGGGAAAGAAACTTGGGAGAAATAAGTTGATTATGAAAACATTTCCTTTAGGTGTCGGGTATGTCATGAATATGGTCACTTAGTAAAAGATTACAAATACGTATTCTTGGAGCAAACAAAGTAGGATCAATGTCAAGAGAAATTATAAACTCCTAAAAAAACATGTTACTAAAAAAATGAATCCTACAGATAAGACAACCTCTTCATATAATAGGTTTTCAAAACTTACAATGGAATATAATTTAGAGGATGTGGATGATTCTATGGAGATAGAGATTTTGGAAACTCAGTTTCTAGATATTTCACAGATTCCCCACCTAGAAGTAGTAAAAGAATCCTCGAAGAAAGTCATTGGTCTAATTAACAGTAATTATAAGATCTATCCTCAACAAAGGAAAACTCACCAACAAAAAAATGGAGGAAAATGTCAAACAAGGCTTTAGTTCTCAAGGAGGATCCCAAGGATATATGAATCAAGATTTAATATTGTATTATCAATCAACATAAGTAGACTTAAATATAGATCCATCAAGAATTAGTCAAACCTCCAGTAAAAATATGAAGTTGGATACAAACCAGAAGGTAAGAAGGGAAACAAATATAGTTCAAGTTTAAAAAGAAGGGTATAAGTTGGTTTCAACAGGCAGAGTGAGGGATATTCCTAAAAAATTTAAATAATTTTCCTCATGAAGTACATCTCACAAAATATAAGGGGGCTAAAATATTACCCTTCAAAATCTAATTATATGGCAAGAATGATTAATTATAATCACCCACGAGTACTTTTTCTACAAGAAAAAAAAATTTCAGCTAAAATGATGGATGTATTTTCCAGGAAAATTTGGCTAGGGTCTAATGTAATCTCTCATGGTTCCTAAGGCATTTTTTGGGGTATAACTTACTTGTGGGACCCAAGAGATATGGTTGTTATTCAATATGTTGGATCTCAAGGAATTCTTGCTTTCTTAGTTCATAGTAGGTAATATAATCAAATTATTTTGCTTGTTAATGTTTATTTTCTACCATTTTGGAGGAGAAGAGGTTATAGTGGAGGAGTCTGAAATATGTTATTCACATCTTCCTATAGATACCAAAATCATGTAAATCGGATAAGACTGCTAATGCATCACATATGCCACTCTTATCGATATCATATGGCCCAATTGGGCAACCCTCTAGGGTCACATAGGGCTCCCAAACACTTTTGGGAAGTTTTGGGTCACCTGCTTTGTGATCGTCCCACCTAGGGATGCTCACAAAATAGTCTTAGTTGTGATTGTACCACCCAGGAACGGTCACTCCTAACTATTCCTGGGTGGTATGGCCCCTAAACAAACCCTCCAATAGTAAAAGGGGTAGATAAATGACAATAAATTATTGCCATATTATCTGCCCAATCAACCCAAATTGATTTGGAGCCTGCCACTGAAATCAGGGACTCCAAATTGGAGGTCCCAAATGGGCATCCTCTTCCACCCAATCATAGCAAATATTTTTATGAGTGGCAGCACCTACATTGCATTCCAGGACTTGCAGCTTTGCCCTAGATGCCCTATTTGGGCTATAAATTGAGGTGTGCTCTCCCAATTTCATAAGAGAAGAGTTGAAGCATTTTGACCACAAAGTGCTGCCCAATTCTACCCTCACTTTTGCTATCAAATTCACCTTGATATTTCCTTGAAACCCTCTTCATTCGAAGGCGCTTTTAGGGGAATCCCAAATACACCAAAACTATTCCAAAACCTATCAAATTGGAGAGTAATTTGACCCCATTTGTTGACACAACATTTAGGAGAGTTTCTAACCAAATCCCTTTGGAATTGGTGGTAAATTCCACCTAGTTTTATGACCGTCCCACCCTGGGATGGATAACAGTCACCAACATCCCTAACTAGGATGGTTACAAAATAGTTAGGAATTTTAGTCCAATTCCACCATATATCAATTCTAAATTCTTATATTAGCCTCTTATCAAATTTTGGTCAAGTTTGGAGTTGTTTTGATAGGTTAATTAGGAGTTTTATTATTTTAGGTCTTATTGTCCCTGCAAAGGATGGTCATGTTGGCAATTTTGGGTACATTGCCTTTGCTCAAGTGTATAAGTTGTCATTGATGTCAAGAAGCTCTTGAAGGAATTTGATTTGATGTCAAACAATTTGTTTTGATGAAGGTTACGACATGACAGTTTCAAAGGTCTTTTGTAAACCCCAAGTTGGCGTGTTTAAAGATTACAGGTGGATGCATTAGTTTAATGCATTTGGGTCCAGGAGGAAGTATTTATTTAAATAATTAAAAACCTTGTTAAGGTTCCTTTTAATTATTTTTAAATAAATATTTGTTTGCATTGGGTTCTCCTAACCCATGGCGCAAATGTCTTAACTTTGATGGCGCTATGTTCTAAGTTTGTGGGCGCTAGCCAAGACCTCCGTCGACGTGTTAAACTCCTCGCCGACGTCAAGAGTTTATGGGAAATATGCATATAAATCTCCCACGATGAAGATCAAAGATTATCCCATCCGCATTTTTGAAAAGTGTTGCTCGCTGTGAATTCACGATCTGATGTTCGATTTCTTCCTCGCTGTGATTTCGTGATCCGCTGTTCGGATATCCGCCGTTCATTTTTTGTATCCGTCGTAAGGTTTCGTCGTCGTCGTTCGCGTCAGAAGACAGGGAGGCCTGTTGTTTATTTTAGCCCTGGCATAGAAGGTACAAGGGAAACAGAGTGAGGTTTAAACCTCACCGGACGCCTTTGGCGCACCGGTAGCGGCTAGGCTATTGGCGCGCTACCCGAACGGGAGGTTCCGCGTTCGAATAACGTGAAAGGGTTTTTCTTCGTTGAAGTGGACGCAGCGGGTGGTGTTAGAGTTCGTGCGCAATTTCTCCATAGCACGATTTTTGGTGTTGGCCAAGGTATTTTCGAAATTAATTTTTGCTAGTGTATTTTGCGGATGGAGGAAGTTTATTAGAGAGAAAAACAGCTTAGGAGTTATAAGGAGTTTGAAGCTTGCTTTATTTTGATAAAATATTCTTTTGAAAGTGTTGTTTGCATTATCTTATTGCATTCTTATGAGAGATAAAGTTTATTGTTGATAAGACTATAAGGGAGAAATAAGGTGTATAAGGGATAAATATTTCTTGTAATGTTGAGAGTGCTTTTGGTTGATTATGGAAATGAAAGCATGATGTTTTAAGGTTAGAATTGCTTCTTGTGTGAAGTTGTGAAACCTTAAGTGGGCAGCTTTGAGATTGACATTAGCTTTCATTAAATTGGTTATAATCAAGCTATTCTTTACTTGGTTAAAGTGTTGGGCTTACTTCTTTGTTGATGATTTGAAAAGTTGTTTTGTGCTATTGAGATTTGAGTTGGTGGATGCTTTTTGTTCAAACAATATTGGAGAGAAAAGGAGTTCTACTTGTTTCCTTTTCTAATGTTGATTGTGAAATGCTTCAAGGTTGTGTTTTGAGTTGAATGGTGTTGATTGAACCTTGTTTGATGAGCATTGTTGTTGAAGCCCTAATTGATGGTGAAAAGAACATGAGTATCATTGTTATGTGATTCTTTGCATAGTTGGCAATTGTTGGGGTTTCATGTTCTTGAAAGAAAGCATTCTATCCTATCCATTTCAGATATTGAGTTGAGTTTTCAGATTTGAGATTGAGATTGAGCTGAGTTGATTTGAGTTGAGTTTTGAGATTGGGAGTTGAGTATAGAACATATTGAGTCTCTAACAATTCTCTTTATGCTTCTATGAGTTTGACAAATCACATTGGGTCTCTAACAATTCACTTTGTGATTTCCTACTAAGAAAGTTTTTCTTGGTGAGCTTGTTGAGTTTTTGGACAGGTTTCGATGGGGACTTGTGAGCAGTTTTGGACAGGTTTCGGTGGGGACTTGTGAGCAGTTTTGGACAGGTTTCGGTGGGGACTTGTGAGCAGATTTGGACAGGTCCTAGCAGAGGACTTGTGAGCTGAGTTTGATAGTTCTATCAGAGAACTTGAGGACAGAGGTGCACTGGTTCTATGAGAAGAACCTGAGGATAGATTTGGCAAGTCTTTGAGAAGGCTTGTATGTAGAGGATTGATTTGTTCAAGAGTTGGACAGATCTGACAGACAGAGGAAGACTTGTACTAGACCGATTGACTATGTTTGGTACAGGTTGCTGAGCTGTTATGGACGTGATCATAGAAGGCAGAGGTCTCTTAGGCTAAGCATTGAGGATAGGAGGTCTTCGGTGGAAAGGAGTTCCACGTGCTGGCAAGAGGTAGAGGTAGTTGATCTTCTGAGGGATCATTTCTAGAGCAGAGGGGAAGGTATCTCCTTTGAGCAGAGGCTCATAAATTTTGATTGGGGGAAGGTATCTCCTTTGAGCAGAGGCTCATAAATTCTGATTGGGGGAAGGTATCTCCTTTGGGCCGAGGCTCATAAACATTGTAATTGGGAAGGATTCCCAAAGAACTTTGAGATAACTTTTAGAGAAAAGTTTTGTGGACGTAGCCCAACCATTCTGGGTGAACCACGTTAAAATTGGTGTCACTTTGTGGATGATATTGTGCATTGCTTTGATATTGCTTTGGGTATATTGCTTTACTATTTTGAAGTATAATGGAAAAAGTATAAAGAGGTCTTATACTGTTCACCCCCCTCTCTTAGTATAAGCTTGTGTTCTTCAATTGGTATCAGATCGGTGCCTTCGAAAAGTTTAACAGCTTGAAGGAAAAGCTAGTAAAGAACACAATGGATCATTCAAGTGGCAATGCAACACCTATTCTTGATGGGTCAGATTTTGGTCTTTGGAGTGCAAGGATGAAGGTTCATCTAATGGCACTTGGGAATGAGGTTTGGGAAGTGATTGAAGATGAGTACACTATTCCTGAACATGGTCCTAATACTAAAGAAGAAAGGTTCCTACATCACAACAATTCAAAAGCAATGAATGCAATCCTGAAAGGCTTACAGAAAGCAGATCTCACCAAAGTGATTCACTGCAAGACAACTAGTGAAATGTGGAATCAGTTGAAGGTGGTTCATACAGGTGATACAAATGTCAGAAAGGCCAAGTTGAGACACTTCAAAGGTATGTTTGAACAACTCAAGATGAATGATGATGAAAATATTAGTGACTACATGCTTCGTATGGATGAGGTTGTTAACTCCATGAAAGACTTAGGTCTTGAGCTTGCTGAAAATGATGTTTGTGATAAGATTTTAAGATCTCTTCCTAATAGATTTAGTGAAAATATTTCTGCTATTGAGGAAGCTAAAGATTTGGATAAGTTGAAAAAGGATGAGCTCCATAGTATACTTGCAGCATTTGAGTTGAGAACTCAAGTGAAGGTTGATGTCAAGAAAGAGGCAGCTTTCAAGGCTACCAAGAAATCCAAGGGTAAACAACTTCAAGATAGTGATGAGTCTTCTAGTGATGAAGAGGCATATTACAGCAAGAAAGGCAAGTTCTCTAGAAAGCACAAAAGTATGAAAAATGTAAGATGTTTCAATTGTGGAAAGTTTGGTCATTATGCTACTGATCGTATCTGTTCCCAAGAATGAAAGTGATGAAGATAAACAGGATTCTAAGAGCAAGGATTCTGAAAAGCACAAGCATCACAGGAAAAACAAAGATGAGCACAACAATCAAGGAAAGAGGTATTCTCACAAGCACAAGAAGAGTTTCTACCTAGACAAAGCAAGTAAGTGTTCTAGTAGTGATAGTGAAAGTTCTTCAAGTGATGATGAAAATGAGATGTTGTTCATATCAGAAAAAGAGGAAGAACCGAAACATAGATTCATTATCATGAAATGTCTTAGATGTGGAAACTTTGGTCACCTTGAGGATGATTGCACAAATAATGATTTGGTTTCTAGTATGTATGAGGATGCTTCAAAAAACTATAAGGAAGATGCATGTATGGTTTTTGAAAAGGGTAGCACCTCTAGTGATAAGAAATCTAAAAAGGGCTTTGATGATTCAAAAAGCAAACAAATAGAGGAAGATATAGAGAAAGGTGAAGTAGATCTTAAAGGTGAACTTATTAGTGCTCTTAGTGCTTTGAAAAAGGAAAGAAAGAAGAATGCTAGACTCAAGGATAAGTTAGATGAATGTTGTATGGAGAGAGATGATCTTATAGAAAGTCTTGACTTCTCTATAGCTAAGACACAGGAACTCAAGGATGAGTTAGAGTCTAAGGTTCTTGAGTATAGTGAGTTAGAACAGAAAATGGCTTCTTTGAAAGAGGAAACTAAAGAGTACAAGGATAAGCTTTACAGGTTCCAAGATAGCTCCAAAAAGGTTAAGTCACTCATCAAAGGTCAAAGAAAGACAACAGATAAAATAGGCCTTGGTTTTGTTAAGCCACACAAGGAACAAGTTGGAGAGTCTAGTAAGAGACTCCAAAAGGAAGAGAGTTCTGATGAGGAAAGTATTTCAGAAAAGGAGTCCTTGAATGATAGATGCACAGAAATAGAAAACAGAATTCAGAATGAGAAGAAGAAGTTTTCAGAACCTAAGAGGTCAAATAAAGGAAAGTTTCAAGGCAGATGTTTTGCTTGTCACAGGTTTGGTCACATGGCTTCACATTGCATGGCTCAAGTGAAGAAGGTAAATGACAGTTTCAGAAGTGCTAGTTACTTTCAAGGGTATTGCTACTCTTGTCAACAGTTTGGGCACAAGGCAGTTTATTGCAAGGCAAATAACAGGAACAGGTTTGGTCAGAATAGGTTTGGGGAGGTTTGGCCGAAAGGTTTGGTCGAACAGGTTTGGCCGAACAGGTTTGGTCGAACAAGTTTGGTCGAATAGGTTTGGTCGAACTGGTGGATTCAAAGATCAGGTTTACCTCGGAGAAACAACATCGTCAAGTGTTTCAAGTGCAACAATGAAGGTCACATAATCGGACAGATGTAGAGCTGAAATTCTAGAATACAGGAACAGGAACAAGTGGCATGATCAGGTCCAAGGATCAAGGCATGGACAAGAACAGGGATGAGAACAAGAACAAGAACAGTGACAAGAACAGGAATATGGGCAAAGAGTTCAAGAGAAGGCCCGACAAGGAAGTTATAGACGCTGATGATGATCAATGCCTAATGGGAGTTTTACTCCCACCCCAAAATTAATCACCTCATCAGGAGGTGGGGGAGGGACTAAGCTAAGAGGCTCATTCTTAGTCCCGAGCCCCAAAGGTGACCCTTTGCCATTGATGACAAAGGGGGAGAGATATGAGTAAGGGGGAGAGCTTCAAAGTGAAGAGGAGAGCTTCAAGTCAGGGGAGCAAAACTTCAAAGGAAGATTCTCAGTTGTGGGCACAGTTGGTCAGTTGTTAGCACAGTTGGTTTCAGTTTTGGCTCTTGAGAAGTGTTTTCAGTAAAGGTTTGCCATCAATGACAAAGGGGGAGATTGTTGGCAATTTTGGGTACTTTGGGTACATTGCCTTTGCTCAAGTGTATAAGTTGTCATTGATGTCAAGAAGCTCTTGAAGGAATTTGATTTGATGTCAAACAATTTGTTTTGATGAAGGTTACGACATGACACTTTCAAAGGTCTTTTGTAAACCCCAAGTTGGCAGGTTTAAATATTACAGGTGGATGCATTAGTTTAATGCATTTGGGTCCAGGAGGAAGTATTTATTTAAATAATTAAAAACCTTGTTAAGGTTCCTTTTAATTATTTTTAAATAAATATTTGTTTGCATTGGGTTCTCCTAACCCATGGCGCAAATGTCTTAACTTTGATGGCGCTATGTTCTAAGTTTGTGGGCGCTAGCCAAGACCTCCGCCGACGTGTTAAACTCCTCCGTCGACGTGTTAAACTCCTCGCCGACGTCAAGAGTTTATGGGAAATATGCATATAAATCTCCCACGATGAAGATCAAAGATTATCCCATCCGCATTTTTGAAAAGTGTTGCTCGCTGTGAATTCGCGATCTGATGTTCGATTTCTTCCTCGCCGTGATTTCGTGATCCGCTGTTCGGATATCCGTCGTTCATTTTTTGTATCCGCCGTAAGGTTTCGTCATCGTCATTCACGTCAGAAGACAGGGAGGCCTGTTGTTTATTTTAGCCCTGGCATAGAAGGTACAAGGGAAACAGAGTGAGGTTTAAACCTCACCGGACGCCTTTGGCGCACCGGTAGCGGCTAGGCTGTTGGCGCGCTACCCGAACGGGAGGTTCCGCGTTCGAATAACGTGAAAGGGTTTTTCTTCGTTGAAGTGGACGCAGCGGGTGGTGTTAGAGTTCGTGCGCAATTTCTCCATAGCACGATTTTTGGTGTTGGCCAAGGTATTTTCGAAATTAATTTTTGCTAGTGTATTTTGCGGATGGAGGAAGTTTATTAGAGAGAAAAACAGCTTAGGAGTTATAAGGAGTTTGAAGCTTGCTTTATTTTGATAAAAGATTCTTTTGAAAGTGTTGTTTGCATTATCTTATTGCATTCTTATGAGAGATAAAGTTTATTGTTGATAAGACTATAAGGGAGAAATAAGGTGTATAAGGGATAAATATTTCTTGTAATGTTGAGAGTGCTTTTGGTTGATTATGGAAATGAAAGCATGATGTTTTAAGGTTAGAATTGCTTCTTGTGTGAAGTTGTGAAACCTTAAGTGGGCAGCTTTGAGATTGACATTAGCTTTCATTAAATTGGTTATAATCAAGCTATTCTTTACTTGGTTAAAGTGTTGGGCTTACTTCTTTGTTGATGATTTGAAAAGTTGTTTTGTGCTATTGAGATTTGAGTTGGTGGATGCTTTTTGTTCAAACAATATTGGAGAGAAAAGGAGTTCTACTTGTTTCCTTTTCTAATGTTGATTGTGAAATGCTTCAAGGTTGTGTTTTGAGTTGAATGGTGTTGATTGAACCTTGTTTGATGAGCATTGTTGTTGAAGCCCTAATTGATGGTGAAAAGAACATGAGTATCATTGTTATGTGATTCTTTGCATAGTTGGCAATTGTTGGGGTTTCATGTTCTTGAAAGAAAGCATTCTATCCTATCCATTTCAGATATTGAGTTGAGTTTTCAGATTTGAGATTGAGATTGAGCTGAGTTGATTTGAGTTGAGTTTTGAGATTGGGAGTTGAGTATAGAACATATTGAGTCTCTAACAATTCTCTTTATGCTTCTATGAGTTTGACAAATCACATTGGGTCTCTAACAATTCACTTTGTGATTTCCTACTAAGAAAGTTTTTCTTGGTGAGCTTGCTGAGTTTTTGGACAGGTTTCGGTGGGGACTTGTGAGCAGTTTTGGACAGGTTTCGATGGGGACTTGTGAGTAGTTTTGGACAGGTTTCAGTGGGGACTTGTGAGCAGTTTTGGACAGGTTTCGGTGGGGACTTGTGAGCAGATTTGGACAGGTCCTAGCAGAGGACTTGTGAGCTGAGTTTGATAGTTCTATCAGAGAACTTGAGGACAGAGGTGCACTGGTTCTATGAGAAGAACCCGAGGACAGATTTGGCAAGTCTTTGAGAAGGCTTGTATGCAGAGGATTGATTTGTTCAAGAGTTAGATAGATCTGACAGCGGAAAACTTGTACTAGATCGACCAACTGTGTTTGGTACAGGTTGCTGAGCTGCTGTGGACGTGATCATAGAAGGCAGAGGTCTCTTAGGCTAAGCATTGAGGACAGGAGGTCTTCGGTGGAAAGGAGTTCCACGTGCCGGCAAGAGGTAGAGGCGGTTGATCTTCCGAGGGATCATTTCCAGAGCAGAGGGGAAGGTATCTCCTTTGAGCAGAGGCTCATAAATTTTGATTGGGGGAAGGTATCTCCTTTGAGCAAGGGCTCATAAATTCTGATTGGGGGAAGGTATCTCCTTTGGGCCGAGGCTCATAAACATTGTAATTGGGAAGGATTCCCAAAGAACTTTGAGATAACTTTTAGAGAAAAGTTTTGTGGACGTAGCCCAGCCATTCTGGGTGAACCACGTTAAAATTGGTGTCACTTTGTGGATGATATTGTGCATTGCTTTGATATTGCTTTGGGTATATTGCTTTACTATTTTGAAGTATAATGGAAAAAGTATAAAGAGGTCTTATACTGTTCACCCCCCTCTCAGTATAAGCTTGTGTTCTTGATGTCATAGATTTTGTTCATAATTTCCCTTCAATTCATGCTCTGATATTTCCAAAACTGCCTTAATAATTTCATATCAGCATTGCAAGTCATTTGGGAGTGTTTTGATTTATTATAAATAAGTTTTGTTAATTCTAGATGCATGCTTTCTATGTTTTCAAGGTTTTCAATCAATAAACACATATGCTTTTAATCAATTTCAATCTCTTGTGTGTAGGTGCAGGTATTCCATACATGAGGAAGGATCTAAGAGGCCCACTAGGATAGGCCCAAGACTAGCTCTCAAGTGTGGGTTGCAAGAAGAACATTGGAACACGCCATTAAAGCTCATGGAGGGATTTGATCCCTTTGAAAAATTGTATATTGAAATATATCAAGTTATGAAGCCCTCAATGGGATGTAATGTAATATTATTGAGTACTTTGGATTAATAAAATACAAAGAGAAACCCCCCTTTTTATATCAAATAATCCATGTTTTTTAGTTATTTACATAGTTACATCTTTATGCACATTTCCTTTGAATGCTTGCAATAAACATGCTTTTACATTTCAATAAATAACCCTATAGGCGTACTATTTTTCATGCTTATTCAATGGTGATCATGGTGGTTGAATTTTTCCTTTATCCCCTTTGAAATTGTCATTTTTGACATCCTTTTTGTGCTTTGTATGTTGCAGGTTCTGACCGTTTTGAGCAGAGATGCCCCCCAAAACCCTGTTTGGAACTGCCAGGGATGGCCACTATAAACGTCCCTACCAGGGATGGCCCCCAAATTTTCATCCATCCCACCTAGGTATGGTCACAAAACTAGGGGGTTTTAGTATAAATTGATAGAAACAACAAATTTCAGGGCAGAAAAGGTAACCTTCCAAACCTGCAATTTGCATTTAGATTGTTTTAGAAAGCATGAATTTCAAATTTTCTTGTCTTTTGTATGCATGTGAAGGTTAGATTTCATATTTCTAAGTTTTGCATTAACAAAATCGAAGAAAAGTAGGAAAATAATAGCTTTTTAAAATGCATTTGTCTGGTTTGCTTGCGTGGAACCTACCTAAGGGTTAGGTTTTCATATAGTTTATCAATTTTGTAGTTTCCTTTGATATATAAGTTTATGATTCTGAAAGGAAAATGTAATTCCATGCATTTAGTGAATCATCATTGAGTGCTTTGTTGTTTTATTTCAATCATTGTAAAAGGAATAAACACACACCACGATCTTCTTAAATATTTGTGAGTTGGACTTCATTCCCAACCACTGATAGAGTTCAATGACAGTGGGCTTCATCTCCATCCATTGACTCAAATCTTATGTACTCTATTTTATTTGCCAATATCGACTCCAAGATCTATCCTAATCGTGCAAAATAGCATGCATCCCTCTTCATAGGGGTGTATCGATGCACAGGGGGTGTTGGGTGAAGATCGATAGGACCTATGCTCCCTGATCAGGTATGGATTTCATCACCATACTTTGGTTGGTTTACGTGACTAGAATTTCAATACCGATTGTTGAGTTGTGAGTGTATAGGTGAAAACCACTTAAAATTTTGAGTATTACATCAAAAAATCAAACACACCAAGTATTTTCTTTACAAAGCAACACATATTGAAACAACAACAAACAATTTAGGGATTCACATTTAAAAGAATTAAAAGAGATAATCACTTCTATGCTTTTATGTTTCTATTGTTTATTTGTTTCAAATTCATAAAAATTGTAAAGGAGATAAGCATATAGCAGTCTAGAGTACATAGCTATGGTACATACCTGTATCCAAGACCATTTAAGGGTGGATGTTACAAGGAGTAGGGAAGAGGACATATAGCATCTTCGTCTTGATTCCAAGGACATGGTCATACCTCCTTGGCGACCACCTACTCTTCTAGGCCCTAGAGGGGTTGAAATGAGACCTAGCCAATAAGGTATTCTCACATGGGGCACCCATATAAGCAATGGTCTCAACTTAGGAAGTCATATCCCTAATCACCGAGTGGCAAATGAATGGATGGTCAGTCCTAGAATAGCAAGAAGGGAACCTAGCCAATAAGGGACTCCTACATGGGGTACCCCCATAGGCAACAATCCCACTTTAGGGAATTATTTCCCTCATATAGATGTGTCTAATGTCTTCTTTCAAGAAGAGTCACCATACAATGGAGTGCTTCCCAATAGAGCAATCCCATGCATTTGTGTTCCTACTCGGTCTACTCCTCCTATTGCTATGTAGGATCATGACTTTTCATCTAAGGTAGGGTTGAATGATCATCTTATAATTTCAAACTACCCTTCCCCAAGGTGCCAAAACTATGATGAGTATGATACTCATCGCCATGGGTGACCTAATTTTGCCCTACATTTTGAAGAACACAAGCTTATACTGAGAGGGGGGGTG
Source organism: Wollemia nobilis (assembly GCA_028583015.1). NCBI lineage: Eukaryota > Viridiplantae > Streptophyta > Pinopsida > Araucariales > Araucariaceae > Wollemia > Wollemia nobilis. The sequence goes on along the minus strand of JAQPPZ010004624.1, from coordinate 9,945,934 downwards.
AACAGTATAAGACCTCTTTTCAACTTTATCTATCAATACAGCTTTCAAACCATTAACATGCAGAATAAGATAGCAGTAATAACAGCAGTAAAACAGTGCACAAGAAGCAATCCACAATGAGACACAACAATTTACGTGGTTCACCCAAGGTGGGCTACTCCACGGATAAAACTTTTCCTCTAAAAGTTATATCAAAACCTCTGGGAATCCTTCCCGATTACAATGTTTATGAGCCTCAGCTCAAAGGAGACACCTTCCCCTAAATCTGCTTTGCTAGTGATCCTCTAGAAGACCTCTATCTCTTTTGCCCTTAGCAAGTGGAACTCTTTCCACGGAAGACACCTGTCTTCCCTGCTCTGGCTGGAGATCTCTGTCCTCAACTCTATCACAACAAGTTGGTCCTCTTTTCTGCACCAAAACACAGTCCTTCGGTCTGGCACAATTCTGTTCTCTTCCTCTGTTCTTTTCTCGCACTTGGTTGGAGAACAACTTTTCACTTGTCTGCACAACTACGAAGACAAGTCTTCTTAAATTACAGTCGCACTATCTTCTCAACTTTTGCACAAATAGTGCAATTTTGCAAAAATTGAGCAATATCACCGTTCGTCCTTCACAACTGTTCGCAATTACAGCAGCATCTACTTCACGCACTTTGCTTTCTTTTACACAGACTGCGTGAACACAGTTGCAATCACAGCTGTCCTTAGATCAAATTCCACCCTTTGCATAATCTTCGCAATCACTACAGCATTCGAACGCACAGCAACTTATGCGCCTATGTGCAACCACAACAACTCATTCTCTTCGCATAGTCTTCTCATGAACAATAGCACATTCTTCGTGCAAACAAACACAGTCTTTGACACTTAGAAGATTCAACGAAATGCACTCTAATGCTGTAGTCGAACTTCACTCTCTCTATTTTTTGATGATCGAACCTCACTTGTCGCACTAACTCTACGAATGCCACACTTCGAATGCACACATCGATCGATACCCAAAATTGCTCAAACAGTCCTCCTTTAATACTCACAATCTCAAGATGAAATCTTGTTCTTTAGTCGACTGTTCAACCTTCTAACACGTCGACTGTAAAACCTTATACTTCGTCGGCCAAGGTTAACTTCGTCGGCTTCAACCGCCTCTGTTGTTCTGTAGCTTTTCTCGTGCGACACTCAAACATGTCACGATATCGCTACGCCTTTGTCTACCGTACACCTTCTTTGGTTTGTTGTCATGAAATCGTGACACTACAGCCTTTGCTGACGTCATCATGAATCTTGTCATGAAATCGTGATGCTCTAGACTTCAATGCCTTCTTCTTTTCATGAAATCAGACACCTTTGCCTCTTGACGTCATCATGATTCTTGTCTGAAATCATGATGCTCTGGACTTCAAAGCCTTCTTCTCCGCTCTGTCATGAAATCGTGACACCTTTGCCTCTTCTGACGTCATCATGATTCTTGTCATGAAATCATGATGCTCTGGACTTCAAAGCCTTCTTCTCCTCGTCATGCAAATCGTGACACCTTTGCCTCTTGACGTCATCATGATTCTTGGTCAAAATCATCGAGCGGACTTCAAAGCCTTCTTCTCCATCATGAAATCGTGACATCTTTGCCTTTAGCTGACGTCATCAGCAACTCTGTCGCGAAATCGTGACACCTCTTGCTCCTTCATCCTTTTCTTGGTTTGCACTAGCGAAAATGAAACATGTCACGAAATCATGACGCTTTCGCTGCCTTAAGCTCTTTCTTGTCAACTTCTCGTGAAACTGGAACATGTCATGAAATCGTGACGCTTTCCAACTCAACTCATGTGACACTTTGCATCCGTACAACTTCTTCGAAACTTGTCAGAAATCGTGACACTTCCTGCAACTCAACACTGCTAACTCAACTTGTCACGAAATCGTGACACTTTTGCGATCCGTACAACTTCTTCGAAACTTGTCACGAAATCGTGACACTTTTGCCCACTTTGCCTCTGCCTTCCTGCATGTCACGAAATCGTGACAATTTTGGCCAAACTTTCTCTCTCCTCAAACATGTCACGAAATCACGACTTCCTTTCCTCCCTTCGCATGTCACGAAATCATGACAGTTTTGGCCAACTTTCTCTCTCCTCAAACATGTCACGAAATCGTGACAGTTTTGGCCAAACTTTCTCTCTCCTCAAACATGTCACGAAATCATGACAGTTTTTCCAGCAGCCTGCAAACTTTTTCTAACTTATCTTTTTCTGGATTTTTGGCAACTGGGCTACTCTGATTTTCTTGGAGACTTACTGACCAGTTGAAACCTTCATCAAAACACATCCTTAGACATAAAAACAAATTGCTCCAAGAACTCCTTGACATCAAAAACAACATCTACCAATAGCTCCTTGACATCAATGACAACAACTAAACTTAGGCAAAGGCAATGTACTCAAGGTACCCAAAATTGCCAACAATCTCCCCCTTTGTCATTGATGGCAACCCTTAACTAAAACACATCTTTCAAGAGCCAAAACTGAAATCAATCTCTTCAAGTTTTGCTCCCCCTGACTTGAAGCTTTCCTCTTCTCTTGAAAACTCTCCCCCTTACTTAAATCTCTCCCCCTTTGTCATCAATGGCAAAGGGTCACCTTTGGGGCTTGGGACTAAGAATGAGCCTCTTAGCTTAGTCCCTCCCCCACCTCCTGATGAGGTGATTTAAAATAGGGTTGGGAGTGACACTCCCATTAGACACTCATCATCATTAGTGTCTAAGATTTCTTTGTCGGGCCTTCTCTTGAATTCTTTTCCTGTATTTTTGTTCTTGTCACTGTTCTGATCCTCGGACCTGTTAATACTACTGTTCTCGTTTCTTTTATCTTTTCTGTTCTTATCCATACCTTGATCCTTGGACCTGTTCATATCACTTTTCCTATTTTTGTTATCATTCCTATTTTTATCCATGCCTTGATCCTTGGACTTGTTCATGCTGTTGTTTCTGTTCCTGTATCTCAGAAGATCAGCTCTACACTTGTCTAGCTAGGTGACCTTCATTGTTGCATTTATAGCAGGTAACAATATTAGTCATGGTTGTTCTTTGAATTCGCTCTGTTCTGACTAACCCAGTTCCTGTTATTTGCCTTGCAAAAAATTGCCTTGTGCCCGAATTGTTGACAAGAGTAGCAATACCCTTGAAAGAAATTACGTCTCCTGAAACTGTCATTTACTCTCTTCATTTGAGTCATGCAATGTACAGCCATGTGACCAAATCTGTGACACGCATAACATCTGTCGTGAAATTTTCTTTTATTCGACTTCATGGGTCCCGAAAACTTCTTCTTCTCAGTCTGAATATCGTTTTCTGTTTCTGCGTATTCATCACTTACGGACTCATGATCTGAAGTACTTTCTTCAACAGGACTCTCTTTCTTTTGAAATCTCTTGCTAGATTCCCCAACCTGTTCCTTGTGCGGCTCAACAAAACCGAGACCTGTTTTATCTGTTGGTTTTCTTTGTCCTTCGATGAGAAATTTAACCTTCTTGGAGCTATCCTGAAATCTGTAGAGCTTATCCTTGTACTCTTTATTTTCTTCTTTCAAAGAAGCCATTTCCTGTTCTAACTCACTATACTCCAGAATTTTAGAATCTAACTCATTCTTGAGTTCTTGTGACTTAGCCATAGATACTTCAAGATTTTCTACAAGTTCATCTATCTCCATACAACATTCATCTAACTTAATCTTGAGTCTATCATTCTTCTTTCTTTCCTTTTTCAAAACACTAAGAGCATTATTGAGTTCGCATTCAAGATCCTCTATTTGATGGCACTTTGAATCATCACAACCTTTTTCAGATTTCTTATCACTAGAGGTGCTACCTTTTTCAAAAACCATACATGCATATTCATTGGGGTTTTCTGAAACATCCTCATACATACTAGCAGCCAAATCATTATTTCTGCAATCATCCTCAAGGTGCCCAAAATTTCCACATCTAAAACATTTCATGATAATGAATTTATGTTTCGGTTCTTCCTCTTTTTTTGAAATGAACAACATCTCATTTTCATCATCACTAGAAGAACTGTCACTTTCATTGCTAGAACACTTACTTGCTTTGTCTAAGTAGAAGCTCTTCTTATTCTTGTGAGAATGCCTCTTTCCATGATTGTTGTACTCATCTTTGCTTTTCTGGTGATTGCTGTACTCATTTTTGCTCTTTCCGTAATACCTGTGCTTTTCAGAATCCTTGCTTTTAACATCCTGTATATCTTCATCACTTTCATCTTTAGAAACAGTACAATCAGTAGCATAATGACCAAATTTCCCACAGTTGAAACATCTTATATTTTTCTTGCTTTTGTGCTTTCTGGAAAACTTGCCTTTCCTACTGTAATATGCCTCTTCCTCACTAGAAGACTCATCACTTTCTTGAATCTGTTTGCCCTTCGATTTCTTGATAGCTTTGAAAGCTGCCTCTTTCTTTACATCAACTTTTACTTGAGTTCTCAGCTCAAATGTTGCAAGAATACTATGGAGCTCATCCTTTTTCAATTTATCTAAATCTTTAGCTTCCTCAATAGCAGAAATCTTTTCACTAAATCTATTAGGAAGGGATCTTAAAATCTTATCACACACATCATTTTCAGCAAGTTCAAGACCTAAGTCTTTCATAGAATTAACAACTTCATCCATCCGAAGCATGTAGTCACTAATATTTTCATCATCATTCATCTTGAGTTGTTCAAACATACCTTTAAAATGTCTCAACTTGGCCTTTCGAACATTTGCATCACCTGTATGAACAACCTGCAATTGTTTCCACATTTCACTAGTTGTCTTGCGGTGAATAACTTTAGTGAGATCTGCCTTTTGTAAACCCTTCAAGATTGCATTCATGGCTTTTGAATTGTTGTGATGTAGAAGCCTGTCTTCTTTAGTGTAAGGACCATTTGTAGGAATGGTATACCCATCTTCAACAACTTCCCATACCTCATTACCGAGAGCCATTAGATAGACTTTCATTCTTGCACTCCACAGACCAAAATCTGATCCGTCAAGAATAGGTGCTGCATTGCCACTCGAGTAGTCCATTGTGTTCTTTGTAAACTTTTCCTTCAAGTTGTTAAACTTTTCGAAGGCACTGGCTCTGATACCAATTGAAGAACACAAGCTTATACTGAGAGGGGGGGTGAACAGTATAAGACCTCTTTTCAACTTTATCTATCAATACAACTTTCAAACCATTAACATGCAGAATAAGATAGCAGTAATAACAACAGTAAAATAGTGCATAAGAAGCAATCCACAATGAGACACAACAATTTACGTGGTTCACCCAAGGTGGGCTACTCCACGGATAAAAATTTTCCTCTAAAAGTTATATCAAAACCTCTGGGAATCCTTCCCGATTACAATGTTTATGAGCCTCAGCTCAAAGGAGACACCTTCCCCTAATTCTGCTTTGCTAGTGATCCTCTAGAAGACCTCTATCTCTTTTGCCCTTAGCAAGTGGAACTCTTTCCATGGAAGACACTGTCTTCCCTGCTCTGGCTGGAGATCTCTGTCCTCAACTCTGTCACGACAAAGCTGGTCCTCTTTTCTGCACCAAAACACAGTCCTTCGGTCTGGCACAATTCTGTCCTCTTCCTCTGTTCTTTTCTGCACTTGGTTGGAGAACAACTTTTCACTTGTCTGCACAACTACGAAGCACAGTCTTCTTAAATTACAGCGCACTATCTTCTCAACTTTGCAAACATAGTAGGAATTTTTACAAAAATTGTAGCAGCAATATCATAGTTTGTCCTTCACAACTGTTCGTAATTACAGCAGCATCTACTTCGCGCACTTTGCTTTATTTTACATGTTCGTGAACACGGTGTCAATCATAGTGTCCTTAGATCAAATTCCACCCTTTCATAATCTTCGAAACACGTAGCATTCGAATGCATAGCAACTTATGCGCCTATGTGCAACCACAACAGCTCATTCTCTTCGCACAGTCTTCTCATGAACAAACATTCTTCTCAGTCTTTGACACTTAGAAGATTCAATGAAATGCACTCTAATGCTGTAGTCGAACTTCACTCTCTCTATTTTTTGATGATCGAACCTCACTTGTCGCACTAACTCTACGAATGCCACACTTCGAATGCACACTTCAATCGATGCCCAAATTGCTCAAACAGTCCTCCTTTAATACTCACAATCTCAAGATGAAATCTTGTTCTTTAGTCGGCTGTTTCAACCTTCTAACACGTCGGCTGTAAAACCTTATACTTCGTCGGCCAAGGTTAACTTCGTCGGCTTCAACCGCCTCTTCTGTTCTTAGCTTTTCTCGTGTGACACTCAAACATGTCATGATATCGCTACGCCTTTGTCTGTCGTACACCTTCTTTGGTTTGTTGTCACGAAATCGTGACACTACAGCCTTTGCTGACGTCATCATGAATCTTGTCATGAAATCACGATGCTCTAGACTTCAATGTCTTCTTCTTCGCTACTGTCATGAAATCGATGACACCTTTGCCTCTTGCTGACGTCATCATGATTCTTGTCATGAAATCGTGATGCTCTAGGACTTCAATGCCTTCTTCTCCTCTGTCATGAAATCGTGACACCTTTGCCTCTTGTTGACGTCATCATGATTCTTGTCATGAAATCGTGATGCTCTGGACTTCAAAGCCTTCTTCTCCGCTACTGTCGTGAAATCGTGACACCTTTGCCTCTTGCTGACGTCATCATGATTCTTGTCATGAAATCATGACGCTTAGACTTCAAAGCCTTCTTCTCTGCTACTGTCATGAAATCGTGACATCTTTGCCTTTAGCTGACGTCATCAAGAACTTTGTCGTGAAATCGTGACACCTCTTGCTCCTTCATCCTTTTCTTGGTTTGCACTAGCGAAAATGAAACATGTCATGAAAATCATGACGCTTTCGCTGCCTTAAGCTCTTTCTTGTCAACTGACTCGAGAACTGGAACATGTCACGAAATCGTAGCTTTTCCTAATCGTGACACTTTTGCATCCGTACAACTTCTTGAAACTTGTCAGAAATCGTGACACTTCTCAACTCAACAGCCAACTCAACTTGTCAGAAATCGTGACACTTTCGCATCCGTACAACTTCTTCGAAACTTGTCACGAAATCGTGACACTTTCCCTTGCCTCGCCTTCTCAATGTCGAAATCGTGACATTTTGGCCAACTTTCTCTCTCTCAAACTTGTCACGAAATCGTGACGGTTTGCCCTTTCCTCTCCTTCCGCATGTCACGAAATCGTGACAGTTTTGCCACTTTCTCTCTCCTCAAACATGTCACGAAATCATGATAGTTTTGGCCAAACTTTCTCTCTCCTCAAACATGTCGCGAAATCGTGACAGTTTTTCCAACAGCTTGCAAACTTTTTCTAACTTATCTTTTTCTGGATTTTTGGCAACTGGGCTACTCTGATTTTCTTGGAGACTTACTGACCAACTGAAACCTTCATCAAAACACATCCTTAGACATAAAAACAAATTGCTCCAAGAACTCCTTGACATCAAAAACAACATCTACCAATAGCTCCTTGACATCAATGACAACAACTAAACTTAGGCAAAGGCAATGTACTCAAGGTACCCAAAATTGCCAACAATCTCCCCCTTTGTCATTGATGGCAACCCTTAACTAAAACACATCTTTCAAGAGCCAAAACTGAAATCAATCTCTTCAAGTTTTGCTCCCCCCGACTTGAAGCTTTCCTCTTCTCTTGAAAACTCTCCCCCTTACTTAAATCTCTCCCCCTTTGTCATCAATGGCAAAGGGTCACCTTTGGGGCTTGGGACTAAGAATGAGCCTCTTAGCTTAGTCCCTCCCCCACCTCCTGATGAGGTGATTTAAAATAGGGTTGGGAGTGACACTCCCATTAGACACTCATCATCATTAGTGTCTAAGATTTCTTTGTCGGGCCTTCTCTTGAATTCTTTTCCTGTATTTCTGTTCCTGTCACTGTTCTGATCCTCGGACCTGTTAATACTACTGTTCCTGTTTCTTTTATCTTTTCTGTTCTTATCCATACCTTGATCCTTGGACCTGTTCATATCACTTTTCCTATTTTTGTTATCATTCCTATTTTTATCCATGCCTTGATCCTTGAACTTGTTCATGCTGTTGTTTCTGTTCTTGTATCTCAGAAGATCAGCTCTACACTTGTCTAGCTAGGTGACCTTCATTGTTGCATTTATAGCAGGTAACAATATTAGTCATGGTTGTTCTTTGAATTTGCTCTGTTCTGACTAACCCAGTTCCTGTTATTTGCCTTGCAAAAAATTGCCTTGTGCCCGAATTGTTGACAAGAGTAGCAATACCCTTGAAAGAAATTACGTCTCCTGAAACTATCATTTACTCTCTTCATTTGAGTCATGCAATGTACAGCCATGTGACCAAATCTGTGACACGCATAACATCTGTCGTGAAATTTTCTTTTATTCGACTTCATGGGTCCCGAAAACTTCTTCTTCTCAGTCTGAATATCATTTTCTATTTCTGCGTATTCATCACTTACGGACTCATGATCTGAAGTACTTTCTTCAACAGGACTCTCTTCCTTTTGAAATCTCTTGCTAGATTCCCCAACTTGTTCCTTGTGCGGCTCAACAAAACCGAGACCTGTTTTATCTGTTGGTTTTCTTTGTCCTTCGATGAGAAATTTAACCTTCTTGGAGCTATCCTGAAATCTGTAGAGCTTATCCTTGTACTCTTTATTTTCTTCTTTCAAAGAAGCTATTTCCTGTTCTAACTCACTATACTCCAGAATTTTAGAATCTAACTCATTCTTGAGTTCTTGTGACTTAGCCATAGATACTTCAAGATTTTCTACAAGTTCATCTATCTCCATACAACATTCATCTAACTTAATCTTGAGTCTATCATTCTTCTTTCTTTCCTTTTTCAAAACACTAAGAGCATTATTGAGTTCACATTCAAGATCCTCTATTTGATGGCACTTTGAATCATCACGACCTTTTTCAGATTTCTTATCACTAGAGGTGCTACCTTTTTCAAAAACCATACATGCATCTTCATTGGGGTTTTCTGAAACATCCTCATACATACTAGCAACCAAATCATTATTTCTGCAATCATCCTCAAGGTGCCCAAAATTTCCACATCTAAAACATTTCATGATAATGAATTTATGTTTCGGTTCTTCCTCTTTTTCTGAAATGAACAAGCATCTCATTTTCATCATCACTAGAAGAACTGTCACTTTCACTTGCTAGAACACTTACTTGCTTTGTCTAAGTAGAAGCTCTTCTTATTCTTGTGAGAATGCCTCTTTCCATGATTGTTGTACTCATCTTTGCTTTTCCGGTGATTGTTGTACTCATTTTTGCTCTTTCTGTAATACCTGTGCTTTTCAGAATCCTTGCTTTTAACATCCTGTATATCTTCATCACTTTCATCTTTAGAAATAATACAGTCAGTAGCATAATGACCAAATTTCCCACAGTTGAAACATCTTATATTTTTCTTGCTTTTGTGCTTTCTGGAAAACTTGCCTTTCCTGCTTGTAATATGCCTCTTCCTCACTAGAAGACTCATCACTTTCTTGAATCTGTTTGCCCTTCGATTTCTTGATAGCTTTGAAAGCTGCCTCTTTCTTTACATCAACTTTTACTTGAGTTCTCAACTCAAATGCTGCAAGAATACTATGGAGCTCATCCTTTTTCAATTTATCTAAATCTTTAGCTTCCTCAATAGCAGAAATCTTTTCACTAAATCTATTAGGAAGAGATCTTAAAATCTTATCACACACATCATTTTCAGCAAGTTCAAGACCTAAGTCTTTCATAGAATTAACAACTTCATCCATCCGGAGCATGTAGTCACTAATATTTTCATCATCATTCATCTTGAGTTGTTCAAACATACCTTTAAAATGTCTCAACTTGGCCTTTCGAACATTTGCATCACCTGTATGAACAACCTGCAATTGTTTCCACATTTCACTAGCTGTCTTGCAGTGAATAACTTTAGTGAGATCTGCCTTTTGTAAACCCTTCAAGATTGCATTCATGGCTTTTGAATTGTTGTGATGTAGAAGCCTGTCTTCTTTAGTGTAAGGACCATTTGTAGGAATGGTATACCCATCTTCAACAACTTCCCATACCTCATTACCGAGTGCCATTAGATAGACTTTCATTCTTGCACTCCATAGACCAAAATCTGATCCGTCAAGAATAGGTGTTGCATTGCCACTCGAGTAGTCCATTGTGTTCTTTGTAAACTTTTCCTTCAAGCTGTTAAACTTTTCGAAGGCACTGGCTCTGATACCAATTGAAGAACACAAGCTTATACTGAGAGGGGGGGGTGAACAGTATAAGACCTCTTTTAACTTTATCTATCAATACAACTTTCAAACCATTAACATGCAGAATAAGATAGCAGTAATAACAACAGTAAAACGAGTGCATAAGAAGCAATCCACAATGAGACACAACAATTTACGTGGTTCACCCAAGGTGGGCTACTCCACGGATAAAACTTTTCCTCTAAAAGTTATATCAAAACCTCTGGGAATCCTTCCCGATTACAATGTTTATGAGCCTCAGCTCAAAGGAGACACCTTCCCCTAATTCTGCTTTGCTAGTGATCCTCTAGAAGACCTCTATCTCTTTTGCCCTTAGCAAGTGGAACTCTTTCCATAGAAGACACCTGTCTTCCCTGCTCTGGCTGGAGATCTCTGTCCTCAACTCTGTCACAGCAAGTTGGTCCTCTTTTCTGCACCAAAACATAGTCCTTCGATCTGGCACAATTCTGTCCTCTTCCTCTGTTCTTTTCTGCACTTGGTTGGAGAACAACTTTTCACTGTCTGCACAACTACAGCAGCACAGTCTTCTTAAATTACAGCCGCACTATCTTCTTAAATTTTAAAATTGATATCATCGTTCGTCCTTCACAACTGTTCGCAATTACAGTAGCATCTACTTCGCGCACTTTGCTTTCTTTTACACAGACTACGTGAACATAGTTGCAATCATAGTTGTCCTTAGATCAAATTCCACCCTTTGCATAATCTTTGCAATCACTACAGCATTCGAATGCACAACTTATGCGCCTATGTGCAATCACAACTCATTCTCTTCGCATAGTCTTCTCATGAATAACGACATTCTTCGTGCAAAACCACAGTCTTTGACACTTAGAAGATTCAATGAAATGCACTCTAATGTTGTAGTCGAACTTCACTCTCTCTTTTTTTGATGATCGAACCTCACTTGTCGCACTAACTCTACGAATGCCACACTTCGAAATGCACACTTCAATCGATACCCAAAATTGCTCAAACAGTCCTCCTTTAATACTCACAATCTCAAGATGAAATCTTGTTCTTTAGTCAGTTGTTCAACCTTCTAACATGTCGATGTAAAACCTTATACTTCGTCGGCCAAGGTTAACTTCGTCGGCTTCAACCGCCTCTGTTGTTCTGTAGCTTTTCTCGTGCGACACTCAAACATGTCATGATATCGCTACGCCTTTGTCTGTCGTACACCTTCTTTGGTTTGTTGTCATGAAATCGTGACACTACAGCCTTTGTTGACGTCATCATGAATCTTGTCATGAAATCATGACGCTCTAGACTTCAATGCCTTCTTCTCCGTTGTTGTCACGAAATCGTGACACCTTTGCCTCTTGCTGACGTCATCATGATTCTTGTCATGAAATCGTGATGCTCTGGACTTCAAAGCCTTCTTCTCCTCTCGTGAAATCGTGACACCTTTGCCTCTTGTGACGTCATCATGATTCTTGTCATGAAATCGTGATGCTCTGGGACTTCAAAGCCTTCTTCTCCTCTATCATGAAATCGTGACACCTTTGCCTCTTGAATCATCATGATTCTTGTCAGAAATCATGATGCTTAGACTTCAAAGCCTTCTTCTCCGTCATGAAATCGTGACATCTTTGCCTTTAGCTGACGTCATCAGCAACTTTGTCATGAAATCGTGACACCTCTTGCTCCTTCATCCTTTTCTTGGTTTGCACTAGCGAAAATGAAACATGTCACGAAATCATGACGCTTTCGCTGCCTTAAGCTCTTTCTTGTCAACTGCTCGTGAAACTGGAACATGTCACGAAATCGTGATGCTTTTAAGCTAACAACTCAAACTCTCATGAAATCGTGACACTTTCGCATCCGTACAACTTCTTCGAAACTTGTCAGGAAATCGTGACACTTCCCAACTCAACACCGCCAACTCAACTTGTCGCGAAAATCGTGACACTTTGCATCCGTACAACTTCTTCGAAACTTGTCGCGAAATCGTGACACTTTCCACTTGCCTCCCTTCCTGTAAATCTCTCTTTTGTCCTCGCTTCTCTTGCCTTCCTGCATGTCGCGAAATCATGACAGTTTTGGCCAAACTTTCTCTCTCCTCAAACATGTCGCGAAATCGTGATAGTTTTGGCCAAACTTTCTCTCTCCTCAAACATGTCGCGAAATCGCGACAGTTTTTCCAGCAGCCTGCAAACTTTTTCTAACTTATCTTTTTCTGGATTTTTGGCAACTGGGCTACTCTGATTTTCTTGGAGACTTACTGACCAGCTGAAACCTTCATCAAAACACATCCTTAGACATAAAAACAAATTGCTCCAAGAACTCCTTGACATCAAAAACAACATCTACCAATAGCTCCTTGACATCAATGACAACAACTAAACTTAGGCAAAGGCAATGTACTCAAGGTACCCAAAATTGCCAACAATCTCCCCCTTTGTCATTGATGGCAACCCTTAACTAAAACACATCTTTCAAGAGCCAAAACTGAAATCAATCTCTTCAAGTTTTGCTCCCCCGACTTGAAGCTTTCCTCTTCTCTTGAAAACTCTCCCCCTTACTTAAATCTCTCCCCCTTTGTCATCAATGGCAAAGGGTCACCTTTGGGGCTTGGGACTAAGAATGAGCCTCTTAGCTTAGTCCCTCCCCCACCTCCTGATGAGGTGATTTAAAACAGGGTTGGGAGTGACACTCCCATTAGACACTCATCATCATTAGTGTCTAAGATTTCTTTGTCGGGCCTTCTCTTGAATTCTTTTCTTGTATTTCTATTCCTGTCCTTGTTCTGATCCTCGGACCTGTTAATACTATTGTTCCTGTTTCTTTTATCTTTTCTGTTCTTATCCATACCTTGATCCTTGGACCTGTTCATATCACTTTTCCTATTTTTGTTATCATTCCTATTTTTATCCATGCCTTGATCCTTGGACTTGTTCATGCTACTGTTTCTGTTCCTGTATCTCAGAAGATCAGCTCTACACTGTCTAGCTAGGTGACCTTCATTGTTGCATTTATAGCAGGTAACAATATTAGTCATGGTTGTTCTTTGAATTCGCCTGTTCTGACTAACCCAGTTCCTGTTATTTGCCTTGCAAAAAATTGCCTTGTGCCCGAATTGTTGACAAGAGTAGCAATACCCTTGAAAGAAATTACGTCTCCTGAAACTGTCATTTACTCTCTTCATTTGAGTCATGCAATGTACAGCCATGTGACCAAATATGTGACACGCATAACATCTGCCGTGAAATTTTCTTTTATTCGACTTCATGGGTCCCGAAAACTTCTTCTTCTTAGTCTGAATATCATTTTCTGTTTCTGCGTATTCATCACTTACGGACTCATGATCTGAAGTACTTTCTTCAACAGGACTCTCTTTCTTTTGAAATCTCTTGCTAGATTCCCCAACTTGTTCCTTGTGCGGCTCAACAAAATCGAGACCTGTTTTATCTGTTGGTTTTCTTTGTCCTTCGATGAGAAATTTAACCTTCTTGGAGCTATCCTGAAATCTGTAGAGCTTATCCTTGTACTCTTTATTTTCTTCTTTCAAAGAAGCCATTTCCTGTTCTAACTCACTATACTCCAGAATTTTAGAATCTAACTCATTCTTGAGTTCTTGTGACTTAGCCATAGATACTTCAAGATTTTCTACAAGTTCATCTATCTCCATACAACATTCATCTAACTTAATCTTGAGTCTATCATTCTTCTTTCTTTCCTTTTTCAAAACACTAAGAGCATTATTGAGTTCGCATTCAAGATCCTCTATTTGATGGCACTTTGAATCATCACAACCTTTTTCAGATTTCTTATCACTAGAGGTGCTACCTTTTTCAAAAACCATACATGCATCTTCATTGGGGTTTTCTGAAACATCCTCATACATACTAGCAGCCAAATCATTATTTCTGCAATCATCCTCAAGGTGCCCAAAATTTCCACATCTAAAACATTTCATGATAATGAATTTATGTTTCGGTTCTTCCTCTTTTTCTGAAATGAACAGCATCTCATTTTCATCATCACTAGAAGAACTGTCACTTTCATTGCTAGAACACTTACTTGCTTTGTCTAAGTAGAAGCTCTTCTTATTCTTGTGAGAATGCCTCTTTCCATGATTGTTGTACTCATCTTTGCTTTTCCGGTGATTGTTGTACTCATTTTTGCTCTTTCCGTAATACCTCGTGCTTTTTAGAATCCTTGCTTTTAACATCCTGTATATCTTCATCACTTTCATCTTTAGAAATAGTACGATCAGTAGCATAATGACCAAATTTCCCACAGTTGAAACATCTTATATTTTTCTTGCTTTTGTGCTTTCTGGAAAACTTGCCTTTCCTGCTTGTAATATGCCTCTTCCTCACTAGAAGACTCATCACTTTCTTGAATCTGTTTGCCCTTCGATTTCTTGATAGCTTTGAAAGCTGCCTCTTTCTTTACATCAACTTTTACTTGAGTTCTCAGCTCAAATGCTGCAAGAATACTATGGAGCTCATCCTTTTTCAATTTATCTAAATCTTTAGCTTCCTCAATAGCAGAAATCTTTTCACTAAATCTATTAGGAAGGGATCTTAAAATCTTATCACACACATCATTTTCAGCAAGTTCAAGACCTAAGTCTTTCATAGAATTAACAACTTCATCCATCCGAAGCATGTAGTCACTAATATTTTCATCATCATTCATCTTGAGTTGTTCAAACATACCTTTAAAATGTCTCAACTTGGCCTTTCGAACATTTGCATCACTTGTATGAACAACCTGCAATTGTTTCCACATTTCACTAGTTGTCTTGCAGTGAATAACTTTAGTGAGATCTGCCTTTTGTAAACCCTTCAAGATTGCATTCATGGCTTTTGAATTGTTGTGATGTAGAAGCCTGTCTTCTTTAGTGTAAGGACCATTTGTAGGAATGGTATACCCATCTTCAACAACTTCCCATACCTCATTACCGAGAGCCATTAGATAGACTTTCATTCTTGCACTCCACAGACCAAAATCTGATCCGTCAAGAATAGGTGTTGCATTGCCACTCGAGTAGTCCATTGTGTTCTTTGTAAACTTTTCCTTCAAGCTGTTAAACTTTTCGAAGGCACTGGCTCTGATACCAATTGAAGAACACAAGCTTATACTGAGAGGGGGGGTGAACAGTATAAGACCTCTTTTAACTTTATCTATCAATACAACTTTCAAACCATTAACATGCAGAATAAGATAGCAGTAATAACAACAGTAAAATAGTGCATAAGAAGCAATCCACAATGAGACACAGCAATTTACGTGGTTCACCCAAGGTGGGCTACTCCACGGATAAAACTTTTCCTCTAAAAGTTATATCAAAACCTCTAGGAATCCTTCCCGATTACAATGTTTATGAGCCTCAGCTCAAAGGAGACACCTTCCCCTAATTCTGCTTTGCTAGTGATCCTCTAGAAGACCTCTATCTCTTTTGCCCTTAGCAAGTGGAACTCTTTCCATGGAAGACACCTGTCTTCCCTGCTCTGGCTGGAGATCTCTGTCCTCAACTCTGTCATAGCAAGCTGGTCCTCTTTTCTGCACCAAAACATAGTCCTTCGATCTGGCACAATTCTGTCCTCTTCCTCTGTTCTTTTCTGCACTTGGTTGGAGAACAACTTTTCACTTGTCTGCACAACTACAATGAGCATGATCTTCTTAAATTATAGTCGACACTATCTTCTCAACTTGCAAACATAGTAGTGCAATTTAAAAATTGCAGCAGCAATATCATCGTTCGTCCTTCACAACTGTTCGCAATTACAGCAGCATCTACTTCGCGCACTTTGCTTTCTTTTACATAGACTGCGTGAACACAGTTGCAATCATAACTGTCCTTAGATCAAATTCCACCCTTTGCATAATCTTCGCAAACACTGCAGCATTCGAATGCACAACAACTTATGCGCCTATGTGCAACCACAACAACTCATTCTCTTCGCACAGTCTTCTCATGAATAGTAGCACATTCTTCGTGCATACAACACCATAGTCTTTGACACTTAGAAGATTCAATGAAATGCACTCTAATGCTGTAGTCGAACTTCACTCTCTCTATTTTTCGATGATCGAACCTCACTTGTCGCACTAACTCTACGAACGCCACACTTCGAATGCACACTTCAATCGATACACAAAATTGCTCAAACAGTCCTCCTTTAATACTCACAATCTCAAGATGAAATCTTGTTCTTTAGTCGGTTGTTCAACCTTCTAACACGTCGGTTGTAAAACCTTATACTTCGTCGGCCAAGGTTAACTTCGTCGGCTTCAACCGCCTCTGTTGTTCTGTAGCTTTTCTCGTGCGACACTCAAACATGTCACGATATCGCTACGCCTTTGTCTGTCGTACACCTTCTTTGGTTTGTTGTCATGAAATCGTGACACTACAGCCTTTGCTGACGTCATCATGAATCTTGTCACAAAATCATGATGCTCTAGACTTCAATGCCTTCTTCTCCGTTGTATCAGAAATCGTGACACCTTTGCCTCTTTGACGTCATCATGATTCTTGTCATGAAATCACGACGCTCTAGACTTCAAAGCCTTCTTCTCTGCTATTGTCATGAAATCGTGACACCTTTGCCTCTTGTTGACGTCATCATGATTCTTGTCATGAAATCATGACGCTCTGGACTTCAAAGCCTTCTTCTCCACTACTGTCATGAAATCGTGACACCTTTGCCTCTTGTTGACGTCATCATGATTCTTGTCATGAAATCATGATGCTCTAGACTTCAAAGCCTTCTTCTCCTGTCATGAAATCGTGACATCTTTGCCTTTAGCTGACGTCATCAACAACTCTGTCATGAAATCGTGACACCTCTTGCTCCTTCATCCTTTTCTTGGTTTGCACTAGCGAAAATGAAACATGTCATGAAATCGTGACGCTTTCGCTGCCTTAAGCTCTTTCTTGTCAACTGCTCATGAAACTGGAACATGTCACGAAATCATGACGCTTTTGCCAACTGCAAGCTGCCAACTCAACCTGTCATGAAATCGTGACACTTTCTGCATCCGTACAACTTCTTCGAAACTTGTCATGAAATCGTGACACTTCCTGCAACTCAACACTGCCAACTCAACTTGTCGTGAAATCGTGACACTTTCTGCATCCGTACAACTTCTTCGAAACTTGTCGCGAAATCGTGACACTTTTGCCCACTTTGCCTCTGCCTTCCTGCATGTCGCGAAATCGTGACAGTTTTGGCCAAACTTTCTCTCTCCTCAAACATGTCGCGAAATCGGTTTCCTTATGTCGAAATCGTTGCAATTTTCTCTCCTCAAACATGTCGCGAAATCGTGACAGTTTTGGCCAAACTTTCTCTCTCCTCAAACATGTCGCGAAATCGCGACAGTTTTTCCAGCAGCCTGCAAACTTTTTCTAACTTATCTTTTTCTGGATTTTTGGCAACTGGGCTACTCTGATTTTCTTGGAGACTTACTGACCAGCTGAAACCTTCATCAAAACACATCCTTAGACATAAAAACAAATTGCTCCAAGAACTCCTTGACATCAAAAACAACATCTACCAATAGCTCCTTGACATCAATGACAACAACTAAACTTAGGCAAAGGCAATGTACTCAAGGTACCCAAAATTGCCAACACTTTCTTTGTTTATGAGGGAAGACATGAGGAAGATTTAGGGATTCTTCATTCAAATGTGTCAATGCAAGCATGATGTGCCTCTACACCAGTAGCTTATTAGGAAAATCTATTTAGGGGTGAGCCTCAAGTCAATGCAGCCTCCCTCAATCGAGGGAAATCTATAATAGATCTCACAAACCCCCCTAAACAAGATAGATATCAGGGTAATAGTGCTAAGGCACTTAGACCTAATATAGTTGATCAGATCAATCAGTTAGTAAAGAGGTATGTTGACCACCAGGCCAAGTTTAATCAACTTAGGTCTGATAAACACTACCTAGATCTCTTAGAGTAGTGGCAATAATTAGAGAGATAAAGACTTGAATGATAAATTCAAGAGACTTTGCGTAATGGAGTTCCTACTCCAAATATGCATAGACAAGAGGCTCACCCGAGGCAACCTAATTTCCAATAAGATAGGTCTCCTAGACCTAATCCAATGTTACCTCCTAGACCTCCTAGGCCTAAAAAGAATGTATATAATAGGCCTAACATAGATCACCTTCAAGAGGCTTTTGTTCCTCCTTGTAGGCCCATGCCTGAAACACCTTATGGGGCTTACGATGACTTGGAACAAAATGAGGATTATGTAGAAGCACCTTTTGGAGGTATGGATGATGTCAATCAACCACCCCAACCTATGCTTAATATTCCTCGTCCCCCTTCAAGGGTTCAAAACAAAGAAGAGGAGATTAAATCCTTGGATGCGTATCAAGCTTTGCTTGAACACTTAGAAACTGTAGAAGGTAAGATAGCTAGGAATGGGCTTCAAAAACCCACCTTGCATCAGTTGCAGAGTCAACTGCTACACCCATCCATTCCTTCCCTGATATACCCTGAGCATTTCAAAATGCCAAAATTGGATAGATTCAAGGGGGAAGAAGATGCTCAAGAGCACGTTACTAGATTTTTAAATTTGTGCTTTAGCATACAGGACAATGATGCATTGCTCCTAAGAAATTTTCTAAGTACCCTCTCTGGTCCTACCATTGAGTGGTTCAACCAACTTCCAAAACATAGCGTCTACACATTTGAACAATTCGCTGATGCATTTTTGGAATATTTCACCTTTAACACCAAAAGAAAGGTGACATTAACTGACCTCATGGGGTTAAAGCAGTACGATGATGAGTCGATTACTGAATATGGAAATAGGTGGTGGATGCTTTTGGCTAAGCTACCCTACCTATTGCCAGTATCTGAGTTAACTCGAATGTTTTCAAAGAGTTTCTTGAAACCCATCTCTTTAATATTGCAACTGTAGTAATACCCCACCTTGGAAGATGCTCTAGCATAGGCTAGAAATATAGAGGAAATAAAAATCCAAGAGGGAGAAATAGCCAAGCCTCACAAAAAGGAGTGGACAAAGAATCCTAAAAGTAGCTCGGCACCTGCAAAGCTAGAAATGGTCAATCAAGTGGCCATAAATGTCCCTAGGCCTACACAAGTGATGCCTCCTCAAAAGGTGAACTATCAGGCCCAACCTCCTCCTACGAGCTATAATAGTAATGGTCAAGTGAATCAGGGATAGAATCAACAACGTCGCTCTAAGTGATAATTTACTCCCTTCGTTGAATCCATGGATTCTCTATTCGATCGATTGTGGGTTGCAAAAATGATTAATCTTCTAGATATCAAACCCATCGATCTGGATACAGGTAAACCAAAGCCTATGGGACATCGAGAGGATCAATATTGTAAATATCATCGACAAAGTGGCCATGATTTACCAATGTGCTATGGTTTTAAACACCTAGTACAGGACATGATTGAGAGGAATGAGCTTCAAGTGGATGCTCCACTAGCCCCTAAAAATCAGCATATGGGTATATTCAAGGACCCATTACCAACTCATGAGGTACAGGCAGTGCCTGCTAAACCAATGAATGAGGTGAAGACAACACCCCCTTTGCAAGGGTATGTTGGGATGGTGAGTATTGTGACCAGGAATAGAAGATATCCAAGCCAAGTTGCACCACCTGCAGCTTCGAGTGATGTTCCAACTACATCATAACCTACACCACCTATAGTACAAGGCCTTCCACCTAGGCCAACATTAACAATAAAGAACAAGCTTGCACAGAGCTTGAGGACAACATCAACGAGATTGTCCATCTATGAGCTAATTCAACAATCCCCTCCACATAGGGAAGCTTTGATGGATATTCTAAAGTCAATAGAGTTGCAACCATAGGAGTCTAACTCCATTGATTTTGTGGGTCATGTGCAATAGTGCAAGGAACCAGTAATAACATTTCATGAGCATGAGCTTAAGGAAATAGCAAGTGATGTGGTAGATCCTCCTTTGCACATCATTGCATGTGTAAATGATGTACCATACAAGAGAGTGCTCATAGACACTGGTTCATCGAGTAATATCATAACAACTAAAGCATTAAAACACCTAGGATTGCTAGCATCTCATGTTGTTGCATCCACTTACACACTTCAAGCATTCAATGACACAATATGCTCTACCATCGGTACTATAGTCCTACCCATCCAGGTGGGGCGCAAAACCATATCGACATTGTGTCATGTGTTGGAAGGTGAGATGGCCTATAACATATTGCTAGGTAGACCTTGGATCCAGGATATGAAGTGTGTCCCATCCATTGCACATCAATGTCTCAAATACACTCATGAAGGGTAGGTGCACGTAGTCTCTATAGATCTAGAGCCCTTTAAGTACTGCAATATGGTGCAGTAGATGCCAGAGTCGACATTACCTTCGACTCATGTAGACTTTTGATTGAATGCACCTATTCAGGGTCTACCCATTTCACCATCTACATCTTCATCCATGCCATCCTCATCATTGGCAGCTTTAGAGATGCCTTCGACATCGTCAGATCCTCCATCGAGGAACATGTCGAAGAGGCCAATTGATGAGAGCCCACCTCTAGTTTCCACCATATCCATGGAAGAGATTCCTTGTTTAGTAAATGAGGAATCATCTCAAGAGGTTCACATTGAGTCACCTCAAGCCTCACTTCCATCTCATCCACCTTCGCCATCCCAGGTCATAGTGCATATGTCTAGTACAGGGATAGGAGAATATCTAGTGAGAAATGTCACAATGGTTCCATCTATAGAGATAGTGCAAGATATGGGGTGACCTCATCTTCCCATAGGTAGCATCGTGCCTCTTGGCCTACCACCCTATCAAACTAATTTTATATATGGGGGTATAGAGTATGGAGCCTTGCCAACTCCTCAGAAAGAAGAAGATGATGAACCTTTTTCTGAGGACATAAACTATATGTCAAACCTTGATTATGCATTGTGGTATTTACATCACTGTAATTGGCATGGTTTTGGTTTAGGCTTATATGAGTAGGGTACTCGTGTCCCATGTCAGCCCCAATATCAGCTACCTTATGATAAATCTGGGTTGGGACACAATAAGCCAGTACCATTGGATGTTCTCATAGATAGTCTAGAACACCTATGTCTAGGTTATCAAGATAAGCTTGCACGTGATCCATATGCCAATCTAAATCATGTTCATTCATTGGGAGATTATTTTCCCATAGACATGATAGATCAAGGGTTATCCAGTGATGTTTCTCAACCTCATGAAGTGGGGGAGAGCTCACATACCTTGCAATATGATAGTGAGGAAGAGGATCAAGGTCCTCCTCATGAATGGATGAGTGATGATGAAGAAGACTATGGCATAGCACCCATAAACTATCCAAGCTCAGATGATGAACATGAGAGAGTGTTCCCCTTGGATGATGAGGATGAGTATTATCTTCACATGTTATTCCCCATCCAAGACCCTATCTGATGCCAGCTTTTACCACGTGAAGAGCAAGCTCACCCTCTTCTACATAGGCCACCACCATTCATTCCACTTCCACCAGAGCCACCCCTACGAAGTTAGGAGACTACATCAGATCTCTAGACCCACTCACCCTTGGGAGGGAGATCATGTATCCATCAACATGATTTCCATAGATTTAACTACACCATTGAGAAATTTGAATAACCCATCAAAGCTATTGCACCTCGACCTTGAGGTAATTGACTTTGATCGAGGAGATTCTCCCCCATCACCATCAGAGTATTGGCCTTGCGAGGAAATGTTACAACCATTTCAATTTTCTCCAAGAACTACTCAGGATGTTTTTCAAGCTGAGGTTGACCCTGAATTTCCTATGGATGAAGCAAACCCAGTTGATGACATTCACTTGATCCCCACTCCACATCAGTTGGAAGATGGGTCTCATATGTCAATTGAGCCAATAATTGATAGGGATATCGGTACAGATCCTGATAATCCCCATATTATCAAGCTAGGAGAAGGTCTATCTCTAGCTGAACAAGATGAGTTCACAAAAGCCTTGAAAGAAAGGATAAAATATTTTGCTTGGTCTTATAAAGATATGCCAGGACTGGACCCAAATCTAGTCATGCATAATCTTACATTGGACCCAAAGATCAAACCAGTTAAGCAAAAGTTGCGTAAGATGCACCCAACAGTAGCCTTGATGGTGAAATATGAATTGCAAAAGTTGTTGGATGCTGATTTCATCATCTCAGTAGACTATCCACCATGGGTTTCAAACATGGTACCCATCAAAAATCCTGATGGGAGGATTCACATTTGCACTGACTTTAGAGATCTCAACAAAGTGAGTCCTAAGGATGAGTTTCCCTTACCAAACATTGATGCATTGGTAGACGCTACAATAGGACATGAAATGTTATCCCTTATGGATGGTTTCTCTGGATATAATCAAATTCATATTAATCCAGAAGACCAAATAAAAATGGTATTCACAATGCCTTGGGGGACATTCTATTATAAGGTCATGCCTTTTGGCCTTAAGAATGCTGGCGCCACTTACCAATGAGCCATGACATATATCTTCCATGACTATATGCATAAGATTTTGGAAGATTACATGGATGACTTATTGGCAAAATCTCTATTGCACCATGAGCATGTCGATGTATTGTGCAAGGTTCTAGATCACCTCATTGAGCATAATGTTAGGCTTAATCCCAAGAAGTGTGTATTTGGTGTCACATCTGGTAAACTCTTGGGATTCATAGTCTCTAAGTGAGGCATAGAAGTAGACCCAAATAAGGTCAAGGTAATCTTAGAAATGCCTCCCCCCACAACCATTAAGCAGCTACGCAGCTTGCAAGGAAAGGTCGCATCCATAAAATGCTTCATAGCGCAATTATCGGATAAGTGTCGACCCATGAATAGGTTGCTACACAAGGGGGTCTCATTTCATTGGGATGAAGAATGTCAAGATGCCTTTGATGAGATCAAGCAATACCTAGCTTCACCACCCGTATTGGCTCCTCCATGACCAGGAGTGTCATTCTATCTTTACATCTCAGCTATTGAGTTGGCATTGGGCACCATGTTGTCCCAAAAGAATGAATTTCATAAAGAACATGCTACATATTATATTAGCCGCACACTGGTTAGCTATGAAATAAAATATGCATACATTGAGAAGCTATGCTTAGCAGTGGTCTTTGCCACCAAAAAGCTACGCCATTACATGCTCAATCATACCACGTATGTAATATCTAAGGAAAATCCATTGTGATACATGATGAGTCGAACATATCACAATAGTCACATGATGAAATGGATAATGTTGTTGATGGAATTTGACCTAGAGTTCATTGGATAGAAATCAATCAAAGGATAGGTCATAGCCGATCAACTAGTAGAGGCTCCTCTCCAGGATGACCAACCTCTCAATATAGAACTTCCCGATGATGGAGTGTTTCATATCTCAGAATCACCTGATTCTGTAGAGCCTGAGTCATAGGTTGACATAACTCTATTTTTTGATGGTTCTAAGTGTGAGCAAGGGGGTGGCATATGTATCATGTTTTTCACACCACAAGGGGCTCCCATACCTCTTTCATTTAAACTCGATTTCCCATGCACCAATAACAATGCTGAGTATGAAGCCCTCATCATAGGCCTTCAAACGATAATCACCATGAAAATAACTAAGCTAAACATTTTTGATGATTCCTTGCTCATAGTTAATCAGGTTAAAGGGATATTCTAGTGTAGGTGCCTAGTATTGCAAGCCTATAAAGCCCTAGTGGATAAAATTCTGGTAAATTTTGAGTGGTATGATATTGAGGCACTCCCTCGTTCATCTAATCATTTTGCAGACATGATGGCCTCCTTAGGGTCACTAATCCCACAAAACCCTTCAGATGATATCATGACTATTCAAGTAAAAATGCTAGTGCAATCTATGACTAAGCATGATGAGCATAACGCCACACCAGATGTCCACATGATTCATATTGAACCTTCACATGAATGGTTCTCTCAACTACACAATTATTTGAATAACGTCAGATGGGGGACTCTGTTCCCTCATAATTCTTTTGATACTAGCACAATGCTATATCTCCAAGTTCATTCTCAATCAACATTTGCATGAGATGAACATCAAAAGGATTATGCGATTCATACAATTGAGGCTTCTTCAAAGCAATATTGGGCCATACAAATTAAAGATTATTTAAAACTAGGAAATATTCCACTTGGATTGTCACATGCCACAAAGCGAGCATTTAAGAAAAAGGTAGCAAAGTATGTCTTATTAGGAGACATAATGTATCATCAAAGCTATGAGGGTATCCTCCTTCATTTCTTAGACTCACAAGAGTCATCTTGGGCCATTGCCCAAGCACACGATGGTACATGTGGTGGCCACTTTAGCGGTATGGCCATCGCTAAGCGCATTCTTTGCATGGGCTATTATTGGCCAAATTTAGAGCAATATTGTTGTGCTTATGTAAAGAAGTGTATGAAATGTCAACATCATGTAAATTTGACACATGTACCTTCATAGGCCTTACAACCGATTCAATCGGTTTGGTCATTTGCACAATGGGGGTTTGATTTAATTAGGAAAATCTCACCTACCTCCTCAGGCCATCACACATTTATCATAATGGTTATTGAGTACTTCACAAAATGGGTGGAAGCAATTCCCCTTACCACTATGACTGGACCTCGCATCATGGAGTTCATGCTACATAACATCATATGTCATTTTGGTATTCCATCCAAAATAATATCGGATAATGGGACATCCTTCAAAAATAAGGATGTGTGTGCGTTAACAACAAAGTATAACATAAAGCATAGCTTTTCCATGCCCTATTATCCACAAGCCAATGGGCAAGCAGAGGCATCAAATAAGATAGTAGTAGCCATATTGAAGAAAACCGTTAAGGAAAATCATAAATATTGGCATAATCAATTACCTCTTGCCCTTTGGGCCTATCGCACTAGCATTCGAATGCCCACTGGGGCAACTCCATTTTCACTAGTGTATGGTGCTGAGGCTATCATGCCTTTAGAGTTAGAGATTTTATCATTGTGCATTTCCATGCAGGAATTCATCGATGATGATACCGCTAGGCAAGCTCATTTAGATCAATTAATATTGCTTGATGAATGATGTGTCAATGCTCTTGAGCATCTACATGTTTATCAAGAATACCTTAAGAGAGCTTACAACATGAAAGTACACTAGAGAGACTTTCAGGTTGGTGATTTAGTTCTAAAAGAGAACCAACAAAATTCAAATTTGCCACCCCATCTATGAGATAAATTTATGGTAAACTGGTTAGGTCCATTCATCATTACAAGTCAGATTGGACCTGGAACTTATCTCTTAGCATCCATCGAAGGAAGTGAAGAGCCTGAACCAATGAATATTAGTCATCTGTGGCCTTTCCATGCTTAGAGCACCATAAAATACCCCTAGGCGGTCTATGACCATCTAGGTCAAACTAAAATGCTCCTAGGTAGTCTATGATTGTCTAGGTCAACCCAAAAATCCCCAAAGGTATCTATAAGCCCTTTGGTCACCATAAAATGCCCCTAGGTGGTCTATGACCATCTAGGTCAACCTAAAATACCCCTAGGTGGTCTATGACCATCTAGGTCAAACTAAAATGCTCCTAGGTAGTCTATGATTGTCTAGGTCAATCCAAAAAGCCCTAAAGGCATCTATAAGCCCTTTGGTCACCATAATATCCCTAGGTGCTATGACCATCTAGGTCAACCTAAAATACTCCTAGGTGGTCTATGACCATCTAGGTCAAACTAAAATGCTCCTAGGTAGTCTACGATTATCTAGGTCAACCCAAAATGTCCCAAAGGTATCTATAAGCCCTTTGGTCACCATTAAATATCCCTAGGTAGTCTATGACCATCTAGGTCAACCTAAAATGCTCCTAGGTGGTCTATGACTATCTAGGTCAAACTAAAATACTCCTAGGTAGTCTATGATTGTCTAGGTCAACCCAAAATGCCCCAAAGGCATCTATAAGCCCTTTGGTCACCATAAAATGCCCCTAGGTGGTCTATGACCATCTAGGTCAACCTAAATGCTCTAGGTAGTCTATATTCTGATCTATGGAATCTAGTTTATTAGGTCAACCCAAAATGCCCAAAGGCATCTATAAGCCCTTTGGTCACCATAAAATCTCCTAGGTGCTATGACCTTTAGGTCACCTAAATGCTCCAAAGGATCTATAAGACCTTTGGTCACCCAAAAATCCCCAATGGCATTCATTAAGCCCATTGGTCAACCTATATATACATATATCAAAAATACAAAAACATCATTATAATCATCAAAAACACAAAAATATTGCATTGCATTGCATTTCTCATCATTTGCATTATAACATCTATGCATTAGGCATATTCATCATTGCATTTTGCATTATTAGAAGTTGATCATACATGTCTAGCACCAGGTCTGTACATTAGGCATCTGTCAAAATTCAGGTTGTTATCATATGTCAATTGTACCACCTATTTACATTACACATATCATTTACATTTACACTCCATATTTTATGTCTGTTTCCCATCACTTAGCCATTGTTTGTAAGACATAGTTAAGGTTTTCGGTCACTCAGCCATATCTAGTTTTCTTTTCAGATTTTGTAGAAAGCTATCATGATTTTTTAGAAGGTAGAATCCTACTTAGATTATACCTTGTATACATCAAAATCCCAACACATTTTCACATTAATAAATCCAAGTTTAGCACAAGGAAAGATGAAACTACAAAGTGGTCTAGGTTACTTTAAGCGAAAAAGTTTATCTCGCTCATCCCCCTATGTGAATGGTTCAAAGATGCTGAGAATTGACAAAAGGACAAGTTCCTCCTTACCCAAAATCCCTTGCCTCACACTGGGGCAAGTATCCAAAAGATAAAAATAAATAGTGATTATTATCACTTCAAAATATGCAAAAAGAAATAGTGGTTCTTACCATTAGAAAAAGCAAAATAAATAGTGGTTCTCACCACTACCAAAATCCCTTGCTCAACAAATAAAAATGAGCAACTCCCTTGAAAAATTCAAATTTAAAAGAAAATAAGGGAGTCTTGAACTTGAATCCCTAGAATTCTCAGCATTAGAGAACCATAAGGTGATCCTCATTACAGGTTTGGTGGATAGCCTACTTGGCAATGGTGGTATCCTTACGCATGATGATATGTCTGTCACATAAGCAACTTGCTTATGTCCAGACCAATGTTTGCATGTGGATGAGCTAGATTTTTGTAGCCTATATTACCTAGTGGTCTAATCTAACTAAGTACAAAACTTAGGATAATGAGACTCATAGGGTGATCTCTAGTACATATGGGCTGAATCAATCCTGTTTGGCACTAGGGTAACTTTATGTGTTATCATAGTAATGAACTCACATGCACACACAGGGATGTTGATTATCTTGGTTATCTTAACAGATGTATACTTTGTTAAAAAGTCTTGCATAGTTATTATACAACTTTTGATTAGGTAACTAGAGTGTTTGAGTCTCCTAAAAACTACCAAACATATCATATCATATTACATTATTCATTCTATTTTACATCATGTTATCACATGTTTGTCAAAGTTACAAAATCCATTACATAGTGTCATAATAACACAAAAATAATAAAGATACATTTTGTATAGTCTATGGTGCTAGCATATAATGTGTCAAATAGTCATCATAAATCCATCATACAAAATTAAATCAAATCATCCATTTCATTATGCATTTACATTGCATCTCATATCATTACATTATCACATCATAAGATAAATACATGCATACATGATAGGCATTCATCAAAAGCATCATAAAGCATAGCATAGCATACATATCATAAAGTAATAAAATGTTACATGATGATCAAAGAAAACTCATATATATATATATATATATATAAGAAGTCAAAAGATACATCATAGTCCATAAGCTACCTGTAGGCTATAATAAATGTGGGTCCTCAAACCTCACACTCCAAAAAACAAAAATTCAAAAAGAACTATCAGAGTCTCCAAGCCATGGTCATGTAGGACCGACACCATGACTCTCTCCTCTACCCTCAGTAGGAGTCCATCACGAGCTCCCAGATCTGCTCCCCCTAACCTATCCATCCTCTATGTAGAACTAGGAGGCCTCATCCATGCAGATGACTATCCTGTCTCACTCCTCTGACTCTGCTATGATCCAATGGCCAATGCTCGATCTAGTATGCACCCCTTAAGGTGCACTATCTCATCCTCTAGCATGTCAATATATGTCCGATCCTCTCGACACTAAGTCTGGTAGGTCACCACTAGACCCTGGAGATGTACCATCTCCTCTCGCATCTTGGATACCTCACCACTATTGGACTCCCCATGGCTAGGGCTCTGTACTCCAACTTGTGCCTAAAGAGTAGCTATCAAAGCTACCTACCTCTCCATCTCAACCTATGCACTCTACACCTGTGCTTATAGTAGAGCTCTCTCCTCTGCAAAATCCTATCGCACCCTACTGAGATCACCCCGTAGCTCTATAATCATGGCATCTCATGCTACTAACTGTACCTACATGCCCTGATCCCCAAGGTCCTCCCCATCAAAGTCTAGTGGATCATGTACATCAATAAGCTCCACCCTATCCTCTACTACATGATGATGCACATATCGCTCACCTATGTCTACCTCCTCATCATCAATGGACTCATCCTGACCCTCCTCCTGAGGTAGACCTAGGTATCTCCTCCTCTACCTCCATAGCCATCTCCTCCTAGTGGTCCCTCTCCTCACCACTACCATGTAACCCACCAAGAGTCATACTCCTCTATCGTATCAATATCATCCAACTCAGAAACCTCTACCATAGGATCTGACTCCTCTCCTAATGCCTCCATAATAGGCCAGATGAGAGTCTTCTCATCCCCTCGATGATGATAGATAATCGGCTCCCTAGGCAACCCTTGGCATAGCCTGAACTATCGTAGGACTTGAGCATAAGGGAAGTACTCTCGCTCCATCCCATGTCACCCTATCAGCCACCTACCTCATCGCACTCGACGTAGTTGTGTCTCAACATCACTCCATGTGGGACAATCCCTATAGGGTCTCCATGTAATATCTACTACCCTAAGCCATGCAAAAGACTCTACATAGTTCTCAACCTACCTAACATGTCGATGGCTCTGGCCTGTCTCACGTGCCCTCTACCATAGCATCCCATAACCAATCTCCCTATCTGGTAGCTCTGCTCGAGTAGTCCATGGTAGTCCAAGTGGTCGATCTACAACAATATGCTGCCACCCCCAAACCTGTAGTAGGAAGCTACACCCCAATCCCTTCTACCCATGAGAGTAGATCTCATACAACTCCTCATATAACTATGCTAACAAAGTAGGACCCCAAGCCATCACTACAAGCTCCTCCTCTGTACACTCCACAAGGGTGAACACCAACTCTATAAGGTTCCAAGGGAACCTGGCTCCTAAAGAGTCTAGAAGTAGCATGTTGCTGATCAAAGTCATCAACAAGGCATACCTAATCTTAAGCACATCAGCCTCAAACCATGATACCACTAATATCCCTCCATTGAGAAGATCGATCATTGCATCCTCCCAGCATCCCCCAAAGTACCTTCGTAGCACGGCCTCTCGTCACTCTGTAGGAGTAGATACGATAGGATGCCCCTCTATCAGAATATGTAGTATCTAATATATATCCTCTAAAGTCACTATCATTTCCCCCATAGCTAGGTGGAAAGTATTAGTACGAGGGTCCCATAAGTCTATCAATGCAGTCAGATAGGCATGGTCGCTCACCACGGGCTCCAACCACGTAACATGCTTTAGGCCAATGGCATCAAGCCATCACCAATACTCATCAGTAAAAATGTCTCTAGTGACTTAAAATAGATTCAGAACCCTATACCGACTCTTCACTATCTGATAGAGTGAACCAACTTGTCAAAAATGCACTAAAAATGCATTAAAAGAGTCTAAAAATACCAAAAAAATGCTTTAAAAGGGGCACTTTTTGCCCTAATTTTTTGTGTTAAGTCCCACCCAAGGATGGCCACTAGTGACCATCCCACCCAGGTATGGTCCCCAAAAATGGCTAAAATAGGGTCAATTTGACCCCTAAAATAGCCCTAAAAAGCATAAAAAATAGCATAAAATGAAAATTTAAAGCATTTAAATTATAAATAAAAGCTAATATTCATACATTACACTACTATTAGGGTTCCTTAACCATGATTTAGTGTGTATTATAAAAAATGCAACAGAAATTATGATTTCACAATAAAATAGAGAAGAGGAGGAAATGTGTCCCATACCCGTTTTGCACCGGCTCCACCGCCTGTCGCATCCCGTGGCTGGATCATGTTTTTGGGTAGATATTTTTGCAGTGCTCCACTTCAATAAATCACCCTCCTACCTCTCACCTCTCAAACTCCTGAAAGCAGAATGCAAAAATGAGCTCATTTGCCCCATTTTGGGCTTAAATAGCCACCAAAATAGTCCGACCATCCCTAGGTGGGATGATCACATAATTGGCTGAATATCCCACCCTGGGATGGTCATAAAATATGTACTCATCCCCCTAGGATGGTCACCAAAAAATTTCACTAAAACAACTTAAAATCATCAAAAATAGGGTCAAAAACCCACCAAAAACAAGGTAAAAATGGTCAAAAATTAGCAGGGATCAAGATTGAATCAAAAGTATTTATGGATGCTTTAAAAGTATTTATTTCACTCCCCAAGAAGGCCTCTATGGCTGGACCACTCCACGGGAATGAATTTTTTAGCCTTTTGCTTCCAGAAATGCTCATCAAAATGATCAAAAATCCTAGCAAAATAGGTATATATTACAATGGGTAAAGCAGAGAGTTATCCCAATTAAGTCATATATGTCAAGTGACTCATCAATTTATCATTTGTCATGCCCTCATTGACTCATCTCTTGAGGGGGTAGTCATAATAATGATTTCATAAATCAAATCAACACTAAAACACTCAAAAGTGCAATTTTCATACATTCAAAAGAATCTTTGCTAAAGACAAATTTTCAAGCCCATGTTAGGGCAAACAATCAGCATAAGCAAAAAAAATAGGGATTGACCTCCTTGAAGCCTCAGGAATCCACCCATGTAAAGGCTTACAAGAACACAAGGCACCAAGACCTAGTATACCTCAAGCCCCTAAAACTATCATTACAGTGCGGTTGAAAGGTATACCCAAAATTAATCCTTCGACTATGTCAAAAGCAAGGATTCCAAGAATGTATGCTCTTTCCACAATGGAGGCATCTAAATTTGGTTAGGTTAATGAATAACCTCAATCATTTAATGATTTAGTCATCTATTTTTGCTCAATGCTTTGTTGCACATAGCGCATCCCAAAAAGGGGCATCTATAGACACTAAAATCATGTAAATCGGATAAGACTGCTAATGCACCACTTGTACCACTCTTATCAACATCATATGGCCCCATTGGGAAACCCTATAGGGTAACATAAGGCTCCATAACACTTTTGGGAAGGTTTCCACTAGTTTTGGGAAGTTTTGGGTCATATCTTTATGACCATCCCACCCAGGGACGCTCACAAAATAGGCTTAGTTGTGATTGTCCCACCCAGGGATGGTCACTCCAAATCATCCCTGGGTGGGATGGTCCCCAAATAGACCTTTCAAAAGTCAAAGGGGCACATGAAATGGCAATAAATTCCTACCATTTCCATCCCAATCATCCAAAATTGATTTGGAGGCTATCATTGAAATCAGAGACTCCAAATTGGAGGCCCCAAATGGGCAACCTCTTCCACCAATGCATGGCAAGGGATTTGACAAGTGGCAGCACATGCCTTGCATGCCAAAACTTGCCCCTTTGCCTCTTGTGCCCTATTTGGGCTATAAATTGAGGTGTTCTCACCCAATTTCAAAGAGAGAAGAGTTGAAGCATAGACCATGAAGTGCTACCCAATTCTACCCTCACTTTTGCTTTGCATTTTACCTTGTATTTTCCTTGAAACCCTCTTCATTCGAAGGCACTTTTAGGGGAATTCCAAAATACACCTATTCCATTCCAAAACCTATCAAATTGGAGAGTAATTTGACCACATTTGCTGACACAACATTTAGGAGAGTTCCAAACCAAATCCCTTTGGAATTGGTGGTAAATTCCACTTAGTTTTGTAACCGTCCCACCCTGGGATGGTTAACAGTGGTAGGTTTCCCTACCTAGGGATGGTTACAAAATAGTTAGGAATTTTGGTGCAATTCCACCATAGATCATTTCTAAATGCTTATATTAGCCTTGCATTCAATTTTGGTCAAGTTTTGAGTAGTTTTGATGGGTCAATTAGGAGTTTGGTGATTGCAGGTTTAGTTGTCCCTGCCAGGGATGGTCACTATTTTTGCTCATAATTTCCTTTCAATTCATGCTTAGATATTTCCAAAACCATATTAATAATGTCATATTATAATTTCAAGTCATTTGGAAGTGTTTTGATTTATTACAAATAAGTTTTGGTATTTCTAGATGCATGCTTTCTATGTTTTCCTAGTTATAAATCAATAAACGCATATGCTTTTAATCTATTTCAATATCTTGTGTGTAGGTGCAGGTATTCTAGGCATGAGGGAGGAGCTAAGAGGCACATCAGGATAGGCCCAATATTAGCTCTCAATTGTGGGTTGCGAGAAGAACACTGGAACACGCCATCAAGCTCATGGAGGGATTTGATCCCTTTGGAAAATTGTAAATTGAGATGTATCAAATTATGAAGCCCTCAAGGGGATGTATTGTAATCTTATTGAATACTATGGATTAATAAAATACAAGGAGAAACCCCCCTTTTTATCTCAAATAATCCATGTTTTGCAATTATTTACATAGTTACATCTTTATGCACATTTCCCTTTGAATGCTTGTTTAAACACGCTTTTACATTTCAATAAAGAACCCTCAAGGCATGCCATTTTTCATGCTTCACTTCCCACAAGTTGTAATGTTGGTAGGTGGTAATTTCAATACTAACTTATCTTTAGAAGAAAATATTGAGAAAATAGGAAGTTTGATGCTAGCTCAAACCTTTTGTTTGAGTATATTTCATCTCTTCATTTATTGGATGTCAAACCGAATATTGGTTTGATGTCTTGGTATAATAGATACAAGGTCAAGCTTATCTTTTGGAAGTGTTGGACAAGTTTCTATTCTCTGAGAAATTTATGATAAATGGACAGATTCTAAATCCAAGATTTTAAATAATGTTGGCTCTGACCACTAGCTAATATTGTTGAAGTGTGGCAATCTTAGCAAATTCATATACCTTTTAGGTTTTAGATGATGTGGTTGAGACATGTAGAGTTTAGAGATCATATTCATAAGTGGTGGGTTGAAGGTAAGCCTAGGTTTGGTACCAATATGTATACCTTTATTAGAATATTAAGCTATATTAAATCTAAACTAAAAACATAGAATTAGGATGAGTTTGGGAATGTTAAAAAAAGGAAAAAGGAAATTGTGAGTAAATTGGAGTAAGTGAATGAATTTATTCATACTACAGGTATGTCATAGGAGTTAAGGGAGGAGGAGTCATCACTTTTAAATCTGTTAGAGGAATGGGAAAGGAGAGAGGAAATTCTTTGGAAGAAAAAAATTAGGATACATTGGCTTCAGGAAGGGGACATGAATACAAGTTTCTTTCGTAAGTCCCTTTTGGCTAGAAGTTATTTCAATTATATCTCTTACCCTAAAATATATGAGGGAGTGTCTTTTTATGCTCAAAATGGTTTGAATGATATTACAAACAATTATTATTCCCAACTTTTTACTGTTGAACCTTTGGATATAATTGTTGATCAATAGGGGATTCTACAGTAGATTTTTTATGTTATCATGGAAGAGGACAGTAAGGAGGAGTTACGAAGGGTGGTATTTAAAATTTTGAATGGGAAAGCCTTGGGCCCATATGGTTTTCTTATTAATTTTATTGGAGGTTGTGGAGGAAGCAAAAACTGCCAAAGTTATTCTTAAAAAAATAAACACAACTTGCATTGCTTTAGTTCCTAAAGTAGAAGAGGCAAAGCATATATCTAGATTTTATCTAATAGCTCTTTGTAATGTATTGTATAATTTCATTACAAATATTATGGTTGATCATCTAAAACCTCTTTTTCATAAAATTATTTCGCTAGAGCAAGGTGGTTTTGTAGCTGGTACGCAAATTCTTGATGAGATTGTTCTAGCTCAAGAAGCTCTTCATTCCATGCAACTCCAAAAGAAGCCAACTATGTTCATTCAGCTTGATATTTAAAAGTCTTATGACAAGGTTGATTGGTATTTTCTCCTAAGAGTTCTTCAACAATTTGGTTTCTCAAAAATTTGGGTTCAATGGGTTGAAGGGTGCATTTATTCAATTTTTTTTGTTTTAGTGAATGGTACCCCAACTCCATTATTATCATATTCTAGGGGTATTAGGTAGGGAGATCCCATCTCCGCATATTTTTTTATTATTATTAATATTTTTTATTTTTTATTTATTTTACATGGTGGAATCGATAGTCACCACGATGATCTAGGCATGTTGTCCATATTTTATGGTCACCACAGTATTCTGTGTTGTCCACCTCAAAAGCTGCTACACAATACTTTGCACATTGCACCCCTATAACCACCATGTTGTTATAATTTAAATTTTTTTACACAATTGAAAATACTAGCACCAGGAAAGGGATAAGTATTTAGTTTGAGACCTAAGTTTCGAACCTTGGGCGTCTATCCCCCTTACAGGGTTTTGCCACACCAATTGGTCTACACCTCATACCTTATTTATTTATTATTATGGTTGAGTGTTTAGGAAGAATTATTTCTATTTATTTAAATATAACAAAGCTATTGAAGGTATAATTGTAGCACAAGGTGTGGGTCCAATTACTCATCTATAGTTTGTAGATGACACCACTTTGATGGGGAAAGCATCATTTTAGGAGGCATCAAGATTCAGTAAAAGGCTATAGTAGTTTACCAAAGTTACATGGAATTTAATTAATGAGGATAAATCTAAGATAATTTTACTTCATTGTTCACAAAGACAAGAGTCCATGGTTTTAGATGAGTTATATTTTAAAAAGGTTGTCCTTCAATTATCCTATTTGGGCATCCCTTTAAAATATTGTAGATTAAAGGATTGATATTGGTAAGTTGATAAGGTGAAACAAAAGATTTGAAAGTGGACCCATAGTTGGATTTCCATGGGGGGTAAAATAACTTTGATTTGTGAGGTTCTTCAAACCATTCCAATCTATTCCTCTTCTATTTTGCATATTCCTAGAGTTATTTTTAAGGAGATAGATCAAATCAACCACAAATTCCTATAAAGTGGTGCTAGAAATGAAAATAAGAGGGCTTTGGTAAAATGGAAAACATTATCCCTTCATAGAAATTATGGCGATTTAGGGATTTTCTCAGCTATGAAGAATGGTAGAACCTTGGCAATGAAGCTTTATTGGAGACTCTTACACACCCCTATTTAGTTATGGGCTAAGGTGCTAAGAGCAAAATATGTAGAGAATAAAGAACCATATTAGATTATTATATTTCATCTTCATTCACAAGGATCTCTTATTTTAGTTGTCCTAAAAGAGGAGAAGTAATTAAGAAATTATTTTTTTGGGTGATTAATAATGGCCAACGAGCAATGTTTTGGATGGATTATTGGGATGGGTTTCCTCCTTTAGCTGAGAAATTCTCTAATTTATAATTTTTTATGGAGGAGCTTCATAGGGTTCAATGGATAAAGGTGGATAACTATTGTAGGCCTCACTTTAGGGCTTGGGAGGTGGGTCATCAATGGGTTCCTCCTGAGGAATGGCTTGTTCTAATGCATGAAGACCAAAAAATTCAATCGAGTCATCCTTTAGAAGAGATCATTATCTTGTTCAAATGATGTGGATACCTTTGCTTGGGAAGGATAGCAGTAGGAAGAGTATACAATGGCTAGAGGTTATATTTATTTTTTTCAACCAATGCCTAGTCCTCTTAGAGATATTTTTGAGCAGATTTGGAATTAGAATTTATGGCCTAAAGTTAGTTTTTTTATTTGTTTATTGCTTCATAGAAAATTTCTTACAGGGGAACAATTGATGAAAAGAGACACATGACACGAATACCTTTGTCAATTTTGTAGGAAATATCCCACGATGCCTCCAGCCCTCAATTAGCTTCCATGACCACGAGATAACATAACTCATTGGAGAAGGAGCAGATCCCCCTCTCCACATCCAAGCCACAATCAATGATATCACCTACAAGTGGGTACTCATTGACACAGGTTCATCCATTAGCATTATATCTACAGCAGCTCTACATCACCTACATATCCCGCCAGCCCATTTTGCCATACCTTCCCTTGACTTGTGTGCATTTGATGGCTCCATGAGACCTACCGTAGGATCCATAGTTTTACCTATTCACGTAGGCATTCATACCATCTCTATCCTCTTTCACATCATCCAAGGGGAAATGCAATACAATATTCTCCTTGGTCACCCATGGATTAGAGACATGCAATGTGTCCCTTCCACACTACACCATTGCCTCAAGTACATCCACAATGGACTCGTTCACTATGTCCCAGCCGATGGAGATCCGTTCAAGTTTTGCAACATTGCAGACCTTCCTCCTGCACCATCATTTTCATCCTCCCAACTATTCCCCATGTCCTATCATCAATAGGTTGGAGCATCGATATCCTCCCCAACTTCCACCTCAACATCACAATGTTCATCAAGAGCACAAGCCTTGATGTCTGCACCATTAGCACCATCTTCAACGGGACCCAAAACCTCTACCATGCCTTTCTCATCACCATCCTTATGGCCTCCACAATCATCCCAGCCTCTACCATTCCAATTTCCACCTGCGGTGCCACAACCACCATCGCCACCCATTACACAACCTGTCATGTTACCTTCCTCATCCTTGCCTATGAAAGCCCCTATCCTTCCTATGCCACAAACACCTCCACTTCCTTTTCAATCATGGCCTAGGACATTCACTTCTCCATGTAGCCCAGTGCCTACGTCGATACCTCCCACCACACAGACCAAACATCCTAGTCAAGCTACAACGACCAAATGTCATGAACAGGAACAACCAACACCCAGTTTAGATAAACAACTCCCACACCCTTCAACTGCTACTATCAGAGAATCTCAGATCTCACCTTCATCATCTGATTCTGATACCCCACCCCAATCACCAGATCATGCCACACCATGCATTTCTATTTTCATGACAAATTCTAGCCTAGGAGACTATAATGTACATGATGCCCATGTACGTGATCCCCCTATCCAATCTACCCATGATTTTGGTCACCCTACAGCCTCGGTCCTTACTATCAAAACCGTTGTACAACTAGGAGGTCCCAAAAATCATACCAATTTTGTTTATGCAGGAGTCGACTCTTCAATCCCCCCACCAAATTTTCCTCCACCACAATTCAGCTTTCGTGGTATGCTAGACCACATGGCCAACCCTCACTTCACCTTGCGCTACCTGTAGTATTTTCATTGGTGAGGATTTGGGCTAGGCCGCTATGAACAAGGATTATGTACACCTATCGACCCTCAAGTTCAATCACCAATTGATAAATCCGGTATAGGCTATAATCCAAGAGCAGTTCATACCTTAGAAGATGAACTCCAAGACTTGTCCCTTTATCCTACTCCCCTTCCAATGCATACCCTAGAAGAATATGTCGACATGGATGTTATAGAGGACACTTCATCACCTCATTCTACCATTGTAGTCCCCTACGACTTCTTTCAAGAATCCTCTATGTCCGACACCTCCTCATTTTGTGATGTTGATAGATTGACAGACTACTTCGCTACCTTATCCTTAAATGTGCCACTAACAGAACCTGATACAGTTCCTCCTGAGTCATCACCGACACACTTAGCCACGTTCCCGCCTATACATAGGCAATTACAGAGAGCAGTTGCTCGTTCTCGCTCACCTCTAGTTGTTCTATGACCTCCCTTGAGCCTCTTAGGGTGTGCACGAACCACCGAGCCCTACTCACCAGATTCTTCCCCACCTACTTCACCTATAGCATCGGTCAACATGGTTGAGGTAGACTTGCTCTCTCCCCTTCGTTACAGTCACCAACAAACTCGGGACGATACCCTAAATCCAAATTTTATAGATCTCATGCATATCTCACCCATACCAGCACCTCAAGATTTCCTACTCTCACCTCATGTCTTACGGGCAGCAAATGCCCCCTCCTCATCCACGCCACCCCAAGTCCCTCAGGTATCTCACACAGGCATCTACATAGATGATGAATATGAGTTCAGTGAGGCCATCGATGACCTTAACCTCATCCCCATACCCGAATAGTTACATGATGGATCTCACATGCTCATTGAAGACACTATCGATGTTGACATTGGTGATGATCCCAAAAATCCCCACATCCTTAAACTAGCCGCTAGCCTCTCACCCGAGGAGCGCATTGCCTTCACAAACTTCCTTCGCAAGTACATTCAAGTTTTCGCATGGTCATACAAAGACATGTCGGGACTTGACCCTGCCATAGTGGTCCATAACCTCATACTCGACCCTAATGCCAAACCGGTAAGACAAAAGC
The DNA here is from genome assembly GCA_028583015.1 of Wollemia nobilis. Taxonomy (NCBI): domain Eukaryota; kingdom Viridiplantae; phylum Streptophyta; class Pinopsida; order Araucariales; family Araucariaceae; genus Wollemia; species Wollemia nobilis. The sequence continues at coordinate 9,906,986 of JAQPPZ010004624.1, read as the reverse complement.
TACGATGCATGCATCCAACTATCACATTAATAGTGAAATCCAAACTCCAAAAGCTCCTAGACATCGATTTCATTGTACCCATCGACTATCCCAAATGGGTATCCAGCATGGTCCCTGTACCTAAGCCATCCGATGAAGTTCGTGTCTGCACGAATTTTCATGATTTAAACAAAGCTTATCCCAAAGACAATTTTCCCCTACCTAACATCGATTCCCTTGTCGACTCCATAGCAGGTCATGAGATGATCTCCCTCATGGATGGATTCTTAGGATACAATCAAATCAGGATCAACCTAGCCGATCAACACAAAACCTCCTTTACAACACCTTGGGGGACCTTCTGCTATAAAGTCATGCCTTTCGGCCTCAAAAATACTGGGCAACCTACCAACGCGCAATGACCTATATCTTCCATGACTTGATGCACAAAAATGTTGAATATTATGTAGATGATCTCATCGCCAAATCCAAGAAATGTGCAGACCATCTCGAAGATCTTCGTCAGATTTTTGATCGATTATTAGAACACAACGTGCGCTTGAACCCAAAGAAGTGTGTGTTTGGTGTTACCTCGGGTAAAATACTAGGATTCATCGTCTCCCAACGAGGCATTGAGGTTGATCCTAGTAAGGTGAAAGCCATCACCGAGATGCCCCCTCCTACCACATTGAAGCAATTGCGCAGCCTCTAGGGCAAGATCACTTCCATTCGTAGATTCATAGCGCAATTATCCGACAAGTGTCAACCATTCAACCACCTCCTACAAAAGGGAGTAAGCTTCAAATGGGATGACAACTATCAAGGAGCATTTGATGCCATCAAAACTTACCTTACATCACCATCGGTTATGTCACCATCACATCCAATGTTACCATTGATTCTATACATTTCAGCCATAGAGTTTGTGCTAGGTACACTTCTAGCTCAAAAGAATGCGCTCGACAAAGAGCAGGCTATCTATTATATTAGTCGCATGTTAGTCAGTTATGAAACAAGATATGGATACATGGAAAAATTATGCCTAGCGGTCGTATTCACCACTCAAAAATTATGCCACTACATGTTAAATCACACAACTTTTGTCATCACCCGAGATAATCCCCTATGGTACATGATGAACAAGAGCTATCACAATTCATGCACATCTAAGTGGATCATGCTCTTAACTAAATTTGACCTAGAATTCATTTTCCAAAAATCCATCAAAGGGTAGGTCATCATCGACCAACTGGTCGAAGCCCCTTTGATTGATAATCAACCCCTCCTCATTCAACTCCCCGATGATTCCATCTTCCATATAATCGAAGAGGAAGAATATGTCGAACCCAAAGTCATAGCTGACCTCACCCTATTCTTCGATGGTTCTAGATGTCTCCATGCTGGGGGTGCAGGCATTGTCTTCTTCACACCTGAAGGAGAACCACTCCCCTTTTCATTCAAACTCGACTTCCCTTGTACCAATAACAATGTAGAATATGAAGCCCTAATCCTAGGACTGAAACAAGCACATTCCATGCATATCAAATGCCTCCACATCATAGGTGATTCACTCTTGATAGTCAATCAAGTGTAGGAATGTTGGCTATGCAATTGCTTGGTCCTCCAACAATATAAGAAAATTGCACAACTCTTATCTCAATTTGAGTGGTATGACCTCGAAGCCACTCCGTGATCATCAAACCATTTTGTAGATACTATGGCCTCCTTAGGATCCCTCATTCCATAAAACCCAACATCTGACACAACATCCGTATCCATCCATACGCTCACTCGATCTGCCATATCACCCACACCTCCTACAGATGATGGTGGTGTCTATGTGGTAAACACTGAACCCCATGACCCATGGTTTTCACAAATTAAAGATTACATCAAGTTAGGTTTCCTACCATGTGATTTACCCCATGCTCAATGTCGAACCTTCAAATAAAGAGTAATCCGCTACACCTTGTTGGGGGACATCCTTTATCACCACAGCTATGATGACATGCTCCTGCGTTGCCTAGAACCACAAGAATCACAATGGGTTGTACAAGAAACCCATGATGGTACTTGTGGTGGCCATTTTAGTGGCATGGAAATCACTAAATGCATCCTTTGTATGGGTTATTATTGGCCCAAAATGGAGCATGATTATTGTGAATATGTGAAGCATTGCATCAAATGCCAACAACATGCAAACCTAATGCATCTCCCATCCCAAGCACTTCAACCTATCCAATCCATGTGGCCTTTCTCCCAATGGGGCCTAGATTTAATTGGATAGATTACACCAGCTTCATCAAGCAACCATAAATTTATCATCACTACCACAAAATATTTTACGAAGTGGGTCAAAGCCATCCCACTGGTCCAAACTATAGGAGCTAAAATTGCAGCATTCATCATAGATCATATCATATGTCATTTTGGAATCCCCTCCCAAATCATCTCTGATAATGGGAAATATTTCAAAAACAAAACTATCCGAGCCCTCTGTGACAAATTTCACATACATCATAGCTTCTCTACCCCATACTACCCTCAGGGTAATGGCTAGGCAGAAGCCACAAACAAAACTATTTGTTCCATCCTTTGTAAAATCGTAGTAGCATGACTGGCATAATCAAATACCCCTAGCCTTGTGGGCATATCGTACAAGCATCCGTACTCCTACTAGGGCAACACCTTTTTCACTTGTATATGGGGCTGAAGCTATCATGCCCCTCGAGCTTGAGATACCTTCATTAAGGATATCTATGAAGGACTTCATTGATGATGACACTACTCACCAAGCTCATTTAGATCAACTCACACTCCTCGATGAACGTCACATTCATGCAATAGAGCACACATGAGTCTATCAAGATCACCTTCGTCATGCCTACAATAGTAAGGTACATCAACATGAGTTTAAAATCGATGACTTAGTCCTCAAGGAAAACCAGCAGATCATGAGTCAACCTCACCAATAGCGTGACAAGTTTACCCCAAACTGGTTGGGCCCATTCATTGTCACACACAAATATGGTTTAGGTGCATATCGTTTGGCTAATATTGAAGGCCTTAATGACCCTGAACCCATTAACATTTTGCACCTTCATGCATTCAATGCCTAATACACATAGGCATTCATTATCACAAGTAGCACACATTACTATTTACAAATCACTAAGCACATCAACATGTAGGAATGTTATTTTACTTTAATATTTAACTATACATGTACTTGCATCTTCATATTATTTTTATGCTATGGGTATTTATTTTTCCTTTACAAGATTTTCATCATCAGTAGGAGAGTACTATAGCCTCTACACACATCATCATGTAGGACCCTCCACCACCACAAACTGTATCGATCACACCGGCTGACCTAGCTCGACCACCAGGCATCCCTCATACTAGATGACCTTCCCATTCTTCACATTTAGATCACTACACTTCACCTAGATGCCTTTCACCTCATCATCGAGGTTCATCTTACTCACCCCATTCTGGAGATAGTCAGGTCTCCCTCTCCTCTTTTGATGAAAAAGAGGAAACATCCCATCCCCAAATGCAAGGCTCTCCATCCCATCCACCCGATGATACCAAGAACCCTTATTCACCAACCGATTCCCCCCATCACCCACTAGGAGCTTACTACCCTCCTAATAGAGGATACACTCCCCATTCAACCCGTCCTTCATGCCTATCGACCCCACTTCCTAGTGGAGAATCTTCCTACTCCCAAGCCTTGCAAGCCCGTGTGGCCCAAGCTACTCAAGCTGGCCATGCAAACATGCCCCCTTCCCATTCGCGTCATCACCTAGAGCCATCTCCTATGCCACCCATCCTTAAGATGCCACCTTCACCATTGCGAGGCCTACCCTCCCAATAAATTTTGCAATCCCCATAGCCATTCCACTCCACCCCATCATCATCATGACCTCATCCACTTTCTTATGCATACCAGGCCACTCCATACACACTAGAGTCTCGATCACCACCTTCCCTAATACCATCACCTCCACACCATGAGATACAACATCTCCTCTCCCGTATCGAGGCTCTCGAGCTACAAATGAGCCATTGTCATTGTCATGTTCATCCATGTCAGTCTCCCATGACCCGTGCATCCTCACCACCATGCAGATCCATCCCTCGACCTCGGATTCACCCCATATTGGACCCTCGACCCATACCTCCACTGTTGGACCTCCCTTCAACTAGGCCCCACTCACCTCTAACGGAACCATACATTTACCCCATGTCGGTTCCATTCACTCCACTATCCAAAATGTTCTACCATCTCATGCATCAGGGTCTTATTGACCTACCTGAGATTTGGCCCATTGACCCTTCATATCCTAAACCATGTAACTACCATGAAAATCAATATTGTATCTATCATCGCCAACCAGGTCATGACATTGAAGAGTGTCAAACATTCAAAAACTTGGTCCACCATATGTTGCATGGCACTCAAACTCCATCACCAGAACGTTCCATCCCGTATAGTCGACTCTTGAGCCCTCCACGCCGCATCATCCCTAGAACTTTACCATCACGTGACACATTAACAACACCAACTCGCTACATTCACAACATCTCCAATTACACCAATCACCAAAGTCCAAGCCATACTATCACTTCACCATCTCATTCCTCGACTTGACCCATGACACTTCACCCGTTAGTAATTCCCCTCTCTTGTTCTCTCTTTCTTCTTTTTCTTCTCATTTCCTCACATAGTGTATGGTCACGCTTCGAGTGGCTACATACCTATGCTGATCTACCCCACTTTTCTTCTATCACTCTTTGACTTTGGTAATCCCCTTTTCTTGTTGGTTACCAAAGACTAGTTCTTCTACTATTTCTTCTAGTTGTACATACCATCTACAGTCCCTTCCTCTGGTTGACATTACCACATGCATCTAACATATTACAACTTATACACCTACTACACACACACCCCACACGTTGGGGCAACCGTTACTATAGCATCACGCTTTTTTGATTATCATGATACAACATACTCACCTGTAAATAAGTTTTCTAAACTTCTCCTTCTACACATCATAAATTTCCTCTTGTAGATATTGCATTTCTCCACTTGCATCATTTACATTACATCCATTGCACATATCCATATGTTTTTCATGTTAATTTCATTTTAAGTTTGTACATTCTTCCTCCAAAAAAAAAAAACAAAATGCGCCTTCAAAAGGAGTAATACATGCACTTGTTAGCATCACCACCTGGATGTCCACTTCCCCTTTTCAGGATTAGGGTATACATAGGTGTCGTGTTTAGCTTTGACTACTCACTAGTTTAGTCAATCAAATGTCACTCCTAGCTGACAGGTTTTACATTCTTCTTATGGTTCTTTAGGCTGGTTCAACTTCTCTCATAGACCATTCACAATAGGTTACACATTAAACAAATTTTGAGCCTAGGAAAGATGACACCTTGAGTAGATGTCACCATCTAGCGAATGGTCTCCCCTGCTCATCCTATCACTTGCATGGTCAACATACGACCTAGGGATAAACAAAGGGATAAGCATAAGCAAAAGTAAAAGAATGGGGTAGAAAACAAAATCCAATGCCCGTAGAATAGAAAGAAAGAGAAAAAGAGAATAGCGAAAAAGAAAATAGAGAAAAAGAGAAAAACAACAAAAATAAAAAAAGAAAAGAAAAAATGAAAAGAGTACCACAATAAATAGGTCAACAATAGATGAGGGGCAGAAAACAAAAGGAAAAGCCTCCTGATATCACCCATGTTATGCTTCATCGCCTTTGGTCCTTAGGTTTAACATAACACCATGGGATGATTTTCGTCGCTAGCAATAGGCTCCAAGAGCCTGCCTACCAGTGGAATAGTCTTACAAGTGGTGATATATCTATTGCATTAGCTACCAACTTTTGTACAAGATCACTATTCACGTATGGATGAGCTAGCTAGATCAGTCGTGTCTACAATGGGCTAATCCTACCTATTTCTCAAAATGGATAAATGAACTTCACTCATTTACACACATAGGTCCATGACAGATTCTGAACCAGTCCGACTAGTTATGAGTTGCCACATAAACTCACATAGTTTGGAGTCTAAAATTTGATCATCAAAACTACATTAGTCAAAGTCATTACATACACCTTATATTATCCTACATCCATGAGATAATGGAAGGGATCACATCCACATAGGTACATGTAATGATACAAGTGCTTCCTTTGCACATTTTAACATTCCTATACATGCATCCATGCATCTATGTTACACAAATTTACATCACAGATCACATCATTGCATTTCCATTACATGCATCACATTACAGATCACATCATTGCATTTCCATTACATGCATCACATCAAGAAATACATCATTGCATACCTCACATCAAATTCTAAATCAAGGTATTCATCATACATCTATTATCTCATACTCCCTCATTTACATTACAGGCACTTACTACAAATATCATTTCATATTTTATCACTTCTCATTGCATTCAAAATAAAATCATGCAAGTCTACTCTACAACATATTCACACTACAGCATGATAATAAATCTAAATCACAATACACATGCATATCCATTCATTATACATACTCACAAATCATGTCATGATATCTATGCAAAAATAAAGAGAACACATTTGCAAACCATAACAATAACACATGTATATATAACAACCAAAATCAAACATGTCTATATATATGTCATCCAAAAATACCTGTAGGTTACAAATTGGGACCATGCCCATCATCCATCATCCAAAATGCCTATAGGCTATAATCATAAGTAATCCTAACTATCACTAGGAGTCTCCCCACGTCCCTCATGGCTCACCTGAACCTCTGCTACTCTACTAGACTCCACCTTGGCCCCTGTAGCCTGAACCATAGTAGGTGGATCTCCTACCCCAGCCATGGCCCCAACCTGCTCCATCGAAGTAGCACTACGCTGACTATGATGTGAAGGTGCCCACACTCATGATCATGACTCAGACTATGACACCACCTGAGCATAATATGGAAGAGGAATCCCATGCACCATCAGAGAAGTCTCACATAATAACTTCTTCATAGACTCCACCACCAACTGACTAGTCAACCTCTCAATATCCTACACCTGCCTAGCCATCATGGCCCTCATCTACTCCATATCAACTACTACCTTAGCATATCTAGCCTCGGTAGCCTCCTCCTATCTATGGAGCTCAGCCTCCAACTCATGAACCCTACCTCCTAGCTCTCGTGCCTCCTCCTTCACATCCCACCTCTCTGGGACATCGATAGGGATCCTCTTAAAATCTATGAATACACCAATATCAATGGTATCATCTATATCACCCATAGTAGTAGCTCCACCTCTCTCCTCCTCTACTCCAATATCCTACCCCATAGCCATGTCAACATCCATAACTACCTCCTCTACTCTCACTCCTTGGGTGCTCGCTACATCACCCAAGCATCATCATGACCATTATAGAGGAACCTCCCTCTCATCACCAACTACATCCTCTGACCTAGCTCGAGCCCCCTACTGGCTCTCCCCTCTGGTGGAGGTGCCCCAACATCAGGTGCCACCCATCGATCGATCACACCTCTACCAGGCTCCCAACCCTACATCACCCACCAGGCCTCAAACTCTAGAGTCATCCCGACATCCTCCACATCTAGGGTAGCCATAGGTGGATCCCTCTCCCCAACCCAAGGTAAAACCATAGGATGCTCTCCTCTATCACCTCACCACCTAAAGTAAATGATAGGAGCCCTTGGAATATCCTATCATAAGCCAAACTATCACCTCACTCGATCAAACTAAAAATACTTAGCCTATCGAGTATATCACCCCACTAACCATCTACCCTATCGAATGGTGTGTAGCTACTCATCATCCTCATCCCAGGTCACTCCACCCAACCAAGACCTCCACTTAATGTCACCAGGTGTTAGGTCTCCAAACTTACCCCTCCATAATAATGGATCACCCTCATGCGGCCTCTTAATACCCTACTCCACCTCTGTACTCCACCTCAAAGCATAGGGTAAATACTCCTTGCCCCTCACATGCATAGGGTGAGGCAATAATGATGGCCTCTCAATAGCTATGTGCTCCCATGCCCATACCTATAATAAGGGAATCAAACTCAACCCCTTATGTCTAACTCGCACAACATCATGCAACTCCCGGTACACTTGGGCCAATAGTGTAGGTGCCCATGCAAACACGACCCTGTGCTCCACCATGTCACTCACCACATCTAACATATTCTAGGTGAATAGAACCCTAGAAGTATCAGGCAATGCATAAGTGGAGATCATCATCATGGCTGCACACTATCGATCATATATCTTCTTCTTCAACCACAACCACTCATAATCCATCTTAGAGACATCTATGTCTCTCCACTCCACCCCAAAGAACCACTCCAATATAGCCTCCTTACTATCATCAGTTACCGCTCTCACCGGAACACCCTCGATCGACAACTTATAAATCCGGTATATATCCTCCAAGGTAATAGTCATTTCCCTAATGGGAAAATGAAATGTGTTCCTCTCTACATCCCACCGCTCACATAATGTAGACACATATGCCCTATTGGCATGTATACTTTTACACTCCCACACACCTCGAAACCATATATCATCTAACCACTTCAGCTCATCCGGTTTATTCATCAACTTATCAAAATCCTCCTTCATTTTTTGCACACGATGATGGGGCTCTAGCATTTTTACCTATTCATCCACAACAAAACACAACAAAACATACATTAGTAATCAATCCAATAACAAACCATCAATCAAATTTACAAATTAACACAATTTAATTTGACATGCACTTCGAGACATAAATAGTGCACAAGTCACATGGCAAAACATATCAACAAAATAATCACATATTTGGATACCCATTTTGTCATTTTATGGCAAAAGTTTGAACAAATGTGACAAACAATACATATTTGGCTTCCAACAACCAAAAATAAAATCACCCACATACCCACTATGGCACGAAATTCAAAACATGATCAATTCATTCAACATACAAAAACAAAATACATTTTTGAATACCCATTTGCCCACTTTACGGTAAAAATATCGACAAAATTCAAAAACAACATACAAATCAACACGGATTTCAAGGTCAATTTTACCATACATACACCAAAATGGAACACACATCAAAACACACAATCCAAAAATAACAGTCACATTTTTGAACACCCATTTGCCCACTTCATGGTGAAAGTTCAAATAGATGTGGAAAATAGTATAAATCGGGCTCCCTACAACTCATTTTCAATTTCACACTACCTACATCTTGGCACACAAATCAAAGGTAGGCCAAATGAAATCATCTACAAAAACAAACAACATTTTTGGATACCCATTTTGCCCTTCTATGGTGAAAGTATCGTCGGTTTTCAAAAATACTACCTCTAAGGTGGCAAATCTAACAGTCAAAATTTACTACTTTACACCCAAACATAACACATTCAGAAATCATGCCAAACGAAGGCAGAAAAATATAACAATTGCATAACGGGATACCCAATTCCTACTTTTATGGACAAAGTGCAAAAACATTCCACAAACAGTACACCATTGCTTCAAAAATGGACGGTCAAACTTTACACCTACTCTACCCATTATCCGGTCAAATTGGCGCCAAAACAAGTCAAACCTAGAAATAAATTACATTTTTGGGTACCCATTTGGCTTGTTTATCACTTTGTATTCAAATTTCAATTAAAATTTACAATTTTTTTAAAACGGGATGAAAACCTCCCCCCTAATTTACTTTTCTCTAGAAAATTAAACAAACAAAAAAATGAGATAGGTAGGACCACTTATCGATGGATCTCCAAGCCTACTTGTCGGCTCCTCGATCGTCCCCTCATCATCTTGTCATCCAAACTTCCAACCGTCATGCTCGCACATCGTCGAATGCCTCTCTCACATGCTCTCCATCACTCGTCAACATCACAATGAGGTCCTTCTCCCTCCAAATTACCTTAAAAATACCCTAAACCCTAATTCACCCCCTACCCTATTATTTAGGCCTGATTCACCCCTTGCCCCATGAATCAGGATCCAATTCACCCCCCACCCCATGAATTGAGCATATGACCCCCAAAATCAATCAAATTCATTCCCAAAACCCTAGGAAATCATGCACATTTCTTCCAAAACCCTAGGAACTCCCTCAAATTTTCCTCTATCTCTATTTTTCATCATGCATTGGTATCTTATCAATCGTTGCATCATCAAATCACCACATTTCATTCACCTCATTGTTGATTCCTCGTTTGAGGGGGTATTCATATCCAAAGTCAGCTTTGCATGCAACCACACAACTGAAAATCCAAAAGTGCGAGTAGCACATTTGTCTACAAAATTTTTTGTTGAAGATTATCTTACGAAATAATCTCAATCTCAACTAGACATGGGTTATATCATGAGAGCTATGCGTTTCGATGGAGAAGTCAATCTAGCATTCTTGTACGTCGAGTACATAATGAATGATACGTTTGATGTAATCCTAGCGCAACATTTGGAATATTTATCTCAGGCATTCATGGAGCATCATGAATGACATGTTTGAATAAGCTAAATGTCCCTTTAGCTCAAATGGTTTGACACTTGTCACCATGTTCTCATCAATCAATCAACAACAAATATTTAGATAGGCTTTTGTCCTATTCATACTTTTGGACCACATTGATCTGGTCGTAAAAGCAAAGCAGTCAAAAGTTGTCATTCTCAAGCAACTAGTATGGCATTGAAAATGTCATACGGACTCAACAAAATCATAACATTGCATTCGCAATCATCCATTTCCATTCACCAACATTGTTTTTATTTCTTTCCTCTTCTTCTTCTCTCCTTCCTCTCTTCTTTCCCCTGGACATCCAGTAAATGTGTATGGTCACGCTTCGAGCGGCTACATACCTTTGATTGGATTCCATTCCCCTTCTATCCCTTTTCCTCCTACACAAACCCTTCACATTTTTGTATTAAACTATGCTACACACAGTATAGTACAAAAAGGGGCAAAATGTAGACACCCAAAAGTCACACATTGTTGTCTCTATGTATCCATAGGTGATTCCAGATATCCCTAGGCTATTGTAGGCTATTGTAGTCATGCATAGTCATGCGTAGTCATGTGTAGTCATGCGTAGATTGCCATAGTTCGCCATAGCAGCATGTAGACTTCCATATACCACTTCATCAGCTTTCAGGTCCAAAACCCTAATAAGCCTTCAAAATCACATCCTGTGCATTGGGATATCCTTCGACAACCTATTTGCACTCAATTGAGGCCCCCACGGGCTATTAATTGACAAAAGCAATTATCAAGTCAATTCTTAAAATCTAATTTAATGTTGACTTCACTTAAGTCACCTTTTTAGGGCAAAATTGATTAATTGAACTCTTAATCCTTAATTAACACTAATTACATCCTCCCACATGTGTGTAATTAGGGTTTGTTGAGATATTTTCCTAAGAACCCTAATCAAGCCCTAATTTGACTTAGGACCTCCTAATCCTAATTAGACTTAATCCTTCCTCACACATGTGTGAGGATAGGATATTTCCTATGAGGAATGTGAGACCTCCACCTCACAAACCCTAACCTAACTTTGGTTAGACTTCAGCCTAGGGTTAGTTTCCTTAACTCTCCCCCTACACCTTGCCATTTTCTATAAATAGTGGGTCCTAAACCCCTAATTATCTCTCTCCATTTATGACATAAGTATAGAAACTCTACCGAATTCAACATCGAAGTCTGAACAATCGAATTTTATAGCAAATAGAAGCATAGCAACAGCCAAGGAGCCTCCCTACTAGAGCATTTCAGTAGAATACCACTTACAATAGGATTCACCCCCACCCCACGAATCCAGTTCTGATTCACCCCTCGGGTGGCGATTTCAGTCTACAAAGCCCAAATCACCTCAGATTTGGCAGGTAAGCTTCCATTTACCATTTCCAAGTGTTTAGCATCATTTATTGCAAGTTTTAATATGATTTTGTGTCGATTTAGTCTTCATAACCAAGGGGCCTGACCAAGGCAAGCCCCCCAACCAACTAACCCCCTTTTGTAGGTTCTTCACAGGTCAAAAGAGGAAGAACACCATCAACTACAACCCGATGGTGGTACGCAAGCCCATCTACATTGAGGGACGATAGAAGGTGGTATCAAGATTGTTGTGAAGTTTATTGAAAAAGACATTATGAAAGGGAAACCTGTCCCTATTGTAACCTATATTATCTTTGAATATAAATGAAATACAACTTTCTTGTTCAACATACTTTGTGTTTATGTTGTTAGACCAAATACCACTTTCCACCCGTTTCAATGAGAACCCCATTTTGCAAAAAGAGCCCCCTGTAATTGAGGTCTCAAAATATGAGGCTGAGTCATCAACGCATAACTAGCAACCTAATGAAGAAGAAATGAAGTAGGGAGCAGAGGTTGAGTAATCATATCACAACCAACAATCTAAAAAAGAGATGAAGTGGGAAGCCAAGGCAAAGACAACATGGCTTTAGCAATTAGCACACTCTACAAAGAAATCAGTAGGATAGTCACCTATCAAAACACTAGTGGTTGAGCAAGAAGTGCCAAAAATACCTACTAAATAAACACCAACATTAGAGCAAAAAGCCAAAGAGATGCCTACTGAGGCAAAACCAAAGGATCAGGCACCTGAACCTTCTAGCATCAGGAAAATAACACCTTCACCTAAGGATAATATTCCCCCTCACACAACAACCCTAGAGCACTTGGTGTAGTTGAGGTCTAAGAGGAAAGTGGCCAGGGTATCCCAATAGAAGCGTAGAACCAGAGCCAAAACCACAAAATCACAAAAGCTTGGAACTAAGACTAGCTTTGCAAAAGTAAATACCACGCCAACCCCTAATTCAGATGAAGAATGGGTTGGGTCCCTGAAGGATTTTTCCAGGCAACAAGAGCAATTTGACAAGCTTCGAGAAGAGTTTAAGGAGGGAAATAAGGCAAGAAAGTCCTTTAAAAAGGTGACCAGAGAGCCTAGGATTAATATTAATCCTACTCCTAAGAAGTAGTTTTAGGAGATATATGGGTCCATTGGAGATCAACCCTCCAAAATGAAAATATACCTATAGGATATGGGGGTATTTTACCCAAAGATAACTACAGTCCAGGACAAAGCAACCGATAAGAAGTCACTTTCTGAAAGGAGTACAAAACCACCTGAAAATGCTAAGCTTCCTCCTAAAGTGGCCCAGTCACACAAGGTCAAAGTGGTGGATGAATCCCGAATCTCTTTTTGGTAAAAATCAAGTATCCCAGACATAGAGCTCTTACCTCAATATTATCAACTCTAGAAGGAGGTAGAGCCTGCATTCCAAAAAGGTGCCACTACTTTTATAGGATATTACATGCAGAAAAAGTAGGACTAAAAATGTTGTTGGAAATATTGAGTTGTCATTGATGTCAAAGGATGCATGGTATTCAAGGCAGAAATATTCTTCAAGAGTAATGAGTTCACAAGGTTGGACAATGGAAGGCAAGCATATATTTCAGATGAAGCAAAGCAAAGAAAATATTCAAGCAAAGGAATATAATATTTAAATATTATAAAGAGAAATTCAAAAAGATTTAAATTATAGAAGGCTTTGGACAAAGGTTTACTGGGACAAAAGATTTAAATTATAGAAGGCTTTGGACAAAGGTTTACTTGGGACAAAAATATTTAAATTACAGAAGGCTTTGGACAAAGGTTTACTTGGGACAAAAATATTATAAAAGGCTTTGGACAAAGGTTTAAAAATTAAAATATTATAATATTTAAATCCCAAGATTTAAATATTATAACACAAAAAGGCACCATTGTCATTGAGAGAATATATAAAGTCATAAATTTATGGAAAAAATAGCGATCGACGTTCCTTGGTGGAAATCAAAGTACATATATAAAATGGGAGTAATAACTTGGGCTAAGATCAGGATGTGCGCAATTCAAAATATTCTTTTGTGTGAAAATTCATGAAGTGCAGAAGACAAGAGTGGAAGGTGCAAAGTTTTAGAGGCAAACGTCAAGGTTCCTAAAGAAAAATCATGCATGGATATTTCCATCTGGGTGGCTAGCCTATATGATAGCCTAGTCTGCGCTAGGGCATGGGAGAATAGGAGCTCTCGGGGTTGATTCATGATGGCACTATTTTGTTGTGATTTTGGACAAAAATGTATATGAAGAATATTTCAAAAGAAAAGTTGTGTGTTTTGGTTCTCGTTCGAACGGCTAGCCCAAACGGCAGGCTAGCTGGCACTAGGGCATGGGCAAGCAGGAGGTCTTGGGGTCGATTCATGGTGGTAACCTTTTACAGTGAGTCTAGGAAGATGAAAAAGGTTTTAAAATAGAGTTTGTGCATCTTTGTGTTCAATAGTTGGGTCAGCCTAGCTTGTGCTAGGGTGTTGGGCTACTTGAGGTCATGTGTTTGATTCCCATCTGTGGTTGTGTTTGGTAAGGGCAAAATATTTTTGATTAAATTAAATTTAGGGAGACAAGGTTTTATGTTTTATTGTGCATTTTTAGTTTTGGATGTTATAAGGGTTGATATTGTTTTATTAAGCAAAATTAATAAGAGGAAAATTTAAGGGATATTGTTGTGTTTTCAAATTTGTATTTGGCATTTTATAGAAAGGAGAAATTAGGTGTAATTGTGATTAATATTATATTGTATTTGGTATTTTATAGAAAGGAGAAATAAGGTGTAATTGTGATTAATGTTATATTGTATTTGGCATATTAAAAGGGGATTTAATATTTGTGCAAGAAAGAGAAAATTACTAACCAGATTTTTTAAGGAACAAAAAGGGAACTATTTTTGTAAAGACAGGTTTGGAAAGCTCATCATAATCATTGAGGCATATTTAGAGGTATGGTGATTTAATTCCTTTCTTAATATGGTTTTGTTTAAGAAAAATATTTTTGTTTTCATAAGGTTGGAGGTATAAGGAATTATTGGATGTGCATTGGTTTTGATTGAAATTGGGAATAAATTGATAAGAGTTATAGATCAGTTTTGAGAGCAAATTTATGCATTATTCATGATTGATTTTGGGAGTAGATGAAAAGGATAGACTTGTGCATTATGATTGGTTTTGAAGTGAAGGTGCAAATAATAAATTACCAGGTTAGTTATCAAGCGCTAGACTAAAGATACTTTTTGATGTAATACATGTGAGACATGTGAAAGCAATAGACTTAATGAATGTGAAGAACATATTGGGCATTTGTTAGTGCATATCATTCTCTATATGTTCATGAAGATAAAATAATAATGGGTAGAATATGTTTGAATTGCTTTAGTTGAGGAAAGAACATTGAAGAACGGGTGAAGAACTTGATGACATCATTATGCAATATTTGGAGAGATATGAGCATTGTTTGTATGCAAGATTTGGGAAAGACATGAGCAATGTTTGTATGCAAAATTTGGGAAATATATGAGCATTATTTGTATGCGATATTTGAGAAAGATATGAGCATTGTTTGTATGCGAGATTTGGTAAAGATATGAGCATTTTTTGTATGCAAGATTTGGGAAATATATGAGCATTGTTTGTATGCAAGATTTGGAAAGATATGAACATTTTTTGTATGCAATATTTGAGCAATATTGAGCAGACTTTGTGAGTAGGATTGAGAAGGTTGTGTGAGTATATTTGAGCAAGTTTTTGAGCAGATTTGGGTAGGCCTCTTTAGTAATATTTGTGAGCATATTTGAGCAGGTTTTGTGAGCTTATTTAAGTAGGATTTGTGAGCATATTTGAGTAGATTTTATGAGCATATTTGAGCAGGTTTTTGTGAGCATATTTGAGCAGGTTTTATGAGCAGAATTGAGCAGGTTTTTGTGAGCAAATTTGAGCAGATTTGTGAGCAAGTTTGGAGTAGATTTGAGTAGAGCTAAGAGAATACTTTGGAGTAGACCAAAGCAAAGGGGATTGGTGTCTCTTATGGATTGGTATCCATGAACCAGAGTAAAGGGGATTGGTGTTGTGGATTGGTGTCCATGAACCAAATCAGAGGAGATTGGTATCTCCTATGGATTTAGGTCCATGAATCAGATCATAGGGGATCGGTGTCTCTTGTGGATTGGGGTCCATGAAATTGTGAGAGGGGACAGGTGTCTCCTATGGATAGAGTTCCATAAAAATTATAATAGGGAATTGGTTCCCATGAAATGTTTTAAGAAAATTTATAAGAAATATTTCTTTGTGGATGTAGCCCACATTGGGTGAACCACATTAAATTTATGTCTCTTATGTGTGTGGTGATTTGTGCATTGTTTCATTATTGCAATTGATAATAATTGAAGTTATTGCTTTGGAAAGAAAAGTAAAAGTTTTATCTTATACTGTTCACTCCCCCTCTCAATATAAGCTTATGTTATTCAAATGTACGTCACAAAGCCACCAAGCACAAGTGTCGAACCTAGCAAAATAGTTAGGTGTAGCCCACACCAGTAGAATCCATAACAAGAGGTGAGTGCCTTATAGACTATCAAGAAGAGGAAGCCTAGGTACAAGGAAAGATACAAGGCAACCGCTAAGAAGATGAAGCGGAGTAATAAATCTTATTGGGTGGTTGTAGATAAAATTGGGGACTACCAATACAAGGTGCCATGAGGATGTGACAATCCTTAGGCATGGGGGGATGATGAGCACTAGAATTGCTCATATTTTTGCATCTATTTCTAATGTTTTGTGTGGCATTATACTAGATTTGTACTTTTTATGAATGTTTATATGTATTTAATGGTAAATTATGTATATTGCCTAACTTGTGTGAAAAGTGTGCTTTATGTATAGATTTGATCATTTTAGTTGTTTTTTGTATAACTACGTTGAGGTTCGACCTGGACCTGGCATCATCTGTTTTCAAAGAAGTTTAATGAATACTAAGGAATGAGTTCAGCTATGAAAGAGAATAGCTCATTACTCCCAGATTTCGATGATAAGGTTCCTTACTCTCATATTTTTATGAAAAGGCACCTTATTTTTGTTGACGAAGTCAAAGACGGTTGACTCCACGTAAGCAGAATGAAGTGCCTAACTCCTGACCTGATGGCGCCTAACTGTTGTTAACCAACAAACATGCCAACTGCCTTGTTCTTGATGACTTCCTAAAGGTAGAATGAGAGGGATGACGATGTAATAATACTGAAATCCGTTTGATTGAAATGGACCGTAGACAAATGATGCAACAAAAAGAATATATTATGAATACACCAAATTTTTCTAATTTGGTGTGCTATTATTGTAATCATATTTTTAGTAGATATTTGTTATTGTAACAGTAATTTAAATACTGCAATATAGTAACCTATGTAGTATATAAATGCACATGACTTCTTTGAGAAAAAAAAAAGGGAGAAAATTAGTAGAAGAATCAGACTGTTATGTAATTCCATTTATGCAATAAAATTCCTTCGAAGTTCTGTAATTTAGTTCAGCATATGTATAGAACTAGATGGAGTCTACTAGATCCTGGGCCCATTCCTTGCTAGTATTTCTCCCATATCCTTTACTTTCCTATAATTTCATATTAGTTTTATTTATTCTGTTTTCCAGCATTTGATTATTTTTTGCAATTTGATGAATTTACTGCTTTCTTTCATTTCTGCAAGTGTTGTGTGATTTTGTTTCCTGCAATTCATTTTTTTTTAATATTAAGTAGTTTGAATTGAGTTAATTCTATACAACAACACCCCCCAAACTATATATTTTAGTGGACTCATATCAGAGGTATTATAGGTAATATTTATCTGGTACATCGCAAGTTTATGAGCATTCTTGGGTTGATAATTAAGTGAAATGACTGTGACATCAATGTAGAAATTAAGCAATGTTTTTTCCCCAACCGTGTGTGTTCCTCCTCAACCAAAATATCCTTTTATTTTATACATTTCTATCTCAAAACTTGCGTTAGGAGCAATGCTAGCACAACATGATGAGGATAAGAAAGAATAAGCCATTTATTACATAAGCATAACTTTGGTAAGCTATGAAACTCGTTATACACCCTTAGAAAAGCTTTGTTTGGCTGTTGTGTTCTCTACATAGAAACTATGCCACTATATGCTTAGTCAAAAAATATTTGTCATAGAAAAATTTGATCCATTACGATATTTGATGAGTAGACCTTACTTATCAGGATGAGCAGCAAAATGGGTTCTCGTTCCAAGTGAGTTTGACCTAAACGTTAATAGTCAAAAGTCCATTAAATGGAAAGTCATAGCAGACCAACTTACTACTACCCCTCTTGAATCTACTCAAAGCTTAACAATAGAATTTATAGACGAATGCCTCAATTTAGAAGACAGTCAGTCAAAATCCTGGTCTCTATTTTATGATGGAGCCCGTTGTATGAGTGGTGCAGGTGCAGGCATTATATTAGAGTCTCCACACAAAAAACTCATTTCATTATCTTTAAAAACTTCAATTTGCATGTACAAATAACACAACATAATATGAGGTATTGATTATTGGTTTACAAGCAACTTTAGCTTCAAATATTAAAATCTTATCAATGTTCGAAGACTCACAACTCATGGTAAACCAAATTAATAATATCTACCAAACCCGAGATGAGAAAATTTGCCCTTATAAATAATTTGTCTTAAAAATTATATCTTTATTTGAGAAAGTTACTATCGAAGCTATTCCTCGTACTAGTAACCATTCTACATATTCTGTGGTAGCAACTGCTTCTCTCATTCCCTTAGAGTTGGATGATGATCATGTTACTATCATCATTTGCCAACTTCGAGAACTCGCTTCACTAGAGTCTTGTCTAGCACCCTTGTATGTCTTCATAATTGAAGAAATATCCACAGGACCATGGTATGAGGATATATCTAATTTTCTTCAAAATAGCTCATTCTCGAATGGTCTAGATAGGACTCAATGAAGAATTTTGTGAAAATGAGTTATTTGTTTCGTAATTGTTGGAAGTACATTGTATAAAAGGTATTTTGAAGGTATCCTTCTAATATGTCTCAACCTATATGAATCCAAAAGGGAACTAAGCAAAGTACATGATGGATATTGTGGAGGTCATTTTAGTGGTAGTGCCATAGCCAAAAAACTCCTACAAATGGGATATTTTTGGCCCTCCATGGAAAAGGATGCTAATGATTATGTGCATCGATGTGACAAATGTCAGAAACATGCAAATATTTTTCATGCTCCTGCTTAAGAGCTCCAATTCATTTCTTCCCCTTGTCCTTTTTCAAAATGGGGCCTAGATATCATTGGGAAGATTAATCCAATATCATTCGATGGTCATAAGTTCATCATAACAGCAGCTGAATACTTCATAAAATGGGTAGAAGCCATGACATTGGCTTCTTGCATAGGAACCCAAGTCTTTATAGATTTGGGATTCCCTCTACACTTGTCTCTGATAATGGAACTTGCTTCAAAAATAAAGACATACAAAAGTTTTGTGCAAAATATAAAATTCAGCATAGATGGTCTACTCCCTACTATCCATAAGGAAATGGCCAAGCTGAAGCATCCAATAAAATTTTAATTAAAATCTTTAAAATATTGGTTAATAAATCAGGTCAATATTGGCACACTCAATTATATCCAGCCTTATGGGCTTATCGGACTAGTGTTCGAACCCCTATAGGTGCTTCTCCCTTTGTCTTGGTATATGGTGTTAAAGTTGTATTTCCTTTTGAGCTTGAAGTCCCTTATTTAGGACTTTTACTTCAAGATGTTGAAGTAGAAGATGAATATCGTGTCGGACAACTAAGCCAACTAGAACTATTATATGAAAAGTGCATAAACGCTAGAGAAAATCTTCATGCTTATCAAGACAAACTCAAAAGATCATACTCCAAGAAATTTCATACTCGATCTTTTGAGGTTGGAGACCTAGTTCTTAAAGAAAATCATAAAAATACCAATGCTCGAATGGATCTTAAAGAAAAATTTCAACCAAATTGGTTAGGTCCATTTATCATAACTACTAAATTTGGATCAAGTGCATATCGTTTGGCTACCTTAGATGGAAAAGACCTTAAGGAACCAATGAATATAATGCACCTTAAAAGGTATTATGCATAAAATCATGTTTCATCATTGTACATAGTTGTCATATATTTTGTACATATCACATTTGTTGCATGTAGTTTAATTCATAATCACAACTATCTCATATAAATCATCTTTCATATAGCTGCATTTATCCTATATCTTTCATAAGTTTTGGTCCAATTGCATATGGCATATAGTCACATCCAGTTGTCATATCATCTAAATATTAGACCGATGCTATCAAGATTCATAGTCAATTTTGGTTTTCTTTGAATAAATTCAAAGTTTATCTTGAACCACTCATAGAATTCACATTTTAATAAAATATTGATTTTCGATATTGATTATAAATCTCTCTTGTACCAAAATCACTACTTCTTCACTACAAAAAAAATTGAGTTTTGGGAACTTATTTTGTCACTTTTTGAACCAAGACACACTTACACATCTTAAAATGATTTTGCACAAAGAAATATGATACTACACAATAGTCCTTGTCCCTTAAGTGAAAGGTTTCCCTTGCTATCCTATTATGCGCATGGTCTAGAATGTTGAGAATTGACAAAAGGACAAGCTCCCCCCTACCCGAATAAAATCCCTTGCTCTTCCACTAAAAGGAGCAAGTATCCCTTGAAAAAAAAAAGAGAAACAAAAAGCAAAAGAATAAAATTATTTTACTACAAATAAAATAAATCCCCTTGTTCAAAAAATGAACAAGAATCCCCATTTAAAAAAATCAAAATAAAATAAGGGGGTAATGAGCTTGAATCCCTAGAATTCCTCAGTTATTCGAAAATCGTGGGGTGATCCCCATTACAATAATGGGTTGAATGAAACCCGCTTGGCAATGGGGTAGTCTTATGCATGGTGACATGTCTATCATATTAGCGACCTTCTTTTGTACAGACCAATGTCCGCTTATAGATAAGTTAGCTTTTGGTGGTTGGTATTACAAAGCAATTAAGTCTAACTGCGTGCAAAAATCATGGTAAATGAATTCATCACACAATGGTTCCTAAGTTGTTTTGTATCGTTACCTTACTCAAAATTGATAAATAAACTTTCTAAGCACACACTTTTGATCTTTGAGAGATTTCATATCATAATTAAGGTCAAGATGGAAAATGAATACACAAATCACACATTGGTTCTTGATAAACTTGATTTCATCCTGAAATGACCAAGATTCTCTTTGAGTCTTGATTAGTTGAAGTCACTATATCCTCATGGATTTGTATGACTGTTAGCATAAGCAATTGGCCCTAAAACCAAATAATATTACATCTCATATCTACCACCTAGTACAATATATTCATTTCATCTTATTGCATGATTGCTTGCCATATACAAAAATTTGCATTGATCATACATAATTGCTTGGTTATGTAGTTGCATATAGACTTTGCGATGATGGCATGATATAATCCTAATAAAATTTCTTCATTTACTTCACACTAGGAATATTATGCCTAGTGCAAGCCTTCTATCCTATTTTTCATGCTTAATCACCCATATTGCATCATATTTCTCTTAAGTTTAATCAAAATTAATCTTAAGATCACACATTACTTATCATCACTTATATCACTTTCAATCAAAAAATCTCAAACTACTTTTTGGATCATAACCCTTCGATGTCAACATTACAACAAAACCTCACACAAGATTTGCTTCATGACCAATGCAAGGGGAAGCCTCCATAAATGGTCATATACAAGCACACATCCTCGAGGTCTATTGTTGACTGATCAAACTTGTAAGGGTATATTTCCCAAATAATATTTCTTCTACAAACAATTCAATCACACTACATTACAAAATATCAATTACATTAAATCACACTTCACTCTCTTACAATGGTATTTGGATTAAGCATGATAAAATAACATTAGCAATCAAACATGACCATAAGCATGATTACAAGGATCATCAAAAACAACAAATATATTTTATATTTTGCATAGCACATAAAAAATCCAAAAAAAAACAAAACAATAGTATAGTATTACTCTCGCAAAAAGGCATATAAAATACATAAGGTCGACTATTATACCACAATCAAAACTAGCATACTCATTCACTAGAGGGTATACCACAAAAATAAGCCTTGGTATATCATGCCTTGGAACCTCTAGAACTCTGGCTATCATCAGGAGGTGTCTTGGGCACCTGAAACTGAGGGATCCTGGACACCAACCTGGAAGCTAATATCGAGTGACTCGGAGTAGCTAACTCTGGGGACAATGGAGCCCTATGACCCTCAAGAACTGCCTAAAAATATAATGTCTAATAGAATTTCACCCGTTGTGATGCTAAGGTCACCTCTACCTACACTACCATCAGGGTAGTTTGTAGAAAGCTGTTACCTAATGACTAGCCTTAAGCTCCACTCCTCATCTGGTGTGACTGTGCCTATGCCTACATAAGTTGTACATGTGCCTAGGATAGTTGAGTCTAATTCTATTCTAATATAGCTTGAGATTGAGATAGCTGAGCCTCTAGCGACTGAATTTGACCCCTCAAACTAACATTCTTCATCTGTAGAGTAGTAACCTCTCTAGTGTTGCTCGACTTCCAATATCCAGTGCAAAATCCTTCCTGGGTGAGTCCTATATAGGTGATGATAACATCTCCTACTATGTATATAGCGCATCTTGCTACAATGATAACACTTGTCATTGTGGAGATAAAGCCTGCCATTGTTGACTAGTACCCCCCTCTACCCAAGGTACTCTCTCCTATTGAGAGGACCTATATCTCTGCCCACCTCCTCTCATTTGAGGTCCCCACTTCCTTGTGTCGTACATCTCTCTCCTCATTGTAGCCTAGCAGATCTCTGCTTGCAGTCACCTGGTATGCTCATTGCATCTACTCTGCTACTGTACCTCTCTCTTGCATAATCCTAGCAAGTAGGATGGTGCCATACCACTCGAGATATCCATCCTCTACTCCCACATCATCTTCCTTTAGGAGTACCACCATAGGCTCATCCTCATCTGAATCTATGAATCTGCTAAGATCGGGTGTCCCATTGGCAGTCATTGGATCCTGTGTCACTTGTTTGATACCAAAAATCTTATATCAAGGGTATCCCCTGTACCAGCCCAAACTAAAACTGCACTTGATCAACCCAATGTAGCTCTATCTCTCCCCTCTCCAAGTGTAGCCACTGTATACACTACACTCAGGCTAGCTCCTCACCATCCTTGTCCCAACCAGGATATCCTCGCTAGGGTCTCCAATAAATGCGAGGAGCAGACAACTCATCAATAACCCTCCTAACCTCCTCTAAACTGCTCATCCTCCTCCTGCATCCTCCTGTGTGGCCCCATCATAATACAGCAGGCCAACCCTCCTCTACCTTTCAATGTGGAAATTCCTCAGGCCTCCTCACGATAATGTGCTCCCAGCACCACACCTGTAGCAAAGTGAGAAGGACCAAGTCATGGTCATGCTTATACATGACATTAAACAATATTCTATATGAGCATCATAGCATAAAAGGTCCCCACAAAAATTACCTACTAGACTCCCTCATGTTGTCCACCACACTAGCCAAATCCCATGGGAGATTTTGTTCACTCTAATGGCATGATAGTAGTCCAACAACTATCCCAAGCAGTACTACTATCAGTCTAGACACTCCCTCCATGGCTATCAATCCCTCAATGTTGATCCCACTATGATCTATGGGAAAATAGGGATCCCCTATCAACTTCTTTACTTTTTGTGCCTAGATCATCGATTGATAAACAAACTAACCCTTCATAAGAATATGAAGGATCCTCCATACATCCTCCAAATTCAATGACATCTTGCCTATTGGTAACTAGAATTTGGAAGATCTCGGATACCATCTCTCAACCAATGTGGTTAGAAGAGGATAGTCCACCTCTACTCATGGCATCTTAACCACGTGCAGGAGCCCTACTATCTACAAAATTCATCTGTCAACACCACTCAACTCTCTAACATGATCCTCAAATCCCTTGTACTGCCACTCTCGATTCTTGAGCATGCCACGCTACAAAAAAAAAAATATTATTTAGTAAATTATCATGATCAAAAACATTAATAAAAATCAAAATTCACAAAAATAATGCTAGCAAGATGTACATTTCTTCTTCCTTTGCAAATTCGAACACAATTCACTAATTCAAACGCATTACAAACATAGATTCAAACACCTGAATCTGCCTTAAGCATATTCGTATTTGCAATATTCACCTAAAATATCTAAATTTATGAATTCAAAAATTGGTTCAGACGAATTCGAACGTTCGAATTTGCCTCATTCGAATTTGCCTCAACCATTTGAATTCAGCTATTCTACCGCGTAACGATCGACCGCATCAAAAATTCTAAAAAAACAAAAAAAATGCAAAATTTAAAATTTAAAGCTTAAAGTATTGCTTACCCATATTTGTACACTTGCTTTGTTGCCACCTGCTCATACTTTGTTTGCCCAATGAAGAGGAGAAGTCATTTTATCCAAAGCAAAATTCACAAGATACAAGGGTAAAAATGAATTAGGTTTTACCCTAATTTTCTATTTTTACCCCTTTTTCTTCAAATTTTGAGTTTTGTAACAAATTTTGAATTTCTCACAAAACTCGAAGGGGGTACTCTAGACAATAAATAATAAAAGAAAATATGTAGAATTTTTTTTGCTTTACAGCACAACTCCTCTTTCGGCTACATCTTTCTTTAACGCATTTATTGTTCATAAATGCACCAAAGAGAGGCAAAATGTAGCCATGGAATTTTGACTCACCTCAAAATTCCTAGTGCTTCTAACAACATGTCTCCCCTCCTTAGCAATGTAGCTTCCCCCCTCAGCCATCCACCTCAATTTTTGTGCCCGTTAAAATCTATTTCTATATTTTTTCTCCTTTTTTAGAAAATTCGGATGACTGGATCAAATTCGAACATTTGAATCTGTGCAAATAAAATGTGTGTCTAAATTGGTTAGGAGATCGTTTAGATTTACCTCTAATCTGAGCAAACTTGGATTCTTAGTGAATTTGAAACCATCCAAATTTACCTAGATTGGGAAATTTTCTAATTTCCCCTAACAAATCCCACCCATCTTCGTCCTCCTCATTTTTCTTCGATTGACTCTGGTTCTTAAAATTTGCAGGCTATCTTCAAAGGAAACTAATGGTGATTTTATAGGATATTGGAGTGAATAAAAGCTTTTTATGCCTTGCTACATATTTTGAGGGAAGATCTTGCCATTTTATCGCCATTCTAGTGATCATCTGAGATGACAATTGGTACCATCAATCCATATGCTTTGATCTAGTGTCTTAATTTTATCATTTTGCATTATTAGATCAGAGTTTTATTTGTCTTTAATGAATTTGAAAGTTTTAAAAATATTTCCAAATTCGCTCTGTAAGTTTCGAATTTGCATGAATATACCTAAGAAATAAATTTCTTGTTTTGTGATAATCTTGATAATGGGTACTCTTAATCTTGACATCCCTTGAGTGTAGATATTTAGCATGTATTTGGAAAATTGCAAGTTTTAAATAAATTTGGAAGACTTTGGTATTTAAGAGTTTTCTCTACAACTTTCTAAATTTGACCGTTGTATATTTGGACGAATTTGAAAAATACAAAGGCATTTTTGAATTCGCTAAAAGTTTCTTAATTTATGCAAACACATGTTGGGGGTAAAATATTTCTCTCAAGTTCATCATGATATTTCATACTCTACGTTTTGGTTATCCTAGCAATTATTACTTACTGCATTCCATATTGTTTTGTTGTTTTCTTGATTGAATACATATGCTTGCATTAGATCTATAAAATCAATCATTGTGTTTATGGTTTACTAAAATAACGAAGGGGATATGACTACCATGTCATTGAGGATCAAACTTGCAATGGCTTAAGCATATCCCTCACCACTAATCACAATTTTTAGTATCCCATTTGTAAAACTGGTAGGTTTTGAACGAATTCGGATAGCTGCAGGATATTTTCAAATTCACTTTCTGAGATCCAAATTTGTTCTTTGTTTTTGAATTTGCTCTAATAGATCTAAATTCACCTGATATCAACCAACCCTAATCAGGTAAGGGTCTGATTTCTGATTCCTTTTAGTTTTTCATATCTTAATTTCACAATTTCCTATTTTTAAGTATTTCCATAAAAGAAAATACAAAAGAAAATAAAAAATAAAGAAAAGACAAAAAAACATAAAGTTAGTTGCATTGCTTTTGCATCAATCATATTAGTTGGAAAACACAAAATAAATAAATATATATATATATAGCATAGAATTTACCTTTTGCTTTCAGTATCCACAAGAATCATTGCATTGTAGTTAAATTTACAAGCTTTTTAGTTAAAATGTATATTGTTGCTTTCATGGAAATTTGAAGTGCATATAGTTAGGTATAGTTGCATTTGGCCAAAACCCTAGGTGTGTGTAAATCAAAGAATCCATCAAACACTCACCCTACCTAGGCATGGAAATTTTCATAAAGTGTTTCCTGGTGAACCCCACCTAATTTGTCAATAAACACCAAGGAGATCACAACTCAAGTGCTTCTCGTCTGAGGTGTAGGCACTTCATTTTCCCTCCCCCTTTTAGGCACGGATCCATTAGCCTAAAAGAAAGGGGTGCAAAACTTTTGGATCTACAAGAACGCACACCCAGAGGATGGTTGCCTTCTTCACCATGTGTTGATTTCTATTCTCCTCTTCATTGATTATGTTGTTCTTTTGGCCTCCTCCCTGTGGGGCTTCAGCATCATGTGAACACTCTTACCGCTTTTGTGACTCGAGATAGTTGAAGGTGAATATTTATAAGACTAAGGTTATGGTATTCAATACTACCAAAGATGCTCTATCCCATCTCCACTTTCTTTTCTAGGGTTAGGAGGTCGAAATCACCACCTCTTATGTGTATTTGGGAGTTCTTTTCACTAGTCCCACTTTTGGTATGAAATCTACCACCCAGGTTTGGGTGTGTAAGTGGTATGCAACTTTGTCTTTGCTAGAGAGGAATTGCTTCAAATCACATTTTCAACATATACCTATGAATATTAGGACCTTTAATGCCTTGGTCAAGCCAACTATTACTGATGGTTTAGTGGTTTGGGACACTAGTCTTGGCCTAACTGAGTGGTCATAGGTTGAACGAGTCCAAACACACTTTCTTCGATGATTCATTTGTTGCAAGGGCATAGTCCCCCATTCTATTATTCTTGCAAATTTTGGGACTTCTCCTCTCTAAATTGAGATTATCTTCTTGATTATCAGTTATCTTCACAAGATCCATACTTTGAAGATACCCTTAAGGGTTGCAGATAGTACCCTTATCTCACCCTTCACTCCTTGATGGAACTCTCTCTAAGTTCTCAGGGAGGTCGGAGGAGCTGGTATTTTTAGGTTTTTGCTCTCTTGGCCAGCATTTAGATACGGATAGGCAGAATCCCCTCTTATTCTTTGGGGGTTCTTACCCCCTCTCGACTTAGTAAGGAGAAGATACTCCATGAGATTTATAAGGATTTTAGTCTCCAGTACACCAGATGCACATGGATCTCTCCTATTGCCCCTCTTTCTCCCAAGTTGTCTTTCTCCCATAAGCACTTCTTACAAAGATAGAAGGGCAAAATATTTCCTCCATAATACCTTTAGAAACACACAATGCATAGTATTCAAATCACTATTAGGTAACTCAAGGTGTGTTCTCACCAACTTCGGATTGAATCAGATCACCATATTTCAACGGAGGAGCAGATTTGCTTGTTTTGCTTCATGGATGAAGTTGAAACCCTTCATAAATTTATTTTTTGTTGTCCTATTTATTATGAGATTTGGGGTAGGTTCCATTACCTTTTCAAGGATAACTCTCGATCTATTTCTACCTTCTTTAGATGCCCAGACCAACATTGTCTCGCACTCTTTCTTAGGGAGATAACTCAGATTTGATGACATAAAAGTTCTTCAAATGGATCTCACCCTCCTCATAATCGGCTTATCACAACATACTTCACCAAATTTGACGGACCAGGTGACTTCAATCAAAAATTCCCCACATCATCCAGTTCAAACAGAAACAAGGTCACTAGACAATGCACCAGCAGTTTGTCAGGTTTTTGAACTAGCAATGGATAGAGACATACCATGGACTTCTTCAGCTCTAGTATTTTGACCTCGACTATAAGAAGATATTAGTTTCTATGGGGTTCTCAAAGCTTACCCCTCTCAGGTTTCTTCCTCCTCCCTCCTCTATCTTTTTTCTTATTGGCATGCACTCCTCTCTATTGGACTGTAGCCCTCCCCCCCTCTGCTCTCCCTTTTCTTTTCTCTTCCCTTTCTCTTTGGCCCATTTTTCACGTTTCATCTTGTATTTATCTTAGTTCTTTTCTTTGTTGGGCTTTTTAACCTGCTAGTTGGTAGTCATTATTATCCTTATTATTATCCCTTGGTTCTTATTTTGGCCCACTACAAACATTAATAATATTTCATTTCTATCATTTTCAAACAATAAATCCAACTGGTCATGGGATGTTTTAAGTAACAAATCTTCCTGAGCAACATTTTTTGTTAGGTCTTCAACAATATCATATCCAAACCTTTTATGTTCTAGAGTTTTCTCTATCTGAGGTAAAGGCATACTGATTTCTAGTTGCATGGGTATTGTAGAATCCTTAGGTGGGACAAGGCTTTCAGTTTCTTGCACATCAAGTGGGATAGAAGTTCCTATAGGAAGTGTGAAATAAGTGAGTGATTCCCCTTCTTTGTCTTGAATAATATAATAATTATCTTTCTAAAACACTTGGTGAGATTCCATTCCTTCTTTCATGTCATCTTTAGATTCATCTTCCTCCATTTTGAAAGGTTCATATGTTTCCAATACTAAATTTGTCCTTGCATTTTGATTAGCTTGATTCCTACAACCTTCATTGGTGGGTATTGACTCCAAAACTTTCACCTCATTTTGGACAATATCTAAAGTAGTTCTAACATTTGGACAATCAGTTTTACCATGTTGATTTCTCACATTAGACATCATTTGATTCAAGGGTATCATATTGAAAGGTTGGTACTGGTTGGGATACATAACTCTTGGAAAAAGGTTCATCATGGGAAATTGTTGTGCATAAGCCTCACTCATTTGTGGTATCTTATTGTAAACACTAGGTTGACCAAATGATGGTGATTGACCCATACCAACACTTTGAAAAATCAATTGTTGTTCAAATTTTATTACCTCATTGTAGGCTTTGGGCAAGGATGTAATTTGAGGAACTCTCCTTAGAAACATGGAAGTTAATGGGTCTAAGGCTCCAATGTACATCTAGATGGCTACTTCTTCTAAAATGATGTAAGGTGTCACCAGTTTGGTATACAAATTATGGAACCTATCACTAAATAGTCTCAAGGATTCATTAGGTTCTCTATGGGTAGAGGCAAATTGATGGTATGTCATAATTGGGTCAACAAGTTTAAAATGACTGAGAAATATTGCTTCTAGTTGAGCCCAAGAAGTGATAGAACCTATAGGTAAGTTGATATACCAATCATAAGCAAACTGATCTAATGTGTATGGAAATATTCTACAAGCAACATCCTCATGCATAATTTGTAAATGAATTAAAGTGTTTTTGTATGCTTGAATATGTTCCTCAGCTGATCTCATTCCATCATGCATATACTTAGGTAAATATCTTTCTACATCTTCAAGAATCTCATGGGTTGCTCAAGGAATATTAAATGGACTACTATGAACACTTAAACAAGGTGCAAATCCTACCATTGATATTGTTGGAGAGATGATAAATGGTTCCAACTTCAATGATCTAAGAAATGCGACATGCAAAGCTATGTGTGAAAAAATTCAAAATTTTCAAATTTTAGAAGGTTAAATCATCATATTCAATAATTATAACAGCAATAATTTAATTATAATCATCAAAAAATTATATTTTCAAATTTGTAACAAATCAGAACTAATGCAACATATATCAAAAAATTTCAAATTTAAACAACTTCAAACTTTAAAAATTGAATTAATTACCTTCATGCCCTCCTAGCACCAATTCTATTGAGTGATATTTTTGTCCAATTACAAAAACATACCCACAGTCAATATTCTATCAGGATATCCTCTCTTAAAAGAAATGTTTTAATTTCCCAAGGTTTTGTTTGATATATTCAATCTGCTTGTAAGCTTATCAATATGTGAAATGTAGAGTTAGTTGGATACCTTAGAAATGCACTTGACTGTTAACAAGGGGTCTGTTTAACTGATTTGATTTGCAAAAATTCAAGTTTGTCAAAAACTTTGTTGTTCATGAAAATTATTAAAATGTGTATTTAATTATCAAATATTCACTTTAGAATAATAACCTTGAAATTCAATAAATATCAAAAAATGCAAAAGCTAGGGTTTAGGAAAAGAAGAATAAAATGAAATAAAATAAAATAAATAAAACATAAATAGAACATGTTATTGTAACCTATGAATTTTCACCCTAAATTGTAGAGAAGATAATATGAACATTAACCAAACTTAAATAGACCTGTCTTCACACAATCTGCATTAAACCTGGTGCAATATTCTAAGGAAATAAACAATATATTAAAAATTATTGTTTAAATAATGACACCATCCGCATGCACATACATTATTCAAATAAATTTAATATATTGAAATAAAAAAGATATTCAATTAAATACTTCTTCAGAAAACCTTGAATCTGGCAATTACAATGGATGAAAACCTTCAATCCAGCAATCCAGGAGGAAATGCTTTCTTCAAAAACGAACCCTGATCTCCAATTCCTCTTCTTCCAAAATGCTTCGGACATCTTCTTCTTTGGTCTCAATGGTTATTTATAATACAATAATCTCTTCCATTTTTTAGTTTATAACTATTTTTGAAATGAGTTTCATAACTATTCTCTTCAACCCTTGTATTACCTACGTAATGACATATTCATCATAATATTAAGACAAAACCAACCTTTATTTTATTTATTATTCATTCTCCTTCGTAACTTTCCTTTTGCCCAAAATTGAGTCAAAATTCAAAGTTCTCATATTTTAATAAAAATTTCTATGCATCTAAATAGGTCAAATGGGTACTCAAAATCGCTGAGATCATCCAAAAATTTATCACGGTTCATGAGATATGATATTTTAAAGTTCACGAGTTTTTATAGTAAAATTTTATTTTTGGGTGAAATTGACATCTTAAATCCTATAAGTTTAGTACCATTAGAAAGAGAAAATAAATATCTTTCTACCAAGTTTTGAATGAGCTCAAATGGAGTTGTGTAGCCCAAGATATGTCCATTTCAATTTTGCATCAATTTTAGGGCAAAAGTGATAAAATTTGAATAACCCTAAAATGTAATTTAATTACCCGGGTGTTGTAGGTGAGTTGGAGAGGAGAGGGCAATCCTCCAAGGGAGGTCCTAGGTTCAAATATCCACCCTACCAAAAAGCTGAATTAGGTATCCAAAATCCAATTGATAATGTTGGTGCAGGCAGGGTCGGGTGCGACTCTCGGGTGACTTTGACGGTGTAGAACCCCCTGTTCGTGGTCTCTCAGACCAAGGCGGCCCCACAAGGGGTTTTTTGCTTTAAAAAAATGTAATTAATTATTTAAACCTTTGAAAATATTTAAAAATCCAATTTTCTAAATTATTTGATTTGAAATAATGCAATCAAGATGCAAATATTCAAAAATATTCAATTCGAATAATTACAACTAAATTCAAGCCTTCAAGATGCAAAGATGTCAACAATTTCAAAATCTCAATGTAATCAAAATTTTAAAAAATCTTGGTGTAAGCAAATTTTCAAAGACCTTGATGCGAGCAAAATTGGATAAAACAAAGAACAAAAAATACCAAAATTTCGAGTGGGTCCCCAAATTGGGGTACGTTGTGCAATGGCAACAACAACTCCATACATTGAAGAAGCAGTGACCCTAACCGGGGATGATTTCCTATGGCAGTAGGCAGAGACAAAGCTTCAACGAGGAAGGGTCGCCCTTGCTTAGCATCCACTGCCTGTAATCCTTGGGCAACATAATAGAGGCAAATGAGGTAGATGACAAGTGAGAAATAGAGTAAGGGATAATGCTCAGGCCTAAGGGTAGCACAATAAAAATAGAACCTGATGGCAGAATATGACATGAGGACATGTCACAAAGTAGGCATGGGGGTATGATGAGCACAAAAAATGCTCATTTTATTTACATTTGTGAGGGCATTGTACTGGTTCAATTAACATTAAAAATGTATTTTTGTATGACTATTGCACATAATTAATGAAGAAATGTGGTACTTATACTTGATTGGTGTTTTTAGTTGTATATGTGTGTAGTTATAGGTTTTTTCTAATATTTTTGTATTTTGGAGTCGAAGTCTTGTATAGACCTGGCATCGTGCAAAAAGATTACTACTTTTGGGGGATGAATATGTTCTAAAGGTTATTCCAACGAGTTAAGGATGTGCCTACATCCCATGCATGAAGGCGCCTATACCCCATCTATTGTAGAAGATACCTACACCCCATACAAGGTGAAGTGCCTATGCCCCACTAAGAATGTAGCACCTACATCCCACAGAGTGTAGTAAGTATCTATGTCTACTCTCCATGGGAATGTTGTGTCTAATATTAATGGGAATATTGTGCCTACACTCCACCCGAAGGTCCCTACACCTTGAACGTTGATTGTTGATCGAAGACCGCATGATTTTTAAGAAAATAGCAAACACAGTTTTTAAATTCCAGATGAGGATTATTTTCAATCACCAAAATATGATTTCGAAGAACAACCATTCTTTCCATGGTAAAAATCATAGTTGCATTCGTATTCGTTGTAAAAATTTAGCAATGTATATCTTGATTTAGGTGTATTCATTATATACGATTGTAACAAGAGTTACCTATGTATTATATAAAAAATGCAAAGCAATATTGAAAAAGACCCAAGAATTTTTTTGTTTGCTTGCAAACTATAATTGAATTTTATCAATTAGAGACTCGAGAGTTTTTGTGTTTTTTTTCGTGTGGATTAAGAGGTTGTTCATTAGCGATTACTTAGGTGGATCATCTACGGGAGCTCGGGTCCACTCCAGGTAGTAATCCTCCCCTATTTTTATTCTATCATTTCCAGTTTAGTGTGAATGTGTTTTATTTCTTTCATGTGTAGTTTATTTATTTTTGTTATTTTAATTCAGTTGTTATTTCAATTACTTTAATATGCAAGCGTGTTGATTGTCGTTTAATTTTGCATACCTTTACTTTCTTGCATTGTTATTATTTGATTTGATTAAATCATTAGTTTTCTTAAGATTAGTTAAAATACTTTCAGACAAGCATTTCCTCTATTAAAATAATAAGCATAGGAAGGACTCATTCCCCACACTACAGGAATATACTGTGAGTGGCACCTCATAAGTTTACGATCCCCAGATTGACATGAGTAGATAAGACTCGACCAATTTAGAAAATATTGTTTTTGCCTATCACTAGTCCCATTATTGTTTGACACTATTGCCTTGGAAGCAAAAGCTTTTTCCAAGTTTTATTCTTCACTATTTTTAATTCTTCCTTCATGGGACATAAGTGATCCCACCAATTCATAAGACTTTGAATTCCTCAAATCTTACTTTCTTTAATAATCATTGTACAATTGTTCCACTTTAGTATTAATGTACTCAACAACTTGTTGACATCTCCTTTTGCTCCTTCTTCACCATAAATACCCATTTTATGCATAATTTCATGCATCCTTACACAAAAATATCCTACATTATAATTGTCCTTCATTCTCACATTTTAATATTATCTCTTAAATGTCTATAACATCACTAATTTCACTTGAATTGGCCCTTGATAAGTTGTCTTCAAGGTGTCCCAAGCTCCTTTGGTAGTTTTGATACTTGTAATTCTTGAAAAATTGCTTGTATCAAGAGTTGCTTATATGTGATATAAAGCTAAGGTGTATTCTTTTGTGCTTCCTCCATATTTTTTCTATGGCTAATAAAATACTCCAATTTGTAAGTTCCTCACATCCATTTTGTAAAACACTTCATAATTAACTGGAAAATAATAGAGTCTTCATCTTTATACAACAAAATCATAATTTTCTTCTTTAAATTTTGGGATGGATAATGAAGCATTACCACGTGCCATGACAACTACAACAATAACATATGAAGTTTCCGCCATAATCTTGAATTTTGAATTCTCTTATTAAAGAGAATCAAATTCTCAAACTCTCTCAATCCCCAAAATCCAAGCTCTCATATGAGCATGTGAGATGTGGTGATACTCTAAAACATTTATTAACACAACATAGAAAGGAGAAAATGAATTTAAAACAAAATAGTAAAGAAACCCTCCAATAATCACTTCATAAGTCTTCAAATTTGTACATATTATTTCAATATAATGTCGTAAATCTATATATTATATCTCTTGGTTGTCTCAAGAGTCTCTTGTGTTGAAATTGTAATCTAATTCATGGCCAAGACCAATATTGTGTGATGTATTGCATAGGCCCAACGGAATTTCATTATAAAATAAACTAACTATTTTATAATATTTCATTATGTAAGCCCTATGGGATATGGTTAACCATATTTATAACTTATAGTTAATATGTCAGCTTAGGTTAAACACTATGATGTAATTGGGGTTTTGGTATTGCTATAAAGACCCCTCTCATTCCTCATTTGATTATTAGAGTGTTGTGTAATATTATATATGGATATAGTGATTATTTATGGTGCTTGCAAGTGCCACCAAATATTTCTTTTTTATTCTTCTTTTCATTTTTTGTATAATATTTGACATGGTTAGCTTCTATTTATTTCTATAAAATATTGTGAATTCTAACATGGTATCAAAGCAAGTACAGAGCTATGGTCATGCAAAAACATTGTTCAGTGCCTCTAATTTTTCTTCTAAACTAAAGGGCAAATCTCTCCTTTTGATCTCCCTTGTTGGTTTTGCATGAGAAGAAAAAAGATATTTTTTCAAAAAATGTATCCCCCTTTCCAAAGGTCTTGGAGTATCTTTGCTTTGCTTCAAAAATTTTAATTTTAGAGATTAAAAGCCAAATTTTCGATTGTTAAAGGCATGAAAGGACTTTCGTTCAAGGTTATGTTGAGGAGCAACACACCCCTACTAAAAACAAAATTTTGACTCCTTTAAAATGATTAATTTTTTTTTCCAAGGGGACCCTCTTGAAGTATTTTGATTTTATTTCCAAATTGTGCTTTCGTCAAGGTTTTAAATTTTGTTCGCATCAAGGTCTTGCGATTGCTTACCTAAAGCATTGATCTCAATTGAATTGATCTGGATATTTGCCCTTCAATGATATTATTTCAGATTATTAATTTCAGAAAATTAACCTTCAATAGTTTTCCTAAGTTCTAAATTATTAAAATCGAATTTTAGGGTTTTCCTCAATTCTTCATCTTACCCTAAATTCGCATCAAAATTGAAATCGACGTATCTTTTAATTGGGAAATCCGTTTGGAGTAATTCAAATTCTAGGTGGAAGATCTTAATCTGCTCTTTCCAATGGTACCAAATTTACCAAAAATTAGACGTAATTTTATTCCATAAATAGTAGTTTCTTGTTGTAGGTTGTGACCTTATTAATGAAATATCTTTATCATAACTGAATTTTTGTGTTTTATTTGCAGATTTGGATACCCTTTTGGTTGTTTTACAAGTGTGCAAAATTTCATCTAAATCTGAGAACTTTTATTTTTCATCTAAATTTGCACTATTAGGGTTTTTACAAGTGTATTAAAAGTACGAATTTCAAAAGAGATTTAAAATCAAAGCATGTTCTATTCTGCTAGTGAAAGCTTGTTGGATTTTAATTGCCATTTCATTCAATTTAATCATCTTCGGATTCCGCAAGGGTTAAAGCTTTTAATTAATTTAAAAAAATCAAAGCTTTCTCCATTCCGCTCAAAAATCAAAGCTTTCTCCATTCCGCTCAAAAAAATCAAAGCTTGCTCCATTCCGCTCATTGAAATGGTCAACATTGGAAATCCTAAGTCAAATGAGCGGACCGCAACATCTCCATTAAAAAATTATGGATTTCAAAGAAATTTAATTTCATCTCATTGCTTCATTCCACTCCCAAATGCTCTTTAATCATAGCGGGATAGAAAACTTTCCCCAAAAAAAATCAAAGCTTACTCCATTCCGCTCCTCTTATCTTGTAAAAACTTGCAGATTCCTATTCCGTATTTTATTTGCAATAAGTGTGACGTCATCTTAAATATTTTACGGATTGATAATCCGCACCTCCATTCCGCAACTTTCCTTTGTATAATTATTCCACTCTGCATTGCATAGTATTTATTTTGAATTTGATTCCGCTTGCGAATTAAAAACTTTCAAATGGGAATCGTTGGTTTATACAAAGAAAGAAGAAAACATTAGAGTTTAATTTTTTATTATTTTTTGCCTTAAAATTAAAAGCTTAAACCTTAGGGATAATTTTTTATTTTTAACATGGTGGAATCGGTAGCCGCCACGAATCCAGGCAGGTTGTCCAGCTTTTATGGCCGCCATAGTATTCTGCGTTGTCAGCCCGGAATCCGCCACATAGATCTTCGCACAATCCGCCCCTATAACCACCATGCCATAATAATTTTAAACCTTTTACGCCGTTGAAAGCACCAGGAAAGGGACAAGCGTTCAGTCCGGTGAGGCCCGAGATTTTAACCTTGGACCTCCACCCCCCTTATGGGGTTTGGGTGAACCAATTGGTCTACACCTCGGACCTTAAACCTTAGGGATAATTAAAAAATTAATTAATTAATTAAAAAACAAAAGCTTAAACCTTAGAAAAATGAAATTAATTAATTAATTATTCTATTAATTGTCTAATATTTGTCATTTTATTTCTATTTTTGCAGGAAATTTTCTAGTGGCAAGAGTAATGGCGGATGTGATGGCGGACATCAAAATTTAATGCAATAGTGGGCAAATACGGTTGTGCAGAGGTAGAAGACGTGGGAAGTTAAAAATCCACCCGGATTCTGTAGAGCCTACCGCAAACAAAGACTTGATGAGGCATGGTCGAGGGAGTGCCCATTTAATGAAGTGCGGCTGCAACTAGCTGGAAAGTAAAATATCCGCAAGCGGTCAGAGTTTGATAAGGATAAGATCAAATTCTTTCTTCACCATTAATGGCAAGATATTCGAACGGATTTTCAGAAGTGGTTAGAATTGAATGAAGCTATTAAAATATGTTTTATCTTGTAAGGCCCCACGGACGATGGGATTTTTATAATAGGATTTAAATATTTAGAAGAAGATATTTTTGAAAATATCAGGGTATGTCGTGAGTCTATATATACTTCCGTTGAATGTAAAATCAAGATGCAAGAATTTTAATAGAGGTACTTTTTCTAAAAAAAACATTTTTCTAAAGAACTCATCTGTTATTGACATGGGATATTTTGTGGCGTTGTTACTCTAAAGTGGCGTAGCCAGACGCTTAATCCACTTCTTAAGTTTTAACGGTGTTTTTCTTCCTTATTCTTGTTTTCATTGAAATGTATGTGATAGTAATTGTTATGAGTTTGATTGATTTAGGAATGTTGTTGATGTTATGTGAAGAGCTTCATTAAAGTTTACTCACTCTAAGATTTAGTTCTTTTCCTACTGGCTCTGGTTTTACTACGTGTGCTATGCTACTAGAAAAACCATCCTAGCAATATTGAATCTTTAGAATGATTAAACTATCCTAAGAGAGTCTTTAAATCTGTAGTTTAAGAATTTAGAACTGATAGCTCTGGTTTGTGTGCATGAGCATTTACTATACATAGATATACCCTGTTAGTTGCAAAGAATATTATAATTTAAATATATTGGTATGTTCTATAAACTTGTTTCACCCCTTTCTAGGTAATGAATTGATCTTATAAAGCTGGATAATTTATTATTCTATTGGTCATGATTGAACATATCAGTATGCCAAGTTGAAATAATTATTAACAATTAAAATTGCAGGATTTAACCCTTCTTTTCTGCCCTACCTTACCCTCTCTGTGTTATTTTCGAAAGGTTCTCATTTTTGTATTTCTTAAAATTCTTTATTCTTTTAATCTAATAAAATTCAAAGAGTTAGATCCATTTACAAATACAAATCTGATCATGAACAACACAAACCACCACCAAACACCAATGAACGAAGGTTGAACCCGTTGTAAGGTAAAACACAGTCTACTTGAAACTATTCTAGAAGTGGAAAAGAGTGAGAGCATTCGACCCAACTCTATAACTCACACCTTGGATATCCAGCAAGATCCTAAAGTGAGAGGGAATTTATTCCCATTAAATGTTACTTGTGTTTTCTATTCACTCTTCACAGGGTGTGCATGAAAGTCGAGCCAACAGGTTATTTTCTTTTTTCAAAAATGTGGCATGCATTTTTCAAATTCAAAATACAACCCCTTTACACACCAAGTCTTTGGCTTGGCATACACGCAATAAGGGTATGTACAATATTTTCCTATGAGAATAGAACACATCTCTATCCAACACATAGGGCAACCATTACAACCAGATTGGCACATGCTAGCATGTTGTAGCCTAAAGGATCCAAATTTGAGTTTGCATGCATGCTGACTTTTGTGAGGAAGAGAGCATGATATTTTCAAAGTCCTCATAATGTTGTCAATTTTTCTAGAACTAGCCATCCCTATTAGAACATGGCCATGCATTATGGTTTGGAGGTTGTTTTGGAATGAATAAGCCATATGTTTAAATTGTACTTGTCCCCTCGTTTGTAAAATGTGACTATATTTGTGACTTCTATAGAAGGATTGGTCATTTCCTTACCATAGCATGCATTGCTTAAGTAGATAGTAGGGGTACCTTAGCAAGAATAAGGCATGCGATCAAATTGTGTGCCAGTGGTTTTTGCTAAAGGGAATGGCATGGTTGGTAGTAAAAGAGGGTTCACATGCTTTTTCTTCACATATGTGGCATGGCTAAATTGGCTAGTGCAAGGCACTTGGCTCAAGAGAGACTTGGGTTCAATCCCCTCCAACTCCTTTTGGGCACTTTAAAACATTTCAATGGATATGAGGATGATGTGGACTTTTATTGTGCCACATCAATCCATTTTTGCATATATGTATATATATATGTATACATATATGTATAGATATACATACATATACATATATGTATATATATACATATATATACATATATATGTATATATATATATACATATATATGTATATATATATATACATATATACATATATGTATATGTATGTATATATATGTGTGTGTGTGTGCATGTGTATATATACATATGTGTATATATATGTATATACATATATACATATACATATATGTATATATATATATATATGTATACATATATACATATACATATATGTATATCTATATATGTATACATATATATATATATATATATATATATATATACATGTATATGTATATATGTATATACATGTATATACATACGTGTATATATACATATGTATATATACATATACATATATGTATATATATATATACATGTGTATATATACATATATATATATACATATATGTATATGTATATGTACATATACATATATACACATGTATATATACATATACATATACATATATGTATACATATATGTATATATGTATATACATATATATATATGTATATACATATATATATATGTATATACATATATACATATATGTATATATATATATATATGTATATGTATATATACATGTGTATATATGTATATGTACATATACATATACATATATGTATATACATAATATGTATATGTACATATACATATGTATACATCTATATATACATATACATATATGTATATGTATATATACATATCTATATATACACGTATGTATATATATGTATATACATATATGTATATGTATACATATCTATATATATACATAAACATATGTATATGTGTATATATAGATATGTATATGTATATGTATACATATCTATATATATACATAAACATATGTATATGTATATGTATATATATAGATATGTATACATATACATATATGTATATACATATATACATACATATGTATATATAGATGTATATGTATATGTACATATACATATATGTATATGTATATGTATATATACATGTGTATATATGTATATGTATATATGGCGATCACTTGAGGTCAAATGGCTTTCGAACTAGCTGACAAGTTGGCTCAAGTAACCCAACTTGTCAACGTTTTGGCTGATAAGGTTACTTCTAATGAAGTGCAACAACAGTGTGAGGTTTCCCTTTACACTAGTTCGCGAGATCCAGAGGTCCTCAACAATTGGATTTTGGACATGGACAGTTGGTTTGAGTATACCAAGATAGCAAAGGATCAGCAGGTTAACTTTGCTAAGTTGAAGCTTTCTGGCATTGCCAAGGTCCTTGTCACTGATCGACTATGGACCCAAAATCCCATTGACACGTGGGATGAATTGCAAAGAGTTTTGAAGAATAATTTTTATCCTTCAAACTATGCCATGGAGCTTGACATCAAGTGGCTTCGTCTTCGACAAACCTCCAATATGAGTGTTCATGACTATATTTTTCAGTTTAACAAGTTGCGAATTTTGAATTTTGTCCAGGATAATGCAGCACAACTTGTTAACAAATTCAAAAGTGGCTTGCAGGAACCCATTTATAGGAAGATGAAATACAATTTGATTGTTAACATTGACATGGCTTTCAATAAAGCCCTTATTGCTGAGGAGGAAATAAGGGAGCAATCGTGTGGGACTCACTCTTCTACGTCCGGAGGAAATCAGAAGGCTTCTCCTCAACCTTCCAAGGGAGCTAAATATTCTTCTTCTCCTTCTCCCTCTTCTTCATCTTCCCCTTCTTCTTCTTCACAAAAATCTTCTTCTAAGTCACCTTTGATTTGTAATTATTGTAAAAAGCTAGGGCATACTCAAAAGAGGTGTTTTAAGTTGCAAAATGTGAAGAAACAATCCCTAGTTGTAAAGCCTTCCAATGAGGACTCACAAGAAAGTCCCATTGAGGCTACAAGGGAACGTAAGCCTTATAAGGAATTGGCAGGGTTAAACAAATTGACCCTTATGAATACTTCACAAGGTGATCATGAGAATTTTTTTGTGACTACGGTCCATCTCAGTGACACCTTTATGGTTGATTGTATAATCGATAGCGGCTCACAAAAAAATCTAATTGTGAGGTTCGTTGTTGACAAACTGAAGTTACCGATGAATCCCCATCCTCATCCTTATCCTTTGGGATGGAAGGACAATGGGATTACATCCGACATCACACACACTTGCACTGTGAATTTTTCTTTCAGTCCTTTTGTGGACTCGGTTGTGTGCGATGTAACTCCAATGGATTGTTGTGGCTTGTTGCTTGGAAGACCCTATCAATACGATAGGAGGTATATACATGATGGGTACAAAAATACATACACTTTGCATAAAGATAATAAAGCATTCATAATCAGAAGTACACAACAAACTCCACATAATTTGATGTTGAGTTGTAGACAAGCACGCAAAGCTGTAAATCAAGCAAAGGAATTAGCACTCATCTTCATCAGACCAATTCAAGAAGAAAAGCAAGCACCTAAGAACACTAATAACAGGAGTTCTTCAGTTCATTCATTACTTCAATCATTTTTTGATGTTTTTCAAGAACCCACAAGTCTTCCTCCTGAAAGATAGATTAATCATGGTATTGAGATTGTTCCTGCATCTTCTCTTCCTAATTCTTCAATGTATAGACAATCAATAGTGCAAATGGAAGAAATTAAAAAGCAAATTCAAGCATTGTTGACTAAAGGGTTCATCAAACCTAGTACTTCCCCTTGTGCTTCTCCTATCTTGCTTGTGTTGAAGAAGGATGGCACATGGAGATTATGCATTGATTTCAGGGCACTCAATAAGATTACAATCAAGAATCGTTATCCACTTCCTCGCATTGATGATCTTTTGGACCAATTGCAAGGTGCAAAATTCTTCTCCAAAATTGATCTCAAAAGTGGGTATCATCAAGTGAGAATTCAAGCAAAAGACACTTGGAAAACAGCATTTAAGACCAAAATGGGGCTCTTTGAATGGCTTGTCATGCCCTTTGGCCTTACAAATGCTCCAACTACATTCATGTGGCTGATGAATGAAGTATTCAGAGATTGTTTGGATCAATTTGTAATCATCTATTTGGATGACATTCTTATATATTCTTCTACTTGGGAGAAACATTTGGAACATTTGGAAACGGTTCTTCAAACTCTTTGAAAGAACCAATTGTATGCAAATTTTCCTAAATGTTCCTTTGGGCAAACATTCATTGCCTATCTTGGTTTTGTAATTAGTGAAAAAGGTGTGCAAGTAGATCCTTCCAAAGTTGAAGTTATCTTCTCTTGGCCAACTCCTACTTCAGTCATGGAGTTAAGGAGTTTTCTTGGACTTGCTAATTTCTATCGCAAGTTCATTGGAGGATATTCTTCTATTGTTGCACCTTTACACTATTTGATGAAGATCAAAGTTCAGTTTCAGTGGACAAAGGATCAACAAAAAGCCTTTGACACATTGAAACACAAATTGAGTACTGCACCAGTTCTTGTTCTTCCTTACTTGTCTCAACCATTTGAGATAGAAACTGATGCTTCACAAGTTGCACTTGGAGCTGTGCTCATGTAGAATGGCCATCCAGTGGCCTATCATTCAGAAACATTTTCAGAGGCCAAAAAGAACTATTCTACATATGATAAGGAGTTCTATGCTTTGGCTTAAGCAATCAAGTATTGGAGGCATTATCTTTTGGGAAAAGAAACAATTGTTCATACAGATCACATGCCCCTTAAGTTTCTTCAATCTCAAACAAAAATTGAGGAAGCTAGGCACATGAAATGGGCATCGTACTTGCAACAATTCCATTTGGTAATCAAGTACAAGAAAGGACAAAACAATGTAGTGGCTGATTGTTTGAGTCGTCCTCCTTCTACTCTTGTTTTGACAATTGTCACTACTTCTCATCTTGGCTTCCAAACTTGGCCTACACAGTATCCTATGGATCCAGATTTTGGCAAAGTTTTCCACCAACTTTCCAATCCTTCTTCAAATTTGAGAGCTCTTCAAGACTTTCATATTCAGGATGGACTGTTGTACAAATTGGACAAACTTTGTGTTCCTCATGGGAACAGGGAGTCTCTTTTGAAGGAGGCTCATTCCACACTCTATGGGGGACATTTTGGTAGGCAAAAAACTCTTCATCATCTGCAGAGGTTTTTCTTTTGGCCACACATGCAAAGATATGTTCTTCGCTTCTTACGACAATGTGCAGTATGTAATCGCTCCAAATCAGCCAATAGGACATTGGGAATGAGCATTCCTTTGCCCATTCCTTCTCATCCATGGGAAAGAATTTCCATGGATCTCTTGAGCGGTTTTCCAATGACAGTACACAAGCATAATTGTGTCTTTGTTGTGGTGGACAGATTCAGCAAAATGGCCAAATTCATTCCTTGTCGTAAGACAAGTACTGCACATAATCTTGTCCAACTCTTCTTTGAGGTGGTATGGCGTTCTTTTGGTCTTCCTACCAGCATTGTCTCTGATCGTGACTCACGCTTTGTGGGTCACTTTTGGCGATCACTTTGGAAGATTTTGGGAGTATCTCTTAACTTCTCTACTACTTATCATCCTCAATCCGATGGGCAAACAGAGGTAGTTAATCATACTCTCATGCAGAGTTTGAGGATTTACCATCATTCCACTCCAACCAAGTGGGACTTAAGCCTCACTCACATTGAGCACGCCTACAACAG
Organism: Wollemia nobilis; assembly: GCA_028583015.1. Lineage (NCBI taxonomy): Eukaryota > Viridiplantae > Streptophyta > Pinopsida > Araucariales > Araucariaceae > Wollemia > Wollemia nobilis. The sequence goes on along the minus strand of JAQPPZ010004624.1, from coordinate 9,863,037 downwards.
GGCCATCCACAGTTCTACAGGGCACTCTCCATTTGAAGTGTGTTTTGGTTTTCAACCACTTGCTCCTTATGAGTTACCTTTGTCTTTGCCTTCTTCAACCACAATGCACATTCAGAAGGAACAAGACAAGGCCAACTCTTTTGTGCAGCATTTGCAGAGTCTTCAAGCCAAAGTGGTTCAAATTCTTCAGAAGACTCAGCAAAAGCAGAAGCAACAGATGGACAAGCACCGCACACCTCATTCCTTTCAAGTTGGTGACAAAGTATGGTTTCATCTTGACAAACGTCGATTTGCAGATAAGGCACATAGCAAAATCAAGCCTCTTTGTTATGGGCCTTATACTATTCTTCGACAAATCTCTGAGAATGCCTTTCGCTTGGACCTTATGTTAGCGTACTATTAATTTGTCTTTATTAGTTTATTAGACAGACTGTTGCTCAGACTGTTGCTCTGTTACAACAGTCCAGTTCAGCTGTTACGTCGGTGTTCTATTCCCGGCTGATGTAACCTTATTTAATCCCTGCTCAATAATGCAATAGTTGTTCGCACATTTACATGGCATCAGAGCCAAGTTGCAGGGAACTGGGAGAAGCCGAAAGTGCGGAGGACTGCGTTTTTTAGGAGGGAGAAGACAGCCGCGTTTTTTTTCTGTGAGTGAAATTTTTTTTCTAAATCACGCAATCGTGATTTTATTTAAAAAAAAAAAAAAAAAAAATCACTGCAGGTCGACCCTCCGTGCAGACCCGTTCGCGCAGCGACAGCGACAGCAGACCGCCGCGCCACACGACAGAGCGGGCAGGCCTGTCGCGCGACGCTCGAGGAGACGGTCGCGCAGGGCGCAACGCGACAGAGCTCGCGCAGGGTGCGAGGTGTCGCGCGGCCAAGTCGGAGGGAGTCCGACGCGCGGGGAATTCCCCGGCGCTCCTCCCCGTGTCGCGATCGCCGACGCGTCGGGAATTAAATTCCCCGGCGCCCGAGGAGGGACCGCAGTCCGTGCACAGTCAGCCGACTGTGCAGCGGAGGGACGGACCCCCCCTTCCCCCCGTGCGACGCGCAAAGAGCGCGTCGCGTTCCCCGAGCCTCCCCCCAAATTCCCCGACGGGAATTTAAATTTTAAAATTCCCGCCGCTCCCTCCCACTGCTATAAACCCCCCCCCCCGCGTGCCGCGCTGCGCGCGCTCCTCCTCCCCCCCGGCCGCGTTTTTTATTTCGAATTTTTTTTTATTTCGAAATAATTTAAAAAAAAAAAAAAAAAAAACCCCCTGTTCGGAACGCAGGGAGGGACGCGGACGGGAAACAGAGGCAGGCAACGGGAGACAGAAGCCTACGGAGGACGGGAAACAGAGGCAGCAGGCAACGGAAGAGCTCGACGGAGCAGCATACCGGAACTTGCAGAGGAGGTGGCAGAGGCAGCTGACGGACAGACTGAAACTGAAGAAGGAGGTCTTCATTGATTCGTCCGGATCAGCCCGCTGGCTCACGTGGTCGTGAGCCGTGCGGTAAGGCTCAGGGAGCCTACAGGTCGGGGGTTCGAATCCCGTCGACTCCCCCAAGGTATAATTTCTTTTTGTCAAAGTCATTTTTTTATTATTATTATTTTTAATTAAAATTTTTAATTTTAATTTTTTTAATATAGTTTTTAAACTTTAATAAATTAAAATTTAATTTTAATTTATTTTTTCTAAAGTTTTAAAACTATAGAAATTAAAATTATTTATTTTAATTTTAAAATTGATAATAATTATAAAAATGCTTTGTTAAAGAAAGCCTTTTAAGGGGGGATTTTTTTTCAAAAAATCAAAGGGGGATTGAGAGTAATTTTTTCAAAAAAAATAGCAATTTGGCATTGTAAAAGGTGCATTTTCGGCTGTGACCGACACCTTTAGGGTTATTCTTGTGGGCAGTTTTTTTCATGTTGTATGTTGCATATTTCATTTTTTGCACTATAACATTAAAAAAAACTTAAAATCAAAACACTCCCTAAGTCCCCGGAATATAAAACCCATCTGTGCAATTTATTTGCACTGCAGCGTTCGGTATTTGCGATACCTCTGGCCAGCACTTACAGGTAAAGCTGTCGTGATTTGGCTACTGTATCCGCCGCCTAATATAGCTGCTATAACGACGTCTGAGCTTGTTCTCTATAAATCATCGGGGAGGAATAAGTACGCCATTTTTGCATTTTTTACTCCATCCACTACCCTTTATCGCACTTGTGTTTAGGCGTAAATCCTGACGAAGTATTCTTCATAGTGTTTAGGGGAAGTTACGCCCCATGCATGAGAAGAATCTTCTATGGTAGGTGCCATCAACAAGGCGATTCCCTTTCAGTACCGCTTATGTTCCACGTATCGTATGATCTCTAAATTTCACCTATAGTCTCCCTCACGTAAGGGCGGGTGATTTTTGTTGATCTTTCTAAATACCTATAGTTTCCCTCACGTAAGGGCGGGTATTTTGTACGGTATATTGGCCTAGCAAAAGGTATATAGAAAGGGGGACCAATTTGGTGATATAAGGAACCTTCACTATGGCCGTTGTTGCAAAGTTGATGATTGATCCGCATCAGTTATTGAAAGGTCCAAATTATACACCATGGAAACATAAGATGAATGCTATTCTCCAAATGGAAGATTTGTGGGATATTGTTACTTGGAGTAGCAACCGAGGCCTTCACCAACAACGAGGATCCACAGGTCCTTCGACGAGATCAGATTGCTTTTGACAAGAAAGACAGTAGAGCAAAGGTGCTCATTTTGTTTGTTGTTTCAGATGAAGTGCAACCTCATATAGCAGATAAAGCAAGTGGTAAAGAGGCATGGGATGCCCTTAGAACCATCTATGAGGGGAAGAATGAATCCACCATTCTTCATCTTCAACAACAACTTCATAACTCGAGTTTGAGACAGGGTGAAACAGTTGAACTCTTTCTGTGCAGAGTGTCTGAGTTGAAAGAGAAATTGAGTTCTCTAGGAGATACTGTGGATGAAAAGCTTCTCATTTCACTTGTGATGAGAGCTTTACCTTCTTCATTTGATATGTTGATAACCTCCATCCAGGTGTCCCAACGACAAATTACCTACATCGAGTTGGTCAATCTGCTCCAACAACAGGAGGCACGCCAACTTCACAAGGATGATTCTTCCAATACAGCCCTATACACCAACAGGCAGGGTTCTAGGAAGAAAGGTAATGGGCAAAAAGGAGGCAACTTTCAGAAAGGAGGAAATTCTCAACAGGATACGAAAGGAAAAGGCAAACAACCTCAACAGAAGAAGAGGTGGTGCAAGATCTGTGAGAAAGACAACCATGACACCAACAGGTGTTGGCATAAGAACAAGCAGAAAGGCCAAAACAAACCACAAAATAAGAACAAGCAACCCCAGGTGAATGTTGTTGTTGAAGAATCTGACTCAGATTCTGAATGGGCACACAAGGTGCTCATGACTACCACAGATTCCACTCAGAGGGATCCTATTTGGTATGTCGATTCTGGAGCTAGTAAACATATGACTGGCGACAGATCGTGGTTTGAATCATTTGTGGCCAAGGAGGGCAAACCTGTCACCATTGCTGATGATAAAACCTACAGGGTTCAGGGAGAGGGTACAGTTTCAGTCACTCTTCCTGATGGCAAGTGTCAGATTGACAAGGTCCTCTATGTTCCGAGATTGGCCAACAATTTGTTGTCAGTGACACAAATCCTGGACGGAAATATGGTTGTCAACTTTCGTGTTGAGAATGGAAAGAAGTGTTGTACAATTACCGGGAAGGGTAAGCGATTGCAACGACTTCATATAAGCATGGCTTATTTGCACTAGATGCTATCTCTACTCCACATGTTGCCATGACTTGTCTCTACAAAGGAGGCAACTTCCCTATGGCACAAGAGATATGGGCATCTTAGTTACGGCTACTTACTTGAGCTCGAGCAAGTATGAGATGGTAAAGGGTCTTCCTTCCCTTTCTACCACATTGCCAGTGTGCTCGACTGCTTGGCAGCGAAAGCAGCATAGAGTACCATTTGAGAAGAGCTCTACAAGAGCAAGAAAACCTCTGGAGCTAATTCACACCGATCTATGCGGTCCTTTCACACCCAACAGTGTTGGAGGGAAGAGGTACTTTCAGTTATTCGTAGATGACTACTCACGAAAGATGTGGGTTTTCTTTCTCAAACTGAAATCTGAAGCTTTCGCATTCTTCCAGCAGTTCAAGAAATCCGTTGAGAAGGAGTCAGGAGCTTCTATCAAAACCCTCCGCTCAGATCGAGGGGGAGAGTTTACCTCTAATGAATTTTCTGCATTCCTAGATAAGCATGGGATCAAGAGACAGTTAACAACTGCCTATACTCCTCAACGAGAATGGAGTTGCTTGAGAGAAGGAACCGTTCTATCATGGAAATGGTTCGTTGTATGCTCACGGGAGCTACTCTTGGGCAACAATATTGGGCAGAAGCTGTCACCACTGCAGTGTATCTTTTGAATAGGGCACCCACAAAGGCCCTAAAAGGAATGACTCCACAGGAAGCATGGAGTGGTCGAAAACCCTCCATATCTCATCTACGTATTTTTGGGTGTCAAGCTTTCATGCACATACCGAAAGAGAAAAGGAAGAAACTAGATGAGAAAACACTGAGATGTATTTTTCTTGGATATTCTGAGCACTCTAAAGGATATCGGTTGATAGATCCTTTGACCAAGAAAATTCATATCACCAGAGATGTTGTCTTTGATGAAGCTTTCACATCACAGAGCACATCTACAGTACACCAGGATATTGTGGAACCTAAGGAAGAGGAGATTCCTTCGTCAACACAGACAGGAGGTCCTTCTACATCTTCTTCACCATCACCGAAGAAGAATCCTAAATGGTGTACAAATACAATCAGAGATGCAAATTTATCCACTCCTCCCAATTTGAATTTGGATAGACCTCGTACACGCAGTATGGCTCAAAAGGAAAGAGAAGCCAGAGAAACCGGTGAGGTTGATGATCTTTGTCAATATTTTGAGGAACTTTCTGTGACTCCAAGTAGAGAAGTTGAGGATATGGATATTGATGATGACAGGGCATTCATGTCTACCATAGATAGTCTTGAACCTGCATCAGTGCAAGATGCTCTCAGTGAGCCTCAGTGGAAGGCCGCTATGGATACGAGTATGAGTCTCCGATGAAGAATAAAACTTGGAAGCTTGTTGATCTGCCGCATGGAAAGAAACCTATTGGCTGCAAATGGGTATACAAAGTCAAGTACAAGCTAGATGGAACAATTGATAAGCATAAGGCCCGACTTGTTGCAAAGGGCTATGCTCAAAAGGAAGGCATCGACTATGAAGAAACTTTTGCACCTACTGCTCGGATGACCACAATTCGGGTTATGTGTGCTATGGCAGCACAATATGGGTGGAAAGTTCACCAGATGGATGTCAAAAGTGCCTTTCTTAATGGTGATCTCCAAGAAGAAGTCTATATGACTCGGCCTGAAGGATTTGAAGTGGAAGGCCAACAGCAGAAAGTTTGCAAATTGGTCAAATCCTTGTATGGTATGAAACAAGCTCCTCGAGCTTGGTATATAAAAATGGACAATCACCTAATGCAGCATGGATTTAAGAGATGTCCGTCAGATGCAAACCTCTATTTCAAGAAACAGGGTTCTGAGATAGTGTTGCTTGTACTCTATGTGGATGATCTGCTCATTACAGGGAGTTCAGAAGATATGATCTCTACTGTCAAAAGAAACTTGTGCAAATCTTTTGAGATGACAGATCTCGGACTTCTCCATTACTGTCTTGGTCTGGAATTCAGCCAGAAGGAGCACTCCATCAAAGTGTCTCAGAAAAAGTATGCCAAGACATTGTTGGATAAATATCGCATGATTGATCGCAAGCCAATGGCAACTCCTATGGAGAATGGACTTCGATTATCGCGATATGATGACTCACCTCGGGTAGATGGTACTCTCTATCGACGACTGATTGGGAGTCTCATATATCCGACCAATACTAGGCCGGATCTCGTATTTGCTTGTAAACTATCTTTCGAGGTTCATGCGGGAGCCTAAGACTACTCATTGGAAAGCAGCAAAACGTGTTCTTCACTATGTCCGTGGTACTATAGAATATGGCCTAGAATACAAGAGGAACAACAAATTCTTCTTGCAAGGATACACGGACTCCGACTATGCCGGATCATTTGATGATCGCAAGTCAACTTCTAGATACATTTTTCATTTGGGATCCGGTCCTGTCTCTTGGCACAGCAAGAAGCAACAGGTGGTTGCTATTTCTTCAACAGAGGGAGAATATCGCACCGCACGTGAAGCTGTGTGCGAAGTGATATGGTTACGTCGCATTTGACAAGTATGGGCCATCCATCAAAATCTCCAATACACTTGTTCTGCGACAATCAAGGTGTTATGAACCTCGTCAAGAATCCAGTCCATCATGAAAAAATAAAGCACATTGACACACAATGTCATTTCATTCGAGAGGAAGTTCCAAAGCACCGAATTCGGCTTCAGCACATTCCCACCGATGCTCAAGTTGCAGACATTTTCACTAAGGCACTTGGACGTGTCAAATTTGAATTGTTTCGCAGCTCACTTTGTATTGCAAAATGATGTAAGGGGATGTTAGTAGTCTAGTATAGCTATTAGTTATTACATTACCCAAATAATGTAATAAAGGGGGATGTTAGCGTACTATTAATTTGTCTTTATTAGTTTATTAGACAGACTGTTGCTCAGACTGTTGCTCTGTTACAACAGTCCAGTTCAGCTGTTACGCCGGTGTTCTATTCCCGGCTGATGTAACCTTATTTAATCCCTGCTCAATAATGCAATAGTTGTTCGCACATTTACACCTTCCAACTCATCTTGGAATTCACGATGTCGTCAATGTTGATCTTCTCAAACCATACTATGATTCCACACTGGAAACAGTTCCAGCCATCATACATCCAGTTGATGTGGTTCCTGATGCTCAGCTTTCGCTTGACGTCGATACAGTCTTTGATACGAAGACCCGACAAACATGCCAAGGTGTTTCTACTTCATATCTTGTGGCCCATCGAGGCCAATTTCCACATCAGGCTCGTTGGATTTCTGCTCACATTCTGTCCCAGGATTTTCCCTCTTTGTTAAAAGCATTGGAGTCCAATGCTTCTTTTGTTGGGACGAATGATGAGGAAACTTAGACCTAGGGCTAATTATTTTTAGACCTAGGATAAATTCATTAGGACTTAGTCAGTTGAATAATCAACGTGAGTTGTTTGTTTCCTCCGTTGAATGGTCTAGGTCTAGGTGTTTTTGTTTTCGACATTATAGGGCTTACATCTTTAGCCTTTCCGGATTTGTGTACGTAAATCCTTGGAGTTGTTCATGATTTCCAGGTTTACGGTTTTATTTTTGGACTTATTTAAAGTCCTAAGTTTTCAATAATAATTAGCTTCAATTTAATTCCATATCAATATGTATATGTATATATGTATTCATTATTACACTATAATACTGGTTCACCACTTTAGCTCCTTATATTTGCTTAATCATTGCCACTTGTCCATTATATATATATATATATATATATATATATATGTGTGTGTATATACATGTATATATACATATACATATATGTATATATATACATATGCATATATATGTATACATATGTATATATGTATATGTATGTATATACATATGTATATATATGGTTATATACATATGTATATGTATATAACCGTATATTGTATATATGGTTATATACATATACATATGTATATAACCATATATACAATATATGGTTATATACATATACATATGTATATAACCATATATATACATATGTATATACATACATATACATATATACATATGTATATATATACATATATGTATATGTATATATATACATGTATATACACATATACATATTGAAAACACGAGATTCCGAAAACAAAAAGGATAAACTAAAATTGCAATGTAAATGAAACTAAAATAACGCTTAAACCCTATGTTATTGAAAATTGCATAAAAAGAAAGAACATGAACACAAGATATTAAAGCAATATAAAAATCGGCCCTTTTATTGATATGCTTTGCGAATTCGTGTTACAATGCGTCTCCTTCCTTTTTATGGGATAGGAGCGTTAAATATTGCTCTTTTACAACTTATTCCAGAATTCCTTCTTCCGCGTGCCCACATATAAGATGGGCGAACCAAAACGTCGTCGCCGCTTGCGTTGATAAAGGTCGATTCCTCGCTGCTCCTCCAATGCTGCAAATCTGCGTTCAAAGAAACAAACAAAGAATCAGTAGCACCTGTGTATGAAAAATAAAAGATAAATCTAACTATGATTGAAATGAATCTAAATGAAATGAAGACTTGACAAAAGCATAAACATGAAACTAGCTAAATACTATAAAAGAAATAAAGCGGGGGGTGCCCGAAGGCAAACCACCCGCGGGTGAAACTTTGCTTCGACACCAATCCGCTTAGGATGGGTCCGAAACCTGATGTGATGTGTTGTCGGCAAATTGGTAGAATATTGTGGTCAGAAAATCGGTGTTGGTTCTTGATTCGTGCTTTCAAAAGTCACCCAATAACCTCTCTTTCGATTAAGAGATTATGGATGTTGAAAACACAAATCGCAAGTAAATGAATTAGCAGCACTTCGTCGCTCAAAATGCTCCTGCTCGGTATATCTTTTGGGTGAGGAAACTCACCATTTTATAGACCCAAGGGGTCTCTTTGAATTAACATGCAAAAGTGTTTCTTTGCATGAATGCTTTTTGCCTGAAAGAAAGACTTCTTCTTGATCAAGGGATTCTTAACTGTCTCTGTGCATGTCTTTGTATGTTTTAGAAAAGCTCACTTGCACTCCCATGCAATGAAGGAATAATAGCTAAGTGGCAAATCGAGTTGTCTTAAAAAGCTCACTCTTATTCCCATGCAGTGAAGGGAACGTCAATTGGCGGATATGAGTTGTCAAAAGAACTCACTCGCACTCCTATGTCATGCAGGAAAAGCTAAGTGGCAGTTCTGAGTTGTTACATGCCGAGATTTGACTTTTTGCCGGTCAAACTTGACATTCGTCCCACCCCGAAGCGAGCGCTGGTAATCGTCCCTGGGTGAGACGAGTATAAGTCCGCACTCGTCCCTGGGTAGGACGAGTATAAACCGCACTCGTCCCTGGGTGGGACGAATAAGAAGCTGAGTGTCTAAAAGGTGCCAAATTGATTTCTGACTTGCAAAACTGCTGTGTGAGTGGTTAGAACCACTGTTTAACCTCTGAGGGCTGCCCTGGGGGCTGTGTGTTAGTTTGATCAGTGCTTGTTGTCACATAATCGGATTGGTGCTATTTTGGTGTCTACAGATGCCCCTTTTTGGGAAGCGTTGCACATGGTGCAGTGCTGAGCAAAAATATATAACCAAAGCACTAATGATTAGGGTTTCTCAGTAACCTAACCAACTCTTGATGCCCCAAGTATGGAAAGGGCACGCATTCTTGAATCCTTTCCTTCGACGAGCTAAGGAACTCAAATCAAGTATTAACCTGGTTCGGTGAGGTATTACTTGAACTTAGACATTGATCAGTCATGAATAGGCAAAGGGCGCAACCTTTTGTTGTGGGAACCTTGAGTTCATGATTCACGAATGCCAAGTATATGATCAGTTAATGATAATTGCTTGTTTGCTGCCCCAAGCAAGGGCGCGATTGTCTTTTGCAATGATCCTTTGAATGCGTGTCATTTCCAAGACTGGGTATATTGGTGTTGATTGGCAACTAAGTGTGACTACCCCCTCAAGCGACGAATCGATGAGGGAATGACCGACATGAGAAAAGCGACGAGTCGCTTGACCCAAGATGACTTGTGCAAGGGTGCCTTTAGATGGTTTACCGCTAAGCATGCTCGAGCAGTTTCTCGACTGTTTTGACCTATTTTTGGTGAGTGTGAACCCATTTTGAGATGCCATTTGGGGTTAACATTGGCAAAAATCCGTCTTCCCGTGGAGCGGTCCGGCTATGGTAGCCTTCTTAGGGAGTAGGATAACGACAAGGTAGACCTCGACATCAGTTTTCTTATGCCAAGAGGTTAAGTGCAAGAGCACCTTTGTCCGGCAATTTTTAGTGGTTTTGTTGGCATTTGTCATTTTTATGTTGTGGTTTTTTTTTTTTATTGGTTTTTTTTTTTTTTTATTCGTCCGGGGGGACGAGTGCCATGATGGTACTCGTCCCGGGGTGAGACGAGTGCGCCACGATGGTAATCGTCCTGGGGTGGGACGAGCGCGCCGAAAAGCGCTCGTCCCGGTCAAGGACGATTACCAGCTGGCAAAAAGTATAAATATGCGAAAATGACGGATTTGGTTCATTTGCACTGTTCATCGATTGCGATTTGGAGCTCTGGGGAGGAGGAGGTAGATTTTCTGACGCGAAGCGCTGCCGAAATTTCCAGCTACCATGAGTGCACAGACCGGGTCGTCGAGCGGCGGAGCCGAGGCGAGACCAGTAAGTGCACTAGCTCCTCGATTGTGAATTTGAAAAATGCAAATGTGTTTTTATTGTTGTTCGTTTATTTAAAGCATGAAACCTTAATTAATTAAATTAAAAGGTAAATGAATGAAACCGAATGAAACATGGATGCAAACCGATGGAAACTTAGATGGAAAACCATAGGATAAACCCAAAATGAAACTTAGAGTAACACTTTTTAGGGTAACCATGGTTAAAAATGTTTTTCTATGTGAATGGTAAAACTTAGGTCGAAACCGTAGGTAAACCATGCCCATATTTTTTTGTAATTTGTATGGAATTAAAAAAAATGGAAAATGGATAAAAAAAAATTTGTTTGAAATGGTAAACTTAGGTCGAAACCATAGGTAAACCATGTTGATGTTTTTTTGTTTTTGATGAAATGTAAAAATGAAAAATTGATGAATTTTTTGTTTGAAATGGTAAACTTAGGTAAAACCGTAGGTAAACCATGTCAAATTTTTGTCGTTTTGTTATGAAATTAGAAAATGAAAAATTGATGAATTTTTTTGTTTGAAATGGTAAACTTAGGTAAAACCGTAGGTAAACCATGTCAAATTTTTGTCGTTTTGTGATGAAATTAAAAAAATGAAAAATGGATGAATTTTTTTGTTTGAAATGGTAAACTTAGGTAAAACCGTAGGTAAACCATGTCAAATTTTTGTCGTTTTGTGATGAAATTAAAAAATGAAAAATGGATGAATTTTTTTGTTTGAAATGGTAAACTTAGGTAAAACTGTAGGTAAACCATGTCAATTTTTTTTTTTTATGAAATGAAAGATGAATTTTTTTGAAATGGTAAACTTAGGTAAAACCGTAGGTAAACCATGTCAAATTTTTGTTGTTTTTGATGAAATGAAAGATGAATTTTTTGTTGAAATGGTAAACTTAGGTAAAACCGTAGGTAAACCATGTCAAATTTTTGTTATTATTATTATTATTGTTTTTTTTTTTGGATGTACATGTGAATGAAAGATGTTACTGTATAGTTATGCATTTTTGTACATGTGATGGTAATTTGATGCATGTTTTTGATGTTTGTTGTTTTCCGTGATGTGCAGGTGGTGAAGAGTCGACATCGGGTGCCGACGATTTTTTCTAATGCCCGCGAGGCGTTGAGTGATGATGACTGGGAGTGGCTTGATGCCTTAGGGCTCAAGAATGTGGCTCGGTTGGATGCAGTTGTGGCAGATCGGGCGTACCTCACAGCATTGATCGGCCTATGGGATGTTCGGACGAACACCTTCCATCTTTCGACAGGGGAGATGACTGTCACCTTAGAGGACGTGTATCGGATTCTCCGGATTTCGATAGACGGGGTCCCCATCCGGACGACGCCACGGGGCCAGAGGACGGTTGTATCGACGCGGTACTTTGGATATGGAGAGGATGATGATGGGATGACCTCGTTGGAGAGGGCGGAGCTGGATTGCCATATTGGGGGGATTTTGGTGCGATATTGGTATGCGAGGGGAATGTTGGGAGTGAGGCATGCATTACTCATGAGCCTCATTTCCAACATGCTCCTCGCCGGACTCGTCAGAGCGAGGTTCCCATGGAACCTATTGGAGGTGGTGTGGCGGCTAGGTGGAGTGTCCGGTGAAGCGGTGATTATGAGATGGGGTCAGACACTGTTGGCGTAGTTATATGATGAGTTGTATGAGGTCCGCTATCGGAGGCGAAAGGGGATTGGGTGCAGTTTCTTGTTGCAGTGCTGGGCCTGGCAGCACATAGCCGTAGAGCGACCACGAGGGTTGCCTTGGACTACCCGGGCTGACATGGTTGACAGAGATATTGGGTATGGTGCTCTATGGTATCGGTCGGAGGAGCGAGGGCAGAGTCGACGGTTCGCGGGAGACGTCGACCATTACAGAGATGCACTGGCACGACTGACTCCTGGAGATGTGATATGGAGGCCATATCGGGATTGTCCCGCATGGCCAGAGGCTGATGAGTGGCTTCGGCGGGTTCGGAGGGGGAGATGGGTGATTGGGCGTCATGGGACAGAGCAGGAGTACTTTCATTATCTCCGAGTGACACGACAGTTTGGGGTACGCCAGGGGTTGCCTGGGGAACCCATGGTCTATCGACGTCGGAGTGATGAGAGGACCTTAGCTACGCCGATCCTCGAGCCATTGGGGGAGGAGTCTGATACTGTACTGGACATTTCGGACGTAGATGACGTCGGAGTGACGGCCGAGTATCAGGAGTGGTGGACGCTGCGGCAGTGGCGAGGTGAGGGGCCATTGGGAGGAGCTGAGGCAGCGGGAGGCGGAGAGGGTGCAGAGGCACCAGGAGAGGGTTGGGGAGCTCCTACGGATGTGGAGATGGTGGAGGTGGCGGATGTAGGAGATGATGTTGATGAGGAGGATCAGCCGGAGATGCAGGATGCTCCAGAGCAGGCTGGGTCAGAGGAGACGGAGGCGGGGTTGCACGCTGAGGTAGCGCGACTGACGGGGTTGTTGCAGAGGCGGGATGGAGAGCTTACGGAGATGATGCAGGAGAGGGATCTCCTGCGGACACAGTTGGCAGGGCGAGGGAGCGCAGGGGCTGCGGCTCACCAGCAGGCGAGGGATACGGATGTTGCATGGGAGAGGGATCTCCTACGGGTGCAGCTAGCACAGCGTGATGACGCCATCTCGTACTACCATAGGCGGGAGGCAGAGTGGAGGCTACGAGAGGTAGATTGGGGGCGACATCGGGCGAAGATGGAGGGTGAGATTATCCGCCTTGGTGGGCGAATACCAGAGCCTCCGGTCAGTGGCTCGTCATCGGACGAGAGATAGCGGGACGGAGCAGTCGGCATCATCTCGTCAGGCGACGAGAGGAGGGCGGTGCGAGTGGTCGGGATGCAGGGGCGAGCAGTCGCCCTGAGAGGTCTCAGAGGACGGATACCGTAGGGGGTAGCTCTCGTCGCACCGATCCTGCGTGATCATGGTGGCCGACGCCCTAGGCTGGGGGTTTTGGGATTTTGGATGATGGGAGGGAGGTCTGAGGACCAGTTTTGTAGCCTACGGGCAATTTTGTTGTGATATATATACAGATGATTCTTTTTGGTGTTTATCATTTTTCGTGATTTATTTTTATGTGCATGTTTTTACATTGATGTATGCATATGCAATTTATGAATGCTATGATTCTGATTTGTATGATGTATGCATATGGAATGAATGAAATGAATTATTGATGGTTTGTCGATGCACCATAGACTGTACAAGATTGGATTGACTTGCTATAGTAATGGGATAACTTTGTGGAATGCTTGTGCATGTGGAAACTTTGTTTTTGTATTTTGTCTATTTTCTGATGGTGATGTATGGAATGAAATGTATCGATTATTTGAAAATGGAATTAAGCTTTTCTGAGATGCAGATATTTTAATTAACTAGCCAAAACTGTACATTTATCTCGCAAGACTTTTTGAACAAGGTATAAATCCGACTTGAATTTAACCAAGTTATTTCACATCCCTGTGTGTGCAATTGAGTTCGTTTATGTGTTATTCATCAGGATACCGCCAGTGCCAGATGGGCTTTCAACCGAACCTGTATTGAGGATCACCTAATTAGCTCCACTAACTCCTTTATTGTATTTAGTCAGATTTGTCTGCGATGTTATCTAGGATACCATAAGCTAGCTCATCCACATGCAAACATTGATCTGCACACAAGTTAATGTGACAGATATATCGTCATGCGGGAGGTTTACCGCCAGTGACCAATAGGCTATCAACCAAACCGGTACTGAAGCTTGCCTCATGACCTGTCGAAATACTGAGAGTTCCAGGGATTCAAGTTCGACTCCCTTCTTTTCTTCAAGGGTATGGGGATACTTGCTCTTTTGTAGTGATAAAATCACTGTTTATTTTTTATGATAGTACTCGTCTCTTTTTTTTTTTTTTTTGAGCAAGGGATTTGAATATGGAGTGACGAGAATCACTATTGTTTGTGCCTTTTGATGTGTGCACTGTAGGATGTCAAATTTTAGTGTTTTGACGTTTTGCAAATTTTTGATGTTTTTGCAACTTTTGAGAACTTGGGATTCATGGGGAATTGGGTAGGGAGGATGCTTGTCCTTTTGCCAACTCTCAGCATTTCTAGGGTCAATTGCACGGGGGATAAGCAAGATAGCCGTTTCGCTTATGGTAACCGGGATTACGGTGCAGGTTTCATCTTTCGTTCACACAACTTAGGAATTATTTTATGTGTGTTAATTTGTGTTGGGATGCTACGTACCAAGGTGGGATCCAAGTAAAACTTTCCCGTGTAAAATCTGCTTAACTGTGTACAGTTATTGGCTAGAAATTTAAAGACATCTGAATGACGAAAACCCTATATACATTAGACTACAACTGACGATGCTAAAATAAAAGGGTGATATGCGGGATGTATGCGTTTATGAAAATGGATCTGAGGTGGAAATGATGGAATTGCCAAATAATGACAGCCTATGGTGCTTTTGACTTGTATGACCTAGCGAAATATGCAATGTATGGATGCAATGCTTAATGCAACCTATATTTTTGTATTTTGATTTTTATGAGAATGCATGGAATGGAAATGCAAATGTTTTTGTGATTTTTTTTTTTTTTTGAAATGCAATTGTTTTTGTGATTTTGTTTTTTTATGAGAATGCATGGAATTGAAATGCAATTGTTTTTGTGATTTTGTTTTTTTATGAGAATGCATGGAATTGAAATGCAATTGTTTTTGTGGATTTTGATTTTTTTGTGTTGTTTTTGTTGATTTTTGAATATTTATGTTGACCAAGCAGTTGTGGTAATGCTTGGAGCTTTTGGTGTTGACCAAAGGGTTTATAGATACCTTTGGGGCTTTTAGGGTTGACCAAGCGATTGTGGTAATCCTTGGAGCGTTTGGGTTGACCAAGCGATTGTGATAATCCTTGGAGCTTTTGGGGTTGACCAAGCGATTATGGTAATCCTTGGAGCTTTTGGGTTGACCAAGCGATTGTGGTAATCCTTGGAGCTTTTTGTTGGACTATGGCTCTCTAGCTGTGGAATGACCTCAAATGAATGATGTTCAAGGGTTCTGTTTCCTTGATTCCTTCAAGAGAGGCAAGCCGGTATGTTTCGGGTCCTATTTTATTGTCAATGATGTAAGGACCTAACCAGTTTGCTGTGAACTTGTCCCGTAGATGGGACGACAAATTAGAATTCTGCTGGTTCTCTTTTAAGACCAAGTCACCAACCTAAAATTCCCTAAGATGGACTTTCATGTTGTATGCTTTCTTAAGTCGCTCTTGATAGATACGTAAATGCTCGAGAGCATTAACGCGTCGTTCATCGAGCAACATCAGTTGATCTAACCGGGCCTGCCGCGCAGTGTCATCATCGATGAACTCTTGCATTGAAATGTGCAACAAAGGAATTTCCAACTCGAAAGGCATGACTGCCTCAAAGCCATACACCAACGAAAAGGGAGTTGCCCCGGTGGGCGTCCGAATCTTGGTGCGATAAGCCCATAGGGCAAGCGGGATCTGAATGTGCCAGTCTTTATGATTGTCTGCAACTATCTTTTTGAGAATGGCGACTAGCATTTTGTTTGACGCCTCTGCTTGCCCATTTGCCTACGGATAATAGGGTGTTGAAAAGCTATGCTTGAATCTTGTACTTTGTGGTCAAAGCACGCACATCTTTATTCTTGAATGGTGTCCCATTATCCGAGACTATTTTGGATGGAATACCAAAATGACATATGATGTTATGCAAAATAAATTCCGCAATGCGGGCTCCAGTCGTAGTGGTCAACGAAATTGCTTCCACCCATTTGGTAAAGTACTCTGTGGCCGTTAAAATAAACGTGTGATGACCAGACGACGCAGGGGAGATCTTTCCAATTAGATCAAAGCCCCACTACGAAAAAGGCCAAACCGATTGAATCGGCTGCAAGGCTTGAGAAGGTACGTGTGTCAAATTAGCATGGTGCTGACACTTCACGCACTTCTTCACATATGCGCAACAATCTCGCTCTAAATATGGCCAATAATAACCCATGCGAAGAATGCGCTTTGCGATGGCCATACCGCTGAAGTGGCCACCACATGTACCATCGTGAGCTTGGGTGATCGCCCAAGCGGACTCCTGTTGGTCCAAACAACGAAGAAGAATTCCTTCATAATTTTGACGATACAAAATGTCTCCTAACAAGACATGCTTTGCCGCTTTCTGTTTGAATGATCTTTTCACGGCGTGTGTCAATCCAAGTGGGAGATTACCTAGCTTGAGGTAATCCCGAATGGGTGTGTACCAATCTTGCTGATCAGAAACCTCGATAGTATGAACGGCCAATCCCTCTTGAAGTCTATCCCGAACAAAAGCTGAGCAGGAAAGAACTTGTAAAAACAACGTGGTGTTGCTAGTAAGAGGGGTCGGGGAGAACAAGGACCCCCAGTTGGCTTGAATCAAACAATCTCGAATTCGAGAGAACTTATCCAGAGATGGTTCAATCTGGATCATGTGGATTCCTGGCGTCGGATCAGAGCTTGCACGCTCCATCGTAGATTGCGATAATGTTGTAACCTGAATGGTTGTCATTTCACCAGAAGGGTCTTGCGGGATGAGTGACCCCAAGGAGGCCATAGTATCCGCAAAATGATTTGATGATCGAGGGAGTGCCTCGATGTCATACCATTCAAGTTGTGCCAGGAATTTGTCCACAAGGACTTTATAAGACCGCAAAACTGGACATTTACATTGGTATATCCCCTTTACTTGATTGACAATTAACAGCGAATCACCAAAGATGTTCAATCGTTTAATGTTCATGGTGATTGCTGTCTGAAGACCTATGAGCAAGGCTTCGTATTCTGCATTGTTGTTGGTGCATGGGAAGTCTAATTTAAATGACAAGGGCATTGGAGCACCTTGTGGAGTGAAGAATACAATTCCCGCACCACCCCCTTGCTCACATTTAGAACCATCGAAGAATAGGGTTATGTCAGCCTGTGACTCAGGCTCATCAAAATCTGGCGACTACGAAACATGGAAGACCCCATCATCAGGTAGTTCAAAAGTCAGAGGCTGATCGTCTTCAAGAGGAGCCTCGGCTAGTTGATCGGCGATGACTTGACCTTTTATAGATTTTTGTCCAATGAACTCTATGTCAAACTCCGTCAACAACATGATCCATTTCGTCGTGCGGCTACTATGATAAGTACGACTCATCATGTATCGCAATGGATTCTCCTTAGACACAACATACGTCTTATTACTAAGCATGTAGTGGCGTAGCTTTTTGGTAGCAAACACCACTGCCAAGCAGAGCTTTTCAACATATGCATAGTTAAGTTCATAACTGACCAGGGTGCGGCTAAGATAGTATGTAGCCTGTTCTCTGTGAAGTTCATTTTTCTGGGACAGCATGGCGCCCAGTGCCACCTCAGTGGCTGAGATGTATAAATAGAACGGCACTCCTGGTCTGGGTGGTGCCAATACTGGCGGCGAAGCCAAGTACTATTTAATGTCGTCAAAGGCTGACTGGCACTCGTCATCCCAATGAAATGTGACCCCCTTATGCAATAATTTATTCATGGGTCGGCATTTGTCAGATAACTGCGCTATGAAGCGCTTGATCGACGCAACCTTTCCCCTGCAGACTCTGAGCTGCTTGATGGTGGTTGGGGGACGCATTTCAAGGATTGCCTTGACTTTGTTTGGATCAACCTCAATTCCTCGTTTGGAGACTATGAAACCCAAGAGCTTTTCGGAGGTGACGCCAAAGACGCACTTCTTGGGGTTTAGTCAGACTTTATGCTCAATGAGGCGATCAAGGACCTTGCTCAAGTCACCGATATGATCTGGGCGCAAAAGAGATTTGGCCAACAAATCATCCATGTAATCTTCCAAAGTTTTGTGCATGTAATCATGAAAGATGTACGTCATGGCACGTTGGTAGGTGGCTCCGAGCATTTTTAAGGCCAAAAGGCATGACCTTATAGCAAAATGTCCCCCAAGGCGTTGTGAATGCCGTTTTTAGTTGGTCCTTAGGATTGATACGAATCTGATTGTATCCTGAGAAACCATCCATAAGGGAAAGCATTTCGTGGCCCGTTGTAGCGTCTACCAACGCGTCGATGCTCGGCAAGGGAAAATCATCCTTAGGACTCGCTTTGTTAAGATCTCAAAAATCGGTGCATATGCGAATCCTCCCGTCGGGCTTCTTGACAGGAACCATGTTAGACAACCATGGCGGATAATCCACACAGATGACAAACTGGGCATCCAACAACTTTTGTAACTCATATTTTACCATTAAGGCCACTTGTTGGATGCATCTTGCGTAGTTTTTGCTTGACTGGCTTGATTGTCGGATCAAGCGTTAAATTGTGCGTGACTAGTTGTGGGTCTAGTCCCGGCATATCCTTGTATGACCATGCAAAAACCTCCTTCTTTTCCTTAAGAAGGGCAACATAATCGGCTCGCTCTTCGGGGGAAAGACTTACCCCTAGCTTGAGAATCCGTGGATTCATTGGATCTATGCCGATGTCTACATCAGTCGTTGCTTCAACTGACATATGGGATCCGTCTTCCAACTGGTGTGGAATTGGGATTAGATGGATATCGTTTGCTGAATTAAGATCGTCATTAGGAACGTCAAGTTCCTCTTCGACATGAAAGACATCCTGAGTCTGTCCTGGAGTGAAATGAAACATCCCACCGCAAGGCCAATACTCTGATGGAGATGGTGGTGTGTCGGCGCGATCCCAATCGATAGCTTCTATGTCTAGATGCAATAATCATGTTGGATTGGCTGGATCATGGATGGGGGCGGTCAAGTCAATGGAGACCATGTTGATGAAATGATTGTAATCTCCATTACCGCAAATGTGACAACTCTGACATTCTAGATGTTCTTGGTGCTTTGGATCTGGCTCTGTAGGCACTGGCACAAAGGGATCAGCCCTATGCGCGGACCTACAAACAGGGTCTGCCCTAGGTACTGATGGTTTGATAGGGTCTCCAGGCGAAAGATGCTCGTTGTATGCCTGGAGTGGCGGGTGCAGTAATTGCTATAACTGCGCCAGGTTGAAATGCCTCCTAGGTCTTGGATCTATGTGTAAGTGTTCAAACATGTCATCTATGTCCAAAGGATTTTGTTGTTGTTGAGGTAGCCTATGCTCACTGGGATCATTCAATGGGAACATCATCAAGAAGTCCTCTTGATCGTTATTCATTGGATATTCATGCGAATGATCATACTCCGACTCATCTTCAGAAGACCCTTCGTGGTCTTGTCCATCTTCCCCTTGTGGGTGAGTCCATGAGTTTTCTCCTTGTTCAGCCGTAGGGAAAGGGTTGGTGAGGTCAACAAGGTTATTTGTTTGTAATGGGAAATAATCCCCCAGTGTATAAGTTGTATTTGGATTGACATATGGATCTGATGCCAACCCATCCTTGTTGCCTATCCCTAGGCCTTGCATGTTTTCGACCAAGATGTCGAGGGGCAAAGGGTGATTAAACCCGACTCCTGATTTATCATAAGGCATTTGGTATCTTGGTTGACACAAAACACGCATTCCTTGTTCATACCGGCCTAACCCGTATCCATGCCAATTGCATTGGCTAAGATATCGTAATGCGAAGTCTGGGTTAGCCAGATAGTTGACATCTTCCACAAATGGATCTTCATCTTCCTCTTCTTTTCGGGAAGGTTCAACACCATGATCCAGGCCCCCAAAAATAAAGTTTGTCTGATTAGGTGGGTAGCCTAAAGGAACCACGGAGCCTATGGGGAGTCGAGGTCGTCCCATGTCTTGCATAGACTGAAGTGTGGGCGTTGCAACAACATTGCGCACTATGTACTCCCCCATGCCCGTGTTAGACATCTCAACAGTAATCGTTGGCGATTGAGGGGAAGCGAATGGGAGTTCTCCTTGAGTCCACTCCATGTGGGGTGAACTAGGCGTCTCAACTTCCATTCTATTAGGCGTCTCTTCTGTAGAGATGTTGGAGACTAAAGGTGGTTCCGCTTCCAGGGGCTTCTTTCCTTTGTCCGTTGGTGTGGCCACCGTAGGTGGCGTCGTTGTTGGAGGACTGGATGAAGAAGATGATCCCGCCTGAGAATTTGATTGACTTGGTGATGGAGATTCTTGCTTAGTCGGACCCCGTTTAGATGGATTTAACTGGAAATCCACGTGCGTTGAAGGAAGGGTCGACTGCGGCATGATTTGCACTGAGTTGCAATACTTAAAAGGTTCCAAATCTACGGGGACCACATGCACTTGTCCTTCAAATGTATACTTCAAACATTGATGAGCAATTGAAGGGACACACTTCATATCTCGGATCCAAGGCCGCCCAAGCAAGATATTGTAAGCCATCTCACCTTCTAAAATGTGGCACAATGTATGAATGGTCTTTTGTCCCACTTGGATGGGCAGGACAATTGTGCCAATTGTCGAGCATATCGCATCATTAAATGCTCGAAGGGTATAAGTGGAAGGTGCAATGTGAGAGGCTGGTAGTTTCAAATGTTTCAGTGCAGCGGTTGTAATAAGGTTACTGGACGAACCAGTGTCTATCAACACCCGTTTGTATGGAGTCCCGTTGACCCGCGCAATAACGTGCAGGGGTGGATCCGCTACATCTCCAGTCACCATTTTTAGCTCATCTTCCCTGAAGGTAATGACTGGTTCAGTACACTGTTTGACATGCCCCACAAAATTGTTGAACGAATCCGCTTCGTGGGGTTGCAATTCAATTGCCTTTAATATCTCCATAAGAGCTTCCCGATGGGGCGTCGATTGTTGAATAAGCTCATAAATGGAGAGCCTAGCCGATGTGGTCCGTAGACTTTGAGTAAGTCTAGTTCGAATCGTGGCCACTGGTCTAGGTGGGGGCAACTGTGTAGGATTTGGTTGATGTTGTGACGTGGATGAAGCTTCCCTAGTGGCTGTTGCGGGGACAACTCCTGGGTGTCTCTTGTTTCTTGTCACAATGCTAATCATTCCAACATACCCCTCCATGGGGCAACTCTGTTGCACTTCGTTGACATGCAAAGGTTTTGTTTGTGCATCATGTGTGGGTAAAGGATCTTTGAAAACACCCATTTGTTGGTTGTTGGGTGCGATGGGGTTATCCACTACCAATGTGTGATTATCAATGAGATCTTGCACTAAACCTTTAAACGTCCAACAGACATTAAGGTCATGCCCTTTCCTTCTATGGAATCTATAGAAAAGATCCTCTCTGTAGCCCTTAGGCTTTGGCGCATTAGGATCAATTGTTGGAATATCTGGCAGATTAATCAAGTTTGCCACTGACAAACGGTCAAACAAGGAATCCCTAGACTCAGTGTATGGTGTAAATTGTCGCTTAGGGCGACGCTGCTGATTTTGATCCTGCTTCTTGTTATCTTTCTCATAATTATTGTGAGGCACCGCCTGATAATTAGCCTTTGAAGGCTGTGTTGCTTGGGCAAGCGTAGGGGCATTAATAGCAACTTGATTGACCGCGACGGGTTTCTGTTGCGTATTCCCTATTTTGGTGCTCTTGTTCCACTCTTTTTCTTAGGCTTGGCAATTTTGCCATCCTGTATCTTGATCTCTTCGATACGTCTGGCTTGTGCCAGAGCTTCTTCTAAAGTGGCGTATTGCTGCAGTTGCAATAGCACAGAGATCGATCGCAAACAGCTCTTTGCGAACATTTGAGTTAGGTCGGACATAGGAGGGAGGTAGGACAACTTTGAAAGTACCGTCCTCCACCGATTCCCATATGCCACCATAGACTCCTCCTCATACTATTTGAGGCTAGCTAGATCACTGAGTGACGCCTTTTTCTTTGTATTGAAAGCAAAACGTTCTAGGAACGCGTCCACTAGTTGATCTAAGTTGTAGATGCTATGCTTCGGTAGATGGGTAAACCAATCCGAGGCAGATCCTGCGAATGTGGTTATGAATGTTCTCAATAGCAATGCATCATTGTCTTGTATACCAAAGCATTGGCTCAAAAATCGCGTCACATGCTCTTGAGCATCCTCATCCCCTTTAAAGAGTGCCAACTGGGGCAACTTGAAATGTTCGGGGTATGGAGGTGTTGGCACTGATGGATGTATCGGATGACTACGAAGTTGGCGTAAGGTAGGCTTTTGAGGCCCACCAGTCTTAAGTTCCATATTCTCCAAGCGTTCTAACAACACTTTGTAGGCATCGAAGGATATAATTTCCTCTTCCTTAGTTTGTTCCCGCTGTGGGTTGCGGGGAACCTGAGGCCTTTGAATGGATAAATGAGTAGCATCCCTTCTGCCTTGATAGGGCATTTCAGCCCGCTCTTCTTCTTGGTAATAATCCTCATAATCTTCTTGAGGAGTGTTTGGCCTAGGCCTGTAAACATGGACGGGTGCCCGCGGAGGATGCCCATCATGGTTGCGGGGAATGGCCTCCCGCTCAGGTCTAAGAGGTCTTGGAGGCAGTGCTTGCTGTGGTCGCGGAGACCTGTCTCGCACTAAGGGGTTGTGCCTCACATACATCTCAGATTGTTGTGCACGAGGAACTGGGGCCTTCTCAGGCGCATGGTTGTGAAATAATTCAGCTGTCTGACGCTGAATGCGCTCTTGATCAAGGCGACATAAATGTTCTAATTCCTGTTGTTCTTGCCTAAGCCACGTGATTTGTGCTTGGCGGGCGGCTAGTTGTGTAAATGCCAAATCATTTTGTTCTATTGTCTCTTGTTTTATAGGCCTAGATGTCTCTCCTACATATCTGTTTCGATTATGGTGCTCTGAGACCCCTATATGTTGCTTCCCTCTGTCGAGGTTGGCCGCATTAACTTGAAACTCTGGTCTCAATAAGCGATCTGGATATAAAGCAGGTGCAGACGTGCATCGTTTCGGCACTGGATACTATTCTGGAGGAATGTAGTGATCTTCCTCTCTCTCTCTATGATATGCATAAAAAGTGCGGGCAGAATTGTCTTGCCCTGTAGGGAGAACCTGTTGTTCTGGATATGGTCTACTATGTCCGACATTAATTGGGGGTAAATTAGGAACCACAAAATCATATGGTTCTTCCTTTTGGACCCTTTGTTGTTCCATAGCATTACACAATGCTTCATCACTAGGCCATCCAAAATGAACTTCCAAAGGAGGCCTCGTGTTTAGACCAGGTGGTATATATATGTTATTGTCTTGAAAAGATTCTTGTTGCTCATGAGTTTCCCTTAGGGAAGGGGTTCTAAATTCTCGTCTATTGAAGGCCTGACTTGGAGAGCCCCTCAAGGAAGGGCCTCTAGAACCATGTTCTATAACTGTATGGGTTGGAGTGCCCCTCAAGGAGGGACCTCTAGAGCCATGTTCTGCATGGTGTGAACTAACTGGTATACCCTACCGTCGAGGCGGGATGACTAAGTCTTCAAGGCTATATCGGAGACGATTTGTCTCTCTTGGTGCATTTTCTGCAGCTTCTGCCCGTGATTGGGCTTGGCTACGAGTATTCACCATGGTAATGCTAACCTAAAAAATGCAAAAATTCTTTTTATGATTTTTTTTTTTGTCTAAACAGAAAATAGCATACACACACACAAGCAATGATTATCTCTTTTAAAGATTAATAGTGTGCCCTAAATCTGGTTTAGTGTGTTTTTGTTGTTTGTTTTTGTGTTTTTGAAAATTTTGTGAAACGTTTAAATGCAATTATGAAGGCTCTTATGACTCCCAAAATGGTCGCCCCTTCAATATACCATTGCCGGACCGATATACCAACCTCTCTATATACCCGCCCTTACGTGAGGGAGACTATAGGTACGTGAGAGCAGATGATACGTGGAACATAGGCGGTACGGAAGGGGAATCGCTCTGTTTATGACACCTACCATAGAAGACTTATCCTCGCGTGCTTGGAATCACCCCAAGCTACACTCGGTCAGCTTTCGTCAGGATTTACGTCTAGCAACGATCGCGATCGAGGTAATGGATGCAATATCTCAAGCCAAAGTGATAATGGAATCCACCTTTGGTCTTGCTCAAGGGTTGGGGTTTTACGACCAACGCCTTGGTTTAAAATACCACGTGATGTGTGGGGTTCATTTTAATTTTGCAAAATTGAAACAGGCAAATGAAAAGAAATCTTTCCCTAAGCCATACAAACTGAAAACCAAAAAATAGAAAAACAAAAATTTGACAGAAGCTTTAAAAAAACCCTACCTCTTCTCTGCCTAATCGGAAGTTTCTGATTTGCTCTAAAAATTTGCATAGATCTATAATCGTCCCTGGGTGAGGCGAATAACAGAACCGTAATCGTCATAGGGTGGAACGAATAGTTTATTCGTCCCGGGGTGGAACGAATACCAATTCTGTAATCGTCACTTGCAGAGACGAATAACAGTCTGATGTTGAAAAATAGGTACCTGTAAAAAAACAAGCAATTTTAGATCAGTAATTTAACCTAAAAAAAATAGAGGACAGAGGTCCCACCGTGATCGCCATTGAAAGCACGAGATTCCGAAAACAAAAAGGATAAACTAAAATTGCAATGTAAATGAAACTAAAATAACGCTTAAACCCTATGTTATTGAAAATTGCATAAAAAGAAAGAACATGAACACAAGATATTAAAGCAATATAAAAATCGGCCCTTTTATTGATATGCTTTGCAAATTCGTGTTACAATGCGTCTCCTTCCTTTTTATGGGATAGGAGCGTTAAATATTGCTCTTTTACAACTTATTTCAGAATTCCTTCTTCCGCGTGCCCACA
The DNA here is from genome assembly GCA_028583015.1 of Wollemia nobilis. Classification (NCBI taxonomy): domain Eukaryota; kingdom Viridiplantae; phylum Streptophyta; class Pinopsida; order Araucariales; family Araucariaceae; genus Wollemia; species Wollemia nobilis. The sequence continues at coordinate 9,837,802 of JAQPPZ010004624.1, read as the reverse complement.
TATAAGATGGGCGAACCAAAACGTCGTCGCCGCTTGCGTTGATAAAGGTAGATTCCTCGCTGCTCCTCCAATGTCGCAAATCGCGTTCAAAGAAACAAACAAAGAATCAGTAGCACCTGTGTATGAAAAATAAAAGATAAATCTAACTATGATTGAAATGAATCTAAATGAAATGAAGACTTGACAAAAGCATAAACATGAAACTAGCTAAATACTATAAAAGAAATAAAGCGGGGGGTGCCCGAAGGCAAACCACCCGCGGGTGAAACTTTGCTTCGACACCAATCCGCTTAGGATGGGTCCGAAACCTGATGTGATGTGTTGTCGGCAAATTGGTAGAATATTGTGGTCAGAAAATCGGTGTTGGTTCTTGATTCGTGCTTTCAAAAGTCACCCAATAACCTCTCTTTCGATTAAGAGATTATGGATGTTGAAAACACAAATCGCAAGTAAATGAATTAGCAGCACTTCGTCGCTCAAAATGCTCCTGCTCGGTATATCTTTTGGGTGAGGAAACTCACCATTTTATAGACCCAAGGGGTCTCTTTGAATTAACATGCAAAAGTGTTTCTTTGCATGAATGCTTTTTCGCCGAAAAGAAGACTTCTTCTTGATCAAGGGATTCTTAACTGCCTCTGTGCATGTCTTTGTATGTTTTAGAAAAGCTCACTTGCACTCCCATGCAATGAAGGAATAGCTAAGTGGCAAATCTGAGTTGTCTTAAAAAGCTCACTCTTATTCCCATGCAGTGAAGGGAACGTCAATTGGCAGATATGAGTTGTCAAAAGAACTCACTCGCACTCCTATGTCATGCAGGAAAAGCTAAGTGGCAGTTCTGAGTTGTTACATGCCGAGATTTGACTTTTTCCGGTCAAACTTGACATTCGTCCCACCCCGAAGCGAGCGCTGGTAATCGTCCCTGGGTGAGACGAGTATAAGTCCGCACTCGTCCCTGGGTAGGACGAGTAAAAATCCGCACTCGTCCCTGGGTGGGACGAATAAGAAGCTGAGTGTCTAAAAGATGCCAAACTGATTTTTGACTTGCAAAACTGCTGTGTGAGTGGTTAGAACCACTGTTTAACCTCTGAGGGCTGCCCTGGGGGCTGTGTGTTAGTTTGATCAGTGCTCGTTGTCACATAATCGGATTGGTGCTGTTTTGGTGTCTACACATATATATATACATATATATATATATATATATATATATATATATATATATATATATATCCGTATATATAATGGACAAGTGGCAATGATTAAGCAAATATAAGGAGCTAAAGTGGTGAACCAGTATTACAGTGTAATAATGAATAAGATTTTCCCAAGTGGCAAGTTAGGATTGGCACTTGAAACCCTAAGATTTGAGTATTTAATTTTTAATATTTTGGGGTACATTAGGACAAAAATTTTAGAGGCCATAATTTTTACATACAAAAGTGTTTTAAGCTCAATTTTTTAAATCACACTATTTTTTTATAACTATGAACTAGTGGCATCAGTTCATAGACCTTTTGTAGTGTTAGGGGTTAGATTTTGTAAGATGGACCACAAGCCCTAGTTATTTGTCTTAATGGATGAAACTATAGTGTTTAGTCAATTCAATTTATTGGCTTGCTACAAAGTAACAACCTATGGTGCATCTTTCAAGAGGATAAAGCAATGGTTTTTGATGATGAAACTCACCATAAAAGAGAAGAAGAGGCTCTTGGAATGTTTTCCTTGTTGATTTAACCAAAGTTGTTTTTCCATATCAAAGAGGAGAGTGTCCCTATAAAGGTATGGTCAAAAATACATGAGCTATTTGGGAAATTTAATGCTACTAAAATAAGTCACTTGGAATTGGAAATTTCTTCTCTTAAACTAATTGATTTTGATAATTTTGAGGACTCTATTGCAAGATTCAAGGCTTTGAGGGTAGATATTGCATCTCATATAGGCAAAAATAAAGATGATACAAATTGCATAAAAATTGTCCTTACTAATCTCTCCTTTTTTCAAATATTGAACCTAATGGTTCATAAGTTTTGTATGTTTTTGGAATCTCAAAATACCCTTACTTTTGAGAATTCAAATCTAAGTAGGTTAAGACCTAGGGTTCAAGGGGCAGGCTAAGTCTTCAAATAAAATGAAGACCACTTATGCATATTGCAGAAGGGAGGGATATCTAGCGAAAAATTGCTTACTAAAACTACGAAGGATTGAAGCTAAGTTCTTGAAGTTAGGTGAATATCTTCCAAATGGTGAGGGAGATTATGAAGGATCTGCATCAACTGTGGAGACCCACTAGAGAATCTATTATATGGAGAAGATATTTTTGTCACTAATATCTTTTATCCTTGTCCCCTTAGTTCAAAATATAGGGGGGTGTTTATATTGTAATATGATTCATGGCCAAGGTCAATATTGTGTGATGTATTGGATATGCCTAAGGGCATTTCATTGTACAATGTGTTAATTATTTTGTATTATTTTATTATGTAAGTCCTATAAGTCATGATTAAATTTGTTATGGTTAAACCTTGTTTATAACTTGTAATTAACTTAAATTCCTTTTGTTATGTCAGCTTGGGTTAAACTTTATGATGTAATTGGGTTTTTGGTATTGCTATAAATATCCCCCTCACACTCCTCATGTTAGGACCCCATCCTAACATTATTTTTGTAATTCTCATATGATTATGTAATGACCCCCTTCCAACGTGGGGACCCCTTTATAATGTTATTTTGTAATACTTTGTAATGGTATGTGGCAAGTAAGGCGCCTAGACAAGTGGGGCCATTTCATGTAACCATTATCAAGAATGTAACCAATGTTTGGTAGAAGATTCTAGCTCGAGTGGCATTTTGCATGTAAGCCAACTCTTGAGCATTAGGTTAGGGTTGCATGAAGTGTATCTTTAAAAGACATGGATCCATGAATGAATGTATCTTTTTGCAAATTAATGAAAGTATTGAAGGAGGTTGCCCCCTCGAAGAGGCCTACGATTCTGTGTTGTTTTGTGAGATTGTTTTAATTTTGCATTTAATTTTTGTATTGCAATATATTGTTATTTCATGAATTTATGTTTTAATTGCAATATTTGTGTGAATGAGTTTATTTTTAATAGTAGGTTCCTAACAAGTGGTATCAGAGCACTTTTCAAGGCCGAGTTTCATTGTGACTACGATAGTTCTTGCCCTTCCATTACGATTATTAGGTATAATTTTTTTATGTTTTCCATTTTTTGCTTGTCCTTTATCTATAAAAAAAAACAAAAACAAATCTTTTTTTGTAATAGTTTATTAGGTTAGAAACCCTATGCTAAGGGTTTTAAAATATCATGGAGGATTTATCATTATTGGCTAAGCTAGATTTCCCATAAAGCATCTAGTGAAGTGAGGGGTGATCAAGCTCTAATACCTAGGCCTCAAACAACACCCATCTATGGAATTGAGCTCCCATGTATCTTTGGGTATATCGAGAGACCACCTAGGATTAGGAGAAACCTTTAGCCCTAGGAATATTTTTAGCCTTGTATTATCCATAGTACATCGGACATAACATCTAAAAATATTACCCTCTCGTATTATTAGAGAGGTAGGTAGTGTGCTCAAGGGTATGTATGGAATCCTCCTTGAGTAGTGGCTTAAAATATTGGTCTAAGCACTATCGTTCATCACTATGGTATAATAGAGGGCCTATGGGTATTACATACACCTTGGCTTAGCATACCCTAGTTCTATTAAAATTTTAACCTACAAAAACTTTCTTATTCTATTGAATGTTTAACTTACAACCAAAAATCCTCCCATAAAAATTGAGCATATGAAGGAGACTTCCCTATCACAAAAATATTATTTGAAATGGATGAAAGAATTGGTGAACATAATAGAAATAGTCAAGATAATCTGTTAGTGTTAGTAATAGTCAGGTATCACTTTAGTCTGAGAATAGTAATAGTCAGGTCAGAGTTGTTAGTTGTTAGTAATATTGTCTGTGATAGTCAAAATTTATAGTAGGTAGAGAATTGTTAGTGATAGAGTTAGAACAGATAGTCATCAGTATAGGGAACCATAGTGTTAGTGACCAAACAATATTAGTAATAGATAGTGTAGAGATAGTGTCAATAATAACAATGTAAGGATAGTGTCATAAGGGGTTGGCAACAAAAAACTATATTTTGAACCAAGCCTCTAGGAGGAAAATCGACAACACCAACAACCTCAACAATAAAATAAATAAAAAATTTAGGGTGTCCAAAACTAGTGTTGTGGTATATAGCTCATTGTGATCATCTTTTTGAGTTGATCATTTTGATATATAACACCCAAGCACTTTTTTTGGTTCCTTACTAAAAATAGTAACTCCTAGAACCATACTTCTATTTTTAGTAAGTCAGTAGTAGTTGTTCAAATCACACCAAAATGGTTGGTGGCACTCGTGGACACCAAAAGGAGGTAGAACAAGCCAACTCTTTGGAGCAAATAAGTTCCACACTTAATACCCTTGTCAATGCGATTCAAAATATGCAGGATGACATACAATATTTGAGAAGTGACTATTTTAGCTCCAAAGCCAACTTTGAAGAACACTTCTTAGAGGTTGATGCACTACTTAAGGATGGCCCAAAGGTATTTGAGCATCATGACATTGAACACCTTGATTGGAAAATGACTCCATAGGGATAAGGAAGGCTCTCACACTCTTTTTGACTATGATGCTCCCTTTAAGATGCCTAAATTAGACTTTTCTAAGTTCAATGAAAAGGATGTAGATGGGTGGTTATGTCATGTGGATCAATTTTTCAAACTTCACAATATCCCTAAATATTTGTGGATCACTATGGCATCTTTCAACTTTGAATCTGAAGCTTTACAATGGTATTAGTGGTTACAACACATAGTTTTTAACCCTTCTTGGGAAGTTTTTGAGTCCTAATTACTCACTCATTTTGGCCCTAGTGAGTATGAGGACTTCATAGGAGCATTAACCAAACTAAGATAAACCTCTATAGTTCATGACTACCAGACCCAATTTGAGAAACTAGCTAATAGGACCAAGGGGTTGAATGAAGGATTTTTTTGAGTTGTTTCATTAGTGGCTTGAAGGATGATCTCAAGGCTGAGGTCAAGATGTTCAAACTATAAACTATGATGCAAGCCATAAGCTTGGCATGGTTGGTCAAAGAAAAATCTTCAGCTCAAAGGAGGACACCTAAATTTCCATAGGCCAAACCCTCATTTCCTTCTAAGATCACATCCAATATTGAACATAAATCTACCCCCTACAAGCGCTTGACTATCAAAGAGATGGATGCTCGATGTGCCCAAGGTTTATGTTATAATTGTGATGAAAAATATACATGAGGGCATAAATGCATCCAAAAGAAGTTATTCTTGATTGATGTAGAGGAGTCAACAAGTAGTGAACAACTTGAGGATGAAGTAGAAACATTAGAGGAACCACCTCAAGATGAGGGTGACACACAAGAAGAGCCATAACCCAAAATTTTTGTTCATGCTCTTGCAAGGATTACTACCCCATAGATAATGAAAGTAGTAGGCTTTTTCAAAGGCCAACATCTTACAATCCTCATTGATTTAGGAAGCACACACAACTTTATTGATCCTCGAGTCACCAAGCAAGCCAATTGTTACATACATACATGCAACTCCTTTGAGGTTATGGTGGCAAATGGTGGAACCTTGCCTTGTAAAGGTAAATGCCATAATATTAAGTTGAAGATAGGGGATTATGAGCTCAAAATAGATATGTTTGCTCTTCAACTAGGGGGATGTGATATTGTGCTAGGAGCTCAATGGTTAGGTACTTTGGGAACCATCACCTAGAACTTTGTAGAGTTATGGATGCAGTTTTCATATAATGGTAGGTCCTACACTCTTCATGGCTTACAAGCAGGATCTCCTCAGATTATCAGTTCAAATTATATGGAGAAGTTATTAAAAAAATCTTCTCATGGGGTAATCACTTAGATATTTGCCATACAACCACCCCCTTCAATCAAGGATAAACTTCTAGTAGATTTGCAACTCGTTCTGACTAAGCATGATGTAGTCTTTGTGGAACTAATAGAATTACCACCTTATCGCTCCCATGATCATGCAATTCCATTGGTACCTGGTAGTGTGTCACCTAACATCAGACCTTACTGCTACCCCCATGCACTTAAATTAAAAATTGAGAAATTAGTACAAGAATTGTTAAAAGTTAGAGTCATTTGACCTAGTAACAATCCTTATTCTTCTCTAGTCTTATTGGTTTGCAAGAAATATGGGTCTTGGTGGTTGTGTATAGATTTTTGTGAGCTCAATAAGCTCACTATTAAGGATAAATTTCCTATTCCTATGGTAGATGAATTATTGGATGAGCTGCATGGTGCTATGTTTTTCTCCAAGTTAGATCTTCGCTCGAGTTACCATCAGATATGACTCAAGGAGGAGGATATTCCCAAAACAACATTCCACACTCATGAGGGCCATTATGAATTTTTGGTGATGCCATTTGGCTTGACAAATGCACCTTCCACATTTTAGAGCCTCATGAACAACATTTTCCCCCATTCCTTCGTAAATTCATTTTAGTTTTCTTTGATGATATTTTGGTTTATAGTCACTCTTGGGAAGAGCACCTCATCCATGTGGATCAGACTTTGCAACTTTTGGCTCAACATCAACTTTATGCTAAGAGGTCCAAGTGTTCTTTTGGGTTGACCAAAGTAGAGTATTTGGGACACATTATCACCAAGGATGGAGTTAAAGTTGACCCTAAGAATATTCAAGCAATTCAAGATTGGTCGAAGCCTCACACTCTTAAGGGCCTTCATGGATTTTTGGGACTCATAGGCTATTACCACAAATTTATCTATAATTATGGAAAAATCGTTGCTCCTTTAATGACCATGTTAAAAAATAATTCTTTTACTTGGATAGGCCTAGCTGAGCAGGCTTTCCTTGATCTAAAGCATGCTATGACAACCACTCTAGTCTTAGCAATGCTTGATTTCTCTAAACCATTTGTAATTGAAAGTGATGCTTTAGGCAATGGCATTGGAGCCATGTTGATGTAGGAAGGATACCCCTTGGCCTTCACTAGTAAAGCACTTTCAAGCCAAAATTTGGGTAAATCAACTTATGCAAAGGAGATGCTCACCATTCTGCATGTGGTTACTCATTGGCGACCCTATCTCATTGGGCATCATTTTTCCATTAAAATAGATCACCAAAGTCTCAAGTACTTCTTAGAGCAGTGGGTCACTACCCCAGAACAACAAAAGTGGGTCTCTAAACTCATGGGCTATGATTATGATATTACCTATAAAAAAGGTAAGGAGAACATTGTGGTGGATGCACTCTCTCACCAATTTGAGGCTCAAAGTATGTTATGTGCCATCTCTTCACCCATACCTTAGTGGATAAATTCTCTTCGAGAGGATATGCTTAAGGACTCAAGATTACAAACTTTGATTGCCACACTTCAAACAATACCTACCTCATGTCCAAGATACACTTGGGATGGACAAGATTTATGATATCTCCAATGCCTTGTTATTCCCCACACTTCTCAACTTTAGGAACTCATCTTGAAGGAGATGCATGCTTCACCCACTATAGGCCATTCTGGGTTCCTCAAGACCTATGAAAGGATTAAATATACTTTTTTTGGAAGGGCATGAAGAAGGACATTCAAAATTTTGTGGCAAAATGTGACATATGCCAATGGATGAAAGGAGAAATGATGCATTCTCTAGGAACTCTTCAACCCTTGCCTATTCTTGAATAGGTCTGGATAGATATTTCCATGGACTTTATTGAAGGATTACCTAAGTCTGGAGGTAAATTAATTATTTTTATGGTAGTGGATCATCTCATGAAGTATGCTCATTTTTGTTCCCTCTCCCATCCTTACATGACCTCAGTAGTCACCCAAATTTTCTAGATTCTATTTTTTACCTTCATGGCATGCCCACATCCATTGTGTCCGATCGAGACCCTACCTTCACTAGTAATTTTTGGCAAGAATTGTTTAAGTTGTAGGGAACTCAACTCAAAATGAGTTCAGCTTATCATCCACAAATGGATGGTCAAACAGAGATTGTCAACAAATGTTTGGAGACCTACCTTCATTGCTTTACCTCTGATCATCCTACACAATGGGTGAAGTGGCTTCCCTTGGCCAAGTGGTGGTATAACACTTCCTATCACACTACGACCAAGGTCACCCCTTTTGAAGTAGTTTATGGATGACCTCCATCAACACCCTCCTCCTACATTCCAAGCAGCTCCAAGGTCCATGTTGTTGACACTACACTCCACCAACATGTCAAAGTCCTCCATCAACTAAAGATGAATTTGGAAGTGGCCTAGAACTAGATGCACCAACAAGCTGATCAACATCATTCTGAGCATAGCTTTGAAGTTGGTGATATGGTCTTCCTCTACTTGCAGCCATATAAACAATCATCACTCTAGCTTCATAGGTGCCAAAAACTCATTGCCAAATACTATGGCCCCTACCAGGTCTTACAATGGATTGGTGCAATGACCTACAAATTGGCCCTACCATCTACATCCAAGCTCCACCCTATCTTTCATGTATCCTCTCTCAAGAAGGTTGTGGGAAATCAGGTATAGGTTCAATCTACTTTACCTAAACTGGATGAAGAGGGTTCTATCTTGCTCGAGCTAGAACAATTGTTGGACCATAGGATGTGCACTCTTTGCAACCAAGTAATCACTGAGGTTCTTGTTCAATGGCATGGACTACAACTAGAAGATGCTACGTGGGAGTCTCTCCAGTAGCTACAACACCAGTTTCCTCATCTACAACTTTGAGGACAAAGCTTTTTGAAGGGGAAGGGCATGTTAGGACCCCATCCTAACACTATTTTTGTAATTCTCATATGATTATGTAATGACCCACTTCCAACGTGGGGACCCCTTTATAATGTTATTTTGTAATACTTTGTAATGGTATGTGGCAAGTAAGGCGCCTAGACAAGTGGGGCCATTTCATGTAACCGTTATCAAGAATGTAACCGATGTTTGGTAGAAGATTCTAGCTCGAGTGGCATTTTGCATGTAAGCCAACTCTTGAGCATTAGGTTAGGGTTGCATGAAGTGTATCTTTAAAATACATGGATCCATGAACGAATGTATCTTTTTGCAAATTAATGAAAGTATTGAAGGAGGTTGCCCCCTCGAAGAGGCCTATGATTCTATGTTATTTTGTGAGATTGTTTCAATTCTGCATTTACTTTTTGTATTGCAATATATTGTTATTTCATGAATTTATGTTTTATTTGCAATATTTGTGTGAGTGAGTTTATTTTTAATAGTAGGTTCCTAACACCTCATTTGATTATTGGTGTTGTGTAATACTATTGATGAATATAGTGATTATTTATGGTGCCTACAAGTGTCCACCAAATTTCTCTTTTCTATCCTTTTTGTTTTCTATATAACATTTGAGTGCATGGTTAGCTTCTATTTGTTTATGGAAAATATTGTGAATTCTAATATCTTCGTGCTTCACATTCTTTTTAAATATGAGTGATAATATTTTTTTTTCCGTGCAATTTCAATTCTATCCTATTCTAATTTGTGTCTTATTCTTATCTTGTTCTTGTTGGAAGTATGTTGAATATTTTCCATGTTATTATGGTGGGGTTAACTCTAAAATATACTGGACACTCTCCATGTATCCTCGTTAGAGATTTTAGGATTTCTTAAGCTATTTTTAGACCCATATGGGTTGTTTAGGATTAAATATTTGAACAAATAGTTTTTCACCCATGGTATTGTAAAATCTGTCCTTGATATGTTCTTATTTAATTGCACTTGCATCAGGGTTTGATTTGAGACGAGAGATAAACATTATTGTATTGGAAATGGTTAAGTTTATACAACAAGGAGATATTACTATGCTAGGTTTTCTCTCGTAAGGATTTCCTAGGTTAAATATTATGTTATGTGTGTATTTGTTATATTCTTCTTCTTCTTTTCTTTGATTTTGTATTTACTATTTTTCTAGATTTAGATTATCAAGGCCTTTTTCTCTTCATTTGGTATGAGAGCTATGTTTTTTTTTAGCTTTATTTGAGGAGTAAAGGTTTCAACCATGTGATAAATTAATTCTTGAGTGAGATTCGTATGCAAAAGAATCTAAGCGGAGAAAAATGATGAGAAGCACACAGGTAGAGATTGAAAAATTTAATGGATAGAATTTTGAGTTATGGAAACTCAAGATGGAGGATCTGTTGGTTGATAGAGATCAGTGGATTACGGTCTTGGGAATAAAATCAACATCAATGACAAATGAGGATTGACTAAATATCGATAGGAAGGGAAGGAGTTCTATCAGATTATGCTTATTTGATTTGGTATTGTTGAATGTATCGATAGAGACCACGACAAAGTCATTATGGGATAAGTTGATAACTTTGTATCAAACAAAGTTGTTGGTAAATAAACTCTTTCTTTGAAAGAAGTATTCACTTTGGATGAATAATAGTGACTTTGTGGCTGAACATCTGAATGATTTTAACACTGTAGTAAGTCAATTAAACTCTATTTAAGTAAAAATAGATGAAGAGAAAAAGTGTATTACTTTGTTCATTACCTGATTCGTGGGATAACCTAGTTATAGCTATCACCAATACTACTTCTACATTGAAAGTAGAGGGTATAGTAGGAACATTATTATCTCAGGAAATGAGAGGAAAATATTTTGAGTATCATCATCAGAAGGATGCCTTGGTTGTGAGAGGTCATTCTCAAGAAAGAAGCAAAAATAAATCAGGAGAAAGGAAATCGAGATCTAGGGGTAGATTTGTTGCTCCAAAAAGAGGAAATGCTCGAAGTGTGGTAAAACGGGGAATTATAAAAGAGACTACAGATCTAAAAGGTTGATAATAGTAAATCATCAAAAGAAGAAACTTTTGTAGAACCAAATACCATAAATGAAGATCGAGGGAACTTATTCTTAGTTGCAACGTGCTCAAGTGAATGCCATGACTCATGGTTGATCGACTTAGGTGCTTCTTTTCATATTACTCCTCATAGGGAGGGGTTCTATGAATAGAAATAGATAAATGGAGGTGAAGTCTTCTTGGGAGACAATTCGAATATAAAATAATAGGTCGAGGAAGAGTCAAGTTGAGGTTAAAAATTGGAAGAATTAAAACCCTTTGTGGTGTGTTGCATATTCTAGGTTTGACAAGGAATCTGATATCCATGAGTAAGATGAATAACGTGGGTGTGACTATGGTATTCAATAAGGATAGTTACAAGATAGTTCATGGAGTCTTGGTGTTGGCAAGGGGATTTTGTACAAGAACTCTATTCAAACTTGAGGCTAGCACTATAAGTATTGATTGTAATAACTCTTTAGTTGTAGAGGAGAATAATATGGTAGAAGTGACTTTGAGTATTCTTGTAGTAAATATAATGTTGTGGCATCAACGCATGGGGTATATTGGTGAGAAAAGCCTTCAAACATTAAAAATGAAAGGTATGGTTGAAGGAATTTATGATTGCCCATTAAATTTTGATTTTTGTGAGCACTATGTTTTTGGAAAGAAAACCCGAGTCAAGTTTCCTAGTAGTGCTTTAAGATCTAAAGTAATTTTACATATAGTTCACAATGATGTGTTTGGACCTACAAAAGTACCATTGTTAGGTAAATCTATCTATTTTGTTACATTTATAGATGATTTTTCAAGAATGACCTAGGTATATTTTTTATGGAACAAATCTGATGTTTTCAATAAATTTAAAGAGTTTAAGTCTCTTGTAGAAAATAAGATAGAGAAAAAGATAAATATTTTGAGAAGTGACAATGGTGGTGAGTATTTCTCTAATGAATTTGAGAAATTTTTCAAGAATTGTGGAATAGAAAGGTAGAAAACAACTTCGTATACTCCATAATAGAATGGAGTTACATAATGGATGAACATAACATTTATGGATAAGGCTAGAAGCATGCTAAGTGGTGCAAGGTTAGAAAGGAAATTATGGGTAGAAGTCGTGTTAACTACTTGTTACCTCATTAATAGATCTCCTACCTCAACTTTGGTGGACAAGACTCCACAGGAAGTGTGGACTAGTAAGAAACCCTCTCTTAGTCATATAAGGGTTTTTGGTTGCGATGCTTAACCCAAAAGAGAAAATGACTAAGCTAGACTATAAATCTAAAAAATGCATATTTTTGGGTTATAGTATTGGTGTTAAAGGATATAAGTTATGGAACCTAGAAACACATAAGATTTTTTATAGTAATAATGTGATTTTTAGAGAAACAAAAGGGGTTCCAAAATAGAAAATTCAACCAAGTAAAGAACTTAAAATTGTTAAAGTAAAGTTGGAACAAGAGGAATAACCTATAGTAGAACCTGGTGCTACAGAAGAATATGAACTACAAAGAGAGTCTAAAGAGGAAAATTCATAGGAAGAAGGTGAGGAGGAAGTTGAAGATGCAGAACCTGGAACTCCAAGTTTGAGGAGATCAGATCAAGTGAGAAGACTCCAAATAGGTATATCCCTTAAAATATGTGTTCTACATTTAATATATTAGTTACTAATGAAGAACCCAAGACTCTGAAGGAGGCACTTTAGTCAAGTGAGAATAATTCTTGGAACAGGACTATGGAGAAAGAAATGGAGTCCCTAGATAAAAATAAGATGTGGAACTTGGTGAAATTACCCCTTGGAAGAAAACCTATTGGTTGTAAGTGGGTATTCAAGAAGTATAATGTAGAAGGAAATTTGGAGAAGTATAAGGCTCGCCTAGTAGAAAAATGATTTTCTCAAGTTGAGAGAATTGACTTTGGTGAGATTTTTTCTCTTGTGGCTATTTCACGCAATATGATAAAAAAAGGGGCATCTATAGACACCAAATCCCAGCCATTAATCCTTCCTACCACCCACTTGTCCACCATCCACCTTTCCCACCATCCATTTAACAATTTCATACCTTTCCCGCCTTCAAAAGGCCCACTTTAGCCCTTTTCCTCGACACTTTTTGACCCCTTTGAACTTAATTTATATATTTTATATTATTTATATTTAATGTAATATTTTATTATTATATTTTAATATATTTATTATAAAATATATATTTAAACCCAATTAACCTCAACCATTAGATTTAATCTAATCTCATCCATCCATCTTCATTAATCCATGCCACACTTAAAGTACAATCTCAGCCCTAGGATGTGATTTAATATTAGCCACACAATCTAAAGTGTTGAGCTAAAACCCTAAGAAACCCTGAGGTTGGATTATAAGTAAAGGCATGTGCAAATGCTCAAACCCTAGAATGTTCTCGCCCTTGGAGAGATTATTGAAGAAGCTCGTGTGAAGCAGAAGGTTGCAGAGCCATTGAATATCCAAACCCTAGATTGCTATAGGAATTCCATCATTCCAACCATTCTATATCCATCCTCCATTGTTGTCATAATCCTCCATCCATATTCTATCACCACCGTCATATCCTACCCTTCGCTTTCCTCCAATTCTCCATTATCGTCATAATCCTCCATCCATATTCTATCTCCACCGTCATACCCTACCCTCCGCTTTCCTCGTATTCTTGTGATATGTTGTTGTAGATCCAACCCTAACCCGTAGACTCTTGTAGAGCCTGCAATTTTATAGGTGTCCTTTAGAGATTACTAAGCTCATTGTAGAGCTTGCCAGAGCCTGCCATATCGTAGGTTCGCTCTAGAGCCTACCCAAGCTCATACCAGAGCCTCCCAAGTGCACACCAAAGCCTATTGTAATCATCAAACATGAACCAGAGTCTGATGCATCAAGTCATTAGGTGTTGTTGGAGCATCCTGCCATTGAATCTGCAACAAATCAACAAAGCATCAAGTCCAAACAAGGTAAATCAACATTGATTATTATTTTATTGCATAATCTATAGGTTTTTGTATGTTGTTTCATTCAGTAACAACTAGGGTTTTATTAATAACTGAGGGTCTCACTTTGTGGAGCCCTCACAGGTATTACTAACTCCTTATTTTTTTTATGTGTGCAGATCTACAGGTTTCATTCATTATTGGATAGCTTTTGAAGCTGGAGTGGCCCAAAATAGGATACCAAAGCCCACTCAATCTGTTGGGAGCGAAACACACTAAAGACACTCAAATTTGTGTAGCTAGGGTTTCAGAGAACCCTGGCATTTATTTGTAATATCTGTATCAAAAATAATTTTGTTGGATAGAATAGTTGTAACAAGGAGTTTCTCAGCTCCCCCCTTTATTATTGAATAAAATAATATCTTGTGCAATTATTGTCTGTCTTGAGTTATTTACCTTTATATTTGCATAGTATCATGTTTTTAGCTCTACAAATGGCGATCACGGTGGAACAACCTCCCCACCGCCAATACACCCGACCTCAACGTCAATACACTCCCTTAGCGGAGTCGTATTCTTCCCTTTTCTGAAGGTTGTACGAAACAAACAAGCTAGCCTTACCTGAAGTCAGACCCGATGACCCTACAAAACATCCCAAGAATTATAGAGAACACCTATTTTGCCCATATCATAGGCAAAATGGTCACGACATCAACTCTTGCCATGTTTTTAAGAACATCGTCCAAGACCTTATAGAGTTGGGGGCCATCAATGTGGGTAATCCTTTAGCTCCACAAAATCAAAATTTGGGAATTTTTCAGACACCTCTGCCCAACCATGGAGAGGCCCAAACTACTGTAGGAGGTAACAACCATCAAACACCTCCTAACCAAGTCAACCATGTTCAACAATACCAAAATTTTGTAGGAGCAGTCCATGTAGTCACAAGAGGGCAAAGGCAAAATCAATAGAATGTACAACAACCTTCAAATCCACCACCCATCCAAACATCTCCAAATCCATCCCCACCAATCCATCTATCCAATCCACCAAATCAGCCCACCCTTCATCCCATAAGGCCAACGGTAACCTTAACTAGCCGGTTGACTACTAGCTTGAAAATGGCATCAACTAAATTATCTGTATATGAGCTTATCCAACAATCCCCTAGGCATAGAGAAGCTTTAATGGAGATCCTTAAGTCTATTGAGTTAGAATCCCAAGACTCTAATGCCTTCAATAGTTTTTTAGGGAGTGTTAGGACATGCATGGAGCCATCCATCACCTTTTATGACTTTGAAATTAAGTCGATAACCTCAGAATCTATGGATCCTCCATTGCATATCATGGCCTTGATAGATAAGAAGCCATTCAAAAGAGTCCTAATAGATACCGGCTCATCCATTAACATCATCACTACCACTGCCCTTCACCACCTCAAGCTACCACCTTCCCACATTTCCAAGTCATCATTCACCCTCAAAGCATTTAACGATGCTTTGTGTACCATAGTTGGCACTATTGTTTTGCCCATTGAAGTAGGGGCCAGAACGTTGCACACAATGTTTCATATCTTGGAAGGAACCATGGCATACAATGTACTCCTTGGTAGACCATGGATGAGGGAAATGAAATGTGTTCCTTCAATACTCCATCAATGCTTGAAATACGTTCATGATGGACAAGTCCATTGCATCCCCGTAGATGTAGAACCTTTTAAGTATTGCAATTTTATTTCAAATCCTTATGAATCCATGTTGCCTTCCACTCATTTATTTTTATCACCATCTTCATCCAATCCACCTTCTTCATCTTCTCATCCATATTCTTCTAATCCATTCACATCTTCTTCTAAAGCTCCTATTCTTGAGGAGTTACCCATCACCGAACCTCCTAAATCATCCATTTCTTCTTGTACATGTGGTCAAAATCAATCCACCATCGTCACATCATACACCTCAACCATCCCTTCTTCCACAACCATTTCTTCTTCTTCATCAATACCCCATCCACCTTCTTCTAATTCCATACCATCATCCAACCCTACTCCATCAATAGATGTTTCACAAGTCAAACTTTCGGATTGTGAAATATTTAATTCACCACCAACACCCATAACCACATCCAATCTTGAGCCATCCATGCCCACATCATCCACCACATCAGCCCAAGTCAAAGTCCACATCACTAATCCTGGTATTGGTGAATACATGGTCCAAGACGTCACCATCACACCCCTAGCCATTCCCATAGCCAAGGATTTTGGTCACCCATATGACCATCCTTTAACCATAGGTGTTGTATACGACATGGGCTCCACTCCAAATAGTATCAACTTTGTTTATGGAGGGTTAGATTCCTCAATTGGGATAAACCCACCCGATGAACCTAAAGAACCAAGACATGCCAACATAAATAATATGGCAGGATTTCCATCCCGATACTTTCACATAGTTAATTGGCAAGGTCAAGGTCTAGGTTCCCATGAACAAGGGATGCATGATATCCTAGATGTTCCATATCGAGGAGCACATGATCGTTCAGGCTTAGGCTACACCCCACTTTCCACAACCACTTCCCTTGAGCAAGCTTTCCAAAGGCTTAGCATCAATGATGAAGATAACAACACCCATCCATTTCCCTCAACCTCCTCTCTTGAGCAAGCCCTTCAAGAGCTTAGCATCGATGAAGTGAATGAGGATGACCCCCTCAATTTTTCCTACCCAATCCCAGATTTCGATGAGGAAAGTTATGAAGAGTTTGAAGTAATGTCAAATGCTTCTGATGATTCTAAAGAGGAATTTCCACCCATTGTCCCCATTACCCAATAGGATGAGTTTTATCTCAGAATGTTCCCCATCCATCAGCCCATATTTCACTTGCTTCTTCCACAAGAACAAGTTGACCCACCTGGTGAACCACCTCCCACATGAATTCCATTGAGCCATTCAACCAAATCCAAAATTTGTAACATATGTATATAAAAAAATAAAAAAAATAAAAAAAAAAAAAAAAATTTCTTTACATGTACATAGAATTTGATTTCATGTTTGTTGTTGCTATCCAGGGTTAACAAGACTCAACATCGGTTCAAATCCAATCATCCCACCCATCCATTTGTCCAAGCCATCACACCTTTCTGCCTATAAGTCAATATGAATCCTATTGACTTATTCACCCCACTCCGCAATCCATACAATTCGGCTAAGCCAATTCCAATTGACATAAGCCTTATTGATATGGACCAGATTTCCTCCCCACCCTCCTTTTTGGAATTCATCCTATCCGAGGAATTGTTAAAGGCTTCGGCCAATTACATACCTCCTTCCCCTCCACCTTCGCCCCCATATTCAACCAAGAGACCCAAGGTTTTTTAGGTAGAGTTAGATGATGATAAATAGGAAGAGTTGGATGACATCTTAGATGACATTAATCTGATCCCAACACCACATCAACTTGAGGAAGGTTCACATATGTCTATTGAAGATACCATCAAAGTGAACCTTAGTTCAGATCTTGACAATCCACAAATTGTCAAGCTTGGAAAAATTTTATCATCCGATGAACAAGAGCAATTCATCGCTCTCCTCAAGAGGAAGAAAGATGTGTTTGCATGGTCCTACAAGGATATGCCTGGCCTTGACCCTAATCTTGTGGTCCACAACCTCACCTTACATCCTGATGCCAAACCGGTCAAACAAAATCTTAGGAGGATGCATCCTACCATGGCCCTCTTAGTCAAAGAAGAACTTCAAAAGCTTCTAGACATCAATTTCATTGTTCCTATTGACTATCTTGAGTGGCTTTCAAACATGGTACCCATTCGTAAGCCTAATGGGGTGATACACATTTGCAATGATTTTTGAGACCTCAATAAAGCATGTCCTAAGGATGACTTTCCTCTTCCAAACATAGATACTCTTGTCGATACCTATGCTGGCCATGAAATGCTTTCCCTCATGGATGGTTTTTTAGGATACAACCAAATTCGAATAAATCTAGATGACCAACACAAAATGACATTCACAACACCTTGGGGGACCTTTTGCTTCAAGGTTATGCCCTTTGGCCTTAAAAATGTAGGAGCTACTTATCAATGAGCCATGACTTATATCTTTCATGATTACATGCATAAGATTATCGAAGATTATGTGGATGATCTCTTGGCTAAATCTAAAACTCGACAAGAGCACATTGGTGTGTTGGAAAATATTTTTGACCGACTTCTAGAGCATAAGGTGAGGTTAAATCCCAAAAAGTGTGTCTTTGGTGTTACCTCAGGTAAAATTTTAGGATTCATTATCTCCAAAAGAGGCATTGAAGTGGACCCAAACAAATTCAAGGCCATAATGGAAATGCCTCCCCCAATGAACATTAAGGAATTGCGTAGTTTACAAGGAAATATTCAATCAATCAAATGTTTCGTTGCACAACTTTCTGATAAATGCAAGCCATTCAATCACTTGCTACAAAAGGGGGTATCATTTGTATGGATAGATGAATGTCAAAAAGCCTTTGATGACATCAAGCGATACCTAACTTCTCCGCCAGTCTTAGCTCCTCCTCGTCTAGGGGTCCCTTTCTATATTTATGTCTCAGCAATGGACTCTGCTTTAGGGACAATGCTTGCACAAAAAAATGAACAAAATCGAGAGCAAGTTGTTTATTACATTAGTCGAACATTGGTGAGTTATGAAACCCGATACGCTTATGTAGAGAAGTTGTGCTTAGCAGTGGTTTTTACCACTAAGAAACTTCGACATTATATGCTTAGCCATACAACTTATGTCATAGCTAGAGAAAATCCTCTGTGTTATATGATGTCTCACACTTACAATAACACTCGTACCGCTAAATGGATAATGCTCCTTATAGAATTTGATCTTGAATTTATCAACCAAAAATCCATTAAAGGTCAAGTTATAGCCGATCAACTTGTGGAAGCTCCACTACCTAGTGATCATCCTTTGATTATAGAGCTCCTAGATGATTCGGTATTTTCTATCACTGAATTAGAAGAAGATGTCATTCCAGAGGAAGACGTCGATATCACCTTATTCTTTGATGGATCTAAGTGCGAGAAAGGTCAAGGTGTTGGAGTTGTCTTTCATACACCCCAAGGGATTCCCATCCCTTTATCATTCAAGCTAGACTTTTCATGCACAAACAACACCATAGAGTATGAAGCCCTAATATTAGGTCTTCAATCAGCTATAGCTATGGGAATTAAGTGTATCAGGATATTTGGGGATTCTCAACTTGTTGTTAAACAAGTAACCGAAGAATACCAATGCAAAGAACCTACCATTAAGCTTTATCATGAAGTAGCAATGAAATTGCTCTCAACATTTGAATGGTATGAAATCGATAACTTACCTCGTTCGACTAATAGATTTGTAGATGCGATGGCCTCTCTTGGATCATTGATTCCAAAAGATGACTTAGGAGAGGTACAACCCCTAATAATCTCCACAATCTCTAAAGCAACCATTGTCCGTACTGATCCTAAGGATGAAAAAGATATTTGCTTTATCCATTCGGAACCATATGAGTCTTGGTCAAGCCAAATAGTAGCCTTTTTAAAATTTGGAACACTCCCATATGATATGTCTCGGTCTACAAAATGCTCTTTCAAGAAAAAAGCAGCTTTTTTCTCTTGGGGGATGTGTTGTATAAACGTGGTTATGATGGAATCCTTCTTCGTTGTCTCGAACAAAGTGAGGCTCAAAGAGCCATAGAGGAGGCCCATGATGGTACTTGTGGTGGTCATTTTAGTGGAATGGCCATTGCAAAGCGTCTGTTATGCATGGGTTATTATTGGCCCACAATGGAACGTGACTATTGCAACTATGTCAAAAATTGTAAGCAATGTCAAGAACACGCCAATTTAACTCATATACCATCACAAGCTTTACAACCTATACAAAGCCTTTGGCCCTTTTCACAATGGGGCCTAGATCTAATTGGAAAAATTTCACCTCCTTCCTCGGGACAACATACATTCATCATCACAACCACTGAATACTTCACAAAGTGGGTTGAGGCCATTCCTCTAACTAGTATGATAGGACCTCGAATCATGGATTTCATACTCCACCATATCATCTATCATTTTGGTATTCCTTCTAAAATCATTTTTGATAATGGCAAGTCTTTCAAAAACAAGGATGTTCGAGCACTTTGCGAGAAATATAATATCCAACATAGTTTCTCGACTCCTTATTACCCATAAGCAAATGGACAAGCCAAAGCTACCAACAAGACCTTGATTGCTATTCTCAAGAAACTAGTCAATGAAAATCATAGAGATTGGCATACACAAATCCCTTTGGCACTTTGGGCTTATCGAACAAGCATTCGAATGCCAATAGGAGCAACACCATTTTCCTTGGTCTATGGAGCTGAAGCTATCATGCCTCTTGAGCTCGAGATTCCCTCATTGTGAATTTCTTTGCAAGAATTCATAGATGATGACACCGCTAGACAAGCACGTCTTGACCAACTCACTCTTCTTGATGAGAGGTGATTCAATGCACTAGAACACCTACGAGTTTATCAAGACCGCCTCAAGCATGCTTACAATGCCAAAGTCCATCTTCATGAATTTTGGGTAGGGGATCTTGTACTTAAAGAGAACCAACAAAACACCAATGCTTTGCCACACCTTCGTGACAAGTTCATGGCTAATTGGTTAGGTCCATACATAATCACTCAAAAAGTGGGTAATGGTACATATAGACTTGCCGATTTAGAGGGAGTAGAGGAACCCGAACCACTTAATGTTATCCATTTAAAGGCATTTTATTGTTAATATGATGTTCTATATGTGTATATATACATGGCTAAAAAAAAAAAAAAAAAAAAATCATTCACATAGGCATGTTCCCATTGCATACATATTGCATTTTCATATAGGTATTTTAGCATGCATTTTTCACATTGCATTCATACATACTCATACGCATTTACATAAATTGCATTTTCATTCCACTTGCATTCATTCCACTACATTTTACATCCCACATGCATTCCATTGCATTACATCTTGCATATTGCATTCATCCCATCCCACGTTCAATGATCATTTATAGTAGTGATGATATGGCCAAAATAAAAAAGTCAAGTTTCCACAACTAGGGGTACCTATTTGGGAGCATTTATGCAATCCCCTCCAACAATCCCATTTGTCCAAAGTCACAATAAGCCAAAATTTTCACTCACTCAGCCACTACTAGTGTGTCTAGCAACCTCCAAAAAGATGTCCAATTTTCTTTAGGACCAAAAGCACTTTTCTCACATTAAGAAAATCTTGAGTATTGTCAATTGATTCCAAAAACAATCTTGCACCAACCACACTCTTTCACATCTTAAAAACATTTTGAGTAAAAGAGGGATAACACCATACTTGGGTAGCACCTTGAAGTGAAAAGGGGTATTCCTCGCTTGTCCTATCATGCAACATAGTCCAAAATAAAAAATAGTGGTTTTCACCACTATCACAGTTGCTCTCCAAATACAAACACAAAATATAGAGTAGTAAGGATAGGGTCACATTCTCATCACACTTCGGTTGAGAATCCGATTCCCCAAAGCTCTATCCAAAGTTAACAAATTCTATACACACACCATAGATCCCTAAAGTTGTAAGGATCATACTACATTCCCCTCAGAAAGTTATGTAGTCATCCCCAAGGCCTAAAGATCAGATCATTGGACTATGGAGTGAGTCTCCACCGGGGCTATAGATGCTTGACTGGAAGTGGAGTAAGCTCATGCGGGGTGACATGTCTCTCTTCCAAAAAGGGAGACCTCTGACCGCACATACGGGCAAGCTAGCTTCTTGGTCCATCCCATAATAGGTCATGCCCAATTTACTCATAATGGGTTAATGAACTTCACATGCACACACACTGGTTCTTGATTGCCTAGGGTCATTGTCATGCTCAAGATTTGGTACATGAACTTCACTTGCACACACATTGGTCCTAAAGAAAGTTAGACAACCGTCAAGTGAGTTTGGTTGATAGCACTAGTCTGTTTGAGTCTTTGAAAATATTTCAGTATTCCATATCAACATCCATATCTTCTTCCATATCAACATCCATATCTTCTTCCATATCAACATCCATATCTTCTTCCATGTTAAAATCCATGTCTTCATCATGGATCAACCCGCATAAAGCCACCAAGATTGGTGCCCCCGATTGTAAAATAATGAACAAAAATGGCCAACAAAATTCTGAACTAAAAATGATCATTCGAACATCATGCATTCCTCTCATATAGTTTGCATTCACATACATGCCATTTAGCTTGCATTAATCATCCATAACACTATGCATACAAATCATGATTAGTTTGCATTAATCATCCATAAAAAAGCATAAAAACATTTTCATAAAACATGCATTGCATAAAACATAAAAGCATTCACACAAAGGATAACACAAATATATAAAAATCCATGTATATATATATAAAAAATATCATATGTACAATGAACGCCATAAAGGCTACAATGGAGCACCAAGGCTCATATACAAAAGTGCATCTAAGCACTAAGCTAATGTCTATGAGTGGACCCCTGAGACCTAGTAGGAGCCCTAGACCTAGAACTAGATGTTGTATGCCTCGATGGCTCAGTCCTAGAGGAAGATGGAGGATCCAACAAAGGAATATGATTAGCCATACACACATCCTCCAAGGAGTGTGCATAGGCCTCGCTAGCATGTAGTCATCATAGGTCAATCTGATGATGCCGCTCTCTAGTCAAAATATCTTCTTGAAGCCTCATGACTATCTCCTAATCACCAGCCCTAGCTACCACCCGCTCTACCTCCATCCGAGCTATAGTAGCCAAGGCCTCCCTATGAGACTCAAGAGTAGTCTCTCACTCCTCGTGAAGCTGCTCCACCTCAACCTATAACCTAGCCACCTCAGAGATCTCCCCCATCTCCTCATCATCCTCCCCCTCCTCATCTACCACCTCTATCTCAGGAGCCTACTGGGCTGCTCCCCTCGACCACCTCTGACTCATCGATCATTGAGGCCTCATCCTCTTCGGAGTCATCCTCGACCCCCAACTATCGCATCACCACTCACCACCTTGGGTACCCATACTGGTTGGGCACCAAACCAAGCTACATACTTTGGAGTCACCTCGACATCATCTATATTGGGGACCTCTAATTGCTCATCATCCTATATGAACCCACCATGGCTCTACACATGGAAGCCCCACCTCATCTCATCAATGTCGGTACAACACCAGCTCATCTGGCACATCCTGAGGTAAGCCAAACTACCTCAACACCCATGAGTACTAGAAGTACTCCACCTCCTCATCCCTCCTCCCAACCAACCATCGAGCCTACCTCACCCGATGTAGCTGCTCCTCATCACCATCCCATCGAGCTCCTCACCATGGCCTCCATATCACATCAGCCCGAGTCAACCTCGACCACATATCTCGATACCATTGGTTGGTATGCACCTCTCGACTTGGCTGCACCTCCTCTACCACTACCCATCACCTAGCATAGGGCTCCCTCATCTACCATGCCTGGCATGGCAACCCCTTCGATCGAGCCACACTAAAATGCTCCCAAGCCCAACACTATAGGAGGAAGCTGCACCCAATCCCCTTCCTCCCTCTCCGTGTCACCTCATAAAGCTCTCGGTATAGCTATACCAATAATGTAGGAGCCCATGCATATCCCCTTGGGTCGATGAGTAGATCACTCACCAACCCCAATAGGTTCCAAGGGAACCTACAACTAGTGCTATTAGGTAGCACTATGTTCGCTAACATGAACATGATCAAGGTTAGGAGTGCATCCAACTCCTTCACCTTGTACATGCTCAGATAGCATATACCTCCATCTCCCATCCATGCCTCCCACCATCACTCCCCAAACATCTTCTCCATCTCAACCTTCTTGTCATGCCCAACCACCACCTTCTCCCCTTCTACTAGCACCTTGAGGATGTGGTATACATCCTCAAGGGTGATAGTAGCCTCCCTAGTCGGTAGCTGGAATGTCCCCCTATCAGAATCCCATCTCTCTATCAATGATGAGAGATACCCCTCATCCGCCCTCACAACATCCAACCTAGCCACCCCCTCCAAACCCACCTTCCCCAAAAGCTCCCAATCCCCATCTGTGAGCTTCTTCCTCATCCCGGGAACAAGAGGAGAGAAGTGATGACGAGGCTCTATCTCCCTCAACTGTAGCAACAAACATTTTTTATTTATTATTAACACTATTTAAAAAAAAAGTTTTGCACAAAAGACAAAGTGTTTTTAAACATTATCGGAGCAAATTGTGCCTCAACTCCACCAGCAACATTCGATCCCTCCATCGCCATAGCTTCCATGCCAATTTCCACTACCCTCACTTAGCTCACAAATCCACTCCACTCCTTAGATGCAACTTCTCAAAGTTCGAAATGCACAAATGAGCCTCACAATTCACTCAAAAAGCTATTTATAGCTTTACTTAGTGCATTCAGGTGTAGGCTATCTTATTCATAGCTCTGCTGCCTCCTTGATATAGCTAGGCACGTGCCAAAAAGGCATGAAGACAAAATTGATCAAAATAGTAGCTTACCTCCTCCAAATTTCACCAAATTTCATCCACACATCATGCACATCATAAAATCAGGTTTTGTGAAAACATAAATCATTTTGCATGCATAATTTTTGAGAACAAACCAAATCTTCAAAATGCACAAATCGAGTCACAAAATGCATCAAATAAATCCAAATTTTCACAAAACCAACATTCAACCATTCTGCATCATATTCTTCATCATCCCACACAATTTCATAAAAATTGGAGTTGATTTGACCAATAAATCTCTTATTTTCATGCAAAATGAACCACTAAAAGAAGCACAAAATACAAATCAAACATCAATCAACTCTACATTTAGTGAAATCACAACATTCATTCATCCAACATTCTTCCATCACCATCTCTCAATCCATCAATCATTTCATCCAACATTTGTCCAGTTCACCTACAAATTCAAGCGAACCTCGTATCTAGTGGTCTATTCTATCTCCTTGGCGATTGCAACGATTTGCATCCATGTAATTCGGTAATATGAATAAACCACCATAAGGACACTTGACCATGATCATCATCACTTATCTCATTGTTCAAGATCACAATCACATTGGGTACTTCACATTTTGGAGTGAAACCTTACCAAGAACAATTTGCATAACTGTTGTCATTGATGGCCTAGTTCGTGAGGCTTAACACATGAACAAAAACTCAAATTTCATCATTTTCTTCAAAAACCTAATGATAGGCACTGGCTAGGATGATTGGTTCCAATTGTGGGAATTATCAGAATAGTCACTAGCAGGCCATCCATGGTTATTTTTCTTTTTATCTGCATCATCATACTTGCATATCAATGGCATCAGAGAGCACACTATTCAACAACATCGAATCATCCCAAAATTTGGGGCAACCACAATTTGATCTTGATCCTCCCACAATGGGATACATCTTACATGATCATGACATCTACACTTGACAAAACCCCCTTTCAACCATTGGGGCAAAAATGGTATCACATTTTACATCATTCATATCATCCACAATCACATGGTATTTTACACCAACCCCATTTCCACCATTGGGGCAAAAATGGTATCACATTTTACATCATTCATATCATCTACAATCACATAACATTTCATCACATCATTCATCACTTGCACAAATTATTTTTCAATTGGCTCGTGAGATTCTTCTCATTCACCAATTGAGGGGGTAAGCTATGCAAAATTCCAAAAATTCTTTATTCTTTTGTCTTCAACATTGAGTGCTCAAATCCAACAATAGAGAGAAGTTGCTTCTACGCCCATAGCCCAAGCAGGTGTCTCATATTTTTGCACCATATTGTGCTTCATGCAACATGGTACAAAAAGGGGCATCTGTAGACACCAAATCCTAGCCATTAATCCTCTCACTAACCACCCACTTGTCCACCATACACCTTTCCCACCATCCATTTAACCATTTCATACCTTTCCCACCTTCAAAAGGCCCACTTTAGCCCTTTCCCGCCACTTTCCGACCCCTTTGGACTTAATTTATATTTATTTTATATTATTTATATTTAATATAATATTTTATTATTATATTTTAATATATTTATTATAAAATATATATATTTAAACCCAATTAACCTCAGCCATTAGATTTAATCTAATCTCAGCCATCCATCTTCATTAATCCATGCCACACTTAAAGTACAATCTCAGCCTTAGGATTTGATTTAATCTTAGCCACATGATCAAAAGTGTTAAGCTAAAACCCTAAGAAAACCCTAGGTTGGATTATAAATAAGAGCATTTGCAAATGCTCAAACCCTTGGAATGTTCTCACCCTTGGAGAGATTATTGAAGAAGCCCTTGTGAAGCAGAAGGTTGTAGAGCCATTGAAGATCCAAACCCTAGCTTGCTATAGGACTTCCACCATTCCAGCCACTTCCACATCCATCCTCCATTGCCATCATAATCCTCCATCCATCTTCTGTCACCGTCGCCATACCCTACCCGCCACTTTCCTCGCATTCTCGTGATCTGCTATTGTAGATCCAACCCTAACCTACAGGCTCACTATAGAGCCTACCATTTTGTAGGCACCCTCTAGAGCTTGCCAAGCTCATTGTAGAGCCTTCCAAGCACCTGCCAATTTTTTTTTTTATATACCTGTGGAGCCCTCACAGGTATTACTAACTCCTTATTTTGTTTATATGTGTGCAGATCTACAGGTTTCATTCATTATTGGATAGTTGCTGAAGCTGGAGTGGCCCGAAATCGGATACCAAAGCCCACTCAATCTGTTGGGAGCGAAACACACTAAAGACACTCAAATCTGTGTAGCTAGGGTTTCGGAGAACCCTGGCATTTATTTGTAATATCTGTATCAAAAATAATTTTGTTGGACAGAATAGTTGTAACAAGGAGTTTCTCAGCTCCCCCCCTTTATTATTGAATAAAATAATATCTTGTGCAATTATTGTCTATCTTGAGTTATTTACTTTTATATCTACATAGTGTCATGTTTTTAGCTCTACAGTGACTAAACTAACTTTAATTAGATTTTTGTTGGCTATTTTTGTTGCTTTTGATCTTGAATTAGAACAAATGGATGCAAAGACAATATTTCTACACGGTGAACTTTATGAAAACATATATATGTCACAACCATAATGCTTTAGGATAAAAGGTAGGGAGGACTTGATATGCGAGTTGAAAAAGTCTCTTTACTGCTTGAAGAAATCTCCAAGAATGTGGAACCAAAAATTTGATAGGTTTGTTTTGATACTTGGGCATGGAAAAAATAAACCAGAGATGTGTGTGTATTTTAAACAAGAAGGTGAAATTTTTGTTATCATTGTTTTGTATGTGGATGACATGTTAATTGGTAACAATAAGGAGATGATAAAGTTAGTAAAATCTTAGTTATATTCTGAATTTGACATGAAGGATTTGGGCATTGCAAAATTTATTTTGGGTATGGAAATAATAAGAGATTGTGCAAATAGAAAGTTGTGGTTAAATCAAAGAAAATATGTTGATTTGATACTACAGAGGTTTAGGATACATGATTGTAAACCAATATGTACTCCATATCCTATTGGTCATAAATTATCTACTGAACGATGTCCTAAAACATATGAGGTAATTGAAAAAATGCATAATGTTCCTTATGCTAGCATTGTTGGTAGTCTGATGTATGTAATGGTATGTACTAAACCTGATATTCCACATGCAATGGGAGTAGTTAGCAGATATATGTCCAATTCAAAAAAGAAACATTGGACTATTTTGAAGAGGATCTTCAGATACTTGCATCGAACTTCAGACTATGTTATCTGTTACCAAGGAAAATATAGAGATAATAATATTTTAAATCTACAAGATTTTGTGGATTTTGATTCGGTTGGATATCAGGACAAGAGAAGATCCATGAGTGTTTATGTGTGCAGACTATTTGGAGGGGCAGTAAGTTGGATGAGTAAATAGCATTCAATGGTTGCTTTGTCCACAATAGAGGTAGAGCACATTGTAGCTACTCATGCCTGTAAAGGAGCAGTGTAGCTACATAGATTATGTTCAATATTTGGTCTTAAGTAGAAGGCTATGAGAATTGATAGTGATAGTCAGAGTGCAATATTTTTAGCCAACAATCCTGGTTTTCATGATTGGTCAAAACATATTGATATCAAGTACCATTTTGTGAGAGAGATGGTTGAAGAGAATCAGGTGATGTTGGAGAAATTTGATATAGAGAATAATTTTGTTGATTCATTAACAAAGGTTGTACTTGCTCAAAAAAATTCTTGGTGTAGAAGATCTATGGGTATGGTTACCCTTGATAGTTGACAATGGCAGTTTTTGGCCCCTATGGAAAGTATTCAACAAGTGGAAGAATGTTGGAAATATGTTGAATATTTTCCATGTTATTCTAGTGGGGTTAACTCTAAAAGGTACTGAACACTCTCCATGTATCCTTGTCAAAAAATTTAGGGTTTCTTAAGCTATTTTTAGACCCGTATGGGTTGTTTAGGGTTAAATATTTGAACCCATGGTTTTTCGCCCATGGTAATGTAAAAACCATTCTTGTGTTGCATCAAGGTTTGATGTGAGACAAGAGATGAACATTATTGTATTGGAGACAGTTCAGTTCATATAATAAGGAGATATTATTGTGCTAGTTTTTTTCCTGTAAGGGTTTTCCAAGTGAAATACTATGTTATGTGTGTATATGTTATCTTCTTCTTTTTTCCTTTGATTTTGTATTTACTATTTTTCTAGATTTAGTTTATCGGGACCCTTTGTTCTTCAGTTCTTTTTCTTGTCTTGTTCTATTTTTTATCTCATTTAGTGTCACAATTTCCAACACTAATTCCCTAATAAGAAGACCCCTTTTCTTGGGCAATTGAAATATGACACTAATTTTATTAAACTTATTTAATTAAAAGGGAAAACTTATTTTATGATGGATAAAATATTATAATGCTCATGCAAGACAAGCAGTCTTCTTTTTATGCCAATAAGAAAATTGATTATTAAGTGCAAATGCAATTTTCACTCAAGACCTATTATGCCTATCATGCAAGTGTATTCTATCGATGATGTGTGAATTGGTTTTGCTTTTTATTCTTATTGTTGGTCAACATCTAATGAACTCACCTC
This sequence comes from Wollemia nobilis, assembly GCA_028583015.1. Lineage (NCBI taxonomy): Eukaryota > Viridiplantae > Streptophyta > Pinopsida > Araucariales > Araucariaceae > Wollemia > Wollemia nobilis. The sequence goes on along the minus strand of JAQPPZ010004624.1, from coordinate 9,808,714 downwards.
AATGAATCTCTCCCTCCTATTTTTAGTTGAGATATTCTCCTATCAAATACTCTAAATAAAAATGTAGATAAACGCGTTTAAATGTAATAAAATTAATTGTATAACAAGTATAATTGTGAAATTAGCACTTATAACATTGAATGTAACTTCCAAGTCATCAATAAGTCTATAATTTTTAAACTTTATAAACATAGATATAATTTTAAATTGTTATTTAAATTTTATCAAAGATTTGGTTGTGGCATTACCTAAGACTTTTTGCTAGTTGGTGGTGACTAAAACATTCATCCTCTTCTTCTTTATTTTGGAAACCATGTAGATTTTCCTCTTATCTATGTTGCACCAATGCCAAAACATCTCAAATAGTGAAGGAAATGAATTTGTTTCAAAAATCCATATAATGCAAACATCTACTAATAAACTCCAAGTATTCAATCTATTGTATTTTTATAAAACTATTATGTTGTAATCCATGGTATCACTAATATAATTCATAACCATAGTTAGCTATCCAAATGGACTTAATTTCAAGAGAGTAAAAGTGAACCTATTGGTGAATATTTGTGGAATATTGAGCTTCTTATGATCTAAGCTCCAACTAGGATTTTTTGTAAAACCCTAAAAAAATCTATACAAGATTTTCCATAAATTATTTTATAAATAATTTATTAGTAAAAATAACATTGATGCAATGGATCGAGCGGTTGAAGAGTATTTCTAGTAAATACCTAATTCCCAACATTAACAATTACATTAACATAGGACAAAAATAGGCTCCATGTGAAGTCAAGTTAAACTGTAATTTACTAAACCCTTAATGGAGGATTGGTTAAGGTTAATCATGCAAGTGGTTTAACCACGAGTTACTAAACCAATCCTACTACACCATTGCCCATAGGCTTACATTAGGAATATCCATAAGCTTACATCAAAGTTGTCTATAGTATTAGATCAACCATGGTTGGCATTGCTCTATAAGGTCAAATTACCATATTCAAACATACCAAATTAAGGTAAAGTCCCCCACAAGAATCCATAGATCACAATTAAGAATCATCATTAAATTTCACATAAATAAACTAAGGTCCTTCCAACATATTTCATAAGGAATCATTATATTGAAGCATATACATTTATAACCCCAACTTTGATATTTTCATCATTCTTGTAAAATAGACCAATGACCCAATAACTTCATGCTTCTATCAGTTGTCCATCCTATTTGTGTTTGTCTCATATTGTTTCAATAACTATTGAAGCTCCTATAAGAGAAATTGTTAGACAATCCTCAATCTTTCAAATATTTTTTACTAAGCCTTACATTCCATACTACTTATTTTTATTTCTTGTATTAAAACAAACTCAAAACTATAACAATCTATTAATTCCCTAGTAACTCATTTTTAGGACTCTAGATGCAATTAAACATTGCATTTGGTTGTTTATTGCAATATTATGGTGTAAAGGGGGTGTGTCCCTATAGGGGGTTTCATTCTCCAAACTAGGAGTATTGAGTTTGGTCTATGACCTATAAAATATAATTTATCCTTTTTGTTAATATTTGTTATATTTATTCTAGTTTTGCATATCAATATATTAAAAATTTCCCCTTTGTTCTTGCTTTGAGGGTCTTCCTCTTCGTTTTTATTACCATCAACACTTTCATCTTCATTAATCTCTTCGACTTTTCCAAACCATTCATGATAAAAGTAAACATATATATGTTTATGTTACTTCTTCCTTCTTTATATATTGCCTTGAAAACCCTAAATTGTAAGTATTTATCCTTTATATTTTGAATCACCTTAAGGACCATAGAATTTGGGTGCAAGCCTTTGGCTAGACTGTCTTTAGATAAAGTTGCTAATATGGCTAAAGATACAAAAATACCACATCACCTACCTCAAATTATTTTTCTAAGTGATAGAAGTCTTGTTGCTTTTTTATATGATATTGAGACTAAAAATGATTGTCCTTAAGGAGCTAGAGAACAGTTTGTCAATACTAGAGAAAAATTGTTAGGAACCTTTGTATAAAAATAAGCATAACCACAATAACAATGTAGAAATTAATGTATATGCTTCTAAACGTAATGATCATAAAAATAAAAATAATAGAAGTGCACAAGAAAATAGTTGTATGGAAATACAACAAACTTAAGTTAATCAAACAAAATAGGTAGTGCAGGCCTCTTCGAGGGGGCAACCTCCTTGGATGCAGAGCTCTGATACAATTTGAGAAAAATAAGAGATACATTCTAGTCCAAATCCATGTTATTATATAGACTCTTATTCAAACCACATGAAAGGAAGGACCCAAGCTACTAAGTCCTACTTATATTAAAAGTAAAGGTTACATCATAATGGGTCCATACATACAAGGTACCCAAGGTTCAAACATACACCAACACTAGACAAGTACATAACAATGGTTGTGTTGGGATAGGGTCCTAATAAAATCTTCCACTTGAGCAAGATAGAAGGATCCTAAAAGATAATCTATCAAGGATTGGGGGTTTTTGCTCATACAATGCCTCAAATCAGGGCATCTTAGTGGAAAAACAATAAGAAGAATTTTACCACCATTATGCTATTGAAAACTGTATAACCCACTAATGTTGCTTGTCCTAGGTAAAGCATCTCACATATGTTTTGAGGTACTTGTTCACAATTTTGTTTGGTTGTTAATCTAAGGGGAATAATAAGAGCTTAGGTTAAGTTGAGTACCACTAACAATGAACAATTCCTTCCAAAGGCTACTAGTGAAAATGGGCTCATGATTACATATAAGAGAATTGGGTATGCCATGTAATTTAAAAATAAATTCAAGGAATACCTTGGCCATATTGGTAATAGTGAATGGGTGTTTAAAGGCATTTAAAGAGGTAATCCACAACCATAAGTCATGATTTTGCCCTCTTATTTTGGAAGGAATTTAATGAAGTCCATAGAAATACATTCCTATTAGTGATTTGGAATACAAAGGGTCTAAACAATATTGGAGGCTTAACTATTTCAACTTTATTCCTCTAGCACACTTCACATTCTTCCATGAACTCTTTGTTATTAACTTTCAATTCTATCCAAGATAAGATTGTTTGACGCTTTAATGAGTTTTGAGAAACCTAGAGTGACCTACCAAAGGAGAAGCATGTAATTTCAAAGGATGTTGTTCTTGACCTAGGAGAAGTAAATGAGATAATTATGATCCTTCTTTCTCAAAATCTAATTAGACCAAGAGAACAAAGGATTGTATAGGTTACCATCCTACATATCATAAATTTGGCTTACAATATCCAAATCCAAATACCATTCTTCATTCAAATAGGTAATCCAAAAGGGAATAGGGCTAGATATAAGGATGGCCAACTATAAAATATTCATAGTTATGAGGAAAAACATCTACTACCACATTTTCCTTCCCTTTCTCATATTCAATCTCAAATTCATAACCTAGAATATTGGTCAACCATTTGTTCTGCTCAAGAAAAGATAGACATTGCTCCACAAGATGCTTGAGACTACTATGATTGTGACCAGGAGATAGGTAGGTTTAATCAAATTGATAATTGCATTAACATTTGCTTTAGGATTAAAGCATTCATTTAAATTTATTACAAAATAGAAAGAAAACTAATCTCTCTATATCCATGCTAACTGAACGCTAACGTAGGTAGAGTGTTAGGTTTAGAACTCTTGCCTAGGATATTTAGGATTAACCATTAGATATTTAAGACGGTAAATATCTACATGGTAGAAAGTAAAAAGTAGAAAAGTAAATGTAATAATCTACCTATGTAGTATAATGCAATATACTACCTATTTTACCCTAACATCCCCCCTTTATTACATTACTTTGATATACAAAGTTTACTTCTAAACAGCTCAAATTTGACATGTTCAAGTGCCTTGGTGAAGATGTCAGCAACCTGTTCGTCGGTGGGAATGTATTGGAGCTTGATTTTGTGTTTAGGAACTTCATCACGAATGAAATGACAATATGTGTCAATATACTTTGTGCGTTCATGATGTATTGGATTCTTGACCAAGTTCAAAACACCTGAGTTTTCACAAAACATGTGAATAGGATGTTTCTTTGATAGGCCCATGGTAGCCAAGATGCGACTTAACCATATCGCTTCACACAAAGCTCCTTGTGCAGCATGATACTCTGCCTTTGTTGAAGATAAAGCAACCACTTGTTGCTTTTTACTATGCCATGAGACAAGACCAGATCCAAGATGAAATACATATCCTGATGTTGATTTTCTATCATCTAAGGATCCAACATAGTCAGAGTTAGTGTAACTCCGTAAGAAGAATGAGTTATTCTTCTTGTACTCTAGACCATATTCTACACTACCTTGAATGTAGTGAAGAACACGCTTAGTTGGTTTCCAATGAGAGGCTTTTGATTCCTGCATGAACCGATAAATATAGTTTACAGCATAAGTAATGTATGGTCTAGTATTGGTCAGATAGATAAGACTTCCAATCATCTGTCTATATAGCATGCCATCTACCTATGGTGAATCATCATACCGTGATAACTGAAGCCCTGATTCCATCAATGTTGCCTTGGGCTTGCAATCAGTCATACGATATTTTTCTACTGAAGTCTTGGCATACTTTTGTTGAGTCACCCTAAGATGATTCTTCTTTTGTTCTATCTCAAGACCAAGACAGCAATGGAGAAGTCCCAAATCTGTCATATCAAATGACTCTTTCAAGTCATTTTTCACGATGCTAATCAGTTTCTTTGAATTACCGGTGATGATCAGATCATCTACATATAATACAAGAATCACTATTTCAGAACCTATGTTTTTGATATAGATATTTGCATCAGATGGACTTCTCTTGAATCTGTGTTGTAGTAGGTGACTATCCATTTTAATGTACCATGCTCTTGGGCCTTGTTTAAGCCCATATAATGATTTGACAAATTTTCAAACCTGTTGCTTATGGCCTTCCTCAGCAAATCCTGGGGGTTGAGTCATGTATACCTCTTCTTTTAAGTCACCATTCAGAAAGACGCTTTTTACATCCATCTGATGTAATTTCCATCCGAATTGTGTTGCCATAGCATAAAGAACTCGAATGGTGGTCATCCTTGTTGTAGGAGCAAAGGTTTCCACATAGTCAATGCCTTCCTTTTGAGCATAGCCCTTCACCACAAGATGGGATTTATGCTTTTATATGGTACGATATGCCTTATATTTGACTTTGTAAACCCATTTGCAGCCTATGGGTTTCTTTCCTTTAGGCAAATCTACCAGCTTCCATGTTTTATTCTTGATAAGGGAGTTATGTTCTGCATCCATAGTTGCCTTCCACAAAGGTATTCTAAGTGCTTCATCAACTATAGAAGGTTCATTTTCATAAAATTATGATAAGTAAACCCTCTCCTCATCTATTTCCATATCATATTTCCTTGCTAACTCTTTATCAACAAAAAGATCTTGAAAATCTGCACAAAGATCATCAACTGAAGTGGATGCTTCAGTCTTTTCTTGTTGAGCCATGCTTCATTTTTTTGGACGATTGAGAGTAAGATCAGGTAGGGAAGTGAGTTTTGAAACTTGTATTGTGCTCGTATACCATTTGGGAGGATTTTTCTATTGTGGAGAAGGAAGTGGTTGTTGCTCCTCATCATCAAGGTACACTGATGTAGTGTTAGGTGTGAAAGCTTCATCAAACACTACATCTCTGCTGACATGTATTTTCTTAGTAAATGGGTCTATCAATCGATAGCCTTTTGAGAATTCATCATAGCCAAGAAAAACATATGGTAGGGGCTTCTCATCTAATTTCTTTCTTTTCTCCTTGGGTATATGCATAAAAGCCTTACACCCAAATACCCGTAGATGAGATATAGAGGGTTTCCTTCCACTCCATGCTTCCTGAGGAGTCATACCTTCAAGAGCCCTTGTGGGTGCTCTATTTAGAAGATATACTATAGTTTGAACAACTTCAGCCCAGTAAATTTGCTCAAGATTCGCTCCCTTAAGCATACATCGAACCATTTCCATAATAGACCGATTTCTTCTCTCAACAACTCCATTTTACTGAGGAGAATAGGTTGTGGTTAACTGTCTTTTTATCCCATGAGTCTATAAAAATGAGGAAAATTCCTTTGATGTGTATTCCCCCCCTCGATCTGAATGGAGGGTCTGGATGAAGCATCCTGATTCTTTCTCAATAAGCTTTTTGAATTTTTGAAAATAGGTAAATGCTTCAAACTTCAATTGTAAGAAGACCCACATCTTGCATGAGTGATCATCGACAAACAATTGAAAATGTGTTTTTTCTCCATAACTAGTAGACATGGGACCACACAAATCTATGTGAACCAACTCCAAAGGTACCTTAGCTCGAAAGGAGCTAGGTTCAAAGGGAACTATGTGTTGCTTTCCTGACAAGCAATCTGAGCATACTGGCAAAGTAGATGAAAGAGTAGGTAATCCTTTCACCATTTGATATTTACTGATTTCTAGTAAATATCTTGAACTTAAATGCCCAAATATCTTATGCCATAGATATGTGGCCTCTTTCATGGTTACTTCCATTGCAGTATGTGTTGAGGTAAGTGCATCTAAGACAAAAAAACCATATTTGTATGAACCTGTTGCTATCGGTTTTCCTTTCTTGGTGATAAAGCAATGTTTCTTTTCTTTGTCCACATTGAAATTGACATTCATGTGATTGTCCAGGATTTATGGAACTGACAAGAGATTATTTTTCAGGCCTGGTACATAAAGAGCTTTTTGAATTTTATATTCTCCATCTAGAAGGGAGACATAAACACTTCCTTCTCCCTAAACTCGATAGGTTTGATCATCAACAATGGTGATCGGTCTACCTTCTCGAGCCTCAAATGTATCAAACCAGGACTTATTGCCACTCATATGCTTAAGGCGCCTGAATCTATATACCACATAGTGTCCTTGTTAGGGGAATCTGTATGTTTCATGAGCACCTTGTGTGCTCGTTCAGAGTCCGAACTAGAATCTTCAGCTACAATGTATCCCTGTTGTTGTGTCTTATTGTTCTTTGGTTTGCCTTTGCCCTTCTTGTTTCCTTGTTCATTGGGCGGTTTGTTCTTAAACCATATTTTGGTTTCATCAGTGTCCTTGTCACAAATCTTACAATACTGCTTCTTCTTTTGAGTCTCTTTGCCTTTACCCTTGTTTTTATTAGAAGAAGAACCTTACTGCTGATTCCACTTTTTCTTACCACCTTGTCTGTTTGGAAAAGAGCATTGTTAGATGCCTCATCTCTATGGAGTTTATTAGCTTCTTCTGTTTGAAGCATATTTACCAACTCGACAAAAGTCACTGTCTTTACAGAGACTTGTAATGAAGTGATCAACATTCTGTAGGAGTTGGGAAGAGCCCTCAAAATGATAGAGGTCAAGACTTGGTCTTCCACTTTGTCTTCTAAGGATTGCAGTTTTGTTTTCAATTCTGCCACTCTGTAGAGGAATAGCTCTACTGTTTCTCCAGATTTCATATGAAGAGTATGAAGTTGTGTTTGGAGGTGAAGAATTGTTAATTGATTCTTCCTCACAAATATGGTTGTTAAGGCATCCCATGCCTCCTTACCATTTTTAGCTTCACTTAGATGAGGTTGGATATCATCAGTAATGGCTAGCAAGATCATTAAGGATAGTTTTCTATCCTTTTTATCAAATTTTGTTTGATATGCTCCTCCTGATTAAGGTCTAGTTTCACTTCCATCCACTATAGACCATAGATCCTCTACAGTTAAGATAGCTTTCATCTTAGTCTTCCATGCAGAATAATTTGAACCTTTGAGCAGTTGGCTCTTAGTGAGATACTTGTGCATCATGGCCATGGTGAAGGTTTCAAATTTGATAGGATGAATATGGTTGTATCTTGCACTGTACCCTCAAAAGAGTATATGGAAGATGTTTAATTTACTTCTATAAGATATTTAATGGCACCTGCCTTAACACCCTTAACAAGGGATGAAAATTTTAAGGATTTTAAGCCAAACAAATAGAGCAAGTTTTGAAAGACTTCTGATTGTGCTCTCTAGGATATTTAATGGCACCTGCCTTAACACCCTTCAATATGGATGAAAACTTTGAGGTAATTAAGCCAAAAAAAAGAGATTAAATCAAGGTGTTTGTAGTTTTGGACCTTTGGGTGAGTATTATTTAAAAATTTGACTTTGTCTAACCTGTGCAAGATGTAGCACGATTTGTAGTGAAATTTGGGTTTTCAAGTGTGAAGTGCTCTTCAATTTTTATGATTGTTTAATTGCAAAATGATGTATAGTGCAATAATAAAAAAGAGAGCAATCCAAATTATTTATCATTATAGGTGTCGAATGCAACCGAAATGCACCTAATGAAGCCAATTTTCGAAAAAGGTGTCGAGTACAATCGAGAATGCACCTTTATTATTCTAGAAAATACCCCCTTTGTCTTTACAATTTTGCAAAAAATAGAAGCACAAATGTAACTTCTATCCCCCTTTAATGATTACAAAATTGAGAAAGAAATCACTCCTTTCAAGACAAGTCGACACACGACCCACGTTTGAAAGGCTTCCAGAACAGTCGACACACGACTTGGTTTTTGTTTTCAACACTCAAAAAATTGGTGGTGCATTAGGATCAAAAGGCTCACGAATCCTCATGGGACCATAGCTTTTGTCCAACCCCTTCCATGGATCAGTATAGATAAGTGAGTGAGGTATAGATCTACGATATTCATGAAGCATACGGCGAAAATGTGATCGAGTTGTTTTCCTTCGTAATTCATTTTTCTTTCTGATTATTCTTTGTCTACGAAGAGCTTACCTCACCCAAGATGTGATCTTCATGAAAACTTAGAAGAATGAAAAAAAAATCAAGGAAATTTTGATGAAATTGTAAGCAACAAAATGTGTCTTTGGTTCTTGTCTCTTTATCTCCACATGCGGAGAAAACTAAAGAACAACAATGGTTTAGTTGCATAAGGATTTTGGCATTTGTATTATAAATTTAAATGTTATATATATATATAATTTAAAGTTTTTTAAAAGAAAATTTAACATAAAAGTTTAAATAAAAAACATCAATTTAATAGTTAAACAAAATTAATATAATTTATGAAAAACTAACATGAAAAATTCTAATTTAAAATACTAAAAAAAATAATTTTAAGCATACAAATTTAGATAAAAATATTAATTTAGGTCAAAAACTATGAAATTTTCATCAAAAAAAAAATATTAACTTGCTTATGGTGGGCGCGAGAGTCGATCCGTCGACTCCTGTTGGCCTAAGGTGTCCACCTTGGCCAACTTACCAAGCCCGCGGCTTGGTTCTCAGGCTGCGAAGCCTAAGATTTAAAGAAGCCCACGGGCTTCTTTGGAAATAAGTGGGATAAATCCCACATGCATCCTATAAAGGATGCAGAGGCCTTTAAAGGCCTCAACAAGCACTTATGCTCATGATTGCCTTCGGGCAATCGAGTTCGGGCCTCCTTTTATCGATAGCCACATGGCACGACAAGGGAGGTCCATGTGTCAGGTTGAGTCCCACGTGTCAGGTCGAGTCCCACATGTTAGTCCAGTCCATGTGTTAGGTCCACGTGTCAATCCAGTCCATCCCGATCAGATGTCAGGTGGCGCGTGGCCAGAGTGCCACATGTCGCCTAGCTATTGGTCGAGTCAGATCTGCATCGCCTTGGGGTGCATGTAGGTCTACATCAGCATCGCCTCGCCTCAAGGTGCATGCAGGCCTGCGAGGAACGTGAGGGCGCTCCTACCCTTAGCATTCCCTACTTCAGGATCTATGCCACGGGATATGTGAGGGCGCTCCTACCCTCTAGGCATTCTCGCCATGGCCTCGAGATCCGTGCAAAAGGCCATAGGGAGTGTGAGGGTCGCCTGCCCTCGTACGCTGCAGTGGTGGGGACTACGGGCCCGTAGGTGGTCGCGATCTACATGGGGATGGAAAAAAATCCCTTTAGGTTGTGATTATGACCAGGGTCAAAATAGCCCTGCATCGAGATCTACACCCTATGTTCGGATTCGTGTGTTGCGTCAAAATTTGCGCCCTACGGGATTAATAAATCCTAACAACAAATAAAATTCCAAAATAAAATAATCAAAACCTAGCTTAGGAGTATTAAAAACGGGCGTAGGAAATAATTAAGGGTCACCAAATTTGGTGTCGTATTTCCTCGCTCTGTCAAACTCCTCGCTCCAGCTCTGGTACCAATGTGACCAGGAGATAGGTAGGTTTAATAAAATTGATAATTGCATTAACATTTACTCTAGGAATAAAGCATTCATTTAAATAGATTACAAAATAGAAAGAAAACTAATCTCTTTATATCCACGCTAACTGAACGCTAACGTAGGTAGAGTGTTAGGTTTAGAACTCTTACCTAGGATATTTAGGATTAACCATTAGATATTTAAGACAGTAAATATCTACATGGTAGAAAGTAAAAAGTATAAAAGTAAATGTAATAATCTACCTATGTAGTATGATGCAATATACTACCTATTTTACCCTAACAATGATAAGTTTTAGCAATGAAATTTTGACCCAATAAGTAAATATTTCATTTGTCACTACATGGAGGATGGCTAACATCTCCTTATAAGTAGATTGACCTAGATTATTGCCAAATGATTGTTTACTTCCATAAGCCATAGGAAGACCTTCCTGCTTCAAGACATCACCGATACATGTTCTAGAAGCATCACATTCAATGATAAAAGGCTTGCTAAAGTTTGGAATAGCTAAAACAAGAGTGGTACACACACCTTTTTAAGGCATTAAAGGTTCTTATAACCTCATCAGACCATACAAAAATACCCTTCTTGGTAATATTTAACAAAAGAGTTGTAACCTTCTTATAATTTTTGAGAAATTACTTATAATACCCAATGAGACCTAAAACAAACCCTAAGACACTTAAGAGATTTAGGTATTGGTAAATCTTGCATGACTTTAATCTTTTTAAGATCCACCTTGACACCTTCATGGGACACAATGTGACCAAGATACTCTTATTTATATGCCCCAAAGAAACATTGGAACTTTTGACATATAATTATTCCCACTTAATAAGTTATATCACCTCTTCAACATGATGTGCATAGGCTTCCCAAGACTTACTATAAACTAGGTTGTCATCAAAAAAGACCAACACAATTTTCTAAAGAAGAAGATAGAAGAAAAATTAACTAAACTTTGAAAGGTGGAAGGGGCATTTGTAAGACCAAAAGGCATGACCAAAAACTCATAATGATCCTTATGAGTACAAAAAGCAATTTTAGGAATATCCTTCTCTTTAACCCTAATATGATGAAACCCAAAATGTAAGTCTAACTTGGTAAAAACTTTGCACTATGCAGTTTATCTAATCATCAATAAGAATAATAGGAAACTTATCATTGATAGTGATCGTATTGAGTGGTCTAATTGAGAATCATCCTTACTATTGACTAGGACTATGGAGGAAGAATTAGGATAATTCGCTATTCTAGCATATCTTGAACTAACTTCTCAATTTCTATTTTTCTAAAGTTGAGAATAGTGATAAGGCCAAATATTTGGTGGTTGAATTTCTTGAATCAAATGAATAATATGATCATGTACTGGCTTGGGAAGAAGGCCTTTGGGTTCCTCAAAAACCTTACCATATTTTTCAAGTAATGACTACATTTTAGAAGGAAGAGTAAGGGATGACTCTTCGATGGCTAATATTTCCATGCAACAAATATATGTGAAGATACCCTTTCTAATTCTCTTCAATATATTTTCCATTTCGAGAGAGTTGACCACTTTGGATTGTAGAGTATGAAAACATTAGAGACAAATGACCCTATTATTTTCTTTCCACTTTATAGATAACTATTGTAGGTTCAAGGTAACATCCCATCATTGAGATAAACATTGAACTCTAAGGATAACATTTGCACTATCTAAATCCATCACATACAAGATTTTAGTCTAAATATAGTACCCATCCAAAGGTGGACATTGACAACACAACCAATAAATTGAATATTGCAACAATTAACAATCAACATGTTGAATTCATCGTTATTAGTAGAGTTGATATACAACCTTAAGTATTTAATCATATCACGATTAATGAAATTATGAGTGATACCAAAATCAATCAAAATAATGACCTATTTTTGTTTAACAAAATCTTGTACCTTAATGGTGTGATGGGTTGCATTTCCAATAGGGCAGATGCAAAGAGGGATATAATTTTTGCACCTTATTCAAGCTCTTTATGTTCCATTGGTTGCTTTTGATGTGATGATTCATTGACCTCCTTATCTTTGAAACTTTCATCATTAGTTTTGACATGGAAGTATTGTTGCTCATCACATGCTTAATCCCATGTGTGATGTAATCTACACTTGAAATAGAAGAATACTAACGAGTGAACCTCTTTAGAGTTATTGAAGTAAGTTCGACGAGAATTGAAATCATGCATTCGTTGAAATTTAGGAAACTATATCTTCTTTTCAACTATTAGGACTACATGCTTAACATCCTAGAGGGTGTGCAAATTATGCATATCAACTTTGTACTAGATTTCATTCTTGGGCCTATTTTTTAATGTTGGAACAACCACCATAAGACCCAAATGGTATGGAGTCTCATGAATTTCACGTAGAACTCATCCATAATTCCTATTTCCTTCGTATACATTAACATGACCACATAAGAGGTGGGAGGTCCTTTATTGAACTTCATCCAAAATATATTTTGAAATTTGACCAAGAAAGTGTTGAGGTTACAATATATAGTGCATGCTAATGTACCCCCATGGTACAATTGTAAATATTAATCTATTAAGGTTGAGTCTATAGTTTAGAGTGTGATTTATATTTCCCCTTTTATGTAAGTGTTAATGTGTAGGAAATGCACAAGTGTCATGTAAGAGTGCAATGTGCAGGAAATGCACAAGTGTCATGTAAGAGTGCAATGTGCAAGAAATGCACAAGTGTCATGTAAGTTAGAGTGCAAGTGTAGATTGATATAATGTGCACAAGTGTCTTATATGTAAGAGTAAAAATATATAATGTGAGGATGTGCACAAGTTTCCTAGATTAGGAGTGCATGTATAAGTGCAAGAGTCATGTAGATGTGTGCAAGTGTCCATCTAGTGTGCAATTGGCAAGATGACAAGCCAAAGGTCGTGAGACTTATCATATGAAGAGCAATAGTCAAGTATACGAAGACTCACATTACTATGGCTATATTATGGTGACAATACTCCATTAGAGTGCAATCCAAGTAATCTAAGAAGGATGAACATTTGAGATTACAATGTTGTAACATGAAGAAAAGCAATATAGCTTGTATACAGATTTTTGAGTAATTAATATTGTAATTTTTCTTCATGCATAGTTCATGAATGACATAGGTCATTTACATTCATATTTCAGTATATAAATGAATGTTATTTGCATTATTATATAGACCTTGATATACATATTAATTTTCTCATATATATTCTATTCTTCATTATTATTATTTTGATCTTTAATATTGTGGCTATTATATTTGGAACCTGTGATATTTTGTGGTAGTAAGGCTTAAAAATCCAATAGAAAGAGGACTATACCGATGCCCTAACTTCAAAAGGAGCCATTAATAAGAATGGGTGTCAAGATTAGAGGCAATGAGAGCGACCCTACCCCATTCAAGCACTTTGCATAAGCATATGAAGCATTTCATTTTGAAAATATATCCTTAAGGGTTATTACCATAAAAATATGTTACATCAATTCTAGGGATTGAAACATCATGGGTCCATTCAAGAAGATAGACAACACCATTGGTTGAAGTATCCAAATCAAGAGAAAAATCTCATTCAACATCAACATGACTTTTATGAGTACCCATGAAGGGATGAGTATGTACCTAAGAAAAATTGGAGTCCCTTAGGTCCTATCCAAAAGTCATCCACTAGAAGTATCCATCAAGTGCTTACTCAATTTTGCCAAACTTTGATTCTTTTTGTTGATTGTGATCTTACTCAAAAGCAACATGTTGGAATTCACTATGTAGGGATTGTTTGATTTTTCAAATCTTATAATCTTGTTTCCCACCTTATGTTCTAGCAAAAAACTCATGCACTACCCATTGACTTATTGCAATAGACCCATTGACCTCATCCAACTTGAGGTTGTGTCATGACCAATATTGAGATATAAAATCTATTTGTGTAATCTATTCCCCATTGCTTGAATTCATAGGACAATCACTAGATCCATGGTTTCAGAGAAATATTCCTTGTAGGAGGGGTGGAGGAGGAACTCATAGTGGTAATGGTTGAATGAGCTTAAGGATTAAAACTATTTATGCCCTTAGGGATGTTATGGTGCTTACCTTAATTTTTTGGATGATATTTTTTTTGGCTCGTACAGTTATCATTGGTTAGATTTGTCTGTCTTAGGAACTGATTGATCTACTCTTAGGCTTTAGAATTCAAAGGATTAAACATGAACAACTAGTCAAACAATGATGCCAAGTAGACTTAAAATTTCCCAAAAAGAGATATCAAAGATATGTCTTGTTTTGATTAGCTCGATAAGACAGTCAAAATGAGGTTGGTCTCTTGCAAAGGTATTGATACTTTTTTTCTTTTTTGGATTTAGGGGATGCAATGGTTCTACCTAAGTCAAAATATTATAGAAGATATTTACATCGGAAGAGTGGTACCAAAAAAATGATAAAAAATTACCCTATTAGAAGATGCAAATTCAACTGAAAAGGTTTCTAGAACAAGCATGTTGGTAAGACTACTATTAGATTTGGTCAGCACATGAAGCCAAAATTATCACTCTCATACCACTTGTAACAAAATAACTTCAAGAAAACAACAAATCTAGTAAAGTATCCCATGTTTTAATAGTAAATCAAATAAAGTATCACATATCTAGATTTCAAATCTCAAAACCTATCCAAGCCACTTAGAGAGGGCAAATTCTCCTAACCAGTTAGAGAGAAAAAAGTATTTTAGAAGTTAGAAAAATGAATGACAATCTGAATACATCATATTTATCCCTATTTATATCCTAACAAATTAACAAAACTAATCCTAATGCTTGAGGGTCAACTATATATTATTTAAGGGCACGAGAAAATTAAAATAACAATGGTCAGTGTGGCTACATCAGAGTCTTTACATTATTATAGGAATCACACCCTCTGCATAGCCTTATTGTTAATTTTCCTTCAAATTTGTGAGTTTCTCCCTTTAAGTGTAGCTTCTCTGGTCAATACAAGCATCTCCCTCAAAACCTTCTTTATAATATGGCAATGAAGAATGTTTTTAATGAAAAGATGATCAACTTCATCTTGGATAATGTATTCATTGTATTCAACACACATTCAACAATATCCTTCTATATTTTCAACACGTGATAATTTTATTAGTGATATTTGACAAACAACTAGGTGTAATATCCCATGACATTATTAAAAGAAAAAAGCAATATAACACAATGCATTAAAAGCATGTGATATTGGAAATGATTGACTATTACTTGCTCACTAAAAATTGCCATTACAGGGCATTCCTTTCACCTCAATGATATCATTGTTAGTTTTGAATTATATTCTTGGGTATATTCCTCTTACACCATATATCTATTATGTTAGTCTTGCATTTTTAGTTTTAAAAAATAATTTTTTTGTGTATGAAAAAAAAACTCTAATACAAAATGATAAAGAAAGAATAACTTTTAATGATATGATATGCATTACAATGATGTTAATATATTAAAAAAATAAGAAAAATATTATCCACACGTAAAAAATTTGCTAATTACAAAAAGGAAAAAAATAAACTAGGCATTATGTTGCAATGAAGCTTTGTTAGGGTTTGCATGCATTGTCATCGCTAATTTATCTCACACCGCATCCCTATTAAAGGTTTTCTACAGTTTTTTTTTTGTTGTTGCTTTTATTACCAACCCCTTTGCATTTTATCCATGTTGGGTGGATAATCTCCTTCAATATGACCTCAACTCTCACTGACACTCCACCCTTTGGTGAAGTTGCTACTGCAAAGTGCCATGGCTTCAATCCAGCATCCACGAAAACTCATCCCGAAAGTATACCATAAGGTAATGTTTCCACCTCTGATATTGTGCTTCTTATGTAAGAATTTGACAATGCATGCAGATGACTTGAGCAACACATGCTTATTAGGTATTTCCTAGGGTGTATACCCAATGACACCCTCATTCGTCAATGGATCTAGAATGCATGGCATTCCCATGGTATTAAAGTGGAGCATATACAAAACCTCACTAAGGGGTTTTTCCATTTTTAGTTTATTGATCCTCAACATGCCATGGTTGTCCTAAGTAGAGGCCCCTAGTATATTAGGAATACCCTTTTGATTCTTCAACCCTGGCATCATAATTTTACTCTCTATGGATGTCTCCTTAAAAGTGTCGATGATAGGGATTATTAGGTATAAACTATACAAATAATATAATAGGTATAGGATTTTATTATCTATGGTAACTTTTCAAAGCTAGAGCCTTTTTGTTTATCAGTATGCAGCTATCCACCCAAAGATTTTTGCCTACGATTTTGGGCCCATAAATGGTTTTGTAAAGGCTTTTCTTGCCTATAAAAGCAGAAGATTATCAATGGAAAATAAATATCTTTAAAGCTACATTAGTTAGTATCAAAGCCCTATTATGATCTTTAGGTTTAGGTTCTTTAAGCTTGGTGCTCAACCTTTGTTATTGGACTATTATATTCTATCTTTGGTTTGGGTTGTAGAAGCTATCAACCAAATTTTAAAGAAACCTTATCATGGTTTTTGTCTTATTTGTATTGAAATCCTACCACAACTTTATATATGTAATAATACCATGACACTTGTAGGAGAGAATCCATCATCACCTAGTAGACACAATTCTTATTGCTTCTTTGTCATTTCTTGGTGTCACCTAGCATTTAGTTTGGTGCACTCTCTGGACATATCTTCTTGATGTGACTTCTCAAATTATTCCTCTTACACGTTCTTGGTTACATGTAGGTTATAGACGAATCATCCCGGTTATGTCTTAATGGCATAGTGTTAGGACAAGGTGACGTAAATACCTAGTTGGTTTTGATTTCAATTTTTTTGGGCATTATCCTTTGACACTTTTTATTACCATATCTTCTCCATTGAGGTTGAACGTTCATGCATAAAAGGAAAATGATCTACTTAAGTTTGTATCATTACGATCAAAGGCACAAGGAATAACTACAACTAAACCCACCATAGTGCTTGTACAATGACACCTCTTCATGTGCACCCTATGTCAAGTTATCCACTAGCTCAAAAACCTCGATGACAAGGATATTTGAGAACTATAATGAACTAAATGAGGACATCGACATCAACACACTCAAATTATTTGTCTATAATGAGAAAGTGAGCGATTCTACCCATGAAGTAACTGCAAAACACTTGCACGATCTTCAAATAGGATCCCACCTCTGTCATGCATCCCATGTACAATGTTTCTTCCTTGCACGCCCCTCTACTACATGCACATCACTCACCCTGTTGTTGGTACCCACACACAATATTTGACTTGCACACCAACTGCTTCTATTTTGTCAAAAAAACATGCTCATCTGCTAATATCGCTTTGAACATGCAACTTCATCCTTTAATGCAACTCAATGGTAAACCAAAATCCCTCCAACTAACACCACAAACTTCCATGTCATGCCTCTTTCTTCACTGTCACGCATTGGACCCAATTGCACTTGTTCATGTGCACTTTATTTGATTGGATCTTTTTTTTTTGCAACATTTCTTCCTTCCACAATGTATTTTTTCATCCTCCCCACACCACGCCTGTTGAGTACACCCATCATCTCTTCCCTCCCTCCATCTAGTGTCCATCCCCTTTTTGTGTGCCACACCCTCCATTTCCCCCTCTCCCCTTTCCTTGTGTGCACGCGTTGTATACCGCACGACTCCTCCCCATTTCCTCCCTCTTTCCTTTCCTCACACACACCCCCTCATTTTTTTTGTAGTTTTTATTTTTCCCCTTAAATTAAGAATATATATATTATTTCAAAGAGAGAGAGAGAGAGAGAGAGAGAGAGAGAGAGAGAGGAAAATGAGGGGATTTTTTATTTTTATAGCCAAAGAAAAAAAGGGATATTTGACTTCAATAATTTTATTTTGGCAGGGTAAGATAGAGGGATTTTTGCATCAAGTGGAGTATTTTTCACTCAAGGGAGAAATTTCTTGCACTATTAAAATTTGTAGTGCTTGCATAGTTGGTCTTTGTCAACAAGTAAACCTTTATAAATTTGGTCACATTCTCTTTGGCTTTTACTCGCTCTACAATGGATTCCAATTTTGCAAAACAAATGGCAACATTAACTAACATAGTAATTTTGCAAATAAGGGCAATAACATACATGTTCAACCTTCGTCATTTGATGTTAGAACACACATTCTTGATAGTTTTTCTCATGCTAAATGTGAAGTCAAGGTTTATGATGGATCTAGGGATCATAAATTCCTTGAATGTTGGATCCTATACATGGAAATTTGGTTTACTTATAGCCAATTGATGATGACAAGGTCCCTTTGCAAAGTAAAACTTTTTAGAGTCGCTAAGGTCTTGATCATTGTAACAACCCTCCTTGGAAGAACTTGATATTGATACCGAATTATGTATTGATGTGTGGATATATAATGCATACTTTTTCTATGCTATCAATATGAATTGATGCTTGAATTTTATGCTTGAAATATGGTACTGTTGATGAATTTATGGTTGCAAGACTAGGTACTCTCACCGATGGATTGATATGGGACAACCACCAGAGTTGAGAGAAATATGGGAAATGATGGATGACTAGTTCATCGACAACTCTAGGGTAATAACACCCTTCATATAGATGCATTGCATTTGTGCTTGTTGTTTGAATACATTGTTGGACCAAGAGATTGTTATTGGAAAAGGAGTCATCCTTAGTAATATGGGGATGACATTATGGTTATCTTAAAAATCCATCTACTTAAGGATGTTGTATATTAATGAATTACAAAATCTTTATATTGCTTGTATTTTTTAAGCTTCGAATTGGGTGATTAACCCAATAAAGTATTAATAAGGATAGTACTATTAATACTTTTAAAATCAATATCAATGTTAATAACTAATATTGACACCTGGTATTAATTAGTAAACCATTAATCCAATTAACTTGTGTTATAAAATTAACACTAATAGGTAATATTGTTGTTCGAAAGTGTTTAGCATTAGAAAGTAATAGTTGATTATTTTTATAATGGTGGGGAAAGTTAAATATGAGTTACTTATTACAAATATTGATTTAATATTTCTTAAATTATGTAATTATGCTTTGGTAAGCCTAAAATTAATGGGAATGCATTTTGGAAGAAAGAAAATATAGGTTCTTGCGATGTTTGTTCGAATATTACTATAGAGCACAACAAGCCAATGTTGAGAAGGATGCTTTGCATGGGTCCTTTGGGGTTCCTTTGGAATTGTTTTTATGGAGGTAGATGGCTTGTTTTTGGGGATAAGCAAAAACATCGAGGAAAGGAGGATGAGACCTAGTGGACGAAACATAGGATGTCAATCCAGAAGAAAGAAGAAAGGTGGTAGTCGCATCAAGGTAGCTTCTTTGGATTTGCTTCTCGTTTAATCCTTGTTTGTCATTCTTGTATTTGTTGTGGTTGTATGTTTTGCTTTTGAGAACCTTTGTAGTAGTCGTGCTTGTTATTTTATTGGTTGGATTATTTTGTTAAGGAGTGGGGGTTCTGGGTTATTTTCTTTTCCTTACCTCAAGGACTTCTAGATCGTTGGTAGTTTGGGAGAGTTTTTGGATAGCTATTCATCTCTTTTCGGAGCCTATATATCATTGTGTTGTTCATTGTCTGGTTTGTGCCTTGGTTTATCTCTCAGGCAGGTGATCTAAGGTAGTGTTTGGTGTTCTTAGAGAATTTTGTTCTCTACCACCACCTATGCTTTGAAAATTGATCCCACCTTATAAGTTATGGAGTAGGTCTCCTCATCCAACAAATCTAAACTTGTTGTAGTTGTTGGTCTGAGCTAGTTAGATGTTTGTTGGCTATGTGGAAGCCACGAGGCCATGTTTGAGCGTTATAGTTGCTTACTTAGTTTTAGAAATTTGGTTTGTGATTATTGAAGTTGAACCTTGCACTTGGTAAAGATAATAATTAATTTTATGTTTATTTAGTTATTAAATATTGGTTCATTTAAACATATGATGTCTTGTTTACGTTGGTTGATGAATGGATTAATCAATGTGTTTCTTTTAAAATATTTAGAGGATATATATGTGTGTGTGTTAATAAGGTTGGGAACCAATACTTAATTAAGTCATCTTAAATTGGATTTTATTATTGTCAAGGTTGTTTAGCCATATTGGGTAAAGAATAAAGAAAATGGGTAATAGGGTTAGATAAGGGTAAAGTTGTTCTTTGTTGCTTATGGAAAAGATAAATATGGATTTATGATAAGGAATTTTAATGAACCATTATGCCTTGGTGTTATTTATTTTTTTAAATATGGTTTTTTTACTAGGATTGGTAATCTTTCTATTTTAGTGATTGTTATTCTAGTTGTTAAAAAGGAAATTGGGAATTATGGGGTTCTAGATTGGAAAAAGGAAAGCTTGGGTTATGATTAATGTATATAATGGTATTCCGAGACTTGAGTAGGTAAGGAAACCATTATAGAGAGAAGTATGGGATTCTCTCATTGTTGCATGAAATGTATTTTGCATGGTTGTTTGCAATTACACTTAGAGCATGATAATTTACATTGCATTAAGAGTTGTCCCGATCCCTTAAGTTTTCTTAAAGTCCATGGGAGTCTCCATTCATGAAGAAGACTATGAAAGGAAGGTGGTGCAGGGGCCACTTGGGCAGACTTGCCTTAGCATATTTGGGAATGAAAATATGCTATGTAAATGGAAAATTTGCCATGTAGAACTTGGTCATTTTAGTTGTGAAATTCTTAAAGAATTGGAAGTCTCCATGAATGTATGGAATATTTGGTTTGATCAAATAAATATAATGGATTAGGGAAGTTCTCCTTTGAAGATGTTTTCATGAAATAAAGAAAGAAAAATTGCTTTATGTTAGCTTATTGTATAGATGCTAGCATTATGAATGGTTCAATCTATTAAATCTAGAGTAATGTTCTTTAATGTTAGATTTATGATGGAATGTATGTTTTATTTTTAATGGGTTGAAATGCTCTATTTAGAATCCAAGAATCTAGCAATGTGTTATAATTGAACATGTTATTTTATCATAGCACTTAAAATCTTATCATGGATGAATGCTAGATTAATGTTCTTTATTGCAATTTTGGATTTGGTGGGGTTCTCAGGTATGGATCTAGAAACCTATTAGGAACTCGAAGTCATGAGATAACCCAATCTTGGGTGGATTTGCAATGATACAATAACCAAGTAGTTGTGAGTCCTAAAAGGAGTTGTGGTGATGCAATAGTTAGGTACTCATGAATCTAGGAGTTGTGGTGATACAATAATCAGATATTCGTGATTGATACACCTTGAACGGTGAGGATCAGGTGTTTCCTAACTTTGGAGTTAAGGAAATCATTCTTGAATCAATAGTGGTGGTATCTAGTATGGTTAGGTTCTAGTGACCATGTTCATTTCCAGGTGAGTGGCAATGACCTTAGTTAGCCCATGGAGGTATGGTAACTAGGCACCAAGACTTTATGTCATAATAACCTAAATTGAAGGACTTATGGTAAGGTTAGGGAATAGGCGTTCTTCTTTAAATGTTATGGGCCTTAAAGGATTATCCCTATGTTGTGGTTGAATTGTCCTATACCAATGAGGGTATGGAAAACATGAGGGGATCACTTTGGCATCCTAAACGATGAGGTTTAGTAAGGTGAACCCCAAAAATACAAGATGTTGGCCACTCTTGTCCACTTGAGTGTCGTCTGCAGCAACATTGATGTTGGAAATATTGAGCATATTGTTGTCATTGATGTCAAAGAGTACATAAGGCAAAAATATTTTGATGTCAAAGGTGCATGGTTATCAAGGCAATAATATTATATTGTGAAAGCAAGACAAAGGTTTAAAAGAAAGTAAGGTTTAAATGTTAATGAGAAGACAAAGGTCTAAAAGAAAGAAAGGTTCAAATGCCAATGAGAAGACAAAGGTTTAAAAGGAAAGCAAGGTTAATTGTTAATAAGAAGGCAAAGATTAAAAAGGAAGGCCAAAGGATAATATTATAATATTTTTTTAATATTATAATAAAGGTTTCAAAAAGGGGCTAAGGTTATAATATTTATATTTTAACCTAACCTAAGGGTGCAAAGTTATGAAGGCAATAAATAAATGTTTCAAAAATAACGTTGACGTCATGTGAGCAATGGAGGAGAAAGGGTATTTAAACCTTAATCAAATACAAAAAAAATTGGTGAAGATTTGATTGTGCTTGAGAGAATCCGCTTGCATTTAGCAAGGATGAATCGAAGAGGAGAAAGGGCATGAACTTTGGCACAGGGTGCATAGTGAAGAAAAGAAGAATCACTGCTCATTTGGTTTCAGCTGGTAGGCTAGCGCAGCTGGTCATTTGAGAAGTGCTAAGGCACTGGAAGAAGATAGGTCGTAGGGTTGAGATCCCTGGATGTCCTTTTGGTTATTAACGTTTTTAGACTGCACGTTGAGGACAACTATAAATTTCAATGGGTGCTTCTTTTGGTTCCAACTATCGCGGTAGTGTAGTTGGTCAGGGCACTCATGATAGAGCGTTGTTGTAGAGGTCCATGGGTCGAAATCCGTCGGGGGTGTCTTGCTTAGTTTTAACATTTTGGGAAGCACAACGAAGGGAATAAAACAACTAATGTGCATTTGATATTTCATCCACTTGGATATCCCAAGCAGTCACTATCTACGTTTGGGTGCTAGAGGTCACCGGGTCAATTATCATCCGCACCAGTAAATTTTGGTATAAGGTATTTATAAAGTTTTGATTATTTGCAAATAGGAGTTATAAGGGTTGTATGCTATAAAGGCTTTTATTTTTGCAAATAGGAGTCATAAGGGGTGTTTGTCATTAAGGATTTTATTTTGCAAATAGGAGTCATAAGGGTGTTAGTTTTGCATGATTAAAAAGGGAAAATATAAGGGATAATTTTTGCATGTGAGAAAAGGGGATATAAGGTGTATTGTGAATTATTTTGAAATTAGAAATGTTGCACATTAGAAAGGAGACATAAGGTGTATTGTGGTATCTTTGCTTTTTGTACTCTTGTTTGATATTTTGAGGGTTTTGGTTTATCATTAAGGGATTTATCTTGTGAAACCAAAAAGGAGTTATAGAGCATTATTTTTTAGGTATTCTTGTGGACATCTTTTGAAAGGGTTTTAATGTGGATCTTTTGAAAAGGAAATTTGCTAACTTGTTTTGGAAGTGGCAAGAGAAAAGAAAAGTATTTTTGTGACAGGTTTTGAGGGCACATCTTCATCAAAGCAAGTTAAGAGGTATGGTGATATCATTCCTTCTTTAAGGTGTTTGATTGAACAAATATTTATGAATCATAAGGTGGAGAAATAAGAATTATGTATGAGCATTGTTGGAAACACTTGTGCTAGGGTTTTGAGAACAAATTGTGCATTCTTGTTGAAATAATTTGTGAAGCATTTGGGCATTGATGTGAGTGACATTGAATGTGAATGGGTAAGTGTTAGAGACCAATTTTGTGAAGCAAATTTGTATATTATTGTGTTTGATCTTTGAGAGAAAATTTTCAAGGAACATAAACCAGTTTTTGTGAAGCAAAGTTATACACTAGTGTGATTTGATTTGAAAGGAATTTGCAAGAAGTAGAGATCTAATTTGATGAATGTGAGACATGTGAAAGTGATAGACTTAATGAATGTGAAGAGAACATATTAAGCATTTGCATTGCATATTATTCTTTATATGTTCTTGAAAGAATTTTGGGAAGAATATGTCTGAATTGCCTAGTTGAAGAAAACATTTATGAAAGAGATACAAGCATTATTTTGAACATCATTTGTGTGCAAGATTTGGGATTGGTTGAGCATGTGTTATGAGCAGATTTGAGTATGTGTTATGAGTATATTTGAGTATGTGTTATGAGCATATTTGAGTATGTGTTATGAGTAGTTTTGAGCATGTGTTAGAGAAAAATTGAGCAGAGATAGTGAGGCAAATTTGAGAAAGTATTGTGAGAAGACTTGAAGCATGTTTGAGGTAGATTTGAGCAAGCCTTGTGAGTAGGCTTGGTGCAGATTAGAGCAGTGAGTTGAGCAAATTTTGTCACAGATTTGAGCAAGCCTTGTGTGGAGGCTTGGAGCAGTTTTTGAGTAGAATATTGAGTTGGCTTTAGAGCAGACCAGAGCAGAGAGGAGAGGTGTCTCATGTGGATAGAGATCCACAAACCAAAGTAGTGGGGACAAAGGTCTCTTATGGATAGAGGTCTACAAACCAAAGAAGTTGGGACAAAGGTCTCCTATGGATAGAGGTTCACAAACTAGAGTAGTGGGGATAGATGTCTCCTATGGATAGAGGTCCACAAACCAGAGCAGTGGGGAGAAAGGTCTCCTGTGGATAGAGGTCCAAAAACCAAAACAGTGGGGATAGAGGTCTCATGTGGATAGAGGTCCATAAACCAAAATAGTGGGGACAGAGGTCTCCTATGGATAGAGGTCAAACAACGATAATAGTGGGGATATAGGTCTTTTATAAATAGAGGTCCAAAAACCAAAATAGTGGGGACAAAGGTCTCTTGTGGATAGAGGTTCATGAACCAAAGTTGAGGGGACAAAGTTCTCCTATGGATAGAGGTCCACAAACTTGAGCATAGGGGATTGGTGTCTCCTTTGGACAGAGTTCCATAAATATTGTAATAGGGAATTGGTTCCCAAGAGATTTGTTGAGAAAATTTAGAAGAAATATTTTCTTTGTGGATGTAACCCACATTGGGTGAACCACATTAAATCTGTGTCTCTCATGTGTGTGATGATTTGTGCATTGCTTTATTACTGCCATTGATGATATTGGTTAATACTGCTTTGGAAATATAACATTGGATAATATTGGTTGGAAAGAAAAGTAAAAGTTTATCTTATAATGTTCATCCCCCTCTCAGTATAAGCTTGTGTTATTCAATTGAACTCAAAAGTGATGAATCCTTGTAAATGCTGAAAATAAATTTAGGACTTCCTTGTAAACCTTGCTTGTGATAACAATAATAATAATTAAAAAAAATCTATCTCTAGGGTTGGTTTTGGTAGGTTCTTACAATCATCGAATGACAAACTACACAAAATCCCATCACCACTTGGGATGAATTAGTTGTAGCCTTGAAGTCTATATTTTATCCATATAATTATGATGATGACTTATTTACCAATGGCTTCTCTTGAGACAAGGAACCTATATGAAAGTGCAATATTACATATATTGATTCAATAGGTTATGCATCTTTCTCCATATACGAGATCCAACACTCACTCTTATCATGAAGTTCAAAAGTAGACTTCAAGAGCACTTGTTTAGGGAGTTGAAATACACTTCCTTTGCAACACTTGATGCAACACTCAATCAAACATAACTTGCAGAGAAGAAACATGTTGCCCAATCAAAAATACCTTGACCTACCCTTTTTATAGGAGTCTCTAGAACCTCAACTTTGTAGTCCTTATAACATTCCTCAGTAACAAAAAAGTTATTCTCTCGTCCTCCTTCTTCTTCCTCTTCTCAAAAGCCTTATCCTTTCTTTGATGTTAACAAGTTTTGTACTCATTGTAAGAGAAAGGGTCATGAAAAATCTCAATGTTTTTAGTTAAAGAAAAATAATTTGCTTGTACAATCTCCTGATGAGGAAATACATAATGTTCCCATCAAGACTTATGGAGAAGACACTACCTATGATGAGTTACAAGGACAACACAATAACGTTACCTTAAACATCACTCTTCTATAGGAGAATGTGACAATCTCTTTGTCACACGTGCTCACCTCACATATAACTTCTTTGTGGATTGTATCATCGATTATGGGTTGTAGAATAACTTGATTGTAAAGTTTGTTGTCGATAAATTATAGTTGCCAAGAGACCTACATCCTTATCCATACTCACTTGGATGGATTAATAGCGACACCATATCAAATATCACACACACTTGCACCTTATCTTTTGCTTTTGGCCCTAAGTTTGTGGATAAATTCACCTATGATGTGACCCTTATAGATTGTTATGGTTTATTGCTCGATAAACCCTATCAATATGATAGGAAGGCTCAATGTGATGCATACAATAATACACACTTTGCAGCATGAGAACACAACCTTTCTCATCCAATGCACCAAGAACACACATCTGATCCATATCAATCTTTCATCAGATACAAAAGGTTGCATTAGTTTCCAATATACCACAATATGAGGACAGACAAGCAAAAGTCATGTCCACTCAGCATGTTGCACCTCTTCAAGAAAGCACATATAGAGAACCTATAATCACTCCTACTCCAAAAACCTACTCATGCTCTAAATTTTATTCACATTTTTCAAGATCTTTGGTGCCTTAACTTTTTCACTTTGTAGGATTTCCAAATTGAGGAGGCATATTATTTACTTTATGGTGGTCATTTAGCAAGCCACAAACACTTCCTCCTTTACAACAACAAATACCAATCATGGACCAGTGACATAATCAACTTGGAGGCAACACTTGGTCCTACTTGGGAACCCCTCGTCATGAAGATTCACCAGACTCACCTAGGTTTTTCTAGCTCTTGCATTTTGTATGTTGGTTATCTCCCCACCATATGGCTCATTATTTCTCTCCTCTTTTGTATACATTGGAGTCCAATGCTTTTGTTGTTGGTAGGAATGATAAGGTTTATTATGTATAAACTATAAAAATAATAAAATAGGTGTAGGAATTTATTCTCAGCAATAAATTTTAAGGGCTCTATCCTTTTTTTTTTCTAGTATGCAACTTTGCATCCATGGTTTTATGCCTACAATTTTGGGCCTATAAATGGTTTTGTAAAGGCTTTCCTCACCTATATAAGCAAGAGATTTTCAATGTAAAATCAAGCTCTTCGAAGCCACATTAGCTGGTATGAGTAGAATTCCCTGGTCTCCCTCTTTCACTATGGCCTTTTCTACAACAACTAGTTGCCCCTATTGAAAAATTTGTTTGCATGGAACAACAAAAATTCTATGACGTCTGCCCCCACAAGTGTTTGTGTGTTGAGGTTGACCTCTCTAAGGACCTCAAAATATTTATTGACATCCAAATCAAAGATAGTTGTTTACCTTTTGAATATATGTTATAGATCCCATTTGGGGATAATAAAATCAAATATTGTCCCCTCATGGAGGGTTATTTCAAAGCCAATTCCCCTTTGACAACTACTCCTACATATACACCAATGGCAACATATATTAATGGGTTAGAAGAATGAATAATAGTGACTAATGAAAAAATAAAAATGCTCATCTCTCAGCCCCCATAGGACCCTCATGCAAACTCTCATCTCACACTACTTTAGTTGTGCCTCATTCTCATCCTCCTACCACCCCCTCCACTCCTAGCTCCACATCTACAACTATCATTCCAAGCCCCTCCTAGCCTCATGTTGAGAACCCTACTAGCTCCCCACTATATGTCATCACCCCTTCTCCAATTTCCTCTCCCTCCTCACCCTCAATGCCTCCAAGCGGCCTACCCATAGGGATGACTTATCACTCTTGAAATCCTATTATGGAGTGCTTAGGATCTCCATTAGAAAAGAGTAGGCAAGTCAACTTCATACATGAGAATCATCAATATTTTATCTCAAACGCCTTTGCTTATCTTGTGGACTTTGAGGATACTTGAAGAATGGACTCGACCTCTCATGCAATATGTATTATTCTAGAGCTTGAGGGTTAGCCCCTTGGCATTCTCAATGTTTATGCTCCCAATGATGCTTTGGGTAGATGTGATCTCTAGCGATGGATTGTGTTATCCCTTCCC
The DNA here is from genome assembly GCA_028583015.1 of Wollemia nobilis. Lineage (NCBI taxonomy): Eukaryota > Viridiplantae > Streptophyta > Pinopsida > Araucariales > Araucariaceae > Wollemia > Wollemia nobilis. The sequence goes on along the minus strand of JAQPPZ010004624.1, from coordinate 9,780,636 downwards.
CTTACCACCTGGATTTTCAACAACTTTAATATGGTTGAGTATGCACCTGATAAAGTTTGGCTCCTTCCTATACATCGAGTTGCAGGAGAACCTGAGGCTTGGAATTTTATGAAGAAAAAATTGGGGCTCTTTGACCCTAATTCTTGTTTCTCCCCCTCCTTCTCTAGTCATACTTGGTTCTCCTAGTCTAATCAGTAGCAAGGATAAAATCATGTTGAACCGCCTTAATAGAGCTATGATTTTTGACTAAAGAGCCTTTTTTTTATTCTCGTATGTCTAGCTCAACTCCTTTTTCATGGAGGCTCTCCCTAATGACATCCTCTTTGATCATTCCTCCATATTTTTCTCTATTGAAATCTCCACCTCCCTTCCTTGCCAATTCACCTACCAATTCTTTCTAAATACCTCTATTTTTGCCATCCCACCTTTATTTTATATATTAGGAGGATATGGAACTTGGTTCCTTGTCCTTTTGGTACCATTGGCTAGATTAAATGGTGGTCAAATGCCATCCATAGAATAACCTCCTTTCTCAGATCTCTTGGTAAATATGTTACCAATTTCAGGTGTTGATCCAATGTTTCTCTCAAATAGGAATTGGCTCAAGCTTCCTGACAACTTGAGTCTTGCCCTTTTAATCATGATCTCTAGTAGCATGTGGTACGAGTTCGTCATTAACTTATATTGGCTAAATATTATGATGCCAGGGGAGATCAAATCAAGACAAAAATGCATTGACTCGACATTGGAGATAGGGTCATAAGGAGTTTTTCCATCGTCTTAGGCCCCAGTATCATAGTGATTGCAATAAGGCCATTCAAGAGGTTGGGGTTCAAATTACAATTTTTTTGGAGATTACTTAAGCCTTTGTCTATCACTAAAAGTAGGTGTTTGCCCCATAAGAGCCTTCAAACCAGAGGAAGCAAGCCCTACAATATTGTCTTACTATGGTCCTTAACAAGTTCTCTAATGCTTAGAGAGTTACCTATGGTTGACCACTCTCATTCAAATATCTACATGAGGCCCTCTCTCAAATGGTCAATGATAAAGCTCTTGGGCTAGATGAATTTTACAAAGCCCTTTGAGATCTTGTAGACCCTGATCTACACCAAGTTTATCGATAGGTTTCGACAAATGGCTTTCTTAGACAAACAATTAACAAGGATAGTATCAAATTTATCCCAAAGGCTAGAGACTATCAGTTGATTACAAATTAGTGTTTGATCACCCTTCTCAATGTGTCATATAAGATCATTGCCAAAGCCTTAGCCTTGCGTCTACACCATTGCTTCTTGCCATCATCAAATCATGATGGAGAGCCAAACTTGCTCAAACCAAACCCAAATCCAATTCTCATTCAACAACTTGGAAAAATTTACAGAAATGGCAGCAGTCTGCCAAATAAACTCCTTTATTCCAAAAGTTTTTTTTTTATTATAGCATTTCCCGCCCTGGAAGAAAAACAACCCAAACAGGTCCAGAATGGCCCTCTTGCCTTCACCTCTGCAACTCTATCTCAACAGTTTTTGACCCCTTGTGCATGCCTTTGCTTCCCCTTTTAAAATTTTTGGCGTGACTCTTTGTTTCCCTTTTGTGGCCCTTCATTTCATTTCTCGTGCCTCTTCGTTGTCTTGACTTTCAAAACGTTTTTCTTTCTGACTCTTGGTCTTCGTCTGCTTTCATTGCACCTTGGTGTCACGTGTTGTTCAGTGCTGCCATTGTAGACTCTGTCCGCCTATCAACCAATGATGACGTTCGGTATACCCACCGCTCGATAATTTCCTTTGTAACGGTCCCTGCAACCACCTGCCATTTTTTTTCCTTTGGTCGCAAAAATGTGACATGTCGCGATATTGCGACACTTTTTCTTCTTTGCCAACATGTCGCGATATCGCGACACTTTTTCCTTCTTACTCTTTCTCTTCTCTTTTAGTCGTGATATCGCGACATTTTTTCTCTCTTACTCTTTCTCTTCTCTTTTAGTCGTGAAAATGCAACATGTCGCGATATCGCGATATCACAACACTTTTTTCTCTCCTACGCCTTCTCTCGTCTTTTGGTCGCGAGAATGCGACATGTCGCGATATCGCAACACTTTTCTCTCTTGCGCCTCCTCTCGTATTTTGGTCACAAAAATGCGACATGTCACGATATCGCGACACTTTTTATCCCTTGCGCATTCTCTCGTATTTTGGTCACGAAAATGCGACATGTCGTGATATCGCGACACTTTCTCTCCCTTGCGCCTTCTCTCGTCTTTTGGTCACGAAAATGCGACATGTCACGATATCGTGACACTTTCTCTCCATTGCGCCTTCTCTCGTCTTTTGGTCGCGAAAATGCGACATGTCGCGATATCGCAACACTTTTCTCTCTTGCGCCTTCTCTCGTCTTTTGGTCATGAAAATGCGACATGTTGCGATATCGCGACACTTTTCTCTCTTGCGCCTTCTCTCGTCTTTTGGTCGTGAAAATGCGACATGTCGCGATATCGTGACACTTTTTCTTCTTGCACCTTCTCTCGTCTTTTGGTTGTGAAAATGCGACATGTCATGATATCATGACACTTTTCTCTCTTGCGCCTTCTCTCGTATTTTGGTCACGAAAATGCAACATGTCGCGATATTGCGACACTTTTCTCTTCTTTGCCGACATGTTGCGATATCGCGACACTTTTTCCTCTTTGCAGTATTTGCCTTTTCGTTGGATGCTCCTGCATCAGACAACCGAGGTGGATTGAGAAGTGACCTTCACTTCTGTACTGTTCTGTCACCTTCTTTTTCAACATCTCAAAACTTGTAAAAGCTTCAGCCTCAGCACTGCTCTTTTCTCCTTTATCCATCGTTCTCAACTCAGAAGCATTCCTTGGACTACTCCCACATACAATCTGGAATGGTGATTTACCAATACTCCTATTGACAGTCCTATCTAGAGTAACTGGGGCTGTACAAGCTCTCCAAGCTTCAACAAAATTTGGGTCTTCAAGGTACAAACCCTTAAGTTCTTCAAACCCCACAACTTCCACTCTCATTGTTGTCAGCAAACTCTTTTCATCCATCTCCTTCAGTGGCTTTAGTTTATGGCGCACTCCTTTGTTTGTTAGGGAGTAAGTGTTGGCATGTCCATCATGGACTACACGGCGATCAAACTGCCATGGTCTTCCTAACAGCATATGGCAAGCATCCATAGGCAGGATATCACACAGGACCTCATCCTAGTATCTCCCAATATTTTTTGGCAATTTTGGGTACCTTGGGTACATTGCATTTGCTCATGTGAATAAGTTGTCATTGATGTCAAGAAGTTGTTGAAGGAATTTGATTTGATGTAAAATAATTTGTTTTGATGAAGGTTACGACTTGACAGGTTCGAAAGAAAGCAAGTTAGAAAAGTGTCGCGATATCGCGACATGTCGCAGTTTTGCAAATCAAAGAGGAGAGAGAATGTTTGAGTCAGAAATGTCACGATTTTGCGACATATTGTAAGAAAGGTTGAACGGACGAAAAAGTGTTGCGATTTCGCGACATGTTGCAGGAGAGAGAGTCCAAAAGAAAAAGTGTTGCGATTTCGCGACATGTTGTAGGAGAGAGAGTCCGAAAGAAAAAGTGTCACGATTTCGTGACATAATGCAGGAGAGAGAGTCCGAAAGAAAAAGTGTCGCGATTTCACGACATAATGCAGGAGAGAGAGTCCGGGAGAAAAAGTGTCGGGATATCGCGACATGTCGAGTTTTCACGACTCGAAGAAAAGAAAAGCGCTAAGGAGAAAAAGTGTCATGATTTCGCAACAAGTCAGAAGACAAAGTGGAAGCAAGATAAAGTGTTGCGATTTTGCGACATGCTGCAGATGAAAATGTTCCAAGTAAGAATTGTCGCGATTTCGCGACATACAAAGAAAGGGAAGAGTCTGAAATGAGAAGCGTCGCGATTTCACGACAGGCTGCAAAGAAAACGTACAGAAGCTAGAAGTGTCACGATTTCGCGACAAATTAAAGGAGGAAGAGCTCAAATGCGAAAGTGTCATGATTTTGCGACATGTTTCATTTTTGCTAGTGCAAGCAGACAAGAGTGCAAGGAAGAGAAAGTGTCGTGATTTCGCGATAGATTGAGATGGCAGCGTTCGGTTGGAGAAAGTGTCACGATTTCGCGACAGAAATCGAATGCGGTCTTCTATAGGAGAAGTGTCACGATTTCACGACAAAAGCAAAAAGGAGGTCGACAAAGGGAGAAATGTCGCGATATCGCGACAAAAGCAAAGTTGATGCTGACTAAGTCAGAAGTGTCACGATATCGCGACAAGAGCTTAGTTGAAGTCGACAAAGGCTAAAATATCGCGATATCGCGACAAAAGCCAAAAGACAGTATACGGTTGCAAAAGTGTCACGATATCGTGACATGTTGTAGTTTCGCGGTAGAAGCTACAGAAGAGTTGCAGAGGTAGTGAAGCCAAAAAAGTTAAATTTGGGTCGACAAAGATTAGGGTTTACAGTCGACATAGTTTAGGGTTGTGCAGCCGACTAAGATCAAGGTTTTGATCTTGAAAGTGTTAGTATAAAAGGAGGGTTGTTTGGAGAGTTGAGGGGTGTTGAGAGAAAGTCGGATGTGCATCGAAGTGTGCGAGATGCAGCCAAAAGAGCACAAGAGCACAGAAGTGGCGAGATGATGTTAAAGCGTGCAGAGTGAGCGCAACAGACAAAGACGAACGAGGACATTTGTGCTAGACCGAAGGACTGTGTTTAGTGCAAATTTGAGGACTAGTTTTGGAGGTGATAGAGTTGAGGACAGAGGTCTCCAACAAGAGCAGAGAGGACAGGTGTCTTCTATGGATAGAGTTCCATTTGCTAAGGGTAGCGGAGGCAGAGGTCTTCTAGAGGATCACCAGCCAGAGCAAAGCTAGGGGATTGGTGTCTCCTGTGGGTTGGTGCCCACGAACTCGAGATTAGGGGATTGGTGTCTCCTTTGGGTTGGTGCCCATAAAATTTGTAATCGGGAAAGGTATTCCCAGAATTTAGATTGATAAAATTTAGTGAAAGATTTTATCTGTGGTTGTAGCCCAACCATTTGGGTGAACCACGTTAAAAATGGGTCTTCAATGTGTGATGCTTTCTGTCTTAATCAATGTTGTGTTGATGCCACTGCTATCTAAAGTTAAAATTATTAATTGCTTAAGTCTTATACTGTTCACCCCCCTTTGAGTATAAGCTTGTGTTCTTCAATATTAAACTTGACTAAGGACTGTTCACTGACCAATGCCCTACGATCCTTTCACAACCACGCAATCTATTATGTATGCGGGTGTCTCCTCCTCTCTAGCTATAACTTAGTAACCATTTATTTAGAGACCAAGTTATCAGTACTACCATTATCTATAATAACATTACAGACCTTACCTGAACATTTGCACCTTGTGCAAAACAGGCTCCTCCTTTGGTCTGGTTCTTTCTCCTCATTCAACAAGATTCTCCTTGTGACCATAACTTCTCCTCTCTCTACCTCCTCATAGTACTTTGATTCAACACCTTCATCTACTACAGCAACTCTGGCATGACCCTCAAGTCTCTTATTCATTCTCTCTTGGTGTTGGGGACACTCATATGCCCAATGTCCCTCTTCCCCACAATGGAAACGGGTTCCACAAAATCCTCCTCTTCCATACCCACGTCCATATCTACCTTTTCCTCTTTGATAACCATTGTTCTGATTACGAGGGTTGTAGGTATTCTCCTCTTTCTGATCCTGATTGCTGCTAGATTCTTATTTCTTCTTATCTCATCCTCCATCTATTCTTCCACCAGTTCTTTCTCTATGACCTCTTCCTTTCTGCTTACCCTCAAACCTTCTGTTCACCTTCTCTTCAACTTTTAGAGCAAACTGGTAACCATCCTCAATGGTGCTCATCCTAACCGGACTCAACTCTTCTTGAATACTGGTTCTCAATCCATTGATGTAACATGCTACCTTCTCCTTGTTAGCCTCAGAATGGCCAGTTCTGATTGAGATCTAGTAAAACTCCTTTGTATATTCTTTGATAAATTTGCTTGACTATCTCAAACTCTGCATTTTCCTCAACAGATGCAATTCGTAGTCTATAGAAATAAATTGTCTCTTCAACTTCTCTACCATTCGATCCAATCTGGTTATCTTTTCCTTTCTGCTTCTATTTCTTTCTAGCTGCACTTCTTTCCACCATATGCTAGCATGGCCTTTCAACTTCATTTTTACAAACTTGATCCGATATGAATCTACAACCTCCTCATACTCAAAATATTCCTCCATATCATTGATCCAATCAATCAACTCCTCTGGATTGAGATTCCCAGAATACATGGAGACATCAAACTTTGGCTTCTTCCCGATCCGAGATATGGCCCTAACTAATCTAGCTTCTATAGGATCCATTGCTTCTTCTTCATCTGATGGATCATCAACCTCCCAAGCTTCATCTTCACTATGGTCTTCTCTCCTTGGCTCAACCCCTCTTCGCAACTCCTCTTGCAGGACTTGCACTTGCCTCTGTAAAGCTTTGAAATCACCTTTCGATACCACATTTCTCCCACCACCACGGTTTCTTCGTGGAGACATTCTTCCTCACTCTCTTCTCACAACCCTTCCACAGATCCTGGTGCAAACTGCCTCACTTTCGATGATCTGCTCACACACTCAAGAACCCTAAGCTCTTCCATAGATCTTGGTGCAAACTACCTCACTTTTGACGATCTACTCACACACTCAAGAACCCTAAGCTCTTCCATAGATCCTAGTGCAAACTACCTCACTTTCGATGATCTGCTCACACACTTAGGAACCCTAAGCTCTTCCACAGATCCTAGTGCAAACTACCTCACTTTCGACGATCTGCTCACACACTCAGGAACCCTAAGCTCTTCCACAGATCCTTGTGCAAACTGCCTCACTTTTGGCAATCTACTCACACACTCAGGAACCCTAAGCTCTGATACCACTTGATGGAGAGCCAAACTTGCTCAAACCAAACCCAAATCCAATTCTCATTCAACAACTTGGAAAAATTTATAAAAATGGCAGCAGTCTGCCAAATAAACTCCTTTATTTCGAAAGATAGTTTATTTTTTTTATTACAGCATTTCCCGCCCTGGAAGAAAAACAACCCAAACAGGTCCAAAATGGCCTTCTTGCCTTCACCTCTGCAACTTTGTCTCAACAGTTTTCGACCCCTTGTGCATGCCTTTGCTTCCCCTTTTAAAATTTCTGGTGTGACTCTCCGTTTCCCTTTTGTGGCCCTTCGTTTCATTTCCCGTGCCTCTTCGTTGTCTTGGATTTTGAAACGTTTTTCTTTTTGACTCTTGGTCTTTGTCTGCTTTCATTGCACCTTGGTGCCACGTGTTGTTCAGTGTTGCCATTGTAGACTTTGTCCGCCTGTCAACCAGTGATTACGTTCGATATACCCATCGCTCGATAATTTCCTCTATAACGGCCCTTGTAACCGCCTGCCCTTTTTTTTTCCTTTGGTTGCGAAAATGCGACATGTCGCGATATCGCGACACTTTTTCTTCTTTGCCAACATGTCACGATATTGCGACACTTTTTCCTTCTTACTCTTTCTCTTCTCTTTTAGTCGCAAAAATGCGACATGTCACGATATCGCGACACTTTTTCTCTCTTACTCTTTCTCTTCTCTTTTAGTCGCGAAAATGCGACATGTCGCGATATCGCGACACTTTTTTCTCTCCTGCGCCTTCTCTCGTCTTTTGGTCGCGAGAATGCGACATGTCACGATATCGTGACACTTTTCTCTCTTGCGTCTCCTCTTGTCTTTTGGTCATGAAAATGCGACATGTCGCGATATCGCGACACTTTTTCTCCCTTGCGCCTTCTCTCGTCTTTTGGTCGCGAAAATGCGACATGTCGCGATATAGCGACACTTTCTCTCCCTTGCGCCTTCTCTCGTCTTTTGGTCATGAAAATGTGACATGTCGTGATATCGCGACACTTTCTCTCCCTTGCGCCTTCTCTCGTCTTTTGGTCGTGAAAATGCGACATGTCGCAATATCGCAACACTTTTCTCTCTTGCGCCTTCTCTCGTATTTTGGTCGCGAAAATGCGACATGTCGCGATATCGCGACACTTTTCTCTCTTGCGCCTTCTCTCATCTTTTGGTCGCGAAAATGCGACATGTCGCGATATCGCGACACTTTTCTCTTCTTTGCCGATATGTCACAATATCGCGACACTTTTTCCTCTTTGCGGTATTTTGCTTTTCGTTGGATGCTCCTGCATCAAATCAGAGCAAAATATTTTATTAGGAGTAGATGTATATTAGATAATGTCTTGGCTATATGGGAGGGAATGGAATGGGCCAAAAGATCCATCCAACCAACCATTTTTCTCAAAATTGACTTCGAGAAAGCCTATGATGGCATTGAGTGGCTCTTCATTCTTGTCATGCTCAAAGCCCATGGTTTCATCTTTGTCATCAAGATGCTTTTTGCAAAAGCCTCTATTGTCCTCACTATCAATATAACTCAATAAGATGCTATTGATATTTTCCACTCAATCAAACAAGGTCGCCCTCTTGCCCCCTCTCTCTATGTCATTGCAACTGAAGGTTTCAATTATCTTTGAGCTCATTAAGCCAATTTGGGACTCATTAAGGGTATTTACCTTCCCAATAGTCAATTTCAAATTATCAATAGACACAGTGTAGATGACTCTTTCCTCACATTAACTGAGGATGAAGAATCCTTCACTCAAGCCATTCATTGTCTAGATACTTGTTGTCTTGCATTTGACTATAACATCTAGTGGCAAAAAACTCTTTATTTTTGGCAATCTACATCTTCCCTCTCCATTTGGTTGACTCGGTTTCAATGGAGATAGATATAGGATGGAGAAGTGTTTTGGTTCTTAGGTGTCATCTTCATATTCCATAGTTTCCTTTAGGAGCTATGGAAAAATATCACAAAAAATAGAAGCCAATATTTCTTACTAGACCACTAAAAAGCTTTCCCTTGTCAAAAAGTTTCAAATCTACTCCAAGATCTTGGCTACAATCCATGTATATTATTCCTCATGTTGGGTTGCATCCAGGGCTTGTTATCAAAAGCTAGAGAAGTTGCTTAGAGATTTTCTTTAGGCAAGTTCTACCTTCATCACTGGTTTCCACAAAGTAGCCTAGGAAATGTGTTGTTTACCCAAGAACAATGGGAGAATGGTTCTTCTTGACTGCAAATGCCAAGGCATGACCTTATGTGCCAAATAGATAGTTAGAGCTATCAAAGGAAAGGAATCCTGGAAAGTGTTGGTTTGACACTACATCACCTTAGGTTCTCCCTATGGACGTAAAGGATGGAGAGGTATAGATTTATCCTCCCTTCTCATTGCCCTAGTTTCCACCAAGGTTTTAGGTTCTTTTGTCATCCATAACATTTGGTAGGCTTGGGAAAACATCAAACCATAAATCTGGTCGAAAGGTAATGGTTTTTGGGATGGGCTTTCCATCAATTCTATGAACCTCTAATGGTCTTTATCCTAACAATTCAGGGAGTCCCCTTTGCCCAAATTATTTGGATGCATGCAAAAAATTCTATAAAATGGGTATCTCTATAGTGGCCAACTTGTTTGCCCAGTTGACTAGGGATTGACATCCTTAGGAATATGTCAAATGTAGGTTCTAACTCACCTTTGCCAATAAGGAAATCTTTGAGTGAGTTAAAGCAAATATGCTTGATTCTATGCTTCACAAGACAATAGTGCGCTCTTAGCGTCCTTGGTGGAAGGACTAACAGTGGTATCCGAAGACACCCCTCCTTAATTATAAGGCTAGCTTGGGTTACAAATGGCTATCACCATACTTACCCATGGTTGACAAACTAAATGCTTGTTGGGACCTCTCTTCACCCAGGTATATTTGGGCCCATCATTTTCACATAGCCTAGTTTGCATAGCTCAAACCTAAACAAGTTGTCTTCACCTAGAGTTTAATTCACCAAAACCTCTCGCTTGGTAAACGACTTATGTACATTAGAGATTCAAACTCACCATGTCCATTATTGCCATGAACCTAAAGATCTTCTTCACCTCTTTTGGAGATGTCATAAGGCTCAAGACATCTAGAAGTGGATTTTTTCTTTCTTCTAGCCTTTTCTCCCACAATGGTTCACATGGCAACATATTCTCCTTGGAGACCCTCCTCTCCTCCCTCTGGTTTTTCTAGAAGTTTGGCACCTCTTCAGGATTGGAATTTTGTTTTCTTTATAGAAAGCAAAAACAATTTCTTGTTCTCTTAGACCTCTATTGTTCCATTCTATAATGTTGTTGATAGGGTCAATATTGTTTCTTCTGTGTTGTTGTAGACTTTAGTACGAGCCAACAAAGTGGCAATGATGTTGGCCTATTTGTAGGATTTAATTGAACACTAGGAGAATACTCCCTACATTGTTTTCTTGTACTAGTGTCCCTGGTCTATGCAGACTGGGTGGTGTTGTGCAAGCAACAACAAATGACGACTTTGTTGGAAAATATTTCCAAACATTTTAAAAATAACATATACCATCCCAAAACAAAAGGAGCTATAGAATCAAACACTTAGTATTTATTCAAGGTTGGGACTATACAACAAACCCAAAAAAAAAAATATAATTATATGTTTTACATATTACGAGATAAACCATGCAACATCTAAAAACATCTTAATTACAATTATGTCTACTATATAAATACAACTTTATCTACTAAGTTAAATATTAAGTGATAATTCTCTCACTTTTCAAAGAAAGGAGTTTCCTCAGAGTGCCTATTTGATCTGGAACTTGTGCAAAGATCATTGTCTATCCTAGTTGATCTATTGAAGCTAACCATGGGTGAGGGAGAGCTCATGCTAGTTGGGAAATTTTTGGGGAATTCCAAGCCTGACATTAACTCCATCAAGATATGGACTCTCTTAAAATGGTTTCCAAAGGGGTTCATGGAGCTTGTAGCCCTTCCTAATGGCTTTTTTCTCATTAAGCTCTCAGTGGAGGAAGATCTAAAATGCATTCTTGGGGAAGGCCCCTAGTTCTTTGGAAGGACAAACCTCTTCCTTTGTAGATGGAGAATGGATTTTGATATGGATACTCAAAAGATTAACACAAACCCTATTTAAGTTTAACTTTATGGCCTACCCTTCTATTTTTGGCATGAGGTTGTTATGAGAGGCATTGCTAAAATACTGGGAGATCTCATCATGATTGACGTTGCAACTAGGGCCAAATCAAGAATGGTCTTTGCTAGGATATGCGTGATTGTTAATTTGGATGTTGATCTACCTAATTCCATTGAGATGCTTTCGAATGTTGGATATAGGGTTTAGACCATTGAGTATGAAAAAAACCTTTATTTTACTTTGAATACAAAAATTTTGGGAATGAGTTGGCTCGTTGTCCATTCTGAAAAAATGCAGTGAACACAACGGTTATGGTGGCCAATCTCCCAATGCAGGAGATTCTATTGAATCTCCTGATGGATTGTCATCAGATGGATCAATTTTTAAGGAAAATAGAGATTGTGCTAAGGTTACTACTCAGATGTGTTATGTGGAGCCTTCTTCTAAGGTTACTGGGTCAAAACCTCTTAACGGTAATCCTTTTGAATGTCTAGCTTATGGGGTAGATTCTCTTGTTGTAGAAAAGTCTGTCTAATTCAGATTCGTCAAATCTCAAAACTAATCTTCTGTCAAGCTCCATCATAGAAGCTCTAGGGAAAGTTAGCAATTCTTTGGACTCAATAAATTCTCTAAGATCTCCTTCTAAAGGCTTTAGCCCTGTGGAGAATGATTTGTTATCTCCAGGTTCGATTACGAGGTGCCAATCAAAAGGGGGTTTAAGTGCTGGAGGTCATAAGAAAGTGGGAAGATCTCCCATTAAACCAAGATTTTGGGATTTAGATGTTGATACTACCAATGGATTGATCTTGGCTTAAGGTAGAGGGAAAGGTCATCTGGAGTTTCCTGATAAGATCTCTGCTCCTAAGCCCCAACCTCCCAATGGTGGTAGACATAAACAAGTCCCCTGGCTTTTTCCTTTTTGATCCAAATGAGGCTTGTGAAAGGTTATCGGTTTTGTTTGTTCTCTCTATGATGGAGGTGGTCCTGTTTAGTGTGGATCTGAGAGTTTCTGTCTGAGTTGCTGCTCCTCCTCTGGATTAATTAGATGGATCAAAATGATACTGATTTGGAGGTGGTTTTTATCTGAAGGGGTTGAGTTGGGTTTTCTCTTTGGTTTTGTAGTTTCTAGAATTTCTTGGCTGGTTTTCCTTCAAGTGGCTCGCTTGTTCGTCCTTGTGTGTTCTAGGAAGGAATCATTCCATTGTATTATTTATAACTTGAGTAGCATTTTTGTGATGGGTGGTAAACATCTAGTTGCTTGCTCATCCCTGTTTGGCTTATGTTGGAATGCTCCCCTTTTGATAGCTTTAAAAATAAATGGAATATTTTAAATTTTAGTTTCGATTTTTTAAAAAATTGGATCTTTGGATGTTTGGACGAGTCTTGTAGCTCTTCTTGAGATTCTTGGCCTGTTTTGATCTCCTGCTGTCCATTGCTATCCCATATCCTAAGAGATCCAATTCTTTCCATTAGCTCTCGTTTCGTGGTTCATGTTACCAATTCTTGTTCTATCTTACTCTGATTTTTTTGTGTGGCTCTTATAGGCCCATTTTTTTAGGCTCTTATTCTGTTGTTTAATGGTTGGGATTCTCTTAACCCCTATTGGTTTGTAAAAGGTTTGAAGTTCCTTTCAAAATCCCTTCTTCTAATAAATAAATAAAAAACTTAAAACTTAAAACTTGTACATCATACATAACTTACTTTAATCACTTCACTTAAAAATATAAATAATTATTAAAGTCCCATGGAGGATATCACAACAGTTTGGGCTTTGGCTCTTCTTCGGAAGGTCTAAGGTTCAAAATGTGACGTGGGTGAATGTGTGAGAGGGTGGGTGCGTATATGGTTGTGTATATTTAGTCCCTATTGATAAATTCAATTCTCACCCTTGTGAAAAGTCATGGTGGGGATGAAGATACCCAACCCTAAACCTTAATCATAAGATTTTTCACATTAAAAAAATCTAAAAAAAAAAAAAAAATATTAAATATTTAAATAAAAATCTTTTAAAACTCTACTTTACAATTTTCGTTATATTCTTTTTACACATCGACGCTAAAATTATACAAATTAACAAATTAAAAACCTATAATTTAATTAAAAAATGCGGACTAAAATTAAAAATCAAGGGCAAATACAAGAAAAACAACAGACAAATAATAATAATAAAAACAATTCATTCCCCTCATATTCGAAAGCGTGCCTCTTAGTTTCAGGTCTATAATATAATAAATTAAATATTAAGTGCTGAATGTGACATGAAATAGGAAAGTTTCAAATTGACAAGGGTTTTAGAAGATTTTGCATACCGCACGGTCGGATGTGCAGCAGCAACATGAGATCATATAGCTTCTGAAATGCCCCCGATGACTGAGGGCATTGGAGTTGAAGGTCGGAAAATATGAACAGAATATTGAGATATGGCTCCATGGCCACCAGGCAAATCCTCATAAATCAGAGATATGAGTCAAACACAAAAACATCGGCAAGCTTTTTTCTTTCATGGAGTCCGAGAAAAAGGACTACAACAATCCCCTCCCTTTCACATTCACATTTCACACGGCCATTTTGTAGCAGCGGGGACGGAGAAGGAAAAGCTTCTCCAGAGAGCGGGGACGGAGAAGGAAAAGCTTCTCGAGAGGATTTGAAAGATTTGAGCTCACAGTTAGCAAACGAAGCCAAAGTCCAAGGTACTACTACATTTCGCAGATTTTTGTTAAGGAAAAAATATACATTGAGATTCAGAAAACTGGTTGTATATTTAAAATGTTTATTCGTTCGTTTTTTTATTTCCTGCTTAAATGCTGAGCGTGGGTATGGGTCGCATTCTAGGGCAGAATTGGGTAAAGTCGACATTCTTATGGTTACATTTATATGCACGATGTCGCCTCTGATAAAATTTGAACTTATGTATCGTTATATTCGATTAAATGCTACAGTTTATTTATTTAATTTAATTTATATAAGAACCTGCCCTAGATTTTAGAAAAAAATTACTTTGTTATGTTTAAGAGCTATGAGCATAAAAGATTTCAACAATTCCACTTTAAGATTTTACTGTGACAGTTTGCAACGAGACATTGCCCACAACCATTTGAATTACCACGCCGAGGCACTTAAAGTTATTTCCATTACCTTGGTATAGACACAGCAATCCTATATTTAGCCAATAGAGGGTGTAACTTATTGTTCCAGTGCCTTGAGAGGTTTTGAGTTCGAGTCCTAGTTGGTCCAGATGCAATTTTTCGTTTGTTTATTTAGAATTTTTTAACATTTCTTTAAAAAACATAGAATGTAATTTGCAGAGCTTGAAAAGGCGCTGGCAAAATTAGTTGGGGCCAAGCAGGGGGAGGAGATGGAAGAGCGGATCCTGAGAAGTGACAGTGACCAGGAGTCCCTTCCCGTGGTACCTAAGGATGTTCATGATTCTGAGTTTGACTCCGGCATGGACTCAGGATGTGAGACTGACGAAAACATTGAAGATCTTTACAATGCTACTGAATATGTGGAGGATAATTTTCTGGGGGTGAAGGATGAGTTGACTGTTGAGGAGTGGGATGAGTTCTCGAAGAAGATGGAGAACTTTGACGAGATGACTGCCAAAGAGGTCGATCAGCTTACTAGGAAGTTCGGACTTGAGGATTTCTTGAAGATGTTTGATGATAAGGGGAAGGATGCAACCACGGAGGATGACAAGGTATCTGGGACGGAAGAGGAGGAGAACGGGGAGCCTCAGGAGGAAGAGGAGGAGAACGGGGAGCCTCAAGAGGAAGAGGACGACTGGGGTGAGTTCGCGAAGAAGATGAAGAACTTTGACGAGATGACTGACAAAGAGGTCAATCAGCTTACCACGAAGTTCGGACTTGACAAGTACATGGACATGTTCGACCAGGTTGATGAGAAGGGGGAGGATGCAACCATGGAGGAGGACAAGGAGTCTGGGACGGAAGAGGATTGGAATGAGTTCGCGAAGAAGATGGAAAACCTTGACGAGATAACTGCCAAAGAGGTCAATCAGCTTATCAGGAAGTTCGGACTTGGCAAGTACATGAATACGTTCGACCAGTTTGATGAGAAGGGGATGGATGCAACGATGGAGGAGGACAAGGAGTCTGGGGCGGAAGAGGAGGAGAACGGGGAGCCTCAGGAGGAAGAGAAGGTTGATAATTATGAAGATGACGAAGAGTCTGAAGAGGAACAGAATGCTGAAAATAATCAGCGGAGCTTGGAGGGGATGGTGGAGGATATGGTCAGTTGGGACAAACTTCTACCAGGTACATATTCTTTGGTTCTTTCCTTCTCGAGTTTTTGACCATGGATAAGGATTGATTGAGTATTTATTTATTTAAATATATTTTTTAAAATTATTGAGGTATACCATTTCTTTTGAACTCAAGTGTGGGTTATTTCCTTCTCAAGTTTTTGACCATGGATAAGGATTGACTGAATATTTATTTATTTACATATGTTTTTTAAATTTATTGAGGTATACCATTTCTTTTGAACTCAAGGGAGGTTGCTTAATTCTGTAACATACACGTTAGTACAATTCGTGTTACTAGAAACTTGAATCTGAGTACAATGACCACATAATTAAAGGGAGCATGCATGCTGAGATTTGAATCTGGGTCAACATGGCAGCAGCAAATTATCCTTTTCAATCTCATCTTCAATTTATTGATGATGCTTTTCCTTTGGGTCATCCCTTAGCCAATATTTAAATCAATATAATCATGTGTATGACAAGGTATTTGGATAATTGTGTAATACTATAAAATCTAGGATCTTTTCCATCAACACTACCCCAAATTTGTAATGAATTATTGTAGAAAAATCCATGCATGTAAAAGATTGGTATTGTCAGGTGCTTGTTACCCATCAATACATCTCATCAAAAGTACTTTTTCAAAGGAGTTTGTCTTTATCTTAAGTACTCAGCAAAGTTGCCAATGTTTACTGATCTTATACATAATCACCTGTTCAATTGGAACCATTTCAACTTATTGTTAAGTCTAAGAGCTTTTGTCTCCTATTTGGTTGTTTTAAATCACCCTCTATGCAATTTTGGTATATCATGCAGAGGGTTGGTATCTTTGCCAGAAATGTAGTGTTTGTTAGCCATAATTATAGTCTCCTTCCTTTATGAGTTTTTGTGCAGTTGTGTCTACTGGAAATAAAGGAAATTGCTTTACAAGGAACTTGAACTTGGGACCTCAGAGTGCTTATATATATTTTTTAAAAACATAGATTTTTCCATCCATTTACATTCGTAAAACAAATACACAAAATTCCCCTTTTAGTAGAAAAACATTCAATAACTTTAGAATTTAGGAAGGGATACTAGTTATAATGAAATATAGGAAAATTGGCACAACAGGGCTATAATGTTCACATATTAAAACTACTCAAAAAAGGGCTCATCAACATCCAACTTTCCATCAAAATTGCACCTGCAGTCGAATCTGTTTGAAGTTGTTCCAAGGAAACAAGCACCACTCAAAATTTAAAAATTTATCATTCAGCATTTAGAAGCTTTCCCCTTCGATTTCTGAATTCCACAACACCTTTATTTATATAGAGAAGCATCCAGCTAAAATCCTATGACCAATTTACAACCGCGATGAATCTCACTTTTGATTCTTGAATGGAACTTCAGTAGAATAGAATTAGTTTTGAGAGAGAAAAAAAAGAGTTTAATTTCTTGACTCTTAACTGTGTCATCTGCATCTTAGAATAAACAACATTTCATATGATCAGTCAGCAACTCCAGATGAATTTAAGAAAGAAAAGTAAATAAGAATCAATACTATGTTATGCCCAAAGCCAAAATAATACGTGCTTCTGTGTTATAAGCATTGTTGTCATTGGCCATCACCAATAATTCTGATGCAAATAAACTATCCAATTCAAATTATTTTATTGTTCAATATCCTTAATCGTAATATCCCTTGCAAGAACGTTTACAACAGTCCGTGCACTTTTCCTCAGAAGCAATATGAAAAACCCAAAATGATTGTTACCTCCTCCCCGTGGTGACAGAATATATTTCATGTGCTTGATATCTACATCATGCAACATAGAATTTGCATGAGCACAACCCCTGCCATTGCAATTGCACCAGATAGTATTTTCAACGTTGCACAAATTCTCTGTTCTGACTGTGACGTTGTCTCCCCAGAAAATACCATACACCTCCTTTTTGCGTCAACACGGCTGCATCTTGCCATCTTTCCTATTCCCCTTTTCTCATGTTTATCAACTGTTCTAGATCAGATCATTGACAAGCTGGAACATAGATATTTGAAAGAACCAACTAATCGATAATATTTTCAGGTTTCAACCAACAACAGATTTTGCAACTCTTTATTTAATATTTATGTTAGTTACATAGGCAGCAGCCCTCCTAAATCAGATCTGAATGGCAGTTAGATTTCAAAGGACACAAAATAAGCATTTGGTTTTGTCAGCGTGAGTCTGAATTTAAAAATGCAGAAACATTTTATAAAGTGGTTTGTTCCACTACTCTTGGTCAAAAATAGTAGGAAAATAATTTCAAATAGAAGTTTTGCCAGTGATACCTAGCACTCAATTATCTTGGTTCATTCTTTTACTTGAATCACAAGTAATCTTAGCAAGAAAAAAACTACCTTTGAAGTTTAGAATAACGAAATTCTCTGGCATCCTTCACTGAAATTTATCCTCCAAGAATTTTAAAGCATTATTGTTGGCAAAGTGCTTGTCATCTACATCATGCAACATAGAATTTGCATAAGCACAACCCCTGCCATTTCATTTGCCCCAGATAGTGTTTTCAACTTTGCATGAATTCTCTGTTCTGACTCTGACGATGTCTCCCCAGAAAATACCGTACACCTCCTTTTTGTGTCAACCTGGCTGCATCTTGCCATCTTTTCTATTCCCCTTTTATCATGTTTATCAACTGTTCTAGATCAGATCATTGACAAGCTGGAACATAGATATTTGAAAGAATCAACTTATTGATAGTATTTTCAGGTTTCAACCAAACAACAAATTTTGCAACTCTTTATTTAATATTTATATTAGTTATATAGGCAGCAATAGGCTCTCTTGTTATTTTGAAGATAAAGTCTTTTGCCTTCTTTAGGTGGCCAGCATGGCCACCAATGTCGACTATGCAGGGATAATGCTCCAATCCAAATATGATGTGATAATCTCCACTCACACAATCACAAGATTCCTCTGATAGAAGGTGCACAACCTGTCAGAAGGTGTCCTTACAGAATGAATCCCAAATATGCAGCAAAGGTGAATGCCAAAATCGAAAAGATGTTAGATGCAGGCATTATATTCAAGGTTACGACAAGCGAGTGGGTTTCACCAATTGTAATCACTCTAAAACGGGAAGTAGATAAAATTCGAATCTGTGTGGATTTTAGAAGTTTGAATGTCGTAACTATAAAAGATCCCTTCCCAATCCCATTCACAGACTCCATACTGGAAGAAGTAGCCGGCCACGAGATTTATTCATTTTTGGATGGATTCTCGGGATATAATCAGATTAGCATAGCAGAAGAGGACAAGTTGAAGACTACTTTTGTAGTAGAAAATGGAATATATGCATATAATCGTATGCCATTTGGGCTATGCAATGCGCCCGCTACTTTTCAAAGGATCATCTTGTATATTTTTGATAAGATGTCCACAGGTAATTTTAAAGCCTTTCTAGATGATTGGTCACTGTATGGGAAAACACAAGAACATTTAAAGGCCTTGGGAGAATGCATGAGTTTATGCAGGAAAGCACGAATAGCACTGAACCCAAATAAGTGTGTCTTGTTGGTGCCATACGGAAAGCTGCTAGGGCATATAGTATGCCAAGAGGGTTTGAAGCCCGACCTCGATAAGATACGGGTAGTGTTACTGATGGAGGAGCCACATGATGTGAGCTCGGTTAAAACCTTTATGGGAACTGTCGGATATTACAGGAGGTTTATCCGAAATTATGCATTGACATCTCATCCACTAGATGCGCTTACACGAAAGAGTGTTCCATTCAGATGGACGAAGGAACACCAGGTGGCATTTGAGGGATTGAAAGGGCACTTGGTGAAAGCACCTATCCTGGTTTACCCAAACTGGGAGAAAGAATTCCATGTGCATGTGGATGCCTCAAATTTTGCCATTGGATGTGCCTTGGCACAGGAAGGCCAATACGGGTTGGATCAGCCCATATATTTTGCAAGTCGGCTACTGTCGAGAGCCGAGAAGAATTATAGCACAACGGAGCGAGAAGCACTGGGAATGGTGTATGCGGTACAAAAGTACAGACACTACCTACTGGCTAACCCCTTTGCTTTTTATGTGGACCATCAGGCTCTGTTGTACTTGATCAACAAACCAACGATCTACGGATGAGTAAGTCGATGGCTCGTCACCCTACAGGAATTCGTGTTTAGAGTGGTAGTCAAACCAGGGAAGAAACACGTAATAGCGGACCAGTTGTCGAGGATTCGCTCAGGAGAACCTACAGAGGGAGGAATACCGGATGAATTTCCCGATGCACAGTTGTTCATGATTAATGCCATACCAGGATGGTATAAGCATATAGGGGAATATCTGTCGACAGGATAGCTGCCAGAAGAGTTAACGACAACTGAGCGGAGGAAAGTGATCACGAAATCGGCACCCTTCACCTTGATCGCAGGATTGCTTTACAAGATGGGGGAGGACCACGTATTGAGAAGATGTATAATGGAGGATGAAGTACAACAAACACTGAAGGAGACACATGAGGGATTTGCAGGAGGACACATGGGACCAGATGCAACAGCAAGGAAAGTGTTGTTGGTAGGTCTATGGTGGCCCACCCTCTTTCACGATGCCAAGAATTTTGTGATAGCATGTGATACGTGTCAAAGAATAGGGAAACCCTTGAAGAGAGACTTCATGCCATTACATCCGTCACAGCCTCAGGAACTCTTTGAAATATGGGGGCTGGATTTTGTAGGTCCTCTAAGAACAAGTCGAAGGAGAAGATGCCGATACATCGTGGTTGCCACGGAATATCTCACAAAATGGGTAGAAGCAAGGGCTTTACCGGACAATTCGGCAAAAAGCACGACTCGCTTTTTGTATGAACAAGTAATTACAAGGTTCGG
The DNA here is from genome assembly GCA_028583015.1 of Wollemia nobilis. NCBI lineage: Eukaryota > Viridiplantae > Streptophyta > Pinopsida > Araucariales > Araucariaceae > Wollemia > Wollemia nobilis. The sequence goes on along the minus strand of JAQPPZ010004624.1, from coordinate 9,760,378 downwards.
AATACCTCTACAGTTAACAAGTGATAGAGGAGGCCATTTTGTGAATGCAATTATTCAGAACTTGACAGAGGAATTCAGGATTTTTCATTCCTTGTCAAGCCCGTACTACCCAAGAGCAAATGGGCAGGCGGAGGCAACAAACAAAGTCTTGGTTTCAATCATGTATAAGACATGCGGAGTAGAAGGAGCCGACTGGGAGGAACGGTTACCAACAGTTTTATGGGCATACAGGACCACTTTCAAGCCCACTACAAATCACACACCCTTTCAACTGATGTACGGACAGGAAGCAGTTGTACCAGTTGAATTTCTTGTACCTAGCTTGAGAGTAGCAGTCGACAATCGCTTGAATGATGAGGAGAGTATTCGAGAACGACTGACAACATTGGTACAATTGGACGAAAAGAGGGTGATGGCGCAATGGGCAACGAAGATTGCACAGAAAAGGAGGAAATTCTGGCACGATAAACATCTCCGGAAATTGGATCTCAAGGCTGGTGGACTAGTTCTCAAATACAATGGTAAGAGAGAACTCAAGCCGGGAAAGTTGAAAACTTTGTGGCTTGGACCCTTTCAGGTAGAAGAAGTGCTCGAAAACGGGGCAGTAAGACTGAGGAAGTTGGATGGAACATTATGCCCCGAGGTAATTAATGGTTCCAAGTTGAAAGTATACAAACCTCGTGCAGAAGTGAATATGATCAACTTGGGACAAACAGGAACTTCCAGAACAGAAGAAGACGATCCAGGCACACAACCTTCTGGAAATAACGAGCAGGGTAGCGTTGTTCGAGAGGAGGAAACGCATAACCTGGATTGGTTGTTTGGGAGTGAAGAAGGGCAGACAATGGAACTCTCAAGTAACAGCGAAGAGGACCGACTCCAAGTTATGACGGAGGTCGCTCCACAGGAGGTTCTGGAAGAAGATGACGAAGACGGAGTTATATTGTGCAACGAATGAGAACAAAAGCACATAGGTTGCAAGAAGAATATGAAACTCTGAGGCAGTACAATAATCAGCTACGGGAACAGGTGATCCAGGAGTTGGACACAACCATGCACAGGGTAAACGAAAGGCACGAAGCTCGCCTAGCAGAATGGGCAGAGCTAAATCAGGGGGAACTGAGATGAAGTGCAACAGGGAATTCTTCGGAAGGCAGTTTATTCTCCTTGGAAGAAGAACAGGAAGACGTGACGAGTCCAAGGGAAAATAGAAGAGGGAAAGCAATAGTAACAGAGGCACCTTCTAGGAGTTCTTCTTCAGCCTCACTAAAAATCGTGTTAAATACAGAAGAATCCTCAGGTGGAGAAGCAACGAACCATCAGGAGACAAGAGATTCTCCAGAAAGACTCAGGAGGTGGGAAGCAGGACAAAGCTCGACTGCTAAATATCAGATAAGTAGGGAGGAAATGGCAGCAATAATATGGAAGGATATCGAGATGGTACCTGAAAAACCAAGAACTGGAGGATGGTTGGAAGACTCTAGCAGTGACGACAACCTACCGTAGAACCCAGATATTCCATATGCCAGTCCTAACCCAGACAATAGAAGACAAAGGGATGAAGATCGCAGTCGACAAGCGGGTGTTAGATTTCTGGAAACTGCACAGATAATTGAAGACGATGCTTCACTCAGTCCACAAGATGAATACAATGGAGGATTGAACGAGGATGTTATACCAGAAATACCACCGCCTCGTGCATGGAGAACACCTTATGCTGGAGCCATGAGACGCCCAACTGAACGGGAGGAGGTAGCTAGGTATCGAATGGCTGCACTAGATTTACGATAGCATAGAAGAGAAGTACGAAGATTGCAGCAAAGGGTTCAAGAAACTTCAGTATGGCCACTCAACACGAGAGGAGATGGAAATGACTCAAGTACCGACTCAGTCTTTTCAGAGGAGTACCAGGAGAATTTGGCTCATTGTACCATGCAACGACAATTTGAGCAAAGAAGATGGAGACGAAGACTGATGAGAGCCGATAGGAGACCGAGGATCTTGCAACAACTAACACCTGAGCCAGGACCACAACCTATAAATGAGACCCGTAGCCGAGACAATTTAGGTACCTTCGGGAGACCGCAAGGAATCCCGAGAGCACCTGACCAAGGGAGGAGCGTGGTTGACCTCCGTCCCGGTAGCTTGAGAGGAAGAAATTCCCCTCCGGCTACCAATAGGTCGACTGGTTCTCAGTTTGGACCGCAAGGCCCATCTGGAAACCTAGTCAGAGCCAACCCATTACTTCGTGCTCCTGAGAATAGACCGAGAGGTCCATCTCAGCGAGCTCGTAGGAACCAAAGACGTCATCAGGAACGACTAGGGATCGACCGAATCTCGGGCAGCTGGGAGTACGACAGCCCAACATTCGAGAGATTCGATCGGAAAGAGGCCGAGGACGCGGTAACCAGGTCCGCGGAAGGAGAAATTGGGATAGAAACCCCAATTTAGAGCACAGGAATCAAGCACGGGCAGTTGCAAGAAATGATCGAGGTCGAGGACGAGGTCTAAGAGCCAGACGACCCCACCAAAATAGGGAACAACAAGGACGACAACAACCTAGGCCACATGAGCTTGATCAACAGATACAAGACGGGGTGATATATAACTATATGGATGACTGTTTAATAATCCGGCGTAATGATGGAAGGACTGAACGAATTCCACTGGTGCCTGCCCATCCAGAACGCCCGAACCTGAATAACAACCACCGGGAAGAAGTGGCAGAGGATAATATTGCTAGCCCGGAGAATGGAGAAGTTCGAATTGCCGAAGAATGGATGGAACAAACTAGTCTGGCAGCAGAAGAAGTTACTAATAATGTCAGACGACGGGCCAACATAAATCAGTCCCTGGAGCCAGAAATAAGGCAGCAGATGGAAGAAACAGAACAACGAGACTGGCGCATTATGCCACGGGATAGGACAAGACAGCAACCACAGTCACGCTCGAAAACTCCCCCAAGACGAAACAATCGCCGAAGACGGCAGACGACGGAGGAAATAAACAGTGATAGTGATGATGATTTTAGCAGTTTCGGAGGAAATAGCCGTCATCATCAAAATGCGACATCAGATGCATGGGAACTGCGCATTGGCTTGACCATGCGGTTCACCCGCCGACGTTAAAACAGAGACGTCGCATACAGTTTTGAAAAAATATAGGCAAAAATAAATAAAAATAAGAAAATTTGAAAAAAGTCAAATAAAAAGTCAAAAGAGGAAAAGACAAAATAGAGAAAAAGACGAAATAGGGAAGAAGACGAAAAAGGGACACCTAGACGTCTAAACTAGCCGACGTGTCGCGCATGCAAGGAATTAGTTACATGGAAACGGTTGCATAACGGTTGGGAAAAGCTATAAAAGGAGGAGAGCCTTTCATTTCCTCACATCACTTTCAGGCAGCCAGGAGGAGAACGCAAAGGAGAAAAGCGCGCGACAGTGGAAGCAGGAGTATGCGAAGAGTTGTAGCGGACTGCTAGGGAAAGGGGACGGTGCACCAGACAATTGCATGTACTTGACGGATGTTGTAGCCAACGGCTGCAGGTACCTGACGAGTGTTGTAACCGACGTCTGCGGCACCGGACGACTGCAGACACCAGACGTTTGCCGTGTTCGACGTTTGCTGCACCCGACGGCTGCAGACACCAGATGTCTGCAATGTCCGACGTTTGCTGCACCTGACGACTGCATACACTAGATGTCTGCAGGACCGGACGTCTGCTGAACCAGACGGTTGGGAGACCCGACGTCTAGGGCAGAGGAGTGCAAAATTAAGCCGAACGTCTGCTGAACCGGACGGCTGGGAGATCCGACGTCTAGGATAGAGGAGAGGAAATAGAGCATGAGGACATCACAACATAAACCAGGAAAAACCTCAGGACGGAGTGAGCCTGAACCTGAATCGGTGGTAGCCAAGAGGCTACGACACCAACAGGAGGTAGAAATGAGAAGTCACAGTAAAAGTACAGAGGTTGGACAGACCAGGAGTAAAAGGGAAGCAACAGAAGTGGCAACCCGTAGGAGTAAGGAGATTCATGGGAGCGACAAGGCACCCATGCCAGTGGAGGAACTGACTTGGGTATGCCCGACAGGAGATTTTTGCCGTCAGTGGTGGGCAGATACACCAGGGAACCACCCAGTAAAAACAAAGATAAAGGCAGTGGGGGTACACTTCATTTTACAGGCTCCTCACTTTGATCGAGAAATTTTCAAAGAATATTTAATGCAGATGGTGGAGACATATGATGCCAGGAAGCACAGTAGTTTCGTGGAGATAGATGGCACTGCATTGGAGGTGGATTTTGCTCCTGGAGTCTTCCAACGTACTTTTGGGCTTCCATTGAGGGGCCAACAGGTGCTGAATGAAAGGGTGGATCCGAAGAGATCACCAAAATTGATCACGGATGTCACCACTCTGACCAGGGAAGAAGCAGAAGCTATGCTGAGCGTCCACGGTGGAAGAGGAGTGAAACAGACACAACTCCGTAACGAGGGATATGAAGTGATTATGAATGTCATCATGGCGAGGCTGTCAGGAGAACAACGGAGTTCAGATTTGCCGATTTGGCTGATTCCTTACTTACAAGGGATAGAGCAGGGTATACAGTATGATTGGGCAACATACCTGTCAAACCGCATACAGGCATTCCTGATGAGGACAACGAAGAATTTCTCGATGACTTTCCATGCAATTGGACTGATCCTGGATGCGGCAGCAAGGGCGAAAGTTCTTATCCCAGACTTTGATGCTCTAAGGGATTTACCGCCTCTTGCACCATCTATCTGTAGGTGGATGGAGGCCCAACCAGCAAAGAAGACGTCGACAAAGAAGGCACGGGTGAAGCAGATCTCCCATAAACCGCGTCAGGAGAAGCTGGTGGCTGCGCAAGAAGGGGAGGATAAGGGAGTACCACAGGCTTGGGAGGAAGAGGTGCAAAAACAGAAGGCCCAATCACTAGACTAACCTAGGCGGAAGAAGAAGGGGCGATTTGATGTGCCACCCCCGACTCTTTCACAAGAAGCTCTGAAAAAGATAGCAGAAAATCTGGAAATGGCTCGTAGTCGGGAACACCATCAGAAGGAAGAAGCTGACTTCTCCATACCGACTACACTGCATAATCAGGCAGCTGGGACTAGTACAACTAACCCAGTTGGACCAGATGAGTTCTTGGCAGAGGCGGAGCACATAGGCCACATGGGTTCACCTGATATGTCGAAGATACCCTTGGCAATACCAATAGCACTAGCAGCCACCTTGGGTACGTTTTCCATAGAGGATATGTTTGCTGCAGCGGCCAGGGCAGCAGTTCCTAAGGATACTACAGGAATCAACAGTAACCCAGGGGTAGAGGAAGGACTACCACCACCGGTTATAGAACAGTTGGAGAAGGAGATAGAAGAGCCCACAAAAGAGACAGCAACGGGGAACCCAAAAGCAGAAATATCCAAATATGAAGGAGAACAATCCCCGAAAACAATAGACCTGGACAAGATAGAAGAACAGGAAAAACAGGGCAGCAAGACCCTGGGACAGTCTGCAGGAGGAAATAGCCCATCTGTTCGCCTGGAAGAGAAAGGCAAAGCAATTGCAAGTGAGGCAGAACAGATAGATACATGGTCCCAGGAGATCCTTCTCAAGTTACCGAATTTTATGGATCCTTCAGATGAGATGGATGAGCAAGCGACAGTCTGTTTTGATAAACTGGGAAAAGTGATGCAGAGTTTGAGCTTGCAGTTTAGTGGTGCATGCATGGGCCAATGGAAGAAGTGGCAAGGCATGGTGGAGGAGGAACTTGACCGATTGGTCAAATGGGCAGCTCAAGGACCTTGGCGGAAAGATATCTCAAGTATTTATGCGAAACAACCTTGGTCATTGCCTACTGGCCAAGTACAAACAATGGAGGGCATTGTAGAATTGCCAGACCGGACACCTAGTCTCTACTTGGGGATAGAACAGGTCTATGTTTGTGGCCTCGGCAAAAATCCTCCACAGACTAGGGAGCAGGGCATGCAAGTGGAAGTAGTGCCAGAACTACTGCCGATGTATACACAGTTGAATTTCCTCGCGCACTTGTTGCAGTGGCTGGGCGAGGGAATTAAGCACATAAGTTCAGCTAAGGATATCATGGAGCAAGAAGCCACGGAGGCTCTGATGAAAAAGGATAAGCTCTTGGCTGAAGGAATGGAACGAATGGAGCGAGTCCAAGAGGAGACAAAGCAGTTGGGCCAAAGATTGACAGCTGAGTTGGAGACGAGGAACCAACAATTGCAGGAAGTAGTGGCAGAAATAGCCCAACTCAAGAATCAAAAGGAATTGTTGATCAAACAGGCCGAAGCATTCGCAACCAATAGAATCCAGCAAGAGCGAGCTTGGGCTCAAGAAAAGGAAGAATTACAGAAACAAAATGCAGCCTTACAGGAAGAACTGCGACGAGCGAAACAACAAACAGGAACAACAACTGCTCCTCTTTCAGAACAGTTGTTGAAAGACATGTTTCGCAGCAGGGAGACAAAATTATTAACCAACCTGAAGAAGACAGAAGAGAGAGCCAATACCTTGGGCGTGGAATGGGCAAAATACTACAACTATGCAAAGAGGCTCAAGGATGAACGGGACCACTACCGTGAACAGCTTCAGGAGTACACAAGGGAATTGCAGGCTGCCAATCCACCAGGTTCAACACAGACTGAAGTTGGAGCTTCAGGATCCGAGCGGAGAAAGTCGCTGAGGACATCGACTTCTTCGAAGGGGAGGATAGATGTAGACAACAGTTCTAAACCCTAGGACTGGCTGGCACATCCATCAACAATTTTGCAATGTAATTAAGCAAGTTTTGTTTATGTTTATGTTTGGAAATTCCGGAAAATACAGCCACCAGACGTCTAGGCTGAATGTAAACGCATGTGGCACTAAATGACAAAAACAACCGTCATGCTTGTAGCACTAGACGGATGGTCAGACGTCTAGTTGTATTGTCAACTTGTCAGACGTCTAGTTAGCATTGTTAACTAGGACAGACGTCTAGTTAGTTAGTTGTTAAAAGAAGTAGTTGTGGGAATTGGTTGGGGCGGTTCTAGGAGTTGGTTGGGGAAACCAACTTCCTGCACCTATTTAACCCCCCTTTCAAACATTTGTAAGGTGTGCAATCAATGCTGTAAGAGCTGTATGCGATCATCTGAGATAATGCAAAAGGTTGTTATACTATTCTATATTTTGCGTGCATGGTGATTGTATGAATGTTGTGTGAGTTGCAGTTGGAAGCCATTAATGGTTGTGTTGCAGGTTTCCTATGCTGAGAGTGATTGCAGGTTTGCCAGACATTGCTGAACAGGTGCTGAAGCAAGGGACTAACATGTTGTTTGCAGGTTTACGCAGGAAGACGACCTCTGACGTCTAGCCCTGACGTCTGGTAACCGCCAGACGGCTAGCCGTCAGACCCTCCAACCTGACGTCTGCCCCAGACCAGACGTCTAGGTTTCACCTGCCGACGGATGCCCCCTTGACGTCTAGTGACCAAACGTCTCCCTTGCCAGCCCAGACGTCTACCTTCCAGACGGCTGTTCCAGCCGTCTGACCCTGTTCCAGACGTCTGCACCTGTCCCCCAGACGTCTAGACCCCTGACGTCTAGACACTCTTGACGGATGCCAGAGTTAGGCCACTGAGAGATACCTTGTCATATTGCATGATCCCTGATACCCACTGTCATCACCCCATATCGAGAATGCACTCACCCCTGTCTACAAGAAGAAGATGAAACATGAGGTGCAGAAGAAAAGGATTTAGCGGGAGCGGGAAGAGAAGAAGTATAAGAAGGGGAAGAAGATCGTTAAGGTTGATGCGTAGGTGGCATGGAACCTCCAGAAGAGTGTCTAGCCCCTGTGTAGTGTGCTGAGAGCTTCTCCTCGACGAGCTGTGCATGTTTGAAGGCATCATCCAATGTAGTGCTAGTAGTATATTTGATCTCCCTATAAAAGTGGGCGAGAAGACCACTTTTAAACTTGGCAATCAAGACAACATCAGAATCTGAAATGCCAAGTAAGATTCGAAGGCGGTTGAAGTGATGAGTGAAGTCCTGTATAGATTCTCTCTTGCCTTGACGAAGACGTAGCCATTGATTTAGTAAGTTCTCGTAATTTGATGGATAAATTGAGGTCTTCAAAACTCTTACCATCTCCTCCCATGTACAAATTTTGCGATTGGATATGAAGACTTTGGCGATGTTGGAAATTTTGATCTTCGCAAATGGAACCTTTTCCTCATCAGGAGTTTGAGTGTATTCAAACCATGTCTCCATGTCAAGAATCCAGCTATTGAGTACATCAGGGTCTCGAGAACCTTCATATATTTTTACTTCACACCTTGGACGAGGAGGATGGGAGGAACATTGAAGGTTTTGCAACTTGGTAGCTATTTCCACCAGTTTTTCATCATGGGCTGCAGTGATTTCAGCCAATTTTTCAACAATGGCCATGTTTGTAGCCATAGGTCTACTAGGGGTGGTCAAGGATTTGCTAGGCACTAGTTCAAGCAACTAAATGATAATTTATGACAGAACAAAAAAATTGTGGGCAACTTATAATGGGCCTTCCCTCCAAGGTAATGAATTAGGCGAGAATTAATGCCCTAACGGTCAACACAACACAATTACCACTTAACCAACGGTCATCACAATTCCAAGGTGCCAACGGTCAACACAATCATGCTTCAACGGTCACAAATCAATGCGGTTATCACAATCCATAAGGCGCCAACGGTCAACACAATCACTATTCATCGAACATTCTTCAACGGTCACAAATATTTCACCGAACGCACCCCTCAACACAAGAATGCAATAGGAAGACCGACCTGCGTTACGAGCCAATTGCGACCGACGAGTGAGACAAACTACGACTATCGATGAGTGACATGAGGACTATCGACAGACAACAAGTGTCTTTTGGCGCGGATGACGAGGACTTAGACCAAACACGACGCGGACGATTAGGACCAATACGACGTGGAAGACGACTTGAACGGACTGCGCCACTGACAGCAAGGACCAATCAGACGATAGGACGAAATGACAACGAGGATTCGAACGGACAGCAAGGACGAATCAGATGACAAGATGAAACGACAGTGAGGATTCGGACCAATCAACGACAAGGCGACACAATTCGGTGGTGTCGAATAGGACAAGCGGCTTTGACTACCAACAATTATGTGAGTCGGGTTATAAAAACAACAAAGAATCCCCCGTTTAATACATGTGGGCTTAACCCACCAAAAGTTTTTTTTAAAAAGACTTAGCCTGCCGGCCGACGTTAGAGATAATACCGTTGTCGACGAAGATGAAAGTCGCCATAAAATTCAACACGATGCCGTAAAAGGAAAAATAAAGTACGCAACTTTAGGGTTTAAAATTTTTTTGGTCATCACATTAGTTTTGAGTCGCCGGAAAATGCAGAACTCTTGCGATATCAATCGGACGACTGTGGAAATGTATTTGAATGCCGATTTGAATCTTTTACTGCTGGTTCTTGCTCCAAGGAGTGCTGCTGATGCAAAATGTCACTCTGTTTTGTTGTTCTACTCGGCAATGCTTGGGGGAAGTGCGCAGGATGTTGTTTGAGGTCGCCGAACTATGTAGGAAGGCCGCGAGCAGCCAAATGGCTTGATGAATACTCCGAATACGCCTGTAACTTCACGGAGGATGCATATTATACCGATATGCTCACGAACTTCAAATGCCACCGTGGATCGGATGGGACGCCGAGTTTTCTCGTTGGACTATCGGACCGTGGAAGGAAAACTATGGGACGTCGAGTTTTCTTGCTGGTAGCCGCCTGAAAATCGTGCCGAAAGCAAGAGCAATGTGCACAAAGCGAAGGATATCTACCGGAAAAAATAATTAGCGCTTGATGCCACACGCAGGAACGTTGTTGTGCGCTTCGACGATTTGAAATCACAAAGATGCGTGATATGCTGAGTATCCTCCGGAGATGCCAATAAAATGGCGAAATGATCTACAAAATAACGCAAGGGTTTGCAGACTTTGTCAAATTGTCAAGGAATGACAAATCCAAGTGTGAGAACTTGAATCAAGAGCCGAGGGTCGGGGTTAGAGGAACCCTGGCTAGCTGAAGGTCGATGACTAGAGGGACCCCAGCGAGAGTTTTCGAAAGAGTTGTGCTCGAATGCGTGTGCGGAAAATGAAAGAGTGTTTCTCCCAAGCCAAGATTTGTTGGTGGTTTTCTTGTTCCTCTTTTGAACCAGACTGGCCTCGAGTAAGAGGATACTCACCTATCCAACGCTCAGCTCTGATACCAATGATACGGAAGTAACACTCGAGAGCAAGACGCAAGGAAATAACACAATGAAAACTGTCTGCATTCAAACCAAAAACATATTTATAGGCATGTCTACCTTTACAAAAGCGGCATTTAATGCACCCAATCCGTGTGAGCATTAAATGTTGTACAATATGATCCATGTGAAAGGGATAATATTATAGAATATAATATTAATCCCTATCAAGCACACAACATACTTTGAGCCTCAAATTGGCGAGAGTGCATTTGCCACAATGTTCTCCTTGCCTTCTTTATAGGTAATATCATAATCATAGCCCATGAGTTTAGAGACCCACTTTTGTTGTTCTGGGGTGGTGACCAGTTGCTCTAGGAAGTACTTGAGACTTCGGTGATCTATTTTAATGAAAAAATGTTGCCCAATGAGATAGGGTCGCCAATGGGTAGCCGCATGGAGAATGGCGAGCATCTCCTTTGCATAAATTGATTTGCCTAGATTTTGGCTTGAAAGCACTTTACTAGTAAAGGCCAAGGGGCATCCTTCCTGCATCAACACGGCTCCAATGCCATTGCCAGAAGCATCACTTTCAATGACAAATGGTTTAGAGAAATCAGACATTGCTAAGACTGGAGTAGTTGTCATAGCATGCTTAAGATCAATGAAAGCCTACTCAACTGGGCTTGTCCAAGTAAAAGAATTTTTTTTTAACATGGTCGTTAAAGGAGCAACGATTTTGCCATAATTGCGAATGAGTGTGGTAATAGCCTGTGAGCCGCAAAAATCCACGAAGGCCCTTAAGAGTGTGAGGCTTCAGCCAATCTTGAACTGCTTGGATCTTTTTAGGGTCGACCTTAACTCCATCCTTGGTGACAATGTGTCCCAAATATTCTACTTCGGACAACCCAAAAGAACACTTGGACCTCTTAGCATAAAGTTGATGCTGAGCCAAAAGCTGCAAAGTCTGATCCACATGGATGAGGTGCTCTTCCCAAGAGCGACTATAAACCAAAATATCATCAAAGAAAACTAAAATGAAATTATGAAGGAATGGGTGGAAAATGTTGTTCATGAGGCTTTGAAATGTGGAAGGTGCATTAGTCAAGCCAAACGATATCACCAAAAAATCATAATGGCCCTCATGAGTGCGGAATGTTGTTTTGGGAATATCTTCCTCCTTGATCCGTATGTGATGGTAACTCAAACAAAGATCTAACTTGGAGAAAATCGTAGCACCATGCAGCTCATCCAGTTTTTCATCTACCATGAGGATAGGAAATAGTGAGCTTATTGAGCTCACGAAAATATATACAGAACCGTCAAGACCCATATTTCTTGCGAACCAATAAGACTGGAGAAGAGTAAGGACTATTACTAGGCCGAATGACTCCCGCTTTTAACAGTTCTTGTGCTAATCTCACAATATCTGATTTAAGTGCATGGGGGTAGCGGTAAGGTCTAATGTTAGGCGACACACTACCAAGTGCCAATGGAATTGCAAGATCATGGGAGCAACGGGGTGGTAATTATGTCGATTTTGCAAAGACTGCATCATGCTTGGTCAGAACGAGTTGCAAATCTGTTGGAAGTTCATCCTTGGTTGAAGGGTGTGGTTGTATGGCAAATATTTGAGTTATTACCCCACGAGAAGATTTTTTAACAGCTTCTCCATACGGTTTGAACTGATAATCTAAGGAGATCCTACTTGTAAGCCAAAAAGAGTAGGACCGACCATCTTGTGAAAACTGCATCCACAACTTTACAAAGTTCCAAGCAATGGTTCCCAAAGTACCTAACCATTGAGCTCTGAGCACAATATCACATCCCCGTAGTTGAAGAGCAAACATATCCGTTTTGAGCTCATAATCCCCTAGCTTTAAGGGAGGGTTCCGCCATTTGCCACCATAACCTCAAAGGAGTTGCATGTATGTATGTAACAATTGGCTTGCTTGGTGACTCGGGGATCAATAAAGTTGTGTGTGCTGCCAGAATCAATGAGGACTCTAAGACCACCTTTGAAAAAACCGACTACTTTCATTGTCTGTGGGGTAGTTATCCGTACAAGGGCTTGAACGAAAACTTTGGGCTGTGGCTCTTGTGTGTCACCCTCTTCTGGAGGGAGTTCCTCTGATGTTTCTGCTTCATCCTCAAGTTGTTCACTGCTTGTTGACTCCTCTACATCAATCAAGAATAGCTTCTTTTTGATGCACTTATGCCCTCGTGTATATTTTTCATCACAATTATAACATGGTGCGTCAAGCATCCATCTTTTTGGTAGTCAAGCGCTTGTAAGGAGTAGATTTATGTTCAACATTGGATGTGATCTTGGATGGAAAGGAGGGTTTAGCCTGTGGAAATTTAGGTGTCCTTTGAGCTAAGGATTTTTCTTTGGCCAACTATGCCAAGCATATAGCCTGCATCATAGTTTGTAGTTTGAACATCTTGACCCAGCCTTGAGATCATCCTTCAAGCCACTGACGAAACAACTAAAATAAAAACCTTCATTCAACTCCTTGATCCTGTTAGCCATTTTTTTCAAATTGGGTCTGGTGGTCACGGACTATAGAGGTTTGTCTTAGTTTGGTTATGCTCCTGTGAAGTCCTCATACTCACTAGGGTCAAAACGAGTGAGTAATTGGGAATCAAAACTTCCTAAGAAGGGTCGGTAACAATGTGTTGTAACCATTGCCACCATTATAAAGCTTTAGATTCAAAGTTGAAAGATGCCATAGTGATCCACAAATATTTAGGGAATTGTGAAGTTTGAAAAACTGATCCTCACGACATAACCACCCATTGACATTATTTTCGTAAAACTTAGGAAAGTCCAATTTAGGCATCTTAAAGGGAGCATCCTGATCAAAAAGAGTGTGAGAGCCTTCCTTGTCCCTATGGGGTCCTTTTCCTCGATCGGTGTGGTCAATGTCATGACGCTCAAATACCTTTGGGCCATCCTTAATTGTTTCCTCAAGCTCTAAGAAGCGTTCTTCAAAGTTGGCTTTGGAGCTGAAGTAGTCACTTCTCAAATGTTGTATGTCATCCTTCACAAATTGCATTGTCTCCATAAGGGAATTAATTGCGGTTCCTATTGTCTCCAAAGAGTTGGTTTGCTCGACCTCCTTTTGGTGTCCACGAGTGCCACCAACCATTTTGGAGTGATTCGAACAACTACCACTGACTTACTAAAAATAGAAGTGTGATTTTAGGGGTTACTATTTTTAGTAAGAAGCCAAAAAAAGTGCTTGGGTGTAATATATCAAAACAATCAACTCGACGAGACGATCACAATGAGCTATATATCACAACACTGGTTTTGGACACCCCTGACTATTTTATTTTATTTATTTGCTTTGTTGTCGAGTTTGCTGGTGTTGTCGGTTTTCCACTTGGAGGCTTGGTTCAAAAGATGAGTGTTTGGTCGGCCAACCTCTTATGACATTGTCCCTGCATTGCTTGTTACTGACACTGTCTCTACACTGTCTGTTGTTGACACTGTTTGGTCACTGACACTATGGTTCCTGTACTAACGATTGGTTCATCGGACTGTCACTGACAATTCTCAGCTTGTTAGAAGCCTAGCTGTCACAGACAACTCTTACTAACACTAGCAACTGACAACTTTGACCTGACTATTACTTTTCTTAGTTGAAGTGATATCCTTCTGTTACTGACATTGGCAGACTCTGTTGTGACTGTTTTTGATATGTTCACTAATTGTTTTTTCTGTTTCAAACAGTATTTTGTGATAGGGAAGTCTACTCTGTATGCTCAATTTTTGTGGGAAAATTTGTGGTTGCAGGTTTAACATTCACTAATAGGAAATATTTGTTTGTAGGTGGAAAAGAATCAGGTACTCTAAGCCAGGAAGTATGTAATACCCATAGGCCTTCTGTTATACCAAAGTGACGAACGATAGTGCTTGGACCAGTATTTTAGACCATTACTCGAGGATGATTCCACACATACCCTTTAGCACACTACCTGCCTCTCTGATAGTATGGGAGGGTAATATTTTCCGATGCTGTGTTCGGTGTACTGTAGATAATACAAGGCCGAAAAAGCTTCTTAGGGTTAAAGGTTTCTCCTAATCCTAGGTGGTCTCTCGATATACCCGAAGATACGTGGGAGCTCAATTCCATAGACAGGTGCTGTCTGAGGCTTGGGTATTGGAGTTTGATTGCCCCTCACTTCACTAGATGCTTTATGGGCAATCTAGCTTAGCCAATAATGACAGCTCCTTTGTGATATTTTAAAACCCTCGATACAGGGTTTCTAACCTAATAAACTATTGCAAAAAAAGAACAATGTTTTTACTGTTTTTATTTTTTATATAAAGGACAACCAAAAAATGGAAAAATGGGAAAATTATACCTAACAGTCGGAATGGATGGGCAAGAACTATCATAGTCACAACGGAACTACGCCTTGAAAAGCGCTATGATACCACTTTTTAGAAACCTATTATTAAAAATACACCCAGACAAATATTGCAAATAAACATACATGCTTGAAACACATACTATTGCAATACGAAAGTGCAAAAATGAAACAATCTCATAAAGTAATTCAAAATCGCGGGCCTCTTCGAGGGGGCAACCTCATTTAATACTTTCATTAATTTGCAAAAAGATACATTCGTACATAGATCCATGTCTTTTAAGGATATACTTCATGCAACCCTAACCTAGTGCTCAAGAGTTGGCTTACATGCAAAATGCCACTCAAGCTAGAATCTTCTACCAAACATCGGTTACATTCTTGATAACGGTTACATGAAATGGCTCCACTTGTTTAGGCGCCTTACTTGCCACATACCATTACAAAGTATTACAAAATAACATTATAAAGGGGTCCCCACGTTGGAAATGGGTCATTACATAATCATATAAGAATTACAATAATAATGTTAGGATGGGGTCCTAAAAAAAAAACTTTGCACCATGCAATTCATCCAACAAATCATCAATAATAGAAATAGGAAACTTATCTTTGATAGTAATCTTTTTGAGGGGAGGGAAATTGGGGCACATTCACCAAGATTTGTCATTGCATTGGACCATGACAACTGGAGATGAATAGGGATTGGTACTAGGATGGATAATCCCCTGCTCCAACATCTCTTGAATCAATTTTTCGGTTTCGAACTTTTGGGGTAAGGGATAGCGATGTGGGCGAACATCGGAAGGCTGACTCCCAAGAATAAGGTGGATAGAATGGTCATGCGTTCACCTTGGTGGGATGCCCTTAGGTTTGTTGAAAATTGAAGCATATTTGTCGATAAGAGTGCATGTTAGAAGGAAGAACATGAGGTGATTGCTCGGTGGCCATGACTTCTAGGCAAAGCTGGGCGAAGAAGCCTTTGCCCTTTTTCAATAGTTTTTCGATCTAGGGGGAGCTGATGACCTTGGATGACAGGGGTTGCATACCCTGAATATGGATAACCTTGCCATTTTTTGTCCATTGTACATATAACCGTATTTCAAACTAACATCCCCTAATTGAGACAACCATTGAGCTCTTGGGATAACATCCGCGCTACGTAAATCCATCGCATAAAGGTTGTTGACCCAAGTATAGAAAGCCATCTGGATGCTAACATTAGCAATACGACTCCCACCTTGAACCTTACCCCCATTGGCAATCAATACATGGAATGTGTCCTAGTATGAATTGTTGATATACAACCCGAGGGCTTTGGCTGTCTTATTGTCGAAGGAATTGTGAGTACTTTCCAAAGCAATCAATGCATTGAGCCTGTCTTTTAATGAAGCCTTGAACTTTGATGATGTGATGAGCTTGTAGTCCCATGAGGGCAAATGTTGAGAGGGCCATAGTATCCATATTTGGCTTAGGCTCATCAATTTCTGCCAATGCTTCCTGTTGTGGTGAGATGGAAACTTCCTCCTACAAGACATCTTCTTCCTCAGCTCCCATGTGTTGGTAATACCATTCCTCACATGCCTAATCCTTAGGATGGTATGATTGACATTTGAAACAAAAGAACCCTTGTGAGCATTTCTCAATGTAGTTATTAAAGTAAGGTTGATGGGGTTTGAATTCATGCTCTCATTAGAATGGAGGCAATTGGAGCTTCTTTCTAGTTGCGGGGGCCAAACGCTTAGCATAATGTAGAGTGTACAAGTCATGCATATCTACTTCCCGCCTGATGTCATTCTTGAGGCTGTAATGAAATGCTAAAACCATCATGGTTGGATCCAAATGTTTTGTCTACATTAACTGAACCACATACGAGGTAGGGACCCATATTCAAACTTGATTATATTCAATTGCAATTATAGTTGACTTTTCTGTTTCCTGAATTCTTATTGAGATTTTTAATCAATTTCCTCGTTCTGATTTGTAACGTGCTGTTTTCTCCTTTGTTTCAGCACATACTCTTCAAATTTCATCATATTATACTCTGAAGTTAAATAGTTGTAAACGCCTGTGGAGGTAAGGATATTTTCGGTCCCTACTTAGGCTATGAAACTTGTCATTGTTCAAATATTTTTATTTTTTTTGTGAAGGATACTGAAGTTTTTTTCTTTTGGCATGCTAAAACATTTATGGGCCTTGCTGTATACTGGCATTCAATACTGTAATTGTATGAAATGTGATGTGTTCGTAATGTCTCCTGTAAAGCTGTTATGAACATTCTCAAGAATGAAGTATGTTTACCGAATACTACTTGAAATGACATGCCCAAATCGATATTAATTTCGTTAACGGCTCTAGAAAGTCGCACCATATTCTAGTTAAATCACAGAGTATGGTGATTTTTTTTGACATCTGATGCAATTATGTATAAAAAAAGTATGAAAAGAGTTTGCAGCTAATGTAGTTAATCCTCAATCTGATGAAATTTGGGGGTGGCTGGTCAGCTGTTTTGTTTTGTTTAGTTTCGTTGATTGAAGAGGGCATGGGATATGTTGGACAAGATGGCAAAAGTGGGTTCAAAAGTTGTTTCATTGGTTCTTGAGAGGTTTATACAACAAAGAGGTTTACCTATGCTAACTTCTGTGATGACCGTTTTAAAATTGGTGAGGTCTATAAGGGATGTGGGTAAGATGAAAGAAGGGTTTCTTTCCAAAGATTATCATATACTTTTAAGCCTTTTAACAAAAGGTAATGTTATTCTCTTTTCTTCAGTTTATTTTGAGGATCGTCTACGCCTAACGTCTTAACCCCAAAATCCTTAACCCCCGAAATCCCAATCCGTTTCAAATCGCCGTGCAGTGCCTTCACAACTCTCTCCTCCCTCACAGCTTCGTCCACCCCCTCCCCGTCTCCCTCTCCCTCTCGCTCCTCCACAACTCTCTCCTCCTTCACAACTCCCCCATCTCCCTCTCCCTTTCCCTGATAGGTTCTTGCAAATATGAAGGGTTTAGAGCATTCATGTATCCAAATCCCATGTGAAATTTAGGGTGCAGCTCAGGCATATATCCATAATGCAGCTCAAGTATCTATCTAGAACGCAACTCAAGCTGTAAGAGTTCAAAATGCAGAAACACTATGGAACATACAAATAAACATTATATTCAAAATTAAAACAATTCGCGAGTTGGAAGAAGATGACAGAGGAAACACACAATTTCTTTTCTATTTTCAGTTTGTTTGGCCTCTTTCAAGGGGCCATCCTAACATCGACCTTCTCTGTTGATAAGATCAACACATATGATCTTCCAACAATGTCAAAAATCGTGTCCCTGTACTCCAAGGCTTTTCTCTGCTACGTTTACTTTGGCATATGGAACAAACATGAAAGGAAGAAAGCTCTTGAAATAGAGCTAATTGCTGAACTGGGGCCATTTCTAGCCACGAACCCAAGCGATATTCCTGAGGAAAGACTTTGAGAATTCCACTGTTTTCTTGAAGACTAAAAAACGCACCAAAGCATGGTTGAGATCTTGACCCTACGAAACAGTTTGTCTTTTTGATGACTAAAAACGCACCGAAGCACGGTTAACATCTTAGCCCTACAAGACGTTCGGGATATTTAAATTAATTGGGGTTAAATTAATTAATTGGAGGAAAATTAATTAATTGAGTTTGAATTAATCAATTTGGGAAAAATTAATTAATTGGGTTTAAATCAATTAATTTGAGGACCTGAACGTCTTGTAGGGCCAAGATGCCAACCGCGCTTCAGTGCGTTTTTTAGTCTTCAAGAAGACATTGTCTTGTAAGGCCAAGATGCGAACCGCGCTTCAATGCACTTTTTAGTTTTTCAAGAAGACAAACTGGAATTCTCAAAGTCTTTCCTAAGGAATATCGCTTGGGTTTGTGGTTAGAAATGGCCCAGTTTAGCAATTAGCTCTATTTCAAGAGCTTTCTTCTTTTCATGTCTGCTCCATATGTCGAAGCGGACATAACAGAGAAAAACCATGGAGCACAGGGAAATGACTATTGACATTGTTGGAAGATCATATGTGTTGATCTTATCAGCAGTAAGATCGATGTTAGGATGGCCCCTTGAAAGAGGCCAAACAAGCTGAAAATAGAAAAGAAATTTTGTGTGTTTCCTTTGTCATCTTCTTCCACCTCGCGAATTGTGTTAATTTTGAATATAACGTTTACATGTATGTTCCATAGTGTTTTTGCATTTTGAGCTCCTACAGCCTGAGCTACGTTCTAGATAGATGCCTGAGCTGTGTTTTGGATAGATGCCTGAGCTGCATCCTAAATTTCACAAGGGATTTGAACATGTAAATGTTCTGAACCCTTCATATTTGCATGAACCTGTGAAGGAGAGGGAAGAGAAAGGGGGAGGGAGAGGGGGGAGCTGTGAAGGCTTTACTCATATCAAGTTTTAAGATCATTGTATTCTCTTTTCTTGAAGTTGTTCAATGTATAACTTCATGAGCTCTTATGATCCCATCCAGAATTTGTCTTCCTTTCACAAATCCTCCTTGCTATTTTGAAATGATTTTGTCTAACAATGACCTTAATCTATTTGCCATCACTTTGGAAATAATATTATAAGCCATATTACATAGGCTTATGGGTCTAAAAGAATCAAACAATTCAACGTTCTTCTTTTTTGGAATTAGGGTAAGATATGTTGTATTTATTTTATAAGGTATGTATTGTTTTACCCTAGACTGTTCAACTACCACCAATAAAGAATCCTTCACTATATTCCAATTATGTTGGTAAAACTTTGTAGAGAGCCCATCTAGACTTGGGATTTATCATTATTAAAAGAAAAAAGAGCGAAATGAACTTCTTCTAGAGTAATAGGCTCCATTAGTTTTCTATTGTCTGCATTCGTTATAACTGAAGAAACCTCTTGAAGAAGTTTATTAAGAACTTCATTCTCCTTTGAACCTAGAATATTCTGATAAAAAGACTTTGCCTCTTTTCTAATTTCACTATGATTTTCAATCCAAACCCCTTCTATTGATTTAATTCTACTAATTATGGAAGTTGATCTTTGTACTATAGCCATCCTATGAAAAAACTTTGTATTTTTATCTCCATCTTTTAACGAAGTCTGTCTTGATTTTAATCTCAGGAATTTCTCTTCCTTACTCAAAATATTATGATATTCACTAAGCAACTCCCTTTCCTCCGAGCTTGGATTATTATCATCAACTTTTTGGAATTTTGAAAGTTTATCTTTTAGTTCTTTCTTCTCAAAAATGTTTCCAAAGATGTTCTTGTTCCATTCTTTTAATCTAGATGTCATAGATCTTATTTGATTTGGAAGAGCATACAACACACTGTTACCTAAAGAATTCCACGTTTGAGCTATCATATCAACAAATTGAGGATGGTTTTCCCACATTTGCTCATATTTAAAATATGATTTTTTTAAAATTCACTTACCACCATTTTAACTCTTATTGGTCAGTGATATGAACCAATCCTTGTTAAGGTATTTATTTTAGCACAAGTTCCTTCATCTAGCCAATGAGTTGAGAGAATTCATCTGTCTAATTTTTCTGCTAGTAGGTTCTGGCCTCTCTTGTTGTTGGTCCAGGTATAGTTATCTTTTTCAAACTCAACTTCCTATAGATTATTGTTTTGATAAAAGCTGAGAAATCTTTCATACTTTGGGTCAATTTCCTAATTCCCCCAAATTTTTCATCCAGCTTGGTTATGGCATTAAAATCTCCAATGATCATGAATCGGGTTTCTTGGTCTTTACTTCTCATAAAGGCTTCAATCCCACTCCAAACTTCTAATCTACTTGACTGAGTTGTAGGTCCATAGACACTGATAAGGATGAAACAAACATCTGCAAAGTAGCAAGTGACTAAAGAGGCTATCCAATGTCTAGATTTATGAATGGTTACACAAAAGGTTCTAGAAGGATTCCAACAAGTTAGAATTCCCCGTGCGGCTCCTTCAGAATCCATAGCATCCCATTCACATCTTGCCCATATTGCTTTCATAGGTTTTGAAACTTCATCTTTTGTCATTTTAGTTTCCTGGATACAGAGTATATCAAGTTTATTGATTAAACATAGGTCCCTAATACACCTTCGTTTTGAGGGGGCATTAGCACCCCTTATATTCCATGAGACGATAATCATGTCTCATTAATTTGTGTTTATTTCTCTATGTTTGCTCTTGCTTCCCTAGATCTTGCTTGATAATTTGAGGGTTTTCCTCTTTTTGCCTTGCCTATATCAGGAGTAGGTCTTATTATTCTATTCCTCAATATTCTTTAACAATTTTGTTTTTCATCATATTTATCCTCTCCTATCTCTATTATAGAAGCTTTTGACTTGTCTTGCTCAGTTTCTTGTATTTCCTTATTAATGGCAGAGGAATTAACTTCTAAAACTGCATTTTCTTTACCAATTTTTTCCTCCCGAATGGTGCATGGTACTTCAAGAGAGTCTTCAAAATCTGATGAGACACATTCCTGTAGGTCCAAAATGGGGACCACATAAGAAATTTTGATGAATTTCTAAAATTTTGGCTATGTTGAAATAGGTATCTAGGCGGCACTCCTTCACCAGGCCATAGACAACATGGTCAAAATTTTCATAGGCGGAAATAAAAGTGTGGCCTAAGTCCTAAGCCGTAGTTTGTTGAAGAAGCGAGACTGCACTTGCTTCAAAGCCGCATGCGAAATGGTCGATTTTGTATAGTTGCAAGTGAACTTGCGGCTTAATTCTAGGTCATAGCCAAACTGGTCAACACAACTACTGGCAATTCCGAAATGAGTCCTAGCTGCAAGGGAACATCGAAGACGCATTCTCTAAGTAAAGTGAATCAAGGCTGCATCTAACATGAGGACACAATTTCCAGGTTGCACTTCGTTGCAAGGCCAGATATTGAGAAAGAAACAATAGAGATAATGCTCTCGTGGAATGGGAAATACGTAAAATGGAACCTTTACCTCCATGGAGAGATTTCTATGACCCTGTAAGCAATGAATCGCACCAGTTGATATAGGAGAAAATTTGAGAAATGCAAGATAAGTACAAGTGGGATGAAGGCAAAATTTTGGACTGGTGGATTATGAAGGTAGAGACCAATACAATAAAGTCCAAGTATGGCCACCAATATGATACGAAATTTTCAGAAAAATACGACCAATATCATGAAGCATGGAAGGCAAAGAGTGGAAGCCTATTACCCCTAAGTTTTGGAAAGGGCAAAACCAAGGGAAAGAGGTCAAATCCTAAGAAGAAGAAGGAGAGTAAGGCCTCTCATTCCTCCCAACCCCCACCACAAGATAAGGTCAGCAAATCTCCCCCTCCAGAGGCCGAGAAGGCACCGCCCACTTTTAAGCCTACTCAAGAGCAATTGCAGACCTATGGAAAGGGGGCAGAATTAATGAAGAAAATGAAATATTCAGCAGCTATAGAGCTAATAGAGGTCGAGATGAGACCTAAGGATTTGGCCTTGGGTCTGATGGACTCAACAAAAGAATTACAGAGTGCTGACAAGATAGAGTTCACCACCGCTTACTCGGCTGAGTACAAGCCTCCTCTGGTTCAAAATACACCAGCGAGCTCGCCCCAACAACAGAACGTTGAGTTAGTAATAAATCCGAAGCTTGCTTCTGGTAAGAAAAGGAAGGCTGAGGTCTCAGTTGGAGAGATCCCTTGAGGAAAAGACAAGAAAGAAAAAGTAGAACAAACACAACAAGGGTCTAAACAGAGGAGTACCATGCTTATTGAGCAGTTAACCTGCCAGCAACAACAGTCGAACTCCGATGAGAGTTTACAACAAACCACTTCGGTGGGCGCAGGTATGTTTTCAATCTCTTCTTCTTCTCCTCCTCTCTTTCGAAGAAATTCCCCTTCCCATTCACAAGAAAAGGAGACACCCCCATCACCGCCTGAACATCATCCACCACCTCCACCAAGTCCTACATCACATCCGATTCCACCACCAACATCAATTTCGTCCACTCCCACTGAAGCCACAACATTGCCATTAATTTCTACTATGATAACAGGCAGCTCCATTGAAACAACAGTGAGTACTCCAGCTGTAAAAATCGATTCCACTATCGTTTCTATCCCTGCACTTCCATCATCTCCTGTGCCTATCTTACCGTCATTGATAATTGCATCTACGCCTTCCACTCATCCCGCGATGTCTTCTTTACAAAAATTCAAGAATGCGTAACTAAGTACTTGGAAGTATTGGGGCAAGAAATTGTGTCAGCCATCCGAAAGACCGGCTAGAGTTAGAAGCATGGTGGTTGATCCAATTGCCAGACAGAGGACAAGATTTTCTAAGACCCCCATGGTTGATAAGCCTGAGGAGGACATGGCACTGGAGGACTACCAATTCCAGGAGGTTACAGAAGATATCCGACAATTACCCACAGAAGATGAGTACGTTATAACTAAGGCACAAAATGATACAGTATTTTGCCAAAATGATATTGTAAGGGAAAAGTATGAAAAACTGGAAGAAAAGGTGAAGAGGCTGGAATTGACAGTCAAGGATCAAAAGACTGTAAGAGAGTCAAGCTAGTCTTTAGGTCTGCAGTGCTAGATAGGAAGATCTTTTGGCAGGTTTTTGAGAATGATGACCAAATAGTGGATTTCCTAGTTAGAGAAGATTGCTTGGCTACTGTTCAGGAAGATTTCCCCCAAGAAATGGATTAGCAAGATATCATACAATTGAAAAATAATTGCATTCCAAAGGGCTTGATCACACTGGAAAATCTCTTTGACAATGAAGATGGAAGGAAATCAAGAACCATGAAGGTAGATGAAGAAATCTACAAGGAAATTGAAATAGACAAGGGGAAGAAGATCAACATTGGTATCAAATGTTTGGTAGAGGAGATAGAAAAGTGTAAAACCCTATGTACCAGATACCAAGATGTTATAGCTTGGTCATATGAAGATCTGAAGGTATATGACAAAAATATTGTTCAGAAAACCATTGAGCTAAAGCCTGATGCAAGACCTTTTAGGCAAAATCAAAGGCCTATGAATCCCAAAATTGAGTCCATGATGAGGCAAGAGTTGCTCAAGTTGCTTAAAGCAAAGATTATCTATCCAATCAAGCATTGTACATGGGTTGCCAATTTGGTGACTGTTAGAAAAAAGAATGGGGATATCCGCCTGTGTGTTGATTTCAGAAACCTGAACAAAGCATCACTGAAAGACCATTACCCCCTCCAAATTGATCAAATTTTGCAGATTGTTGCTGGGGCAGAAAGGTTCTCTCTGTTAGATGGTTTCTTTGGATACAATCAGATTTGGGTAAAAGATGAAGATCAGTTCAAGACAGCCTTTACCACTAAGTGGGGTACATTTGCCTATCAGAGGATGCCTTTTGGATTGTCCAATGCTGGAGCCACTTTTCAGTGAGTCATGGACTATGCTTTTGGTGAGCTGATCAACAAAATCATTTTGATCTATCTTGATGACATGACTTTCTCACAAGAAAGAATTGCACTTGGACCATTTGGAGAAAGTCTTTAAAAAATGTAGAAAATTTGGCATCTCCTTGAATCCAAAGAAATTGTTTTTTGTAGTTCATGAAGGGAAGTTATTGGGGCATGTAGTCTCAAAGGAAGGGATGGAAATAGATCCTGATAGGTTAAAATCAAATTTAGCCTTGCCTCTCCCCATGAACAAAAAGCGCTGTATTCCTTTTTTGGCCAGATAAACTGTGAGAAAGTTTATTTCACATTTTGCTCAAATTATTAAGACAATTTCAGAATTGTTAAAGCAGAACATGGAGTTCAAATGCACTGAGAAAAGGAAGCAGGCTTTTGAGGAAATTAAGCAAGCCATTGCAACTGCTCCAGTGTTGGTGAAGACAGACTTTAGCAAAGATTTTATACTCTATGCCTATTGGGCTGAAGAAAGCTATGTAGCAGTGTTGACTCAAAATAATGATGCTAGAGAGGAACACCCTATATTTTTATGGAGTCAGACTCTTCATGAATACCAGGTCAAGTACAACTTCATTGAGAGATAATTATTTGCATTTATGAAATCACTGAAGAGATTTCGGCAATATTTAGCTCAAAGCAAGACCTTAATCTATGTAGTACATCTAGATGTTAGGAGTTTTATTCTACAAGGAGAACTGGGTGACAAAAGAGTTGGTTGGATAACCAAGATTTAGGAGTATGATGTGGAAATCCGTTCTACAAAATTGGTCAGAGGTAGAGCGTTATGTTAGGCACTAGCAGCAAAAGCAGATCCAGATCAGAGGATTGCTTGTCTGGCAGCATAATTTGAAAATGGAGAAGATTGTCCGCCAGAAGGAGCAAATTGGATAGATCAGAGGATAGCCAATTTTCAAACAGGGGTATGCCCTCGGGCCTTAATCCTTCACAAAGAAGAAAGTATAGGCTTCAAGCCTTGAAGTATGTTTTGCTACCAGAAGGGTTGTATAGAAAGAATCTTGATGGAGTACTCTTGAAATGCGTGAGAGATGATAAAAAAACAAAAGGTCATTAAGGAGTTTCATGAAGGATTGTCTGGAGGGCATTTTTCAGGAAGGGTCATTGCTATGAATATAATAAGAGTAGGGTACAATTGGCCCACTATTTTTGTTGACACTTTCAAGGCAACAAGAACATGTGATAAGTGCCAAAGATATGTAGGGAGGAAGAAAAATGCTGCATTCCCCCTCAAACCTATCCAAGTGGAGGAGCCCTTCCAGCAGTGGGGACTTGAGTTTGTTGGGATAATCAATCCTAACTCATCAGCGGGTCATAAATACAATCTCACTGCTACTGACTACTTCTAGGTGGGTAAAAGCCATCCCAACCAAAAAATCAGACATAGAGGTGTTGATTGAATTCTTTGAAAGTTTAATAAGAAGGTTTGGTCTACTTGAAGCCCTAGTAAGTGACAATGGTCCAACTTTCATTGGTGCAAAGTACATTGAATTTGCAAGAAAATATGGCATATGTATTAAAAACTCTTCCAATTACTACCCTCAGGGAAATGGACTAACAAAGTCATCTAACAAGAACCTACTTAGAATTCTGAAAAGGGCTCTGGGAGAAAACAAATGGAGTGGGCATCTACTTCTAGAACAAGTTTTGTGGGCATACATAATTACTATCAAGAGATCCATCAAGACCTCTCCTTACGCATTGGTGTATGGAAATGAAGCTTTATTGCCTACTCATCTTGAGATATCCGCTTTGAAATGGGCTAGACAGGATCACTAATCAGATCAAATCTCTTTAGAAGCCATACTGATGCACCTTTTACAATTGGAAGAAAAGAGGCCGAAGCCTATGAAGATTGTTAGAAGCACTCTATTAACACAAAGGGTTGTTTGAAAATTCAAGATTGGCTACATTATCTTAAGGTGGAATGTGGAAAGGTCCAAACCAGGCAATCACTAGAAATTTGACTCCTCCTAGGATGGTCCATCTGAAATACTGGAAGTTAGGGAGAATAATTCTTTCAAATTCCAGGACCAAAATGGAGAAACACTGTCGATTCCAATCAACGACCATCATCTCAAGTTGTATTACAAGTAAAGTTTCATACCTTGAATTTTATGTAAATATTGTACAATAAGTTAAAAATTTTCTTTAGTTTTTCTCTTTGTCAAAGTATGACAAGCTAACAAAGCTAAAAAAGCTAAAAAAGCAAAAATATCAAAGAGACTATTACACCGTATTCTACAATTAGAATGTCACAAGGCCGTAAGGTTACCTCTAGACCGCAAGTTGCAACAAGGCCATAATATGCAGTTAGGCCGAAGTTGCCGTTGGGTTGCAACCGTCACCAAGGCTGCAGTTGAAGAAAGGCCGCAAGGTTACCTCTAGACAACAATATGCAGCAAGGCCATAGCCGTCTCCAAGGCTGCAGTTGAAGTTGGGCCGTAGTTTAACCCTAAACCGTAGTTTGAAGTCCAAATTTGGATACAAGGACAAGATAAAAGTCTGGCAGAGCGAACGCAACCCTGGGCCGCAATTTGCCTCTACACCGCAAATTGAAGCTGGGCCGCAATTTGTCACTAGGCCATAGTTTAATGTTCAAACTTGGCGACAAAGGTAAATAAAAAGTGCGGCTGAGTGTATAACCCCGCACCGCAGGTCTAGCTTCTCAAGCACACTCCGTGACGTTTTTCTCGCCCATTTTGAAATTCAAAGAACTATTAATTGCAACTCACCTACTACATTTATTTTGGTTGGTGGCACGAAGAGCCATAAAAGCTAGAACATCCAGCGTTTTCAGCTTCGAAAAAGCTAAGAGCTAAGAGGTGCTAGAGTGTTACTCGACAATTATTCAAGGTAGTAAGAAAACACAGTCGAAAATGGAGAAGGTGAAACGTCCCCTTCAGTCTCAGAAGAAGTGTCCGAGGAGGAAAAAAAAGCCAAGCCAAAGCGCTACCTCGATGCAGGGAAGGCAGTGGCCGACACTAACATGACATGAAAGACTAGAAATAAGCTGAGAAAAGATGTAGACAACACAGTGCTAGGAGGATTGACAGCCTCTAGGAGGATTGACAGCCCCCACACCGGCTACCTATGCAGGTTTTGTTAAAGATAACTCCAGCATATTGCTGTCAATTGTTTGCCATGGGGAGAACTCCACATGTTAACCCTCTATCTTTTAGTTTGAACCAATAGGCGAAATTTTATTCCTTGAATGGGCACCCTAAAAATGGTCAATTTTTCGTTGAATGGTTGAACAAACAGTTCAAAACCCTAAGAGTTAAAGACCGTCTACCAAAAACCCCAATTGCTACAGACCATTTTGTAGACCCTGAGCTATACGCAATGTTGGTAGCATTGGCTGGTTTAGATTCTGATATCAATGTATATGAATGGCAAATAGCCACGACCTACTGCATTTCGAATATCAAGATGTATGATATGTCCATTATTGACAACAATACTAGGGTTATATATTTTGATTGGCCCGAGTTCCTTGCTAGGAGAATGCATGAACAGTTAGTGGCTACGAAGGAGTCTCAACCACTGACATTTAGACATTGTTCAAACCTAGCCTGGATGTTTTTTGCTACCATAAGGGAAGAAGTACCCTGGATTGAGGCTATAGACAAGAGTGAAGATGGTAACCCCCTATCGGTCTACGCTTGGACTAGGGTTTTGAGCTAGGAAGAATCTTATTATAATTTCAACATAGAGTTCCTTCGTCCAACGTCAAAGATAATGTACGACCAATACCCTAGGATTCCTCTAGCTAAAAAATTATTGATAGCACCAAAAGCAAAGGAAGGCGACTGGTACATATTGACGGAGGGAACAGTCATAAGGTTGTATGACTTCACTGGAAAGCCTTTTGTGTTACCACACTATGTGACCAGCAGAATGTTAGCTTTGGAGTATTGCAGACAGATTGACTTCATCAATTCCTGTTTTGGTTCGGGTCACAAGAAGAAATGTATAGTAGAGCACCTCCACACAATGGAAGACATCACTCTGACAGGAAAGGGTCAGCATGCACAAATTACCAAAGCAATGAGCAAATTGGGCCTTGTTGAGCTACCTCAGAGATGGAAGTATGACCCAGACGTTAAATTTGTAAAAAAATTGAAAGTACCCAATGCAAGTAAGGCTCCTAAGTTTTACAAAACTCCGAGGCAAGATATTGAGAAAGATAGAAACAATAGAGAAAATGCTCCCATGGAATGGGAAATACGTAAAATGGAACCTTTACCTCCATGGAGAGATTTCTATGACCCTGTAAGCAATGAATCACACCAGTTGATATAAGAGAAAATTCGAGAAATGCAAGATAAGTACAAGTGAGTACACCAGCTGTAAGCACTGATTCCATTGTTGTTTCTATCCCTGCACTTCCATCATCTCCTGTGCTTGTCGTACCGTCATTGATAATTGCATCCACGCCTTCCACTCATCTCGCGATGGCTTTTTTACAAAAAATCAAGAATGCGGAACTGAGTACTCGAAATTATTGAGGCAAGAAATTGTGTCAGTCATCCAAAAGACCGGCTAGAGTTGGGAGAAGCATGGTGGTTGATCTAGTTGCCAAAAAGAGGACAAGATTTTCTATGACCCCCTTGGTTGATAAGCCCGAGGAGAACATGACATTGGAGGACTACCAATTCTAGGAGGTCAAAAAAGATATCGAGGAATTGCCCACAGAAGATGAGTACGTTATAGCTAAGGCACAAATTGATACAATATTCTGTCAAAATAATATTGTAAGGGAAAAGTACGAAAAATTGGAAGAAAAGATGAAGAGGCTGGAATTGACAGTCAAGGATCAAAATACTGTAATAGAGTCAAGCTAGTCTTCAGGTCTGTAGTGCCAGATAGGCAGATGTCGACTGAAGTTTTTGAAAAATGTTCACAAATCCAGTCGGTGCTTGACTATTTGGACAAAGCTATCCACTTGTTAGTCCGAGCCAAAAATGATTGAGAAAATTCAGGATTGAGAAAATTTTTGCATTATCCTATCCAAGATGTCATTTTGTCGCCAAGCCTATTACCAGTGATGAATGGACCACTGCAAGGCTGACAACCAAAAGAGTCCTCAGGAGACATAAGTTGCTCCAAAAAGGATGGTTGTTGACAGATAAAACTGATGGCAGAATTGAAAAGCTCTTTAACTATACTTAGCAGGTTGCTAAGGATAATTTCAAAGGTTTTTGTAATAAGGAGAATGCATTAATGACAATCGAAGATCTCCTAGTAGAACTGAAAGCCATCATTCAAGATGATTCCAGGATAGAGGCTTGGCCAGAACCCATCCAGCATGAGCAAGTAATTGATTTGGTGAAAGATTTAACTGAAGTAAATATTGCTATGGGGGAGTTGGCTGAAAGGGGACAATTCTTGTCTCATGAGAAGCTTTCTAAGCTAAGAGATATCCATGGATCATTGATGGAAACATCAAATCCTTTCTCGACACAGTGGCAAGAGGCTCTTTAAAAACAAGAGTATATGGAACAATTGTTTGCCAAGGAAGAGTCAAGGCCAAAAGATCATGCTGATGAAGAATCAAAGTCGGAAGAAGTTTTTGAGGAAGCATTAAAAGCAGAAGGCAACGTAGAGGAAGCCCTTGAGAATGAGGAGTTAGGGGAGGATTTGAACAAGGAAGAGGAAGGACAACAATAAAACCCTTTCGGTGAAGGAGATAAAGAGCAAGTTGATATTGAAGAAGAGCAAGAGAAAGAGACACAAGAGTGTTAGAAAGTGAAGTCACTATGCAGTATAGGTAGCCAGCAAAAAGGTTTGCAGCAGGTCAAAGCAGGCCAGACGTCTGACCTGCTAGACGTTTGGGTCAGACGTCTAGGCAGCAGGCTAGATGTCTAACCTGTTAGCCGTCTAGGACAAATGTCTAGGCTGGTAGACGTCTAGGCCTGACGTCTGGGCTGCCAGACGTCTAGGCTGGTAGACGTCCGGGCTGCCAGACGTTTAGGCTGGTAGACGTCTAAGCCTGACGTTTGGACTGCCAAACGTTTAGGCTGGTAGACGTCCAGGCCTGACGTCTGACCAAGTAGACGTCTAGGCCAGACATTATACCAAGTAGACGTCAAGCCCAGTAGGCGTCAGAACAATGGACGTCTAGGTAGACGACACGAATGCGGAAGACAAATAGTCTTGGGAGCGGAAACAAACAGTCTTTTGGAGGCTTTCCGTTGGGAGAGGAAACAAACAGTTTGGAGTCTTCCTTCTGCTCTATAAAAGGGATGTGATCCCTTGGTTATGTTGTGAGGTGGTTGAAAAACGTTGAAAGACGTGGATGTAAATTTTGCTGAAAATAATAAAAGAGAAGTTGCCATTGCTCCGTGGTTTTTCCTGCACATTGCAGGTTTCCACGTAAATCTCTGTGTCACTTGTACACGTTTCCGTGTTCTATATTTTTGTTATTGTTCTTCCTCTTGCAAGTTTAAAATAAGAAGTTTTTCCTAACATTTGGTATTAGAGCTAAGGTTTTGTGCGAGCGGGAGCTCCAACAATGACAAAAGGTGCAACCAAGTTCGAGATTGAGAAATTTGATGGCAGGAACTTTGCTCTATGGAAGATGAAGGTGGAGGATTTGCTGGTTCAGAATGACCAAGCTCAAGCCTTGAAAGGGGTCGCGAATAAACCGAGTAGCATGAAAGATGAGGAGTGGACAACACTTGAGAGGAAGGCAGTTTCTACAATCCGTCTCTGCCTAGCTGACTCCGTCTGGTTCAATGTAGCTGAAGATAAGACCGCGGAAGCCCTTTGGCAAAAGCTTGAAAAGTTGTATGAAACAAAATCAACAACTAATAAGTTTTTTCTAAAAAAGCAGCTTTATAGCTTGAGGATGAAGGAAAGTTCATCCGTTGTAGATAATTTGAACGAGTTTAATACTCTCATCAGTAAACTGGTTTCAGTTAATGTGAAGATGGAGAATGAAGATAGAGCTATCACCCTACTTTGTTCCCTCCCGGACACTTGGGATCATATGGTGATGACCATTAGTAATTCATCATCAGGAACTCTCAATTTTGATGATGTAGTAGCCGCTTTGTTGGCAGAATAGTTGAGGCGAAAAACGTCTCTCGAACCCTCAACCAATGAAGCCCTATCTATGAGAGGTTGATCGTTCGAGGGGAGTAAACAAGGTAGAAAACAGTCCAAAGCTAAGTCAAAAGGACGTAAGCAGAAAGGGAAGTGCTGGCATTGTGGGAAGCCAGGACACTCCAAGAAGGACTGTTGGCAATTGAAGAATGGTGAAAAGCAAAATCAGCCATCAGCTGAAGCCAGTGCAACAGATTCAGGAGTGACGACAACATGTGAAGCCTTATGTATCAGTAAGAACAGATCAGTTTTATATACCTGGGTTTTGGACTCAGGTGCGTCTTTCCACGTCTCCCCACAGAGACTGGTTTGACAAATATCAGCCATACTGTGGTGGAAAGGTCTATTTGGGTGATGAACACCCTTTAGAAATTGTGGGAAGAGGATATATAAGGATCAGGCTGGACGATGGTAGAGAAATGATGTTATGTGATGTGCGACATGTGCCCGATTTGAGGAAGAATTTGCTCTCAATCAAAATGATGGATAAGCTAGGGTATTCTGTCACCTTCTATAACAACTATTGCAAGATTACCAGAGGAGCTCTTGTAGTAGCAAAGGGAGAATCTTATGAGACCTTATACCGTTTATGCGGTGATACGGTGACAAACCATGCAACAACAACAACTTCTGTACAGGATGCAGTAATGCTATGGCATCAACGCCTAGGCCATATGAGTGAAAAAGGCCTGAAAATTCTGCATGATAGAGGTATGCTTTCTGGGATTAAGTCTTGTAATTTAGACTTATGTAAGCACTGTATTTTTGGTAAACTGAAGATACGGTGACAAACCATGCAACAACAACAACTTCTGTTCAGGATGCAGTAATGCTATGGCATCAACGCCTAGGCCATATGAGTGAAAAAGGCCTGAAAATTCTGCATGATAGAGGTATGCTTTCTGGGATTAAGTCTTGTAATTTAGACTTATGTAAGCACTGTATTTTTGGTAAACTGAAGAGGGTTCGGTTTACTGCAAGGCCTGGTAAGAGTTTTAATTTTCTGCAACTTATACATTCGGATATATTTGGACCAGTCCCCACTCAGTCCTTGAATGGCGCCATTTATTTTCTGACTTTTATAGATGATTATTCTAGGAGAGTGTGGGTTTATTTTTTGAAGAAGTCGGAAGCTTTGCAAAAATTTAAAGAGTTCAAAGCACGGGTAGAGAAGAGTTTGGGCAAATCGATTTTATGTCTCAGGTCAGATAATGGGGGTGAATATTGCTCCAAGGAATTTGATAAATTTTGTATGCAGGAAGGTATTAAGCACCAGAAGACTGTACCATACACGCCACAACAAAATGGTGTGGTTGAGCGGATGAATCGCACAATCATGGAACGTGCAAGAAGCATGCTTAGCGCAGCCATGTTGGAAAAAGAGTTATGGGCAGAGGCTGTTAATACGATTGTTTATCTTATTAACAGGTCACCTACAACTGCGTTGGATTGACAGGTTCTGGAGGAGGTTTGGTGTTGTAAGCCAGTTGATTACTCTTATTTGCGTACCTTTGGCTGTGATGCGTTTGCCCATGTACCCAAAGAAAAAAGGTCCAAGCTTGATCCGAAGTCAAGCAACTGTGTTTTTCTTGGCTATGGAGATATAGTGAAGGGGTATAGACTGTGGGATCCTACTGCCCAAAAGGTAATTATCAGCCGAGATGTAATTGTTGAGGAAAAATCCATGCAAAGGAAGGAGGTACAACAAAATCCTAATGTTGTACCTGTTGAAGTAGAATTGAGTGAAGATGACTATGAAGATGAACATGCTGAAGTTTTTGATCAACATACAGAACAACAAGTAGAACAGGAAGTAGAGCAGCCACAACGGTCACAAGACCAAGAGCCACAACCGACAAATCATTGGGTTAGAAAATCTACACGTCCACAAGTGTCCGGAAAGGTATTCTCATGTGTATCAGTCCTCTTTTGCTTTGTTGACTGATGATGGTGAACCTAGTTCATTTCAGGAAGTTAGAGAGTCTGAGAATGCAAAAAAGTGGAGGAAATCCATGGAGGAGGAAATCGAGACATGTCCACAAGTGTCCGGAAAGGTATTCTCATGTGTATCAGTCCTCTTTTGCTTTGTTAATTGATGATGGTGAACCTAGTTCATTTCAGGAAGTTAGAGAGTCTGAGAATGCAGAAAAGTGGAGGAAATCCATGGAGGAGGAAATCGAGGCACTTCGCAAGAATAAAACATGGGAACTTGTGGATCCCCCACCTGGAAGAAAGACTGTTGGAAACAAGTGGGTGTACAAAGTGAAGAAGAACAACGATGGGCTGTTGGAACGCTATAAAGCTCGCTTGGTGGCAAAGGGCTATGTGCAGAAGTCAGGTGTTGACTTTAATGATTGCAGTTTTATTATTTTGCAGAAGAAGAAGAGGTTTTATGGTGGCAAAGGGCTATGTGAAGAAGAGGTTTTATGATTGCAGTTTTATTATTTTGCTGTTATATGTTGATGATATGCTGGTTGCAGGCCCCAACATAAAGAAAATCATTGATCTTAAGGCTCAGTTGGCTAGGCCGTTTAAAATGAAGGATTTAGGAGCAACAAACCAAATTTTAGGGATGAAGATACACCGGGACAGAAAAAGAAGAAATATTTGGTTAAGTCAAAAGTCAAATGTGGAAAAGATTCTGCAATGCTTCAATATGCAGAATGCTAAACCAGTTAGTACCCCACTTCTTCCACACTTAAAGTTGTCTTCCAACCAGTGTCCTAGAACGGAAGCAGAGAAGACAAGTATGTCTCGTGTACCGTATTCATCTGCAGTAGGAAGCCTCATGTATGCCATGGTGAGCACGAGATCGGATATTGCCCAAGCAATGGGGAGTAGTCAGCCGGTACATGGCAAATCCTGGTAAGGAGCATTGGAATGCGGTGAAGTGGATATTCAAATATTTAAGAGCCACTTCAGATGTTGCCATTTACTTTGGATCGACAGATTTGCAAGTTACAGGTTTTGTGGATTCTGATTATGGTGGATATAGAGATGGGAGAAAATCCACTACAGGATATACCTTCACTCTTGCAGGAGGAGCAGTGAGTTGGGATTCTAAGTTGCAGTCTGTTGTGGCTTTATCAACCACTGAAGCATAATATATTGCAGCGACTCATGCTAGCAAAGAGGCAATTTGGCTAGAACGATTGTTGGGTGACTTCAAGGTAATGCAGGAGATAATTACTCTGCATTGTGATAGCCAGAGTGCTATTCAGTTAGTGAAGAATCCAACATTCCATGATCGCACGAAACACATTGAGGTCAAGTACCGCTTTATCAGAAATGTGGTGGAAGAAGGTAGGATCCCGTTTTAGAAAATCGACACTGAAGTGAATCCTGCAGATATGCTTACAAAGCCGGTCAAGGTAGAGAAGTTTGAATGGTGCAGAACTTCTCTGGGCTTGCTGAAAAAGTAACAAGGGCAGCATTGGGCAATTGGCACTGGCTGAAATTTTATGAGTAGAAGAATTCCTGAATATTGACTTCAAGTGGGAGAATGTTAGAAAGTGAAGTCACTATGCAGTATAGGTAGCCAGGAAAAAGGTTTGCAGCAGGTCAAAGCAGGCCAGACATCTGACCTGCTAGACGTCTAGGTCAGACGTCTAGGTAGCAGGCTAGACGTCTAACCTGCTAGCCGTCTAGGCCAAACGTCTAGCTGGTAGATGTCTAGGCTTGACGTCTTGGTTGCCAGACGTCTAGGCCTAACGTCTTGGCTGCCATACGTCTAGGCTGGTAGACATCTAGGGTTGACGTTTGGGCTACTAGACGTCTAGGCCTGACGTCTGGATTGCCACACGTCTAGACTGGTAGACGTCCAGGCCCGACGTCTGACCAAGTAGACGTCTAGGCCAGACATCATACCAAGCAGACGTCAAGCCTAGTAGACGTTAGAACAGTGGACGTCTAGGTAGACGACAGGAATGCGGAAGACGAACAGTCTTGGGAGCGGAAACAAACAGTCTTTTGGAGGCTTCTGTTGGGAGAGGAAACGAACAGTTTGGAGTCTTCCTTCTGCTCTATAAAAGGGATGTGATCCCTTGCTTATGTTGTGAGGTGGTTGAAAAACGTTGAAAGACGTGGATGTAAATTTTGTTGAAAATAATAAAAGAGAAGTTGCCATTGCCCCGTGGTTTTTCTTGCACATTGCAGGTTTCCACGTAAATCTCTGTGTCACTTGTGTTACTGTTTTTGTGTTCTATATTTTTGTTATTGTGCTTCCTCTTGCAGGTGTAAAATCTGAAGTTTTTCATAACAAAGAGGCTCTTAAAGACAAAGAGGATAGTGAAGTGGAGATAATCGAAGATCTGCATAAGAAGCAGGAAAAGGAACAAGAAGTGCCTGCAGAGAAACACTTTTTGTGTGTGTAACTTCATGCTCACGGATGACTGCGACAAAAGAAACATGATCCTACAGTGGTCACGTAGAAGTCATGCAAAAGAGCTATGAAAGATAAGATATGTTCAGCTAAGCTTATTCAAAGTTTTGTGCCTCTTTCCTTATTTCCATATGAACCGTGACCCTCTGCATAAATTTTCAAATGTGCACAAGGGTCATAATCATAAGGAGTTGATGATTTGAGACATTAAGTTTTGCAGATGATTAGAATGATGACACTACAATTGATCAAGGTCGAAGAACGAAAGCTTGCCTTGTGTTTTGCTTCTTTGTGGACCGTTACCCTCTGAATACTCCTATGTTCAAGAGGCTAACCATCATGAAGAGGTAATACGTTGAGCCATACAGATACATATTTGATGGAGTGTATCTCAGTTTCATTGTCAACCATAACCCATTTTTCACTTTCTTATTCTTCAATGCATTCCTACTCATTTCCACTGTTACCTTCAGTGTTATCCTCCATTATTCCGCACTTGTTTATTCCCCATATGTTTCAGTTCATTTACACTCCCATTTCATTTTTTTTAGACTCCATTAAGCCAATGAATAAGGCTTTGAGTCCTTTAACTCTCCAAGCAAAGTTTTGCAAAAGTCGCCAGAATGTAGGTCCAAAAAGGGGACCACATAAGAAATTTTGATGAATTTCTAAAATTTTGGCTAAGTGATGAAACAGATATCCAAGCCGCACTCCATCGCTAGGCCGCAGTCAACATGGTCAAAATCTTCACTTGCGGAACTAAAATTGCGGCCTAAGTCCTAAGTTGCAGTTTGCCGAAGAAAAAGTGAGGCCGCACTTGCTTCAAAGCTGCATGCGAAATGGTCAACACAACTACCGGCGAATCAATAGTTGCATGTGAAATTGCGGATCAATGCTGGGCTGCAGTGAAATTGGTCAACACAACTACTGGCGAATTCCGAAATGCGTCCTAGCTGCAAGGGAACATCGAAGCCGCATTCGCTAAGTGAAACAAGGCCACATGTAACACGAGGACACAATTTCCAGGCCGCACTCAACCGCCAGGCCACAGTTTGAGATAACTACTTGGCAACAAATTTGAAAGAAAGTGTGGCCAAGGCCCGCGGTCTCTAGGCCACAGTTTGCCTCTAGGTCGCAATTTTCCTCTCGACCGCAATATGAAGCTAGGCCGCAGTTTGAAGTGGCAACTTGTAAACGAATGCGATCGGAAGTGCGGCCAAGGCCCTTCATCTCTAGGCCGCAGTCAATGTGGTTTGACCAATAAGCGAAGAAAAGGGAAACGCGGCCCAGAGTGCGGTGAATAATCCAAAGTGGAACGACTAAGTGCAAAGGAGATAATGTGGCCCCGAGTTTTCAGCTCCACACTAGGCCGCGGTCAAAACGGTCAACTCTTGAACATCAAGTGGTGAAAAAGCGGCCTCCCTCTGCTGCGTCTTACTTTCGTAAAGGGTTATTGTTATAGAGAAAAACTGCGCCCGCATGAAACAGGGCAATGTAAATTTTAGGATCTCACTATTAAAAATAAGCGCGCACGCAAAATACTGAAAAATAACTCAATACATCAAATAACTCAAAAACACTATGCAGAAATTAAATGCAGAAATGGAACAATCTCACAATAACACAGAATCGCAGGCCTCTTCAAGGGGGCAACCTCCTTCAATATTTCATTAGCTTGCAAAAAAGATGAATTCCTACATGGCTTCATATCAAGGAAACAGGTTTCGCGCACTCGGCTGGTCGGGAGTGCGAAATCGTACCCGCATTTGCAATGGGTGCGCAGGTGCAGGAGCGGGTTCTGCTGGTCCGAACCCTAACCGAACCCATTTTGACAGGGTTTGGCCGAGCCAAACCTTGTTAGACAGGGTTCGGCTGAGCCGAACCCTGCGACTGGTTAAGGTTCAACCAGTCGAACCCTGCCGAAATATGGCATGAAAATGCTATTTTTTTTATTAATTTCTTTTAATTTAAATTTTTATACGTTTATGGCATGTATATGACAGAAGAAAAAACTGAAAGAGGGTACAAAAAATTTTGAATCCATTCAATGGCTGGCCCATCATTCCAAGCGTTGGAGGGGAAAAGAATGAGTTCGACAGGTCTACAAAACATTTGCCGTCGCTGCAAATCTGGTGAAGCTACTGCCCACATTTACAGTGCTGGCCTTTCAAGTTTTGTCGCCCACTTTTACCAACGGAGGCCATTGCTATTTGACCGGCTTTCTGTGTAGTAAAACTAAAACCCTAAAGTCTAAAACATCGCTCAAGCAATGCTACTTTCACAAGCATCGGGATATCACATGATAAAGTCTAAATTATATTCCAATATTTTAACTCACCTAAATGCCACATGCCTAATGTTTAACATAATTAACTCAATAAGCTTTCGTAAAAGCAAAATAAAATCTTCCGTTATCCCAGTTTCTACCTAGGGAACAATACTTTCAGTTCCAATTTCGTTTGCTGAAACGGAACACTTACCACAATTCGATTAGCCAATAGTTGATCTAATAGTCCACAAAAGAGACTTTAGCTGTTTACTAAAGGGTTCCATGGCCTTAGCCTAACCATTATAAGAATTTGGACATTTTACCTCACAATTCCTCATTCTTTTAATGGACACTCTAATATTTATGATTTATCTATTCGAGTAAGGTAATATCTTTGCTAAATGACTACGGCTCTAAAACCAAAGCAAGGATTAAATTCTTTTAATTAACGGTTGAGATCTCCAAAGGAATTTTTTTTTTTTTTAATTAACGGTTGAAGCATACTATATAGTGCGTAGTAAAACACTAAAGTCTAAAACTTAAAAGTTATAAAGTTAAAAACATTTAATTTTTTATTTTTAATTTTAAAACTTTATAACGACATAGACTTATACTTTATAAAGGCCTATGTTAAACATTTTAAAATATTTAAAGACTCCAATTCGGTCGCATTTAATATTTAAATATTTAAATACTTTATAAAGGCCTATGTTAAACATTTAATATTTAAGGACATACTTTATTCAGGGTTTGCATTTTACTTATATCGGTCGCAGTGAAAGTGAAACACTGAAAGCTAAAGAAGAGACAAGACAACGAACAACGACTGAGAGGGACTGAGAGGCACTTTCGACAGACAACAAACAACGATTGAGAGGGACTGAAAGGCACTTCAGACAGTGATTGAGAGGGACTGAGAGGCACATCCGACAGTTGAGAGGCAGACTTAGAGAAAGACACTGAGAGGACGACAGAGAAGAGACAAGACTTGGGACAGCAAAGAAGAGACATTGAGGTAGGGGTTTGGGTTTCTTAGTAATTTAACTGATGATTTGTAATTGTCTCTTTAGAAGCCACCTATGATTTTTAATTGTCTCTTTAGAACACTGTTTTGGCCTTTCATTGAAAAAAGCCAAATTCAAACCACTTTCAGGGGCCCTTGAAATTGTTTATAAGAGACTGTTTTGAAAATCCAAATTCAAACCGAGGTGAAGTATTGGATACATATTTAAAAACCAAGAAAAAAAATAAAATTAACTCAGACTAGCGGGTCCAAGCTAGTCAAAATGGCTTTCATTGTAGTTTTGGGCCAGAGAATGTCAGGGTGTATTTTCAGAATTTAAATATGAGTGTATGTGTCCTGCAATCAACCAATCGAGTACGAAATAAAACACTTATAAATCCTGCAGACAAGTAAATGTACAGACAAGTAAATAAAACACTTATAAATCCAAATTCAAGCCGAGATGAAGTATTAAAAATCCCCCCAAAAAAATTAGAAATTAACTCAGACAAAAACGGGTCCTAGCTAGAGCATGTAAGGATGTATTTTCAGAGTTTAAATTTGATTGTTTGTATCCTTGAACCAATCAATCGCGTATAAAAAAACACTTATAAATACCACAGACAAGTAAATGTACAGTCCATCAAAGGTTTTACCACCATAAGCTTGCCTTCCTCTTCTGCTCCATTTCATCCAAAAGAAAACATCGTGTGACAACATGCCAAGAATTTCCAATTTTGTGTATATACTTAACGAAGTACGGCCAAAGATGCGTGGCCACTGCTTTCCGACCTCCAGAAGATATGTGAGATTTTATAACACAGATAAGTGTACAAAAGGCTTCGTTCCACTGTGTGTTGGGGAAGACAGAAAATGTTTCAGGGTGAAGATCAGACATTTAAGTCATCCTCTTATCCAAGAGTTGCTTGACATATCGGCTGAGGAGTTTGGACCTTAAATTCTTAAATTCTTTAGACCTTTGAGTCCCCCAAATGAGTCTGGAAGACACTGCAAAGCTTTGCAATTAGCTAAATTTAAATCCTTCAGAGCTGTGAGTTGTCCAAATTCTGTTGGCAGACAAGTCAATGATGTCCAATCTGACAAGGTCAGTTCCCTCAACATGCTCAGTTGGCAAACTTCCTTCGGCAACTCTTCCATTCTGTCCCAACCGTCCCATCTCAATATCTCCAATGAAGTTAACAAATGAAGCCCCTGGGGAACCTTCTGCAGGTTTTCCAATTCTGATAAGTCCAATTCTTTTAAGGAATAATCTTTAACTGCTCTTATGGAAGTTGACTCCTCTGCTGTTTTTTTTTTTTTAAATACAAAATACAAAAGTAAAACTGTAGGTTTTAAAATTTATCTGTAGGCTATGGCTATCATGTTGTTTTATTCAGTTTTTTTTTTTGTTTCTTTGTTGTTCAGTGTTCACATACAGAGTAGATCCCCATTCAAATAATCTTCAAGAACATTGTCATGGAGGGTGCAGGGAGTGCATCTAGTTCTTCAAAATGCCCATTATGGAAATATGTGTCAGTTGTTGAACAAAAGACAAAGGGTGCAGGTGGCACATGCAAGTTTTTGTGTAATTTTTGTGATGTGACTTTCACAGGATCATACCATAGGGTTAGGGCTCATTTGTGTGGACTGAAGGGGCAAGGGATTAGGATATGCAATGAAATTGATGGTGTCCAACGCCAAGGGCTCATTAATGAGCAAATGAGGGCAGATGGGATACCCACACCGGCCCCATCTTCTGCTTCTGTTGAGGGAGGCCCTTCTACACAACCTTCTCCACCTATGTCATTTGCATCTTCTAGGACATCACCTCCAGAGTCTTCTAAGCGGAGGAGGGTTGCATCACATGGAGCCAATCCCATACAACAAATGTTTGATGTTGAGGGTAGAGAAGAGCTTGACCACACTATTGCAGAATTCTTCTATGCATGTGGAATCCCATTTAATGTGGCCCGTTCCCCTTATTTTGACAAGATGGTTCGTGCCATTAATAATGGCCCTGCAGGATATACACCTCCAAATTCAGAGAGGATCCGCACCACTTTTTTGGAGAGTGTGAGGGATCATGTGCACAAGTCATTGGAGCCACTTCGTAGCACATGGTCAATTAATGGCTGCAGCATTATTATGGATGGTTGGACTGATGCACGGAGCCGTCCTTTAATAAACATCATTGTCTCTTCTACTGCTGGCCCTTATTTTTTGAGAGTTGTGGATTGTTCAGGGTAGGAGAAGAATGCAGAGTTCCAAGCAGGTATATTATCGGCAACCATAGATGAGATTGGGCAGGGCAAAGTGGTGCAAGTAATCACAGATGCTGCACCAGTTTGCAAAGCAGCTGGTATGTTGATCCATGCCAAATACCAACATATTTTTTGGACTCCATGTTGTGTTCATGCATTGAACAATATTTTGAAGGACATTGGTAAAATTGATTGGGTGGCACAATTGATTGCACATGGGAGAGACATCCAAATGTTTATGTGCAACCACCATCGGGCACTTGCGATCTATCGCGAGCATGCCCAATTAGACTTGCTCAAACCGACAGACACTCGGTTTAGCTCATACTATATTCTACTACAGCGGTTGGTGGAAGTTAAGGTAGCATTGGGGCATACTATTTTTAGTAGAGAATGGTCTCAATGGAAACAATCATCTTCAGAGCAGGGCCTTCGCATTAGAAATTTAATTGTATCTACTCAGTTTTGGACAGATACTGAGTTTTTGCTACGGTTTTTGGAGCCAATTGCAGATGCACTTCGTGCCTTTGATACAGATTCTGAATGCCTAGGAGAGATATATGAGGGTATAGATTCCATGTGTGAGAAGATCAAATCCATTACTGATCTTCAAGATGTTAACTTGTACCCTCAATTACAGACCATCATTCATCGGAGGTGGAATGCCCTCAACACACCACTTCACATGGCAGCTTATGCTCTTAACCCGAAGTGGTATGATGTAGAAAAAACAAAGAAGAGGGCACCAAATCAGGATCCAGAGGTGACTGCAGGGTTTCTACAAGCAGTCAAGGACATATATGGCACTGGACAGGAGGCAGCACAGATTAGAGAGCAGTTTGCATCTTTTGTTTGTGCACGGGGTGCATTCCAGTCCATTGAGGCCTTATATGACAGGAGTCTGAAGAACCCCATATTTTGGTGCACATTGCATGGACATGAGACGCCACAGTTGCAACAACTAGCATGTCGTTTATTGTCTCAGGTGGCCAGTTCCTCAGCTTGTGAGAGGAATTGGAGTACTTATGGATTTATCCATTCAGCGAGGAGAGGTCTATTGGAGGCAGGTAGGGTAGAGAGCCTTGTGTATGTCCATAGTACTCTTCGACTCATGTCTCGTACAGACAAGGGTTATACAGAGGGGCCTCATGCACGGTGGGATGCAGTTCCTGATGACAGTAGAGATGACAGCAGGTGTGACGGCTTTTCAGATCTACCACCACTAGATCCACAGGAGGAGGGCCTAGAAGATGATGATGAGGAATATGATGAATGAGAGTCAAATATCAGATATTTCATATTTGATATTATCTTTGTACATGCACTACTATATTTTGTTATTTTTGTACATGTTGTCATGCACTACTATATATTGTACATGCACTATTTGAGGAGGGCCTATATATTGTTATGCTTTTATGACTTTGACATCCTATTGAATATCATATATGTTTTTATGATGCCAATGTGTATGATTTATTAATTTATTTTGTAATGTGTATGATTTATAAAATTATAAATTATAATTTATTTGTTAGTTTGGATAAAAAATACATAAATATATTAAAAAAAAAAAAAATATATTTTTATATTAAAAATTAGCCGCACCCGCACCCGGCGAACCCTATTTTTGGTGGGGGCCGCAC
Source organism: Wollemia nobilis (assembly GCA_028583015.1). Taxonomy (NCBI): domain Eukaryota; kingdom Viridiplantae; phylum Streptophyta; class Pinopsida; order Araucariales; family Araucariaceae; genus Wollemia; species Wollemia nobilis. The sequence continues at coordinate 9,717,571 of JAQPPZ010004624.1, read as the reverse complement.
CCGCGATTCCCGCCGCACCCGCACCCTCGCACTTGGTAACCTTGCTTCATATCTTTTAAAGAAAAACTTCATGCAACCCTAGCTAAAGGCTCAAGAGTTGGCTTACATGCAAAATGCCACTCGAGCTAGAATCTCCTACCTAACATCGGTTACAATCTTGATAAAAACGATTACATGAGATGGCGCCACTTGGCTAGGCACCTTACTTGTCACATACATTACAAAGTATTACAAAATAATATTATAATGGGATCCTCCACGTTGGGAGTGGGTCATTACATAAGTAAATGAGAATTACAAAATGGCGTTAGGATAGGATCCTAACATGTCCTTCCCCTTCGAAAAGCTTTGTCCTCAATGAGGGAACTTGTGCTGGAGCTGATGGAGAGACTCCAATGTAGCATCTTGTGGCTGGAGCCCGCGCCACTGAACAAGAACTTCTGTGATGGTATGGTTGCGGCGAGTACGGGTTCGACGCTCCAACAATTGTTTAGGTTTGAGTAATATGGACCCTTCTTCATCCAATTTTGGTAATGCTAATTGAACCTGTACCTGTGTGCCCACAACTTTTTTGAGAGAGGAAACATGGAAAACAGGATGGATCTTGGAGGTGGGCGGAAGAGCCAATTTGTAAGTAGTGGTACCAATCCGTTGTAGAACTTGGTAGGGTCCATAGTATTTTGTAGCAAGTTTTTGGCACCGACGGAGTTGTAGAGATGATTGTTTGTACGACTGCAAGCAAAGGAAGACCATATCGCCCACATCAAAGCTACGCTTAGAACGATCCTGGTCAGCCTGTTGTCGCATCCTATTCTAGGCCATGTCCAAATTCTGCTTTAGCTGGTGGAGAACATCTGTATGTTGGCTGAGAGTAGTGTCGACTTCCTGGACATTGGAGCTGCCTGGGATGTATGAAGAAGGCGTGAGTGGAGGGCGCCCATTAACGACCTCAAAAGGGGTGAGTTTGGTTGTTGTATGATAAGAAGTGTTGTACCACCATTCGGCCAAAGGAAGCCACTTCGCCCATTGAGGAGGATGATCTGATGCAAAGCAACGAAGATAGGTCTCCAAACATTTGTTGACAATCTCAGTTTGACCATCCGTTTGTGGATGATAGGCTGAACTCATTTTGAGCTGAATTCCTTGCAACTTAAACAATTCTTGCTAGAAATGACTAGTGAAGGTTGGGTCTCGATCGGACACAATGGAGGTGGGCATACCATGAAGGCGAAAAATAGAATCGAGAAATATTTGGGCAACAGTGGAGGTTGTGTAAAGATGGCCAAGGGAACAAAAATGAGCATACTTTGAAAGGCGATCAACTACCACGAGAATAACGGACTTACCACCAGATTTAGGTAACCCTTCTATAAAATCCTTGGAAATATCAATCCAAACCTGATCTGGAATGAGCAAGGGTTGAAGAGTACCCGGAGAACGTACCGTTTCACCTTTCATCCGTTGACAGGTATCACAAGCTGCTACAAAATCACGGATAATTTGTTTCATACCTTTCCAGAAGAATGTGCACTTGAGGCGTTCATATGTTTTAAGAAATCCTGAATGGGCTGCAGAGGGAGCAGTATGTAGTTCCTTAATGAAAAGCTCACAGAGTGGGGATGTGCGAGGGAGAACAAGGCGTTGGCGATAACGCAGGTCATGGCCATCCCAATTGTAGCCTGGGTATGAAGTAGGATCATCACGGAGCGAGGCCACCAAAGCTTGCAAGTCTGCATCCCAAAGTACCTCTTGTCGTAAGGAATCTATCCATTGAGGAACAGGTGAGGAAATGGCACATAACATACTAAGGGCCTCAAATTGGCGAGAGAGAGCATCAACCACAAGATTCTCTTTGCCCTTCTTATAGGTGATATCATAATCATATCCCATGAGTTTAGAAACCCATTTTTGTTGTTTCGGGGTAGCAACCCGTTCCAAGAAGTATTTGAGACTATGATGGTCTGTTTTAATGGAGAAATGGCGCCCAATGAGATATGGTTGCCAGTGGGTTATGACATGTAAAATTGCCAACATCTCCTTGGCATATGTAGATTTTCCCAAGTTACGATCAGAGAGTGCCTTACTAGTGAAAGCCAAGGGTCTCCCTTCCTGCATCAACATTGCCCCGATGCCACGATTGAAAGCATCACTTTCAATGACGAAAGGCTTGGAAAAATCTGGCATGGCTAAAACTGGTGTGGTGGTCATAGCATGCTTCAATTTGAGGAAGGCTTGGTCAGTGGGCCTCGTCCAAGTAAAAGAGTCCTTCTTTAACATGGATGTGAGGGGGTTGCTATTTTACCATAATTACGAACAAATTTGTGGTAGTAACCTGTAAGCCCTAAGAATCCCCAAAGTCCCTTGAGAGTGTGAGGTTTTGGCCATTCCTGAACTGCCTGAATCTTTTTGGGGTTGACCTTGACATCATCTTTGGAGACAATGTGTCCTAGATACTCCACTTCAGTCAGACCAAAGGAACACTTGGACCGCTTAGCAAAAAGTTGATGTTGTGCCAACAACTATAATGTTTGATCCACATGGATAAGGTGTTCTTCCCACGAGCGGCTATAAACCAAGATATCATCAAAGAAAACCAGGATGAACTTCCACAGGAGAGGGCAAAAGATGTTCATCAGGCTCCGAAATGTGGAAGGAGCATTTGTCAGACCAAATGGCATTACCAAGAACTCATAGTGACCTTCATGAGTACAAAATGCAGTTTTGGGAATATCCTCGTCCTTGAGCCTAATTTGATGGTAGCCAGAACGAAGGTCTAACTTGGAGAAGTACATAGCTCCATGTAATTCATCCAACAATTCATCCACTACCGGAATGGGGAATTTATCCTTGATGGTAATTTTGTTGAGCTCACGATAGTCTATACACAATCGCCACGAGCCATATTTCTTGAGAACTAGTAAAACTGGAGAAGATTAAGGGCTGGTATTGGGTCGAATGACACCATCTTTGAGCAATTCTTGTACCATCTTCTCGATTTCAGACTTGAGAGCATGAGGATACCGATACGGTTTGATGTTGGGTGGTGCATTACCTGGTAGTAGTGGAATAGCATGGTCATGTGAGCAACGAGGCAACAGGGTAGTTGGTTCTGAAAAAATGCCATTGTGCTTGGTCAGACCACGTTGCAAATCTGCTGGAATTTGATCCACTGTGGAAGTGTTTGGTTGAATTGAAAATATTTGTGCAATGACCCCGCGGGATGACTTTTTCAACAACTTCTCCATACGATTGGAACTGATAATTTGGGAAGGGCCTGTTTTGGTACCATGGAGGGTGTGTGTTTGTCCATGTTGTGAAAATTGCATCCATAGTTATGCAAAGTTCTAGGAGATAGTGCCCAAGGTGCCCAACCATTGAGCTCCTAACACAATGTCACATCCTCCCAATTGGAGGGCAAACGTGTCTTGCTTGAGTTCATAATCCCCCATATTTATTTTAACATTGCGAGATTTACCTTTACAAGGTAAAGTGCCTCATTTGCCACCATGACTTCAAATGAATTGCATGTGTGTATATAGCAATTGGTCTGCTTAGCAACTCAAGGATCAATAAAGTTGTGTGTACTGCCTGAATCAATAATAATAGTAAGGCGTTGGCCTTTGAAAAAAACCCATAACTTTCATGGTTTGTGGAGTGGTAATCTCGACAAGAGCATGGACTAAAATTTCTGCCTGAGGTTCTTGGGTTTCCTCTTCCTGTTGAGTTGGTGCTTCAGATGTGTCACTCTCCTCATGACTATGGTCACTGCTATCGGGTTCCTCTGCATCTATTACCAATAATCTCTTATTTGCACATCTATGCCCCTTCACAAATTTTTCATCACAATTATAACATAGGCCTTGGGCGCGACGTGCATCCATTTCATCTGTAGTCAGTCGCTTAGGAGCAGGAGGTTTATGATCAGTATTATTTTGGAACCGAGGAGGAAAGGGAGGTCGAGCTTCAGAAAATCCACCTTTGAGCTGAGAGTTTAGATTCGGTCGATCGGGCTAAATTGATAGCCTGCATCATGGTTTGGGGTTTAAACATCTTGACTTCAACTTGGAGATCATCTTTCAACCCACTCACGAAACAACTCATAAAAAATCCCTCATTCAAGCCCTTAGTTTTATTTGCCAACTTCTCAAATTGTGTCTGGTAATCACGAATTGTGGCGGTTTGTTTCAATTTTGTCAATGCTTCTGTAAAGTCTTCATAGTCACTAGGGCAAAATCGGGTGAGTAGTTGGGACTCAAAATCCTCCCAAGATAGGTCAGGGGTAGTGGCTCGTAGCCATTGGAACCAGTGTAAGGCCTCAGATTCTAAGTTGAAGGAAGCCTCTGAACCCGATGATATACAGGGACATTGTGGAGTCTAAAGAATTGATCAACCCGACATAACCACCCATCGACATCCTTTCCACTGAACTTAGGGAAGTCCAATTTAGGCATTTTGAAGGTCGGATCGCGATCATAGTGAGTGGTTTCTGTTTCCCTTCTTCGGTCTTCTGTTTCCCTTCTGCGACCTCGTTCAAAGTTTTCAGCTTGGTGTTCAGATGTGAGAGTACCTTGCAATTTGGTCTCCACCTCTGTAAGTTGTTTTGCTAAGCGGATTCTAGTGGTATCATGATCCGTTCGAAGCTCTTGAATCTCTTCTCTTATGGTGAGGTTTGTAGTGGTCAAGTAGTCAAGGGATTTTTGCATGTCGGCCAATATTGTGGCAAGTTCTAACTCCTTGTGTTGTCCACGAGTGCCGCTTGCCATTGTGGGCCCTCTTTTACTAAGTTACTAAAAATAGATGTGGGGTTTTAGGAGTTACTATTTTTAGTAAGGCATCCAAAAAAGTGCTTGGGTGTGGTATACCAAAATAATCAGCTCGAAAAAACAGGCACAATGAGCTATACCCCACAACACTGATTTCGGGCACCCCAAACTTTTTTTTTTTTAATATTGCTGTTTTGACAAGTCTACTGGTGTTGTTGGTTTTTGATTTGGAGTTACGGTTCAAAAGTTGGGGTCCGGGATCCACTGTCTTTGACCTGTAGTCTGCCCCCTGACCACCCTATCACTATCCTATCTCTTCCTCTGTCACCTGTACTGCGGTTACTGACACGGTTCCTGTTACTGACCCTAGGGATTCTCTGACACTAACAATACTGTTTCTGAAACTAGAAGTCTGTAATTCTGGATTGTTACAGAGGGCTGTTACTGTCGACCTGACTATCACTGTTACTGACCAGACGGTTTCTGTCATTGTCCTGACTATTCTATCTCTGACCACGAGCTGTTGTAGACACTTGCAAAATCTGCCCTCTGTTATACCGCAGTGACGAACAATAGTGCTCGGACCAATATTTCAGGCCACTACCCAAGGAGGATTCCACACATACCCTTGAGCACACTATCTGCCTCTTTGACAGTACGAGAGGGTGATCGTCCGGGATGTTGTGTCCCGTGGATTATGGATAATATAAGGCCGAAAAGCTTCCTAATGGATAAAATTTTGTTTAAACCTAGATTGTATCGCAATACACTCAAAGATGCGTGGGAGCTCAAGTCCGTGTGCGAGTGTTGTCTAAGGCCTGGGTATTGGAGCCTGATCGCCCCTCACTTCACTAGACGCTTTATGGGCTATCTAGCTTAGCCAATAACGACAACTCCTTCGCGATATTTTAAAACCCCCGACACTGGGTTTCTAACCTACACAACTACTGAAAAAGAAACTGTATTTTTTTGATGGTTTCTGGTTTTTTGGCTGAAAAAAAACAGACTGCATTTTTTTTTTGGATTTTTTATTTAAGGAAAAAACAGAAACTAAAAACACACGGAAAATTATACCTAACAGGCAGAATGAATGGCAAAAATCGTCTCAGTTGCAGCAGAACTCGGCCCTAGAAAGCGCTCTGATACCACTTGTTAGGATCTCACTATTAAAAATAAGCACACTCACACAAAATACTGAAAAATAACTCAAATACATCAAATAACTCAATAACACTATGCAGAAATTAAATGCAAAAATGGAACAATCTCACAATAACACATAATCGTAGGCCTCTTTGAGGGGGCAACCTCCTTCAATATTTCATTAGCTTGCAAAAAAGATGAATTCCTACATGGCTTCATATCTTTTAAAGAAAAACTTCATGCAACCCTAGCTAAAGGCTCAAGAGTTGGCTTACATGCAAAATGTCACTCGAGCTAGAATCTCCTACTTAACATCGGTTACAATCTTGATAAAAACGGTTACATGAGATGACGCCACTTGGCTAGGCACCCTACTTGCCACATACATTACAAAGTATTACAAAATAATATTATAATGGGAACCCCCACGTTGGCAGTGGGTCATTACATAAGTAAATGAGAATTACAAAATGGCGTTAGGATAGGATCCTAACAGTAAAAGTGTGGAATTTACAAGCCAAATCTTAGTCGTCCAAGAGTAGATCAACGATCGATAATGAACCTATTGCTTGTTTCGAAATAAAAGGAAGATTCGAGTGCGGCTAAGAATCAGTAACTTGAGAAGTTGAAGCATTTGAAATTCCCGGCAACTTGCAGAAGGCGAAGTTGCAGATCAATGACACATTGAGAACTTCAAGAATGGAGAACGACTTAGATGCGTCCTTGGCAAGAAGATGCAGCTGGAAACCACGAGATGAACCAAGTTGCAAGAAAATGTTATAGAGGATCAACGGAGCAGAATCTCCCTCTAATCGGATCAAATCTGAGGCTATCACGTCAGTACCCTGTTGAATGTGGCACCATCTTTGTAATGCTCTTCTCTTTCATGAATTACATTGTAAAAAATTATAAATTAAGGTCTTGGCCACCTTCCAAAAGGTTGGCTCTAGAGTGTTTGCTTGTGCTATACATGTATACTCATTGTCGAATAATAGAAGGAACATTAACTTGGATGTTTACGTCAGACCTGTGTTTTCTCATCTTGTGTAGATTCAGTTTGTGAAGTCATTTCTGCTACTGCTGCTATGGTTAGTTTATTCTGCTGTTATTGGATTGGTAACTTAGGGCACTTTGGAATGCTTCATGTTTGAAAATATGCTTAGAGAGGGTTTGTTTTTCTATTAGTCTGAGTGTTATTCTAATTCTTTTTAATGGATTATTAATACCCTAGATTTTTGAAATAACCCTTTAAGCATATTTCTATTCTTTAATAGAGAAGATTATTGGTTCTGAGTGTTGTTAATCACAAGTGTGGATTACTGGACATAGATTTGACGGTGGTTTCTTGATAGTTATCTATGCTGTTAGCCCTATCCAACCATTGTTTATGCATTACTTTTTTAACTCTTACACCATTTCTATCCCTATCTTTATACATTTCACTGTGCTTAAATGAGTCAACACCTAATCAGTTGACAAGGTATACCAACCTACTCGGGAGGTTGGGTTGAAGCAATCTTTAGCCCATCCAATGTTGGGGTTTGAGCTGTGACTAACAGGTGCTTGCCTCACAAACATCATTACAGATAATAGTCCAGTTCAAGGTTCTCTTGATGTCAATTCAGACCCTAACAATTCCTTAGGTTCATCGAGAAAGTTCTTCCTTAAATTAGGATCATACTGAATAGACGGTTCCTTGTTAATTAATTGAAATTGTTGTACTGTGTTCTCTAAGTTTTGATCTACTTTTTCTTCATAGGCCAAAGCCTCAAAAGAGTTGGTATTTATTCCAATATCCTTCCTTATAGGTCTCCACTGTTTATTTTCTATTATTTTTCTAGATCTATTTTTTGGAAGTTGAAAACCATCGTCATCCATAACCATTTGTAAGTTTCTTAAAGGAGAAATGAACATTAGATATTCCATTGAAAATTCAGAAATATATACAAGAGGGTAGGCTAATAATAGCCATAGATAACTATTATGAAATATCCCCCTAATTCAAGCTAACAATACTAACAATAATATATTCGCCTTTAACAAACATTGTTAAGCGAATAACACACCTAGGTAGAAAATAATGAAATAATCTAGGTAAAGATAACCTACCCTAACATCCCCCCTTATTACATTATTTTGAAATACAAAGAGTGTTGCGAAACAACTCAAATTTGACACGTGCAAGTGCCTTAGTGAAAATATCCGCAACCTGTTCATCGGTGGGAATGTATTGGAGCTGAATGTTGTGCTTTGGAACTTCATCTCGAATAAAGTGACATTGAGTGTCAATATGCTTGGTGCGTTCATGGAACATTGGATTCTTGACAAGTTTCAAAACACCTTGGTTATCACAATTCAAGTGGATTGGTAGTTTCTTTGGAAGACCCATACTTGAAAGAATGCGACGTAACCATATCGCCTCACATTGCTCCTCGTGCTGCATGATATTCTGCCTCTGTAGATGATAAAGCAACCACCTGTTGCTTCTTACTGTGCCAAGAGATAGGACCGGATCCAAGATGAAAAATGTATCCTGAAGTTGATTTTCTATCATCAATTGATCCAGCATAATCAGAGTCCGTGTATCCTTGCAAGAAGAAGTTGTCATTCTTCTTGTATTCCAGGCCATATTCTGTAGTACCATGGACATAATGAAGAACTCGTTTTACTGCTTTCCAATGACTAACCTTAGGTTCCTGCATGAACCTCGAAAGATAATTCATAGTAAAATTGATATCTGGCCTGGTGTTGGTCAGATATATGAGACTCCCAATCAACTAGCGATAGAGAGTTCCATCTACCTGAGGAGAATTATCATATCGCGATAATTGTAGCCCTGTTTCCATTGGAGTTGCTTTAGGCTTACAATCAGTCATGCGATATTTCTCAATCAATGTCTTGGCATATTTCTTCTGTGTCACTCTGATGTGATTCTTCTTCTGTTCCACTTCTAAGCCAAGACAATAATGAAGAAGTCCTAGATCTGTCATCTCAAATGACTTTTTCAAGTCACCCTTCACTGCATCTATCAATTTCTCTGAACTTCCAGTGATAATCAGATCATCAACATAGAGTACTAGAATCACTATTTCAGAACCAATTTTCTTGAAATAGAGATTAGCATCCGAAGGACTTCTCTTGAAACCATGCTGCAATAGGTGATTGTCAATTTTTATGTACCAAGCTCGTGGAGCTTGTTTTAACCCATACAAGGATTTAACCAATTTGCAAACCTTTTGCTCTTGGCCTTCAACCACAAATCCTTCTGGCTGAGTCATATACACTTCTTCCTTGAGATCACCATTTAAGAAGGCACTTTTTACATCCATCTGATGTAGCTTCCATCCGAACTGCACTGCCATAGCACAAAGGACTCGAATGGTAGTCATCCTAGCAGTGGGTGCAAAAGTCTCTTCATAGTCAATGCCTTCTTTTTGTGCATAGCCCTTTGCAACAAGGCGGGCCTTATGCTTATCTATAGTTCCATCTGCCTTATACTTCACTTTGTATACCCATTTGCAGCCAATGGGCTTCTTTCCAGGAGGCAGATCAACTAGCTTCCAAGTGTTGTTTTTGATGAGAGACAAGTGTTCTGCATCCATAGCTGCCTTCCACTGAGGCTCACTAAGTGCATCTTGTACCGTGGTAGGTTCATGCTCATCCAATGAAGACATAAAAACCCTATCATCATCCACATCCATATCTTCTTCTTTATCTTCCTCTACATCTACAGAAAGTTCTTCAAAGTGTTGGCAAAGCTCATCAACCTCTGAAGTCTTTGCTTCTGCTCTCTTTTGATGAGTCATACTGCGTGTACGAGGTCGATCTAAAGTTAGATCTGGAGGTGTAGTCACTTTTGAGTCTCTCATTGTGCTAGTATACCATTTGGGAATCTTCTTCTGTGGGGGAGGAGTCTCTTTCTTAGGCTCCTCATAATCTAGGTATACGTGAAGATGTGTTATCTGGTGTGAAAGCTTCATCAAATACCACATCTCGACTGATGTGAATCTTCTTGGTTTTAGGATCTATCAAACGATATCCCTTGGAATGCTCATCATAACCAAGAAAAATACACTGCAAGGATTTCTCATCTAACTTCTTTCTCTTTGCTTTTGGAATGTGCATGAATGCCTTACACCCAAATATCTTGAGATGAGAAATGGAGGGCTTTCTACCACTCCAAGCTTCTTGTGGAGTCATTCCCTTAAGAGATTTTGTGGGTGCTCTATTCAGGAGGTACATTGTTGTAGTGACAGCTTCCGCCCAATATTGTTGCTCAAGATGTGCCCCTGTAAGCATACAACGAACCATTTCCATGATGGAATGATTCCTCCTCTCAGCAACTCCATTTTGCTATGGAGTATAGGCTGTAGTAAGCTGCCTCTTAATCCCATGTGTAGTAAGAAATGAGGAAAATTCATTTGAGGTATATTCCCCCCCTCGATCTGAGCGGAGGGTCTTAATAGAACTTCCTGATTCCTTCTCAACATATTTCTTGAACTGCTGAAAAAACATGAAGGCCTCAGACTTCAGATGTAGAAAGAAAACCCACATCTTCCGTGAGTAGTCATCAATGAACAACTGAAAATACCTCTTTCCCCCATAATTGTTTGGCATAGGACCGCACAGATCGGTGTGTACCAACTCCAATGGTCTTTTGGCTCGTGAAGAGCTCAACTCAAATGGTACTCGGTGTTGCTTCCCTGCTAAGCAATCCGAGCAAACTGGCAAAGTGGATGAAAGGTTGGGAAGACCTTTCACCATCTCATATTTACTCAACTCAAGTAAATATCCTGAACTTAGATGCCCATATCTCTTGTGCCAAAGAGAAGTGGCCTCTTTTGTGTTTACCGCCATGGCAACATGAGGGGTAGAAAGGGCATCTAAAGCAAACAAGCCATGCTTGTAGGAAGTTGTTGCTACATGTTTGCCCTTCTTTGTGATGAAGCAATGCTTCTTTCCATTCTCAACTCTGAAATCAACCACCATGTTTTTATCCAAGATTTGAGGCACTGACAACAAGTTATTAGCCAATCCTGGAACATAAAGGACTTTCTCAATTTGACATTTTCCATCAGGAAGAGTGACTAAAACATTTCCTTCACCCTGGACTTTGTAGGTCTTATCATCAACTATGGTAACTGGTTTACCTTCCTTAGCCTCAAATGTCTCAAACCACTGTTTATCACCAGTCATGTGTTTACTGGCCCCGAAATCAATATACCACACAGGATCCTTTTGCTTAGAATCTGTATGAGTCATGAGCACCTTGTGTGCTCTCTCAAAATCTGAGTCTGATTCCTCAATAGCAACATGTCCCTTTGGTTGCTTATTCTTCTTTTGTGGTTTGTTCTTGCCCTTCTTTTGACCTTTGTCATGTGGTTGTTTATTTTTGAACCAACACTTGTTGGTGTCATGGTTGTCCATATCACAAATTTTGCAATACTTCTTTTGTCCTTGTTGAGGTTGCTTGCCTTTGGAACCTTTGGAAGAAGATCCCCCCTTCTGAAAGTTACCCTGTTTCTTTGACCCTTGTTTGTTTGAGTAAAGTGCATTATTTGACACTTCATCTCTTTGAAGTTGATTTGCCTCCTCAGTTTGAAGCAAATTTACCAACTCCACAAAAGTAACTTGTCTCATGGACACTTGAAGGGATGTGATTAACACTTTGTAGGAATCTGGTAAAGCTCTCAAAATGACCGAAGTCAAGAGCTTATCCTCTACTATTTCTCCCAAAGCATTCAACTTGGACTTCAATTCTGCCACTCTACAAAGGAACAATTCTACTGTTTCACCAGACTTCATACTGAGATTATGAAGTTGGGATTGAAGGTTAAGAATGGTGGATTGATTCTTCCCTTCATATATGGTATTTAATGCATCCCAAGCATCTTTACCATGTTTAGTATCACAAATGTGAGGTTGTACTTCATCAGTAGTAGCAAGCAAGATAAGCATGAGGGACCTTCTATCCTTTTTATCATATGCTTCCTGATCTGTACCTGTTGTAGTGGGACGTTTTGTAGTGCCAGTCACTACATCCCACAAATCTTCAACCTGTAGAATGGCTCTCATTTTGGTTTTCCATGGAGCAAAATTGGAACCTTTAAGCAATTGTGTATCTAAAAGATATTTGTGTATAGTGGCCATTGTGAAGGTTCCTTATATCACCAAAATGGTCCCCCTTTCTATATACTACAAAGAGTACGTGAAAGGGAATTCACTCAAAATTGTTGGCACCTGCCTAAAAACCCTCCCGAAGAAGGATGAGAAGTTTGAGGAAATTAAGCCAAGCAACAAGAGTGAATTAGGGTATATGATGGAGTGAATATCAAAATAAAATTGGCTTTCCTTATTTCTCCCCAATGATTTATAGAGAACAATAGCTCAAACGTCGTTGTTGCAGCTATATTAGGCATTAGATACAGTAGCCCAAAGCACGACAACTTTACCTGTAAGTGTGGGCCAGAGGTACCGTAAATACCGAACGCTGTTGTGCAATAAATTGCACAAAAGGGTTTAAAATTTGGGGTCTTATGTGCTTTTGAATTTTAACTTATGATGTAAGTGCAAAAAACAGGAAATTAAATGCAACATACAATCAAAAGTGCCCACAAATTTTGAGATATAGGTGTCGGATTCCACCGAAAATGCACCTATTTTTACAATGCCAATTTTAAGGTGTCGAATGCAATCGAAAATGCACCTTTTTACAATAATTTTTGCAAGAAAATTTTGGTTTGTGTTTGCAAAAATTGATATTCACAATTCCCCCCCTTGTGTTATAATTTTGCAAAAAAGAATACAATTTTGTCCCCCCTTTTGTTTGCAAAATAAACAAGTTTTGGTGGAATTTTGAGATCCCCCTTCAGTTTGCAAAAAAAATGACAAATTTGGTGTCCTTTTGTTTGTTTGCAAAATGCTAGTCTCAAATGCATATGGCTTCAAAAAAGGTCTAATTTCAGATGTTTGCAAAATAATTGTTGAAGAAAATTAATATAATTCCATAAAGTAAATATTTTCTAAAATCAAAAATAGTGTGCTGCGCGGGGTTTGAACCCCCGACCTCCTGTAGCGTATTGCCTAGTGCTGGCCCGATCGACCAGTCGGGCTAGCGCTCTCGACGAGATTGAAGGGAAGGCACTAAGTATTTGTTTCCAGTTCGAAGTCAGTTCCTGCAGCCTTGAAAAACGTGTTCGACGTGCAGCCTCGAAAAATATTTTTCGCCCGCTCCTCTGCTCTTGCTCTGATACCAATAAAGCAGAAATGAACATTAGCTATTCTATTGATAATTCAGAAATATATACAAGAGGGTAGGCTAATAATAGCCATAGATAACTATTATGAAATATCCCCCTAATTCAAGCTAACAATATTAACAATAATATATTCGCCTTAACAAACATTGTTAAGCGAATAACACACGTCAATGAAAATAATGAAATAATCTAGGTAAATATAACCTACCCTAACATTTCTCTTGCGGTTTTCTACAAATGATTATGTTAGGCTCTTCTTAGGGCATGATCTCTCAATATGCCCCACCTCATGACATCTTCTACATCTAAAATATATGTTTTCATAATCTATAGTTTGGGTCCACATCTTATCCCCATACTTAAGAATGATTGATTCTGGTAAAGGTTTACTTATATTATTCATGACCAATATTCGAGCATAAATAGCCAAGAATCCATCTTTTGTCGTATCTGAAATCTCAAGGAATTCTCCTAGAGTGTTGCCTATTGCTTTGAAGGTATATATTTCCCAAAATTCAATTGGCAATCCAAACATCCAAATCCAGACTGGTACTAGGGATAGATTTACATTTTTAGGTGAGAAGCCTTCGTACTAGTAGGTAAGGAAGAGTCCTGCTCTTCCCATAAACCAAGGACCCCCTTTTAGGATTCTTTCTCTTCTTCCCTAGAACAAAAGATGGCTAGGAAGAAACCTTTGGGAAGAAATGAAAGAATCACTCTTGAAGACTTCAAATTCATATCAATCTATTTTCTCAATGCTAAAGCCCCTAGCCAATACCCATTAAATTTACCAAAAACTGCCCTATCTTGAAGCAACGAGGATCTCTCTGAGGTGCGCTCACTAACCTCTACCACTAGAGATGATTCTAAGGATTTAGCTATAAATCGATCCATGGAAAGAAAACTAAAACTCAAAATCTATTGAAATTTATGCAAATATAATATTTGATAAACACTTTAAAAAATTTTCATGCACAATATCTAAGATAAAGAAAGGGAAAAATAAAACTTAGCTGACAAATTCTTTGTCCAGATAGAATGAATTGCCTCACTGAAGTCCTAGCCCTTCATTGCTCTTCCCATCGATCGAACCCTAGCTGACAAATATTTGAAATTTTGTTTTTTGCGACTTGAAAAAAATCGTCACTACCCTTGTTTCGAATGGTTGACTTCACAGGGTCGTATCTCCCTCGATATTGCTCGAATTTTTGAATATGACTACTCATTTTAAAGCTATTCAAATTCTGCACAAGTTGGTCCAAGAATCAGCTGAATCGGATAACTCTTCGCAAAGATAAGGCTCCTAAAAGATGAGACGTTTTTCAGGAAGAAACCCTAATTATTCGCACTTCACAAGAATATTACACTTCGAAATAGTCACTGCCCTTGTTCCAAATGGTTGACTTCACAAGGGTCGTATCTCCTTCAATATTTCTCAGGCCATTTCCAGATTGTATTGAAGACTAGTTGGGAATAATAATTCATGCCTTTATGTATATTGTCTGCAGATTGCATACTCAGTGGTGAATGATCTATTATTGTGTTCATTTTCATCACATAGTATTGTATTGTGTGGTATGATGTTCTATTGGGTGACTTGAATTCTTGTCATACTAAAATAGTCAGAATCATGTGTCTGACATGATTGCAGGATTTGTATGGAATATTTTTCTAATCAAATAACTTTTCCTATAGGTGCATGAACAATCCTCTGGATAGAAACATTAGACTTAATCATCATGTTTTGTTATGCATTGATCAGGCATGCATACACAATAACACTAAATCATTTACTTACACGTCTAACTGTGTTCCAGGAGTGAAGAACCACTTCTTTACACCAAACAAAATTGAGCTGTTATTCTTTTCCTATGCAAGTCATAAAAGAATAAAGCGGAATACATTTATATCTGTCACAGGGCAAAAAGGAGTCTCTACATTTATATCTGTTACAGGGCAAAAAGAGTCTATACTGTTCATCAAATTCTATACCATGCAATAATAAAAGTATAATAAGTTAAACTTTCTACACAGACTTCCATTCCTTATGGATGGGTAGTTTCAGCAGTCAGATAAGACAACAGATTTGAATTGTAATTTAGCAATAAGAATGCGTGAACAAAAATATTCAAATGCTAACCAAAAATGATGTAGGTAAATAGAGCTTTTAGAAGCCTGAAACATGTCTGGGAGGGCATAATATCTCTATAAGTGACTCTAGCCTCTACCAGAATATATGTGAAACTTCAGCAATAAGAATAAAAACCTTTCATATCTATTTGAGGACTAGCTTAAAATTGGAATTCACAATTTCAATGACATGGAACATCTAACAAGTAACAAAAATTAGACTATTTCACACAAGAAACAGCAGATTATATTTTAGTGTTTGAATTCAGATGCCACATATACATAGAAAAGAAGAATAGCGTGAATTCTGTTAACTAAAGTAGGGCTTCATGTATACTTTCTTATAAAAGGTGTTTCCACCTTAGCCAATTAGAAAATGTTTCCAGAACATGCTTGCTGCAATCCAATGAGGCTTAGAGATTGCTGACTGTGTTCCATCATCTCCCAAAACTCCTCGTCATCTGATAACCAAATTGCAAATGTTTGTCAGTCTCATAAGCAATTGTGATGCTTCTCTATCTTTTCCAACTAACATATCAGCAGAGACTTGACCCAGCCAAGTCAATTCCATAAACCATGCCTGGACATCAATCACCCATGTAAGAGAATTTTAATTAGCCCCTTAGCTTAAAATGTTTAAGACATGTAAAGAATAACGAAGCATCCAAACCTGGAAAGGAGAAGATGGCATTGGATTTTGGCCACAAAACAAATTCATGCTTATATCATTCTGGTAAATAAGTGCAGTTAACCGGTCATTGCTTTCTTTTGAATAAATAAGATGCAGCACATATTGTTGATCTGTAAGTTTGTCCACAGAACATTGAAGATGGCATTTACAATCCTTACATCCTTACATCCTTTTAGATGTGATTCATTTCTTCGTAGTATCATATGATCTCCCCCACTGGAATAATCTAGACTTTCTCCTTTTCTAATTGAAATCTTTACGAAAAATCATGGCAAAATTTCATCAGCAAGTTTGTTGCATTTACCAAGAGGGCAAGTTGTTGAGCTTCTGTTTCAGCTGTTTGTAATTGAAACCTGAACTCCATATTGTTTTCCTCATTGTATGCACATCGGCGTAGCTCTGATAAGAATGTCAATATACTTCCTAAAAAGAATAGCAAAGCAGTCAATGATGCTTTGTCCAATGTCCAAATTTATTATTGGAGCCAAATCTTCCAAGATATCATGGAAACAAGGCATATAAACTTCTACTGAAACACTTTTTATCTAAATATCGAGGACAAGTAAAGAATTGTGACATTGACATTCATGTCTAAAAGATTTAAACACAAATATTCCAACTTCTGCATTAATAGCATACATCAAATTTATTTCTCTGAAAGCAAAACATTTAAGATTCAAAGGTAACCAAGTCAAACACACCACCTAGACAGAACCTGGAACTGAACTAAAACACATATGCCACAAAATGATAACTTTTAACATTCAAAAGTAACCAAGTCAAACACACCACACATATGCCACAAAATGATAACATTTAAGATTCAAAAGTTACCAAGTCAAACACACTACCTAGACAGAACCTGGAACTGAACTAAAACACATATGCCACAAAATGATCCTAATAGGTTGAGGAATTCAACATAATCAGCACCTTTAAGCCTGTTACTTCATTGGCATAGAGTTACATAAGTAGTGGGGCTTATAAATCGTTCATTTCATAACTGGATTAATATGGGATTATTTGCTATGACCCACGCACACTACACTAACAATGGAGAAAACCAGGTATTAAAGTAGATAAAATTTTTAATCATAGGAATATGCCACTAACACTACACTAACAACGGAGAAAATCAGGTATTAAAGTAGATCAAAATTTCCATCATAGGAATATGCCACTAAACAACATGCATCACTTAAATCCAAGAAAGAAACATTATAAAGAAAGTAGAATAACATGCATCACATAGATGCAAGAAAGGAACATTATAAAGAATGTAGAATAACATGCATCACATAGATCCAAGAAAGAAACATTATAAAGAATATAAAGGCAGGCAAGAAAGAAAGATTGCAATAATTTGATCAGCATTCAAGGTAAAGGCATTGCCAAAATGACAAAGGTGTCTGAATATGAAAGAATGATGGGACTTGAACTTGTCCAGCTGTCTACGTCAAAATACTCAAGGAAATACATATGGGGTTGCATCATAAATCATAGGGTTTGCTTTGAGGCATTGCCCAGAAAAGTAATTGTGAGGAACACAGCCACATTTCTGCCTGTTGCTGAAGCTCAAATCCCCGCTTGACCAGCTAACAGAATTGCTCTCATTGACCACCTATCAGAAATAGGTATAAGGCAACTTAGATTTTTAACCAGGGGCAGCAAGCATGATTATTTAAATGATCCAACGGCTTGTAATGTGGCATAATTACCTGAATAGGATTTTGGGAACCATTTACTCTATGTAAACAAATTTGATAAACATAACTGGACAAACAGCTGTCAGAAGTACAAAAAAATAAAATATTAAACCTAAACCCTTTTATCCCCCACCAATTCAATCCGATATCTGTTTGACTCTCTCTTCCATCTGCAATAAATAAAGGCTCAAACAGAATGGGGAGAAAGTAAACAATCTCAAAGCATCTAATTCACAGAGGTGCTCGTGACTCAACCTCACTCTTATATAAAATGTGAAGTATTTTATAAATACCTTTATTTATTTGTTTTATATTTATAGTTTAGATATTTAAAGCATAAAAGTATTTATTTCTACTTTTTTAACTTTATGGTAAATTTTTGAGCTAATCTGTTTAGTGGAGAATCTTTTGTTTTAGTTTTTATTTTATTTTATTTACATATTCTTATCCATGTTGAACTCGAATACAAATTCAAAGTCAGGCAACTTATTTTTTGTGCATCCTTTTTTTGATACAAAAGGATACAAAAGGACACATCCTACACTGTTGTTCTTACTTTCCATGTCTTTACATCTTGTAGATAGAATCCATCCGAGGAAAGTGAACTTGACCTTACTATAGCACAATTGATGACTACAACTTCCAAGATGTTATGATCCCCTTGATAAGGCAGTGTGACTTGCATATCCTATATAATAAATTGCCTTCACAAAGTTAGGTATCATGTGACATAGCTATCATGTGATATAGCCCTACCATGGATCCTATCCTTTTGGATGTAATTACAGTATAGCAGAATGTAACAAAAACAGGGGATTCATCCTTTTGGATGTAACTACAGTATAGGAGAATGTAACAGAAACAAGGGATGCAGAGTGGCAAGTTTTGTGTTCTTTATGTCAATTTAAGTTAATTGTAATATGGGTTGCCACGATGACAACGGAAAATGAAGGTTCTCTATATCTTCACCATTTGAAAAGTAAAAACTTTACTGTCCATGTCTGAACTTATCTGTTGCACTATGTAGGAGCTAGTTTTATTCAATCTTAAACAAAGTAGTGTAAAGAGTACAATAATGCAAATGTGCACACATTTTCATGAAATGTAAATGTAAATGCAAATGAAATCTAATTTTGTAATGTGATGTTGTTTGATATCAAGGGTGATGACGTAAGCATTGATAAATCAGAGTTTGTAATCTTCGACATTATGTATGTCTCTCCATTGGATGAGGTGCTCTAGGACAACCAAACCTTAAGGATAAATAGGATCACCATTCATTTGTGTGGGTATTGGATGGATCCATTAAGTATCACCCATGATTGTGTAATACAAGTGTTGTATAGGCAAAAGTAAATGCAATGCTATTTATCCTTCATCTATGTGATTTTATGATGCAATGTTTTTGGTGATGTTATGCTATGGCAAGTAGATTGTAGGTTGTTCTTCCCAAGTTTTGTGTGTAGGTTGTATTTGAGTTGTAGTTCAGAGTTGTTGTCCGAGAAGTGTCGTACAAGGAGTACCATATTAGAGGAATTGTCGTAAGAGGAGTGTTGTACAAGTCTTGTCGATGAAGGTTTTCATGCAAGTGGAGTCATTGTTGTTCAAGTGGATTGTTGTACAAGTGATCATCATACGAGTGGAAGCAACAGTTGTACAAGCAAATTGTCATATAAGTGAAATGTTGTACAAGTGAGATGATTGCAGTTTGGATTGACTATTGAATTTGTCATATTAAATTGTTCCTCCAAATGTTGTACTCACCACCATGCTACATTTGTCACCATTGACGTTTGAAGTTTAAACAAGCACTATGTGAGTTTTGAAGAGGTGAATGATAAATAACTTGTCGTGAGGGTGTGAGAGACGTAGACGTGAAAGAGTTGATAATCAACCAATAAGGAGTAGGAGAATTGCACAAAATCGTTGGAGTGTTGTACAAGATTCAAATGTTGTTGATGAAGCATAGCAGTTAAGATTGATAGAACTTGAACAACTTGAGGTCGAATGCATTTGGAGTCCTTTGATGAAGGATAGTTCAAGCGATCAACCAATAAGGAGTAGGAGAATTGCACAACAATGTTGGAGTGTTGTGCAAGATTCAAATGTCGTTGATGAAGCATAGCAGTCAAGATTGATAGAACTTACAAAACTTAAGGTCAAATGCATGTGGAGTCCTTTGATGAAGGATAGTTCAAGCGAAGAAAATAGAAGGTGGAAAATGTTGTTTTCAACAATGGAGGAGGAAACACAAGTGGAGGCACATCAAGCAAACGAAGATCGAATCGAAGATGATGTTTGCGCAAGTAAAGGCACTAATGTGGAATATGCACAAGCAAACGAAGTGGAACAACTGGTGATGCCAACATAAGTGCAATGGAGATTGCCTAGAGGTGTAGAGGACGAGAGTCAAGCATGAGGGTAATCGCAAGGTGCATAGACTAGAACTAATGTTCATATATTCGCAAAGAAGGTCGTGGAGCTAGGTGCATAGGGAAGCGGTCAAAGACTATTTGGTAGTGTTGAGTCAAGTGAAGAAGACCAACCACCAATGGCAAACATTGTTGCAGTAGCAGGCAAACAAAGATCTCCTCAAGATGATGGAAATGAGGACCTAGAACACCATATTGGCACATGTGAAACAATATGGCAGGTCAATGAATTGGATAGAGAAGGATCATTGCTTAGATTGTTTTCGGTTACATTGTGAGGGATCGAAATGGACTAGCATTTAAAGAGACAGAATCCCTTCACAATGTGGGATGAATTGAAGATCCACTTCACAAAGAAGTTTAGGTTACTCTAAGATGACACAAAAATCATTGGAGTGATTTATTCCACAAAACAAAAGAAAGAAGATATCAAGTTGTATGACAAATAGCTTAATGAAGTACTCGACAAGATGGAGGTGAAACTCATAGATGGTTTATAAAAGTGATGGTTCCTAGATAGATTATTGTTGAGATATAAGAAGAAGATGAAGGTAGTACCAAGCTTTTGACAAAGATCTCAATTTGGAGAGAGGAATGAAGCAAATAGTAATAGGAGTAAGTCACATTAGAGATGATGATTCAGATAGTGACCATGACAATTTACATGTTACTATCCAAGCCATGAGGAAAGACCTGGAAAGGATAATTAACGATGAGAAGGGAGATAAGAAGGAGAAGGACATTTGGTGTCTTGACTGCAAGGCAAAAGGACACACAAATGTAAACTATCCGAAAGATACTTTTTGCAATATTTGTAAAGTTGTAGGACATGCCGTTAGCGATTGCCCTTTTAACCTTAGAAGCATAAGACATCAAACTTTAACGATGCAAAAGGAGAAGGAAGAGAAACCTAATACTTCCAAAAGTGGACAAGGAGCAACAAGTTGTGGTTACAGAAACGACAACCAAGGAGGATGTCATCCGTACCAAGGAAGTCAAACAAAAGGTGGTCAAGGTCGATTTTAGTATGATTCGGATAGGAGACCAATTATTTAATGTTGAAGATGCCATGAGTAGGGGCACTTTGCAAGAAATTGCCAAAAATGCACCAATAAGCAGCAATGCTGGAAACAACAATGGGCTAATGTGCAGATGGTGTAAACTAGACAATCACAAGGGAGCCAATTGCCCAAAGAAGATGAGTTCAAGTAACTCATTGAACGTCAGTTTCATTGACAACGGAAAGCCTCCAAGAAATGAGCAAAACAAAGAGAAAAATGTGCTTGCTGTAACAAAATTTGAAGCAAGTAAAGTTGAGCAATATTCAGACCCTATCACTGAGAAGGGGAGATGGTAGGAAGCACATGTCTGAGTCGAGGAAGAAACACAAAAGACCAATCAGGAGAAACTCCTTCAAGAGAAGAAGCTAAAGAAGTTGATTGAAAGTGAAGAAGTGGATACATCAACACAACAAATGGCAATGCAAGTGCTGAACACAAGTGTAGAGGTGAAGGTTTTTAGCTTACTTTGCACAATACTAGATCTTTATGCAACGATAAGAGAACACAGACAAGAAGAATGGTGGAACCGTGATGACAACAAGAGAACCAGAATAAGAAAGGATTAGTTCATTGATTGATTGATGTTGGAAAGAAGCCGACGATAATCTATATTGAGTTTCTGAATCATAAGTTGATGCAAGTAATCGTGGACATTGGATCAAGCATGAATGTATTACCAGAGAAGACTTGGAGAGAACTTGGGGTGCCATTCTTATAGTCCTCAAATTTTAGATTATATGGTGTAGATGAATATGGCATCAAGATGAAAGTAGTCTTGATTACCCAGAAAGTGAAGATTGCCAACTAGGAATTCATCATGAATTTTGTGGTGATCACCATGTAGAAACCAGCATACGATGTTTTGTTGGGACGAGGATGAGTGCACATGATGAAAGCCAACTACAACTGGGGGAAGGATTGCCTGAATTTCAAGAAGGGTTAGTGTAAGTACATGATAAACTTGAAGAATCAATTTGTTATCAAGGATATTGCACCATTCGATGAATCGGGCAACTCATCATCAGAAGATAATGGATAAGAGCCAAAAGAAGGCATGTTGGAACTAGAAGAATCTATAGAAGATGAAAGACCCGGAGATAGCAAACTTTTCTATTTGTAGATGGAGGATGATGAAGTCTTCCTATCAAACTGCTTATGCATTCAAGCGGAACAAGAGGACCATGAACAAAGAAAAAGTGTGTATGCAATTGGTGTGTAGCAAGAATGTTAAATCTGCAACAAAAAAGAAAAAGATAAGTGGACATGTTTGAAAATTTTTGTGATGCTATGATTGACGAAAAGCCAGCACACCTGATTGACGTTACTAAAGCAGCAAATGAACTTGATCCCGTAAAATATTAAGGGCCAAGGATGGTTCAGGTTAACCTTGGCAAAAGGGATTAAGAGAATATAATCCATTATGGCGACGATTGGGACCCAGTCTTGAAAGCGGTAGCTTTCAAAATATTCATGTAATACAAGGATGTATTTGCATGGATGTGTAAGGATTTGATAGGGATTCCACCATAATTATGTGTGCATCGAACTCAGTTGATATCAAGTGCACAACCAATAAGGCCATACAGGATGAACCTGAAGTATGCTGCTTTGGTCAATGCAAAGATACAAAATATGTTGGAGGTAGGAATCATTTTCAAAGTTATGGTGAGTGAATGAGTGTCACCAATTGTGATTACCTTGATGATTACCTTGAAGAAGGAAGGAAACCAAATGCGTGTATGTATAGACTTTAGAAGCTTGAATGTAGTAACTATAAAATATCCCTTTCCCATACCCTTTTTGACTCAATTTTGGAGGTCATCGAATGATGAATTCTCTAGCTATAATCTAATTAGTATAGGTAAGGATAATAGGTTGAAGACAATGCTCATAGTATAAAATATCATTTATGCATATAATTGAATGTCATTTAATCTATGCAATGCCCAACCACATTTCAAACAATCATTTTGTATAATTTTAAGTAGATGTCCATGGGAAAATTCAAAGTCTTCTTGGATGACTAGTCTTTGTATGGCAAAAAGGATAAGCATTTGAAAAAACTAGAAGAATGAATGAAGTTGTCCATGAATGCTCAATTGGCTTTAAATCCAAAGAAGGGCAAATTGTTAGTTTCATACGAGATGTTGTTGGAGCACGTGGTGTGCAAAGAAGGGTTGAAGACGGATCCTAACAAGATAAGACTCATGATGAGCATGGAAGAGTTATACAATATCAATTTGTTAAAGCCCTTTCTAGGACATGTCGGGTATTATAGGAGGTTTATCATGAATTTTGCATTAGTGTCCCACCCATTAGATAAATTGACATGCAAAAATGTTCTTTTTCGATGGATGAAGGACCATCAAAAAGGCCTTCGAGGAGTTAAAGGTGAAGTTGATTTGTGCACCCATTCTGGTGTTTCCATATTGGAACAAATAATTTCATGTCCATGTTGATGCGTCCAATTCCACAATTGGATGTGGATTTGGTACAAGAGGGGTAGTTTGGGCCGGATCAGCCCATTTACTTTTCTAGTCGGTCGCTATCAAGAGCAGAGAAAAAATACAACACAACGGAGCGAGAGGAAATAGGGATGGTATATTCAGTCCAAAAATTCAAACGTTATCTGCTTGCCAACCCTTTTGCCTTATATGTAGATCATTAAGCATCGTCCTATATTTCGTGTCCATGTTGATGCATCCAATTCCACAATTGGATGTGGATTTGGTACAAGAGGGGTAGTTTGGGCCGGGTCAGCCCATTTACTTTTCTAGTTGGTTGCTGTCAAGATCAGAGAAAAAATACAACATAGTGGAGCAAGAGGCACTAGGGATGGTATATTCAGTCCAAAAATTCAAACATTATCTGCTTGCCAACCCTTTTGTCTTATATGTAGATCATTAAGCATCGTTCTATCTAATTAACAAACCAACTATTCATGGAGGAGTTAGTAGGTGGCTCATAACATTATAGGAGTTTGTGTTTCGGGTGCTGGTGAGACCGAGGAAGAAACACGTAATAGTGGATCAATTATCACAGATTTGCTCGAGAGAGCCTATGGAGGGAGGAGAGTCAAATGAATTTTCATATGCTTATTTGTTTGCAATCAATGCACTACAATCATGTTACAAGTTAATTGGAGAGTACTTGTCAATGGGAGAGCTAGATGCATGCATCTTGAGACAAGTGGTAGTCTATACAATTGAGATAGCACTAGGTGCACACATCTCAAGGCAACATGTGGCAGTCTATACAATTGATATTGCAGAGCATATAGGTGACTTTGAAGGAGGTGTACAAATATTGAGGTAACATATGGTAGTTGAGGTGGTAGTCTAGATAGGTGATGCAAGATGACACATGGTATCTTATGAGGATATTTATGTGGCATGCTTATCGAGGCAACACATGGCAAGAGCTATCATAGAGGCTGACATGGCACATTCTAGTTGGGCTAATATGACAATCTGTATAGTGAATGACATGATAGTCTGTATGCCACTTGGTATCTATAAAAATATGATCGACCAATCACATTCTACCATTTCATCAAACTTGATAAGTAGCTTACATAATTAGTAGCAGACTTAGTAATGCACAAATTTTGGAGCAAATTAGACAATGACAAATGGTGCAACATGGTTCATAGAAGAGATAACTAATTTGATTGTGATAAGTGGCATCATGCAATTCGGTGGTACACTACATAGTTAACATGTAGTAAGCACGCTCTTAGCCACTCATACAACATGTGGTGCTATTCCATTCAATGCATGTACTATGATTTTTATATTATTTTAAAAGGTTTTGGAGCTAACTTTTATGATTTTAGGGCTAAACTTTTGGGGACGATAACTTTTGCATACAAAAGCATTTTGAGCCTTTGTTTTTTAAAATTGCATAGTTTTTTGAGCTCTTTGCATTGGTGTTGTTTCTAGTCACAACTGCATGTCAAATTTTTGTTGGAGGATATTACATAATACATAATACCCATGTACAATATAATATTATATCCCCATATACCTGTCCTTATACCTAATACCCATATACAATATAATATCATATCTTCATATACCTATCCCTAGGTATGATAGCATTACCATAACAATTTCCAACCTCTACTTGTTGGCAGATTGGGTTCATCATAGTGGGGCCACAATGAAATTTGGCATCCAGATTCTTGTACATACATACATTAACTGATGAATAAGTATAATTCTACATCCCAAAGGTATACTTGAGTTTTCAGTAAAGACTGTTCATCATAGATTGATCTATTATCACAGAATCAAGTGGAAGGCGCTTCTATTTGACCCTTTGAGAGAGAGCACTTAAAGGGGAAGGGAATGATATCCCAGATTGATCATAAAACAAAAAATGTAAGAACAAACAAGATTTCAAGCTGTATCAGCCAGTAACACTTTCAGGCAATGCTTGATATAAATTGGCATGAACATGATACTCCTTAAGCTTGAAATAAACAATTATTGGTTAAAAATGT
Organism: Wollemia nobilis; assembly: GCA_028583015.1. Taxonomy (NCBI): domain Eukaryota; kingdom Viridiplantae; phylum Streptophyta; class Pinopsida; order Araucariales; family Araucariaceae; genus Wollemia; species Wollemia nobilis. The sequence continues at coordinate 9,691,882 of JAQPPZ010004624.1, read as the reverse complement.
GGGCTTTTAATGTGGGGACTGTAGAAATGAAATTTAACATGCTTACACACAATTCCATTTCTACTTAAATAATTCTACAGATCTGCAGTCATTGTAGTACAATATACAGGAAACAGCAACAGCAATAACAATAGCAGCAGCAATGGCAATAACAACAATAATAGAAGATGACAATAAATACAGGCAGTTTTATATTAACAATGACATCTACAGTACAACATTACAGTTTAGCATTACAATCTGCAGCCTGCAAACCCTATGCAGAACACTCTTCATGGCTGTATACAATACTGGACTGCATCATGCCCTACGCATATATACACCAGCATCCTCATACGTACCAATGCTTCTATCAATCCATCAACCTGCATGACTGCTCCATGCCTCCAATGCCCTGACTGAATGAATGACTGAACAACATGAATGAATGAGGGGAGGGCATATTTATACACCCAAAAAGTAGTTACCCTCCAACTACCTCATAACTTCCCCAAATTACATTTCATATGCATTTGATCTTAAATTTACATGACATTTCCCACTACAGGACAAAATACCTTATGACTTATAACTTTGTCGACTTACATGACTTAACATCACTTTATTATTACATACAATATTAAATTGCACTTTATAACTTTATTAAATATATGTACACACATTTCGTCAAACACTTTGCATACAATTACAAAATAACACAGAAACCCAAAACTGATTCATCGAAGACAGACATCCATTTGCTCGTCTACATCTATCCCATCCTATAAACTAGTCGACGTCCTCGATGACACGAGCTAAACACTGGGAATAGAAGAACTGAACAATGTAACAGAATCTTTTGTCATGCTCCTTCCACTTTCTCCTGTTCCATAAATCTTTGGCAATAGACTTCCCTTCAGACTAGTTCTTGCAATACCTTGTTCTCTGATTGTGCACTCCCTTTGTTACAAGCAGGTTTAACATCAACATGATCAGCATGACCCTTATTCTCTGAATAGGCACTTCACTTTTTGCAATTAGCCATATCATCAGCGTGAGCAATGCCATCAACATCATGAACATGACAAGCAACGCCCGTTGCCACCTGTGTCGGGGGTCAAGGGGGCGGGAGCCACCTTGCAGGGTCAAGGGACATCGTCCCTTGTGGGGTCGAGGGGTAGAGCCCTTCGCGCGTACCCTCAACGGCAAAACCATTGTAACCATCACTGTTTGAACTTAATTTTGCTCCTCATCAACAATGTGGAAGCCTTCACTCAATCCATTAAAACAACTTCTCAACTCGAATTCACTATTTTCTTGATCCAACTGCCTATGTGTCAACCTCTGACAAACATCACCCTTGTCGGAGTGTACTCTTGACGACAACTCTTAACTACACTGGCTTAGACGACATCTCAGACGACAATGTCCATGATGACAATCCCAGACGGCTTAGTCTCTGACAGATGATTGATGTTAGTCTCAGATGGGTGGACTTGATTGATTGTCCTAGACATATGACAGATGGGTTTAGAAGGATGGTTGAGATGGGTTGGTCTTGACGAATGACGGGTTCTTGATGGATTGCTTCAAAAGGATGAGTCCTGACGGCTCCAGATGTGTAGGGTCCCAGACGTGCTCTTGTAGACGTGTAGCCCAATCAGACAGGTAGTTGCAGACGGGTTGAGTTCTCAGACGGGTTGCGTACAAGTCTAGACAAGTAAGTGTAGACGTCTCAGACGGGTAAGTGCAAACGTCCCAGATGGGTTGTTGCAGACGGCTAGATGTCTCAGACGGGTAAGTGCAGACATCACAGACGGGTTGCTGCAGATGGCTAGATGTCTCAGACGGGTAGACTTCCTCAAACGGGTAACTTGCCAGACGGGTGACTTCCTTAGACGGGTAACCTCCCAGACGGGTAACGTCCTCAGACGTGTAACTTGCTAGACGGTTAACGTCCTCAGACGTGTAACTTGCTAGACGGTTAACGTCCTTAGAAGTGTAACTTGCCAGACGGGTAGCTTCCAAACATGTTACTTCTAGACGGGTAGGTTGCAGACGGGTAACGTCCTCAGACGTGTAACTTGCCAGACGGGTAGCTTCCAAACGTGTTACTTCCAGACAAGTAGGCTACAGACGGGTACGCTTTAGACGTGTAGCTCCTAGATGGGTAGCGTTCAGAGGTATAGTGTCTAGACGGGTAACTTCCAATCATGTAGCCTCTAGATGTGTAACCTCTAAACGGGTAGCCTTCAGACGTGTACCCTCCAGACGACTCCTTTTCAGACGACGTTGCCTCAGATGTGTTCTCAAACAGTTCCTGCTTAGACGTTTTCATCTCAGACAGGTCTAGGCATGACGACTCCTCAGACAACTCCTCCTTCGCCATCTGACTGCATTGTCCAACCATCCTAGCCTCATTCGTCTAACTAGGCTCTTGACAAAGCCCTGACGTTTGGCTTCCTTCTTGATTGCACTCTGTCTTTTGGTCTTCTTGCAGAAAGTCTTTGTCATCAATTGAAATCAGATTCATGTGCTCAATTTGAATCAAGCTCATCAAGTTAATGCAATTGGCTTCACCACCTCTGCTTCTTGGCAAGGGCTATAACTCTCCTCTAACTCTTCAAACTCTTGATGAATCACTGGTTTTTCTTGCTTTGCAATACTTTGACAGTCATGTGCAAAATGCCCCCATAATTGGCATTTCCAACTTTGCACAATAAGTCTTACCTCACTATCATACTAAAGTCTCGATCTGCAAGTTCTTTGATAGTTGTTATAGACTGGTTCCTTAGTGGTATCTCTTCGTTGTACCATCTCCCTTGGTGTTGCATATATCGGTGGTGATGATCTTGCACTCTTTGAGTCGTACTTGTCTTCAGAGTCATCAGTTGTCTCTTGGCAGTCACTTCCTTGACATCTCGACCCCAACACTTTAGTGATGAACTACTTTCCACCCCAAAATCATCGTTGTCAGTGTCTAAGGCATTCTCCATATCAGAATTACTTCCATCCTCAAAATCACTCGCATCGGTATTAACCTGACGCCAATACTTCAATATTTTTGCATCATTTTACCAAATCAAGGCGTATTTCAAAGCCTCTTGGTATGAAGTCGAAGGGATCCTTGTCATCTTCTCCCGGTATGTAGGAAGAAGTCCATCTATGAACCATCTTCTCTTCAATGCATCTGATTGGTCTTCCTCAAAATGGTCAAATAGCCCACTCATCTTCCTGTTATAGGAACGAACAGACTCATTCTCACCCTATTTTAGGCTATAGATTTCAATAATGATTGCATCATCATTGTCAAACAAACGAAATTCTTGCACAAAGGCATTGCGCAACTCTCCCCATGTCTGGTACTTGTTTGCAGGGAATTTCATGCCATTGCGAATCCATGAAACGTTTCAGGAAACCACCTCCTCCAATCTGCTTCATTATTTTGTCCAATCACTGCCCACATCATGCGACAAATCCCCTAGTGCCTTACTGGGTCTTCTTGATTCGCCATGAAATAGTGGACACTTACATGATATTCCCAAATTGGCCTTCGGTTTCATAGGTTGACTTAACATCGACAGTGATTCTTGGCATATTGCTCCCTTATGCGAAGCGTGACGCACATCACCTGGTAATTGCTCTTCCGTTGTACTTTTGTTCATACCATGAAACATTCCAACCTACAAGTGCTCCGATGTCGGACTCTCGTCCCGCTCCCCATCGAGCACACTCATCTGCAGTGTCCCTAGTGCTGGACTCCCATCTCGTGCACTGTTGAACATGTCATTTTTCATTTGCACTGATGTCGGACTCGTGTCCCGCTCACCATCGTGCACCACAACTGGAAATTGCTTCAATATCAAACAAGCTTCATCAGCATGCAACTTTGCATTGAATGCTCTTTTTGTTTGGTCGTCTTCCAGAAGGTTGATTGGTCTACCTATTTAGCTATCATTCTGAGCATTGGTTGTGCTTCTGCCATCATCCTGACATCTAATTGCGTGTTTGCCATCAGTCTTGTTGATGTCCAGACTGGTTCGACCAACGTCTAGATGTGTTGACATTGCGCAAATGTCATCCAGATGTGTCCTGACGTCTAATTGCGCGTTTGCCATCAGTCTTGCTGATGTCCAGACTGGTTCGGACGTCTAGATGGGTTGACATTGTGCAGACGTCATCCAGACGTGTTCTATCAACATCTAGACGGGTTGACACTGTGCATACGTCATCCAGACGTGTTCTGCCAGCATCTAGACGGGTTGACACTGCATAGACATCATCTAGATGTGTTCTGTCAGCGTCCAGACGGGTTGAAACTGGGTAGACGTCCCCCAAACCTAGGTTCAAATCTTGCCAAGTGATATACGCATAATTGCCAAGTTATAATACCACTATGTATTTTGTTGAAATAATGTGTAATGTAGTTATCATTTAGTATGAGTGAGGTTATCATATAATATAAGTGGGGCTTGTTTCAATTATATATAACCAATTAGAAAAGCATTGTTCACAACTTTGGATGGGATCCAAACTGCTTCAACCATGCAAATGCAAAAAGATTTTTTCTGTTATATTAAATAACATGGATTAAATTTCCCTTTTTACTTTCTAGTTGGTTATATGGGAAGGAAATGGGCCCTAGCCATATTACATCATGACCAGTTCTACATTGGGAAATTTCCTGTAATGGTATTCCAACTGGCAATTATGCATATATTGCTTGGCAAGATTTGAACCCAGGTCTGTACATTGGGAGCCCAGATTTTTAACCACTTGAACTCATGCCATTTGATCATGCAAATGCAAAAAGTTGCATTCAGTACTTTTAGGGATAATGTGGTGAAGTTGGATAAGAACTATCCATTTTGTAAATGGAAATGTACAAACAATCCCTGGAAAATTTTATTGTCTTGTTAGGAGTCTTTCGGATTAATGTTTGTAATGTTTTTTATAACAATCCATGGAAGATTCTTTTGTGCTATACAGTGGCAGTTCCTTATAACTTAGTAAGGAACCTTGTATTCTTTTCTGCCTACACGAACTTCTTGATTTTTAGTAGAAATCTTGAAGATGGCAAGGCAATCAGTAAGCTAACTTGTATCATGGGAAGTCATAGGATTGTTAGAGTATTATTACCTTATTTGGTAATATCTCTATTTATTCTAGGTAGATAGTTTGTTTACTATCCTAGGTTAGTTTGTTTTGTTATGTTAGCATGTTTTTGTTATACGTTAGCGCTATTAGCTCACGTATTGAGCTATTGTTAGCTATTCATATTGCTATATAACTATAGCATTATTTTTAATAAAATATACTTCTGCTTTCCAATATGGTATCAGAGCTGTTAATTATTGTGGCTCTTTTGTAGCCCGACTTCTGAACCTGGACCAGACACAGGCTAGGTGTTAGTGGTATGGCGAATGGATCTGGTGGGTACTGAAACCCACGACAGACCCGACAGCCTAGATATTCCTAGGCGATCCCTACCTCCTGGACCAGATCGTCGTCCTAGCTCTGCAAGACCTACGGGTGAATATAGCGAAGGATCCTGTAACAAGCGTCAATCGTGCGCTCTTCATTGCAATATTCATTCTGCGAGAGGGTGTGTTGATTTTTCTATCAACGCAAGCGTTTACAACATAAACGAAGGGCAATAGCTAAGCAGTCCGAAGGCAGATCAAATGATCACATAGAAGATTCTGATCTGAAGGGCGATTGATGTCGAAAAGCCGATGAAATCATCCGAAGAATGTTTCTGCAAGACTGATTGCAACTGCCGCCCAGGATCGTAGGAAATGAAATCTCGTTTTGTCATCAAACGATCGTGAGCAACAAATTTTGGCGTTGATAGGCAGAAGATTCAATGGTGCATTCATCGACGACAGTCTGTGAATTTTTTTTGATGACTTTTGACTGTGCATCATCAGATCTGCTTGATAGATCTGAGTGCAACCCCGGTGATGGCGACATTTTTCAGTCACCAGATTGTAGCAGGCGTGCGCAGTTTGCATGACAGCCAGGATTTCAATAAAAAAAAAGGCTGAAACGTGAGTTGCAGGCGAGGTGCAGTAGCTCGATTGCTGTAAAGGAGGTTCCCAGATAAAAAAAAACAACAAATTTTTTTTTATTGCCACTCAGCTCGAACAGCGCCGTTGTGAGCATTGCAGAAGCGTGCCACTTGCACCGCCGGTTTCAAAGAGCAGAGCCCCCCCACCCTTGTATGAGGTAATTGAATATTTTTTGTTAAAGTTTTTAAAATTTTTTTTAATGTTTTTTGAATTTTTTCTAAATTTAATTAAATTTTCTTTCTTTTAAAAAAAAATATTTATATATTTCAAATAAAAATCATTATTTGAAATATATATATTTTTTAAAAGAAATTATTTAATTAAATTTTTTTGTGAAAAAGTTAAAAAAAAAAACATTTAGAAAAGAAATTTTTCAAAACTTAACAAGGGGGGATTTTTTTTTCATTGAGCAATTCTTCAAAGCAATTAAAGAGGCAACAAATCATCCTACCTCCAAACCTGTTTTTTAGACTTCATAAAAAGCAATTTTTTTGTTTGAAGTACTTCACACAGGGGGGATTTTTTTTGGTGATATTTTGTGCTAATCTGTCTACGAGGCAAGCTTTGTAAGAGCCCTTTGAGGCTTAATAGTTGCATATTTTTTGCACTGAAAGGGGGGATAAACTTTTTTCTCTCCACCATCTCCTATCTTGCAAACAAGAGGGATATAATTTTGCAAAACCAAGGGGGAAGACTTATAAGGGTGCATTTTCGGCAGTGACCGACACCTTAGTCAGATTATTTTTGCAAAATTCATTGTAAAAGGTGCATTTTCGGCAGTGACCGACACCTTAAAAATGGGCAGATCAAAGAAAAAGATAGCCCTAAAAACTGATGTTGCTAAATCAGTTAAAGACCCATACTTTCCACCAGAGATGGATGGGTTGGATTTGTATGAAGAGGATCAACTAATAATGTAAGGGTGGTTTTGCCCTCGTCCATTTCCAATAGTGTTATTGTTATGAGCCATGGCCATTGGTGTTATGGTCACCACTCTTTTCTGCTATGACTGTCAAATTGGGAAAATAAATGTTTTTAATTTTATCATATGGTGGATGGTCATTTCTTTGGTAGAACAATACACCAAGTCACAAATTCTTAAACAAGGATTCTTGCATTTAATCTCTGGTAGGACTGTTCCAGCCATTTATTTGGCACGAACTTCCATCAATCACTGGGCTCATTACGAAGTCTTTATTTACCATCTTCTCATTATTGTCCAAGTATTTGCCATTAATTGTTAATTCTGAGTTAGCATAGGATATAACAAATTTATGCATGTTTGATATTAGATCAGTCCTCTATGTGTAATTTTTTGTATTTCTTTGAATTCTTTGTCAATTCAATGGAGTGAGATAAGATAATTCTATTAATGTCCATAGATCCATAGTAGGCCAATGGGACTCATTGAAAAGAGCTGTTACAAATTACAATGCACCGTAGTAACCACAATGGACTACGAAAATAAGCTAAACTAGAATAAAGAATCTAGTGTAAACTACTCTAAAGTGGAACAACCGTATGACAAAATTACAGCCTTGAGGGTTACCCAAAATGGATAAAAACCCTAACATGCTAAAATAAATGACTAAGAGAGATCTAGAAGTTAGGAGCTTCAATGGCTTCAAGTGCCAACATTATTCTATAGTGGGATTTAAAGGAGAAGCATAGTTGTTGTTGTCACCAACTATCCCAGAAGGGCCAATACAGGATCTAATTTGACATGTGGCCTTCCTTACTCAATAGTTAATTTATGGCTCATACCATTATACAATACAATATTAAATTATTAAGTACCTATCTTGGGTACTTAACAACTACTGTGTTGAATGTAATTTCCTGCCTTGCTGAAACCCACTATGGCCCTGATGCTACCAATCTTCGAAATGGTTGAATTGAGACTTGTCATTTTGACAGCTGTCCTCTTTGATTAATTCTTGCTCGTTGGTTGACCACATATGGTATGCAGTGGGCTGAATGCAGTAATGTTAATATCAAGGGTACCAGGTGTGGGGGTGCGGGTGCGGCGGGAATCGTGGGTGCGGGTGCGGCCCCTGTCAAAAATAGGGTTCGTCGGGTGCGGGTGCGGCTAGTTTTTAATTAAATATATATATATATATTTATCAAAAAAATTTAAAATTTGTTAAAGCATTATATTTGTATTAATTTAATTATTTATTATTATATTAGTTATTTAGTGAATTATAATTTTATTTATTATTTATTATTATTATATTAGTTATCCTAGGAACTCTAAGGAATGAGTCGTATCCATAGTGCCTACGGGGTCAGGGAACGTTAATACATGTCCAGGCATCTCCTCCAGCATATCAAGCTCTGACTGTGTGAGTTTTGCGCTGAAACCGTGCAGGACATTATTGTAAGTGTAAAGATGTGAATCCTCGATCGCTTTGATTTGCCAGCCCCGTGCTCCTTTGACAGAATAAAGCAACGATTTATACCAATCTTCGTGAGTTGCGAAAACATTAGGCATTGCGGATTTATCCATATGGACAATATACGTTGACGCACGCTCCACATCTTCTACACCAGCCTCGACCCTGCACATATGACAGGCGAATAAAAAGAGTAACAGCCCAAGAACGAGACTCCTTGCATCCATCTCTATATTCATCTATACTCTTAGTACCGTGATCCTTCGGGGCCAATTGATGAGATCAAATACAAGCCATCTTCCGTGTTGCGAAGATAGCCTGTGGTTCATGATTGCTATGTATTAAACCAGTTGATTTGGAATGTTCGGGATAAGGGAAAGTACAATTACCACCGTAGAAATAGTTACCACATTTTTTTTCCTATGTTAATGCCCAAATTGGGCTGGGTTCGGCTGGGTGAACCCTAAGCCGAACCCTGATTGACAAGGTTCGGTCAAAGCTGAACCCTATCAGACAGGGTTCGGCCCAGTCGTACCTGATACTGAACCTGCGAACCCAGTGCAGTTGCGGGTGCGAGTTCGCGAACCCAGCCAACTGGGTGCGAGAACCTGGTTACACTGGTTAATATGCTTTTATTATCACAGAAAGTGAGATGGTTATTGTTGGTCATAGATCTGCCATTAGGAAAGGATTTTGGTCTTCGTATGCGCCCTAGACCCGGACCACAGATTGAAAGGCCGGAAGGAAGGGATGCCTTCCGTGCCAATCTCCGAAGAAGGCCGACTCCTATACTATTCTACTTGGGGTTTAAGATAAGAGAACTGGAAAGAGATTGTAAAATGTAGAAAGGAATGTAAAAGCATAGCAGTGGTTGTGGGGAAGAACAAGCAGCACAATCACTAACTAATACCCAAACCAGCAGCAGTCAAAACAAAACATGTAACAGAAACCGACACCGCGATTCCTCCCTATGTGTCCTTCAACATGCATTCCCGATTCACTTAATTGCCAATGCCCTAATCCTAAGTTCAAAATTACAGCAATCAGAAAAATAAATGAACATGAAGCAAAAATTCTTGCAGAAGGCAGCATAAAAGGAAGAGACAAGAATCGAAGCCAAAATGCCTTGTATTGAAGCAAAATGTTTGTTTACAGTAGCTTTCTTAGCAATATGTTCCCCCTCTTTTACAATGAAAGCTCACTGCTAATAATAGCAAAAAATTCCCCCCCAAATTACATTGAACCACGGAACCCCAAACCTGCAAAAGCTGCTGAGACTTGACACCCGCTGGTCGTGAGCGTACCTGCAACATGATTCACCTGGGTTCGGTACGGTTCCGGGCGGATTTGGTGGTTGAAAGGGCTTGTCTTGTTAATGTGGTAGGTGAAGTACAGTTTACCCCTGAGTGCGTGTCATCAATGCTCACCTACCCTGTTCTTGAAGTACACCTGCAACCCTATTAAAACTGGATCAAATCCCGAAATTTGCCCGCTTCTCGCTTAAGCCTGAGGTTCGCTGGTGGAAATGAGCGATGCTGAGAATCGCCGGGAGGAGAAGCGAACCTGGGGAGGGCTCTTATGCTTTTGCAGTCACCAAAATGGAGGGAGAGATGAGGGTCGCTTAGAAACAAGAGCGATCCCGGGAGTCGCTCCGGAATGGAGCGAACTCGGGAGTCGCTCGAAAATGAGAGCGATCCCGGGAGTCGCTCCGGAATGGAGCGAACTCGGGACGCATATGCCTTAGCCAAATTTTGCAATCTTTTCTCTTTCACCCGAGATCGCTGGACATTGGGAGCGATGACGGGAGTCGCTGGGTTTCGGCGGCGACGATAGGAGTCGCTCTAAAATGGAGCGACCTTGGGAAACCTTTCAAACCTCGAACCTGCTGGCGATCGCTAGAGAACTGGGCGATGACGGGAGTCGCTGAGTTGATGCGGCGACGACGGGAGTCGCTTCAAAATGGAGCGACTTCGGGGCGCATACTTAGACAATTTTTTAAATCATCCCTGCCGCAGTTCCCTGGAAGCTGAAGCTACGACGAGAGTCGCTGGGTGGTTGCGGCGATCCCGGGGTTCACTCTGTGGGAGGACGACTTTCGGGAGCCCTGTGCCTTAGAATTTTTTTTATCTCTTGAATCTGCTGGCGGTCGCTAGAGAACTGGGTGACGACGGGAATCGCTGGTTTGATGCAGCGACGACGAGGTTCGCTCGCCAGAGGAGCGATCTTTGGCAACGACCCATGCCTTAGTAAAATTTTTGACTTTCCTCGTGCCGTTGGTCACCGATGATGCTGCTGGTCGCCCGAGGAGAGAGTGACGCCAGGGATCGCCCAAGAAGAGGGGCGACTCCGGGAATCGCTCGAAAAAGTAGCGAACTCTTGGCGACCCTGTCTTAGCTGATTTTTTTACCTTTCCCAGCCATCGCTCGTCGCTTGCTGAAGCTGAGGACTTGATCCTGAAAAAACTGAGTTTACTAACACCTGGAAAATGCAAATCTGAAGATTGCCTGGACTGATCATTGAGAAAGGAGGAAGGGAGAGGATTTGGTCCTAAAGAGCAGCAGTTTTCAAATTTTCAAAATTTTTTACCCCTTAGCAAAATGTGGCAACATTTATATATTTCTCACACGCGTTTCTTGTAGATGACAGGAAGCAGTGATGCCCAAGCTTGAGAGCATGCTTGCATATCATTTCCTCTGCAACTTACAACTGGAAGCTTATAACCAGCTTATGGCCTTTCTTCTCATGCATCTTATTTTTTAAATCATACTTGTTTTTTATATTCATGATAGACAAGTAGGAACTTTTGGATTACTTTTTTGTACAAACTAAACTTTCAAGTATGACAATCACAAGAATTCAACAGTAGTTCGAAGACATGCCTCAACTTTTGGATTAAATTTATTTTGTTTATTATTTTGCCAGTTGCTTTATCCTACCAATTCTGTGTCCCTTAAAATATCCAGATTCCACGCTCTTTTGGGTAACATGGCAAAGTTGGTTTTACACGCCTAGCTTTGTTGGTTAAAGTCCTTATTCAAAAGTTTATGTATGTTTCATATTCTAGATATTTTGGATTGTATGCGTGCATAACATTATTACTGTTTGGATCCAGCGGATATAAAGCAAGAGATTGAAGCAAAATTCAATGAACTTTGTGAGACGTGTGAACAAGGTGGGGTAGAACCTGAGGAAGCATATGCTTTATTCAAAGAATTTGAAGAGAAGATGGTGGAGGAATATGCACAAAAGCTACCACCTGATGAATTTCCACAGAGTATTGGTAGTGAAAGCAAGGGTGAATATAAGAAAGATCCTCCTGGGGAGGGTCCAATTTTAAGATGGGAGACTCGTGTTGTTTTATCTCCTGGAGGAGATGCATGGCACCCTAAAAGCAGGAAAGTCAAAGTTTCTGTGTTTGTAAAGGAACTTGGCCTTTCAAAGTATGCAGCTAAGCGACTCAGGGCTCTGGTAGGCAAGCGGTACAATGCAGGCAAAGATGAGCTTACCATTGTTAGCGAAAGGTATGATTGCATGCTGTTTGAAATAAAATGTTGCTTATCTCTAGTTGCTGACTTAATTTGTATTGAATTTCCAATAAATGTTTAGACTGCTTTCTCTACCTTTGTGTTGTTTTCCCATCATGATGGATTTGAATTCCAGAAGTTGATTTTGCAGCAACAGTGCTGCCTGTGTAAATATTGTTGTATGAGACAGTGATGCTGGTAAATGGTATCAGTTGATAATAAATCCTACATTTGGTCCTCTAACCACCCTTTTCATTTTAAATGCAGATTTGAACACCGTGAAGAAAATCGTAAGTATTGTTTGAGGACATTATATGCTCTTATTGAAGAAGCCAAAAAAGCAGATGTATATGTTAAGGAGGCACATACTGCATATACAAAGGAGTGCTTGAAAGCAAATCCAGATGTCCAGGAGAGACTGAGGGCTCAAGCTGCCATGTTGAGAGGGTCCCAAGGATCAATTGCTGTGTAAACGGATTGCATCCAATAAGTATTAAGAATTGTTTTATTGCATCCAATCAGTATTAAGAATTGTTTTTACTCAATGCCCAGAGTCGTAGGCATGGTGTCTTTGATTTTTCATTGTTTCAATTTGATAAAGTATATACAAAATTCAGAAGGCACATTATTCATTTATGCCTTCGGAAAAAGGATTGCAGGCTATAATTAGCCTAATATTGAGCTGAAAAGGTGTATATGCACTCCTGGTTAGAGCTATGCTATGGCTAGTCCCAGATGTGATATCATCTGTGGGAAAATTTTGATTATTTAGAATGTTATTGTTACTTGATGTAACTGTTATTGTTTGGATAGTTCAAATGTAAGTTCCTGTCATCAAGTATGACCCATTCCTCTGCGCTTACCCCTATTTGTGTGTTTCAATTTATAATTGATGTAAAAGTGGGCTATGGTAGGATCTGCAGTGTGAGTTGTGGTTTAGAAATTACTATTAATTAATAGCATTTCTCAAGCTGTAAATATAGGTAAATTCATGTCAGCATTGGTTGACTCGTCTAAATCAACAATTGTTGTAGAATATGTTGTTAGTGAGAGTAATTGATCAAATTTTATGATTTATTTAGAAGGGAAATGTACTAACCGAGACATAATAAATAGCTTATATCAAATTGAGAGGTTCATAGGTAATGATCTCCACACACAGGAAGCTAAGATACGGTTAGAAATATAAGCTGTAAAGTTTTTAGACTGACATCCGAAAGCGTTTACCATTTCAATACTTGGTAAAGTTTAAATGCTTTTGCATTTTATAGAAAAAGGATTTTTAAGATTCAGTTTGTGGACCCTTTTGTTGACAGAGAGGTAGGTGAAAATCAGGGAGGTCTTTTTTTAATCGTATTGAGGTTGTATGACTTAGCAGACATTTTTGTTGACAGATAGCCAAATATTTTGAAGGTCAAGTATCTGCCCTTAGGGATTCACACCAGGCCTATGGATTCAGACAAGGCTGGAACCTAAATCTTTCGTTTAGCAATGCCATGTTTGAACCAACCATAGCCAGCCCAACTAATTTCAGCTACAAAGGCTGATGCCATGATGGAATGGAAAGTTAAAGTAGGTTAGGTGCACTTTTTTATAAAATTATTTATATGGGGTTGAAACATGGTCCCATTTATGCTGTACATATTTCATTGACATTCTTGTGATATTACAAGAAATTGTATTATCATGGTGGGTTTTGGCTTTTGTTATTTACATGTGTGAAGGTGATATTTTAAGGGTCATTCAAAGCGGCATGCCTCTTGAACATATGGCATATGAGACCACTTCTTGTGAGCAGGAAAAACTTAAACTCTTGAATAGTGTACTTTAAGTTTCAATTGATCAAGATCATAGTACATTGTTAGTCTTGCCAATCTCTTTAGGCTTGAGACAGACAATTGCATTTTATAAAAATATATTTGTGTGTGTTCTACAAGCAACTAGATGGTATTTTGCTCTTGTGCACGATCAGATATATAAAAAACACCCAACAAGTCACAAGGGTTTGAAAAGCTTACATAAGTTAATTTGTTGGATAAAGAACTCTCTCTATATCCTTCAGAATTATGTTTAAAAAATACTTGTAGGATACATATGTTTTTTGAGCTCTCTGCATTGGTGGTGTTGTTTTTGGTCACAATTATGTACTTTTTTTTTGTTTTTTGGTATAGTTATGAATCATCATGTGCTGTTGTTGAGTGGTCCTAACTATGCTACCTGGTTGAAGCTTTACTCCAAAGAAATGGGTTATTTAATTATATGAATAAGGAGCCTTGTGCTATTGATACTGAAGAGGTGAAGCAACTTTATAGGGACAAGAAGGATGAGACTCATGGTATCATTGCTTATCATGTTAATAATGTATATGACACTCATGTTAGTAGCACCATGGATCCTAAAGTATTGCTTGAGAATTTTTGGGGGTTGTGATCAAAATGATTCCACACAAATTAGTAGATTGGAGGCTGAGCTTGCAACTTTGTCCATGATTCATTTTATACCGTTGATGAGTATATTAGTCGGTTCAAGAAACTGCAAGAGGATATCCAAATTACAAGAGGATTGCCTAAGGAGAGAGGAGAAGGACAAGAAGCATTGAAAATGAAAGGAATATTGAACTACTCAATATTATCTTCAATAATGTATTTGAAAGATATGGGATAGTGGCTATTGTTTTTGATATATTTTGTGCATACATTCCAAATTATCTTGGACCACCCATTGATAAGGTATTTAAGTGTTTTTTGCACCTTGAGGCTAAGAGAAATGTGTAAGGGAAAATTTGTTTTTAATGAGGCTCACGTAAAAGTTTCCAAAGTTTAGAATGACAAGAAGCCAAAACAGAATGAGAAGCCCAAGAAGCCTTTTAATAAGCCTACTTGTGAGTTTTGCTAAAAGGAATAAAATTTTGTAGGATTCAAATCAAGAAACTTGAGGAAGCAGCAAGAAGGGGGGTGTTGATGTTGCTCTCTTCTATGTTCAAGGTGAGGACAATGTTGATGGAAAAACCTCACAAATTCATATTGTAGTTCATTCTACATATTGGACATCCACTTCTTTGAATGAGTGGATAACAAATTTAAGGGCTACTAGGCACATGATGAAGCATAAGCATCAAACCCATGTAAGGGAAGGTGTTGTGATTGACTCTTCGTTGTAGGCTTTAGGGAGTAGAGATATCAACATTGGATCTTCGTCATTTGATGAGGTACTTCATGTTCCTAATATTGGCCTTAACTTTTTGTTTATTTATTGCATTACTCATACAAATAAGAAAGTATAATTTTGGATTGATAGATGGATAATTAAGGATATAGACAATGGATTCAAAACTATTGCTTCTAGTTATTGTGATGAGATTAACCACATGTATAAGTTGAGAGGAAGACCTACCCCTTTTGGCGCTTTTCCTAGGAAGAATGTTTTTGTTGCTATGGTTGCACATGCTAATAATGAGATTCAAAAGTGGCATAATAGGCTTGGGCATCTCAACTACGGTTCCTTTAAATACATAATTAACATCAAATGGCTATTGGGATTCCATGCATATCTCCTTGTGGTATATGTGAGGATGTATTTCAGGAAAGCATCATAGGGAGATCTTTTCGAAAGGGGTTGCTAGGTGACCATCTCATTTCTTGGAATTCCTATATAGTGACATTTGTGGATCTATGGATACATCTCTATTTGGAAATTGGTACTTTTTATTGATGATTTCTCTAGGTATATGTGGCTATATACTATCCATACTAAGTATGAAGTTTTTGAGATGTTTAAGACCTTCAAGTCTCTTGTTGAAAAATAGCTAGATAGGAGAATCAAATGTCTTAGGACAAATGGGGGTGGTGAATATGTTAGCTATGCTTTTCATATTTTTTGACTTCTTATGGGATTGCACATCATAGGATTATTCACTATACTCCTAAACATAAAGGTCTGGATGAGAGGAAAAATAGAGGAATCATGGAGATGACACGATGTATGATTTATGCCAAGGGGTTGGATCATAATTTATGGGGTGAGGCTATCACTTATGCAACATACATCATTAATAGAGTTCTTACAAGGGCAGTCTAGGGCATGACACGTCTTGAGATATTGATAGGGGATAAGCCAATTGTGTCTTGATTCGATATCTTTGGGTCTGTAGCATGGGATCACATACCCAAGGATCTTCATGAGGAGGTGCCAAAGAGCCATAAGTGTATCTTTGTGGGTATTTCGATAACCTCAGGCATATCATCTTTATGATCTTCACAGGTGTGAGGTTTTGATCAAAAGAGATGTCATCTTTGATGAGGTTCTTCCAGGTACTCCTTCCACCCCACCATCTAAGATTTTGGTTACTATTTTTTTATGACTTTTTGTCTATTTCAAATTCAACAGGTTTTAAAATTTTGGTTGGCTATATTCCTATTAGAGCATCTTCGCCATTTCAAGTGGTTGTTCTTTACCTATTTTTGGACCCTCTCACAAGCAACATCATAGGCAACTTTCTCTTCTTTGAGAGCACAAAAGGATAAGCAAGACCCATCAATTTAGAATGCTTTAGTCTTACATTATGCGGTGAGTGGTGATGAGTTGGATTCTTTCGTTTTAGTTTTTGATGTTGACTTAACACAGGATACACATGATTCTTCGATTTGTTCAAAATACCCAAGTGGGTTAAGACACTTTTGAAGGATGCTCAATGTATTTTGTCTTCTAACTGACATCAAAAGGCCCTTTTTGAAGTTTGCTTTCAAAGGTAGCCCAATCTTAGGATCCTCTCACTTATTCACAAGCGAAGGGCAAGCTAGAATGGGAAAATAATATGATGATATAGTATGAGGCACTAAAGAAGAACAATACTTGAAAGCTAATTCCTCTTCCAAAAGGGAATAACGTTGTTGGATGCAAATGGGTCTATAGGACCAAATACACATTGGATGGTTAGGTAGAGGAGCAAAATGTATGTGTTGTTGCTAAGGGATTCTCTCAATAGGGGGTGCGGACTATTCCAATACTTTTGCACCTATGACCAGGATGGACTTAGTTAATATGCTTATTTCCATTGCTCTCCTATGGATGGAAGTATATTAGATGGACATGAAGATTACCTTCCTACATGTGGAGCTTCTAGAAGAAATCTATATATAGTAGCCACCCATTTATGAGCTTGAAGGACCCACTCCATTGGTCTACTATCTGACTAGGTCCTTGTATGGACTTAAGTAGGCCCCTCATGCATGGTATGAGAAGATTATTAGCTTTCAACTTAGATTATCTCATGGTTCAATATCCCAAGGTCAAAATAACTTCCATGGAAAATGCATTCAAAAAATAACAACAATATCTCACATATTCAAATGATTTAGATTGATTACTGTTGGGATTGGAAATGATGAGATATATTATTGATACAAGAATGATACAATATACAGGCAGGAGGCCTATATGAATACATGACAAGTGTCAAGAGAACATGACAAGTGTCAAGATGAAGGCATAGTGCACATTATAATATTCTAACATTCCCCCTTAATGTGCACTATCCTAACTATAGAGAAAAAATAAGTCAAAATTAGATAACATTCCCCCTTAATGTTGATTTCTCTAAAAGAATCATAACATCCTCTTATATTTCATGATTTTGTCTAGGCTTGTGCTCTTTGCGCTTGGCTCTCCAACTGTGAATAATGCTAAATCAATAGTGTATACATCTCGGACTATTGCCTTAGGGTCAACCACTTCCATGGGTTTGTTACCTCTGGGTCAACCGTTTAAGTGCCTCAGGGTCATCTTAGGTGCCTCAAGGTCATCCACTTCTGGGTTTGTTGCCTCTCGTAGGTCATTAACTAGGTTCACCATGAATATCACCCCCCTCATGATGAAACACAATCTAGAAGGTGTCGGTCTCTGCAGAAAATGCACCTTAATACAAAAGAAATACGAGCCATGAAATACAATAAAAATGAGCCATAGAATCCAAATGTGGAGGAGAAGAAAAAAGAATAGAAGAGAATATTCTAAAGTGTCTTCGTCTGTAGTCTTCAAAAGTTGATCCAAAAAAGTCCTCAAATAGAGTCTAGGGTGTCAAGATTCTGTAGTCCCTAGAGTAGGTGTCCTTATGGTAATCACCTCATCTTACCAGAATGCATGGGTAACCAGCCGTTGCATCCGCCAATATGATAGAGGAGAATACTAGATACTAGGTTCACTTTCAAATGCTTCGGAGTGTCGGGTTCAACCGAGAGTGCACTCCATGATACAACATTTTGAGGCTAAAAAATATAAATAAAATAGCCTCAAAATTACAATTGGACACCACCAATGTGTCCATCTCAGAAAAACCTTTCCGACGACTATAAATACCCCTATGTTCCACTCTCAATGAGGCTCTCATTTTTGGAAAGAAATCAACAAGTCTTCACTTCTGGAAAGAATATTCTTGGCATTAGAGAATATTCTACACGTAATATTCTTGGCATCACACTTTGGTGGCATCGCTCTCAAGCGGATTTTAAAAAATCTCAATTTTCCCTCGCAGGGAAATTACGTGGGCCTACTTGGGCCTTTCATCTTTTAAACCATATTATCGGCCAATAAAAATCTTCACCAACAAATTTTCCTCCAAGAGAAATTACATGCGGGCCTTCCACTTTAAAAAAATACCCCTTTCAAAAATATTTCTACCCCTCCATAGTGTTTTCAAATCATACTATCGGCCAATTACAAATTTTCTTTCATACAATTAAGGAATTGTATTTTTTTTTTTTGGTATAAGGTAGAGGTGGTTATAAGGTCCACAAACCTTTTACAAAGTCAAAATGGGCTGGTTCTAGCATCAAGCCCGTATAATCAAAATACAAAATGGATCTTTCTAAGACTCACATTAAGCCATACTTAGAGTCCATAGTCCTATACTTGTCGCTTGACTATTCAGGATAAAACAAAAACCAAACAACACCTAGCACTTACTAACACTAGGTTGTCGTATCGTACACTTGTCACCTCCCGGGCCCCAAGCAAATGGGATGCCTTTTCCGCCTAATTCCATCTCGTCGGATTACTCATCATCAGCCCTCCGATCTCCCTGATGCTCTAAAAGGTTTGATCTTAGCTCTTCTCTAGCAACCAACACCAATAGTTCTTGAGAGAAGTTATCCTTCCAAATTTGCATCTCCCCAACAGAAACTGCAATATTTGCCATTAGATCCGCCGCCTGGTTCCCTTCTCTGAAGATGTGTTGGATTCGGGCATTAACCAAATGATATTTATGAATCTTTGCTTCTAGGATAAGCTCCAATATGGTCCAGCTGGGGTCTTTATCCTCCTTAATTGCCTTGATTATATTAAGCGAATCCCCTTCAAAGATAACTTCCTTATAACCCTCAAGTCCGGCAATTCTCATTGCTCGCATGCGAGCTCGGGCTTCTGCAAAATGATTTGTTTGAGTTCCCAAAGGTTTCGCAAAGGCAAGGACCACTTTTCCTTCCTCATTTCTCAAAACTCCTCCTCGCTCCTGCGCACCCCGGATTTCCTTTAGCTGCCCCGTCAAAATTAAAATTAACCCACTTTTGTGTGGGGGGTATCCACTTGACACCATCCCGTGGGTTGGTTGTAATGTCTAGGTCTGGAAGTTCCTCTCCCCAGTTCCGCAAAATCCTCCTTTCCCTTAGAGACATGGTCTCATTTTTGAAGAAGAAAGTTTTCCAGTTTTCTTTCAAAGCTCTGATTATTTTATTACCACATAACCTGGGATCTTTCTTACGTCCTTTAAATACTCTCTTATTTCTCTCATTCCATATCCCCCATAAAAAATGGGGTAATCTGAGCTTCCAGAGCCAAGTCAAAAGCTTTTCCCGGAAGGGGGAAGCCCACTGTATGCAGAAGTCAGACATGCTATTTGGACAGACCCAATCTATATGAAATTTGGACAGGATCATTTGGAATACTGTACAAGAAAAATCACAAGTTAGAAATATATGACTTACAGATTCTATTGCTTTCTCACACAAGATACATCGATTGATGAATTGGAAACCTCTCCTTTGCAGATTATCTGTTGTCAGGATCTTATTTTGAACTGCCAACCAAAAGAAGAAAGCTATTTTTGGGGTTAAATTATTTAACCAAATAACGAGAGTCGGAGTCCAGCCATTGAATCCTAAGTGGATTAACTTATAGGCAGTTTTTACTGAATAGATCCCACTTGTAGTTTTGCCCCAAATCGCCTTGTCTCTTCCTCCCCCAGGAATGATCGGGAACACCCTTAAAGCATCATTGAGTTTGGTTAGGGCCACCTTCTCTTGCTCTGACAGATTATGAACTGTGATTTTCTTCCAAGAAGAAGTTTCCTGTGCTACAGCAATAAAATCCCCTACTTTTCCTCCCATTTCCTTCGAAAGTTTATGTTGGAGGACCTGAAGGTCTAAGTTATCTTTCAGAGGGGCCTCTTCCAACCACGGGTCTTTCCAAAAGTCCACTTGTCTTCCATTACCAATTCTCCATCCGATGCCTTTCCCGACTACCTCCCGACATTCGAGCAAACAATTCCAAAAATAGGATCCTCTAGGGAGATTATCGACTTTCAGGAAGTCCCGATTATTTCGATATATTTTGCCTTAAGAAGTTTTACCCATCCCAATTGATCATTATTGATAAATCTCCATACCTGTTTGCCAATCAGATCTTGATTCATTTCTTTCATTCTCTTTAACCCCAGGCCCCCCCGATCCTTGCTTGCACACACCTGATTCCATGCTACCAACGAAATTCTCTTTCTCTCCTCTGAACCTGACCACAAGAAGTTGCGTTGAATTAGCTCCAATGTAGCTCGGACCTTTGCGGGAATTCTAAATAGAGACATGCAATAAATTGGAATGCTCTGTAAAGTAGTTTGAACCAATAAGGCTTTCGTCATAGAGCTGAGAAGGTTGCCCTTCCATCCTGCTAACTTTTTGGAGATCTTGTCAATGACTAAGTTCCACAAAGTAGCCTTCATTCTTCCTTCGAACATAGGCATGCCTAGATAAGTTGCTGTTAGAAGCTCCTTTCCACAACCGAAGAGGTTAGCTATTCTTTCCTCCCTCCCACCAGGCGTGTTAAAGAAATAGATGCTACTCTTATTATAGTTTATGTATTGTCCTTCGTCTCATACTTGGTTAGAATTCTCTTCAAATTCCTAGCTTGAGGCACCGAGGCTTTGGACACAATGATTGTATCATCCACAAACTATTGGTGAGACACCGCTCTCATTGTTGAGGCTGGTTTAAAACCTTCCAATTGACCATCTGCCACCGTTGCTGAAATGTTCCTACCCAATGCTTCCGCTAAAATAATAAACAAGTATGGAGACAAAGGATATCCTTGTCGCAACCCCCTTTCACTCTTAAAGTAACCGGAGGGTGACCCATTCACCATGATAGAAAATCTTGTAGTAGAGATACAACTAAAAATCAACTTAATCCACTGGGACGAGAAACCAAACATACCCAAAATCTTGGTGAGGAACCGCCATGAGACCCGGTCGTAGGCTTTATTCATATCAAGCTTTAGTAACATACCTGCTTCCTTACTAGTCACCATTGAATGAATAACCTCATGAATTGTGATGATACCATCCAATATTTGTCGCCCTTTCACAAAGCCACCTTGGTTCATATCAATGATGAAAGGAAGGATAACCTTCAACCTATTGGCGATTGTTTTTGTGAGAATCTTCATCAGAGTGTTACATAAACTGATAGGGCGAAAACCGGAAAATTCCATTGCTCCCACTAGTTTAGGGATGAGGACTAAAAATGTAGCATTAACTCCTGGGATTTCCATGTCCTTTTGAGCCTCAATTATAGCTTCCACTACATCATTGCCTAGGATATCCCAAAACTTCTGAAAGAAGGCTGCAGGGAAGCCATCCAGTCCTGGGGAGTCGTTACCATCCATGTCAAAAACGACCTTCTTGATTTCCTCCTTTGTGAAAGGACTAAGTAAGAATCCATTAAGATTATCGATTACGAGGGGTGGAATGGCTGCCAACAGAGAGTCCTCTTCTTCAATAGTCGGATTTACATCTTCTAGCAACGATTTAAAGTACTCAACCGCTTCCCTCCTTATGTCTTCCATATCTTTGGTGTTAGACCCATCGGCCATATTGATCTCCTTAATTTTTTTAGTACTCCTGTGGCGAAGAGTAGAGACATGGAAGAACTTTGTATTTCTGTCACCCTCCTTTAACCAACGCAATCTGGATTTCTGCCTCCAAAAGGTTTCTTCAAATCCTAGCATCGTGTGGTATTCGGCTAATGACTCCCTCTCCCGGTTTCTCGGATCCTCCGTAAGTCGCTCCGACTTCGACTTCTCCCGTAGTTCATTGATCTTGTCTTTTAGTTTCGCCTTTTTAACAAAAATATTGCCAAAGGAAGTTTTGTTCCACTCTCTAATGTTAGCCTTCACATTCCTTAGTTTACATGCCACTTGGGCCTGTTTCGAACCATTATACTTTTTTTCCCACCATTGGGCAACCGAGATCCTTGAGATCCTGATGTTGGAACCACATAAGTTCGAATCGAAAGGGTCTGATGTATCTTTTCTTAGAGTCCTCCCCTGTTTCCCACAGAATTGGGTTGTGATCAGACCCGATTCTTGGGAGTGTCGTTAATGAAGAGTCCCCAAACCTCTCCAGGAATTCTTGAGAAAGAAGAAACCTATCTAATCTTATCTGAATTTGGTTTTCCTTTAATCTTTTGTTAGACCATGTATAGGAGAATCTACGCAGGTCCACATCCATCAGCTCATGTTTCTCAACAAAATCTCTAAACTCGTAGATATCAACAGTTATTCTTTGAGAGCCCCCCAATTTATCTACAGGATTAAGGTAGCAATTGAAATCCCCCGCCACAATCCAAGGGTAGTTGGGGACCGTCTCCCTCAATTCAGCTAGCTGACTCCAAAGAACCCTTCTCAGTCCCTGTCTAATTGGAGCATATACATTCGTTAAGATCCACTCTTCCTGCGTGGTTTTATCCACACATAAGAGACAAATAAACCAACTAGACATCAAAATCACTCTACTATCAATCACATTTTTGTTCCACATAACCAGTAACCCTCCTGCTGTTCCAGTGGCCTCTTGGCCTACTACTTCAACTTCTCGCCAAGTCCTATTCTTAAAAGGAATAACTCTACTCTCCTCCATTTTAGTTTCTTGCAGTAAAATCATATCCGGTTTGTGTTCTTGTCTAAGAGCATACAAAGCTCTTATTTTTGCAGGATTACTCCCACGAATATTCCATGAAAGAATCTTCATTTATGGGCTTTGGATCCTCGAGCCTTCGCCCCAAAGAGCAATATTGCTTGAGTGCCATCAGCCACTCCTCGCTCTGCTTCTTTCTGCCTTAAGGCAACATTGCTAGGTTTCCCTCTTCCTACCGAACCATATCCCCATACATCCGCTCTAGGTTGAAGTTCCTTGGGATTCACTTGGCTTCTAGTAACCATCTTGGGTAGGTCAGTCTTGGTCTTTGGGGTAACAATCTGGCTTTCCAGGTTAACTGGTCTTTTTGACAATGGAGATGATTCCGTGCTCTTAGCTTCTTGATTAGTAGATTCTTTTTTCCTTGCTTTGGGGTTACACTGATCTTGGTGGTTCACCTCTTCCTCTCGAGTATCCTTGCCTGTATTATTAGTTTCCTGCTCCTTCCTCTGATTTTTCTCCTCTAAATCCTTCTCTTGCGTCTCCTCTACCTCAGATTCCACTTTTTGGCTGTCCATCTGATCTCCCTTCAAATGATTTAATGCATCAAAACTATTCTCCACCCGGGATGTTGATCTCCTTGGAATTTCTTCCAATAAATTCCTCTCGCAGTACATGGGACCACTTCCACCGAGCCTCCATAGGCCTCCCGTATCACCCAATCAAACTTACTTGCCCCTGGGCGTTGATCTATGGGGTTCTTTCCTTTGTGATTTGGCTCTGAGGCTTGCTGTATCATCTTAGGAGAAGGTTGAGCTTAAGGGTTCCCATCAAAGGGACCAGCTCCCCTGTGAGAGGGTTTCGGGGCATAGGAATTTTTGGGAGGAGGGTTAAAACGTTGCCTCTTGCTTACAATAGGGCGAACAGGGTCTCTGATATTCGGATTTCAAGCTCCACGTCCTTGAGGCCCAGGTTGGGTAGGAATGGAGATCTACGGGGGAGGGATATTATTCGGGTTTGAGGATCAGTATTTTGGAGTGGGGCTGGTTCTTGGAAATGCAGTGGATACCCTGGTGCCCTACCTTCCCACAAACACTACACTTAAAAGACATATTTTCATATTCAAAGACCCGAGTATGAAGGCCAAACATAGACGACAAAATAATGGATTTAGGGAGCTCTTTACTCAAGTCCGCCAACACACACATGCGAGCAGACGGGAGTCTTGATTTGCTCAAGGTTGCAGGATCAATAGCTATTAGTTCTCCAATCTCCGTAGCTATCCCGCCCAAGATTTGTTCATTCCAGAAAAGCAGAGGTAATCCTGGCATATTAACCCAAATAGGAGCCAAATCCAGCACCTGAGTCTGGGGGTTGAAATCGGGGGACCAACGCTTCAGATACAAGCCCCTTTTCCCAAAAAACCAAGGACCTCCTTGGAGAGTCCTTTCCATGTCCTGTTCACATTGAAATGTCACCAAAAGAAAACTCTTGGGTAAAGCCTTAATCATCATACCGGCCCTTGGCTGCCATTTTTGGATGGCCCATCTCCTTATGACTTCCATGTCTAGCCTCACCCCCATAAATTTAGCCACCAGAGATGTTCTGCCCTCCATAGCCACATGCTGAGCTAAGGAATCCGGCACGTGCAACCTACCATTGACAAATTTTAGATTAAAATAAGAGTCGGATAATTTTTGCTTACCGCGAAGAGCATTAAGATATGAAGGTCTCCAGTTGCCAAGTTTCTCTTTGTCTCCTTCTTGGGTCTTCCTTTGATCCTGATGCATAGAGTCCTGGTCCCCCTCAGAGAAATCTTCAACCTCATCCGCCCAACGCACTTGGACCGGTTCCAATAGAACTTCCTTGTCCACATCCTCCGCCTGGGGGCCTGCTATCTCGCCAGAGCCCCCACCTGCCGCGTCTGCTGATCTGCCCTCTGAAGTCCCACACCTAGGGTTTGATGCCCCTAGACCTCTCGCTCCTCCTCCTTGCTGCTCCATCCGTCACAACTTGTTGCCTCCAAAATCTGCCATTTTTTTTTTTTTTTTTAGGGCCAAAATTTTTGTGACCGCTACCGTGCACGGACTGCTAAAGTGGCAGCTGCTACAGTATGCAGGCTTCTACAGTGTCGGCTGCTACAGTGGCCTAATCCCATAAAATATAGTCATCCTAAGGAATTGTATTTAAAATGCATGGTGTGGCCATATTAGAATCAAATTAAAAAAAAAATATGGTGCCCACCCACTATCCAAGTGGGCTAAAAAAATTATAAGAGTGGCCATACTATCAGCCACTTGAGTGCTTCACGTGGCCATGAGCTATCTATTAGAATACTCCCTACCAAGAGCGAGAATAGTGGCTGCGACTAACTAGGAGGCCTTCACAGTGCTGCAGTAATTTTTTAGATCGTTTAAAGTTAAAAAAAACATGAAGATCCCATGATGCGGTGAGCCCTGACGGAGGGACATTATGACAATTACAGTAGGAAGAAGCCAGACGTTGTAGCAATGACGCGATAAGCCTCCCACAATGAAGTTTTATGGTGCAACGAGTAAGAAAGAAACAAGTAATCATGGCGGTCAATATTTTTGGGAACCCTGCACTCAGTGTTCTTTGTGCGAAACATGACCTTGCTGAGCACTTTCTCGACATCATAGGGGTTAGATGGAAGCAAAGTAATCTCCATGATGCCCTATTTTTCGGTAATTTTTAAAGTTTGAAAAGTCCCGTAATGCACCTAAGTGCCTCAACGCCCTCTAGTAATTCCTACGAATCTCCTATCATTGCACCTTTGTGCATCTTGCCACTCCCATGAACCTGTATTTCAACATGATTCATGCAACGCACAGTCAATGTGGAGAAACAGTTCGGTTTGTTGTGGCTAATGAAGATTTTATTCTCTAAAACTCCATCAATACAAAATAAACCTGCAATCACTGTGATGAATGGAGTGTGGGCATTCCTCGTGGAATTTTCCTCAATTTGATAGTGACACGAGTTGTCCGCTGCCGACCGCGCTAAGGTGCTACATATGGAGGATTAAACCTATTGATACAAAATGAGTTTGGTTTTGTCACAGACAACCACCTTATCAGTGGTACAAAAACAAGCGACCACAACCACAAACATGCAACATCGCAGCCATAGATGCGTACAGGAACCCACATGGATGCCGAGAGCTCGCATGGACGAACGTGTTTCTTATTCCCATGGGGAATGGTGACCTCTCCAAGAAGATAGTGGACCACTTGGTGGAAGGGATATGGTCGTCCTCCACACATTATTTTTTTTAATGAATTTTATTTTAGTTTTTTCCCACCATGGAGCATGGGAGAAAAGAAGTGTGCCTCATCCACGCCTTTTATTTTGGCCAGTTTGTATCCCTTTTTCATTCAGTTCTGATACCAAATGTTGAGATTGAAAATTATGAGATATATTATTGATACAAGAATGATACAATATATAGGCAGGAGGTCTATATGAATACATGACAAGTGTCAAGATAAAGGTATAGTGCACATTATAATATTCTAACAATTACATTTCCTAGAGCTTTACCTCCAATATGTAATTTTACATGACTTTTTAGTACTCTGACAATTGCTCTCCTTTAAATGGGAGATGCATCCATTTATATTCCTCTTGACACATACATTATATAAAATATAAATCAACTACCAAACTAATATTTACAAGGGGTCAAATAATGTAATACTTCCAACACCCCCCGTATTACATTATTTGGTAGGAAGGCTTTTTGCCTTCATTCTTTGATTCTTCTTTCTCTTCATTCTTCAACTCTGATTTTGGCATGACTGGATATATGCAACCTTCATTAGGTCTTCCTTTATAAATTATTTTTGTCTGCATTTGGATCAATGTATCCGAGTCACCTTTAGGTCTCTACCTCTGGGTCATTCCCATTGGATCTGCCTTTGGGTCACTCCCATTGGATCACTATCTCTAGAACTCTATCTCTGGGTCACCTCTGGATTATACTTGTCCCTGGATCATCCACTAGAACATTCATAAGATTATCATATTTGTCGGATCATCACTACATGTGCTTTCACTATAGACAATATTCTAAGCTATGCTTGGGTCATAATCATTCATTTCATATTTCTTCATGATAATATCATTCTTACATTCAATAAACTTTGATTTTTCATCACACTTGTTTTTTTTTTTGTAGAAACCATACAACATTCCTTTCATCTTATTCTATTCATTCATATTTATCCATCTTATCCATCCATAATCCATTTTTAATATGCAATCTTTTCTTTTTGTAGACAATATTTACGAATGATTATGTTCACAAATTTCACAACAATAGAGATTCCAACATTCTTCTATTTTATGCCCATATCTACCACAATGATTACATCTATTATTTGTTACACAATTTCTTTTGCCATTCTGTTCATTGTTATTGATTCTATCAGTCTCAGTCATAGATTTGATTTTACTATTTTGTCACAAATTTAGTTCTTAATTCCTTGCTGCTTGTCTGTCCTGTATATCCAAGACCTTCATATTTTGGTCTTATTATTGATACAATTGACTCTTTCATTTCTTGTCTATGCTTTTCCAAACCTATGTCTTTGTATCCCATTTTATTTAACAATTTTAAACCAATTTTTTTAATGTCTTTCAAAATAACCAAAAAGATCATTAGACTGATCCCTACCAACATCAATAGAACTTTGATCATCACTATCTCTGTCATCATTTGGATCTATGTCATCATCAATTCACACAACATAAGCATTTTTTGACCAATCACAAACTATACTCAAATCATCTGAGTTGCACTCTATATATTTTCTTTTTGTGTCACAACATGCATTTACTATCATAGGTTTCAAGTCCTTATTGGATTTCTTATTACTTGATAATAGACATATGTGATTTGCCATAAGATTCCTGTGTACAAATTCTAATTGTGCAACATACCATAGCTGATTACTTTGATTTTTTTTAATAGATTCTTGGTCTTAATCCTTCCTAGTTAATGCATTATACTTAGAATATTTTATGTTGTCATTTTCACAAATATGACAATACTTATTTTTTTTTTAAATTTTGTAATGAATTACAAGATTCATTTTCTATTGCAAGAGCCTTATTAGATGACTCATTTCTTAATTGATTTTCAAGTTCATATTGCTGAAGAATATTTATTAATTCCTCAAATGACACCTTTTTATTTGATACTAGAAGAGATGTGACCAACATTTTGAATGATTCAGGAAGTGCTCTAAGTACAACTTTAACTAGAAGTTTATCTTCAACCTTTTCTCCTAAGGCATGCAATTTTAATTTTAATTATGATATCCTTCGAAGAAAATGTTCTATGTTTTCTCCATCATGAACTTTTAGTGCATACAATTGTGATTGTAGATGTAAAATGGTTGCCTTATTCTTTTCTTCGAATATCATACACATTTTTTCCCATGCATTTTTTGAAGTTTCTGCTTCACTAATGTTTGAATTTCATTAGATATACCAAACAAAATTAACATCAAAGCTTTAGCATCATCATCTTTGAATTTTTGAATTCTTGTTTTATCTTTTGAGATGTTTCTTTATCCATTCACCACATCCCAAAGTTTTTCAAAAATAAGTATTGATCTCATCTTATTTTTCCATGGGGTAAAATTAGGCCCCTTTAATAATTGAGATTCATAAAAGAAAATTCTTGTATTTGCCATTTCCTTTGAAGTTGACAACCTTATGTCTCCCTAGTTTTAAATAAATCAAAGTTTCTAAATTAAATCCTATGAGGTGGAAAACCTTATATCTCCCTAATTTTAGAAACTAAGAATGAATTCTTTGCAAATTTATATTTTCCTAAGGTTTGAGGTTGAAACCCTTTTATCTCCCAAATAACTAAATTTGCAAATAATTCAATAATATAAATAATTTTCTACTTTCTCAAAAACTATGAAATCAAATTAAATAAAATTTTAATTAAAAAAACAAAAAAAAAAATTTTAATGACCTTATTTCTCCAATAAGCTACTTATCCCTCCAAAATAAAAGAAAATTGCGTATAGGCATATTAGAGCTTGCTTGCTATATCATCCTCCTAAACCCTTGCTCTAAGAGAAATATTATTTTTCATTATCATAAAAGATAAAAATATTTAGTTTTTTAGGACCTATTTGATGTATTGCTTGATATATTCATAGCTAGCATAGGACTAGATTAAGGTCAAGCTTGTTAAAGAAATTTTTTAGGAGAAACATAAGAATTCTCCAACTTATACCATAAAATCCTAGACTTAGGCTCAATAAAAGCCCCTATATTTAAGGTGAAAAAGAGGGAGATGCAGTGGATCCCTTAAGAGTCCCTTTGCAATTCTTTCTTTCTTCCTACATTTTAGTGAAATCGACGTGAACACCATACCAGGTCCCAAATTTCCTCTTGGTCAAGCTAAACCTTTTTTTTTGTTTGTTTTTGGTCAAGCTAAACCTTAATCAAAACTAAAATTTATCAAAAAATTTAATTAAAACCATAAAATTTATTTTAGTTAAGACAATTAAACATAGATAACAATAATATAACAAATTGCTAGTTGTACTAAGGATATTTACAGTCCTTTGAGTAATTGCCATACAAGCTACCAGGCTATATTGGGTATATAGCAAGCCCAAGCCACTGGCCGTCCACATAGGGTCTTGCACATATTTATACTATGAGCTAATAGGAGTCATAGGAAGGCATGCTATTACCCCTCATGTACAATATTTTCCATGTATTTAGGATGCCACTTCCACATATCACTAGAATACCATGTATCAACTTTATATCAAGGGGTTAGATATATTAGGACCTTCGATATATAGGGAGGTCCCTAAGGTATATTGGTCAAATAGGGTATATCGAAGGAAGCAAGTATAAGGTTGTTAAGATATCTTATCTTTCTTATTTAATCAATGCTATAAATATTAAAACTTAACTAATTATCTATATTTTCCTAAACCTATGGTTAAGAAACACTATCTAACCCATAGTGCCACTCACTAATCGACCATTAAAATTGATCCTCCTATCAGGGGTCACAATGAACATCATACCTTTGAGAACCCTCACCTTCAATAAATAAGATAAGGTTTCCATACCTTAAGGTTCTCTAATCCCTACCCATGAGGAAGGTGGAAGGTGGATCTTCCAACCTATAACTCATATGGCCTTAGGGAAGCTCTTGAAACCCTAGGCACCTCTATAGGGTATTATTCACTTGATTATTTAAAACAGCCTAACATAAATAATTTGTCATTAAATCAATTGGATCCATCATTTGGATCTATAAGTGCAAACCTTAATGCATCAACATATCATTTCATTGATTCAACACCTCCTATTATCACCACACCAATGGATATTGGGAGACAAGCTCTCCTACCTCCATTGGAAAATCACTCATCTTTGTCTACCCTTGAGGAATTATTGTAGGGCAATATTGGTTGCCTTGTATGTCAATAAGCAAACACAAGTTATACTCCTGATCAAAATATGCCACAAAAGTGCCCCAATCTCTAATCATTACCTTATTCTATCCCATGGTCCTAATTCTAATTACATAAGCATATGGATGGGGTTCATACAAAACCTTAACTTCATAATATCTCATCCTCCATCTTACAATCCTTTCATCTCGGGTACCCTACGATCAAACCATACAATTCCCACTTTGATATCATATGCCTAGGTATACCAACCTATTCACATCAATCATCAAAAAATCCCCTCTACCTCTCAACACACATTTTATTTCATCAAATCTTATTCCTCCTAAAATTCAAACCTTAACCACCCAACCAGAGTAATTGAAACAACACATATCCATTATCCAAGGGTTGCTATCCAACCACAAGTATTCATATGAAGACTTATGCGATCGACCCCTCAATCATTTTGTAGCTAGTCATCATTTTACCCTAACTTAAAAACCCCAAAGTTTCAAATATACAAGGGAAAGAAGATCCTATTAATCACCTTAGATTGTTTAGGATTTTTTGTAGTGATATTTCTTATTGAATTGTTGCTAAATAAAATCTTTCCTAAGAGTCTTAATGACCTTTCCTTGGAATGGTCCTACTAGACACCGAGAAATTTCTTGAAGAGCTTTAGGGGCCTTATTGAAATGTTCATTAAGCATTTCTCTATCTATTACCATTAGTGATATCTACCAACTCAAACAACCTAAAGACAATAACTTTTCCAACTTCTTAGCAAGATGGTGAGCCTTATTGGGAGACTACAATATGTCCCTCCATCTAGGGACCTACTACACATATTCATAGGAAATATCAACAAGTAGTTAGCCTTCTATTTAACTAATATATCTTCCTTTAAAGATGCAAATGACATGGTCAAGTGATTAGAAACTGCCATTGTCAAAAGAGGGAAGTTAAATGTTGGAATATGTTGTGGTTAAGCTTCTTATGAGGCCATGACTGACTATTTACTCTTGTATTGTTATATTTTCCCTTTGGGACTATGTAAACCTTGAAAATGTATTTTTGTAATTTATAATTAATTTATTCCTAAGGGTTATTCTCATAACCTTGACGTAAAGGCATCATGTACTTGGGTATAAATACCCCTTCTCACCAATCATTTTGTTATTGGTTGAAGTATAATTTGATTCTTTTTTAGTGAAGATCATTTAGTGTTTATGAAAACCCTATTAAATTATTTGTTCTCTATGTTATGCATTTATTTTAATAAGTAATAGTGGGTAATTATTGATTCCATTTATTTTTGAAAACTACTATAAAATTTGACATAGTGTTAGAGTAGGTGTGGATCTTCATTATTCGATTGCTTCTATTGATAGTAGATTCTACTTGTAGCTTCTCTTGAGGATATTTTTTGTAGAGCCTTGTGAAGAAGTTTTTTTAAAAGCTATCAACGTAATTTGAAGAAGGATCTCTAATAAAAATGTTAATTGGCCTTGGATTGTGAGGATCTCTAATAAAAATGTTAATTGGCCTTGGATTGTGAGGATCTCTAATAAAAATATTCGTCTACAAGTTCATTTTTCCTCTCATTGGAACTCAATCTTGATTCTTATTTTTTGACTAGATGGATGCCCTAGTTTTAGGATTGAGTTTTCCAAGGTTTTTTGAAAACATTATTTATCTTTTACAATTTAAAAAAAAAATCCATTTTTCTTTTCTTTTCATGCTTTTGATGTCTAATAGCAACATTGATGAGAGGATAAGACTTCTTGGCCACTGTGAAAGAAGAAAAAAAGAGGCTACATTTTTTAGATAGACCCTTGGTGCCAGAGAAGTCATGGGCAGGCTTCTATGCTTAGCAAATACCTCCAAACCACTTGAAAAAGTTACAAAAATGGTTTGACAACATTTTTGCTATGTAGGTGTAAGAGGAGGGTCTAATCGATAATGTTTTACAAAATGTTGTGTATGGAAAACCATAACAAATATGGATGAACCATTAGTGTTTTTGGATTCTTTGAAAACTTTTAAGGGGGTCATTGTTAAATAATTTTCACTATTTTAGCTTTAGGTACTTCCAAATCATGTTAAACATTATCCTTTTCCCTCCAAAATTAAAAAAATTAACTTAAAATCTTAAAATTTTAATGAATGTTTTGTTTGTTGAGTAGGAGGAGATCTCGATTGGATGTGCCTACATCATGCTGATTTAGACCCATATTATTGGCATAGAAAAGGTGGAAAGTTATGGTTAGATTCATGTTATATTTAATTTTCATCTTTATCCTCCTAAGCTTGGTGCTTGGAGAGGTGTTAACAAGCTGCTAGCCAAGGTGTTGCCCATGGGAGCTCAGAAGTTCAAACCCCTTCCCAAATTTTTGATTAAGATGTTAGCAAAGTACCTGCATTTGCCTATGATAATGTAAGCACAAATGATCATGTGTACCCTTGGATGATGTGACTGATGGTATGCCACATATTTTTCTCTAGTTTGATGATGTGATAAGGTCATACAAATGCCATGTGGTAGTCTATATAATTGAGGTAGGTTGGGCGTATGCATCCCAAGGAGACACATGGTAGTCCATACAACTAAGGTGGCACTAGATGCATGCATCTTGAGGCAACAAGTGGTAGTCTATACAATTGAGATAGCACTAGGTGCACACATCTCAAGGCAACATGTGATAGTCTATACAATTGATATTGCAGAGCATGTGAGTGACTTTGAAGGAGGTGTACAAATCTTGAGGTAGCATGTGGTAGTTGAGGTGGTAGTCTAGATAGGTGATGCAATATGACACATGATATCTTATGAGGATATTTATGTGGCATGCTTATCGAGGCAACACATAGCAAGAGTTATCATAGAGGCTGACATGGCACATTCTAGTTGGACTAATATGATAATTTGTATAGTGATTGACATAATAGTCTATATGTCACTTGGTATCTATAAAAAATATGATCGACCAATCACATTCTACCATATCATCAAACTTGATAAGTAGCTTACATAATTAGTAGCATACTTAGTAATGCATAAATTTTGGAGTAAATTAGACAATGACAAATGGTACAACATGGTTCATAGAAGAAATAAATAATTTGATTGTGATAAGTGGCATCATGCAATTCGATGGTACACTACATAGTTAACATGTAGTAAGCACCCTCTTAGCCACTCATACAACATGTGGTGGTATTCCATTCAATGCATGTACTATAATTTTTATATTATTTTAAAAGGTTTTAGAGGTAACTTTTATGATTTAGGGCTAAAATTTTGGGGACGATAACTTTTGCACCCAAAAGCATTTTGAGCCTTTGTTTTAAAATTGCATATTTTTTGAGCTCTTTGCATTGGTGTTGCTTCTAGTCACAATTGCATGTAAAATTTTTGTTGGAGAATATTACATTATTTAGTACATGCTAATGTACCTCCTTGGTACAACCTTGTAAATATTATATTAAGGTTGTGTCCAATACTAGAGTGTGAGTAAATATTTTATGTAATGTAATAATGTGTAAGACATGCATACGTGTCATATAAATAAGTGTACAAGTGTTATGTGTGTAAATGTACACAACTGTCTCATATGTAAGTGTACACATGTATTATTTCGGATGTGTTATGTGAAGAGTCATGTCCAAGTGTGCATACAAGATATAGTCATGTGTATGCAAGTGTCAAGTAGAGAATACAAGAGTAATGAGAATTGGCATAAGGAAGAGTCAAGTAACAAAAGAGTCATCCTACAATGGCTATATATTACTCTATAGAGAGGCATAGAGAGATATAGTGAACATCACCTACATTGCCTACATTGTCTACATAGTGAGAAATTAATATTGTAAGTCTTGTTACATGCTTTTACATGTATGATTCAAGCTATTTATACATTCATATTGTTGCTTATTAATGAATGTTATTTGACATATTATTAGCCTTGATTTACATATTAATTGGCTCATATTATTTTGGTTATATTATTATATTTGATCACATTATATTGCAACTATCATATATTTGATCTTGTGATAATTATCCTGTGAGATTTACATTAATAGTAAGTCTTCAAAAACTATCAATTTTAAATTTTAATAGATAGTTACAGATCATCATATGCCCTTATAAAATGGTTCTAACTATACCACCTAAAAGTTCAATAAGCCTATGCATGAGTTCTATAAAAATGAAGGACACAAGGTAGAATTTTATAAAATTTGGATTAAGAATTTGGAGGAAATAATAAGAAAGAAGGCTGCTGATGTTGCTCTCTTTTATGCACAAGATGAGGACAATTTTGATGGAGAAACTATTTGTGGAAGAAGGTGATATTTAATATAATTATTTAAGTTAATGCAAGATAAACCAAGATGTTAAAACCAAGATAGCAAAGTAAATACCCAAATGCTATCCTCCTTCAACCATACATGAATTTTAAGCATTCAATAATAACTACACTAAAATCATCCACAAAATGCTAATAAACTAGGTCTAATATTAATGTAGTGAAAAATAATTATTTGACACCTAGGGCATCAAGGACCATTCCATTTAGAAAATAGAGAAGCTCATTCCTACCCTATCTTGCTTATAATAAGGAGAGACCACACCTGGAATATTTATAGAGGGTTTGACCTACCTTGAAAATTGGTCCTCAAATAATAATTAGTGAGCTTTGGCTATAAATCCTAGTACAACATCCTATCCTCTTCATGAAATGTAGTAAGCCAATGGTCGATGACTTTGGTTGTATCTACAAAGAAAAAAGAGAGAAATATTATGCATGATGTGATAGTAATAGAGATAAAAGCTTGAAAATAGTGTTAGCAATTGTAATCATCAAGTGAATTTATAGTTTTTAAGAGCTGAAGGAATGGTTACTAACTGCTACCTTTTAGGCCAGATTATATTAGGTCCCAATATTATGGATCTTGAATAGTCTCAAATATAAGAGCAATCAATATATAAGTTTACCAATATAAATAATAATAATAATCAAGAAAATATCAAATATGAATATAAAATGACCAAAATCATTCATGCAATAACATGAAGAAACTTACAGTAGAATTGCTCAAAATATGCATACAAGCTTCAATATTATTAATGCTTGAATGTGATCTTCATAGATCCATTTGATATACAATACATGGAGCTTTATCTCCATAATATAGCCTTACAAAGATGAATTTTCATGTACTTGACTATTGCTCTCCTCACATATCCAAGAGATGCATCTTTTTCTATTCCATGCATAAGATAAATCATCTTATGTCTTTTGGATTCTCATCTTGTTTCTTGTATACATGACTCTTAACTCTCTATTTACTTGCACACTTAACTCTATGACACTTGCACACTTCTACATGATACTTTCACTTCTACAAGCACACCTAATACAAGAATCTTGTGCACTTTCTCAGATTACATATTTATACACTTAATTACATGTCACATTTGCACTTTCTCACATTACACACTTGCACACTTAATTACATAACACTTGTGCATATCCTATACATAGACACATAAAGGGGAAAATAAATCACACTTCTAAACTAAAGACTCAAACCCTATTATAATATTTACATTGTACCATAGGTACCATGGAGATGCATTAAAATGTACCAAATCATATATATTCTCCAACACCATCCATGTATTACATTATTTGGTTATTCAAGACTTTATTCTTCAATATTTGATTCTTGCTTTTATTCTTCTGCATTGGTTCTGGTATTGCTCTAGATTCTAGGGCTTATCTCCTTTTCTTTTAATTGACTTTTTTTTTATCATATTTCTCTTCCCTTTTATGATCTTTTTCTTTTGTTTCTTTATTCTATTATTTTCTATATTGGTCTTGATATTGCTTTGTTGTTCTTTTGAATTCTTTCCTATAGTCTGTTTTTCTATAATAGTAGTAAAATTAGTGCTTTTAATTTTTTTGAAGAATTTTCATTTTTATCCTTTTTATACTTGTCTTCATTTTGTGCATTGATTAGAATTATTGTTGTAAGAGATTTAATTTAATTTTATTCAGTGGACTCTTCTATCTCTTCTATCTCTTGTATTTCTTGAATTTCTTGAACTAGATTACCTTTTTTATTTTCTTCTCTTGATTGTAATTGATGTTGTTGTTGACCATGTCTATATTGAGGCTGAAACTGTCTTGGCTGAAAATTAAAATGGCCTATTCATGATTCATATTCATCTTATTTCCTTGATTCAAAGAATTATATCTACAAAAATTTGTAGTATGACCCCTTTTTTCTGCATATGTGACAAAATCTTGGTTTCCATCTAGATTGAGGCTTTGATGTTGTTGCAATATTACTTGATACATTTTCCTTAGACACCAAAGCATTATTAGTCATTTATTTGACTAAATTTTTAGCTTCATATTCTTGAAGAATATTAACTAAGTCATCAAATGTTATTTTCTTATTTAGTACTTGCAACGAAGTAACTAAATGTTTATAATTTTCTAGAAGTGCTCTTAATGTAACTTGAACAAGAAATTTATCTTCTACTTTTTCTCCTAGAGTCAATAGTTTGGCCTTTATATCTACTACTTTTCGAAGAAATAGTTCTATACTCTTTCCATTATTAAAATTTAAGAAATATAATTGAGATTGTAAATTCAAAACAGTTCCTTTATTTTTTCTTCAAATGTTTTACATAATTTCTCCCAAGCATCTAGAAATGTTTTTGCTCCACTCAAGTATGGTTAAATTCATCAATTATTCCAAATGTAGTTAACATAAGAGCTTTTATACATAAATTTCCACTTGTATATATTACTCTTGACTCTCTATTTACTTATACACTTAAATAAATGACACTTACACTTCTACATGCACACCTAATACAAGACACTTGTGCACTTTTTCACATTATATATTTGCACACTTAATTACATAACACTTGTGCACTTTCTCATATTACACACTTGTACACTTAGTTACATGACACTTGTACATATCTTGCACATAGACACTTACATAAAGGAGAAATATAAATCACGAACCATGGCGATACATTACCATATACCAAATAATATAATATTCTCTAACAAATATATGGTAAAAAATTAAGGGTGTGAAGGGGGTAGTTATAGTAGATGAAATAAAATAACCTTTCCTTTCGATTCAATGATTGATTTTCTCTTTTTTAGGGTCATAAAATCATAATCATTGGTTGAAATGGTGCATCGTTAAAACCTTAGGTGTAAAAACATTTTAGCATCATGATTGTGCATCAAAAACCCTAAAAATAATTAGACAATCATATTTGTCATTTAAAGTGATTATCATAACAATGCTAATATTTAGGAAGTGCACTTTGGAGACATATGTCATGACGTCTCTTAATCTTGTCTCTATCCTCATTTTTGAGATTTTTTAAAAGTTACAAGATAAAAACATCATGCAATATGGTATAAATGTAGTGATTGGGTGAAGAAAGAGAACCAAAACCATCAACCAACATGGATCATTATCGTCCTGCATAAGGACTAACAAAGTTAGTCCACCCCTATCCCATAAATAAGAGGTGAGAATATCCACCACCTATAAAGTTAGTTGTTAGTGCTTTTTTTACAAATACATATTGTCCCTCCCTAAGGACCATGATGACATTGCAAGGGATAACCACCCACGATACCTTAAGGAAAATAATAAAGAAAAGATTAATATATGATAGTCAAAGCGTTGAAAATAAAAATTATATGCTATGGAACAAAAAATAATATTTTTGTAAATTTTGTTTCTATTGTCTATGCAATAATAATTTTTTTTTGAAATAAAAAACATAAAATTATAAAAACAATTAGCCAAAAATACCAGAGTACAAGAAAACATACCTAATACTTACATGTATGTGCCCCTAAAATTTTTGGGATGAAGACATTGATTTTTACTTGCTCCATGTGGTTGGAAATGAATTTACTTATACAAATGTCTAAAGTATTGAAAAATAATAGTTGGGTGCAAAATGAGTCAAAATGAAGTGTAAAAAAGCAATTTGAAACATGCCAAAACCATTAGAAGTACTATATTTACATTATCCTTGCAAAAATATACAAAATATTATGTAAACAATATCCATGGAATATACTTATGATTTGTGTAGAATTTGATGACATGTCCATATTTGATTTGACATATACTTAAGATTTGTGTAGCGTACAAAAATATGCCAAATGTATTTTATATGATGCATACTTAATATTTGTGTAGCACATGATGATACATAAAAATTATTTGGACACACACTCAAGATTTGTGTATCATACAATGACATATCAATAATTTAGGACTGGATGATGTATACTCCATATTTGTGTAGCACACGATGACATGTTATTCATTGCATTGTATGTATAATTTGAGTAGCATTCAAAGTCATGCATAATGATCTAATAACATGCATAATTTGAGTAGCATTCAAAGTCATGCATAATGATCTAATAACATGCATAATTTGAGTAGCATTCAAAAAGCATCTAGTGAAATGATCAATAAAATACTGCTCCTTCTAAGACAACCATGCATGGGATGGTGTTCCTCTCATATACAAAACTAAAGTAGGTAGGCCAAATGTAGTATTAAACTACTAAGTACCAATAAACACACTTGTCACTATAGAAGGGAAGAGTAGGAGAAACCAACCCACACCATATATAGCCGTAGGTATTTGACCAAAATTCTAACATAAATAGAAAGATAAGTACATATAGATAGTATGGAAGTCAATCATGTTCACCCACTACTATAGGGTTAGGGGATGGAAACCTATGCCATGAATGATATGTAAGTGTATGTATCCAAATCTAGCTCACACCCTATAATTGATGATGAAGCATTGCTTGACAAGGCACACCCACCATGATAGGAGGAGAGCAAGAAAGGGTGGGCTATATATGTAGTGTATCTTATCCTAGGAAAGGGAGATCCCATGGAAGAGAAAACAACTATATTACTACTACAACATGTTTTTCATTGTAGTATTTGGTCAATCACCATAGTGAGACACTAAAATGATAGAAGTGATCATAGATGGGATAGATACACATCACAACATGCCCTAATGGAGTGAGATCCCATGGAAGGGAAATTAATTATGCCCTTAATGTGACGGGGTTCACCACTATAGTATCTAATCATGTACTTTATTCATCAAGGCACAATTGCCACCATAATGGGACACCAATATTATTGGTCAATTGGAAAGTTTGTGTTATTTTATTGCATAAAAATGTAAAAGAAATTTTGCCTTGGTGTTTTGACCACATTCTATATGGGATATGGCATGGGTTAAAATAAGGTGATTTTATTTAAGAAACTTAAAGCAAGGTATTGACATAAGGAATACTTTAAAGACATCATGATATCACTTACTATCCATAATTAATAAGAGAAAACAAAGCATAAACAAAGCCAACAATAATAAATGCCAATAAAAATGGATGGAAAACACCAAGCAATGAAGAAGCAATGCAAAAAAAAATTAAAAATAGGTAGAAATATACTTGAAAAATCAACATGATCAAGATCATATCTTTGAGAGATAGACATGGTAAAGAAAAAAAGGCCACTCAAAACAATAGAGCCAAAACTAGTAGAACACATTTAAAAATTAGATGATCAAGATCACCACTTTAAGGGGTGGTCATGGCCATGATAGGAAGAGATAAAACAAAAAATATGAAGATAAATTAAAATAATGTACAAGATCGACACACACTAATGAAACAATAAAAATAGTCAAAGCAAAAAATAAGGCACCAAAACTAATTGGTAAACCAAGAAAACACAAAGACTGTATAAACAAGCTGAAAGAGGCTATCCATAAAAGCATTTGAAAATCATGAAATTTGTGGGTTCCTCCAACTCAATGTCATCCATTATTTGTAATATCATGGTCCTATACCAAAAAAAATATTTGAAAATGTATGGCCCAAGCCATTTTTGAGTAAACTTGCCCTTGCATTTTTAATGTACATTATTGAGCTTGAGGACAAGGTCCTTGACTTTGAAATCATGATGTTAAACTTTATTATTATATTTTTTGGAAACATGAATCTTATAATCTCTATTATGTTGAAGAGTACATATATCCTTTTCATTAAGATTAGTAATTTTGACAAGATGAGCCTCCTTATACTCTTGATGCTACGTATCATCACTCAGCAAAAATTTCAAAGAAACATGCAAAGACAACAATTCAATTTCTAGTGGAAAAATACCTTTAGTACCATAGACCAAAGAAAATGGGTTAACCTTGTGGCTGTTAGAATATTGGTGTGATACACCCACAATGAAAGGTATAACTTTAAGTGCTGATATTTTTTTGATTCCTTAACTATCTTTTTAAAAATATTGGTCAAACTTTTATTTTTAGATTTAGCTTAACCATTACCTTATGGATAATAAGGTGTATAAAAATAACGTTTATTGATAATTGAGAAGTCAAATATTGCATTAATTTATTTTAAAAAGGAGCACCATTATCTAAAATGAGACTAGATGAGACACCAATGCAATATACAATTTGATTAAAGATCAATTTGGATACAGTGAATATTGTTTGATTTGTGAATGGCATAATTTCTACTCATTTTGTAAAATATTCTATGGTTATAATAATAAATTTATGCTCATTCAAGAACACAAGAGAAAGAGGTCCAACTAGGTAAAGACTCCAAGTGAAGAAAGGCTAAGGAGACTCAATTGGACGAAGGGTCTAGGTAGGGGAATGAAGTTCATCCTTGTGTAACTAACACTTATCACAAAATTCAACATAGTTATTGGCATCAGTTTCTATTTGTAGCACCCTAAAATTGGCATAGTAAAACTTAGTAAATAATTAAAATTACCTTAGTAATAATTCAAATTCAAATTTCAACCCCAAAACCGCTCCCAAACCGCCTGCTACCCGTTTCCTTGTTTTTCATGCCATTTTTAGGATTTGTTTTGTCCGTTGGACGATATCATCTCCGATTAGACGATATCGCCTCAGATCAGACGATTTCGTCTAGCGCAGAATTTCCAGACGATTTCATCCCAAAACTGATTTTTCAAAATTAGCTTCTGTTTCAACAACTTCTCTAACTCGGGCAGAGACGCGTCTGCACCATTAGAGTCTCCCCCCATTGGAGATCTCCCAAAATGGGATGATCTCCAACCTCCCAACCTCTTTCCTATGCCTATTTAATCTTAGGCCCTCCCCTTAACATTCCCCTGGCTGAATTTTTTTGTACTTTAAGTTTTACATGCTTCGGGATATCCTAGATTATTGTTCGCCTTTGTCCCTTTTTGAATTTTCTTACAGGAACTTTGTTATTTTTCAGCCGGAGCAAAGCCTAGATCGTCGCAGACGATCCTGTCCAATTCAAGATGATTTCATACCAATCCGAGACGATTTTGACTATAGTCAACATTGGGGCAATTAGTGCCCAAAGTTTGCGTTTCTTTACTCTTTTTTGTTGTTTTGCTTTGCATTAGTTAAGCTTATTATTGCTTTGCATCTTGGAGTTCACCTTATGTAGCCTAGATGCATAATAAAGTCAAAGTTAGTCATTAAAACCATGCATTTTACTTAATTTGTTATCTAAAGTTGTCATTCTAGCATTCATACTTTCATTTCTATCATTTTCCCTTGCTTTTGCAATTGTAGTTTTTGTTCTTGGTATCCATTTCTGCAATTGCAGGTCTCCGACGAATTCGTCTGACGAATTCATCAGATCTCAGACGATCCTATCAGATCAGAGATGATCCTGTCAAATTCCAGACGATCTGGACTGCTTCAAAAATTAGAATCTCCATCAGACATCCGGATCAGGTATGGCTCTTTAATCTAGCTTATTCTCTCTATTTTTTGTTCAAATCTATTTTCTATATTCATGTAATCAGCATTTCATATAGCTTAGCTTAGATTAATTTGGCCAAACCTAGGACTTGGATGTTTAAAACTAAAATTGAACACATTAAACTCAATCCCAACCTAGGTGTGGAAACTGCCACTAAACATTTCCTGGTGAACCCCACCATCCGTCGAAAAATCACCTTAATACCCCTCCCCCAAGAGGCGGGACCTTCAAAGGGCCTCTCAGTTCGAGGTACCGTCCCATCCTTTTCCCATCCTCCTTCCGGGCACGGATCCTTTAGCCTAAAGGTAAGGATGCGAAAAATTTGGAGCGATACATTTTGGTGAACCCGACGTGAAACTAAAACCTTTTGAAAAAAAAAAAAAAACACAAAACAAAAACATAGATGCATTTAAAATCATTAGAAAACTACTAAGTTGC
This sequence comes from Wollemia nobilis, assembly GCA_028583015.1. Lineage (NCBI taxonomy): Eukaryota > Viridiplantae > Streptophyta > Pinopsida > Araucariales > Araucariaceae > Wollemia > Wollemia nobilis. The sequence goes on along the minus strand of JAQPPZ010004624.1, from coordinate 9,648,941 downwards.
ATATCATGTCTAGATGGTAGCTCTTAAGAAAATATTAGCAGTCACTATAAACGTTGCAAATAAATTAATAGCCATAGAGGTTGATTCTTTGTTTAGAACATCTCAAACATACAGAGTCCCGCCTTTGTGGGACGAACTTAATAGGAGGCTAGGTGTCATTTCATCTAAATCAACCGAACTTAGACAAATCAAGAGGTTTGCCCTAGATAGGATCCTAGATCCTCATCAACTCATTGTTTATCATGAACTTCAGAGAGCCTGCCATAGGTGGTTAGCTTATAGGAGAGCTCTTGTGTCTTCAAAATTGTTCACCTTCGAGGAATACCTCGAGAATGCAACTGTTATACACCAATTCCTAGGTCGTGTAGAATATCAAGAGGTCATTCTTACGGATAGGGAAAGATGAAATAGAGTTCCTAGGGTTGTGTTATATCGAGAGTATTGCCACGAACTTTATTTCTACCAACCAAAATCAGAGACAGATAATATCACTATAGCACTTTTTGTCAAATTCTTGAAAGAAAATTTTCAATTTGAAGAACACTTTATGACTCCTGAAGAACTCGAGCCCATTAATGATATTTATAAATTGTTTATAGCAAACTAGATCATTGCTTTCATTATTATTATTTCTTGCATTTAGTGTGTTGTTTGTTATCTTTATAATATTGTTACAAAAATAAGAAAAACCAAAACATAACAAAAACTAAAAACATTTTATTTCAAATACTATAGTAGGTATATAATTAAAATATATACCTCTTAAGCTTGTTGCATATATATATATATATACAAGTATATATATATTTGATGAAATCTAAATTTAACCACAATGCCTAAACTTAGGAGTGGTAAACAAACTAAAGAAAAAGGAAAAGATTGGTTAATAGACAAAACAAAAAACCCAAATGTCCTTCCTGAGGAATCAATTCCGAAAGGAGAAACTCTAGAATAACCAGAAGATGACCTGGATGAAGAAAATGAACAACAAGAAAATCTTAAAGAGGAAGGATCCTCATCCCCTAGAATAGCTCCAGATGGAACTATTGCTTTTGATAATTTAGATCATTTCTGGAAATTTTTCAATAATAACATTGGTACTCTTAATATGGCAGTTCATATTGATAAAGGGCAAATTAGTGACACTCAAGCAGCCATGGAACATATGTTTGACATACACACTAATCCCTTGTCTTTAATTGATCAAGAAAGTGATAAAGCTGGACCATCCAATAGAGATATGGTCACTATGATTCAGAACATGCCAAAACAACAGGTTACCCAACCCCCTAAGGAACCTGTTATTAAGCCTAAAATCATTCCCACACAAAAGAAACCTTCCTTCACTGCTTTACTTCGCCAAACTATTGATCAATATGCTTCTAGTAGACAAAAACCTAAAATGAAGCCAAACACTAATTTTCAACAATCAGACATACAACATAACACAACTTCAAAATTTCTTCATAACACCCTTCCTACCAACAATTTACACAATAGCAATATAGCATCTAATCTCCATGTCCCTCCATCATATGCTCACAAATCCCATATTAATGCCCTACCGAATCAATATGGTGGGCAAACCAGTAATCTGGAAGCCATGGTGAAATAGTTAGCTTCACGCATGGACCAGATAGATCCCTACCACCCTCGTACAATTATCGAGAGATATGTAGTCAACCTCTAGATCCCATAGTTGTAGCACAACCATACCCTAAACACTTTCCCATGCCCGTCCTGCCTATATATAAAGGAACTGAAGATCCCATAGAGCATATTCGCATGTTTAGGATAGCATGTCATGATATATCACATGATGACTTGCTATTACTAAAAATGTCGCGCAATCGTGACAAGTTTCATCCACCCTGTACGGTCCTGCTTCTAACCCATGAAAACATGACAAGCTTGCCTCAAGTGCTTCATTAATATCCATCATGTCGCAAAATTACGACAGGTTCTATCTCCTTAGACTTTACTGCTCCTGACCGCAAAATTCATCATGTCACGAAATCGCGACGTTTCGTACAATTTGGCTGTCTTCTTGGTTCCTCCTCGCGAAAACGCGATAAGTCATGAAATCGCTACCACTTGCTGCTCTTGGTTCTTCCGCTCCAAAATGTCATGAAATCGCGACGTTTCTACGTTACTTGACTGCAGCTTCACAAGTGTCACGAAATCACGATGCCAACTTCTTTCTTGCCTTCATCTCCAAAAATGTCATGAAATCGTGACCTATTCATGCCTTAAGCTTTTCTGTCTCCACCTTGCCGCAAAAATGCGACACGTAGCGATTTCGCTACATCTTTTGTCGTCTGTACTATGTGCAATATTATGTTGCGATATCGCTACAAAGTTGATTCTCATTGGCTTTCGCTTGGTTATGTCACGATTTCGTGACCTTTTCATTGTGTTGCCTCTATTGACCATTTTTACTGCGATTCTCCAACATGTCGCGATTTCGTGACAACCTTGCTGCTTAGCTGCCGTTGACTGCGTTGACCGTGATTTTGGAACACATCGCGAAATCGCGACAATTTTTGACTTTGCTCTTTTCTGCCTTTTGTGCCACGAAACTGTGATAGGTCATGATTTCGTGACACCTTTGGTTTTGTCTTCTCTCTCCTCATCAGACCTGCGATAACGCGACATGTCGCGATATTGTAACGGTTTTGAAATTTTGTCCTTCATGCTGATTTTTGTCGTGATATCGCGACAGTCTTCGGACTTAGCCTTTTTTTGCATCAAAACCTGTATAGAAGTGAGAATTTCAACAACTTATGCATGAATAATCAACAATCAAATAAATGTGGCAAAAATGCCAACATTCTTGGCGGCTCGCGGGGTATACAGTTCTGCTGTATGCAAGAATCCCAAGCCTGAATCCATTGGGCAACAGAGTCATGAGAAACGAGAACGAAACCGGTCGATGGGGTACATCTCGACGGACTCGCCGCAACAACTCTTCTGTCGAATGAATGAAACTCAAAGAATCTGTATATGGCTTAACTGACCAGGTGCTATTTGTAAAAGAATCTCCATGAAAGCACCAGGGGTTGCAAAATGAAAATGCATGAAATGAGATCCTGCGGATGCGCAGACTGTGGAATGCGAATGGAATGGTGATATGATGGAGGAGAGGAGTGATGTGGTAGATACAGTAACAGAGTGCCCCTATGCTACCAGCTGCTATGTGTTGAGTGGTATTTTCACCCAATTGTGAAAGTACACTCTCCCTTAGGATTTGGTCTCCAAATCCCCTCTTGCAAAGAAGTTAAACAACCAAATTCTCCAAGGTCTCCGCTATATTAGCAAAATATATTCATTTTAAATGCTTGGAACACCTTAGCGATTGCAAGTAACTGAAAACAAGGGGCAATGTTGGTTTATTTTACCATGAAACTTTAGTGATTGTTCATTGAACCAAAATAAATCAAATGTGAGTTGGCCCTCATATGACCACGATGTAGTGCTTTAATTCCTTTTATCTTGATGGTTTTAAAATAGATTTTATCTTGCATTAAATCCTCAATGATGAATAGGGTCTTCAAATGTAGCTTCAAAATGTCACTTTAACTTATCCCTCTTAAATGAAATCAAATTTTCATCAAGATGAACAATTAAGTGCTTTAAGGAAAAGACCTTCAATGTAATACTCCAATTACCCCTCTTTTGTAAAATTATAATTTTTATGAAGAAAGGGTAATTTTAGGCCCAAAATGGAAATTTGTGAAAATGCCATAAAACATAACTCCTTCAATGAAATTGGAATTTCCATGAAGGGAATGTCATCATAGGCTCATGAGTGCAAAAAAAATCTGGAAAAAAGAAATTTGACCTAAAAATGGAATTTTTCTATTTTCGGATTTTTAAAATCTGTAACAAAACAGCAACTTCGATGAATTTTTTAAAATACTAAAAAACTCCGAAAATGAAAATTCAAAGTGCGTATTGGAAGTCTGAACTATAACCTACGCAATGGTGAAATTATTTTTAGATTTTGAAAAATTTTCAATGTTTATTTTAATGTCTAAAAATAAGAAAAAAATTCTGAAATAAAATTTTTTGAAAACAGAAAATTAAAAATTTGCATCAAAATAATTGTTGAAAATGCAACAATGCAAAAGCTCCTTCAGTTTGATAGCACCCCATCCTGCAAAACCGAATATGTGAGAACTTCGTACATGCAACCTAGCCTATTTGACCTGCGAAACAAACACAATCAAAGTAAACTAGGTGCTGGCTCCTAGGGTTTAAAATAATTTCCAGATTGCAGACATTCACATGAAATAACCCAAAACAATGGCATAAAAATCACATACAAATCTGAAATTTGAAAGGAGAAACATAGAACAATTAAAATGAAGCATGCAGAAAATTTCTCATCCTTTCTTGCTAACAAGGCCTGAAATTTCTGAAGAGAAGCTTTAGCATTCAAATTATATTCCAAGTTTACATATCAAAATCTGCTGCCATTTGGCCATGCCAGAAGTTCCCCTCTTTATCTCCATTAGACGAGGTCTTTAAAAAGTTTCCAAAACAAACTCTTTGTTTCACTCTTCTCCTGTTTTAGCTTTGGGCTTTGAAAAGTCTCCTTACTTTTCGTTTTCCCTTCCTTGGTTTGGTTCATTTCCCATTTCATTTGGCTTCTTGCCCAATTCATGGGCATAATCATTTCTATTCTTTAAACAAACATGTAACGTCTTTTCCAGGCTTTCCTTCCATAACGTCGATCAATTATATCACCACATTATTCAATCTCTTAATAGCCTTTTTGGAACCTGATTATGTGGCTTTTATAAAGCCCTCACTGCCTCCTTTCCCAAATAAGGCTCATCATGAAAGCCTTTTGGTGTTTTCTTAACACGTGGACATAGCTTTATATGTGGTGAAAATACATATTGTTCCATAAAATATGTCCACTCTTTCTTTGCTGTTATTTTATATCATCGCGTCGCTATCATGCTAAACCACTCCCACAATTTATGCCATCGAGATTTGTCTCACAGGGTCATCGTCATTTCGTCCCTTCGCTATCGCTACCGTGACCAAACTTACCACTATCATCTCGACAGTCCTCCTGACATTTATTGCTTCGAAGAAAACACCTAACCCTCGCGCTCCTCGGACGTGTCCATTGTTTTGTCATCGTGATTCTCCTGGTCCTTAATATTTTCAGGCCATCTTGCATCGCCCCCTATGAGATATCCAATCAACCATGTCATCACGACATCTAAAAACTGTATTTATTGTTTCATTTTTGTTTTCAATTGTTAGTTTTGTTGGTCTCTGTGTTGATGCCACCCGAGTCCTGCGTTGTTCGTGAGAGTCATTCACCTCTTTGTCACGCGTTGCTACTTCGCCTAGCTAGCAATGCCCACCATGCCATAATGAGTGATGTCATCGATGTAATGTTCACACGAGCCCACGTTATCATCTATGCCCAAACTCTCAGCATCCACGTCAGCTGAACCACTGTCCGCATTGTTGGAGACAAAAACCCTGCACACAAAACAAATCACCTATTAAATTGGAATCAAATTTATTAGTGCACCACCAAATCCTTTACTATATTACGTAATATATTAAATATATATTTTTTATTGAGTAAATACTTCTTATACATATACATATCTGTCGTGGTTCACATCACCGAAAATGCAAGTGGTGCCCTTGTCGGTAGACCACAACACTATATATATATGTGTGAGATGTATATACTTAAATTCATTTGTTATTTTCATCTTCTATTCTTTGACCCAAACAAATGAAATAAAACCTAACAACTGGACATCAAACTTTCAAACGATAACACTGACAAAACAAATCTGTCAACACACAAACTAACGATAAAAAGCAAATGTCGACAATAAAATATTGTCGACAAGAAAAAGTTGTCGACAATAAAATATCGTCGACAAGAAAAAGTTGTCGACAATAAAATATTGTCGACAAGAAAAAGTTGTCGACAAGAAAAAGTTGTCGACAATAAAATATCGTCGACAAGAAAATGACGACAATAAAATATCATCGACAAGAAAATATTGCCAACAAGAACCGACAACAATTGCAAAACCTACGACAAAATGAAGGATTAGACACTAAAAATGAAATGCAAACACCCGGATATCAAAACGAAAAGGTGGGTCTCCAATTTTGGGGTATGTTGTGGAACATCCACAACACTATGAAAGGGGAAATGGAAGTGAATGGAATAATGGAATGGAAGTGATGAAATGATAAAGGGGTGTGAACCGTGGATAAATGCAAAAACAACAGTGAACTTAGAAGAAAAGGATAAGAAGAAATGGGAATAGCAGGAAAGGAAAAAGAAACAACAACAGTGGCTTGATTACTTGCAGAAGAAAAGGAGTAGGAGAAGAAGGGAATAAAGAAGGGAAGGGAAGAAATAGTAAGGAAGGGGAAGGAAGAAATTAATAGGAAGCCACTAACTGCTGGGATGGAAGAAGAAAAAGAAAGAAAAACATGTACCTGCGGGCTCGCATGCAAAAAGAGCCGAAGTTGATAAAGGAAAACAATACTTTTTTTTTTTTGCTTTTTTACTATGTACAAGGTAAGACTAGACTCATATTCATGTAGTATAGGCTTTCAGATGAAAGCCGTTCACTGAAATAGGAAGTGGGCTGCCATCCAAATCCTCTAGATGAAATGAATTTGCTGCACCAGCACTAAAAATGCGGAATGGACCCTCCCATAGAGCATCAAATTTCTTGTGCATTCTTGGCTTAGCTTTCCTTTCATTCCATTTCAGGACCAAATCACCCACCTTAAGCGGATGATCAGTAGAATTTTTATGAAACCACTTTGAAATGACCTTTGTGTGCTTAGCAAACTCCTCATAGGCCAAAGAACATTGCTCTTCCAATTGTAACAATTGAACCAACCGTATATTCATGGAATCTACATCTGTCTCTTCATCCTAAAATCCCTGCAACTGCTGCAATAATGGCAACTCTAAATGAACAGGCAACCTTGCCTCTTTGCCATATACCAGGGCATATGGTGAAGTCTTAATGGACTTCTTGATTGAAATCCTATCTGCCCATAAAGCTTGATTCAACATAAGGTGCCATGATCTCTTGTTATCCCCCAAAGATCTCTTTAAAATCCGTAGCAAATTCTTGTTTGTGGACTCTGCCAAGCCATTTCCTTGAGGATAATAGTTAGAGGATGTTTTCAGGAAAACACCATACTTGTTTGCAAATTCAGCTAACTCAGCTCCAATAAATGGAGTCCCGTTATCTGTAATAATAGCATTAGGAATACCAAAGCGTGTAATTAGTCCTTCAATGAAAGAAATCACCACTCCTTGATTTATGACCTTGGTTGGAATAGCTTCAGAACATCTCGTAAAATAATCTGTAGCAGTTAAAATATACTTGTGTCCAGCTGAAGAATTCAGATCAATAATCCTAACAAAGTCTAACCCCCACTGCTAAAAAGGTGCTTCAACCTGGATTGGATGCAAAGGCAATGATGCATTTCTAACCCTTCCTGTATACCTCTGACATTTGTCACATGCTTGGGCAATCCTGAAAGCATCTATGAACAAAGTTTGCCAGTAGTAACCAACTCGAATTATCTTTAAAGCCATCGGTCTACCTGCATAGTGTCCTCCTGATATGCTAGAATGAAACTCCTCCAGGAGTCTAGCTTTCTCTGATTCCTTGACACACCTTAAAAGAATGCCATCAATATTCTTAAAAAATAATCTTTGGGCAGTAACACATACCTAAGGGCTTGTAGACGAAATCTTCTCCGTCGTGAGGCATTCAACTGTGAAGGGCATTTACCAGTTTTGAAATAGGTAACGAGGTCATATGTCCAATATTGTTCTCAAACTAAGAGGTTCATCAGATTATCATCTTCAACAAGATCATCTGCTTGATACTCAACTATACCAGATGCTGCCATCTTTGCTAAGTGTTGGCATAAAGCCTTACCACGCACTAGCTTGGTCGGATGAATCTCAACATCAAATTCTTGGATTTTGGTGACCCAACCAGCGTGTTTATCACCCATCTCACCTTGAATGATGAAATTTCTTACATCAGGATGTATAACATAGACAAATGTCTTACTCTGAGATATGAAGTGCTTGAATTTTTTAAGAGACTTCATGACAACATACACCTATTTTTCAATGAAATTATACTTTGCCTGATGAGGTAAAATAACCTGACTAAGGAAAGCAATGGGCCTTTCATTTCCATCGTCTCCTTTCTGTGTGAGTACTGTGGCATAGCTTTCATTTTCCCCAACTGCATACATAATGAATTTTTTTGAATAATCTAGATTAATTAATATAGGAACCTGCACTATTCTGTCCTTAATTTCTTGGAATGCCTCTTTCCTCTGAGTTGTCCATTTAAAGTCTGCATCCTTCTTCAACAACTTAGTCATAGGTTTAACAACCTGGGCAAAATTAGAAATGAACTTCCTGATAAAATTAATCTATCCAAAGAAAGACTGTAGCTCCTTTTTATTGGTAGGGAGCGATAGTTTCTTCAATGCTTCAACTCGAGCTGGATCTATTGCCAAACCATATTCTGAAATGACATGCCCCAAGAGTTTACCTTCCTTCACTGCAAAAATTGACTTCTTTGGATTAATGGAAATCCCAAACTCTCTACATTTTTCAAAGATTTGCCTCAGATGAGAACAGTGATCTTCCCGTTTATGTGAAAAGATAGTCATATCATCAAGATAAATAATAATAATCTTGTTCAAAAAATCCTCAAATGCAATGTCCATGCCTCTCTGGAATGTGGCCCCAGCATTTGATAATCTAAAAGGCATTCGCTGATAAGAAAAAGTGCCCCACTTAGTTGTAAATGCTGTCTTGTACTGGTCCTCATCCCTAACCCAAATCTGGTTATATCTAAAAAATCCATCCAACAGTGAAAAACGCTGAGCCCCATCAACAACATGCAGTATCTGATCAATGCAAGGCAAGGGATAATGATCTTTTAGAGATGCACAGTTCAGATTCTAAAAATCTACACACAGTCGTATGTCTCCATTTTTCTTTCGAACTGGAACCAGATTAGCAACCCAAGTCGAGTGCTTAACCGGATATATAATCTTGGCTTGCAACATTTTCACAAGTTCGGCCCTCATGAGAGTCTCAATATTTGGGTTCACTGGTCGCTGCTTTTGCCTGAAGGGTCTAACTCCTTCTTCCAACTCAATAGTATGCTGAAAAATCTGTTTATCATATCCTTTCAGATCTTCATAGCTCCAGGCCACAATATCCAAAAATTCTTGACACAGTTGCCTAATTTATTGCAGTTCATCAGGAGTAGAATCAGTTCCAATCTTAATGACCTTATTGGGTTCTAATTGCATCTCCATATACTCTTTCTTGTCAATCTCAATCCAATGTTTCTTGGACCTATCATGCTGATCAAACAAAATTTCTAGAGTTATAAGACCCTTCGAAATGTGATTATTCCGTAACTGAATCAGACCATCAGTCTCTTCATGCTCCAAAATTATTCCTTTGATAGTGGCAGCTTCTTGAATCAAAAAGTTAATAATTTGCTCATCATTCTCGAAGACTTGCCAGAAAGTATCCTTGTCTGGGACACTTGGCCTGTACACCATCCTTACTGTCTTTGGTTTCTTCACTACCTGCTCAATGGGAGAAAAATTGGCTCCAAGAGATGCTAGAAGATCTGCATGCTTATTCAGCTCTCAGGAAATGGATTGAATATTCAGAGATGTGAAAGACTCAAACAGGTCCCAAACTTGGTTGCGGTATGCTTTGAGATAATGTTGCTTAGAAATACACCTGTTTGTTACTTGGTTTACAATAAGCTCAGAATCACCAAAAATCTGTAACTATTCGATTCCCAACTTGCTTGCCTTTTTCAAGCCTAGGCATAATGCTTCGTACTCAACAACATTGTTAGTACAATTCCAAGTAAGACGGTATGCATATGTTCTTTGTAAACCAGAAGGAGAAATCAAAACAATACCTGCTCTTGCATCGTTTTTGCATCTTGCCCCATCGAAATATAACTTCCATAGTTGATCTGTAACAGAGCTCTGATCATCCTGGTTAGGAAATACCTGCATTGCACCATCCTCGGGCTTTGTGATAGAATAACAACCGATTTTGGTTTTCAGCATTGCATTGAAATCAAGCATGGAAAACTGATCTTCCAATAAGAGCTCATCTAAAACCTCATTCATCAAATCAGAACCCTTTGGCTCTTGAGTTAGCATGTTGACAGACTGCATGGTTGTTTTTGCCTCATCCAACCTTTCAATATGAAAAGAGGAAGGTTTTTCATTATGAATCCGGAGTCTCTTTCCTTTGAAAGGGATCTCCAAATGGGAATAATCTAGTGCAAGGTAACCTCCCAACTTTGCAGTAAACTCTCTAGATAAGCACATACTGAAATACGGTTCTAGGTCTACTACAACTATCTCTTGAATGACTGTAATTTGAGGCATAGTGTGTAAAACAATCGGGACGTCCTTGATTACACCCACCATTTTCATAGGAGTGCCATCTAACTGCAAAACTCCAGGGCTACTTCATGTGTATTCCATACCCATAACTTTGCAAACTGCCTTTGGCATGACAGTTGTAGCGGCTCTAGAGTCGATCATGTAGTTATGCACGATCCAACCCTCTATTTGCAGTGATAGATAAAACGGGGGTGGTCTATTTTTATCAGTTATAGAAGTGATTAAAGCTTGAGCATAAATTGTCTGGGTAGGACCTTTCTCACTATCCTTCACAGATTTTAAAGATTCTTGCAATAAATCTACCTTCCTAGGCAATTGCAATGCATCATAAAGACTAACCTTAGCTGGGGTCTTCTTCAGTTCTTCAACAATGTTGTATGCAACCGCAGCAGATTCCTTCTTTTCAATGGGATGTTCATATCTGCTCCGATACTGTTGAGTGGCTTCCACTCTTAGCCTCTTCGTCAATGAAGGATACTTTAGCTTTTCTCTAGCTTGCTATTCTACTTCTGATCTTGCCTGTGTCGATGCAGCCTTTTCTTGAACTCTGTGTGAAACAAGATCTTTCGGTAAAACAGGCGCATCTAGCTTTGATGCTTACACATGAGTTTTCACTATTTTTTTCAAATCAACTGGCACTTTTAATGGCTCTAACTCAGCAGGATCTACTGTAACAGGCTTCTTTCCAGTCCTTGTGAGAACTAAAACTTGCTCTTCAGATGGAACCATTAAACTATGGCCTACCTCGGAGATCATATTGACTTGCCCTCCTGGAGAACTAGCAGCCAATGTCTACACATAATTCAAATGGACCATGCAAGTGTCTTCTCCATGAGGATCATTGCATGTTGAACACCAATATGTTCTTTAAGCAAGGACTGCATCTTCATTTACCAAAGCAGTTAGGTTTTTCTCAAGTGCTTTGCTTGTTGAAGCAACTTGGTCTCTAGTAATTGGCGAGGGTTGAAATCTCCTTGGCTGGAAATCTCGCTCAACTTGCTTCCTTTCGATAAGCGTGATCTTATTACCCATTGCTCTTATTGCAGAATTGGTAGATTTTACCTCTTGCAATAGTGTTGTATAAGGATCAGGGTTTACAGGTGCAGGAGGTGCTGGTAAGGGCAAAGGTGCTGGTGGTGCTAGTAATACTGGAAATGAAGTGGAAGCAGGGAATGGCAGAATGCTGGGTGCAGGCAGCTGAGGATTTGCTGAAGAAGAGAGCTAAGGAACTAGGATAGGTGCAATTTGAGGTGCACTGGAATTCCATGATGGGACAGGGTACATAGAAGACATAGATTGTGAAAAAGAACTAGGATATAAATGTTGTGGAATATCAGGTAGAATGGGCATTGCTACCTTTGGGGGAAGCCTGTCGATTGCAATCAAGTCTGCCTCTACCTTCTGTGCTTGCTCGAATAGTTCCAAGAAAGTCATCACATTGGACTGTCTGATCGCCAAGCCAATATCTGTATTAAATGCTCGGAGGTAGTAAAATGTAGCTTGCTCAGGGGTAGGACGAAGTCCTTCAGGCACTCGCTGCCAGCTTCTGGTGAAACGAACATTAAAATCTACTATTGCCTCCTGTAGGTGCCTCTGGATTGCGTTAAAATGATGCAACAATGAAGATGGGTCAGCCTGTTCATGAAAATTCTTCACTAACAATTCTCCTTGCAAATCCCAGGACGCAATAGTGCCTGGTTGCAGAGATCGATACCAGTACAACAATTTTCCTCTCAAGGATAACACTAGTAACTTCACCATTACATCTTCATCTGTTATATCGTGAATGGTTTCCAGAGAAGCTACATCATGAATATGTTCGTATGCAGTCTTTCCCATACCATCATAAGTTGGAAAGGCTTTCAAAGAAGCCTGGGGAACTAGATTTTGTGCCTATAGATTCAAGGCCCCTGAGCTATTCCAAGCTAAAAACTGCCTAGGTGGAGGATACTGGGCCATTGGAACTAGTGTATGTAACTGAGAAGATGGAAAACTAGTAACAATACTAGGGATTTGTGTAGATATGGCAGATGATGCAAGCGATGGGGAAACCAACCTAGAATGCTCACCTCTTTTTGTGCTGTCAAGTTCAAAAAACTCGACAAGATGTCCAACTTTTTTAGACTGTGATCTTGTGATCATGAAGTACAGCTTTCACTGCATTCATGTTCAGAGATTTTTGAGTACTACAGAGTCACCAAATGTTCTAACTATATGGCATGAAGGTAAACATTAAACCTTCAACACTATAGGATCTTTCTGAGGCAGAAGAAGTCTGTCCCACCGAGCGTGCCAAAAACTATTGGTCACGAATCTGCCACAGGAAAGGATTTTATACTAAATGCACCCTAGACCCGGCCAACATTGAAAGGCTGGGAGAAAGAAATGTCTCCCAGACCAATATCCAGAGTGGGCTGGTTCCCTTACTAAATCTAAGCTTGATGAAGACTAAAGTTGCAGGAAAGGAATTATAAATGTGCAGAAAGAAATGGGAAATATAGCCGTAGGCCGAATTTATCAGATCGGGAAAGAATAACAGCAGATCACTTTAAATACAGCAACAACATATAACATAGGATATCAACGTAATTCACTTACAACCTTGCACAGAAAATCCCTCCAAGATCACATTCCAGAACTCACTCCCTCACAAGCAATATTTAAACTCAACATGCAGAATTCAAATGAAGCAGCAAATAAGAAATATGAGTGTATATTAGGAATGTATATAACAGAAGGAAAAATCACATAGACAGTTGCTTGCAAAATCAGAGGCCAAGTATCTTTCATTCATGCAATGAACTTCAAGCTTTCAGCAAAAGTTTCTCTCTCGATCCCTTTTCTGAGATCTACATTGGTTTATATAGAAGTCTTGCTTCTTTACAATCATTAAAAACTTGCGACGAACTTCCTCGAGATCTACAAAGTGTGCAACGAAAACAAGGAAATGATCCCCTTAATCCCGCCTCGGAGAAACTAGAAATTAAATGCAATAAGGAGTCGATCGTCTTCATTAAATGGTCGTTCTTGAAATATGCTTGGACCGTTAGAAAAATCATGAACAACAGCTTCGAATAATGGAGCATCTTTAATTCTGGTGGCTTGAACACGTTCTTCTACCTTGTTGGCATTGGAAAGCAACAAAACATTGAATTATGGAGTGCTTTTAATTCTTGAAAATCGCAAAACTGCATCGGGTCGTTTGAACTACGTTCTGGCGTGAAACTGTAATAGGTCACGAAAATGCGACATGTCATGAAATCGCGACGTATTTCTGCTCTGTACACTTCTGTCGCCTTGGAACCGCGAAAACCAACCATGTCACGAAATCGCTACCGGTTCGGCTCCTTTGTCTCCTTTGCAACCTTAACTCGTGAAAATGCGACGTGTCACGAAATCGTGATGTTCCATACCATTATGCTCCTTTTCTGCTCTGTTGCCGTGAAAATGTGACAAGGCACGATTTCTCTACACCTTTCTCTCTTCGGCTTTATCTTCCTGATACGTCGTGAAATCGTGACATTCGCCTTTGTTGGAACTTCCTTCCCATAACATGTAGCGAAATCGTGACATGTTCTTTCATCTACCTTCTTCATTTCTCCAAGTAACAAAAACAATACCATGTCGTGAAAATAAGACATGTCATAAAATCACGACAAGTTTCATCCACACTGTACGGTCCTGCTTCTAACCCACGAAAACATGACAAGCTTGCCTCAAGTGCTTCATTAATCTCCATCATGTCGCGAAATCGCGACAGGTTCTATCTCCTTAGACTTTACTGCTCCTGATCGCAAAATTCATCATGTTGCAAAATTATGACGTTCTGTACAATTTGGCTATCTTCTTGGTTCCTCCTCGCAAAAATGTGACAAGTCGCAAAATCACTACCACTTGCTGCTCTTGGTTCTTCTGCTCTAAAATGTCGCAAAATCATGACGTTTCTACGTTACTTGACTGCAGCTTCACAAGTGTCGTGAAATCGCGACGCCAACTTCTTTCTTGCCTTCATCTCCAGAAATGTCACGAAATCGTGACCTATTCATGCCTTAAGCTTTTCTGTCTCCACCTTGCCGCGAAAATGCGACACGTAGCGATTTCGCTACATCTTTTGTTGTCTGTACTGTGTGCAATATTATGTTGCGATATCGCTACAAAGTTGATTCTTATTGGCTTTCGCTTGGTTATGTCACGATTTCACAACCTTTTCACTGTGCTGCCTCCGTTGACCATTTTGACTGTGATTCTCCAACACGTCATGATTTCGCGACAACCTTGCTGCTTAGCTGTCGTTGACTGTGTTGACCGTGATTTTGGAACACGTCACGAAATCGTGACAATTTTCGACTTTGCTCTTTTCTGCCTTTTGCATCGTGAAACTGTGACAGGTCATGATTTCGCGACACCTTTGGCTTTTGTCTTCTCTCTCCTCATTAGACCCGTGATAATGCGACATGTCGCGGTATCGCGATGATTTTGAAATTTTGTCCTTCATGCTGATTTTTGTTGCGATATCACGACAGTCTTCGGACTTAGCCTTTTTTTGCATCAAAACCTGTATAGAAGTGAGAATTTCAACAACTTATGCATAAATAATCAACAATCAAATAAATGTGGCAAAAATGCCAACACACCTTAACTACCTTCGATCAAGCTATAGACTTAGCTCGAAGGGTAGAATATGCTCTCATTAGAAGAGGTCAGCTCAAAAAGAAAGATGATGAGAAAACATCTAGAAATCAGTATAAAAACAAACAAGTTGTAGGTGACGAAGTCACTGATAGTAGAAACGTTGCTAACATCAATACAACGAAGACAACAAAAAAATTTATATTAAAACCTCCCGATAAACCTCCTCGAGAATTTACTAGATTGAATCAACCTTTATCAACCATTCTTCCTCAATTATTAGCACGAGGTTTGATTCAATTACCAACTATCCAGGAACCTGATCCAACTATACCCGGATACAGAGCTGATTTACATTGTGACTTTCATAGAGGACCTGGACATGCTACAAATTCTTGCAAAAGATTGAAACATAAAATACAAGATTTGATTGATAATAATGAAATGGAGGTGCAAGCCTTCCAACCTAAACAAAATGCTCCTAATAATGCTCAAAAGACCATTCCCCAAAATCAGAATCAAAATGCTAATCAATCATTGGATATATTTCAACATCCTTTACCAAAACATGGTAAAGAAGTGGCCAATCAAATCGAACATCATAATGTTCCCCCTCCTACCCGATATGTAGGGACTATTAGCGGACAATTATCTTGTTCAGGATCCTCAAATATTTGGCACAACCTTATCCATGGTCACGACCATACCTCTACATAATATTCAAACTCCCGATCCTAGTGATGTAGAATCAGATACTGAAAGTGAAATAGACATCACCTCAAACCAATCGAATAGTTCTGAAAATGAATCAGATCCTATTCAACCCATCACAGATGCTATGGTTCCAGAAGAACCATTTCCTAGAAGAGTTACTACTCGACCCTCTTCTAATCAGTTCCTTCCTAATGAACAAGCCATAAACGCTCAACCAAGACCAGTTCAGCGTCTTCAATATAACATTGTGGGTACCATCGGAGTTGTTACCAGACAACAGGCTCAAAACTCTCAACAAGATCAAACTTAGAATGATGGATCAGCTCCATTTATTTTGAAAAATCCCAATAAAGGGAATCATATGTCTAATGTTCAACCAAAACCTCCTTACAATATTAATGAACAATTATCCAATACTACAGCCAGAATTTCCCTTTTGGACTTGTTAAGATCTTCTCCTACCCATAGGGATGAGTTAATGCTTACATTAAGCCAAATGATGGTACCTCAAAATATTCAACCCGAAGCCATGTCCAATACTATCATCACTCGAGAAGTTGATTGTATTGACTTTCGGGATAAAGATATCCCACAACATAGTTTACATAAGGATAACCCCTTATATATTACTGCTCTAATTGGAGATGTAGTTGTTAAAAGAGTCTTGATTGATAATGGTTCATCTCTAAACATTTGCACTTTTGACTTCTACCAACGATTTGGCTTTAGAAGTGATGAAATGAAGAAAACTGACATGATTATCAAAGCTTTCAATGACGAGACACAAGAAACGTGTGGAGTCATTACCTTACCCTTGCAAGTTGGTCCTAGAACCCTAGATACAACCGTGTTTATTGTACATTGCCCAGCATCGTACAATATACTTTTGGGTCGCCCTTGGATCAATGCGATGCGAGCGGTTCCTTCCACTTTACATCAGTGTGTTAAATTTGAATTTAAAAATCAGTTGGTCACTATCCATGGTGACCCTAGACCCTTTGATATGTGTGCTTTGGCAGAACCTGTTGGAGTGCAATTTTGCCCCGCTCTGTCATCCACACATCCTAATTCTTATTTTTCATCTAAACGTGTGAAACACACACACATAACATCATCTACCCCATCAACTACACCTATACATTTAACTCAACCATCTTCCGAACAAACCACACTAAAACCTCAAAAAGATCTTCAATCCACAACCAATCCTTCATGTTCTATCCCTATAATTTCAAAACCTATAGACCCATTTATTGACACCTCCACATTATCAACATCTATCATACCTTCCACATCTAAAGATATAGGGAATGATCCTTCTACATCTTATGCTCTTTTTGATGAACTTTTACCGGATTTATCCACAATCTTAATATCAAAAAAAACAAATGCTTTTATGCAAGATTCAATTCTTTTAAATAACTTGCCACCATCTCCTCGTACTTTGGGCCTCCCACAACCTATGGGAAGTACTTACCAAGTCGGGAGTTGTGCTTTTATTTATAAAGGATATGATTGGGGAAGAATACCCAGGAATATCAAAACTCATCATGAGGGATATGCCCGATGTTATTTTGCTAATGAATATATTAAAGCTAAGCCCATAATGCTTAAAATGGGCTATAAAGGGAAAGGCTTGGGACCTTTCCAAAATGGTATGAAAGAACCTATTGAGGTAGAGCCATGGCCCGCCCGATGTGGTGTGGGCCTATTTCCTAGTAAGGGTCAACCCTTCCCTTTTGAAGATGATGATCAACTCATATGTTATCAAGATTATCTAGATAAACAAGATTCTTTGTGTTCAAAGAATAATCCCTTTACCTGCAATATGCTATCCATAGCTTACCCTGAATTGATTGCTGAATCCGATGAGGAGTTGGAAGGAGATATTTTCCATGATATCTCCGTTGAAGAGTTGTTACACAATGGTTTTTATTTTGATGGTTCTATACCAACTATAGCCCAACTTGAGGCCACCACTCATCAAGACGAATTATCCAACTTAACCTTAAAAGAATTACAAGAATTGGGCGTTTCACCCGCCCCACCTAATTTTGAAAGAGATCTACACATGGAAGTAGAAAACGTCATTAAAGTTAACATTGAAACCGAGGATAATCCTCACATAATCAATATTGGATCAGCATTAAGTCAAGAAAAACAAGATGAATACATTGCATTCCTTAAAGAATATGAAGATGTCTTCGCTTGGACATATGAAGATATGCCAGGTCCTGGACCCTTCTATAGTCATGCATCATCTAGTAGTCCATCCGGATGCTAAACCTGTTAAACAGAAACTTAGAAAAATGCATCCCAAAGTGGCCCTGCTAGTCAAAGGGGAGTTAGAAAAACTCCTAAATGTTATTTTCATACAAGCTATTGATTATGCTGAATGGATCTCGAATGTAGTTCCAACTCACCAAGAAAGAAGCTACCAAAGTTAGGGTTTGCACGGACTTTAGAGATATTAACGCTGCATGCCCTAAAGATGATTTTCCTCTTCCAAACATGGACCAAATCATTGACTTTACCATCGGGAGTGGAATGATGTCCCTAATGGATGGATTTTCTGGCTATAATCAGATCAGGATAGCTCCTGAAGATCAGGCTAAAATAGCCTTTATTACCCCTTGGGGTACCTTTTGTTGGAAAGTGATGCCATTTGGTTTAAAGAATGCAAGCGCAACATATCAACGAGCTATGACTTATATCTTTCATGATATGATGCATGATATCCTACATGATTACGTAGATGATATTATAGCTCGCTCTATTAAAGAAGATGATCATTTAGATGATTTGAGAAAAGTATTTAATCGGTTAAGAGAATACCTTATTCGATTAAATCCAACCAAATGCATATTCGGAGTTAAGTCCGATAAACTATTAGGGGTTTTAGTTTCTTTACGTGGTATCGAAATCGACCCTCTCAAGATTGCGGCTATCACTGATATGCCCGCACCTACCAATATATCTGAGTTACGAAGTTTACAAGGTAAGCTTCAAGCCATCCGTCGCTTCATCGATAAGTTGGCGGACAAAACCACTCCCTTTCTTAAGCTCCTTAAGAAGGATGTCCCTTTTAACTGGGACGACGAATGTACAGAAGCTTTTGAACTTCTCAAACAATACCTCCTTAACCCACCCGTGCTTTCACCGCCTAGACCTGATCGCCCGTTTCTCCTGTATATTTCAGCTTCAGATTTTGCTTTAGGAGCTATGTTAGCTCAGCTTGATGATGAGAAGAAAGAACGTGCTAATTATTACATTAGCCAAACTTTAATCAGTTATGAAACTCGTTATACCTCATTAGAAAAACTATGTCTAGCAGTTGTATTTTCTACGCAAAAATTACGCCATTATATGCTTAGTCAAAAAACATATGTCATTGCTAAATATGATCCCTTGCGGTATCTTATGAGTCGACCTTATTTATCGGGTCGCACTAGCCAAGTGGGTTCTTGCTCTAAGCGAGTTTGAACTCACATTCATAGGACAAAAGTCTATTAAGGGTCAAATCATAGCAGATCAGTTAGCTGCTGCACCCTTAGAGTCTACCCATCCCCTCATCATTGAGTTTCCCGATGAATGCCTTCAATTAGAGGCGTACCATGTTGAACAATGGTCCTTATACTTTGATGGAGCCCGATGCATGAGTGGGGCTGGTGCGGGTATTATTTTAATATCTCCACAAAAACACATTATACCTTTGTCTTTTAAATTAACATTTGCTTGCACCAAT
This sequence comes from Wollemia nobilis, assembly GCA_028583015.1. Classification (NCBI taxonomy): domain Eukaryota; kingdom Viridiplantae; phylum Streptophyta; class Pinopsida; order Araucariales; family Araucariaceae; genus Wollemia; species Wollemia nobilis. Next base: position 9,629,350 of record JAQPPZ010004624.1, on the reverse strand, counting down.
AATACTGTCAAATATGAGGCTCTAATCCTTGGATTACGAGCTGCCTTGGCATTAAAAATCAAACATCTGCTAGTTTTTGGTGATTCTCAACTTGTCATAAATCAAATTAATGAAGTTTATCAGACCAGAGATGATAAATTGCGCCCATATAAAGCATATGTTTTGCAATTGTTATCCTTGTTTGATAAAGTTACTTTGGAAGCTATTCCACGAACTAGCAACCGTGCGGCTGACGCTATGGCCGCAGCTGCATCTCTTCTGCCCTTGGAGTTAGATGACGAATATGCCACCATCATTATTCGTCGACTCCAGGAACCCGCTTCAAATAAGTCATGTTTAGAACCTTTGGATGTGTTTCTAATCAATGAAACTACTCCTGACCCTTGGTATACAGATATATTTGATTTTCTTCACAATGGGACTTTCCCCGCCAATTCTAATAGAAACCAACGTCGGTTATTACGTAGACGAGCAAGTCGATTTGTAATAATTGGCAATACTTTATATAGGAGATCTTTTGAAGGTATCCTATTGAGATGTTTGAATCTAGAAGAATCCAAATCAGCTTTAAGTGAAGTCCACGATGGATCTTGTGGAGGACACTTCAGTGGTAGTGTCATTGCTAAAAAGCTCCTTAGGATAGGCTACTTTTGGCCTACCATGGAAAATGATGCACATGAGTATGTGCGCCATTGCGACAAGTGCCAGAAACATGCCGACCTTGTCCATGCGCCTCGCACAAGAGCTGCAGGCTATTTCATCTCCTTGGCCCTTTTCAAAATGGGGCTTAGACATTATTGGCAAAATTAATCCTGTGTCATCTCGATGGACACAAATTCATCATAACCGCCACCGAGTATTTCACGAAGTGGGTTGAAGCTATGCCTTTAGCTTCCTGCACTGGAACACAAGTCTCTAAATTTATTTTTAATCAAATCATTTGTAGGTTCGGAATTCCTGCAAATCTCATCTCGTACAATGGAACTTGTTTCAAAAATAAAGATGTCAAGAAATTATGCCAAAAATATAAGATTCAACATCGATGGTCCACTCCCTATTATCCTCAAGGTAATGGCCAAGCAGAAGCATCTAACAAAACCTTAATCAAAATTCTTAAAATATTGGTCAATAAATCTGGCCACGATCGGCACATTCAATTATATCCAGCTTTGTGGGCCTATCGAACTAGTGTTCGAACTCCCACTGGAACTTCACCTTTTGTCTTGGTTTATGGCGCTGAAGCCGTTTTTCCTTTTGAATTAGAAGTTCCTTCTTTGGCTCTACTACTTCAAGATACCGAAGTAGGAGATGAATATCGAAGTCGGCAGACTCAGTCAACTGGAACTCCTAGATGAAAAGTGCATCAATGCTTTGGAGCATCTTCGTGCTTACCAAAACAAGCTTAAAAGATCATATGCCAAGAAAGTTCGTCATCGATCCTTTGAGGTCGGCGACCTTGTTTTAAAAGAAAATCAAAAAAATACTAATGCAACTAAAGACCTTAAAGGTAAATTTGAGCCCAACTGGCTTGGACCATATATTATCACTGCTAAATTTGAATCGAGAGCATACAAATTAGCTACCTTAGATGGTAAATATTTAAAAGAACCTATGAATATTATGCATCTTAAGCGATATTACGCATAAAATTTGGTCATTTCATCATTTGTACATATTTTGCATGTTGTCTCATTTTAAAAATATATATAAAACTCTTTAAACAAAAACAAACAAAAAATAAAAAATAAAAAATAAAAGTCAAAACAACAATATTATTGACTCTTTTCAAAACCAAAAAAATAAAGAAGAAAGAGAGAGTCAAAATCATCAAACTCCTCAAAAATATTTGTTGTATATATTTCTTCTTCAAGTATTGCAGTTATATTTTCAAGTTATTTTGGATAAATTAGCATTTATTTGGAATCCCTCACTATCACAAACACAAAAATAAATATCTTGATTTTATCTGGCATGATTACTAATCTCTCTTATATCAAAGTCCACAAAATTCAATTAAATAAAGTTTGAGCATAGAGAATTGATCTTGTTATTTACTTAAACCAAGCATATCCTTTCACAATAAAATGATTATATTTGTAATGTCCATGCTATGCTACATAGTAGAAGTGGTTTCTTGAGCGAAAAGTTTCCCTGCTATCCTATCATGCACATGGTCTAGAATCTTTGAGAATTGACAAAAGGACAAGCTCACCCCTACCCGGAATAAAAATCCCTTGCTCTACAGCTAATCCGAGCAAGTATCCCTAGTATAGGAAGAAAAGAAAAGTTCAAGAAAAAGAGAAAAAGAAACAAGTTATTTCAGCATTATCTCAAATATCAAGCCAAAATACAAAAATACAAAAAAAAAAAAAGAAAAAGAAAAGCAAAAGGAAAAAGAAACAAACAAAAGCAAAAGCAATAAAATCCCTTTCCCTACCCATTGAAAAGAAAAGAAGGGTTGATGAGCTTGAATCCCCGGAATTCTCAATTATTCGAAAACTCGTGAGGTAAGCCCCATAACAGGTGGTTTGTGCCCAACCCGCTTGGCCTTGGGTAACTCCTAGCATGGCGATATGTCCGTCACATTAGCGACCTTCTTTTGTACAGACCTATGTCTCGCTTATGGATTAGCTAGCTCTTGATAACCCGACCTACATAGTAGTCTGGTATGGTTATATGCATCTAAATCATGGTTAACGAACACTTATTTGGTTAATTCAAATCACTTGTATCATAGTATCTTGCTCAAACCTGGTAAATGAACAATGCAATTGCACACACATTTTGTATTTGAGAGATTTTGTGTATCATTATGATAAATCAAGATTGGTAATGAACTCACCTACGCACATGGGATTCCTTATAAATCTAACTTTTGTCTTTAAGATACTTTGAAATATTTCTGCAAATTGTTTGGAATAAATTCATTTTCCTCTTTAAAGAACAGCTTGTTTAGTATAAAGACAACTATATGCATTATCAAAAATCAAAATCATTTTCAAAACATGCAATAAAGTTACATTTATATATAACTTTTGACTTTCGCGACGATGGTATAGTTCCAAAACCAAAATTGGAATTTTATGCCTAGCGCAAGTCCTCATCTTCATATTTTCTGACTATTTTCAAAAATTAAAAAATCAACCATGCAATAAAACTATTATATTATTTTCTTCTTTGGATTTCGCGATGATGGTATAAGTCTATACCTAAATATTCTATGCCTAGCGCAAACCATTGTACCAATTTTATTTTCCATTTATTCAAAATCATAAAAACATATGACTTAAATCATTATGTTACACAATTATGCTTTAAAACAAAACAAACACTTACTCTATTTTCATGTCATTATGTCAAACTTCAATTTTGTAATGATGGTATAATTCCTAGGGAATTATCCAAAAAATTTATCACACTTAGGAATTTATGCCTAGCAAAAGTCATTTTAAAATATTTCATGCATAATATTTTCATGAAAATCTGAAAACAAATCATCATCATCATCATCATTTGCATCATCACACCAAAGTCTTAAGACAGTCTCTTAAGCACTCTTTTACTTTTAACAATATTTCTATACTGGGATTAGCTTGACGACCGAGTGAGCGATGACTCCATGAAATGGTCTATAATAGCGATAATGTCCTTTGAAATTATTGTTAGAAGTCCCTTTTCTTTTTTATCAAATCACATCACAAACAACCAATTTGTTTACATCAGATTATTTCATTTAAATTTTAAAAACATGACATTCAAACCATAATATTTCCAACCGACATAATTACATGAATCATCAAATCAATCACACCACAACAATAAAGCATCATACAAACACATAAGACAAGTCATATGATCAAAAATATCATATATATATATCTCAACAATATATGTACATCATATCAAAACTAGATTGGTATGCCACAATCTACATCTTGGCATACTCAATCCTCTCAAATCATATAATCAGTCTGTACAGTGCAGTAGCCTAGCCTCGAGAACCCCTCGAGCTCTCAGCCTCATCTCCTCCCCAGCCCTGAGGTGGACGAGGTGGCCCCATCGCAGTATGTGTGGTACTGCGAGTCCTAGTCATCGATCGGGATGAAGTCCTCGATGACCCAACCCTAATCGGATCCGCAATGCCGACTGGTAGCTATACCCTCTGGCCCTCTGGCACCATCTGGAAGTAGATACCCTGATAGAACGTGGTCTGAGCAATCGACCACGCCAGCTCCTGAGCGCTCGCTCCTCCGCTCCGTGCTCTGAGGCGTGCAACCTCATCTCTGAGCTGTGTAGCCTCCGCTCGATGGCGTGTAGCCTCATCCTATAGAGTCTGCACTTGTGCCTGGAGACGGATAGTCTCCGCCCAGAGAGTAGCCATCTCACTACTCTCTCCTATGTCCACACCCTTGCCCTTATCGGGCGATGGTGGCCTCTCTCTCCATGGAGAAGGGGGTCTCTCCTCCCTCCTCTCCCACTGTCGTGGCCTCTACTGAGCCTGTGGTCTCCTCTCGCTCTCTCCCTCCGTGACCCCGTGCTGCCCCAATGGCCGCCTGGCACTGCCTCCCCATCTGATGCACAACCGCGTGAATCGGACCCTGAGCCCTCGTCATCCGAGGAGGGCGGATGCCTGTGTACCATGCATCGTAGCCGTCGGCAACCCCTACGTCGTCCCCATCCACCGGCTGAATGGGGGCATCATCTCGCGTCCCGACTCTAGAAGCGCTGCATATCTGGAGCCCCGCTAACCGTAGTGTTATCCCGGACGGTCCGAGAAAACTCGTAGTCTCTGAGAGATGGGATCCCCCGCTGTAGACCGAACTACCTCAAAACTCGGTCGTAGCGGTGGAGCTCCACCTCTCCCCTCTCCATCCTCAGCTAGCAGGTTCGCCTAACGCGAGCCAGCTCCTGTCCATCCTCGGCCCACCCTGGATGATCTCTCCAAGGCCTCCAGGTGATCCGGTCGGAGACAAGGTCGTCAAGTAGTCTCCGGGACATTGGCAGATCTATCCGCCGCTGTGACCCTCTCCGGAGCCACCAGTAGAAAGCTCGAGGCCTCTCCCCATCAATCCCTATCAATGGGAGCCCTACCGGCCTCCGCACCGTGATGTGCTCCCAACACCAAACCTGTAGTAGTGATGTCATAACCAGACATCGGCCGCCCTTGTATACGACCCCATGCAGGATCCTATACAATCGGCATAGTACATAACTCCCCCAAGCAAACCTGTATCCGTGGTCTCTCATGTCGTAGACCACATCCGTCAGTAGCCATGGTACTCGCATCCACTCTAATGGCATAGCAGTAGACCACCTACAACCCCAGCCAAAACCTGTGTTAGTCTAGATGCCCCGGCATCTGGTGTAGCGACTCGATGTTCACTCCGCCCTTCTCCAGGGCGAAGCTCGGATCTCCGCACAGTCGCATCATCGCGTGGCCCTGATTGGCCATGGGAGTTATTAACCGTCCTTGTATGGGGATCCTCAAAATCCTCCATACATCCTCTAGTGTGGGAGTCATCTCCCCTATCGATAACCGAAAATAGGAAGAACCCGGATACCACCTCTCTGCTAGGGCCGTCAATAGCCCCATATCTGTAGAAACCTGTGGCATCTCTCGCCACATGCCGCAAGCCGACTTGTGCCAACCGATCTCGCTCTGCTCGAGATAGAGCGGCCAAGTCATCCCTCAGCCCGTCGTATTTCCATTCTCTCGCTCTTTAGTAATCCTCTCTCGCAACATAAACAACAAAACAATAAAAATCATTAATAAAACAAGTGATTAAAAATGCAAGTAAAGCAAGTTCAATTTCATCAATGATGATATCGTCCACTATTGGACGATATCGTCCCCAATTTGAGCAAATTCGTCTCCGATTTTGCAAGCCGAAATCGTCCCTTTTTTGACGAAATCGTCCCCATTTCGCCGATTTCGCCCCTGGACGAAATCGGCGATATCGAGACGATTTCGACGAAATCGAGACGATTTCGTCCCGACGACGTCGACGGCCCAAAAACGGCCGCGATGCTCAAAAATCATCAAAATTTAATCTAAAAAGCATAGAAAATCAAAATTCAAGCATTCTAAACTAAGTTTAGACTCTTACCCGTAGCCCGCGCCGGACCTCTGTCGATCTGTGCGCTCGTCTCGACCATTTTGTTTGCAGAGCTCCACAAACCGAAAATGAAAATGAACAATAACAATGAATTAGGGTTTTTCCCTATTTTTTTAATTTTATTCAAAAACAATTAAAAACATTTTAATTTTTTGCTTTTTCGCGTTTTTACCTCAAACGTTCGATTTGGGTAAAAACACGGAGGGGGCATCATAGTAAGCTGTCGTACGATTCGACCAAGAATCGTCGCCTAAAAATGGGAATAATTTTTGCTTTCTCGTAAATCGAGAAGAACTCATCTTTAACGCATTTTCTTCAAAAAATTCGCTAAAGAGGGGGCAAAATGTAGCACCCTAAAATTGGCACAGTAGAAACTTAGTAAATAATTAAAATTACCTTAGTAATAATTCAAATTCAAATTTCAACCCCAAAACCGCTCCCAAACCGCCTGCTACCCGTTTCCTTGTTTTTCGTGCCATTTTTAGAGTTTGTTTCATCCGTTGGACGATATCGTCTCCGATCAGACGATATCGCCTCAGATCGGACGATTTCGTCTGGAGCAGAACGTCCAGACGATTTCGTCCCAAAACTAATTTTTCATAATTAGCTTCTGTTTCAACAGCTTCTCTAACTCGGGCAGAGACGCGTCTGCACCGTTAGAGTCTCCCCCATTGGAGATCTCCCAAAATGGGATGATCTCCAACCTCCCAACCTCTTTCCTATGCCTATTTAATCTTAGGCCCTCCCCTTGACATTCCCCTGGCTGAATTTTTTTGTACTTTAAGTTTTACATGCTTCAGGATATCCTAGATTATTGTTCGCCTTTGTCCCTTTTTGAATTTTCTTGCAGGAACTTTGTTATTCTTCAGCCGGAGCAAAGCTCAGATCGTCGCAGACGATCCTGTCCAATTCGAGACGATTTCGTACCAATCCGAGACGATTTCGACTGCAGTCAACATTGGGGGCAATCAGTGCCCAAAGTTTGCGTTTCTTTACTCTTTTTTGTTGTTTTGCTTTGCATTAGTTAAGCTTATTACTGCTTTGCATCTTGGAGTTCACCTCATGTAGCCTAGATGCATAATAAAGTCAAAGTTAGTCATTAAAACCATGCATTTTACTTAATTTGTTATCTAAAGTTGTCATTCTAGCATTCATACTTTCATTTCTATCATTTTCCCTTGCTTTTGCAATTGTATTTTTTGTTCTTGGTATCCATTTCTGCAATTGCAGGTCTCCGACGAATTCGTCTGATGAATTCGTCAGATCTCAGACGATCCTGTCAGATCAGAGACGATCCTGTCAAATTCCAGACGATCTGGACTGCTTCAAAAATTAGAATCTCCATCAGACATCCGGATCAGGTATGGCTCTTTAATCTAGCTTATTCTCTCTATTTTCTGTTCAAATCTATTTTCTGTATTCATATAATCAGCATTTCATATAGCTTAGCTTAGATTCATTTGGCCAAACCTAGGACTTGGATGTTTAAAGCTAAAATTGAACACATTAAACTCATTCCCAACCTAGGCGTGGAAACTGCCACTAAACGTTTCCCGGTGAACCCCACCATCCGTCGAAAAATCACCTTAATACCCCTCCCCGAGAGGCGGGACCTTCAAAGGGCCTCTCAGTCCGAGGTACCGTCCCATCCTTTTCCCATCCTCCTTCCGGGCACGGATCCTTTAGCCTGAAGGTAAGGATGCAAAAAATTTGGAGCGATACACTATTGTTGGCCAAAAACAACCTAATATTAAAAAATTATGAGCTATAAAATGATCAATAGAGTGTCCATAATCAATACCATGAACATCAAAAAGAGATTTGGACACCTTGAATTCTATAAGATAATGTAAGAGAACACCATTAGGATTGTGCTAATATAGAACTCCACTAAGAACAATGCATCTGAATGATATCATGAATATGAGCTCATTGCTTAGCATTAGCCATGTTTGGGTAGGATTAATCATCATAAAAACATGTATATTGCTATACCAATGATAATCAATATGGATATGGAAATAAATAGCATTGATCTTAATCGTGTACACATCCACAAGGCCATCAATGATGGAAATAATAAGTCAAACATGATTTTTTACCACAAAATTAGTTTAAAAAATGTTTTCATATGGTATAAATTTACTAGCCAAATAATTTAGGGAGTCAACCTCCACATTTTCCCCTAGGGGAATTCTTAATGGTAAGTAATAAAAAACATTGATTAATTAGTAGCCACTTGGTGGTAAGGAATTAAATGAGGAGCTTTGATAATATATTCATAAACTATCTGATGAACCATGATTCGAAAGTCACCTAACACATTGATATGATTATAATTCATATGTTTTTTTTTTGAAAAAAATGAAAAACTTGTATTAATACAAAGAACAATTACAAGCGGGAGAGAACACATCCCAACCAAGAACAACAAGCAACCCAACAAGAGAAGAGCACAAAGGCAACCCAACACAACACAGAGCAAAGAAATCAACTGGGCGCGAAAAAACGACATGTCGCGAGATCGCGACAGTCAACCCCGTCTCCCCCACTGCGGTGCCAACAGTCGCGAAAACGCAACATGTTGCGAAATCGCGACATGTCGCGAAATCGCGACATGTCGCAAAGTCGCGACGACAGCACCCACCTGCAACCCTTCGACAAAAATGTCGCGAAATCGCGACGAATTCACCATGTAGCAACCAGATCGCAAAAGCGTCGCGATATCGCGACAGTTTTCGCCAACCCGCTGGAAAGCCAAAATTGTCGCGATTTCGCGACGGGTTTTCCTTATGACACCATACCGCCAAAAGTGTCGCGATATCGCGACGGTTTTTCCTTTCGGCTCCCAGTTCTCAAAACTGTCGCGAAATCGCGACGAAATATCCTCACGGCACTCAGTTCTCAAAACTGTCGCGATATCGCGACGGATTTTCCACTTAGCACTCCATCTGCGAAAGTGTCGCGATATCGCGACAATTTTACCAGTTAGCACTAAATTGCCAAAACTGTCGCGAAATCGCGACCACTTAACCAGGCACCTTCCCCAAGGGCCTCGATGGCGCGACATGTCGCGATGGCGCGACATGTCACGAAATCGCGACAAAAACCCGTCCAAGGCCGAGAAGGCGCGACATCGCGTCGCGATATCGCGACAAAAACCCGAAAGAGGCCGAAAGGGCGCAACCTGTCGCGATATCGCGACAGAAACCAACCTTAGCAAAAAAACACTGCCCATCATTTCAGAAAACGTTCAAGGCCTTGTCGAATCTCTGCATCCTCCACAGGCATGTCACTGTGCAGCTGCATCCCAACCTCCCTTTCAACACCCATCTTAGCAAGGAAATCGGCCGCCTTATTGAGATCCCGATTCACATAGACAGGTATCACATCATCTAATTCCCTCCAAAGCTCTTTGATTTGGGAAACTAAGATCCGCAACCTCCAAGCTTTCGAGACAAAGTTTCTCATACAATCAAGAGCACCCACCAAAATTTGGGAGTCAGACTCAATAATAATCTTCCTGTGTCCTTTTTTGGCAGCCCATAAGGAGGCAGATTTAATGGCAAAGGCCTCGGCTTCATTGTTTGTGGCACATCCCAGACCCTGCAGTTCCCAATAGAGCAAAGACCCAGCATGATCGCGGCACACAACTCCAATTCCAGCACTTCCCGGATTGCCTTTAGCCGCTCCATCAGTATTGATTTTGATCCATCCTTCAGGAGGAGGTTTCCAACTACCACTCACCTGTCTTTGTTGAAAAACAACTCCCTCGTCCAAAGACTCAGAAGCAGACTGGGTTTCCCCTCGGTATGAATGGCAACCGTTTCCGCCACTTTGCTCCAAATGACTTGCCATATTCCTTCTAAAGAGGAGAAGGTTTCACGAAAAATACGGGCATTTCTCTCCAACCAAACCTGCCACCAGATAAAAAATAAACCAAGCTCCCAGCCAATTCGAAGAGCATTGGATTTAAATCTACCTTTCTTCCAGCTTTCCCAAATGTTGTTTCGGGACAAGACCCCAATAGCCTGAAGTTTAAAGTGGGAGAACCAGCGCTTCCAGATCTGTCGAGTGAAAGAACATTCAAACATTAGATGATCCGCCGTTTCCTCCTGCTTATGGCATAACACACATTGGGAGGGGCCAATGATGCCTCTGAGTCTGAGATTGTCAAAGGTGAGAATTCCATTATGCAAAAACTGCCAGGCGAAGAAGTTCACTTTCGGCCAGCCCTGGGGATGCCATATCTTTCTCCAGTCAAGAACCAAAAAAGAGGGTGGAGGGGGCTCTGGGAGGATCTCACCATATCCTTCTTTCACAGTATAAACCCCAAGGCTTCCATAGCCCCAGGCCGCTTCATCCGCCTCATCTCTCCCAGTAAGAAACCGTTCTGCCAAGATTTTTCCCAAAGTAGGTACCAACTCCGGAGGGATAGGTATTGGCCACTCATCCAGTCGTTTAAACTTTATGAACTTGTAGTCCCCCAAATGACTAGTGTTAAAGTAGCTCTCAATTTGAATCCATCCCTTATCTTCTAAGGCAGATTTTATCGGTTGCAATTCAGGAAAAACAACAATAATGGGAGGATTCTGGTCCCAGGAATCAGTCCAGAACCGAGCCTTATCCCCTCGCCCCACTTTCCAAAAAAGTTGATCTTTGATGAGTTGAGCTCCAAGCTTGAGCGCCTGCCACACTGGTGATCCAAAACCTTCCAGTGGAAAGCGGCCCACATCATTAGGATGGACAGAACCCAGGTATTTGCTAGAGAGAATTCTGCTGAAGAGGGATGTTGGCTGAGAAATCCACCTCCAGTACAGTTTGCCAACCAAAGCCTTGTTGTTAAACTTGGAGCTTCTTAGTCCCAAACCCCCTTTTTCCTTGGGTTGGGTAACCTTGTCCCAGCCAACCAAGGCCCATTTCCTCTCTCCCTTGGCACCTTCCCATAGAAATCTTCTAGCCATTTTATCCAGCTCTTTCCAAATAGACTGGGAGCAGCCAGGACGGAGAATTTATAAATTGGCATGGCCTGAATAATTGACTCGAGAAAAGTTAGACGACCCCCATAACTTAACCATCTATTAGACCAATGGTTCATTCTATCATTGATGCCATCCAAAAGGTCCTTCCAAACATCAATTTTCAGTTTTTTGAAATGGAGAGGGACCCCCAGATAGACTACTGGGAGAGAGGTCCGAGTGAAACCTAAAATCTCAATAACTCTGTCCTGTAACCGTTGATCAATATTGAAGAAGATCACTTTGGATTTATTGTCATTGATGACTTGATTAGAGGCCCGGAGGTAGACATTTAGAGTATCTCTGATTCTTCTTGCTTCCCTAAGGCTGGCCACTCCCACCAATCCAATATCATCTACAAACTGTAAATGTGTCAAAACTTCAGCCCCGACCTTAAAACCTGTTATCTGACCTTGAAGTCTTCTTTTCAGAAAGAGTCTGCCCAATCCTTCAGCCAAGATGAGGAAGAGATAAGGAGAGCAAGGGTCTCCTTGCCGCAATCCTCGAGAGGCACCAAAAGGAGGCGAGGGAAGTCCCTTGATAAGAACAGAGTAAGAAGGCGAAGAAATACAGCTCATGACCCAGTCTGTCCAGTCCTGAGAGAAACCAAAGGCAGTCAACATCTTTGCCAGGAAACCCCACTCCACCCTGTCATAAGCCTTGGACATATCCAGTTTAATGAACATTCCTTTGTTCCCTGTTTGGTGCATTGAATGGATAGCCTCCTGAGCAAGAATCACTCCATCCAAAATTTGCCTCCCTTCAACAAAACCCCCTTGCTCCGGGGAAATTATATTATGCAGAATAGGTTTTAACCTTTCAGCCATAATCTTTGTAATTATTTTATAGATCACATTGCATAAGGCAATAGGTCTAAAATCAGATAAATGAACCCCCCCTGCTCCTTTTGGAATTAAAGTAATGAATGTATGATTTAGAGCCTTGAGCATTCTTTTATTGGTTCTGGACTCCTCAGTGACAGCCAGAACATCTTCCTCCAGGGAATCCCAAAAGGCCTGAAAGAACTCAATAGGGAAGCCATCAGGACCAGGCGATTTACCAGTACTCATCCCAAAGACCACCTTCTTAAGTTCATCTTTATCTATAGGTCTAAGTAGAGCCTGGTTTTCTTCAGGAGAGATTAAAGAAGGAATGACAGCAATAACTTCATCTTGGGCTGCCCCATCTTGCTCCATACTTTCCTTAAAGAGTTTTGAGAAATACTCCATTGAGTGGAAGTGCAAACCAGGAAGAGTGTCAAAAGAGTATCCATTCTCATCTTGAAGGGAATCCATAGTATTCATTTGTCTCCTAGCACAGGCAGAGCGCTGAAAAATTTTTGTATTTCTGTCTCCTTCTAATAACCAAGTATTTCTTGCTCTCTGTTTCCAGTAAATCTCTTCTTGGTTATCAATATCCTCAACCGCTTTGCGCAAAGCATCATCCTCGGATTTAAGGTGCTCGGAAATGTTTCCTTCCCTGAAATGTTTTTGCACCTCATCCCATCTAGCCAACAAGGGGGCCCGTTGGTGCCGGAAGTCTGATTTGTTAGTTTGCCTCCACCGTTTCAATTTACACTTGACAAATTGAAGTCTGTTTGTGAAATTTGAACATTGCCAGTCCCAAAAGGTGGGCGGCCATCTTCCCACCACTGAGGAATTTTTCTTCGGAGATCTTCTTTTTGCAACCAAAAATTTTCAAATTTAAAAGGTTTATGGTACTGCCCTGTCCTAGCCCCTCCCTCCAGTACAATGGGAAAGTGGTCTGAAACTGGGCCTTCCAAAATCTGAAATTTAATATTCCATTTCACAAATGCTTCCTCCGAGACCAAAAACCGGTCTAGTTTTACCTTCCTACTGTGTGGCTCTCTTCTCTTATTAGTCCACGTAAAATAAGTACCAGGACCTTTGATATCAACAAGGTGAAAGGCCTGGACTTGAGCAATCAGAAGCTTATCCCCTGGATCCAAAACTGGGAAACCACCTTCCTGATCACTGGCAGATAATTTGGCATTAAAATCCCCAGCAACAATCCAATCGCAATCTTCCCGGGAGGATCTCATTGAATGAACAACATTCCATTGAAGCCGCTGGCCATCAATGCTTTGAGCCCCATAGAAGTTTGTAATTAAAACCTGTTCAGCTGTAACAATATTCTTAAAGAGAGATGTGAGAACCCCCCTCCAAGCTGTATGTTCTATTGCTATCCACACCAGAGGATTCCAAAAAGTCACAATTCCCCCCGAAGCTCCTTGGGCCGCCACATCCATATATCCAGCGCCCCTCCATATTCTACTAGCAATTTTACACATAAGATCTGAAGACATTTTTGTTTCTCGAAGGAGCAAAAAGTCTGTTTTGTGTTTTCCTAAAAGTCTTTGAACAGCAGATTGATGGGTTCTACTGTTTAAACCCCTTACATTCCAGGATTGTATAATCATTGGAAACCTTGGGAGCAATACGAGTCAATTGTTCTCACCGATCCTCCATTGATCAGCTTGTCCCCTTGCGCTACTATTAGATCCTTGTTGGATTTTCTACCAGCTCCTTGGGAATTACTATTCTTAGACCTCTTTTCCACCTGGGTGATCCCCAACGCTGGTCTTTCTCTGTTCTTTTCTGCACTTCCCATGTGGACATCCTTAATAACTGGTTGTGCAGGGGAATGAATTACCATAGCCCCTAGGTTCTCTGGCTGCAGAGTCTCAGGGGTTTCAATCACCTGTTCTAAGACAGGAGTAGATGATAGAGGATCATGAGAGTGGGTGTTAGTATCCCCATCATTCCCAACCACTCCTTCCATGACTTGGTCTTCTTGGTCTACAAGGGATTTGAAGATTTCATATCGATTGGTTGGCTTGGATTGGGTCTGCTCTTTGCCATTTCTCTTTTTGTTTTTCCTCCGCTTCTGCTGTTCAAAGCCATCTTTCTGGGCATCAGAACCCTGGGGGATATTGAGGGGATCTTTGACCGAAGTGAACTTACCCTCTCTGGGGCGATTTGACGCTCCCGACGGAGCTTCCGATTTTGTGGTCAAGCTATTTGGGCAGAACCTAGCCAAATGGCCATGCTTATGGCAGACTCTGCATCTGAAAGGTAAGGCTTCATAGTCTAGCTGCTGTATCCAGGTTAGTCCTGCCAACTCCAATTCCACCTCGGCAGGAAGTGGCTGGCTAATGTCCATTTCTACACATATTCTAGCAAAGACAACAGTATTTCCTTCCATGGTATCTCTTGAAACTCCCAAAAATCTACCTAGAGAATTACCAATCAACTCAAGGATTTGCTCACCCCAAAACTCCATTGGGAGAGCATACAGCCGTATCCAGACCGGGACAGCCGTGGGCTCAATGCGAGGGTCAAAACCCACTCTCCACGGTTGGACAAATAATCCTGCCGGGCCGTGGCTCCTCTTCTCTGATTCAAATGCTCTGTTTCTATCTGCTAGAGAAGAGAAACTAATAATAAAATACCCATTGCTTATAGGCCATAGAGAGTACTCACCAATGGGCTCCCGGCTCTGTCTCACCCAGGTGTGAAGGAAGTTCAGAGTGGGCCGAATACCCATGAATTTGCAGATCAGATCATGGGTAGCACGGTATATAATCGTATCCTCAACCAGTTTTGGCTCTATGACAATCTTTGGCCTGGACGCAGATTGTGGAAGGCAGCCGTTAACTCTGTTTGCAGGTAAACCCTTTCCAGCATTCTTAAATAGCATTTGATAAGCACTGCGTTGAGCTTCATCGGAAGAAGATGCAGGGTTTTCTTTTAATTTATCTGCATATGAGCTTTTCTGCCCATCGGAAGCTCCTGGAGGAGACCCCATTGGGCCCTCCCAAGGCAACGAGCAATCCTTCAAAGAGGTGAAGAATCAATCCTCAGAAGGATCTGGAGGAGACTTCCAACCAGAGACCCTGGAGTTTCGCCTGGTGCTTGCACAAAATGTTTCCCCAATTATAATTCATATGTTGGATAATAATATACCTAAAATTAGAGCCTCAAACTCTACAATATTATTAGTAATACCAAAAATGTTCAAAAAAAAGGCCATAAGAATAGCTAGTCCAGTTGAAGACTTAAGAAAGTTGGGCAGTCAAGAGACATAAAATTAGAGCATTAGAATCTACAACATTATTAGTAATGCCAAAAACATTCAAACAAAAGGCTATAGGAATAGCTAGGCCAGTTGGAGACTTGAGAAAGATACTAGATCTTGCACCAAACTCATTGGTACTAGATCTTGCACCAAACTCATTTCTTGTCCCATCAAAGTGAAGGATCCAAGTATCAAGGTGGAGGATTTCATCAAATTCTTGAGAAGAGGAAGGTGTGTAACCTTGGATTTAGATTTTGTATAAAATTACACTGAAATGTTCCTTAAAATCAAGTAGTAACAACAACATTTTACTTTCCTTTACTATACTAAAATTGGCTTGAGAATCAGACCTGGTTTTAGTGGTAGTAATAACTATTTAAGAGTAGTAATTTTACTTTCCCTTGTGTTAATATTGGTTGGAAAATCAAACCTGGTCTTAATAATAGTAAGACTGTTTCGCTTAAAATTTATTTATTTTTAAACCGTATTCTAAAAATAAAAAATAAAAAATAAAATAAAATAAATAAGTAAAAGGTTATTAATGGTAAATAGTTATTTTTAGTAATAGACCTTAGAAAATTATTTCTAGAACAAAAAATTAATCTACTTTTCGAACAAAGACATAGGTCATTTAGAAAATAGTGGAACTATATGTGGGAACACCTTGATCTCAATAGGGAAAGAACACAAGAGCTTAGCAACATTGAGAGTATTGATATAGTTAATTCCCTAGGGCTAGACTATCATTACCCTTATATTGACCTTGTGAGGAGTTGTAAACATTGGCTAGGAGAAAGGAGAATGAGTGGAAACTCAACTATGTACCCTTGGGGTAATACTTTGAGGACTCTCTTGTTGTCCATAATTTCCTAGTAGACATAAAAAATAGAGAAGTGAATCTAAAATACTATAGAATATACAACAAAGCTCCTAGAATCGTGCACTTTAAGGAATTATGTCATGATTTGTGCTACGAGTTATAGTTTGAAAGTCCTATCTCAATTCAAAGATAAGCTTTTATTGTTCAACTGATCCTTCTTGTGAAAAAAGACTTTGAATTTGAAGAAGAATATTCCATGATCCCTAAAAAATTGGAACCTATTAACTATATTCATAAAATTTTTAAGGAAGAATGAATGATTCTTGTTGCAAAGAGTAGGAGTTTTCAAAATTTATGAG
Organism: Wollemia nobilis; assembly: GCA_028583015.1. Lineage (NCBI taxonomy): Eukaryota > Viridiplantae > Streptophyta > Pinopsida > Araucariales > Araucariaceae > Wollemia > Wollemia nobilis. Next base: position 9,612,939 of record JAQPPZ010004624.1, on the reverse strand, counting down.
TAGACCTAGAGATTCAAAAGGGAGATTCATTAAAATATGCAAAGAAAAAAAACAAGAAGTGCCTGATATTACTAGATCTAAAGAAATTGAGATTGTGGTAACTAAGGATTTACTAAAAGAACAAGTTGAGCTACCATTGACTCTATTAAATCAAGATCCTGAAACATTCCTATTACCAGAACCTAAAATTGATAATCACATAGATCTTTCAACTATATTTTTTGAACCTATACCTGGTCCAATCTTAGAATTTCTTCAATCATTCATGGATGATTAAGCTAGTGAGCATGGGGAAATAGATGAAAACCAAAGAGATAATAGGCAAATGAACAATGATAATGGATAAGTGGAGAATAAAAGAAGAAATAGGTAAAGAAAAACTTTTGCCTTTCCAATTATACCTCCAATACACAGGTTAACAAGAGAACTAAAGTCAGTCTTCATTTCTATTTTGCCTACCTTTCATGGGAAACCACATGAGGATCCTGATGCTTTTCTGTTTGAGTTTGAAGTGGTGTTTCAAGCCTATTTTTAAACCACTAATGAAAAATATATAAGACTATTTCCTTCTACCCTTAAGAATGCAACTTTAATATGGTTTATGGGTCTAGGAGAAAGTGTTTGCAACCAATGGGATGGATATCGTGGATTAAAAGAATTATTTATTGAAAGATATCAATATTAATGTAGAGTTAGAGACAAGAAAGTTGAGCTATTTTGTATGAACCAACAAGAAGAAGAATCCCTTGAGGATTACCTTGAAATATTTCAATTTGTAGGATCTAGAGTAAATATTGATTTAGATGAAGAAGTCTTAAAAGAACTCTTTCTAAAATGGTTAAAGGAAGATTGCCTAGATGTTCTAAATCTTATGGATAAAGGGTAAATTCATCTAATAGCATTTTAAGAGATCGTAAATATTTACAAAAATTATTCAAGAAATAAGCCTCTTAGGCACAATAAATACTCATCCACAAGTGGACGGATAACAAGAGTAGAAATTGGTAATATACTGGAAATATTAAAAAATGATTTGTTAAGTATGTTAACTACATCTTTGGAACTTGTAGATAAGAAACCAAAGAACAAGAATTTGACGAAATATACTGTTATAGATGTAGAAAAATATACAACTTGAGGTAATGCCCTCTCAACATTACAAATATTTCCAATATTTCTACTTGTAAAATCTATGACAAAAATCATAGTATTAAAAATTGTAAGTATATCTCAGTTATGAAATCTGATATAAAAGAACCTGAAGTTAAAGAGGTAGAAGATATTTATTTTGTAGCTCAAAGAAGAAATGTACCATTAAATGGTCCATCGAATTGGTCAAATTCCAACTATTCCAACTAGTAAAGACCCAAATAGTGGTCAAATGCATCAAACTGGGAAATTGGAACCCATACTCAAATAACCAAGATTGGAATATACCTCCATGGGCCCAATTTATGGCAAATGTATATGGAAGTCCATCTCCATTGTCTCAAGGAATGTCAGGTCAAAATATTCCTAGTTGGAATACGAATGGGCAATACAATCAAGCAGGACCTAGTTGGTCTCAAAATCCACCTCAACAACAGAATTTTCAAAACCAGTTTAGGGGACAAGCACCTCAAAATCAGCCTCAAAATAGAATTCTTCCATCTCCAAACAATATGAACAACCTATTGGACATTTTGAGTCCCTAAGCTGAAAATTGTCATTGATGTCAAAAGGACCTATGTAAGTAAGCACTATGATTTTGCTCCACAAAGAGCTTCATGAGAAGCAAAGGTTTTGATCAAAGGTTCTAGAAGGGATGCATGGAATTTGGTTCCAAAAGGAGCTTCAAGGGAAGCTTAGCAATAAGATTTTATGAAAACCAAAGAAGGCAAGGAAAGGTATTATTTAAAACTAATGGATGGCAGATTTGAAATGGGTTCTTCTTAAAACCCAAGTTGGCTTTTCGTTTCATCGAAAAAGGTGCCTCGATGATGTAGAAATTTAATTTTAAAGGTTTAGTTTAAATTTTAATTTATTTAAAATTTAAATTTAAATTTTAAAATTAAATAAAAGGTTTTTTCCTCCTTTCTTATTGGCATCGCCGACGTCATGATGACAATGTTAAAAGGGTCAACGTATTTGCATTGAAGGATGAATTATATAAATAAGCCAAAGGTTTTCCATTTAATAAAACCTAAGAAGTAGAGTCGCATGATTTAAAAAAACCCAAAGTATTTCTGCATTCGAATAGTGCGCAACAAATTTCGTGGAGTGTGACATGGGCAGTCAAGTCATGGACGGTTAAAGTTTTGGTGCCTTGTGAGGAAAGTGCACATGGCTTAAGGAAGAGAGTGCCCAAGGAACTCACGTGGGCAGCGTTAGCTCACACGACTTAGTTATCGCTTGGCAGCATGGTGGGCAGAGGTTCGAAACACCAAGGCCCTTTGAGGGCTCCTTTAAGGTATGTGCTCCGACTTCGATATTTGTGGGGGTCAACATTTTAATTAAAATATTTTCTTGCTATGGTTTGATTATGTTTTTGTGGGAGATATAAGGTTGAGCAAGCTTTAATATTTTATTAAGGTTTGATTATGATTTTTTTAGAGATATAAGGTTGAGCAAGCTTTAATATTTTAATAATGTTTGATATTTGATTAATGTGAGATATTTTCTAAGAAATATTTGTGATTATTTTTGAGTGCAAAAGTGTTGAAAGGAAGGATATAAAATATTTGATTTATTTTATGGTATAAGTGGTTTTTGGAGTGACAAGGTTATGCAATGTTTTGATTTATTTTATTTTATTTTATGGTACAAGTGGTTTTAGGAGTGATAAGGAAGTTGTGCATTAATTCTTAAGAAGGTTTTCTAATTAAAATTATTGGTAAATATTATTGTCAAGTGGAGTAATGTTGATTATTTTGTGATATTATAACCCTTGTGAAGATTGCCAAAATAATATTGTGATTGTGGCAGATTTCCAAAGAGGCTTCTTCATCTTCATAAAAGGTATGGGCACATTCTCCTATTGATTGATTATGGTGGTTGATTTCTGAAAATATCTTTGGAGTGAAAAGGATTGATTGTGGTTTCCTTTTCAAAAGTGATTGGTTTAGTGCTTCAAGGTTTTCTGGATTGAGAGTTGTGATTAAAACTTGTTTTATAAGCATTGTTGTTGGAACCCATTGGTTGTGCAAAGAACTTGAACTTGAGTTAGAAGAGAACATGAGTATCATTGTTATGTGAGATTTTTTGTTGAGCATTGTTGGAAATATTTTGAGTTGATTGATACGTGCTTAGACTAGGGTTTGTGAGAAAAGGTTGTTCATTGGGGTGATTGGTTGAGTTGAGTTGATTGAGCCTAGTCAAGTGGATGCATGTGGTTGTTCAAGTTCCATAAAATAAACTATTCTATATTCTGATTTGAGTTGAGATTGAGATTTGAGTATAGAACATATTGAGTCTCTAACAATTCTCTTTATGCTTCTATGAGATTGATTTGAGTTGAGATTGGGATTTGAGTATAGAACATATTGAGTCTCTAACAATTATCTTTATGCTTCTATGAGATTGAATTGAGATATTTATTGAGCATTAAGTATAGATCATATTGAGTCTATAACAATTTTCTTTATGATTCTATGATATTGGACAAGTTTTGTGTAAGCTTGTTAAGCGGATTTGAGCAAGTCCTAGAGAGGACTTATTGAGCAGATTTGAGAAATTCCTAGAGAGGACTTCTTGAGCAGATTTGGATAGGTTCTATGTGGACCTATTGAGCATATTTGAGCAAGTTCTATGTGGACCTATTGAGCAAATTTTGACAAGTTCAGAGTGAGCTTGTTGAGAAGATTTGAACAGGTTTTGTGTGGACCTATTGAGCAGATTTGAGCAAATTTTGTGTGGACCTATTGAGCAGATTTGGACAAGTTCTAAGTGAGCTTGTTGAGAATATTTGAGAAGGTTCTGAGTGAACCTATTGAGATAGAGCTTTGGAGGTGACAGAGTATAAAGGACAGAGTCTAGTGGATAGAGATCCAACAGCCAAGACAATTGAAGATAGATTTGAGTGAGGAGTCTTCAAGTGGAGAGAGATCCACCAGTCAATGTAGCAGAGAGAAAGAGTCTTCTAGAAGATCACTAGCCAAAGTAGAAGGGGAAAGAGTTCTCCTATGTAAGATATCCATGAACTTGAGATTAGGGGATCAACATCTCCTTTGGATAGAGGTCCATAAATATTATAATTGGGAAGGATTCCCAAAGAGATTGATTGAGAAAATTTTAGTAAAATATTTTCTCCGTGGAGTAGCCCACATTGGATTAACCACGTAAATTGTGGTGTCTTTATTGTGTATGGTGTTTTGTGCATTACTTTGATTACTGATATTGATATTGCTATCTATACACTACATAATATTGAAATTGAAAAGAAAAGTAAAACGTGGTCTTATACTATTCACCCCCCTCTCAGTATAAGCTTGTTTTCTTCAATTGGTATCAAAGTGGGTTTCTTCAGAAGAGTTTGACAGCTTAAAGTAAAAGCGGTCTAAGAACACAATGGATCGAAAGTATCAAAGATACTAACCCTTCAATAATTTAGTACTAGTATTTTATGGAAGTGAATTCTTATATTGGTGTATGCTGATGAGATTTTACTTGATGGCACTTGGCAATGAAGTTTGGGATGCAGTGGAACTTGGATATGATTCTGTAACCACCAAAAAGGGTCACACTTGATGGCGTATCCTATTGTGATAAATGGTAAAATATAGCATGCATACAAGAACAAGAAATTGACAATAAGTGAATCAAAAGGAAATACGCTTTATTCCATTATATTCAACATAAAAATCCAATTACAAGTACATGCTTCTTAAGGATAATCATTTTGATACAATAGTACAAATATGGGTGCACAATTATTTCCATCTTAAGGGTAGGTGTGATTTCTAAATGCCTTTCAGGGTGACACGAACTACTCTAGGGTGGAGGTGCCCTCTCTTCACAATGGGGAAGGAACTTGACAGTTGGTTCTCCTTTAAAACTGTTCCCTGTGGTCAAGAAAAAACATGAGAATGTCAAAAAGATAGGCAACCTCTCATGATGAGGCCCTTTTAGGTAAATTGCATAATGACACCATTAAACATGCATAATAAAGAAAACGTACAAAGTGCTTCTAAGCTACATAAATCAAATCAAGATTCATACACTAGCGTAAAGGAAAGTAGCAGCTACACTATGCATGGGTTAGATATGTAAAACAAAGCATGAAAATGCATAAAAAACCTATTAATGTACAAATTTAAGCATAAACACAAAGAAGCTAAATTAATCTAAATCCATGGTCACAAATCTGCTAGAATGTATTTTAACCATGAAACCAACTAACCTAAGCTAGTTAACAATACAAAAATGAAAATAGGAAGGGGTGATACCTCTGCTACAAATCGTAGCTCTAATGCATGGTCTGCACTGTAAACTGTGGTTGAGAGCCATGGTCAACACTCTGATAGGCTTACCCTCAATTCCAAGGGTAGTGGGCTTGACATCCTTGTCTAATTGATGTTCAAGGGTCACCTTAAGTGTCCTTCTGAAGGTTTGGTAGTTGAATCACTGTGATGGGCCTGTGTTTGCCTGAATTTGCATTTCTTGGCTCTCCTAGGCTCCTAGGGCATCCATAGCAAATCAATATTTAGGTGAATAGCAAAGTGGCCTTTAAATGCATAAACTCAGTATGCAATATGATAGGGCTTCATTGCTCACTTGATAAATCCACTCTCTCTTGATAATTCGTTAGCACTTTGCTATACAAATCATCTATATATTTCTCCCCATTTGAAGGGGGTATTTATAGCATGCCCCTAGGGCTAGGGGTGGCTTCATGGAGAAGCCAAGATCAATAAGGGGCGGTCAGGACAGTTGGATTGGAAGCTTCCATCCTCTAACTACCCTCTTCTAGAACTTATGGCCATTTCAACCGATTTGGCTTGAATTGAAGGCCAACTGAACTTCAGTTAAGACCGTAGGTCACAACTATGGTCTAGACTATAAATCGTAGGTCTCAGCCATGGTTCAGCTTGTAAACTATAGGTCTGGGCTATGATTCTGACTGATTAGGCCAAGGATCCCAAATTGAGTGGTTAGAACCACTGCTCTATCTTGGAGTCTGTCCAAGATCTTCTATATGGTCTTGTAGCATGTCCATATGAGTAGTTGCCCTCGACATGATGTGTTTTAGGTGTCTATAGATTCCCCTTTTGAGATGCATTGTGAGATAGAACAATGTTGAGAAAAAATAGAATTCCTAAAATGATGTTGAAGGTCCTATGATGATCATTAGTCAGATCAACATTAGATGCCCTAGGTCCAAAGAAAAGGACGTGCATCCTGGAATCATTGCTTCCAACTCATTGGAGGCTTAAAATTGAAAAGCTTATGCTCTTCTCATCTCATTTAGTGCAGTTGTGCATTCCATAGGTATCTTATGACCCACAGATTCGAAATGCGAAGAACAACAAGCAAAATCATATTTGCTATTTGCCCCAAGCAAAGGGGTAAGCTTATGATAGCTATTGACAATGATTCGCAAGGATGAACACAATTTTGGCAAGATCAAGGGATATACGATATCCAGGATCTTCTGTTGATTTTGATTATGATTTGATATTATGACTACCCCCTCAAGCGACGATTTGATGAGGGTAATGACAATGAATAAAGCAACGATGTCGCTTGACCACCATGGATGATCTAAAAAAATTTATATTTGAGCAAATTAATGCCTTGGCTAGGCCTAGTTTAGCTTTTGATTCCAACTGTTAATAGTATTTGCATGCTTTTATCTCATGGAGCAATCAGGCCACAATAGCCATCTTAGGGAATCGAATTGATACAAATTCAATCAGATTTGTGTTGAATCAAATTATCGATGATTTGCTGAAAAAGAGGTCATAGAAGAAATGGCATGTAACGCATGATTCCCGTGGAGCAGTCTAGCTATGAAGGCCTTCTTAGGGATTGAAAGGAAGCATATCAGATCAACGGTTACAATTTTTGTCCCAAATGTCCTTATGGTAATTTACTCATCTTGTCAGATTGCATGGATCGTAAGTCGCTGCAACTGCTAAGTGTATAGGGTAAATTACTGAATAAGAGGTGCATTTGGTGTTTTAATTTATTTGATTTTTTTTTAATGATTCAAATTATGTGTTGAGCTTATTTATTTGGCTGGGAGGTGCATCACTCCATGAAAGGATTATCATAGCAACGACCTTGGTTGTACTTTATAATCTTAGCCAGATTTTTAATTTTTAATTGGATCTCGGTGCTTTATTATCACCAAATTTCCAAATTAGTTTACTTTTATTGAGCTCTGACCCAATGGGAGGTATTAATTTATCTTTTTAGCCCTTTCCATGGTGGATTTTCCTAAATTTCCTACCAGTTGCAAACTACGGCTAGGGTCTGCAGTTCCCATTTGCAAATATGGGAACCGCGGCTAAGGCCTACAGTCCGTGCGAAACATGAGAGGCCTATAAAATGCTCAATTTTCATATGTCTCTCATTATTCCCTGATAGCGACTTGCAACTGGAGGTATGACAGTGATAGCTGAGAACTCACCTGAAACCTACCATACTTTACCCGCATACCAACTTATAACATGATGGTAGGGTGCGGGTAAGCGTCTTCTAGCCGCAGGGGATGAGGCGAGGGCAAGGTAACTCAAAAACCAAGACCTCGCATCCATTACCACTTAAAATGAACCCAATTAAGAAATTGGAAAATCAATTACACTAAACTGCTGGTAATGAACCTCATCTTAGGCTAGGGTAGCTTAGATTTAATTTTTTTTGCATTTTTGGCCACGGTATCGGACCCAATCAGACTTCAATAAGAGATCACAGGTATCAATTACGGTTCCCAATTGGTCAATTGGCGACTGCAGCTGCTAGCTATAGTTAGAATTCAAAATCTAAATGGTCAATTTTTGATCATATGCAGACCGTAGAGTTGACCCGCGGTTCGCCAACTTTAGGAAAATTTTATAAAATTTTTAATTTTTCTAAATTTTTAAAGGCAATTAATATTATTTAATGCATTTTTGACTTGTCTGATTGACAAATTTGATTTGTAGGCCTGCATGATGACATGTTTTTGTAATTTTATCAGTTTTTACCTATTTTTTATGATTTTTAGATCAATTTTTAAATGTTTTTGCTTGTTTTAGTTAGCTTTTTTCTTATATCATGCTATTTATTTTAGAGATTGACCTATAGAGCTTGAGAGCCTGATATTCTGAAGACTCTCTATGGATAGCTCACTAATGGTGAGCGAGAGTGGTTTGGAGCTGTTGGCTTTGACTACGTACTAGATCTACCCACTATTAGGGTATATCAATCCTATTTGACTGCGTTGGCCCAGTGCTGGAATGTGCAGACCAACACATTTCACCTACCTAAAGGTGAAATGATAGTTACACTAGAGGATGTTTATAGGATCTTTAGGATCTCCATCGATGGCGAGGCCATCATATGCTCTACTTATATGACTAGAGAGTCTGTCTTCGATGCTATATTCAACGTTCGGAGTGAGGAGACTCAGCAGGACACAAACCATGGAGGGTTCCACATTGGCTACTAGTAAGGGAAGAATATCTTCTTCGTGCATGAGGCCATATTCATGTACCTGGTGGTGTAATATGTGCTTCTAGACTCCTCCGATGCAAGGATTCCCTAGAAACTTCTACCTACTATGTGTAGAGTTATCCAAAGCTTTATCCACCAACCACTACTCCTAGCCTGGGGGAGCATTCTATTGGCTCAGCTGTATCGAGTGTTATATCAGATCACTGAGCATAATCGTAAGGGCATCAACTATAGTCTACTTTTATAAATTTGGGACTGGTAGCATATCAGGGTAGAGCATCTTGGGGAGCTACCCCTACACATTATAGATATTGATGATGATTGTCAATGTTATGCTGCATACTGGCTTTGGAAGGAGGAGGGTTTCCATAGTAGGACTCATGCTGGTGGGACCTAGTATTATATTACCTAGTTTGTAGCACTTGGGTCAGATGATATCCAATGGCAGCCCTACATGGATTGTCCTGACTAACCTGAGGCCAATGAGCATCTTTGATAGTCTCACCAGGATAGATGGCTACTCGGTTGGAAGGCCAATATTAGAGAGTTTTATTTCTTCTCTTGCATCCTACAGTAGTTTGGCATGGTGTAGGAAATCCTATAGATCTCATTCACTTACAAGCGCCTAGATTTGGAGAGGGATCTATCATGGATCTAGCCTTCGAATCTAGGTGACGCTCCAGATGACTTCCAAGAGAATGAAGTTGACATAGCGGTAACCACTCCAGAGTATAACGGATGGTGGTCGATGTTCCGCTAGTATAGGATAGGTCCTATACGCCGAGTGGTAGATCAGGCCAGAGCAGAGGTGGATCCTGATGGGCGTAGGGTGCACCAATAGATAGAGGGCAGCTAGGACATAGAGGATGCCGCTAAGGAGATTTTTAAGATTGATCCCAAGGAGGAAGATCTCGAGGAGGGTGAGGTCCCTCCTAATAGTACAGAGGGGCTAATATTAACATAGGTGGCTAACTTGCAAAGTCAGCATGGGTGATTCCAGATGCAACAAAGGGAGCGTGACACTACTATCATTACTCTATAGGCACAGTTGATCGATAGAGATCACTGAATGACGTAGGTAGAGTAGTAGGTTGCTAGCTTGATAGCATGGGTGACCACAACAGAGACCTAGGTTAGCAAGCTTACTCATGCTCATGACTTGGCAGAGGCATAGAGGGATGCAACCGTAGCAGAGTGAGATCTGCTCAAGGAATAGAGGGGGGGTCCTCCATCCTCTCAAGTTATTATGGGGCCTTTGAAGACACCATCAATAGCACTACCAGGTGGCCAAGATCCTATGGGAGAGGTTCAATTCTTGTAGGGCTTACTAATGAGTGCCAATGAGAGTTACGCATCCAAGGTTTCTTAGGTAGACTAGCTGGTTGGATATATTCAGATGTTAGGTGCAGAGGTTCTTGAGGATCCATATGCTCTAGATTCCTAGTGGATAAGATCTAGGACTACCATACAGTCCACTGCTAGCTCGAGCCATCACACCCATCAGAGTGAGAGGACATATAGGTCATCTAGTGCACATGGTGACAGTAGTCATACCAAGACCAGGGAGGCAAGGCATTCCACGACAACATCCAGCCATAGGTCCCAATGCACAGAGGTGCCTTTTGCATAGGGTGCAGTTGGGTGAGTACTTGGTCTCTTTGGTATAGGTGGTACTTAGGGCACTCAACAGGATCCATAGCAGTCAGTAGGGCAGTAGGAAGAGCAGGATCCTGAGCATAGCACTGAGGGAAGTGGTGAGAGCTCTGGTATAGGGGGAGCAGATCAGAGCTAGAGCTCTACTATGGTAGGATACATTTTTTACTTGTATCATTTTTGGTGTAAGGTTGAGGACATATACAGTTGTATCCTACGAGCATTTTTGTACTCTCGATGTACTCTGAGACACACATTATATATGATATGATCATTATTATGGCTCATTATTGTGTACTCATTTATTTTTGATTTTATATTTATGTGATGCATATGTATGTAATGTTTATGTTATGTTGATGCTATATGATGAGATGTATGATGTCATGCATTAGATAGCTATGTAATTTATGATGATGGTATGCAGTGATCTAGATGCTTAGATGTGTTTTTTGATGATAGATGCAAATGGATGCAATGCTTTCTTTTAACACATATTTGATATTGCTTTATTTGTATGCATTAATGTATGTAATGATTTATTTACACGATGGTAATCTAATGTAAATGAACCTGTATGCTTTAATCACTTAAAACATAAGGAATGAATGCAAATATGTTTATCAATATAATGGATGATGCCATAGGATGTGTGAAAATCATGACTGTAATTGAAAATCCTTAAGATAAGAATTTAATCAATTAATCACCCATATATGAAATGAAATGCCTACAATTGTAGAATACGGATGATATGATGTGTCATTCAATTTTCTTTCTTTTGCATTTTGGATGATATGCACGATATAGTCAGTGGCCATCTAAACATCATTTGTTGATATTCATCAGGTATCTATCCTATATCTTGATTGTGCTTTATATAATGATGTATCACTTCTTGGATACTTTGAAATTTGATGGTTTGAAATGAATTTTACCATTTAATGGTTTATGCTTTTTGTAGCATTTGTTTCTTTTTAAAGATATTTTGAGGTTTTCCATGAGACTCAAACATCCTAATTGTCTTATCAAAAGTTGTATACTAACCATACTAGACTTCTGAGATATAAGGTTTTTGCTAGGATAGGTCTTAATTGTTCATTATACCTGTGTATGCACATGAATATTTTACGATAAGACATGAGCGTTCCCTGATGTCAGGCATGATTATTTCATTCCATTGCTAAGATAGGGGTCCCACAAATATCTTATCCAATCTTAAGTTTAGATTTTAGTTGGACTAAACCACTAAGCAATGCAGGACACCTGAAGCTAGCTCTTCCACATTCAAACATTGGTCTTGTTCATAAGCGAGGTGCTAATGCGTCAAACATATCATCATGCATAAGGTACAGTAGTGCTGGAAATTCCAAGGATTCAAGATTACTCCCACTCATTCTTTTCCAATTTTTGGGATACTTGCTCATATGTAGTGAAGCAAGGGAGTCGATTCTATTTTGATTTTGAATTTATTTGGATCTTCATTTGATCTCTCTTTGAACTGGATTTTGGATCTTCATTTGATCTCCGCTCGAAATTTGATTTATGATATTCATTTGATCTTCACTATGAACTTTGATTTAAGCCTATTTTCTAATGTTCATTCGATCTTCACTTGAGCTTTGAATTAAGCCTATTTTTGATCTTCATTCGATCTTCACTTGAGCTTTGACTTCTGCTTATTTTTTGATCTTCATTCGATCTTCACTTGAGATTTGACTTCTTATATTCATTCGATCTTCACTTGAGCATTGACTTCTGATCTTCATTCGATATTCACTTTCTGGAATTTACATTTGATAATTCTCTTCGAAAACTTTCCTTTGGGGAATTTTACTTTGGGGGGAACTGTTTCTATAATATCGATTGAGTGTATCAATCTATGATATCAATATAGGATATCAATCCGGGATGTTGATCTATGATATCGATCTAGGGTATCAATCTTGAGAATTGATGTGGGATACCACTCTGGGATATTGCTTATTTTCTCGTAAGCAAGGGATTTTGAATAGGAAATACACTTGTCCTTTTTCCAACTGCCAAAATTTCTCATATCGTCCGCATAGAGGGATAAACAAGAATAACTCTTTTCACTTCAGGATACCCGGTCCTACTTCATAGCTTTCATCTTCCCCTAGTCCTTATTAGGATTGCTTAAATTTGTTGATTAGTGATAGAAATTTGATATGCTAAGGGCTATACTAACTAGACCTTAACTACAAAAGTAAATCAAGCTTTCTATCAACTCTTGATAAGACCTCTAGGTATGGCTGAGTGACCAAAAAACTTGAGTATATCTTCATAGCAACATTATGGGTTGTGTTGAAAAACACATTTACTCACATGAATTATGGATTATGATAAATGTAGAGGCACGTGATTACAACACAAATGTGGCATTGCTTGTGATACTGACAAACACAATTCCTTCTATTACATAATGCAATGGATGATGAATACCTATTTGCAATGCAATGGAATGAATGCATGAATGAAAATGCATAATGCAAAATGCAATTTATTTTGGATTATATGCTTTACAATTTTTTTGGTTTTTATTGATTTTATAATTTTTATGAGATTTTGAGCCTCATAATTAACCAAACGGTGAGTACATGCCTCTGGAGCCTTTAGATTGACCAAACAATTTTTAGGAATCATTGGAGCTTTTAGGATTTACGAAAGGGATTTTGAGCACCTTTGGGATGTTTTGGGATGACCAAGAAATTTTAAGAACCCTTGGAACCTTTGGGTTGACCAAGTAGTTTTTCAAAAACTCTTGGTGCCTTTTGATTGACCAAGTTACTCATAGATGAGCTTGGAGCATTTTTAGGATGACCAAGTGGTATTTAGAAACCTTCAGGGCTTTTGAGGATGACCAAAGGGTTTACAGATGCCTTTGGAGATTTTACTTGACCAAACTACTTATGAAAGAGCTTGGGACTTTTTAGGATGAACTAGCGGTATTCAGTAACCCTCAGGGCTTTTGACTGATGTGACCAAGCAGTTTTGAGAACCCTTGGAGACTTTTGCTATGCTCCTCAAGCATAAAATACCTTAAGATGGATGATGTTGAGAGGTTCAGGATCTTCAACACCCCCTAGCGATGTCAGGTGATAAGTACCTGGACCAATATTTTTAGATATGATATAGTGTCCTAGCCAGTTAGCCACAAATTTGTCCTTTAGATCGGGTGGCAAATTAGAGTTCTATTGGTTTTATTTCAAGACAAGATCCCCAATTTCAAAGTCTCTCTGGTGGAATTTGACATTGTAAGTTCATTTTAGTTACCCATGATAAACACGAAGATGCTCTATGGCATTCATGCGATGTTCATCAAGCAGCATCAGTTGATCTAGTCGAGCTTACCGTACGGTGTCATCATCGATGAACTCTTTCAATGCAACACGCAGCGTTGGAATTTCTAATTCCAAGGGCATAATGGCCTCAACACCATATACTAGTGAGAACGGGGTTGGCCCTATGGGCGTCCGAATACTAGTCTCATAAGCCCATAACGCAAGGGGCAACTGGAAATGCTAGTATTTATGGTTTTATTGGACCATCTTTTTCAAGATGGCCACCACCAGATTATTTGAAGCTTCAACCTACCTGTTTGCTTGTGAATAGTATGGAGTCACAAAACTGTGTTTGATTATATATTTAGATGTCAAAGATCTCATAGTTTTTTTCTTGAATGACGTTCCGTTATCTGATATTATTTTGGATGGAATCCCAAAATGACTTATAATATGCTCCAGTATAAATTTTGCTACACGATATCAAGTTGTCATTGTTAAGAGTATACTTCCACCCACTTTGTAAAATACTCAGTAGCCATGATTATAAATGTATGTTGGCCCAATGATGGGGGAGAGATATTGCCTATAAGATCTAGTTCCCATTGAGAAAATGGCCAAGCTGCTTGGATGGGCTATAATGCCTGCAATGGTAGGTACGTAAGATTAGCATGAAGCTAACATTTGACGCTTTTCTTGACATACGCATTGCAATCCTTCTCTAGAGTGGGCTAAAAGTAGCCCATTTGAAGGATGTGCTTGACGATGGCCATGTCACTGAAATGACCACCGCATGTACCATCATGAGCTTGTGAGATCACCCAAGATGACTCTTGGAGCTCTAGACAATGAATAAGAACTCCATTGTAGCTTATGTGGTACAAAATGTCTCCTATTAATACATATTTGACCACTTTTTGTTTAAATGTGTGCTTTGTGGCACGCAAAAATCCCTCTAGGATTATGCTAAGCTTTAGGAAGTCTTTAATTTATAACATCCAATTTTGATAAATCTCAACTTCGATTGCTAAGATGACTTGCTCCCCCTACGTATTTACTTTTACAAATGCAAACTCGGAAACAACCCTGTGATGAATGGTAGTACCACTCCCCATGGGACTCTGAGAGGTTAATGATCCCCAGGGTTATTTCTTAATAAATTCTTCAGCTCTATAGAACCATTCATCTTGTGGTTCTACATTGATCATGTTGACTGATTCTCTGTTATCATAGGCTACGTGCTCTGCTGTTGGATGCGAGAGCATCTTGACATGGATGGTAGTGAAATTGATAGATGGATTCTGAGGAATTAAATATCCTAGAGAATCCATGGTATTTGCAAACCTATTTGACAATTGAGGGATTGCCTCAATATCATACCATTCGAATTTGGCCAAATATGTGTAAACTAGATGTTTATAGGCTTTCATATGGGACACCGACACTGAAAAAACCCTTGACTTGATTTACTATGAGCAAAAAATTGACAAAGATTTTCAATCTCTTAATATTCATGGCGATGACTATGTGGAGGCCTAGTAGTAGGGCTTCGTACTCAGTGTTGTTGTTGATGCACAGAAAATCTAACTTGAATTACAAGGGCATTGGAGCTCCTTGCAGCGTGAAGAACACTATTCTGGCACCATCCCCTTGTTGTACTTTGAACCATCGAAGAACAAAGTCATATAAGCATTGTTATTTGGTTCTTCGAGTTTGAGAGCTTCAGATTCGACGAAGACTGCATCGTCTAAAATCTCAATTGTTAGAGGCCTACTATTTGATAATGGTGCCTCAGCTAATTTATCTGCTATGACCTATCTCTTAATGGACTTCTGGCTTATGAATTCTAGATCGAATTCTATCAAAAGCATGATCCACTTTGCAGTACATGTGTTGTGATAAGTTTTACTCATCATGTACTGCAAAGGATTTTATTTGGATATAACATACATTGTATGACTTAACATATAGTGTCGTAATTTCTTTGTAGTGAATACTACTGCTAAACACAATTTTTCCATGTATACATACCCGAGCTCATAGCTCACCAAAGTTTGACTAATATAATATATGGACTGCTCTTTGCCTTACACGTTATTTTGGGCTAACATAGTTCCCAATGCAAAGTTAGTTGTTGATATATATAGTAGAAAAGACACCTCTTGCCTTGGTGGAGCTAGCACTTGTGGCGTCTCTAGGCATTGCTTTATCTCAATGAAGGTTGCCTTGCAGTCCTCATCCTAGTTGAATGGGAATCCCTTATGCAACAGTCGATTCATGGGTCAACATTTATCCGATAATTGGGTGATAAATCGCTTTATCGGGGCTACCTTGCCCTGAAGGCTCCTTAATTCCTTAATATTGGTGGGAGGATGCATTTACAAAATGGCCTTGACCTTCACTAGGTCTACTTTGATGCCTCTCTTTGAGATGATGAACCCTAGTAATTTTTAAAAAGTTATGCCAAATACACACTTCTTAGGATTCAGCCCGACGTTGTGCTCTATTAGACGATCGAAGACTTTCCTTAAGACCTTTGCATGCTCTTTTTTGTAGCAATGACTTGGCTAACAAGTCATCAATATAATCTTCAATAATTTTGTGCATATAGTCATGAAAAATGTATGTCATGGCCCACTGATATGTGGCACCAGTGTTTTTGAGGCCGAATGGCATAACTTTATAACAAAATGTTCCTCAGGGTGTTATAAACGTAGTTTTGTGTTGGTCTTCGGGTTTAATCCAAATTTGATTATAACCAAAAAAACCATCCATTAAGGAGAGCATTTCATGACCTACAGTTGCATCTACGAGAGCATCAATATTGGGCAGCAAAAATGAATATTTGGGTGTTGTATTATTTAGGTCTCTGAAATCCGTGCAAATACAGATTCTTCCATTGAGTTTTCCCATGGGTACCATATTGGACACCCATTCTGGATAATCAATGGAAATCATAAATTCCACATCCAATAGCTTTTGTAGATTATCTTTCACCATTAAGGCTATTGTTGGGTGTATTTTTCTAAGCTTTTGTTTGATCGAATTCTTCATAAAGTCTAGCGAAAGGTTATGAGTAACCAATTTCGGGTCTAGACCTAGAATATCCTTATACGACCAAGAAAATTTTAGCAAAGAGATGAGGATGGCCCACTCATCTAGATTGAGACTCTCTCTAAATTTAACCTTATTTGTGCTGGTGAGATTATCACTGATATCCACCTCAAAGGTTTCCTCTATCGATATATGTGATCCCTCCTCAAGATAGTGAGGCATAGGAATCAAATGAATGTCATCAGTCGGGCTGAGTGGTTTCACATTGGAAGCATTTTTACCATGATAAATATCATATGCATAGCCTGGTGCAAAATTAAAAGGTTGCAACATTTCTTCATTGGGGAAGAAATCCTCAGGCTCAATGGGTGAATCAACATGATCCCAATCCATAGCATCTTTGTTAAGATACAACGGTTTAGATGAATCTTCTAGATTTCAGAGTGGGGTGGTCAAATAAATGGAGACCATGTTAATGGAATGGAATTTATCTCCAAGACCACACAGGCTAACCTCTATGAAATCTGCATAGTCCTCATACCCACGATCTGGCTCTAATGGCACATGCACAAAAGGGTCTTCCCTATGAGGACTATGAATAACTGGATCTTCCCTATGCACTGAATGCAAAATAGGATCATTCGGCTCATGGAGCTGCATGTAGGTCAGTAGAAGAGGATTAACCAACTGATGGATTTGATCCAAGTTTAACCATATTGCTCTCAGATGTGGACCAACATGTAGCTTCCTATAGATCTCATTGATGTCGATGGGTTGATGATGGTGACACAAATAAGGACTAAGGTAGGCCCTCTCTAGCTCATCTTCTTCATCATTGTCATAATAGAATCCTTCATTTTCTCCCACTCTTGGAGGATGCTCCTCTAAGTCAGGCCCTATGAATCTTAATTCTTGTATGATGTCGTCGCTATTCGAAAAGACCAGATAATTATACCTCATGTGCGATGCTACCAAGAAAATTGACTCAGTCTCTTCCCCTAAATGATCAACATTGGGAAGAATCTCTTCGATATCATGTACTGACTCCATAGGCAATAGATGATGCGCATACAAAGGCCTTACATAGGTTCCTTCGACTTCATCCTCAGATTCATCATCGTTGGGGGAATCCTCATCTGCATCATAGCCTAGTCCACTCATATCAAAGGTGGACTCCACTCCATCTTCATTACAAAGATCTCTTAACTCGAGATCACTTGCAGTAATGGGGTTGCATAACTGCATGTCTGTGTCATCAACTACACCATGGGTTTGGTGTCCCAGTTGAACTCTAGGGTTCATTTCTACCTCAGTCTGCTCAAGGATCCCTTCATGATGATCTTCGAGTGGCTCGTGATGGCAGATATCATAGGGTGATTCCTCCAGAATTTGGAAAGATCCAGATGATATGGATTAAAATCCACATTTTTTTCCATGTTGAGGTATAGATGATCTAGGGATGCTACGAGCAAATCATCCTACCCATGTATTTGTAACCCTAGACCTAATATATTAGTGACTAACTGATAATGAGGTTTTAGCAGAGTCCTCCATCCTTGTTGAAAGAGACCAAGGTTGTATCTATGTCAGTGATATAGCTTGAAAATATGTATGGCATATTCTAGATTAGATAAATAACAAACATTTACAGCAAAATGTTCCTTGTCATCTTCATCAATGGGCTCTCATGTTGGAAGATGATCTAGCCCCACATAGATGAAGTTAGTCTGGTTAGGCGGCTCTCCCAATGGAACCATCGATCCAACTAGATAACGATGAGTATATGGTCTGCCCATCTCTTGCATAGTATTCAAAATTGGTTTGAAAGTCACATTTTTCACAAGGTACTCACATAATCCGATATTAACAAGATGTACCATCACCCATGATGCAGATGACCTTGCTAAAGATGCAGGCAAGGTAGGTTGAGGTGCCTCCTCAACTTTATCTTAGGGTTCCTCAACTTCCATGGGAGTGGGAACGTCTTCGACAATTAGCTTGGGGTTACACTCTTTCTCTTTCTCACTCATCTTTACCTTCAATTTCTTGTCATCGTGACACATGACTGATGCCAATAGTTTCAAGGAAGTGGCAGTGGTATGCTTCGATCTGTATGACACATATGGTATTGGTTGAGCCTGCACTGTTGGTTTACCACTTGGTTTTCTTAATGGCGATGATATTTGAACATCCAGGTGCATTTATGGGAGTATGAAACCCCCAAGAAAATCTTCTAGGTTCACAAACTTAAATGGCTCTTCATCTGAAGCCACTACGTGAACCAGTCCCTAGTGAATATATTTCATGCACTGATGCAGTATCAAGGGGATGCAACACATTTCACTAATCCAAGGTCTACCGAGTAAAATGTTGTACTGCATGGCCCCTTCTATCACATGACACATTACTGATATGGTCTTAAGACCTACTTGTATAGGTAGGACAATTATGTTGACATTCGAACATAGTGAGTCATTAAACGCTCTCAATGTAAATGTAGTTGGCACAATGTGTGATTTAGGTAGCTTCAAATGACTCAATACCTTGGTCATTATTATGTTGATCGATGAACCAATATCAATCAAGACCATTTTAAATGGCATGTAATTCACACACGTGATTATATACAATGGTGGGTCAGTTGTAGTTATAGAAATCGTCCTTATCTCATGATCGTAAAATTGGATCATCGGTTCCTGACACTGTTGTACATGTTGCATAAAATTTGTGAATGCTTGCGCATCCTGGGACTGTACTTTGATGGACCTAAAAATGTCCATGAGAGTCTTCCTGTGCCTCGAGGACTACTAAAATAATTCATATATTTACAACTCCGTAGAAGTTGTCTGTAGGTTTTGGACCAACCTGCTCCTTAGGGTCACCATCGATCTTGTTGGTGGGCCTAGAATATTCTGTCTGTCACTGATTTGGAGTGCCTTGTATTTGAATAGGAGCACAAGGTTGATTTTTTTGTTCGTATCTCCCATGCCTAGTAACAATATTAACCATGCCTACGAACCCTTGGGTATGTGGTTCAACCTGGTTAACTTGACCAACGTTGTTCTGAGGTGCCTCATGATTCGATAAGGGGTTCTTGTAAATCCCCATATTTTTACTGTCTGGTGCCTTTGGGTTGTGAGGCACTACAAGCTCACCCTTATTGATCATATTTTGCACTAGGTGTTTAAAATATAAACACACCTCAATGTCATGACCTTTCATTCTATGAAAGATTCAAAATAGATCATCTTGAAACCCCTTTGGTTTGGGTTTATTGGGGTATATCATCTTGAATTCGGTTAATCAGATTGCCTTGGCCTCACATAACTTATGGAAAATCATCATTAGCAATTCTGTCAATGGTGTGAACTGGCAAGGTGGACGTTGCTCTTTGTTCTTGCCCTTGTAGTTTTTGCGCTTGTCATACTATGAAGGGAGGTTGGGCCTGATAGTTCTGCTTCTGCTACCCCTTGTTCTCCCTTTGGAGATTCAATACCATGTGATTTATGTGGGCCTGCTTGCCCTGTTGCTTTATGGTATTCTTATTTTGTCCCTCTCTCCTATTTTTGAGCTTCAAGTTATCCTCCTACAACTTAATATCCTCAATCACCTTGGCTTGCACCAAAGCCTCTTCGAATGTAGGATACTATTGTAGCTACAATAGTAATGAGATGTGCTTGGCACAACTCTTCGTAAACATATGAGTTAATTCCATGGTAGGAATAGGGAATGGCAACTTCACCATTAATCTCATCCATCTATTTTTTTATTGTTCTATTGTCTCGTCGTCGTGCTGAGCTAGCGCAACCAGATAAAAAATATTGGCATGTTTCTTGATGCCAAAGGAATAACGTTCAATAAAGGCATCATATAACTTCTTGAAACTTGTTATACTGTGTTTCTTTAGCTAATTAAACCACTCTCGGGCAAGCCCTAAAAGTGTCATGATGAATGTGTGCAACAATAATGCATCATTGCTCGCTATCTAAAAACAAGCATCCAAAAATCTTGTTACATGTTCTTGTGCGTCTTCATCACCCATGAACTTATCTAACCTAGTCATATCGAAATGCTCAGGGTAAGCCAGAGTAGGCACTGAAGGATCCAAAGGCTCGTTATGAATTTTCCTCAATATCGGCTATTGAATAGCCATGCCTTGTCTCTCAATGGCTTTTATCTTCTCGGCTAAGGCCTTATATGCCTCTAAAGATAGAAAGTACTCCTCCCTAAGTTGACATGTAGGTGGCTTAGGAGGTACTATCTTCCTAGTGCAATATGGAGGTCGTTGCTCTTCCTCCTCCTCAGCTTAGGAGCTTTCAGGATATTCTTGCTTGTATCCATCTCCTGTTGCTGCTTCATGCTATCTCTGCTTTTGATTGTTGAGCAGCTATATTCGCTCTCTTTGTTCAAAAGTAACATGAGTATGAGCATTTCTATGCTCTTGATGCATGTCAGCTTGTGATAAAGCCTTCCTATGCATATGCTCTCGATGCTCATCTTAAGGATATAGGCCAACCCTAGCTAACCGATCCTCCTGCTCTATGTTCTCTTTTTGGGCAAGGATACACTCTTCTCGCATACGTTGCTCATATAACCACTATCTAAGGAGACTCTGTGCTTGAAGATTTTCATCTTCAATGTGCCGAATCTCTAGGAAAGCATCCTCTAATTGTTTTTGGAGGAGTTGGCATTTCTGCTCTGATGCCAGTCAATGTGATCTATTGATTTGGTCGGTCGTGGGAGGCCTTTGATATCCTTGCTTTGTATGATCAACCTTGTGGGTTCTATACCCATCGAAATGATGTGTTATGCCTTTGCCTCTATCTATGAAGATGGCATTGGCCTCCTGATGTGTCCTATATTTTGACCCACCATGCACAGATAGCGGGTGTGTGACATGAGGGTGCTTGGAAGCCTCCCTATGTTATCTATTAGTGCTGGTGACACTCACGCTATGCTCACTCAGGGATCGAGTGGGTGGAACAAAAGGCTTGTAGCCTAGCTACTATATAACACTACCTAAACTCTCTAGCTACCTATACCGCCATTGCTCATGCGATGGTGTGTCATTATCTCCCACCTTTGATATGTCAATGTTGATCTTTCATGGTGGACCACGCAAGGGAGTATGGTTAGTTCTATGCTCGGTAGCGAGCCTATTTGCTTGCCCCTTAATGAGTGGGTCTCTAGTCCTTCTATACTAAGAAGGCAGAGCTATAGATCCTCTAGTGTACTTAGTACATAGGGGCACCAATCTGGTCCCCTACATAATAAACTCTTTAGTCGATCCCATGGATGTGCATGCATTGCGATCTTAGTAATGGCTCTTGAGTGGAGCACCCTCATGTTGAGAGGCTCTCTGCTCTAACCTGTGCCTCGAGGAGCTTATCAAAGCTCCTATAGTAGATGTTTACTCTACTGGCTCCCCTCGTGTCGAGTTATCTCCTCAAATGCTAGTCGAACGATGTTCGATTTACTCATGTGGTTGAGGAATTGACATGTACTGTTGTGAACTGGTTAGGGGTTGGTCATCGACATTGGCTTTGGACCTTTGCCGACCATCCTGTGTGTCCACCATTGTGTACCTAGAGTCTAAATGTATTATTATTAAGAAAACAAGATATACAATAATTATTATCTCGTTTTAACTTTTAAAAGTGAGTCCTAAACTGTTTGATATGTTTTCAATATTTATTGTATCAGTTGTAGAAACTCTTATCGTGTTTTTTAAAAGTTGATGTTATACTCAAATTGTTCAAAGGTTTTCACCTATATACTCGCACAAGCTGAATATGGGAGTGAAGTCCATACTCAATGAGGTAGCATAAGTACTACCAATCCTCACCCAACACACCATGCATAGTGATACACTCTTTCGAAGATGAGTGCATGCTATTTTGCATAGATAGGATAGTTATTGGGTTGGCCTTGGCCATGAGTGGGTCCCGATAATACAATTTCAAATGAGCAAACCAAGTGGTAATGACATCCACTGTTGGTCTCAATCAAGTGGGTTGGATGTGATATCCCAACGCCACTGATGTTTAAATGAAATGTGGTGTGTGTGGTTCTGATGAGTGTCATTGAATCTCATCATTTAATCTCAATGATTTATCAATCTAGGGTGGTGTCCAAGGCTGTCTACGATAGAAGGCTAGGGCAAAGTACAATTCAAGCATTCAGATTTCAAGCATTTATTGGTGAAGCAGATTTTGGTTTAGCCTTTTGGTGTCACACTAAACCTAGTCTAAAGAATGGAAACTGAAATAAAGTACAAGAATTGAAAACTAAATCTAAGTTTGCAAGAATTGAAATATAACTACAATTGCATGAATTGAAATTGCTAAATTGAAATCCTAAGTTACTTTTAATGAATTGAAATCTAGTTACTCTTGCATAATTGAAATTGCTAAATTGAAATCTAATCTACTTTTGCAAAATTGAAATCTAATCTACTTTTGCAGAATTGAAACTTATTCTAAAACACCTGTCAATGCCCTGCCACAAAAGGTCGTCAAGCTTCTGCTACAAGAATTGACAGCAAAATGAAATATGCTAAAAATGGAAAGTTGCTAAAATAGAAAGCAGGGAAAACATAAAGGAAAATGCTTAATATAATTTGTCAGCTGACATACACACAAATGTTGTACATAAACATAATAGGAAACATAAATCACACAACACAAAATAAAAACAAGAAAATGAAATCTGGCAAGCAATCTATTAATTCTATTGCAGCAAAATTACAGATTAAAACTTGCCATAAAATCCCTCCTTCTAGATCTAAAATTGGGCCCATACTTCTTGATCTAGAAGGAGGTGAAAAACACTCCTTAACTAATTAACACTCAGCACATAAAATGATAAAATATTGCACTTTTATTGATGACAAAACATGCTGAAAACTGTTACAGAAAATCACCGTACGAGTCCTAATTGTCTTTGATACTGAAAACTCTCCTCTATTCTAATTCCTAATTGCTCAACCAAGGAGGGAGCAGTGTTATTTATATAAATATTTACAATATATCCCATGCTCAAATCAGCCTATGTGCTATTTTACAGTCATTTGCCAATAATTATAGATCTAAAATAAATGCAAATCTGGACAGTTTGTGTTGCAGTAGTAGTCATTGGCCCTTAGAAAGCATCTTCAGTGGTGGGAGTACATGGGAGGAGTCTAGAAATATCTCACACATAATTCTCCACTTCAGAATATGCCATTCCTATCTTGCAAACAACTTTCTATTATGCTACAGTTTTTCTAGGTTTATCCTAGAAGAGGATCAAATTGATATTTCCATGCATGGTGGCTTTGGACGGCAAGGACAACAAAATTAGATGGAAGATATTTTCTCTTAACTTTATCAACCTTCTTATCCCCTTTTCCACCGCCAAAATTCAATCAACAAGTCAAAAAGTACATTATGTTTTCATTCCGAAGATAAGTGGCTCATTTTGAAGATACTGTAATTCTCATTCCGAAGACATTGTGTTCATTTCTAAGATCTTTAGAATGACCAACTGTGTTGAATCCAAATAATTTTGGCTGCATTTCTAAGGTGTATTAGCCTTCAAGATCAAATTGCAATAGTCTTCATTCTTCCTTGGATGTGAATTTCATGCCTTGCCATTCATTGGTAGCTTGCTGGAATTTACATGGTAAATTACTGCATTTTCTAGTTCTGCTGCACAGTTGTAGAATATTGGCATTTCTTGCAAATTCAATCAAATTAGAACATGGAAAACTTATTAAAATATCAACATGAAGGAGTACATCAAGCTGCTACTAAATTTATACACTTCATTCACCAAGTAACCATGCTGAAATAGTGCAAGAGTGCTGCACAATTGCCCCTGCTCTATTATACCTTGTTGCTGCCTATTTAGACCATGTGGGAATGCTTCTAAATAGGTCAGATGTCTTCTGTAGTCCTTCTAAACTCATTCAATCCATATCCTCATGCTTTGCTTGACAACTTCAAGGTGTTCCTATAAAGTGACAGCTTGCTGATTTTTATATGGCTGTTTTTTCCAGATTTTCAGATTTATGACAGTCCTAAACTTTTGTCTTCAATGTGGATTTGAAACAAGTTGAAGGGCAGGAAAACATTCAAAAAACATTGAGAATTTAATGGATATCAGCATACCACATTTGGTTAATTGAAATGCATGTTATTACTTGCTACTTAATCACGCAAAATTAGTCATAAAATGCTGAAAATAGTCAAAAACAGAGATATAGTATTCTTAACATAAAATCATGCAAACACTTAACAAATAGTATATTCTAGTCAACTATTTGGCAATTAACTTATCATATGGTAGTCAAACATTGTGTAATAATGAGTCAAACATTGTGCAATAATGAGGCATTTTTGGGCCTCATCAGGTTCCTTTTAATGTACATAAAATAAATGCATCATATAGCACATATGCTCATTTTCTAAATGCTATGCAAATTAAAGACATTTCAAATTTAGAAAATGCAAGCTACTCTAGATGCTCTTTAAGACTATGCACATTACAATGCTAAATGGCCACTAACTGGGCCTCACACATGCAAACTATCCACACATCTCTATCAAAAACATTGTAGCATAGGGTGGACTGCAATTAGAGGTCCAATGTTCCTAGCAGTGCCTTTCTATTGAAAGCAAAATACGAAAGCAAACTAGGATGATTGATTTACCATTTTCTTAGTTTATTTCCTACTTTGCATTCGAATTAAACTTATTGGAAAAACACAGAGAGCAAAAAAGTGATAGAGATCTGAAAATAGGACCTACCTCAAGTCCTACACTGTCTGATATTCTAAACTTGATTATCTGTGCTATCAATAGGAAACCGTAGGTATGACCTATGGTTCTTACTGTAAACTGCACCTTGTACCTGTGGTTCAGTTGTTGGGCCATAGTTGATAGCTGTGGTCTGTACCTGCAAGTGCAAAAACATAAGAAAATACAATCAGATCCTAAAAATATGAGGTTCTGCCATGATATCCTACTGGTAACCATAAAAAATGGGTCACACCCGATGGCGTATCCTATTGTGATAAATGGTAAAATATAGCATGCATACAAAAAAAGAAATTGAAAATAAGTGAATCAAAAGAAAATATGCTTTATTCCATTATATTCAACATCAAAATCCAATTACAAGTACATCCCTCTTAGGGATAATCATTTTAATATAATATTACAAATAGGAGTGCACAATTGTTTCCCTCTTAAGGGTAGGTGTGATTTCCAAATGCCTTTCAATATGACACGAACTCCTCTAGGGTGGAGGTGCCCTCTTCTTCGTGATGGGGAAGGAACTTGATAATTGGTTCTCCTTTAAAACTATTCCCTGTAGTCAAGAAACAACATGAGAATATCAAAAATATAGGCAGCCTCTCATGATTAGGCCCTTTTAGGTAAATTGAATAATGACACCATTAAACATGCATAATCAAGAAAACGTACAAAGTGCTTCTAAGCTCCATAAATCAAATCAAGATTCATACACTAGCATAAATGAAAATAGCAGCTACACTATGCATGGGTCAGATATGTAAAACAAAGCATGAAAGTTCATAAAGAACCTATTAATGTCCTAATTGAAGCATAAACACAAAGAAGCTAAACTAACCAAAATCCACGATCAAAAGTATGCTAGAATGTATTTTAACCATGAAACCAACTAACCTAAGCTAGTTAACCATACAAAAATGAAAATAGGAAGGGGGTAATACCTCTAATGCAAACTGTAGCTCTGATGCACGGTCTGCACTGTAAACTATGGTTGAGAGCCGTAGTTAGCACTATGATAGGCTTGTCCTCAATTCCAAGGGTAGTGGGATTGACCTCCTTATCCAATTGATATTCAAGGATTGCCTTTAGTGTCCTTCTAATAGGTTTGGTAGTTGAATCATTGTGATGGGTCTTCGTTTACCCGAATTTGTGTTTCTTAGATCTCCTAGGCTCCTAGGGCATCCATAGCAAATCAATCTTTAGGTGAATGGCAAATTGGCCTTCAAATGCATAAACTTAGTATGCAATTCGATAGGGCTTCCCTACTCGCTTGATAAATCCACTCTCTCTTGATAATTCATCAGCGCTTCGCTATACAAATCATCTATATCTTCTCCCCATTTGAAGGGGGTATTTATAGCATGCCCCTAGGGCTAGGGGTGGCTTCATGGAGAAGACAAGATCAAGAAGGGGTGGTCAGGATAGTTGGATTGGAAGCTTCTGTCCTCTAACCATCGTCTTCTAGAACTTATGGTAGTTTCAATCGATTTGGCTCAGATTGAAGGCCAACTAAATTTTAGTTAATATTGTAGGTCACAATTGTGGTCTAGACTGTAAACCGCAGGTCTCAGCCATGGTTTAGCTGTAAACCATAATTTTGGGCTATAGTTCAGACTGATTAGGCCAAGGAGTCCAAATTGAGTGGTTATAACCATTGCTCTATCTTGGAGTCTGTCCAAGATCTTCCATATGGTCTTGTAGCATGTCCATATGAGTAGTCACCCTCGACATGACGTGTTTTAGGTGTCTACAAATTCAACATCCAATCCTCCTACAAATAAGGAAGGTAAGATTCTAATGCATGAAAATTCAAGAGCTATGAATGCAATTATAAAAGGGTTGCATAGATCAGAATCTATGAAGGTTATGGAATGTAGAACAACAAAATAAATTTAGGATCTACACAAAATATATGAAGGAGATAAAGGAGTCAAAATGGCTAAGATAAAAAATATCAAAGGAGAATTTGAGAACCTAAGAATGAGGGATGATGAAAATATTTGTGACTATCTCAACAAGGTTGATGAACTTGTACATGAGATGAAAGGTCTTGGAATGAAGGTTGATGAATATGATGCTTGTGATAAGATCTTGAGGACTCTTCCAAAAAGGTATAGTGAAAATGTTTCTACTATAGAAACATCAATTGATAGTGATTCTTTGATAAGGAATTATTTGCTTGGCATGCTTACTACTTTTGAGATAAGAACAAAAGATCCTATTCCTCTGAAAGAATATGCTTTCAAAGTAGACAAAAAGAAAAAGGAAAAGAAGATAGAATCAAGTAGTGAGTCATCCAGTGATGAAGAAGAAAATTATGGTAGAAGAGATAGAGGTTCCAAAAGACCCATAGATCTAAGATCTATCAAATGTTTCAATTGTGGACAGTATGGATACTATGCAATAGAATGCAAAGAGCTAAAGAAAAACAATTATGAAGAAAAACAGGATCACATATATAGGGAATCAGAAAGACACAGGTACTAGAAGAAAATCAAGTATGGACAAAGCAGACAAGGAAAGAAGTTCTTCCAAAGACAAAAGAGAAGCTACTATGTGAAAAATGCAAGTACTCAATTGATAGTGATGCTAGTTTTTTCAGACAATGATAGAGATGAAGTCCTATTTATGGTTAAAGAGAAAGATCCAGTTAAGAAAAGGACTCCAGTTATTCTCAAGTGTTTTAGATGTGGTAAATTTGGAAATCTTGAATATGATTGCACTAGGGATGGTTATAGTTTCAATGATGATGATTTTGAAGATGCACTTGAAATACCAAATGAGAATCTTCTAATGGCTTTGGAAGATAAAGAAAATGAAACTATAGAAGACAAGTCAAAAGGAAGTAATGATAAGGACAAAGGCAAACAAAATGAAGATTATTTAGTAGAGAATGGTTATGATCTCAAGGGATAACTTATCTATGTCCTTGAAACAGTAAAAGAAGGTTAGAAAGCAACATTCCAAGCTTGAAAGTCTATTTCAAGAATTTGATGAAGAAAGGTTGTTGCTCATAGAGGATTTAGAAAAGAAAAAGGCTAAGGCAAGCAAGTTCAAGGATAAGTTAGAAGCAAATATTTTGGAATGTGAGAAGTTAGCACAAGAAGTGGCTATTCTAAAAGAAGACTTAAAGGACTCCAAGATCAAGATGAAGAGTTTCACAAATAGCTCTAAGAACTTGGATAAGTTCATCTGTGGACAACAACGAACATCATGTTCAACAGGTCTTGGCTTTGGAAAGGTTCAAAAGAAATAGGAAAAATAATCTACTTCAATTCTTGATGAAGAAGAAACTTCAAAAGAAGATACATCATAAGAAGATAGTTTAAGTGAAAGTGGGACATCAGAGGATGAGTTGGACAACAAAGAGTTCAATAAAAAGAGGAACAATGCACAAAGAAGATACATATGGAACAAAAATCATAACTAAAGACCAATGAGGTCAAGACAAGGAGGCTTCAATGGAAGATGATTTACATGTCACAGGTTTGGACACATGGCTTCATAATGCAAGATTCATGAAAGATAGGTATATAGAAAAGAACAACTTTTCCAAGGTTATTGCTACTCATGTAATGAGTTTGGTCACAAGGCAATGAATTGCAATATTAATGACATAAGAGGATATGGCTTCATTAGGAAATATCCTAAGACAATTGCACATCCAAGGAATAATAATATTAAGTGTTATAAGTACAATAATGATGGTCACATAAAAAGATGGTGTAGAGAAAATATTCCAAAAACAGACATGAAGAGGAATAGGAACATGAACAAAAATATGAACAGGAACATGAATATGAACAGAAATAGGAATATGAACAGAAACAAGAAGATGAATAGGAATAGAGACTTAGAAAATAATAGAGACTCAAAAAAGAATAAGAATAGGAACAAGGATGAGAACCGGAATAGGAACATGGATGAGAACAAGAATAGGAACAGGAACATAAGTGACAATAGGAACAGGGATGATGACTTGGAAAAAAAAAGTGAGCAGATTCATAAGACTCACAGAAGAAGAGAGAAATATAAAAGCACAGATATGTGCTTTTGGGAAGTAGAAATACTCCCACCCTAGAATTAACCACCTCATGTGGAGGTGGAGAAGGGGCTAAGATAAGAGGCTCATTCTTAGCCCCGAGCCCCAAAGGTGACCCATTGCCATTGATGTCAAAGGATGAGAGATGTGTGTATTGGGGAGATATTTGATATGAGGAGAGATTTAATATTTTAGAGAGCATTGAGCCAGGGGGAGCAAAAAATAAAGTCAAGTTTCAGTAAAATGAATATGGGTTGTCATCAATGACAAAGGGGGAGATTGTTGGACATTTTGAGTCCCTAAGCTAAAAGTTGTCATTGATGTCAAAAGGACCTATGTAAGTAAGCACTATGATTTTGCTCCACAAAGAGCTTCATGAGAAGCAAAGGTTTTGATCAAAGGTTCTAGAAGGGATGCATGGCATTTGGTTCCAAAAGGAGCTTCAAGGGAAGCTTAGCAAAATATTTTTATGAAAACCAAGGAAGGCAAGGAAAGGTTTTATTTAAAACCAATGGATGGTAGATTTGAAATGGGTTCTTCTTAAAACCCAAGTTGGCTTTTCATTTCATCTAAAAAGGTGCTCCGGTGATGGAGAAATTTAATTTTAAAGGTTTAGTTTAAATTTTAATTTTAAAATTAAATAAAAGGTTTTCCCTCCTTTCTTATTGGCACCGCCAATGTCATGAGGGCAATGTTAAAATGGATGACGTATTCGCATTGAAGTATGGCTTATATAAATAAGCCAAAGGTTTTCCATTTAATAAAACCTAAGAAGTAGAGTCACATGATTTTTAAAAATCCAAAGTATTTTTGCATCTAAATATTACGTAGCGAATTTTGTGGAGTGTGATGTGGGCAGTTAAGTCATGGATGATCAAAGTTTTGCTGCCATGTGAAGAAAGTGCACGCGGCTTAAGGAAGAGATTTCCCAAGGAACTCACGTGGGCAGTGTTAGATCACGCAGCTTAGTTGCCGCTTGGCAGCATGGTGGGTAGAGGTTTGGAACACCAAGGCCCTTCGAGGGCTCCTTTAAGGTATGCGCTCCGAGTTCGATATTTGTGGGGGTCAACATTTTAATTAAAATATTTGCTTGCTATGGTTTGATTATGTTTTTGTGGGAGATATAAGTTTGAGCAAACTTTAATATTTTATTAAGGTTTGATTATGATTTTTTTAGGAGATATAAGGTTGAGCAAGCTTTAATATTTTAATAAGGTTTGATATTTGATTAATGTGAGATATTGACTAAGAAAGATTTGTGATTATTTTTGAGTGCAAAAGTGTTGAAAGGAATGATATAAAATATTTGATTTATTTTATGGTATAAGTGGTTTTTAGAGTGACAAGGTTATGCAATGTTTTGATTTATTTTATTTTATGGTACAAGTGGTTTTAGGAGTGATAAGGAAGTTGTGAATTAATTCTTAAGAAGGTTTTCTAATTAAAATCCTTGGTAAATATTATTGTGAAGTGGAGTAATTTTGATTATTTTGTGATCTTCTAACCCTTTTGAAGATTGAAAAAAGAATATTGTGATTGTGGCAGATTTCCAAAGAGGCTTCTTCATCTTCATAAAAGGTATGGGCACATTCTCCTATTGATTGATTATGGTGGTTTATTTTTGAAAATATCTTTGGAGTGAAAAGGATTGATTGTGGTTTCCTTTTCGAAAGTGATTGGTTTAGTGCTTCAAGGTTTTCTGGATTGAGAGTTGTGATTAAACCTTGTTTTATAAGCATTGTTGTTGGAGCCCATTGGTTGTGCAAAGAACTTGAACTTGAGTTAGAAGATAACATGAGTATCATTTTTATGTGAGATTTGTTGTTGAGCATTTTTGGAAAGATTTTGAGTTGATTGATACATGTTTGGACTAGGATTTGTGAGAAAGGGTTGTTCATTGATGTGATTGGTTGAGTTGAGTTGATTAAGCCTAGTCAAGTGGATGCATGTGGTTGTTCAAGTTCCATAAAACAAACTATTCTATATTCTGATTTGAGTTGAGATTGAGATTTGAGTATAGAACATATTGAGTCTCTAAAAAATCTCTTTATGCTTCTATTGATTTGAGATTGGGATTTGAGTATAGAACATATTGAGTCTCTAACAATTCTCTTTATGATTCTATGATATTGGACAAGTTTTGTGTAAGCTTGTTAAGCAAATTTGAGCAAGTCCTAGAGAGGACTTATTGAGCAGATTTGAGCATGTCCTAGAGAGGACTTATTGAGCAGATTTGGACAGGTTTTGTGTGCACCTGTTGAGAAAATTTGAGCAGGTTCTGTGTGGACCTATTGAGCATATTTGGACAAGTTCTGAGTGAGCTTGTTGAGCAGATTTGGACAGGTTCTATGTGGACCTGTTGAGTAGATTTGAGTAGGTTCTCTGTGGACCTATTGAGTAAATTTGGACAAGTTCTTAGTGAGCTTGTTGAGAAAATTTGAGAAGGTTCTGAGTGAACCTATTGAGATAGAGCTTTGGAGGTGACAAAGTATAGAGGATAAAGTCTCAGTGGATAGAGATCCAACAACTAGGACAATTGAAGATAGATCTAAGTGAGGAGTCTTCAAGTGGAGAGAGATCCACTAGTTAGTGCAATAGAGAGACAAAGTCTTCTAGAATATCACTAGCTAGAGTAGAATGGGAAATAGTTCTCCTGTGGAAGAGATCCACAAAATTGATATTAGGGTATCAAAATCTCCTTTGGACAGAGGTCCATAAACATTGTAATTGGGAAGGATTCCCAAAGAGATTGATTGAGAAAATTTTAGTAAAATATTTTCTCCGTGGAGTAGCCCACATTGGATGAACCACGTAAATTGTGGTGTCTCTATTGTGTATGATGTTTTTTGCATTGCTTTGATTACTGTTATTGATATTTCTATCTATACACTGCATAATATTGAATTGAAAAGAAAAGTAATAAGTGGTCTTATACTGTTCACCTCCCCTCTCAGTATAAGCTTGTGTTATTCACAACCCTCCTAAAAAACTACCTCTACCAGCTCAATTAGTTCCCAATACTAATAATAACAAGAATGTTCAACATGCCTATGAAACAAATGAGAAATTAAATATATGTGGCACCTTGCCAACAGATCCACTTGCGTTCTAGAAAAGTGCTAGAAAATAATGTAACTCTCACGGAAGTTGGAGAACCTATTCAATACTTGTTTGAAAAAGTAGAAAAAAATGAAAAAGAAATAGAAACTTCACCAGAAAATATTCCATCCAAACAAAAAGATATCCAAATCCCTCTAAGAAAAGAAATGGAAGATCTATTTCCTGAAATACTAGCAATACCTAAAGAACCCTCCAAACTAGCTTTCAATTTTCTTCAAGAATTAGAGAATGTTACCATTAAAATTCCTTTATTACAAGCTATCAAGGATATTCGTATCTATTCTAAATTAATAAATAATATGGGCACAACAAAATTAGGAAGGAAGAAGAAAAATGAACCTCAAACTATCCAAGTTATTGGACAATTATCAGAGATAATGACTAAAGGTAGGTTACTACCAAAATATGTAGACCCTGGAATACCTATTCTTACAGTCCATATTGGTGATATAGCCTTGCATAATGTCTTAATATATTTAGGGGTTTCCATCAATGTTATGACCAAATAAACAATAGAATCTTTAGAGGAATACAAATTGCAACCAACCTCTATAGTGCTTCAACTTGCAGATATATCTACTATCAAACCAGAATGAAAATTAGAAGACATCATAGTTTATTTAAGCTCATGGGAGTATCCTGTAGACTTTGTAGTCTTGCAACCTAAGAAAAACCTAGAGGGACATCCCTTAATCCTAGGATACCCATGGCTTGCAATAAATAATGCTTATATTAGTTGTAGATATGGAAATATGAATTTTTCCAATGAGAAGCACACTAAATATTTGAGTCTATTTCCTGAATTAACATTAGATAAAGGTTTTTCAAAATAACTTTGGTATGATTTTTTGAATGATTTGGATGCTATTCAGCTTTATCAATTAATGTGTTAAGTGAATATTTATAGTAAGAAATTTAAAGACCATTAGGACCACTTTTTTATGAAGAACAAAGTACTAATTATTCAGGTGAATTTATTGTATTTAATGATGAAGCAAGTACAAGTCAATCTCATCAATTAGTGCCCTATAACTTTCAGTTGAATATTATTGAAATTGAAGCAATACAAATAGATGCAAATGTTGAAAATTATAAAAAAATAGACATCACATCTAGGAAGACTTCAAATATTAATAATGAGCTTACAAGAATTGAGGAATCACAATTAATAGAAGTACTTAAAAAACATCAAAAAACATTTGCATTGAACTATGAGGACATGAAAGGTATTAATCCAAATGTTTGCACCTACTAAATCTTCATTCAAGAAGGTTGCCACCCAATGAGGCAACCTCAAAGAAGACTAATTTTAACTATGGAAGACATAGTTCAAGAAGAAATTATTAAGCTTTTAAATGAAGGATTTATATATCCAATTTCTGATAGCCAATGGGTGTCACCATTAGTAATAGTTCCTAAGAAGAACGGTAAATGGAGGATATGTGTAGATTATAGGGAATTGAATAAAGTGACAAAGAAAGACTATTTTCCTTTACCATTCATTGATCAAGTTCTTGATACCTTGGCTGGAAAGAAATATTTTTTCTTTTTGGATGGTTTTAGTGGGTACAATCAAGTCTCAATAGCAAAAGAAGATCAAGAAAAGACTACTTTCACATGTCTTGTAGGTACATATGCTTATAAATTTTTACCTTTTGGATTATGCAATGCACTTGCTACTTTTCAAAGGGTTGTTTTAGCTATCTTTGCTTATTTTATTAATGAATGTGTAGAATTCTATATGGACAACTTCATAGTCTATGGTAACACTTTTGAAGAAACTCTATCGAGTTTACAAAAGTTTCTAGTTAGATGCCAAGAACAAAACCTCTTTTTGAGTCATGAAAAGTGATTCATGATGATGAAAGGAGGCAGTTTTTTAGGATATTACATATATAAGGAAGGTGTTAAAGTGGATCCTACAAAAATCCAAGTTATTCAATCCCTCCAACCTCCAAAAATACAAACAAAGATAAGAAGCTTTTTAGGATATGTAGGAAACTACCATAGATTCATTAAATATTTCAACAAAATTGCTTCTCCCATGCTTAAGCTTTTAACCAAATAAAGTGAATTTAATTGGACTGAAGCATGTTAGGAAGCATTTGAAGTTATAAATAACAAATTGACTACTACTCTAATTCGAAGGGAGAAAAATTGGGAATTTCCCTTTCATATACATTATGATGCTTCAGGATATACAATAGGGGTAGTACTACAACAAATAGAACACAAAATACCTTATGATATCTATTATGTGAGTAAAATTTACATGGGGTTGAAATGATGTGGTGCCAAACCAACTTGAAAATTAAATTAAAAATTAAGGGCTTATAAATGCCCAAAACTACAATAAATTCCCCTACAAAGAGCAACAAATTCTCAGATTAGGAAAATCAGATCTCATTTGAAAGGAGTTATTTAAGGATTGACTAATATCAATCCAACTAACCTAATCTAGAAGGTGGCTAGCTAAAACTACATGAGCACCAAGTCTCACCTACAATATTAAATATTTTATTTAAAATTGGACTAAGCCCCTAAATATGACTTAGCCTATTATTTGATGCCCTCGTAATTACTCCCCACAAAGGAATTATTGGACTCCACTGCTTGTACAATAGTAGTGGGCTTAGTATGAAAAACTTGAGATAGAGGGAGTGAAAGTGAAAAATCAGGTGTCAGAGGAGCAAGAGCACTGATGATGTCAAGAATGCCAAGGGGTACCTTTGTTGGTGGACATCACCTGGTCAATACTGGATTTCCAACTCGAGTGAAATCCTATGGATGAGGTGGAGGACGATTCCCCTGTGACGTCGACTACAAAGGTTGCTTCATTTCAAGAACCTAAGGCACTGTAGAAGTAGGAGGAGCAACTAGAGAAACAAGAGGAGGTACTCAAAAATAAGTGGCCTCTTTGTGTGCAACTGTAGCTGGTGTGTCTTGTGGCTTGCATAAGACCAATGTCATATGGCGTGGACCTACATAATTGTATGTCGGCTTCATGGAAGAGATGAGAAATTTCTTGTTCTCATGATATAATGTATATGTATTGTTATAAGCATCATATTGAGCCCATTTGCAAAATTGATAGGGCTTTCCAAGAATGATATCACAAAAATCAATTATATTCACATCATAAGTGACTTTGTCCACATAGTGTGGCCCAAATGCAAAGGACACACTGCAGGTTTCTATAAAAAAAGAAGAGCCCACATCCTTCAATACAAGTGGGTATGGGTGAGGATGGGATTATACAAGAAGCTGCAACTTATCAACGATGGCTCTAGAAATCATTTTTTTTTTGAACCATTGTTGATTATACAATCTACAAAGTAATTGTGCTTTAAGTGGGTATACGTGACAAACAAATGGTCATGGTCACTTTCAAACATGTTGTATGTCAACAAGGTATGATTTTTGAGCCCTTGAAGCTCAGGATGGGGTCATCGTTCTTTTGTAGCCTCAATACGACCATCTTGTGGTTCCTCTGGTTGAGCTTCTACAATAATATTATTCTTCTTCCTTAAACACTCAGATTCCACATGGTCTCTCTTCTTACAATAATCACAAAATTTTTTATGATCGAAAGGAGTAGAAGAAGAAGTGTTTGAATAATAAGGGGAATAAGAAGGAGAGGAAGAAGAGGGAGAAGTCTTCTTCTGCTGTTGTTGATATTGCTTTTATTTGGATGCTTTGGTGGAGTCAAAAAAGCAAGATCCACCTGATTGAGCAACAAGCTTCTCCTCCACAAGTTGTGCTTGATTATACATGGCATTCAAATCTGTGATAGGAGTATATTTAAAATTTCTAAAAAGTGATTCTTGCAATCCACTCTTGAATTTGGTGATTATCTTGGTAGTAGAGTCCTGAATACCATTCAAAATACTTAATTTGTTGAATAGGCTGATATATTTTTGGATATTGATGTTGTAGCCCTACCTCAATCGAAGCCATCGAAATTCAAGATCTTCTGCATAGTTTGAAGGATAAAAAGTGTTCATAAATACCTTCACCAAATCATCCCAATTTTCAATGGGATTTTTATTACTTAGTCAATCCGTGACCAAGACTTTGGCTATGCCAAAAAGTTTTAAGAGAGAAAATAAAACTTGTTCATCCTTTGGAATTTTTCTATAGGCAAACCACGTGTCCATGTTGAGGATCCAACTATTTAGGATCTCAAGATCATGGGAGCCATCATAAATTTTGACCTCGCATTTTGCTTTCACACGAAGGTCAGGGGCTTGACTGGGACCACTAGAGGAAGCAATATTATTGACCTTATCGACCAAAGTACTAATGATTACGGTGATTGCAACCATTTTCTCTGCCAAATAGTGATCCATTTATTATCATGTATAAGCTAGAAATATTCAACAAGGGTTACAAAAGGTACAAAAGGAATTACAATGAAGTATTATTTACCCAAATAATTGCAAAAAAAAACTATAATAGTTTAATGCAATTTTACAATGAAATGGGCAATATTAGAAAAGAAGCACAAAATATATTTTTCCCTTTACTTTGCAAAAATTTAAAAGTGTCCCCTTTTGCAAAATTTCAAAAATGTAACTACCCCTTTGAAAATAAAATATGTTTCCCCCTTTTAATTTGGTCAAGTGAGCATGGCGGGGTCAGTGGTCAACCAAATAGGTGTCGGTCAACTGAGCATGGTGGATTTAGCATAGTTAGTAGTGATCAATCAAATTTTCTTGACAATCACAAAGTTGTGTTAATCACCCGGTAGAACACGTCGTCAATGCTCGTATTTTCTAGTGAGCGTTGGCTTTATTATAAGGTATGTTTTCCTATATGAAAGTTGTATAAGCCTTAATTCCACACAATATGGGATAATACAAAACAAAAATGCATTTCCTGCACAAAGAAACCCCCATGATACACCCTTGAGATTCCAACATGTGTCACCACATGAGTTGTTGAGATCTACAAATCAATGGCAAGATCCAAAATTATGCAAACTAGTGTGAGGTGCATTAAATTCTACATCAGAGGTGTTTGTGCTGCAGGATTGGTGATAGTATTAGTAATGTGTACAGGTGCGAAATCAAAGTTTAAAAATGGGTGTTGGAATTGTCAATAACTGTGGAGTTTGTAGATTCTAAATTTTTGGGCCCTAGGTCTATGTGTTTCAAGGGTTGAGCCAATTTACATAAGCAGACTAACCACATGGAAGTTCTGTAGCAAGATTGAATAGGGACTTACCACCTATCCATCCTTTGTCAGGATCGATCAAGGTCGAGTCGATGACTATCTATTGTTGGCCTATTTTCATCTTAAAAGTAGCTACAACCCTAAATAGAGTCGAGCCATTTGGCCTATCTTTATCAATAGCTAGGATAATGACCTTCTATCACCAATGGCTATCTAGGCATCTGCTAATATGCCTACATGTATCTATGATGTAGATGTGTTACGTTGCATGGGCTGAGGTTGCAATCCTTGATGCTACTATGGTTGTCTTGCAACTGGTGGTGCAAGCCTGCAAGTTTGGCCTATGCTACTTTATTTTTTGTAAAAAAACAAAATAATTTTCAATAAAATTTGCCTACAACAAGAATTTTATAGCATCGATAATTGATGAGTGTCGTCAATTAGTCATCATTTAGTCATTATACTTATAAATCCAGGGCAGTGTCCAATGGTTGTATACGATAGGAAAGGCAAGCAGTCTAAGGATGAGTTCATTCAAGAGATGGCTTTATTGGTGAAATAGTTAGCATTTGGGGGTTGATGTCACCTCTAAATCCTATAAAATGAAATTGACTCTTATTTACCCTTGCAGAAATGAAATTGTAGGAACTGAAACTTTGCAGAAAAAGAAAACTATCTAAATTTGCAGAATCTAAAATGACAGAAATGAAGTATTGTAGAACTGGAAACAATAGAAAATAAACTTTACAAAATTGAAATGCACACTTTACATAAAGTAAACCTAGTTACAGTAATAAAATTCAAATGACATGAATTTAAATGTTGTAAAACTGAAATAGCAGGGAGTTCACTGATACAAACTGGAAATGCTAAAAGCTAAAAACAACTGTTGAAAATAGGGAATATCAAAAAATGTTGTAAGATGCAAGAATTTATGCTAAGTGGTCAGTTGACATGCACACACAAATGACATAAATGAATTATTGAAAGAATTTATAATCATTACAAATTATCACATGCAATCTAAAATAGCACAACTAAAAATGTGAAATAGAAACTATTAGATTCCTGCTGATTTGTTGTAGCAAGAAATGAGCAGAAAACCTATCAAATATGTTCCTTCTCCTGGGCCTAGAAGTGGCCCTTGCTCCTTGAACTAGAAGAAGGTGGAAATAATTATTCTAAACTATTTAAATCTCACATACATTTACTTAGAATGCCAACATAATTGAAAAATTGTACCTTTATTGATTCTGTAGTAGCATTACAATAGTGCAAAAAAATACCTGCAAAATATTATTTTGCTACAATAAAACAACTTATCCTATATGGAATTCTTCTACGCCTATATCATATATGCTCAACCAAATGGGAGCTAGGTTATTTATATTATTCTATTACAATGCTGATATGAGTTGTTTTTCAGGGATGTCATTAACTATTTTAGAACTATTTTCCTAATATGCAGGAATCAGTTCTACTATAGTTTATCCATTTGCTTTGATGACCTACAACCATTGGGAGAAAGGATGTGGAAGGACTAAAATAACCCCTTAGACAGCTGAAACCATCCTTATCTTACCATTTGCTATTATATTGACCATTCTGTGGCTAATTTTGACCAGAACTATTCTTGATCTGCTCATTCTGAAGCTGCTCTAGAATATCAGGCAGTATAACAGTTCCTATGCTAATCCTAAAGAACACAAACTTATACTGAGAGGGGGGTGAACAATATAAGACCATTTTTTACTTTTCTTCCCAAATAGTATTAATCAATATAATCAATGGCAATATCAATAGCAATAACCAAAGAAATGCACCAATCATCACACACACTAGAGACACCATAATTTATGCGGTTCACCCAATGTAGGCTACTCCACGGAGAAAATATTTTACTAAAAATTTCTCAATCAATATCTTTGGGAATCCTTCTCAATTAATATGTTTATGGACCTATGTCCAAAGGAGATGTTAATCCCCTAATCTTGAGTTCGTGGATCTCTTCCATAGGATAACTCTTTCCCCTTATGCTTTGGCTAGTGATATTCTAGAAGACTCTGTCTCTATGCTACATTGACTGGTGGATCTCTCCCCACTTGAAAACTCCTCACTCAGATCTATCTTCAATTATCCTGGCTGATGGATCTCTATCCATTAAGACTCTATCTCTGTACTCTGTCACCTCCAAAGCTCTATCTCAATACTGTACCAAACATAGTTTAGTTGGTGTAGCACAACTCTGCTCAATATTTTGCACTAAACACAGTACAGTCAGTCTAGTACAATTCTGCTCAATAGGTTCACTCAAAACCTGCACAAATATACTCAACAGGTCCACACAGAATCTGCTCAAATATTCTTGATAGGTCCACATAGAACCTGCTCAAATCTACTCAGTAAGCTCACACAAAACTTATCCAAATCTGCTCAACAAGTTCACACAGAACTTGTCCAAATCTGCTCAACAATTTCACATAGAACTTGTCCAAATCTACTCAACAAATCCTCTCTAGGACTTGCTCAAATTTGCTCAATAAGTCCTCTCTAGGACTAGCTCAAATGCTAAATAAGTCCTCTCTAGGACTTGCTCAAATATGCTCAATAAGTCCTCTCTAGGACTTGCTCAAATATGCTCAATAAGTCCTCTCTAGGACTTGCTCAAATTTGCATAGTAAGCTTTCACAAAAGCTTAACTCAAAATAGTCCACAAGCCTTCTCAAAGACTTGTCTCAATCACATAGAATCATAAAGAGAATTGTTAGAGACTCAATATGTTCTAAGCTCAATGTACAATCAATATCTCAAATCAATCTCAGAAGCATAAAGAGAATTGTTAGAGACTCTATATGTTCTATACTCAAATCCCAATCTCAAATCAATAGAAGCATAAAGAGAATTGTTAGATACTCTATATGTTCTATACTCAGATCTCAATCTCAACTCAAATCAACCTCAATATCAACTCAAATCAATCTCAACTCAAATTAGAATATTGAATAGTTTTTTCTCTAGTAACTTGAACAACCACATGCATCCACTTGACTAAGCTTAACCAACTCAACTCAACCAATCACCTCAAGGAACAATCCTTTCTCACAAACCCTAGTCCAAGCATGTATTAACCAACTCAACTCAACCAATCACCTCAAGGAACAATCCTTTCTCACAAATACTAGTCCAAGCATGTATTAACCAACTCAAAATGTTTCCAACAATGCTCAAGCACAAGGCTCACATAGCAATTATACTCATGTTCTTTTCTAACTCAAGTTCAAGTTCATTTCATCATCAACAGGATTCAACAACAATGCTCATAAAATAAGGTTTAAATACAAGTCACAAACCAAAAAACCTTGAAGCATTCAACCAACCATTTTCACAAAGGAAACCATAATCATTTTCTCTCCAATGATATTTCAAAAATCAACCACCATAAACAATAAAATGGAGAATGTGCCCATACCTTTTTGATGCCAATTAAGTTGTCCACAAAATCTGCCACACTTAAACACAACTTTCCTTTCCAATATAAACAAGTGTTAATGGACTTCAAATAATCACAAAATAAAGCATTACTCAAATTACACCCTTTTTACTGCAAGTTAATAAACACATCCACAAAATTCCCTCTTATTAAAACCCTTATCAAAAATAATAAACCTCTCAAAATTTGATTTAAAAACAACTCCTTATTTCTCCTAAAATTTATTCTCCATAACCATCCAATAAATCATAAACCAATTATGCTTTGCAATAATAATAATAGCCCTAATAACAAACTTTAATTTCCATTAACTACCTTATAACTCCAAACTTTAGGGCTAATAAAAATTATTTAAATGCAAAACATAATTACCTCCTCAAGGGGATTCAAACCCCCGACTTGCCACATCACGAGCGTCTTAGCCACGGCTAAGATTCCACACGAGCTAGGCACTCATTGAAAAGGCAAATGCCCAAAGTGCCTTAAACCTTACTCCACCTTTCGCAAAAGACAAAGCACCAAAGTGCTTTCCACACACCTTATGAAATGCCATCCAAGGGATTCTATCCCTGGTGTTTGCGCTACCTTGTCCCTTAGCCAAAATTATTTGCCAATGCACCATGCTTTCCACCACATTTTTACTTTCCAAGCGCTATTGTTTTCTTTGTTGCTTCTCTTCTCAAAATTCACATGAGCTCATAGACTTATTCGAATGCCAAACATTTATCACAAGAGCAAGGATAAAAATTT
This sequence comes from Wollemia nobilis, assembly GCA_028583015.1. Classification (NCBI taxonomy): domain Eukaryota; kingdom Viridiplantae; phylum Streptophyta; class Pinopsida; order Araucariales; family Araucariaceae; genus Wollemia; species Wollemia nobilis. The sequence goes on along the minus strand of JAQPPZ010004624.1, from coordinate 9,570,924 downwards.
GATTCATTTACCACCCCCTTATATAGTGTTTAAAACACTTTGAAGACATCGGTGAAAATATGAATTAATGTTTGCTTGATGGCATCGACGGGAAAATTTGCATTTAAATTTAAATTTTAAATAATTAAAATTTAAACCAAATATTAAAACTCAAATAACTCCATCACCGGGGTACCTTTTTCGATGAAACAAAATCTCAACTTGGGTTTTAAGAAAATTCTAGATCAAATATGTTGTCCATGGTTTTAAATAAAACCTTTTATTTTTCTTGCCTTGGTTTTCACAAAAGCCCTTCATAGATTCTTTTGACATTAAATGCTCTTTTGACATCAATGACAACATTTTATCTTAGGGACTCAAAATTTCCAACAAATTTGTGCATTCGATGTGCAAGAAAGTGGTTTTTACTATGTGAACATTCTCCTACCATCCTTAGAAGACCTATTCCACCATTAGCATGTGCTGGAGCTGACCAATTCCAAGCCATGTTGTGTATACACAACTGGATGGAATTTATATGGTCAATATTCTGTTTCTGCACAGTCAGCTTAATTTGAACAGGTTTTGGTACCCTTTTTAGCATTTGAATTTGTTAAAAAGGTAATGAAAGCAAACAGAGTTATTTTAGAATGAATACATATCAACACCTATTATTACAACTTCAAATAAATCCTAATTTGCTAGATAATTCAGCTAAAACAGGTCAAAAATACAAAAAAATAGTAAAAAAAAATATGCTCTTCAACATTTAAAACATGTAAATACTAATACATAATACTTTCTATCACCATAATTAGCATTAAAACATAACATAAGGTATTTCAAAGAGTTTATAAGTTATCAAAAATAGTCCATAGTTGAGGCAATTCCCAGCCTCATCATTTTCCCCCCAACCTGTTATAATGCATGTCCTCATGCATTATGTGCAACTACAAAGGCACAAAGATCTATGTCAAGATATATTTCATGATACTTCCATAGTCTTCCCCCAATATTATAATATCCTCGATGCTCCTTTATTTCTCTAAGCCATTCTTGGAATTGTTCATCATATTGAGGATCATTGTCAAAGAAATAAGGGATAGGGGTGATAACTGTTGGTGATCTGTACCTGAGACCTACCCACTGTTCCTTTACTTCTAAGATGTTCTGGATAATATTTTTTGCTCTTGGTATTGACCACAGTAGGTTGTTTGGAGAGATGGGCTCCCTATTTTACAGTGATATGGGTAATTCTCCCCATCTACTTTTGCATGCTGATAAAGCATCAACAAAATATTCTGTACATAAATCCTAAAAATAAGTCATAAACCTTTGAAGATTTCCCATATACATATTTTTGACCCTTGTATCTCTCATCAGAGTATAATGCTGGTAGGTGGAATCTTTGTGGTTACGATGAACAGGTCTGATGAGTAACACTACTTGTAGCTCCATCTCCTTACTTTCTTTTCTTGTTCCCAGTGAATTTGGTTTTGCAATGTTGACATAAAAGCCCTCAATTGGATATCACCTAAAAATATGTGTGGCAATAATATCACTTCATTTGGTAAGAAGAAGTTATGTAGGAATAACTCACATAACAGGTTCTATTGGGCTACTCAACTCTGCCAAACTATTTCTAAAAACTCTCTAGGAGTTTCTAGCTTATGAGGAAGACCAGAAGCAATTCTCATTAATTCCCATCGGAGATATTTCTATTTCAATATCAAACTATAGAATCTTGTTGGTCTCCTACACTTCACTAGACACTCTGCAATTTGACATGTTTCTTGTACCTACTCCTGCAACTTACTGATATCTGCATTTTTAGCTTCCAGCTATTCTTTCAGAGGTTTTAAAGATAAGATTTGTGTCTCCAGCTTATGACACTGCCCCATCTAGTATGCTATATCTTCATTGTTTTTTGTTAATGTCATTGTATCTGGAGGCCTAATTATAGGGTGCATCTGTGGGATAATATTTACTTGTATGCCTACTTCTGCTATTTCAACAATGGGTAAATTTTTTTGTATTCCTGTTTCTGTTGTGTCCACTTCAAGTGTAACAAATGAAATCAAGTCAACAAAAAATTGAGGGGAATGTGGATTTATCTCTTCTTGTACTTCTATCCCTACATCAATATTTGCTGTTTGTTCTTCTTGTTGCTGCAGGTCCTTAGAAGATTGTATAAGTGCCCCTAAATTTTCATGCTCTGTTCTATCCACATCCTGTTGGGTTGTTTGTGTGGCCATTCCTTATGTATCCGCTTCCCTTATGGGTGATTTTCTTTCAGGTAAGGCTACATTTCCATGTTCTACAACTAAGTCTAGCAAAATGTTGGCTAATTCATTCTCAGAATCAGCTTGAGGGGGTTGTTTCTCTAGAATTGACAGTCTAGCCTTTACTTCTTCTATTTCCTACAATAATTTAGCAATGATGTCATCTTATTCCTTAATGGAGGCCTCATTTTTCTCAATACAACCCATTTGTGTCTTGATGACACTTTTGGCAGTATGTAACTGGGTTTGCATGTCAGTTTTTTATTCTTCTCTTATGGATCCTTTGTCAGAACCAGAATCTTCAAAATCTTAATAGTCAACAAGTGGGATTGTAGGCATTTCTGTATCTAAATCTATTATTGTGCCAACTCCTACATCTTCTGGACCTGTATATTCATCCTGGGTACCTGTATTTTCATATTCCTCCATGAATTCCATGAATTCCCTTGTATTTCCAGATTCCTCCATGAATTCCTCTTCTTGCAATGTGTCTTCACCAGACAAATTAATATGCTCTATTACATCTTCTTTTATCTCTTATTCCATGGAACTAGATTTTTGAAGTCTTGAGGACCTTCGTAACCCTAGAGCAGGTTGTTTTTATTTCTTTGTAGATCTCATAATAGAGCTCGTCAATTACATAGCAGGGTCTACTTTAGGTGTTTCCTTCTCCATCTGCCCTTCCCTGATTGAACTTCCAAATTGTTCAATGGACTATGTGGGAAAAATAGTTACATTTTCAGAAAATGTAACCTTCCTCCTCTTTCCTACAGGATCAATCTTAGACTGTTTCTATCTTTGCTTCCTGGTTTTGAAGGATGGAGGTCCCTCTGATGAGGACGAAATTTATTTTTTAGAGGATTCAGTTTCAATTTCATGTTTAGAACTTTCAATTTCTAATTTTGCTTTAGATTTAGGTCCTTCAACCTCTACCTCTTCTTCAGATCCAGGGCTTTCAAATTCTAATTCATTCCATGCAGAGAAAAATCATTCAAAACTCCTAGGGTTTCCCCTAAAGTGGTGTTTGCATATGAGCTTGATGAGACCATGGTGTTTGGGAGTGCACTTTCCTTCTTGGTATTTTCTAGCCATATTTTTCAATTCCTAGTGAAGGTATAAGGGAAGATTTATCTTAATCTCTGGGTTTGAATGACCATGCCGTAAATGATTCAAAATTCTGACATGATACCTAGACAAAACAAGAAATTGTCCATCACAAGTTAAAAAACTAATAACCAACATAGCTACATCATCTCAGGGAGGTGGTAGACTAGACCTTTTAACCCCTCTGCAAACATTCTTACTCATTAAAAATTTAATTAGTCTGTCTCCTTATTCCCTAAACTAGTTAACAATTTCTACTATAGCATTTTTACCAGTTTTCACAATCTAAACTCCTTGCAAAGGCATTTCAGTAATATGGCTAAGAATTTTTGGAGTTACCTATATCATGCCACTGATATGGACTTGATTGTTCCTGAATATCCGGGCAAACTCAGCTGCCAACCCTTCAAAATAACCATCGAACTTTCTCATAAATGGCATGAACCTATCCTCCATGAAGACCCATAGGGATTCATAATCCTTTTGCAAATACTCAATATTTTATGGTTCAGCCCTATTTTTCTTACCCACCATTGTAAATTGCTTGTACTCTATGTATTTTAGCCCTACAAAACTTTGGCAGTAGAATTTATCTCCAATTTGGAATGATCAATTTCATTTGAAGCTTATGTTTGGCTTCGCAGAGTAAATTTTGACAGCACGGGAACTGCTTCGAAACATGTCTAAGAACGTGATTTGGGAACATGGTAGAGTTTTATTGCATAGAGGAGTCCTTAATGATCTATTTTACTACATGTCATTGAATTATTACGACTTGGTCGAGGTGACGTAGAATAAACAATCTTATGGAAGTTTTCTTTCCAAAGTTTATCTTGATACATGTACCATAAAATTTTATATGCCTTGAAACCATATGCTGCCTTGAACTCTATAGTTGAAACTCATGCTCTGTTTCATATTTCCAATCCCAATGGTGGAAAATAAAACTTGGGAGGACATTTGTTACCTTCTATTTCCAATTAATTCACTCTTAAACTTGTTCCAGAGTTTATTGAATCATTCCGAAGCGTAATGTTATTTCAAATTTTAGAGCACAGGTTTTTTTTAATTATGAAACTACTTTCTACTTTCGGGTTCTGGAGCTACCATAATTATAAAATTTTTATAAACAATATTCTCATTCTGGAGCATTATCATGCAAAAGTATTTTGAAGACATCGACTAAAACTTTTCATGATCATATCATAGCCACATTTCCCAATGACCAAATGGATAACTTCTGAATCAACCTTATGTATTCCTTATATACTAACTAGGGATATTATACACTACATACTAGATATCAATACATTTTTAAAATGAAAAAGGCACATACCTGATATAACCATTTATATCCATTTGTACAGATGGTTGTTTCTACTGAGTCCAGCTAACTGCTCTACTAACTAAGACAGGTGCAATCTGAAAACATGTGAAACAGTGATTTGTGAGAAAATATAGAATAGTGATGGTGGGTCCAGATTGTGATTTCAACAAGGCAAACATATCAGAATATCGGTTTTCATGCAAGCCTAATTCAGAAGCACCTAAAAGAGGTTTTCACTTTCTGAATTATTCATTTTTTTTATCATTTTTTATTTTTTTTTCAATTTTTTTGTTACTCTGCTAGTTCGGTGTGGAAGAAGTGTTTTCTTCCAACATGTGTACATCCAATTTTTCCACTTGCTTGATAAACTCCTCTTTAGTTAGTGGTTTATGGTATGTTCGAAGATGATGTCCATTAACCACCAACTTTCATCATGAATCATCAATAGGTGAAAGGCGAACAACTCCATTTTCAAACACTTCCTCAATATGATATGGTCCAAGCAACCTAGTTTGCAACTTTCCAGGATAGTATTCATAATGAGAGTCAAACAACAAAGCCCAATTGCCTTGCTATAATTTTCATTCCTGAATGTGACTGTCATGCCATAATTTTTGCTATGCTTGGATCATCTCAGTCTAGTGCAATGCATCCATTCGTAGCTCATCCAATGCATTAAGCTGCATAATTCGGTCCTTTTATGCCTGTGACAAATCAATACCTACATCAAAGTAGTTTGAAGAGTCAGTAACTCAAATTCAATAGGCAAAAGAGGCTTTTTATCATAAACCAATTCATATGGTGTAAATCCAGTGGTGGATTTCCAAGTAGTGTTGTAAGCTCAAATTTCTTTAGGTAGTTTGTCCAACCAATTCCTCCTATGAGCTGCTATGGTTTTAGTTAAGATTCTCAATAGTTCCCTATTAGTCACTTCAACCTGTCCATTGGCTTGTGGATGATAAGGTGAGGATTTCCTGTGCTTGATTTGATATAGTTGAGTGAAAGCTTCAATAAATCTTGAAGTAAACTGAGGTCCTTGATCTATGGTGATGGATTGTGGGGCCCCAAAATGCAAGAAAATCTATGAATACAGGAAATCAGCAACTTTTTCTTCTCGAGCACGCTTAAAAGCATGGGCTTCTACCCATTTGGTTAAATAGTCAGTACATACCAAGATATGTACTTTTCCTTGGGAAGGAGGGTCAATGGGTCCTACAAAATCTAGCCTCCATCTCTCAAATGGTTCTGTTCCTATCTAAGGTTGTAATGGTATTTCACTAGTGAAGGTAGGCTTTCCCATCCTTTGGTAGGCATCACAATGTCTAGCCTATATTTTCACATTTTTATGTAAAGATGGCCAGTAGTAACCAGTACCCAAAATATTTTGACTGGTGCTTTTTACTGAATAATGTCCTCTTGACGGCTCATCATGACATGCCCGTAAGATATCATATACCTCGTCCTTGGGGATACACGTGTGTAAAACATGGTTAGGACTGCATTTAAACAATAAGCCTTCGATCCATTTGAAATAACTTTACTTGATTAACTATTTCTTTTGCTTAGGAGTAAAGTGAAGAGGAATATTTCTTGTAGCAAAGTAATTAGCTATATCTGCAAGCCATGGATATTGTATAGAAATAGCAAATAATTTTTCATCTGGGAACGTATCCTCTACCAATTCTCCTGCATCTACATTTGGTAACCTTGATAGAAAATCTGCTACTACATTAGTTTTCCCTGGTTTATTAATTATGCTGATATCAAATTCCTGCAATAATATTAACCAACTAATAATTCTTGCACTAACCAAAGGTTTATTCATCAAGTATTATATGGCAGCATGATTCGTATGGATGAATACTTGATATCCTGTGATATAGTGTCAAAATTTATTAATAGCATATATCACAACTAAGAATTCCTTTTCAGTGGTGGTGTAGTTCTTTTCAACTCCTGTCAAGTTTTTATTGATGTAATAAATGGCATAATGCTCCTCATTTTCAATTTGTCCTAATGCAACTCCAATAGCAGTATTGGAAGCATCAGTATGAATATGGAATGGTAGTTCCCAATTAGGTCCTCTCAATACAGGGGGAGTTATCAACTTTTCTTTCAATACTTCAAAATATGTTTGACACTTAGTAGACCAAGTAAATTCAGAATCTTTAGTTAGTAATGCAAACATTGGATTGGTTATGGTACTAAAATTGGTAATAAATATGTGGTAGAAACCAATGTGTCCCAAGAAACTCCTTACATCAGTTTGAGTTTTTGGAGGAGGAAGGTTTTTAATGACTTCCACCTTTTTAGGATCACCTTGACCCCATAAGAGGAAATATGATGACCAAGGACAATTCCTTCCTCCATCATTAAGAAGCATTTCTTAGGATTAAGATATAGATGGTATGTTTCACAACGTATTCAAAAATTTTCAACAGGTTGTTCCAAGGTATACTCAAAACTATCTCCAAACACTGTGAAATCATCCATGTAAATTTCTACACTCTCATTTGTCAAATCAGAGAATATGGCCAAAACAGTTCTTTGAAATGTTGTTGGAGCATTACACAAACCGAAGGGTAAAAATTTATAAGCAAATGTTCCCCAAGGGTAGGTGAAATAGTCTTTTCTTGGTCTTTTGGTGCAACCTGTATTTGATTATAACCACTAAAACCATCAAGAAAACAAAAGAATTTCTTACCAGCAAGGGTATCTAACACTTGGTCTATGAATGGTAATGGAAAATGGTCTTTATGTGTCACTTTGTTTAACTCTCTGAAATCCACACACACTCTCATTTTCCCATTTTTCTTTGGAACAATGACCAATGGAGAAACCCACTTACTATTTGAAATTGGGTAAATGAATGCTACATCTAACAATTTTTCAATTTCTTCTTTAACAATATCTTTCAGAGCAGGATTCAAGCATCTTTGAGGTTGTCTCACTGGTTTGACATCTTCAATGTATATCCTATGTGTACATACATCAGGATGAATGCCAGTCATATCCTTGTAACTCCAAGAAAAAGCTTGAACATGTTTATGTAGAATAGCAAATAGTTTGTCTTCTTGTTCATTAGTCAACCAACTATTAATATTTAGAAATTTCCCTTGCTGTATTTCAATTTGTTTAATCCATGGATAAACAAAATTGATTGCTTCATATATTTTGATTAAAGAATTTAATGGATAGTGATGTGGCTACAGAGTATGAAATACTCTGGATTCTGTTTCATAAGTGATGCCAAATGGAATCATTCCCTACATAGGACATGTGAAAGAGGTAAGAATATGATGATGCCATCAATGTGGCAGTGTGAAAGAGCTTTCTTGTATAGGAATAGGTGATAGATTTTTTGAGGTTTGTTCTTCATCCTTCCATAGCAAGCGATGGACATGAATTTGATCATCTTTAAGTCCTTCTTCCTGTAATATTTTTACTAGGAAAATTTCATCTTCAAAAATTTCCCTTTCTGGTGAATTGACTTCCTCAATATGTTTCTTCACTATTATTGTGGCCAAAGTGACAATAGTTTCTTGTTCTTCATTAGACTCAGGATACCATATCTATCCAAAAAATTGGTTGAAGTTTGGGTTGGTGGATACAGGGAAATATTCTTAAGGTCAATGCCATTTGAAATAGTCATTTCTCCTAACCTGCAGTCTATAAAAGCAGTTGCAGTAGCAAGCCAAGGTCGTCCTAGAATGATGGGATAACCATTAACTAAATTTCTAGGCTGCAATACCAAGAAATCTACAGGATACTCCCAAGAAGAAACTTCAATGGCAATATCTTCTAGGATCCCTTTTGGCTTGGCAACTGACCTATCTGCCATTTCTAAAACTGTGGTGGTAGGACTGAGATTATTGAGTTGCAGTTGTTGCATTGTTTCTTTAGTCATTACATTGATTGCAACTCCAAGATCAATTAGTACATTTGGAATTTGCATTAACCCAATAGTGATTGTGACTATTGGACTTCCTGGATCACTATATTTGAGAGGCACTAGTTTTCCAGATAGTAGGTCAGCTAACTTCCCTTCTACTTGTACAGTTTTAGAAAAGGCTTTCTTCTTTCTACCAGGTTTCTTGATACATAATTTCTGAATGGTTTTCTTGATTAAGGGCACATACTTTATTACTTGTAACAAGGGGAGGGAGATAGACATATTTTTAGGTTCTATAACCAATTCTGATTCAGGAGTAGTGATAGTATGATCAAACATTTCAGGGTATGGCACTACTTCTAAAGAAGGTTCATTTTTCCCTTGCATTTTTTTTGGTTTCTCTTATTTTTCTTTTGTTTGCACTGGTTCTGAACGTGGAGACTCTTGATTTCCATCAATTTCTTCAATGGTGGGTGGGGTAGGGTCAGGTAAAACTTTCCTTGAATATAACTGGATATTACTACAGTCAAGTACATGAACTGTAGCAGTGTCTTCAGACTCAACTCTATAAAAAGGAGTTGCTTGTCTGGTATTATTTGGGTTAGCCATAGGCTGATATGGAAGTGGAGATTGCTTAACTAGTTGTGCTTGTTGATGTTGTATTATTCCTTGAAGGTTCTTATTAGGAGTTGGTAGCAAATTTTGAGTCTGCCCTTGATACCTTTGCTACCCTTGATATGATGGGTATTGTGGCCCCCATATTTTCCCATATTGTTGATTTTGTGTCCAAGGTTGGATTAACAGGATTCTAAGGTGGATGTGACCAATCTTGGGAAGATGTCCAAGATTGATTCCATGGTTGGGAAGGTGGTTATGAATATCCCCAAAGCATATTCCAAGGATTTTATCCCCAACCTATAGGAAAAATAGGGGCATTATGGTATTGTGAAAAGTTGCCACCTAGCCTCTACCCAATAACATTGAGTTCTTCAGTTTGAGTTTCCAAAATGGTTTTTAGGTGAGGCAAAAAATGACACCTATCAATTTTATGCTCTTTTGAACATATGCCACAAATAGTTGAGATAGAAGTTCTATCCAAAGGATAATCATGTAGGGCATGATTATTTCTGCATCTAGGATAATAGATAGCCAGGGGTGGTGAAGAATTGGATTTTAAATTCCTTTCCCCTAATGTTGAATTTAATTGTACAAGAATATCAGTTTTCATGTTAGCCATTTCTTCCATCAAATATTTTATATCAGTATTACCAGGATTATGATTCCTTCTTCTTTGCCTAGTGCGAGAATAATTTTTGTATAACTCTAAAATATCATTAATATCAAGTTGGTTTATATCTCCTTTTCCCATTAAATCCAATACTTCTCTGGAATCATCCTGCAAACCTCTCAGAAATATAGTTTTTAATAAGTTAGTTTCCATAGGACCACATATTTTTTGAATAAAGGTAAATCTATCAAGATAATCCTCTAAGTTTTCATCCTCTTCTTGTCTAATCTGAAATAATTCATCCTTCCTATTTCTCACTCTATAATACTCCTGATACTTATCCAAAAATGCAGTTTCCATTTGATCCCAAGTATGGATTGAATCCGGTTCAAGGCTCATAAACCATCGTAAGGCTGCATCCTTGAGTGTAGAGAGAAATAACTTCAGTTTTTGGTTGTCATTGACATAGTCATAATTTTGACACAAAACTTTGAATTCAATCAAGAACTGGTCAGGATCTTCAAAAACAATTCCCCTAAAGATTGGTAATATTGAGGGTGAAATTGTTTTCATAGGATCATTCCGAGTAGGATTTAGACGAATAGGGTATTCAAAAGTTCTAACAGGAGGATTTTTAGCATCATGACCAACAATTTCCCTATCATGTTCTCCTTATTTTGCCATAGGTGCTTCCTCAGTTTTGACTTGTTCAACTGGTTCAGATGGATCATCCCTATGGGTATGTCTAGAAGCAAGTGCCTTTAAGAGTTCTTGCAAAGATCCTAAAATTTTAGTTGATGAAGAAGATGAATCTTATTTAAGTCTTTCAAGAAGTTCATACACAGGCAGATCTTCACCTGATCATGAAGAATGCCTTGGTGGAAAAGAGCCAGTTCTGATAAACCTTCATCTTTTGTCTCTTGGCCTATGCATTCATGCTCATCCACTGTATGAACTAGAATTCAGTTTTTAAGAACTGTTACTTGTAACAGGACAGTTCCTGGAGTACTATAATTCTCCTAACAACACCTAAGGTATCCTCAAAAATGGTGCCAAAAATTATGAGTGTCATTAATTATTCATCATTTAGTCATTATACTTGTCAATCTAGGGCGGTGTCCAATGGATGTATACGATAGGAAAGGCAAGCAGTCTAAGGACCAGTTCATTCAGGAGATGGCTTTATTGGTGAAACAATTAGCGTTTGGGATTTGATATCACCTCTAAATCCTATAAACTGAAATTGACTCCTATTTAACCTTGCAAAAATGAAATTGCAAGAATTGAAACTTTGCAAAAAAAGAAAATTATCTAAATTTGTAGAATCTGAAATGACAGAAATGAAGTATTGTAGAACTGGAAACAAAAAAAAAAACCTTTGTAGAATTTAAATGCACACTTTGCATGAAGTAAACATAGTTATAGTAACATAATTTAAAGGACATGAATTAAAATGTTGTAAAACTAAAACAGTAGGAAGTTCACTAATACAAACTAGAAATGCTAAAATTTGAAAACAACTGTTAAAAACTGGGAATATCTAAAAATATTGTAAGATGCAAGAATCTATACTAAGTGGTCAGCTGAAATGCATACACAAATGACAGAAATGAAGTATTACAAGAATTTATAATCATTACAAATTATCACATGCAATCTAAAATAGCACAACTAAAAATGTGAAATAGAAACTATCAGGTTCCTGCTAATTTGCTGTAGTAAGAAATAAGCAGAAAACCTGTCAAAGTTATTCCTTATCCTGGGCCTGGAAGTGGCCCTTGCTACCTAAACCAGAAGAAGGTGGAAAGAACTGTTCTAAACTATTTAAATCTCACACACATTTACTCAGAATGCCAATAGAATGGAAAAAATACACCTTTATTGATTCTACAGTAACATTACAGTAGTGCAGGAAAATACCTGCAAAATATTGTTCTGCTATAATAAAAAAACTTATCCTATATGGAATTCTTCTAAACCTATATCTTATATGCTCAAATGAATGGGAGCTAGGTTATTTATATTATTCTATTACAATGTTGATATGAGTTGTTGATGTTTTTCAGGGATGTCATTAACTATTTCAGAATTGTTTTCTTAATATGCAGGAATCAGTTCTGCTACAGTTTATCCATTTGCTTTGCTGGCCTACAACCATTGGGAGAAAGGAGGTGGAAGGACTAAAAAAACCCCTTAGACAACTGAAACTATATTTATCTCACCATTTGCCATTATCTTGACCATTATGTGGTTGATTTTGACCAGAATTGTTCTTGCTCCGCTCATTTAGGAGCTGCTATGGAATATCAGGCAGTATAACAGTTCTTGTGCTAATATGTGCATTCGATGTGCAGGAAAGTGGTTTTTATTGTGTGAATATTCTCCTATCATCCTTAGAAGATCTATTTCACCATTGTCACATGCTAGAGCTGACCAATTCCAAGCCATGTTGTGTACACATAGCTGGATGGAATTTATATGGTTAATATTCTGTTTATGCACAGTCAGCTTAATTTGATCAGGTTTTTGGCACCTTTTTAGTATTTGAATTTGTTAAAAAGGTAATTAAAGCAAATGAAGTGATTTTAGAATGAATACATATTAACACCTATTATTACAACTTCAAATAAATCCTAATATGCTAGATAATTCTGTTGAAACATGTCAGAAATGCAGAAAAATAGTCAAAACTAAATATATGCTCTTCAACATTTAAAACATGTAAATATTAATACATAATGCATTCTATCACCATAATTAACATTAAAACATAACATAAGGTGTTTCAAAGAGTTTATAAGTTATAAAAAATAGTCCATGGATGAGGCAATTCCCAGCCTCATCAATAATTTTTTACAACAAAAATTACTACAATAATATTTTTTTAGCAAACTCAAGGGCAACGGAACAAAAACACTAATAGTAGCAAAGGGCAACAAAACCAATAGGATAAACTAAGGCAATAAATAACCACCAAGGAGACCAAAATTGATCTACCTATTCCTATAATTTTTTCAAACATAAATCTTTTTCATTTAGCTTCTACTTAGGATCCTCTTGTTGGTTGGAAATGACCCCAAAACCAACAAACAACATAAGTCGGCAATAACCCAAAACTTATGCCACTCTATAGCTCTAATACCACTGATGTGGTGCCAAAACAACTTGAAAATTAAATTAAAAATTAAAGGATTATAAAGGCCCAAAATTACAAAAAATCCCCCTAAAAAGGAGCAATGAATTCCCAAATTGGGAAAATCGGCTCTCATTCGAAAGGAGTTATTTAAGGATTGACTAATATCAATCCAGCTAACCTAATCTAGAAGATGGCTAGCTAAAACTACGTGAGCACCAAGTCTCACCTAAAATATTAAATAATTTATTTATAATTGGACTAAGCCCCTAAATATGACTTAGCCTATTATTTGATGCCCTCATCGTGAACTTAATTACACAAGTACTGAAAAGGAAATCTTAGCCATAGTCCATGCCATTAATAAATTCAAACATTACATAACATAGTATGAAGTGATGAGGCACTGAATTGCCACATTCAAAGACTTCTTTTAAATACTTTTAAGACTCATTTGGCATTATTTGTAATGTGGATTCATGTTAATTTTGGATAATTATGCATTATGTAGTAATATTTGCATGAGAAATAGGAAACTGCAAATACTCTGTTTTTATTGCTTTATTCATGTTTTTGCTGAAATCTGATTATAATTCTGCATTAATTAGGATATTATTCTCTTTAGGCAATTTGTGTATAAGGTTTATAGTCTTCCACAATGTATTCCATCGTTATGCACCTGTTTAAATTAACTGTTAGTGCCAAAAAATTGTTAGGATGAAAACTGTGCAGGATAGACTGGACTTTGTCATACAAATTCTAGCCAGCTGTATTTCTACAACATATCATGGAATTTGTCTGCCCCAACTCAAATCAAAGATGGAACTAGTCTCCTGGGTGTCCAAAGAGGCCATATCTGCTGCTAAAACCAGTCATACAAACCTTTGAAGACACAACAGTTTTCCTATTCTATCGCTTGATATTTCGAAACAACTTCGGAATGAGCGTAGTCAGTCTAAACTGCTCAGATATGCTATTGAAAAAGGAGAAAACGATGGTTGAACTGTTTCAAGAGATAACTTATCCAAATCTACATATGTTACTCACTTGGTAATGCTCCAGCACTACAATAGGATAAGGATTGAAGGATTCAAATCCTGGATTCAAGGGAAGACTTAGACTAAAACTATTGTAACAGACCTAAATTACAACTATAAACCTTATTTGCAGGATGTTTTGTTTAGAATAAATAAGTGCTCCCATTTGGTTGAGCATAATAGATATGGAAGAGAAGAAGTAGAAAATAGGTGTGAGTAGCATAAATTATATTTTCTGTAATCTGCTATAGTAATTCAGTATTCTACAGGTTTTCCCTGCATTACTGTAATGCTATTTTGATATAAAAGAGTGCATCATTATTCATGTATTATTTTGAGTTAAGTGTGAATAGTTAGTCAGTTTAGAAAGGTTTTACTTGCCTCCTTTGGTGCTGAAAGCAAGGGCCACTTCCAAGCCCAAGGGAGGACTTTTCTTCTGGTAGAATTCTGCTTATTCTAGCTGCACCAGGACAGCAGGAAACTGACAGGTGCTATAATTTTTTTATGTTATTGCATAGGTTAAATATTTCTTTCTATTTTAACATTTCAGACTTGCAGCATTTCCAAAATCTCTATTGACACTAGGTTTTGCAATTATACACATTTAAATTATGTTATCTTTCATGCAAAATGTGTGATGATTTCATTAGAAATTTGATTTACTTTCAGCCATTTCAATTTGTAATTCTCAGTTTTCAGTAGTATAGCTTTGGTTTTCTACAGTAAGAGTGGATTTTCTTTATTTCCATGCATTTTTCTTTATTTTTCACAACTTAGGATTAGTTATGTTTCTTCCACAGGCAGTATTTTAGCATTTTTAGTACATTCATAGGAAAACCAAACACCCCAATACTAACTGTCCCATAAATAAAAGCTATGAACTAAAGGATCTGAATAATAGTCTGTTATACCCTACTCTTGCATACAGCCATGGACACCGCCTTGGATTCATATTGATTAAATGGCGAAGGATTAGACGACACTCATAATGAAGTATTTGTTCATATTGATCACTCTACCATTAAAAACTTAATGAATAAAGCTACAGTAGGAGGAAGAGTGGTTAGATGTCTTCTCTTATTGTAAGAATTTAATGTCACAATTATAGATAAAGTAGAAAAGGATAATGTCATTGCAGATCATTTATCTCGTATGTAAATATTGGATGATGATGATTTAATTCCTGATAATTTCTTGGATGAACATTTGTTTGCTCTTTCTATTTTTACTTCTTGGTATGCTGACATTGTAAACTACTTGGTAACAGAAAAAATAACTCTATTATTTTTTTTGTAGGTAATAGAAATTTTATTTACGTCATCGGGTTGAAGGGACCCAATCCCTATTTACATGAGGCTATTATCTAGTTGAATATATAAAAATAGAACAATCCCAGAGATGTAAGGATGAGCTATGCCAAAAATATAGGAATACAAAAGTAGCACTTCGAACTCTCCAAAAAATAGATTCAAAAATAGTTTAAAAATAGGAATATGTCAGAAGTTGCAGGGAAAGTTTTGTGATATAGAACAAAAATAGACTTCCCACTATCCTAGATCCTAGAATTATTAGGGTTCTTCACCATCACCTGAATTCTTGATGTTGACTTGATTTTTTTAACAGAGCGTTGAGAGACACTAGTAGGTCCTGCAGTTCTTTGATGTTAAGAGAGAAAATGATACCAGCTTCCTTGATCATATTAGTTACTGCCAAGAGTTTGTCAACTGCCCCTGAGATGTGATTGAGGATTCTAGATCGAAGGGCATTAACAGCACAGCTTGTAACATTTTCAGCTTTATCCATAATAATCTATAGTTTTTATTGGGTCCCATTACTATATCCATATACTTTCCTTCTGAGGTGCTTTGAAATTCTTTGAGGAGGACTCCAAATAACCTTTCTTTTGGGTCTTGAGGGCCTCCGTCTGACCTTGAAACCAATGGTAGGGTTTTCCACTGGAACAATGTCAACAGACTTGGAAGGAGTGGTAAAATTGGTCTTATCACTAGGTTAGGTAGGCAGGGTATCTAGAATAGTAGTGAGGATGGGCTCATTATGGACAATGTTAGGTGAATTAACTAGCTCATCTGGCAAATCAGTATTTACAAGACCCTTAGCATGGGGATTTGTAAAAACAACAGTATTAGGATACTCAACATTTGGATTATCAGTAGTATACTCACCTTCATTGGATACAAGTTCATCAGGTTGAGGTTGCTACTGATCAATAGCCAGATTGGAATCCATAGGAGGAAACAGGGAGCCTGAAACACGTTGACTATCTAGGACATGCTTATAGATAACAAAAAAAAGGTCTATTATGGCTGCTTCACAACTAACCCCAATAGCTTGGGGACCCACCTTAAAATTTTATATTTATTGTTGTT
This sequence comes from Wollemia nobilis, assembly GCA_028583015.1. NCBI lineage: Eukaryota > Viridiplantae > Streptophyta > Pinopsida > Araucariales > Araucariaceae > Wollemia > Wollemia nobilis. The sequence goes on along the minus strand of JAQPPZ010004624.1, from coordinate 9,554,555 downwards.
TTGGTTGTCTTTGAGTGCTCAGTTCAATGAGACCTTAGTCAAGAGCTCACCAATCGGTCTCCAGATGGTTCTTGTTGTTTGATTGGAATAATTGTTGATGTGTCTTAAGTGGTCTCAGTTGGTTTGATATAGTGAAAGTTTGTTTTAAGGTTTTAAATGTTGTCTGTTTGTTTCCTTTTATTTTGGATTTGTTGCAGTTCAACCTTTCTAGGTTGATGGATCCCCTTTAAAATAAAAAAATAAAAAGATTAAAATCAAAATAAAAATAATAATAATTAAAGTGAAATGTATATGTATATAAAAGAAGATGAAAAGAAAATATGCTATATATATAAGAGTTTAAAATAAGATAAAAAAATTATTATTATTATTATATATTTTTTATATATAATAAAAATAATAATAAGAAGGAATATATATATATATATTAGTAGAAGGAATATAATATAATATATATATTATGTTATGTTGAAAACAAGAAATAAAATAAACTTATAATAGTATATGTTAAAGTTAATATTTTAAAATTATTAAAGGTTAAAGTTATTCGCTCAAATAAAAGTTTTAACGATATCATGTTTTATGATGCAGGTAGGTTATTCAAACGATGGGCACAAGCCCTCGATGCTGACGTAGAAGCTAGAGGCCACTCCGACAACGTTGGACGTAAACAAGTGGTCAACGAAGGCAGGCCGGCATGATGATTTGGATGCATGTTATATGGCGTTTGAGCAGAAGACAATCCATCCAGTGAGCCTGAAAACGTTGATGAGGACGTCTTCCACATGCGATGCAGTAATCAGACAAGTTGACGGTAAACTACGAGACGTAACGGACACCAATGGCATGAGTGAGGGCACGTACAATGGAGACGCTCGAACACCTCAGACAGCCATGTTGGATGGCAGGTGTCAATGGCAGATGCCCTAAAGTGCACGTCATGATGGGAAGACTCTATAGGTGAAATACAGACACGGGATAAAGTCACAATGGCCGACTAAAATCCTCCTAATGCAGACGAATCACCGAGTAGAAGCTGGTAGACAAAAAATCAGACAGGGCACTATTAGACGACGGTGATGAATGTGCAGTGGTTCGGTTGGGTAAGCGATGGTGTCAACGTCAGACTTGAGGACCCTACGACAATCAAGCCAACATGAACATACAGATTGGACACTACTAGCTGAACGTAGATCACGTGCGATGTCGCATAGTGTGGTGCGTCAGGATTTGAAAGCAAATGTAGTCTCGAGGAAGGAAAAACGTAGAAATCACAGTATGTACACCATTGGCGGTTTGAATGGGGATTCTAAAATAGAGAAGTGGCTGCTATTTCTGCTGCACAAGGTGAAAGAAGAACAGATGAATAGCAATATTAATGGATGTGCACTGATGTTCATCGGTTACAGCATGGAAATAGACATCGATCGATATGGCAATGTTGTGAGTGACCACCGTGGCAGCTGACATGTGGAGTAGGCAACCGAGGGTATGAAACCGACGTGGAGCGATGAGCACCGTTGACACCGTGGACAGAAGGCCATCGAGAATGGTGTCGACGGAACCCATTATCAGGAGCAATGAGTGGCGACCACATCCTGGCCTTGTGGAGTGTCCTTTTACTATGATTGTTTGATATCCAATAGGTATACACATGGTATATCCTAAGGCCCTCTTTGAATGGAGAGGCTTAATATGACAAGAACAAGGGTTAATTTATAAAGTTATCATAGCCCTAGATAAACTTTGGGAAGATAGTATTCATACGGAAAAGAAGCTGGCAGATGAATCATATAATTCACCACATGGACACTTTTGTTACAACGTAAATAAACGTTTATCCAAGTGTTATGAAAAGCAAAGGACTTCACCCAAATCAAAGGAAACCTATGTTTGAAAAAGAAAAAAAGAATAGAGGGATGAAAATGAAACGATTGAATGTCATTGAATAAATAGAAACGAACAGCTAAAGCAGCGAAGAGCGGGAAAAAAATTAGAAAAACCCATCGAAGTTCATGAGAAGTAGAGGCTAGATGTTTTGGGACCTGGATGCACCATTTTGGGCCAGATTTCTTAATATTGTTTGTCAAATTTCCCTACATTATGCCTATTTATGGGATGTAATGTTTTGCACCTATTGTAAACATTGAATACCTTTCAATTGCAATATTATGGAGATAACCAGATTTATGCATTTTTATGGTTGATTTGATTTATTTCCATTTTTTTATTGCACCCATTCCTTAGAAGCTCGCACCGCATTAATTGTTTGACTGCGTAATAGGGTAACGTTAATGTTGGTTTTCTATGCAGAATATTCATGCCTGCAGGGTTTGTGGAGATGTTAGGAGTTGCAACATTTTCTGTTTTTCGTTTTTTTTTTCTAACTTTATTTTTGCAGATTTTTTAATGTTCAGGCATTAAAATAAAAATAAAAAAAATTTCAAACTCCAAAAATAAATACATGGCTGCCTAGAATATGTTTCAAAGTTCCATTTTGCACTTAGAGATTTTTGCTCCGGAGTCATTTTGAATTTTTAAAAATTAGTTAAAGTTCCTATTTTATTGCAGATTTTAAAAATTCGAAATTTTAGAATTTCCATTTTGAGGCCAAATCTGATTTTTTCAGTTTCATATTTCAATTACAAGTATAAAATGAACTTCCCTTTACAAAAATTCCAATTTCTTCAAAGGGGGTAAATTTTAATGGCCTTTCATGAGCCACCATTTTTGGAATATTAAAATTGCGTTCTCTTCATAAACATTATGATTTTATCAAAGAGAGAAAATTCAAGCATTACATTGAAGGTTATTTTAAGGCATTAAATTATCTTTCTTTATGAAAAAGCATTTCATTAAAGGGGGATAATTAAATGATATTTTGAAGCCATTACTTTAAGGCTATAAATTATTATCTCTTTTGTGAAAATTAATTTCACCAAAAAGAGATAGTTTATTAATCACATCAAAAGCTATCTTTATCTTCATGATAAGAAGCTACATTTAAGGAGCCTATTCATCATTTTAAATTCACATTCATAGATAGATTTAATCTTCTATTTCATGCTTTAAAGTAGGATTTAATGCAAGATAAAACTTGTTTAAAATCCACTTAATCAAGGAAGATAAAATCTACCTTAAAATCATTCAAGATAAAAGGAATTAAGGTTACATCGTGGTCATATGAGGGCCAATTAACATTTACTTTTATTTGGTTTCATGAACAATCATTAAAGTAGCATGGTAAAATAAACCAACACATGCCCCTTGTTTATAGTTACTTGCAATCACTAAGGTGTTCCTAGCATTGAATCGACATATTTTTATTGAGATTACTAATACACATGTGCAAATGCTAATATAGCGGAGACCTTGGAGAAGTTGTTTTTTTTAACTTCTTTGCAAGAGAGGGTTTTGGGATCCAAATCCTAAGGGAGAGTGTAATTTCACAATTGGGGAAAATTAACACTCAAAATTTTGGTGCTAGAAGGAGGGCATGAATTGGTTTACTTTATTTTATTTATGCTAAGCAATTCATGCATTGGTATTCATTGATCTAACGCTTTTGTATTGTTCATGGTTACTCAAGAGTTTTAATTGCTAAATATTTCAAGTTCACTTGATTAGCATCTTTGGCTTCCTCTAGCACTTAACACTTTGGGAGCTAGGAGGATATGAATTGATTTATTTTATTGCTATTTAGATGCTAAATTGTTCATGCTACTTGAAATATTTATTTAAAAACATTGGTCTTGACTAACGAGGTTTTGTTTCCATATGATTGCCTTCATTTGATTCTAACATTCTCTATTTTTGATGATGCATTAATGCTAACATGTTATAAATTTGAGAATGTTCTTTAATTTCATGGTTTAATGGATACATATCTCTTGGTTGATGCTAACATGATTATTCATATGTTAAACATTTGATATTGGTTAGTCATTTCATGCTTCTTTGTAATAAATTGTTATTTGACTAACAAATTGGTTTTGAAGTTATTCTTTGAGTTTCACTAATGGCTACAAATACTAGAAAGTGGTATGGGATACATGGTAATCCTTTGAACATTAGTGGATATGCTCATGACTTATCCAAGAGCATACATAAACTTTTACCCAATTTTAAGCATAATGGTACAATATTAGACTAAGAGCACATTCAGTCCTATGTGGATATCCTAGTTAGGTGGAATGTCGAACACGAGGATGTGGCATGTAGATTTTTTCCTGGAAGCCTAGATGAAGTGGCATATGATTGGTACATAAATCTACCCACTGGATCTATTACATCATGGACCCAATTGGAAACTGCTTTTATCAATCAATCTAGGTTGCCCATTGATCCTGTCACAATTTATCAACAACTTGCTTCTTGCAAGAAGGAGAATAATGAGCTAGTGAGAACACTCAACATGAGATTTCAAAATTTCTATGTGAGATTGATTGCTCCCCATACTATTGAGGAGAGTGGTGCTCTTCAAATATACTTTGGGGCATTGGATCCCTTTCTTGCCATGTTCATTAGGACAATTTTTTTGGTTACTAATCTTGTGTTGGCTTACACGGAAGCTATAATTATAGATCAACAATTAAGGCCACAAGGTTATGGGATGGAGCAATTGCCTATGGTAGAACAACTAGGGGCTTGTAATCAAACCTCTATGGTAAACCAAGCATGGGCACAACAAAATTTGATGTCAAACGCTTTGCCCCATAATCAATTTTATCCTACCATACCCACTTATGCTCCCACATGTGCTTATATGAGTACATATATTCATCCAACCACTCCATGGTTAGAGAATCATGTGGTCACTCATAGAGTCATTGCCACACGTGTTCAGGATTTACCTGTTGATATCAATCCAACCAATCCTACTACTTATACCACTCAACCCAAAGAGCTTGTATCAAAAATAAAATAGAAAAATAAGTTGGTTAAGAAGTTAAGTAGAGATGTGGTTCCATCACAAAAATGAGCACATCAATGTATGCTTCCAAATCATCCTCGGAAGAAAATTCATGATACTAATATCAATGATATTCCATGGTATGCTCCTTCAGATGATAGAAGATATCTAGATGTGACTTACATTGAAGTACATGCCTATAAAGAATGTCCTAAAGAGCATGAAGATTTTGGAGAAGAAATTCTATGGATGGGTAACAAGGAGTTGGAACCAAAAGATCAACATTTTATTTTGGAAGTAAAGGACTTAGAATTGTTACCCACAAATGAGGATTGGGATGAACAAACCCATCAGGATATGATTTGGTCATGTTTACTCGCAAAGGAAGATTGGGGCAACTATTTGGAGCAAGATGTAAAAATTGACCCCTTTATAGAAGCCCCTAAGCCATCAAAAGTGGTTGAAAGTGAGTTTGGAAGTAAATCAATAAATGAATTCGAAAACATAATAGAATTTCACCACTTGTTCTCAAAATATACTTTGGATGATATTGTTGAGACTGATGGCCAAGAAGATACACACCTTCCAAATTGTGATAAAATTGAATCATGGGTTACCAATTTGGATTATGATAGCCTTACAAATTTGAATTCAATAAATAACCTACTTTTAGAAATAATTGAACCATCTAAGGAAGGTCAAGATGAATTGGATGATAAACATGTTGATGAATTGGAAGATGAAGAAGAAGTAACTGAGTGTCACAACTTGATTTTCAAAGAGGATTATTATGATTCTTGGAATAAATGGGAAGAATATGCTCACTCTAAATATTCTAATGAATTTTTTGTGTCAATTGATATGCAAGATAATACAGTTACCTTTTCGTATGAGGATATTACAAGTCCTGTACAATTTGAGAAGGTTTTGGAAGAGGGATTCGAATCTCATCAAATTTTGGAAAATGATAAGGTTTCTACAACCATGGATAATGAAGGAGAATAATTTGCTTTGGGTTCCTTTGAGGGAAAAGAAATTGAAAATCTTGATCCATTTATTAGTTCTACAATGTCTATGCCATCTCAAAATGAGTAAATTTCAGAACCTGAATGGTTTGGGTTTGATATCACTGATGATCCAATTGAAAATTTCACGTTATCTGAAACAACCCAAGTGATCGATCATGGAGATGTGTTAGTTGACCCATCCCTAGATAAACAAGACCTATGGTTTGAAAAGGATGGATGTCTTTTTAATTGGGTGCCTAATTTTTGTGTCTTTGATAAACAGGTCATGGATAAAGAAGAACTACATGATGAGGATGAATATCATAAGGTAAAAGAAGAAATTGCAAACCCTCACAAAGTTCTAGTAGATGAAAACATGCAAAAGGTAAAATCTAAACTTTTGTGTCCAAGCATCCAAGCTTCAGGTGAAGATTTGTATAATTACTCATGGAATTCAAATGATGTTTATGATGAAATGTCATTGAAGGTGAATGAAGAACAAGAATTAATTTCTCCTCACACCACTAATGATATTGCTTTGTTGAATGAAAAAGAAGTTGATATGCTTGAAGTGTTAAATCAAGTGCAAAATCAATTAGTTATTAAATCTAGGGTACAAACTCATGATGATCCTCGTCTAATAAATATCCTAGATGCTTGTAAGTGGTTGCATGGATTTGATTGGCTTACATATTTGAAAAAATATTTGGTTTTCAAATTTGTAGAAATAGGTTCATACTTGCAAGATCTCATATCTAAAAATGAAAGCTTATTTCTACACCATGAATTGAATTGTGAAATTGAAATCTTAAAGAATAGAAAATAAGGAATTGAAGATCAATTATTGTCTAATCAATTTAATTACTTGAATCTCACCTATGGGATTGGTAATGAAACTGAATCAAATTGATGGGGTGAGAGAGGCAAGTTGAAGTTTGTTGTATTGTTTGGCTTAATCTTGTTTTTGTTGGATTCCTACAACATTTGGCATGCTTATCATGTTATATGCGTTTTGAAATGTTCTAATCATGTTTGGGATCCGGGAAAGTGATAGTCCAAACTTTGCACCATCTTGTACCATATTGTACATTTGTATATAGTTTTGGTTTTTGCTTTCTGTTTTGGCTTTGTCCTTAATTTTTGGTTGGACATAGTTTTGGTGTGTGTTCTTAATTTTGTGTCATGGGTTGTTCCCTTTGCTTAGGGGTAATATTTTATGGTCACTAACTTATGGTCTTGTTGGTCACGAATCTACCACAGGAAAGGATTTTCTATGTCTATGCGCCCTAGACCCGGCCAACATTGAAAGGCTAGGAGAAAGAAATGTCTCCTAGACCAATCTCCAGAGAGGGCTGGTTCCCTTACTAAATCTAAGCTTGATGAAGACTAGAGTTACTGGAAAGGAATTATAAATGTGTAGAAAGAAATGGGAAATACACGAAAAGAGATGGGAAATATAGCCACAGGCCAAATTTGTATGATCAAGAAAGAAACTCAGCAAGAATTTAACCTCAAGCGTATAAAAATCATATAATAATAGAATACAGCATAATCCACTTACGACCTTGCGCAGACCACCTCTAGGATTGCATTCCAGAACTCACTTCCTCATTTGCAATATTCAAACTCGGATGCGAATTGAAATCTAACAGCAGATTAGAAAGACGAGCATAACTGAGAAATGCATGAAATAGAAGGGAATCACACAGAAAGACGCTTGCAAAATCAGAGGCCAAATATCTTTCATTCATGCAAAGAACTTGAAAAGTTTTCATGCAACCTCTCTCTCTCTCTCGATCCCTCTTTTTGAGATCTACATTGATTTATATAGAAGTCTTGCTTCTTTACAGCATTTAAAACTTGCAATGGACTTCCTCAAGATTTACAAAATATGCAACGAAGATAAGGAAATGATCCCCTTAAACCAGCATCGGAGAAACCAGAAATTAATTGAAATAAGGAACCGGTTGTCTTCATGAAATGGTCGTTCTCGAAACATGCTTGAACCGTTATAGAATCACGAACAAAAGTTTTGAATAATGAGCGTCTTCAATTCTGGTGGCTTGGACATGTTCTTCTACCTTGCTTGCATTGGAAAGCAACAAAACATTTAATTCTGGAGTGCTTTTAATTCTTGAAAATCGTAATGCTTCATCGGGCCGTTTGAACTGCTTTCTGGCACGAAACTGTAACGGGTCGCGAAAACGCGACATGTCACGATTTTGTGACGTATTTTTGCTTCGTACACTTTATCACTTTGGGATCGTGAAAACCAACCATGTTGCAAAATCACGACGTATTCGACTCCTTTGTTTCCTTCGCCACCTTAGCTCGTGAAAACGCAATGCATCGCAAAATCACAACGTTCCGTACTATTCTGCTCTTTCTCTGCTCTATTTTCGTGAAACTATGACCTGTCGCGAAATCGCGACGTTCTTTCCCAATTTTGTCTCTTCGCTGCGTCGAACCGTGAAAATGCAACAAGGCGCGATTTTGCTACACTTTTCTCTCTTTTGGCTTTGTCTTACTTATATGTCGCGAAAATGCAACACTCTTCACCATGTCACGAAAACTTCACCATGTTGCGAAATCACGACTTCTTCTACCTTCTGTGCCCTTCTCTTCTGTATACCCGTGAAACTACAACATGTTGCGATTTCGTGATAGTTTTCTCTTGCCTTGTATGGTCCAGCTCTCAACCTGTGAAAACATGACACTCTTGCCTCAAGTGATTCTTTAATCTCCAGCATGTCGCGAAATCGTGACAGGTTCTGTCTCCTTGGACTTGACTGCTTTTCGACCGCAAAAATTTGTCATGTCGCAAAATCGCGACATTTCATACAATTTGGCTGCCTCCTTGCTTCCTCCTCACGAAAACGCGACATGTCACGAAATCACTATGATTCTCTGCACTTGGTCCTTCAGCCCCAATATGTCACGAAATCGCGACGTTTCCTTGTTGCTGGACTTCATCTCCACAAATGTCACGAAATCGCGACGCCTTTCATGCCTTATGATTTTTGTTTCAACTTTGCCGCGACCATGCAACACGTCGCGATTTCGTGACATCTTCCGCATTTTGTGTCTTGTTCATTATTCTGTCGCGAAATCGCGACGAGATTTACTGTCATCACCCTTTGCTTAGTTATGTCGTGATTTCATGACCTTTTCTCTTACTCTGCTCCATGGCCATTGTAAGTCGCGAACACGCGACATGTCGTGATTTCGCAACAATTTACTGTGCTGCCCCCGTTGACCATTTTGATCGTGATAACGCGACACGTCGCGAAATCGTGACAACTTTGCTTTTGACTTCTCTCTCCTCAACAGACCCACGATAACGCGACATGTCGTGATATTGCGACGGTTTTGAACTGTGCCTTCCATGCTGCTTTTTGTCGCGATATCGCGACAGTCTTCGGACTTAGCTTTTTTTGCATCAAAACTCGTAAAGGAGTGAGAACTTCAACATCTTATGCATGAATAATCAACAATCAAAATAATGTGGCAAAAATGCCAACAAGTCTCTAGCTCACTTTTGAAGCTCCTTTATTTAATAGGTTGAAGTACCTGATTTGAAAACTGATGAACCTGAGAAAATGGGGATGAGTTATTTGGTGATCATGCTCAGATTTTGGGACCAAAATGGTGGAAAGTGGAACAATGAAAAATTAGCCAAAGCTCCACATGAAATTCACACACGTTAAATGGTATTTCTGGAAGTAATAAGAATGACGTTTTCTTTATTTACAACCCTAGGCAAAAATCTAAAATGCTCTACTTACTGGCTTTCTAACCTTAGTGAAACTTGACGCTTTGCAAGAGTTCCATAGTACAAGCTACGCAACAAATTTCTTAAAATCTATCATCTAGTTCAGGAAAACTCCACTGGGGCTATAGACTCCTGACTGGCAGTGGGGCCCTGGCTAGGCAAAGTTTGATACATAGAAAGAGAGAAAAAAGAAGAGTAAAAAAAAAAGAGAAGAAAAAAGAAAGAGTGAGTATTGAAAGTGTAGACACACCTAGCATAGATGGGCTTTGCAAAGCATTAAGTGAACACGCAGGTGAGTTAGATAAACCTCACCGGGGCTATAGACGCCTGACTGGAAGTGGGGCTCTATCTGTAAAAGTATTCACTTCATGAGTTGTACTTCATAGCCTAATGCAAAAAGGGATGATGGAATTTGGAGGACTTCTAGAAATACAGAAATGAATCAATTTTTGCACACACTGAGCAAAGGAAGATGGATTAGTTGTTTTAATGCTAAAGCTATTTACCCCACCTTCTTGGGACATCACTAAATGATCTTTATTTCACTGATCTTGTGTGTTTTCGTTTCATATTGGGTTCTTCACCCGAAGTGCTCAGGAGCACTTCCCAGTAGAGTCGCCATTTGTTAGGGCTGCTCCACAACTAGCCCTAATAGCTTGGGGATACACCTTAAAATTTTGGATTTCTTATTGATTTGGTTGTCTTTGAGTGCTCAGTTCAATGAGACCTTAGTCAAGATATCACCATTTGGTCTCCAGATGGTTCTTGTTGTTTGATTGGAATCATTTTTTATGTGTCTTAAGTGGTCTCGATTGGTTTGATACAGTGAAATTTTGCTTTAAGGTTTTAAATGTTGTCTATTTGTTTCCTTTTATTTTGGTTTTGTTGTAGTTCAACCTTTCTAGGTTGATGGATCCCCTTTAAAATAAAATAAAAATAAAAATATTTAAATCAAAATTAAAAAAATTAATTAAAGTGAAATGTATATGTATATAAAAGAAGATGAAAAGAAAATATGTTGGAATTTCTTTCCACTTTAATACTTCTCTCTCTATCTCTATATATATATATAAGATTTTAAAATAAGATAAAAAAAGAGAAAATATAAAAAAATAAAGAAATTATTATTATATATTTTTTATATATAATAATAATAATAATAAGAAAAATAATCCGCACTAGGTACCTTACTAGAAAGTTCCCTCAATCCTCGGAAGGAGGTTTGGGGTTCAAGCCTGGCGGCCTACGCCGGATACAAAAAACCCCCGGCTAGCTTGGGAACGGTTTTCCTTAATATAAAGGTTTTGCACCTGGGGTGCAGCGTAACGGTTTGGGCTTTGGCTCTTCTTCGGGAGGTCCAAGGTTCAAACCGTGGCATGGGTGAGTGTGTGAGGGGGTGGGTGTGTGTCTCCCTGGTGGAGTTGTTGTAACAGGTTGGGGATTCCTGGTCAAAACCCCATTACTTAATATTAAAATATATATATATATATATAATGTTATATTGAAAACAAAGAAATAAAATAAACTTATAATAGTATATGTTAAAGTTAAGATTTTAAAATTACTAAAGGTTAAAGTTATTCGTTCAAATAAGATTTTTAATGATATCATGTTTTATGATGCAGGTAGGTTATTCAAACGATGGGCACAAGCCCTCGATGCTGACACGGAAGCTAGAGGCCACTTCGACAATGTTGTACATAAACAGGTGGTCGACGAAGGCGAGCCCGCATGATGATTTAGATGCGTAGTGGATGCATGTTATATGGTGTTCGAGCAGAAGATAGTCCACCCAGTGAGTCTGGAAACGTTGATGAGGATGCCTTCCACATGCAACGCAGCAATTAGATGAGTTGATGGCAAACAAAGAGGCGTAACGAAAACCAATGGCAGCAGTGAGGGCGCGTACGACGGAGATGCCCAAACACCTCAAACTGCCATGTTGGATGGCAGGTGTGAATGGCAGATGCCCTAAATTGCACGTCACGATGGGAAGACTCTACAGGTAAAATACAAAAATGGGATAAAGTCACAGTAGCCTCCAACGGAGACTAAAACCCTCCTGACGTGGACAATCATCGGGTAGAAGCCGACAGATGATAAATCGGATGGGGCACTATTAGACGACGGTGATGAATGTGCAGTGGTTCAGTTGGGTAAGTGACGGTGTCAACGTCATACTTGAGGACCCCATGGAAATCAAGCCAACATGGACATGCAGATTGGGTGCTACTAGCCAGACATAGATCATGTGCGATGTCGTGAAGTGTGGCACATTCAGATTTGAAAAAATATGTAGAAGACATGAACACAGTCTCAAGGAACGACGAACGTAGAAAACGTAGTATGTACACCGGTGGCGGTTCGAATGTGGATTCTAAAATAGAGAAGTGGTCGCTATATCCGCTGCACGAGGTGAAAGAGGAATAGATGAATAGCAAGATTAATGGATGTGCATTGGTGTTCGCCGATTACAACATGGAAATAGACAGCGGTCGATATGGCAATATTGTGAGGGACCACCATGGCAGCTGACGTGTGGAGTAGGCAACCGGGGGCATGAAACCGACGTGGAGTGATGAGCACCGTTGATACCGTGTATGGAAGGCCATCGAGAATGGTGTCCATGGAACCCATTATCAGGAGCAATGAGTGGTGACCACATCTTGACCTCGTGGAGTGTCCTTTTACTATGATCATTTTATATCCAATAGGTATACATGTGGTATATCCTAAGGCCATCTTTGAATGGAGAGGCTTGGTATGATAAGAACAAGGGTAAATTTATTAAGTTATCATAGCCCTAGATAAACTTTGGGAAGATAGTCTTCATACGGAAAATATGCTGGCAGATGAATCATATAATTCACCACATGGACACTTTCGTTACAATGTAAATAAACGTTTATCCAAGTGTTATGAAAAGTAAAGGACTTCACCCAAATCAAAGAAAACCTACTTTTGAAAAAGAAAACAAAACAGATGGATGAAAATCAAACGATTGACTGCCATTGAAGAAATAGAAACAAACAACCAAATCAGCGAAGAGCAGGAGGAAAATTAGAAAAACCCATCAAAGTTCGTGAGAAGGGGCTGGATGTTTTGGGAGCTGGTTGCACCATGTTGGGCCAGATTTCTTAATATTGTTTGCCAAATCGCTGGACTGCTTTCCCCACATTATGCCTATTTAGGAGCTATAATTTTTTGCACCTATTGTAAACATTGAATACTTTTCAATTGCAATATTATGGAGGTAACCAGATTTATGTATTTTGATGGTTGATTTGATTTATTTCTATTTTTTTATTGCACCCATCCTTTAGAAGCTCGCACCGCATTAATTGTTTGACTGCTTAATGCTAGTTTTTTGTGTAGAATATTCATTCCTATAGGGTTTGTGGAGATGTTAGGAGTTGCAGCATTTTCTATTTTTCGTTTTTCGTATTTTTTTATTTTTCTAACTTTATTTTTGCAGATTTTTTTTAATGTTTAGGCATTAAAATAAATATTAAAAAAAAATCAAAATCCAAAAATAAATACATGGTTGCGTAGAATGCATTTCAAAGTTTCATTTTGCACTTAGATATTTTTGCTCCAGAGTCATTTCGATTTTTTAAAAATTAGTTAAAGTTGTTTTATTGCAGATTTTAAAAATTTGAAATTTCAGAATTTCCATTTTGAGGCCAAATCTGATTTTTTCAGTTTCATATTTCAATTACAAGCATAAAATGAACTTCCCTTTATGAAAATTTCAATTTCGTCACAGGGGGATAAATTTTAATGGCATTTCATGAGCCACCATTTTTGGAATATTAAAATTGCCTTCTCTTCATAAAAATTCTGATTTTATCAAAGAGACAATTCAAGCATTACATTGAAGGTTATTATTTTAAGTCATTAAATTATCTTTCTTTATGAAAATGATTTCATTAAAGGGGATAATTAAATGACATTTTGAAGCCATTACTTTAAGGCTATAAATTATTATCTCTTTGTGAAAATTAATTTCACCAAAGAGGGATAGTTTATTAATCACATCAAAAGCTATCTTTATCTTCATGATAAGAAGCTACATTTAAGGAGCCTATTCATCATTTTAAATTCACATTCATAGATAGATTTAATATTCTATTTCATGCTTTAAAGTAGGATTTAATGCAAGATAAAACTTGTTTAAAATCCACTTAATCAAGGAAGATAAAATCTACCTTAAAATCATTCAATATAAAAGGAATTAAGGTTACATCATGGTCATATGAGGGCCAATTAACATTTGCTTTTATTTGGTTTCATGAAAAATCATTAAAGTAGCATGGTAAAATAAACCAACACATGCCCCTTGTTTACAATTACTTGCAATCACTAAGGTGTTCCTAGCATTGAATCGACATATATTTATTGAGATTACTAATACACATGTGCAAATGCTAATATAGCAGAGACCTTGGAGAATTTTTGTCTAACATATTTGCAAGAGAGCGTTTTGTGATCCAAACCCTAATGGAGAGTGTAATTTCACAATTGGGTAAAATTAACACTCAACAAGGCCTTGGTGAGATGAAAATTTGCTGGTTTTCTTGTCCCTAAAGTTTTCAATGGTTAAGCTTATGGATCTCAACAAAAATTCAGGAATGCTGATAGGTTTGATGTCCCGAAGGTGGTTAACAAAAGCTAGATGGAAGGTGGAAAGAGAAATTTTAATATTATCTATAGTTATATACTACATAATAGGCACAAAAGCTGAGTTCCATGGAGGAGGGAGATAATCACGGACAACCCCTCATTTGGTCTAGGCCAACTCCTTTTCCTTTTTAGGGAAATTGTCTGTCTCCTCCTTGAAATTATGTCGATCTCATCTGATTGACCACCCTTTAGTAGAAAAACCAAAAATAGCAGATAAGAGTTGGATGTTTACCTCAATACGCAGCCCTCGAACCTGAACCACACCATCATCCCATGAGATGAAAAACTCGTTGGTGATACTGTCATCGATGCCAGAGAATAGCTTGAAGAAGGGAATAAAACCCTTAGCACCCAAAAGAGGATCATATATATGATCTATTTGGAGATTCGAAGGTTCAATGATAGCCATATTCTCAGATATATAGGGAAGCTTCGAGAGATAAAACAGAATAGGACCACAAGGGCGATGAGTTTCTAAAATAGACTCAATACCAAGAAACACATAAAATAACCTTGGGTTTTGAAATATGGGAAAGAAGACCAAAATAAACCACTCGCTAAGGAGCATGTCAGTAGAGGAATGTGAAGCAACTAGAGAAAGAGGGGCACATGAGCTAGCTAAAATGGAATAATTGGCGGATAATGTGGCACTAGGAAAGAAAGGGATGAAACACGAACAAAAGAGATGAAATAAAATGGCATGGAGGAAAAGGGTAGGGTGGTTGACACGAAGACTATTGAAAAGGCTCTGCTCTTGTGAGTCATCAATTGCCTTGTGGTGAAAATACAATTTTAGAAAATCCCACAATTTGAAAGATGAAATGAGGGGTCCTGGAACATAAAACAACTGACACTGGTGTTGAAAAAACACCTAAAACAAAATATAATGGTGTTGATAAAATACCTTATGGCATTGAAGAAAATATCTTTGTTGGAAATGATAATGGTATTTATGAAACACCTAAAATAAGAAAATATGGTGTTGACTAAACACCTTATAGTATTGAAGAGAACACCTTTGATGGAACTTTCATAATCATTGGGAAACATGCCCATTTTCATTTTGAACAATACTAAAAATATCCGACGAAAAGGAGTCTTCCCAAATAATGCACTCATTTTGATTGGCTGCCATATTAGCCAAACTGTTAGCAGCCATGTTGGCCTCTCTAAAAACATGTTGGACTGATATCAAGGGAAGTTTGCTAAGGATGGTTTGGTTTTCCTAAATAATATTTTGAATATTCCAGCCTGGCTTTGAGTTACCTTTAATGTGATTGACCACAACAAGTGAATCATCTTTAAATATGATTGGGTTAGGGTAATATTTATACAAAACAAGATATCTCCATAGAGCATGAGCCTTAGCATAATTATTTTATTGAATCCCCAAATTTTTAATGAAGGCCTTGATAAGTTTTCCACTATGATCCCGGATAATTTTACCAGCCCCTGCATCCCCATGATTGTTTTTAGATGAACCATCAAAGTTTGATTTTAGCCACCCCAACGGGGTAGGTTTCCACTTAGCATTGGCCCTGATGTTGTTGTGGGATGGTTGTTTAGAGCATTCAATGGAAATATTGAGAACTTTGAACAAAATCATTTCTAGACCAAGATCGGAGGGTTTGTCACACTGTATCAAATTAATATTTTCAGTATCAAAACTTAATGCTCTTTCGGCTATCATCACTGGATCCTTGGACCGATTATTGAAGATCATGTTATTGTGTTCTAACCAAATCTACCACAAAGTATGGTGAAGAGAGGCTTTCCATATGAACTTTAACCTAGGATAGCATAAAACAAAAGGTCACTAGGTAAACATATCAATGATAGTTTGTGGACATGCCCATTGAACTTTGATGATGCTTAATAGAAATGAAAAAATATTATAGGTAAAATGATATTCAATCATAATATGTTGTGTTGACTCCCACTATTGAGAGCACAATTAACATCTATTGGGTAACATAACTCCCCTCTTAATAAAATTTTTAGTTGTTAAAATTCTATTTTGAGTGACTAACCAAGATAAGTGAGCAACTTTGGGGATCATATTTTTGAGCCAAACGCATTTAGAAATCATAGAAGTCAATTGTTCATTTTACAATTCATAATTTTCATGCACTAGATAGGCCGATTTGACTGTGAATCACCCATCATCACAATATTTCCATAAAGGCCTATCTTTTTCTTGGGAAGCTAGAATAAAACTTGATCTGAGAATTGTCTGCATGGCATTAATCGCTTGGGAAATCATTGCATCATCCATATTGAAACTTAGCTACTTCCACTTGGGACATCCTTGGTTTTGAAAAATTAAGTTAGCTACTTTTGGCCCAAAATCTGCATTAGTTAACGATTTTAGAACAACAAGTGTCTGATCATTGATGAGAGGGTCATCCCTAACCCATGGGTCATGCCAAAAATTGATTGTCTTCCCATCACAAAGTTGCCATATTACACCTTTTCCAAGCAACAATCTGATCTGAATGATATATTTCCATAAATGAGCTCCAGCTTGGGGAGCTTCAGCATCCATAAAGGAATGGTGTTGCAGATATTTTCTTTTTATAATAGATATTCATTCCAAGTTTTCATTGGTAAAGATATTCCAAGCCTATTTTGCTAAAAGAGCATGATTCATCTTGTGAATTCTTCAAAACCCAAAACCCCCTTTATCTTTTGGGAAGCAAACTGTATCCCAAGCAACCTGGTGGAACTTTTTCTAATTGTTAGTTCCTGTCCATAGGAAACGCTTATGGATTTGTTCTATCTTAGATCCAACAACTGTAGGGATTTTAAAAATAGATGAAAAGTAAACAAGTATGCTTTGAAGAACTAACTTGACCATTGTAGCTTTGCCTTCCTGAGAAAGTAAAACACCTTTCCACCCTGGTAATTTATTGTGAAACTGCTCAATGACATTGGACCACATTCCATCAGAAGGATGACCCATAAACATTGGCAACCCAAAATAGGTAATGGACATATTAGCAATAGAACATTCTAGGATATTTGCAATTTTAGTCTGGTAGGGGACAAGGGTATTTAGGAAAAAATGTTTACTCTTA
This sequence comes from Wollemia nobilis, assembly GCA_028583015.1. NCBI lineage: Eukaryota > Viridiplantae > Streptophyta > Pinopsida > Araucariales > Araucariaceae > Wollemia > Wollemia nobilis. The sequence continues at coordinate 9,537,104 of JAQPPZ010004624.1, read as the reverse complement.
GTATAATTTATTTTTTGTCCTGCTACATCTTCATAGAGGTTAATAATAGTCTTTATGGTATGGGCCTCTTGGACAAAAACTAAGGTAGCTAAAAATGTTTCATCTACAAATTGTTGATGAGTTATGGGTCTAATATTTGAATCTACTTTTATGCCATAAATTAACCCCAGGGAATAGGCTAACTTTATAGTTCTTCCAAGAGATTCAGCCAAAATTATGAAGAGGATAGGGGATAAGGGATCCCATTGTCTTAATCCTCTAGTATTATGGAATTATCTAGCTGTGGAACCATTCACCAGGATAGAGAACCAAGATGAGGAGACACATTGCATAATGAGATGGGTCCAATCACTATGAAAACCAAAATCCAAGAGGACTTTGGATGGAAGTTCCCTATTAACCCTATCAAATGCTTTATTCATGTCAAGTTTCAAGAAGAAAGTAGATTTTTTAGGTTTATGGGTAAAGTGAAGGAGCTCATGAATAGCTATCACTCCATCAATAATATTTTGTCCTTTAATAAAGCTGCCCTAACAAGGGTCTATTAGAACTGAAAGAAAGTTTTTTAGTCTATTAGCCATAGCTTTAGTTAGAATCTATAAGCCAGTATTCAGATAGACTTTTAGCATTAGGACTTTTAGGGATAAGGGCCAAAAAAGTAGAGTTTACATATTTGGGGATAAACCTAGAATTTTGCATCTCTTTGATGGCTAGGCAAAGTTCAGGACCTATTTTATCCCAATAGGTTTGAAAAAAATGAGGGAAAAACCCATTAAGTACTGGGGCTTTGTCAAGGTGCATGTAAAATAGGTCCTTGTGAATTTCCTCATTATTAAGAGGCTTTAGGAGATAGGCATTCATATCATTAGTAACAATTCTCGAGATATGGCTTAGGAGGGAATCCATTGCTTGAGGAGATTGATTAGGGTGGGATCCCAAAAAAGACTCAAAATGGTGAACAACCTCATCCCTAATTTCATGAATGTAAAATGTGTAATATCCATAACTCCTTACCAATCCCTTGATCATGTTTGCACCTCTATTTTTTAGATTTGAAATGTGAAAAAACTTGGTGTTCGAATCCCCTTGTTTTAGCCATAAGTGCCTATATTTCTGACGCCAAAAAATATCCTCTTTCCTTATAATGTTATGGTATTTTTATAGAAGAATTTTTTATTCCTACCTCAAGGAGGATCCCCTTGACCTTGTTGAAATTTATTTTCGATTATCTGTAATTTGTCCCTTATATTCTATTTATTTTCAAAGATATTTCCAAAAACCTCCCTATTCCAAATTTTTAGCTTGTTCTTGATAAAACGCAGTTTCTGAGAAAACTGCCCAATGTAAGATCTAGGAAAGTTTTCTTCCCACCATTCACCAACACGCACCCTTAAATCATGGTGTTGAGTCCACATGACCTCAAATCAAAAAGGAATTTTGAAGGAAGGTCTATTGATAGATTCAAAAATAAGAGGGTTGTGATCAGACCCAATTTTAGGGATAGCTTGAAGAGTGGCATCCCCAAACATATACAAAGCATCCTGGGATAGAAAAAATATATCAAGTCTCTCCTAAATAATATTAGCTCCCACTCTTATTTTACTCCAAGTAAACTAAGATCCTTTCAACTGTACATCCATCAGTTCATTTGCATCCACAAAATTGTATAAATATTATGTGTCCCTCGAAGTGATATCTTTCTCTCCCCTTTTTTATGAGGGGAAGAGTGGTGTGTTAAATTCTCCTACAAGTATCCATGGTATATTATAAATGTTGCCCTCATTTGAGTGAGAGTATTCCATAGTTTTAGCCTATCTTGAGGACTATTTGGAGCATAAACATTTGTTAGAATCCATGATTGCTTAGTAATTAAATCATGATATAGCATATTGAAAATGTGTCCTTCACTAGAAATCATGCTTCCCTCCACTTTGGTAGGATTCCATAGATAGATAAGTCCACCAGATGCTCTGGTTACAGGGTTGTAAGAAAAGTCACACTTCTTCCAAATAGTTTTTACAACTTGGAGAGAGGATTGCATACCCAATTTTGATTCTTGCATAATGAAAATAGTCATTATAAACTTCTTTCTTAATGAGATAGCAATTCTTTTTTTTACTACCTCATTAAGCCCTCTTACATTCCAATATAGGACCTTCATTTAGAATTTTTATCGGGTTTTATTCCTCCTTTGGTCTGTTGCAAAGGAGGTTTGGTTCTCTTTGATTCGTCTCTGTTGGAAGCCATGATATCTAGAAATAAGGTTCATTGGATACCGTTAGCTATATCCTCTACTATATATCTATTTCTTTGTTCATCTGGAAAAGGTCTTCCCTTTTTTTTGTCACTACCAACATCTATTTGGAATTTCTTATAACTCCTAGTATGCTTGGTATTCCATGCTTCATGGATCTCGTGCGACTCTCCTAGGATTACAAAATTTTCAGCAACAAGATTAGGTGGAGAGTGAGAAGGTCCTGACCTGGTAGGTGATGGAGGATTTGGTGGTAGAGGAGTTATGGATGGTGGAGGTGGTGGGTGGGAGGATTAGGTCATATTGATGGGAAGCAAATGAGGGGAAGATCCATAATTTAGGGGATCTTTGGGTTGTTTATTATGAATATCCAAGCCAAGGCATTCCTCTTGGTTTTCATCATGGTACACATATCAAACCTGTTTGGCCAGGGTTTAAGCCTTCTTTGGAGACTTGGGCTCCTTGGAAGCAGCCTTCTCAGACTTCTTGGGGAAAATCACTTGGTGAATGTTGGGCAACACATCGTCGTGAGCAATGGTTATGCCCTTCATTAATTTTCCTAGCTCTTCGTCATTTCTAACAGTGAGAAGAAGATACTTAAGAATAATTTTGTTCTTGTTATCCCTGGAAGAATTTCTAGCAAGCTCGAGAATCTCTGCAACCAAATACTCCATGATCACTGCCATGTAAATTGGGGTATCATTGCCTACCCTTTTAGCATACCTGCCCTTCTTGATATATCTTCCAATTCATTCGATGAGAAATTAGAGGCCCACCTTTAAATATTTGGATATGAACTTCTTCTTCAGTCCACCTTTTCTTCCTCCCTTCCCTGCCTTTGCACCTCTGCCTTCCATAAATTCATATCACAACTTGCGACTTCAAAAAACAAATTATATATCCTCAAAATTTTACACCACATGAGTGTCAGAAATTAATACATCAGAGCACCCCTTATATGTGGATTAATGGAATATTTTTTAAATATTGCCTTGACCATGTAATTAGGAGATATGTGCAAGAAGAGGATGTATATGACATCATTAAAGTAACACATAAAGAACCTTGTGGAGGTCATTATGCAACCCAAAGAACAACTAGTAAAATATTCCAAACAGGTTATTATTGGCCTACTATGAATAGGGATACCCATAAATTTGTTGATAAATGTGATGCTTGTCAAAGGGCTAGTAAACCTACACCTACAATGGATATGCCTTTGGTCCCATAAATAACGTTCAAACTATTTGAGAAATGGGGGATTGATTTTTTTGGGCCAATAGATCCTCCAAATATAGGTAATAAACACATACTTGTGTGCATTGATTATATCACCAAGTGGGCCGAAGTAAATGCCTTACCACGAGCACAAGCTAAACCAGTTATTGATTTTCTATACTCACTAATCATGCAACGCTTTGGAGCACCTAGAGAGCTAGTTTTAAACCATGGATCGCAATTCCTCTCCAAAGTAATTGAACATTTTGTTCAAATCTATCAAATAAAACATAGAAAAACTTTATCATATCACCTTTAAGCTAATGTACAGGTAGAAGTGAAAAATAGGGAACTTGAAAGGATAATAACAAAACTTGTATCCATTCGTAGGGTTGATTGGGTAGAAATATTAAAATAAGTTATATGGGCATATAATACAACCTAGAAAACCACCACAATATTATCACATTATGAAATGGTTTATGACAAGCAAGTTATTATGCCTATTGAATTTGAAATAGAGACTTTTCACATAGTGGTACAACTTGATATGAATTTGGATCAAGAAAAAAATTTATATTGGAAAAAATAAACATTCTAGATGAAATAATATTAGAGGTATTACACAGTACTGAATTAACTCAACAACAAAGAAAAAATGGCATGATAAATATATTGTACCATGAATATTTCATCTAGGATATTGGGCCTTGCAATTTGACTTTCTCTACCAATATTTCCAAGGTAAGGTAAGGACAAGATGCCTAGGACCCTATGAGGTTGAAGATATATTTGGGAATGGTACAGTTAAACTTAAGTATGTTGATGATTCAACAAGGAGATTACTAGTTAATGGACATAGGCCTAAACTCTATAGGAATCCATTATCTAAAGAAGAATTTATACACCATCTTAAGCAACGAGTTGATTTGCAGTGCATCTATGAACTGCAATCAACTACTATAAAATAATAACTTCTCTTTTCTATTCTAATTAACAAAATATTATCTACTAAATAGAATTGTTGCTATATATTTAGTAAATAAGTACAGTCATTAAGAAGGATGTAGTATATTCAGTTCTCTTGTTTGGATGAGTAAGGCACCGGTAAATAAGATAGATGGAAAACATATTTATACTACTTGTCTAATGAAAGAATATTATCATGGAACAGTAATATTTCTTGAAAATAAATTAGAATATCACTCTATTTTCTTTAAATATGCTTCCTTTGTTTCATGATGGAGTTCTAATATACAATGTTTTTTTCTTAATATTTATAACTTTTAAATCATAGTATCAGGTTGAAGGAAGAATTTAAATTCGGTGTGTGAATACATGCTCTTACTAGGAGAGAGTCATGATGGTATCATAAATTATAAAAAACAAGGTAATAAAAGACCTTGCAACCCATAAATAATAAAAAGGGAAGAGGAGGAATAGTAAGGATAGAATTATATTTCCATCCAAATGGATATGTGATCCAAATCCCCAAAGTTCCACTTTCTTAACCAAATAATAATAATAAAAAGGATAGTAAGGATAGAATTATGTTTTCATCCATATGGAGATGTGATCTGAATCCCCAAAGTTCTAGATTTTCTTAAAATAAAAATAAAATGTCATAAGGACAGAATTACAATTCCATCTAGATGGAGATGTGATCCGAATCCCCAAAGCCTTAATTTTTTACTAATAGGGATAAAGTAGTAAGGAGAGGATGAAAATTCCCATTAGTGCTTTGATAGAGTGGTTGGGAATTTGATTTTCCAAATCTTTGCATTCCTATAAGTTTAACAAATAAATGCACATCTCTATAAAAATGGGCTATGAAATAATGATTAAAAAATGATACCATAATGACTATCTTATTTCTCTTTCAAAATGGGTTTTGAGAGTGTCCAAACCATTGATGGAGACTTATTTTGTAAACCAAAGTATTGATGATTGATATTGGTTTAAATTCATTATTTTTCTCTCACATAAAACTCCTTAATGAAGCTAAAGGAATTAGAACAAGAAATTAACCTCTCTAAGGTATTAGAAAGATTTTTTATTAGACTATGAAATATTTTATTAAAAGTTCAAGGAAGGAATTAATATTTTTGTTGGAAATACTGAGTTATCCTCCCTATAATTTTATTAATTGATGATAAGCATTGGGTAAAACACATTTGAATCAGTTGACATAAAAAAAAGGAAGACACATACAGACAAAATATCAAGTCAAAGCATGATTTAAATATATCAAAGGTAGATCAAGCAAGGGATGTAAGTTTTATTGTTAATTAACATTAAAAAATAAACCTCCTTTCGCAATCGATATAAACCATAATATAAACTTAGGATTATTAGAATTATAAACTAAATACCTAAAGTTTTTATCATTCAAACTACAATACAAGGTGGTGAGAAGACATTGTGCCAAGAAATAAAAACGTAATCCTTTTCAAGATAAAGTGACCACCTCACATCTAAAACCACCAATCATTGACGTCTGTTCATAAGATCCTGAAGAACACAAGCTTATACTGAGAGGGGGGGGTGAACAGTATAAGACCACTTTTTACTTTTCCTTTATACTTCAAAACAGTAAAGCAACATATCCAAAGCAATATCAAAACAATGCACAAGATCATCCACAAAGTGACACAGCAATTTACGTGGTTCACCCAAGGTGGGCTACTCCACGGATAAAACTTTCCTCTAAAATTTATATCAAAGTTCTTTGGGAAACCTTCCCAATTACAATGTTTATGAGCCTCGGCCCAAAGGAGATACCTTCCCCCAATCTGAATTTATGAGCCTCTGCTCAAAGGAGATACCTTCCCCTAGCTCTGCTCTCTGGCTGGTGATCCTCTAGAAGACCTCTGCCTCTGGTGCCCTTAGAAAATGGAACTCTATCCACAAAAGACACTTGCCTTCCCTGCTCTGGTTGGAGACCTCTGTCCTCAACTCTATCACCTCAAAATTTGGTCCTCGAATCTACACTAAACATAGTCCTTCGGTCTAGCACAAATCTATCCTTAGGTTCTTCTCATAGAACCAATGCACCTCTGTCCTCAAGTTCTCTGATAGAACTATCAAACTCAGCTTCACAAGTCCTCTGCTAGGACCTGTCCAAATCTGCTCACAAGTCCCCAACGAAACTTGTCCAAAACTCGCTCACAAGTTCACCAAGAAAAACTTGCTTGGCATGAACCCACAAAGAGAATTGTTAGAGACCCAATGTGATTCATCAACCTCATAGAAGCATAAAGAGAATTGTTAGAGACTCAATATGTTCTATACTTAACTCCCAATCTCAATCTCAAATCAATATCAAATCTCAAAAGACTAAGATAGATGTAGTATGCTTTTCTCAAGAACATGAAACACAACCCAACAATTGCCAAACATGCAATATATCATATAACAATGCTACTCATGTTCTTTCCACAACCAATATCTTTTCTCAACTAATTAGGGCTTCAACAACAATGCTCATATACAAGGTTTAACCAACAACATTCAACTCAACATCAACCTTGAAGCATTCAACCAATCATCACAAGAAAAGGAAACAAGTAGAAATCCTTTTCCCTCCAAAGATATTTGAACAAAACAGACCAGCCAACACAATATCACCAAATGCAAAGAATAAATTGCTCAAATCAACTCAATGGAGTAAGCCCAATATCATGAATCAAGTAAAGCACTAACTTGATCAAAACAACCTCTATGGAAGCAACTCATCCATTAATATCAAAACAACCAACTAAGGGTTTCACCAACTCAATGCAAGTAGCAAGACTTACAAACATAAACCCTAGTGCACAATGCTTCCACTACCTCAAACCAGAATTATGCATTCACCAAAACTCTCATCAAGGATAACAATGCATAAGTAGTCTTCAACAAACCAGAAAATAGGATTTACACCCAACCAAAGGAAACCTAGTTGAATACCTTTTCACTCCAATCTTATTTCAGGAAAACATACACCAATCAAACTCATAAGAAGAATGTGCCCATACCTTATTGAAGATGAAGAAGATCTCACAAATTTGTCATAACCATAACCACCTTTTTGCCAAACTCAAGAAGGTTAGTAGACAACATATTTCTTTAATATTTCCTCAAGAATATTCCTTGGTTCAAATATAATCAAGGTTCTATGTCTTCTTCATTCAACCTCATTCAACAAATCATACATAACATATTTCTTATATTCACCTTATCAACTCCAATCTGATTAATATACCATTTCCTTATCCCTCCTAATAAAACTAATAAGCCATACCCCTTTTTGAAATAATTCAATAAAACAAAATACTAACCGCTTCGCTGTCGCTGTGATTCGATCCAACGATCTGTCGTAGCCCTAAACCTTAGCACCTGCTATCATGCCGGATGCGCTAGCCACCACCAAGACTACTGTGGAGGTTTGATCCCAGCACCTTTCGCTAGCTAACGTGCTAGCTCTTTGAAGGGCCATGAGTAGGCCAACTTCCCATATGAGTATTCAGGTCCACCTTGTAAATTTTATACTTGCAATTCCTTTGTGATGAACAAAAAACATATAGAACCAAACAGTCACCATTTGAACACTTTACATCCTCTGCGCTGAAGCCAAACACCATCTGTGTTATTCACCTATCTTACACCAAAAATATTTGGCGATAACGGCATCCAAAAAATCTCCAAGAGATTCGAACCTTCGCACTTCTTCAACGAAACGCCTTAGCAATGCCGCGGATACCACCAGGAATGCGAGTCCTTGTTGCATACAAATTTACGACACTGATGTCTTCATGAATTTAATAGTGCATAATGCTCACCCTAAGTTTGTTGCTCCAAAAACCGTGCTGCAGAAGATGTGACTCCTTTTGCAAGATGGGACTTCAAGGGATTCGACTCGGCAACCTTCCTCCTCAGTTTAATTTCTGCCTTTAACGATCGAGATCGAGCACGTTTCAGCAAAGACGTCTTACGCCTTGGATTGACCTTCGCTACGAACGAATCTTATCACAACTTTTATCGCCGAGTAATATTTTCTTTTCATCGAGCATTTTCAACCTTTGACCACACAACGCTTGTCTTCCTCCTTCGCTGGCGCAGGGGCTTTGATGTCGAAATCGAATTGCTCAGCGATTAATGTCGAACACCATTCCAAAACCTTAAAGAATTTAATTGCCTCATTTAATATGCACTTTGATGCATTTCCAAATACGTCGGCCCTTTTAATTTAATTTAAAATTTTAATTTAAATTTTAAATAAATAAAATTTAAACTAAATATTTAAAATTAAATATCTTCATCACCGGGGCACCTTTTTCAACGAAACGAAGAGCCAACTTGGGTTTTAAGAAAAACCCATTTCAAATATATTGTCCATGGTTTTAAATAAAACCTTTTATTTTATCTACCTTGGTTTTCACAAAAACCTTTCTTGAACTTAGATCCTTTTGACCTCAAATCAAATTGCTTCAAGAACTTCTTGACATCAATGACAAAATCTACACTTGATCAAAGGCAATGTACCCAAGGTACCCAAAATTGCCAACAGATCCAATAGGGTAAAGCAACACAGAGTGAGTGTGGGAGATTTCAATCAAAACCATGATCAACAACTAGTCCTTCTTGAGCTATCAAAATTCATAAAAAAATAATAACCCTAATTCTATCAAAACTTCCTCTGCAAGATGATAGGTGACCACCGCGCATGAGAAAGCATCAATCAACAACACTTGGTTGCACAAATAAATGAGAAGAAACACCACAAATAAAGGCTGCAAACCATTGATTAAGAGAAAAATTGAAGGTTGAGACTTGCCTAGTATTTATGCATGAAAGGAAATATAAACAAAAGAAAAAAAATCTAAAATTTGAAATCACATTTTTGTAGCATGCTTAGTGGTTCGGCTTTGGGAAGGTGAATGAAACATAGGTAAACCCTAAAAAATTAACTTTGATTTGCACCAAGAATGTCGTGTAGCTGACAAAGATGATGGTGGAAGTCTCAATTCGAATACATAATAGTCGAATGATGAAGAAAAATCACCAAGAGTGGATGACGATAAGAATTTAAAATAAGGACTGTAAGTAATTCGATTTTTCAAAAATTATGAAAGAAATTATAATGAGAAATTCAATTGCATGGAAATATGTTAATTTTTTGAAGAAAAAATCAACTCTTTCGCAACAAAACAATGGATATTATGTTACTTGAATGTCGCAGAAAATATTGATAATTATCATGCTTGTTTTGTGCATAAGTTTGAAGTATACATTCTTTTGAAGAAACTTTTATAATAACCATTGCATATATATATATATATATATATATATATATATATATATATTTGTCAACATTTTTTCAAGTTTCATCTTGCAACAAAAATTGAAAATTAACTCTCTTGTTTTCTCAACCCTACTTCTCTATATTCCATACCCCTATCTATTTAAAACCTATCACAATGTTGAGAGCCACATTTTATAAATACAGTGAACCCTTGTCCATTAATACCCAAAACCCTAGTGATTCCATGAAGAAATTATTTTAGGAAGCACACTGGTGGGAAGCCCTAACCAAATTTCAAGGGTACAACCAAGGCGTGGTGAAGTAGTTCATCTTGAACTATGATCCCATGACCATGGTGATCCATGTGGATGAAGTAAAAATAGATATTACCCCCAATATAATTTTAGAATTTTTAAGTCTCCCTAAGGTTGGCCAATGGTACTACAAATCCACTTATAAAGGAGTGAGTCAAATGGTTGACATATTAGGGGATAGATATACTATTACCAGAGATAGGGATGGGTGAATTAGAGGTGTAGCCACCTCTTCACTCCCTCTAAAATGGTAGGAGGTTGCCACTATCTTGATGAAATTTTTCACGTTAGAGGGAAGGTTGTCTAACTACAGGGGTTACCATTTAAAAATGATGTTAAATATCAAATTTCCCAAGCATGAAGATTGTATTATCAATCTATCATACTTTCTATACCATCTATAAAAGCTGCTATTACTAGGTTCCAACCTAATAAATACAATGATAATCCTAAACTTCATCTAATCATCCATCATGGATTGATAAAATTAATAGTCTTACATAAAGCATATGAAGTAGGAATTTTATGGGATAGAGTGGTCGAGGAGGCCAACCTGTCTGGTCAATCAGAGCTAAGTGAGTCAGATTTTTTTGAGGATAAGCTTAGGGGTGAGTTTTCTAAGCATGCCACCTTAATGAATGAGCTCTCACTCTTCAACTTGACATCCTCAAACAAATTTTTATGGATAGGATGGTAAAACTAGCTAACCCAATCACCCAATCGATGAATGTTAGTGCATCCCCTAACAAGAGCTCCACATCTAAGAAAAATATAAGGAAAATGGTAAACTTTAGTAAGCATTTTGACTTGAGACTTGATGAAGATAGCTCACTACCATTTTTTAATTTCTCTCTCAATGGTATCAAAATCATACACGTAGCCCCAAAAGAGTGAAGTGATCTATTGAGATAGGAATACCTCTCAACATTGGGATGCCTCGTGAAGTTGATGCAGTGATTAATAGAATCATTGAAGCAGTAGAACCATCTCGATCACAAGGAAAACGGGATGAACCACATGAATCAAAGGATGAAGTGCCTACGAAGATAGTGCACGTAAAGACTATGGTCGTTGAACCACCACTCAATATAAAGAATTCCAAAGTGTAGGTTCAAAAGGTGAAACGTGAGAATATTTCCAGAAAAACGACCAAATCCAACCCAGGTTTCATATCAACTTAAATATAAAATAATCCTAGATATTAATAAAATCATAGAAAATGTTTGATGAACTTGCATAATTATATATATATATATATATATATATATATATATATATATATATATATATTTGCAGCACTCTATTTGATTATAATGATGGTATTTGATATTTATAGGATTTTATTCATCACATCTACAGTGTTTTCCTTGTTATATTTAAAGCATTTCATTTTACTTACATCTACAGTGTTTTCCCTATTATATCTAAAACCATTTATTTATTCTATTTGTAGTATTTTGTTTCATATATTTGCAGAATTATCACCATAAACAATTGCAGTGTTTCATGTATACAATTTGTAGTATTTTCTCTATAAATAATTGCAGTGCTTCATTTGATAATATATTTGCGGAGTTATCTTTGTAAATATTATAATATTTTATTTATCATATCTATAGAATATTCTTTAAAAAAATGTTGTATTTCATCTATATTGATCATAATGTTTGTGATATTTAAACCTATATGCATGAGGACATGCATCCCCTTCAGTTTGGGAGAAATGATGAGTGCTAAAATCATGTATATTTTATGCAAGTTTAATTTATCTTTTATTTGTAAATCTATGTAAATGAATGTATTTTGATGATTACTATATATTATTTGTATGATTTACAAGTAAATTTGATTTATAATGTTAAAAGTGATATATGTCTATATTTTACACAAATCATGCAAGTTTTTTGTATGTTTTCGGTAGATGAATGTTGCAGGATTTTTAAAGGAAATATTGCAGCAGAACATAGGCTAGTGTGGATGAACCAATTGTGTGAAGGTGTGCTGAGAAGATGTATGTATGTACATTACAAAAAGGTGCTATAGAAAACACCTATAGAAAGGTGCTACAGAACACAAAATACCTACAGAAAGGCATTACAAAGAGTACCTACTGAAAGGATCTACAAAAAGGACATTGACTAAATTAGTTGTCTGATGTGTTGGAATTCCACATCCGATGATAGTGTAGCAGTATCTTGTAGATTATAGAGTCAGCATAATTGTTTAATACAGTGGCATTGTACACATAACTATTTGTGATTTGTTATTAAGAAGTTGTAAAGTTGTTAAACTATTAATTTGCTTAGATATAGATGCAAACCTAATTTATCCCCTTTCGGAAGAAGATGATAAATCATTGTATTGTCGAATCATTAAATTATTTAAATTCAGGACTTTTGTTATGTTAGATTGGAAGTTTGCCACTTGGACAATTTAATTGTAATAAGTCCAAGGGTAGTTGTTAGCGTATCTTAATTATAGCATATCTTTGTTATGAAATATTAGAATTCAAATCTTCGAGCATTTGAATTGTAACAGATGGTAGAAGAGAATTTTATTGTAAATGTCCAAGTGACATTATAAAATACAATGTAGAGACCTTTGAAAAGGTCTATGGTCTATTTGTCTATGATTTACAAGTTTTTATTCTGAAGACTCGATGTTTGAAAAAATATGTTTGTATAGCCTATACACATAAAAAATTAGAGTTCAATAATAAAGCAGTATTTTCTTCCATGATTTCAGCAATGGTATTTTGTATCTTTGCATGATTTATTTATCTTTGTAAAATTTCTTTTTTTTTCTTGCACAATGAATTAAATAGTATTAGATTAGTAGAATGAAATATTAGCTACTGAAGTAAAGTAAAGTAGAAGGAAAAAGATAATTACACTAACTTGTAGGAGGCAAGACCCACTTTGAATAGCCAGTCCCTTACTCTCTTTCTCCTAAAATAGATTAGGATTAGTTAGAAAATAAAATTAGTTTTAATATAAATTAAATTACATAATACAAAATTATAAATCATTTTAATAGTTAATGCATTAATAGATTACTGGTGGATCCACAACACATAAAATTAGGTTAAATCACAATTGCATTTTTTCATTCAAATTTACTTTCTGCAACTTTTATTTTCTACAAATGAGACCAAGGAAACGTGATAAAAAATAGATTATTAATGATTATGGAATAATCTATATGGGGTTGGTTGTTCTTTAAATAAAACCTAGATTGATAATTAAGTGTATGAGATATAACTCGATAGGGGATGCCCATGTGAGCTATGTGGAAAGGTAGGGGAGTCTCCTTTAGAGATGTTGAAGGAACTTTAGGTGGGTGAGGGTTAATTATCATCTAAAGTGTCTGAGGAAGGGGGATGGGTTGGGGAAAATTGGAAAGAGTCATCTGATAAAGGTTGAGGAGGTGGAGGATCAAGAAGTTTGTTGTCATTGTTCTTGAGATTAAAAGTGTTGCATGGCAAATCAATTTCAAGGGGTTGATTGAGTGAGAAGGTGATGTGACAATGGTAAAAGAAGTAGTTGGAGTAGATTGCAGAGAATATGAATATGAGGGAAAGGTGATTAGATAGCTTGCATAATGGAAAATGCAATGGGAGATGGAGGGGGATGTGTTGGTTGAAGGTCAAGTTGGACAGTGGAGGACTCATGGGATAGAGTCTCTTGTGGTATGCCAAAAGGGGTGGATAAGGTAGGCACAAGGTGGTCATGACTAAACATTCCCATAAAATCTTGGTGAGATGGAACATTGTTGGCATGAATTACTTGATGTGGTTGAGGGGTGATAGTGATAGTTGAAATCCCCTTGTTTGGTTGTGTTGCCCCATGTTGTGGTAATAGAGCTTGATGATTTCTAAGGTTTTGGTGAGCAAGGACTAAAGGGTATTTGACGGTATTGATCCCTTGGTCAATTACATCCTATATGAGGTTTTGAAATGATGGAAAATGATTTATTTCATGATTACATTGGTGATGAAAGATAAAATTGGTTGATATTAGGCCCTAGATATATGAGTTAATGTGTATCATGTGGTCATATTCTAGGTAAGGAGAGTACCCACACCTCGAGAAGTTTCTAGAAAATTTGATAACAAGGGCTTTGCAAGAGATGTAAAGTAATACTGAGGTCAAGGAGAAATATGCATGGGAGGGAAAGTGGGTTGGTTGTGCTATTAATCTAAGGGTGGGATAGCCTAGGATGTTGGAGGTGGGGGTAGATATGAATTTTGGGGTGAAGGTGGGTGCATTTGTTGCGGTTTTTGTATGGGATATGAATGTGATGATGGAGGTGGTTGAGGTTCTTGGGAGGCTAGGGGCAGGTTTTGAGGTGTGTAATAAGATGTGGTGGGGATGTTGGTAGGAGTGTAGGATGGGTGGCAAGTTGATTGGTGATAATATGGAGGGGATGGTTGTGATTGACTAGGTGTATGTTGGGTGGGTGGTGGAGATTGATGAGGTGTATGTGGGTATTGATAAGTTGATGGTGGGTTATATGTAGGAGGTGGGTAATGATAAGTGGGTGGCAGTTGATGAGATTGTAGAGGTTGATATTGGGTGGGTGGTGGTTGATTATACATAGTTGATGGTGGAGTAGCTTGTTGGGTTGATCATTGATTATAAGTGAGTGATGATTGATGAGGTTGCACCATCTTAGTCCTACTACCGATCTATTGAGTGATAATTTTTCCCAATTGTAAAATCACCATCATAGTTAGGGTATTATCAAACAACCCTCTCTTGCAAAGAAATTTAAACTTCTGCAAGGTTCTTTCTTAATTAATTAAAATGTGCTTGATTGCTTGTGAAAATATGAAAATGTGTTGAATACCTTAGAGGTGCAAGTAACTGTTAACAAGGGGCCTGTGGTTTGATATTTGATTTGATTTACGATAATTTTGTTGCTCATGTGATTATTGAAAATGTGAATTTATTGATCAACTATCTACTTTGAAATAATAATTCCTGAATAATGATTTAATCCATTTTATCTCAAATTGTTAAGTAGATTTTATCTTCTTTTGTTAACAAGTTTTATCTTGAATTGTTAATCAATTTTATCTTGAATTGTTAACCAATTTTTTTATCTTCCTTTGTTAACAAATTTTATCTTCTTTTGTTAGGATTTGTTTGAGCATGAAAGAAAATGACTAAAATCTAACTTTGCAATGTAGGAGCTTTGGAACATCACCTTAAATATTCATTTAATGAAAATTTGGAATTTATTAAAATTTCCATTTTTACATCAAATGAAATTAATTTGATTGTTTAAAAAAATGTGCAAAGTTTGAAATTTAGAATTCCTTTAAAAAATGTGAACTTGTGTGAAATTTGAAATTGCAAATTTCCTTTAAAAAATGTGAACTTGTGTGAAACTTGAAATTGCAAATTTCCTTTAAAAATGTGAATTTGTGTGAAACTTGAAATTGCAAATTTCTTTCAATCTTTCTAATTTCTCTGCCATGCCCCATACTTCTATTGACAGGTCTGCCATCAAGTGGGTCTTACCACCTACTGGGTGGCACAAGCTCAATTTCGATGGTGCGGCCAAAGGCAACCCAAGAGCGGCTGGCGGAGGAGGAATTCTCAGAAATCACGGAGGAGAAATAATTTTGGCCTTTGCCCAGAACCTGGGAATTCAATCTAACAATATGGCAGAGGCTCGGGCTCTGCTTCAAAGCTTGATTCTCTTGGAGGGTTTTACCATCAACAAACTTATCATAGAAGGATACTCCCTGCACTGTATCAATTGGCTCAATGAGACTTCTGTGCCTCCCTGGGCCCTTGCTTTGATTTTCCAAGACTACAAGGCTCTTATTGGCAAGTACCCAGAATTAGTCATTAAGCATCAGTATCGAGAAGGAAACAAAGCTGCAAACTGGCTTGCTAACAAGGGTGTAGGCGAACCTGACATTCATGTTTGGAGAGACTCCTTCCCCATTGGCCTAAGGAACGATTCTATAAGTGTCAATGTTTGCACAATGTGAGTGGTGGGCAGGGGACCGGTTTAGTTTGCTCATGGATCTGGTCGAGTTTTCGTGTCCTTTCTTCCTTCTTCTCCTCCTTCGGCCGTGTTCTGGCAACATGTCGCGATATCGCGACGCGGTCTTGCATCATGACGCGGTATTGCAACATGTCGTGATATCACGATATTTTTTCTCTTCGGATGCGGTCTTCCATCATGTCGCGATATCGTGACACTTTTTCTCTTCGACAGTGGTCTTCCATCTTGTCGCGATATCGTGACACTTTTTCTCTTCGGTTGTGGTCTTCCATCATGTCACGATATCGCGACACTTTTTCTCTTCGTAGCGGTCTTCCATCTTGTCGCGATATCGCGACACTTTTTCTCTTCGGCTGCGGTCTTCCATCATGTCACGATATCATGACACTTTTCCTCTTCGATAGCGGTCTTCCATAATGTCGCGATATCGTGACACTTTTTCTCTTTGGCAGTGGTCTTCCATCTTGTCGTGATTTTGTGACACTTTTTCTCTTCGACTGTGGTCTTCCATCATGTCGCGATATCGCGACACTTTTTCTCTTCGACAGCGGTCTTCCATCTTGTCGTGATATCGCGACACTTTTTCTCTTCGGCAGCGGTCTTCCATCTTGTCGCGATTTCGTGACACTTTTTCTCTTCGGCAGCGGTCTTCCATCATGTCGCAATTTCGTGACACCTTTTTTCTTCGACCGTGATGTCTCTTCTTGTCGCGATATCGTGACACCTTTTCTGTCCGGCCGCGGTTTTGCATCATGTCACGATATCGTGACACTTTTTCTCCTCGGTCGCGATTTTGCAACATGTCACGATTTCATGACACTTTTTCTCTTCGGCCTCGATGATGCAGCATGTCGCGATATCGTGACACTTTTTGCAACATGTCACTATTTTGTGACACTTTTTCTCTTCGGCCGTGTTTTTGCAATCTGTTGCGATTTCTCGAAACTTTTTCTTCTTTGGTCATGATAACACTGCTTGTCGCGATTTCGCGACTCTTCTTCTCTTCTAGCACCAACCTTGCAACATGTCGCGATATCGCGACACTTCTTTTCTTCTGGCAGCAACCTTGCAACATGTCGCGATTTCGCGACACTTTCTCTCCTTCGGCTCTGATGCCGCTTCTTGTCATGATTTCGTGACTTCTTTTCCTCTCTTGGATGCAACGGTGCAACATGTTGCGATTTCGCAACATCTTTTCCAAACTGGTCGCGATTTCGCGACACCTTTCCTCGTGTGGCGTTTTGCTCGTTCTTTGATCTTTAGCTCTTGGACCACCTCGATCGATCTGGAAATCATGTAAAACTCTTGTACAAGGTTAAGGGACCTTTCAACACCCTTTCTACCAATAAAAAAAAAGAAATTGCAAATTTCTTTTAAAAATGTGAATTTGTGTGAAACTTGAAATTTGCAAATTTCCTTTAAAAATGTGAATTTGTGTGAAACTTGAAATTTCAAATTTCCTTTAAAAATGTGAATTTGTGTGAAACTTGAAATTGCAAAATTTTCTTTAAAAATGTGAACTTGTGTGAAATTTGGAATTTCAAATTTCCTTTAAAATGTGTAAAATGAGAATTGAAAATTTAACTTTGTAATTGTTCCTCTTTTTTTGGATTTTAAATTATTTATTTATTTTTATTTGATGAGATAAAAAAATGTAAAAGGGCTAGGGTTAGAGAAAAATAAAATAAAAGGAACAAGTTGCCGAAACCCTTAAAATTTCAAACCAAACCTGCAAACACAAATACCCTGCACTAAACCAGGATTAGTGTGATCCGTCTTCATGCAGTCCAACATTTAATGAGGTGCAATATTCTAAAGAAAAAAGGTGCTAAGTTCACCATCCACATGCATTAACTCACTAAAATTTCCAATATATTACCCAAAGAAAGATTTTAAATGAAATACATTTGTAGCATACTATGTTTTAATGGCTTCCAATGTGAAACTTGGTGTAGTCCAACAACTTGGGAGGAGAATTTTCTTCAAACCAACGATTTCCAACTTGCAATTATGTCAAAAATTCTTCGACCCTTTTTCATGTATTTGAACAAATATTTAAAATTTCCAATAAAAACCATTTGTTTCTCTCTTCCTCTTGTTTGGTTTCGTAACGTTTTATTTTCTTCATTTTGTAACACTTTCTTCTAAGTGTTTGTTTGCCTTTGTTTTCTTTGGTTGAGCATTACCACTTTTTTTAGTAGTAGCCTACAATAAAGAACACATAAATTAAACTTTCCAAAACAAAACCATTAATAAAATTAAATTAAAACAAAACTATAGATAAAATTAAATTAAACTTTCCCAAAACAAAACCATTAATAAAATTAAATTAAACTTTCCAAAAAATACATTGATGGCTTTATTTTGATATATATATATATATATATATTATTTTCTTTTTTTGTTATATTTTATTTTATTTTCATTATTATTATTTTATTTTTCTTTTCTTTTCTTTTTTTTTGTTTTTATTAATGCATGGGTAATGAATAGATTGGATTCAGGAATAATTTAATATAAAATATTAAATTAATCCTAAACAAAATTCAAATATGCTAGATAAATATTAGGAGAATGCACAATATGGTAAAGCAAGAGTGACACTAATCTTGATATTCGAAATGGGATGACTACAGTGGTAAAAACATGAGGTCAATTACATGAGAACAATGAGATCAGACACAAAAATATCCACTGTTAATACCATGGCAAACTCTAATAATTATTCAATGCAAACCACAACTCCAACTTTATATCAAAATTTCAAGTGGGTCCCTAGAATTGGGGTTTGTTGTGTGACAGTCACAATAAGGTCTACCTAAAAATTTGCTTCACCCTCAAGTAGGCTTGGACAAAAATGATAGTTATGATCCACTAATTATTAAGCCCCATGGTTAAAGGGCATATAACCTAAAATATTACTCTAGGTTAGCTCTAAAGGTAATCCGCTTCTCGATGATGAAGTTCAAGAAACTTTGCGTCCTGACTAGGGCGATATTCTAAGGACTCGACTAGTGGTTGGGGATGAATTCCAGCTTGCCATGAGGTTTTCCTTATACTGTATATATGCAAAATGTGCATAATAATAGATCATGCAAAAGGTGTGTGCAAAAATTGGTTTTTGATGTTTTCATTTTGGTTGTTTTTCAGTTTTTGTTGCTTTTTTTAGTTTTAGTGTTTTTGATGCAAGGGGACTAAATGCAACTAAAATGAACAAAGCTAGCCTTAGGATGATCCAAAATTGTATGCAACTGTTCTAAGGTGCAATATGCAACTATGACCTACAATGTTGGTTTAAGATCAGGAATAAGCTACTAACAGGGCAGAATGTTCCTATTCTATGACAAAATATGGCAAACATTTTTTTCAAACATCCCCAAAATGGGTTTGAGTCATAGAGCTAATCATCAAGGACAATTAGCAACCTTCAATTATGGTTACACTGTTAGAGTTACTATTCTATGATAAATCTAGTATTACCTCATTTGGTAGTTATTTTATATCCTAAGTTAGATATTTGTTAAATAGAACATGTGACGTAGATCTGCCTACGAGGATGACTAGGATGCAACATGGATAATCCAACAAGGATAGGCGGTCAGTACCTGACTACAGACATCAATGCAAACCCCAATGGACTAACTCACACTTATGGACACGTGAATCACAGTTAGGGGTCGAACTGACAGACTCTACGACTAACATACGGATGTCGAGGGAGACAAAAGGTAAAGTTTTTTAGACTTGACTACCATAAGGTATTCAGAAAGGAATAAGATTTCTTTTGTTTTTAAAATACTTTGAGCACCCATATATGCTCTATGTGGGATTTATTTCACGAGCAATGCCATCGTCAAGGAACGCCAATCACAGATGATCCTATGATTTGTAGCACAAGAGGATGATTTTCTCCACTTCCCATTTGAAAAATAGAATTACCAAAAATAATTTCACCCTGTGCAAATGATCACCAGATGAACAGGATCTAATATCATCCAATCCAGTGATATCCCTTCATTTTTGACATCACACAACTTTGCAGCATCCTGTGCCTACTGAGCTCTGACGAGAAATAACTGGCGCAACTAACGTCTACAACCAATATGGGAGATGAAGCGTGATGTAGGGTTTCTAAGCAACGAACAGTCACAAAATTTTTTGGAAATTTTTGATGTGTAGATCATGCTAAACCTGCAAACTCCACCAGAGTTGATGTGCGAGAAACAATGCCATCATCGCAGATCCTGTTGCAGCACAGATCATTGCTCAAATTACAGGCAACGTCATGGCCACTCCACAAACACTCGCACGTAGTCATTGCTATAGAACGTAGTGGATGGTTGGTGAAGAGATCAGATTGCGATGATCAATGGTGGGACTAAGACACCAATTTGCAAACAACGATGCTAGTTGCAGACGGATCGCAAACATCTTCAAGTGGTATATTTTATGACATTTATTTTTTAGCAGTTTCAGTTTGAAGAAGCATCCATCCACAATCCCTGCATCCAACTACACTATCATGGAATACAAGAAGCTCAAGATCACATTTTGAATACAATTGTGAGATGTAGTGGAGGAAGAATTCATTTCATACTTGTTCACGAGGGGGATTGCATTCTTTTATGTGGCTATTAGCAAGGCTTGAAGTGCTACCCCGTAAATTGCAGTGCAATTCATTGGCATTTCCATAGTTTTATCATAAAGTGGTTTTATCACAAAGTGTTTGGTCCATTTTTATTTACCCAACTAGAGAACAGAGACGTGCAACTGCAGACTATATTGTGGAGACAGTTGGGTTTCATTAGCGGTGCCACCTTAGGAGGGAGCGGTGTCACTTTGTAGGAGAAAACAAAGGTCATCTCCCCCTTAAATAAAGGGTCTCACCTTTTATATCTCGTCGAAGCGCCAAGCTCGGCTGGCTGGTAGCCGAAGCGCCAAGGCGCTGCTTTACGATAGGTCAGGAGTTCAAACCCCTTCGACACCCCCCCGAGGTAAATTTTATTTATTTTTTTGTTTGTTTAATTTTTTTTCTAATGTTTTTTAAAAAAATTAGTTTAATTAAATCCTTTACATATTTTTCTTAAAAAAAGAATTATTTTTTTAATATTTCTTTTTGAGAAAAAATTATTTAATTAAACTTTAATTATTTTAACATTAGAGATTAAATTTTTTTACAAACTTAAAAAAAAGGAGGATTCTTTTGCATCATTTTTTGCAACCCATTGTCATCACTCAATTTGAGTGCATTTGACAAATTGTCTAGAAAGCAGCAATCATCCCAAAAAAAATCCTTTTTAGACTTCATAAATAACACATCCTTGTGTTTGGAGTTTTTGAAATAAGAGGGGGGATTTTTTTACTATTGACATGTTAGGCATTGTAAATTTTTTAAGGCTTTATTGTTGCAATTTTTTGCTTTAAGGGGATATATTTTTTTGCAAACACAATGGGGGAAGACTTATAAGGTGCTTTTTTGGCAGTGACCGACACCTTAGTCAAATTATTTTTTGCAAAAATCCATTATAAAAGGTGCATTTTTGGCAGAGATCGACACCTTAAAAATGGACAGATCAAAGAAGAAAACTACCTCAAAATCAACCGATGTTGCTAAATCAGTTAAAAGTCCATACTTTTCCCCACACATGGATGGTATGGATTTTTATGAATATGCCACATTTCTCACACTACAAAATGGTGTAGATGCCATAATCAATGATTCTACGTATTGTGAAGACATGCCAAAAAATGGTGTTCTAATCTCTATTGGCACTGTAATGGGAATATACATGTCATTTTATGCTCTTGAAATTACATAGTGTAAAGTGAAAAGGGACATTAGTGAGGAAATAGAGGTCAAACCCCTAATGGTCGATGCTTGTAGTGACACAAGTGACCTTCAGCCCATGGTGGTAAATGCTTGTTGTGACACATGTGACCTTGAGCCCATGATGGCCAATGCTTGTTGTGATATAGGCGACCTCCTACCTTCTATGGTAGATATCAGTTGTAGCACAGGTGATCTCATCACAGTAGCAAATTTTTCTTGTGACACTAGTGACTTAAAAATTGAACCTCCTAAAAATGAGCACCATAATCTCATCAATAGTGACAAATGCCATATTGTTAAAAACATTGATGAAGATGATGAAATTGGGTGTTTTGAAAAACACACCAAAGGATTTGGATCCAAACTGATGAATAAAATGGGATTCAATGGTGAGATATTAGGTAAAAATGAACAAGGCATTAAAACTCCAATAATGCTAAATGTCAGGGCAAAACATGAAGGCCTTGGCTATACTGGACATGCAAGTACCAGTAATTCCATGTTTGTAAAACATAAATCTCCTACAAATCCTAAAAAGCATTATTGTAGTCATTGTGGAAAGATAGAACATGTTGCAGCTAGATGTTAGAAATTACATCCTTGTGATTCATGTGGATGTACGAATCACTCTTCTTCCAGTTGTTGGTACAAAGTGAAAATGGCCAAAAAGGTTCATATTGATTGTGGATGGACAAATCTCACACAATGGACCATGATGAAAGAAATGTTGTATGGCTTCTACCAAAAATTTAAAACCTATGGTAGACCCTGAGGCAAATCCAGTGACAGACCGAATGGCAGTCCCAGAGACAATAACCCAGAGACAGACCTAGAGATAAAGTTCCAAAGGCAGATCTATAGGCAGATCCAGAGGCAATGATCATGAGGTAGATTCATAGGAAGATCCTGAGATAGACCTAAAGGTACAAATCCAGAGGTACGCTTAGAGCCAGAGCCAGAGCCATGAGCCAGAGCCAGAGCCGAAGACAAAGCATGAGCCACCATTCTTTCATTTCTCTTCTTCTTCATTGTATTGGGACAGTTATATTATTACCCAAATAATGTAATAAGGGGGGATGTTAGAGTTACTATTCTATGGTAAATCTAGTATTACTTCATTTGGTAGTTATTTTAGATCCTAGGTTAGATATTTTTTAAATACACTATTTAACAAATATTCTATAGTTAGTGATTTGTTAGTAGGTTGGCACTTATTATTCTAAGAGCGTTGGTTAGTTACTAGTTAGCTATTCTCTAGGCTAACTATAGCCTATCAACTTGTATATAATTCCTATGTTATTCAATAACAAAGTATCACCTTGCCCAATATACACAGGGCATAAACCATTAGCGGTGGTTAAGCCTATGTCCTAGACATAATCTAGGAATTAAAAGGGGAAAATTTTCAAAAATGTAAAATTTTGTAGACAGATATGATGGAATGGTTGTTCTACAAGGGTAAAGGGGTCTATTTCTAAGGATTATTCCAACCAAAATCAACCCTATGGTAAATGCAACTAACCTATTACTAGAAATGCTAAAAAATCTAACATGTCTTAAAGGCTATAGTGAAGGATACCTATGATGTAGTTGAACTAGCCAAATGATAGTAGACTTAGCCTAAAGAAAGAGAATGCACTAATACAATTGGGATATAAATGAGATATTCTATGCTAAGCTAGTTAAGCCAATGAAAATAAAATCAAGATAAAATTAATGAAAAGCAACTACACTAAAAATAATATTTTAAGGTCTGAGGTGTAGACCAATTGGTTCGACCAAACCTTGTAAGGGGGTGAAGGTCCAAGTTTCAAATATTTGGCCTCGTTGGACGAAACAATTATCCTTTTTCCTAGTGCTTTCATTGGTGTAAAAGGTTTATAATGATTGTGACATGGTGGTTATAGGGGTGTACTAAAAAAAGATCTGTGTGGCAGCTTCTTGGGTGGACAATGCAGAATATTGTAATGGACATAAAATCCAGATAGCCTACTTGGATTCGTGGTGGCTACTAATTCCACCATGTAAATTCAAAAAAAAAAGATCTTAATTTTTTCTTTCTTGAGACTGGTACAAATAAAATAAATCTAGTCTAATGAGCTTTTCTTTTATTTTTTTTTATTTTAACCAAAATGCATAAAAGAAACCCTAAGCTAATATGCTTTTTTTAGTTATTTTTTCAAGGAAGAAAATCTACAAGGGATAGCAATGCCTAAAGTTAATCTATAAAAGAAGCATTTTACGTACCTTTTATTTTAAGAAAAGGAAATATTTGTCTAAACTAAAGAGGAAGACATCATAGAGAAAAAAATTCAAAGAACCTATTGCTACTTGACTTGATTTGAGAGGATTCACCTGTAAGCCACAAGTTATCTAGTCTACTCTATGAGTCTAATATTGACTTATGTAACCATCTAAATCAGTTAAGGACCATCATAGATGATTGGGGACCATCTGAGATTCTAAGGAAAATATTAGAATTGAATATAAAGGCTTCACCATAGCAATATTTCACTACTACAATAACCCTACACCCAAAATAGATAGCAGAATGTTAGTAATATATGTAAATAAAGCTATAAAATAGTGATAAAACACCCCAAGACATGATGCACTAGGAATTAAATATTAATAACCAAAGACCTACTATAATTATGCTCTTATATAAAAACAAAATAGGATAATACATAATGAGCTAGAGGTGAGGTCCCTATGGGCGTACCATTTTGTAGACAACGAAGATGCACCATGCAAACAACTAGGAAAGAAAGGCAAACATGCATGTATTGATAAATAATAATGTTTCTTTTGAATACAAATAACCCTATCAAAGGGACTTTTCAAATCATAATATCTTTAGAATGTAAACCAAAGGTGTATGTCCCCTTTTACAACATGTCAAGAGGTGCAATCCTTATTTGTGTCACAATCGAAGGTGTGTGGACAGGTTTTGTGCTTGAGTGTTGGTTGGACTTCCTGAATGTTGTGTTAAGTGCTACTACACCTTGCACACATGCTCACAAGATATGATTAGTAATATCTGATGGGCCTCCCTTACATGAGGCCTTTAACAAAACAAATATGATGAAACATTACAAAGCTCATGAAATGATTATAAATCATCAATAAAAGCTTACAAAACCAAGAAATGTGATGTCTTATACCTTCATTTACCTTCCTGATGTTTGTTTGCTCTGTTTGGTGCTTTTTTGGCTAGGTGTCTTAAACAGTTGGGACTGTGCAGGTGTCTTATATAGTTGGGAATATGTAGGTTTTTTAGACATCTGGGACTATGCATGTGTCTCCAACGATTGGGATCATATGGTCAGAGGGGTAAGGTGGCCCTATTAGGAAGTGCAAGTATTCCTTGGTACTCTTTTGATGTAGGTGGTGTTGCAAGAATTGGATGGGTCTAGGTGTAGTTATCGACCAAATCCAAGTTGAATTCCTCATGTAGACTCCATGGTTTTAATGGCTAAGATCTTCAAGGTGGGTGGCAGAAGCAACTAAGGTCTCCAAGGACAGCAAGGTGGTCTAGTGCAATTTTGGTAGCATAACAGTTCTTTACCTCTTCCCTTCTAAATGGTGGAACATGAGGAAATATTTATAGAGTTTGAGGAAGAGAAAGGGGAGGTGACATGAAGGTGATGTGGAATGGATGTGGTAATGATACGGTAGGTGCAAGGGTCAAGGAATATCTGGAGGATTCCACTTGGTGGAATGTGCAACCTCCACATTGAATAACCTTGGATGGAGTGAGCTCTCATGGGGGGATGTGTGCCTTGGGGATTGTTCAAATGAATTTTAAATTACCCACAAATGTGACATGGCAGTTGAGGAGGACAAGGCTATTAAATTTACCACTTAACCCATTTTGACTTTAAGCATTTCTTGCAATTTTAAATTATTTCAAATTTGGAGGGAAAGTGTGGGGGAGGCCAAGTGGATTAAATGAGGGAGGTTGGTGGAGATTGTGGACAGCCCTAGGGATTTGAAGAGTATTTTTAAATAATTGTGCATATCCCTTGGGAATTGGATGAGGGCTTGCCTTGGATTTTGGGGATTTTTTTAGAATTTAAAATTCTTTTTGCATTCCCCTAGGGATTGGGTTGTGGATTAGAAATGTGATTAGGGAATAATATAGGTCTTAATAGAGGTATTAAATGCATAAGCAATATTATGAGAAATATGAGGAAGTAAGGGAAAATAAATGAGAAATATTAGGTGGAAATTAGGAGGTTAAGGAGAAGATAAGAATGATTAGGGAGGCTAAACAAAGTAGGAGAATATTAGAAGAAATTGAAGAACTTAAGGATTTTAGGGAAAAAGGGGAAATTAGAAGAAAATAAAAATTTTAGGGAACCTTAGAAGAATTTAGGGAAAATTAGAGGGAAATAGAATAGAATTAGGGAAATTTAGAAGAAATTAGAGAAATTAGGGGGATTGAGTAGGAAATTGCTAGAGACTAGGGAAATTTGGACAAATTAGATAGGAAAAGGCAATTTGGAGGAATTTCAGTGAATTTTGTTAGAGTTAGAGCATATTACATCATTTGGATCATGTAAATGTACCACCTTTGGTACATTGTTAGAGTAGAAGATTACTTTAGGGGGAAGTTAGCTAGTTACTTCAAGTAATGTAATAAATGCACAAGTGTCAATGTGAAAGTTGTAATGTGCAATGTGTCCACTTGTACAACTAGGTAGAGTGTTGGTTAAGGAATCTCTCTTCCTATATAATGGGCCTCATAGTGATAGATCAAGGGTAACTACATATCAAGCATATTAAATGCATTGTAGTAGATAGTGGTAGAACTCCAATATGGAGTACAATGTAGTTCTTTAGTATGTATTAATGGAGTGACCATTACCTCCATAGTGCAATGTATTTTCACCACTTTCTATTTATAGTATATTTTAGTCATATTGTATAATTGATTTCTTTTATATTTTCTACACATTATTAGGACCTATGATAGATTTCTCTCACTATAAAATATCCTCAAAAGCTAACCGTGGTATCAAAGCCATGGTGAATAGACAATAGGAGGACCTCCATCCTCATAGTTTCTCTTTGCATTTTTGCAAACCAGATTTACCATTGTGCAATGCCACCTACAAAAATCATTGTAAGAGAAGTCCAATAGGTTGAGAGGAATAGGGAGAGCAATAATAGTCAATAGAGAGTCACAAGTGAGGACTGAAATAAATCTCACCTACAAAAAATTTGAGATTACATTTGGCTAGAGTCTTTTCACAGAGTTACAGAGAAACTTTTGAGAGTAGGACTTAGCATTCATTCCACTAGTTTTATGGATCAACTACTAAAGGTTAATTCATTCAAGTTTCTAACAACTTGTTGTAGGAAAAAGAGAGATTCAAAAAAAGGTTGGGAAGATTCCTACAAGAAAGTTAGGAAGAATATCTTCTTAGAATCATTCCAACACTTGCAGCAACAAGGAGAAGACTAAAAATTTCAAAGACTTGAAAAAATGTCCCATTACAAGAGTTGCAATCCTATAAACTATAGAAGTGAAGAAAATGGTTATAGATGCCTTATAGCAGACTCAAGGAAGAAGAGACTCCAGAATATGAGTCAAGAAGAAGATAGGATAGTGGTGATCTCCACCAATACCTATGGAGTGTAGAAGAAGAAAAGGCCATAGAAGCCTTGATCTAGAATAAAAGACTACGAAAGCCTTGATCCAGAAGAAGAAAATATTAGAGAATCCTTCATCCAAAAAGAAGGCCATAGAAGCCTTAATTCTAAAGAAAACTTCTAAGAAGAATTATTGATTCAAAAGAAGACTCCAGAGAAGAGTCAGAATATTGGTGATCTCCTTTACTAATTAAAGAATTATTTTAGAAGAATATGAAGAGATATAAAATAGATCTCATTGGAAAACCTCCAATATTGGAAGAGATAGATAAGGACTTGCAGAGTTACTTTCAAATATAGAAGTAGAAGAATCAGAGATTTGAGAAGAAGATCTCATCACAAACACTTCTAGAAGTAGAAGGTTGAATAAAAGGTCTCAGTTGGAAGACTAGAGAAGCTACAAGATAGAAGACCTTGGAGAGGTATCAAGGAAGAAAATAAGAAGGCTTGGAGAGCCTTTTTGTAGAGCTCATGGAAGCATAATCGAAAGAGTTCCTAGGAGAACTCATTGGAAAAATCCACTACCAAGGGGAAGCCCCTGATAGTGAAGAAATTGGGACAATTATCACCATTTGAAAACAATCCCAAGATAAGAAGAATTTGACAAGGAGTTCCAAATCTAGAAGCATAATCCAATGAAGACCTCAAGATATTCAGAATGTTGAGAAGAATAAGATCATATCTAAAGTCAGAATTTGACAATGATATTAAAGGAAGATTCACCTACCAAATCCAGGATATTTGGATATTGCATCTCACAGGAAGAAGGCACAATTAAGAGAAAAGAGTTCTCTAAATCTACAATAGAAGATTGAAGATCATTGGAAGGATAAAGCCACCAAACCCCAAGCTCAAGATAAAATGTTCAAGATCATAGTTTGGTGAAGCAAGAAGTTGTTCTAGACAGCCAAAAACAAGCTACAAATTCATCCATTACAAGGCAGCAACTTGGTGAATCAAAACACCAAGATCTACATCTATGATAGAAGCCATCAAAAGGTAAGCAACTTGGGTGCAATTAGGATTCATTGATTGAACTTCAAATTGGATTATTATCAAACTTATTTAAGGCACCATATTTGGATTAAAAGTTGTAAAAGGAAATATTGCATTATAGTCTTCAAGAAAGTGCAAAAAGAAGAGTTCATTTTAAGGATATATTTGTACATTAAATAGGATTTGGATATTTTTGAAAGAAAGAAAATTATCACCTACCTATTATCTATCTAGAAACCAAGAAGACTATATCCTACAATATTGATTATAGTGAAAATTGCAAAATATTCATTAAGGGTTCTTTATAGATCACTCTTAAAAATGTAAACATTATTAAGGGCATTAAAATTCATTTTGAGATTCTATTTATAGAAGCAATAAGGTTAGATTATTTTTACCATTAAAAGTGTATTATTAATCTATTAAAGCACTATACTAGTTGATCTTTAACTAGTTACTCTCAATTATTTTGTGTTGTTAAAGGCACAAAATTAGCACAAAGTCTACAATATTTTGTGGCCAAAATAAGCCACCAATAAAAATAAAAAAATTGGAGAAGGAAGCCACCATTAAATTCCTTGAAGGAATCCTCAAATTGAGACTTGGTGAGCCATAAGATTCAATGAAAATAAAAGGATTTCATCTTAGTGCAAAGTGCAAAAACCCTAAAGAATCGACATTAGCTTGGATTAACTCTCATTAAAATATCCAAGGAATAATGGAGCTACCTCATCAAAATCAAGAAAGGATTTTAGAAATGTCCTTTACATTGGTGCAATTCTAACTATTATAAAACACCACTTTTGTTTCTTCAAAAGAATAAAAGCATTTTTATTTAGATATAGTAGCAAGACCATCATATTCAAAAAGTAGTAGGGTAGAATTTGAGCAAGAGGAAAGATCTACAAAGGAGCACATACTTTGCAGAAATGAAGGTGTTTAAAAATACCATTTATCCACGTCTAAACCAACACTAGAAGCAAGTGTATCACTTGCAATATTGAATCCATTACAAGAGGCTATTACCATTCAATTTTACATAGAGAAAATATAGCATACAAAATGAGATCATCTACGTTAGATAGCACTATCAAGCTAAGTATAAAAGGGTTGTTTCAAAAGCTAAAAAACAATGCCATTAATTTTATATTACAAAGTATATACAAACAACATACTAAAAGCATCAAGGTATAAAAGTAAAAGTGTTATATATAAGGCCATCACTTTAAGAGAATGATAAGTGGAAAGAAGCATAGAAGTTGCTCCAAAACCATTATTAGGAGCACCATAAAACCATAAATTATTATAGCTAGAGCCATCCATCATCCTCATCAAAAAAACAAGTGAACAGAGAAGAGGATACACTTGTATCTCAATAAACATAGCAAGCCAATGTATAATACAAATATATAGGTCTACAATGCTCATCCTTGGAGCATTAGGAGAAATTCTACATGCACAAGCCATGAGTGCCACTTGGCACAAGAGTTCTAAGTGCCCAACATTCATGAATAATCTAGCGCTCACCTAAAGGGAGTTGTAATTCTTTGGAGGTTACCACTAAACTTATCATTGCATATAGATATGTTGGAACACCAAAACCTATTTTATAACACTTAGGTAGCACTTGTCCATAATCCGCAAGGCAATGATCCTATTTAAGGTACCCATTTTGGAGAAGGTGACATAATGAGGTCATTCAGAAGTCAAGAATTGAATATTGAGAAGCACGATCATAGGAAAGAGGCTAATTCAAGCCTATGTACCATTCAAAGGTGTAAGAAAACATTAAAGGGGTTGTCGTAAACTAGCCATACCAAAATTCAAGTTCAAAGGATATTCGATGCAAGCCAAGAATTCATTTAAGGAAGAAATCAGCGCCATTACAAAAGGATAGAAGCGCTACTCAAGGCAAGAACCGATGATTGGTGAAAGAGGGCATTGATAGCCCATAAGCACCATAGATTTAGAAGGTTTAAATTGGCCACCTCAAAAAATCAAAGGAATATAAGTATAAGGGATTATTAAGGTAAATTTTAATATCACTTATTTCTTGCTATAAATTAAAGTTACATTGGAGTTATAAGGGTACATTATATTTACTATTGCATTCATCCAACTAAGCATTAGTAATATATATCAAGCAAGTAGATTTCAAGAATATTTATATTTTTAAATAATATAGCAGATGGGATAAGGTTTTTAACTTGGAAATTAAGATATTTATTATTGCAAATATTATAGTTTTATAATATTCCAAATTAGGGAGTTATAAGATAAACTACACCAAAGCAGAATATTAGAATTTAGAAACATTAAATATCAAATGCTATAAAAAAAGGTTCATTAAGAAAAATCAAGAGTTGGAAATTTATTGATATAATTGTCTCAAAACTACATTAGAAAAGACCAACTTGACCTCTAATTAGAAAGTTCTTAAGTTCAATAGGAGTAATAAGGTGTAACAAAAGTTGATTTTGGTATTTACAAAAATTTACAAAATCAACTCAAAATTGAACTACTATTCTCAAAAAGCACTTCATCACTCATATAGCATATCCAAAATCACTAGGGAGTCATAAGGTATTCTACAAAAATTGATAATAATAGCATTCATCAAAGTTTATCAAGTACTTGGGGGGGGGGGGGGGGACCCGGGGGGGCCCTCCCCAAAAAACAAAAGGGGGGGGGCCTTTGACCGCCGCGGCAGGGGCTTTAAAAAAAAAAAAGTTTATAAAGTATTTAATCCATTTTGGAATCATAGGGTTTCTACAAAATATAAATCCTACAAAGATTCTATTCAAATCTCTTAACTAGGGAGATATAAGGAAGCCTACAATACCTAAGATCTAAAAATATTTTTATCAAATCAATCTCATATACTCTAAAATAGGGATTCATAAGGTAGACTACTTCAAAGATTCAATTTAGAGTATTCAAAATACATCTTCAAATCCATATCTACAATAGAAATAAACACTATCTCAAAGCATATCAAGAAGGAATATGGATGAAATAATAAGAAATGCCTTTATTAATGAAGAATTATTTCATGAAATGAAATCGTATTCTCAAAACTTGATAGATACTCTTTAAGGATATGAGAATCTATCAACTAGCGATAAGGAGAGATTATACTTATTTCTTAAAGAAGCAAAATAGGGTAGCTTTGAAGCATTAATTGGTTATATTCATGAAAATATCTTTAAGGCATGGTGGAATTCAAAAAATATAGTTATATTCACATCTGAGGAGTGTTTAATGATTTACCTATCATTAATCATGTTTGTACTCACTCAACACATGAAGCAAGCTAGAAATACAAATCAATATTATTGTGATGATAGACTAACTCCTTATGAAGCATAAATTCTACAAGTATCAATATAGAATCGTAGGAGAAGAAGGATTATAGCAAAGAAGACATGAATAGCAAAGAAACCATAAACATTGAACCAAACATGCATCATCAAAAGACTGAATAATCCTCAACCACAGCTCTCTTTACATAATATGAAGACACTAACTATTTACATGATCAAATTACAGTAAGTAATGATGAAGAATATAGGTTCCAGTTCTGATTCTAATAAAGAAGGAGAAGAGGAAGAAGAACCAAGTGGCAGTGCAATCAGAATTAAATAAGAATAATACAAAGGACCACATTAAGTTGAAGAACATCTGAAGACAAATATCTATATTGAATATTAAAAATTTTCAATACCCAAATAATGTAATATAGGGGGTTGTTATAGTTAGAGCATATTACATCATTTGGATCATGTAAATGTACCACCTTTGGTACATAGTTAGAGTAGGAGATTACTTTAGGGGTAAGTTAGCTAGTTACTTCAAGAAATGTAATAAATGCATAAGTGGCAATGTGTAAGTTGTAATGTGCAAGGTGTCCACTTGTATAGCTAGGTAGAGTGTTGTCCAAGGAATCTCTCTTCCTATATAATGGGCCTCATAGTGATAGATTATAGGAAAACTACATATCAAGCATATCGATATTCTAAGTAAAAATGCAAGTAAAAATAGTATTTATAAGTAGCCTTATTGAGTTATCTATATTCTACGTAGACTCTCTATTTTCTATTCTTCTTAGGTACAATGACCAATGGGGAAACCCATTGACTATCTGAGATTAGATAGATGAAATCAACATCCAGTAATTTTTGAATTTCTTCCTTTACCATTTTTTCAAGGTTGGGTTGAATCTTCTTTGAGGTTGTCTCACTGGGTCACATTCATCTCTTATAAAGATTCTATGTATGCAAATATATGGATGTATTCCCTTAATTTCATTATAATCCCAAGAAAAATCTTGTTTATGGTCTATCAACAATTGCACCAAAGGTCGCTCTTGGGATTCCTACAAATTTCTATTGATGTTCAAAGTTTTTCCAAGAGAAACTTCTATTTGTTTGTAGTCTTCATTGTTGGTATCTATGCCTGAGATGTACTTCAAGAAGTGATTTAAATGGTATCTATGTGGTAATAGTTGATAAAAAGTTGCAATGTCTTGTGTAGTTTGAGTGGTGCAAGTAATAAAAGAAAAAATTAAAAGATAAGGTAGTTGTGAACTACTAGGTTCTATTGGCATAATATGCTTAATGATGGAAGTGGTGTCATTGTGAAATTGTTGTCATACACTTCCTCATCAAGGTTAAGCTTTTGGGTAGTTATCATGACCAATGGTTGCATGAAATTTTTATCATCTTGTTCATCAAATCATGGATGCTCATTATAAAGAATTGGGGTTTTAGGTGGATAAAGAGTTAAAGTTTTGTTATGTATGCCATAAAAATGGTCATACTTCTTGTTCTATAAATAATACAAGCTTTTTTTATTGCCAGCCAAGGTTTACCTAGTATTAAAGGATGTCCTCCAAGTAAGGTTTTAGTTTGCAACACTACTGCTAGATACTCCTAGGAGGAAACTGTGACCATGATATTTTCTAGAATCTCCTTTGGTTTCATTGTTGACCTATCTACCAATTGCAAGACAAAAAGGTTGGACTTAGATATTTTAGCCCTAACAAAGTTATGGTGTCCTTTGTCATCACATTAATTGTTGTATCTATATCAATCAAAACATTTTGAAGGTCGGTTTATCTTATGCGTACTGTAATAACAAGTACTCTATAACCCATGTATTTTAGCAAGAGAAGTTTTCTAGCCATAAAATTAAAAAGTTGACCCATGACATGTATGGTCTTGGGTTCATTTATTTTACTTCCTAGATGCTTGACACACAACTCTCTAATGGCCTTGGCATAAATTAGAACATTTTTTATAACTTGCAAGAGTGGAATTTTAAATTGATGTTATACAATTTTTCCATGAGATCAAAATCAGTTTTGGGTGTTTCTTTTTTAATCATCAATCTTTGAGAAAAAATGATCATTTGTTATATTTTTAGAATGTTCTATAGGTTCAGCCCCTACAGGTGACTCAGTCACACCTTTAGGTTCTTATACAATAGGTTGTTTTGCAGTTTACCTTGGAACAGAAGGTTGAATTGTATGTTCTACCATAATTTAGGGTTCACTTTCTTCTTCAATGATGATGGGAAGTATAGGTTCAGGTAAAAATATCCTTGACCTAAGATGGATTTCACTACAAAATAAGAAATTAACTGGATAGGTAACTTCAACTTTATATAATATCTATTAGGAAAGTCTATTATTGGAGTTAGGCACTGAATGAGGAGGGAGAGGAGGTTGTTTGGGTGGTGCGTGACTGTTACTTCCTTATGGATGAGGAAACAATCATTGTTGTTGATGTTTTTGAGGATCTTATCCTATAAATTATGGTGGATTGGGTTGATATTGTTGTGGATATGACCATTGTTGGCCTTTCCAGCCTTGTTGTGGCCAATATTGATTGGACCAACCTAGTTGTGACCAAGGTGGAACATTATTAGACCATTGATACCATTGTGGATTTGACAAATTTTGACTATAGTAAGGAAAATTAAAATGAGCATAAGTATTAGGCATACCTAAATATCATCCTTGATTGTATCCTTCGAATGACCTCCTTTATGCAACAAATAAAACATCTTCTTTTTCCTAAAAATATGGTTCATTCAACATTGTCTTTATTGTAGGTAAATGTTGTTAATTCTCCGTTGAATGTTGTTGATCACAAATGCTACAAATATTAGTTTTATCCAAAGGAAATTAATATAAGGCATTATTATTCTTACAATGAGGACAATAGAATACTTCTACCTCAATTTTCTTTTGTAACAAATCCATGGAAGAGGTAAAAGTGCCTTGCTATTTTAATTTTAAATCTTCCAACATATTACTAATTTCAACTCTTGTAACTCCTCTAGTGGTTCCAATTGGCTTATTATTTCACAAATATGGCCTTGTGTGAGATTAATTGGTATATAACTCTAGAATTTTATGAAAATGAAGATTAGAAAGGTTCCCTCCTCCCATTATATTGAGGGTATCAATGGTCTCTTCTCTTAATCCTTTTAGAAATATAGTTCTCAACAAATCATCATCCAACTCAATGTTACCTCTCTTCATTACAAATTGAAATCTCTCAATGTAATATTTAAGTTCTTCACCCTCCTTTTGATTCATCTTGAAAATTTTACTCTTTTGGTTTCTCATACGATAGTAATATTGATATTTCTGTAAGAAAACTGCCTTCATTCCATCATCACTTTACTAAGTAGTGATAAAAATTTCACCCAAACCCATGAACCAGCATAATGCACCATATTTTAAAGTGGCTAGAAATAATTTTAACTTTTGTGCATCAGTGGTGTAATCATATGTGTGACAAAGCACTTCAAACTCAAAAATAAAAGTGTTAGGATCTTCAGTGGCTAGTCCTCTAAAAATGGGTATGGATGATGGTGAGATATTCTTCATATGCCCATCATTATTATTAGCCTCTACCCATGGAAGGACCATAGGTAACTTGAAAGTACTATGTGGGTATTTTGATTCTTATTCAACCATGTGGAAATCCTACAAACTCCATAATAATTGACTATGAGATCTTCTTGGAGTAGTACAAGGACTAGAACTAGATAATTCACTCTATTATTCTTGCCTTCTACTTCATTTACAACCTTAGGAATCTCAAGTCATTATTATTTTTCACATGTATGAGTGATTTCTTCAATAATAACACAAGTTCTTTCCTAGATAAATTGGAGGTGATATGCTCCTCTTGAGGACTATTACTCAATTGTAGAGGAAATGTTAGTCTACTAGCTTTGTGAAGCCTCTTCTTGCTACCCAGTTCCTGGAATATATTGCTTGGGAGATTTGTAAGAGAGAAATCTTCCACGTTCATCTCTTGGATGATTCATTCATTTGTTATCCTCCTTGTTAGAAAAATTTATAGATAAAAAAAATAAAACAATGATAGAAACACATAAAATTACAAGAATAAAGCAATACATGAATAAAACCTAATTTTTAATGTCTTTATCCACTTGAGAAAGTAGTGAAATTACTATAGAACCTGATTTTCGATGTATTTATCCACTTAAGAATTACTTATTGCTTTTGATGATACTAAAAAATTCCTCCAAGTATTTCAACATGGAAATTACTTAGCTTTTTTAAGATACAATCCTATTTTCATAGCCTTCCCCAACAATGGTGCCAAAAATTGATGAGTTTATGCTAAAAACTTAAATTTTCAACCAGGTTTGATTTAGAAGGTTCATTGCTTTGTATAAGCCAATATATTTTCTTTCATCCACTAACTGATTCCTTCCTAGGAAAACAAGGAAAAACTTGAAACAAACTAGAAA
Organism: Wollemia nobilis; assembly: GCA_028583015.1. Lineage (NCBI taxonomy): Eukaryota > Viridiplantae > Streptophyta > Pinopsida > Araucariales > Araucariaceae > Wollemia > Wollemia nobilis. Next base: position 9,500,736 of record JAQPPZ010004624.1, on the reverse strand, counting down.
ATGAAAGCATGTGTTGAAAGAAAATCCTACACTACACAGGCCTGCAACTAGTTTAATAGTTATCTAAGTTGATTGCAGCCATCTTACTCCTAATTAATGTTGAAAGAATAACAAATCAACTCCTACTACTTTTTTTTATGGATAATAAGGGGTTGTACTCGGGTCCCCCACCCTTGATAAATTACATCTCTCTTCTTTAGAGCTTAAGAGTTTACAAATATATACACTTTCATCTCAATTAAGATGCTATAGCTAGAAACCTACATTATTTTACATAAAATGTTTGAATTCTTGATTTTCATTTTCTGTATCTTTTCAAATTTTTATATAAATACAATTACTCTAGAATTTAACATCTTTCTTGATATTTTCCTATAGCAGCCTTCACAATGCCAAAAATTCACCTCTACTATATATGCCTTACATCTTAGTAGAGTAATATTTTCAAAATATCACACTATCATAGTTCACTTTACCAAATTTGAATTACTAGTTTCCTTCCTCACTGAAGTCCTAGCCCTTCATTTCTCTTCCCATCGTTCGAACCCTAGTTGGCAAATATTTGCAATTTTATTTTTCATGACTTGAAAAATTGTCACTGCCCTTGTTTCGAATGGTTGACTTCACAAGGTCGTATATCCCTCAATATTGCTTAGAATTTTGTATATAACCACCTATTTTAAATCTATTCAAATTCTATACAAGTTGGTCTAAGAATCAACTGAATCGGATAACTTTCCACTAAGATATGACACCTAAAAGACGAGATATTTTTTAGGAAAAAACCATAATCCTTTGCACTTTGCAATTTTGTTTTCATGACTTGAAAAATCATCACTACCCTTGTTCCAAATGGTTGACTTAATAGGGTTTTATATCCCTCAATACTTCTTGGATTTTTGCATATGACAACTCATTTTAAAGCTATTCAAATTTTGCACAAGTTGGCCAAAGAATTAGCTAAATCAAATAAAAAAATATGAGATGTTTTTCAGGAAAGAACTCTAATCCTTCACACTTTACAATTTTATTTTTCTCATTGTAATCAACCTTCCACACTCCTTCAGCCTTCCCAGCCTTTCACCCAGTATCCCAACCTTCTGTTGTAGCTCCTTCAGCTTTATCAGCCTTCTATGTTCCTTCGGCCATCCCATACTTCCACCCAATATCTTAGCCTTTCATTGTAGTTCCTTCAGCCAATCCAACCTTCCATGCTCCTTCAACCAACCTAGCCTTCCATGATTCTTTAGTCTTGATACTCCAAAGATCAACTTATCATTCAACATTCCACACTCCTTCAGCCTCCAGCCTTCCATGCTACTTCAGCCTCTAACCTTCCACGCTCCTTCAGCCTCCAGCCTTCCACACTCCTTCAACCTTCAGATTTATTGATCGTTAAAGAACTAGACCATTTTCTATACCCCTTAGGGGGCAATCAACTCCTACTTATCAACTAAAAGAAATCCACTCAAAATAAACCAATTATCAACTATCTACATTAATCCCAAATCTAATAGAAGGGAGATTTTATGGATATCCAAGTTTAGTGGGACCTTGCTAAACCTGTAATAGCATAAAATATCTTTCTTCATAGTCTATCAATTTACTTCAAAGCACTATATTTAAAAACACACCATCATACAAAAGTTGCAGACATCAAATAAACTAGAAAATAACTTTTATTCCTTTAGAAAGTTAAATTTTGTCATTGTTGGAAATGCATAGTCATGATAGTCCATATAAAATCAAAATTTGATACTTATAAAGAATTTTCTTCACATTCTCTCTAACCTTGAATACAATATTTGCTCTGGTATTTATAATGTACCAGACTCCTTATTATAGAATAAACTTAACCAATTCTTAAAACTAACTTAGAAATTAGGTGCAAAAATAAAGGTTATGTTACAGTCTATTTTAGAAATAAAATCGGGTTTATTGCTAACCTACATGAGAGACAAAATTTCCTCTGCTGGATGTTACTAACCAATAGAAGAAATGAGCTATATCAACTTATCCTAACTATTTCCTAACTACCTAAGCTGTATTTTTGTTGTTAAACAAATTCTGCCTTACTGTAACTGCTACTACTAATAGATTTTATCCATAATTCATTGTTGTGTTCTTCCATTTATATAGATCCCTTATTTCTAGGGGTGGTTCCCTAAAATTCGAGAGATTCTAACTCCTATTTTCTAGGAAAATAATCCTATACTTTTGGGATGGTTTCGTGCATAACCAAATTTATAGAAATTTTTTGTTTTTTAGGAACAAGCCTATAGTTGTAGATCCTTTCACAGTACATTCTATAGGAATGAAAAATGACCTATGTATACAACAACACTCCAAGGAAACAAAGTACATAGAACTAAATAAAATAATAATAATACTAATCACATTTACTCTTTACATCTACTCCATTAACATTTAAGTGTAAAACATTTCATTTAACAAAAACTAGTAAAACTATTCATAAAATCCTTCAAAAGTAATTAGTTTGGGTATGAAAGTAAGGCTAATAAATATGAATCCCCAACCTATTTTCCTAAATCATCAATGGTCAATCAAGGTCACCCTATGATCAATGGATAACCATTTACCTTGGCTCTTGGTTACAAAATCATGAAGTAGGATACTCCCATGATTACATAGTTATTGGAATATTTACCATTCCTTTGGGTTTTGTTATAGATTCTAATTGAAGTATAGTAGAAGTGGGTTGCACATTAGTTAGGGATAATTTATTCAATATTTCAATGGTCATGATGTTTATGGATGCTCCTAAGTCAATCAATACATTGGATATCTTAGTTGTACCAATGGAGACTATAATAACAAGGCTTTTGGGATATCCATACTTAGGTGGAATGGGATTCCTTGCTAAGAATTAACCAATTTTCCATCTATTTGTATCATTGTTGGATAATGTTTGCATTTTCTTTCAAACGTCTTGATACACATATCTCAAAAAACCTTGTTAAATATTGTTACATCTTTGATTGATTGGAGTAAAGGGGTCATTATTTTTAAGTGTTTTAATTTTGTCAATAGATCAAATTCTTTTGAGAATTGTTCTTTGTGTTCTAAACATTCAGGATATGTTTCTTTAGAGGCTCTCAAAGGAATGTTTTCTAGAATATTTTCTTCCTCTTTATTTAAAGGCTTAGGGGTTTTTAATGTTGTTTGCCTTTATTGTTTTGGAAGGTGCTAGATTGGGAAATACCATTTCTAATGGAAGCTAAACATTGTCATAGTTGATAGCACTGAGGTTAATTATTTTATTATGTTTAGTGTTATAGATAGGGGCTTCCTATCTATTATTGTTTAGATTAGCCATAAGTTGAGCTAGAAGTGGAGGTTGCTTTGATGTTTTCAATTGTACTAGTTGAGGAGAACTAGCGGATCCCCATATAAATATTTATTGTTGGTTTTGGAATCATATTTATACCTTTAAGGTTGATTAGGATGAGGTGGTCCTAACCACTAGTAGTTACGGGTTGCCCATGATTGGTTGGGTATGGATTACATCCATGGATATTTAAACCATCATGAATTAGACCATTCAAAAAGTGGTGGATAAGGGTTTTTACCCCATTGGTTGTGGAGGTGGAGGTATGATCCATGGATTTTTCCATGGGTTTTGTGCCCACAGTGCCCTTAAGGGATTTTGATTATAGGAAAAAATATTTTAGTGACCTACATAGTTAAGTTCCTCTATAGTTGGATGATTCCTTCCAAGGATAGATTTGAATTTAGGTAGGAGGTCACATTGATATGTTAGGTGACCCTTTTCATAGATGCTACATATATTAGTCTTATTTAAGCGATATTCATGTAGGGCATGTTTCTACCTACACCTTGGACAATATATATCTAGTGGTTCAATGACCTTAACTTTAGCCTGCAATTCATCCAATGTAATGTTTAGGTGTAGTAGAATATTGGTTTTAAAATTTACAAATTCTTCTATTAATTCTCCTATCTCATTGCTACTCTTTCATATTCTATATTTATAAGTCCCTCCCCTTGTACAAGAATAATTTCTATGCAGTTCCATAATATTAGGAAGGCCTAATTTGTTTAGGTTACTTTTTCCTATGAGGTTCAAGATATCCCTTGATTCGTCTTGTAATCCTCATAAAAACATTACTTTGATGAGTTCTTGGTCCATCCCTTCCCCACATATTCTTTGGATAAACAAAAATTTATCTAAATAATATTCAAGAATTTCATACTAAATAGTTCTTTCTTTCTATTCTTAACATGATAATAATCTTGGTGTTTATCTAGGAAGGTCCTTTTAATTTCTTCCCAATTATGAATTGAATTTGGGCCAACTCCATAAACCATTGAATTATTGAATCCTTAACTATGGAGAGGAATAATTTAATTTTTTGGTTATTGGTCTCATAATCATAATTTTGGCATATGATCTTAAATTCAAATAAAAACTAAACTTGTCTTCTAACTTAGTCCCCCTAAATATTTGAAATATTTATGGAGGGATGTTTTTCATAAGGTCTTATGCATTGGGATCTAACCTAATAGGACATGTCAATTTCCTAGTGGTGTTACTAGCCTCCCCATGATGATGTATATCACTTTATTCATCCCTTATGTTATTTTTGTCTTGCCCATCACCCATATTATTGTTTTTCTATTAGGAATCCATCCTAACATTAATATGTAATTATCACTTTACAATATGGGGACCCCATTCTAATGATATTTTATAATATTTTGTAATGGCATGTGGAATTTGAGGCACCTAGACAAGTGATGTCATTTCATGTAACCATTATAAACAATGTAATTGTTTGTTTGGTAGAATATTCTAGCCCAGGTGGCACTTTGAATGTAAGCCAACTCTTGAGTGTTAGGTTAGGATTGCATGAAGTGTATATTTAAAATATAAGGGGTATAAATAAATGTATAATTTGCATATTGAATCAAAGTATTGAAGGAGGTTGCCCCCTTGAAGAGGCCAACGATTTTGTATTGTGCTTTTGTGATATTAATATAGATTTTTGTATTTCCATTTCATATTGCAATATTTTTTCTTCATGAATTATTGTTTTATTGCAATATTTGTGTGGATGTGCTTATTTTAATTAGAAGGTTCCTAACAAGTGATATCAAGGCAGAAGTAAAAATGTTCAAACCCCAGTCTATGATGCAAGCCATAGGATTGGCAAGATTAGCGGAAGAAAATTTTTTTGCTCAAAGGAGGTCATCCAAATTTCCACAAGCCAAACCCACATTTCCATCCAAGTTTACATCAAATACTAGCAATAAATCTCCACCAATCAAGTGATTGACTAGGGAGGAAATGGATGCTCGTAGAGCATAGGGCCTATGTTATAATTGTGATGAAAAATATTCACCAAGGCATAAATGTGTGCAACAGAAGTTGTTTTTGTTGGATGTGGATGAGGCAATAACCATCGAATCTTCTAAGGAGGAAGAGGATCATCAGGAAGAGGAACATATAGAACAGTTTAACGTCCCAGAAGAATGCCAATCGGAAATTTCGGTGCATGCCTTAGCAGGAATATCAACTCCCCAAACCATGAAGGTGATAGGACACTTCAAAGGGCAATGGGTCATAATTCTCATTGACTCTGGGAGCACCCATAACTTCATTGACCCAAGGGTGGCCAAATAGGGAAATTGCTATATTAATACTTGTAACTCCTTTGAAGTCATGATTGCCAATGGAGGAACTTTGCCTTGTAAGGGAAAGTGTAGAAATGTTAAAATACAAATAGGGGAATATAATCTTAAGGTAGACATGTTTGCCCTACCCCTAGGTGGGTGTGATGTTGTTTTGGGGGCTTAGTGGTTGAGACTGTTGGGTCCAGTATTATGGGATTTCTCTGAATTGTGGATGAAATTCAGCCAATAGGGATAGAGTACACATTATGGGGCTTGAAGGCTGGGACTACTCAAATTGTGACGTCTCATAGGATGGAAAAACTATTGAAAAAGTCAACCCATGGAGTTGTGGCCCAACTATTTGCTATACAAGACTTAGATAGCGGAGACAAAGACCAACCCTAAGGAATTACAATTGTTATTGCAAAAACATGCCACAATTTTTGGGGAACCCAATGGACTACCCCCTCGTCATACTCATGATCATGCAATTCAGCTTATTCCTGGTAGTCTTCCTCCAAATGTCCGCCCTTACAGGTATGCATATGCCTAGAAATCAGAAATCGAGAAAATGGTGCAGGAACTTCTTGCTACAGGGGTTATTCGTCCTAGCGTCAGTCCCTATTCTTCCCTAGTGTTGTTGGTACGGAAAAAATATGGGTCTTGGCATTTGTGTGTGGATTTCAAGGAACTAAATAAAATAATGGTTAAAGATAAATTTCCCATTCCAGTAATTGATGAGTTATTGGATGAATTGCATGGAGCCCAATATTTCTCAAAGTTGGATTTGCGATCAGGATACCATCAGATCCGAATCAAGGAAGATGACATTCCTAAAACTGCTTTTAGGACTCATGAAGGGCACTATGAATTCTTGGTTATGCCATTTGGTTTGACCAATGCACCCTCCACTTTTTAGAGTTTGATGAATTCCATTTTTTGGCCCTTCCTTCACAAATTTATTCTAGTCTTCTTTGATGACATCCTAATTTATAGTCGCTCTTGGGAGGAGCACTTACAACATTTGGATCAGACTTTGCAGCTTTTGTCTGAAAATCAGCTTTATGCCAAGAGGTCTAAGTGTTCTTTCGGGTTGCAAGAAGTAGAGTATTTGGGTCACATTGTCACCAAAGGAGTTAAAGTCGACCCTACAAAGATTCAGGCTGTTCAAGCATGGCTGAAGCCTCACACCCTCAAGGGACTTCAAGGATTTTTGGGCCTCATGGGGTATTACCATAAATTTGTACAAAACTATGGAAAGATCGCGGCTCCTTTAACAGCCATGTTGAAGAAGAATTCCTTTATGTGGTCAGAACCAGCAAAGAACGCTTTCAATGAATAAAGCAGGCTATGACAACCACCCCAGTGTTAGCAATGCCTGATTTTTCTAAACCTTTTGTAATTGAAAGTGATGCTTCAGGCAATGGAATCGGGGTAGTTTTGATGCAAGAAGGATGACCATTGGCCTTCACCAGTAGAGCCCTTTCAGGCCAAAATTTGGGTAAATCTACTTATGAAAAGGAGATGTTAGCCATTTTACATGTTAATCATTGGAGGCCATATCTCATTGGGCATCATTTTTCAATCAAAACCGACCATCAAAGTCTCAAGTATTTCTTGGAATAGAGGGTAGCCACACCTGAACAACAAAAGTGGGTCTCCAAATTGATGGGCTATGATTATGAAATCACATATAAAAAAGGAAAGGAGAATATAGTGGTCGATGCACTATCTTGACAGTTTGAAGATCAGAGTATGTTAAATGCTATATCTTCACCAATCCCTCAATGGATTAATAATCTCAGAGAAGAAATGGCCAAGGATTCTAGCTTGCAAACTTTAATCAACAAACTTCAAGCAGAGCCCAACTCATGCCCTGGATACACTTGGGATGGTCAAGACTTGAGATATCATGACAGACTGGTTATTCCCCAAAAATCCCAAATGCGAGATTTCATTTTGTAGGAAATGCATGCCTCACCAACAACGAGACATTTTGGGTTTCTAAAAACTTATGAAAGGACTAAGCGTACTTTCTTTTGGAAGGGAATGAAAAGGGATATTCAAACTTTTGTGGCCGAATGTGACAGGTGCCAAAGAATGAAAGGAGAAACGATGTGTTCTCTTAGAACCCTTCAACCCTTACCAATTCTAGAACAAGTATGGGTAGATATTTCTATGGATTTTATTGAAGGGTTACCTAAATCAGGAGGAAAATCAGTTATTTTGGTGGTAGTGGATCATCTCACAAAGTATGCTCATTTTTGTTCCTTGCCCCATCCCTACACAACCTCCATAGTTGCCCAAATATTTTTAGACTCCATCTTTCGCCTTCATGGAATGCCCAAATCCATTGTGTCAAATAGGGACCCTACTTTTACTAGTCATTTTTGGCAAGAACTGTTTAAGTTGCAGGGCACTCAACTCAAAATGAGTTTGGCCTATCATCCTCAGACTGATGGCCAAACCAAAATTGTTAACAAGTGCTTGGAAACTTATCTTCGTTGCTTTGTATCCGAACATCCTGCACAATGGGCTAAATGGCTTCCTTTGGCCGAGTGGTGGTATAATACTTCATATCACACCGTGACCAAGGTTACACCCTTTGAAGTTCTTCTATGGTCTTCCTCCACCAACACCCTCTTCATACATTCCAAGGAGCTCCAAGGTTCATGTTGTTGACACCACTCTCAACCAGCATGTCGTCGTCCTCCGACAACTTAAGATGAATCTTGAATTGGCCTAGAATCGTATGCGTCAACAAGTTGATCAACACCGTTCTGAGCGTAGCTTTGAAGTGGGGGATATGGTTTTTCTCACCTGCAACCCTACAAACAATCATCACTCCAGCTTCATCGATGCCAAAAACTAGCTGCCAAGTACTATGGACCTTACCAGGTATTACAACGGATTGGTGCAACAACCTACAAATTGGCCCTTCCAGCCACGTCCAAGATCCATCCAGTCTTTCATGTCTCTTCTCTCAAGAAGGTTGTGGGCAATAAGGTATAGGTTCAATCCACTTTACCAGAACTAGATGAAGAAGGTTCCATCATGCTCGAGCCTGAACAAATTTTGGACTGGAGATCACGCACCCTTCGCAACCATGTCATCACTGAGGTTCTTGTTCAATGGCGTGGATTACAACCTGAAGATGCCACCTGGGAGTCTCTCCAGTAGCTACAACAATAGTTTCCTCATCTCCAGCTTTGAGGACAAAGCTTTTTGAAGGGGAAGGGCATGTTAGGACCCCATCCTAACATTATTATGTAATTCTCATATTATTATGTAATGACCCCTTTCCAACGTGGGGACCCCATTCTAATGATATTTTGTAATATTTTGTAATGGTATGTGGCATTTGAGGCGCCTAGACAAGTGGGGCCATTTCATGTAACCATTATAAAGAATGTAACTGTTTGTTTGGTAGAAGATTCTAGCTCGGGTGGCACTTTGCATGTAAGCCAACTCTTGAGCGTTAGGTTAGGGTTGCATGAAGTGTATCTTTAAAAGACAAGGGGGCATAAACGAATGTATCTTTTTGCATATTGAATCAAAGTATTGAAGGAGGTTGCCCCCTCGAAGAGGCCAGCGATTTTGTATTGTGCTTTTGTGAGATTAATATAGATTTCTGCATTTCCATTTCGTATTGCAATATTTGTATGGATGTGCTTATTTTAATTTGAAGGTTCCTAACATTTTCAATAAATTTTATAAATTTTCGTAATATATTCAAGAGGTACAAATATATCTGGGGTAGGTGGAAGACTATTGGATTATTCTATGTAATTATCAAATTTAGGAGATCTTAAGGACCCTAAAACTAATGATGGTGGTCTACTAGTACTTTCTTACCCTTCATTTATTTATAATGAGTCACTTGGAAAAATAGATATAGGTAATTAGTACTTTGGTACAACCTCCAAACATGATTGTTCAATGCTTGTGGCTTGTTGGGAGGTTTTGGCAAATAAATCTACCCCCTTGGTCCCTAAATATATTCATATATCATATCCTATTATTTTCAAACATAATTAATTTTTTTAAATTTGCACTACCTCTACCTTTCCTTCTCAACTCCTCTAATTCTTGCTTGGTTATTGATATAAGGTGTAGATAAGGACACTAGGTAAACTAGTCTAAGTAATCAACCATAACCTATCTTAATGAACACTTATGTTAAAAAATGGCCAATTAAGGTGGTGTACTTTAACCCCAATGCCTAGTTAGCTTTCTAACCAAACAAAGAGGTTGTGGTTTTGGATATTCAACAAGTTTTTAAACTTATCCTAGCAACACCACGCTCCCTAGAAATGACACCAAGAAGTGATGGATGTTTATTTTTGCATTACTCTAATCATATATTGAATCTAAGGTGGTGTCCAAAGCCTATATGTGCTAAGAATAGTTTAGGTAAGGTAATGTCTAGGTTTTCTACTCTAAATCAACTAAAATACAACAAAGAAATAAATTATAATAGAAAATAGAGATGACTATGCTAAGAAATATCAAATGCTAGAAATAAATATGCTTACAATAGAAATAAAAGAGAGTGCAATTTTAAAAGCTAAATGTAAAATGATGCATTCTTTAACAACACATTGTAGCAATAATAGTATTTTCATTTTCTCAAACTAATTTACTATTTATTCCTCCTAGGAGATCAATTCAAATACCTATGTAACTCTCATAAATTTCATAAAGTAAAGGAATTTTGAATTGAACTATAACTATAACACACAAACTAAATTTAAAAAGAGATAATTTCCACCTTGCCTAGAGTGGGCCTTGCTTCATAGCATTGTGGAAAGTAAAGGTCTAACTCAACTCACACAAACAAATTCTTCCCAACAATTTCAAATCCAATATTGCATTGTATGTTTTAAACAATAACAAAGTCTATTATAGAGTGCAATAGAGAAATACCAAACAATAATAATAATAATAATAATAATGGTAGCATCCAACCTCTATTACATGATACTACATCCCTATTTATAGTTGGGGAGTTCAAGACCCCCCTCTCGCCTTACTTTATCAGGCTATTACAACAATGGCATACTTGGAGGATTTACTTTAGTAGTTGTAGACAAAAGAAGGTGTAATAGGTTCTAATTTAGTGTACCCGACTTTGTTAGATCCTAGCTGTTATAGCTACAAAGTTGAAAATAATATATTCTAGTTACAAAGTGGCTTACCATGGATATTTGAGAAGAACAACTTGCCAACGTCCAAATATGAGTGCCAACTGTGTTGAGTTAATAGGTAGTTGACCAACTATTGAAGTCATCACCAAGAGGCTAGTAGAATGGAATATCTCTTGCTATAATGATGGGGATATGCCCTATAGGTATATAGTGCTAGCATTCCTTGACCACATCCTCTATCATCATTTGCTACCATATCTAGATATAACTCGTCAACTCAATGCCTGATGTCAATAGAGCATTGTTTCTTCCAACATGAGTCAACTTTTGTCACAACTAGCACTGGCTACATAGTGATGCATGTAGTGCCTATTGAAGTTCCTATTTCTAGTTCTAGGTGTAAGGTTATTTCTAGCATCAACTTTCACATTGTCTTTGATGCTTTTGTTGATATGTCCATAACTTGATGACCTTTTCTATACCATAAATCTTGGTATTAATAAACAAAATGTCCTATTTTATTCCTCTTATTAATTAATCTCATGTTTTCTATCTTATTACTACATTAATCCTAACTACATTTCATCAAGTACTAATACAAATGATAAAGCTAATCATGGTCAAATAGTGTAATAAGAAAGCAAAAATGTTGTCCAAAATGAGGAATTTCTAAGACTTATTACTATTGATGTATGAAATAATGAATTCAAATTCAATAAAGGTATATTTAAATGGTTTTTTATGCCTTTGAGACTAACCAATGCACCTAACAAATTTGTGAATATGGATGACATCCTACATCCCCACACTAGCTCATTTATGGCAATGTACTTAGATGGTATTCTTATATATAGTAATACATGGAAGGAATATCTCCAACATGTACAATAGCTACTTCATACATTTTAAAGATACAAGTTATATGCTAATTTTTGTAAGTGTTCATTTGGCATAACCAAGACTCAATACCTTGGGTATATTGACAAAGAGGGAGTCCATGTTGATTTTGAGAAGATGTAGGTAATTAGATATTGGCCTACCCAAAGAATCTAATAAATATTTGTAGATTTTTAGGTATTCTCATTTTTTGTCAAATATTTGTGTTGGGTTCTCACAAATCACTTGGCCACTATACCAATTGACCAAAGGAGATTCCAAATCCAAGTTCCATTGGGGATATGCACAACATAATGCATTTGAGAGGTTGAAAGACCAATTGTGTTTAGCTCCTACACTTTCCCTACCTAATATACATCAACCTTTTGAGATAATGACTAATGCATGAGAGTATGAATTGGGAGATGTCCTCTCATAACATGGGCATCCGATTGCCTATCATAGTGAAATATTCAATGAAGTAATTCAAAAACACCCCATATACAACAAAGAGATTTATATCATTGTCCAAGCATGTAAATAGTGGAAGCATGATGAGGATTGATGTCAGATCTTTCATATGACCCCTCTAGTAGTTCCTAGCTTAGGTTTGCTTAGTTTATTTTCTAGCAAATTGATATTGTAAGTGAGTCTCTTTCTCACATGCACTTGTGGGCACTAGTTGTCTTCTAGTTGTCTTTTAGAGTGTTAGTTAGCAAGTGTGAACTCAAAGTAGGAAGTGTGTGCTTCAAGTTAGCTAAAATGGATCTTCTAGTTAGCAATCTTAACTTAGAAGTTTATGTGCATTCTTCTTTGCACCTTTGTAGCTTTTGGGTTAAGCGTGTGAATCAAATCCATGATTTCATGGGTTGGTTATGTATTTTGGGCCATTAGTGCCTATATAATGATTTGTAAATAATAGAACTCTTAGTTGGATTTTCATCCTTTTCAAAGCACTACATCTTGGCCAAGGAAACCCTCATCCACATCTAAAGTCCATCTAGATATAGTTAAGATTAGGAATAAAAGACATCAAAATTTAGACACATATCTAAAACAATTTTATTTGATCATTGGGCATAAGAAAGGGAGTGTCAATTTAGTAGTGGGCATGATACTTCCAATTTGTCCACCTTAAATGAAGTAGATTTTGATTTTAAAAATTCATACCAAGACCTTTTTGTGGGTAACCATATTTCTACTTTTTATTTGATATATAACCTCCTCTACCATGAGACTTATTCATTTACCATCTAGTGATCACTCAAACATTATTTAAGAAGTGTACTTTAGTAAATTAGCAAGTCACTTTGGGATGTAAAATATTGGTAGTACTTCAAAATTACTTATATTGGCCCAATATGAGGAATGGTTTTGAGAGGTACATCAAGTCATCTATCCCCTATGATATTTCCAAACCAACCACTAAGAATTAAGGACTATATACACCATTTCTAGTGGCATCCAAGCCTTGAGAACTTCTCAGTCCCTATCATCCACCTCTATTGAAAATTTCCATAGTACTAGAATAGTTGGACATTGATGAATTTAATGCAGACAATTTAGCACTAGAAAAGGAGGATAATATAGTTGACACACAAACTAAGTCCACTAGAAGGGTATAACTTTGCACTCAAGACTCTATTTTGATCCATTCAAGAAGTGTTAGAAATGTCAAAGAGATAATAACAATTTTAGTAGATAACTATAACATAGATAGAGTTTCAAAACTTATAATGCTTTGAAGCCCCTCCAAAATGTAAAACAAAATTTTTACTAAAAACATTAATATTCTACTTTTAGATTTTTGTAGCCAAAATGCATCCCTAGACATGTTGATACATTAGGAGAAGAATAAAACTTAAAAGACAAGTTATATGTATATAATTTTTTATTAGAACCAACAATTATATTCAATAAAAAATAAGAGGTTACAATAAAAAGAGGTTAGAATAAGAGATGCACTTTGGGGTTGAATACTGGGCTTATGAAGCATGAAATCAGGTATGAGCTCTTGAATCTTAAGAATAGAAAGAAGATCTGAATTTTGAAGATTAAATTTTTGTTTGATATCAGGCCAAGGAATCCAGTCTCAAGAGTGCACTAAATCATTAATATAGCAGATGCCCTTGTGAAACAACCTCAAAGCTTTAATCCATGGTATATCAACAAGAAGAACTAAAGAGTCAGACAGAATAGGAGACCACCATATATCTTAAGAATTGAATGAAATACCATTACAAAAACCATCACCAATCCAATGAAGATGAGGTTTCACCGCCTCAAAGTCTTACCAAATACTTTTAACAACAAAGGAACCCTGAATCTTAATTGGAGAAAAAGTAATGATGAGAGTATGGAGGCCAATATTAGCCCAAGATTTGCGTCCATAAGGTAGCCCTGAAGAAATACAATGACGAATCAAAACCTTAAAGGCTTAAAGACCTTCAATAGCTTTAACCACCCACTCAGAACACAGAGAAATGCTTTACTTGTAAATATCAATGATTCCCATTCCACCCTTATCAGTAGGCGTGCAAAACATATCTCAAGCAACTCGATGAAAACCATGCGAATTCTTGCCCTTGGCCCAAAGAAAATCCCCAAGGAGTTTGGCCAACTTATTATAAGAATTCTTAGAGGGGGCCCAATAGGAAGAGTAATAAACATGGGTGGCAACAATAATCTTTGTGCAAACCTGAAACTTGTCGACAAGAGAAAGGGGATGCAAGGCCCAACAAGAAATCTTCTTTTCAATTTTGTTAATGGCATTACTGCCAGAGTTCAAAGGGCGAAATATCAAAAGCAAAGAGGATTCCTAAGAACTTAAAACGCTCACCCCTTTGAAGCCAATACCATGAAAAATGTCTAAGCCAAGTTGGCATAGAAGAAAGAAGGCGAAAATAAAGGGACTTAGACCATTTGATGTTGGATCTCGAGGCCTTACAAAAAGTGTCCAAACAAACCAAAGTAGTTGAAACTGAAACCTCATCCTCATTGATAGTGAGAAAAGAATCATCTACAAAGTGTCCATTAATAAGCTAGGTGGACATATCAGGCAAAAGAATACCTTTGATCAACCCCTTAGATGCTTGATTGGCAAGAAGATAACCAAAAGCTTCAACAAGAAGGATGTAAAGTGAAGGGACCAAAGGACAACCCTGGCGAATAAAATGGAACAAACCAAAATCCTTTGACTTAAGTCCATTTTTAGTAAGACAAGCTGAAGCATCATCAAACAACATACTGACAACCCTGATAAAAAAAGGGCCAAAGCCGAGAGCTTGGAGCATGGCAAGAATGAAAGGCCACTCAATACGATCATAGGCTTTCTCAAAGTCTAGTTAAAGGAAAATGAGCTTTTGGCTATAGATACGAGCCCATTCTAAACCTTCCCGGACAACAATAAGATTTTCCAAGATGTAACACCCTTTAATGAAGTTTGTTTGCTCTGGTCTGATAATCACAGGGAGAATGTTGCGAATACGGAGAGCTAAAGCTTTAGCCAAAATCTTGTAAGAGACATTAAGCAGAGTAATAGGTCACCAACTGGTCAATTAAGTACACTTTGTAACTCATGGAATGTTAATCACCACATTTTCATATACCTTCTAACTTATGGAAGGTGAACCACTGCACTTCCATGTGGGTGAACTTCCATATTCAATTTGGTGGATTTTCAACACATTAAACATGTTGTATAAAGAGAGATGCATGCATGATTGAAAGATGAGTAATGGCTGGAATATCACAATCTTACATCTCTTCTTGGATGTTGTTTGCATTGTGCTCTACTTTTGGGCAATAAAATTATTTTACTGTTTTGCTTATGTACTATTGTGTTCTAGTTTGTTACACTATATTAATTTAATTGCATTCTTTCTTGATATTTCTTAACTTAAAGTTCTAAGTTCTAGATTAGTGGTATCTGAGTGGTCTAGATTTTGAGTGTATGTCTAAACATGAGATTAGAATATTAAGAGCTTGGGTACTAGACACAACATCCCTCTGGTTATTTCTTTTATCGTTTCAAATGATCTTCGTGAGAAGTAGCATAGACAATATCAATACAATTGATCATTTCAAGGAGATATGATTGACTAATTTTCTTAAATTCTTCAATGATACCACACTACAAGTTCTACAAAATTCTTAGCACAACCTCTCATTGCCTTAGCATCATTGAGTTCTCCCATACCTTTTCAAGTTTAGATAGATTTTGATATGCCTACTTCTAAAGGAAAAATTAATGTTGATGCCCTAAAAAATTAGTTACATATGTTATCTTCATATTTATAAATTCACCAATAATGAGAAAATCACTTTTTCAATCTTTAAAGCTTACTTACCTGTTTGAAATTAATAAGGTTATAAAAGAAAATGAACATGAAGTAGTGGTCATATAAAATAATTTTATAAAATAATTTTGTGGAAGCTATCAAGGAAGAATATTATTCAATATGATCCCATGAAGACCAATACATACTATGGAAACAATTTTATCAAGATAAAGACCAATTTGTTCAAGATTATATTGATGCTTTCCAATCATAACAAAACTAGGCATTCAAGATACCAAAAAGAGCATATAAACAAAATAAATAATATAGATAATGGAAATAAGAATAAGAGGTAAGTGTGCATAGACACCCCACTATATCACATCATATAAAATTGATACAATAGATCAATCATTAAAGTTATTATTTATAAAAATATTCAATTTTTAAATAAATAAATAAAATATAAATGTTTCATTCATATATTTTTGTTTTCATGTTCAAAAAAATAATAAAGGAATATGAACAAGAAAAGAGGGGACCATACCGATGGTACTGACGTTGAATTTGAATTCAAGGATGAAACAGGAGCACATATAGTGATCAATTAAACTTCAAATTCCTCACAGTAAAGACGTCACATATAGTGATCAATTAAACTTCAAATTCCCCACAGTAAAGACATACAACAAATAATGACGACGAGAACAATGAAGGCCCACATTCGTCTAACCGTTTATGTTCGGCACCATATTTGGCTACTAATGGTGTTTTTTTTACCTTGCCTACAGCAGACTTCTCAGGTTTCTGTAAACAAAAAGTAATGAAAATACTAAAGACATCTCATCAAACGAAAGCCATTTTTATAATAAAATAGTAAACACTTCCAAAATCCCAGTTTGCTTTGAAGGGCTCCTCCATACATGTTTTCATCCAATTTTTGTGTTTGAAACCTCTTGTCCTTGAAACATTTTACCATAAATGGATTTTGTTGTCCACCATCACTTCCTCATACAACATAATTTAAACTTGCACACAGCCCAGAACACTAATGTTGCTTACACTTTCAAATAAGAATGCAGTCTCATATTACATACATTTCTCCTGATTTTATTCCAGCAACCTGTGGCGGCTATTTCCTGTATCCGACCATGAGTTTGCTTAGCTTATTGTTGTTAAGTTGTTGTTGGTATACTGCTGGATCTTCACACCTGCCACAAAACAAATGTCAAAACCTTATTTAATAATTTTTAGGCGAAGATCCTGTAGTGAGTTGGAGACCAAACCAATCCACATCGGTTACCTAAAATCTAGTTGATAATACCGATGCGGTCAGGACAGGGCAGGGCAGGGCATGACTTGCGAATAATTTTTAAGGTATAAATAAATTCAAAAAATAATTTTTAGGCGAGGAAGGTCAAAACGAATAATAAGGTCTATGCTTTCAAGGAGGGCAAATAGTTAAATCCCCTGCTATCCCAGCCTCAAATTGATTGAAATAAATTACCTTTCAGGAAATGGAATGAGTGGTCTCAAACTCTCGGCAAGTTTGTCAGCATACTGTGCACTGTTAATAATCTGATCGAAGCAGATGTACCTTCCGTAGGCAGAAGGAACCTCGTATGCACACATATGTGCCTCTGCTACAAGCCTTACGTCGGCACTAGCCAGTATTCCATTCTCATACATCTGTGCAGCGCCTGCTCACCAATAATAACTCCATTTGAAACAATAATATTCTCCTAAGCAAATGAAAAAAAAAAATGATATGACAGAAGTGTTACCTTTAAGATATGCAATGGTGGATTCCTTAGTTTTGTATGCAGAACCAGGCCCTACAATTAGACCTGCATTGATGGACACCATATTCACTCCTCTGTCCATGGCCAGGGCCCACGCTGTTTTCTCTGAGAGTGTCTTGGCCAGCGCATACCACAACTGTAATAACAATAACAAGCCATGACCCTCTGCTTATATTAATTAATTGCTGATACATAGATGAAATCGTGTTGAACCTTCATTTTTCTGCAAAAGTTCACATCGCTCCAGTGTCGTTCATGGAGGTCAGACATCGAATTTCCTTCCTCTCTCCACACTACGGCGGCCACAGAGGATGTGTACACCACTTTTTCGATTGTTTCAGTCTGAGCACAAGCTTCCAGAACATTATGGGATGCCCTCACTTCGATTTCAGCCGTCACCTCCTACACACGCACAAAACAAAATCGTCAGAAAACCAGCCCTTTGAAACGCCCAATTCTGGCTTTCACAATCAATGATGGTTATAGGGGGCGGATTGCTTGAAGAACTCTGTGGGGGCTTACGGCGGTCAGACCAAAATACTATAACGGCTATAAATGTCGGATAATCTGATCGGATTCATGACAACTACTCTCGACCAGGTTAATTACTTACGTTATATTGATCTGGTTCAAATGCGTAGAAGAGGGCAGAACACCCCTTGAGTGCATCCACAATGCTGTGATAATCCAGCACATCTGCATAAACAATCTTCAATCTCTCGCCACTCAATTTTATCAAGGATTCAACATCGCCTGCGCCCAAACAAACAGATTGTCAAACAGAGTGTAATGTAGGCTAGTAGACACAATACATAAAGAGAATACATGCATATACCTCCGTTCTGCACCGCAGCGTGTACAGTGTAACCCCGCCGTAGAAGGCCCTGAACAATCCAGAGGCCCACATAACTGGAAGCATCCATCACACACACAGTCTTCCCCTCCGATCCATCCAAATCCCGACGGGAAAATACAGGCATCGTTGCTCTCCTATCTCTGAAACCTGAAAGGAATGGTGAGGATTCTTCTGTCCTGTCTTTGCATATTATTTCCCAGAGAATGTTTGACTTATAGGGGGAAATTGGGGGCACGCGAAATCCGTGAGGTGTGCGTGTAGTTGAGCTTTTAAGAAGGGAAGATGGAGGATCGACTCGTGCATTCATTTGGGTAGCTGCCCAAATCTCGAAGGGAAAGATGAGATGGGGCCCTGTTCCTTATAATTATCGATGGAGTGGGTGAATGAGCGCTCAATTCACCCAGTCGTCCCTAACCATGTGTCTAAATGCTGTATTTTACTTATTGAGCACAAAGGGATAGAGGTGTTGTAGGAGCGTTGTAGGAGCGGAAGTCAATTTAATGAAGTTAATGTGATTTTGATCTTTTAAAGAATTAAAATGAAAAAGATTTTCATTTACATGGTTGCAATTAAAATGGAAACAAAGTCAATGGAACTCTAACAATTTAAAAATTTTAATTTTCATAAACCTTAATCTATGGATAAAGACAACATTAATGAAACTCTAAGTGTATGGAATATCATGTCAGAGATAAAGTCCATCAGTTAGGAAATCGAAGTCGACGAGATTGAGAGGCAGAACGAGACCCAATTGTTTAGAGAATTAAATTGGACAACAAAACTTAACCGTCTAGAAAATTAAATTAAAGCAACCCTTATGAGAATCGAATTGGAGACAAAGTTAACACGAAAGCAACCCTTATGAGAATCGAATTGGAGACAAAGTTAACACGAAAGCAACCCTTATGAGAATCGAATTGGAGACAAAGTTAACACGACATCCAATTATTTAGAGAATCGAATCAAGGCAACCCCTATGGAAATTGAATTGGAGACAAGGTTAACAAGACTCAAGACTTGATTGTTTATGGAATTGAATTGGGCAATGGAACCTGACTGTATAAGGAATCAAATCGGGGTAATTTTTATGAAAATAAAATTAGAAACAAAGGCAATAAGACCCGATCGTCTTATTGACTTAAATTAAATTAGACAATGGGACCTGATTGTTAGGGAGTCGAACTAGGACGACTTATCAAGGCAAATATTTTTTTTTTAAAGGTAAATTTAGAGTAAAGTATAAATTTTTAAAAGGGGTCTTAATCCCTTATATCGAAATTTGAACAAAAGTTTTATGGGGAACTGTGTAACAGTGTAGGTTATGACTCTTCTTCAAGAGGTTCAAGGTCCAAACCGTGATGTGAGCGAGTTTATGAGGGGGTAAGTGTGTAGTGGATGTGTGTTAAATTCTATAAATAAGCATAACTCTAGACTTTATGAGAGATCATGGTTAAGAAAAAACTACTCAACTTTATGCATTAGTGATAAAAATTTATTACATTAACTAAATAAAAAATTTGAGTAAAAATAAAAAGTACACCATTAAAGTATTGCCTAAGAAGGCAGCATCCAAAATATGGTTGACCTACCTCTAGTGTTACAAAGAGGAAATAGTTAGGGAATGTTTAGTTAGGCAACTATCATTCTCCTAATTCCTAACAAAGGGACCCGTGGACTATTTGACATGGAAGCCTCGCTGAATGTTTGTAAAGGGGAAGGGCATCTCATGCACACCATCTAGAAGTTCTACTGTGATGTGATAGCTTATAAATATTTCTAACTGATTCTTTTACGGAAGTTTTATTTAATGAATCTTTTCAACCAAAAAAAAAAGTTAAATAAAATATTTAATGAATCTTTTTAAAAAAAATAATTAAAATATTAAAGGGGAAGGGAATCTCGTGCACACCATCTAGAAGTTCTACCGTGATGTGATAGCTTATAAATATTTCTACATAATTCCTTTACGGAAGTTTTATTAATGAATATTTTCAAGAAAAAAGTTAATTAAAATATTAAAGGGAAAGGGCATCTCATGTGCAGCATTTAGAAGTTCTACCGTGATGTGATAGCTTATATAAATTTCTATCTGATTCCTTTACGGAAGTTTTATTTAATGAATCTTTTTAAAAAAAGTTAATTAAAATATTAAAAAGCTATGAAAATTAAACATCTATCAGATGAAAATAGTGGTCGAGCTTATATCTACAATCTAGACTGATTTTGATTTGCATTTTAATTTTTTTTAATAAGCTTTGATTTTGTTGATAAATTATTTGAATTAAGTCTTTTAACTTCATTTTTATCCCCTAAATTAAAAATATAAAAATTCCTTAAGCAATATATATATATATATCCTTCCTGCTCTTTAGTTACTCATCTTTAGTTACTCATAATCCTTAACGAGAGGCGTTAGGTCTTTCAAGGTTTGAATGGTTTTCATTTTTTAATGTTTTAGTTGTCTCTTATATCTTTGTGTGCTAATCATGAAGCATTAATTTGTATCGTTCTCTTATGGCGTTAAGATTTTGGTGACTATTTGGTGACTAGTCTGTATGCGGCTATGAGAGAATTTTCCACGTTTAATGACTTAAAATCTTTAGAGAAGGCAAGTTGGCCAAGGACGAAAAACGCTCTTTTGCATCATTCTAAAATAAAGGGGCGTCCCTAAAGATATCCTCGTAAACTTCAAAAAAAAATTAAAGATCAGATAAAGATAGGATTATTGATAGTTATCGGGTGTTTGTTGGTGAATTATTTTGATTTGATTTTTGGAGGAAAAAATGAAAAAGCATTATATTAAGAATAAAGGATTAATCATACAAAAGGGTGGGTGGATTGACACGTCCTATTCCATACGTAAATCAACCGGTTACATGGTAGTTATGACAAGTTTCAAAGTATAATCGTCAAACAACTACCGACTAGCGGGAATGATTAAAAAATTAAATCAAAACACATTGATCAAAAACATAAAGTGAATCAAAACAACAACCCTTAATTGTTTTGCACCCCCTCATCTAGAGGATCTGTCACCTCGGCCTCCTCATTGTGGTTCCAGACGTTACTGGGAAGTGAAGTGCTCCAGCTTGGATTTAGACGTGTGTCATAAACCTTGTGGCATTTCGGGCGGGTTGGATATGTCGATGCCTCATTAAATGTAGGTTGAGTGGGAACAATCCATCTTGTATTTGCATTTGTACCATCATCAATGCCTGTGCTCCAGTCGTTACAGCATGCATCATTGTCGTCATTCCAACCATCATCTTGACAAGGAGAGGGTGGGTGGGACCCCCAGCCATTACCTTGGCGACGAGAACGCGGGAGAGCTCCCCAAGCATCGGACCACTGAGAAGTGCTAGGGTTTGGCGACCAAAGTCCGCTTATTTCGGGCGGTTGAGTGCAAGCCCTGGAGGCTGGACAGTCCCGCCTCTCCAGGGGTGTGTGACGGCGTGGCCGAATCCTGGAACGGTTTCTCTATTCAGGCTCTGGGGGAACTCTTCTCCTAGTGCAAGGAGCATTGCCCCAATAATCAATCAGATCCTGTAGGTGCTTGATCTCCATTGCTACCTTGGCGGCTTGAACTCGAATCTGTAACCAAGCATCATGGAAGACCATAAGCTTATCTGAAAGAGAAAAAATTACAAAGGGAATTTTATCTATAAAAACTATCTCATTTTTGGCTTTCCAAAGATGAAATAGAATGCTAATTCTAAATATGTTCTAGAACTCTAACAAAGGCTGAGAAAAATCAGGGGGATCCCCCAACAGATTGTGAAGCCACATTAGAGGATAAGGCAAGAACAACCTGAAAAAATATTCCATCTACGCCATGCCATTTTAGCTTTTTTGCAATCCCAAAAAATATTTATGGTAGACTCATTCTCCCCACAGAAATGACATGTGGGATTATCAACACCCAGGTACCGAGGCCTTTGGCCCAGCGGGAGACCATGAAATAACATACTCCAGGTAAAGATAGCCTGCTTGGGATCAATATAGTTGGCCCAAGTAATCTGAAATCTTGCACGCCATATGGATTTGGAGGAGAAAATATCCCAATGCTCATTGAGCTTTGTTACCATTGGTAAATTGGGTGAAATCCAACTATAGCTGAGCTTAGTCATGTAGTTGAACAGAGGCACATCTTTATACCATTTCCATTCTTTCCACCAAGGTCGTTGGACAACCTGTCCAAGCTTCGACCAGAGGGAAAATGGGGTACAACTGGTAATAGTGTCATAGGTATCTTTATCTTCAGGCTTTAAGGCATACCTCTGTTTAAAAAGTTCCCAAGGGATCCAACCTCTAATTTATCTGCAAAAAAAATCTAAAATGGAGACAAGTCCTTTTTTTAAAAAAAATTAGCATGAATCCATTGCACGGTGGCTAGTGGTTGCCCCTAAAATAGAATAACAAGGGACCACCAAATATTCAAAGCAGCTACAGTGGCCCCACGTTGGTGGCCAGCTCATTTCCACTGTAACCAAGGCTTGATAGCCTCCTAGTCCCGCAAAATACTCTAAATCACGAATGACCCAGAGATTTTAATGGGAATAGGAACCACAAGGATGGATGACAAATCCATTCCCTTCCAAACTTTTTTTCCAAACGGTAACCGTGTTGCAACACAATGTTGGATTAGAACTTTCCAAGATTCAGAGCCTTTAAGAGCTCGTATAATCCACTTAGCGCTCAGAGCCAGACCTTGGTGATGGTAGTTGAACAACCCCACACCTCCCGAGCTCTTAGGGAGGCAACAAAATTCCCATGCAACTCTATGAAATCCATTCTTCTAAGAAGAATTGGTCCATAGGAGACATCAAAGAAGCTTTTCTAACTTATTATAGCAAGTTTGAGAGGGAACCTAGTAAGAAGAATAATAAACATGAGTAGTGGCAAGAACTTTGGAGAAAATTTAGAATTTTCCTGCAAGGGAAAGCTTTTTTGTGACCCAATAATTGAGTTTTTGTTCCACTTTTTGCACAACATATTCCCAAAGCTGGGAGGGGGTACTCTGGAACACAAAGGGGATGCCCAAAAACTTAAACATCTCCCCCAACTGAATCCATTTCCACTGATAATGCTCAAGCCAACTTGGCATAGGTCTGGAGGATTATTTGTAACACAACGTTTTCCTCCATTGAATGTTGGAACCAGAAGCCATGCAAAAATAATCCAAGCAAGAAAGAGCCTGTGTGACAGATTGTCTATCTTCAAGGATGGTTAAGAATGAATCATCAACAAAATGACCATTCATTAGTTGCCCTTGATTTTCTAGGAGAGAGATTCCCTTAACCAGCCTTTGCAAGGCTTTGTTGGCAAGAATATAGCCAAAAGCTTCAACAGAAAGCACGTATAGGGAGGGGGCAAGAGGACACCCCTGTCTAACAGACCTGAAAAGGCCAATATTCTCTATTTGAACTTCATTCAATGTGAGAACCGCTAAAGCATGTTTGAACAATATTTGCACAGAATTAACAAAGCAAGGACCAAACCCAAGGGCTTTGAGCATTGATAGAATGAAATTCCATTCAATTCTATCGTATGCTTTCTCAAAGTCAAGTTTGATAAACAAGGCCTCTTGATGAGACTCCCTAGCCCATTCCATGTCTTCCCAAAATACAATAACATTGTCGAGAACATACTTATTACGAATAAACCCTATTTGCTTAGGTCTCACAATGAGAGGAAGTAGAGGTTGATGCCGAAGAGCAAGGGCCTTAGCAATAATTTTGTATCTTACATTCAAAAATGTAATAGGTATCCACTTTGTGATAACCTCAGGATCTCTAGGCTTGGGAATGAATTTGATGTTACCTTTATTAAGAATGGAGCCTAAGGATCCAGAGGCCATGGCTTCCTGATATACACGTAGAAGGTCTGGGTCAACCAGGTTCCACAATGCTTTATAGAATTCACAGGAGAAATCGTCCAGACCTGGTGCTTTATCATTAGCCATACAGGACAGATCATCAGCTAAGTCCTCTATGAAAAGAGGCCTTTCACAGTCTTCTTTTTGGAAGTTTGATAATTTTTTTGGCACAACCGAGCAACATTTCTCAATAACTTGTCTCTCAGGAGAGAGAGGCTGAGCAGCTGTTGCTAATGGTTAACAAACACTTTGGCAATGTCAGGTAGCTTTGTAAGACGCTCACCATTGTTCATGAAGAACACAAGCTTATACTGAGAGGGGGATGAACAGTATAAGACCATTTTTTACTTTTTGTTTTCAATCAATATTATGCAATATATATATAGCAATATTAACAACAGTAATTAAAGCAATGCACAAATCACCACATACAATAAAGACACCAATTTTACGTGGTTCACCCAATGTGGGCTACTCCACGGAGAAAATATTTTACTAAAATTTTCTCAATCAATCTCTTGGGAATCCTTTCTCTATTACAATATTTATGGACCTTTGTCCAAAGGAGACACCAATCCCCTAATCAAGTTTGTGGATCTCTATCCACAGGAGAACTCCTTTATCCTCTTGCTCTGGTTGGTGATCTTCTAGAAGAATTGTTGTCCCCACTGCTCTAGCTAATGGATATCTATCCACTGAAGACACCTATCCTCACTGCCCTGGCTTATGGATCTCTATCCACTGGAGACTGTCGTCCTCTATACTCTGTCACATTTAAAGCTTTGTCTCAAATATCCACTAAACTTAGTCCTTCGGTCTAGCACAAATCTTCTCAATCTCTGTCTTCAATCTGGCACAAACCTATCCTCAAATATGCACCAAACTCTGTCCTCAAATCTGTACTAAACATAGTCCTTCGATCTAGTACAAATTTGTCCTCTGATCTGCACTAAACACAGTACTTTTGTCTAGCACAAATCTATCCTCAATCTCTGTCCTTTGATTTGCACTAAACACAGTCCTTCAATCTAGCACAAATCTATCCTCAATATCCGTCCTTTGATCTGCACTAAACACAGTCCTTTGGTCTAGCACAAATCTGTCCTCAATATCTAACCTCAAGCCTTAACACAAAGCTTGATCCAATCATAAACTAATATTGCTAGATCTACCCCAAACCTTCACTCAAGGTTTGAACAAATCAATCAATCAATTCTGCTCACAAGTCTTCTCAAAGACTTGTCTCAAATTTGCCTTGTAAGCTTCCACAAAAGCTCACACTAATTTATCCACAAGTCCTCTTAGAACTTATCCAATCTGCTCTCAACAAGTCCTCACTATAACTTGTCCAAATCTGCTCTCAACAAGTCCTCACTAGAACTTATCCAAATCTACTCTCAATTTGTATTGTAAGCTTCCACAAAAGCTCACATAAATCTATCCACAAGTCTTCTCTAAGACTTACTTCAAATCTGCTCAAGTCCACACTAGAACTTGTCCAATCTCATGGAAACATAAAGAGAATTGTTAGAGACTCAATATGCTTCATATTCATCACAATGATCAATCACTTTCACTTACTCCTTTTAAAAATATATAGATAATTGTTAGAGACTCAATATGTTTCACACTTACAATGCTCAATTACTTTCAATCACTCTTTTGAAAACATATAGAGAATTGTTAGAGACTCAATATGCTTCACACTCACAAAATCTCAATCACTTTCAATATTTATTTTATTATAGAAACATATAGAGAATTGTTAGAGACTCAATATGTTTCACACTCATCAACACTCAACCTCTTTCTCAAATCAATTCAGAATATAGAACAATTTGTTTCATAGAACTTGAACTATCACTTCACACATCCACTTGACTAGGCACAACCAACTCTACTCAACCAATCACTCAATAAAATAATCCTTGCTCACAAACCCTAGTCCAAGCATATTAACACTTGCTCAAATATTTCCAACAATGCTCATCAAATAATCTCACATAACAATGATACTTGCAAACCCTAGTTCAAGTTCTTCATTCAATCAATCACTTCAACAACAATGCTTATAAAACAATCTTCACATAACAATGATACTCATGATCTTTGCAAACCCTAGTTCAAGTTCTTCACTCAATCAATCACTTCAACAACAATGCTTATAAAATAAGGTTTTATCAACAACTCTCAATTTTAGAAAACCTTGAAGCATTAATTCAAAACACACTCAACAATGCTTACCAAACAATCCTTTTTACTCTAACTTTGCATTCACAACTTTCAACAATCACTCACTAGGAATAATATGCCTATACCTTTATTTGATGTAGAAGTGACCTTGGAAAACCTGTCTCAATCACAATTTTCTCTTTTGCCAATCTTAATGGTTAGATGATAAAATATCACACTAACTTTCTCTCAAAATAATTCTCAATTACAAAAATAATCAAACTTGATTACACCTTATTTCTCCTTCTTAAAATAATATCCAACAACACAAATCTTCAATCAAAACACTTCTTCCAAAACTCTAACTCATCAAAAGAACCTCTTATCATTTTAATTTCATCATAACCCTTTTCAGAAATATATCTCAAAAATAATCCAAAATCTACTTATGAATCCCTACTTAATATTGCATTAATTAAATAAATCACTTTATAAAATAATGCAATAAATAAATTTCCAATTTTTCTAAGGTAAAACAAATTTACCCTAGCCAAAATAACCTTTCAATACTTAGGTTAATATCATAACCTAACTTCCACCTTATTCCTCCTAAGACCTTAGCAATATGCAAATATAATTTCTAACTTTTACCTTATTCCTCCTAAGACCTTAGCACATGCAATTTAAAATAATTTCAAAAACTTTATTACCCTTTTTCGCAATTCGTGGGGCTCGAACTTGTACCACTCTCTCCATAGCGCCTTGGTCGTGGCTTCCACGTCGTGTGAGCCACGTGCTCCTTTGACGCCTTAAAGCGCAATATGCTCTTTGAACTCCTCACGATCCTCAAGAGCCTTTGGCTCTTCCTTCGACAAGACGTCCGCTACCACACTTGCAATTCGAAAGTGCTTGATTAAATTTTGCACGAGCTTCGAATATTTGGGATGCACACCTTTTAATTAAATGCCAAACTTTGGTTTGGCTAAGGTATAAATACCTTATGCCCTCTTTACCATGCACGTCGACGGAGGATAATGCGTTGGGAGTTGGCGCTAACATTTACCTTGTTAATATTTTAATTTATAATTATTTAAATTCAATAGAATTTAAATATTATAAATTAAATATTTTACATCCTCTTTGGGCTTTATTAAAAATTAAATCCTCTGGTTTTTAGAAAAGCCTTTTTAATTTGCCCACCTATGGTTTTAATGAAAGATTGCTTGAGAGCTTGGAGACTTGATGCTTAGATGCATGTGTGAATTCTTGGAGATATTTTGCAAGGAATAAGATCTTGATCACTTACAAGGATAGGCCTAAGTGCTTACAAGATTATGGTAATATTTTGGTATAATCTTGCTATGCAAAATGATAAAATTCCTATGATTCAAAGGATATTTTGGTAGAGTTTTACTACCATAAAAACTTGATGAAATGGTCACCTTAAGTGTTGGTTTTATAGGTAACCATGGATCCTTAGGGGAGGAGATGTATTAAATATGACATGAAGGAGACATGGTTGAAGAAGGTAAGAATTTAAAAAGAGGATCAAGAGGACATTTATGAAAGATCACGAGAGTGGAAAGTCTTGGGCTTAAGGTTTTGCTACAGGGATCAAGGTCATTAATGGCAAGCAACTTGAAAGAGATAGAAAATCATGCCTATAAGATTTGGCATGTGATAGTCAAAATTTCTAGAGGCAACAGTGTCATTGATACTTTTACCTCATGATTGTTGGAGGTCAAAAATGGGCAAGAAAAGGTCAATTTTTTTTTTTTGTAAAAGTGTCACCAGGTTGTGATAGCGCTGCAAATGCTATTTCTCATGCCTTAGCGCTATTACTTTTGGAGCAATAAATGCTCCAAATTTGGGCACAAGGAAGATTTATTCAGATTGGCTAAGTATAAGGTTGATTGATGAAGGGATTAACAATCTTGAAAATTAACCATGCTTTCAAAATTTGATATCTACCTTTACTTAATTTTTATGTTTTTATTATATAATATATACATCAAAGACTAACATATATACCTCAATTTTGAGATAGGAATATTTTCTATTGCTTATGGCCAATGATGCTAGATGGGTGATGTTGATATTGTTTGCTTAAGCATGATCTAAAAATTATGTTTAAAAAAACATTGAATATTGTCATGCCTAGTGTTTCCCCTCACATTTTAGAGGGAAAATCAAGTTGGATCAAAGAAACAAGAATTGATTATGATTCAGACTAGTGCAATGATGAAATATTGGGATAAATGTTTTGATTTGGATGAATGATGTTAGTGATTAATGTTGTATAATTAGATTTACGACTAGATGATTAGAGTATTGGATGTGAGAATATATTGATTAATGTTTAAAATAGACTTGTAGATCAGATGATGATGAGTTGGTTTAGATTAATGTTTCATGTATTAATATTAGATGTGTTGTTTAAGTATTGATTGATAATTATTGGTGGTTAAGAAAAATATAAAATGATGAGATATGAAAGATGAAATGGGAGAAATATATGATGAGAGACTCTACCAAGGTGAGATGATAGACACATGACATGCCCAAGAGGGCATTGCCATAGTACAATTTTTTTTACATAGTATGTATAACTATACATAAAGAGATTTGTCTAAGGGGACTTTAGTTATATTTTCCTGAAGGACTTTTTGTTAGCTTTGAGACTTTCCTAGGGTAACTTTTATTTGCTTTGCCAAAAGTATTTCTAGTTAGTTTTTAGACTTGCCCAAGGGGACTTTAGTTAGATTTTCCAATAGGACTTTAGTTAGATTGTTGTAGGTAAAGCTTCTCCAAGGTTAGCTAGAGGAGGTGGAGAAGGAGGAGTATTTAGGTTCAAAATTGGAGGAGGATAATAGTTTTCACTATAGGATTTTTGTTACCACTCAAAAGTTGAGTAATATTGATTATCAAATCCTCCATTTGTTTGGTTGTTTCTCTCCTAGAGACCTCTATCTCTCTCCTTAAATACTACTTGTTTTTAAGTATCACGCCTATGACTATCTAGTTTCTATGCCAATGATTCCCTAAGGATCATTGTATGCACAACTAATTTTTTTTAAAAGGCTCAAAATGGGTATTATTTTGCATGTGTTATTTGAATTCATGATTGTTTTGTCATGATAATTATATTTAGCTATAATATTGATCTTATCATGATAACCTTTTTAAAGGGAGATCATGTTTAACATGTTGCTTTTCGTTGCTACCTAACATAGATGCTCCTAGCAAATTTTGAGACCCTATGACAAATCTATTAGGTTCATCAAAGTCAATATTAATGTCTTTTTCTTCTTCAAAATTAGAACCTCTATTTATCCAATCTATAATTTGAAGTTTATGATCATGGTTAAGCATAAGAGGATGAACTATAAAATTTTGCTTGATCCTCCTCTATTTCTAAGTATTTTAAAACTTGTTTCTTCTTAGACCTAGTATTCATTCCTAAGCACTTGAAAGAAACAAGAGGAGCCATAAGGATAAGTAGAAAACCTACTCAAGGGCAGCTAATATTTTATCAACATTTTTATCCTTAAGCAAGCAAACTACAAAAAAAACACAACAAATGAAATTAGATTTCAAGGTAGCTTAAAGAGGAGGAAAACTATGATAGGATTATTCAAATTTAAGCTAAAAGTAGCCATTAAAATAAAACCTATAATAGTAAACCTACTAGACCCTATGGGCTAAAAAATGGAAACAAAAGCCTTTGAAGGTGGTTTCATGTTGAGTTCACCAAAATATTTGTAGGAAAAAGGAGATAACTTATACAATTACACAAATTAATACATGGTGACTGAAATACTTAAATCAAGATAGTATAATAGTAAATTAATAATTAGAGCTAACAAAAATCCTAATCTAAGCATAAACAAAAGAGAGCATTTAAAAATAAACTACACTAAGATTATCCATTGAAAACATTAAAGCTAAGGGTAATCATAATATTATGAAAATAAATTACTTGACACCTAAGGTGTCAAGGACCATATCATTCATAAAATAGTCACTAATGTCTACCATATATTGCTTGTTGTGTCACCATAATAAGGAGATATCACTCATAGAATATACGTAGAGGGTTTGACCTACATTCAAAACCAGTCCTTGAACAACAATTAGTGGCCTTTGGCTACAAATCCCGATAGAGCATCCCATATTCCTCCATGGAAGGAAATGAACCAATGGTTGATAGATTTAGTTGTACCTATTAGAGATAGAGAGAGAGCAAAAATGTCACATGTCATGAAAGAAACAAATATAGAGAACTTGAGAGCAATGTTGGTAACAATAATCATCAAGTAGTGAATGTATGGTAACTAAATAGATGGTAAGAAAATGTGGAGGTAAAATGGGTATTTAGTGCATGAAGTGAAATAACTTTTCCTTTAGAGTCAATGA
The DNA here is from genome assembly GCA_028583015.1 of Wollemia nobilis. Taxonomy (NCBI): domain Eukaryota; kingdom Viridiplantae; phylum Streptophyta; class Pinopsida; order Araucariales; family Araucariaceae; genus Wollemia; species Wollemia nobilis. Next base: position 9,469,657 of record JAQPPZ010004624.1, on the reverse strand, counting down.
TCAATTTTCTCCCTTTTAGGGTCATAAAAGCATTATTGTTTGTCCAAACTACATGATGCTCAAAACCTAGATATAAAAACACATTGAAATCATGACCATACATAAAAATCCTAAAATTTATCTAACAACCAAGCTACCCACTCAAAGTGGTATTCTTGGCACAATTGATTTTTAGGATGCATGATTTCAAGGACACATGTCAAAATATCCCATAATTATGACTCTATCCTTATTTTGGGGCTTTGGGAATGTTAAAAAGTAAAATCATCAAGAAAAAGTGGTAGAAAAGTGACAAATGGGTGAAGAAAGGGAACCAATTACTAGCCCACATGGATCATTGTCATTCTACCCAAGGACTAACAAAGCTAATCCACCCCTATCCCATATATAGAAGGACAAGACTCTCCACTAGCTATAAAGTTAGTTGTTAAAGTTACAAATATATCTCTATATAGTTTCACACTAGGTGATGACATATGAGGTTGGTACCACATGTTTGTTTATGAGTGTTGACACCACCAAGGTTATCAAAAAAGGAATGTTGGTGTCATAGTAGATATGATGCCACAAGTTGAATTGGCATCATGAGGATCTTTGATACCATAAGAATTTGTGGCATATGTCTAGTAGAGAGTTTAGATAGGTGGCAAGGCATACCAGCTAAAAGTTCTCTAGCAGCACTATCCTTAGGATTTTGAGCAATCCCTACTTTCATTTTAGATCGTATAAAAAATAAGTATTATACTTAAATTTAAATGCAATAAATACCCATTTTCAAATTCAAAATATTTTTTGTAACTTCAAACTACTTTGCATTAGCTCTTAGCTTATGCTAGTTGAAGGGATGATCGTATAATAGATACCTGTCCTACACAGGGACACATGTTATAGTGTACATAATCATTATTTTTTGTCATCCATAGGAACAAATAAAGTCAAAAGCGTTAAGAGTCACATGAATATAAATTTGAAAGAACCACCCATAAAAATGTTAATGAGTTATAAAGGAAGAGGAGACATTATTTTACTTAAAGATTTGATCCTTTAGTGATTTTGAAGAGAAGTTGATCATGAATGCAAAATCAATTAAATTTATTATATAGCTATACTCATTCTCGTCAAAATAAATGATGGGTGCTTCTTGGCATGTGCTATACAAATGAATGAGAGTGAAAATGAAATTTAGACCTAGGCATTTGGATAGTTTGGCTTTTGGATTACAATTGGCAACTACAAGGCCACAATGAAGTATATGGTTAGACCAAACTACATATTGAAGTTATCTTTAGTTGAAACATAGAGATGACTTTTTATGAGTATTCAGTGTATTATTAGTGCATTGTAATAAGAGTGACAAATGACTAAGAATCTCATCAACTTAGGTTATTGTGGTGCATTTTTTGAAGTCCATCAAAGCAAATATTTAACTATAATTATAGTAAAATCTTTCACATACAATAAATGTGATACATACACAAGTTGAGATCCAATATTCTTTATGAACCATTACAAACTTGGCTCTTTACATCTTCTATTAAAACACCCAAAAAAATCATGTTGAATAAAAATAATTATCATTACCCAATTTGAACTTGGATCTTTATTGCAGTAATCCAAGCTTTGAAGAGTATCTCTATTCACTTTCTTTAGCACTTTTATCTCCTTTTTTAAAGGTTTAACTAAGGGAATATGTGAGAATGATAAAATTGGGTTGGCCTCGTTTAGATCTACCTGCTTAGTTGGACACATTACCTTTAGTTTCAACCATGAATTGTTCATACACTTTATGGGAGTCAATGCAATGACAAATCTATATCTTTATTCTAAGTGTCAACATATTTTATCTTACTCACCAACAACCACAAGCTTGATGACAAGCACTATATTATCCTAAATGCTATACAAATTGATTGAAAGAACTAAATTAACTTTTGATAACCAAGGTAATGGTCACACTAAGTGTAGCATTATGGTTCCTTAATTGACTTTTGCAACCTCCCTTTATATTACTAATGATGATAATTTTGTAAAAGTTATAAAGGAGAAAAAACCTCTTATGCCTATCACTTATGTGTTATTATGAAAGAGTAAGACAATTTGGAGATATATGAGTGAACATATAATGGTGTAATATTCCATCAATACGAGGAAGTTACATTGGATTGACCTATCAACTTGGTGATGAAAGCATTTGAGAGACAAATAATCAAAGAAAAATTCAAAATATTATTAATTTTAACATTTTTTCAATGGGTTGTACAAGATCGAAGCATTGTTCACTAGTATTGTATAATGACCACATAAGTGTTCACTAGTATTGTATAATGACCACATAGTGGTATTTCAACAATTTAGCAATTATTTGAATACTAGTATTGTATAATGACCATATAGTGGTATTTCAACAACTTAGCAATTATGATCACATAGTGATATTACTATAACTTGGTAATTATGGATGTATCTCTTACACTATTTCGAACCTCAATCTCCTACTTAAAATTTGAGGAATCTAACCAATTAAACTAATGTCAATTGATTATTGATCCTAACCTTTATCCAATATAATTTTTGTCTTATCTTAATGTAATTTTGCTAAAACTTACTCGTGCCCTTTTCAACCTTGTTTTATTAGACAAATTAAAACATGTTAAACAATTAATAATTTGTTTTACATAAAAGTCTTATTAACAAAGATGAATTAGTTGCTACAGTCGCCTTTACGTATATAATATTACACCAAAATAATATAAAAATATATATTATATTTATTTTAAATAATTATTGTTATTTTATTGAATAATATTAATTTTATTAAATTTTTAAATAATATTTTAAAATCTAAATATCAAATTATATATATATATATATATATATATATATATATATATATATTGGAACCAACAATTATATTCAATAAAAATAAGAGAGGTTACAATAAAAAAGGAGCTGGAAAAATCATAGCTCGGGGCACAAGGCCATCCAAACAATCAACATTGTAAAGACGAGGTCCAAGGCCAAAAACAAAACCAACCTTTAAAAAGGCGAATAAATAGAATAACTAAACAAAGGGAGCCACTCCAAGAGGAGACTGAGTCATGCTGTGGAGGCCATCCAAACAATCAACATTGTAAAGACGAGGTCCAAGACCAAAAACAAAACCAACCTTTAAAAAGGCGAATAAATAGAATAACTAAACAAAGGGAGCCACTCCAAGAGGAGACTGAGTCATGCTATGGGCACTGAAAAAATGGCCTGATGCTTTGGATAATGTCACCCCCTCAACCTACTACGTCGAGGCCTCAAAGAAACATAAGGACCTTAAGACGAAGGAAGGTTAAGCGAAGTTATGTTGATAGTGTAACAAGATTTATCAAATAATATTAAAAACATAACCTTTTAATATTTAAAATAAGGATTGGTAAGTGCTAATCTGACTAGGCATTTATCAAGAAGAGACTCAACTTCAAACCTTGCGGGAAGCCTGTTGCAAAGGTAGTAGTCTGATTTGAATCCTTTGAGTGCGTGTGAGTTTGATGATGATGGTACGAATCCTGAGCACCCGATGGTCCATTTCACGTCGGGTTATAAAACAACGAGATAAAATAGACTTGATGGATGCAACCCCTATGGTTTGATCCGTGCGCTTGCTAGCTACTAAAAATAGTGTGATTGTAACCAACCCTCCCATCAAACAATATATATATATATATATATATATATATATATATATATATATATATATATATATATATAGTTATCAAATTCGAGTTCAACATTCTTAAAATTCGAAATATATTATAAATATACATAAGGAATATTATTTCTTATAACATGTCTCATCATTTAACTAGAAAAATATTGTTACTTATACTCCACAATACCCCTTATGCTTTCAGATCCTATATAATATAGAAAAATATAATAGCCCCAAATGCTTAATATTTGTGTAGAAACCATGGCAGACATTAACCACTGAACTCTGATCTAGTGGAATAGATAAAATATGGGATGCAGATAACAAAGACAAACCTGGAATAGATAAAATATGGGATGCAGATAACTTCACAAAGACAAACTACAACCAGTGAAATTAGTGCATGATCGTTGTAGTGGCTTTATGAAGCCCAGTGATTTATATATATATAAATAAATAAAATGGTGCACAAACTGCGGGGACAAAACATCGATGAAGAGACCTTAAAAACACTGATTGTATTTCCCTCATTGCGGGCATTTTTGTGTACCTGTTTCCCCGCAAATTTGTTTTTACTGCCGAATTTGACGAATTTTAAGTAAAATATTCGACGAATTTGACAATTTTATATATTTATTTATTTACTTAAAAAATATATTTTTAAGGTTCATTAAACCATTCTATTGGAGTTGAACCCGGTTCACATCACCTATAATGCAAGTGACATCCTTGCCTAAACCACAGCACTCAGATATCAACCTACTTTTATAATTCATCCTTTTTTAAACAAAAATGTTTATTTATTTATTTCTTTAACTCCTAATTAGCTTTAGGAAAAAATACCATAATAAATCGGTGCTCATAAAATGACGTCAATTGATGCTGATGTTCATCAAATGACGTCTATGACGAAGAGAGACATAAATGCACATTACGGTACTTTACCAACGCATCCTACAATTTTCTTTTCCATTCAAATAGTTGCTACTCGACGGATGGTACATTGCTGGGACTTGGGACTGGGCTCAACTTTCTTCCTGGTTGCCCATTGCCGATCCCATTCCCTGGTACGCCACTGATAACCATTAACAATGGCGGTTAAGGTTTTTGAAGCGCTACAAACTCATCGAACACACAGTATTTAGTGGGCAAAATTGAGCCACACCATCCATCGACCTTTCAAAATAAATAAGCCGTAAAGATGACATCCTATCAGTTATAACCTTAAAAATTAGTGGTGTGCATTCAGTCAACTAACAACCAGATTCTCATTATTCCCCTTTGCCGAACCACTTGATCAATGTTAACGTGGGATCAAAAACATGCTTAAGGCAGAATTTACGTAGTAGAATTATCATGACCATAACTTCTATGCCAAAAGTAAAAGTTAAATTTGTTAACATAGTTTTTAAGTTTAGATGTGGACATATTTTTGATAATATTTTAATCTGTTTATTGAAGCATCATATTCTTTGGTTTTGAACCATTTTCAAATTTAATGAAGATATGTATAGGAGTTTTAGCTATCTCTAACCCATGAGAGGTATCTATATTGTAAATCTTATCCTCTATAAATTTTTATTAAGATTTTTAGGTTTTAAGGACTTTTATCCTTCCTTCTTTCGATGCTAAAGGATTTTAATAAAATGTATAACTTCGTTAAGGGAAGGAAAATCACAAGAGTTGTGTTCCTAGATCTTAGTCTAAATTTTTTAACAAAATGTATAACTTCATTAAGGGAAGAAAAATCACAAGGGTTGTGTTCCTAGATCTTAGCCTAAAAAGAGGGGCCAAGCTTGTTAAAAAACATTGCTATAGTGACCTCTTTAGTTAAGTTTATATTCACATATTTTGTGGAAATCAGTAACAAATGTATTAGGGCCTTGTTTAGTATTCACAAAAACATCCATGGCTTCCATAATAGTCATGTCATCATCAAACTCTTGTTTTAACTTTTTGACAAAAGTATATAGGAAGTCAATGGAATGTTTAAATTAGAATTCAACCCAATCAAGAGCATTTCCTACCAAATCCCTAGTCATGAATTTTAACAAAGTATTTTTATTGTGTAGCCAATCCCTATAATATGTTGTGAATTTATCAATGAACATATGGACTTTATTTGTCCCACCATGAAAGAATTTAGGCACATGTCGAGACAAGTCTATAGCATCTACATCATGGGTTAGAGATTTTCTTTTATAATTCCTCAAAGTAGGATTAATTGTTGTAGGTGAAGTGTCTCCAAGGTTAGCTAGAGGAGGTGGTCAAGGAGGAGCATTTGGGTTCAAAATTGATTGAGGGATAAAAATTTTCATTACAGGGTTTTTATTACCACTCAAAAGTTGATTGGTTATCAAATCCTCCATTTGTTTGGTTGTTTCTCTCCTAGAGGTCTCCATCTCTCTCCTAGAAGCCTTTATTTGTTTTTTAGTATCATGTCTATGACTATCTAGATGATATGCCAAAGATTCTCTAAGGGTCATCATATATACAACTAAATTTTTGTCATAAGGGTCAAAATGGGTATTATTTTACATATGTCATTTGCATGCATGATTGCTTTTCCATAATTGCCATATTTATCTAAAATCTCAATATTGTCATGATCACCTTATTAGGGGGAGATCTCGTTTAGCATGTTGCTTGTCATAGCTATCTAACATAGATGCTCCTAACACATTTTGAGACCCTATGGCAAATCTAAGGTTCATCAAAGTCAATATTGAGGTCTTTTTCCTCTTCAAATAAAAATATCTATTTATCCAATCTATAATTTGGAGTTTATGATCATGATCAAGCATAAGAGGATGAATAGTATAATTTTCATGAGAAATAGACTATGTGAGATCATCTTCTATTTCTAAGTATTTTGGAACTTGCTTCTTCTTAAACCTCATAGTCATTCGAAAACCCTTGAAAGAAGTAGGAGTAGTCATAAGGATAAGTAGAAAACCTACTCAACGATAACTAGGGTTCTACCAAAATTTATATCCTTAAGCAAGCAAACTACAAAAAACTCCCATAATAAACAAAATTAGATTTTCGAGGTATCCCTAATAGAAAGAGAAAAATTATGACAGGATAACTCAACTTTCAACTAATAGTAGCCACTAAAATAAAACCTATGATGTAAAACCTACTAAACCCTAAGGGCTAAAAAATGGAAGCAAAAACTTGAGAAGGTGGTTGCATGTTGGGTTCACCAAATATTTGTGGGAAAAATGGATAACTAGTACAATTAAATAAATTAATATAAGCTAACTAAAATTCTTAAATCAAGATAGTAGAATACTAAATTAATAATTAGAGCTATCAACAGTATTAGTCTAAGCATAAATAAAAGAGAGCATTCAAGTTTTCTATACCTCTTCCTCTCCTTGTGGATGCAACTTCTCAATTGAGTGGTAGATCATCCATCATGGTATAATTGCGTGTTATTTGGGAATTCCCTTTGGGATTAATATCTCTCCTAACGATATGTGGAACTGGGTTATGTAAAGACTTAAAAAAAAATTAATGCTTGGCCAACTCAATTTATTTTCTTAGAAAGAAGATTCAAGTTGCGAATAAACTTATGGAAACCTCTCATGTTTATTAATCCTCTTATTGGATGGCCCCCAAGGCAGCCTTAACAAATTAACTCAATTCATTCGTAAATTTTTATGGACCAAATGAGATGGAGAGGTGGGAATGACAACCATCTCATGGAAACTTTGTACTCAACCTAAGGCTTTAGGGGTTCTAGGCATCATTGACCCTCTTACCCAAAGCAAACGCTTGACTACAAAATGTGTTTCTAGAGCTATCACTGGTGATGAAAATTAGAAACACCTATTTTGGTACAGAATCTCTCTAGCTACTCACAAAGGTAAATGGAAAGAAATCCCATGGGAGGATAAAGTCCTTAATGTGCCTTACTTTATGAATAAAGGATATATTCTAATTACCCAAAATTGGAAAGCTTGGCAATCAATTTCTCATTTATTAGCTTGGAAGTCTGACTCCTTGAGACATGGTCTGAGCATAAGTCTAAACAATCTTTGGTGGAATAAACTTACCCTCCATAATGATAAACCTTTAGATATTCAAGGTCTAGCTTTTTTGAAGAAACATATTAATAAAATTAGAGATACCTAGGATTCAGGTAGCTGCTAAATTCTTACCTATAATCAGATCTGCAATTATTGCTCTCTTCCCTCTAGGTTCAAAGAGTCTTATGGCTTAGTTTTGGCTTCCATCCCTTATGAGGTTATTATAAAGTTAGGAATAACTGCCTATAATATATGAAATGGCTAGAGATGGCTTAATGGTCACAAAATCTCTTCTATTACTTCTAGTTGGATATACAAAAATCTTATGTCCTCCTTTAGACTCAAAACTCAATGTCAAGTGACAAGTGAATTTTACCAATGCCCAATGGTAGTCTCTTGCTACTCAAATTTGGAAACTTCTTGTTGAATCCAATACTCAACTTCTTGTATGACAAATTTTGCGTCAAAAAATTCCAACTTTTGAAATTTTGGCTTTGATTTTACACTTTCCCCTTAATACAATTTTTGTAATTCTTTATAAAATCTTATTCATTTGTTTTGGTTTTGTGACATGGTTAAATAGTTTTGGGATATATTATACACTTTTCTTTTTTTCTCTTTCACTAGATCTTGGAAGATTTCTTTGCTTGATTTTTCTTAGCTGGATGAGTAACCCAAAATCTGAGATGTTTGTAGACTCATCCTTCTCAAGCACATTTGGAAGTGTAGATGAAAAAATGTGTTTACTGAATCTACTCCTCCATGGGATATAGTTTTTGCATAATTGACCTTTGATATTTTGTTACATGTGGGACACATTCATTCCCAAGTCTATGGAACTTCCAACACACTATGATATGTTATTGATAGACTTCATCAACTTTCTCATATGGTTTAGGATCTTCAAAAGGTCCAACATAAAACTAAAAGGAAGGCAGTTAACAATGATGAGCAAGTTTGAGTTTTTATTACTTCTATTTCTTCTTTGAAGACTTTAGAGGATATCAAGAAAGACACTCCCCTAATATCTTTTTATAACAGGCTCTTCCACATATGAGTGTTGATATATGGTGTATTGTAGCAAGATACAACTATAGTATTTTGTTGCTATTAGCTTCTATTCTTATGTATATTTAGTTATGGATGCTTTACTCCTTATCCACCTCATTTTATTTTTAGCTAGTGGATAGTGTTAGCACCATAATATTATAATATTCTAGTTAATGAATTCATATAATCTAGTTTTTTCTCAAAAAAGAAGAAGAATCAACTACAATAAGATTATCTATTGAAAAATGAAAGCTAGGGGTAATCCTAACATGGTGAAATAAATTACTTGATACCTAAGACATCAAAGACCATATTATTCATAAACCAATAACTAATTTCTACCATAGCATACTTGTTGTGTCACCACAATAAGTAAGGAGAGATCACACCTAGAATATATTTAGAGGGTTTGACCTCCTTCAAAACTAGTCCTTGAACAACAATTAGTGACCTTTGGTTATAAATCCTAGTAGAGCATCCCATCCTCCTCCATGGAAGGTAGTGAACCAATGGTTTATGGCTTTGGTTGTACCTCTAAGAGAGAGAGCAAAAATTTTACATGTCATGAAAGCAAAAAAGAGAGCTTGAGAGCAATGTTAGTAGAATTAATCATTAATTAGTAAATGCATGGTAACTAAATATATGGTAAGAAAATGAGGAGGCAAAATGGGTATTTAGTGCATAAAGTGAAATAATTTTCCCTTTAGAATCAATGACTAATTTTATTTTATTTCTAGTCATAAAATCATAATCATTGGTCCAAACTACATGTTTTTCAAATCCTAGGTGCAAAATTACACTAGGATTATGACCATACATAAGGATCCTAAAATTTATCTAACAACCAAGTTCCCCACTCAAAATGGTATTATTGGCACCATTGATTTTTAGGATGCATGATTTCAAGTATGCATGTCAAAATATCCCTTAATTATGACTCTATCCTTAATTTGGGGCTTTACGAAAGTTAAAAAGCAAAATCATCAAGAAAAAGTGGTTGAAAAGTGACAAACAAGTGAGAAAAGGGATCCAAAACCACCAGCCAGTATTGATAGCTATCATCCTACCCAAGGAATAAAAAAAATAGTCCACCCCTATCCCATATATAGGAAGACAAGACTATCCACTAGCTACAAAATTAATTATTAGTGCTCTTTTTATAAATACACCTCTATATAATTTCACAGTAGGTGATGACATATGAGGTTGGCACCACATGTTTGTCTATGAGTGTTGCTCACAAGTTGAATTGGCATCATGAGGATATATGTGTTGGAAATTTGAGTTATTTTATGTTGTCATTGATGTCACATGAATCATTGATGTCATATGGATCACATTGAGTTTTGATGGGCAAATGATATCTTGGAAAGCATGGATAAAATCAGGGTTTTTGTGAAAACCAAGGCAGGAAAAATAAAGAGTTTTATTTAAAACCATGGATGGCAAATTTGAAATAGGTTTTTCTTAAAACCCATGTTGGCCTTTTGTTTCATCGAAAAAGGTGCCCCGGTGATGGAGATATTTAATTTTAAATATTTAGTTTAAATTCTAATTATTTAAAATTTAAATTTAAATTTTAAAATTAAATTAAAGTTAGCGCCGATGTCTAAAGAAAGAGGGAAAATCAATAATGCATCGACGTAATCGAAAATGAGGAGAAGACTATATAAAGGGGGATCCCAAGGTTCATTTGAAATTAATCCTTGCTCGTGTTAATAGTTGGCCAAGCATCCAAAGAGAGCTCATGCGAAAATCATTTTGAAAAGGGAAACAACGAATAAATCCAAGGTTGGTCAAAAGTCCAAGACATTGTGGGCAGAGTGGCGCATTGGAAATTGGATTTTTGTTAAGGTGTGTGGCAGCGCTTTACATCAAGGTTCGAATCTCCTTGACTGCATTCGAAGGCATTGGAAGGAAAGTGCTCGAAGTGCTTTTGGTTTATGTGGAAGGGAGGAAGGACTTAAGGCACGTCGTACCTTTTCCTTTCAAACGAGCGGCTAGCTCATGTTGCAACCCTATCCGCAGCTAAGGCGCTTGTGGTGTGTGCAAGTTGGGGCTTCGAATCCCCTTGACGAGGTAATTACATTTTGCTCTAATTAATTTCATTGATGCCCTAGGATAGGAGTTATAAGGTGGTTAAGGAATAATTAAAGTTTTTAATTAAACTTTATTTTTATAAGGGTTGTGATTATTATTTCAGAGGTGGATGAGTTGTTGATTTAATTTGATATTCATGAAATTGAAAAATTAAGATTTAGGAGAAATAAGGAGTTGTTATAAAATAATTTTGAGAGCCTTGTTGATTATTATTTTTGATAAGGGTTTTTATTAAAAATGACTTTGGTGGATGTGTTTATTAAGTTGGAGTAAAAAGATGTAAATTGAGTTATTCTTATCTTTTTATTATTATTTGAAGTCCACTAACCCTTATTGAGATTGGAAAGGAAAGTTGTGTTTAGTGTGGTAGATTTTGTGGACAACTTCTTGGCATCAAAAAGGTATGGGCACATTCTCCTATTGATTGTTTATGGTGGTTGATTTTTGAAATATCATTGGAGGGAAAATGATTGATTGTGGTTTCCTTTTCGAAAGTGGTTGGTTGAATGCTTCAAGGTTTTCTAGTTTGAGAGTTGTGTTTAAACCTTATTTTATAAGCATAGTTGTTGAAGCCCATTGGTTGTGAAAGAACTTGAAAATAACATGAGTATCATTGTTATGTGAGATTTGTGGTTGAGCATTATTGGAAACATTTGAGTTGGTTGATACATGCTTGGACTAGGATTTTTGTGAGAAAGAATAGTTCCTTGTGGTGATTGGTTGAGTTGAGTTGATTGAGCCTAGTCAAGTGATTGTGTGAGGTGATTGGTCAAGTTCCATGAAACAAATTATTCCATAATTCTGATTTGAGTTGAGATTGATATTAGAACATATTGAGTCTCTAACAATTCTCTTTATGCTTCTATGAATTGACTTGAGTTGAGTTGAGATTGATTTGAGTTGAGTTGAGTTGAGATTGAGCTTAGAACATATTGAGTCTCTAACAATTCTCTTTATGCTTCTATGAGTTGATTTGAGTTGAGTTGAATTGAGATCATTGTGGATCATTGTTGTCATCGATTGAAGAGTACATTATCATTCATTGTTGAGTTCATATTTGAGATTTGCCTTGATAGATTTGGATGATATTTGAGTGCTACTTGAGCCTTTGAGAAGGCCTTTGTGGACAGTTTTGGGATAACCTTTATGGACAATTTTGGGACAACTTTATGGATAATTTTGGGACAACTTTGTGGACAATTTTGGGAATGCTTTGTGGATAGTTTTGGACAACTTTGTAGACAATTTTGGGACATATTTGAGCAAGTTCTTGGTGAGCTTGCTAGAGCAGATTTGGGCAAGTTCTTGGTGAGCTTGCTAGAGCAAATTTGGACAAGTTCTTGGTGAGCTTGTTAGAGCATATTTGGGCAAGTTCTTGGTGAGCTTACTAGAGCAGATTTGGGCAAGTTCTTGGTGAGCTTGCTAGAGTAGTTTTGGACAAGTTTTGTGTGAGCTTGTTATTCAGTTTTGGACAAATTCTGTGTGAGCTTGTTATTCAATTTTGGACAAGTTCTGTGTGAGCTTGTTATTAAGATTTGGACAAGTTCTATGTGAACTTGTTATTCAATTTTGGACAAGTTCTATGTGAGTTTGTTATTCAAATTTGGACAAGTTTTGTGTGAACTTGTTATTGCCTAGCTTTGAGCAGATAAAAGAAATCATTGTATTGGATAAGGATCCTTATTTTTGTGTGAAATATTATAAGAAGATTATCTGGTTGAGTACCCCACATTGGGGGAACCACATTAAATATTGTGTCTCAATTATGTGTGGTGACTTGTGCTCTTGCTTACTACTACTATTTGAGAAATTAATGCACACTGCTATATTTGGTTATTGCAATTAAGGACATTAATTTATATTGATTTAGAAAGAAAGTAAAAAGTGGTCTTATATTGTTCACCCCCCCTCTCAGTATAATCTTGTGTTCTTCAATTGGTATTAGAGCGGGTTCCTTCAGAAAGACTAACATCTTGAAGGCAGATTCTACAAGAACACAGATGGCTTCATAGAATGAATCATCTACAAATAAGGTTCCATTGTTTGATGGTAACAATTATGCTTTTTGGAGCATGAGGATAAAGAACTACTTGATATCATAAGGATATGAGGTATGACAAATAGTTGAAAAAAAGTATAGGGTTGAAGGTGATCCCGAGGTAGATAAGACTATCAGGAAATTGGTTGAGATCAAGGCAAGAGCAATGAATTATATTTTGAGTGGACTTTGTGAGATAAATTTTGCAAAGGTCATGGTATGTAATTCAGCTAATGAAATGTGGACCAAGTTACGGAATACTTATGAAGGAGATTCCAAGGTAAAGTTGGCAAAACTACAAACTCATAGAAAAATATTTGAAGAATTGAAAATGGAAGATTCTAAAGACATTGCAAAGTTTTTACTTTGTGTTGATGAGATTACTAACACCATGAGAGGTCTAGATTTTGATATGAAAGAATCAGAAGTTACTCAAAAGGTTTTGAGATCACTTCCCATGAAATATGATTCTAAGGTTTCAACAATAGAAGAGACAATGGATATCAACAAGCTAACAATGGAAGAATTGCAAGGTACTCTCACAACTTATGAGATGAGGGTAAGTAAGCATAAATTTCCAATAAAAGAGATTGCATTCAAGGCTTCAGAAAAATAGAAAGGGAAAGTTTTAGAAACAAGTAGAGGTTCAGATAATGATGAGGAAGCTAACTTCATCAAAAGGAATAAGGACTCAAGGAATTTCAGAGATATAAGAAAAGTTAGATGCTACAAGTGTGGTGATCTTGGTCACTATGCATACAAGTGTCCACATGAAGAAAACAATGATGATGAAAAACAAGGTCAAATAAGAAAAGAATATGGAAAGCATAAGCATGACAAAGATGACAAATACAAGCAAAACAAGTATGAGAAGAAGAAAATTTTTCATAAGGTAAAGAAATATTACTACATTGTAGAAGCAAGTGATAGCTCAAATCATAGTCATAGAGACAAATCATATTATGAAAGAGAGCAGTGCTTTGTGTGTGGTCAAAGAGATCACAGATCAGGATATTGCAATGGTTTTAGTGATAGTGAAGATGAGATGACACATCAAGGAAACAAGCATGGTCAAAGAAATATTGAGAGTTTGTTTGCTATAGAAGATTATAATGGTATCAATGATAGTGAAAACAAATAAGTCTCACTTTTGGTAATATAAAAGGAAGAGGATGAGCCAAGTAAACAAAAATAAAAAATCAAAAGGCTAAAAGAAAAATACAGGAATCTTGAAAATAAGATTCAAACAGATGTTAAAATCAGAGAAGAACTACTTCAAACAATCGATAATCTCAGATAAGAGCTTCAAAATGCAAAAAGGATAGAATAAAGGATGAATGAAGAACTAAGGGTAACCACGACAAGACATGATACATTAGATGAAAAGGTTCAAAAAGAAGTGGAAACTTATTTTAAGGTTGTATATTACTTCCAAGAAAAGTCACACTCAAAAGGAAAGGAAGTTATAAAATATGAAAGCAAGGAAGCACCTAAGATTTGTAAGGAAATTTACAAAGTTCATATGGCTCCAAATATTTAGTTTGATTCTTGTTTTGAGAGAGGTGAATCAAGCTCAAAGGAAAAAAAAATTCTTGAAGAGAAAAGCAAGGAAGAAACTAAGAAAGAGGTTTTAGATGCTACAAATAAGGTTCAAGGATGCAATGCACAAGTTGAAAATGATCGTAAGGATAATGGTCAAGAAAGTTATGAAGAACCAAGGCATGAACAAAGGGCTTTTAAAGGACATTATTTTTCTTGTAATGGATTTGGACACAGGGCTATACACTGCAGGGTCTATGGATCAAAGAAGTTTGATTTTTATAGAAGAAACTTCAAAGGAAGAAGGTATGGTTTTCAGGGACATTGCTTCTCATGTAATAGGATTGGTCATAGAGCTTTTCAGTGCAAAGGAAATGAGCAACATGGTTTTGGTTTTAGAGCTTCACAATTCAGAAGTCATGGTCATAATGGTCATGAAAATAGAGCTTTACAATACAGGGTTTAGGAAAGGAATGGATATGGAAATTATTTTAAGAATGAATTCAAGACATGGGCACCATCCAAAGGCTACAATATCAAGTGTTTTAATTACAATACCTTTGGGCATATTTCAAAATGGTTTAGGACTCAATTCAAAATAGGTTCAAGGTATGAAGGTCAAACAGGTTCAAGGCAAGAAGGTCAAACAGGTTCTAGACAAGAAGATCAAGTAATTCATCAAGAGAAGAATATTAGAAAAACATGGAAGTAAGTTGATAGAGGAAAGACACAATGTGATATGGGAGTAAAAGTACTCCCACCTCGAAATTAATCACCTCAAAAGAGAATGTGGTGAGGGGGCTATGCTTAAGAGTCATATATTTTAGCCCCATAGGTGTCCATTTTGCCATTGATGTAAAAGGGGGAGAGATTTGATTAAGGGGGAGAGCATTGAGTTAGGGGGATCAGCCTCCAAAGAGAGCATTGAGTTAGGGGGAGCAACCTCCATAGATATTATTGAGTCAGGGGGAGCAGCTTTGATTCTCAAAGATGGTTTTTGCTTTAGAGGTGTTGCCATCAATGACAAAGGAGGATATTGTTGGTAATTTGAGTTATTTTATGTTGTAATTGATGTCACATGAATCATTGATGTCATATGGATCACATTGATTTTTGATGGGCAAATGATATCTTGGAAAGCATGGATAAAATCAGGGTTTTTGTGAAAACCAAGGAAGGCAAAATAAAAGGTTTTATTTAAAACCATGGATGGCAGATTTGAAATGGGTTTTTCTTAAAACCTAGGTTGGCCTTTCGTTTCGTCGAAAAATGTGCCCCGGTGATGGAGATATTTAATTTTAAATATTTAGTTTAAATTTTAATTATTTAAAATTTAAATTTAAATTTTAAAATTAAATTTAAGTTAGCACCGACATCTAAAGAAAGAGGGAAAATCAATAATATGTCGATGTCATCAAAAATGAGGAGAAGACTATATAAATGGGGATACTAAGGTTCATTTGAAATTAATCCTTGCTCGTGTTAATCGTTGGCCAAGCATCCAAAGAGAGCTCCTACGAAAATCATTTTGAAAATGGAGACAATGAATAAATTCAAGGTTGGTCAAAAGCTCAAGACATTGTGGATAGAGTGGCGCATTGGAAATTGGATTTTTGTTAAGGTGTGTGTGAAAGCAAGAAAAAAATGGCGTACCGATATGATGCAAACAAAAATAGATATAGATGCTAAGTCCTACGAATGCGATGAGCAATGCATGAAGGAAATGACGCAGAAACGAGATGTGAGCAAACAAAGCGGGGCCTCCTTTATTGATATTGCTTTTAATATGATTACAATACATCCCCCCTCTAGGGCTCAGAACATTTGATACAATTTGTTACATTAATGGATGCCCGAAAGAAGCCGCGCTTCCAAGATCGGACGGTACGCTTCCAGCGTCTTTCGCGTGCCCACACTCGAAGTGGGCGGGCTAAAAGTTGCCACCGCTTGTGTCCATGTGTTCGTCATTCCTTTCTGCCCCTCTAGTATTCTTGGTGGTGAGATCCTATGCATAGAAAGACAACAAATCATTAATAGCATATGCGTATCTAGAAAAACATGCAATCCCCAAGGCCTCCAGCGGGCGCTTAGAAGATATCAGTGATAAGATTGATAAGTAGATTACAGAATGATATGGAAATGTAAAGGACAATGTCTAGAATTGGTATCACCTAATTTTGCATCGAAGCGGCGTCGGACGGCCCCGTTATGCTCGTTTGCCCGTCGGGGGCCTCTCCAAAGTGAGCGCTCCAATGTCCCACCTATGCTTATCCAAATCACCTAAAACTCATGAGTTAGGCATTATATGTAATTCTAAGACTACCCAGATGCTCAAAATTTGCATATCCTACCCAGATTCTCCTGTATGTGACAGGGGCGCCCTACGAGCTAGTTAATACATAAAATAATAAAACGATCATCAAATCATGTCAGAATGAGTTCAAAATTTAATAGAGGCATTAGGATATCATCTGGGACATATTGCAAAAGGAATAGTAAGGAAATCATGCATATATTTCTAATCACTCTGGGGTGGGATGGGGACTTAAAACCTAAAAGTGACCTTGCAAATGTCCTAGAGGCCTCAAAACTCTTCAAACTTGTGGTTAGACTAAAAAAACATTTTGAGATGACCTAGAAGGTCAGATTTGGAGATATTCCAGGTTATCTTGTATCCGAAGGTGCTCCTGTAGGTTAGTAGACGCATAAAATGAAGAAACAGGTCAAATCATGTCAGAAAGCAATGAAATTTGGACAAAAATAAGTACATTAGATATAAAAGAATGCAAAAATAATAGTAACAAAACCATGCATAGATTTCTAATCACTCTGGGGTGGGGCGATTAGGACTACAGTAGTTTGGGGGGCCCCGGGGTGGGACGCCCACCGTTTAGGGCCTAGTTTTGACACCAATCCAAGTGGGATGGGTCCAAAACTTCCTAGGGGGTTGTGTCGACGAGTTTGGGGTGGGATTGTGGCTGATTGCTTGGGTTTTTGGATCTGGATTGCGTTCCTAGTGTTCACCCGATAACCTCTCTTCCAGAAGAGAGAGATTAGGGATGTAGGAAGCACAAAGAGGAATGGGGGTATAGTTTGGCAGCACTTCGTTGCTCCAAATGCTCCAGCTCTCTTCTTTTTTGGGGTGAGGAGGCTCACCTTTTTATAGACCTAAGGGTCTCCTTTGAATGCGCATGCGAGGGCACCACTTGGCTCATTATGCCTTTTTGGGGAGAGAAGATTCCTCCCTGATTAGGGCCTCCTTGATTGAGGCCTCCATGATCAAGGCAGGCTTGATTGAAGCCTCTCTGATTTGAAACCTTCCCTCACAATCCCATGCCTTGAAGGTGGAGTTAGGTGGTAGATTTGGGCTGCCATTTGTCAAGGTTTGACTTTTTTCCAATCAAACCTGCTAATCGTCCCACCCTGGAGCGATTGTTGCTAATCGTCCCGGGGTGGGACGAATAGGATTCTAATCATCCCAGGGTGGGACGAATAGGGAGCAAAGTGCTTAAAAGGTGCAAAACTGACCTCTGACCTTCCAAAACTGATTTGGGAGTGGTTAGGACCACTGTTTAACCTCTGGAGGCTGCCCTAGGGGGTATGTATGCCAATTCGGTCAGTGCTTGTAGTCACATAATCGGATTGGTGTTGTTTTGGTGTCTACAGATGCCCCTTTTTGGGATGCGCTGTGTGTGGCGCAGTGCTGAGCAAAAATAGATGACCAAAGCACTTAATGATTAGGGTTTCTCAGTAACCTAACCAAATTTTGATGCCCCAAGTATGGAAAGGGCACGCATTCTTGAATCCTTGCTTCGACGAGCTAAGGAGCTTAACTCAAGTGTAACCTTTTTCAGTGAGGTGTACTTGATCTTGGACATTGTTCAGACATGAATAGGCAAAGGGCACAACCTTTTGTCCGAGGAACCTTTTCTTCATGCTTCCAGAATGCCAAGTGTTTGTTTAGCTTGTGATTATTGCTTGTTTGCTGCCCCAAGCAGGAGCGTGATTGTCTTTGTCAATGATTCTTTGAATGCATGCCATTTCCTTGATTGGGTGTGTATTTGTTGATTGGTGACTAAGTGTGACTACCCCCTCAAGCGACGAATCGATGAGGGAATGACCAAAAATGAGAAAAGCGATGAGTCGCTTGACCCAAGATGACATTTGTAAGGGTGCCTTCAGTTGTTTTCGTTGAACGCTTATTGCAGTTTTCCAACCATCGGACCTATTTTTGGTGGGTTTTGACCCTTTTTTTTATGCCTATTGGGGTAGAAATTATCGAAAATCCTCCTTCCCGTGGAGCGGTCCGGCTATGCTAGCCTTCTTAGGGAGTAGGATAGTGAGTATTTGTGACCCCGACGATGGTTTTTCATGCCATGAATGTCAGGTGCAAAGGCACCTTTGTTCGGCAGATTTATTGTTATTTTTGGTGCATTTTTTGGATGCAGTTTTTGTTGCTTTATTTCTTGCTCTGTAATCGTCCCAGGGTGGGACGAATACCAATTTTGTAATCATCCTAGGGTGGGATGAGCGCTAACTAGAGCGTTCATCCTAGGGTGGAACGATTATAGGCCTAACAACCTATATAAGGACCAAAACTAGGTTTTGGGCTCATTTGCAATATTTTTTTCTTGGCGATTTGGAGTAGTGAGGAGGAGTGCGAGTGTGCGTAGCGGAGCACTGCTAAAATTTTATGGACATCATGAGTGCGAGAACCGGATCTTCGAGTGGAGGAGCCGAGGTGAGACCGGTATGATGTTCCTTCTCTTTATTCGTGCATGTTTTATATGAAGTTTAAAACTCACATATAAAATGTTTGTTCGCTTTATTTTGTTTTTGTTTTTTTGTTTTTGTTCATATTATGGTTGAAACCCTAATATGTTTTATTTATTGTTTGTTTTTGCCATATTAAGGTTGAAACCCTAATATTTTTTTTTGTTTTGTTTTGCGTTCACATTAAGGTTGAAACCCTAATATGATTTTTGTTGTTTTTTGTTGATTGTACAGTTATTTTCATGTATGTTGTCGTTGTTGTACAGTTTTATTTTAATGATTCTGTAATTTTTTTGTACAATTGTAAATTGTAGTCTGTACTTCTATGTACAATTTTATTTTAATGTTTTTGTTTATATTAAGTATGTACTTAATATATTTTTTTTTTATTTTGTTGTTTCAGGTTGTGAAGAGTCGGTACCACCATGACTATTTTCTCTGATGCCCGGATGCCCTGACAGTTGTGGATTGGGAGTGGCTTGATGCCCTTGGGCTCAAGCACGTGATGCGTCTGGAGCCTGTGGTGGGGGATCGGGCATATTTGACTACCCTGATCAATCTGTGGGATCCCCACACCAACACTTTTCATCTCCCAATAGGGGAGATGATTGTTACTCTGGAGGATGTGTATCGGATTCTATGGATTTTGATAGATGGACTGCCTATCCGGATGACCCACCGTGACCAGCGGACAATGGTATTGACATGATGTTTTGGTCCGATGGTGGAGAGGGGGTGGAGAGGGTGTGGAGAGGAGAGGCTGACTGCCAAAGGCGGTATTCTGGTGCGGTGGTGGCTGGAGAAGGGCGTATTAGGGGTGAGGCATGCTTTGATCATGACCCTCATCTCCAATATGCTACTTCCTGACTCCTCAGGTGCGAGGTTCCCTTGGAACCTGCTTGAGTTGGTTTTCACATTGGTGGAGTGTCCTACATCATCTCCACTTATTATGAGATGGGGTCAGACGTTATTGGCGTAGTTGTACGATGAGTTGTACGAGGTCCACTATCGAAAGTGGAAGGGGATCGGGTGCAGCTATCTCTTGCAGTTGGGGTGGCAGCACATAGCTGTGGAGCGGCTGGGGTTTGCCTTGGACCACCCGAGGTGAGATGGTGGATCAAGATATTGGATATGCCAATTTATGGCAGAGGTCGAGGAGCATGGATAGAGTCCGATGGGCAGGTGACGTAGGTCACTATACTGATGCCTTCTCTCGTCTAGTGCCAGGGTAGGTGTTCTGGCGGTCGTATCGAGACTGTCCAGCCTGGCTTGAGGCTGGAGAGTGGCTTCGATGTGTGCATAGGGGTAGATGGTTGATTGGGTGGCATGAGACAGAGTAGGAGTACTTCCCATATGTTTGGGTGACATGATAGTTTGGGGTGCACCAGGGATTTCTTGGTGATCCCTTGATCTATCGACATCATGATGATGAGAAGACTCTAGTCTGGCCTACCATTGAGCAGTTGGGTGAGGGGTCCGATGCAGTTATTGATGTACCCAATGTGGACGATGTCGGGGTGACTATAGAGTATGACCGATGGTGGATTATGCGGCGATGGCAGAGTGAGGGGCCTCTAGGAGGCATGGATACTGCAATAGTAGGAGGTGGGGGTGCAGAGGCACCGATGGAGGGTTGGGGGGCTCCGCTTGATGATGTTGACATGGTGGAGGTCGATGACTTCATCGATGATGGAGATGATTTGGGGGTTTCGGAGCAGTCGAATGTATAGGATGTCCCGAAGTAGTGGGTGCTAGAGCAGCAGGCCATCTCGGAGGTGCCCATGCCTCAGGCTATCTCAGGGGATGTGGAGGTTGGGCTTCATGCTGAGATAGCATGATTGGAGGGTCTCCTACGGAGATGGGAGGAGGAGCATAGAGATGCTTTGGTGGAGGTAACGTAGGAGAGGGATCTCCTACGGACTCAGTTGGCATAGCGGGATAGTGCATTGGTTGTGTATCACCAATGAGATATGGAGTGGGGTCGGTACGGATAGAGTTAGAGATAGAGGTTGTCCACCTCGGTGGATAGTTGCCTGTGCTTGATGGAGGTGGTTCGTCGCACGTACGAGAGGCAGTGAGACTGAGTAGTCTGCATCATCTCATCGTAGGCGGCTAGGTGAGGGTAGTGTTGGTGGGCAGGGTGCGAGGGCTGGCAGCAGCACCCTGAGAGGTCCCATAGGACCCATACTACTGGGGTAGTTCCAGTCGCACCGATCCTACGTGATCATGGTGGCCGACTCCCTAGGCTTTGGGGATTTTGAGTTTTTGGTTTTTGTGAGGTCGGAGGACCTTCTTATTGTAGCCTAAGGGCATTTTGACTTGATATATATACATGACTCTTTTGGTTTGATTATATACTTGTCATGGTTTATTGTTCTTTATGCACATTTATTTATGTTGATGTATGCATATGCTATTATGACTATGGATGATTTTAACTATATGATATAGATGTATGCATATGGAATGGATGGAATGATTTGTTGGTATACAAGTGGTGGCACCATAGACTGTACAGGATTTACTGGCTTTCTGTACTATGTGATTGCTTTATGGAATAACTTTGCATTTGTAATTATTGTTTTGTATTTTTTGATGGTGATGTAAGTAATGAAATGTACAACAATTGTTTTAGAATGTAGTTAAGGTTTTTCTGAGACTCGGATGCTTTAACTAACTAGTCAAGACTGTACATTATCTTACAAGACTTTCGAACAAGGTACGAATCAGACTTGAGTTTGACCAAGTTATTTCACATCCTTGTGTGTGCGATTGAGTTCGTTTATGTGGTATTCGTAAGGATACCGTCAATCCAGGTAGGCTGTCCACCAAACCTGTACTGAGGATCACCTAATTAGCTCCACTAACTCCTTTGTTGTATTTAGTAGGATTAATCTATGATGCAATCTAGGATACCATAAGCTAGCTCATCCACATGCAAACATTGATCTGTACATATGCCCAATAGCTAATGCGATAGATATATCATCATGCGGGAGGTTTGCCACCAGTGACCAATAGGCTATCCACCAAACCGGGACTGAGGATCACCTCATGACCTTTCGAATGCTGAAGAATTCTAGGGATTCAATAGTTGACTCCCTCTCTTTTAATGGGATATTTGCTCAGTAGTGATGATAATCACTATTTATTTTGTTTGAGCTTGGGATTTTGAGTAGTGATTAGAATCACTATGTTCTTGTGCTTTTTGATTTGTGCACTTTTGATATTGATGTTTGGAGTTGGAATTCTTTGTAGTGGTAAAAACCACTATTTATTTTGGGGAATTGAAGGAAGTTTTCTTGTCCTTTTGCCAATTCTCAGCATTCTTGGGGTCATTCGCATAGGGGGATGAGCGAGATAACGTTTTCACTGTATGGTATCCTGGACCACTTTGTAGGTTTCGTCTTTCGTTCACACAACTTGGGAATTTTTATGTGTTTTAAGCTTGTGTTGGGATGCTATGTAACAAGGCGTGATCCAAGTAAAACTCTACCTTGTAAAAATCGGTCTGACTTTGTACAACATTTGACTAGAAATCTAAAGACAACTGGAATGACGAAAACCCTAAAGACATTAGAAGACAACTGACTATGATATGGCGAAAATGTGAATGGCGTTATTCTTGTTGGATCATTTACAAAATGGATAAATGTGGAAAATGATGGAATTGCCGAGTAATTACAGTCTATGGTGCGTTTGACATGTATGACCAGCAAATATGCAATGTATGTATGCGATGCCTAATGCAATTTTTTTTTTTGTTTTGATTTTTAAGATTATGCATGAAAGTGAGATGCAATTTTTTTGTTATTTTTGATTATCTGTTGTTTTTGAATATTCGTTATGGACGGTTTAACCCGAATGGGTGTGGACCAAGTGATTCTTACGGATCCTTGGAGGTTTTGACCAAAGGGATTATAGATACCTTTGGGGCATTTTGGGTGACCAAGCGGTGGTGAGAATCCTTGGAGCTTTTGGTTTGACCAAAGGGATTATAGATACCTTTGGGGCATTTTTGGTTGACCAAGCGATTGTGGGAACCCTTGGAGCTTTTGGTTTGACCAAAGGGATTATAGATACCTTTGGGGTGTTTTTGGTTGACCAAGCGATTGTGGGAACCCTTGGAGCTTTTGGTTTGACCAAAGGGATTATGGATACCTTTGGGGCATTTTGGGTGACCAAGCGATGGTGAGAACCCTTGGGGCTTTTGGTTTGACCAAAGGGATTATAGATACCTTTGGGGCATTTTAGGTTGACCAAGCGATTGTGGGAATCCTTGGAGTTTTGGTTCAAGATTTCTTTGTGGTTTGACCAAAGGGTTTATGGATACCTTTGGGGCATTTTGGGTGACCAAGTGATGGTGAGGAACCCTTGGAGCTTTTGGTTTGACCAAAGGGATTATAGATACCTTTGGGGCGTTTTTGGTTGACCAAGTGATTGTGGGAACCCTTGGAGCTTTTGGTTTGACCAAAGGGATTATGGATACCTTTGGGGCATTTTGGGTTGACCAAGCGATTGTGAGAACCCTTGGAGCTTTTGGTTTGACCAAAGGGATTATGGATACCTTTGGGGCATTTTAGGGTGACCAAGGTAGTGGAGAACCCTTGGAGCTTTTGGTTTGACCAAAGGGATTATAGATACCTTTGGGGTGTTTTTGGTTGACCAAGCGATTGTGGGAACCCTTGGAGCTTTTGGTTTGACCAAAGGGATTATGGATACCTTTGGGGAGTTTTAGGGTTGACCAAGCGATTGTGGGAACCCTTGGAGCTTTTGGTTTGACCAAAGGGATTATGGATACCTTTGGGGCATTTTAGGGTGACCAAGGATGGCGAGAACCCTTGGAGCTTTTGGTTTGACCAAAGGGATTATAGATACCTTTGGGGTTTTTAGGTTGACCAAGCGATTGTGGAGAATCCTTGGAGCTTTTGGTTTGACCAAAGGGATTATGGATACCTTTGGGGTGTTTTGGGTGACCAAGCGGTGGGAGAACCCTTGGGGCTTTTGGTTTGACCAAAGGGATTATAGATACCTTTGGGGCATGTTTTTAGGTTGACCAAGCGATTGTGGGAACCCTTGGAGCTTTTGGTTTGACCAAAGGGATTATAGGATACCTTTGGGGCATTTTGGGGTTGACCAAGCGATGGGGGAACCCTTGGAGCTTTTGGTTTGACCAAAGATTATAGGATACCTTTGGGGGCTTTTTGGGTGACAAGGGTGAGAACCCTTGGGGCTTTTGGAGTGGGCCATGGCTCTCTAAATGTTGAATGGCCTCAAATGACTGATGTTCAAGGGTTCTAGTTCCTTGATTCCTTCAAGAGAGGTGAGCCGGTATGTTCCAGGTCCTATTTTACTATCGATTACATAAGGACCTAACCAATTTGCCATGAACTTGTCCCTTAAATGGGGTGGCAAGTTAGAATTTTGTTGGTTCTCTTTTAAGACCAGGTCACCGACCTGAAAGTCCCTCGGGTGAACTTTCATGTTGTATGCTTTCTTAAGTCGCTCTTGATAGATACGTAAATGCTCGAGAGCATTGACGCGTCGTTCATCGAGTAACGTAAGCTGGTCTAACCGGGCCTACCATGCAGTGTCATCATCGATGAACTCTTGCATTGATATGCGTAGGGAGGGTATTTCCAACTCGAGAGGCATGACTGCCTCGGAGCCATACACTAGCAAAAATGGAGTTGCCCTAGTGGGCGTCCGAATGCTAGTGCGATAAGCCCATAGGGCAAGTGGTATTTGGATGTGCCAATCCTTATGACTATCTACGACCATATTTTTAAGGATGGCAACTAGCATTTTGTTTGATGCCTCTGCTTGCCCATTTGCCTACGGATAATAAGGTGTCAAAAAATTATGCTAAATTTTGTACTTTGTTGTCAAAGCACGCACATCTTTGTTCTTAAATGACGTCCCATTATCCGAGATGATCTTGGATGGAATACCAAAATGACATATGATGTTATGTAAAATGAACTCCGTAATGCGGGGCCTAATCGTAGAGGTAAGCGAAATTGCTTCCACCCACTTAGTGAAGTACTCTGTGGCCGTTATGATAAACGTGTGATGACTTGACGATGTAGGGGAGATCTTTTCGATGAGATCTAAGCCCCACTACAAAAATGGCCAAGCCGATTGGATCGGCTGCAAGGCCTAAGAAGGTACGTGTGTCAAGTTAGCATGGTGTTGACACTTCACGCACTTCCGCACATATGCACAACAATCTCGCTCTAAATATGGCCAATAATAGCCCATGCAAAGAATGCGCTTTGCGATGGCCATACCGTTGAAGTGGCCACCACATGTACCATCGTGCGCTTGGGTGATCGCCCAAGTGGACTCTTGTTGGTCCAAGCAATGGAGGAGGATTCCTTCGTAGCTTCGACGGTATAAAATGTCTCCTAGCAAGACATGTTTTGCCACTTTCTGTTTGAATGATCTTTTCGCGGCGTGCGACAATCCAAGTGGGAGGCTACCTAACTTGAGATAGTCTCTTATGGGTGTGTACCAATCCTGCTGATCAAAACCTCGATGGTATGAATGATCGATCCCTCTTGAAGTTCATCCCTAGCAAAAGCTGAGCGGGAAAGAACTTGTAAAAATAGCGTTGTGTTGCTATTAAGAGGGGTTGGAGAGAACAAAGACCCCCAGTTGGCATGATTCAGACTATCATGGATTCGAGAGAACCTATCCTGAGATGGTTCAATCTGGATCAGGTGGATTCTTGGCGTTATGTCAGAGCTTGCACGCTCCATCATGGATTGCGATAACATTTTGACTTGAATGGTTGTCATCTCACCAGAAATGTCTTGCGGGATTAGTGACCCCAAGGAGGCCATAGTGTCCGCAAAATGATTCGATGATCGAGGGAGTGCCTCGATGTCGTACCATTCAAGCTTTGCTAGGAATTTATCCACAAGGGCTTTGTAGGCCTACAGAACTGGGCATTTGCATTGGAATACCCCTTTCACTTGGTTGACAATTAACAACGAATCACCAAAGATATTCAAGCATTTGATGTTCATGGTGATGGTTGTCTGAAGACCTATGAGCAAGGCTTCGTATTCAACATTGTTATTGGTGCACGGGAAATCAAGTTTAAATGATAAAGGCATTGGAGCCCCTTGCGGTGTGAAAAACATGATTCCCATGCCCACCCCTTGCTCACATTTAGAACCATCAAAAAATAAGGTTATGTCGGCCTGTGACTCAGGCTCATCAGAATCTGGCGATTCTGAGACATGGAAGACCCCATCATCGGGCAGCTCTATGGTCGGAGGCTGATCATCTTCGAGAGGAGCCTCTGCTAGTTGATCGATGATGACTTGACCTTTGATGGACTTTTGTCCAATGAATTCGATGTCAAACTCCATCAACAACATGATCCATTTCGTCGTGCGACTACTATGATAAGTATGACTCATCATGTACCACAATGGATTCTCCTTAGACACAACATACGTCATATTGCTCAACATGTAATGGCATAGCTTTTTGGTGGCAAATACCACCGCCAAGCATAGCTTCTCAACGTATGCATAGTTAAGTTCATAACTGACCAGGGTGCGGCTAAGATAATAATTAGCCTGTTCTTTATGTAATTCATTTTTTGGGCTAGCATGGCGCCCAGTGCCACCTCAGTAGCTGAGATGTATAAATAGAATGACACTCCTGGTCTAGGTGGTGCCAATACTAGCGGTGAAGCCAAGTATTGTTTGATGTCATCGAAGGTTGATCGGCACTCGTCATCCCAATGAAATGCTACCCCCTTGTGTAATAATTTATTCATGGGTCGGCACTTGTCGGATAACTGTGCTATGAAGCGCTTGATCGACGCGACCTTACCCTGCAAGCTTTCGAGCTGCCTGATGGTGGTTGGGGGAAGCATTTCAAGGATTGCCTTGACTTTATTTGGATCTACCTCGATGCCTCATTTTGAGACTATGAAACCCAAGAGTTTTCTAGATGTGATGCCAAATACGCACTTCTTGGGGTTTAGCCTAACCTTGTGTTCGATGAGGCGATCAAGGATCTTGCGTAAGTCATCGAGATGATTTTGGCGCAAAAGAGATTTGGCCAACAAATCATCCATATAATCTTCCAAAGTTTTATGCATGTGATCATGGAAGATGTATGTCATAGCGCGTTGGTAAGTGGCGCCAACATTTTTAAGGCCAAAGGGCATGACCTTATAACAAAATGTCCCCCAAGGCATCGTGAACGCCATTTTTAGTTGATCATCGAGATTGATACGAATCTGGTTGTATCCCGAGAAACCATCCATGAGGGAAAGCATTTCGTGGCCTGCTGTAGCATCTACCAATGCATCGATGCTAGGCAAGGGGAAATCATCCTTGGGACTCGCTTTGTTTAAATCTCAAAAATCGATGCATATGCGAATCCTCCCGTCAGGATTTTTGATGGGTACCATGTTGGACAACCATGGTGGGTAATCTATGTAGATGACAAACTATGCATCCAACAACTTTTGTAGCTCATATTTGACCATTAAGGCCACTGTTGGGTGCATCTTACGTAGCTTTTGCTTGACTGGCTTGACTGTCGGATCAAGTGTTAGATTATGCGTGACTAGCTGTGGGTCTAGCCTCGACATGTCTTTGTAGGACCATGCAAAAACCTCCTTCTTCTCTTTGAGAAGGGCAATGTAATCGGCTTGCTCTTCGAGGGATAAACTTACCCCCAGCTTGATGATTTATGGATTCATTGGATCAGAACCGATGTCTACGTCAATCGTCTCTTCGACTGACATGTGGGATCCGTCCTCCAACTGGTGTGGAGTTGGGATCAGGTGGATATCATTTGCTGAATTTAGATCTACATTGGGAATGTCGGGTTCCTCTTCAGCATGGAAGATATCCTGAGTCTGTCCTGGGGTGAAATGAAACATCTCACCGCAAGGCCAGTACTCTGATGGGGATGGTGGTGAGTCAGCGTGATCCCAGTCTATGGCATCTAGGTCTAGATACAATGGTCATGTTGGATCAGCTGGATTGCGGATGGGGGCGGTTAAATCAATGGAGATCATGTTGATGGAATGAATTTGGTCTCCATTGCCACGTGGGTGTTGATTCAGACATCCTTGGTGATCCTTGTACCCCGGATCTGGCTCTGTGGGTACTGGCACAAAAGGATCGGCCCTATGTGCGGATAGAAGGATAGGGTCTGCCCTTGGCACTGATGGCCCTATAGGGTCTCTAGGTGGGAGGTGCTCCCTGTATGCCCGAAGTGGTGGATGAAGCACTTGGTTTAACTGTACTTGGTTTAAATGCCACCTATGCCTTGGTCCCATATTTAGATGTTCAAACATATCATCGATGTCTATGGGGTATTCTTGTTGCCTCATATGGTTGAGATATGCCATCTCAGTCTCATCCTCATAGTCGCTATCGGAGATCCATAGGCCTTCATTGGCTCCGACAACTATGTGCCCCTCTGGCTGGTATAGCCTCCCACTAGGCGTTTCTTGATCACTATCCTCACTCTCTATGAAAATCAAAAATCTGGCATGCAGGTAGTCGATGTTGAAGAAGATATTTGGATCTTCTTCCTCCGGTGGATCACTTGGCCTTATGGCCGGCATGGGAGGCTCATTTTGTTCGAGCAAGTTGATTTGGTCCCTTCGGGTTGTTCCGCTCTCTACGGGAGGGCTGGATTCTCTGGAGGTAGCAATTGCCCGATCGGAACATTAAAGGGGAACATTGCCATGAAGTTCTCCTGATAGTCATCAATGGGTGTCACCTGCGAGTGATTGCTATCGGACTCAAAAGGGTCCCAAGGTGCTACCTCATAATCTGACTCATCTTCAGAAGACCCCCCTTGATCTTGTTCATATCCCTCTTGGAGGTTACTTCTTGAACTTTCCCCTTCCTCGATCAAAGGGGAGGGGTTGTTGAGGTCAACAAGGTTTGTTGTTAACAATGGGAGATAATCCCCCAATGTGTATGTTGTGTTGGGATTGGCATATGGATCTTGTGCCAACCCATCCCTATTGCCTAGACCTAGGCCTTGCATGGTTTCTACCAAGATGTCGAGGGGCAAAGGGTGGTTGAACCCTACTCCTGATTTATCATATTGCATCTGGTATCTCGGTTGACAAAGAATGCGCATTCCTTGTTCGTATCTGCCCAATCCATATCCATGCCAATTACATTGGTCTAGGTATTTCAAGGTGAAGTTTGGGTTGGACAGATAGTCAACATTCTCAGCAAATGGCTCTTCATCCTCTTCCTCTTGTAGGTAGGGTTCAATGCCATTCTCGAGGCCCCCATATACAAAATTGGTCTGATTTGGTGGGTAGCCTAAAGGGACGATAGTGTCGATGGGGAGGCGAGGTCTCCCCATGTCTTGCATGGATTCGAGCATGGGTGTTGCCACAACGTTCCACACTAGGTACTCCCCTAGGCCCGTATTGGCCATCTCAATGGTAATCATCGATGGTTGAGGGGGAGGGAATGGGAGTTCTCCCTGAGTCCACTCCATGTTGGGTGAACCAGGTGTCTCGACTTCCATTCGGTTGGGCACCTCTTCGGTAGAGATGGTTGAGACTAATGGTGGTACCTCCTCTAGGGGCTTCTTCCCATTGTCCTTCGATGTGGCCACCATAGGTGGCATCGTTGGTGAAGGAACATATGATGAAGATGGGCCAGGTTGGTGAGTTGAGGGACTCAACAGCGAGGATGTAGGCGAAATCGGACCCTGTGTGGATGGATTCAATTGAAAGTCCAAATGTGTCGATGGGAGGGTCGATTGTGGCATCAGCTGCACCGCATTGCAAAACTTAAAGGGCTCTAAGTCCGCTGGGACTACATGTACTTGCCCTTCGTATGTGTATTTGAGGCATTGATGGGCTATCGAAGGGACACACTTCATGTCCCTGATCCAAGGCCGGCCTAGCAAGATATTGTAGGCCATCTCACCCTCAAGGATGTGACACAATGTAGGAATGGTCTTTTGTCCTACTTGGATGGGCAGGACAATTGTGCCAACCATCGAGCATAACGCGTCATTGAATGCTCGAAGAGTGTAAGTGGATGCCACAATGTGGGATGCTGGCAGCTTAAGGTGTTTTAATGCCATTGTCATGATTATGTTGTTGGATGAGCCAGTGTCCAACAACACCCTCTTGAATGGAATCTCATTGACCCATGCAATGACGTGCAGGGGTGGATCCACCATATCACCAGTCACCAATTTTAGTTCATCTTCCCTGAAGGTTATGACTGGTTCTGTGCATTGTCTCACATGTCCCACGAAATTGTTGAAAGAATTGGCTTCATGGGGTTGTAGCTCAATGGCTTTGAGTATCTCCATCAGAGCCTCTCGATGGGGCGATGATTGTTGGATGAGCTCATAAATGGAGAGCCTAGCCGACGTGGTCCTTAAACTTTGAGTAAGTTTAGTCTGAATCATGGCCATTGGTCTAGGTGAGGGAGGTTGCGTAGGGTGTTGTGGAGGTTGTGACGTTGATGGAACATCTCCTGTAGCTACAGCGGGTGCAGCCATGTTTGGGTATCTTTTGTTCCATGTCACGATGCTTATCATCCCTACGTATCCTTGCATGGGGCAGTTTTGTGTTACCTCATTCACTTGTAAAGTCTTTGCCTGTGCATCATGGGTAGGCGGGGGTCTTTGAAGACCTCCATCTGTTGGTTGCTCAGTGCTACGGGACTATCTACCATGAGCGTTTTGTTGTCTATCAAGTCCTGCACTAAGTGTTTGAATTTCCAACAAGTGGAGATTTCGTGTCCTTTCTGTCGATGAAATCTACAATATAAGTCTTCCCTATAGCCCTTGGGTTTTGGCATGTTGGGGTCTATGGGTCGACTTTTCGGCAAGTTTATCAGGTTTTCCATGAACAAGCGGTCAAACAAGGAGTCTCTAGACTCCGTGAATTGTGTGAATTGTCGCCTAGGGTGACGCTGCTGATTTTGCTCTTGTTTATGATTTTCCTTTTCATAGTTATCAAGAGGAACTACCTGATAATTAGCCTTTGGGGGTTATGTCATTTGTGCAGGCTTTGGTATAGTTATGGCAACTTGATTGACCATGATGGGTTTCGGTTGCATGGGCCCAGTTTTAGCATTTTTGGGCCACTCTTTCTTGCATGGCTTGGCAATCTCATCATCTTGTATTTTGATCTCCTCAATTATCTTGGCTTGCACTAGGGCTTCTTCGAGGGTGGCATATTGTTGCAGCTACAATAGCATGGAGATCGACCTTAAGCAACTCTTTGAAAACATTTGAGTCATGTCGGCCATGGGAGGGAGGTAAGGTAGCTTTGAAAGCAATGTCCTCCATCGATTCCCATAAGCAGCCATGGTCTCATCATCATACTACTTAAGGCCAGCTAGGTCACTTAAGGATGCCTTCTTCTTGGTGTTGAAGGCAAAATGTTCAAGGAACGCGTCCACTAGCTGGTCTAGATTATTGATGCTATGCTTCGGCAACTGGGTAAACCAATCCGAGGCAGGGCCTACGAACGTGGTTATAAACGTTCTCAGAAGCAATGCATCATTGTCCTGAATGCCAAAGCATTGACTCAGGAACCTTGTTACGTGCTCTTGGGCATCCTCATCCCCTCTAAAAATTGCCAATTGAGGCACTTTGAAGTGGTCGGGGTATGGGGGTGCCGAAACTGAAGGATGCACAGGGTGACTATGGAGTTGGCGTAAGGTGGGCTTTTGGGGCCCTGAAGTCTTAGTCTCCATAGACTCTAAGCGCTCTAGCAGTGCTTTGTATGCATCAGAGGATTTGATTTCCTCTTCTTTGGTTTGTTCCCATTGTGAATTACGAGGAACTTGAGGCCTATGGAGGGGTAGCCGGATAGCGCCCCCTGCCTTGGTAGGGCATTTCAGCCCGCTCTTCTTCTCACTCAAATTCCTCATAGGCCTCTTGAGGAGTTTTTGGGCATGACCTATAAACATGGATGGGTGCCCGAGGAAGGCGCCCATCATTGGTTCTAGGAGTGGCCTCCCGCTCGGGTCTAGGAGGTCTTGGAGGCAACGCTTGATAAGGTCATGGAGACCTGTCTCGTACTAAGGGGTTGTGCCTCTCATAAATTTTTGTCCTATGCATGCGAGGGGTTGGAATCCTCTCATGCATAGTGTTCTGGAACAACTCATCTATCTGGCATTGAATGCGCTCTTTGTTAAGATGATATAGTTGTTCTAACTACTGCTGATCTTGCCTAAGCTACATGATTTGCGCTTGGTGGGCGGCATGTTTGGAAAATGCCAAGTCGATTTGTTCCATCGTCCTAGGTCTAGGAGGCCTAGATGCCTCCCCTACATATCTATCTCGGTCATGGTGATCCGAGATCTCTATGGGTCACTTTCCTCTGTCGAGGTTAGCAGCATTCACCCGAGGCTCTGGCCTCAATAGGTGATCTTGATAATCAGCAGGTGCGGAGGCGCATTGCCCCCATGTGGTGTATTGCTCTTGAGGAATATACTAGTTTTCCTCATGCTCCCTTTCGTACATGTGAAAGGGATGGGCAGAGTTGGCTCGCCCTATCTGAAGAGCCTTGCACTCTAGATTTGGCCTATTAGTTCTAACAGTAATGAGGGGTGGAGGGGGAATGATATAATCATGTGGGCCCTCCTTATGAACCCTATGCTGCTCTAGCGCTTCATCACGTAGTGGCCACTCATAATGAGTGTCTAAGGGGGCCTTCCCATGTGTGTACTCCTCTTGAGAGGGTCTGTGTTGAATGGGAGTGCCCCTCAAAGGGGTGCCTCTATAGTCCTGTTCTGTAGTGGTATAGTGTGGACTATGTTGTGGGTCAGGCTGCCAAGGTGGTATAACCAAGTCCTTGGGGCTATAACGGAGGTGACTTGTGCCTCCTTGCATACTTTTCATAGCTTCTACCCGTGATTGGGCTTGGCTACGGGTATACACCATGGTGGTGGTTTTTCTAAAAAGATATGTATATTTTTATCTCCTTTACAATTTTTATGCTATACCAAACAAAAGGGGACCACACAAACAAAGAAATGATTATCTTGTTTACAGATTAAATGTGTGTCCTAGATCTGGTTCAGTGTGTTTGATTTTTGTTATGTAAATCTTGTAAAGAAAACTTTGTTATACATGCATAATGAGGGCTCTTGTATCTCCAAAATGGTCGCCCCTTCAATATACCATTGCCATGCCGTTATACCGAACCTCTCAATATACCCGCCCTTACGTGAGGGAAACTATTGGTACGCGAGAGCAGAACAGTAAGTGGAACATAGGCGGTACGGAAGGGGGATCGCTCTATTTTTGACACCTACCTTAGAAGACTTATCCTCATGCACGGGGAATCACCCCCGCTACACTTGGTCAGCTTTCATCAGGATTTACGTCTAGCAACAGTCGCGATCAGGGTATATGTATGCAAAATCCAAGCCAAGGTGGTGATGAAACCCACCGTTGGTCTTGATCAAGTGTTGGGGTATTAAGACCAACTCCTTGATGTTAATTTTATTAGGTGGTGTGTGTGGTTCCTTTTAATTGTGTAAAGAAAGAAAACATACAACAAAAGATGATTTTCACTAATGCAATGCTTTAAAGTACGTTTTATCTTTCAAGAGACAATTAGTAGCAAAAAGGAAATCACAAAACCTAACTAGAACTGAAACCTATAATGAGGACTTGCCATTTGTGCAAGTATCATGCAAGCAAACCAGAGAAAAATGCATTCCTAATCAAGTTCCTTCCATTTAATTTACTCTATGTTTTTATTTTTATTTTTCTTTATTGCAAGAAAGGAAAACAAACTACTTAACCTTTCTATGCAAGTGTCTAAAAATAAAGCAAAGAAAATAAAAAATTGCAGAAATAGAAAGTAGAAAAACATAGAGGATGTTCATAAGGCCTACCTCTTCTCTGTCTAAACCAGATGCCTCTGAGTTTCTGCTCAAAAAATGCATAGAGCTCTAATCATCCTGGGGTGGGATGAATAGCAGGTCTGCATTCATCATAGGGTGGGATGAATACGTATTCATCCCGGGGTGGCACGAGTAGCAGTCCAGTGCCCGAATGAGTAACACCTGCAAAGAAAAACCATAAAATTTGGATCAAAAACTTGATCCTAATAGTAGGGATAGGGTCCCACCATGATCACCACTAAAAGAAGCAAAAAAATGGCGTACCGATATGATGCAAACAAAAATAGATATAGATGCTAAGTCCTACGAATGCGATGAGCAATGCATGAAGGAAATGATGTAGAAACGAGATGTGAGCAAACAAAGCGGGGCCTCCTTTATTGATATTGCTTTTAATATGATTACAATACATCCCCCCTCTAGGGCTCAGAACATTTGATACAATTTGTTACATTAATGGATGCCCGAAAGAAGCCACGCTTCCAAGATCGGACGGTACGCTTCCAGCGTCTTCCGCGTGCCCACACTCGAAGTGGGTGGGCTAAAAGTTGTCATCGCTTGTGTCCATGTGTTCTTCATTCCTTGCTGCCCCTCTAGTATTCTTGGTGGTGAGATCCTATGCACAGAAAGACAACAAATCATTAATAGCATATGCGTATCTAGAAAAACATGCAATCCCCAAGGCCTCCAGCGGGCGCTTAGAAGATATCAGTGATAATATTGATAAGTAGATTATATAATGATATGGAAATGTAAAGGACAATGTCTAGAATTGGTATCACCTAATTTTGCATCGAAGCGGCGTCGGACGGCCCCGTTATGCTCGTTTGCCCGTCGAGGGCCTCTCCAAAGTGAGCACTCCAATGTCCCACCTATGCTTATCCAAATCACCTAAAACTCATGGGTTAGGCATTATATGTAATTATAAGACTACCCAGATGCTCATAATTTGCATATCCTACCCAGATTCTCTTGTATGTGATAGGGGCGCCCTACGAGCTAGTTAATACATAAAATAATAAAATGATCATCAAATCATGTCAGAATGAGTTCAAAATTTAACAGAGGCATTAGGATATCATCTGGGACATATTGCAAAAGGAATAGTAAGGAAATCATGCACATATTTCTAATCGCTTTGATATGTGTAATTTTTAATGTAAAAAGTGTTTAATGTTTACAATGAAATTTGGACAACATAAGTACATTAGATATAAAAGAATGCAAAAATAATAGTAAAAAAACCATGCATATATTTCTAATCACTCCGGGGTGGGGCGATTAGGACTACAGCAGTTTGGGGGGCGCCCGGGGGTGGGACGCCCACCGTTTAGGGCCTAGTTTTGACACCAATCCAAGTGGGATGGGTCCAAAACTTCCTAGGGGGTTGTGTCGATGAGTTTGGGGTGGGATTGTGGCTGATTTCTTGGGTCTTTGGATCTGGATTGCGTTCCTAGTGTTCACCCGATAACCTCTCTTCCAGAAGAGAGATTAGGGATGTAGGAAGCACAAAGAGGAGTGGGGGTATAGTTTGGCAGCACTTCGTTGCTCCAAATGCTCCAGCTCTCTTCTTTTTTTGGGGTGAGGAGGCTCACCTTTTTATAGACCTAAGGGTCTCCTTTGAATGCGCATGCGAGGGCGCCACTTGGCTCATTATGCCTTTTTGGGGGAGAGAAGATTCCTCCCTGATTAGGGCCTCCTTGATTGAGGCCTCCATGATCAAGGCAGGCTTGATTGAAGCCTCTCTGATTTGAAACCTTCCCTCGCAATCCCATGCCTTGAAGGTGGAGTTAGGTGGCGAGATTTGGGCTGCCATTTGTCAAGGTTTGACTTTTTCCTAGTCAAACCTGCTAATCGTCCCACCCTGGAGCGATTGTTGCTAATCATCCCGGGGTGGGACGAATAGGATTCTAATCATCCCAGGGTGGGACGAATAGGGAGCAAAGTGCTTAAAAGGTGCAAAACTGACCTCTGACCTTCCAAAACTGATTTGGGAGTGGTTAGGACCACTGTTTAACCTCTGGAGGCTGCCCTAGGGGGTATGTATGCCAATTCGGTCAGTGCTTGTAGTCACATAATCGGATTGGTGCTGTTTTGGTGTCTATAGTGTGGCAACGCTTTATGTCAAGGTTCGAATCTCCTTGACTGCATTCGAAGGCATTGGAAGGAAAGTGCTCGAAGCACTTTTGGTTTTTGTGGAAGGAAGGACTTAAGGCATGTCGGGCCTTTTCCTTTCAAACGAGTGGCTAGCTCATGTGGCAACCCTAGCCACGGCTAAGGCGCTCGCGGTGTGTGCAAGTTGGGGGTTCGAATCATCTTGAGGAGGTAATTATGTTTTGCTCTAATTAATTTTGTTGATGTCCTAGGATAGGAGTTATAAGGTGGTTAAGGAATAATTAAAGTTTTTAATTAAACTTTATTTTTATAAGGGTTGTTATTATTATTTTGGAGGTGGATGAGTTGTTGATTTAATTTGATATTCATGAAATTGAAAAATTAAGATTTAGGAGAAATAAGGAGTTGTTATAAAATATTTTTGAGAGCCTTGTTGATTATTATTTTTGATAAGGGTTTTTATTAAAAAGGACTTTGGTGGATGTGTTTATTAAGTTGAAGTAAAAAGGTGTAAATTGAGTTATGCTTATCTTGTGATTATTATTTGAATTCCACTAACCCTTATTAAGATTGGAAAGGAAAGTTGTGTTTAGTGTGGCAAATTTTATGGACAACTTCTTGGTATCAAAAAGGTATGGGCACATTCTCCTATTGATTGTTTATGGTGGTTGATTTCTAAAATATCATTGGAGGGAAAATGATTGATTGTGGTTTCATTTTCGAAAGTGGTTGGTTGAATGCTTCAAGGTTTTTTGGTTTGAGAGTTGTGTTTAAACCTTATTTTATAAGCATAGTTGTTGAAGCCCATTGGTTGTGAAAGAACATGAAAATAATATGAGTATCATTGTTATGTGAGATTTGTGGTTGAGCATTGTTGGAAAAATTTGAGTTGGTTGATACATGCTTGGACTAGGGTTTTTGTGAGAAAGAATAGTCCTTTATGGTGATTGGTTGAGTTGAGTTGATTAAGCCTAGTCAAGTGATTGTGTGAGGTGATTGGTCAAGTTCCATGAAACAAACTATTCCATAATTATGATTTGATTTGAGATTAATATTAGAACATATTGAGTCTCTAACAATTCTCTTTATGCTTTTATGAGTTGACTTGAGTTGACTTGAGATTGATTTGAGTTGAGTTGAGTTGAGATTGAGCTTAGAAAATATTGAGTCTCTAACAATTCTCTTTATGCTTCTATGAGTTGATTTGAGTTGAGTTGAGTTGAGATTGAGCTTAGAACATATTGAGTCTCTAACAATTCTCTTTATGCTTATGAGTTGATTTGAGTTGAGTTGAGTTGAGATCATTGTGGATCATTATTGTAATCCATTAAAGAGTACATTGCCATTCATTGTTGAGTTCATCTTTGAGCTTTGCCTTGATAGATTTGTGGATGATATTTGAGTACTACTTGAGCATGATTGATTGAACCTTTTAGAAGGCATTTGTTGACAGTTTTGGGACAACCTTTATGGACAGTTTTGGGACAGCCTTTGTGGACAGTTTTGGGATAACTTTGTGGATATTTTTGGATAGCTTTGTGGATAGTTTTGGGATAGATTTGTGGATAAATTTGAGCAAGTTATTGGTGAGCTTGCTAGAGCAGATTTGGGCAAGTTCTTGGTGAGCTTGCTAGAGCAGATTTGGACAAGTTCTTGGTGAGCTTGTTAGAGTATATTTGGGCAAGTTCTTGGTGAGCTTGCTAGAGCAGATTTGGGCAAGTTCTTGGTGAGCTTGCTAGAGCAGTTTTGGACAAGTTCTGTGTGAGCTTGTTATTTAGTTTTGGACAAGTTCTGTGTGAGCTTGTTATTCAGTTTTGGACAAGTTTTGTGTGAGCTTGTTATTCATATTTGGACAAGTTCTATGTGAAATTGTTATTCAGTTTTGGAAAAGTTCTGTGTGAGCTTGTTATTCAGATTTGGACAAGTTATGTGTGAACTTGTTATTACCTAACTTTGAGCAGATCAAAGAAATCATTGTATTGGATAAGGATCCTTATTTTTGTGTGAAATATTATAAGGAGATTATCTGGTGGAGCACCCCACATTGGGGGAACCACGTTAAATATTGTGTCTCAATTGTGTGTGGTGACTTGTGCTCTTGCTTACTATGACTATCTGAGTTATTAATGCACACCGCTATATTTGGTTATTACAATTAAGGACATTAATTGATATTGATTTGGAAAGAAAGTAAAAAGCGGTCTTATACTGTTCACCCCCCCTCTCAGTATAAGCTTATGTTCTTCAATATGATGCCACAAGAAGTTATGACATATGCCTAGCATAGAATCTAGATATCCGAAAAGGCCTACAAGCTAAAAATGCTCTAGCAACACTATCCTTATGATTTTGAGCAATCTCTACTTTTTCCATTTTAGACCTTATAAAAAATAACTATTATACTTAAATTTAAATGCAATAAATACTCATTTTCAAATGCAAAATATTTGTTGTAACTTCAAACTATTTTGAATTAGCTCTTAACTTATGCTAGTTGAAGTGATGATTGTTTAAGAGATACCTATCCTACACAGGACCACATGTTATATAGTCAATATAGTCATTCATTTTTGCAATTCATAGGAACAAATAAACATAAATAGAGTTAAGAGCTACATGAATAAAAATTTGAGAGAACCACCCATAAAAATGTTTATGAGATATACCGAAAGAGGAGATATAATTTTACTTAAAGATTTGATCCTTAAATGAGTTTAAAGAAAGGTTGAGCATGAATGCAAAAGCAATGAAAATTATTATCTAAATATACTTATGTTATTCTCAAAATAAATGATGGATGCTTATGTGCTATACAAAAAAATTGGAGTGAAAATGAAAGTCCTACGTAGGCATTTTGATAGTTTAGATTTCGCATTATAGTCATTTGACAACTACAAGACCATAATGAAGTATATGGTTAGACCAAACTATATATCAAAGTTACCTATAGTTGAAACATAGAGATGGCTTTTGAAGAGGATTAGGTGTATTATTAGTGCATTGTAATAAGAGTAACAAATGACTAAAAAGTTGATCAACTTAGTTTTTTGTGATTCATTTTTTGAATCCCATTAAAGCAAAATATTTAACTACAATTTTAGTAAAGTCTTTCACATACAATAAACATGATACATACACAAGTTGAGATCCATATTATTTATGAACCATTACAAACTTGGCTCTTTGCATATTCTATTAAAACAACAAAAAAAACTATATTAAATAAAAATAATTATCATTACCCAATTTAAACTTGGATATTTATTACAGTAATCTAAGCTCTGAAGTAAGAGTATCTCTATTCACTTTCTTTAACACTTTTATCCCCTTGTATAAAGGTTTAACCAAGGACATACTTGTATCCCCTTGTCTAAAGGTTTAACCAAGGACATACATGGGAATCACTCATTTAGATCTATCTACTTAGTTGGACATGGCCTTTATTTTTAACCATGAATTGTTCATACACTTTATAGGAGTCATAGTTCTATATATTTCTTCTAGGTGTCAACATCTTTTATCATCTTACTCATCAACTACAAGCTTGATGACAACCACTTTATTATATTAAATGCTATAAAATTTGATTGAAAGAACCAAATTAAAGTTTGATAACCAAGCTAATGGCCAAACCAAGAGTAGTATTGTGGTTTCTTAATCGAATTTTACAACCTTCCTTTATAGAAAGATGATAATTTCGTAAAAGTTATAAAGGAGAAAAAACCCTCTCGTGCCCACCATTAGTGTGTCATTATGAAAGAGTAGAGATAATTTGGAGATATATGAGTGCATATTTGGTTGTATAACATTCCATCAGTACAACAAAGTTACAATGGATTGACCTATAAACCTGGGGATGGAAGCATGTACGAGACAAGTAAAGATATACAGGATTGAAGAAGCTCCATTTGTATTATATTATGACGACTCAATGGTATTATAACTTGGGCAATTATGACCACATAATATTACCACATAATGGTATTACAACAACTTCACAATTATACATGTATTACTTATAAAATTTGAATCTCGATATCCTTAAAAAATTTAACAATATCAAATGATTATTAATTATGACCTTTATCCAATATAATTTTTTCATTATCTTAATATAATTTTATTAAAACTTACTCATATTCCCTTGTCTTATCTTAAAATAATTTTATTGAAACTTACTCATATTCCCTTTTCAATCTTAGTTTATATAGACAAATTTGAAAAATGTTATTAGTTTATTTTACTTAAAAATCTTGTCAACAAAGATAAATTGATCGTTATAATCACCTTTACATGATTAATATTACAATAAAATAATAAAAAAATATATATTATATTATTTATAAATAATTATTTATGTAAAAATAAAATTAATTTTAATTATTTTTAAATAATATTAAATTTATTTTTAACATTCTATTTAAAATTTCAAAATCTTATATACTCCTCTCTTTTACCCTTAAAAAAGCTTTTTATTTATTTCTAACTTCTAGGAAAAAAATACCATGTGTACGTAATCTCAAATATGATCTTTTACCCTTAAAAAAGCTTTTTATTTATTTCTAACTTCTAGGGAAAAAATACCATGTGTACGTAATCTCAAATATGACCTGCCGGCATGAAATCGGTGCTGATAAATTGACGTCTAATCATGCTGCTGCTCATCAAATGACGTCTACGACGGAGAGAGACATAAATGCAAATTACGATATTTTACCAATGCATCTTATAATTTTCTTTCTTTCAAATAGTTGCTGCTTGACAGATTGTACATTGCTGGGACTGGGCTCAACCTGCCGATCCCGATTCCCTGGTACGCCACTGGTAACTATTGACTATGACGGTTTTTGAATCGCTACAAACTTTATCGAGCACACAATATTTGATGGGCAAAATTGAGCCACACCATCCGTCCTACTTTTCAAAATAAATAAGCCGTAAAGATGACTTCCTATCAATTATAACCTTACAAACTAGTTGTGTGCATTCAGTCAAGTGACAACCAAATTCTCATTATTTCTCATTATTCTCCTTTGCCCAACCACTTGGTCTCTCTGTATCCAACACTTCCAAAATCAGAAGTAGGTGAGCCATCACTCGCATTCTTACCTCCCGTGCAACTGGCGTAATCATTTAAAACACTATAAAATCTATGCCACAGGCTTATCTCTTATTAAAATTATTTCATCCATCGTCCATGACCATCTCGTAATTTATGTTGAGCTTGGCGTAGGTACTGGTAAGGTTATTGCTACGAAAACAAAACCAGTGTTGTGTGAAAGGAGCAACATATGCCTGGTTCGAATTAAATAAACATCCATATCATTCACCGGCACACCAACGCCAAAAAGAAAGCACTAATTGAATTGAATTAAGTGAACTCGTTTTATCCTTCTTGCTTGGCAAAATTCCAATACTGCTTGGCAAAATTCCAACCTCCTTTTCTCCCTTGAGGAATCTAATGATTTAAAATAATATAAATTAATTATTAATTTTAATGTAATTTTTCTAAAACTTACTTTTACTTATATATATATATATATATATATATATATATATATATATTTTAGAAAACATCTGGGATATCACTTTTGGATAAGATCCAAGGATGCAAAGGTATCTCTTCCACCAAAAATACCCAGGGCTTCCACTTGACCTACCACCTTTCACATAAAACAACAAAGAACAAGAACCCACAATAAGCTAAAACAAATAAAGCATACTCTTTGAGTGTGTCCACAAGATAAAGCACAACCAAACACATGCACAGAAAACACAAACAAATAAAACACACACAAAAATAAAAAATAAAAAATAAAAAAT
This sequence comes from Wollemia nobilis, assembly GCA_028583015.1. Classification (NCBI taxonomy): domain Eukaryota; kingdom Viridiplantae; phylum Streptophyta; class Pinopsida; order Araucariales; family Araucariaceae; genus Wollemia; species Wollemia nobilis. The sequence continues at coordinate 9,427,591 of JAQPPZ010004624.1, read as the reverse complement.
AAAAAATAAAAAATAAAAATAAAAAAACAATAAAAATAAACAACATCAAAACATAAAACACATAGAAAAACCATAAACACAATATAACAAAACATTACCATAACAAAAACAACAAAAATATACAAATACAGAACACGAAACACAGATTAAACCACAAAAACAACATAACAAAATAGATCTAAAACAGAAATAACAAAATGAACCAAAAACACCACAAACAAAAACATAAAAAACAAATACAACAAAAACTAAGCCAAATGAGCTATTGACAAATCAAGCAAAATAAGGTAACGCTAAACATAAACCAAAGCCTAATAAATTACGAAAAATATCATAAATTGCTTAGCAAAATAACCAAAACTTCCAACATTACCATCAAGAGACTGAAGGATAACACCCATCCTATAAACCTTAGGAGTATGGCATTCTCTGTTGAGGACATGATTGTACCTTAGGCTTAATTATAAGTCTAAGTTATTATTTTATTAGTATTTCCTATTTCTTGTACTTTGTATTCACGTGAAGCATAGTATGCCCATGTTGGAAATAGGTTTTTAGTAGTTGGATGTTTAGTTAGACTGTTAGAGTTGTGCTTTATCTTATAGCAGTTAGTTGCATCCTTGTTTAGCATATTGTTATCTGTTAGTTAAGTTGTTGTTCATGTTTGACAAATTATTGCAACCACTTAACCTATGTGATTCTCTTATAAGCCTATATATTTTATTGCACCTAATGAATAATCAAATTTACATTTGAGTTCTAGATCAATGGTAATAAGAGCCGTTAAGTTGTTGTTCATGTTTGACAAATTATTGCAACCACTTAACCTATGTGATTCTCTTATAAGCCTATATATTTTATTGCACCTAATGAATAATCAAATTTACATTTGAGTTCTAGATCAATGGTAATAAGAGCCGTTAAGTTGTTGTTCATGTTTGACAAATTATTGCAACCACTTAACCTATGTGATTCTCTTATAAGCCTATATATTTTATTGCACCTAATGAATAATCAAATTTACATTTGAGTTCTAGATCAATGGTAATAAGAGCCGTTAAGTTGTTGTTCATGTTTGACAAATTATTGCAACCACTTAACCTATGTGATTCTCTTATAAGCCTATATATTTTATTGCACCTAATGAATAATCAAATTTACATTTGAGTTCTAGATCAATGGTAATAAGAGCCGAAGGATAAATTTTTGCAAGGAGGCCAAGTTTTTCACTTCATTGTTAGGTGTCTAGTTGGGTTTTGCAACTAGTGCATCAAATCCTAGGTAGGTGCTTGTGTGACATTGGCTTGAGGCCAGTTGCAACATCAGTTTGTGAAGCTCAGGAGGTGGTAGAGGGTAGAAATTACCCTTGCATCGAATACCCTTGGTAGAAACCAGAGGGTATCTAGACTTGCCTTGTGTTGGCAAAAAAATCTTGTTTGGAAAAATTTGTCTGCTTTGAAGATTAGAGAAGATCACATATTTGAGGAGAAGTTACATCAATTTTGAGGTCAAAATTTGGCCAAGAGGAGACATTGGCCCCCATTGCCGTGAGAACACCAGGGCTGCCAAGAGGAGGTTGTTCCAAGTAATGAAGAATATTTATGCATGTTTTGAGGGTTGAAAGGGTTTTTGCAGGAACTAGAGGAGTAATTATTCCCTTACTCCTAAATTAGTCTTTCTCCTCCCTCTTTCTTTTTGGATTGATTGGCCTATTTGCCTACCGACACCAAATTGGGTAAAGAGGAGGCAACTTGCCACTACCTCCTCCCCCTGCCTTATCTCTCCATCCTCCTGCCTCTCTCCCATATTCCTTCCTTCCATTTTTACACTCCTTGCCCCCATCTTGGTTGTGGCTTGGCCATACATAGATGGACCGTAGCCACCCAACCACAACTCACCGATTGTAGTCTACCTGACTGTGGTCTGGCCATACACAGGTGAACTATCTTTAGCTTAAATAGCATCCACCAGAGTCCTACATGGCGATGAGGCTACTATTGTGCAGCAGGTGAAAGAATTTGTAGCTATTGAGTTGCAGGCAGACGAAGAATAGAATCACATAATCATTACAACCACTGACTAATAACAGGAGTAGAAAATAAAAATTAATGCATGCCCTAAGATCTAAAATTAGACCAATCAGTGCGTGGATTCACCAACTTGATTTTTCACCAATCTCGCAGCGACACATGGCAGTTCAAAGCAAACATGGAATCTTGCATTCGCTAATAGAACATGGTTGTTGACGGGCTCAACATGTTTCTCAACGTGAATCTAATAGATTTTGGCAATAATTTTGATGTTTCAACTATTTCCAGTTTTTCTAGCAATCTGGACGGAGTTTTTTGATATGGTTTTGATGTTTCAACGACTGAAAACTTTTTCCTGCAATCTCCTGTGTCCTTGGCAATGTGTCTATTTCCCAACACTATTTGCCTACCAGGGGATCATTGATGGTGAGTGGAACGTTTCGAAAAGGGGTGATAAAATTATCAGTAGACGTATTTGTTCCAGCTGCCACACAGAATTCTAGAGAGTGTGTTGTTTCTGATCGGTCTCGGGTCTCTCCGATGGGAAGTGGAGAGTTGAAATTTTCTTTTATCATGGGATTTTAGTCCCACACTGACCCACACGAATACTTATCATGGGATTTTCTTTCTGGCCAAGGGATAGTTAAAAAGTGCAAGCATACTTGTAATAAGTGTAACCACCAGTTGGTGGTCACATAAGGCCTACGTTCATGCGGGCTCACACTGGTTGGTGGTGCATGACTCTTGAGGGGCCTTCGAGGTGGGTTGTTGCCTCCTAATACATGGCAGTTGCTACATGCTCCATTGATTTCAATGTGTAGTTGAGTACACAGACCTAGTCATGGATTGTTAGGCCCAAGGGCAGTTGATCGGTCCGATTGGTGGTTGGCCGATGGTTTGATCGCCCAAAATTCAAACAATTTTTTTGGCGTGCAAACGAAATATTCCTGCCAAAAATTCAAATTGAATTTAAATTCAATTTTTTTTTGCCAAAAACAACAAGAGAAGGTGATTTAATCCATTTTCTTCAATTTTGGCAAATTTTTTCAACATTTGTTTTTTTTTGCAAAATTGATGGATTTAAATTCAATTTTTTTTTGCCAAAAACAACAAGAGAAGGTGATTTAATCCATTTTCTTCAATTTTGGAAAAGTTTTTCAACATTTGTTTTTTTTGCAAAATTGATTAACTCCAAAAATCAGAATTTTGCAATTGTAAGGGCTAATTTTCTCAATTTAGTGTTAATTTTTTGTAATTGCAAATTGTTGTAATTTTTACAAAGCACTAAACTTAGCCCATTTTGCAAGATTGGAAGGCAATTTTTTGTAAAATCTAAGCAAACTTATGCATTAAGAAAACCGTCAAATTGTTCCTAAAGCCTAGATAGTTCTTGCAACAATTTTGTAATCCTCCTAGCCTGGCATATACACGTAAGCACATGGCTCAAGACCTCAAAACAAACATGGAAACCTTACTATTGTAGTAGACATTTTGGCAGATAAGGTAAAATATATTGTGGTGCAATTGACTCCTGGTGATATCAAAATTCATCACAACCATACCAACAAAACAAAAAGTAAGGTCAAATTATATGATGGATCAAAACATCCTAATGTCTTATCTACATGGATTTTAGATATGCAAACTTGGTTCTTGAAGATGACCAAGTTACCTTTTCCATAGTCAAAATCCAAGGCTTTGTAAAAGTTTTAATTGTAGAAAGACAAAGCCATAATGCTACCATGAATTGGAAATAATTGATCCAAATTATAAAAAACACATTTTTTCCCACAAAATTACCAAAGTGACCTCATGACCAAATGGTATAAATTGAGGTAAGCCTATAGTATGCCTGTTGCTGACTATATTTTCCAATTCAATAGGCTAAGGGTACTTCTTAGTGTGAAATATTTAGAAGAGGATTTAATTAAGAAATTCACTTGTGGATTGCAAGATCAAATTTTTAGGGAAATCAAGTTCAATGATTTCCTCACTTTGGATGTGGTATTCAAGCATGCCATTCTAGCATAGGAGAAAGTTGGTACCTCTGATAGATCTCGATAGGACAACAATTCCAAAGGCATGAATCAGCATCAATAAAATGTGAAGAACACTTCTCATTCTTCCCATCATTCTTCTTCTCCTCCCACTTCTCCTAAAGTACATTCTTCTTCTTCTCACTCTAAAGATTCTTCTTCTTCAACAATGTATTGTAATTTTTGTAAAAAGCAAGGTCATACAAAAGCTAAATATTTTACTTTTGAAAGAATGAAGAAGAGGAAGTCCCTAATTATACAACCTACAAATGAGGAACCACATGATGGTCCCATTGTGACTATAGGGACATAAGAAGAATATCCAGCTTTAAAGGGTAAAATAAACAAAGTTACCCTCATGTCAAATGTTTTTTCTCAAGGGGTTCATGACCATTTGTTTGTCACTAGAGCCCACCTTACACATTATTTTTATGTGGATTGTATCATAGATAATGGTTTTATGAGGGTATCACATTCGTGTGGTTCGTCATAGGTTAGATTAATTAATTTCTTTCCTAGGTTTTCAAATAAACCTATCACGAGTCTTCTACTCACGTAGGTTTCTAGCTGGATGGCTATGTTTAGTCATTAGCTAGATGTAGCTCATATTAAGTTAGTTGTTAGCTAGCTATTAGAATTTGTTAGCATCTTGTTAGCATTTCCTCCCTATTCATTCGTAAGCATGATTTGGGGCCTACTATTATGTATTTTGGGCTTCTTTGCTCCTATTTAAGCATTGTATTTTAATTTAATCCTAAGTTGAAACCTCTTCATTTGGTATCAGAGCCGATCAATATGATCAATCTCATTTAGCGATTAAGAATTCACATTTGAATTTCATTCTCTCATTTGGCTTGAAGCCATTTGGCTATTTTGTAATTGACACCTAATTTGCGTTTGCAATTTTTGTTTATTTTTGAACAATTTTTGATGGGCAAATTTGGTTCAAAAAGCAATTATTGCACCATTAATGGCAATGTCTGGCATAGTGCTGGCATAAATTTATTCAAAATCTACCTTAATGAAGGTTGCTAACTGCTAGCATAGATCTCATGGGGGCTTGGACTTAATGGAGCTCACTCCACGGTGAAGAAAGCTGTCAAACTGACCATTGACAGTGCATACAACACTAGCTGGTTCACCAACAAAAAGACTTGAGGGTCTACATGGCTCGTCATGAGAAACACAGGATGACCTAACACAATGAACACAAAAAACTTGTAGGACCCTAACGTGGACACTAAAAGACCCTAAGACTGATCACGATTGGATCTAACAAACACTGATGTAGATTGACGAAGACCTTGAGACCTATGCGAATGACCATACATGGAAATATATCCATGGACTGACACAGACTCCACTAGAATGGAAAGGAAAATATGCACAATTGATAGACCTAACAATGGGCTATGATGTGGTCGATAGAGGACTAATGAAAGGCTATGGGCAGAGGGGTTTGACCACTGAGGAGGTGGTCAATTCTTACTCTACACATTTCTCTTTTTAAACCACTGAATTTCTCTTTATGTCCCCCATGTAGGATAAATGAGCTGTAATAAAACTCCACCATTCTTCTTGAAAGCTACGCGAGGGCCGAGTTGTAGTTCTAGTCGAAATTACATAAATTTTATTTTCTCTATGATCACAATGACAACCTAGAGCACAATATTTGCTTGATATCCATTGTTTGTTTTGAGGTGGTGATTCTATTGCATTCATGAAAAGATTACACGTGATCTAGTTTAGAGGTATTTCGTGTACATGAGGTATAGTTGCTTCATAGATGTGCTCGTAGGATTAGTTCGATCCACTAGAGAACATCAGGAGGTCAACGTTCTCTATCCATCACCAATCGAAATACTATACCATTCTACGTAGTGGGATTCGATCACAAAAGGGGGTGTATTATTGGTGCAGTCTAGGGGATTATCCCACATCTACAGTGGGATGGCCTCCAAATACCGTTAAGAGAGTCGAGACTCTCTATTATCTTCGACCACCACACAATGGTCAAGTGGACCCTGCACGATGGCCACTGCTCCATCAGTTGATGGCAAGTATAGTCTGCCATTTGAGGTAGACTTGCATATTATTGTAGTTATCGAGGCAGACTGAAATATGTCTACACTTGACGTTGAATTTGGTTGACCGGTCCATACCCAAATTGGCGCTTATACCTTCCATAAGGTAAAAACAATTTTTTTTTTAAAATTAAATTATTTTTAATTTAATTTCATTAAATTTTTTAAATGTTTGAATTTCTTTCAATTCATAAACATTCAAATTGCATACTTTTTTTTGCAATACATTATAATGGCCCTGCGAGGCAACGATTGAAAGCGTTTTTGGCTTCTTGTAAAAGTGCTTGAAAACCATAGCACATTGTAATTGCCCTGTGAGGCAAAACTTGAAAGCCTTTTTAGCTTATTGTAAAAGTGCTTGAAAACCATAGCATATTGTAATTGCCCTACGAGGCAAAGCTTGAAAGCCTTTTTTTGACTTCTTGTAAAAGTGCTTGAAAACCATAGCACATTGAAATTTCCCCATGAGGCACAACTTGAAAGCCTTTTTGGCTTCTTGTAAAAGTTCTTTAAAACCATAGCACATTGAAATTGCCCTACGAGGCAAAGCTTGAAAGCCTTTTTGGCTTCTTGTAAAGTGCTTGAAAACCATAACACATTGAAATTGCCCTGTGAGGCAAATATTGAAAGCCTTGTTGGCTTCTAAAGTGCTTGAAAACCATAGCACATTGAAATTGCCCTGTGAGGCAAATATTGAAAGCCTTTTTGGCTTCTTAAGTGCTTGAAAACCATAGCACATTGTAATTGCCCTACGAGGCAATAGATTGTACTTATTTTTGAGACAACTTGATAGCCTTTCTAGCTTGCGCCAGCGAATAAAATAGGCTACTATTTTGGTAGATAAAGTGGTCAGACTAGCTGTTGTAGTTAGTTTGATGGTTCTGAGGAGGTCATTCCTCCTCCTTCATCAACACCTCCTCCTATTGCTCATATTGCTACTGTTGTTGTTCTACATCGAGTACTACAGCGACATCATTGCTTTTCAAGTTATTAATATTCAGCAGTATTTATAGGTCTAGCAGCAGGAAATTACTCCTTGTCGAAGTTCTTCACTTGGCAAAGGAGTTCTCTTGACGTTGTTCCTCTACACCGGCATACCAGGTTATCTAGGATGTTCTTCTGCCCGGTTATGAGATATTGTTTTTTGCAGTGTATGGTGACTCACCTTCCACTCCTATTGTATAAGCATTGGAGTCCAATGCTTCTTGAAGAATCTCATTGCGAAGACCGTTAAAGAGAGGTTGAAGCTTCCCATAAAGCCACATCACCAATCCTATGCACTTGGGTGGAAGGATGTAGACTCCACATCTAACATCACACACACTTGCACCTTGAATTTTTATTTTTGTGATAAGTTTGTGGATAAAGTAAGATGTTATGTCACAGAGATGGATTGTTGTGGACTATTTGTTGGAAATTTTGAGTAAGTTTTGTTGTTATTGATGTCAAAAGAATATTGGTTTAAAATCATCGTAATTAAGGACATCAAGTTGTTTTTCAAAAGCAAGAAGGTCTTGGAACGAGATAGGATATAATATTTATTTTTAATATTATATACCTAAAAAGGGCCCAAAGGTTGAAAACCCGAGAAAGAAGAAGCAAGCTTGAATTAAATAATAATATTTTATTATTATAATAGTTCGGGCCAAATGACAAGGTGAAGAGAAATGAAGTCCAAATTAAAAAGACCCATGAACAATTTTCAAAGGTTTAATTTAAATTAAAATATTTTAATCTTTGATTAAAATTTTAATTTAAATTAATAAAGAAGGCAAAGGTTTTAATTTAATATTTAAATAAATTAAATTCAAATTTTTAAATTCAAAAAAAGGGCCAACGTGAGAAATCAAAAGGTGATTAAGTATTTATATAGGAAATGTTTTCTATTTCCTAAGTCCCCAATATTATACCTTCGAATGCGAATATCGACCATTGCGTTTAAGAAGAGGACAATACGAATTTCAAAGTGTTTGGAGGGAAAGCTAAACAACAAAGCTCGCGTGGTAGTTTGACTTCCCACCAAAAGCGGTAGCGCAAACGAAATTTGGAAAATACATTAAGGTTTTCATGGAGGAGTTCGCAGTTTGATCCATGCGATCGAAATTTTGGAGGAAGCGTCCATTGTTTGTTTTGCTTGGCATTTCATGAGGCGGCATGATTAAGTTGGAAAACATGCGCATTGAGTTTCACATGGGCACACAACCCACTTGGAGTCCTAGCTTGGAGCTAAGGCGTTGGGGGAGCATAAGTCACGTGGTCAAATCCACCGAAGCTCTTTTTGTGGGCAGAACAAACAAGAGGTATGTCATTCGATTTTTGGTGTTGAAATTTGAGCACTTTGAGATTATAGTGGATGTTAAGAGCTTAAGGGAGTTATAAGGTAAAGAAAAATTAAAATATTTTTATTTTGATTTTTGGGTGATTGAATATTATAAGGTGTATAAGGACTTTGCTATGCATGTTGTTAAGTGTTGAATTAAAATTGTGAGTTTGGAGATTATAAGGTGTATAAGGACTTTGCTATACATATTGTTAAGTGTAGTGTTATGGTAAAATTATTAAGTTGAATATTGTGAGTTTGGAGATTATAAGGTGTACAAAAGGATTTGTTATTTTGTATGAAAATAATATTTGAGAAAATTATTTTGTGGAGATCTTGAGAGAGGTTGTGGTAACCTAACCCTAGTGTTGGTTAAGAAAAATTTGATTGTGGTTAAGATAGGTTTTAAGATATATTTCCATAAAAATAAAAGGTATGGGTAAATATTCCTTGTGAGAAAAATATTGTTGGATTGGATGTTGTAAATACTAAGTTGGAGTGAAAAGGATTGTTTGGTAAGCATTGTTGAGTTTGATTGTTAAAGGTTTTTTTGAGTGAGAGTTAATGATAAAAATCTTGTTTGATAAGCATTTTTGGAAACATTGAATGAACCTTCATATGCATGATTAGGGTTTGTGCAAGATCATAAGTATCATTGATATGTGAGATTGTTTGATAAGCATTATTGGAAATAACTGAGTGAGGATTCATATGCTTGGACTAGGATTTGTAAGAAAGAAGTGTTTCATTGAGTGATTGATTGAGTGGAGTTGATTGAGCCTAGTTAAGTGGAAGTTTTGAAGTGATAATTCTAATTCTGTGAAATAAATTGTTCTATATTATGAATTGATTTTAGAAAGAAGTTGGAAGTGATTGAGTGTTTGTGAGTGTGAAACATATTGAGTCTCTAACAATTCTCTATATATTTCTATGGTAAAAAGAGACATTGAAAGTGATTGAGCATTGTGGTGAGTGTGAAGCATATTGAGTCTCTAACAATTCTCTATATGTTTTTGTGGTAAAAAGAGAGATTGAAAGTGATTGAGCATTGTGGTGAGTGTGAAGCATATTGAGTCTCTAACAATTATCTATATGTTTATGTGGTAAAAATAGAGATTGAAAGTGATTGAGCATTGTTGTGAGTGTGAAGCATATTGAGTCTCTAACAATTATCTATATGTTTCTATGAGATTGGACAAGTTCTAGCGAGGACTTGTTGAGTATATTTGAGGTAAGTCTTGGTGAAGAATTTGAATAACACAAGCTTATACTAAGAGGGGGGTGAACAGTATTAGACCACTTTTTAACTTTTTTATTTTACTTTAGAAAGCAATGCAATGAACCAATAGCAAAATCAAAGCAGTAATCAAACCAGTGTACAAGTCATCATACAATTGAGACACCAATATAACATGGTTCACCCAAGGTGGGCTACTCCACAGTGAAAATATTTCACTAAATTTTCTCAATCAAATCCTTTGGGAATCCTTCCCAAATTACAATGTTTATGGACTTCCTATCCAAAGGAAAATACTTCCCATAATCAAATATTTATGAGCCTCCTGTCCAAAGGAGATGTCCTATCCCCCAAAGAAGTATTTATGAGCCTCTTGCCCAAAGGAGATGTCCTATCCCCCAAAGCTCTGAAAATGATACTTCAGAAGATCACTACCTCTTCTGTCGCTAGCAGATGGAACTCCTTTCCATAGAAGACATCCTATCCTCCTTGATCTAGCTCTAGAGACTTCTATCCTCACTGATCACCTCCACAACTGCTCATCAACACATGTACTAAACATAGTCAGTCGGTCTAGCATAAGTCCTCTCAAACTCTATCACAAATCTGCACCAAACTTAGTCCTCTAATCCAGCACAAATATGCTCTCAAATCTCTGTCAAATCTGTCCCAATATTAATCCAAAATCTTGAACAAATCAATCACAACTGCTCAAAATTCTTCACCAAGACTTCATCAAATCAGTCCACAAGTTCTTCAACAAGAACCTATCCAAATCAGTCCACAAGTTCTCCACAAGAACCTGTCCAAATCAGTCCACAAGTTCTCCACAAGAACCTGTCCAAATTAGTCCTAGCAAGATCACCAAGAACTTGCCCAAATCAGCTCAAGCAAGTTTACAAAGAAACTTGCCCAATGTGAACACACAAAGAGAATTGTTAGAGACCCAATGTGTTTCATCCAATCATATCAAATCAATCTCATAGAAGCATTAAGATAATTTTTAGAGACTCAATATGTTCTATCCTTCAACTTTCAATCTCAACTCAAATCAATCTCATAGAAGAATAAAGAGAATTATTAGAGACTCAATATGTTCTATCCTTCAACTCTCAATATCAACTCAAATCAATCTCATAGAAGCATAAAGATAATTTTTAGAGACTCAATATGTTCTATTCTTCAACTTTCAATCTCAACTCAAATCAATATCATAGGAGCATAAAGATAATTGTTAGAGACTCAATATGTTCTATCCTTCAACTAAAAAACAAACTCTTTCTCAAATCAGAATAAAGATAGTAGTAGTATACTTTCACAAGATATTGAACCACAACCCAATAATTGCCAATAATGCAATATCAAGGAATCAAATCCTCCAACATAAAACCATAACTTGCTATCAAACCCTAGCCAAGTTAGTTTTCAAGAACTCAAAGCAATCTCTCTCTAAGCATCAAAAAGGGGTTCAAGATATTTCCAACTTCTCTCAAATGGGAATGCTCAACTTAACCACACAACCAAGTTTATCAAGCAAAGTACAACTTGATAAAATCAAATCTCAAAGGAGCAAACCCAACTCATGTATCAAGTAAAGCATAACTTGATCAACTCAATCTCAATGGAAGCAATCTCAAAACCAAACTCTCAACAACCAAACAAATCAATTAGGGTTTCAACAACTTATAGCAATGGCATAAGCTTCTCACTAAAAAATCCTAAAGCAAACTTCAAATGCTTCCACTCTCATAAACTAGAATTATGCAATAACTCATAAAATCATCATGATATCATAATGCATAATAAATACTTCCACTTTCAGAAAATAAGATCCACTCCAAATAAGGAAACTTAATTTAATCCTTTTCACTCCAAACTTATTTTCAAAAAACCATAAATCAATAATAACCATGGAAGAATGTGCCCATACCTTTACTTTGATGAAGAAGGAGAACTCAAAATATGTCACAACACTAACTCTCAATTTACCACAAATTAGAGTTAGCAACAATGGAATAATGCACAATGATAAGAGTCCTAATAACACCTTATCACTCCAACTTATCAATAATCAAAACTCACAAATATACATATGAACAATATTCCTTTACACCTGATAACTCCTACTTAATATATCACAAAATAAATTCAACCTCAAAAAATAATTACAATAGAATATCCACTCAATAACTCCAAAGGCTCTCTAACCCCAATATGACATTAAACACAATTATTCCTTAAACCCTTATAACTCCTAAAATACATTTACTTCTAAATTCATTTAGCACATAAACATTAAGCATCAATAATAACAATGTCAAAGCAATATTTATATTTAACCTTATACCTCCATCCAATTACCAACAATAATTTGCCATGTCAAATCAAATATTCCACATTATCAACAAAATATCTACCTTGGCCAAAAATCAATTCTCCAACCTTAGGAGAAGTGTGGAGACACCAACATAAGCACCAAAGTGCTTCCTCCTCCAAACTCGTGGCCCATGGCAACTGTTGTACCACGTGCACAATAATCCACGACTAAGAAAAAATTGAAACACGTCTGTCATGAATCGAACTCGACACCTCTGCTTAGCGAGGGCCTTCGCTCCACTGCCTCCATCGTTGGAGCACAAGTGCCCAACGAAACTCTCAAATGCTACTCATCATTTTACATTCCCTTTGCTCACAAAAGATAACCAGAATTTCCTTCCTCATAGACGCATGAAATCCGAATTTAATATAGACCAGATTTGTCTTCCTCACTACAAACAAAATTGGAATTTAACATAGAGCAAAAAAGGACTTGAAAATCACAGCGCAATATGAAATTGAGGGTCCAAAGCAATAAAAATTTGAAGGTAATTGCGCAAATCGAAGGTGCTTAAAACCTTAGGAAATAATGCCCTTTAATAGTCTTTCATCCCATGCAAATTGATGTCGACGCTCCTTTCAAACATTGCGTTTTTCATCCCATGCAAGTTGACGTTGACGAGGTAAGTCTTTTACATGAGCACCGCTAAGGGTTTAGAAACCCTTTCAATAATAATTATTAAATTAATAATTATTATTTTATTAATAATAAACTTAACTTAAAACCTTTTCCAAGGTTTGAGTTAATTAATTTATTAATAATAAAAAATGGAATTTTAAGGTTTTTTCAAGGAGCAAAACCTTTTCATTAAGCCAAGATGGTTTTAATAAAAACCCTTAATGAGTCCAGATGGTTTTAAGAAAAACCTTTAACCTTGTCACCATGGTTTTAATAAAAACCCTTAAACAAACATCATGGAACTTTCAAGATATTTTTGGCACCAAACTCTTTTTGACATTAGCACAAATTCCTTTTGACATCAACACAAAATCCTTTTGACATCAATGACAACTCACAAACATGAAGCTAAGCAACATTACCAAAATTACCAACAATCTCCCCCTTTATCATTGATAGTAAACCATTCCTGAAACCACTGCCAACTGTCAAAACTAAAACCAACTAAAAACCATCCTCTGAAGCTTTGCTCCCCCTAAATCAAGGCTCTCCCCCTTACTCAAATATCTCCCCATTTGTCATCAATGGCAAAGGGTCACCTATGGGGCTTAGGGCTAATAATGAGCCTCTTAGCTTAGCCCCTCCCCCACCTCTTGTTGAGGTGATTAATTTTGGGGTGGGAGTAAAACTCCCATTAGGCACTGATTATCATAAGTGTCCATAGCTGCATTTCCATGATTTTTCTTGATATCCTTGTAAATGTTCCTGTTCCTATTCTTGTTCATATCCTTGTTCTTGTTCCTATTCAAAGCCCTGTTCCTGTTCATGTTCTCATCCCTGTTTCTTTCCAAGCCATTATTCCTATTCCTGTAATTATTCTTGTTCTTGCCATTATTCCTGTTCGTGTTCATAGCCCTAAAACTATACCTTGGAACTTATGCTCTATACCATCTGGATGTATGTCCTTCATTATTGCACTTATAACATTTGACAATGTTATTTCTTTGAGATGTATCTATTTTCTGAATCCTCTCTGTTGGACCAAACCTGTTCCTGTTGTTAACCCTACAATTAACTGCCTTGTGCCTAAAATGATTACAAGAGTAGCAATACCCTTGAAAGAAATTACCATTTCTAAAATTTACATTAACCTGTCTTGCTTGAGCCCTGCATTGTGAAACCATGTGTTCAAACCTGTGACATGCAAAACATATTCCATTGAACTTTCCTTGCCTTGTCCTTTAGTATTTCTCCCCTTATGCTGATTCCTGTTTTTTGATTCTGTGCTATCTGAATCACCATCTGAAAACTTAATCTCTGAAGTACTTTCTTCATCTGAACCATCTTCTTCTTGGGAGCTCATACTAGATTCCTCAACCTTGTTCCTTTTGTTTCTTTCCAAAACCAAGACCTGTTTTATCTGTTGTCCTTCTTTGATCCTTGATGATTGATTTTACCTTCTTGGAACTTTCTTCAAACCTGTAAAGATTCTCCTTGTACTCTTTAGTTTCATTTTTCAAGGAAGCTACTTCATGTTTTAACTCTTTACACTCAAGAGACCTAGCTACCAACTCTTCTTTGAGTTCCTATGTCTTTGCTATAGAGATATCAAGATTCCCTATAAGCTCATCTCTTTCATAATGACATTCATCAAACCTATCAATAAGTCTAGCATATTTCTTTCTTTCTTTCTTTAACACATCAAGAGCATTAACAAGTTCAGCCTCAAGATCTACTTCTCCCTTTTCTGAAACATCCTCTGTTTGTTTACTTTTTGAAACATCAATATCCTTTTCTGATTTCTTACCACTAGAGGTGCTATCTTCATCTAAATACATAAGAATATTTTCCTCATAATTTTTTGAAGCATCCTCATACATAGTATTACCAGAATTCAAACCATCATTTGTACAATCATCATCAAGGTGACCAAAATTTCCACATCTAAAGCACTTAAGCACAACAAATCTATTCCTCTTTTTTTTTCCTTCCTTTTCTATTATAAACAACATCTAATTTCTATCATCACTTGAAGAACTTCCATCATCACTACTAGAACACTTACTTGCTTTGTCTGTGTATAAACTTTTCTTGTATTTTTGGAAGTACCTCTTCCATTGATTGTTTTGCTCATTTATGTTCTTCCTTTGATACCTGTGCTTCTCAGATTCCCTATGCTTATAATTATGTTTTTCTTCATCACAATAATCCTTGGGTTCCGAACAATCAGTAGCATAGTGACCAAACTTTCCACAATTGAAACATTTAACATATATCATACCTTTGTGCTTTCTTGAGAACTTGCCTTTCCTGCTGTAGTTTGCTTCTTCATCACTAGAAGACTCATCACTGTCTTCTTGGTATTTACCCTTGGACTTCTTGGTAGCTTTGAAAGTTGTCTCCTTCTTAGGATCATGTACCACTTTAGTTCTTAACTCAAAAGCTGCAAGTATACTATGAAGCTCATCCTTTTTCAATTTATCCAAATCCTTAGCTTCCTCAATAGATGAAATATTTTTATTAAATCTATTTGTAAGAGACCTCAAAATTTTATCACAAACATCATTTTCATCAAGCTTAAGACCTAGTTCCTTCATAGAATTAACAATCTCATCCATACGAAGCATATAGTCACTAATATTTTCTTCATAATTCATCTTGAGTTGTTAGAAAATACCTTTGTAATATCTCAATTTTGCTTTTCTGACATTTGCATCACCTGTATGAACCACTTGCAATTGATCCCACATTTACTTTGTTGTATTACAATGAATCACCTTTGTAAGATCTACCTTTTGTAGACCTTTCATAATTGCATTCATTGCCCTTGAATTGCTATGATGTAGAAGTTTCTCATTTGCTATAGTAGGAGGAAGATTTAGAATAGTGTACCCAAACTCAACTGCTTCGCAAACTTCATTTCCAAGATCCATTAGATGAACCTTCATCTTTATGCTCCATATACCAAAATTTGTCCCATCAATTATAGGTGCTGAATTACCACTTGTAAAATCCATTGTGTTATTTTCAAGCTTTTCCTTCAAGCTGTAAAACTCTTCCAAAGGAACCTGCTCTGATACCAATTGAAGAACACAAGCTTATACTAAGAGGGGGGTGAACAAGTATAAGACCACTTTTTAACTTTTTCCTTTTACTTCAGAAAGCAATGCAATGAACCAATAGCAAAATCAAAGTAGTAATAAAACCAGTGTACAAGTCATCACACAATTGAGACACCAATATAACGTGGTTCCAAGGTGGGCTACTCCACATAGAAAATATTTCATTAAATTTTCTCAATCAAATACTTTGGGAATCCTTCCCAATTACAATGTTTATGGACTTCCTATCCAAAGGAGAATCCTTCCCCTAATCAAATATTTATGAGCATCCTTCCCAAAGGAGATGTCCTATCCCCCAAAGAAGTATTTATGAGCCTCCTACCCAAAGGAGATGTCCTATCCCCCAAAGCTCTGAAAATGATACTTCAAAAGATCACTGCCTCTTCTGCCACTAGTAGGTGGAACTCCTTTCCATAGAAGACGTCTTGTCATCCTTGCTCTAGCTCTAGAGACTTTTGTCCTCACTGATCACCTCCACAATTGCTCATCAACACATGTACTAAACATAGTCAGTCGGTCCAGCATAAGTCCTCTCAAAATCTATCACAAATCTACACCAAACTTAGTCCTCTGGTCCAGCACAAATCTGCTCTCAAATATATGTTAGATCTGTCCCAAGCTTAAGCCAAAATCTTGAACAAATCAATCACAACTGCTCACAAGTATTCACCAAGACTTCATCAAATCTGTCCACAAGTTCTTCAACAAGAACCTATCCAAATCAGCCCACAAGTTCTCCACAAGAACCTGTCCAAATTAGTCCACAAGTTCTCCACAAGAACTTGTCCAAATCAGTCCTAGCAAGCTCACCAAGAACTTTCCCAAATCAGCTCAAACAAGTTTACCAATAAACTTGCCCAATGTGAACACACAAAGAGAATTGTTAGAGACCCAATGTGTTTCATCCAATCTTATCAAATCAATCTCATAGAAGCATAAAGAGAATTTTTAGAGACTCAATATGTTCTATCCTTCAACTTTCAATCTCAACTCAAATCAATCTCATAGAAGCATAAAGAGAATTGTTAGGGACTCAATATGTTCTATCCTTCAACTCTCAATCTCAACTCAAATCAATCTCATAGAAGCATAAAGAGAATTTTTAGAGACTCAATATGTTCTATCCTTCAACTTTCAATCTCAACTCAAATCAATCTCATAGGAGCATAAAGATAATTGTTAGAGACTCAATATGTTCTATCCTTCAACTCAAAAAAAAACTCTTTTTCAAATCAGAATAAATATAGAAGTAATATACTTTCACAAGATCTTGAACCACAACCCAACAATTGCCAATAATGTAATATCAAGGAATAAACTCCTGCAACATAGAACCATAACTTGCTATCAAACCCTAGCCAAGTTAGTTTTCAAGAACTGAAAGCAATCTCTCTCTAAGAATCAAAAAGGGGTTCAAGATATTTCCAACTTCTCTCAAATGGGAATGCTCAACTTAACCACACAACCAAGTTTATCAAGCAAAGTACAACTTGATAAAATCAAATCTCAAAGGAGCAAGCCCAAATCATGTATCAAGTAAAGCATAACTTGATCAACTCAATCTCAATGGAAGCAATCTCAAATCCAAACTCTCAAAAACCAAACAACTCCATTAGGATTTCAACAACTTATAGCAATGGCATAAGCTTCTCACTCAAAAACCCTAAAGCAAACTTCAAATTCTTCCACTCTCATAAACCAAAATTATGCAATAAATCATAAAATCATCATGATCTCATAATGCATAATCAATACTTCCACTTTCAAAAAATAAGATCCACTCCAAATAAGGAAACTTAATTTAATCCTTTTCACTCCAAACTTATTTTCAAAAAACCATCAATCAATAATAACCATGGAAGAATGTGCCCATACCTTTACTTTGATGAAAAAGGAGAACTCAAAATCTGTCACAACACTAACTCTCAATTTGCCACAAATTAGAGTTAGCAACAATGGAATAATGCACAATGATAAGAGTCCTAATAACACCTTATCACTCCAACTCATCAATAATAAAAACTCACAAATATACATATCAACAATATTCCTTTACACCTTATAACTCCCACTTAATATATCACAAAATAACTTCAAACTCAAAAAATAATTACAAGAGAATATCCACTCAATAACTCCAAAGGCTCTCTAACCCCAATATGCCATTAAACACAATTATTCCTTAAACCCTTATAACTCTTAAAATACATTTACTTTTAAATGCATTTACCACATAAAAATTAAGTATCAATAATAACAATGTCAAAGCAATATTTCTATTTAACCTTATACCTTCATCCAATTACCAAAAAAATAATTTTCCAAGTCAAATCAAATATTCCACATTATCAACAAAAGATCTACCTTGGCCAAAAATCAATTCTCCAACCTTAGAAGAAGTGTGGAGACACCAAAATAAGTGCCAAAGCGCTTCCTCCTCCAAAATCATGGCCCAAAGCAACTACTGTACCACGTGCACAATAATTCGTGACCAAGAAAAAACTAAAACACACCTGTCATAAATCGAACTCGGCACCTCTGCTTAGCGAGCGCCTTTGCTCCACTACCTCCGCCATTGGAGCACAAGTGCCCAATAAAACTCTCAAATGCTACTCATCATTTTACATTCCCTTTGCTCGCAAAAGACAACTAGAATTTCCTTCCTCATAGGTGCACGAAATCCAAATTTAACACAGACCAGATTTGTCTTCCTCACTGCGCACGAAATTAGAATTTAACGCAGAGAAAAATGAGACTTGAAAATTACAGCATAATCCAAAATTGAAGGTCACAAAGCAATACGAATTTGAAGGTAATCGCGCAAATCGAAGGTGCTTAAAACCTTAGGAAATAATGCCCTTTAATAGTCTTTCATCCCATGCAAATTGATGTCGACGCTCCTTTCAAAAATTACGTTTTTCATCCCATGCAAGTTGACGTCGGTGAGGTAAGTCTAATAAAAACCCTTAATGAGTTCATATGGTTTTAAGAAAAACCTTTAACCTTGTCACCATGGTTTTAATAAAAGCCCTTAAACAATCATGGAACTTTCAAGATATTTTTGGCACCAAACTCTTTTTGACATCAGCACAAATTCCTTTTGACATCAACACAAACTCCTTTTGACATCAATGACAACTCACAAACATGAAGCTAGGCAACATACCCAAAATTGCCAACAAACTTGTTGAGCATATTGGACAAGTTCTAGTGAGGACTTGTTGAGCAGATTTGAGGTAAGTCTTGGTGAAGACTTGTTGAGCAGATTGGACAAGTTCTAGTGAGGACTTGTTGAGAAGATTTGAGGTAAGTCTTGGTGAAGACTTGTTGAGTAGATTGGACAAGTTCTAGAGAGGACTTGTGGACAAATTAGTGTGAGCTTTTGTGGAAGCTTACAAGGCAGATTTGAGATAAGTCTTTGAGAAGACTTGAGAGCAGAGTTGATTGATTGATTTGTTCAAACCTTGGGTTAAGGTTTGGGGTAGATCTAGCAAAGTTGATTTGTGATTGAGTCAAGCTTTGTGTTAAGGCTTGAGGATAAAGATTGAGAAGATTTGTGCTAGATCAAAGGACTATGTTTAGTGCAGATTTGAGGACAGAGTTTGGTGCAGATTTGAGGATAGGTTTGTGCCAGACCAGAGACAGATATTGAGTAGATTTGTGCTAGACCGAAGGACCATGTTTAGTACAGATTTGAGATAGAGCTGAGAGTAAGCTTTGGAGGTGACAGAGTATAGAGGATGACAATCTCTAGTGGATAGAGGTCCATTAGCCATGGTAGTGAGGACAGGTCTTCTGAGTGAGGATAGGAGTCTTCAGTGGATAGAGATCCATTAGCCAGTGTAGTGGAGGCAATAGTTCTTCTAGAAGATCACCAACCAGAGCAGAGGAGAAAGGAGTTCTCCTATGGATAGAGATCCATGAACCAGCTGAGGAGATTGGTGTCTCCTATGGATAGATATCCATGAACTTGATTAGGGGATTGGTGTCTCCTTTGGATAGAGGTCCATAAAAATTGTAATAGGGAAAGGTTTCCCAAGAGATTTGTTGAGAAAATTTTAGTGAAATATTTTCTCCGTGGAGTAGCCCACATTGGGTGAACCACGTTAAATTGGTGTCTCTATTGTGTGTGGTGATTTGTGCATTGCTTTTATTATTGCTGTTGATATTGCTATTGATACATTGCATAATATTGATTGGGAAAGAAAAGTAAAAAGTGGTCTTATACTTTTCACCCCCCTCTCAGTATAAGCTTGTGTTCTTCAATTGGTATCAAAGCGGGTTCCTTCGAAAGAGTTTAACAGCTTGAAGGAAAATCTTACAAGAACACAAATGGATTCTAAGAGTGGATCCTCAGATAATTCAGCACTAGTGTTTGATGGGAGCGATTATGTATTTTGGAGTATGAGAATGAAGATTCACCTGATGGCACTTGGCAATGAAATATGGGAAGCAGTTGAAAATGGATACACACCACCAACTACTCCACCTACAGATAAATATGGTAAGCTTCTACATCATTACAATTCAAGAGAAATGAATGCAATTTTGAGAGGTTTGCATAGAACAGAGTTTGTTAAGGTTATGCACTGCAAGTCAACAAAAGAAATTTGGGATAAGTTGCAAGGCATATATGAAGGAGATAAAAAGGTCAAAAAGGTAAAGTTACAAAATCTCAAGGGACAATTTGAAGATCTAAAAATGAAGGATGAGGAAAATATTAGTGCTTATCTACTTCGTGTAGATGAGGTTGTTAACTCCATGCAAGGACTTGGACTTGAGGTTCAAGAATCTGATGTTTGTGATAAGATCTTAAGATCACTCCCAAAAAGGTTTAGTGAAAATATTTTAGCTATAGAGGAATCAAAAGATGGTGATCTTTTGACAAGGGATGAATTACTTGGCATTCTTACAACTTTTGAGATGAGAACAAAAGAGGAACCTAATATCCAAAAAGAAGCAACCTTCAAAGCTACTAAGAAGACAAAGGGTAAGAATTCAGATTCAAGCAATGAGTTATCCAGTGATGAAGAAGCAAATTATGGCAGAAGGAACAAGGATCCAAGAATATTTAAAGATGCAAAATCTGTTAGATGTTTCAATTGTGGAAAGTATGGTCACTATGCATCTGATTTTCAAGAAGTTGGAAATAGCAATGATGAAGAAAAATAGGATCATAAGAATAGGGAATCAAAAAATACAAGTACCAAAAGAAAAGTAGGGATGGTCAAGGCAAGCAAGGAAAGAAGTTCTTCCAAAGATAGAAGAAGAGTTTCTATGCAGACAAGGCAAGTAAGTACTCAAGTGATAGTGATAATAGTTCCTCAGATAATGATAAATATGAAGTTCTATTTCTAGAAAAAGAAAAGGAAATGGTTAGGAAAAGGTCACCAATAATCCTCAAGTGTTTTAGATGTGGTAACTTTGGTCATCTCGAAGATAGTTGTACAAGAAGTGGTTTCAGTTTTAGTGATGATGAATATGAAGATACACTTGAAGGACAAGAAGAGAATATTCTAATGGCACTAGAAGAAGAAGGAGGTGATCCTATAAAAGATGAGTCAAAAAAGAATGAAGATATTTTCAAAGGCAAACAAATAGAGGAAGAATCAGAGAATGGAGAAGTTGATCTTGAGGGAGAGCTTATTCATGCCCTTGATGCATTAAAGAAGGTAAG
Source organism: Wollemia nobilis (assembly GCA_028583015.1). Lineage (NCBI taxonomy): Eukaryota > Viridiplantae > Streptophyta > Pinopsida > Araucariales > Araucariaceae > Wollemia > Wollemia nobilis. The sequence goes on along the minus strand of JAQPPZ010004624.1, from coordinate 9,406,090 downwards.
AAAGCAAAACTCCCAACTTAAGCTTCAGTTTCAAGAATGTGATGAAGAGAAAGGAAAGCTTATAGAGGATCTAAATAAGTCAATGGCTAAGGCAAGGAAGTTCAAAGATAAGTTAGAAGCAAAGGTCTTAGAATGTGAAAGGTTAGAGCATGAAGTAGCTCTACTAAGGGAAGAAGTAAAAGAGTCTAAGGATAGGTTACACAGGTTTGGAAGAAGCTCAAAGAATTTGGATAAGATTATCAAGACACAAAAACCTACATCAAGCAAGACAGGTCTTGGTTTTGAACAAGTACAAAAGAAACAAGGAGAGGAGTCAACCTCAAGTTCTGAAGAAGAAGAAACTTCAGAAGAAGAGAGTGTAAGAGAGAGTGAGACTTCTGAGGATGAGTTGGACAACAAAAAGTTCAACAAGGAAAGGAACAATGCACAAAAGAGGAACAGATGGAACAGGAACCAACACAGGGTAAAAGAGACTAAGAGACCAATGAGGTCAAGGCAAGGTAGTTTCAATGGAAGATGTTTCTCATGTCATAGGTTTGGGCACAAAGCTTCTCAATGCAGGACACATGAAATATAGGAATATGGAAGTTCTAAAAATAGGCAACTTTTTCAAGGGTATTGCTACTCTTGTAATCAGTTTGGTCACAAGGCAATGAATTGCAGGGTTAATGACAGGAAAGGATATGGCTTCACCAGGAGGAACCCCAAGATATTTGCACCTTTAAGGAATAACAACATTAAGTGTTATAAGTGCAATAATGATGGGCACACAACAAAGTGGTGTAGAGCAAAAATTCCAGAGACAAGCAGGAATAGGAATAGTCAGAGGAATCAGAAGAATCAGTTGAGGAAGAAAGTGGACAAAGGTAAAGATCAATGTATGTTGGGAGTAGAAATACTCCCACCCCAGAATTAATCACCTCAAGAGGAGGTGGGGGAGGGGCTAAGCTAAGAAGTCTCATTCTTAGCCTCGAGCCCCAAAGGTGACCCTTTGCCATTGATGACAAAGGGGGAGAGATTTGAGTTAGGGGAGAGCATTCAGTCAGGGGGAGCAGTTTCTCAAGGAAAGAAACTTTTGAAAAAAAAAAAAGGAATGGTAAAAATAAAAGGGGTTGCCATCAATGACAAAGGGGGAGATTGTTGGAAATTTTGAGTAGTTTTGTTGTCATTGATGTCAAAGGAATATTGGTTTAATGTCGTCATCATTAAGGACATCAAGTGGTTTTTCCAAAAGCAAGAAGGTCTTGGAAAGGGATAGGATATAATATTTATTTTTAATATTATATGCCTAAAAAGGGCCCAAAGGTTGAAAACCCGAGAAAGGAGAAGCAAGCTTGAATTAAATAATAATATTTTATTATTATAATATTTCGGGCCAAATGACAAGGTGAAGAGAAATGAAGTCCAAATTAAAAAGACCCATGAGCAATTTTCAAAGGTTTAATTTAAATTAATAAAGAAGGCAAAGGTTTTAATTTAATATTTAAATAAATTAAATTCAAATTTTTAAATTTGAAAAAAGGGTCGACGTGAGAAATCAAAAGGTGATTAAGTATTTATATAGGAAATGTTTTCTATTTCCTAAGTCCCAATCATACCTTCGAATGCGAATATCGAGCGTTGTGTTAGAGAAGAGGACAATTCGAATTTCAAAGTGCTTGGAGGGAAATCCAAACAACAAAGCTTGTGTGGTGGTTTGACTTCCCATCGATGGTGGTAGCACAGATGATAGTTGGGAATGCGTTAGGGTTTGCATGGAGGAGATCATGGTTCGATCCACGTGATCGACATTTTGGAGGAAGAGCCATCGTTCATTTTGCTTGGCATTTCGTGAGGTGGTAGGATTAAGTTGGACAATGTGCACATTGAGTTTCACGTGGGTGCACAACCCACTTGGTGGCCTAGCTTGGAGCTAAGGCATTGGGGGAGCATAAGTCACGTGGTCGAATCCACCAAAGCTCTTTTTATGGGCAGAACAAACAAGAGGTATGTCATTCGATTTTTGGTGTTGAAATTTGAGCGCTTTGAGATTATAGTGGATGTTAAGAGCTTAGGGGAGTTATAAGGTAAAGAAAAATTAAAATATTTTTATTTTTATTTTTGGGTGATTGAATATTATAAGGTGTATAAGGACTTTGCTATGCATGTTGTTAAGTGTGAAATTTGAATTAAAATTGTGAGTTTGGATATTATAAGGTGTATAAGGACTTTGCTATACATGTTGTTAAGTGTAGTGTTATGGTGAAATTATTAAATTGAATATTGTGAGTTTGGAGATTATAAGGTGTACAAAAGGATTTGTTATTTTGTATGAAAAATAATCTTTGAGAAAATTATTTTGTGGAGATCTTGAGAGAGGTTGTGGTAACCTAACCCTAGTATTGGTAAAGAAAAATTTGATTGTGGTTAAGATAGGTTTTGAAGACATATCTCCATAAAAATAAAAGGTATGGGTAAATCTTCCTTGTGAGAAAAATATTGTTGGATTGGATGTTGTGAATGCTAAGTTGGAGTGAAAAGGATTGTTTGGTAAGCATTGTTGAGTTTGATTGTTAAAGGTTTTTTTGAGTGAGAGTTAATGATAAAAACCTTGTTTGATAAGCATTGTTGGAAATATTGAATGAACCTTCATATGCATGATTAGGGTTTGTGCAAGATCATGAGTATCATTGATATGTGAGATTGTTTGATAAGCATTGTTGGAAATAATTGAGTGAGGATTCATATGCTTGGACTAGGGTTTGTAAGCAAGGAGTGTTTCATTGAGTGATTGATTGAGTGGAGTTGATTGAGCCTAGTCAAGTGGAAGTGTTGAAGTGATAGTTCTAATTCTGTGAAATAAATTGTTCTATATTTTGAATTGATTTGAGAAAGAGGTTGGAAGTGATTGAGTGTTTGTGAGTGTGAAACATATTGAGTCTCTAACAATTCTCTATATGTTTCTGTGGTAAAAAGAGAGATTGAAAGTGATTGAGCAATTGTGGTGAGATGTAAGTATTGAAATGTAAGCATATTGAGTCTCTAACAATTCTCTATATGTTTATATGGTAAAAAGAGAGATTGAAAGTGATTGAGCATTGTTGTGAGTGTGAAGCATATTGAGTCTCTAACAATTCTCTATATGTTTATGTGAGATTGGACAAGTTCTAGTGAGGACTTGTTGAGCAGATTTGAGGTAAGTCTTGGTGAAGACTTGTTGAGAAGATTGGACAAGTTCTAGTGAGGACTTGTTGAGAAGATTTGAGGTAAGTCTTGGTGAAGACTTGTTGAGAAGATTGGACAAGTTCTAGTGAGGACTTGTTGAGCATATTTGAGGTAAGTCTTGGTGAAGACTTGTTGAGATTTGGATAAGTTCTAGAGAGGACTTGTGGATAGATTAGTGTGAGATTTTGTGGAAGCTTACAATGCATATTTGAGATAAGTCTTTGAGAAGACTTGAGAGCAGAGTTGATTGATTGATTTGTTCAAACCTTGGGTTAAGGTTTGGGGTAGATCTAGTAGAGTTGATTTGTGATTGAGTCAAGCTTTGTGTTAAGGCTTGAGGATAGATATTGAGCAGATTTGTGCTAGATCGAAGGACTATGTTTAGTGCAGATTTGAGGATAGATTTTGGTGTATATTTGAGGATAGGTTTGTGCTAGACCAAAGATAGATATTGAGAATATTTGTGCTAGACCAAAGGACCATGTTTAGTATATATTTGAGATAGAGCTGAGAGTAAGATTTGGAGGTGATAGAGTATAGAGGATGATAGTCTCTAGTGGATAGAGGTCCATTAGCTAGGGTAGTGAGGATAGGTCTTCTGAGTGAGGATATGAGTCTTTAGTGGATAGAGATCCATTAGCTAGTGTAGTGGAGGTAATAGTTCTTCTAGAAGATCACTAACTAGAGTAGAGGAGAAAGGAGTTCTCTTGTGGATAGAGATCCATGAACCAGCTGAGGAGATTGGTGTCTCCTATGGATAGAGATCCATGAACTTGATTAGGGGATTGGTGTCTCCTTTGGATAGAGGTCCATAAACATTGTAATAGGGAAAGGTTTCCCAAGAGATTTGTTGAGAAAATTTTAGTGAAATATTTTCTCCGTGGAGTAGCCCACATTGGGTGAACCACGTTAAATTGGTGTCTCTATTGTGTGTGGTGATTTATGCATTTCTTTGATTACTATTATTGATATTGCTATTGATACATTGCATAATATTGATTGGGAAAGAAAAATTAAAAAGTGGTCTTATACTGTTCACCCCCCTCTTAGTATAAGCTTGTGTTCTTCAATTGGTATCAGAGCGGGTTCCTTCGAAAGAGTTTAACAACTTGAAGGAAAAGCTTACAAGAACACAAATGGATTCTAAGAGTGGATCCTCAGATAATTCAGCACCAGTGTTTTATGGGAGTGATTATGTATTTTGGAGTATGAGAATGAAGATTCACCTGATGGCACTTGGCAATGAAATATGGGAAGCAGTTGAAAATGGATACACACCACCAGCTACTCCACCTATAGATAAATATGGTAAGCTTCTACATCATTACAATTCAAGAGCAATGAATGCAATTTTGAGAGGTTTGCATAGAACAAAGTTTGTTAAGGTTATGCATTGCAAGTCAACAAAAGAAATTTGGGATAAGTTGCAAGGCATATATGAAGGAGATAAAAAGGTCAAAAAGGTAAAGTTGCAAAATCTCAAGGGACAATTTGAAGATCTAAAAATGAAGGATGAGGAAAACATTAGTGCTTATCTACTTCATGTAGATGAGGTTGTTAACTCCATGCAAGGACTTGGACTTGAGGTTCAAGAATCTGATGTTTGTGATAAGATCTTAAGATCACTCCCAAAAAGGTTTAGTGAAAATATTTCAGCTATAGAGGAATCAAAATATGGTGATATTTTGACAAGGGATGAATTACTTGGCATTCTTACAACTTTTGAGATGAGAACAAAAGAGGAACCTAATCTCCAGAAAGAAGCAACCTTCAAAGCTACTAAGAAGACAAAGGGTAAGAATTCAGATTCAAGCAATGAGTTATCTAGTGATGAAGAAGCAAATTATGGCAGAAGGAACAAGGATCCAAGAAGATTTAAAGATGCAAAATATGTTAGATGTTTCAATTGTGGAAAGTATGGTCACTATGCATCTGATTGTCAAGAAGCTAGAAATAGCAATGATGAAGAAAAATAGGATCATAAGAACAGGGAATCATAAAAATACAGGTACCAAAAGAAAAGTAGGGATGGTCAAGGCAAGCAAGGAAAGAAGTTCTTCCAAAGATAGAAGAAGAGTTTCTATGCAGACAAGGCAAGTAAGTACTCAAGTGATAGTGATAATAGTTCCTCAGATAATGATAAAGATGAAGTTCTATTTCTGGAAAAAGAAAAGGAAATGGTTAGGAAAAGGTCACCAATAATCCTCAAGTGTTTTAGATGTGGTAACTTTGGTCATCTCGAAGATAGTTGTACAAGAAGTGGTTTCAGTTTCAGTGATGATGAATATGAAGATACACTTGAAGGACCAGAAGAGAATCTTCTAATGGCATTAGAAGAAGAAGGAGGTGATCCTATAAAATATGAGTCAAAAAAGAATGAAGATGTTTTCAAAGGTAAACAAATAGAGGAAGAATCATAGAATGGAGAAGTTGATCTTGAGGGAGAGCTTATTCATGCCCTTGATGCATTAAAGAAGGTAAGAAAGCAAAACTCCCAACTTAAGCTTCAGTTTCAAGAATGTGATGAAGAGAAAGGAAAGCTTATAGAGGATCTAAATAAGTCAATGGCTAAGGCAAGGAAGTTCAAAGATAAGTTAGAAGCAAAGGTCTTAGAATGTGAAAGGTTAGAGCATGAGGTGGCTCTACTAAGGGAAGAAGTAAAAGAGTCTAAGGACAGGTTACACAGGTTTGGAAGAAGCTCAAAGAATTTGGATAAGATTATCAAGACACAAAAACCTACATCAAGCAAGACAGGTCTTGGTTTTGAACAGGTACAAAAGAAACAAGGAGAGGAGTCAACCTCAAGTTCTGAAGAAGAAGAAACTTTAGAAGAAGAGAGTGTAAGAGAGAGTGAGACTTCTGAGGATGAGTTGGACAATATAAAGTTCAACAAGGAAAGGAACAATGCACAAAAGAGGAACATATGGAACAGGTACCAACATAGGGTAAAAGAGACTAAGAGACCAATGAGGTCAAGGCAAGGTAGTTTCAATGGAAGATGTTTCTCATGTCATAGGTTTGGGCACAAAGCTTCTCAGTGTAGGACACATGAAAGACAGGAATATGGAAGTTCCAGAAACAGGCAACTTTTTCAAGGGTATTGCTACTCTTGTAATCAGTTTGGTCACAAGGCAATGAATTGTAGGGTTAATGATAGGAAAGGATATGGCTTCACCAGGAGGAACCCCAAGATATTTGCACCTTTAAGGAATAACAACATTAAGTGTTATAAGTGCAATAATGATGGGCACACAACAAAGTGGTGTAGAGCAAAAATTCCAGAGACAAGCAGGAACATGAATAGTCAGAGGAATCAGAAGAATCAGTTGAGGAAGAAAGTGGACAAAGGTAAAGATCAGTGTATGCTGGGAGTAGAAATACTCCCACCCCAGAATTAATCACCTCAAGAGGAGGTGGGGGAGGGGCTAAGCTAAGAATCTCATTCTTAGCCCCGAGCCCCAAAGGTGACCCTTTGCCATTGATGACAAAGGGGGAGAGATTTGAGTTAGGGGGAGAGCATTCAGTCAGGGGGAGCAGTTTCTCAAGGAAAGCAACTTTTGAAAAAAGAAAAAGGAATGGTAAAAATAAAGGGGTTGCCATCAATGACAAAGGGGGAGATTGTTGGAAATTTTGAGTAGTTTTGTTGTCATTGATGTCAAAGGAATATTGGTTTAATGTCATCATCATTAAGGACATCAAGTGGTTTTTCCAAAAGCAAGAAGGTCTTGGAAAGGGATAGGATATAATATTTATTTTTAATATTATATGCCTAAAAAGGGCCCAAAGGTTGAAAACCCGAGAAAGGAGAAGCAAGCTTGAATTAAATAATAATATTTTATTATTATAATATTTTGGGCCAAATGACAAGGTGAAGAGAAATGAAGTCCAAATTAAAAAGACCCATGAGCAATTTTCAAAGGTTTAATTTAAATTAAAATATTTTAATCTTTGATTAAAATTTTAATTTAAATTAATAAAGAAGGCAAAGGTTTTAATTTAATATTTAAATAAATTAAATTCAAATTTTTAAATTCAAAAAAAGGGCCAACGTGAGAAATCAAAAGGTGATTAAGTATTTATATAGGAAATGTTTTCTATTTCCTAAGTCCCCATCACACCTTCGAATGCGAATATCGAGCGTTGCGTTTGAGAAGAGGACAATTTGAATTTCAAAGTGCTTGGAGGGAAATCCAAACAACAAAGCTCGCATGGTGGTTTGACTTCCCACCGATGGTGGTAGCGCAGATGGTAGTTGGGAATGCATTAGGGTTTGCATGGAGGAGATCGCGGTTCGATCCACGCGATCGATATTTTGGAGGAAGCGCCCATCGTTCATTTTGCTTGGCATTTCGTGAGGTGGCAGGATTAAGTTGGACAACGTGCGCATTGAGTTTCACGTGGGCGCGCAACCCACTTGGTGGCCTAGCTTGGAGCTAAGGCATTGGGGGAGCATAAGTCACGTGGTCGAATCCATCGAAGCTCTTTTTATGGGCAGAACAAACAAGAGGTATGTCATTCGATTTTTGGTGTTGAAATTTGAGCGCTTTGAGATTATAGTGGATGTTAAGAGCTTAGGGGAGTTATAAGGTAAAGAAAAATTAAAATATTTTTATTTTGATTTTTGGGTGATTGAAGATTATAAGGTGTATAAGGACTTTGCTATGCATGTTGTTAAGTGTTGTGTTATGATGAAATTGTTGAATTAAAATTGTGAGTTTGGAGATTATAAGGTGTATAAGGACTTTGCTATACATGTTGTTAAGTGTAGTGTTATGGTGAAATTATTAAATTGAATATTGTGAGTTTGGAGATTATAAGGTGTACAAAAGGATTTGTTATTTTGTATGAAAAATAATCTTTGAGAAAATTATTTTGTGGAGATCTTGAGAGAGGTTGTGGTAACCTAACCCTAGTGTTGGTAAAGAAAAATTTGATTGTGGTTAAGACAGGTTTTGAAGACATATCTCCATCAAAATAAAAGGTATGGGTAAATATTCCTTGTGAGAAAAATATTGTTGGATTGGATGTTGTGAATGCTAAGTTGGAGTGAAAAGGATTGTTTGGTAAGCATTGTTGAGTTTGATTGTTAAAGGTTTTTCTGAGTGAGAGTTAATGATAAAAACCTTGTTTGATAAGCATTGTTGGAAATATTGAATGAACCTTCATATGCATGATTAGGGTTTGTGCAAGATCATGAGTATCATTGTTATGTGAGATTGTTTGATAAGCATTGTTGGAAATAATTGAGTGAGGATTCATATGCTTGGACTAGGGTTTGTAAGCAAGGAGTGTTTCATTGAGTGATTGATTGAGTGGAGTTGATTGAGCCTAGTCAAGTGGAAGTGTTGAAGTGATAGTTCTAATTCTGTGAAACAAATTGTTCTATATTCTGAATTGATTTGAGAAAGAGGTTGGAAGTGATTGAGTGTTTGTGAGTGTGAAACATATTGAGTCTCTAACAATTCTCTATATGTTTCTGTGGTAAAAAGAGAGATTGAAAGTGATTGAGCATTGTGGTGAGTGTGAAGCATATTGAGTCTCTAACAATTCTCTATATGTTTCTATGGTAAAAAGAGAGATTGAAAGTGATTGAGCATTGTGGTGAGTGTGAAGCATATTGAGTCTCTAACAATTCTCTATATGTTTCTATGGTAAAAATATAAATAATACTCTAACAATTCTCTATATTTTTTGTGAGATTGGACAAGTTCTAGTGAGGACTTGTTGAGCAGATTTGAGGTAAGTCTTGGTGAAGACTTGTTGAGCAGATTGGACAAGTTCTAGTGAGGACTTGTTGAGCAGATTTGAGGTAAGTCTTGGTGAAGACTTGTTGAGCAGATTGGACAAGTTCTAGTGAGGACTTGTTGAGCATATTTGAGGTAAGTCTTGGTGAAGACTTGTTGAGCAAATTGGACAATTTCTAGAGAGGACTTGTGGACAGATTAGTGTGAGATTTTGTGGAAGCTTACAAGGCATATTTGAGACAAGTCTTTGAGAAGACTTGAGAGCAGAGTTGATTGATTGATTTGTTCAAACCTTGGGTTAAGGTTTGGGGCAGATCTAGCAGAGTTGATTTGTGATTGAGTCAAGCTTTGTTTTAGAAGGAAACATGGCGTAGCAGTACTCTATTAAAAATAACATGTGCTAGTTTCTAATTCACCAGATCATATTACACAGCAAGTGAAGAGCATACTACTAGTGCTGGAGTATTTCTGGTTCACCAGATCACGTTACGCAATAAGTGATGAGCATAATAACCACATAAAAATGTTTTTTAATGGGGTTTTTAGAGAAAGATAAAAATAATGAGTTAGGAAGGAACACAAATACTGAAAAAGAATTTTTATTCCAAAAAAAGGAATTATACAACTAAAAAACTTTGCGTTTCGACCTTTTGGGTCTCATCAGCGGAGTGTGTCTTAGAGGGGTACAATATCCTCTTTTTATAATCCTAACTCTAGGGAGGAGCCAAAAAATAATGCGTGGGATAAAAAATTATTCCCAAACATTAAATACAAACCGCAGGTTTATAGACCAAGCGGTAAAAAATACATATTAAATATTCCTAGGCTCAACCCCCCAAAAAAAAACCCACCCTTTTACAAAGGTGCATTAAAAAATGCAATAAAGAAGATGGAGAAAAAATCCCTTTACAAAATTTTATTCTTGAAAATATAGGATCTGAGAGGTTTGTGATTCCTCAAGCAGATGATGGCTCGTGCAATATGCTTAAGTTGTCTATCCTTATTCCACTTTTCGAACATGGGAGAAATAACATTTTTGCCCAAGTGCAAACTCCTAGAAAAATCATAATTGTCTAACTTCAAAATAAGTGGAACATGTTTTACTTTTGTGCCTTGTATGCATGCAGCTCTTTCAAGAACTCTGGCTAGGAGAGAGGATCTTCCATCAAATTTGAGTTTTTCAAATAGTGAAAGAGAAAAATTAATCTTATACCCTCTAGCTCTAATTCTATTTAAAAACTTATTTTTAACATAAATAAAACTCTCTCTTGAGATTTCTTTGACTAAGAACCTATTGAGCTCACTTAAAATGAAGGCCTTCTGCTGGTGGACAGGATGATGAGAAGAAGCTGGAATGTATTGATAGGCGTTCATTGGTTTCTGGAACAACTTTGTACACAAAATTATTTTATGAACAAAATCAAGCCCTTTTAAAAAAATAGTATCCAACAAAGTCACTTCTGAATCTGAAATAGATGTTGATATTTTAATGCTCGGGTAGAAAGATCCATAAGTGGAGAAAAGTCTGTTAAGTTTTTCCCTTGAGCCATGCCAAACACCAATGGCATCATCAATGTATCTTTTATAGAACAAAAGATTGTCCATAGAAACATTAACAAAAAATTGCTTCTCAAGATGGCAAAGAAATAGGTAAGCATAAACTACTGCAAAGTTACTCCCCATGGTTGTTCCTCTAATCTATCTATAAATTATGCCCTTGAATTCTAGGTAGTGTTGTGTTAACACTAGTTCTGCAAGTCAGATGATGAAGTTTGTCTTAGTTGGATTAAATTCATCCTTCATAAAATATTGAAGAGCTAACAGACCTTCCATAGTTGGGATGCTAGGATATAAGCTCTCAACATCAAAGGAAAATGAAATTACATCTTGAGGAAAGGAAAAGATGCATAAATCCTTAATTAAGGATATGGAATCCACTAAGTGATTCTTTTGTTCCAAAAGAATGGGCATAAGGAGGTGATGAAGCCATTTCAAAGTGGATTCCAGCATAAAACCACAGTAAGAGTAGATAGGTCTCCCAGAAAGCTGAGGCTTATGAATTTTAAGGAGTAAATAAAAAACACAAACACGAGCAGAAGAGGGTTTGACCTATAACATGAACTTAAAATGGTTATCTAAGACAACATTTTTATGGAGGGCCATGTTTAACAAGTCTTGAAGTTGAAAAAATATGTCTGACTAAGGGACATTAGAAACACATGCATAAATTTTTTTGTCTGAGAGTTGTGAAAGACCTTCTGAGATATACCAATCATGAGATAAAACACAAACACCTAGGTTTTTTTTTGCAGGACTAATGATGATGGTGTTATCATTAGCAAGAGAGCGGTTAGCAAACCAAATATGGGAGGGAAAAGCTCGAGGACAGATAAGGTTGACAACATTGAGCTTATTTTTAATAAAGTTCTCTCCCAACTGAATGATGTCTCCCAGGGGCTTCTAAAGTTTAGGAGTGAAGCTTGGATTAGGAACACAAAATGGATCAATAGGTTTTATGGGTTTTGGGGGGCCACCTCTAGGTCCAAAAAACCACTCAAGTCTAAGTTGTCTATAAAAAGCAGAGAATTCCTTAATAATGGACTCCTTAGACATTGGGGGAGGGGTAGGAAGAAATTTTAATCCCAAGCTGAGAGCTTCAATTTCAAACTTAGACAGAACACGAGAAGAAATACTATGTACGACAAGGTTAGTGATTTTGCCATCAACTGCCCAAACATGACTCTTATAAAAATATGATGACCATAGTCTTGAGGGCTAAAAATAGCTGCCCAAGATGTTAGTTTTGGTTTTTGCCACCATTTCAACGTCGAAATGACACTTGATCTTGCTGCTGCTACACAAATCAGATAAAACCCTATTTTTGCCTCTTGAAACCAGAGTTTTGGAAATAACCTCCATTGTACTGAGATGATTGCTAGGGCACAGAGGAAGTGTGGTTATGAAATCTCTTCCCCCTCTTCCATATTTGTCAAGATGGGCCATTATAGTTTAAATTATTTCGTGTATGTTGTTGTCTTTGTTGTGATTGGTCTCTATGTTGTTGCCTAGGCCTTTGTTGAGCCCTTTGTTATGGATTTTTTGTGGTGGAGGTCTATGTTGTTGTTGTGGGACATGTCCTCTTTTGGATCCTCTTATTTGGCTATGATTTTGCTGACCATGGGATAATCTATCTGAGAGGAGCTTCTCAAGACGATCCATGTGTTGTTTAATCTCCATTTTTACTAGGTCTGCAACATTCTTGGTAGCTTCATTCATATTAACTTTTGGCACTTCATTAGCTGCATTATCTCGAGCTTATTTAACTCTTTCTTGAGCTTCATTACAAATTTGCATGTCCACTATCCATATCTATAATTTTCCATTGAACAAATATTTGACCTGTACTTCCCAAGCAGTGGCAATCTCTTGAGAAATTGTTTTGCGTTGGTTGATTGATTTTGAAAGCAAATACCTAATGGCAGGAACAAAGTTATTGGGAATAAAATCATTCACTTGGGAATTTAACTTTTTTGTGTATTTTTTAAAATTCCCAACATATAACTTTGCCATTTCCAGATAAAATTTCTCCATGAGTTGTTCAACTTCATTGCAAAAATGCTTGTCTATATCTTCATCTGGTAGATGTAGTTTTGGCTTTTCAATTCATAGACTATGGGGAACAAACCCTTGCCCCAAGTTCTCCTCATACTTGAGTAGTCTAGATTTGCCTTTTTCTGCTTTTTTAAAAAACAACTTGTATTCATCAAAATTTGTTTCCACCATTTTATTCAAAGATTCTAGCCTAGGTGGGACATCATTCATTACACCAATTTCATCAATGAAGGTCCTCATATCTTGTGAGGAAGGATGTCGATTATGCTGTAAGAAAACATATGTAACCGCCAAATCCCTATGAAATTCTGTCATTTTATCTATGTCAAAAATTTGCTCTTCCAAATCCATAATTTGTTGTCGCGTGCCCTCTCACCGTTGACGTTTCTTGGACAATCGAACAGGGGAATAAGGGGGACTATTAGGGACTATAGGAGATGAATCAACAACATAATTAGAAATCTCAGTGAGGGAAAAAGCAGCGTGCGCCATATGAGGATATAAAACTTAGCTTATAAGGAAACATGGTGTAGAAGTACTCTATTAAAAAAACATGTGCTAGTTTCTGATTCACCATATCGTATTACATGATAAATAAAGAGCATACTACTAGTGCTGGAGTATTTCTGGTTCACTAGATAACGTTACACGACAAGTGAAGAGCATAATAACCACAACAAAATATTTTTTAGTGGGGTTTTTAGAGAAAGATAAAAATAATGAGTTAGGAAGGAACACAAATACTGAAAAAGAATTTTTATTCCAAAAAAAAGGATTATACAACTAAAAAACTCTAGAATATAATGTATCATGCTAAAAATAACACATACACTTTGGATTTGCATGATAAAATATACTTGATACAAAGCAATACACCCACACAAAATTTAATGCTAAATTGTAGGCAAGTTCGTAAGACATTAAGTTAAGCACTTATTTTGGATCCTACTTGCATAAGTCCCACATAAGAGAAAGAACAAGAACCATCAAAGGCTCATGATAAAGAAGAAGCTTCACTTCCAAAAATTGAACAATCACAAGAGCTTGTGGTTAAGAAACCCATCACTCTCACTCATGAGAAATATTCCAACCATTCTATTGGCATCATTTTGGGTACACCTATGGACACACAACCACTTGCTCCATAGAAGTTACCTTTGGCTTTGCCCTATTCCACCATTGCACACATGGAGGAGAAAGCTAAGGTCACTTCATTCAGCATCAATAGAGCCTTCAAGGTAAGATAACACAAGAGTTGTAGGAGACTTTGTAGGAGCTATAGAGAGTGATGCGCAAGCATCACAGTCCTCACTCATCTCATTTTGGAGATAAAGTTTGGCTTCCTTTGGATAAGCGATGCTTTCTAGAGACACCATTTCAATATCCTCCTTTGGTACCTAAGCTTGTCATCAGCCCTACAAAAGTAGTGGCACCTGATCGTCAAATTCTACTCATTTTAGATAGAGTTTTTGAGATGAATACTCATGACACTCGTTAGGGTTCTTCCACATCTTACCTTGACATCCGTCGTAGTCACTTTCCACACATGGCTCATTGGATTACTCACCATGAGATGACCCATGACTTTCCATATTTTTTTATAGCATTGGGATCCAATGCTTCTATGGTTGGGAGGAGTGTTGAGGATATGATTGTATCTTAGGCTTAATTATAAGCTTAAGTTATTATTTTATTATTATTTCCTATTTCTTGCACTTTGTATTCATGTGAGGCATAGTATGCCCATGTTGGAAATAGGTTTAGTTGTTGGATGTTTAGTTAGACTGTTAGAGTTGTCCTTTGTCTTCTAGTAGTTAGTTGCATCCTTGTTTAGCAGATTGTTATATGTTAGTTAAGTGGTTGGCCATGTTTGGAAAATTGTTGCAACCACTTAACCTACATGATTCTATTGTAAGCCTATATATTTTATTGCACCTAATGAATAATCAACTTCACGTTTGAGTTCTAGATCATCCTCATTCTTTTATTTATATCTTGCTTCATTCCAGCTGGGACTATAGGCTGGTTACTTAGAACCACGACACTACTATTGCATTTTGTATGGTATTTGTGAGGATCCATTTTGTTTGTAGTTTGAATCTACCCTTTTGTTTTTCACTTGGATTGGTTTTCTACATTGTACTTTTTTTTCCTTTACTGCTATTTCTCAGCATCAAGGCAAGCTCATTTAGTGATTTCTCATCATGCAATCCTTCATGTTCTCTCTCTTCATCAAACTGTGTTTCCATACTAACTATTTCTATTTGACCATCCTCATTATCTTATTGCTCATTCATAGAGAGAATTTCAAAGGTGTTAGGTGAAATTATTGTTTTCTCTTTTTTTGATATTTGTTCTTTGTGTTTTTTTGTTTAGGGATTTGAAACCTTGCCAAGTCCCCATCCTCTTTCTCTTTTTTAGGGACCTTATGTGGACAATCCTTGGCTAGATGGTCATATTCATGACATATTTTGCAACTAAACAAAATATTTTCACAATCTACTACTTGCTCCCACATTTCTTCCCCATATTGTAAAGTTATCTTCTTTGGAAGTGGTTTGTCAAAACCAATCAAAACACAAATCCTTGCATAAATCATATGCTCTAAGTGTTGGGTGCTATCAGAAGTCATCATAGAGACTCCTCAAGAATTTCCAATTGTTGCAAATATCTTTGGATGCTAGTATTCTATCGGAACACCAAATAAACGAACCCAAATAGGGGTAGTTGATGGCATTGAAACTACAAAAAAGACACCATAACACCTCATTCAAATATTATAGAACCTGCTGCAATTGTATTGATAATTGTAAAAAGGGGTTACAAAAGATGATATCCTTTTACAATTTTACCCCTTTGGGCTACAATAGAGCCTTCACCAAGGAAGCTCTTAGAAGTGTGGTACAAAGACAACATTATCAGTCCTTTGTGGGTTCCTCGATGTAGGTGGGCTTCTTGCTCGTGAGCCACCACTTGTTGGATGTTTCCTTGTGCTTGCTTGGACCTGTAAACCTATAAAATTATATTAGTGCATTGGGGGTATGCCTCAGTCAAACCCCGTGATTATGAAGACAAAAGACTAATTAAAACTACTCAAAACATGAAATTTCTTGCTAAAAATAATAAAATACTGAAATTTAAGCTATTCTTACCTGTTCGGGAGATTCTAGTGCCAATGGCAGAGGTTAGAACCCTTGGGGTGCAAACCGGTTGGTTCACACGTGTGAGGTGCGAACTGGTCCCTTTCGGACCAGAATGCTCAGATAGACTCCTTGGATGCTCCAGATTGGTTTTGGATGTGTATTTTGGCCGATAGAGCTTCTAAAACTACAATTTTGATGTGGAAATCAACCTATCTCACTCACAAAATGGGGTTATGAAAGGGATAAATTGATTGTGATACTAGTACGATGATTATGTGCTGGATGTGTAATGGATGTAATGGCAGTGGTGATTTTGGCAGAGTTTCGCTATGCAAAATTTGTGATCCCTAAAATGGTAAAAATGGCCTTCTATTTATAGAGTGGGCCAGAGTGAGAGAAAGGGGATGAGGTATCCCCTATGAGGTGGATGTGGTGAGGTGTCCACCAAAGAGGTGTCCCCTATGGTTTCCTGGGTCATAAATGAGGTTGGGTGAGAGAATCCCTCACCCATCCAAAAGTAATGATGATTAGAGATAAATATCAAATTACCATTAATATTCACCTTTATGAAAATATCTTAGCATTACTTAATTATATTTGTGTGCAAAAATCTCCATCTTGCATTAATGACCCAGGGGTGTGTGATGTGAGGAAATATCTGGGTGTAAATGTGGCAAGGCTAGGCTAGGCTAGGCTAGGTGAGGTGGAAGGCTAGGCTTAGTCAAAGTAGACTAGGTGAGGTGGAGGGTTTAATTAAATCAGGATTAGATCTAATTAATCATGAAATTAGCCATAAAGCATAATTTGACTAAAAAGTGTTAGACTTTCTAATCATAAAGTGTTTTTTGACCATGGTGAAGGTTTCAACCTTAGTTGAGTTGCCATGAGGTCACATGAGGATCTAGATTTAAGCGTAGGAAAGGGCTTAGGTAGCCCAAAGGGGCTAATGGTGATGAATAGTGATTTTAGGCCAATTTATGCAATTTTCAATGGTTTTACAAATTGATCGGATGTGATGATGTGAGAAGTGGAAATGTGCGAATTTTGGGTGTCTACATTTTACCCCTTTTGTACTGGATTGTGTGAAACATGATTTAGTACAAAAATTGATGATATGAATTGATGGAATGATTGGAAGACAAAGAATTTGCAATTGATGACTTGTGGATGATTGCGAGAGAGACACATTGATAAAAATGGTTTATGATTGGATACAACACTTTTTAGTATTGTACTAATTGCTTTTGGGGGAATGCATAAGATTGCCTTGCACTATGATCAATTGTAAATATTTTAATTTTGGACATAACAAGATGCTTTGATTAACTTTTGCTTTTGATTTATTGGTGAGCTCATTTGGCGACATTTGATAAATCGTTGAAGCCTCAAGTAGAACTTCAGGATTTTTAATTCACAAGTGGTCTTACGCCTGCCACTTATGACAATTGGAATCCTTATGGCATCTACAGGCAGAGGCATTTGAATATTTAACAAAATTTGTTTTTTTTGGAATTGGATTTTTGGTCATTGAGATAATCATTAGCAAAAATTTTCTTAGACATTCATTGAATCCGTGATTGGATGTTTAGTTGTTTTATCGTGTGTAAGGTGTGATTTATGATACCCCCCTCAAGTGGTGGATTGGCGATGAAGGAAGTGAAGATGAGTTGTGGAATGGTTTTGAGAATGAAATTTGAGGTTTATGCGAAAATGTTGGCTCGGTATGGCAAGTTTGCACGCCACACATGCGAACCAATAGGTTCGCACATGTGGGGTGCGAACCTGCAAAAATTCTTTATAAAATATGAAATTTAAGGTTCTGACATCTTTTGCACGTGCGAAAATTGGAGAAGAGAAGATAGTGATAGAGTGTTGTCGGGTTGCGAATCAGATGGAGCAGAATGGTGAGTACATTGGGGAGTACTAGCATGGGGGCAGATGTGCCCCGAGGTAGGTGGTTTTTATCTGTTGGAATGTGTGATTTGGGGGGGAGGTTTTTAAAATGAATCTTTTAAATTTTACAACCTTGAAATGGGGGTGTGCGTAGCAAATGAGTAAAATTTGAACACAAAGTGTAAAATCAGCCAAATGGGTACCCAAAAATATTTTGCGTTTTTTATTTCGGCCTTTGAATGCATGGGAATGTGTGCGGGGGTTGGACGTGAAATGGGATGAATAAAAACGGGTGGGAAAATGTGCATGGGGTAAAAATAAAGACATGGAACTAGTTTAATGGGCCAAATGGGTATCCTGATCTAACTATACTTTTCTATTTTGACCGTCATTTGATTGTTTCATATTGCATGCTAGCGGGTAGGATTTTTGTGTCATTTTTTTTGCAATTTTAGCACGTGTTTTAATTTTTTTCGCATGCGTGTGTGTAACCGTTAGGATCAACACTAAAATCTGCACTCGACCATCCTGTTTTCATCTATTTTTGAAGGTTTGCACATGTGAGATACGAATCGGGTGGTTCGCACGTGTGGGGTGCAAACCTCCTATTTTGGCCTTGCGATGATTTTTTTTTGGTATACGTGTGAATGTGAGATGTGTGGCATGTTATGTTTAAATGAGTATATGAATAAAGTATATATGTACATCAATTCAAATTCTATTTGACAAATGCGTAGAAATAATACAAAAAAATGGTGCATTTATTTTACATGCGAATGCGTATAGATTATGTGCAAAAATATGGATGATTTCTGACATGTGATGTATGTGATGTAGGTGAAGAAAATATTTACCTACCATCGACTCCAAACTTGCAGAAAGGAGTTGGAGAGGCAGTGGGAGACGGTGGATGTGAAGTGGTTGAAGACTGTGGGACTCTATGGAGTATGGGTAATGCGTGGGGTTCATGTGAACCACAGGTATATGGCCACACTATGTGAGAGGTGGGATCATGACAGGAACACCTTCCATTTACTGACCAGGGAGATGACGGTGACCTTAGAAGACATTTATCACATATATCGGTTGCCCATTGATGGTTTGACGGTGATGGTGGTAGGGAAGGAGGCTCGAGAGTGGATTTTGGAGAGGAATTTTGGGGAGAGGTGGACACGAGTGGAAGCAACAAAGGGGGTAGATTACATGTTCTACTAGAATAAGGAGAGGTGGCTTTCGCTGTGACATGCGATGGCTATGCTGTTGATTACGAGCCATGCACTATCGGATGCTTCAGGGGTGAGATTCCCTTGGAAAATGATGGGTAATATGTGTGACATGGTAGAGCAGGGGTGCCGATATGCATGGGCACCTGCCCTATTGATGCAGGTGTAATGAGAGCTGCATGATGTAGTGCGGATGACCGAGATAGGATTGAGTGTGCTACCACTACTACAGATATAGGCGTGGGAGAATATCATGATTTTACGATTGGCTAATTTGCCCTATGATGCACATGTGCATGAGGGGCGTGATAGGTTGTACGCTAACCGATGGTGGGCGGACATGGAGAGGAGGAGGAGGGAGTGTGTAGGGGAATTGGTGTATTATCGGGTGAAGCTGGGGAGGGTGACTATGGATCAGATCAGGTGGAGGTCATGGCAGGGAGGGCCGAGTTGGGATGATGAGGATGTGCATTTGGCACCCGTATGGTGCGGTAGGTGGATGGTGGGGAAATATGTGATGGAGGTGGAGTTTTTTCCATTTAATTAGGTGCAACGTTAGTTTAGACTGGTACAGGGGCATCCTGACCCTCTTGTGGTGGTTTATAGGGTGAAGGGACACAAGGGGCCATAGCCTATAGTGCCACCCTTGGACATGATTTCGGATGAGGTGATTGATGTCCCATATGTGGACAATGCCAAAACGACCATGGAATATGAGGTATGGTGGTCGAGGCAGACATGGGATCCAAGGCGAGGGGTGGTGGATGGATGGGTGGATGTGGTAGGGGCTTTAACTATGTAGGGCTACCAAGAGGAGCGAGGGTGAGGTCATCGATAGAGGAGGCAGAGGAGGGAGGGATAGGGGTTCACCTGAGCTAGGTGAGGTGGAGGATGCAGAGCATGAGTGACTGGCATGATGGGTGCGACTGCATCAAGATGCACACGATCAATTGGTGAGAGATGTAGGTGAGGCACTATTGGTAGGAGGTGGTGGTGGTGGGATGGCGGCCATGGAGGTTGGAGTTGGTATGGATGAGTGGTTGGTGGGGGTAGTGGAGTAGTGCCATTGAGAGGAAGCGACAAGTAGATAGTGTCGAGGGAGGATATCCCCATGATGGAGATAAGAGTAGAGGCACCGATGGAGAGACCTTTGTTGGGAGAGGGATTGGTAGGAAATATGGAGGATTTCAATTTTGGAGGTGACCTCCATGGGGTGCTATCAATGGAGGCTGAGATGGAGCGACTATGGGTGGAGTTAGGGAGGGTGCAGGATATGCTCTTTGAGAGGGAGACAGAGTAGGAGACAAAGCGGTCCTTGTGGGATAAGGAGAGGGAGGAGGCAGATGAGGATTTGAGAGCTACACTGTGAGAGTGAGATGCGATCGAGGTGCGAGTAGAGAAGATGGCTAAGGAGATGGAGAGGCTCAGGATTGAGCAAGATACTTTCCAATGTGAGTGGAATGAGGTGAGGATAAAGACAATAGCCATGAGGGCGTGCCATGCATCACAGGTGACTGAGTTGGAGAGGACAATGTAGGATATGGAGGAGGCTAGGGGGGGTGGAGCAGGAGATTGCTCGACTAGGGGATGTAGTGCTACAGCTGGAGGTAGCATAGAATCTGATTGCGTGGTTGCAGGAGGGCAATCGATAGCTTATGGCGAGGAATACGAACGAGACAGGTAGGCAAGCGAGAGCGAAGGGGGAACTAGATGTGTGGGGGATAGTTGTGCCCATATATGAGGGATCATTGGCTTTGTCGACTGTGCAACCAGAGTAGAGTGCATAATTAGTAGGCGATAGGGTGCAGGCTTTGGTGGCACATACATTGTCATAGGCACCAGCGATGATGGGACCACTTGGGCAAGTGGAGATGGCGCAGGTGGAGGATGTTGGAGAGGTAGAGTCCTCATAATGGGTGGTTGGTGGAGGTGGCATAGGTGATGGAGGTGGGGAGACCTCGGTAGGGGAGCAGCCATGAGGAGGTTCCTGATGGAGGTTTGATTTTTTGTATTTTTGTAGGCACTCAGGAGGAGCGAATTATTTTTGTGGGGAGATGTACCTGATGATGGTGCATTCCTTATTATAGCCAGATGGTGTTTTTGTGAATGTATAAACATGGATGTGTGATGATCTACCCATAATGGCCCACACATGTTATTGTAGCCCTAGTGGTGTTTGATTTTTCTGATATATATATATATATATATACATACAATATTCGACGATACTTGTGTAATTTGCATTTTTGTGTTTGTTACTGTCTACTTGTGGTAGTGCATGATGAGCATAGATGTGATAATAGATAGTGGGATGGTAATAAAAAATGATATGGATAAGTAATAAAAACTTAAGAATCTTGGTTAAATGAACAAAGAAAGTATAAATAATAATATGGTATGCATAAATGTGTATGAGGTCAATATTTTGCTTAGGGATAGCATGTGCATCATTACATTGCTCAAATGATGTGGTCCATGCTGTTATTCCAAGGAATTTGGATAGGAGAAATATCTTGAAGATATTCAAGCATTACAGTTGGTACAATCAAACCCA
The DNA here is from genome assembly GCA_028583015.1 of Wollemia nobilis. NCBI lineage: Eukaryota > Viridiplantae > Streptophyta > Pinopsida > Araucariales > Araucariaceae > Wollemia > Wollemia nobilis. The sequence goes on along the minus strand of JAQPPZ010004624.1, from coordinate 9,384,717 downwards.
TTGAATAATTGAGCAAAATTTTTGGATTTACTTAGAGACTATCGTGATAAAAAAGACCTCTATCTTGGACTTGTGTGTGAAAAGTGATGTTCATTTTACCATTCTGGAATGGGGTGGAGTATAATTGCATGCCAACTTAGCTTATGTGCTAGCTTATTTGGTAAAGACCAAAAGACTATAGGGATTCAAGCTGATGATATCTCGAGGCATTTCCTTTTTTTTTCTGCCTCGGTGTGACTGATGTGCTTGTAGAGTAGGCTTTTATTCTGCGCTCTTTGTGTGTATCTTCTATTTCTTTGCTTGTTATTTGCTTTTTTTTTTTTTACATGCTCAGATTAAGTGTAGAGCAAAGGATTTTGACTTTCTTGTGCTTTATCATGATATTTGCTCAGATTGGCTGAAGAGCAAGGGATTTTTCTGTGAGTATGCTTCTTCGGGATACTTGCTCATATTAGCTATGGAGCAAGGGAATTTTATTCAAAGGAGGGGGAGGAAGCTTATCCTTTTTTTGGTCATTCGGTTTGTGAGAAATCATGTGAATGATGTAATAAGCGGAGTAATTTTTGCTAAGTAATAGTTGACATGCAACGTAATCAACTATGTATCCAGAATGTTATTAATATGTAAGACATGTATGTAAGTCCAATAAAGAGAGCAAGGTGACCAAGAGAAGTCTAAAAGTATTTTTGAAATGTGCCAACATTGGATGGTGGTTGATTATGTGACTTTTTGTGGTCTAAGAAATCAAAATGTAGCTCTAATCTAGTTTCCTGAAAATGGGTGTTGGACATCAATTTGGTATTGCTAGCATGTGCATTTTTAATTCCCTTCACATGTTATTTATAATGAATATATGCAGGTGCCTACATGGGTGCAAAGGACAAGTATTTATATATAAGGGTGCCCCAGTATTATAGATAATGGAATGGGACATGGAATGGAGTGTTGTGAAAATGAAGAATGTAACAAAGAAGAAGAGGAAAACATAGAAGAAAAAGAAGACAAAAACTTTTCAACAGTATGTAGCCGCTCGAAGCGTGACCATCCAACATTGGTAAGTAACTAGAAGAAAAGATTAGAAAAGGAAGAGAGAATAAAGAGAAAAGCATTAAAGGTATGTAGCCGCTCAAAGCATGACCATACAACAGTAATGAGTAACTTAGAAGAAAACAACATAAGAGGAGAAGAGAAGGAAAAGAAGGAAGGGGAAAATGGAAGGTATGTAGTCGCTCGAAGAATGACCATACAACATCCATTCATAGAAGAAAGTAAGAAAATGAGGAGAAATGAAGTGAGCAGAGTTGGATATGTATGCAAATAACATTAGTGTCGTCTGTAGAAAATGCGAACACCAATGTATTATTCAGCAGGCATTTAAATACAGGTTACACTATCGAGAATAGTCACCGGCGTAAACTGTACTTGTTACAGTAGTTGTAACAGTACGCTAAATACTGAAATAGAGACAAAATAGTCTAACAGTAATTATAGTACGCTAACATCCCCCTTTATTACATTATTTGGGTAATGTAATAACTAATAGCTATACTAGACTACTAACATCCCCTTACATCATTTTGCAATACAAAGTGAGCTGCGAAACAATTCAAATTTGACACGTCCAAGTGCCTTAGTGAAAATGTCTGCAACTTGAGCATCGGTGGGAATGTGCGAAGCTGAATTCGGTGCTTTGGAACTTCATCTCGAATGAAATGACATTGTGTGTCAATGTGCTTTGTTCTTTCATGATGGACTGGATTCTTGACGAGGTTCAAAACACCCTGATTGTCGCAAAACAAGTGTATTGGAGATTTTGATGGATGGCCCATACTTGTCAGAATGCGACGTAACCATATCACTTCGCACACAGCTTCACGTGCGGCGCGATATTCTGCCTCTGTTGATGAAATAGCAACCACCTGTTGCTTCTTGCCGTGCCAAGAGACAGGACCGGATCCCGGATGAAAAATGTATCCGTAAGTTGACTTGCGATCATCAAATGATCCGGCATAGTCGGAGTCCGTGTATCCTTGCAAGAAGAATTTGTTGTTCCTCTTGTATTCTAGGCCATATTCCATAGTACCACGGACATAGTGAAGAACACGTTTTGTCGCTTTCCAATGAGTGGTCTTAGGCTCCCGCATGAACCTCGAAAGATAGTTGACAAAGAAATACGAGATCCGGCCTAGTATTGGTCGATATATGAGACTCCCAATCAATCGTCGATAGAGAGTACCATCTACCCGAGGTGAATCATCATATCGCGATAACCGAAGTCCATTCTCCATCGGAGTTGCCATTGGCTTGCAATCAGTCATGCGATATTTTTCCAAAAATGTCTTGGCATATTTTTTCTGAGACACTTTGATGGAGTGCTCCTTCTGGCTGAATTCCAGACCAAGACAAGTAATGGAGAAGTCCGAGATCTGTCATCTCAAAATATTTGCACAAGTTTCTTTTGACAATAGAGATCATAGTTTCTGAACTCCCTGTAATGAGCAGATCATCCACATAGAGTACAAGCAACACTATCTCATAACCCTGTTTCTTGAAATAGAGGTTTGCATCTGACGGACATCTCTTAAATCCATGCTGCATAAGGTGATTGTCCATTTTTATATACCAAGCTCGAGGAGCTTGTTTCAGACCATATAAGGATTTGACCAATTTGCAAACCTTCTGCTCTTGGCCTTCCACTTCAAATCCTTCTGGCTGAGTCATGTAGACTTCTTCTTGGAGATCACCATTTAGAAAGGCACTTTTGACATCCATCTGGTGAACTTTCCACCCATATTGTGCTGCCATAGCACACATAACCCGAATTGTGGTCATCCGAGCAGTAGGTGCAAAAGTTTCCTCGTAGTCAATGCCTTCTTTTTGAGCATAGCCCTTTGCAACAAGACGGGCCTTATGCTTATCAATTGTTCCATCTGCCTTGTACTTGACTTTATATACCCATTTGCAGCCAATGGGCTTCTTTCCATGCGGCAAATCAACAAGCTTCCAAGTTTTATTCTTCATCAAAGACTCATACTCTGTATCCATAGCGGCCTTCCACTGAGGCTCACTGAGAGCATCTTGCACTGATGCAGGTTCAAGATCATCTATGGTAGACATGAACGCCCTGTCATCATCAATATCCATATCCTCTACTTCTGTACTTGGAGTCACAGAAAGTTCCTCAAAAGATTGACAAAGATCATCAACCTCACCAGTTTCTTTGGCTTCTTTTTCCTTTTGAGCCATACTGCGTGTACGAGGTCTATCCAAATTCAAATTGGGAGGAGTGGATAAATTTGCATCTCTCGATTGTATTTGTACACCATTTAGGATTCTTCTTCGATGGAGTTGAAGAAGATGTAGAAGGACCTCCTGTCTGTGTTGACGAAGGAATCTTCTCTTCCTTAGATTCCACAATATCTTGGTGTACTTTAGATGTGCTCTGTGATGTGAAAGCTTCATCAAAGACAACATCTCTGCTGATATGAATTTTCTTGGTCAAAGGATCTATCAACCGATATCCTTTAGAGTGCTCATAATAACCAAGAAAAATACATCTCAGTGTTTTCTCATCTAGCTTCTTCCTTTTCTCTTTCGGTATGTGCATGAAAGCGTGACATCCAAAAATACGTAGATGAGATATGGAGGGTTTTCGACCACTCCATGCTTCCTGTGGAGTCATTCCTTTTAGGGCCTTTGTGGGTGCCCTATTCAACAGATACACTACAGTGGTGACAGCTTTTGCCCAATATTGTTGCCCAAGAGTAGCTCCTGTGAGCATACAACGAACCATTTCCATGATAGAACGGTTCCTTCTCTCAACAACTCCATTTTGCTGAGGAGTATAGGCAGTTGTTAACTGTCTCTTGATTCCATGCTTATCTAGGAATGCAGAAAATTCATTAGAGGTAAACTCTCCCCCTCGATCTGAGCGGAGGGTTTTAATAGAAGCTCCTGACTCCTTCTCAACGGATTTCTTGAACTGCTGGAAGAATGCGAAAGCTTCAGATTTCAGTTGGAGAAAGAAAACCCACATCTTTCGTGAGTAGTCATCTACGAATAACCGAAAGTACCTCTTCCCTCCACAACCGTTGGGTGTGAAAGGACCGCACAGTATCGGTGTGAATTAACTCCGGAGGTTTTCGTGCTCTTGTAGAGCTCTTCTCAAATGGTACTCTATGCCGCTTTCCCGCCAAGCGATCGGAGCACACTGGCAATGTGGCGTAAAGGGAAGGAAGACCCTTTACCATCTCATACTTACCGAGCTCAAGTAAGTAGCCGGAACTAAGATGCCCATATCTCTTGTGCCATAGGGAAGTTGCCTCCTTGGTAGAGACAATCATGGCAACATGTGGAGTAAAGATAGCATCTAGTGCAAATAAGCCGTGCTTATATGAAGCCGTTGCAATCTGCTTACCCTTCCTGGTAATAGTACAACACTTCTTTCCATTCTCAACACGAAAGTTGACAACCATATTTCTATCCAGGATTTGTGTCACTGACAACAAATTGTTGGCCAATCCCGAAACATAGAGGACTTTGTCAATCTGACACTTGCCATCAGGAAGAGTGACTGAAACCGTACCCTCTCCCTGAACCCTGTAGGTTTTATCATCAGCAATGGTGACAGGTTTGCCCTCTTTGGCCACAAATGATTCAAACCACGATCCGTCGCCGATCATATGTTTGCTAGCTCCAGAATCGACATACCAAACAGGATCCCTCTGTGTGGAATCTGTGGTAGTCATGAGCACCTTGTGTGCCCATTCAGAATCTGAGTCAGATTCTTCAACAAAAACATTCACCTGGGGTTTGCTTGTTTTTATTTTGTGGTTTGTTTTGGCCTTTCTCGCTTGTTCTTATGCCAACACCTGTTGGTGTCATGGTTGTCTTTCTCACGGATCTTGCACCACCTCTTCTTCTCGTTGAGGTTGTTTGCCTTTTCCTTTCGTATCCTGTTGAGAATTTCCTCCTTTCTGAAAGTTGCCTCCTTTTTGCCCATTACCTTTCTTCCTAGAACCCCGCCTCGTTGGTGTATAGGGCTGTATTGGAAGAATCATCCTTGTGAAGTTGGCGTGCCTCCGTTGTTGAAGCAGATTGACCAACTCGATGTAGGTAATTTGTCGTTGAGACACCTGGATGGAGGTTATCAACATATCAAATGAAGAAGGTAAAGCTCTCATCACAAGTGAAATGAGAAGCTTTTCGTCCACAGTATCTCCCAAAGAACTCAATTTCTCTTTCAACTCGTACACTCGCACGTAAAGAGTTCAACTGTTTCACCCTGTCTCAAACTCAGATTATGAAGTTGTTGTTGAAGATGAAGAATGGTGGAATCATTCTTTCCCTCATAGATGGTTCTAAGGGCATCCCATGCCTCTTTACCACTTGCTTTGTCAGCTATATGAGGTTGCACTTCATCTGAAACAAGCAAACAAAATGAGCACCTTTGCTCGACTGTCTTTCTTGTCAAAAGCTATCCGATCTGCGGAAGGACCTGTGGATCCTGCCGTTGGTGAAGGCCTAGTTGCTACTCCAAGAATAATATCCCACAAATCTTCCATTTGGAGAATTGCCTTCATCTTATGTTTCCATGGTGTATAATTTGGACCTTTCAATAACTGATGCGGATCAGTCATCAACTTTGCAACAACGGCCATAGTGAAGGTTCCTTATATCACCAATTGGTCCCCCTTTCGATATACCTTTTGCTAGGCCAATATACCATACAAAATACCCGCCCTTACGTGAGGGAAACTATAGGTATTTAGAAAGATCAACAAAAATCACCCGCCCTTACGTGAGGGAGACTATAGGTGAGTTTTAGAGATCATACGATACGTGGAACATAAGCGGTACTGAAAGGGAATCGCCTTGTTGATGGCACCTACCATAGAAGATTCTTCTCATGCGTGGGGCGTAACTTCCCCTAAACACTATGAAGAATACTTCGTCAGGATTTACGCCTAAACACAAGTGCGATAAAGGGTAGTGGATGGAGTAAAAAAATGCAAAAATGGCTAACTTATCTCTCCCCGACGATTTATAGAGAACAAGCTCATACGTCGTTGTAGCAGCTATATTAGGCGGCGGATACAGTAGCCAAATCACGACAACTTTACCTGTAAGTGCTGGCCAGAGGTATCACAAATACCGAACGCTGCAGTGCAATAAATTGCACGGATGGGTTTTAATTATTCCGGGGACTTAGGGAGTGTTTTGATTTTAATTTTTAATGTTATAGTGCAAAAATGAAATATGCAACATACAACAAAAAAAATGCCCACAAGAATAACCCACAAGGTGTCGGTCACAGCCGAAAATGCACCTTTTACAATTCGCCAAATTGCCTTTTTCGAAAAATTACTCACAATCCCCCTTTGATTTTTTGAAAAAATATCCCCCTTTAAAAAAATTCCTTTAACAAAGCATTTTTAATAATTATTATATATTTAAAATTAAAATAAATAATTTTAATTTATATAGTTTTAAAACTTATAAAAAATAAATTAAAATTAAATTTTAATTTATAAAGTTTAAAAAACTATAAAAAATAAATTAAAATTAAAAATTTTAATTAAAAAATAATAATTAAAAAAAACTTTGAAAAAAAAATTATACCTTAGGGGGGAGTCGGCGGGATTTGAACCCCCGACCTGCAGGCTCCCTGAGCCTTACCGCACGGCTCACGACCACGTGAGCCAGCGGGCTGATCCGAGAGGATCAGTCAACCTCCTCTCCTTTATCAACCTCGGCCTGCCCGTCCTCCGCTGCTTCCAGCTTCCCGAGCCTCCTCTGCAACTCGCGGCTACTGTCGCGTTTAAAAAAAAAAAATGCAGTCCCCGTTCGCGTCGGATCTCCGTCGCACCTTTCCAGCAACGCTCGCGTCGCGAGCCTCCAAACCGGGGGGAAAAAAAAATTAGCCGAGGGGGGGGGAGCGTCGCGCAGGTTTGTTTTGGTGGGGGGGGTTTAATACCCAGCGGGAGCGAAATTTGAAATTCCCGCTTCCCGCGCGTGGGGGGTTTAAATTCCTCCCCACGCTAGACATCCCTCCCTCCTGCGCTAGACGTCGCGGGACGTCTGCAGACGTCAGCGTCCATGGGGGGTCCGCCTCCCTCTTGCGCTAGACATCACGGGACGTCTGCGGACGTCAGCGTCCATGGGGGGGGTCCGCCTCCCTCCTGCGCTACACGTCTGCGGACATCAGCGTCTGCGGGGGGGGGGGGTCCGCCTCCCTCCTGCACAGCGTGGCGGGAATGCAGCCTGCCCTGCGTCCACATCAGCGTCTGCGCTGTACGCTGGACTCTGCTGGGCGGTCACGCTGGCAGCGTGGTCTCCGTCCCCTTCATCCTGCGCGCTGCACGTATATTTTATTTTATTTTATTTTTCGCTGCTTTCTTTCACTGTACGTCGCGCGATTGCGCGCGGCGTGTATAAAAAAAATTTGCCTCTGCAAAAAAAAAAAAAAAAAATCCGCTGCCCAGCAACCTTACCGAACTGGCTCTGATGCCATGTAGAAAATGCGAACACCAATGTATTATTCAGCAGGCATTTAAATACAGGTTACACTGCCGGGAATAGTCACCGGCGTAAACTGTACTTGTTACAGTAGTTGTAACAGTACGCTAAATACTAAAATAGAGACAAAATAGTCTAACAGTAATTATAGTACGCTAACATCGTCGAACTGTAAAAATATGAAAGCATTGTTTTTTTGTTTGTTGTTGTTGTTTTTTTTTTATATACATATGTACACAAGTAGTGATGAGCGGTAATACCTACAAGTAGGTGTAAAATTATCTCAGGTGAATAATGTTAATGGGCTCAAGCTCGACTATTCCTTCCAAGGTAGCTATATGATATGCCGTAGATCTGAATTTATGAGTAACAATGTATGGGCCTAGCCAATTTGGTGCAAATTTATCGTAGATATGGCGTGACTGGCTAGTGATCTATTGGTTCTCTTTGAGGACTAAGTATCCAACTTGAAATTCATGTTGGTGTACCTTAGAATTATAGGCACGTCTAAGGTGATCTTGATAAACACGTGTGTGTTCAATGGCATGAATGCGGCGTTCATCTAAAAGGGTCAATTGATCTAATCAGGCTTGATGAGACGTGTCATCATCAATGAATTCTTGCATAGATACCTTTAAATATGGTATTTTAAGTTCCAATGACATGATGGCTTCTACACTATAGACAAGAGAGAATGGGGTTGCCCCAGTTGGAGTACAGATACTAGTCCGATATGCCCATAAATATAAAGGTATTTGATTGTGCCAATCACGATGTGAATCTGCAACGATTTTGCAAAGAATGGCAATGATAGTTTTATTAGTTGCTTCAGCTTGACCATTACCTTGGGGGTAATATGGAGTAGAAAAGCTATGTTGGATATTAAATTTATTGCATAAAGTGTGCACATTATTATTCTTGAATGGTGTACCATTATCAAAGATTATTTTTTATGGGATGCCAAAAAGACAGATGATGTGTTGTGTGATGAAATCGATGATTTTGGCATCTGTTGTTTGGACTAATGGGATAGCCTCCACCCACTTGGTAAAATACTCAATGGCGGTGATGATGAATTTATGGTTGCTGGATGAGGCAGGAGTGATTTTACTGATAAGGTCCAGGCCCCATTCTAAAAATGACCAAAAATATTGAATGGGTTGTAGGGCCTGAGAGGATAAGTGTGTAATATTGGCATGATGTTGGCATTTGACACACTTTTTGACATAAGCACATCAGTCATGCTCCATGGTGGGCCAATAATAACCCATTCATAAAATACATTTGGTGATATCCATGCCACTAAAATGGCCACCATAAGTACCATCATGATCTTCTTGAGTAATGCGTTGGGCTTCAAAAGGCTCAAGACAACGGAGTAATATGTCGTCATAACTTTGCTTATATAGGATATCAACAGGTGATGGTGCAATAGGTGAAGGAGTAGTTTTGGATGGGGGATAGGTATCCGTGTACATGGATTGGGCTAACTCCACATCAAGTCGAGCAGCACGTTGTGCCCACTCATAATATTTAGTGGGAGATCCAACAATAGGATGATTAGCATGTTGGAATTGGGATGGAGGCGAAGGAGAGGGAGTGGATGGATGGGAAACCACGCGCACCCATGTGGACCATGGTACAAAGCGATGTGTGGATGGTGGTGGTGTGGGAAGTATGGGGGCGGTATTGGATGAGGGTGGTGGGGTTGGCATAGTAGAAAATGTAAATGGTGGTGGTATGAAGGATGACGAAGCAGCATGGGAGAAGTTAGGTGTTGGTGGTCACAACGAAGGTTGAGGCAGAGTGGATGAAGTGGAGGCCATGTTTCTTAGGTTGGGGGCATGGGGTGGTTTTGATGATGGGGGATAAGTGTTAGCGAGCGTACGATGGGGGATGGGGGTGAATTGTGTATATGTCAAGGATGGACTGGGGGAAGGTTGATGATGTTGCAGAATTCAAAAGGATCACCGTCGATGGGGATGCAGTGAACTAATCCGTTATGGATATATTTGATGCAGTGATGAAGCATGGAAGGGATGCAATGCATGTCCTAAATCCAAGGCCATCCTAATAGGATATTGTATTGCATATCGCCTTCGATAACATGGAAGATGGTGGAAATGGTTTTGACACCTGCCTTAATAGGTAAGACAATAGTGCCAATGGTGGGATGCATAGAGCCATCAAAGGCTCGAAGATCCATGGATGGTGTAGCAAGATGAGATGGGGGAAGACGAAGGTGTTTTAAGGCTGTCATAGAAATGATGTTGATAGAGGAACCAGTATAAATGAGAATTCGCTTATAGGTAACATAATTAATGGACACTTGGATATGTAATGGAGGATCTGATCCCTTGCCTACAACTTCTATAATTTCATGATCATGGAAGTTGATAGAAGGTTGTAAGCATATTTGAACATTGCCAACAAAGTTGGCAAAGGAATCTATGTTTTGGGTGTCAAGATCGAGAGAGCGAAGGATAGAATTGAGGGCTTCACGGTGAGGTTGGGATTGCTGCAAGAGGTCGTAAATGGATAACCGTGCAAGGACAATGTGGAGCTGATGAGAAATGCTACCACAAATGGTGATAACATTCTGTGGAGAAGGTCGAGGAACTGGTGGTGTAATGATGGAAGTTGTGATTGGAGGTTGTTGTGATGTAGAAGGTTGTTGAGTGGCTGCAGGGGGTGGGTAACGTTGATTGCAAGTAACGATGTGGATCATACCCACAAAATCCTGCTAAGAAGGATCTCGATTGACGTGGTTAACTTGACATGGATAATTTTGAGGCAGATTACCCCGTGATCAGGTAAGGGATTTTGAAATATCCCTAAATTTTGATTTTGTGATGCAAAGGTGTTTGAGACTTGAATGGAGCCTTGATTAATTAGGTCTTGGACAGTATGGCAAAATATGCGGCATAAATCAATGGTATGGCCAAGTTGTCGGTGATAATCACAAAAATATTGGGGGTTGTAATCTCGTGGTAAGGGGTAATTTGGATCAAGTTGTTGGACATTCGGTAAATATATAAGGCCCCCCTCAATAAGTCATCGAAATAGAGTGGGCATGGGTTCAGAAATAGGCATCCAATTGCATGGGGGGTGAGGTGGTCGTGGATTGTGGCCTTGATAGTTATTGGGTTGTGGTGGGGGGTTGATGGTTTATAGAGTCAGAAGAAGTGGAGGATTGGCTTGTAACTTATTATGGGGGGAGCATGGAGGAGTGGGTTATGGGGCTTGCGCAGATGCCACTTGCACCAACGGATACGACGAGTTGATAAGAACTTGATTGGTTTGTGGTGGTCGTGTGGTAGGTGGGATATATGGAGGGTGATTGTAGTGGTAGTTGGTGGGGTCAGGTGGTTTTTGATGCAATGTAATTTTTCTCATGTGGACCTTGATGTCCTCGATTACTTTGGCTTGGGAAATGGCCTCCTTGAATGTCCAAATATGATGTTTTTGCAATGTTTGGGAAATTTGTTTGTGACAACTCTTGGAAAATAGTTTGATGAGCTCTGAAGGTGGGAGAGGGCAAGCAATATCATGAAGGACCACTCTCCAATGTGTGACAAAATTAGTAATAGGCTCATCATCCCACTAGCACAAAGCATATACATAAGACAAGGTGAGCTTGGTTTTGATATTGATAGTGAAATGTTCAAGAAAATATTGGCCAACTACTCAAATGTGTAGAGGCTATTGTGAGGTAAATGGTTGTACCAATATAATACTTGAACACCAAGTGACATGGCAAAGGTACGAAGCATAAGGAGATCACTTTCGTGCAATTGGTAACAAGCAAAATGGTAATTATTGAGGTGCTATGTAGGATATTCCTTACTTTTTAATTTATCAAATTTGGGAAATTCAAATATGTAAGGGTAAGGATGGACAAGAACAAATGGGTGAATGGGTTCATTGCACAACTCATCTTATGTGGGCTTTTGAGGCCCATAACCAGCAGTATACAGATCCAAAGCATGCAACTACTCTTGCATGGCTTAAAAATCGCTAGAAAGAATAGTGGTAGTCTCAAGCAGGGCTGGAAATAGAAGGGGTGGTTTGAAAGTGGGTGATGGTTGAGATGTGGTCGAGGCAAAAGTTAAATGCGGGGGATATCGCAGCTGCTGCTCTTCCCACTGTTGATAGTAAGCATCCTATTATGGAGTGCTATTGCGGGACAAAAACCTGATATGGATGGGGTGAGATGTATGGAGCCTGGGACATGGGTGGTGGTTGCTATGATGGATCATAATATCTAGGAGGTGAGGGATCAAGAATTGGGATTTGCTGTTGTTGTTGTGTGTCATAGTAACCAGGATGTGACTGGCCAGGCATGGGCATCTGTTGCTATTGGGGAGGAGGTAGCCAAAAAGTACTAGGGTGTATAGATGGTGGGCCATAGGTGGATAATGGAGGGTAACCGAGAGATGGAAATATGGTGAACTAGGGGGTAGGTGGTGGGGCAGGGTGTGAGATGTGCATGGTGGAAAAGCTTGGACATAGGGGTCCGCAAGGCTGGACGAAGCCATGCAGTAACTCTATGATGGATGGGAATGATATGCAGGGGATCTGGTAGATGGTGGTTGAGATGAGAGTAGATGACTGGAGGAATCCTGATGAGATATCGGTATATGTGAGGAAAGTGGTGTGGAGGAAGGAGGGGTGGAAATCATACCAACAGACTGCATTGTGGTAACAATATTCGAGACAATTTGGGAGATGATGACATCATCACCCAAAAGGGGACGAGAATAATGGTTAATGAATGGATGAGCAGAGGAATGGAAAGGAGGGGGAGTGAGCTCCTCCGCCACCATAACTGGTATGGGGTGACTAAGAGAGGTGTAGATGACATTAGGGCAAAAATTGGATGGGGGATTTGGGGAAGATAGAGTGTCTAAAGGAGGGGGTCCTCGAGGTGCTCATATAGGAAATGAGATGGTGGGGAAGAGGCCATATGGGATGCAGTACTAGCTCTGGGGGTGAAAGGCCCTACCAATAGATCAGACACAACTCTGGATGGAACCTGATCAGACTAGGAGGGTGGATCTGTGGTCCAATAAGAAGAGGTCTCTATAGTAAGAACAATCAGTTGGGCAGCCTCGAAAGCACGACAAAGTGCTTCACGCATCTGACTACATGTAACCGACATGGTAAGATATGCAAGAAGTGGTATAACAGTCAAAAAAAGTGAAAGATAGACTCAAAAGTTGTCTGTGACTGACTGGGATACTCTTTGGTGGAAAAAAAACAAGTTCATAGGTCTAGGATGTGGACCAAAAAGGTTCGCACTCTAGGGGTGCAGACCACCCAGAATGAAAAACAAAAGGCTAAAAATGTGCATTAAGTGCCTCTATGTGCTATGTGTGCGGTCTGGAACCTGAATAACATGTTTGTAGTTCAGTGGTGCGGACCAGAAAGGTTCTCACTCCAGGGGTGCAGACCACCCGAAAGTGCAGCAGAGGGTGAAATTTGTGCTGTGTATACCCTCCCTGCGCTAAAAAAATTAGTGTGAATTAGTATGGTAGCCTGAATGCTATATTTTCACACATAATTGTGCGAAATAAGCTTGAGTGTAGGATGATTACGATGGGAAAACAAACTATGCAGTGAAAATCGTAGCGATGAAATAGTGAGACAATTCATAAGTGAGTTATAGCACTTTTGATGAGCTTTTGTAACCACTTTTCCTGATACTCAAAAGGAAAAGTTCATTCTTTTTGGTTTTTTCATGTGCTTTTATGATAAAATATACGACCTAGTTGTAAAATCTAGGTAGTGGATGATATGCTAATATGAATCAAGTATGTCGTAGCACAGAACCTTCTGCAATGCCCAAATGTGCACAAAATAGGACTCTATTTCCAATGGGCGAATGGCTACCTAGATGGAATAAGGTATAGTAAAATGATATCCAAAAGGGGGAGACTCAAAATGTGCTAATGAGTCAAATAAACTCTCATAAAGAGAGGTTGTGCTGTCAATGTGGTGCTACCAGCATACCCATGCTTTCGCTTAACCCTCACGTTTAAGGAACCCATGGTAATGATAGTTGTGCCCACTAATTATTTGAAAAGCCCTATGGTAAAGGGGCTTTCTAAAACTACCCACTCTGAAGGTACCTTCCAATGATGAATTTTGGATAACCAACACTCAAAGTGGGAAGGACCGATCGGGTATTAATGTCAGAATGGTCCACATGGGGGAAATAAGGTGTCTAATTTGGAGGTGAGCCAGTGGAGGGCAAGCCCATACCACATCAAACTCTGGTGTTTAGTTGGTGATTAAATCCAACTCAAGATGGAGATGAAACCCAATGCCTTACACCGTTTAATTTGGAGCGTGAGTGTGTGGTGTTTGTTTGTGCGATACTATTTTAGAAGAAATTCTAGATTAATGCCTTTTCAAAAGAAAACTATTCTAGGATGCCTTTTCAAAATTGAAACTATGCTAAGATGCCTTTTGGAAGCAAATCTATTTACTGGTTGGTGCGCAAAAGTGAATCTAGGCTAGCAACAAGTGAATTAAAATCTAGTTAAGTGGTTTACAAAAAGGTAAAATTACTCTATTGATTTGCAAAAAGTAAGTCTAGATAAATGCTTTTGGGATTTGAATTTAACTAGGAAATGACTAAAAATTTGATCTAAGAAAAACGAGAATGTGTAATTGTTTTTGCAACTTGCAGCTTAATATGTTAGAGTAGCTTCAAAACAAAGGAAATGAAAGAATTTTGGCACAAAACCTGCGTCCAGGTGAGTGAAAATACCTCCAATTTGTTCTCTAGTCCAAAACTGTGTAATTTTGTAAGGTTCACACTCCTAAGGTGCAAACTTGTCTTTTGCTGAGGAGTTCGCACTCCTGACCTAAGAACCAAGATCCGCAGACCGAGCTGAATGATTTTGGAGTCTTGTGATGATTTTGATGTCCTTGGATTATTTTTAGTACAGATACCTGCATAGGAAAATTCCAATAATCCCAAATGGAGTATATCAAGACAACCAAAACAAATAAAATCTCACAAATTATTGTAGTAAAGAAATGACAAAATAAATTAACTACTGATTTGGTGCCAAAAAATGCAAGGACGTTTTAACCTTGCATACGTTGTGGCAAAAGACAGTTTGGGATCTAGGTATGGAAACACGCAGACTCCGGGAACATAAGGCTTTTAACCTCCCCTGACTTACCTTGTCATTGGTTGTGGGTGTATAAACCAATACTTGGGTATCAAGTAGTAGTTGGAGGTAGATTGGGGAATTCACACGCCCAAGTGTGTACTCACTACTCTCTTTGTAAGCTCACCGGTGCACCAGTGAACCTTTTATGTTTAGGTCTGGGCCTTTTGTGGTTTGGCATGAGATGTTTTTCAGGGCATTTTTTATTTATGGTGTTCTTCAATGATGACAACTACCTGCCATACAAAATAAACCATAATTTTTGTTAGAAGGCGATTAAGCTTTAGCTTGGTGGGGGTCCCACCTGGCGTGCCATAATGAAACTACCAAAAAGACACCATAACACCTCATTCAAATATTATGGAACCTGTTGCAATTGTATTGATAATTGTAAAAAGGGGTTACAAAAGATGATATCCTTTTATAATTTTATCCCTTTGGTCTACAATAGAGCCTTCACCAAGGAAGATCTTAGGAGTGTGGTACAAAGACAACATGATCAGTCCTTTGTGGGCTCCTTGATGTAGGTGGGCTTCTTGCTCGTGAGCCACTGCTTGTTGGATGTTTCCTTGTGCTTGCTTGGACCTATAAACCTGCAAAATTCTATTAGTGTGTTGGGGGGTCTGCCTCAGTCAAACCCCATGATTATGAAGATAAAAGACTAATTAAAACTACTCAAAACATAAAACTTCTTGCTAAAAATAATGAAATACTAAAATTTAAGATATTCTTACCTGTTTGGGAGATTCTGGTGCCAGTTGCAGAGGTTAGCACCCCTGGGGTGCGAACCGGTTGGTTCACACATGTGAGGTGAAAATCGGTCCCTTTCAGACCATAATGCTCAGATAGACTCCTTGGATGCTCTAGATTGGTTCTGGATGTGTATTTTGGCCGGTAGAGCTTCTGAAAATGCATATTTGATGTGGAAATCAATCTGTCTCACTCACAAAATGGGGTTATGAAAGGGACAAATTGATTGTGATACTAGTACGATGATTATGTGATGGATGTGTAATGGATGTAATGGCAGTGGTGATTTTGGTAGAGTTTCGGTATGCAAAAGTTGTGATCCCTAAAATGGTGAAAATGGCCTTCTATTTATAGAGTGGTCTAGGGTGAGAGAAAGGGGATGAGGTGTCCCCTATGAGGTGGATGTGGTGAGGTGTCCACCAAAGAGGTGTCCCCTAAGGTGTCTTAGGTCATAAATGAGGTTGGGTGAGATAATCCCTCACCTATCCAAAAGTAATTATGATTAGAGATAAATATCAATTTGCCATTAATATTCACCTTTATGAAAATATCTTAGCATTACTTAATCATATTTGTGTGCAAAAGTCTCCATATTGCATTAATGACCCAGGGGTGTGTGATGTGAGGAAATATTTGGGTGTAAATGTGGCAATGCTATGCTAGGCTAGGCTAGGTGAGGTGGAATGCTAGGCTTAGTCAAAGTAGACTACATCCACTTCGAGTGAAGCCCTTGCCACTTCATTCAAAGAAGATCATCCACTCATTTCCCCTTCATCATCACCTAATCCACCTTCTATATTCTATGACCATGTGATCTATACTGCTCCAGGACATCCCCATCCTTTCTTCACCATAGATGAGGAGACCCCACCTACGTCTCCTACCTTCATGCACCCCTTTTTTTAGAGTCTATCTCAATCCCTCTTTGAGAATGACTCCTCTTTATTAAACTGTACTCACCCTGAGGTTGCATATTTTTCCCCTACCGTAGGGATGATTTTAGACCCCTCCTCTTCCACACCAGGCACCCAGATGCCATCATTTCAAACTACACCACAACAACCCCCCTTGCAGTAGTAGCAAGCACCACCTCCACCATCATACCCACACTCTTCCCAAGAGTCACAACCATCATCTTCCCAACAACCATTTTTCCCATCCTTTGAGGACATGTCAGAGCCGCCTCCTCAAACACAACCGATGCAATACCAACAACATCAACCAATCACCCACACCCAATCTGGAGTGAACACATTCATCACTCCACCTTCCCAAGCTCCTACTTTAGAAGCTTATCCTCCTTTCTCCTCATCCTTCCCACCTACATCTCAGGTGTCTGGAATGTATGCTACCCAATATTCCATTCCACCTTCATCTACATCTACCTTCATATTACCCCCTCCTCCTCCTTTTTAGGTCCTGACCACTGGTCCTCTTCCCACCTATGGACCAAGACCTATAACCTATACCCCTACTCCCCCAAGATACTCCATGCAGTTTAGTTTTCCCACATCTTATCCCTCAGGATAGATGTAGGTACCATCCTTTGACACCTCATCTCACCCACCTCTCACATCTTAGTCCTGATACCTCCACCATTATCTATTGGGCCTACATTCTTTATGCCTCCTCCTTCTTGGTCATCACCTCCTATGACCCAACCATTACAGTAGGCTCATCTCCTAGTAGATACCCATGCCACAACCACACACCCCACAACCACAATACTATTACCCTCAACAAATACCCATTCCATAGCCTAGTGTTCCATTGGCCATGACACCATACATCACTCAACAGCCACCTCACTAGGATCAATTGCAATACTTTCCCCCTCAATACTAGGAAGAATAACAACTCCAATATCCACCACACTCTTAGGCTCCACCCACCTTAGCACCATCCTCCACACCTTTAGCACCCAAACTTCAACTTTTGCAAGATGAAGTAAAGATGCTAAACCTTCGCACAACTAATTACGGACCATAGAAACCAACCTATGATGAACTCTACAATGAGCCAGTCCATCCATCAGTTCCCATCCCACCTTATCCTTATCACTTTGAGATCCCAAAGTTTGATAAATACAAGGGTAAGGAAGATCCTCGAGAACATGTGAGTAATTACCATTCAGCTTGCTACCAACTTCATAGTAGCAACCCCCTCATGTTATGTACCTTCTCCCTTTCACTTGGGGGACAAGCCCTTGACTGGTATAACATGCTCCCATGCCATAGCCTGTACACCTTTGAACAATTGGCCAACTCCTTCCTAGAGCATTTTTCCATAAACATAAAAAATAAAACTAACTTTTTAGACGTCTACGCCCTACGATAGGTTGACGATGAACCTATTACTGAGTTTGTTTCATGGTGGAGATCGATCATACATGACCTCACCCATAGCCTCCCCACTACTGAGTTAGTGACACTCTTTTCCAAGAGTTTTCATAAACACATCTCCACCTCCTTGCAACTTCATCAAAGTTGTACCTTTGAAGAAGCCATTGCCCAAGCTAAAGTCATTGAGGACATCAAGGTCCAATCAGGCAAGATCAAGTTGAGATAGAAACCATCCTACAACTCCAATTTCTATTTCAATATAAATACACCTAATCAACCTTTTCCTAGACCACCACAAGCCAACCAAGTGGTAACTACTACCTTAGCACCATCATCGGTCCCATGACCCCCTCCTCCACAACAATAAATTTTTTAGACCAATGCACCTCTCCCTCCTAGGCCTTAGTAGCCTCATGGCCTATGACCATAGGCTCCATAGTGTAACCTTACACCACTCTCTGAACCTTTTCTAACCCTCTTCCATAGATTGTATGATGCAGGCCACATCATCCTACCCAAAATCTGACCACTTGATCTAAATCAACCTAAGCCTCGAGGATATATCGAGCAAGCCTTCTATCCATATCATCGATAATATGACCATGATATCGATTCTTGTCGCTCTTTCTATGGTTATGTCCAAGATCTTATCGATAGGGGTACCATCCAGGTCTCAAACCCCCTCGCTCCACAAAATCAAAATTTAGGGATCTTCCAAAACCCCTTACCTGATCATAGGGGGACTAACCCCCAAAGAACTCCACCTAATCCCTCAGGGCCACCTAGATAGGTCAATAGTGTCCAATATGACCCCCTTCATATGGTGTAGTGGGCATGATTAACCTTACCACTCACAATCAATGGTATCCCTCATGCCAAACCACACCTATCATTTCCCTCTAGTACCATTTACATCTCCATAGTCTCCTATGACTTCTAACACCACACCTCCTCTACCACAAAATATCATCACAATCTATGGTAGCCTTACCCACCAGTTGCATAATGCTCCCACTTGATTATCCATCTATGACCTTCTACAGTAGTCCCAACCCCATCATGAGGTATTGAATGACATCCTACATTCTATTGATCTTGAGACTCATGACATGAATACCTTCATGAACTTTATAGGAAACATTCCATGCTGCCTTCAACCCTCTATCAGTTTTCATGATCATGAGATCATAGAACTCATAGGAGAAGGAGCGGATCCCCCTCTTCACATCCAAGCAACCATCAATGACATCACCTACAAGTGTGTCCTCATTGATATGGGTTCCTCTATCAGTATTATTTCCATAATAACTTTACATCATCTGCATATCCTACCAACTCATTTTACCACCCCATCACTCGATCTACATGCATTCGATGGTTCCATGCGACCCATAGTAGGATCCATTATCCTACCCATCCAGGTGGGTATCCACACCATCTCCATCCTCTTCCACATCATTCAAGGTGAAATGTAGTACAATATCCTACTTGGTCATCCATGGATCAGGGACATGTAGTGTGTCCCTTCTACATTACACCATTGTATCAAATACATCCATGATGGACTTGTCCATTATGTTCCTACCGATAGGGACCCCTTCAAATTCTACAACATCATAGACCTTCCACCAGTACCTTCATCATCTTCCACACAACTCTTTCCTATTTCTTCTCATCAATCTATCAAAGCATCGACATCTTCCCCCACATCCACTTCATTACCACAATCTTCATCAAGGACACACACCTCGATGTCCGCACCACTAGCACCAACCATCATAGTACCTAATCCTACTACCATACCTTTTTCACCACCTTCCTTGTGGCCACCACCACCATCTCAACCATCATCTTCCACAAATCCATCCATGATATCGAGACCATCCTCATTACCTGCATCATGACCTACCACTCCATCTCACCCATATTCCTCTATAGAACCTCCTCTCCTTCCTACACCTCAAACACCTCCCCTTCCTTTTTACCCATGACCTAGGTCATTCACATCTCCTCATAGTCCAACATCGATGCCCACTCCTCCTCCTTCACAATTTCCACATGCAGATCACCCTATCCTAGCTATGATAGTTGAATGCCATGAGTGGGAGTAATGAGCTTCTCACCTTGATGATCAGTTGTTACACCCCTCTACTACTACCATAAGATATTCTTAGATTACATCCTCATATTTTAATTTAGATTTTCCACCCCATTCACCACATCGTACATCACCTCACATTTCTATCTTTATGATGAATTTAGGTCTAGGTGACTACAATGTGCATGATGCCCATATACGCCCACCTATAGTCCAGTCCATGCATGACTTCGATCACCCTTCAACCTTAGTTTTGACTATCATAACTATCATACAATTAGGGCCTCTTGATAACCAAACTAACTTTGTATATGTAGGAGTCGATTCCTCACTCCCACCTATAGTCCCTCCACCACCACAATCTAGTTTTTGTGGTACATTGGATCACATGGCTAACCCCCATTTCACCTTATGCTACCTTTGATATTTCCATTGGCATGGATTTGGATTAGGCCATTATGAACAAGGGTTATGTACACCCATCAATCCACATGTGCAATTACCTACTGACAAATCTGGCCTAGGCTATCACCCTACCATCATTCACACACTTGAGGATGAACTTTAGGATCTCTCCCTACACCCTTCCCCACTTCCAACACACACCTTGGAAGAATATATTAATATGGATATTTTAGAAGATAACCCATCTCCTCATTCAACCATCATAGTTCCATGTGATTTCTTTCAAGAAACTCCTTTTTCGACACTACATCATCATGTTGTGTTGATGAATTAACAAGCCAATTTGTTACCTTGTCTCTAAATACTCATTATCTAGAGCATGACATGGCATCTCCCCCACCATCACCAACACATTTGGCCACATTCCCACCTATACATCGACAACTCCATCACTCCATTACTCGACCACATTCTCCACCTATTGTCCTGCACCCTCCATTGAGCCTCCTATGATGTTCATAGGTTATTGAGTCTTCATCATCAGACTCTTCACCACCCACATCCCCCATGACATCGGTTAACATGGTCGACATGGATCTCTTCTCCCCACTTCGGTATACACACCAATAGATTCATGATGACACACCAAATCCAAATTTTATCGATCTCACACACATCTCACCTATACCTTCACCCCAAGATTTCCTACTTTCACCCCATGTCCTACGTACCACTAATGCTCCTTCACCTTCTACACCACCTCACATCTCATGTGTTCACCACACAAACATCTACATAGATGATGAATATGATATCCTAGAGGCTATCGATGACCTACACCTTATTCCAATTCTAGAACAACTTCGTGATGGTTCCCACATGCTAATCAAGGAAACCATTGATGTAGACATCGATGATGATCCCAAAACCCTCACATTGTTAAACTAGCCACTAGCCTTTCACCTGAAGAGCACATTTTATTCATCACTTTCCTCAAAAAGTATATCAGAGTCTTCACGTGGTCTTACAAGGATATGCTAGGCCTCGATCCTACCCTTGTAGTCCATAATCTCACATTGGACAAATATGCCAAGCCTATCAGATAAAAATTATGATGCATGCACCCTATAGTTGCGTTAGTAGTAAAATATGAGCTCCAAAAGCTCTTGGATGTAGATTTTATTGTACCCATAGATTATCTTGAATGGGTGTCCAACATGGTTCTAGTGCCAAAACCTTTTGGTGAGGTTCGTGTCTGCACTAACTTTCATGATTTAAACAAAGCTTATCCCAAGGACAACTTCCCTTTACCTAACATTGACTTGCTAGTCGATTCCATCATAGGCCATGAGATGATCTCCCTTATGGATGGATTCTCTGGCTACAACCAAATCAAAATCAACCTCTTGATCAGCACAAAACTTCATTCACAACCCCTTAGGGGACTTTTTGCTACAAGGTCATGCCCTTTGGCCTTAAAAATGTTGGGGCAACCTACCAACATGCAATGACTTACATATTTCATGATTACATGCATAAAATTATGGAATATTATGTTGATGACCTCATCATAAAGTCCAAGGAATGCTCACAATATTTAGATGATCTTCGTAAGATCTTCGATCATTTACTAGAACATAATGTGCACCTTAACCCAAAGAAGTGTGTCTTTGGTGTTACTTCAGGCAAGATCCTAGGGTTCATTGTCTCTCAATGTGACATCGAAGTAGACCCTAACAAAGTAAAGGCCATCATCGAGATGCCCTCACCTACCAACCTAAAGCAATTGCATAGTCTCCAGGCAAAATCACTTCCATTCATCACTTTATCACACAACTATCAAATAAATGCAAACCATTCAATCATCTCTTACAAAAGGGAGTCACTTTCAAATGGGATGACAACTATCAACAAGCCTTTGATTCTATCAAATCCTACCTCACTTCTCCACTAGTTATGTCTCCCCCACACCCATAACTACCACTTACTCTATACATCTCAACCATAAATTTTACACTAGGCACATTATTAGCCCAAAAGAATGTGCTCAACAAAGAGCAAGCTATATATTATATAAGTCGTATGCTAGTCAACTACAAAATTCATTATGGGTACATGGAAAAACTATGCCTAGTTATAGTATTTGCCACCCAAAAACTTTACCATTACATGCTAAATCACACTACTTTTATCATCGCTCGAGACAATCCACTTCGATATATGATGAACAAAAGTTACCACAACTCTCGTACAACAAAATGGATTATGCTTCTAACTGAATTTGATCTAGAGTTCATTTCACAAAAATCCATAAAAGGATAGGTCATCACAGATCAACTTGTAGAGGCTCCATTTCCAGATGATCAACCTCTCCTTATTCAGCTTCCTGATGATTCCATATTTCACATTATAGAAGTTGAAGAGTATGTCGAGCTAGAAACATCGATCGATCTGACTCTATTCTTTGATGGCTCTTGATGCACTCATGCTGGGGGTGCAGGCATTGTTTTCTTCACACCCAAAGGGGAACCACTCCCCTTTTCATTCAAATTAGACTTCCCTTGCACAAACAATAATGTAGAATATGAAGCCTTAATCCTCAGATTAAAATAGGCCCACTCCATGCACATCAGATGCCTTCACATCATAGGTGATTCCCTCTTGGTAGTAAACCAAGTGCAAGAGATTTGGCAATGTCATTGTCTAGTTCTCCAACAATACAAATGGATTGCACAATAACTTCTTTCCCAATTTGAGTGGTATGCTATCAAAGCCACTCCATGATCATCAAACCATTTTGCTGATACAATGGCCTCCTTAGGATCATTAATCCCTCAAAACTCCCTATCAGACACCATGTGTGTGTCCATTCACACCCTCACTCAATCTACCATATCACCTATGCCTCCCATAGATGATGGTGGTATTCATGTAGTCAATACTGAACCACATGATCCTTGGTTTGCACAAATTAAGGATTATATTAAGTTAGGATTCCTACCATGTGATCTACCACATGCTCATCATCGAGCATTCAAACAAAGGGTGATTCACTATACATTGTTGGGGGACATCCTCTACCATCGTAGTTATGATGGCATCCTCTTGCATTGTTTAGAACCATATGAATCTTAGTGGGTTGTACAAGAAACCCATGATGGTACTTGTGGTGGCCACTTTAGTGGCATGGCAATCACAAAATGCATCCTTCGCATGGGCTATTACTAGCCCAAGATGGAACATGATTGTTGTGAGTATGTGAGGCATTGTGTCAAGTGCCAACAACATGTAAATCTCACACATCTGCCATCTCAAGTGCTCCAACCTATTCAGTCCATGTGGCCTTTCTCTCAATGGGACCTTGACCTTATCAGATAAATCACACCCACTTCATCAAACAATCATAAATTTATCATCACTACCATAGAATACTTTACAAAGTGGGTCAAAGCCATCCCACTTGTCTAGACCATGGGAGCTAATATTATGGTATTCATTATAGACCATATCATATGTCATTTTGGAATCCCCTCCCAAATCATCTTTGATAATGGGAAATATTTCAAAAATAAAATTATTCATGCCCTCTGCACCAAATTCAACATTCATCATAGTTTCTCTACCCCATACTACCCATAGGGTAATGGCTAGGTAGAGGCTACCAATAAAATAATCTGCTCCATACTTCGTAATATAGTAGTAGAGTCTCATCATGATTGGCATAATCAAATACCCTTAGCTTTGTGGGCCTATTATATGAGCATCTGTACTCCCACTAGGGCAACACCTTTCTCATTAGTCTATGGTATTGAAGCCATCATGCCCCTTGAACTCGAGATACCTTCCCTATGAGTATCTATGAAAGAATTTATTGATGATGACACCACTCATCAAGCTCATCTCGATCAGCTAACACTCCTCGATGAACATCACATTCATACCATCGAACACACACATCTATCAAGACCACCTTCATCGTGCCTACAATAGTAAGGTACATCAATATAAATTTCAAATTGGTGACCTAGTTCTCAAAGAGAACCAATAAATCACAAGTCAACCCCACCAACAATGAGATAAGTTTACCCTAAACTGGTTGGGCCCATTCATAGTCACACATAAATTTGGTTTAGGTGCCTATCGATTGGCTAATCTCGAAGGTCTCATTGAACCTGAACCCATCAATATCCTTCACCTTCATGCATTCAATGCTTAGCCTACATAGGTATTCACCACCACAAATTGTACATAGTGCTATCTACACACACATCACTCACTATGCACATCACAATACACACATGGTATTTATTTTTTATTATGTAGATGCACCTTTGCTTTTTATGTCATTTATATGTTGTTGGTATCTATTTCTTTTTTAGGGTTCACATCATCCACCGCTACATCTTCAGTAGAGATACATGATCATACATGCATACTATCAACATCTCATTCTACCACCATGTAGGATCCTCCCACACTACCTCTAGTCCCGATTACACTAGTCGACCTAGCTAGGCCACCTGACTCTGTACATATTCGATAGTCCTCACCATCATCCCATTCGGACCACCACACTCCACCCCGATGTCATTCACCCTACCATAGAGGCTCATCTTATTCACCTCGCTCAGGAGATAGTTAGGTCTCCCTATCCTCCTTTGTAGACAAGGAGGAAAACCCCCATTCTCACACACAAGGGTCTCCTCCCCCTCCATCTGATGATACAAGGAACCCTTACTCACCATCCACTTCTACTCATCACCCATCAAGAGTTTATTGCCCCCAATAGAGGATACACACCTCATCTCATGCATCCTTCATGCTTACCTCCCCCACTTTTGAGTGAGATGTCCCCCTATACCCAAGCCCTTCATTTGCATGCCTCCCAAGCTACTTCTATGCATGTACCTCCATCTCGTATACATCGTTACCCATAGCCATATCCTGCACCACCCATCCTTTAGACACCACCTTCTCCACTTTGAGGCTTACCATTTTAGCCAACCCCACAATCTATAAAGTCATTTCACTCACCCCCTTCATCCTCTCATACAAATCCATCTTCACACCCATATCATACTCCTCCTTATACATTGGAGTCCCACTCTCCACCTTCTCCAATCCCATCACCCCCATATTTTGATATCCAACATATCCTCTCTCACCTCGATGCTCTCGAGCTACACCTAAGTCATTGTCACTACCACACCTCTACCCACTAGTCCACCATGGCTCGTATATCCTCACCTCCTTCTAGGTCTATTCCTCATCCTCAGATCTAACCTACATCATATTCTTGACCCACACCTCCACCATTCGACCTCACTCCATCTGCTTCCCACTCACCTCCCTTAGAGCCTTATATCTATCCCATGCCTCTCCCATCCATACCATTATCCAAAGTGTTTCATCATATGTTTCACCAAGGCCTCCTTGTGTTACCTAAAATCTATCCTATTGACCCATCATATCCTAAACCATGAAATTATCATGAGAACCTATTTTGTATATACCATCATTATCTAGGGCATGACATCGATACATGTCATACATTCAAAACCTTGGTACATAACATGTTGATTGGTGATCACATCCCATCACTCGAGTGCTCATTTTCATCCAACCAACTCTAGAGTCCTCCATATCACATCATCCCTCACACTTTTCCACCATGTGAATCTATGATAGCTCCATCATGCTATATCCATCACATGTCAAACTATACAAACCATCAGAGCCCTAGCAACATCATCGCCTCACCTCCTCATTCATGACCTGACCCTCATCACTTCACCCATCATTAGTTTCTTTTCATCCTCTCTCTTCTTTCTTTCCTCTTCTTCTTCTTGCTTCCTCATGTAGTTGTATGGTCATGCTTCGAGTGGCTACATACCTACGTTGATCTAGTTTCTTTCTTCTCACCCCCCTTTTCCTCTGGTAATCCCCTTATCTTGTTGGTTACCAATTCTTATTTCTTCTTATTTCTTCCATCTGTAGTTTCCACCTTCAAATTCTTCCTCTTTTTGTCATTATCACATGCATTCCCACCAGTTACATCTTATTCTCCTACTACACACACACCCCACATGTTGGGGCAACCATTATCACAACTTCTCACCTTCATCATCATCACACCATATACTCATTTGTAAATAGGCTTTTCAATCTTCCTTCACTACATTTCATGGTCTTCCTCTTGTAGATATTTCATTCTTCTAGTTGCATCAGTTACATTACATCCATTGCATATATCCATTCATATTTCATTATGATTTCATTTCATGTTTGTATATTCTTCCCCCAAAAAATGTGCCTTCGATAGGAATAACATACGCACTTGTTAGCATCACCACTTGGATGTCCATTCCCCCTTTTTAGGATTAAGGCGTATACAGGTGTCTTGTTTAGTTTTGACCATTCAATAGTTTAGTCAATCAAATGTCACCTCTAGCTGATAGGTTTTATACACTCCTTATAGTTCTTTCAGGTTGGTTCAACTTCTCTCATGGACCATTCACACAGGTTACACACTTAAGAAAATTTTGAGTCTAGGGAAGATAACACCTTGCATAGATATCACCATCTAGCGAATGGTTTCCCCTACTCATCCTATAATTTGCATGGTCAACATATGACCTAGGGATAAACAAAGGGATAAGCATAAGCAAAAATTAGATAAATGGGTAGAAAACAAAAGCCAATGCCCATATTACAAAAAAAAAAAGAAAAAAGAAATGAGGGGCAAAAAACAAAAGGAAAAGCCTCCAAGAAACACCAATGTTATGCTTCATCGCCTTTGGTCCTTAGGTTCAACATAACATCATGGGATGATTTCCATCACTAGCTATAGGCCCTAAGCGCCTACCTACCAGTGGAATAGTCTTACAAGTGGTGACACATCTATCACATTAGTGACCTTCTTTTGTACAGATCACTGCGTACTTGTGGATGAGCTAGCTAGTTTGGCTATGTTTACAATGGGTTAATCCTACCTCCCTCAAAATGGATAAATGAACCTCACTCATTTACACACACTGGTCCATGATAGACTTTGAACCATTCAGATTAGTTATGAGTTGTCACCAATGCTTGCATAGTTTTTGTATGAGATTTGATTACTACAACTATGATTGTCAAAGTTATTACATATACCTTATACCATCCTACATCCCTGATATTATGGAATGGATCACATTCACATCGGTCTATGCCATGATACAAGTGCTTCCTTTGCGCATTTCATTCCTCCCATACATGCATCAGTGCATCTATTTTACATAGAGTTATCAAACATTTCATCATTGCATTTATCCTACATGCATTTATTGATATTGCATCATCACATCTATGTTACATGCATCTACCAAAATTCTAACATACATTGTCACACTTGCATTACATCACATAGCATTGCATCCAATCTACACTTCTTCATATCATTCTACAGTATATCTATGCTATAGTGTAATCATTTTCCTACACATTACCACATACACATATATTCATTCATCATACATTTACTCACAAATTATACTATGCTATCTATGCAAAATAAATTCAAACACATTCAAATAAAAATCATAACACATGTATATATAATAGCTACAACCAAAATGTGTATATATATAATCCATCAAAAATACTCATAGGCTACAAAATGGGACCATGCCCACTATCCATCATCCAAAATACTCGTAGGCTACAAAAATCATAGACTCTCAAAGAGCACAACCATCAACTCTAACTATCACTAGGAGTCTCTCCACTCCCCTCGTGGCTCACCCTATCCTATGCCACCATACATGTTTTGTAGCCCTACTAGACTCTCCCCTATCCTAGATGCTTGAACTCCTATAGGAGATAACACCCTCTCCAAATTGGTAGCAACACCTACTCCCTATAGCACATCATGTGCCTCTATCCTCATACCCCTCTGAGCCACTAAAGTTGTACTTTGATGACTCTACTATGAATGTGTCGATACTCATGATCATGACCTTGACTATGACCACACATGGCTATAATTAGAGTGGAATCCCATGCATCAATAATATAAACTCACACTCTACTCACATCACTACCTCCTCACTAGCCACCCTCTCACATCCTCACTACCCTTCTATAATCACTCTATCTCTACCCTCAAGGTAGCCACATCTATAGGCACCTCCCCTATCACCCTGGCTCACTCAGCCTCCTCTCGTGCCTATTACTATCTCTCCACCTCAATATGTAACTCTATAATATCTACATCCTGAGCCTCTACCATAAACTACCACTTGTGCATATCCACCCTCAACTGCTCCATCTCCTCCACCATCTTGGCATACCTCACCTCTATAGCTTCAAGCCTCTCGCATTGCTCAACATATCATAACTCAAAGACCTTCTACTCATTATCACTAGTAGTCTCCAAGGCTATCATCCTATCCTCAAAATCCTCTAGGTCTATCACTTGACCTCTCTCACTCTCTCAGAGCTCTCCCTCTAATTGATGCACTCACTCTTATAGCATTAACACCTCCTCCTCTACATCTTGCATATCTTGCTCCTTAATAGGAATCTCTCCCATATCACCAAGATATCCTAGATCAATGGTATCATCAAAACCTACATCTCTACCCACATCCTCACCCATCTCCTCCATGGTCACTCCCTCCTCCATAGGTTATGCTCCACTACTCATTGGTGCCTCCTCCACCCTCTCTATAGATGCACTAGATGCACCACCCAATCATCACCTAGACCATCAAAGAGGTACCTCTATCTCACCTCTAGCTCTATCCTGTGATCTAGATCGAGTACCTCTCACTGCCTGCCCCTCTATCATAGGTACCCCACCACCAGGCTGTATCCATCGATCAATCACCCCAACACCTGGCTCCCAACTCTAAGTCACCCACCAGGCATCATACTCTAGTGTCGTGCCTACATCATCCACATCTAGAATCACCATCGATGGATCCCTCTCACCAATCCATGGTAATACCATAGGTTTCTCCCCTCTATCACCTCATCACCTATAATACACAATAGGCACCTCTAAAATATCCTATCATAACCCAAACTATCTCATCACTCGACTAAACTAGAAGAACTCAGCCTATCGAGTATACCACCCCACCAACCATCTCCCTCGATGGATAGCACCTAGCTACTCATCATCCTTCTCCCATACCACCCCATCCCTCCAAGACCTCCACTTGATGAGACTAGGCACCAACTCTCCAAACTTCACCCTCCAAAATAGAGGATCACCCTCATGTGGCCTCTTCATCCCCTTTTCCTCATCCATCCTCCACTTCAATGCATATGGTAAGTGTGTCTGTCCATCAGCATGAGCCTTATAAGGCAACAATGATGGTCACTCCAGGGCTATGTGCTCCCATGCCCACACCTATAGCAAAGGAGTCTAACTCAACCCCTTCCTCCCAGCATGCACTACATCATGTAACTCCCTATACACCTGGGCCAACAATGTAGGTGCCCATGCAAATACAACATTATGCTCCACCATATCACATACCACATCCAACATATTCTAGGTAAACAACACCCCAAAAGTATCTAGTAGAGCATAAGTGGAAATCATCATCATCATCATGCACTGACACTTGGACAACATCTTATTACACCAAAGATACTCATAGTCCATATTCTTAGTATCTACCTCCCTCCACCTATCCCCAAAGGCATGCTCCATCACAATCACTTCCTATCATCTATTGTTACCCTCACTGGAACACCCTCAATGGGCAACTTGTAGATCCTATACACATCTTCCAAGGTGATCATCATCTCACCCATTAAAAAGTGGAAGGTATTCTGATCTGGGTCCCACCTCTCACATAATGCTGATATATATGCTCTATTAGCATGAATACTCTTACACTCCCACACTCCTCTGAACCACACTACATCCAACCACTCTTGATCTTCCTTACTCTTCATAAGATTATCCAACTCAACCTTCATCGTATGCACACGATGTCGCGACTCGATATTCTTCACTTGTTCATCCATAAACAAACACAACAAAATTCATATCAGTTCCATATACAATTCTATTCAAATACTCGAAATAAAAAAAATCAATCTTCTCACACACATTTCACACTCACAAATTAATTCATTTAATTTGTCATGCATTTCGAGACATTAAAACATGCACAATCCACACAACACAACAAAATGCAAACACAATCACATATTTGGATACCCATTTTGCCATTTCATGGTGAAAGTTCAAATAGACATAAAAAATAGTGCATATTGGGCTCCCAACAACCAATTTTAAATTCACCCACACCTACATCATGGCACGCAATTCAAACATATGCCAAATGCCACAACACATGAAAACAAATTACATTTTTGAATACCCATTTCATCCTTTTACGGTGAAAGTGTCAATGGTTTTCAAAAATAATACACCCACAATGGTAAAATTCATAGTCAAATTTAATCAATTTACATCACACAAGCTCACATTCAGATAACATACCAAACGAAGGCAAAATAAAAACACAGTCACACATTTGGATACCCATTTCCCACTTTTGTGGATAAAATTCAATCACATTTCAAAAATAGTACCCCATGGCTCCCAAAAAGCAAAGTCAAACTATGCAGCTACACTACCCTTTAACCGATCAAATTAACACAAAAATAGGTCAAACCTAAAAATTGATTACACTTTTGGGTACCCATTTGGCTTGTCTAACACTTTGTATTCCAATTTCAATTAAAATTAACATGCATTTTAAAAATAATACAAAAACCTCCCCTCCCCCATTTCACGCTTTTCCAAAAATAAAATTACAAAATAAAACAAGTAACGAACACTTACCGGTGGATCTCCACATCGACTGCTAGCACTAGTCCATCCCCTCACCATCCTTTCACCCAAATCTATCAACCACAAGAGCTCCACATCACCAACCATTGCTCACTACTCACTCTCCAAAGCCATCATCATGAAAATGACCCCCCATGCTTCAAAAAAGGCTTAAATATACCTAAAACTCTAATTCACCCCTTCCCTATGATTTAGGTCAAATTCACCCCCACCTATGAATTCAGGTTCAATTCACCCCTGACCTACGAATTGCACCTATGAACCCCAAAATCATCAAAATTTCATCCCAAACCCTAGGAAATCTTCCCATCCTCCTCTCCATCTAATTTTTCATCAATATTATCATGCATTTTCTTCTATCAATCGATCCATCATCATATCACCACATTTCATTCACCTCATTGTTGATTCCTCATTTGAGGGGGTATTCATATCCAAAATCCACTTTGCATGCAACCAAACAATCAAACATCCAAATCATGGATATCACATCTGCCTACAAAATTTTTTGCTGAAGATTATCTTATGATAATAATCTCAATCCCAATCAGATATTTGTTAGATCATGAGAGCTATGCGTTACCATGGAGATGTCACTCTGGCATTCATGTATGTCGAATACATAATGAATGGTACATTTGAATAATCCTAGTGCAACATTCGGAGATGTCATTCTGGCATTCAGGTAAAGTGACCTACCATATACTGAATGGTACGTATGAATAATCCATGTCACCTAGCTCAAATGGTTTGACACATGTCACCATGCACTCATCAATCAATCAACAACAAAAATTTGAATAGGAATTTGTTCTATTCATACTTTGGACCATCTTGCATTGGTCGCAAAAGCAAAGTAATCATAAGTTGCCCTCACAAACAACCAAGTATGATATCATGAATATTGTACTAAATTGTTAAAATCATCCATTGCATCTACAATCATCTATTTGCATTCATCATCATCATTTTCCATTTTCTATCTCTTCTTTTTTTCTCTCTTATCCCCCTCTTCTTCTTCCCCCCTTCCTTTCTTTCTCTTCTTCTTTCTTCTTTCTCCTTTCTTCCTCTCTTCTCTCCCTGGATTCTCGATCAATGTTGTATGGTCACGCTTTGAGTGGCTACATACCTTTGATTTGATTCCATTCTCCCTTTTCTTCCTTCATCTTCTACTTTCTCCCATCATATTTTTGTATTAAACTGTGTTCCACATAGTATAGTACAAAAAGGGGTAAATGTAGACACCCAAAAGTCGCACATGTCTACCTCTACGTACTTGTAGATCTATCCGGACACTTGTAGGTTTGCATAGACCATCCTAGACCCCTCTAGGCTATTGTAGACCAGCGTAGACCATTGTAGACCACTGTAGACTACTCTAGACCAACGTAGACCACTCTAGATTATCGTAGACCTTCGTAGACCTATGTAGGCCATTTCATTGGTCTATAGGCATGAAACCCTACTAAACTACACAATTCATGACCTAACCACCTTCTATCTATCAGGAGGCCACCTATCAGTTCCCTAAGGCAACCTAAGCCCTTTTCCCACACCTAATTAGGACCCCACGGGACTATTAGTTCCCAAAACTCCTAATTAAGTTAATTGAATTTCTAATTTGAAAGTCACTTCACTTAAGTGCACTTTATGGATTAAAAAGGTTAATTAGGATTCTAAACCCAAATTAGTCCTAATTATTCCCTCACACATGTGTGCACCAAATTAGTTAGGATATTTCCTAGGAAACCCTAACTCAACCCTCATCTAACCTAGGGATCAACCAACCCTAGTTAATCCTAATCCTTGCTCACACATGTGTGAGGATAGGATATTTCTCTTAGGGCATATGAGAGGATGACTAGACATGCCACCTCACAAACCCTAACCTAACCACAATAGGACTTGACCCTAGGGTTTAGTACACCTAACCACACCCCCTACACCTTGGTTTCTTCTATAAATAGAGGACCAAATCCTTCATTAAGATCTCTCTCCCCTTTTAGTTAACATATAGAAACTCTACAAAAATCTGACTAGAAGTACAATCTGACATATCTGCACCATGCAGACAACATAACACCATCTCAAGAGCCCATCCGGACAAGGATCTCCAATAGAAAGCACCTGCAA
This sequence comes from Wollemia nobilis, assembly GCA_028583015.1. Lineage (NCBI taxonomy): Eukaryota > Viridiplantae > Streptophyta > Pinopsida > Araucariales > Araucariaceae > Wollemia > Wollemia nobilis. The sequence continues at coordinate 9,351,429 of JAQPPZ010004624.1, read as the reverse complement.
CTCAATTCACCCCTGCCCCACGAATCCGGCTTCCAATTCACCCCTTGACCTGCGAGTTGACCCTACAATAGGTTTTTCTCAGTAAATCTATTAGGTATGCTTTATTTCATGTTTTTATGATGTTCTATGCAGTTTTTATCACATTTTAGCATAATTTTCCTTCATGTCTTTATTGTCTTTTATCAATATGGGGCCTGACTAAGGCAAGCCCCCAAACACACTAACCCTCTTTTTTAGGTCACAAAATAGGTGAAAAAGGAGAAGCATCAACATCAACACTACCGGTGGCCCACATACGCATGAAGCCCACCTACATTGAGGAATCTCAAAAGGAGCTATCAGATATTTGATATTCATAAAAAGGATTTGGGACAATCCTCTTTGTAACCCATGGACTCATTTTAATGAATAAAGAACAATATTCTGAGCATTTGCATGTTTTGTATTATGTTTGATCAAATGGCAACTTTTGTACATTTCAAGTTCATATAATAATTCTTTTTTGGAATCCATAGGAACAAATAAACATAAATAGAGTTAAGAGCTACATGAATAAAAAATTGAGAGAACCACCCATAAAAATGTTTATGAGATATAAAGAAAGAGAAGATGATTTTACTTAAATATTTGATCCTTCGATGAGTTTGAAGAAAAGTTGAGCATGAATGCAAAAACAATAAAATTTATTAATAACTAATGTTATTCTCAAAATAAATGATGGATGCTTATGTGATATACAAATGAATGAGAGTAAAAATGAAAGTCCCACCTAGGCATTTAGATAGTTTAGCTTTCACATTATAGTTATTTGACAACTACAAGGTCATAATGAAGTATATGGTTAGACCAAACTACATATGAAAGTTGTCTTTAATTGAAACATAGAGATGGCTTCTAAAGAGGATTAGGTATATTACTTGTTCATTGTAATAAGAGTGACAAATGACTAAGAATTTTATCAACTTAGTTTATTGTGGTACATTTTTTGAATCCCCTTCAAAGAAAAATATTTAACTACAATTTTAGTAAATTCTTTCACATATGGTAAACATGATATGTACACAAGTTGAGATCTGTATTCTTTATGAACCATTAAAAACTTGTCTCTTTGCATCTTCTATTAAAACAATAAAAAACCAAATGGATAAAAATAATTATCATTACCCAATTTGAACTTGGAAATTTATTGCACTAATCTAAGCTTGAATTTAGAGTATCTCTATTCACTTTCTATAGCACTTTTATCTCTTTGTTTAAAGGTTTAACCAAGGGCATGCATAAGAATAATAAATTTAGGTTGAGCTCATTTAGATCTATCTACTTAGTTGGACATGGCCTTTAATTTCAACCATGAATTGTTCATACACTTTACGGGCATTGATAGTTATATATCTAAGTGTCAACATCTTACTCATCAACCCCAAACTTAAATGACATGCATTTTATTATCTTAAATGCTATAAAAATTGATTGAAAAAACCAAATTAAAGTTTGATAACCAAGGTCATGGCCAAACCAAGAGTAGCATTGTGGTTTCTTAATTGACTTTTACAACCTCCCTTTATAGAAGGATGATAATTTCGTAAAAGTTATAAAGGATAAAAACCCTCTCGTGCCCACCATTGGTGTGTCACTATGAAAGAGTAAGACAATTTTAGAGATATATGGGTGCAAATTTGGTTGTATAACATTCCATCAATACAACAAAGTTACAGTGGGTTGATCTATAAACTTTGGATGGAAGCATCTACGATACAAATAAGGTTATACAAGATTGAAGAAGCTCCACTCAGTAGTATTTTATGATGACATAGTGGTATTACAACTTGGGCAATTATGACCACATAATATTATTGCAAAATGGTATTACAATAACTTCGCAATTATGCATGTATTGCTTATAAAATTTGAATTTCTATATCCTCCTTAAAAATTAAGGAATCTAACAATATCAATTAATTATTAATTCTAAGCTTTACCCAATATATTTTTTATGTTATCTTAATATAATTTTATTAAAACTTACATTCCCTTTTCAATCTTAGTTTATATAGACAAATTTAAAAAATGTTAGAATGTTATTAGTTTATTTTACTTAAAAATCTTGTCAAATAAATTGATCATATATATATATATATATATATATATTTTTTTTTTTACATGGCGGCCACCATGAATCCGGACAGGCTGTCCAACTTTTATGGCCATCACAGTATTCTGCGTTGGCCGTCCCGGAAGCCGCCACATAGATCTTTTTTTTTTTTTACATGGCGGCCACCATGAATCCGGGCAGGCTATCCAACTTTTATGGCCATCACAGTATTCTGCGTTGGCCGTCCCGGAAGCCGCCACATAGATCTTTTTTTTTTTTTACATGGCGGCCACCATGAATCCGGGCAGGCTGTAGCTGTCCAGCTTTAATGGCCATCACAGTATTTTGCGTTGGCTGTTCTAGAAGCCGCCACACAAATCTTCACGCAGTCCTCCCCTATAACCGCCATGCCACAATCATTTTAAACCTTTTACGCCGCTAAAAGCACCAAGAAAGGGACAAGCGTTCAGTCCGACGAGGCGCGAGATTTGAACCTTGAACCTCCGCCCACCTTATAGGGTTTGGATGATTTGAACCTTGGACCTCCGTCCCCTTATAGGGTGTGGATGAACCAATTGGTCTACACCTCGGACCCAGATAAATTGATCATTACAATCACCTTTACATGGTTAATATTACAACATAATAATATAAAAAATATATTATATTATTTATAAATAATTATTTAAGTAAAAATAAAAATTAATTTTAATTATTTTTTAAAATAATATGAAATTTATTTATCAGATTGAAACTATTACCCTTCTATTTAAAATTTCAAAATCTTATATACTCCCCTCTTTTACCCTTAAAAAAAATGCCTTTTATTTATTTCTAACTTCTAGTTAGCTTTAGAAAAAAATACCATGTGTACGTAATCTCAAATATGACCTGCCGACATGAAATCGGTGCCGATAAAATGACGTCTACAAATGCTAATGTTCGTAAAATGACGTCTATGACAGGGAGAGACATAAATGCAAATTACGATAGTTTACCAATGCATCGTATAATTTTCTTTCTTTCAAATGGATGCTGCTTGAGAAATGGTACATTGCTGGGACCGGGCTCAACTTTCTTCCTGGTTGCCCATTGCCGATCCCATTCCCTGGAACGCCACTGGTAACTATTGACTATGACTGTTCAGGTTTACAGAGCACCCAATATTTCGTGGGCAAAAGTGAGCCACACCATCCGTCTACTATTCAAAATAAATAAGCCGTAAAGATGACATCTGCCGATCCCATTCCCTGGAACGCCACTGGTAACTATTGACTATGACTGTTCAGGTTTACGCCAGTGGTGTGCATTCAGTCAAAGTGACAGGCAGATTCTCATTATCACTCATTGGTCTATCTTTGTATCCAACACTTCCAAAACCACAAGTAGGTGAGCGTAATCATTTAAAACACTATAAAATCTATGCCACATGCTTATCTCTTATTAAATTTATTTCATCCATCGTCCTTGGCCATCTCGTAATTTATGTTGAGGTTGGCCTATGTACTGGTAAGGTTATTGCTACGAAAACAAAACCAGTGTTGTGTGAAAGGAGCAAAACATGGCTGGTTCGAATTAAATATACATCCATATCATTCACCGGCACGCCAACGCCCTAATTGAATTGAATTAAGTGAATTCGTTTATCCTTATTGGTGACACATTTATTATGCCCCCAATCTTTGCCCTTTAAAGCCCTGTATTATGTGGAAAAGACTAGAGCCCATTAAACAAGGAATAGAAAAAACAAGAACAGGAGAGCGATCTCAAATATTGAGTGTAAGTCCAGAAATAGGAGGAGAGCAAAAATGGCTCTATATTCTGGTGGGGATTTGGATGGGTCAGAAGGGAAAAGAGTGTGCGTGATGGATGCGTCTACTTATGTGGGGTTCTGGATTGTTCAGGGTCTTCTACAGCGGGGCTACACTGTTCATGCTGCGGTGCAGGACGGAGGTATATTCTTTTATATGCCTCAATAACTGTATGGGCTATTTGTGTTAACACGTTTAATATGTGATGTCTAGGCAGAATTCTTTTAACTTAAGATTTTGTATGATATGTTGATTTTGACGCAGGGGATGTGGAATCCTTAATCAAATTGAGTGGAGAGAGGTTGAAGGTGTTGTATGTAGAAATGCTTGATTATCACAGCATTTTGGATGCCCTCAGGGGCTGTTATGCCCTTTTTTATACATGCGAACTCCCTCAATACGATGTAAGAATTCAACGCTGGTGCAGAACTAGAGGCTCTGCATGAATCCTGGTTTTCTTGTGAATTTTTTTATGCCTACCTAAATTGAGATTATATTTTTGTGGGTGTGTAGGAGATGATGGTTGAAATTGAAGTGAGAGCAGCCCATAATGTGCTGGAAGCATGCGCTCAGACCGAAACAATTGAAAAAGTGGTATTCACATCCTCCGTGGCAGCAGTAGTTTGGAGAGAAGACGGAAATTCCGTTTCTGAATTCCATGAACGATACTGGAGCGATGTCAACCTCTGTAGAAAACTGAAGGTTTAATGCAATTTCGCCCACTTTCCACTACACAATTTCCAGTACTAGTATTGGTGGTTGTAATTTGTTGTTATTGTTGTGATTACAGTTGTGGTATGCAGCGGCCAAGACGCTGTCGGAGAGAACAGCGTGGGCCTTGGCCATGGATAGAGGAGTGAATATGGTGACAATCAATACAGCTCTAGTTGTAGGGCCTGCTTCCGCTTACAAAAGCAAAGGATCCACCATTGCATATCTTAAAGGTAACACCTCTTATCATTTCATATCATTGCTTTTCATTTGCTTGCTTAGGAGAATATTATTGTTTAAAATGGAGAGATTATTGGTGAGCAGGTGCTGCACAGATGTATGAGAATGGACTACTGGCTAGTGCCGACGCGAGGTTTGTTGCAGAGGCACATATCGCTGCATACGAGCATCCCTCTGCCTACGGAAGATACATCTGCTTTGATCACATTGTTAATAGTGCAAAAAATGCTAATGATCTTGCAGAGACTTTGAGATCACTTATTCCATTTCCTGAAAGGTATTTTATTTCAATCGATCAATTTATCTCACGAGGATGAGATTTATAAACAACATAGAATTTATTATTCGGTTTTGTAATTCTTGGGGTTAGACGGTTAAGACTTTATTTATAATGTTAATGCAGGGGCGAAGATCCAACGGTATACCAACAGCGACTCAGCAACAAGAAGCTGAGTGGCCTAATGGCTGTGGATACAAAGAGTAACGCAGCTGCCTTTAAATGAAGGCAGAAAGAAGTGTTTATGTTAAGGATAGCATAAAGAAGTGTTTAATAAGGATAATGCTTAATGTTTGAGATTGTAACTACTGAATATGCAGTTGTGGGAAGAAAATAAGTTACATGCCCTTATTTGACTGGATGGCATACATATGTATAATTTATGATAAGTATATTGCTTAAATTGTACAGAAAATACTTATCCTAAAAATAATTATAGTTAGTAAAAGCAAAATATGGTCACTATTTTTTTTTCTAAAATCTACGGTTTAAGAGGTGATTTATGTTCCTACCCAAAAAAATATTAAAATAACAATTTTAAGCAAAACAGAAATCATAGGTAAAGATTCTATTATTTAGAAAAATGGGCAATAAGCTTATTAATAAGTTGTTTATGTATTTGATTTGTAATGCAATGAATGAATAAATTAAAATTTGTGTTTTGTCATTGGTTAAGATTTGTTTGGCATTTTTTTTCATATAAAACCAATATTTGGTATAGACGGTAAGGTTTGTCTATGTATAATTATATAAGAGAAGAAATGTATATATTATGTATAACGAGTTAATAATTATTTTTTATTAAAAACTGTATTTTGGTATTGTGGACTTTGAGTGCATGATCAATTGTACTCAACACTTTTTAATATTGTGCAAGTGAAAAGTTGCACGATGTGGTGGGAGGAAATATTAATCTTTTCTAATGTTCAATGTGTCCTAAATTTTGAAGATAATATTTGGTAAGCATAGGTGATTGAAGACCAATAATGTTGAGTTGGCAAAAGTAGTGTGGACTATTCAACTACCCTATTGATTTAATGGATAAGTCTAGTCTCATGTCACACTCAAGGTGAATGATTGAATTTTCCTCATTCACAAGATAACATAAGTCAATAAGACCCAATCATACTAATTGTTTTTGATTGGTTATGTGTATCTTCAATCAATTTTTTTTTTTTTTTTAAAGCGAAAAATCCCTTGCGGGGCCGCCTTGGTCTAAGAGACCACGAACAGGGGGTTCTATACCGTCAAAGTCACCCGAGAGTCGCACCTGACCCTTCTTGCACCAACATTATCAATTGGATTTTGAGTACCCAATTCAGCTTTTTGGTAGGGTGGAGATTCGAACCTGGGACCTCCCTTGGAGGATTGCCCTCTCCTCTCCAACTCACCTACAACACCTGGGTTATCTTCAATCAAAATTATTATGGATAGTTGTGTGTCCTTTACAACATTGATTTCGAATAGTGTGTGTATCCCTTTTCAATTATGTTGTATGAACTTAAATAGTTTATGTTTTTCCCTATATTTGGTTTTGTGATTGGTTGTGTGTCCCTAGTCACAACTATTGTGAACAACTATGTGTCTACCTGTTCACAACTTTGATGTTGGATAGAGTGTGTGTCCACATCATTGAAGGACATTGGATAGTTGAGTTTGTCCCTATCCTTGGTTAAGTCTTCAATGAGATCATTTCTACTAAAGAAGCATAGTGAGGTCATTCCTACCATTGCTTGTTGTGAATGGTTAAGTGTGTCCCTATTTGTACTCTTAAGTGTACTTGATGAACTATTGAGTGTGTCTTAGTTCATAATGTGGTTATTTGTACTATTTTTAGTGTCTCTAACCATGTTTGGATCGTGATGTAATAAGAGAGAATGTTACGATTTATTACATCATAGGATGTGATAAATCATATTATGTTAAAGATAAAGTAGTGGTTAAAACCACTCCCATAGGAGTCTTAAGTGAGTTATGAATGATTAGAAGTGGAAGTCAAATTTTTAGTTTGTTACAACATATTAGGAAAATTAAAATGTATTTAAGCTTGAATATCAATGAAAAATTCATCGATGCTTTTTAAATTTTAACAGAGAATATTTACATAGAACCTACAAATGCACAAGATCTTGCCAAATGAACTCAAGAACAATAAGACTAGCTAAAGGATAATAGAAAGGACTCAAAATCTCTCTGTTTTATACGAGCTAATGTTTCCAAGAATTATTGCAACGGCAAAATCAAACCATACATAGAATCTATTGTAGAATGTATATCAAGGAATAAAAAAGGTAGAAGTAATCAAACTTCAAATACTTGGAAGATATTTTGAAAAAATAAATCATGAGAGACTTTGAATCTAAGCAAGATTTTTTACTCAAGTGATGAGTTTAATGAACCAAATTAGATCTTACAAGAAGAATTTTAAGATCAAAAAATTGTAGGTTTTTTTTAGAAGTCTCTCTTCACATTTTGATCTCATTGTGGCTACTATTGAAGAATCTAAGGTTCTAAATTAATTATTAGTAAATGATTTGATGGGATCTCTTCAAACTCATGAGTAGAGGATGAATAGATCCACTCGAAAATGTGTTGAATAAGTTTTTTAAACAAAGCTTAATTTCAAAGAATAATGAAAAAGATTTGAATTGATCAAAATTCAAATGCTTAGAAGATATTTTGAAAAGAAAAATCATGAGAGACTCAATATAAGCAAGATTTTTTACTCAAGTGATGAGTTTAATGAATCAAATTAGATCTTATGGGGAGAATGTTTTAGATAAAAAAATTGTAGATTTGTTTTGAGAAGCCTCTCTTCACATTTTAATCCCATTATGGTTACTATAGAATAATATAAGGTTATAAATCAGACTATTAGTTATTAGTAAATGAGATTATGGGATCTCTTCAAACTCATGGGTAGAGAATGATTAGATCCATTGGAAAATGTGTTAAATGTTTTTTAAACAAAGCTTAATATTTCAAAGAATAATGAAAAAATATTTGAAAAATCATATTATAAGGGAATAGATAAATTTAGAGGAAGAGGGCATACAAGTAGAAGAAGTAGTAGTGGATGAGAAAAATGAACCAATAGCAATGATAAAGGAAGAGGTAGTAGGAACAACGAAAGAGGAAATCAAAACCCTGAGAAATCACAAATTCAATGTTATTATTATAGAAAGTTTGGACATCATGAACGTGATTGCTAGAAAAGCATAAGCAACATGCTAATGTTTTTTGAAGAAAAAGAACAAAGTAGTTTATATTTTGCTTGTGATATTACAAAAGAAATCTTTGAGAATGTATGACTTTTGGATAGTGATTGCAATAGTCACATGATAGGCAGCAAAAACATCTTTGTAAAAATAGATGAATTTTTCAAATCTCAAGTATGGCTTAGAGATGACAAGGAAGTTCAAGTTATGGGTATGGGCACCATTGCAGTTAAGCTAAATCAAGGGGAGATAAAGTCTATTCAAGATGTTTTATATATGTCTGGATTAGTCCATTATTTGTTGAGTATAGAACAACTTATTGAAAAGGAGTATTATGTTATTTTTGAAAACAATGAATGTATTATCTATGATGAAAATGGTAGCAATCAAATTGTAGCAAAAGGCAGTATGTTATAAACCAATGTTTTTCTCTTAGAATTGAACATGGTAAAACTCAAGCCTTGATAGTTATATTAAAGGATGAATGTTGGTTATGGCACATGAGGTATGGGTATATAAAATTTTGAGGGTTAAAACTACTATATTAGAAGCAAATTGTGAAAGGATTGCCATTTATTGAATGATATGATCAAGTTTGTGAAGGTTGTAGTTTTGGTAAGCAACAACAAAAAAAAATTCAAGCAGTATAAACATAAAGGGGAAAGGCACCACTTAAATTAGTGTATGTTGATATTTGTGGTTCAATGCAGACCTTATCACTTGAATTATTATTATTATTAATGACTATAATAGAAGAACTAGGGTATATTTCATCAAAGAAAATTAATTATTTTTTTAATCTTTTAGCAATTTAAAGCTAATGTAGAAAAACAAAGTGGTTCTCTCTTAAAGACTCTATGTACATGTAGAGGGGGAGAATTTATGTTTAATGGATTTTGAGAATTTTGTAAAAAGTATAATATTCGAAGGAAACTGATTACAAGCTATACTCACCTATAAATTGTGGTAGTTGAATGTAAATAATATGACTCCTTATGAGGCATGGCATGAAATAAAATCTGGTGTGGTTCATCTTAAGGTATTTGGTTGCATTGCTTATGCCCATATAAATAAAGAGAAAATATAAAAAATTGGTGATAAAAGTGAAAAATGCTTCTTTATTGGCTATAATGAGGAGACAAAGGGTTATAGAATATATAATCCAATGATAGAGAACATGATAGTCATTTGTGATGTAATTTTTGCTGAAAATGAAGCATGGTGATGGAACATAAATGTGCAACAAGAAAAACCACTAATTATGGATACTAAAAAAGATGTTTCACCTTATTCTATTAGCCCAAGTACTAGCTCAAGTTCTCCTACCACTCCATCAAGTTCAACATCTCCTTCCTCTAGTCCTATTTCAATTTTGAGTCCTCATCCAAGGAAGGTAAAAATGCTCAAAGAAATCTATGAAGGAACTACTAGTCTTAATTCAGTTATGAATTTTGCTTTATTGTCTCACGGTGGAGCATGAAATTGGCATAAAGCCATGAATGAGGAGATTGTTACCATAGAAAGGAATGAAACATGGGAAAAGAATGTCATTGGACTAAAGTGGGTCTACAAAATAAAATATAAAGTTGATGCATCCATTAAAAGACACAAAGAAGGATTAGTAGCTAAAGGTTTTTCACAAAAAAATAGGTATAGATTACAATGAAATCTATGCTCCTATTGCAATATTGAATACCATAAGAACTGTTTTGGCATTGACAACACAATTTAAGTGGTTAATATATCAAGTTTATGTTAAATAAAATTTTAAAAATGGATTCATAGATGAAGAGGTAATCATAGAACAAGAACCAGATTATAAAATTATAGAACAAGACAAAAGGTTTATTTGTTGAAGAAAGTTCTTTACTAAGTCAAACAAGCGCCAATAGATTGCAACAAAATAGATGGGTATTTTCAAAAAATAGTTTCAACAAAAGTTAAAGTGAACCCACACTTTATGTCAAATCCAAAGATATTTATGATTTACTTATTATTTACTTGTATGGTGATGACTTAATTTACATTGGAACTAGCAAAGTGTTAATAGAGGACTTTAAATTTTTCATGAAAAACTTTGACCATATCAATGTGTTTTATGCTAGAAAAGTGAGGAAATATGTGACCACTTGATGTTTTAGTGCATATTTACTTGCCAGATCTAGCAGCGATGGTTTTTATCTTATAAAATTTAAGCCATTGGTGATTTAAATCAAATTAATATTTGGGAAATATGGAATAGGGGTAGATTTAAATCTAAAGCTCTTTGTATCAGTTGGAAGCTTGTATTAAACTTCATTTGGTGGTAAGTGTGGTTGGAGAGAAATTTTAGAATTTTTAGAGACACCTTTTCATCCGTAGATGGTATTTGGCAGGTCATTTAGAGCAAAGTCATAGAAATTGATGCTAAAGATGAAACTTAGGCTGATATAGGGATGATGGATAAGGAAATTGAAGTGCAAGAGGGGTAGGACATACCTAGTTGGAAACCACCCCTAGAAGATTGGATTAAAATTAGTATCGATGGAGCTATAAAAGGCAATCTAGGTAGAGTTGGAATTAGTGTGGTCTATAGAAATCATGTTGGGACAATGCTCTATTGGAAACTGCAAGGTATGAGAAGGGTAACAAACAATGAAGCATAAGACTTAACTATCAAATCTGCTTCTATTTGGGTGGTAAGACAGGGTTACAAGAGGATAATATTCGTAGGATATTTGGATTGCATGTGGAACTTTCCTTTGAAGACATGGAGGTTGAGGATTCTTATCGAAATTATGGAGGGAATTAAATGGTATGATTCCAATTTATGTGACTAGAGATCTAAATAAAGTGGCAAACTTCTTGGCTAATATGGGTACTAAGAAGTTGGTAAGGTTTTAATGAAACGGTGACATGACTATTGAGGATGAGAGGATTAGGCATGTTGGTGAGAAAATATAGTGTTTAGCTAATTTGGATAGACATTGTAGAAATATGGTGTAGAATATTTGGCGCCAATGCAAATCTTCTTTTACTATTGTAAACAGGTGGGCAACCCATGTAGAAATACGGTTTAGGAGATTTCGCTCCAATGCAGATAATTTACTATTGTAAACAAATGTTCTTATTATTTAATACTGGGAGAAGTCTCATCCCAACTTGTAAATGATCTTGTTTTAATATAATATTTTCAAGTTCTTTTAAAAAACATACAACTTTTAGAATAACTACATATTTTAAAGAATATTCCCACATAAACATTATTTGTTTCAAATTGTAAAGGGAATCCATTCCCTTATCCTTTTTGTGAGACACTATCTTTTTGAAAATCTAGGCATAAAATATGCCATGAGTATAGGATTATTTATAATTTTCAAAAAGCTCTTTTAAATCTTGATCTGGTGGATTCAATAAGTTTTGTAAAGACTTGCTTTGACTACTGACGTATCAAAGTTTAGGTAGCCTATCTTTTAGTTTTTGTTCTCTTCAAGTTGTTCTCCTTCTCCTTTGTACACATTGGAGTCTAATGCTTTTGTGGTTGGGAGGAGTGTTAGAGATTTATATATTATTAATTAATTAAAAAGATTTGGTTTAATTAATTAATTAGGTTTTTAATTATCTGGTTTTAATAAAGGCTTGCAAGCCTTATCCTGTAGTGTGTTAGGCTGGTTTGTCAGGCTTTATCCTACAAGTTTTGGCAGGATTATCTGTGAAGCCTTATCCTATAATTCTACGAGGCTTATTTGCTTTATTTTTTGTTTTGGGCCAATGCTATTTACCACACCATGATTTTGTAATGTATATAAATATATTTATGATCAATGCAAATAATAAGGCAAGTTTTAAGGTAAAGCTTGATCCTCATATGTTGAAGCCAATTTTAGGTTTTTGGTCTGATTCCATATCATTTAGATTCAATGATTTATTTTCTCTCTTTTTGGGTCATAAAATCGTAATTGTTAGTCCAAACTATATATTATTCAAATCTTGTGTAAAAACACACTAGGATTTTGACCATCCATAAAAATTTAAAACTTATCTAATAACCAAGCTCCCCATTTTAAGTGGTATTCTTGGCACTATCAATTTTTGGGATGCATACTTTCAAGGACATGTTTCAAAATATCTCTTAATTATGATTCTATCCTTATTTTGGGGCTTTGGAAAAATTAACAAGAAAAATAATAAAAAAATGGGAAAAATTTGACAAATGCTTGAAGAAAAGGATCCAAAACCATCAACCAAAATGGATAATTATCATACCCCTCAAGGAGTAACAAATTTAATCCTCCCTTATCCTATATATAGGAATATGAGACTCTCCACTAGCTGCAAAGTTAGTTGTCAGTGCTCTTTTTACAAGTACACCTCCATGTAGTTTCACATTGTTAGAGTATATTACATTATTTGGTTCATCCTTAGATTAGAAAAGTGTGTCTTAGATTAGGAGTTATTATTTAATGTAATAAATGCACAAGTGTGCATAATATTCAATAATATAAATGTGCACATTAGCCCATGTGTACATGAGTCCATATAATAGGAAGTTAAAGATTCTAGAAGTGTGAAGGCCAAGAGTGATCCATATGAAGAGTCACATTACATTATATATAACAAGTAATGTGTGTTAGAAAAATATCAAATTACATGCAAACAGAAAACACAATAACGCAAAAAAATAGTAACACAGATTTTATGTGGAAAACCTGCAATGTGTAGGAAAAAACTTGGGGTAATGGTAGCTTCGATATTTTATTGATTTTGGATTTTTTTTAACATTTAATCAACTTTTACATGCAAGGGGTAATTTCCATTTTATAGAAAAATAAAAATGGTTTGTTTCCTTTCTGAAAAATGAAGACTCCAAAAAATTGTTCGCTTCCTCTTCTAAAAATTGTTCGCTTCCTCTTCCAAAAACTGTTTGCTTCCTCTTCCAAAAGTTGTTTGCTTTCACAAAACTATTTCCTACCTCTCACAACATACGGTTGTATAGACACCCAAAAAATTTGGGTCAAGGGCAAAGCCCCCAAACCCCTGGGCATGAGAGAAGCTATTTGGTTCCCCCTACAACCCCCCTTAGCGTGCCTGATGCATACGAACAAGGCGTGGGAATAAATCTGGAACTACACCACCATGCACCTCGCTGTGAATAACATTGGAGATCTATATATTGAATTCACCTCCTAACAACTTGAAGATGTAAGATGACGTGACTTGTAATGAAATTACTTGATATTTTCATAGCTATAACACCATTTCTATGAGCATTTATTTATGGTATGTTTATGAGTATTTATTAGAGTTATTTCTAAGTTTTATATATTTAGAATATTGTCATTATCATATATATTTGATTGTGATTTTATTTGACATATTCTAGTTTATTTATCTTAAGTATATAGCTTCAAAAGCTAACAGTGGTATCAGATCCACAAGGAATATTAATAGGAGATAATGAAAGCTATTGCAAGGACTGGACTTGCATAAGTTTCAAAGTTACAAAGGAGATTTTTGTTGGTTAAGGAGAAACCAGTGAAGGTGAGGATATTATCTCTAGAAGGAGAAACCAGGGAATATTGGAGAGTTTCTATTCCAAGAACAAATTTAGAATAGAAGAAGATTTCAGGTCTTGAAGACAAACCTTGATATTGTAGATATTGAGGAGATTAAGAGACCCAAGAAGGAGGCTCTATTGGAGAAGTTGGTAGATTGAATAAGACTACAAATTGTAGATTGGCTAGAATCTTTCCTTAGGATTTGGAAGACTAGGACTCAACACAAAATTCATTCCACTAGTTTAGAGGATAACTAGTGAAGTTTATTTATTTTAGAATTCAAGAAATTCTAATATATTTGGTACTACTATCTGAGTTTCTGGTTGCAAAAAATTAACATAAAAAATTTGAGAAGCTTTCTACAATGGATAGAGAAGAATTTCACCTTCATTTCTTGAAAGTCTATGTGCTTGCCTTGTACATGGATTAATAATTTATTGTAGAAAATTAGAGATTAAAGAGGTCTACAAAAAATATCCCATTGGAGATTGAATATAAAGGATAATCAAGAAGGAATTCCCCATAGATGATTGCAGACTGAAGATAGAAAGCTATAGGTTGAAGAAGTTGAAGAGACCCGAAAGAGATCAAATTTAAGAACTTCTATTTTTGGAAGATAGAAGGTTGGATATAGAAGATTGCATATTGAAGATTGAAGAGACCCGTGTAGAAAGTCCTTATTAAATATTGGATGTTGGAGATAGATAATACCTAAGAAAAGGTCTTATTAAATATTTGAAGAGCAAAAGACTTCAAATATTCAAGATATTGAGAGCAACAAGTTTTGGAGATCTTGAAAAGAGATCTCATTGTAGAATTCCCATAGTTGGAAGATTGAGAAGACCAAGAATAAGTCTCATTGAATTTTTTAGGAGAGAAGTTGAAGAGTTGTAGAATTAGAAGACCCTACAGAATTGGTATTAAGGATATTTGAAATGAGAAGAAGAAGGCTAGATAAATCCTTATTGTAGATTTAGAGAAGCGACCATTGAAGGTGTTTTAGAGAAAGTGAGAAGCAGGAGATTGCAAGAAAGGAGAAGTTTCTAATAAGGAATATTTGGGATAATTATCACCTTATAAAAACAAGCCCAAGAGGAAGAAGTATTTAGTAGAAAGTTTGCAAATTTTGGAGAAGGGATTAAAAGCTCTCAGGAGATTCAAATTCTTGAGAAAGTAGACAGTGTAGGAGTCAATTTTTGAAGTCAAAATCTGACAAGGAGATTGCAGGAGAAGTAAAGATTGAAGAAACCATAGTTTTCAAAAATCTAAGGATAGCCACACAAATTTTGAAGGTTGAATTGATAGGAGAAGGTTGCAGGTTTTGAAGCAGAGATTGAAGGGTTGTAGGAGAATATATTGAAGGAATTATAGAGTGATTATTGGAGAAGATGGGAAAATTTTGGAGTGCCCGTGAATAGGATATTGAAGGATTTTGGACAATTATAGAAGGTAGCATTCTAGAGACTTTCGTTGTAGGTTTTGGAAAATAAAAGAAATAAGGAATTGACTTCATAGTTGTAGATTTGTGGATAGCATATAGGGCAACATTAATAGCTGCTAACTTAAGCATTTGGGATAATATATTTGGAGAATATTCAAATCCACAAAGTTAGATTTGTGGACAACATCAGAAGAAGATAAAGAATTGTGAGTGTGGAGAACTCTAGAGCATATTTGGAATATTTATTACACAACAAAATTGGAGAAAGTTGAGCAGCAACTAAAGCTACAAACTTTGTAAGTTTTGTGAAGGAGAAGAAAGGCAAAAAATTGAGATTATATTAACAGGTAAATTAGTTCACCAAATATACTAGCAAAAAGGAGAACATAAAGGTATGTAATATTTGTGCAACATAAGTTTGTTACCTAAGCATTCAAATCCATTCTACATTAAGTGTTTGAGAGAACCATATTAGCCTTATAGAAATATTAAGGGAGAAATGTGAAGAAGTTTCAAGAAAATGTGTTATTAGCATTGACATCTAAATCTGTGAGATTGAAAAAACAAAAATCTAAGTACGAGTTACTTAGAAAGGAAAAATAAGAACACACTATTCTAGAGTGCAAATTTATTAAAGTAAAAATATTTTCTTGAGCAAGTTAAAGACCGAGTAAGAGATAAGAAACTCGGTATAATTTCTAAGTGTCTAAAGATAATAGATAAATGGATGAGTAAAATCATATTGTGGGTGTAGAAGAGAAACCACCACTCAAAGGAGCACCACCAAAGAGACACCACTACAGAAGAGCAATCACCACTCAAAGGAGTGCCATTGTAGTACTAAAAGGGAGAAGTGATTAGTTGAAGAAGCTCCATGATTCCACAAAGGAGCACCACCATAAAACACATTGAGAAGATATAGTTGTTCTCCCTTGAAGTGGAAAATATTTTCTATGTGAAGAGTGCACAAGAATACGTAGGAGATAAAAGCATTAGGGTTAAAGGTGAAGTAACAAGTGTTGGAGGAAGTATTGCATGCACATGCCACTTGTAAGAGGGAATGAATACTGGTATTCAAACATTGGAGAGACACCAAGATTAAGTGGAACTGTTAATACGTTCATAAGGTAATGCTCAATGACATAACGCAATCCACCTAGGTAGAGAAAACATTTCAAGAGCAACGAAAGAGGTTGAGTTTCAAGTGGCACATATAAGGTATAAGGTCAAGAGTTTTAGTGCTCATTCAAGGAAGACGTTTCTCTAAGACATCAAATATAGAGAAGCACATTAAGAAATTTTGTAGAGAAGTGCAGGTGAGTTACATGTAGGTATAATTCCTAATTGGATGCAGTAAAGGATATCACACTTGGCAGTTCAAGGCAATGATTTGAGGCATATACAATGGAGGTCAAATCCAGTAATAACAATGAGATTGTGGTGCAAATTTATTTATTAACGTTCAAGCTAAGGTGGGAGGAAATAATCTTTCCAATAGGTAAACGTACTAGCAAAGGTTTGTGTGTGTAAGAGCATTGTTTGGAGATGTACATGGGGAGAGAACATTCGAAATGTGATCAAGCTTTGTTGACCCAAGTATTATCATCTCAAAGCATAAGGTAGTTCATTTCATTAAAGTTTCTTATAAGCTTTAGTTAGGAGAAATAAGGATATTCATAAGTACTATTGTCTAAGGTTGAAAGTAAAGCTTTTTGGAAAATTGAGATTTAATATTTGAAACCTTAGATATAATATTGAAGCAATTGGAGAAATATTAAAGGATTGAATTTTGAGTAGAATATATTGGAGAAACAAATTTAAGGTTTTGTAATTTAATTAATTGAAGTTACAAAACACTTGAATATTTGCAATTTAATTAAGATGGAGTAATAAGAGTTTCTACATCAAAGGTTAGACTCATATAATTACAAATATATTTTTCTAAATTTCTAAGCTTTGGATTTATAAGGTATTCAACATCAACATAGGAATTAAGAAATTTAGAGTTTATATTTTTTGTGAATAAGGAAATAGAAGTGTAATTTATCTCAAAGGATTAAATTTTTATTAAGGGTTACGAGAAAGATTACTTTAAAGGAAAATATAGAAAATTTTATTAAGTATATAGGAGTCAAGGATTCGGGATGGTTCAAAGACATACTTGATTCTAAAAATGAGAATAAAAATGCAAGAGGAGAATCAATATGGCCGAGAAAGATTTCTGAAAACTCATAGACTAATAGTATGGATAAACTATATACTAAAGAGTTAATTTCTCATGGGATAATAAAGGGAGTTGATAATATCTATATTAATGAAGATGTTTTACAGATCTAAAAAAGAAGCAAAGATAGAATTGCTTCAGTTATATGAAGTTGGTTTAATTATCTCATCAAGAAATTGGATAAGCTTGATTTTTTCAAGTCAATTGATAAAGAAGTTGGGACAATCGTACAATGTACCTACTATAATAAATCTAGTCATGAAAAAGCATATTGTTGGAATTTCCATACATAAAAATATTGTGGAGGAAAAACTCATCCACCTTTCACTTGTTATTATAAAGACAAGTTCTATAAAAGATTTGAAGAAAAATTGGTATTCATACTAGACTTTTATTTCAAGTTCTTGTTTCTGAAGCATCTACTAATGATGAATTAAAGTTGGATATTTTTTAAGATCAAGGAGACATTTTGTTCAGATAATCAAAGAAAAAAGAATGACAAATTATGATCCACTCATGACTTGCAATATTATAAGTTCTATATTTCATCAAAGATACTTGAAGTATTTCATGGATAGAGGTAAAGAGAAAGTTGTTTTGAAGGAATCACCTGATAGTGCAACATCATTTAAAGGCTTACAAAGTGACACTAATGATGAAAAAAAGCAAGAGAAGAAAGAGCATGACCAAGAAGGAATACAGTGCAAAGTGAGTTAGAGAATGAAGATCCATATTGAAGACTAAATTCTTCAATAACCAAATAATGTAATAAAAGGGGGTGTTGGAGTATATTACATTATTTGGTTCATCATTAGATTAGGAAAGTGTGTCTTAGATTAGGAGTTATTATTTAATGTAATAAATGCACAAGTGTGCATAACATTCAATAATGTAAATGTGCACATTAGTCCATGTGTACATAAGTCCATATAATAGGAAGTTGAAAAGTCTAGAAGTGTGAAAGTCAAGAGTACTCCATATGAAGAGTCACATTACATTATATATACAAAGTAATGTGATGATTTAAGATGACATGACTTGTAATGACATTAATTTATACTTTCATAGCTATGGTACCATTTCTATGAGCATTTTTTTATGACATTTTTATGAGTAGTTATTAGAGTTATTTTTGAGTTTTATATATTTAGAAGATTGCCATCATCGTATATATTTGATTGTGAGTTTATTTGACATATTCTAGTTTATTTAAATTTAAGTATATAGCTTCAAAATATAACACACATTAGTTGATGATAAATGAGGTTGACACCACATGTTTGTCTATCTATGAGTGTTGGCACTATCGACATCAAATTTTAGTCATTTGTAATTGAATTTCCACAAAACCACAAAAATATCTCTCAAGTCATTGCAAATTCACAAAAGCCCCCAAATCATTACAAAATTATTGTTAGCTGCCCAATCTTGTCCAATTCTGCTTAAATTTCCTCAAGTCTCCTTCTCCATGTCTATTTCCTCCAAATTCTTCTCAAATTCCCCTTTTGTCTAAATTCCTCTAATTTCCCCTCTTTCTCTCTCATCCTCCCTAATTTCCCTAATTTCCTCTAAATTTTCCCTAGCCTTCCTAATTCTATTTCCCTCTAATTTTTCTAAATTCTTCTAAGTCTTCCCTAAGGTTTTTATTTTCCTCTAAATTCTCTTTTTCTCTAAATTCCCAAACTTTTTGTAATATTCCCTAGTTTTTCCCTAATCATTCTTATCCCCTCTCTAATCTCCTATTTTCCACCTAATCTTCTTCATTTATTCCTTCCTTCCCCCTCAAATTTCTCATAATCCGTCTTATTTACTTAATTCCTCCATTAAACCTTCATGAGCATATCTTTAATTATCTAATCCCAGCTTAAGCCATGGTCAAATCCCTAGGGAATGTGCATAAAAATTTAAAAATATTTTCAAATCCCAAAGGGTTGTCCAAATATTCACCCACCATTCTTATTTATTCTACTTGGTCTCCTCACTCATGCCTTTAAAATTGTGCAAATAAAAAATGAAGAAAAATCCTAAAATCAAAGTGGGTTAATTGGCAAGTTTAATGACCTTATCTTCCTCATATGCTATGTTATATTTGTGGGAAATTTAAAATTCATGTGATCAACTCCTAAGGCACACATTCTCCCATGGCCCTCACTTCACCCAAGTCCACTTTATGGCATGTGGATGGATTTGAGCTCACTCCACCCAAGGTTATTCAATGTGCAGGTTGCACACTCCACCAAGTGGAATCCCCATGATTTTTCTTGGCCCTTGCACCTTCCACATGGTAACCATATCCCCTCCACATCACCTCCATGCCACCTACCCTTCCCTCTAAGCTGTTATGTTATCAAAATTGCACCAAACCACATTACTGCCCTTAGAGACCTCATTTGCTTTTTTCGTCCATCTTAAAGAGCTTAGCCATTGTAGCCATGCAATATATATGAAGGATTCAACTTGGATTTTATTGACAAATACACCCAAACCCATCGACTTCCTACAACACCACCTGCCTCAGAAGAGTTCCAAGGACCACCTACACCTCCCAACAAGGGGATATTACCCCTTTGGCCATCTGATACCAACTATTTGAGACACCTGCACAATCCCAACATATTAGATACCTGTACAGTACCAATCATTCAAGACACCTATCCAAAAATGTACCAAACAGAGCATTCAAAAATCAAGAAGGTAAATGAAGGTATAAGACATCACATTTCTTTGTTGTATAAGCTTTTATTGATGATTTTTAATCATTTCTTGAGCTTTGTAATGTTTCATCATATTTTTTTTGGCAAGGGCCTCATGTAAGGGAGGCTGATTAGATGTTACTAATCATATCTTATGAGCATATGTGCAGGGTCTAAAAACACTCAACACAACACCCAAGTGGTCCAACTAGCACTCAAGCACAAAACCCATCCACACACCTCCGATTGTGACACGAAGAAGTATTGCACCTCTTGACATGTTGTAAAAGAGGACATACCCCTTTGGTTTTCATTCTAAAAATATTGTGATTTGAAAATCCCCTTTTATGGGGATCTTTGCATTCAAAAGAAACATTGTTATTTATTAATATATGCATGTTTACCTTTATTTCCTAGTTTTTTGCATGGTGCATATTCGTTGTCTACAAAATGACACATCTGGTGGGATCTCTCTTCTAACTCATTAGACGTTGTTTTATTTTATTCTTGAAATTTTATGCCTAGTGGGTCATGTTTTGGGATCTTTTATCATTGTTTTTAAGCCTCATTTACTTGTTTGACTAATGTTTTATTATCTATTTTAGATGTATATTTGTCACAATGGTGAATGACAATTGTGGTGAAGGCTTTACACCTAATTGTTTTCTCTATTTAACTATCTTTGATGGTACTCAATAGAATTAGACGATCCTCAACCAAACTAGATAGTCACACAGGCCAACATCAAACTTAGATAGCAGTCCAAAGAGCTTGTGGCTTATAGGCGAGTCTTTCAAACTTAGCTAGAAATAGGTTTATTGCATTAATATATTCATTCTATATTATTCCCTAGTGTAGTTAGTTTTTTATTATATATATATAAGATTCCATCCTCTTATAGATTAGTTTTAGGTCTCCATTTCTTGAAGGTATTTCTTATCTATAAAAAAAGGATAAAAAGCATGCTAGCCTAAGTCTCATTTTATTTGCATATTAACAAAATGAAAAAAGAGAAAAAAATCATGTGGATTAGGTTTTCTTTTCTCACATGAGCTTAAAAAAAAAGAGTCAAAATCTTATTTGTTAGCATTGTTGTTTCTTTTGTTATTTTTATGTTTTTTTTTTTATTGCATCAACTTAGGTAGCCCATTATGGCATAGTTTATTTAATGCCTCATTTAGCTTAACTATATTTTTTGTCCTAGTCTAAGTCTACTATAATTTAGATAGCTTAGATGCATCATAGGAATACCCCTTTTGAGGTCTTTAGCATAGGTTGCATTCTTGGCTTTCGTAGTGAATATTAATTTGCATTTTGCCTTAGCATAGATTTTTTGCTTGTCACTATTCTTAGGAGTAGGGCTCTCTAATCCTTGTAGAATGGCCATATTTGGAAGACTTTTTTTGTGTATTTTGAAAATTTGCATCCTCTGGGATACAAGCCTAACCATATTTGTTAGTTGGTACTGTGCAACCGATCCAAATAGTATAAAAATTATAATACGGTTGACAACCATCACAGACGGTTCTACCTATGACTTAGGCTCATTTTGGAGATATTTATGGAAGAGCATTTGCCACACTTAGCCATAGGATAAGTTGTCTTTGTTCTGTCTACTACCTGTATCTGATTCTAGATCTGCACTTTAGTTAATTATTGAATTTTGCACCCTAGGATAGTTGCATATGATTTCAGGACCATCCTAAGGATATATTTGATCATTTTAGTTGTGTTTAGTCTCTTTACATAAAAAATACAATATATATATATATATATATATATATATATACAGTGCGAATATCGCTCTTATATAGATGGATTTCATTACTAGTCATCGGTTGAGCCCTTAGAATATCGCTCTAGTTAGTACATATAGTTTTTTAGACTTCATCATCGATAAAATGGTTACCTTTGGGCTAATATTTTAGGCTAGATGCCATTTAACCATGGGTTTTAATAATTAGTGGAGCGTAGATATCATTTTTGTTTGAGCCTACCCGACGGTGAAGTGAAAGTCTAGGTAGACCACTAGCAAGACTTAGACAATGTGGCCTCTTTTGGGAGGTAATTTTTGTTCCCTTAGGTTACCTATCACCTACCTACCATCTTAGGAAGCCATTTTAGTCATTCATTTTTCATTTCTGGAAAGAGGGGTGGATATAGACATACCCTTTGTAGTTTCACTTCATCCACCCCACCATTTGTAGTTCCTAGGCATAGGTACATAAAACACACCAAAAACATAGAACCTTAAAAAAAAAAACAACAAAAAAAGAACCACAAAAAACCTAAAACAAAATTTATTTATTTGTTTGTATGTTTGTTTTGTTTATGCATTCATCGATTTTAATTAGATAGTACATTTGTTTCGATAATATTTCCAAACCTTACCCTTTTGCCTCCATTCTAGACATTCATCATTGTCACATCCATGGCTCATTCTACCCAATAACCATAGCCATCTCACCAATATCCTCCGCATTAATCCCCTATCATCAACCCCTTCCCATGTAATATCTACCACACCCACAATATATTCAACTATCACCCATTTAAAATCAAGCTCCACCCTCCTATAATTCCCAAACCCATTCATATCACCCACCATCAACCTCTACATATCATCAATCATCATCTACTTATCATCAAATATCACACAATTACAATCAACGATGAACCTCGCAAACTTATCAAACTTCACCCATTTACAATCAACCACCTCCCACTTACACTCCACCTCTACTTGAATATCATTAAACCCCCCTTCATATCCACCCTCACCACCTCATCCATACCAACATACACCTTGTCAATCACAACAATCCCCTCCATATTATCACCCATTAACTTTCCAACCATCCTACACTCCTACCACCCCTCCCACCACATATTATTACATACCTCAAAACCCACCCCAAGCCTCCCAAGAACCTCAACCCCCTCCACCATAACATTTATATCATTCACAACAATTGCAGCAACTCCACCCAAATTCACCCTAACCTTCATATCTATCCCCAACTCCAACATTCCAGACTAGCCCACCCTCATATCAGTAACACAAACCAACCCACTTCCCCTCTGACATACATTTCTCCTCGACCTCAACATTACTTCACACCTCTTACGAAGCTCTTGTTATCCATATTTTAAAAAATTCATGAGGTGTGGGCACTCTCCTTACCTGGCATAGGGTCCCATAACACACATCAACCCATATCTCTTGGACCTAACACTGACAAATTTTATGTATTTTATTGCCAATGTGGTCATGACATCAATCATTGTCCATAATTCTAGAACCTTGTATAGGATCTGAATGACCAAGGGCTTGTTACCATAAAAATTCCTTTAGCTTCTGCTCATCAAAACCTTGGCAACCATCAAGCTCTAGTATCGTAAATTGGGGCAACACAATCACACAAGGAGAATTCAAATGTCACCCCTTAGCCACATCAAGCAAATCATACTAATAATGTCCCATATCACTGAGGTTTTGTGGCAATGATCAGTTATGACCACCTTGCACCTGCTTCATTGATATGGAATATAATTACAAACAAACACACCAAAAGGTTTGCACAATTGAAAACTAAATTGTATTACCAAAGCATGCCTATAAATAGGTATTACAAAGCTTCAATCAGATAAACTTGTATTAAATGCTGACGAAAATCAACTTATCCATTACAACTAACAAATGATAATACACTAATTCCACTAATCCCTATCATTCCTCCCCACTGAGAAATCATTGGTCCCCAATGCGTATAAGTGTGGAAGAGAAATATGGGTAACTAAGGAGTGTCGGGTTCAACTGGTCATGTAATCCTATTACAAAAGAAGAAGACCAAAATGATGAACTTGAACAGGTCTTTAGAAAACAAAAAATAAACACTGGCACTATATCAATTGCAAAAAATGCTCTCCAAAAACTGTAAATAATGTTATACCAACGAACAGCTGGATGGGTTCCTCGATTTGGTAGAAGAAAGCAACATCGAGAGGATGTGTCAGATGGAAGAGACCTCTAAATGTGTGCCAAAAGTGCCATGGTAAATTTAATTTAATTTAATGGTGAGGTTGGCATTAAATTTTTGTGTTATTAAATTTACAGAGGTGCGCATTGAAAGAAATATGGCGCACATGAAACAGAAATGAGAGATGCATTAATGATATTAATGGTAAATTAATGACAGTGGTGCATTAATGATGATCAAAATGTGGTTAATGACATGATATGGTAGACACATGGGGCTGAATGCCCTACAAAAGTTAGGAATATTGGACTGACACTGACAGCAAGTAGCCGACATGGATGCGATAGGAGACAGACCACATGGATGGGTTTGAACAAGGACTGACACGATACTGACCAAGGATGAACTCAAGAGAAGGTGATGCTGATAGGGACTAAAACCCATGGAATGACATGGACAACAAGGGTAAGGCTGACATGGACTAATCAATGTGAAATAGGGCAGACGCTGACGTGGCAACAAGGCGTGACTATGATAGGACATTAACGTATAGAAAGAGTGGACAACCTCATAGTGATGAGGTGGGACTATGATAGGATGTTGATGGGTAGTAAGAGTGGATAACCTCATGGTTAAAAATGTGAACACAGTGGACAAGGCAACCGACAACAGGATGACACACAGGGGATGGGCTGACATCAATAGGTAGTATGGATTGTGCAAAACCAACAATATAGGAGGTAAGATAGTAGGTAGGTTATATAGCCAATAGAAGTTGGGTATTAACATATACAAGGTGTGCACTGTATAAAAATCAATAAGGCGAGCGCACATGAAATGTGGGACAATCCCACAAAAACAATTTTTTTTAAAACCTTGCATCAAATTGAAAAATAATTGTGATCACCATAAAAGGGTAAATATTTTCCAAAAAATGCAACAATCTTAGGAATTGAATAATTTTTTTGATGCCAAATTTTTAGGAGGTTGCTGAAATACGAAACATTATGTCGAAAACATGTAGGAACAAAATTATTTTTGCCGAAAATGCAAGATAACCATAGAAATCATAGAAATAATCCTGTAAGGAGCATATCTGTTGATGCACGTATAGATCAACATAAAAAACATATTGAACGACTAGTATGATGTAGAAGAAGGCAAAAAGGGTCACTAGAAACACAAAAAGTCACTAAAAAACTAGCAAAGATGTGAATTTTGGTTGTGCAGCATTTGAGAACATGGAATCGACACACATAGCGATCAAAAAATGTGGATTAAAAAGTAGTGTGGATCATGTCGAAAGGCGTAAGAGACCTCCAAAAAATTGAATATCCATCATTGTAGCTCACTGAAAATGTGCAAGTGTAGAGGCGGCTTTGACGATGGACATGGAGCTATGAGGCAACGTGTATGAGCTAGAGGATGTTCAAAATTATAAAAAAGTTGTGATAATAACCAAAAGTCATGCGTGGAGCACCTGGTATGGATAGAAACACCAGATATCTCTAGCATGTTGCATGGGATCAAACTACGATTAATCATCAACACATTATGGGCATGAGCGATAACCAGGAAACAACAAATTTGTAGTTAATACCATGAACGTGGTTTCAGTAGACACGAGATCGTGCTAAAAATAAATGGATCGATATCGAAGATCATTAAAAATTCTAGAGTTGTGCAAGAAAATGCAAAAATTGACCGATGAATTCATTGTGGTCTAGATTGGGTATCCAAAGCTGGCATGTGAAAAGAAATCACCAAGGAATAGTGACAATGGTATGGTGATAAGAGGTGATCAGTGAGGGGTAGTGAATGGAAGATGTTGCAAGCTCATGGATGATGGACGATGGCCATAGAGGTGTACGAGTAGGAGAAAAAAATCATCGATTTGTGATATTTTGGAACGACCAAGGCGGTGCTCGGTGAATCAAGAGCATATCATATTGATGCCTAAAAAGATAGATGATATTGACAAACATCATATTACCACTAGAAGAGGGTTACTACAGGCATGAAGAGTGGAAGCAATGCTCGAAAATATAGAAACATGTTGAAAAGTCGTAGAGGAGTTGTGAAGCCACCAAGGAAGATGATGCAAAGATCATGTCCTACAAATCACCACCTAAAAATAGGAGATCAAAAATTTGAAACCGTAAAGAGCACGAGCATGAAATATATAGATCATGATCATATGGAATAATGAGCAACCATGATCTACAGTTGTGTTAGAAATTGCATGAATGGGTGAGGCAATAGTGAGTGTTGGTGGTAGGAAGTGACAAAAAGCTTCAAAAATTGGTGAGATTCATCAGAAATTTGTGTGATTATGGTCAAGAATAGGAAACCAACATTTGAGAGAAGAACCATCAAGCAAGAATATTGAAACGTAGAAATTATGGATAATCTGGTAGGCCACAAAGTGTAGTAGGCACAATGATAACAATAGAGAGATCAACTTGTTCTTCAACTGCAACGATTTCAAGTGATCTTGGATCTGTAATATCTTGATTTGCCTGATTTGCAATAGATAAAATATCAAAACCATTAGAAACATCATCTAATGGCAATATTATGGGCATCTTGCCCATAAATTCTAGTTCGATTCAAAGTGTTGCTTTATAATCTTCAGTATTTAGAACAAGTTTTGCATCGATGAGAACTTCATTAATAGCAATGGTCATTTCAGTTTGAAGCTATTGAAAGTTGGAAAGCATCGTTGTGTGAAGCTGATAAAGTGTCATGGTGAGGTCTATAAGTCTATCAAAGACCTCATCGAGCTTCGAATTAAGCATGATGAAAAAATTATAATGAGAAAAAATGATAAATTGGATTTTAAGACCATAGAATCATGCAAGGTCAAAGCTATATGAGACTGTGTACGAAGTAAAGAAAGATCTGTAAAGCCTGCAAAAATATATATAAAGGAAGTAAAAGGGTCCATAGACTAGATCTATGGGAGGTTTTATCGTTCCTCATTTGAACCAAAAATGGCTTGGAGGAAGAGGATACTTGCCTACTCTGTAACCTGCTCTAATGCTAATGATATGGAACACAATTACAAATAGACACACCAAAATGTTTGCACAATTAAAAAATAAATTGTATTACCAGAACATGCCTATAAATAGGTATTACAAAGCTTGAATCAGATAAGGTTGTATTAAATATTGATAACAACCAGCTTATCTGTTACAACTAACAAATGGTAATACACTAATCCCACTAATCCCTATCATTTATATACCTCTTCTACCACACCATATGAGCCTCCATCCCTTGAGTACTCCACTGTCCAACCTAAACTTCAACCAACACATCCCCCTCCATATCCTGCCGCATACACCATCACACAAACTATTAAACCACCTTCCCCCTCGATATCATCTTCCATGACATCTACTCCACCTACTCCTTTTATGTCTACTATCGCGTCACCTTCTCCAAAATCTCCATCTAATCCCTCTACAATTTTTCATCCTCATAATCTACACCTCCATATTTGCCCTCCACTCCATCGAAACTCTCATCCTTTGCTATTGTGTCCTCCACATATTCCCAACCATATCACTCAACCAACCCCCTTGAAATTGATTTGCCTTGCAACAATTTTGATCTTGAGGAGGATAGTGATAACGAAGTTATTGATCATCCACCCCCTCAATATTCACCAAACAACTCTTTCCAAGCTACCACTATCCATTCCCTTTCCTATGACACCTTAAACAATGACCAAATACCTCACCCACCCAAATTCCCTCTAACTTATTCACAGGGGACTCCCCCTACCTCACCACATAGCCCACCTACGTACCCCCCATCACCTCCATTGATATTTATGCCTTGCATATCCATGATACCAACCCTTATCATCCACCTCACTCACCACACCTATCCTTACCTTTTCTTCATATTCCAACCCCCATTGTTAACTCTCTCCTTCATCAAGAGCGAACCTCCCATTCCATAGGTTCCATTAATTCTAGCACCCCATTGAGTGTGGTAGTCTCTAAGCCACCTCTTGAAACCCTCCCATTGAAAATATTTAGTATCTTTCCTCTTCAACCATCTAAAGGTACCATGTCCCTACCCAATCCAAATCTAGCCCCTCAAAGAGCCCCATCGCCCTCCTTACCTCAATCATTAGGGTGTCTCCCACCCTATTCTTCCAACACCCTTTTCACTGCCACTTCTTCCAACACCTTTTCTACCACCCCTTATCCAAAATCCTTCACTTCAACCTCTTCTTCCAACACTACTGCTTCCTCTTATTCACCTATCCCCTCACCTCTTACACCATCCTATTTTTGCTTTTCACCCCCATGATAGTAGTCTCAATCGCAGTCCCCTTTTTTATCTTCATATCCACCACTTCATACAACATATCATGCCACTCCATTCCCAAATCCACCTCCAGTTTACTTACAATACATCTTGCATTGACTCACAAACAATGAATCGCCAAGGCACCCTTCTAACTCTACCTTCACCTACTTTACAACATATCTTGGATCAACTAACATTGAGCTACACCTGAGTTTCCAAGATGTCTCTCTAGTCCCTTATCAATTATCCTCTATGTCATCTTCCTCCACTTTACTTTCATCACAACCTTCCCATTGACCTTGTCCACCTCGTCCACATCATTCATATTGCACTTTTCTGCCCTTATTAGAGCCAATGTCAATAGTTTTCAAAAGTTGCAGGATGCACAACTAGTTTTTCTACCTATCATACGTCCTACAGATCCTCATTGACCTAAGTCTAAATCATACAATGAAAATCATTATTGCATTTTCCATCATCATATGGGTCATAATTTTGAAGATTGTCGATAGTTCAAGCATGGAATGCAAGACTTGCTTTATCAAGGGGAGTTAATCCTTCTATCCACATAACCTTCTCCTATATTGGCATGTGTTGGACATTTTGAGCTCATTCAGTTGCAATTGATGCCAAAGTGAACACATGAAGTTGTCATTAATACCATGGAGTACACCATCATTAACACCAGGAGCAATGCAAAGAGTTGAAGAAAAAGGTTATTAAAATATTATTCTACTAGGGTTTTTGTTAAACATTCTGATGGTAAAATTAAGGTTCTTATTAAAACTATGATGGCAGAATAATCAAATCAGTGGAGTACAATTTGAAGGTTTAAATTTTATCCCAAGGAAGAATTTAATTTTATTAAAGTCAAAGGTTTATAAATATAATTTATAAAATTTAAATTCTATTAGAATTTAAATAATTTATAAATTATAAAAGGTTTTAAAATGCGTCGATGTCATCGAATTAAATGGAGCACCGACCTCTAAGCCATAAGGTGAATTCGTGTATAAATAATATGCTAAGAGGTATTCAAAATTTATCCCTCTTTAAATTAAATATTCATGCGACAAAGCTAAAAGAAATTCGTGCAATCGTTGAACATTAAGGAAGAAGACAAAGAGTTTGTTTGTCTTATTAGCGCCATGAAGAAGACAAAGAGTTTGTTTGTCTTATTAGCGCCATGAAGAAGACAAACATGTTGAGCAACATTGGACATGGTGGTCCATTGGTACAACGTATTTCGTGAGAGCATTGGGAGTGGAAGAGTCCACGATCGATTCGCGTGGATGTTAATAGGCATATTCATCTTGAGTTCCAAGGGGAAAGATTTTGGTTCACATTCAGTTTGAGCTCCAGGTGTGGAAGAAAGAGCACGAGGTGCTTGTGGAGTTTCAAATGTGCGTCTAGTGCCCACGGTGGTTAAATCCATAGCTAGAGCACTCACAGAGGTAGAGATTGTGGGTTCGAATCCCACTAGTGGCAAAGGTAATTTGTGATTAAATTTTATATTGCCTAAAGTTTTCTAAGGGGTTATTTGGAGTTATAAGGGTTTATGAAATTATTTTATTGGAAATTGATTTGTGTTATTTGGAGTAATAAAGGTTTATGAAAGGTTATTTTATTCATAATTGATTTGTGTTATTTGGAGTAATAAGGGTTTATGAAAGGTTATTTTATTCATAATTGATTTGTGTTACTTGGAGTTAAAAGGGTTTATGAAAGATTGTTTTATTGAGAGGTGATTTATGTTATTGGAGTTATAAGGAAAGTGGATTTGATTTTTTCCAAAGTTCTTTTTGCCATTAAATTTGATTAAAGAGGTTTTGAGTTATTTTTGTGGATGTCGAATTTATTTTTAGTTGGGAGTTTATGAGGTGTTATTGGATAAATATTTTATGTATGTTAATGGTTGTTTTTGAAAGGTGGAGTGATAAGGTGTAATTGAGTATTTACATTTTAGTGTGAGAAATATTTATCTTCTAACCTCTTTGAGATTGGAATAGAAGTGTTTGTGGTTGTGAAATATTTATGAGATCCCTTCATCATAAATAAAAAGGTATGAGCACATTCTTCCATAGTTAAGTTGACTGATTGGTTTTCTGGAAAATAAGTTTGGATTGAAAAGAACTTGATTAGGGTTTCCTATTGAGTGTGTTGAGTTAAACAATTCTCTTTATGTTTCTATGAAATTGGACAAGTTTTGTGTGGACTTGTCGAGAATATTTGAGCAATTTCTATGTGAACTTGTTGAGCATATTTGAGCAAGTTTCGTGTGGACTTGTTGAGCAGATTTGAGCAAGTTTTGTGTGGACTTGTTGAGAATATTTGAGCAAGTTCTATGTGGACTTGTTGATCAAATTTGAGGAAGTTCTATGTGGACTTGTTGAGAAAATTTGAGCAAGTTCTATGTGGAATTTTTGAGAATATTTGAGCAAGTTCTATGTGGACTTGCGCATATTTGAGCAAGTTCTATGTGGACTTTTTGAGTAGATTTGAGCAAGACCTATGTGGATTTATTGAGTATATTTGAGCAAGTTCTATGTGGACTTATTGAGCATATTTGAGCAAGTTTTGTTTGGACTTGTTGAGCAGATTTGAGCAAGTTCTGTGTGGACTTGTTGAGAAGATTTGAGCAATTTATGTGTGGACTTGTTGAGAAAATTTGAGCAATTTTTATGTGGACTTGTGGAGCAGATTTTGGTGCAGATTTGAGGACAAGTTTGTGCCAAACTAGATATAGAGATTGAATAGATTTGTGCTAGATCGAAGGACTAATTTTAGTGCAAATTTGAGACAGATCTTTAGAGGTGATAGAGCAGATAGGACAGTAGTATCCAGTGGATAGAGATCCATATTCCAAGGTAGTGAGAATAGGTATTCTGAGTGGGGACAAGAGTCTTTAGTGGAGAGAGATACACAAGCCAATGTAGTGGAGGCAGTAGTCTTCTAGAGGATCACCAACCAGAGCAAAGGATAAGGAGTTCTCCTATGGATAGAGATCCACAAACTTGATTTAGGGGATTTGTATCTCCATTGGATAGAGGTCCATAAAATTTGTAATAGGAAAAGGATTCCCAAGATATTTATTGAGAAAATTTTAGTGAAATATTTTCTCCGTGGAGTAGCCCACATTGGGTGAACCACATAAATTGTGGTGTCTCTATTGTGTGTGGTAATTTATGCATTGATTTTATTACTGCTATTGATATTACTATCTTTACATTGCATAATATTGATTGGGAAAGAAAAAGTAAAAAGTGGTCATATACTATTCTCCCCCCTCTTAGTATAAGCTTATGTTCTTCAATTGGTATCAGAGCGGGTTCCTTCAGAAGAGTTTAACAGCTTAAAGGAAAAACTAACAAGAACACAATGGATTCTAAGAATGTATTCTCAAATAATTTAGCACCAGTATTTGATGGAAGTGACTATATGTATTGGAGTATGATAATGAAGATCTACCCGATGACACTTGGCAATGAAATTTGGGAAGCAGTTGAATTTGGATATGATCCCTTAATTAATCCTCCTACAGACAAGGAAGGTAAGCTCCTACAACATTAAAATTCAAAATCAAGTGAATATACTTTTGATAGGTTTGCATAGAGCAGAGTCTATGAAAGTTATGCATTGTCAAACTGCTAAAGACATGTGGGATAAATTGCAAAATATATATGAAGGAGATAAATGTGTCAAGAAAGCAAATATGCAAAATATCAAAGGACAATTTGAAGAGTTAATAATATAGGATGAGAAAAACATTAGTACTTATATACTTCGAATTGATGAGGTTGTTAATGCTATGCAAGGACTTAGAATGGAGATTGATGAATCAGATGTTTGTGATAAAGTTTTGAGAACTCCTCCAAATAGATTTAGTGAAAAGGTTTCTGCTATAGAAGTATCAATGGATGGTGATACTTTGACAAGAGATATGTTGCTTGGTATTCTTACAACACATGATATAATAACAAAAGATCCTATTCCCTAGAAGGAAGCAACATTCAAAGCAATCAAGAAGACTAAGGGTAAGAAGTCAGAATCAAGCAATGATTCATCCAGTGATGAAGAAGTAAATTATGGCAGAATGAATAAGGATTCAAGAAGATCTAGAGATACAAGATCTATTAAATGTTTCAATTTTGGAAATTATGGTCATTATGCAACTGATTGTCAAGAAGCTAAGAATAACAATGATGAAGAAAAATAGGATCACAAGAATAGGGAATCAAAAAGACATAGGCACAAAACTAAAAGCAAGGATGGACAAAACAGATAAGGAAAGAAGTTCTTTCAAAGGTAAAATAGGAGCTACTATGCAGATAATGCAAGTAAGTACTCAAGTGACAGTGATGCTAGTTTTTTAGATAATGATAGAGATAAAGTCCTATTTATGATTGAAGAAAAAGAACAAGTTAAGAAAAGGACTCCAGTAATTCTCAAGTGTTTTAGATGTGGTATATTTGGACATCTTGAAGATGATTATACAAGGGATGGCTATAGTTTCAGTGATGATGAATATGAGGATGCATTTGAAGGACCAGATGAAAACCTTCTAATGACATTAGAAGAAGAAGTAGGTGATCCTATAGAAGACAAGCCAACAAAAAATAAATATGTGGACAAAGGTAAACAAATAGAGGAATATTCAGAAAAGGATGGATATGATCTCAAAGGAGAACTTATTTATGCCCTTGAAATGGTAAAGAAGGTAAGAAAGCAACACTCTAAACTTGAAATTCAGTTTCAAGAATGTGATAAAGAGAGAAGATTGCTTATAGAGGATTTAGAACAATCAAAGGCTAAGGCAAAGAGGTTCAAGGATAAGTTAGAAGAAAAGATCTTAGAATGTGAAAATTTAACACAAGAAGTGGCACTACTAAGAGAATATTTAGAAGACTCCAAAGTCAATATAAAAGGGTTCAAAAATAGATCAAATAACTTAGATAAGTTCATAAAGATACAAAAGCCTACATAAAGAAAAACAGGTCTTAGATTTGGATAGGATCAAAAGGAATGGGAAGGAGAGTCAACCTCAAGTTTTGGGGGAGAAGAAACTTTAGATGAAGATACTTCAGAAAAATACAGTGTAAAATAAAGTGAGACATCTGAGGATGAGTTGGACAATAGAGAGTTCAACAAAAATAGGAACAATGCACAAAGAAGATACAGATGGAACAAAAATTAGAATAGGTCAAGAGAAACTAAGAGACCAATGAGGTCAAGACAAGGAAACTTTAATGAAAGATGTTTTTTATGTCACAGGTTTGGGTACATGGCTTCACAGTGCAGGACACATGAAAGATAGGAATATGGGAACATGCAGCTTTTCCATGGATATTGCTACTCATGTAATCAGTTTGATCATAAGGCAATGAATTGCAGGGTTCATGATAGAAGAGTATATGGCTTCACTAGGAGAAATCCTAAGACATTTGCACTTCCAAGGAATAATAACATTAAGTGTTACAAGTGCAATAATGATGGTCACACAACAAAGTGGTGTAGAGCAGACATTCCAGAATCAAGCAGGAACATGAGCAAAAACATGAACATTGATATGAACAAAAATAGGAACAAGGAAATGGATATGAATAGGAACAAGAATAGAAACATGGATATGAACAGGAATAGAAATAGGAACATGGACATGGAAAGAAACATTTAGAGGAATCATAAGGATTGGATAATAAGGAAAGAGGATAAAGGTAAATAACAATGCTTTCTAGGAGTAGAAATACTCCCACCCTAGAATTAACCACCTCAAGAGGAGGTGGGGGAGGGGCTAAGCTAAGAGGCTCATTCTTAGCCCCGAGACCCAAAGGTGACCCTTTTCCATTGATGTCAAAGGGAAGATATTTGAGTAAGAGGGAGAGATTTGAGATTTGAGAAAAGAGGAGAGAGCAATGTCCCAGGGGGAGAAGAACAAAAGAAAGGTCAATTTTTTGGTAAAAGGAAATTGGGTTCCCATAAATGACAAAGGGAGAGATTGTTGGACATTTTGAGCTCATTCAGCTGTCATTGATTTCAAAGTGAGAAGTTGTCATTGATGCCAAAGCGAACACATGAAGTTGTCATTAATACCATGGAGTACACCATCATTAACACCAGGAGCAATACGAAGAGTTGAAGAAAAAGGTTATTAAAATATTATTCTACAAGGGTTTTTGTTAAAAATTCTGATGGCAGAATTAAAGTTCTTATTAAAACCATGATGGCAGAATAATCAAATCAATGGAGTACAATTTGAAGGTTTAAATTTTATCCCAAGGAAGACTTTAATTTTATTAAAGTCAAAGGTTTATAAATATGATTTATAAAATTTAAATTCTATTAGAATTTAAATAATTTATAAATTATAAAAGGTTTTAAAATGAGTCGATGTCATAGAATTAAATGGAGCGCCGACGTCTAAGACAAGGTGAATTTATGTATAAATAATATGCCAAGAGGCATTCAAAATTTATCCCTCTTAGAATTAATTTTCATGTGACAAAGCTAAAATAAATTTGTGCAATCATTGAATGTTGAGGAAGAAGACAAAGAGTTCGTTTGTCTTATTAGCACCACGAAGAAGATGAAAAAGGTGAGTGTAAGGTATGACCCACATTGGACACGGTGGTCCATTGGTACAATGCATTTTGTGAGAGCATTGGGAGTGGAAGAGTCCATGATTGATTCACGTGGACGTTAATAGGTGTATTTGTCTTGAGCGTCAAGGGGAAAGCTTTTGTTTCACGTTTGGTTTGAGCGCCAGGTGTGGAATAAAGAGCACGAGGTGTTCGTGGAGTTTCAAACATGAATCTAGTGCACGCGGTGGTCAAATCCATGGCTAGAGAGCTCGCAGAGGCAGATATTGTGGGTTCGAATCCCACTAGTGGCAAAGGTAATTTTTGATTAAATTTTATATTGCCTAAAGTTTTCTAAGGGGTTATTTGGAGTTATAAGGGTTTGTGAAGGATTATTTTATTGGAAATTGATTTGTGTTATTTGGAGTAATAAGGGTT
This sequence comes from Wollemia nobilis, assembly GCA_028583015.1. Taxonomy (NCBI): domain Eukaryota; kingdom Viridiplantae; phylum Streptophyta; class Pinopsida; order Araucariales; family Araucariaceae; genus Wollemia; species Wollemia nobilis. The sequence goes on along the minus strand of JAQPPZ010004624.1, from coordinate 9,315,863 downwards.
TATGAAAGGTTATTTTATTCATAATTGATTTGTGTTATTTGGAGTAATAAGGGTTTATGAAAGGTTATTTTATTCATAATTGATTTGTGTTACTTGGAGTAAAGGGTTTATGAAAGATTGTTTTATTGAGAGGTGATTTATGTTATTGGAGTTATAAGGAAAGTGGATTTGATTTTTTCCAAAGTTCATTTTGCCATTAAATTTGATTAAAGAGGTTTTGAGTTATTTTTGTGGATGTCGAATTTATTTTTAGTTGGGAGTTTATAAGGTGTTATTGGATAAATATTTTATGTATGTTAATGGTTGTTTTTGAAAGGTGGAGTGATAAGGTGTAATTGAGTATTTAAATTATAGTGTGATAAATATTTATCTTCTAACCTCCTTGAGCTTGGCATAGAAGTGTTTGTGGTTGTGACAAATTTATGAGATCCCTTCATCATCAATAAAAAAGTATGGGAACATTCTTCCATAGTTAAGTTGATTGATTGGTTTTCTGGAAAATAAGTTTGGAGTGAAAAGGACTTGATTAGGGTTTCCTATTGAGTGTGTTGAGTTAATGCTTCAAGGTTTTCTGGGATAAAGAGTTATCATTAAAACCTTGTTTTATAAGCATTGTTGTTAAAGCCATTGATTGTGTGAAAAACTTGAGTGAGGGTTAGAGTATCATTGCTTTATAAGCATTGTTGTTGAAGTGAGTTATTGAGCAAAGAAATTGAACTAGGGTTTAAAAATAACATGAGTATCATTGTTATGTGAGATTTGTTGTTGAGCATTGTTAGAAATATTTTGAGTGGAGTGTTCATATGCTTGGACTAGGGTTTGTGAGCAAGGGTTGTTTCATTGAGTGATTGGTTGAGTAGAGTTGATTGAGCCTAGTCAAGTGGATGTGTGAAGTGATTGTTAAAGTTCCATAAAATAAACTATTCTATATTTTGAATTGAGTTGAGAAAGTAATTGAGCATTGTGATAAGTATAGAACCTATTGAGTCTTTAACAATTCTCTTTATGTTTCTATGATTATTGGACAAGTTCTATGTGGAATTTTTGAGCAGATTTGAGCAAGTTTTGTGTGGACTTGTTGAGTAGATTTGAGCAAGTTTTGTGTGGACTTGTTGAGAAGATTTGAGTAAGTTTTGTGTGGACTTATTGAGTAAATTTGAGCAAGTTATGTGAGGACTTGAGAAAATTTGAGGAAGTTCTGTGTGGACTTTTTGAGCAGATTTGAGCAATTTCTGTGTGGACTTGTTGAGCAGATTTGAGCAAGTCCTGTGTGGGATTTTTGATCAGATTTGTGCAAGTTTTATGTGGACTTGTTGAGAATATTTGAGCAAGTTCTGTGTGGACTTTTTGAGCAGATTTGAGCAATTTCTGTGTGGACTTGTTGAGCAGATTTGAGCAAGTCCTGTGTGGGATTTTTGATCAGATTTGTGCAAGTTTTATGTGGACTTGTTGAGAATATTTGAGCAAGTTCTGTGTGGACTTGTTGAGCAAATTTGAACAAGTTTTGTGTGGACTTGTTGAGCAAATTTGAGCAAGTTTTGTGTGGACTTGTTGAGCAAATTTGAGCAATTTCTATGTGGACTTGGGGAGCAGATTTTGGTGTAGATTTGAAGAGGAAGTCTTCTTGAATAGGAAGTCTTCTTGAATAGGAAGACACTGTTTCTCAAGTGGGAAGTCTTCTTGAAGAGGAAGGCCTTCTACAAGGCATTTTTTTTTTTAGCAGCATGTCGTGATCATCTGGGCAAGGGTGATCAAGCCTTCTCAGACTTCCTTCATACTACTGTAGCAACCTCCTGTCGGGCCTGATGTGTAATTTCCTTCAGAGGAGATTTTATTGCCTTTGCCCAACATTGGACAGATGCTGCTTCTAAGCTATGTGCATATGCATCGGGGTGTTTAGTTGGTTCAGTCCTGGTTTCCTAGATACCTATTTTTTGAGCTAACAGGTCCTCCACCTGCAAAAGAAAACAAAAAGAAAAGAAAACTATAGGCAGTTAGATGCATTCCATGTCTGGCAGGACCTCTACTAGGATGCTTGCAACTTGCATGCGAGCGTCATCCATGCAAAACACACCGTAAGAAACAAAACAATCCTAAACTAACTGATTTTGGTGAACGCCATCATGCCCACCATTCTTTGAGTTGAGATTTTGGTCCAGATTACAAGGATGGGGTTTCCCCCATGCCTATTTTGGACTCTACCAATAAATTTTTGGACGTGTTATAGGGTCATAGTCGGTGGCTGCTCACTGTTAATACAACGTTGCTACCGTCAATAGTCTTTACAAGTACAACACCATTCTTGATGAGCTCTACCACTTCATACGGTCCCATCCGTATCTGCATTAATTTTCCCTTCCTTTACTGCAACCTAGAATTATACAAGAGCACCCAATCTCCCTCCTAGAACTTCTTCAGCTTGATGTGTCAATCATGCCATTTTTTTCTTTTCTTCTGTATGATATTCGTTCTTTGTAGAGCATCCCTTCTGAATTTGTCCAACTGGTTATGCTGCTGAATTATCTATTTTTGAGCTTCTTCCATGCTCAAATTTAATTCTAGAGTAGTCCTCGGTGTCTTAATTTCAAACTCAATAGGCATCATTGCATTCTTCCCATAGACCATATGGAAGGGTGTAAAGCTGGTGGTCAAATTTCACGTAGTGTTGTACGCCCATACTACCTCTGAAAGCCATGTAGCCCAATATTTTCTATGCTGCTGCATGATTTTTGTCAGGATATTCTCTCTCTCTATTTTTCACCTCCACTTGCCCGTTTGCCTGCGGGTGGTAGTGCGTAGTATTTTTGTACTGAATATGATATTGCTTCATCAATTCCTTAATCAATTTGGAGGTAAATTGAGGTCCTTGGTCTGTTGTTATTTCTTTGGGGACCCCGAATCATGTAAAAATTTGAGCAAATAACAAATCGACTATTGTATTTTCCTTTGAATCCCTTAGTGCTTGCACCTCCACCCACTTGGTGACGTAGTATGTACAGACTAAAAGAAATCTCCTTCCTATTGAGGGTGGATTAATTGGCCCCACAAAATTCATGCCCACTTATCAAAGGGGCTCAAGATGCACTTGTGGTTGAAGGGGCATCTCATATCGATTTCTTTGGCACTCGTCACACTTGTTGGCATAGGTGGCAGCGTCTTTGAATAGAGTGGGCCAAAAATACCCAACTTGTAAGATTTTATAGGTGGTCCATCTCCCTGCAAAATTTCCCCCACATGGTTCATCGTAGCAAGCTTTGAGTATTTATGAGAATTCTTGCTTTGCTACACACCTACTTATAATTTGATCCTATCCTTTTTTAAATAGGAGGTCGTCAACCCATAGAAAGACGATGCTCTTTTCTACTACCGTCTACTTTTATCGTAAGGAGAGAGTAGGCGAGGTTCTTTCGTTGGCTAAGTAATTGGTTATGTCTGCATACCATGGCATTTGCTAACTGATGGTGAACAAATATTCATCCAAAAATTGGTCTTCCACTATCGCATGGTTTTCTGGTGTCAATCTGGATAAAAATTTTGCTACAACGTTGTCCTTTCTTGGCTTATCAACTACCATTATATCGAACTCCTATAGTAGTATAAGCCATATTATAACTCTTCTGCAAATAGCTGGTTTACTCATTAAATACCTGATGGCTACATGGTCCATGTGGACGAACACCTTGTATCTAGTAGTATAATGGTGGAATTTGTTTATGGCGTGCACAACCGCAAGGAATTCCTTCTTCGTCACTATCTAGTTGAGCTCATCCCCTGCCAAATTTTTGCTAACGTAGTAGATGGCATAAAATTCCTCACCATCCTTCTGTCCGAGGACTGTTCCAATAACATTGTTGGAGGCATCACAATAGATGTCGAAGGGTATAGCCCAATTTGGTCCCCTAAGAATAGGTGCATATATCAGCTTTTCCTTGAGCGACTAAAATGATCTTTCACAGTCTTTCATCCAGTTGAACTCCATGTCCTTAGACAATAAAGTGTGCAGTGGTTTTACAATTTTGCTAAAGTCGGCGATAAGTTTCCGGTAGTACCCGATAGATTTTAGGAAACTTCTTACCTCTCACTGTGTTGTAGGACTGGGTAGGTCCTTGATGACCTCAAATTTTCTTTTGTAAACTTTTATTCCTGCCATGGAGATATGGTGTCCCAATACGATGCCCTCTTGCATCATTATAAAGCATTTTTCATTACTAAGGGATAAATAATTTTCCTCACTTCTTTCGAGCACTCTTTCCAAATTCTTCATTGCTGCATCAAAGGTTTCTCTGTAAATGGTGAAGTCATCCATGTATACTTCAACCACATCTCCTATCATATCTAAAAATACACTCAACACCACCCTTTGAAAGGTGGCAGGTGCGTTGCATAAGCTGAAAGGCAACACCCGATAAGCAAACGTCCCCCAAGGGCAAGTAAACAACATTTTATCTTGGTCTTCTTCTCCTATATGGATATGGTTGTACCCACTGAATCCATCAGGGAAGGAGGAGTACTTCCACCCCGAGAGTGTATCCAAGACTTGATCAATGAACAGGAGTGGGAAGTGGTCCTTTTTGGTTGCTTTATTCAATGCCCTGTAGTCTACGCAAATCCACCACTTCCCGTTATTCTTGGGGACCACCGCAAGCGGTGACACCCACTCACTATCATAAATTGGATATATGAATTTGAATGACAAGAGATTTTGCAATTCTGCCTTGACAATATCCTTCATTGCCAAATTCATTCTTCTTTACGGTTGCCTACTTAGAGTCACCTGCTCTTCAAGGTATATCTGATGGGTATAGATTTTTTGGCTGATACCTTTCATATCTGAGTAATCCCATGCAAATTATCATTGGTGTCTAACCAAGAGTTCTTCTACCTTCCTTAGTCACGTGGGGGTCAACCCACTATTGATATTCAATGTTTTTCCTAGCCCAACATTTATCTGCCAGATGTGGTGGTCTTGGGCGCCGGCTAATGGTGACTTAGACGTAACATCGAAGGACTCTCCTTGGAGGAATTCTACAATAACTCCATCCTCATATTCTTCCTCCACCAACTCGTCTAATGCCATCATTGACTGGATTATGGACAACTCATCCTCTTTGTGCTTGGTCAACGTAGACCCTCCCAACGAATCAACGGACTACACGGGAGGTGAAATAGTCAACCTTTTTACGTTCTGTCAATTGGAGATGGTCATCAGCTCATCATAATAGCTGATGTAAACATTGGTTGTCACTAACCACGGTCTTCCCAAGATAAGTGGGTAGCCACACAGTCTAGTTTTATATTGTAACAACAGGAAGTCAGCCGGATATGCCCACGCATCTACCATCACGATTATATCCTTCAGCATTCCTTTCAGTGCTATTGTTGATCGATCAACCAGCTATAAAACCATTGAAGTTGGTCTCAGGTTTGTGAGCTGTAGCCTCTATATGGTCTCTTGGGGTATTACGTTTATGGCTACACCAAGATCGACCAACGTATTGGTCAAGGAATGCCCCCCAATTTTTACCGTCAATACTTGGCTTCCTGGGTCTACGTACTTAGGATGACATATCTTGCCCATCATTAAATCGACCAACTTTCCCACAATGTTAATAGTTTGTGTCACTCTCCAGCCTGAATTTCTTAGACACATCTCTTTTATTGCTTTAGAATATATCGGGACGTCTCGGATAGATTGAAAAATTAGAATTGTCACCATGAGATTTTTCAATATAGAAAGAATATCAAACTTCATTTGCGTTAATTTCCTCTATTCTTACAGCCAGTTAGGAAATAGAGCCTTTGTTCTCTTAGCCACTTCTTCTTCCACCTATTCTATAAGAGGTGTTTCCTCTACTTCTACCTCCTCTTCTGCCAGGGGAGGTGTCTCTACTCCTAGCTGTCTACCTGATCTAAGTTGAATCGGATTACAACTAATATTATACATCGGGTACATCTCACCTTCTACATAATATGTCAACTGATTTACTCTATTGTTTGGATTTACCGTCGGTTGTGCAAGTAGTTGCACAAGTCTCACTACAGGCAAGGCTAGTAGGTTTTGCTAGGGGTGAGCTGGCACTATGTTCTGTGGAGCCAAATTTTGTTGAGCCTGGCCTCTCCATTATTTCCCAAGGTATTGATATTGCATCCAGGGCTACTAATTCGGATATGCTGCTCCTAGGGTGCATTGGACCAAGAATATGGCCCCCACCACCCCATGTTAGGTGGTTACGACTAGCTTTGTGGCATGTATGGTTCTCCCCCGTACGATGGTATTCTTGGTGGCGTATTTCCCATAGGAGATTTTGGCCAACTCCTTCGATTGCCTATAAAATAGGCTTTTGAAACATCAACATCCTCCTTGACCCTGGGAAATTACGAGCACAATATGGTCTTATGATTTAGCTTATAGACCGTGCATACTCTGACTTTGTTCTCTGGGCATGCATTCTTTGCATGCTTTCCTCTACATTTCAGGTAGAAATAAGCTAATGTTGCCTCGTTTTATTGCTTCTTTTTCTCTAACAACAATATGTCCATTTGTAATGCTAGAGACGAAAGCATCTCACTTTTCAAATCTTCCAACATATTGCCTATTTTCATTTTTGTGACTGAAGTAGTCGCTTTCATGGTCCTAGAAGTGGTCTTGCCTCTCCTTCTTGATTAGTTTCGACATAATTGTCAGATATCTTCCATAGTGTGCTGGTTTACGTCACCTCTAGAAATCATGTTGAGAGCTTCCAATGATTCATTGTTAAGTCCTCTCAAAAATATGCTTTTAAGAGACTTATCAGCTAGCTTCGCATGAGGAGATCGTTGAATATTGAAGTTGAATCTCTCCTAGTACTCCTCAAGAGACTCGTCTTCCTTCTGCGTCATGCTCAGGACCTCTTCTCTAGAGTCTCTTTCTCTCTCGAAATCTTGATATTGCTCTAAAAAGAGCCTTTTCATTTGATCCCACGTAGCAATGTGTTTATCTCCCAAACCGATGAACCATAGCAGAGCTGAATCATCTAGTGTGGAAGGAAAGAGCTTCAACTTCTGCGTATCATATTTATAGTCCATAGACCTGCATAAAACATCAAACTTGAATAAAAATAGGTTAGGGTCCTCGGTTGGGTATCCTCTGAAGGTAGGGAGGTGAGTAGGGGATATATTTTTCATTTTGGTTTCTCCTACTCCTTATTCAATCGAGAAGCTAAATCCAGATGAAGTCTCTTGGTTGACCATTTTGTAGGAAATGTGGTCTCTAATGCAGTTCTTGAGGAGAGGAACAAAGAGCAGAACTTAAAAAAAAATAATTTGCCAAATATAATCTTCAAACCTTAGAGTACAACATATATATAGTTTAATTAAAAACTATATGCCATAACGAACACAGGGATTTTAGGAGATAAGGAACATAAAGGGAATAGGAGAGATAAGATGAGGAATAAGAGGAGGAATAATAGGAGGGATAAGGGGAAGGAATAAATGAGGAGGGGAGAAAATATCGTGCCAACAAATTGTGTCGATATTTCAAAAAACCACAACACGTTCACACTAGAGCAAGCCTTTTCTAGGCAGCTTGTTATGAGGACGCGTTCACACTTGCAACACTCTCCCCCTTAAAGTTGAGAGGACTGACTAGACAGTCTCTTAGATTTATAAATTGAGCTTTAGCCATGCATTTGGTGAAGATGTCTGCAACATTCTCTAATGTGCAACAAAATTTAAGCTCAACAATATCTTGCTCCACCATATATCAGATGATGTGATACTTCATATCAAAGTGTTTTGTTATGCTATGGTGGACTAGATTATATGCCAAATGAATGGCACTTATGTTATCACAATAGATTTTGGTAGGACCACTTTGTCATTCTCCAATATCTTCCAGCACTTTTCTTAACCAAAGGGCTTGAGTACTAGCATATGTGACCGCTATATACTTAGCTTCCGTAGAGGATAATGCTACAACAATTTGCTTTTTGGAACTCCATGTAATTAGTCCTGACCCTAGACTAAAATAGTTCCCTGAAGTAGATTTCTTGTCATCAATGTTGCTGCCCCAATCACTATCATTGAAGCCTACTAGCTTGATAGTTTTACATTTGTGGTAATGGATTCCAAAATCCCATGTACCCTTTACATATATGAGAATTATTTTAGCTACTTGCAAATGCAGCTCAGATGGACTAGCCATAAATTGAGAGACAAGAGAAACAACATATTGAATATCAGGCCTTGTGTTGGTGAGAAACATCAAACTCCCAACCATACTCCTGAAAGTGGTCACGTCAACTTTTGGTGCTCCATAATTTTTGCTCAATTGGATCCCATGTCCAATTGGAGTTGCAACTACTTTGCAATGCTCCATTGCAAACTTCTTATTCATGTCTCGAGCATACTTATATTGACATATGATGATCCCTGTATCTTTCTGGTGAACTTCCATGCCAAGGAAGTAGTGCATTAAGCCCAGATCCTTCATCTCAAACTGCTTCATCATGGAGTGTTTGAACTCCATATTCATCTTTTCATTACTACCCATAAATATAAGATCATCCACATATAAGCAAACAATGAGGATATCTTTCCCTTCCTTTAGGTAGTAGAGAGTGGGTTCATTTTTGCTTTTGGTGAACCCATATTCTTTGAAATAGTCATCAATGCGAGAGTACCATGCTTGTGGTGCTTGCTTGAGACCATACAATGCCTTTTTTAGTTTATAAACAAGGTGCTCTTTACCTTGCTCTTGAAAACCTTGAGGTTGTTCAACATACACCTCCTCTGTCAAGTACCCATTGAGAAAGGCACTTTTTACATCCATGTGTTGGATTTTCTAACCTTTATGGGCAGCTAAAGCAAAAATTATTCTGATGGTCTCCTGTCTTACTACAGGAGCAAATTTCTCCTCATAGTCAATACCATATTTATATGTGAAGCCTTTTGCTACTAATCTTGCTTTGTGTCTTTCAATGCTTCCATCAGCATTGAATTTTGTCTTGAAGACCTATTTACATCCAACACATTTCTTCCCTTTAGGAAGCTCTACCAGCTTCCAAGTATCATTGTTTTTTATAGAGGTCATCTCCTCTTTCATGGCATCCTGCCATATCTTCTGAGTACAAGCCTTATCATAGCTAGAAGGTTCAAGCTGTGCACTAGTCAACAAAGCATAGTTGACTACATCTTCCTGAGGTTCTTGGGATTCATCATCTCCATACAAATACATATTTTTAAGTCTTTGCAAAACTAAACTCATTTCACTAGCTTGACTTCTAGTATATCTTCTCTAAAAAATTTTATCCAACATCTGATAAGACGAATGATGCTGGAGTGTTCTCTTACCTCTGGATGGAGAATCAATATCCATCAGTGAAGAACTGATTGACCATTGTGGAGGACTTGGAGAAGATGTTGATGAACTTGAAGTAGAACGTCTGCTTGGGCTTGGAGAGGGTGTGTCTTTGCATTTCTTGGGTGACACCTACTGAATTTGTGAAGGACCTACATCATGGGACTCATCATCAATAAAAAATCTTGGATGTTCCCATTCTCTCCCTTCATCGAAAATCACATCCCTGGAAAGAACAAATTTTTGGGTCTTCGGATTGTAGAGTCTATAGGCTTTGGTGGACTCACAATACCCTACAAAAATGCATACTTGACTATTGGGATCAGTCTTCTTTCTCTTCTCATCAGGAATGTGTGCATAAGACAAAGAACCAAAAACTCTAAAATGTTTGACATTTGGTTTCTTGCCATACCATGCTTGGTAAGTTGTTATCCCCTTCAGACTTGAAGTAGGACTCCTATTCAAAATGTAGACATTGGTTCTGACTGCATCAACCAAATACATGTTGCTCAAATGCTTCGTTTTAAGCATTGATTTTGTCATTTCTACAGTGGTGCGATTTTTCCTCTCTGCCACACCATTCTGCTATGGAGTATAGGCAGTAGTGAACTGCCTTTTTATCCCATTTTCTTTACAAAATTTCAAAAATTCTTTTGAGGAGTATTCTCCTCCTCTGTCTATTATAAGACATTTTACATGATATCCACTTTCTTTTTCTACATTTGTTTTGAAATCAATGAAGCAATCAAACACTTCATCTTTATGCTTCAAAAATAGACCCAACACATTCTGGAAAAATCATCTATGAAAAGAAGAAAGTAAGAGTTGTTACCAAGACTTTTGGTTTGCATTGGACCTTAGATGTCCGAATGCACTAGCTGAAGTGGATAGCTGGCCCTCCATGCTTGTCCTCGTGGAAACTTGGCCTTGGCATGCTTTCCCAAAGGACATCCTTCACATGCTGCCTTATGATCTTAAATTTTAGGGAGTCCGGTCACCATCGCTTGAGAAGTCAATAATTTTAGATTGGCAGAATTTAGGTGACCATATCTCAAGTGCCAAAGCACACTTGAATTTACAATAGCAATATTTGCCAGTTGAGCTCCCCCTGGCTGGCCAAAATTTAGGGGAAATAACTTGTTCTTGGTCATTAGTACCTGTGTGATGATTCTATTACCATTATTCTTGTCAAATATTACACATTTTCCCTCATCAAAGACAATTTTATAATTCTTTTCCAGCACTTGACCAACACTAAGCAGATTATGTTAGAGTTGAAGGGTGTAATAAATATCATTCACCTGTTTGATTCCTTGTGTTGGAACCTCCACGACTCTAATACCTTCAACTGACAATGATTTATCATCTCCCAGCTTGATGCGAGATTTGTAGGTGGAATAAATTATAGCAAAGAGTTATTCTTTACCACTCATATTATTGGAACACCCAGTGTCCAATATCTAGGTGTGATTCAAATTTTGATCTGATTGGCCATAAGAGAGAAAGAGATTAGATGTCCCTTCCTCTCCACCAAAATGGCTATATTGACTTATTTGGCTGTTGTTTCCTTGTGAGGATTTGGACCAATAGTCAAGAGCAAAGTGACCTGGTTTGACACAATTGAAACAAACCTTCTTTGACTTGTCACTTCCTCTTCCTCGACCTAGATTTTTTCCTCTGCTTTGACTTCCACCTCTACTGGGGGATCCTCTTCTATTTGGATTTCTATCTCTTAGGATGTTCTTGCCTCTACCTCTTCGATGACCTCTGCTTTGGCCTTTGCCTTGGCCTTTTCCTTCTTGAGATGCGAAGGCCTTGTCATCGCCTCCATAGCTGGTTGAAGGAGATTCTTACAATCTCTCTTCATGTGAAAGTAGAGAACCAATCAAAGCATCAAAGGATAGTGAAGATAAATTCTTCGATTCTTCAATGATAATTGCAACATGGTTCCACTTTGGAAGAAGTGTTCTTAAAACTTTCTTCACCATAGTCTCTGGCTTGATTTTATGTCCGAGAGTGATCATTCTATTTACTACTGCTTTAACTCACATGCAGTAGTCACAAACTTTTTCGTCTTCTTGCATCCTGAGATTCTCAAAATATCTTTTCAAAGTTTGAATCCTGACTTGCTTCACTTGATCACTCCCTTGGAAGCCTTATTTCAAGGTCTTCCATGCCTCTTGAGCTGTTACACACGATACAATTCTAGGAAAAATGTTTTTATCTAAGGCTGCTTGCAAATGATATAGGGCAGAGGAATTATTTTTTTGTGCTTCTTTCCTAGCTTGTCTATCAGCAACACTTAAAGTAGTCCAGTTAGTAGGAGAGGGTTCTATGTAACCCTCTTCAACTACATCCCACAAACCTTTACCAATGAGTAAGGTTTTCATTTTTATGGACCAATATTCATAGTCACTTCCATTGAATTCTAGAATTGGAAGACTAGTATTTGAGGCCATAGCTACTGATTAGAAACAAACTTTGATTTTTCTAGTACAAGCAATTACAAAGAAAAGCAATTACAAATTTAAATCAAATCTTGCTTTTTCTACTCTCTCATTGATTGCTTGATTTTCTTGCTATGAATCTTCAAGCACAGGATTTCCAAAGTTGTCGACGATCGAGTCTTCATCGTCGCTGATGAGGATTATTTTAGGGGAAACTGGCTCAACTGGATTTGGCTCCAATATTTGAAGGGAATCACTATCACTAGCTGGTTCTTGGGGTGCAATTTCCATTGAATCTGACTCCTCCACTTGTTGTCCAAATATGTTATCCTCATAATCTACCTCGTAACTGGAATCAGGGTGTCTCTGATGTGCTATGACGACGTTCTATAACTGGCTAAACACAACTTGCAGTCTGTATCTCTAAACTCTTTCATCAAATGTTTCGACATTCTATCAACAGAAGAGAACACAATGCATGATAACAGCCGGTAGATCTAATCATCTACTCATCAATAAAAAAACTCCCTTAGCGCCTCTAAGATTACAATTTTCACTCTTCACTGTTCACAAATTTCACTCCTTTACAAGCACTAAGACTATTACAAAACAATTTTTCAGACTTGAATGGGGTTCCAAGGGGTAGTGCCCCTCGCGTGCCACAATTTTTTGAAAGTGCTAAACGAGCACTCTAGAAGGTTTCCCGTCACTTTTTTTTGCCTCATTTTTATAATGATTGCCTCTTAGGCTATTACACAATTTTGCAAGGTTTTTTTTCAAGCCCCTTGGGTGATTATACAATTTGCCTCTAGGACAATAGGTTCAAAATTTTTCTAAAGTTTTAAAATCAATCTTTATAAAGTATTTTAATACTTTTTAATTTAATAATTAAAAAAGATTGCTTTAAAAACTATTTAATTTTTTTTTTAAAAGAATTATAAAGCAATATTTTTTTAATTATTAAATTAATATTAAATACTTTAATAAAGTTGAAATTAACTTTAAAAAATAAATTAAAAAAATGAACCTTTAATCAGCCGAGCGAGTCGAACCCATGACCTCCTTCGTCCTAGCCAAGAGTCTTTGCCAATGACCCCTGCGGCTTCTTTGAAACAACAAATGTGCCCGTGGCATTTATCCTGCAATATTGACAATTTTAATTAAAAAAAATTAAACCTTGCGCCAAGCGTCCCCGATGGGTTTTGAACCCGAGACCTCAGCCTTGAAACTCAACCGCCCTCGCCGCTCGCGCTACACACACTGGCGTGTTTACAAAGGAATGCATAGTTATATTTAACATATATCGCGATCATGTTTTTTTAAAAAACAAAAAATAATTCCTTTGTCCCACATGGACTGGGATGAAAAACGTTGGGGCATTTATATACACGAAGGCTCACGTTAAAGAATGATTGCCTTCGGGCAATCGTTCTTGCCCACCTTTTGCTGGAGACCACCAACCCTTGGATGCCACCTCAACACCCCTGCACGTAGATGCCAACTGTCACCATGCCCATATGTCTCCACTTGTCATAGTCGTCTCGTTCTACCACATCAACGTGCCTCTATGCCACCTCAACATTCGTGCCACCTTAGTCAACCACTTCAGCACCTACTTCGAACTGCATGCTGCACCTTAGTGCTCCACCTCAGCACCTGACAGACCTCAAAAAATGTGTCTGACAACACCTGCTCTCAGCTCAAACTATGTGTTGGCAACTATGTCAGTCTAACATCGTGCATGGATCTTGATTTTTGTGCCCTCATGCGGTCTTCACCTACACCTGTCAGGGATCGCTAGTCGAAAAACGTGCTAGATCAATAGTCTCGAACAACATGAAGACCTTGGACTGCATGGACGCCTGAATCTGGCTCTTATACTAGATTGAGGAGAGGAACAAAGAGCAGAAATTTAAAAAATTAATTTGCCAAATCTAATCTTCAAACCTTAGAGTACAACATATATATAGTTTAATTAAAAACTATATGTCATAACGGACGCAGGGATTTTAGGAGATAAGGAATAGAAAGGGAATAGGAGAGATAAGGGGAGGAATAAGAGGAGGAAGAATAGGAGGGATAAGGGGAAGGAATAGAGGAGGAGGGGAGAAAATATCGTGCCGACAAATCATGCCGACATTTCAAAAAACCACAACACGTTCACACTAGAGCAAGCCTTTTCTAGGCAGCTTGTTATGAGGACGCGTTCACACTTGCAACAGTTCTTATGGCCTCACGGTTGTTCAAAAATTTTTGAGTCAAGGCTCTAAGGTCTTCTGGTGTTATCGTTTGATCTTCTATAACTTTCCACAACAAAGCTTCCTCTGAGGGTGTCCTTTTAAACAATGGATTTACAATGGTTTGATCTTCCCCTGGTTGATGGGATGAGGAAGCACTTTGCACAAGGTGGGGATTCTCACTCTAGTGGACTACTGGCGAAGACTCGGGCGAATCTAGTTCGAACTCAGAGTATTCGGCTAACTCATATTTTGGTGGACTTTGTTTTATGAATCGACCGTCAGGTCCTCTTCTTCTCGAAGAACTCATACAAAGTCAGATAGAAGATTTTTAGGTATTGCAATTGATCTAAATAGAGGTGCTTCCTCGAAAACGATGCCAAAATGTCATGGGCTAAACACAGGTTAATTTTGTCCTAATTTTATCACTTGCTTGATCATTTAAATTGTCAACCTAGGGAGCTTTGTAAACTTTAGAAGTGTCTAATATCAGAACATTCACAATACCCACTTTGAGATGAGTCCCTCTAACTCTACTATTGGGGGGTTAAAATATTGTCAATAATTCATCCACACCACAATACTTACGTATGAATAATTAAATCCTTGGAAAATAAATATTCATACGGGCCTAATGAAAATAAACCTACTGCAACGAAGGAAAATAACAGTGCAAAAAAATAAACCTATGAAAGCAGGAAAACTAATCTAGAAAGCACAAGAAAAATGGAAGGAATACTAGCTTGGAGTGGGCCCAGGCTCCAGCAGCTTCCTTCCAACTTAATACGTAGTTAGGAACTCTTGAACTTTATTGTAATTGCAACAAAATTATTACAATGCTTTTTCCTCAAAATGATAAATAATGCTCAGTCTGGATTCTCCTCCATTAGAGAGGTCTGTGTGTGTTTATATAGCACACACACCGATCTTCTGTTACAAATAAGTTACATCAGTAGTGTAGTTTAGAGTAAACTGGGACAATCTGGTAACCGTGATCGGTATATGCTAAAATGGGCATTGTTCCTAATGGTAGCGTATCCACTGATTGGTTCATGCTTCACCTGGAATTTTCGTTTATTGGTGCAGCTCCCAGAATTATTCTACGTGACATAGAACTAAAACTGCACCGGTCAATTTTTTCCACGTTGCTCTTGTCTGGTCAACGGGCAAAGAATAGAGAGGCACCTTCTCTATGGGGAAGGCACCTTCCTCATGTGCTCTTGTGGGGTGCCTTCTATATGCGCAAGGCACATACTAAAGTTGAGCACCTTATTCCGATGAAAGGCGCCTACTGATGTGGGCGCCTTCCCTATACGAAAGGTGCTTTACCTTGTATAGGGCACCTTCCTTATATGGAAGGTGCCTAAGTATGTTGAGCGCCTTCTCTATACGGAAGGCACCTGCCTTCTGTTGGCGCCTTCCTTGAAGACGAAGGCGCCTACTGTCTGTTGGCGCCCAAGGAAGGCGCCTACCTTCATGCCTTGATCCTGAAATAAATAGAGTGCCAGGTCCACGAAAGACCTCGACTGATCCAAATTTTTCAAAACCAACTACATTTTCACAGAAACACACTAAAACACACAAATTAGATAACACACATAATTCTATTAAATAATTACATAATCATTCATAAAAGTACATAGTTCCCAATATATTGTCGCATAATAATCGATGAAACTCATACAAAATATGAGTGTTTTTTAGGATCATCAATGACCACATAGTGGTACTACAAGCACTTGGCAATTATGACCACATAGTGATATTACAACAACTTAACAATTATGCATATATAGCTTGGCAAAATTTCAATCTCCTTTTCTCCCTTGAAATTTGAGGAATCTAATGAGTTGAAATAATGTAAATTGATTATTAATTCTAACCTTTATCTATTATAATTTGTGTCTTAATGTAATTTTACTAAAATTTACTTATATCCCCCTTTCAACCCTAATTTATATAGACAAATTTGAAAATGATTTAAAGGTTAATGGCTTGTTTTACATAAGAGTCTTTCTAAAAAAGAAGGATTGGTTGTTACAATCACCTTTACATGATTAATATTACAACAAAATAATATAAAAATATAATATATTATTTTATAAATTATAATTATTTAAATTAAAATAATATAAATTAAATAATTTCTAAAATAATACTAAATTTATTTATCAAATGATATTAAAAATGTAACCTTTTAATATTTAAAATTTATTAAAAATAAATATATTTTTTACCAGCCATTTCTTTTAAAGACCATTCTACTCTCTTTTTTTCATCTTGAAATTCTAAGCCTTATGTTTAAGTATACAAATTAATGCACAGAAGTCAAGCATCTCTTTTAACTTTGTGGATTAGAATCAAACCATAATAATAGGTTAGTTTTTCCCTTTAACAGGTTTGATCATCAAGAGGGGTTTAAATATATGGGTTTTTTTTTAAAACCTAATGACTACACTAAACAATATTGGAATTGATTGAAAAAGGTGGAAAGAATAATTAATATATGGTGCAACAAATAATGTGGTGATATGCACAAACTGCCAAATAATGTAATTTATACCTTAAGAGATCAAGGGATTGGAAATCTTGCCCAAGTAGCTAACCTAGAATCTTCTACAAAGTGGAGTCAGGGATGGAAGGAAGCAACAATATTAGGGCTTTAGATCCATGAGGCATACCAGTGGGAAGAATATGTGGGGAGACTTAAAGTTGGACATATCAAGTTGTAAGAGGAAACTGATCAATTGATCTGGATAAAGAATGAAGCTATAGGGGAATACACTCCAAAGTTGGGGTATAAAACTCTATTGGAAGATAACAATGATAATCTAGCATGGTGGTAGAAGACACTCTGGAAGCAGAAAACCCTGTTGAAGACAAGACCATTCCTATGGCCTACCATGAAAAATAAGGTTTTGACATGGGAGGTATTATAGAAGAAGAATTGGAATGGTCGAGGAAGGTATCATTTATGTAAGTCAAACAATGAAACAATTGATCATTTATTGGTTGATTGCTCCTTTACTAGACAGGTTTGGAGGGAGGTTATATCATAGTTAAAGCTTCCTATAGGATGGTAAGAAGATTCCTTAGAAGAGTGCTTAAAATCTTGGTTTGAAAATAGGTCTTTGAAAGATTTTATAACTCTCCCATTGTTTGTGTCTTGGGGAGTATGGTTATCTAGGAATGCAATAAAGTTTTAAGATTAGGAGAAGCCTATTTGGCAGGTCTCCTCCAAAATCATTGGAAGTTTCAATAACTGTAAGGTTTTGGAAACAACAAAGGTAAACAGAAAAATCATCCTTCTAAAGATTGATAAGTCAGGGACTTACGATTTTTTTGATAGGGCTATATAGTGGGTCCCTAGAGTTTGTGGAGTAGGGGATTACTTTATATTTTTGACTCTCATTATTTTAAAATTGAAGGCTGGATTGGGAGAAGGTTCTAATAATTAAGCTGAAATTATGGCCCTCAAATTGTTGGTTCAGTTGGTAGAATAAAAAGAAATACAAAAAATTCAAATTTACGGAGACTCACAAGTGGTAATTGTTGGAATATATAGCATCATTTGGTTCATGCTAATGTACCACCTTGAGTACACCTTTAGATTAGGAAATCATCATAGATTAGAATGAAAGTATTACTTTATGCAATAAATGCACAAGTGTGCAATGTATTATAGCAATGTAAATGTGCATAGTTGTCCTCATGCACGTGTCCATAGAATAAGAAGATCAAGAGTTATTTGAGGAAGACCAAGAGTTTTTTGTAAAATCTATATTATGGACACCTATCTCCATATTGATTGTGGAAGTTCTTTATTCAATAAAGATCATATTTTTGTGAGCATTTATTAGTGGTACCTATATGATTCATTTTTATCGTATTTTTCGAGTTTTATATGATTAATAGATTGCTATTATCTTATATTTCATATTGCAGATCTTGTGATTACTTTATTCTATGCATTTAGCTTTAAAAGGTGACAATTTTAAATTGGATATTTAATGTTTTTAGGATTGAAAACATGATTCTACAATCCATCGTCTCTCAAATAAAAGATGTGGATTGAAGTAAAACTTTAACTTTATTATGTGAGTAGCCAATCCAAATCTCTATGGAAAGATTAATACACAACAATTAAAACACAAAACAACTTTTTCAAATATATATAAAGCCCCATTCATCTCTTTATTTATTTATTTTTAACTTCTAGTTAGCTTTAGGAAACAATACCGTGATCTCAAATATGACCACCGAAATCGGTACTGATAAAATGACATCTATTCATGCTGATGCTCATCAAATAATACGACGGAGAGAGACATAAATGCAAATTAAGATGCTTCACCAATGCATCGTACAAATTTCTTTCTTTCAAATAGATGCTGCTGGGACTGGGCTCAACTTTCTTCATGGTTGCCCGTTGCCGATCCCGATTCCCTGGTACGCCACTCGTAACTATTGACTATGACGGTTCAGGTTTTTGAACCGCTACAAACATTATCGAGCACAAAATATTTAATGGGCAAAATTGAGCCACACCATCCGCCTTACTTTTCAAAATAAATCAGTCGTAAAGATGACATCCTATCAATTATAACTTTAGAAACTAGTGGTGTGCATTCAGTCAAGTTACAGCCAGATTCTCATTATTTCCCTTTTCCTAACCACTTGGTCTCTCTTTGTATCCAACAACTTGCAAAACCAGAAGTAGGTGAGCCATCACTCGCATTCTTACTTCCCATGCACGTGGCTTCTCTCTTTTTAAAACAGAATAAAATCTATGCCACAGGCTTATCTCTTTGTAAAATGACTTCATCCATCGTCCTTGGTCATCTCGTAATTTATGTTGAGGTTGGCGTAGGTACATGTAAGGTTATTGCTAAGAAAACAAAACCGTGTTGTGTGAAAGGAGCAAAACATGGCTGGTTCGCATTAAATATACATCTATATCATTCACCGGCACGCCAACGCCTAGTCGTCGTCCTCGTTAACAAAAGAACAGAAATCACTAATTGTGAGTCCCTGAATCATCCAGGTGGCGACTCTGAGCTACCGGGTGTTTCCTTCCCTCCATCAATTTTTATTGAGGAGAGACAGGGTTATAGTGAAGAGAGACAGATTTTAAAGACAACTTCAATAATTTAATCTAGATTAACAAACAAAAACCTTTGAAAAAAATGTAACATCCATACCTAAAAAGATGTTAAATGAACTCGTTTTATTCTTCTTAAAAGTCCCCACTTATATTGGTGACACATTTATTATGCCCCCAATCTTCGCCCTTTAAAGCCCTGTATTATGTGGAAAAGACTAGAGCAAGGAATAGAAAAATTAAAAAAAAAAGGAGAGCGATCAGAAATATTGAGTGCAAGTCGAGAAATAGGAGGAGAGCAAAAATGGCTCTATATTCTGGTGGGGATTTGGATGGGTCAGAAGGGAAAAGAGTGTGCGTGATGGATGCGTCTACTTATGTGGGGTTCTGGATTGTTCAGGGTCTTCTACAGCGGGGCTACACTGTTCATGCTGCGGTGCAGGACGGAGGTATATTCTTTTATATGCCTCAATAACTGTATGGGCTATTTGTGTTAACACGTTTAATATGTGATGTCTAGGCAGAATTCTTTTAACTTAAGATTTTGTATGATATGTTGATTTTGACGCAGGGGATGTGGAATCCTTAATCAAATTGAGTGGAGAGAGGTTGAAGGTGTTGTATGTAGAAATGCTTGATTATCACAGCATTTTGGATGCCCTCAGGGGCTGTTATGCCCTTTTTTATACATTCGAACTACCTCAATACGATGTAAGAATTCAACGCTGGTGCAGAACTAGAGAATCCTGGTTTTCTTGTGAATTTATTTATGCCTACCTAAATTGAGATTATATTTTTGTGGGTGTGTAGGAGATGATGGTTGAAATTGAAGTGAGAGCAGCCCATAATGTGCTCGAAGCATGCGCTCAGACCGAATCAATTGAAAAGGTGGTATTCACATCCTCCGTGGCCGCAGTAGTTTGGAGAGAAGACGGAAATTCCGTTTCTGATTTCCATGAACGATACTGGAGCGATGTCAACCTCTGCAGAAAAATGAAGGTTTAATGCAATTTCACCCACTTTACCCTACACAATTTCCAGTATTAAGTATCGTGTTCTGAGCAATAGAGTAATAAGTATTGTTATTGTTGTGATTACAGTTGTGGTATGCAGCGGCCAAGACGCTGTCGGAGAGAACAGCGTGGGCCTTGGCCATGGATAGAGGAGTGAATATGGTGACAATCAATACAGCTCTAGTTGTAGGGCCTGCTTCCGCTTACAAAAGCAAGGGATCCACCATTGCATATCTTAAAGGTAACACCTCTTATCATTTCATATCATTGCTTTTCATTTTCATTTGCTTAGGAGAATATTATTGTTTAAAATGGAGAGATTATTGGTGAGCAGGTGCTGCACAGATGTATGAGAATGGAATACTGGCTAGTGCCGACGCGAGGTTTGTTGCAGAGGCACATATCGCTGCATACGAGCATCCCTCTGCCTACGGAAGATACATCTGCTTTGATCACATTGTTAATAGTGCAAAAAATGCTAATGATCTTGCAGAGACTTTGAGATCACTTGTTCCATTTCCTGAAAGGTATTTTATTTCAATCGATCAATTTATCTCACGAGGATGAGATTATAAAGAGCATATAATTTATTATCGGTTTTGTAATTCTTGGGGTTAGACGGTGAAGACTTTATTTATTAATGTTTCTTAAAATTGTTGCTATGCAGGTGCGAAGATCCAACGGTATACCAACAACGACTGAGCAACAAGAAGCTGAGTGACCTAATGGCTGGATACAAAGAGTAACGCAGCTGCCTTTAAATGAAGGCAGAAAAAATAAATCATAAGAAGTGTTTATGATACAAAGAGTAACGCAGCTGCCTTTAAATGAAGGCAGAAAGAAGTGTTTATGTTAAGGATTGCATAAAGAAGTGTTTAATAAGGATAATGCTTAATGTTTGAGATTGTAACTACTGACTATGCAGTTGTGGGAAGAAAATAAGTTACATGCCCTTATTTGACTGGATGGCATACATATGTATAATTTATGATAAGTATATTGCTTAATGTTTGAAATTGTACAGAAATTACTTATCCTAAAAATAATTATAGTTAGTAAAAGACAAAAAA
Organism: Wollemia nobilis; assembly: GCA_028583015.1. Taxonomy (NCBI): domain Eukaryota; kingdom Viridiplantae; phylum Streptophyta; class Pinopsida; order Araucariales; family Araucariaceae; genus Wollemia; species Wollemia nobilis. The sequence goes on along the minus strand of JAQPPZ010004624.1, from coordinate 9,294,655 downwards.
ATAAAAATAAATATATATATATATATATATATATATATATATATATATATATATAATATATTTATTTATTGTGCAAGTGAATATTTTACATTGAGGTAGGAGGAAATATTAATCTTTTCCAATGTTCAATGTACCCTAAATTTTGAAGATAAATTTGGTAAGCATAGGTGATTGAAGACATTTAATGTTGAGTTGACAAAAGTAGTATGGACCATTCAACTACCATATTGATTCAATGGATAAGTCTAGTCTTATGTCACACTCAAGGTGAACGATTGAATTTTCCCCATTCACAAGATAACATAAGTTAATAAGACCCAATCCTATTAATTGTTTGTGATTGGTTGTGTATCTTCAATCAAAATTATCATGGATAGTAGTGTGTCCTTTACAACATTGATTTTGAATAGTGTGTATCCCTTTTCAATTATGTTGTATGAACTTAAATAGTTATGTTTTTCCCTATATTTGGTTTTGTGATTGGTTGTGTGTCCCTAGTCACAACTATTGTGAACAACTATGTGTCTACATGTTCACAACTTTGATATTGGATAGAGTGTGTGTCCACATTATTGAAAGACATTGGATAGTTGAGTTTGTCCCTATCCTTGGTTAAGTCTTCAATGAGATCATTCCTACTAAAGAAACATAGTGAGGCCATTCCTGCTATTGCTTGTTGTGAATAGTTAAGTGCATCCCTATTTGTACTCTAAGTGTACTTGATGAACTATTGAGTGTGTCTTAGTTCATCATATGGTTATTTGTACTATTTTTAGTGTCTCTAACCATGTTTGGATTGTGATGTAATAAGAGGGAATGTTCAGATTTATTACATCATAGGATGCAATAAATCATATTAAGTTAAAGATAAAGTGGTGGTTAAAACCACTCCCATAGGAGTCTTAAGTGAGTTATGAATTATTAGAAGTGGAAGTCAAGTTGTTAGTTTGTTACAACCTATATTAGGAAAATTAAAATGTATTTAAGCCTGAATATCAATAAAAAATTACTGATGCTTTTTAAATTTTAACAGAGAATATTTACATAGAACCTACAAATGTACACGATCTTGCCAAATGAACTCAAGAACAATGAGACTAGCTAAAGGATAATAGAAAGGACTCAAAATCTCTCTGTTTTATATGATAATTAGTACATGAGCTAATGTTTCCAAGAATTATTGCAATGACAAAATCAAACCATGCATAGAATCTACTATAGAATGCATATCAAGGAATAAAAAAGGTAGAAGTAATCAAACTGTTAGCGTACTTAATAGCTATTAGTTATTTTGTCTTTATTTAATTATTTAGCTCACTGTTACAACCATGTAACAGTTCTGTTTCAGCCGTTCAGCCGGTGTGCTATTTCGGCATTGTAAACATTATTTAATCTGCAACATTCAATAAACAACAAGTTTCGTATTTTATCATGGCATCAGAGCCAGCTACGGAAATTTTCTACAGGGAAGCTTGAGAAGGTAGACGTGATCGAGGGAGGAGCTGCGGACGCAGCTGCGCGCAGGCAGCCAGTACGTCCAGTCGCGATTTAAAAAAAAAAAAAAAAAAATTTAATCGCGCGACGCGCGACCGAGGGAGGGAGCCCCCCATCGCGTGTCCCCCCCTGTTGGAGGACGCAGCACTGTGTTTGCGCTCTGCGCGCGTCCCGCGTTGGAAGACGACGCGCAGGATGCAGAGCACGGCGTCAGCGGGCGGGACGACAGAGCGCGCCGACTACGCTCTGAAGCACGTGCGGGCCGAGGAGAGAGCGCGCCGCACGTTAAGGGAGCGACACCCCCCCCGTTGGAGGGAGCGGACGGAGCGCCGCAACGCCCGCTGAGCGCGAGCGCTAGCACCCCCCCCCCACGCTGAGCGGACGTCTGTCCGCCCACGCAGCGAGCCCCCCCGTGTTGAAGGCGGGACGCGCCCCCCCCGGGAGGAATTTTTTCAAAAAAAAAAAGAAGAAGAAAGAAAACAGACCGCCTGCGGAGCGCAGCCACGAAGTAGAAGCGCGCGACCGAGCAACCGGAGGCCGCAGCAGAGGAGGAGGAGCATCCAAAAGGAGGAGCTCCACTGATCCAAACGGATCAGCCCGCTAGCTCACTTGGTAGTGAGCTGTGCGGTAAGGCTCAGGGAGCCTGCAGGTCGGGGGTTCAAATCCCACCGACTCCCCCCTAAGGTATAATATTTTTTTTCAAAGTGTTTTTAATTATTATTTTTTAATTAAAATTTTTAATTTTAATTTATTTTTTATAGTTTTTTAAACTTTATAAATTAAAATTTATTTTTAATTTATTTTTTCATAAGTTTTAAAACTATATAAATTAAAATTATTTATTTTAATTTTAAATATATAATAATTATTAAAATGCTTTGTTAAAGAGATTTTTTTTAAGGGGGGATATTTTTTCAAAAAATCAAAGGGGGAATGTGAGTAATTTTCTGAAAAAGCAATTTGGCGAATTGTAAAAGGTGCATTTTCGGCTGTGTCCGACACCTTGTGGGTTTATTCTTGTGGGCATTTTTTTTTTGTATGTTGCATATTTCATTTTTGCACTATAACATTAAAAATTAAAATCAAAACACTCCCTAAGTCCCCGGAATAATTAAAACCCATCCGTGCAATTTATTGCACTACAGCGTTCGGTATTTGTGATACCTCTGGCCAGCACTTACAGGTAAAGCTGTCGTGATTTGGCTACTGTATCCGCCGCCTAATATAGTCGCTACAACGACGTCCGATTGTTCTCTATAAATCGTCTGGGAGAGATAAGTTAGCCATTTTTGCATTTTTTTACTCCATCCACTACCCTTTATCGCACTTGTGTTTAGGCGTAAATCCTGACGAAGTATTCTTCATAGTGTTTAGGGGAAGTTACGCCCCACGCATGAGAAAAATCTTCTATGGTAGGTGCCATCAACAAGGCGATTCCCTTTCAGTACCGCTTATGTTCCACGTATCGTATGATCTTTAAAACTCACCTATAGTCTCCCTCATGTAAGGGCGGGTATTTTGTACGGTATAACGGCCTAGCAAAAGGTATATCGAAAGGGGGACCAACTGGTGATATAAGGAACCTTCACAATGGCCGCTGTTGCAAAGTTGATGACTGATCCGCATCAGTTATTGAAAGGTCCAAATTATACACCATGGAAACATAAGATGAAGGTAATTCTCCAAATGGAAGATTTGTGGGATATTGTTACTGGAGTAGCAACTAGGCCTTCACCAACAGCAGGATCCACAAGTCCTTCCGCAGATCAGATAGCTTTTGACAAGAAAGACAGTCGAGCAAAGGTGCTCATTTTGTTTGCTATTTCAGATGAAGTGCAACCTCATATAGTTGACAAAGCAAGTGGTAAAGAGGCATGGGATGCCCTTAGAACCATATATGAGGGAAAGAATGATTCAACCATTCTTCATCTTCAACAACAACTTCATAACCTGAGTTTGAGACAGGGTGAAACAGTTGAACTCTTTCTGTGCAGAGTGTCTGAATTGAAAGAGAAATTGAATTCTTTGGGAGATACTGTGGACGAAAAGCTTCTCATTTCACTTGTGATGAGAGCTTTGACTTCTTCATTTGATATGTTGATCACCTCCATCCAGGTGTCTCAACGACAAATTACCTACATCGAGTTGGTCAATCTGCTTCAACAATAGGAGGCACGCCAACTTCACAAGGATGATTCTTCCAATATAGCCCTATACACCAATAGGCAGGGTTCTAGGAAGAAAGGTAATGGGCAAAAAGGATGCAACATTCAGAAAGAAGGAAATTCTCAATAGGATACGAAAGAAAAAGGCAAACAACCTCAACAGAAGAAGAGGTGGTGCAAGATCTGTGAGAAAGACAACCATGACACCAACAGGTGTTGGCATAAGAACAAGCAGAAAGGCCAAAACAAACCACAAAATAAAAACAAGCAACCCCAGGTGAATGTTGTTGTTGAAGAATCTGACTCAGATTCTGAATGGGCACACAAGGTGCTCATGACTACCACAGATTCCACACAGAGGGATCCCATTTGGTATGTCGATTCTAGAGCTAGCAAACATATGACTGGCGACAGATCATGGTTTGAATCATTTGTGGCCAAAGAGGGCAAACCTGTCACCATTGTTGATGATAAAACCTACAGGGTTCAGGGAGAGGGTACAGTTTCAGTCACTCTTCCTGATGGCAAGTGTCAGATTGACAAAGTCCTCTATGTTCCGGGATTGGCCAACAATTTGTTGTCAGTGACACAAATCCTGGATAGAAATATGGTTGTCAACTTTCGTGTTGAGAATGGAAAGAAGTGTTGTACTATTACCAGGAAGGGTAAAAAGATTGCAACAGCTTCATATAAGCATGGCTTATTTGCACTAGATGCTATCTCTACTCCACATGTTGCCATGATTGTCTCTACCAAGGAGGCAACTTCCCTATGGAACAAGAGATATGGGCATCTTAGTTCTGGCTACTTACTTGAGCTCAGTAAGTATGAGATGGTAAAGGGTCTTCCTTCCATTTCTGCCACATTGCCAGTGTGCTCTGACCGCTAGCGGAAAGCAAACATAGAGTACCATTTGAGAAGAGCTCAACAAGAGCACGAAAACCTCTGGAGTTAATTCACACCGATCTGTGCGGTCCTTTCACACCCAATAGTTGTGGAGGGAAGAGGTACTTTCAGTTATTCGTAGATGACTACTCACGAAAGATGTGGGTTTTCTTTCTCCAAATGAAATCTAAAGCTTTTGCATTCTTCCAGCAGTTCAAGAAATCCGTTGAGAAGGAGTCAGGAGCTTCTATTAAAACCCTCCGCTCAGATCGAGGGGGGGAGTTTACCTCTAATGAATTTTCTACATTCTTAGATAAGCATGGAATCAAGAGACAGTTAACAACTGCCTATACTCCTCAAAGAAATGGAGTTGCTGAGAGAAGGAACCGTTCTATCATGGAAATGGTTCGTTGTATGCTCATAGGAGCTACTCTTGGGCAACAATATTGGGCAGAAGCTATCACCACTGTAGTGTATCTGTTGAATAGGGCACCCATAAAGGCCCTAAAAGGAATGACTCCACAGGAAGCATGGAGTGGTTGAAAACCCTCCATATCTCATCTACGTATTTTCGGATGTCACGCTTTCATGCACATACCGAAAGAGAAAAGGAAGAAGCTAGATGAGAAAACACTGAGATGTATTTTTCTTGGTTATGATGAGCACTCTAAAGGATATCGTTTGATAGATCCTTTGACCAAGAAAATTCATATCAGCAGAGATGTTGTCTTTGATGAAGCTTTCACATCACAGAGCACATCTAAAGTACACCTAGATATTGTGGAATCTAAGGAAGAGAAGATTCCTTCGTCAACACAGACAGGAGGTCCTTCTACATCTTCTTCAACACCACCGAAGAAGAATCCAAAATGGTGTACAAATACAATCAGAGACGCAAATTTATCCACTCCTCCCAATTTGAACTTGGATAGACCTCGTACACGAAGTATGGCTCAAAAGGAAAAAGAAGCCAAAGAAACTGGTGAGGTTGATGATCTTTGTCAATCTTTTGAGGAACTTTCTGTAACTCCAAGTACAGAAGCAGAGGATATGGATATTGATGATGACAGGGCATTCATGTCTACCATAGATGATCTTGAACCTGCATTAGTGCAAGATGCTCTCAGTGAGCCTCAGTGGAAGGCCGCTATGGATACAGAGTATGAGTCTTTGATGAAAAATAAAACTTGGAAGCTTGTTGATCTGCCGCATGGAAAGAAACCCATTGGTTGCAAATGGGTATATAAAGTCAAGTACAAGGGAGATGGAACAATTGATAAGCATAAGGCCCGTCTTGTTGCAAAGGGCTATGCTCAAAAGGAAGGCATTGAATACGAGGAAACTTTTGCACCTACTGCTCGGATGACCACAATTCGGGTTATGTGTGCTATGGCAGCACAATATGGGTGGAAAGTTCACCAGATGGATGTCAAAAGTGCCTTTCTAAATGGTGATCTCCAAGAAGAAGTCTACATGACTCAGCCAGAAGGATTTGAAGTGGAAGGCCAAGAGCAGAAGGTTTGCAAATTGGTCAAATCCTTATATGGTCTAAAACAAGCTCCTCGAGCTTGGTATATAAAAATGGACAATCACCTTATGCAACATGGATTTAAGAGATGTCCGTCAGATGCAAACCTCTATTTCAAGAAACAGGGTTTTGAGATAGTGTTGCTTGTACTCTATGTTGATGATCTGCTCATTACAGGGAGTTCAGAAACTATGATCTCTACTGTCAAAAGAAACTTGTGTAAATATTTTGAGATGACAGATCTCGAACTTCTCCATTATTGTCTTGGTCTGGAATTCAGCCAGAAGGAGCACTCCATCAAAGTGTCTCGTAAAAAATATGCCAAGACATTGCTGGAAAAATATCGCATGATCGATTGCAAGCCAATGGCAACTCCGATGGATAATGGACTTCAGTTATCACGATATGATGATTCACCTCAGGTAGATGGTACTCTCTATCGACAGTTGATTGGGAGTCTCATATATCTGACCAATACTAGGCCAAATCTCGTATTTGTTGTCAACTATCTTTTGAGGTTCATGCAGGAGCCTAAGACCACTCATTGGAAAGCAAAGAAACGTGTTCTTCACTATGTCCGTGGTACTATGGAATATGGCCTAGAATACAAGAAGAACAACAAATTCTTCTTGCAAGGATACATAGACTCTGACTATGCTGGATCATTTGATGATCGCAAGTCAACTTCTGGATACATTTTTCATCTGGGATCCGGTCCTGTCTCTTGGCATAGCAAGAAGCAACAAGTGGTTGCTATTTCATCAACAGAGGCAGAATATCGTGCCGCACGTGAAGCCGTGTGCGAAGTGATATGGTTGCGTCACATTCTGACAAGTATGGGCCATCCATCAAAATCTCCAATACACTTGTTTTGCGACAATCAAGGTGTTCTGAACCTCGTCAAGAATCCAGTCCATCATGAAAGAACAAAGCACATTGACACACAATGTCATTTCATTCGAGATGAAGTTCCAAAGCACCGAATTCAGCTTCAACACATTCCCATCGATGCTCAAGTTGTAGACATTTTCACTAAGGCACTTGGACGTGTCAAATTTGAATTGTTTCGCAGCTCTCTTTGTATTGCAAAATAATGTAAGGGGATGTTAGTAGTCTAGTATAGCTATTAGTTATTACATTACCCAAATAATGTAATAAAGGGGGATGTTAGCGTACTTAATAGCTATTAGTTATTTTGTCTTTATTTAATTATTTAGCTCACTGTTACAACCATGTAACAGTTCTGTTTCAGCCGTTCAGCCGGTGTGCTATTCCGGCATTGTAAACATTATTTAATCTGCAACATTCAATAAACAACAAGTTCCGTATTTTATCAAACTTCAAATACTTAGAAGATATTTTGAAAATAAAATCTTGAGAGACTTTGAATCTAAGCAAGATTTTTTACTCAAGTGATGAGTTTAATTAACCAAATTAGATCTTATAGGAAGAATTTTTTAGATCAAAAAATTGTAGGTTTTTTTTAGAAGCCTCTCTTCATATTTTGATCCCATTACGGTTACTATTGAAGAATCTAAGGTTCTAAATTAATTATTAGTAAATGAGTTGATGGGATCTCTTCAAACTCATGAGTAGAGGATGAATAGATCCATTGGAAAATGTGTTGAATAAGTTTTTTAAACAAAGCTTAATTTCAAAGAATAATGAAAAAAGATTTGAAGTAGTCAAACTTCAAATGCTTAGAAGATATTTTGAAAAAACAAATCATGAGAGACTCTGAATCTAAGCAATTTTTTACTCAAGTGATGAGTTTAATGAATCAAATAGATCTTATGGGAAGAATTTTTCAGATCAAAAAATTGTAAATTTTTTTTTAGAAGCCTCTCTTCACATTTTGATCTCATTGTGGTTACTATAGAAGAATCTAAGGTTATAAATAAGACTATCAGTTATTAGTAAATGAGATTATAGGATCTCTTCAAACTCATGGGTAGAGGATGAATAGATCCATTGGAAAATGTGTTAAATGTTTTTTAAACAAAGCTTAATATTTCAAAGAATAATAAAAAAATATTTGAAGAATCATATTATAAGGGAATAGAAAAATTTAGAGAAAGAAGGCATACAACTAGAGGAAGTAGTAGTGGACGAGGAAAAGGAACCAATAGCAATGATAGAGGAAGAGGTAGTAGGAAAAACGAAAGAGGAAATCAAAACCCTGACAAATCACAAGTTCAATGTTATTATTATAGAAAGTTTGGATATCATGAACGTGATTGCTAGAAAAGCATAAGCAATATGCTATTTTTTTTTGAAGAAAAAGAACAAAGTAGTTTATATTTTTCTTATGATATTACAAAATAAATCTTTGAGAATGTATGACTTTTGGATAGTGATTGCAATAGTCACATGATAGGCAACAAAAATATCTTTGTACAGATAGATGAATTTTTTAAATCTCAAGTATGACATAGAGATGACCAGGAAGTTCAAGTTATGGGTATGGGCACCATTGCAGTTAAGTTAAATCACTACCAATGAAGTACAAGTTCAAGGGGAGATTAAGTCTATTCAAGATGTTTTGTATATGTCTGGATTAGTCCATTATTTGTTGAGTATAGAACAAATTATTGAGAAGGAGTATTATGTTATTTTTGAAAACAATGAGTGTATTATCTATGATAAACATGGTAGCAATCAAATTGTAGCAAAAGGTAGTATGTTATAAACCAATATTTTTCTCTTAGACTTGAACATGGTAAAACTCAAGCCTTGATAGTTATATTAAAGAATGAATGTTGGTTATGACACATGCGGTATGTGTATATAAACTTTTGAGGGTTAAAACTACTATATTAGAAGCAAATGGTGAAAGGATTGCCATTTATTGAATGATATGATCAAGTTTGTGAAGGTTGTAGTTTTGGTAAGCAACATCAAGATTTTTTTCAAGCAGGATAAACATAAAGGGGAAAGGCACCACTTGAATTAGTGTATGTTGATATTTGTGGTTCAATGCAGGCTGTATCACTTGAATTATTATTATTATTATTAATGACTATAGTAGAAGAACTATGGTATATTTCATCAAATAAAATTAAAAGAATTTATAATATTTTAGCAATTTAAAGCTAATGTAGAAAAACAAAGTGGTTGTCTATTGAAGACTCTATGTACATGTAGAGGGGAAGAATTTATGTTTAATGGATTTTGAGAATTTTGTAAAAAGTATAATATTCAAAGGCAACTGATTGCAAGCTATACTCATCTATAAATTGTGGTAGTTGAATGTAAATAATATGACTCCTTATGAGGCATGGCGTGAAATAAAACCTGGTGTGGTTCATATTAAGGTATTTGGTCACGGTTATGCGTAAGGGGTCGACCCCGAAATCTATTTATAAATTGAAGGTAAATTATATTGGAATCTCGACGAAATATGTAGAAGTATACATGGCGAATTCCAATTATTTTTCTCCAAAAATTTTCAAATCGTGGCGAATTGCAATTATTTTTCTCCAAAAAATTTCAAACCGTGGCGAATTTTTCTATGTTTGGGGCCATGAATATCGGTTTGCAAACTCTAAAAATGTATGAAAAAATTAAAGGATTTAGGCCGAAAAGAAGGCTTTTAGCCTTTATTATTTATGATGACCGATTTGAGATGTAAAATTTGATCGGTTGTAGAGATGTCGATCGATTGCAGCCATGTCGATTGGTTGTAACCATGACGATCTTCTAGGAGGTATAACGTTTGCTTCAAAGCTTCATTGTAATTTTTTTTTGTAAAACCACCTAGCTCGATGAGATCTACTCAAAAAACTAAGTAAAATTCTCAAAAAACCATCTGAAACTGATCGACATGTCTGCAATCGACTGACACATCCACAACCGATCAGTTGCAGACATGTCGATCGGTTTTAGATGTTTTTTTTGAGGTTTTCACTTAGTTTTTTGAGTATATCTCGTCGATCTGGGTGGTTTTAAAAAATAAATTGAAAATAGAGCTCCGAAGCAAAAGTTATGCCTCCTAGAAGTTTCCCTGCAAAAGTGCACCTCTGCAACCGATCGACATATGCCGATCGGTTGTAGAGGTGCACTTTTGTAGGGAAACTTCTAGGAGGCATAACTTTTGATCCGGAGCTTTGTTTTCATTTTTTTTTAAACCACCTAGCTCGATGAGATCTACTCAAAAAACTAAGTGAAATGCTCAACCGATCAACATGTATGCAACCAATCGGTTGTAGATGTGTAAATCAATTACAGATGTGTTAGTTAGTTGTAGACATTTCGATTAGTTTCAGATGTTTTTTTGAGGATTTCACTTACATTTTTGAGTAGATGTCGTCAAGCTAGGTGATTTAAAAAAAATTGAAAACGGAGCTCTAGAGCAAAAGTTATGCCTCTTAGAAGTTTCCCTGCAAAAGTGCACCTTTGCAACCGATCGACATATGTCGATCGATTGCAGAGGTGCACTTTTGTAGGGAAACTTCTAGGAGGCATAACATTTGCTCTGCAATTGATAATATTATGCCAACTAACACATATCTGCAATCGATTGACGAATATCGATTGACACCTCTACAACCGATCGCCTTATGCCGACAGACACGTCCCTCCAACTGATTGACAAATGTTGATTGACACCTCTACAATCGATCGACACCTCTACAACTGGCTAACATGGCTTTGCAACCAATCTTCTTATGTTGATAAACATGGCTTTACAACCGATCGACTTATGCTGATCATCTTGCACCGATCAACACTCCTCTACAATCGATCGGCTTATGTCAACAGACACTCCTCTTCAACCTTGTCAATTTTTTCGTTGTTTCAGAGCGATGTATGTTTATCACTACCCACTACAGTATATATATGGGTAGTATATGAGGTGATTTGGGCAGGAAAAATAAAATCATTTATAATTTGAAGGCGAATTGGGCAGGAAAATCAAAATCATTTATAATTTGAGGTCGACGAATTAAAATAAAAATATTTTAATTATTTTCAACGGTAGGCGAATTTACCCCAAAAAACTTCCACCTCATAATTTTCGGGCAAATGGGCCCCAGTGAAAGGATCCAAAATTAACCTTTTCAAAAGTTTAAAAATCCTAAATAGAGCCAATTTACAATATTCACGCTTATGCATAACCTTGTATTTGGTTGCATTGCTTATGCCCATATAACTAAAGAGAAAATATAAGAAGTTGGTGATAAAAGTGAAAAATACTTCTTTATTGGCTATAACGAGGAGACAATGGGTTATAGACTATATAATCCAATGATAGAGAACTTGATAGTCAATTGTGACATAATTTTTGCTGAAAATGAATCATGGTGATGGAACATAAATGTGCAAAAAGAAAAACCACTAATTATGGATACTAAAGAAGATGTTTCACCTTATTCTACTAGCCCAAGTACCAGCTCAAGTTCTCCTACCACTCCATCAAGTTCAATATCTCCTTCATCTAGTCCTCCTTCAAGTTTGAGTCCTCCTCCAAGGAAGGTAAAAATTCTCAAAGAAATCTATGAAGGAACTACTAGTCTTAATTCAGTTATGAATTTTTCTTTATTGTCTCACGATGGAGCATAAAGTTTAGCATAAAGCCATGAATGAGGATATTGTTGCCATAGAAAGGAATGAGACATGGGAAAAGGATGCCATTGGACTAAAGTGGGTCTACAAAACAAAATATAAAGTCGATGCATCCATTAAAATATACAAAGCAAGATTAGTACCTAAAGGTTTTTCACAAAAAATAAGTATAGATTACAATAAAACCTATGCTCCTATTGCAATATTGGATACTGTAAGAACTGTTTTGACATTGACAACACAATTTAAGTGGTTAATATATCAATTTTATGTTAAATAAAATTTTAAAAATATATTATTAGATGAAGAGGTATTCGTAGAAAAAGCACAAGGTTATAAAGTTATAGAACAAGAAAAAATGTTTATATGTTGAAGAAAACTCTTTACTAAGTCAAGCAAGCACCAATAGATTGGTAAAACAAAATAGGCAGGTATTTTCAAAAAATGGCTTCAACAAAATTTAAAGTGAATCCACACTCTATGTCAAATCCAAAGATATTGATTATTTACTTGTATGGTGATGACTTGATTTACATTGGAACTAGAAAAGTGTTAATAGAGGAATTCAAACTTTTATGAAAAACTTTGACCATATCAATGTGTTTTATGCTACAAAAGCGAGGAAAAAAATGACCGAATGATGTTTGAGTGCATATTTACGTTCTAGATCTAGCAATGATGGTTTTTATGTTATAAAATTTAAGCCAATGGTGATTTAAATCAGATTAATATTTGGAAAATATGGAATAGGGGTAGATTTAAATCTAAAATCTTTGTATTAGTTGGAAGCTTGGATTAAAATTCATTTGGTGGTAAGTGTGGTTGGAGAGAAATGGTATAATTGTTAGAGAAACCTTTTCATCCTTAGATGGCATTTGGCAGGTCATTTGGAGTGAAGTCATAGAAATTGTGGTAGTGTATGCTAAAGATGAAACTTAGGCTGATATAGGGATGATAGATAAGGAAACTAAAGTGCAAGAGGGGTAGGACATAGCTAGTTGGAAACCACTCCTAGAAGGTTGAATTAAAATTAATATCGATGGAGATATAAAAGGTAATATAGGTAGAGTTGAAATTAGTATGGTCTACAAGAATCATGTTGGGAAAATGCTTATTGGGAACTGCAAGACCTGGCAAGGGCCATAAAAAATGAAGCAGAAGCCTTAAATATCAAATTTGCTTCTATTTGGGTGGTAAGACAAGGTTACAAGAGGATAATCCTAGAATTAGATTCTCAAATATTGGTAGTTGCTCTCGATTGCATGTGGAACTTTCCTTTGAAGACATGGAGGTTGAGGATTCTTGTCAAAATTTTGGTGGGAATTAGATGGTATGATTCCAATTTATGTGAGTAGAGATCTAAATAAAGTGGCAAAATTCTTGGCTAAGATGGGTACTAAGAAGTTGGCAAGGGTTTAATGGCACAATGACATGAATATTGAGGATGAGAGGATTAGGCATGTTGGTGAGTAAATCTAGTGTTTAGCTAATTTGGATAGGCATTGTAGAAATATGGTGTAGAAGATTTGGCTCCAATGCAAATCATCTTTTACTATTTTAAACATGTGGGCAACCCATGTAGAAATATTGTTTAGGAGATTTAGCTCCAATGCAGATATTTTATTATTGTAAAAAAATGTTATTATCAGTTAAGGCTGGGAGAAGTCTCATCCCAACTTGTAAATGATATTGTTTTAATATAAAATTTTCAAGTTATTTTAAAAAAACATACAACTTTTAGAATAATTGCATATTTTGAAGAATATTCCCACATAAATATTCCTTGTTTTAAATTGTAAAGGGAATCCATTCCTTTATTCTTTTTGTTATCGATGAGACACTATATTTTTGAAAATAAATGCATAAAATATGCCATGAGTATAGGATTATTTATAATTTTCAAAAAGCTCTTTTCAATCTTGATCTACTGGATTCAATGTTTTGTAAAGACTTGCTTCGACTACTGACGTATCAAAGTTTGGGTAGCATGTCTTTTAGTTTTTATGCTCTTAAAGTTGTTCTCATTCTCCTTTGTACACATTGGATTCTAATGCTTTTGTGGTTGGGAGGAGTGTTAGAGATATATATTAATAATTAATTAGGTTTTTAACTATCCAGTTTTAATAAAGGCTTGCAAGCCTTATCTTGTAGTGTGTTAGGCTGGTTTGTCAGGCCTTATCCTACAAGTTTTGTCAAGCTTATATTTGAAGACTTATCTTATAATTCTACGAGGATTATTTTCTTTGTTTCTTGTTTTGGAAAAATGTTATTTGCCCAACCATAATTTTGTAATGTATATAAATACATTTGTGATCAATGCAAATAATTAGACAAGTTTTAAGGCAAAGCTTGATCCTCATATGTTGAATAAAATTTTAGTTTTTTGGTCTAATATCATATAATTTAGAGTCAATGATTTATTTTCTCTATTTTTGGGTCATAAAATCGTAATTGTTAGTCCAAAATATATATTGTTCAAATCTTGTGTAAAAACATACTAGGATTTTGACCATACATAAAAATTTAAAACTTATCTAACAATCAAGCTCCCCATTTTAAGTGGTATTGTTGGCACTATCAATTTTTGGGATGCATACTTTCAAGGACATATTCAAAATATCTCTTAATTATGACTATCCTTATTTTGGGGCTTTGGGAAAATTAACAAGGAAAATCATAAAAAAAATGGCAAAAATTTGACAAATACTTGAAGAAAAGGATCCAAAACCATCAACGAACATGAATCATTATCATCCTACTCAAGGAGTAACAAATTTAATCCACCCTTATCCCATATATAGGAAGATGAGACTCTCCACTAGCTACAAAGTTAGTTGTCAATGCTCTTTTTACAAATACACCTCCATGTAGTTTCACATTGTTAGAGTATATTACATTATTTGGTTCATCCTTATATTAGAAAAGTGTATCTTAGATTATGAGTTATTATTTAATGTGATAAATGCACAAGTGTGCATAATATTCAATAATATAAATGTGCACATTAGTCCATGTGCACATGAGTCCATAGAATAGGAATTTAAAGAGTCTAGAAGTGTGAAGGCCAAGAGTGCTCCATATGAAGAGTCACATTACATTATATATACGAAGTAATGTGTGCTAGAAAAATATCAAATTATATGCAAGCATAAAACATAATAACACAGAAAAATAGTAACACATATTTTACATGGAAAACCTACAATGTGTAGGAAAAAACCATGGGGTAATGGCAGCTTCAATATTTTATTTATTTTGAAAAAAAATATTACATTTAATCAACTTTTACATACAAGGGGTCATTTCTCCTTTATAGAAAAACAAAAATGGTTTATTTCCTTTCTAAAAAATGAAGACTCCAAAAAACTGTTCGCTTCCTCTTCCAAAAATTGTTTGCTTTCAGAAAACTATTCGCTGCCTTTCACAACATATTGTTGTACAAGAACCCAAAAAATTTGGATCAGGGGCAAAGCCCCCAAACCCCTAGGCATGAGATAAGCTATTTGTTTCCCCCATACAACCCCCCTTAGCATTCCTGGTGCATACAAACAATACGTGGGAATAAATCTGGAATTACACCACCATACATATCACTGTTGAAGAACATTGGAGATCTGGATATTGACTTCACCTCCTAACAATGTGAAGATGTAAGATGACGTGTCTTGTAATGACATTACTTGATATTTTCATAGTTATAGCATGATTTATGTGAACATTTTTTTATGGTATGTTTATGAGTATTTATTAGAGTTATTTTTGAGTTTTATATATTTAGAAGATTACCACTATCATATATATTTGATTATGAGTTTACTTGACATTTTCTAGTTTATTTATCTTAAGTATATAGCTTCAAAATATAACAACGATATCAGATCCACAAGGGATATTGATAAGAGATAGGGAAAGCTATTGCAATGACTGTACTTGTATAAGTTTTAAATTTACAAAGGAGATTTTTGCTAGTTAAGGAGAAACCAGTGAAGGTGAGGATATTATCTCTAGAAGGAGAAACCAGGGAATATTGGAGAGTTTTTATTTCAAGAAAAAATTCAGAATAGAAGGAGATTTCAAGTCTTGAATAAAGACCTTTATAGTGTAGATATTGAGGAGATTAAGAGACCCAAGAAGGAGGCTCTATTGGAGAAGTTGGTAGATTAAAGAAGACTGCAAATTACAGATTGGCTAGAGTCTTTCCATAGGATTGTGAAGACTAGGACTCAACATAGAATTCATTCCACTAGTTTTGAGGATAACTAGTGAAGTTTATTTATTTTAGAATTTTAGAAATTCTAATATATTTGGTACTACTATTTGAGTTTCTGGTTGAAAAATATTAACATCCAAAAGTTGAGAAGCTTCCTGCAATGGATATAGAAGAATTTCACCTTCGTTGCTTGAAATTCTATGTGCTTGCCTTGTGTAGGGATTAATTCTTTGTTGCAAAAAATTAGAGATTAAAGACGTATACAAAAAACACCCCATTGGATATTGAATATTAATTATACTCAAGAAGGAAGTCCCCATAGACGATTGCAGACTGAATATAGAAAGTTGTAGGTTGGATAAGTTGAAGAGACCCGAAAGAGATCAGATTTAAGAACTTCTAGTTTTAGAAGATAGAAGGTTGGAGATAGAATATTGTAGATTGAAGATTGAAGAGACCTGCGCATAAGGTCCTTATTAAATATTGGATATTGGAGATAGAGAAAACCTAAGAAAAGATCTTATTAAATATTTGAAGAGTAAAAAACTTCAAAGATTCAAGAGATTGAGAGCAACAAGTTTTGGAGATCTTGAAAATAGATCTCATTGTATAATTCCCATAGTTGGAATATTTAGAAGACCAAGGATGAATCTCATTGAAGTTTTGAGGAGAGAATTTGAAGAGTTGTAGAATTAGAAGACCTTAAAAAAGTGGTATTAAGGAGATTTGGAATGAGAAGAAGAAGGGTAGAGAAAGCCTTATTGTAGATTTAGAGAAGCGACCATTGAAGGTGTTTTGGAGAAAGTGAGAAGCAAGATATTGCAAGTAAGGATAAGTTTCTAATAAGGAATATTTGGGATAATTATCGCCTTCTGACAACAAGCCCAAGAGGAAGAAATATTTGGTAAAAAGTTTGCCAAGTTTGGAGAAGGGATTAAAAGGTCTCAAGACATTCAAATTCTTGAGAAAGTAGACAATATAGGAGATCAATTTTTGAAGTCAAAATTTAACAAGGAGATTGCAGGAGAAGTAAATATTGAAGAGCCCATAGTTTTGGAAAATCTAAGGATAGCCACAAAAATTTTGAAGGCTGAATTGATAGGATAAGGTTATAGGTTTTGAAGCAGAGATTGAAGGGTTTTAGGAGAACAAATTGAAGGAATTCTAGAGTGATTATTGGAAAATACTTGGGCAGATTTTGGAGTGCACGTGAATAGGATATTGAAGGAGTTTGAACAATGATAGAAGGTAGCATTTTGGAGACTTTTGTTGTAGGTTTTAGACAACAAAATAAGGAAGGAATTTACTGCATAGTTGTATATTTGTGAATAGCATACAAAGCAACATTAATAGCTGCTAACTTCAATATTTGGGAGAATATATTTGGAGAATATTCAAAGCCAAAAAAATATATTTGTGGATAAAATCAGAAGAAGATAAATAATTGTGAGTGGAGAACTCTAGAGAAGATTTGGAAGAGGTATTACATAACAAAATTGGAGAAAGTTGAGCAGCAACTAAATCTCAAACTTTGTAATTTTTGTGAAGGAGAATAAATGTAGAAAACTTAAAAATTTGAGATTGTATTAATAGGTAAATTAGTTCACCAAAAATACTAGCAAAAAGGAGAACATAAAGGTATGTAATATTGGTGCAACATAAGTTCATTATCTAAGCATTCAAATCCATTTTACATTAAGTGTTTGAGAGAACTATATTAGTCTTATAGAAATCTTAAGGGAGAAAGGTGAAGAAGTTTCAAGAAAAAGTGTTATTAGCATTGAAATATAAATCTATGAGATTGAAACAAAACAAATCTAAGTACGAGTTACTTAGAAAGGAAATATAAGAAGACACTATTCTAGAGTGCAGATTTACTAAAGTAAAAATGTTTGCTTGATCAAGTTAAAGACTGAGTAAGAGATAAGAAACTTGGTATAATTTCTAAGTGTCTAAAGATAATAGATATATGGATGAGCAAAATCATCTTGCGGGTGTAGAAGAGCAACCACCACTCAAAGGAGCACCACCAAAGAGACACCACTGTAGAAGAGCAATTGCCACTCAAAGGAGTGCCAATGTGGTACTAAAAGGGAGAAGTGATTAGTTGAAGAAGCTCCATGATTCCACAAAGAAGCACCACCATCAAACACATTGAAAAGATGTAGTTGTTCTCCCTTTAAGTGGAAAATAGTTTTTGCGTGAAGAGTGCATAGGAATACATAGGAGATAAAAGCATTAGGGTTAAAGGTGAAGTAACAAGTGTTGGAGGAAGTATTGCATGCACATGCTATGTGTAAGAGGGAATGAATACTGGTATTTGAACATTGAAGAGGCACAAATATTAAGTGGAAGTGTTAATACACTCATAAGGTAATGCTCAATGCCATAACACAATACACCTAGGTAGAGAAAATATTTCAAGAGCAAAAAAAGAGGTTGAGTGCCAAGTGGCACATATAATGTAAAATATCAAGAGGTTTAGTGCTCATTCAAGGAAGATGTTTCTCTAAGACATCAAAGATAGATAAGCACATTAAGAAAGTTAGTAGAGAAGTGCAGGTGAGTTACATGTAGGTATAATTCATAATTGGATGCAGTGAAGGAGATCACACTTGGCAGTTCGAGGTAACAATTCGAGGCATATATAATGGAAGTCAAATATAGTCCTAACAACGAGCATTGAGGTGCAAATTGATTCATTTATATTGAAGCTAAGGTGGGAGGAAATAATCTTTCCAATAGGCCAACGTACTAGCAAAGGTTCATGTGTGTAAGAGCATTGTTCAGAGATGTACATGGGGAGAGAACATTTGAAATGTGATCAATCTTTGTTGACCCAAGTATTATCATCTCAAAGCATAAGGTAGTTCATTTCATTAAATTTACTTATAAGCTTGAGTTAGGAGAAATAAGGATATTCATAAGTATTATTGTCTAAGGTTGAAAGTAAAGCTTTTTGGAAAAGTGAGATTTAATATTTGAAACCTTAGATATAATATTGAAGCAATTGGAGAATTATTAAAAGATTGAATTTTGAGTAGAAGATATTGGAGGAAAAAATTTAAGGTTTTGTAATTTAATTATTTGAAGTTACAAAACACTTTTGAATATTTACAATTTAATTAATATGGAGTAATAAGAGTTTCTACATAAAAATTAGACTCATAGAATTGCAAATATATTTTTCTAAATTTCTAAGCTTTGGAGTTATAAGGTATTCAAAATCAACATAGGAATTAGGAAATTTAAAGTTTATATTTTTTGTGACTAAGGAAATAGAAGTGTAACTTATCTCAAAGGATTAAAGTTTAATTAAGGGTTACGAGAAATATTACTTTAAAGGAAACTATGGAAATATTTATTAAGTATATAGGAGTCAAGAATTCGAGATAGTTCAAAGACATACTTGATTCTAAAAATGAAAAGAAAAAAATGTAAGAGGAGAATCAATATGGCCTAGAAATATTTTTGAAAATTCATAGACTAATAGTATGGATAAAATATATACTAAAGAGTTAATTTCTAATAGAATAATAAAGGGAGTTGATAATATCTATATTAATGAAGATGTTTTACAGATCCGAAAAAGAAGCAAAGATAGAATTGCTTCAGTTGTACGAAGTTGGTTTGATTATCTCATCAAGGAATTGGACAAGCTTGATTCTTCCAAGTCAATTGATAAAGAAGTTGGGACAATCTTACAATGTACCTACTACAATAAATTTGGTCATGAAAAAGCAAATTGCTGGAATTTCCATCCATGCAAATATTGTGGAGGAAAAACTCATCCACCTTTCACTTGTTATTATAAAGACAAGTTCTATAAAATATTTGAAGAAAAGTTGGTATTCATACTAGATTGTTTATTTCAAGTTCTCATTTCTGAAGCATCTACTAATGATGAATTCAAGTTGGATATTTTTGAAGATCAAGGAGACAGGTTTTTTAGAGAATCACAGAAAAGAGAATGATCAATTTTGATCCACTCATGACTTGTAATATTATGAGTTCTATAGTTCATCAAAGATACTTGAAGTATTTCATGGATATAGGTAAAGAGAAAGTTGTTTTGCAGGAATCATCTGATAGTGCAACATCATCTAAAGGCTTACAAAGTGACACTAATAATGAAAACAAGCAAGAGGATAAAGAGCATGACCAATAAGGGATACAATGAAAAGTGAGTTAGAGAATGAAGATCCATATTGATGACTAAAGTCTTCAATAACCATATAATGTTATACAAGGGGTGTTGGAGTATATTACATTAATTGGTTCATCCTTATATTAGGAAAGTGTGTATTAGATTAGGAGTTATTATTTAATGTAATAAATGCACAAGTGTGCATAATATTCAATAATGTAAATGTGCACATTAGTCCATGTGTACATGAGTTCATATAATAGGAAGTTGAAAAGTCTAGAAGTGTGAAGGCCAAGAGTACTCCATATGAAGAGTCACATTACATTATATATACAAAGTAATGTGATAATGTAAGATGACATAACTTGTAATGACATTACTTGGTACTTTCATAGCTATGGCACCATTTCTATGAGCATTTGTTTATGACATGTTTATGAGTAGTTATTAGAGTTATTTTTGAGTTTTATATATTTAGAATATTGCCATCATCATATATATTTGATTGTGGGTTTATTTGACATCTTCTAGTTTATTTAAATTTAAGTATATAGCTTCAAAATCTAACACACAATAGTTGATGATAAATAAGGTTGACACCACATGTTTGTCTATCTATGAGTGTTGGCACTATCGAAATCAAATTTTAGTCATTTATAATTGAATTTCCATAAAACCACAAAACTATATCTCAAATCATTGTAAATTCACAAAAGCCCCCAAATCATTAAAAAATTATTGTTAGGTGCCCAATCTTGTTTAATTTCGCTTTAATTTCCTCAAGTCTCCTTCTCCATGTCTATTTTACTCCAAATTCTTCTCAAATTCCTCTTTTGTCTAAATTCCTCTAATTTCCCCTCTTTCTCTCTCATCCTCCCTAATTTCCCTAATTTCCTCTAAATTTTCCCTAGTCTTCCTAATTCTATTTCCCTCTAATTTTTCTAAATTCTTCTAAGTCTTCCTTAAGGTTTTTATTTTCCTCTAAATTCTCCTTTTCCCTAAATTCCCAAAATTTTGTAATATTCCCTAATTTTCCCTAATCATTCTTATCTTCTCTCTGATATCCTATTTTCCACCTAATCTTCTTCATTTATTCCTTCATGCCCCCTCAAATATATCATAATCCCTCTTTTTACTTAATTCCTCCATTAAACCTGCATTAGCATATCTTTAATTATCTAATCCCAACTTAAGACTTGGTCAAATCTCTAGGGAATGTGCATAACAATTTAAAAATATTTTCAAATCCCAAAGGGTTGTCCAAATATTCACCCACCCATTCTCATTTATTCTACTTGGTCTCCTCACTCATGCCTCTCTAAAATTGTGCAATTAAAAAATGCAGGAAAAGCCTAAAATCAAAGTGGATTAATTGGAAAGTTTAATGACCTTATCCTCCTCAGTTGCCATGTTATATTTGTGGGTAATTTAAAATTCATGTGATCAACTCCCAGGGCACACATTCTCCCATGGCCCTCACTTCACCCAAGTCCACTAGAAGGTGGATTAGAGATCACTCCACCCAAGGTTATTCAATGTGGAGGTTGCACACTCCACCAAGTGGAATCCCCCAAATTTTTCTTGGTCCTTGAACCTTCCACATGGCTACCATATCCTCTCCACATCATCTCCATGCCACCTATCCTTCCCTTTAAGCTGTTATGTTATCAAAATTGCACCAAACCACCTTGCTGCCCTTGGAGACATCATTTGATTTTGTCATCCATCTTGAAGATCTTAGCCATTGTAGCCATGCAGTCTATATGAAGAAATCAACTTGGATTTTATTAACTACACCCAAACCCATCCACTTATTGCAACACCACTTACCTCAAGAGAGTCCCAGGGACCACCTACACCTCCCAATAAGGTCATATTGCCCCTTTGGCCATCTGATCCCAACTATTTGAGACACCTGTACAGTCCCAACCATATCAGATACCTGTATAGTCCCAATCATCCGAGACACCTAGCCAAAAAACCACCAAACAGAGCATTCAAATATTAAGAAGGTAAATGAAGTTATAAGACATCACATTTCTTTGTTGTATAAGCTTTTATTGATGATTTGTAATAATTTCATGAGATTTGTAATGTTCATAATATTTTTTTGGTAATGGCCTCATGTAATGGAGGCCCATTAGATATTACTAATCATATCTTATGAGAATATGTGGAGGATATAACAACACTCAACACAACACCCAAGTGGTCCAACTAGCACTCAAGCACAAAACCCATCCACACACCTCCGATTGTGACACAAAGAAGGATTGCACCTCTTGAAATATTGTAAAAGGGGACATCCCCATTTGGTTTTCATTCTAAATATATTGTGATTTGAAAATCCCCTTTGATAGGGATCTTTGCATTCAAAAGAAACATTGTTATTTATCAATATATGCATGTTTACCTTTCTTTCCTAGTTTTTTGCATGGTGCATCTTCGATGTTTACAAAATGGCACATCTGGTGGGACCTCTCTTCTAACTCATTAGACATTGTTTTGTTTTGTTCTTAAAATTTTATTCCTAGTGGGCCATGTTTTGGGATCTTTTATCACTATTTTGTAGTCCCATTTACTTGTTTGACTAATTTTTTATTGTCTATTTTAGATGTATATTTGTCACAATGGTGAAAGACAACTGTGGTTAAGGGTTTACACCTAATTTTTTACTCTATTTTACTATCTCAGATGGTCCTCAATAGTCTTATACGATCCTCAACCAAGCTATATAGTCACACAGACCAACATAAAACTTAGAGAGAAATCCAAAGAGCTTGTGGCTTACAAGTGAGTCTTTCAAACTTGGCTAGAAATAGGTTTCTTTCATTCATATATTCATTCTATATTCTTCCCTAGTGTAGTTAGAGTTTTATTTAAAATATATATATTTTAGAGCCCATCCTATTATAGATTAGTTTTAGGTATCCATTTCTTTAAGGTCTTTATTCTCTATCAAAAAATGATAAAGAACATGTTAGCCTAGGTCTCATTTTATTTGCATGTTTACAAAAAGAAAAAAGAGAAAAAAATCATGTGGATTAGGTTTTCTTTTCTCACATAAGCTTAAAAAAAAAGAGTCAATCTTATTTTTTAGTATTGTTGTTTCTTTTGTTATTTTTATGTTGTTTTTTTATTGCATCAACGTAGGTAGCCCAGTATGACAGTTTATTTAATGTCTCATTTAGCCTAACTACATTTTATGTCCTAGCCTAAGTCTGCTATCATTTAGATAGCTTATATACATCATAGGAATACCCATTTTGATATCTTTAGCATAGGTTGCATTCTTGGCTTTTGTAGTGAAGATTACTTTGAATTTTACCTTAGCATAGATTTTTGCTTGTCACTATTCTTAGGAGTAGGGATCTCTACCCCTTGTAGAATGGCCACCTTTGGAAGACCTTTTTGTGTCTTTTTAAAAATTTGCATCCTCTGGGACACAAGCCTAACCATCTCTTTCAATTGGCACTGTGCAACCGGTCCATACATTCAAACAATTATAAGATGGTTGACAACCATCACAAACGATTATACCTATGACTCAGGTTCATTTTGGAGATATTTAGGGAAGAGCATTTGCCACACTTAGTCATAGGATAAGTTGTCTTTTTCATGTCTACTACCTGTATCTGATTCTAGATCTGCACTTTAGTTCATTGTTGAATTTTGCACCCTAGGATAGTTGCATATGATTTCGGGACCATCCTAAGAATGGATTTGATCATTTTATTTGTGTTTAGTCTATTTATATAAAAAATACAATATATATATATATATATATATATATATATATATATATATATATATATATATATATATAATACAAAACAAAACAAATCAGAATGAAAACACACAAAAATAAAAAATTTCACACACTTAGCACTCTTAATTATATACTTTTGATATATATATATATATATATATCAAAAGTAATTAAGAGTTTTAAGTGTGTGCAAAATTTTTTTATTGTGTGTTTTTTTTTTGATTTGTTTTGTTTTGTATTATATATATATATATATATATATATATATATATATATATATATATATATATATATATATACGATGTGAGGAAAACCTCCTAGCAAGCTGGACTTCATCCCTAATCATCGGTTGAGCCCTTAGAATATCGCTCTAGTTAGTACATATAGTTTTTCGGACTTCATCTCCGAGAAAATGGTTACCCTTAGGGTTAGCTTGGGATAATATTGTAGGCTAGATGCCCTTTAACCATGGGGTTTAATAATTAGTGGACCGTAGATATCATTTTTGTTTGAGCCTGCCCGAGGGTGAAGTGAAGGTCTAGGTAGACTAGTAGCAAGACTTAGATAATATGGCCTCTTTTGAAAGGTACTTTTTGTTCCCTTAGGATACTTATCACCTACCTACCATCTTAGGAAGCCATTTTAGTCATTCATTTTTTATTCCTTGAAAAATATGTGGATATAGACATACCCTTTGTAGATTCACTTCATCCTTCCCACCATTTGTAGTTCCTAGGCATAGGAACATAAAATACACCAAAAACACAAAACCTTAAAAAAAAAAACAACCAAAAAAGAACCACAAAAAACCCAAATCAAAAATTATTTGTTTGTTTGTATTTTTATTTTATTTGTGCATTCATCAAATTTAATTAGATAGTATGTTTGTTTTGATAATCTTGCCAAAACTTACCCTTTTGCGTCTGTTCCATACATCCATCATCGTCACATCCATGGCTCATTCTTCCCAATACCCATAGTCATCTCACCAATATTCTCCATCTTAATCCCCTATCATCAACCCCTTCCTATGCAATATTTGCCACACCCAAAATATATTCAACTATCACCCATTTACAATCAAGCTTTGCCCTCCTATAATTCCTAACCCCCTTCATATCACCCACCATCAACCTCTACATATCATCAATCATCATCTACTTATCTTCAACTATCACCTGACTACAATCAATCATGAACCTCACAACCTTATCAACCTTCACCCATTTACAATCAACCACCTCCCACTTACACTCCACCTCTACTTGAATATCATTAAACCACCCCTTCATATCCACCCTCACCACCTCATACATACCAACATACACCTTGTCAATCATAGCCATACCCTTCATCTTATCACTCATTAACTTTCCAACCATCCTATAGTCCTACCACCCTTCCCACCACATATTATTACATACCTCAAAACCCACCCCAAGCCTCCCAACAACATCAACCCCCTCCTTCATAACATTCATATCATTCGTAATAATCGTAGTAATCCCACCCAAATTCACCCCAACCTTCATATTTATCCCCACATCCAATATCCCAGACTAGCCCACCCTCATATCAGTAACACAAGGAACCCACTTCCCCTCTGACATACATTTCTCCTCGATCCCAACATTACTTCACGCCTCTCATGAAGCTCTTGTTATCCATATTTTGAAAAATTCTTGAGGTGTGGGCACTATCCTTACCTGGCATAGGTTCCCATAACACACATCAACCCACATATCTAGGGCCTAACACTGACCAATTTTATGTCTTTTATTACCAATGTGGTCATGACATCAATCATTGTCCATCATTCTCGAACCTTGTATAGGATCCGATTGACCAAGGGTTCATTACCATAAAAATCCCTTCAACTTCTACTCATCAAAACCTTGGTAACCATCAAGCTCTAGTACAATAAATTAAGGCAACATAATCACACAAGGAGAATTCAATTGTCACCCCTTAGCCAAATCAAGCAAATCAATACAATAATTTCCCATATCACCAAGGTTTTGTGGCAATGATCAATTATATCCACCTTGCACCTAGTTCATTGATATGAAACACAATTACAAACAAACACACCAAAAGATTTGAACAATTGAAAACTGAATTGTATTACTAGAGCATACCTATAAATAGGTATTACAAAGCTTCAATCGGATAAAATTCTATTAAATGTTGACGAAAACCAACTTATCCATTACAACTAACAAATGGTAATACACTAATCCCACTAATCCCTATCATTCCTCCCCACTGAGAAAGCATTGGTCCCCAATGTGTACAAGTGTGGAAGAGAAATATGGGTAACTAAGGAGTGTCGGGTATAATCAAGAATGTAATCCTGTTATAAAATAAGAATACCAAAATGACGAACTTGAATAGGTCTTTAGAAAACAAAAAATAAACAGTAGCACTACATCAGTTACAAAAAATGCTCTCCAACAACTGTAAACATTGTTATACCAACAAACAGCTGGATGGGTCCATCGATGTGGTAGAAGAAAGCAGCATCGAGGGGATGTGTCAGATGAAAGATACCTTGAAATGTGTGCTAAAAGTGCCAAATGGTGCCACAGTAAATTTAATTTAATTTAATGGTGAGGTTGGCATTAAATGTTTGTGTTATTAAATTTGCGAAGGTGCGCATTAAAAGAAATTCGATATGCATGAAACGAAAATGAGAGGCGCATTAATGGTATTAATGGTGATTTAATGACAGCTGTGCATTAATTATGATCAAAAGGTAGTTAATAACATGATATGGAAGATAAATGGAGTTTACTGTCCTACAAAAGGTAGGTAGATTGGATTGATACTAACAACAAGTAGCCAACATGAACGCGACAGGAGACAAGCCACATGGATGGGTCCAAACAAGGACTGACACAAAATTGACCAAGGATGAACTCGAGAGAAGGTGATTTTGATAGACTAAAATCCATGGAAGGACAGGGACAAAAATGGAAGGTTGACATGGACTAATCGACGTGAAGCGGGGTGGATGCTAACGTGATAATAAGGCAAGACTATGATAGGATATTGATGGATAGCAAGAGTGGACAACCTCGCAGTGATGAGGTGGGACTACGATAGAATTCTTACGCGTAGTAATAGTGGATAACCTCATGATTACAAATGTGAACACAACGGACAAGGCGACTGACAACAAGATGACATGCAAGGGATGGGTTTACATCAATAGGCGACATGGATTGTGCGAATCCAACAACATAGGAGGTAACATAGTAGGTAGGTTAGATAGCTAGTAGAAGCTGGGTATTAACATATACAAGGTGTGCACCATATAAAAATAAACAAGGTGAGCACACATGAAATGTGGGACAATCCCATAAAAAAAAAATTAAAAACCTTGCATCGGATGGAAAAATAACTACGATCACCAGAAACAGGTAAAGATTTAAAAAAAATGCAAGAACCTTAGGAATTGAATAATTTTTTTGTTGCCAAAATTTTAGGTCGTTGAAATACGAAAGATTATGCCGAAAATGTACAGGAAGCAAAATATTTTTGTCGAAAACACGCAGGAAGCAAAATATTTTTGTCGAAAACACAAGATAACCATTGAAATCATAGAAAGACACCTGTAAGGAGCATATATGTTGATGCACATATAGATCAACATCAAAAACATATTGAACAACTAGTATGATGCAGAAGAAGGTAAAAAGGGTCGCCAGAAACACAAAAAGTCATCGACAAACTGGCAAAGATGTGAATTTTGGTTTTGCAATATCCAGGAACATGGGATCGACACACGTAGCGACCACAAATTGTGGATTAGCAAGTAGTGTGGATCAAGCCAGAAGGCATAAGAGACCTCCAAAAAATTGAATATCCATCATTGTAGCTCACTAAAAACATGCAAGTGTAGAGGTGGCTTCGATGGTGTACATGGAGCTATGAGGCGACATGTATGAGCTAGAGGACTTCAAAATTGTAGGAAAGTTGTGATAATAACCAAAATTCATGCATGGAGCACCTGGTATGGATGGAAATACCAGATATCCCTAGCATGTTGCGTGGGATCAAACTACGATGAATCATAGGCACATTGTGGGAATGAGCGATAGCAAAGAAACAACAAAGTTATAGTTAAGATCATGATGGTGGCTGCGATAGACACACGATCATGCTAAAAATAAATGGATCGATGTTGAAGATCATCAAAAAATTCTAAAGTTATGCAAGAAAATGTAGAAATTGACTGACGATTTCATTATGGTCTGGATCGGGCATCCAAATCTGGTGCATGAAAAGAAATCACCAAGGAATAATGATAATGGCATGGCGATAGGAGGTGACCGGTGAGGGATAGTGAATGGAAGATGTTGCAAGATCACGGATGATGGGTGATGGCCAAAGAGGCGCACGGGTAGGAGAAACAAATCATCTATTTGCGATATTTTGAAATGGCCAAGACGATGCTCGATGAATCAAGAGCAGATCATATAGGTGCCTAAAAAGATAGACGATGTTAAAAAATATCATATTACCATTATAATAGGGTTACTACAAGCGTGAAGAGTGAAAGCAATGCTCAAAAACATAGAAACATGTTGAAAAGTCATAGAGGAGCTACAAAGCCACCAAGGAAGATGATGTGAAGGCCGTGTGCTATGAATCAACACCTAAAAATAGGAGATCAGAACTTCGAGAATACAAAGAGTGCGAGCATGAAATAGATAGATCATGGTCATATGGAATAATGGGCAACCATGATCTATAGTTGTGTTGGAAACTACATGAAAGAATGAGGCATTGGTGAGTGTTTGTGGTAGGAAGTGATGGAAAGCTTCAAAAATTGATGAGATTCACCAAAAATATGTGTGATTGTGGTGAAGAACAAGAAACCAAAATTCGAGAGAAGAACCATCAAGAAAGAATACTGCAATGTAGAAATTATGGATAATATGGTAGGCCACAAAGTGTAGCAGACACAATGATAAAAACAGAGAGATAAGCTTGTTCTTCAACTGCAACGACTTCAAGTGAGCTTGGATCTGTAATATCTTGATTTGCCTAATCTACAATAGATAAAATTTCAACACCATTAACAACGTCATCTAATGGCAAGATGATGGGCATCTTGCCCATAAATCCTAGTTTGATTCCAGGTGTTGCTTCAAAATCTTTAGTATTTGGAACAAGTTCTGCATCGATGAGAACTTCATCAATAGCGGTGGCCATTTCAGCTTGAAGCTACTAAAATTTGGAAAGCATAGTCGTGTGAAGCTACTAAAGTGTCATGATGAGGTCTATAACTCTATCAAAGACCTCATCGAGCTTCGAATTGAGCATGACGACAAAATGGTAATGAGAAAAAATGACAAAGTGGAGTTTAAGACCATCAAATCATGTAAGGTCGAAGCGATATGAGATTGTGTATGGAGTAAAGAAATATCCGTAAAGCCTACAAAAATATTTGTAAAGGAAGTAAAAGGTTCCACAGACAAAATCTATAGGAGGTTTTCTCATTCCTCATTTGAACCAAAAATGGCTTGGAGGAAGAGGATACTTGTCTACTCTGTAACCTGCTCTAACACCAATGATATGGAACACAATTACAAATAGACATACCAAAAGGTTTGCACAATTGAAAATTGAATTGTATTACCAAAACATGCCTATAAATAAGTATTACAAAGCTTCAATCGGATAAGGTTGTATTAAATATTGACAACAACCATATTATCTGTTACAAATAACAAATGGTAATACACTAATCCCACTAATCCCTATCATTCATCTACCTCTTCTACCACACCATAAGAGCCTCCATTCCTTGAGCACTCCACTTTCCAACCTAATATTCAACCAACACATTCCCCTCCATCTTCCATTGCATCCACCATAACACAAACTATTGAACCACCTTCGCCCTTGACATCATCTTCTATGACATCTACTCCACCTACTCCTCTGTCTACTATTCTGTCACCTTCTCCATAAACTCCATCCAATCGCTCTACTATTTTTCATCCTCATAATCTACACCTCCATCCTTGCCCTCCACTCTATCAAAACTCTCATCCTTTTCTATTGTGTCCTCCATGCCTTCCCAACCATATCACTCAACCAAACCCCTTAAAATTTATTTGCCTTGCAACACTTTTGGTCTTGAGGAGGATAGTGACAATGGAGTTATTGATCATCTACCCCCTCAGCCTTCACCAAATAACCCTTTCCAAGCTATCACTACCCATTCCCTTTCCTCTAACTCCTCAAACAATGACCAAACACCTCATCCACCCAAGTTCCCTCCAACTTATTCACAAGGGACTCCCCCTTCCTCACCACATAGCCCACATACGTACCTCCCATCACCCCATTGATATTGATGTCTTGCATATCCATGATATCAATCCTTCTCATCCACCTCACTCACGACACCCATCCTTACCTTTGCTTCACATTCCAACCCCCATAGTTACATCAAGAGTGAATCTCCCCTTACATAGGTTCCATTAATCCTAGCACCCCCTTGAGTGTGGTAGTCTCTAAGCCACCTCTTGAACCCCTCCCATTGAAAAGAGTTAATCTCGTTCCTCTTCAACCAATTAAAGGCACCATGTCCATACCCAATCCAAATATAGCCCATCAAAGAGCCCCATCACCCTCCTTACCTCAATCATTAGGGTATCTCCCACCTCTACTTCCAACTCCCCCTATTCTTCCAATACCCTTTTCACTACCACTTATTCCAACACCTTTTCTACCACCCCTCCTCCCAACTCCTTTGCTTCCACCTCTTCTTCCAACATTATCTCTTCCTCTTATTCGCCTATCCCCTCACCTCTTACACCATCCTATTTTTGTGTTTCACCCCCCATAATAGTAGTCTCAATCGCAGTCCCCCTTTTTTGTCTTCATATCCACCACCTCAGCCAACATATCATGCTACTCCATTTCCACCTCCACCCTCAATTGACTTACAATACATCTTGCATTGACTCACAAACATTGAACAGTTGAGTGGCCAAGGCACCCCTCTAACTCTATTTTCACCTGCTTTACAACATATCTTGGATCAACTCACAACCATTGAGATATACTTGAGTTGCCAAGACATCTCTCCAATCCCTCCCCATTTCTCCTCTATGTCATCTTCCTCCACTTCACTTTCATCACAACCTTCCCATTGACCTTGTCCACCTCGTCCACCTCATTCATCTTGCACCTGTATGCCCTTATTAGAGCCAATGTCGATAGTTTTTCAAAATTTGAAGGATGCACAACTAATTTTTCTACCTATAATACGTCCTACAGATCCTCATTGACCTGATTCTAAATCATACAACGAAGATCATTATTGTATTTTCCATCATCAAATGGATCATGATTTTGAATATTGTTGATAGTTCAAGCATGTAACATAAGACTTACTTTATCAAGGGGAGTTAATCCTCTTATCCACATAACCTTCTCCCATTTTGGTATGCACATATCAAAAATACCCACACACTCTCCAAAAATTAAAAATAAATAAATAAAACACCAAAAATTACAAAAACACTACAAAAAATTACAAAAACATCACAAAAACCACAAAACACAACAAAACATCAAAAAAACACACAAAAAAAGCAAAATTTAAATAAAAAAATGGTTGTTTGCTTGTTTGATTAATAGAATGTGGGATTTTTTTTTACGTAGGTCATCCCTCGCTCTCACAAAACCTTTCTACATCACCATACCAACCTCCAAAACCATCTCCATACCATACTTCCCAATTCTATATCGACTTCATCCACTTATGGTCCAAACCCCAACCTAGTCTGTGCTTACCTGTATATCACACATAACCACTGCTCAAATTCATCCATACAAATCATGCCCATCCACCTTGTGTCACTATTCACCATTGCATTTGCACATCCTACTCCACCTGATCGCAAACCACCTCTTCACTTGAACTGGATGATAGTACCAAATCAACACTATATCGAATATTGATCAATACCTAAACACCTATTTTTGGAAGCTATGTCTATCCTAGAACCTTGTTGGAGAATATAATTCACTTTAATTAGATCCTTTTAATCTTAGCATAGTTTTCTCTCAAAAACTTCAATCACCTTAGCAATACAACTTTTCTCACATTAGGACCATGAGTTTGGTCACATTAGCACCAACATACCTACCTCAATAGTTTAGTTGTTATATTAGCATAGTTTTTCAATGTGTGCACAAATTTGTCAATGACAAGGTTTAAAGGTTTTCACCACTTCCATCACTAGGGTATCCCATATTGGTCATAATTTGAGATGATTTTACATCACCTTCTTCAGGGTCCAATCAATCCACTTTGCACACATCATCACCTACATTCACAACTTACTCACGACCATAATAATTCACATCACAACTGCATCACTTTCAATTTATATCAAATTCACATCTATTCTATCTCTTCTTTCTTTATATTATTTCCTTGCACATCACTCCTAGATTTATGGTTACACTTCGAGTTGCTACATACCATGGACCATTGTACCTTTCTTTGTCCTTTTTCATCTTTTATCTCATAGTCAATCCATTTTATCTCCATGTGATCTAATTTTTTATCTCAAAACAATTTTGATCATTGTTTAGATTATTTTTATCTATTCCATTACTCTTGGCTTTGTTGTCTTAATCAAGGGCATCTTCATGATCATATTTATCCTTTGCTTTCATGTGTCATGCACTTTTTTGCACATTTCCCATACACAACAACCCACCACCATTATTGCATACACCCTATCATACCATCCATATGATACCTCATCTCTTTCAATATCTCTAGTTCAGAGAATCTATAGGTTATTTAGATCACTCAACCATTCCTAGGATCACAATCAAACTCAATCGAATGTCAACCAGTCCTTGAGAGCTATTAGTCATTCCTGGTTAACTCTCGCTCTCTTTGGGACCACACACATGTATCACACAGTAATTACATTTTGATACATACGAAATACAAAATATTGAGTCACTATCACCATAAAGAGAACAGTTTTCCATACTCACCCTATCATGCACATAGTCCAAACTCAAAGATCCCTCATGCAAAAAAAAAGAAGAAAAGAAAAATCATCACCATTTCAAATAAATTAAAAACATACTATCAACATCATCCTCTTCCATTACATATCCTTGGGCATTTTAGACATCTCCACCAGGGCTATAGATGCCTAGTTTGCAGTGGCACACATCAACAAATGATGGGACTATATCTATTGGGGCTATAGATGCTTGAATGGTAGTGGAGTATACCCTCCATGTGATGACATGTTTGTCACATTAGTGACCTTATTTTGTATAGATCTATGTACACTATGGGTGAGCTAGCTTATTGGTGTAAGCTACAACTAATTTGTCTAATATTGTTCAAAATTGGCATTGAACATCCACTACACACAGTTGGTCCTTGAGAGACTTGACTCCCTAGGGTAGTCTTAGCATCTTCAAGGGCCCGTTTGATTACTAGATGAGTTTTATTGAGGTCACTAGGGTGTTTGAGTTTTTTGAAAGCACATTTTTATTCATCATCCCTAAGACTTGCACACTGACAAGTGGTCTTCCCTACATTTATATATTTTACCCTATTCACCCATTCCATTTGTCTTTTGTATCCCATGTTACCATTTGTCTCACAGTTAGATCAATACCATTGTGTTGACACCCTTAATTAAGCAATTAAATTCATGCATATTGGCACATATCTATTCCCTTCCTGAATAATGATTAAACGTGTATACTTATATTTATCTTATTATATCTATTATATAACCATAGTCGCATCGACACATAGGTATATAGTAGTGCTCACCAGTCCAAAGGTCATTTCTCATCGTCTAACATCTTCATCAACCATTTTTTTATCAATCGATTCACCATTGTCATTCATTTCATCTTCCAACTGCTCACTGCTTGAGGGGGTAAGCAAAACCAAAAAAAATTGAAAATAATTCACCACTTATTGGGGTAGCAAGCAAAATAATTACATCCAATGAATCAAGTATCTTCTATTTTTGCATCGCATTGTGTTTCACATAACGCTGTACAAAAAGGGGTAACTATAGACACAAAATTTTAGTCATTTATAATTGAATTTCCATAAAACCATCAACTATATCTCAAGTCATTGCAAATTCACAAAAGCCCCTAAATCATTACAAAATTATTGTTAGGTTCCCAATCTTGTCCATTTTTGCTTAAATTTCCTCAAGTCTCCTTCTCTGCATCTATTTTCTCCAAATTCTTCCTAAATTCCTCTAATTTTCCCTCTTTCTCTCTCATCCTCCCTAATTTCCCTAATTTCCTCTAAATTTTCCCTAGTCTCCCTAATTCTATTTCCCTCTAATTTTTCTAAATTCTTCTAAGTATTTCTTAAGGTTTTTATTTTTCTCCAAATTCTCTTTTTCCCTAAATTCCCAAAATTTTGCAATATTTCCTAATTTTCCCCTGGGCCCTAATCTTTGACTACTCCATTTGATTCACTTAATCATTCTTATATCCTCTCTAATATATTATTTTCCACCTGATCTTATTCATTTATTCCTCCCTTCCCCCTCAAATCTCTCATAATCCCTCTTATTTGTATAATTCCTCCATTAAGCCTTCATTAGCATATTTTTAATCATCTAATCCTAGCTTAAGCCTTGGTCAAATCCCTAGGTAATGTGCATAATAATTTAAAAACATTTTCAAATCCCAAAGGGCTGTCCAAATATTCACCCACCCATTCTTATTTATTCTATTTGATCTCCTCACTCATGCCTCTCTCTAAAATTGTGCAATTAAAAAATGCAGAAAAAGCCTAAAGTCAAAGTAGGTTAATTAGCAAGTTTAATGACCCGGCCCTCCTTAGATTCCATGTTATATTTGTGGGAAACATAAAGTGCATGTGAGTATCTCCCAAGATGCACATTCTCCCATGGCCCTCACTTCACCCAAGACCACTTTATGACATGTGGATGGGTGAGAGCTCACTCCACCCAAGGTTATTTGATGTGGAGGTTGCACACTCCACCAAGTGGAATCCCCCAAGTTTTCCTTGGCCCTTGCACCTTTGACATGGCTTCCACATCTCATTCACATCACCTCCATGCCACCTACCCTTACCTCCATAAAAACTCTATAAATCTCCCCTCATATTCCACCATTTAGAAGAGGAGGTTGAAGAGCTATTATGTTGTTGAAATTGCACTAGATCACATTGCTGCCCTTGAAGACCTTAGTTGCTTTTGACATCCATCTTGAAGAGCTTAGCCATTGTATCCATGGATTCTACATGAAGGATTCAACTTGGATTTAACCGATAACTATATCTGGATCTGTCCACTTTTTGTAACACCACCTACATTAGAAGAGTCCTAGGGACCACCTGCACCTCCTAGTAGGGGCACCTTGCCCTTATGGATATTTTATCCCAACCATCTGAGATACCTACATAGTCCTAACTATATAATAAACCTATACAGTCTCAACCATCTGGGACACCTGGCCATAAAGCTTTCAATCCCAACCATCTGGGACACCTAGCCAAAAAAACACCAAAAAAAGCACTTAGACATCAAGAAGGTAAATAAAGGTATAAGACATCACATTTTTTGATTTTGTAAGATTTTATTGATGATTTGTAATAATTTCATGAGATTTGTAATGTTTTATCATATTTGTTTTGGCAAGGGCCTCATGTAAGGGAGGCCCATCATATGTTATTAATCATATCTTGTGAGCATGTGTGAAGGATCTATAAACACTTAACACAACACCCGAGCGTTCCAAGCAACACTCAAGCACAAACCTACCCACACACCTCTGATTATGACACATAGAAGGATTGCACCTATTGACATATTGTAAAATGGGACATCCTCCTTTGGTTTTCATTCTAACGATATTGTGATTTCAAAAGCCTCTTTGATAGGACTATTTGTATTCAAAAGAAACATTGTTATTTATCAGTACATACATGTTTGCCTTTCTTTCCTAGTTGTTTACATGGTGCATCTTTGTTGTCTACAAGCACCACCAAGGTTGGAAAAATAGAAAGGTTGATACCATAATAGATATGATACCACAAGTTGAATTGGCATCATGAGGAATTCTAATACCATAAGAAGTTATAGCATATGTCTAGTTGAGAGTCTAGATAGCCGACAAGGCCTACAAACTAAAAATGCTCTAACAACACTATCCTTGGGATTTTGAGTAATTCCTACTTTTTCATTTTAGACCTCATAAAAATAACTATTATACTTATATTTAAATGCAATAAATACTTATTTTCAAATATAAAATAATTTTTGTAGCTTCAAACTACTTTGCATTAGCACTTAGCTTATGCTAGTTGAAGTGATAATTATATAAGAGATACATATACCACACACATACACATGTTATATAGTCCATATAGTCATTCTTTTTTGTCATCCATAGGAACAAATAAAGGTCAATATATTTAAGAGCCACATTGATAGAAAATTTAGATAACCACCCATAGAAATATTTGAGTCATAGAGGAAGAGGAGGTATTATTGTACTTAAATATTTGATCCTTTAGCGATTTTGAAAAAAAATTGAGCATGAATGCAAAAGCAATGAAAGTTATTATATAAATATACTTATGTTATTCTTATCAAAATAAATAATGGGTGTTTCTTGGCATGTGCTATACAAATGAATGAGAGTGAAAATGAAAGTCCCACCTAATAATTTGGATAGTTTGGCTTTCACATTACAGTCACGTGACAACTACAAGGCCACAATGAAGTGTATGGTTAGACCTAACTACATATTAAAGTTATATTTAATCAAAATATAAATATGGATTCTAATGAGAATTATGTATTATTAGTGCATTGTAATAAGAGTGACAAATGAGCTACAAGCTTACTACAATGGTAAGGGCTTTGGCCTCTCTTTGAGAGGTCCAAGGTTCAAACCCAACTTAGTATGAGGGGACCAAGGCCCCTCATAAAAACCTATGTAAAATCATTTACGATGAAGTGGTATTAGCTCAACCAGTTAGATTTCTCAACCTGTGTAAACTCATTTAGGATTAAGTGGTATTAGCTCAACCGGTTATATTTTCTCAACTTGTATAAACTGATTTAGGAGACCTAGGTTCGAATATTGCCAAATGATACATGGATAATATCCAATATTTGTTTTAATACCACTATGTAGTGATGATGTAATATGGGTGGGTCCCATTTCAATCCCATATAACCCATTAAAAAAATAGGAGTGAAAAATTACTAAGAATATCATCAACTTAGGTTATTACAGTGTATTTTTTAAGCCTATCAAAACAAATATTTAAGTATAATTTTAGCGAAGTCTTTCACATATGATGAACATGATACAAGCACAAGTTGAGAACAATATTTTTTATGAACCATTACAAACTTGGATCTTTGAATCTTCTATTAAAACATTAAAAAAAGTTGTATTGAATAAAAATAATTATCATTGCTCAATTTGAACTTGGATATTTATTACAATAATCCAAGCCCTAAAGTTAGAGTATCTCTATTTACTTTCTTTAGATTTTTTATCTCCTTGTTTAAAGGTTTAGCCATTGGCACATGTGGGAATGATAAAATTGGATTGAGATCATTTAGAGTTACCTAATTAGTTGGATATTGCATTTGGTTTCAACCATGAATTATTCATATACTTTAGGGAGTCAATGCATTATTAGTTCTATATTTTCTGTTGGAGTATATTACATTATTTGGTACATGCTAATGTACCACCTTGGGTACATCTTTAGATTAGGAGTGTATCCTAGATTAGAGAGTGAGTATTTACTTTATGTAATGTAATAATGTGCAATAAATGCACAAGTGTCCTTTATGTAAGAGTGCACACGTGTCCTTAAAGTAGGAAAGTGAAGAGTCTCAAGAAGAGTGAAGACCAAGAGTACTCCATATGAAGAGTCATATTCCATTATATATGTATCTCTATGTACATGTGAGAGACACTAAGTAGAGTGAGAGTGTGTGGAAGTATGGTGTATTTGACATCTTTATTCTATATCAAAATACTATTTTTGTGAGCATTTAGTAATGGCCATTTTATGAGTTGTTGTAGAAGTTATTTAAGAGTTTTATATGATTAGAATATTGTCATTGTCATATGTTTTATATAGAAACTTAATTTTAGATGTTGTGGTTATTTTACTTTAAGTATTAAGCATCAAAAGCTAACACTTTCTTCTAGGTGTCAACATATTTTATCATCTTACTCATCGACAACCACAAGATTGATGAAAGCACTTTATTTATCCTAAATTCTATACAAATTGATTGAAAGAACCAAATTAAAGGTTGAAAACCAAGGTAATGGCGACATTAGGCATAGCATTATGGTTCCTTAATTGACTTTTGCAACATCCTTATATATATATATATATGTTGATTACATAGGGTAGTTTGTTACGACCACTATTTTAGTAACTGGCCAGCGTAGTGTTCAAACATAGGGACTACTCTCAACAAACCTATCCGTCTCGTTCTTGTTGACCTGACATGATATGGGAAACACCAATCACTCGGGGTTCGTACCATCATCGTTAGTCTGGCGTGCACTCAGAGGTTCAAAGCAGATTACTACCTTTGAAAAGGGTTGGTTTCCCCCCCAATGTTTGAACCTAGGTCTCTTCTTGGTAAGTGCCTAGCCACACCTGCACTTACCAATCCACCTAGCCCTTGGGGGATGCAACATCCCTTTATATTTCTAATTATGATGATTTTTTAAAATTAGTAAAGGAGAAAAAAACCTCTCATTCCTACCATTAGTGTGTTATTATGAAATAGTAAGACAATTTGGAGACATATGGATGCACATTTGATGGTGTAACATTCAATCAATATGAGGAAGTTGCAATGGAGTAACCTATAAACTTGACGATGGAAGCATTTGAGACAAATAATTAAAGAAAATTTTAAAACATTATTAATTTTATTATTTTCAATGGGTTATACTAGATTAAAGTAGGCCCCACTCGTATTACATTATGACCACATAGTGGTACTACAAGTACTTGGCAATTATGATCACATAGTGGTATTACAACAACTTAAAAATTATGCATATATAGCTTGGCAAAATTCCAACCTCCTTTTCCTCCTTGAAAGTTGAGGAATCTAATGATTTAATGTAAATTGATTATTAGTTCTAACCTTTATCCAATATAATTTTTGTCTTAATGTGATTTTGCTAAAACTTACTTATATCCCCTTTTCAACCTTAGTTTATATAGACAAATTTGAAAAAAATTAAAAGGTTAATGGCTTGTTTTACATAAGAATCTTGTTAAAAAGAAGGATTGGTTGTTACAATAACCTTTACATGATTAATATTACAACAAGATAATATAAAAAATATATAATATTTTATTTTATAATTGATAATCATTTAAATAAAAATAATTTAAATTTTTTTTTTAAGCGAAAAACCCCTTATGGGGCCGCCTTGGTCTGAGAGATCATAAAAAGGGGGTTCTACACCATCAAAGTCACCCGAGAGTCGCACCCGGCCCTGCTCGCACCAACATTATCAATTGGATTTTGGGTACCCAATTTAGGTTTTTGGTAGGGTGGAGATTCGAACCTGGGACCTCCCTTGGAGGATTGCCCTCTCCTCTCCAATTCACCTACAACACCTGGGTTAAAAAACTAATTTATAGTGGAAAACACCCCTTTCGAGGTGCCACTTTCAACAGTTTGGGCATAGGAGGAATGGAGCCTTGTCGACCTCTACCAGCACATAGGACATTCCTAACTATACCATATATCTACAGGATGAATACAAGGGGAATGGAACCTGGGTAGGCCTCTACCAGCACCTAGGGCATTTACCACTGCACCACAACAAGAAAATAAAGTAATTTAAATTTTAATACATTTTAAAATAATACTAAATTTATTTATCAAATGATATTAAAAATGTAACCTTTTAATATTTAAAATATATTAAAATAAATCAAAAAATTTTACTAGTCATTCTATTTTTTTAAAGACCATTCTACTCTATTTTTTTCATCTTGAAATTCTAAACCTTATGTTTAAGTATGCAAATTAATGCATAGAAGTCAAGCATATCTTTTATCTATGTGGATCAGAATCAAACCATAATAATAGGTCAACTTTTCCCCTTTAACAGATTTGATCTTCAAGAGGGATTTAAATATCTAGGGTTCTTTTTGAAATCCAATGACTACACTAAACAAGACTAGAATTGGTTGATAAAGAAGGTGGGAGGAAGAATTAATATATGGTAAAACAAATGACTCTCTTTGTGGGGGGAGATTAACTTTGGTCAAGTCTGTGTTGGAGGTAATACCAATATATTAGCAATCTTTGGCTCATATACCAAAAGGAGTTTTGAAAAAAAAATTAATTAAACTATAGGTTCTTATGGATAAGGAAAAGGTAAAGGGAAGGTATTATGTTGGTTAAGTGGCAATACTTAGCCAAGCCCAAGGAAAATATAGGATGGGGTCTTAATGACCTCTTCCTATTTAGCAAGGCTCTAGAAACAAAGTGTGTTTGGAAGATAATATCAAAGGACGACTTATGGAATAAAATCGTACATGAAAAGTATTTAGAGCCACTCACAGTTGAGGAGTGTATAAGGGCCCCAATGAAGCAAACCCATAATGTTTTAATCTATTGGAAGGTAATTATTCAGGCCTTTTATATTATAGGTGATTGGTTTACCGAGAAAATAGGGGATGATTCAAGGATAAAACTAGGATTAGACCCTTGGATTGGTTGCAGTGAAATGCATAGATTAACAAATAATGTAATTTAAACCCCAAGAGCTCAAGGGATTGGAAATCTTGCCCAAGTAGTTGATCATGAATCTTCTACAAACTGCATGAAGAACACAATATTATACTGAGAGGGGGGTGAACAATATAAGATCAACTTTTACTTTTGTTTCCCAAATAATATTATCCAATGTTATCAATTGCAATATCAATAGCAGTAATCAAAGCAATGCATAAATCATCACACACATGAGAGACATAAATTTAATGTGGTTCACCCAATGTGGGTTACGTCCACGGAGAAAATATTTTTTCTAAATTTTCTCAACAAATATTTTGGGAGTCAGTTTCCTATTACAATGTTTATGGACCTATATCCAAAGGAGATATCAATCCCCAATACTCTGGTTTGTGGATCTCTCTCCATAGGAGAACTCTATCCCCTTTGCTCTAGTTTGTGGATCTCTCTCCACAGGAGAACTCTATCCCCTCTACTCTGGTTTATGGATCTCTCTCCATAGGAGAACTCTATCCCCTCTTCTCTAGTTTGTGGATCTCTCTACACAGGAGAACTCTATCCCCTCTACTCTATTTTGTGGATCTCTCTCCATAGGATAACTCTATCCCATTTTCTCTGGTCTATGATACTGAGAGGGGGGGTGAACATTATAAGACCACTTTTTACTTTTTCTTCCAATTCAATATTATGTTGTGTAAATATAGCAGTATCAATAGCAATAATCAAAGCAATGCACAAAATACCATACACAATAGAGACACCACAATTTATGTGGTTCACCCAATGTGGGCTACTCCACGAAGAAAATATTTTACTAAAAATTTCTCAATCAATATCTTTGGGAATCACTCCCAATTACAATGTTTATGGATATTTGTCCAAAGGATATGTTGATCCCCTAATCTCAATTTCATGGATCTCTTCCATAGGAGAACTCTTTCCCCTTCTACTCTAGCTATGTGATCTTCTAGAAGACTCTGTCTCTCTACTGCACTGACTGGTGGACCTCTCTCCACTTGAAGACTCCTCACTCAAATTTGTCTTCAACTGTGCTGGCTTCTGGATCTCTATCCATTGAGACTCTATCCTCTATAATCTATCACCTCCAAATATCTATCAATAGGATCACTAAGAACCTACTTAATAGGATTACATATAACCTACTTAACAAGCTCACACAGAACTTGTCAAATCTGCTTAACAAGCTCACACAGAACTTGTCCAAATATGCTCAAGCAAGCTCACCAAGAACTTGCCCAAATATGCTCTAGCAAGCTCACCAAGAACTTGCCTAATTCTGCTCTAGCAATATCACCAAGAACTTGCCCAAATCTGCTCTAGAAAGATCACCAAGAACTTGCCCAAATCTACTCTAAACTTTGTCCACAAATCTATCCATAAAACTGTCCCAAAACTGTCCACAAATGCCTTCTCAGAGGCTCAATAAATCATGCTCAAGTAGCACTCAAATATCATCCATAAATATATCAAGGCAAAACTCAAAGATGAACTCAACAATGAATGGCAATGTAATCTTCAATGGATGACAACAATGATCCACAATGATCTCAACTCAAATCAACTCATAGAAGCATAAAAAGAATTTTTAGAGACTCAATATGTTCTAATCTCAATCTCAACTCAACTCAACTCAAATCAACTCATAGAAGCATAAAGAGAATTGTTAGAGACTCAATATGTTCTAATATCAATCTCAACTCAAATCAAATCAAATCAATCTCAACTCAACTCAAGTCAATCTCATAGAAGCATAAAGAGAATTGTTAGAGACTCAATATGTTCTAATATTACTCTCAACTCAAATCAGAATAATGGAATAGTTTGTTTCATAGGATTTGAACAATCACTTCACACATCACTTGACTAGGCTCAATCAACTCAACTCAACCAATCACCACAAGGGACAACTCTCTCTCACATAACCCTAGTCCAAGTATGTATCAACCAACTCAAATGTTTCCAACAATGCTCAACCACAAATCTCACATAAAAATGATACTCATGTTCTTTTCTAATTCAAGTTATTTCACAATCAATGGGCTTCAACAACTATGCTTATAACACAAGGTTTAAACACAACTTTCGAAAAGTAAACCACAAACAATCCTTTTCCCTCCAATAATATTTCATAAATCAACCACCATAAACAATCAATAGGAGAATGTGCCCATACCTTTTATGAAGATGAACAAATCTCTTTGTAAATCTATCAAAATAACAAAATTATTTTGCAAATATTCACAAGGGTAAGTAGATCACAAAATAATCAACATTACTCCACTTTCCAATAAGCATCACCAAGGCCTTTAATTGCACAACTTTCTTATCTCTCCTAAAACCACTTGTACCGTAAAATAAAATAAATCAAAACATTGCATAACCTATTCACTCCCAAAACCACTTATACCATAAAATAAAATAAACCACAATATTGCATACCTTGTCACCTCATGAAATAATTGATCCCCTTGAAAAATAACAAGGTAAGCTTCACTTTTGGAACCCCTTTGCTCATTGTCCTATGCACTGATGTCAGCTTTGCTGTCAGTCATACTGACAAAGAATTGTTAGATCTGCATCTAAACACCAATTATAATGTGCGCTTCGAGATTTTGGATTATGCTAGGTTTGAGGGATTATGCATCTATTTTGATAGAGATCCATATCATACCAAGAATTCAGAACTCACTAGTGCTATCAAGTTCATCTGCCATCGAGAGAGCGCGTATCAGATTTCATGCCAAATCCACCTTGATATCTATGCAAGTTCTAGCAAAAATAATCTTTATAAATAATTTTAGGGTTTAATCCCAAGAATTACAAAAGCGATAATAAATTCTATGCTCTTTATAAATCTCATCCTCTTGAGATAAATTGATCGATTGAAATAAAATACCTTTCAGGAAATGGAATAAGTGATCTCAAAGTCTCTGCAAAATCATTAGAATTCTTTGCACTATTAACAATCTGATCAAAGCAGATGTATCTTCCGTAGGCAGAGGGATGATCGTATGCAGCGATATTTGCCTCTGCAACAAACCTCACATCGACACTAGCCAATATTCCATTCTCATACATCTGTGCAGCACCTGCTCACCAATAATAACTCCATTTTTAAACAATAATATTTTTCTAAGAAAATGAAAATGAAAAGAAAT
Source organism: Wollemia nobilis (assembly GCA_028583015.1). Classification (NCBI taxonomy): domain Eukaryota; kingdom Viridiplantae; phylum Streptophyta; class Pinopsida; order Araucariales; family Araucariaceae; genus Wollemia; species Wollemia nobilis. The sequence goes on along the minus strand of JAQPPZ010004624.1, from coordinate 9,250,893 downwards.
GATATGATATGATAGAGGTGTTACCTTTAAGATATGCTATGGTGGATCCCTTGCTTTTGTAAGTGGAAGCAGGCCCTACAGCTAGAGCTGTATTGATTGTCACCATATTCACTCCTCTATCCATGGCCAAGGCCCATGTTGTTCTCTCCGATAGCGTCTTGGTCGTTGCATACCACAACTATAATCACAACAATAACAACAAGTTACAACCACCAGACTTGCCCCTCAATTTTAATTACTCTATTTCTCAGTACATGATACTTAATACTGGAAATTATGTAGGGGAAAGTGGGTAAAATTGTATTAAACCTTCAATGGCAGGATGTCTCCTTCACAACTACCACTTTGAGCTAAAAGCTCTCAACACGCTCCTCGATAAGGCACACGAGATCTAATATTGACATAGAATTTGAGGTGGTAGCGGTATTAGATAGACGATGAATTCCTGAAACTGAACTAGCACAAAAATTTTGGATCTGACCTGGCACCACATGGACCAACACAAATCCTGAAGTAGGTAACCTAGTGGTATGCACCTAGAGGTTGATTTGGCACCCTATTGCTAACCTGAACTGATGTGACTCCTAAGGCATCCATGTGGTGAATCTCGATGAGCTGATGTGGTGAACACATGGTGAAAGATAGATAATTGATGTGATGACCATTAATGGGATGAGCTGGTAATGAAGCGATTGACATGGCATTGGATAAGTGGCACATTACAATTTGTTGACCTGATAGGTGATGTGGCACATTGTGATTCTTGACCTGGTGGCTTACGAGGCATGCATGTTCTCCATATTCACCAATAAAAGGGGGTCTTTGACTGTCCACAGGAAGTCAAAAGATAAAGGACGAGATCACCCTTTTAAGAAGCTTCACATTGCCCACAGGGACAATGTGGGACTAAAGTCCCATAAATTTTTTTTTTGGTTTGTGTGTTGTGCAAAGGGAAAAAGCACAAATATTGCTTTTAAGCTTCCAAGTCAGAAGCTAGCCCAACTGGCTTGAGGATCCAATGTCGGGTGGACACCCACGGGGTAGCATATTTGACTCCCAGCATGGTCGAAAACAAACCTTTTTGCTTAAAATAATTACACATTTTTGTTGGAAAGTAAATTTTTATTTTTTTGCATTTTTTTAATTTTTTTAAAGTTTTTTATTAATATAATTTAATATTATTGATATAAAATAATTTTTTAACTAATAAGTGATTTTTTATCCATTTAATTTTATTATTAATTTAATTAATGCTTAAAATTAATTAGAATTTTGTATTAAATTTGAAAATAAGGGCCTATTTTTTTTGCAAAATATAAGAATTGATGTTTTTTTTGTTTTTCTCCAACAAGGGGGGATAATAAACAAAAACCAAAGCACTATTTATTTTGCAACAAATTGAGACTTCTAACGCTTTGCTCCAAAAAATTTCTAATCATTTGTTTTGAGAGTACAAGTTTTGTCTCATGAAGAAGAGGCCTTGGATCCAAAAATCTCTTCGTCGTCTAAGAGTCATTCGAAAGAGAAACGAACTCCACCATCAAACCACAAGATCCAATTTTTGACGGATGCTTAGAAGACACAGAAAGAGTTTACCCCATTTCAATACTTACATAGATCCTTGGAAGGGTTTGGATCGAAGCTATGGTCCCATGAGGATTAGAGAACCTTTTAATCCTGATGCACCTCCAATTTTTGAGTATTGAATAATTAAAGGTCCATTAAAACCAAGTCGTGTATCGACTGGTTCTGGATAGCCTTTCAAAAGCTTGTTGTGTGTCGACTTATCTTGAAAGGTGTGCTACTTTGTTATTTTTGTAAAACAAAGGGGGGATAATTGTCCTTTTGCAAAAATTGTAACACAAAGGGGGGAGAATTTGAAAATCAATTTTATTTTTTTGCAAAACACAAATCAATCTTTTGTTGCAAAAACTTGTAATAAGGTGCATTTTCGATATTACTCAACACCTTTATTAAAATTGGCATTGCTAAATTAGGTGCATTTTCGGTTGCATCCGACACCTAAGTGATAAAAAATTTGTGGGCACTCTTTGATTGATTATTGCATTTAATTTCTTATTTTTTACAATTATAAGTCATCAAAATCAAGAGCACTCAAAACCCCAAAATTTCACAATAATTTGTGTAACTCATTGCATAGGTATAAAGCCATTTTTTCTTGATATTCTCTCCTAAATCAAAAACCCTAATTCACTCTTCTTTGTTTGGCTTAATTCCCTCAAACTAACTATCCTTCTTCAGGAGGATTTTTAGGCAGGTGCCATTAAATATCAATTAGAGTGAATTATCTCTCATTTCTTCTTGTTTGGCTTAAATTTCCTCAAACTGATCATCCTTCTTCAAGGGTTTTCAGGCAGGTGCCATTAAATATCAAGTAGAGAGAAAGAGAAATCATCTTGGAACCATACTAAAACCTTCATTATGGCAACTATCAACAAATACCTAAATGATACACAATTGCTTAAAGGTTCTAATTTTTTTGCATGGAAAACCAAGATGAAGGCCATTCTTACTATTGAGGAAATATGGGATATAGTGGATGGCACTATTCAAAAACCCACTACAGTAGGAGCAGATCAAATTGCATGGGATAAAAAGAACAATAGACTTCTCATGTTGATTTTTCTTGCCACTACTGATGAAATCCAACCTCACATAAGTGAAGCTAAAAATGGTAAAGATGCATGGGACGCATTATGTACCATTTTTGAAGGTAAGAATCAATTGACTATTCTAAACCTTCAAACTCAAATTCATACACTCTATATGAAGTCAGGATAAACAATAGAGCTATTCCTTTGCAGAGTAGCAGAACTGAAGTCAAAGTTGAATGCTTTAGGAGCAAAAGTAGAAGATACTATCCTGACTTCAGTCATATTGAGGACTATTACAAAATCCTACAAGATATTAATAACATACCTTAATGTATCTCAAAGAACAGTAACCTTTGTGGAGTTAGTTAATTTGCTTCAAACCGAGGAAGCAAATCAGCTCCAAAATGATGAATTGTCAAACAATGCACTTTACTCAAGCAAATAGGGTGGAAAGAACAAAGGTAACTTTCAGAAGAGAGGATCATCTTTAGAATCATCTTCAAGAGATAAGGGCAAGAAACCTCTATCACAAGGGAAGTATTGCACAAATTAAAAAATGGACAACCATGACACCAATCGTTGTTGGTTTAAGAACAAACAAGACAAGAAAGGTAAAAACAAGACACGGAAAAAAAATAGACAACATTGAGGACATGTTGCTATTGAAAATTTTGATTCTAATTTAGAAAGAGCACACAAAGTGCTCATGACCCATACAACTTCTACACAAAAGGATTATTTTTGGTATATTTATTCAGGTTCCAACAAACACATGACTGGTGATAAGATGTGGTTTGAGATATTTGAGGCAAGATAAGACAAACCAATAACAATTGCTGATGATCAGACCTATCATGTTTAGGGATAAGGCAATGTATTTATTTCTCTTCCAGATGGAAACCGTCACATTTAAAATATTCTTTATATTCCAGGATCGGCAAACAACTTGTTGTTAGTTCCACAAATCCTGGAAAAAAAATGGTTAACTTCAAAGTGGAAAATGGACTGAAACGTTGCTATATCACCAAGTAGGATAAACACATAGCAATCGATTCTTACAAGCATGGCTTTTTTACACTAGATGTTGTTTCAACACCTCATGTTGCCATGAAAATCAATACGAAGGAGGCCACTTCTCTTTGGCATAAGAGATTTTGGCATATTAGTTCTAGGTATTTACTTGAGCTAAGTAAATCTTAAATGGTGAAGGGACTTCCCACCATTTCATATACATTGTCAATATGCTCATATTGCTTAGTAGGGAAGCAACACCGAGAACCATTCGAATCTAGCTCTTCTAGAGCTAAGAGACCATTGGAGTTAGTACACACTTATTTGTATGGTCCCATGCCACCAATTTTTGCAGGAAAGATGTATTATCAGTTGTTTGTGGATGATCATTCACGAAAGATGTGGGTCTCCTTCCTCCAATTGAAATCAGAAGCATTTCCTACTTTTAACAGTTCAAGAAACTGGTTGAAAAGGAATCAGGGTGCTACATAAAGACCCTCCACTTAGATCAAGGGGGGAATATACCTCAAACAAATTCTCTTCATTTCTAAAATCACATGGGATCAAAAGGTAGCTAACCACAACCTATACTCCACAACAAAATGGAGTTGCTGAAAGGATCAATCGTTCCATCATGGAAATGATTCATAGTATGCTTAAGGGAGCAAATATTGAGCAACGCTATTGGGAAAAAGCTATCACAATGGTAATATATCTTTTGAATAGGGCACCCACAAAGGCCCTTAAAGATATAACTCCACAGGAAGCATGGAGCGATAGGAAGCCCTCCATATCTCATATAAGAGTCTTTGGGTGTAAGGCATTTATGCATATACCTAAATAAAAGAGAAAGAAACTAGATGAGAAAACCTTATAGTGCATTTTCCTTGGATATGATGAATATTCTAAAGGGTATCAATTTTTTGACCCTAGAACAAAGAAAATACACATAAGTAGAGATGTGGTGTTCGATGAGGCTTTCACACCTAAAATCACATCATCTTTATACCTGGAAGATGAGGAGGCACAGAAACAAACTCCTCCACCTCTCCTCTTGATCTTACTATGAATCATCCTCGAACTTAAAACATGTCTCAGTAGAAGAAAGAAGAAGCATCACCAATAGTTGATGACCTTTACCAACATTTTGAAGAGCTTTATGTAGACAAAGAGATTGATAGTGGAGAAGAGATGGAGATTGATGATGAGAGGGTTTATATATCTTCATATGATGAACATGAACCCACCACGGTCAAAGAAGCACTTAGTGAGCCATAATGGAAGGCAACTATGGATGTTGAATATAAATCTCTCATTAAGAACAATACATGGAAGTTGGTTGATTTACCTTTAGGTAAGAAACCCATAGGCTATAAATAGGTTTACAAAATAAAATATAAGGTAGATGGAACCATTGAAAAGCATAAGGACTACCTTGTGGTAAAGGGCTATGCTCAAAAGTAAGGCATTGATTATGAAGAGACCTTTGCACCCACTATAAGGATGACAACCATTCGTGTTCTTTATGCTATGGTAGCACAGTACGGATGGAAACTTCATAAAATGGATGTAAAGAGCACCTTCCTGAATGGTGATTTGAACAAGTATACATGACTCAACCACAAGGATTTTTTTAGTAATTGCTTAAGCAACAAGTTTACAAACTGGTTAAATCCTTGTATGGGTTGAAACAAGCCCCTAGAGCATGGTCTATAAAGATAGACAATGATGCACCTTGTCGGAGCCATAACTTGTGAACCGTATGCCCGTTTACCTTGAAATTTAATACGTGGTTTCACGTGCATGTTCTGCATCAGGCACATATTTGATGCACCTGACCCTCCAAAAATTATACTTTCAGAACCTAACTCCTCCATCTAGTGTCCCAAAATTAGCTCTTAGAATAGGTTCTTGGGTTTTTTGGGGTTTTTTGAATGTTAGAATTTTATTATATTTTCTTATACCTTAAGTTGAGACCTAATATTTTAAAGTAAGGTTCATTATTGTAAGAAGGATGTGTGCACTAAATTTGGGAGCAATCCGACTCATTTCTATTTTTAGAAAAAAATATGTTTTTAGGGTTTCTTTGGTTTTCGGTTGCTATAATATGGATTGTATTCTTTTGGAGAAGGGGTGTGAATTCAGAAATGAGAAGAATATCGATTTGTAGGTTTCTTCCATTATATTGCATTTGTGTTAAGTGATTGGAGTCCAATTTGTTGGTCTCTTGTAGCTAAGTTTACACCATTTGGTATCAGAGCGGGTGTGATCTCGCTAGTGAAGGGAAGATGCCACCTAGAAGATATGCCCAGATGAATAGGCAGATCAAGGATATGAATGTAGAAATAGCATGACTAACTGGTGTGATTGATCTCATTGGAGAGAGACATGCCAGGGCACGTGCAAATCAAGGATCTAATGATGAAAACATACCTAAGGAACATGGATCTGAGGTCCACGCAGAAGCAGAACCATAGGGTCCAGAGGAATAAGGGAATGGTTTTGAAAATTGGCTAATACGAGCTTTAGAGGGGCTCAAGGAGAATCGATATGGGATCAATATCGAGGTTCCTGAGTATGTTGGTGGGTTGAAACCAGAGGAGTTGATCTATTGGATCAATAGCCTAGAAAAATATTTTGAATGGAGTAACCTTGCTGAAGAGAAGAAGGTTAAGCTCGCATGCACAAAGTTGAAGGGACATGCATTTATTTGGTTGGATCATTTACAGACTACACGACAGAGGAATGGAAAGGAAAATATCAGGGATTGGACAAAGATGAAGAATAAGTTACAGGAAAAATTTATACCTATAGACTCCTCCCAAACCCTATTTCATAGATTTTAGAATCTTCGACAAAAGGATCAAAGCATTGAGGACTATACTAATGAATTCTACAAGCTATCCATTTGAGTGGAGCATAATGAGATGGAGGACCAAAAGGCTACCAGGTATGTAAATGACCTAAGTTTTGTTGTCCAAGATGAGATGAGCATGCATCACACTCTTACAGTGGAGGATGTGTATCAAATGGCACTCAAGGTAGACGAGAAATTGAAAAGGGTTAATAAAAGAGGTAAGAAGGGATTCACACCCTCTTCAAGTTGGGGTCAAAGTAGATTTAATTTTCTCAAGGGATAATCCTTAATACCTGCTAAACAAGAAGAAGATGGGCAAAATATGAGAGGAAGAGGATACCAATGAGGTAGAGGTTACGGTGGTGGACGAAATGGGAATGATCCAAGAAGATCGTATACCTGTTATAGATGTGGTGAGGAGGGACATAAAGCATTTGAGTGTCCCCAACCTGATATCCAAGAAAGGGGTCAAGGAGTACAAGGAAGGGTTAATCTGGTTGAGATGGAAGAACAAGATGAGGATGAAGTTATTTTTGACATGGGGGAAGCACTTATGATAAGGAGGACGTTGATTGCTCCTAAGAAAGAGAAGATGTAGAGCAAGGCAAAGGGGTAAACCATAGATGGTGATTATTCTTGGCTACGAACAAACATATTTTGAACAAGGTGTATATCATGAGGGAAGGTATGTAACATTGTCATTGATGGTGGTATCTGTGAGAATATGGTGTCAAATGTCATGGTTGATAAAATGCACCTAAAATGTGAAAAGCATCCTTATCCATATCGCATCTCATGGGTTAAGAAGGGGAATGAGGTAACAGTAGATCAGAGGTGTTTAATTAAATTTTTAATTAGGAGCACTTACAAGGATGAATTATGGTGTGATGTGATCCCGATGGATGCATGCCACATTCTGTTGGGAAGACCTTGGCAGTACGACAGGGATACTAACCATAATGGGAGAAAGAATACTTACACATTCTGGAAGGATGGTGTAAAGGTAGTTCTTGTACCTCTGAAGGAGGATGGGCTGAGTGAGAGCTTATTGATGATGAAGGAGTTTCTTGCAGAGATCAAGGATGCTAGCTTTTGTTAGACCTTGATAGCTAGGAAGCTAGAAATAGAGGAAGAGGTTATGCCTACAGCAACAGCTAAGTTGCTAAGTGAATATAAAGATGTCACACTAGAGGAGTTACTAGATGGGCTACCACCAAAGAGGGATATATAACATCATATGGATTTGATTCCAGGATCAACATTCCCAAATAAGGTAGCTTATCGGTTGAACCCAACACAAAATGCATAGTTGAGTAGGCAAGTGACAAAGTTAATAAATAAGGGATTAGTTAGGGAGAGTATGAGTCCATGTGCGACTCCAACATTGCTGACCCCATAGAAATATGATGACTGGTAGATGTGTGTGGATAGTAGAGCCATAAAAAATATCATAATAAAGTATCGGTATCCTATGCTGAGAGTGGATCACATGATGGATGGATTAGCTAGAGCTAAATACTTCAGTAAAATTGATTTGCAGAGTGGCTACTACCATATCAGAATTCGAGAAGGGGATGAATGGAAGACAAATTTTAAGATAAAATATGGGTTGTACAAGTGGATGGTGATGCCATTTGGGTTGTCTAATGCACCCAGTACATTTATGCGGTTGATGAACAGAGTATTGCAGGAATATAATGGTAAGTTTTTGGTTGTGTATTTTGATGATATTTTGATTTATAGTAAAAGTGAAGAAGAGCATTTGTTACACCTGAAATTAGTGTTAGACGTTCTCAGGAAGGAGAAATTGTATGTCAACCTGAAGAAATGTAGATTTATTCATGATAGATTAGTGTTTTTGGGATTTGTAATCTCAAGATGGCATGAGGATGGATGACGAGAAAGTGAAGGCAATTCTCGAATGGCCTCTTCCATGAACTATAACAGAAGTAAGGATATTTCATGGCCTAGGTACCTTTTATAGAAAGTTCATCAGAAACTTTAGTAGTATAGCTGCCCCTATAACTAAGTGCATGAAGGAAAAAGAATTTGTATGGACTACGACAACAACAAAGAGTTTTAAAATCTTGAAGAAGAAGGTATCGGAAGCCCCTGTTCTAGTGTTACCAGATTTCAGTAAGGTGTTTGAGGTTGATTGCGATGCCTCATTTGTTGGAATTGGTGGTTTATTAAGTCAAGAGGGCTGACCTATAGCATTTTTTAGTGAGAAGCTGAATGATGCAAGGAAGAATTATTCTACATATGATGTGGAATTTTATGCAATTGTGTAAGCATTGCAACATTGGAGGCACTACTTACTCTCAAAGGAGTTTGTGTTGTTTACTGATCATGAAGCATTGAGGTATGTCAATTCTTAGAAAAATTTAAATAGTAGGTATGTCAAATGGGTTTCATTTTTGCAACAGTATACATTTGTCCTGAAACACAAGTCAGGAAAACAGAATAGGTTGTTGATGCATTGAGTAGGAGAGTCTTGTTGTTGATCACTATGGAGAATGAAGTGGTAGGATTTAAGGGGATTAAAGTTTGTATGAATCTGAAGAAAATTTTAGGAATATTGTGCAATAGTGTAAAAGTGTGGTAGAGGGTGAGTCTCATACTATTTTTGAAGAGTATTTTTTACATAATGGTTACTTGTTTAAGGGTAATCGATTATGCATTCCCAATGGCTCTATGAGAGAGAACATATTGAGGGAATTACATAGTGGGGGTTTGGCTGGTCATTTTAGAGTAGCTAAAACTACCACTTTTGTAGAGGAGAAGTACTATTGGCCAAAAATGAAGAGAGACAATCAATTTTATCTCTATATGCAGAGTATGTCAAATTTCTAAGGGCCATGCGCAAAATGCAGGGTTGTATATGCCACCGTCGATTCCTACAGGACCATGGACCGATCTGAGTATGGATTTCATGTTGGGGTTGCCCAAGACAGAGAGGGGTAAGAATTCAGTTTTTTTTGTGGTAGAAAATTTTTCTAAAATGGCGCACTTCATTGCTTGCTAGAAAAATAATTATGCAACTAGGATTGCAATATTATTCTTTTATGAGGTTGTGTAGTTGCATGGTGTTCCCAATAATATTACTTTTGATCGAGATACTAAGTTCTTGAGTCACTTTTGGAGGACATTGTGGAAGAAGTTGAACACCAGTTTGCAGTTCAGTAGTGCTTACCACCCACAGACCTATGGGCAAACAGAGGTAGTGAACAGAAGTTTGAGAAATCTCTAACGGTGCATAGTTGGAGAAAAACCAAAATAATGGGATTTAGCCTTGTCACAATCCGAATTTACATATAACAGCTCAATGAATAGGTCGATAGGTAAATCCCATTTTAAAATTGTTTATGGTAAAAATCCTAGAGATGTATTAGATTTGGTTGAGTTACCAATTGGGGAACAAGTTAGTGATGATGCAGAAGCATTTGCTGAGCATATCCAAAAAGTGCAAGAGTTAGTGAGGGAAAAATTGCAAGGTAGTAATGCTCACTACAAAGAGTATGCTGATGCACACAAAAGGGTGAAAGTGTTTGGAGAGGGTGATATGATAATGGGTCATCGTAGGAAATAAATATTTCCTAAGGGGACGTATAAAAAACTAAAGCTTAAGAAAATCAGGCCATGTAAGGATTTTGAAGAAGATCAATGATAATGCCTATAAAGTGGAGCTATCCGATGAATTTGATATTTCACCTATTTTTAATGTTTCTGATTAATTTCAGTAACCTGATACTATCGAGGATGGTGAATTATAGGAGATGGTAAATTGGGCATGACATATACCTAAGAATAGAAAATACAGAGTTGCACAGGTGCTTGATAAAAAGGTGATCACCACCAGACATGGGAGCTACAATAGATATTTGGTTCAATGGGAAGGATTACCACAGTCAGATAACACTTGGGTTTTAGAGTCAGAGCTAAAGAAAATTGATAACCAAAAGCTACAAGATTTTAATTCAGTTGAACTCATAGGATCTAAGTTATTTTTCACCAAAGGAGAATGATGCACCTTTCCAGAGCCATAACTTGTGAACCGTACACCCGTTTGCCTTGAAATTTAATAGGTGGTTTCGCATGCATGTTATGCCTTAGGCTCATCTTTGATGTGCATGACCCTCCAAAAATCATACTTTCGGGACCTAAATCCTCCATCTAGTGTCCCAAAATTAGCTTTTAGAATAGGTTCTCGGGTTTTTTGGGTTTTTTTGAATGTTAGAATTTTATTATCTTTTGTTATACCTTAAGTTGAGACCTAATATTTTAAATTAAGGTTCGTTATTGTAAGAGGGATGTGTGCACCAAATTTGGGTGCAATCCGACTCATTTCTATTTTTAGCAATTTTTAGAAAAAAATATGTTTTTAGGGTTTCTTTGGTTTTCGGTTGCTATAAGATGGATTGTATTCTTTTGGATAAGGGGTATGAATTCAGGAATGAGAATAATATTTATTTGTAGGTTTCTTCCATTATATTGCATTTGTGTTATGTGATTGGAGTCCATTTTGTTGGTCTCTTGTAGCTGAGTTTACACCATACAATCACCTTCTACAACATGTATTTAAGAGAAGTCCTTTAGCTGCAAATATCTATGTTAAAAACATTGGTTCTAAGATAGTGATACTTGTACTCTATGTGGATCATTTGATCATAATCGACAACTCAGAGACATTGATAGACACTGTGAAGAATGACTTGAGAGAGTCATTTGATATGACAAATTTGGGACTTCTCCACTATTATCTTGGACTGGAGATTAAACAAAAAAATAATTACCTAAGGGTGAGTCAAAAGAAGTACGCTAAGAAACTGATCGAAAAGTATCATATGACTGATTGTAAACCAAAAGCAACACCAATGGAATAAGGGCTTTAGTTGTCATGATACGATGATTCACCTTAGGTAGATGACACTCTTTTTCATCAAATGATTGGGAGTCTTATATACCTGACAAACACTAGACCAGATATCACATTTGCTATGAATTATCTTTCTCGGTTCATGCAAGAACCAAAATTTACTCACTATAAAGTAGTAAAGTGTGTTCTCCACTATATCTATGGTAGTGTGGAGTATGGTTTAGAGTATAGGAAGAATGACAAATTCTTCTTACAGGGTTTCATGGACTTTGACTATGTTGGATTAGTAGATGATCGAAAGTCAACATCTATAATATTTTTCATCTAGGATCTAGACTTGTCTCATGGCACAGTAAGAAGCAATAGGTGGTTGCTTTATCTCCAAAAAATATAGAGTATCGTGCAACACGAGTAGTGTGTGAAGAGATATGGTTGAGTCGTATTATGGAAAGTATGGGTTTACCCAAGAAACTTCCAATTCACTTGTACAACAACAACCAGGGTGTTTTAAACTTAGTGAAGAATCCATTTCACCATGAGCGCACCAAAAATATTGACACACGGTATCATTTCATTCGTGATGAAATTCCTAAACACAATATCAAGATCCAATACATTCCCAGTGACGAACATGTTGTAGACATCTTCACAAAGGCACTTGCATGTATCAAATTTGAGTTGTTCAGAAGTACCCTTTGTATTTCCAAATAATGTAATAAAGGGGGGATGTTAGGGTAAAATAGTGTTATTACATTATTACCCTAGTAAGTTAGATTATTACTTTATTTTTCTACTTAACCATGAAGATATTCATTGTCGAATATCTTATGGTTATTTGATTCACACACTATTATTTATTTAGTGTTGTTAGTTGTTAGCTACACTTACTCATTAGGTGTTAGTCGTTAGCTACACTTACTCATTAGGCTATTTTAGGCCTAAGACATTGTATATAAACTATGGCATTATCAATATTAAGGTTAATGTTCACGCTCGATTTATATCAAATGTTCCCATATTTTTTGATGGTTGGGACGTATGACCCACTAATTTATCTCCGTAGTTGTCTTGAATTAACTAATAAATGATTTTAGAATAGGTTCAATCACAAACTAATTCATTCACATAACCCTCAAGGTCAAAGTAATATAATATTATGAGTTTAAACATTTAACTCTTACATCCAAGTAGTTCTTTGGCAAATCGCTTCACTAATCTATCAACCGGCTTAAGGAAAATTTACTTATTTTTTCTATAGATATAGTTACTAAACACTTTACATAATGCTAAATTCCATGTATGAGTTTCACTCTTTAGTGCCCACCAGGTCACTAATAAAAAATTGTTATCCATTTTTTTTTCAAATCTTATCTTGACATCAAATGAGGCGATAGATTCAAATCCACAGAACTAGTTAGGTATATTCTAATATATTTTTAAAAAGAAATAAGCAATGAGATATCATAAAGGAACACATATCAGCACTTAGAGATGCTCAAAATATTAAAGATATATTAAGTTTTATAATCATAATTTACCTTATTGAGGCTTTCCTTACTTCAATGCACACAGCGTAAAAACTCACATATAAGATTATTAATGATCACATGGCATTCACAACAAGTAACAAGGTTCCACTGAATATAAGATATTTAGTAACAAATTGGTCTCCTGCGTTTTTTACCAATCATGATGGACATCAATTTCAAGTACATACTAATTCTAGCATTCCAATATAAACCACAAGAAACCAACATTACTCACATTAAATTGTAAACTGAATTAGTTTAAAATAAATTCATTATTAGGGTGTCAAATATACTCTAAACTTATGCAAATGGTAATATTCTACTTTTATGATACGTAGATAACACTTTTGTTTCTATTCCATTTCACATACGTTATACACAAGAGCCTTTTGCTTTTAAACTCAAGTAAACATATGTAAGGACCCCCAAAATTATTGAGATGTCATATTTCAGAATACTTTATTTAAAAATTATAAAGTTGTTACTAATCTAAAATTAATATTCTAGAATGCTATTAATGAGCTATAGAGTATGCATGTGTCCAATTATTCACCAGGCCTACTGGAATATTTAAGTAAAATTAAAATTAAGTTTTAAACAAGGTTTACAACATTTTCTATATATTGGCACCTGACCAAGATGTCTTCTCCTTTACAAATATTGGAGAAAACCCATGGATCAGTTTGAACAAAACCATCAGGTTTTAGTTTCTGGTAGAAGAATAATGAAATAATAAATATTGTTGCTCTCCACCTTTATCGCCAGTGGTTGCACCTTCGGCAAGCTGCCAACATCAACTTTATGTTCTATGTGCCATCCCTCAAAGTCCTCCAGAAGAAGAGCTTAACTATAAGTGATCAAATACGACTCTCAACATGAACTGTATGCTTAATTTCTTTATAATTTCAAAGTTACATGCAGTACTCAAATCAAGCAACAACACTCATAAAATCAATAAAAAATATTAACAACACTATATCTTGGATTAAATTCATTTGGTGGCAAGTGTGGTTGGAGAGAAATGGCAAAATTCTAGAGAAACCTTTTCATCCTTAGATGGCGTTTGGTAGGTCATTTGGAGCAAAGTCATATAAACTATGGAAGTGTATGCCAAAGAGGAAACTCAAGCTGATATAAGGATGATGGAGAAGATAACTGAAGTGCAAGAGGGGTAGGAGAGAGCTAGTTGGAAACCACTCCTATAAGGTTAGATTGAAATTAATACTAATGGAGTTGTAATGTAACAACCCAGATCTTAACTACTCACCTAGTTGTGCAAAATTAAAGTCAAGCAATTATCAGGATTTTTTTTTTATGAAGTTATCATTTAATACTAAAAATATTTTCCTATATCCTAGAATTTGGTTTCAAATTTCTAATAATTTTTAAATCACACAATGTATTAATCACATGTAGATAATTTAGCACAAGCATAACAAACCACTTTTGGATTCAAGACTGTTGCAGCTAGCCACCAAAGTGGACGAGATTGGTCAACTATCGTTGAGAAGCCATTCTGTGGAACCAGTTGCCCTCATTTATCATCTATGTATTTCAACATGAGGTCTGAACAATGACAAGATTTATTCTCTACGGCCCATAACACCTAGAGGGTGGATGTTTTTTCTCTTACCTCATCTAACCGAACCTTCGACTAACTAGTCAACTTGTACTAACCAGTATGGATGAGGTTAGCGTATTTATGCCTCTATGACTAACTAGTGAAACCCATTACCCAGTGATAGTTAGTGTCATGTAATACCCTGACTTTGGACTTCATTACACATACTTATTGTGATTCACAGTGGTTTATCCCATACCAAACCCTGTGGCTCTAGAGTGTTCTACTTCATAATTCAATTAAATGTAAATAAAAATTATTAATTGAACAAATTAGAATAAATCAATACAACACTTAATAAGGGAAAAGTATTGTATCGACTTGGAGAGGGTGAAGTCTCTTGTGAATACATAATTCGATAAATGATCAATGATGATTTAAATCAAATATATTATACTCCTATTTATATGAATTGATGAATAAATAATAATATTGGAAATATAAAAAGAACTTCAAGAAAGGATTTTTCCACAATCATAATTACTCCAACAACAACAATAGATATTTCTAGAATCCTAAGCAGCCAGTTTCGCTACAAGCAGTGGATACAGGAAAGTAGGTTCAAGAAGGAGATTCAAATCAAAGGTTAAAGTGCTTCAAATGTGGAGGTCCACATTTTACCATTAATTATCCACAATGTGCAAGCACTAGTACAAATAGGCCTAATCACAAGATTTATGTAGCAACAAAAACACAAAACCTGGAGGGACAAGCTACACCTCTGCTACTAAATGGTAAAATTTTTGATAAAGAAATTAAAATTTTAATTGATAGTGGGGCTATCGATAACTTTATTTCTAGTGACCTAGTAAGGGATATGCCAGAAAAGCTAGGATCTTTGGCACAAGGGTGGAAGGTTGAGTATGGATCAGGGTAAACTTATCATGTAAATCAATGTTTTTCCCCAATTCAAATTACCTTACCCAATGGCTTTACTAGGTGGTATTTATATGTAGCATCCCTACATGCTTTTGAAATCATCTTGGGAATAGATTGGCTGAAGGTTCACGAAGCCTTGGTAAATATCCAAGAGAGATGGATTGAGTTTACCAATGAAGACAAGGAAAGGTAAAGGATGTATAGTGAAACAAAAGAGTTTCAACCAATGCTAATTTCAACAATGTAATTGAAGAAAACTATTAGAAAAGGAGGATTGGTTTATGTAGTTAAACTCAAGAAAAAATAGGAAACTTCAAAGGAAAAAATGATTAGAAAATTTCCACTTTTACAAGAATTTCAGGATGTATTTGTTAATGAGATACCTGGATTACCGCCTAAAAATGAATTTGACTTCACTATTGAGCTGATGCCAGGAACAAAACCTATCCATAAAGCTCCTTATAGAATGAATCCCATCGAGATGCAGGAATTAAAAGTGCAACTTCAGGAGTTGCTAGAGAAGAGATTAATAAAACCAAGTGTATCACCTTAGGGAGCATTTGTGAAGAAGAAATATGGTTCATTAAGGCTATGTATAGATTATATGATGTTAAACAAGGCAACTATCAAGAACAAATATTCGTTGCCAAGGATAGAAGATTTGTTTGATCAATTAAAAGATGCCTCCATTTTCACAAAGATTGATCTTAAATCAGGATAGCATCAACTGAGAATCCAAGAAGAAGACACATAAAACCACATTTAATACTAGATATGGTAACTATGAGTTTACAGTTCTACCATTTGTATTGACTAAAGCAACAGAAACTTTCATGAATTTGATGAATAATGTGTTCAGAAAATCGTTGGATCGGTTTGTGTTGATATTTTTGGATGATATTTTGATTTATTCTCATAATAGAGAGGAACATGATAAGCACTTAAGGATAGTACTAGAGATTTTAAGAAAGAATCAACTCTACGAGAATTTATCTAAATGTGAATTCTATGTCCCATAAGTGCATTACTTGGGGCATATCATATCAACATATGGGATCACAGTTGATCAAAAAAAGATCGAGGTTATTTTGAATTGGCCACCTCCAACAAATGTGACAGAAGTTTGAAGTTTCATGGGTTTGTCAGGTTATTATAGACGATTTATAATTGATCACTCCAATATTGCATATCCAATAACCAATTTGCAGAAGAAAGAAAAGGAGTTTAAATGTACAGATAAATGCGAAGCATCATTTAATTTGCTTAAATAGAATCTTACCTCAACTCCTATATTGAAGATCCTAGATCCCACAGGAAATTTTTTTGTTTGCACTGATGCCTATTTGGAAGGACTTGGAGGAGTCCTATCCCAAGATAAATATTTGGTAGCATATGAATATAGAAAACTCAAAAATCATGAAGTTAACTATACTACTCATGATTTAAAACTTGCTACAGTTTTTCATTCTTTGAAAATTTGGTGACACTATTTGGTGGGTAGACCATTTGAATTAAGAACCGATCACCAAAGTTTGAAGTATATATTCACTCAACTATTATTAAATGCTAGACAAAGAAGATGGATAGAATTCTTAGCAGAATATGATTTTGGTATTGAGTATATCAAAGGAAAGGAAAACAAGGTCGTTGATGCCTTAAATAGAAGAAAGCACATAGCCTCTTTGACTCGTAGTCATGTGAATATAATAGGGCAAGTCAAAAAATGCAATGCCAAGATCTAGAATGTAGTGAAATTTGAGGTAAAGTTGAACAAAATCTTAATGAAAATCAATATTATAGCATAAAATATGGACTTTTATGCTTTAAAGATCAATTAGTTATACCTGAAATGGGTAATTTAAGGAAAGTGATTATGCATGAAGCTCATAATTCACCTTATTCCACTCATATCAGAGGAGCCGAGATGAGGGAAAATATGAAAAGGACCTTTTATTGGTCTAGCATGAAGAAATATATCATCGATTTTGTGGCACGATGTTTACAGTATCAAAAGGTGAAAGCTGGACATCAACATCCAACAGGAAAATTGTTTTCTCTTAATATACCCACTCAAAAATGGCAAGTTATATCAATGGATTTTATTGTCAGTTTGTCTAAGATAAAATATCATCATGATGCAATTTTTGTTATAGTAGACAAGCTTACCAAAGTTGCACATTTTATACCAGGAAGTACTACAGATGATGCAGTAATCGTTGCCAATAGATTTACAAAAGAAATTTTTAGGCTGTATATATTTTTGAAGATGATTATCTCTGATAGGGATTCTAGGTTTACTTTTGAGTTTTGGCAGGATCTCCATCGTGAAATTGGCACAACTCTAAATATCAGTTCTACATATCATCCTAAAACATATAGATAGATAGAAAGGGTTAACCAAATTCTAGAAGATATGTAACGCATGTATTGCATGGACCAAAAGTCTTGTTGGGAAAACTATTTGTATCTGGTTGAGTTTACTTATAACAATAGCTACCATTCTTCCTTGAATATGGTCCCTTTCGAAGCCTTGTATGGTAGACGATGTAGGACTCCATTATCATAGGACAATCCATAGGATCGGGTTGTCATTGGACTAGAAATGGTTAAAATAATGGAAGAGCAGCTAGGACTAATTTGAAAAAGGCTCAAGGAAGCCATCGATTTGTGGTCGAGGTTCAGGGTTTAGGTGTTAGGATCCCAAATCCTAACATTATTTATTAATTATTATTTATTACTTTAATTATATATTTCATTATTATTGAAAATTCATGGTTGAAAAGTCATGATTAAAAAGTCATGACTGAAGAGTCATGATTGAAAAGGTCTATATATATAATATGAGAGGAATCCATATCAAATAATCCATGAAGAAGAATATATAATTATCTATTGAATGCATTGGAGGGACCTTCCTACGAGTGAAACAGTGATTCTTTATAAAAGTGATTCTTTTAATTTAGATGCTATTTTAATTATTTCTTTATTAAAATTGAGCTAGAACCTTCAGGGTTCTACCATTTTGTATCAAAGCCATGTGGGACCCATCCATGTGGGAATTGATTAAGGTTCTTCATCAAAACACTATCGTGCGTGAGTATGAAATTCGATTTAAGGATATCACCAAACACAACACAGGGTTGGATGAAGCATTTCTCATATATTGCTTCATCAATGGATTGAAAGAGGAAATTAAAATGGAGGTGATGAAGTTCAAACCCTATACCATGATGCAGACCATTGGATTAGCAAAATTAGCAAAAGATAAATTAAATGCTCAACATGGAATAAGAAGGAATGAACAAGATTATAAAAGCAAAAGCATTGAAATTCTTGACGGTATTTTGAGCGATATCGAGTATCTAATAAATACCAAAGTGGAAGCTAAGGAAGATGTAGAAAACAAGGATAATGAGAAAGAAATATGTTAGGATCCTACATACTAACATTATTAGTTAGTATTATTAATCATTTAATCATTATATTATTAACTCATAAAGTGAACCATCACATCTCTTCATAACATCATGTGAACCATCACGTCTCTTCACCAACATAGCTTTAGGGTAGATATATATATTAGGTTGGCCATTCACACAAATCATCCAAATAAAAAGAATAAAAGTAGTATTAAATATTTAAAATAAGGGAGCCAGGGTTATGCATAAGCGCGAAATATCGTAAGTTGGCTCTATTTGGGTTTTTAAAATTTTGAAAAGGCTAATTTTGGATCCTTTCACTGGGGGCCATTTGCCCCAAATTTACGAGGTGGAAGTTTTTTTGGGGTAAATTCGCCCGCCATTGATTTTGTTTTTTTACATGGTGGAATCGATAGCTGCCACGAATCCTGGCAAGCTATCCAACTTTTTATGGCCACCACAGTATTCTGCGTTGTCCACCTTGAAAGCCACCACACAAATCTTCGGGTAGTCCGCACCTATAACCGCCATGCCACAATCATTTTAAACATTTTATGTCGCTAAAAGCACTAGGAAAGGGACAAGCGTTCAGTCCGATGAGGCCCGAGATTTGAACCTTGGACCTCCACCCCCCTTATGGGGTTTGGATGAACCAATTGGTCTACACCCCGGACCTCGTTCGTAATTGATAATCATGAACCTAATTTTATTTTAATTCGTCGACCTCAAATTACATATGATTTTGATTTTCCCGCCCAATTCGCCTTCAAATTATAAATGATTTTATATTTCCCGCCCAAATCGCCTTCAAATTATAAATGATTTTATTTTTCTCGCCCAAATCGCCTCATATACTACCCGTATATATACTGTACTAGGTATCGATAAACATACATCAAAAATACTCTAACTCAAAAATAGCTCTGAAACAACGAAAAACTTGAGAAGGTTGCAGAGGAGTGTCTATCAAAATAAATCGATCGATTGCAGAGGAGTGTCGATCGATGCAAGACGATCGATTGCAAAGCCATGTCTATCGACATAAGTCGATCGATTGTAGAGTCATGTCTATCGATGTAAGTCGATCGATTGTAGAGTTGTGTCTATCACATAAGTGATCGTTAGAGTGTTTGTAAGGATTGGTTGTAGAGGTATAAGGATTGGTATAAGGATCGTTGAGAGTGTGTTATGGTATGAGTGATTGTAGAGTTGATATAAGATCGATTGTAGAGTTGTCTATCGGCATAAGCCTATCGATTGTAGGGATTTTTTATCGAATTTGTCTATCGATTGTAGAGGTGTCGATTATTAGTTAGTCGATTGTAGAACCATGTCGATCGTCATTAGTCGATCGATTGTAGAGGTGTCGATCAATATTCATCTATCGATTGTAGGGATTGTCGATCAATGTTTATCTATCAGTTGTAGGGATTGTCGATTGATATTTGTCTATCGGTTACAAATGTGTCGATCGATATTAGTCTATCGATTACAGAATCGTGTCGATCGATATTTGTCTATCGATTGTAGAGTTTTCTATCGTTATAATCCTATCGATTGTAGGTGCAGTTGATCGACATTTAGATATCATTTGTAAAGGTATCAATCGACATCATTCTATCGATTACAGGGATGTGTGATCGACATTTGTCTATCGATTGTAGGGATTATCGATCGGTATAAGTTGATCGGTTGTAGGGAAGTGTTTATCGGTAAAAGCCTATCGGTTGTAGAGGATTCATGACTAAAAATTGATAGAGTATTCTTCTTCCATTGTTCTTTTGTCCAAATATCTTTTTCTATAGTTTCATAGGCACTGTAGGTGAACTATATGCAACTATGGTAGACAACTATCAATGTCATCTGGTTGTGTGTCAGGAGCATTTCTCTTGTTAGAGACTGCTTCTTGTCTCTTAGAGTATGTTTCATACATAGTGTAGAAGCACTATCTACAACTGTGGTCGATAAGTATCCATGTCATGTTGTGTGTTAGGAGTCATTTTTTTTTTTTTTTTTTTTTAAATTTTTAGGCAATAGGTTCGTCTTGAGGGATGTCTGCTATTTTCCTTCAATTTCATATACATTTCCTAACATCTCAAGGTTTTTCTTTACAGATACAATGTCACCTACTGAATATGGAAAGAAGGGAGGCCAATATTCTTGTAAAAAGATAATTCTAAAATATTTTACACAAATATCAAAATGCAATGAGGCATCAATCTCTACAGATTCTACACAACTTGCAGGTACAAACACCTTTTACCATCAAATTTTTAATATTTTTGTTCTTCTTAAATGTAAAACCTTTCTCTATTAATAGATAAATGGTTTTCTGCTTATCTACCTCTTTTTAAATGCTTTGTAAAACTGTATTCTATTAATTCTTTAAAATAGTGCCTTTTTTACTTCAAAAAATGATAGAGAACACCAAACATTGAATGCAGTAAACATTGTCGACCCTGATGTGCGTTCACTCAAAGATATTCCAACAGATGAGATGGGACCACATGATAATTTTCCTAATAACGACATTCAACAACCACTTCAGGAGATTTTAAATTCAGACACATCAACCAAAAAAGAAAATGATAGTACAATTAAAATTCAGACCTCTAGGGAATCTTGTAGTCAAAAATCTAAACATCAAAAGATAAGCGAATGGACTATTGGAAGGGATTTTAAAAATGAATGGGCATGGTTATACCCCTTTATTGAGCGAGATGAGAAACTGAATGTGTGTAAATGCATTATTTGTACATGGAAGCTGGGAAAGGATCATTTATTGCAAAATAAGAAAGACACAATAGAAAAACATTGTGGGAAAGTTTACATCAAAGAAATACGAAGTGATGGAACAATTAATAGATTTCATAGGTGGAAGGATGCAACATAATGTGTGCATGTGAGATATGCACTTGAATATGAAAAAGCAATGAAACAAAAACAAACTCTCATTGAGAAGGGTGGAACAATCGAGGCACAATTTCAAAAAATTAATAAGACTGTATTAGCCTCAAAGAAATTGCAGTTTGCTATTGTATACAGTATTCTAAAAAAGGGTCGACCCATGTCTGATTTTGCTGATTTTAAGGAAATACTTCAACTAGCCAATGTACAAAACCTTACCAGTTCACATTGGTCGGATCGAAGTGGTTGGGAAATGGTAAAATGTCTATCATTGGTTGAGAAGGAAGACTTGAGAGAGAATGTGAAACAAGCCAAATTTATTTCACTTTCCATTGATGAGGTAACAACTGTTGACAACACATCTTGGATTTGCATACATGTTTACACATTCAAAAATCATTTGAGACAACCTCATTTACTAGCACTACATAAGATGATTGAAAATTGTAATGCGAAAAACATTTATAATGTTGTTGTAACCAATTTAAAGGATATTGTCGGAATGGATGAAAAGGAAATTGCCACAAAGTTAATTTGTGTTGGAGCTGATGGTGCGGCTACAATGCAAGGACAAAGGAATGGTCTTTGTGTTAGGCTTCAGACTTCCATTGCCCCATATGTGATTCCTATTCATTGCATGGCTCATCGAATGAATCTTGCATACAAAATTGTGAGCAATTTTGATAATGTAGCTAGAGTGGAAGAACTCATCCGTGAAATACACTCATACTTTTCATGCAGTCCAAAAAGGTTTGCAGAGTTTCAACAGTTTTCTCTAGGTGTAACTGAAGGCAAAAAAATGTTAAAAGATGTGGAAACCAGGTGGATTTCACTGTTTCTTCCTGCAAAAAGGGTATTTTCAGAATATCAATCCTTGGTTGGGTTTATGTATGCACATCGTAGGGATGTTGACAAGGCAAAATATTTGCTTTTTCGTATGACTGACTTGGAAACTCTTCTCACATTATGTGGTATTCTACCAATGTTACAAGAAATGAATACTATGATTAAACTTGCACAGGAAAGGGCAATTTATATTGTCGATTTCATGAGGATGAGAAAACAAATATGTATGATTATTGATAGGATTTATTTATCCGAAAAACATTTTGAGGATCCCAAGTTTGATAGTTGGAATACGTTAATTAATGTCAATGAACCGAACAACTTTTTAAAGTTCAACATCAATGATAATATTTGTATTGCTATCCATGGAAAGTTGATTCCTGTATATCATTTTGAAAAGCGATTAGATACACTGACAGATGATGTTGAACAAGTGCCCGTTACACATTCCGGATTCGATGAGGTTTTGGATAGCACTAAGAATAAATTGAAAAGAATTGCAAATGCATTAACAAGTGAAATAAGAGATCGTTTTAAGAGAGATGAGACACTTGAGGCCATGGCTATTGTTAATCCTAATTTTTGGAATCCTTGTGGTGACCATAGTAGTAGAAGTGAGTTGTTTGTAAAATATATGGGTAATCTTATGACACATTTCTCTAAAAGTGTGGAAATAAATGGCATTGAAATCAATGGTATTCTAAACAAAGATCTTTTGAGACATCAATCAACCAATTTTGGAATAACAATGGATAATCAAATTGCACAATTCAAAAATCCACATGAGACTGGTTCAATCACGCGTTTCTGGAAAAAATTGTATCGAAGTAGTGTCTTACAAGATACTATGAGTGAATACTTTATTTTATATGAATTATGTCAGACAATGATTTTGGGATCTGTTGAAGACGAAAGGGTTTTCAGTGCATTAACTTTTGTTAAATCAAAAGTTCGTAATAGGTTGGATAGAAATTTGGAAAATTGTTTGAGAATGTATGTGTCATCGTACGAGGTGGGTAAGTTTCCCTATGACAGAGCGTTGACATATTGGAAGTCCCTAGCAGAAAGAAGAGGTCTCTCTAATACTGTTGATAATGACGAAAATGATTCAGCTAGGAGTGATGATGAGATTATGAAAACGCAGAATTCACAAATGATTCTTGGTTCTTTTGGAGAAGTCGATAAAGCTTTGTATCAGCTTCCAGAAATTTAAAAATTGCAATGATTATATGACAAATTCATATAATCTAAGATTTTTGGGATTTGAAATCATTTTGTAAAATTTTAGTGATTTGAATAAATTCATATTATCAGTGATTTTCCGTATTTGATATCATTTATAAATGTCAATGATTTGAAAAATTTCATATTATCAAAGATTTTTTGTATTTGATTTGTTGTAAAATTTTAGTGATTTGAAAAAATCATATAATCATTCAATTTTCAATTATTATGCATGTTTGCTTTTTAATGATATGGACTGTCTATGTTTTCAAAATTTATGATTTAAGCTATAGCTTTGAGTAAGTTGAAAATTTGAAAACCATGTATACGTAATGATGCTATGTTATTGAACTAATTGTATATGTTGACAAAACATAGTTATTTTTCCTTTGACTTTAAATGTATGTCTGTATGTATCATTAGTATCATAAGTTGTATGATGTGACAAAATATAGTGATTTTTTATGGTTTATGCTTTGTCATTGAGTAAACCTTGTATACATACATAACTAGTAAAAATTTCTCTACATATGTATGAAAAATGCATGTAGTATATTACTCTAGATATGGAAAATGAAAATTTAAACCCATTCATAGATATATCCATTGTAAACTCACTTTGAAATATAAAAACAATATAGCATAATATAAATTACCATATTCATTTTTATACAACTATAATGACTAACTATGAATGCACTGAAAATTGAAACCCATGCATAGATATATCCTTCGTAAACTCACTTTGAAATATAAAAACAATATAGCATAATACAAATGACCATATTCATTTTTATACAACAACTATAATGACTATGAATGCACTAAAAATTGAAACCCATGCATAGATATATCCTTCGTAAACTCACTTTGAAATAAAAATAATATAGCATAATACAAATGACCATACACATTTTTATACAACAACTAGAATGACTATGAATGCACTAAAAATTGAAACCCATGCATAGATATATCCTTTGTAAACTCACTTGAAATATAAAAACAATATAGCATAATAGAAATGAAAATACTCACTTTTATACTACAACAAGAATGAATATGAATAAACTGAAATTTAAACACATGCATAGATATATCATTCGTAAACTCATTTGAAAATTGAAATATAAAAACAACATAGCATAATATATGGAAATTGAAATTTAACCCTTTCATTAATATCTCCATCATAAACTAACATTGAATATGAAAACAATATAGCATAATAAAAAAGACAAAACACTTTTCTATACAACAACAAGAATGACTTTGAATAAACTAAAAATTTAAACCCATGCATAGATATATCCTTCGTAAACTCATTTGAAAATTGAAATATAAAAACAACATAGCAGAATCCACAAGACAATACTCATTTTTATATCACAACATGAATAACTTTGAATAACATGTAAATCTATACCTATGCATACATATATTCTATGTAAACTCAAGCATATTTGAAACACCATAATACTTAAGAGATGAAAATAACACACAATTATAAATGTAAATAGTGTAATAGTAAAATATTAAAACCAAGTATCTTGTTTTCAAATGAAAACATATGAAATGTCTTAAAATTGTCTTTCGAAATATCAAGTTTTAAAATTCAATTTCTCACTTCAGAATCTTTTCCCCCTTCCACCACTCCTTTTGCCTTCTCAATGACTTCCACAGTCTCCATAGCAATGACTCCTCCCTCATATTTCCCATGTTCAGCTCCTTTTTCCTCATCCACTACTTCCACGATTACCAC
Source organism: Wollemia nobilis (assembly GCA_028583015.1). Lineage (NCBI taxonomy): Eukaryota > Viridiplantae > Streptophyta > Pinopsida > Araucariales > Araucariaceae > Wollemia > Wollemia nobilis. The sequence continues at coordinate 9,225,347 of JAQPPZ010004624.1, read as the reverse complement.
ATTCTGCATTCCAATGACTCTTTTCTCGGGTTGGGTAATAGTACTATCAATTGCTCCAGAATTGATAAGGATCTTCTCAACATTTTGCATTCCATCGAGAAGGGTGTTTTCTTCTTTGCCAACATCTTCAGATGTTGGTCCTTGAACTTCTTTACCCTTCTCCTTTAGCAGAACATCAGGATCCAATCCATTGCGGATAATGATTTTCCGCAAAATGTTGTTTTGTCGAACTGATTCCTGTGCTCTTTTTTTCATTGCCATGGAAGCGTTTAAGAACTCCTTTGCCATCCTGAGATAGTCATGCAGGTTTTGAACCTGCTTCTTGAGATTTTCATACTTTACCTGCAAAAAGGAAAAATAGTTAATCAACATGAAAAGATAATTACATTTTTAAAAAGAGAACAACAAATTTTTGAACACAAAAGTGATTAAGTCAAACCTCAACAACATTCTTTGCAGCTACAACAACAACAACCTTTTTCTTATCACTTGCCCATTCATTGTAATAAGCTTGGGCCTCACCGTTTATGTTCTCCAATCTGTTCATCATAAACTTTAAAATTTCATCTGTGTATGATGTATTCACCTTCAAAATGCCATATTTTACTTGTTGTAGCAGAGCCTCCATATTTTCAGGTTCATTTTCAACAACAATTTTTTTTCTCTTTTTGAAAAATTATTGTATCGGGCATTAATTTCCTTTATCAACACCTTGGCCCGATACTCCCATTTTTTCATTTCTATTATATCTGGAAGTAGTAAATCCTTAATTGTAGATTCAACATTATCAAAAACCAAATATTTTTCTGAAATATTTAATCTTTCATCCTCTTGTCGAGGAGGAGCCTGATGGGTGCTTGTTTCCCTTGGAGGAGATTTGCTTGAACATTCTGCACCTTCATTTCCTTTGTCTTGAAGCAATTCTGATAGTTGAAAAGTAGTGGGTGTGTTATCTTGCAAAAATAAATATTTATCAAGTGGAACTTCATCCAACCTAACACCAAAAGCTTTCGGTATATCCTTAAAAGTAAAATTAGCAATAGAAATATGATCGAATCCTGAAAAAGTCTTTGATGCTTCTTTCTCTGAAAATTGTTGTGTTGCTTCTCTCTGTGGCCTAGATGGAAGAATGTGTTTTCCAACTGGGAAGCATTGACCTCGCATTTGAGTTTGGCATTGTGGAGGAGGGGGCGACATTTGTTGATTTTGTTGACGAAATTGTTGTAAGGGACCTTAAAACATAAAAATAAAAATTAGTTATAAAATTTGTGAAGGTAGAAAATAAAAACTAGTTATAAAATTAAATTATGAAAATTGGTTGCAAACTTTGTTATAACACTTATCGATAGAAGAAAAAACATCTTGCATAGCTACTGCTGCAAATGGAATGTGGGCATGTTGTACATCTGAAAAATAACAAAATTAATTAAAAATAGTAAAAAATTTGTGAAAAATTTGTTTTGGCAGTAATTAAAACTTACTCCCCGAAGATGAAACCTCTTGCGCAACTACGCCTGTTGGCACAGGACGTGCAGTCATAGGTTGTCGATGATCAGGAGAACTAGATCTTCTATGTTTCCTTGTTGATCTTCTCCTTAGCGGTGGTGTTGTTTCCTTCGTAGGTGTTTTGGAGTCTCTTGATTCCTCTGGATTATAACCTCTGACAACAACATCCCGCTTTGAAGAGGAAGAGGATGCCCTTTTCTGTGTTTGGTATAAAATGTCAAAATTACAAAAAGATAAACAATGGAAAAATAAAAAATTTACTTAAATATTAACAAAAAAATTACCTGAACCTGTTGTTCTGTCATGGCTAAATTGACTAGGGTTGAGTGCCAAGATGTTGGTACTGGAGTGTTCTACAAATTATAAAAATATTCATAAAAAAAGCAATAATATAATTGCATGTGCTAACTTTCGATGAGGGTGAAGCATGGGTTTTCACGTTCTCTATTTCCAATCTGATCCGATGTGAGACATAGGTGGACCAATCAAATTTTTGGTGTGCAATACAATGGACCAAATATGCTAAGGCCCACATCAGAATTTCTGTCGGCCTTCCTTGCAGAATGAGTCTAGCAAGGAAGAATTCGCAACATGCTCAAAGAAATTTATTTTCAATCATCGGTACGATCAAACCCCTTCTGGACTTGGTGGACGTAATTGCAAAAATACAAAATCAGTAATTGTACACTAGTGACAAGAATTTAAATTCAATTAAATAAAAAAATAGTTATACCTTGAAAATATTTTGACTGCACTTTGAAGTTGGTCTCCAAGTAGAGTTTGTCCTCATCAGTTAATTGGTATTTGGAAGTGATAGGCTCAACACCAACGTGGGGCAATGTTGTCAATCTGGCGATATCTATGGTTGTGAAAGAAAGAATGATGTTTTTGTTGTCGATGACAAGATTTACCTTACCCGAATCCATATTATAAGCTACAATGATCCTCTCCACTAGTTTAATGTTCGTGTCAAAATGCGACATTGAAACTAGACCTCGAAGACCACAGTCTATGACCCAAGACATGTCGTAACCCGATGTTGATAAAATTTTTGAAATCAGGGGGTAAACCAGGTTTTTATAATTAACTTTAAATATTCCAGGGGTTGTAGGGGATGCCATAGGGTGTACGGGTATGGATAAGAAGATATAGTGGAAAATGGTTCAAACAGAGAGAAAATGGTTAAAAATCGCTTAAAAATTAAGGTAAAATGTTAAAACCAAGATAAAAGTGGAGGAAGAGGGTTAAGATTGCATTAAAATGAGAGGAAAATGGGTAAGAATGCGTTAAAATAAGAGGAAAATGGTTAAAATTATGATAGAAAAGGTGAAAAAATGATTGTTAATCCCTTTATATAGACTTTTCTACATGCAATCAGCTCCTGGATGGGTGACACGTGTCCTCTGCATGCAATCATTTAATGGATGGATGACACGTGGTACAGATGCACCACTGGGAACTCGATACTATTGCAGCACATCGACATGCTTGCAATCGATCCACATGCAACCGATCATCATGCTTACAATCGATCGATATTCTTACAATCGATCGTCATGCCTATAGCCTATCATCATGGCTACAATTGTTCATCATGCATGTAGTCGATCGACATTCCTGCAACCGATCATCATGCCTAGAATCTCTCATCATTCCTATAGTCGATCGATATTCCTATAATTGATCATCACACCTATAGTCGATCGTCATGATTACAGTCGATCGTCATGCCTAAAGCCAATCATCATACCTGCAAATGCTCATCATGCTTGAAATCACTCGGTATTCCTACAGTCAATCATCATGCTCGATCGATCGTTGTCAGTTATAGTTGATACATCATTATAGGTAAATTATTGTTAATTGTTAGCTCATCATGTCTAGCTACTTTATAGGTTGTGGTTATCTAAGTCTATCCTTAGCCTTTGCATTATGTATTTAATCAAAGCCTTGATTAATATAATTTGATTTGACTGGATTCTCTAACAATTGTCATGTTGGTAGTCGATCATCATACCTATAGTCGATCGTCATGTATGCAGTTTCTTGTCATACCTACAACCGCTCGTCATGTTTGCAGATGATCAGCATTCCTACAGTCGATCATCATGCCTATAGCCAATCGTCATGCCTACAGCCGATCGACATTCCTGTAGTCGATCGGTATGCTATCGGTCGTCATGTCGGCCTAAAGTCTTTCATATCGGCCTAAAGCTTTTAAGTATGCCATACATTTTTAGATTTTGCAAACCGATATTCATAGCCCCCAACACAGAAAAATTCACCATGGTTTGAAAATTTTTGGAGATAAATTAATGAAATTCGCCACGATTTGAAAATTTTTAGAAACAAATAAATACGGCCGAATCCTGAAAAAGTCTTTGATGCTTCCTTCTTTGATAATCGTTGTGTTGCTTCTCTTTGTGGCCGAGATGGAAGAATATGTTTTCCAACTGGGAAGCATTGACTTCACATTTGAGTTTGGTGTTGTGGAGGAGGGGGCGGCATTTGTTGATTTTGTTGACGAAATTGTTGCAAGGGACCTTGAAACATAAAAATAAAAATTAGTTATAAAATTTGTGAAGGTAGAAAATAAAAACTAGTTATAAAATTAAATTATGAAAATTGGTTGCAAACTTTGTTATAACACATACCGAAAGAAGAAAAAACATCTTGCGTAGCTGTTGCTGCAAATGGAATGTGGGCATGCTATACATATAAAAAAATAACAAAATTTATTAAAAACAGTAAAAAATTTATGAAAATTTTGTTTCCACAGTAATTAAAACTTACTCCCCGAAGATGAAACCTCTTGTGCAACTACACCCGTTGGCACAAGACATGCAGCCGCAGGCTATCGACGATCAGGAGAAATAGATATTCTATGTTTCCTTTTTGATCTTCTCCTTAGCGGTGGTGTTTTTTCCTCTATAGGTGTTTTGAAGTCTCTTGATTCCTCTGGATTATAACCTCTGACAACAACATCCCGCTTTTAAGAGGAAGAGGATGCTCTTTTCTGTGTTTGGTATAAAATATCAAAATTACAAAAAGACAAACAATGGAAAAATAAAAAAATTTACTTAAATATTAACAAAAATGTTACTTGAACCTGTTGTTCTGTCATGGCTAAATTGACTAGGGTTGAGTGCCAAGATGTTGATACAGGAGTGTTCTGCAAATTATAAAAAGATTCATAAAAAAGAAATAATATAATTGCATATGCTAACTATCGACGAGGGTGAAGCATGGGTTTTCATGTTCTCAATTTCCAATCTGATTCGATGTGAGACATAGGTGGACCAGTCAAATTTTTGGTGTGCAATACAATGGACCAAATACGCTAAGGCCCACATCAAAATTTTCGTCGGCCTTCCTTGTAGAACGAGTCTGACAAAGAAGAATTTGAAACATGCCCAAAGAAATTTATTTTCAATAACCGGTATAATCAAACCCCTTCTGGACTTGGTGGACGTAATTGCAAAAATACAAAATTAGTAATTGTACACCAATGACAAGAATTTAAATTCAATTAAATAAAAAAATAGTTATACCTTGAAAATATTATGACTGCACTTTGAAGTTGGTCTCCAAGTAGAGTTTGTCGTCATTAGTTAATTGGTATTTGGAAGTGACGGGCTCAATACCAACATGGGGCAATGCTGTCAATATGGCGACATCTATGGCTGTGGAAAAAAGAATGATGTTTTTGTTATCGATGAAAATATTTACCTTACACGAATCCATTTTATAAGCTACAATGATCCTCTCCACCAGTTTAATATCTGTGTCGAAATGCAGCATTGAAACTAGACCTCGAAGACCACAGTCCATGACCCAAGATATGTTGTAACCCGGTATTGATAAAATTTCTAAAATCAAGGGGTAAACCAGGTTTTTATAATTAACTTTAAACATTCTAGGGGTTGCAAGGGATGTCGTAGGGCGTACGAATATGGATAAGAAGATACAGTGGAAAAGGGTTCAAACAGGAGAAAAAGGGTTTAAAATCACTTAAAATTAAGGGAAAATAATAAAACCAAGATAAAAGTGGAGGAAGAGGGTTAAGATTATGTTAAAACGATAGGAAAAGGGTGAGAATGCGTTAAAACGGGAGGAAAATGGTTAAAAATATGAAAGAAAAGATGAAAAAATGATTGTTAATCCCTTTATATATACTTTTTTGCATGCAATAAGCTCATGGATGGATGACACATGTTCTCTACATGCAATCGTGCAACGGATGGATGACATGTGGTACAGATGCACCGCTGCTACTGACTAGTAACTTGACACTGTTGCAACACATCAACATGCTTGCAACCAATCCACATGCAACCGATCGTCATGCCTATAATAGATCGATATTCTTGCAATTGATCATCATGCTTGTAGCCTATCATCATGGCTACAACTGTTTGTCATGCCTACAGTCGATCGACATTCCTATAGCCGATCATCATGCCTGCAACCACTCGTCATGCATGTACCCAATTGATATTCTTATAATTGATCATCACACCTATAGCCAATCATCATGACTGTAACCGATCATCATGCCTAAAGCTGATCATCATACCTGCAAATGCTTGTCACGCCTACAATCACTCGATATTCCTACAGTCGATCATCATACCTACAATCGATTGTCATGTCTGCAGTCGATCATCATACCTACAGTCGATCATCATGCCTGCAGTTGCTCATCATAACCTACAACCGCTCGTCATGTTTGCAGCTGATTGACATTCCTACAGCCAATCGTCATGCATGTATCCGATCGTCATGCCTATAGCCGATCGACATGCCTGCAACCGATCGACATTCTATCGGTTGTCATGTCGGCCTAAAGTATTTCATATCGACCTAAAGCTTTTAAGTATGCCATACATTTTTTAGATTTTGCAAACCAATATTCATAGCCCCCAACACAAAAAAATTCACCACGGTTTGAAAATTTTTGGAGACAAATTAATGAAATTCACCACAATTTGAAAATTTTTAAAAACAAATAAATACGGTCAAATCCTAAAAAAGTCTTTGATGCTTTCTTCTTTGATAATTGCTGTGTTGCTTCTCTCTGTGGCTGAGATGGAAGAATATGTTTTCCAACTGGGAAGCATTGACTTTGCATTTGAGTTTGGCATTGTGGAGGAGGGGGCGACATTTTTTGATTTTGTTGAGGAAATTTTTGTAAGGGACCTTGAAACATAAAAATAAAAATTAGTTATAAAATTTGTGAAGGTAGAAAATAAAAACTAGTTATAAAATTAAATTATGAAAATTGGTTGCAAACTTTGTTATAACACTTACCGACAGAAGAAAAAACATCTTGCGTAGCTGCTATTGCAAATGGAATGTGGGCATGTTGTACATATGAAAAAATAACAAAATTAATTAAAAACAGTAAAAAATTTGTGAAAAATTTGTTTCTGCAGTAATTAAAACTTACTCCCCGAATATGAAACCTCTTGTGCAACTACACCCATTGGCACAAGATGTGCAGCCACAGGTTGTCGACGATCAGGGGAACTAGATCTTCTATGTTTCCTTGTTGATCTTCTCCTTAGCGGTGGTGTTTTTTCTTCTATAGGTGTTTTGAAGTCTCCTGGTTCCTCTGGATTATAACCTTTGACAACAACATCCCGCTTTGAAGAGGAAGAGGATGCTCTTTTCTATGTTTGGTATAAAATGTCAAAATTACAAAAAGACAAACAATGGAAAAATAAAAAAATTTACTTAAATATTAACAAAAATATTACCTGAACCTGTTATTCTGTCATAGATAAATTGACTAGGGTTGAGTGCCAAGATGTTGGTCCATAAGTGTTCTGCAAATTATAAAAATATTCATAAAAAAAAAGCAATAATATAATTTCATGTGCTAACTATCGACGAGGGTGAAGCATGGGTTTTCACGTTCTCAATTTCCAATCTGATCCGATGTGAGACATAGGTGGACCAGTTGAATTTATGGTGTGCAATACAATGGACCAAATATGCTAAGGCCAACATCAGAATTTATGTCGGCCTTCCTTGTAGAATGATTTTTACAAGGAAGAATTTGCAACATGCCCGAAGAAATTTATTTTCAATTGCTAGTACAGTCAAACCCCTTCTGGACTTGGTGGACGTAATTGTAAAAATACAAAATTAGTAATTGTACACCAGTGACAAGAATTTAAATTCAATTAAATAAAAAAATAGTTATACCTTGAAAAGATTCCGACTGCACTTTGAAGTTGGTCTCCAGGTAGAGTTTGTCCTTATCAGTTAATTAGTATTTGGAAGTGACAGAGTCAACACCAGCGTGGGGCAATGTTGTCAATATGGCGACATCTATGGCTGTGAAAAAAAGAATGATGTTTTTCTTATTGATGACAAGATTTACCTTACACGAATCCATATTATAAGCTACAATGATCCTCTCCACCAGTTTAATGTCCGTCTCAAAATGCGGCATTGAAACTAGACCTCGAAGACCACAGTCCATGACCCAAGACATGTCGTAACCCGATGTTGATAAAATTTCTAAAATCATGGCGTAAACCAGGTTTTTATAATTAACTTTAAACATTCAAGTGGTTGTAGGGGACGCCATAGGGTGTACGAGTATGGATAAGAAGATATAGTGGAAAAGGGTTCAAACAGGAGAAAAAAGGTTAAAAATCGCTTAAAAATTAAGGGAAAATAATAAAACCAAGATAAAAGTGGAGGAAGAAGGTTAAGATTATGTTAAAACAAGAGGAAAAGGGTGAAAATGCGTTAAAACGAGAGGAAAATGGTTAAAACTATGATAGAAAAGATGATAAATGACTGTTAATCCCTTTATATAGATTTTTCTGCATGCAATAAGCTCATGGATGGGTTACACATGTTCTCTACATGCAATCGTGCAATAGATGGATGACATGTGGTACAGATGCACCGCTGCTATTGATTAGGAACTTGACATTTTTGCAACACATCAACATGCTTGCAACCAATCCGCATGCAACCCATCATCATGCCTACAACCGATCAACATTCTTGCAACCGATTGTCATGCTTGCAGCCTATCATCATGGCTACAATTGTTCATCATGCCTATAGTCAATCGACATTCCTATAGTCGATCATCATGCCTGCAACCGCTCATCATACTTGTAATCGATTGATATTCTTGTAATTGATCATCACACCTATAGCCAATAGTCATGACTACAACTGATCATCATGCCTAAAGCCGATCATCATACCTCAAAATGCTCATCATGCCTGCAACTGCTCGATATTCCTACAGTCGATCATCATGCCTGCAACCGATCATCATGTTTGCAGTTGATCATCATACCTGTAGTCGATTTTCATGCCTGTAGCTACTCGTCATACCTGCAACCGCTCGTCATGTTTGCAGCTGATCGACATTCCTGTAGTCAATCGTCATGTCTGTAGCCAATCATCATGCCTGCAACCAATTGGTATTCCTACAGCCAATCGATATTTCTGCAGTCGATCGACATTCTATCGGTCTTCATGTCGGCCTAAAGTATTTCATATCAACCTAAAGCTTTTAAGTATGCCATACATTTTTTAGATTTTGCAAACCGATATTCATAGCCCCCAACACAGAAAAAATCACCACGGTTTAAAAATTTTTGGAGACAAATTAATGAAATTTGCCATGATTTAAATTTTTTTGGAAACAAATAAATGCAATTCGCCATGTATACTTCTACAAATATCGTCGGGATTCCAAGATAATTCACCTTGATTTTATAAATAGATTTCGGAGTCGACCCCTTATGCATAACCCTGAAGGGAGCCCCCTATAGTGGCAAAGTGATTACAAGGGAGCCCCCTTTTGAGTGGCCTGTGATTACATTTATATTAAATTATTTATTAATTTTACAGTAAGACCTTGGGGTCTTACCATTTGGTATCAGAGCCATGTGGGACCCAACCATGTGGGAATTGCTCAAAGATCTTTGTCAAAACATTACCGTTCGTGAGTATGAAATTCGATTTAAGGATACCACGAAACACAACACATGATGGGGTGAAGCATTTCTCATATATTGCTTCATAAAAGGATTGAAAAAAGATATTAAAATAGAGGTGATAAAGTTCAAACCCTATACCATGATGTAGACTATTGGATTGGCCAAATTAGCTGAAGATAAAATCAATGCACAACATCAATTAGGGAAACCACCTATGGGGAAATCTCAAACCACTTACATTACCCCCAAATCTATGCATAATGGAAAGGCACAAAGCACTTACACAACCCCCAAATTTAACCCAACCCTACCAATTAAACATCTCAATTTTGAAGAAATGAAAGAACGACAAGCAAAAGGCCTCTACTATCATTGCAATGAGAAATTTATTCGCAATCATCAATGTATTACACCTGCACTATATATTTCAGATGCAACTATTCCTTCTAGTTCTCCCAATGATGAAAATACGATTAAGGTAGACATAGTGATAAGATACACCTGAAGATAGCACTAAATATGGAAATGATGAGGAAGGTAAGGAATATGAGGAAGCCACAAAATATAATAAAGAGGAAGAAGATGTGGAAAACAAGGATAATGAGAAAGAAATATCCCAAACACCTGATCACAACGATAAAGGCAATATGATTGATATGCTAGAAGTGATTGATGCATCAGGTAAGGATGAGGTAGATATTCTTGAAATGACCCATTATGGACAAAATTACACTCTACAAGAACTATGCTTAAATTTCCCCCCAATTGTGAGTTCTTTCCAGATAACCAAACCTATTCGAAAACAACGTAGAAAGGTGATTACACACTCATTCTTCGTTGGCTCTCCTAGGGAACAACAAAAGGATATGGAAGCATTACCACCACTTTTGATGCATCCTTCTAAAGTGTTTGAAGAACCCCAAGGGTTTCCCTCCCATCATCATCATGATTCTTCTAAGGAAGATTCTACTATTGTTCTTAGAAATCCCCCACTAACACTTCGACCTTCAAGATATCTCTACTTTGAAAAAGTGACATTAAAATAGTACAAGAACTTGCAAAAATTCTACTTGGAAAACAAAATACAAAGCTCCTCACTTTGAGCTTTGAGGACAAAGCTCTTTTTAAGGAGGGTGGCATGTTAGGATCCTCCATCCTAACATTAATAGTTAGTATTATTAATCATTTAATCATTATATTATTAAATCATAAAGTGAACCATCACATCTCTTCATAGCATCACGTGAACCATCATGTCTCTTAACCAACATAGCTTTAGGATAGATATATATATATATATTTGGTTGGCCATTCACACAAATAATCCAAATAAAGAGAATAAAAATAGTATTAAATATTTAAATGAGGGAGCCCCCTATAGTGGAAAAGATATTATAAGGGAGCCCCCTTTTGAGTTGCCTGTGATTACATTTATATTAAATTATTTATTAATTTTATAGTAAGACCTTGGGGTATTACCAAAATACCCAAAATACCTGATCCCACCAATATCAGCAATAGGGTTGATATGTCGAAAATGATTGATTCACCAAGGATGAGGTAGACATACCCAAAGTGATCAATGCCAACCATACATGCACTCTACAAGACCTACACACACCTTCCTCACCAATAGTGAGTTCTCACCACATGACCAAACCTATTCGAACCAACGTAGAGTGACTACACACTCCTTCTCTGTTGGCTCTACCAAGGAACCACAAAAGTATATGAAAGTGTTACCATCACTTTTGATGCATCATTCTGAAGTGTTTGAGGAACCCCAATGGTTGCCCTCCCATCATCATCATGATTATCCTAAGGAATATTCTACTATTTTTCTTGGCAACCCATCACTAACACTTCGACCTTCAAGATATCCCTACCTTCGAAAAAGTGACATTAAGATAGTACAAGAACTTGCACAAATTCAACTGGGAAAACAAGCAATGAAGATCCTTACTTTGATCTTTGAGGACAAAGCTCTTTTTAAGGAGGGTGGCATGTTAGGATCCCACATCCTAAAATTACTTATTAATTATTATTTATGACTTTAATTATATATTTCATTATTATTTTAAAGTCATGGTTGAAAAGTCATGACTGAAGAGTCATGATTGAAAAGGTCTATATATATGATATGAGAGGAATTCATATCAAATAATCCATGAAGAAGAATATATAATTGTTTATTGAATGCATTGGAGGGACCTTCCTACTAGTGAAATAGTGATTCTTTATAAAAGTGATTCTTTTAATTTAGATGCTATTTTAATTATTTCTTTATTAAAATTGAGCTAGAAACTTCAGCGTTCTACCATTAAGATGGGTGATATTGAGCCAAGAGATGGCTTTGTTATTGATTGGATGGAGATTCTTCATCGAGAGAGACAAAAGTGAAGTTTGGAGAAGGTTTACAAAGGTTGTAGCATGAAAGATCCCATGAGAACTTGGCAAAGCTCGAGCATGATGCTTCACTGTCGGGTTCAAAAACCCACTTTTCTTTGGCGAATAATTTGAAGAAGACATGAAAATTTTTGCTCTGAAAGAGTTATCGAAGTTGTAGAATGAGAAAGTCTATGTTTCAAAGAAAAAATTGTATGGAGGAGGAGATCCGCAACTGCCTGCAAAAACCTGTGAACACGATGTTGTGAACTCTAGAAGCAAGTGGGCGGACATGGCTAAATAGGTCGGCTCATAGGTTATAGTGACTAAGAAAAATGTGGATGGTTTTGAAATAGACAGCGTGAAGAAAATATTTGCCACTCCTATCAATAGGGTTCATAACCTCGACTCTACTTTTTTGGCGAGTCTAAGTAAGGTTGTTGCAGAGTCTGCAAAGGATTTGAATACACTTTCTTATGACCAAGCATCGCAAGGTAAGGGTGGATAATATAGGACCTTTGTTGAGGTTTTGAAGGAATCACATGAAGGGGATTTAGTGATCAAGGGTTTGGATACCGAAAAGTATCATTTAGGAAAATACGGAGGCAAATAGATTGATTTAAACAAGGATGAACCAGAGGAGGATTTGGCCTTGAAATTGGATCATTTGGATTCGATCATGGCTGATGAGGATGTCATGGCTGATGAGGATGATGAATTTACATTCTTCATTGCTGATTATGATGAGTATAGGAGCATTCATAAGGATCTGGAGGCAAAATGTATCATCCTTTTTTCTTGCATAGGGTTCCAGCTGAAGCTGACTTTCATAATTGGATTCGACTTAACTAGGAGGCTAAATGGTTACATGTGAAATCCTATTGGGTTTTAGGTGGGTGCTATTTTTTAGTGTTGTTTGAGAGGGTAGATACATCTAGGCATGTCTTGTAGTTTGGCACATGGAATATTGTAGGATCTATGACTTTTATGTAGACATGGCATCCAAATTTTGACCCGAGGAATACTTCTCAGGCCCATTACCCCCTTTAGATCGAGTTTGTGGCCATGAAATCTGAACTTGGGTGCATGTTGAATTCAATGGCTCAGTGTTTTGGAAAGATACTTTTGGATCTGGTAGGGAGTAAGTCTCTTAGTTTCAGCTTGCGTGTTTGTGTTGAGGTGGATTTTACAAGGAAACATCCTCAACAACTTAAAATTGTTACTCTAGAAGGTTCGATGGTTCAAGAGGTAAGATATTTGAATTTAACTAATGCTTGTTTTGGATGACAGTCACTAGATCACATGATTCAGAATTACCCGTAAGAAACAGCCTAAGGAGGTGGAAGAAGAAACTAAGAAGGAAGAACCTAAAAAATCAATAGAACAGGAAAATAAAAATAAATATGACAAGGAAGTTGACGATGGTTCTGGTCCTTAGAACAACACTTCCAAATCCTCTATTGGGTAGCAGAAATGAAAAGTTGTTCAAAAAGAAGAGATGTGCATGAATCTCCTGCTAGGCCTAATAAATCTAGGAGGGGACTAGTTTCAAGAGATAACTTGAGTCAGACTCATAGGAGCAGTTCTCCAATTTCCATATATGGGAAAGCAAATAATTTTGTTGAGTTTGGGGTTCAAGACGGATCTTCTCCAAGTGGTACTCTGTAGATAGCAAAAGAAAGCATTAATGGGGGAGGGAATTGGTTTCAGGTTCTTGATTCCTTAATTTCTCAATGAATTTTGATATTGTTTCATGGAATGTAAGAGGGATGACTATCCCCACTCATAGGAGTTTTATTAGTTTTTTGAAATCTATTTTTGTTGATGTAGTCTATCTTCAAGAAATTAATATTGTTGGGTTTGATTTGCATAACTACCTAAACAACTCCTATAATGGAACTTGGTGGAGCTCTTCACATTGTCAAGGGTCTGGGGGTGTTTTTTTGGCTGTTAGACAATGGTTGGCCTCTATTTTGCTAGATCAGGGTGAGGACCTGGAGGGGTGTATTTTTTGGGCTACTTTTGCTTTGGTTGATCAAGTGATAGGAATATGTTTAGTATATGGTCCTAATGCCACTAATGATCAAGCTCATTTGTGATATTTGATGTAATTTAATCTTCCTGAGGCATTTTGGTTCTTGGGAGGGGATTTCAATATGGTTGAGTGGGAAGGAGATAGAGAGGGTGGATTGGGTTGCTGCATTGTTGGCATAGAAAAGGATTCATGGGCAAAATTGAAGGTTTTTCTTCAAGTGTTCGACATGAATTTCAAGAAAAAATAGTATGAGTCTGGCGGTTGGTTTGAACAGAAGAGCAAGTGCGAAAAGAATATTTGCAAGACTTGATAGATTTTTTACTTGTGTTGGCAAAGGAAAGAGGCCCGTGGATGTTGATCTGGGAGTTACTGGCTTTGACCACGCTCCTATTTCTACATGTGTGCACATTGGTGCGATGCTTTTTGAGAAGAAAAAAATACCTTTCAAATTGAATGTCTCACATCTTGATTCTATAGATTGTAGAGAGTTGATTCATTGTGTCTGGAATCTGGAGCCAAGGCCTTCCGAGAAGGGATGGGTCCCTTGATTGGATGTTGTTGTCAAAAGGGTGGTTAAATTTTTAAGGGTATGGGGGAGACTTATGGGTAGAAAAAGGAGGAGAAATATGAACTCTCTCCAACATAATCTTGAGGAGGACAGGAGAAAGTTGGAAGCTAATCCTAATTCTTCCTTACAATAAAAAGTTGTTGCTCTAGAGGGAGAAATAAAGAAAATCGAGGATTATATTGGTAGAGGAGTGCAAGTGAGAAGCAGGCTCTATTGGATGAAGGAAGGAGATGCTCCGACTAAATTCTTCTTCAATTACATTTGTAAGAATAATACTTCAGAAAATATTTTAATTCTGCAGTGGGAAGATTGTACTCATACTGAGGAGGAGGGCGAGATAAGGGAGCTTTTCTTTAGTAAGATTTTTGTGGCATATGAGAGCACTGTGGATGTTCAAAATGTTAGGGAGTTGATTAAATATTGGATTCCAAAGAAGGTTTTCAGCTTTGAGAGTGATAAAATGGCCACTGATTTTTTTAAGGAGGAATTGTTTGGTGCTTTATCTAGAATGAAGAATGGTAAGTCTCCCAGTCTTGATGGTCTTCTAGCAGAATTTTAAAAGTATATGTGGGATTGCATAGGGTAATACTATACTAAAATGGTACAGGAAGTGTTTTAAGGGGTAGGATTTTCTTCTGGGATCAATCAAGGTGTGATTAAATTAATCCCCAAAGGAAGTAATAAGGAAAAATCAGTGGCTGGAGATCTATTACTCTTTTGAATGTTTTGTACACGATAGTTAGCTTTAAGGCTGCGAGACATTACAAAATTGTAGAAGAACAAACTAGGTTTGTGAAAGGGAGATTTATCCTGGATACTGTTATTTCTCTCTAGGAGATGATGGAATGGGTGGAAGAATCTCAGCAGTAGTCTCTCTTCTTAAAATAAACTTTGACAAAGCCTATGATAGGGTTTATTGGAAGTTTAACTTTAAATGTTGGAATGGCTTGGGTTTAGCAGCTTTGCAATTCAAAATATTTGTATGCTCTTCTCCTCAGCTTCTACCAATGTGGTGATCAATGGGAGAATGTCCTAAAGTATTTAGCTTTTTAGATCAATCAGGTAGGGTTGCCCTTTGGCTCCATTGTTGTTTGTCTTGTCTGTAGATGCTTTGGGGTATATTTTAGAAAAAAGTGGTCAACTGGGCTTATTAGAGGTATCGCTTTTCCAGAGGGACATCTTCTAAATATTCATTTTATTGATGACTCTTTCCTTACTGTGCAACTGGATAGAGATTTCATTTTGGGTATGCAAGATTATCTTCAACAATTTTGTCTTGCTTTTGGGGCAGTGGTGAGTGAGGCTAAATTAGATTACTGGATCATAGGAGCTGAGGATTTTCCTGGTGGGATTAAAACTGGCTGGATGAAATTTGATGATGGAGAAATTGTTAGGTTTTTGGGTATTCCCTTTGGCAGGAGGATTTCCCTCAAATCTATGTGGGATTGGTGTATGGATAGGTTCAGGGTTGGAAAAATAAGTTGATTTCTTTTGTTGGGAAGCTCACTGGTATTAGTAAGATTCTCCAAACTTGTCATATGTATTACTCCTCTTGTTGGCTACCTAACTTGACTCAATATAGGAGGTTGTAGACTTGCACTAGGAGTTTCTTATGGGCTAATATGGTTGGTTCCAAGCGTGTTCCCATTATTGCTTGGAAATATTGCACTATTCCTACAAAGGAGGGTGGTTTGGGGCTTTTGGACATGCAGGTGCACAAAATGTTCTTGCTTCTAAGTGGATTACCAAATGCCTGGAGGGTAATTTTGGATGGCAACAGTTGTTGAGATACTGGATTCAGACTTATATCAATCTTGACGGGATTCATGGGGCTTTCAGCTTTGAGGATATTATTGAGTATCCTAGTAGATTCAAATTAGAGGAGGCATATTGATTAGGATTTGGGAGGCCTAAAAAGAGGTTGTTGGAATGGTTAAATGGGTTTTTTTGGATGATAGGAGAGGTTGGAATATTTCTTCCAAAGCTATTTTTCTTTGGCAGGAAAATGATATGTATGTTGTGGATAGGCCTAATCTACAATGTAAGAGGCTTAGCAAGAAATGTTTCTTTAAATGGGCTGATCTATGGAATGGGAATGATGGGCAGTGGATTCCTTGGCAATAGTTGCTTGTAAAGTTCAAATTAAAACCTTCTAATAAATTCGTTGTTCAAAAAATTCAAGCCCTTCTTCCATATGAGCAGCTTTCAGGTGGCCTTTCAGTTCTAATTTGGAAATACTGGAGGTGGAATTATGGGAAGCCAATTTGGTGCTTTAAGGCTTCTAAAATTTATCAGCTGATGCTTCCTAGTATCCCTCTTGGGGACATATTGAATGGTAGATGGGGTCTAAATTGTACATGCAAGAAATGGAAGAAACAGTTATCTAGAGTTTGGAATTTTAGGGTCTCAATGCAGCTAAAGGTTTTTGCTTGGTTGGTGATGATGCAAGGTCTACAAAGCTCGGTTAGCCAAGTGGATACGTATTTCTTATGCTTGCGCTAGTTGTGGTGGGGTGAAACTAATAAGCACATATTTTAGGAATACCTAAGAACAAGTAAGGTTTGGAAAGCGACGACCTGGATTTATGGTAGTGTTTCTCAGGGACATCTTGGGTGGAATAAGGTTTTTGGTGACTCCATTGATTGTGCGCCTCATAGAAGGGTGTTATCAGGATCTCTATTCTTTTTAGTATTTGGAAGGATAGATGCAACTTGATTTTCAGAAACGAGAAGGCCCCTATTGATGCTACTATTGGTTTTTAGGGATGAAATTTTGAAAGACTGCCTTAGAATAGATAAAAGTGCTAGATATGATTGCTTGCTTTTATTTCGTAAGCTGATGTAATGGCTCTCTGTTTTCAGCTGATGTATTTTGTATCCTTTCTTTAATATGAAGTATTTATTCAATAAAAAAAGGAAGTCACGGATAGACATAAGAGTTATGTATATATGAAAATAACACCTAGAGAATTCTCTGTGGGCGATAGAGTGTTTCTAAGGGTAAAACCTAAAAAGAGTGCTATTAAATCAATAAAATTGGATCCTAGATTTATCGAACCATTTGAGAATGTGGAGAAAATAAGTCTTGTAGCCTATCGGCTTGACTTACCACCTAACCTATCAAAGATCCATAATGCTTTTCATGTATCCCTACTTAGGAGATATATTGTTGATCCTAATCATGTGTTAGATGTTTCTAATTTGTAGATGGCAAATCTGACAACCTTTGAAGTGAAACCTGTGAAGATCTAGGAATTTCGTTCCAAGACAATGAGGAAGAGAAATATTGATCAGTGTAAGGTCCATTAGGACTAGTATTCTGATAAGAACTCCACTTGAAAAAAAGTGGAAGACATGAAAATATACTTTTCTTATTTACTTGATTATGTTATGTAATAATACAGGTTGAACTACATACCACTTATGAAAAGTGGATATTATGCAAACACTATGTTTAATTGAATTTTATGTAATATTACAAGAAAACACAAAGGGTTGTGTTTAATCTAAGGAGGGAGTATGTCACATTTCACCTTGGAAGAACTTTTTTAAGATGTTATTTGTGTAATGATAGCTAATTTGAATGCTTGATATATTTACAATATGTTTATTTTTGTCAAGATAAAATGATGTTGTGTTGCATTACTTGATTGCAAGAACAAATATTCTCGCAGGTGGAAGATTGACCACCAGATATGAGAAGGGAAATGATGACAATGATAACTCAACAAGTAAGGCTCATGTTATCATCATCACTAGTCTCCTCCCTGATGGGTGGTGATAATTGAGATCTATTCTAAAATACCCACCCATTTAAAGGAAAAATGGTGATGGGGAATAATGAGCATATGCATCGATTGCTTGTGGATGCCATTTGTGTGATATATATTAATTGCACAATTAATTTGCATGAGATTGGCATAATTGAATCTTACCTTGAAAATGCACATTAAATAATGGTTTGCATTTTACAAATTATTTTAGAAATATTTTATGCATTTGAAAAATGCCATGCAATTTAATAATCTTTATTGTGAAATTGGGTAATTTCTAGAGTAAAAATTTATTGTATTAAACATGATTATTAATCTAATTGCATCCATCTTAATAAAAAGAATTACGTAGATTGTTCTCCTACCAATTTGTCCAAATATGATTGGACCAAAATAATACAAATATTTTATTATCGTAAAAGGATTATTTCTTGCTCCACATGGTTGCCTTAGAATGGTTAAATTGGTAGTAGAGATTCCTCCTTTGTCTCATTTTTAAATTACCCATATGTCAAATAGTTGTAGTTGACCTAAGGGATGGTAGAGACAAGAAAAATGAGACACCCTTCTAGAAACCTGCTCATAGGGGAGGAAGAAAAATAATAAAAGACAATAAAATGACATCTCCTTGTCTGGAAGAAATAGAACTATATATTGCCATAGAAGTGGAGAAAATGTTAGGCTGGAGAAGTTTAGAAGAGGCTAGAAGGAAGAGGAGAGGAAGTGCAAATCAAGTAGGATTCATCACTTTGTTGGAGTTCCAGGTGGGAGCTTTCCACTTTGATTTAGATATGATTGTTTTAATTTACGTGACTTCCTTTCAATGATTGAGTAGAACCATACTGAGGAATTATATAAACATTGATGTATTTTAATACAATAGACAAAAGTGGTCCATATTAAATTATAAAGTTGAAATTTTCATAAGAGGTTTCTTGGACTATGTTTTGTCTTGGATGCTTGTGCCAAAAAGACTATCCCACCTTATTACATTATTACATTATTTGGTACATGCTAATGTATCACCTTGGGTACATCTTTAGATTAGGAGTGGATATTTACTTTATGTAATATAATAATGTGTAGAAAATGCACAAGTGTGTTGTAGTTAAGTATTAAGTATGATTATTGTATATGTGCACAAGTATCCTTTATGTAAGAGTGCACATGTGTCCTTAGAGTAGGAAAGTAAACAGTCTCAAGAAGAGTGAAGGCCAAGATTACTCCATATGAAGTTATATCGTAGTTAAAGCTTCCTATAGGATGGCAATAAGATTCCTTAGAAGAGTGTTTAAAATCTTGGTTTGAAAATAGGTCTTTGAAATATTTTATAGCTCTCCCATTGTTTGTGTCTTGGGGAGTATGGTTATCTAGGAATGCAATAAATTTTTAAGATTAAGAGAAACCTATTTGGTAGGTCTCCTCCCAAATCATTGGAATTTTCAATAACTATAAGGTTTTGACAACAACAAAGGTAAACAAATAAATCATCCCTCTAGATATTGATAAGTCAGGGACCTACGACTTTTTTTATGGGGCTATATAGGGGGTCCATAGAGTTTGTGGAGAAAGGGATTACTTTATAATTCTGACTCTCATTATTTTAAATTTGAAGGTTGAATTAGGAGAAGGTTCTACTAATTATGCTGAAATTATGGCCCTCAAATTGTTGGCTTAATTGGAAGAATCAAAAGAAATACAAAAAATTCAAATTTACAAAGACTCATAGGTGGTAATTGTTGGAATATATAACATCATTTGGTTCATGCTAATGTACCACCTTGAGTACACCTTTAGATTAGGAAAGCATCATAGATTAGAATGAAAGTATTACTTTATGCAATAAATGCACAAGTGTGCAATGTATTCTGGCAATGTAAATGTGCATAGTTGACCCCATTCACGTGTGCATAGAATAAGAATATCAAGAGTTATTTGAGGAAGACCAAGAGTCTTTTGTAAATTCTATATTATGGACACCTATCTCCATATTGAGTGTGGAAGTTCTTTATTCAATAAAGATCATATTTTCGTGAGCATTTATTAGTGGCATTTATATGATTCATTTCTATCATATTTTATGAGTTTCATATGGTTAATAGATTGCTATTATCATATATTTCGTATTGCGACTTTATTTTAGATCTTGTGACTACTTTACTCTATGCATTTAGCTTTAAAATCTAACAATACTAAATTGGATGTTTGATGTTTTTAGGATTGAAAACATAATTCTACAACCCATATTCTCTCAAATAAAATGTGTGGATTGAAGTGAAACTTTAACTTTATGTGAGTAACCAATCCAAATTTCTATGTGGAAAAATTATTACACTCCAATTAAAACAACCACAAAACAACTTTTTCAAATATATATAAAGCCCCATTCATCTCTTTATTTATTTATTTCTAACTTCTAAAGCCCCATTCATCTCTTTATTTATTTGTTTCTAAATTCTAAAGCCCCATTCATCTCTTTATTTATATATTTCTAATTTCTAGTTAGCTTTAGGAAAAAATACCGTAATCTCAAATATGATATGTGGAGATGAAATCGATGCTGAGAAAATTATGTCTGTTCATGTTGATGCTCATCAAATAATGTCTATGATGGAGAGAGACATAAATGCAAATATCTACGATGGAGAGAACATAAATGCAAATTACGATACTTCACCAATGCATCGTACAATTTTCTTTCTTTCAAATAGATGCTGCTTGAGAAATTGTACTTTGTTGTGACTGAGCTCAACTTTCTTCATGGTTATCCATTGTCGATCCTGATTCCCTGGTACGCCACTGGTAACTATTGACTATTGACTTCATCAAGCACACAATATTTGATGGGAAAAATTAAGCCACACCATCCGTCTTACTTTTTAAAATAAATAATTCGTAAAGATGACATCCTATCAATTATAACCTTAGAAACTAGTGGTGTGCATTCAGTCAAGTGACAACCAAATTATCATTATTTCTCATTATTCTCCTTTGCCCAACCACTTGGTCTCTTTGTATCCAACACTTCCAAAATCAGAAGTAGGTGAGCCATCACTCGCATTCTTGTTAGAAAATTAAACCAGATTTGACACCTTTGGAAAATCCACTTACTACAACATTCGCCAGATTCAGGTTCACTCTAATTAATTACTGGTAGTTGAGACTGTCAATCAGTTCGGTGATTGGAAGGAAACCCTAATTTTGAGTAAAATGCATGTCAAAGCAGTTGGTGTTGTTTTCTCGCCTCATCCCTGAATCCCAAGATATATATTTCTTTTGGGGTTCTTTTTTCAAGTTAAAGGGGTTAGATGAAATCACAGCAGAGCAAAGAAGATAGTAGAAGAAGAACACAACAGCGTTGTGGAGCAGAAGGAGTAGCAGAGTGAAGCAGCTAAGTCTGATTTATTTCATGATTGTATTCTGCATATTTTAAAGTTGCAGATCAGTGGATGTGTTTTCAATTCTATGTATATGGATGTATATCCTATTTTAAGCAATAAATAAATATTTACGTATATTTTGCTCTATATGCATGGTTTATAGCTTAGAAAAGTTTACCTCTTTATTCCCTCCATTTTGCTTGAAAAACCTGAAAAATCTTCCCGTAGAAGTCTTCATCTCCATTTCGGGTCATTCTACTTCTTAAATCTTTCGGATTTGATTTAGTTCTATTTCGCTTCATTTTTTTGTATTTATTTGTGAAATAAACTTTAGGTTAAATTATAATATAAAGGTATATTATTAATTTAACTCTAAAGTTGGTGAAGTCCAAAATATTAAACCTTAATACTAAAATCCGCATCCGCAATAGTCATATCTCCATTTCGCACTTTATTTTAAACTTTGGTGATGTCATCCAAAATATTATGTAGATTTCGAATCTGGGCCTCTCTCGTTGTAAACCCTATAAAACTAATTTCGCATCAGTTTGCTTGCATTTGCACCCGAATTTGATACAGTTGATAAATTCACTCGCTGCCTTTGTTCTAAGTGTGGATTTCATTTTGCTTGTCCTCCTATGCAAGTTAATCCATTTCACATTGCCTCCTTTGTTAATCCTTATGGAATAATTTTTAAAATTGATTCTGCTTCCATTCTAATTGATTGTGCCCCGGATTGGTGCATACTCATTCCGTTGCGGTTGTTTGTCTTTATCTCTGGATTGGAGTGTGTGCCATTTCGAAACTAGGTTCCACTCTGGATCTGCTTTAAAAAACTTCAAATTGGTATCAAAGCTTGAGCCCTCCCGTGGAAGATAGAAGCAATGGCTTCCAGAAACAACTCTTTGCAATTACAGATCCCACAGTTCAGCGGTAAGAAATACGATTACTGGAGCATTCAGATGAAAATTTGGTTTGGGTCTTAGGAGCTATGGGACTTGGTTGAGAATGGTTATCCATAATCAGTGGATGCATTAGCATTGGCAACTCTCTCCCAAGCAGATTCGGATTTGTTGAAGGAGAATCAGAAGACATTATTTTATATAATGCAAGTAGTGGAGGAGACAATTTTCTCACAGATTGCAGAAGCAACCAAAGCAAAGCAAGCTTGGGAAATTTTGGCCAGCTCTTATCAGGGCACCAACAAGGTGAAGTTGGTAAATATTTAGATGTTAAGGAGGGGTTTTTAGAACCTACAGATGAGTGAGTTAGAGTCCATGAGTGATTTCTTCACCCAGACGTTGGATGTCATCAACCAGATGCGGTTGAATGGGGATATTATGGACAACCAGAGAATAGTGGAGAAAATTTTGAGAATCCTGCCATCTAGGTTTGACTCAGTTGTGATAGTGATAGAAGAATCAAGGGATTTGACAACCCTCTCTGTGGATGAGCTCATTGGTTCTCTATAGACACATGAGCAAAGGCTAAGTCGATCAACTCAGTCCTCTCTAGAGAAAGCATTTAAAACACAGGTCTCATTTCGAGACAACAATAGAAGAGAAGAATCCGACCATTGTATGACACTAAATGGTATGAAGGGAATGCAATCTGAAGATAAAGAAATTTCTTAATGAATTTGAATCGCTTTTAAATCCTTGGATATACTCGTTAGAAGATATAATAATATAATTTTATTGATGGATTATTGTGAGGCTTTGAATGGGTAATTATACCCATTCAAAGGGTGTTATTGGCCAAGGGGTATGACCCTTGGCTATATGAATTTAATTAATAAAATTATAATTATATGTTATGAGGGTCTTAACATGCCACCCTCCTTAAAAGAGCTTTGTCCTCAAAGCTGGAAATTTATAAATTGCTGCTGGATGTCATGAAGAGTTTCCCACGTCGCATCTTCTAAAGGTAGACCTTTCCAATGGATCAAAAATTATGTGATATCACGAGTACGAAGGTGACGAGAGCTGCAGTCCAAGATAGCTTCTAGTTCGACCAAAAGTACTCCATCATCGGTAAATTCGGGAAGAGTAGTTTGTACAGTGATGTGCTCTCTAACCGCTAGCTTTAGACAAGATACATGAAATACGGGGTAAAGTTTGGAAGAGGGAGGAAGCTCCAGTTTGTAGGCGATAGTCCCAATATGTTGGAGAACCTTATAAGGCCCATAAAATTTGGGTGCAAACTTTTGAGAACCTTTCTTTTTAAGAGAGGATTGATGGTAAGGTTGGAGACGTAAGAAAACCATATCTCCTTTGGAAGAGGGAGGAAGCTCCAGTTTGTAGGCGATAGTCCCAATATGTTGGAGAACCTTATAAGGCCCATAAAATTTGGGTGCAAACTTTTGAGAACCTTTCTTTTTAAGAGAGGATTGATGGTAAGGTTGGAGACGTAAGAAAACCATATCTCCTTCATGAAAAATATGTTCACTCCTATGTTGATCGGCTTGCTGCTTCATGCAATTTTGGGTGATGTATAGGTTATCTTATAGAATCCACAGAATGTCATCTCGAGTAGAAATTTTGGTGTCAACGGCTTGGACTTTTGTACTTCCTAGAATATAAGAAACGAGGGATGGTGGTGATTGACCATATAAAGCTTCATAAGGAGTCATTTTTATGGAGGTATGGTATGAAGTGTTATACCACCAGTCCGTTAGTGGAAGCCACTTTACCCAATGGATTGGTTGAGAAGAAATAAAATAGCAAAGGTACATTTCCAGGCATTTATTAACAACTTTTGTCTGGCCATTGGTTTTAGGATGGTAAGCGAAGCTCATACGAAGTTGAGTACCTTGTAATTTGAACAATTCCTTCCAAAATTTCTATTAAAAGTTGGGTCACGGTCACTAAAAATGGTTGAGGGCATACCATGTAATTTAAATATGTTATCTAAGAAGAGGTGGGCTATAGTTCTAGCGGTATAAGGATGAGCTACTGGACAAAATTAGGCATATTTAGATAAGCGATCAACTACTACAAAAATGGTTGCTTTTCCCCCTAACTTTGGTAGTCCCTCAATAAAGTCCATAGAAATATCTACCCATGTTTTGGTGGGTATAGGCAGAGGTTGAAGTAATCCTGGAGTAGCAAGGGTCTATCCCTTTTGTTGTTGACAAACTTTGCATTCTTTTACAAAAATTTTGACATACTTTTTCATTCCTACCCAATAAAAGGAGGTAGTGGCTCTTTTATATGTTTTGAAGAACCCAGAGTGTCCTGCAGAG
The DNA here is from genome assembly GCA_028583015.1 of Wollemia nobilis. NCBI lineage: Eukaryota > Viridiplantae > Streptophyta > Pinopsida > Araucariales > Araucariaceae > Wollemia > Wollemia nobilis. The sequence continues at coordinate 9,200,478 of JAQPPZ010004624.1, read as the reverse complement.
GGTGAGGTATATAACTAATGAAGAAGTTTTTCATGATAAGTTGAATTTGGGGTGAGGACCATCCTTCCTTTATACCTTAATATATTATCCACCCAAGTGTATGGAGGTTTGATACTAGGATTATGTTGGAGTTGTTGAATTAGTGCATGGATAGTAGGATCATTTATCCATTCTTCATGCACCTCATCTACCCATTTAGGAATAAGGGAGGAAAGAGCATGTAATTGAGGCATATCTTCAAATTTTCCAGAAAGTGCATCTGCTGCCATGTTATCCTTTCCCTTTTTATATGTAATTTTATAATCATAGCCAAGAAGTTTAGTAACCCACTTTTGTTGTTCCGGGGTATTAGTCCTTTGTTACAAAAAGTATTTCAAGCTATGATGGTCAGTGCGTATAATGAAATGTTGGCCAATAAGGTAAGGCCTCCAATGTTGAATAGCATGAAAAATCGCCAACATCTCTTTTTCATACGTAGAATGAGCTAGATTCTTTTGAGAAAATGCCTTACTTATAAAAGCTAGAGGCATTCCATCCTGCATGAGTATGGCTCTCATTCCTACTCCTGAGGCATCACTTTCAATGATGAATGGTTTAGAAAAGTTGGATATAGCTAGAACAAGGGTGGTACACATTGTATTTTTCAATGTAATAAAGGTCTCATCCACTTTAGATGACCATTTGAAAGCGCTTTTCTTAAGTAATGTTGTTAGAGGGGCAATGATTTTACCATAATTTTGGACAAATTTTCTATAATATCCTATTAGTCCAAGAAACCCTCGTAGACCTTTTAAGGTTTTTGGAATAGGCCAATTTTTCACCTCCTCAATTTTACGAGGATCTACCTTAACTCCTTCCTTCGAGAAAATGTGCCCTAAGTATTCAATTTCTTGTTTTCCAAAGGAACACTTTGATATTTTTGCATAAAGTTGATTTTCCTTCAAGATTTGTAATGCTTGGCTAACATGGTCCAAATGTTCTTCCCATGTTTTGCTATAAATCAAAATGTCATAAAAAACTAAGATAAATTTATGAAGGAAGGGATGAAATACCTTATTAATTATACTTTGAGAGGTGGAAGGAGCGTTGGTAAGGCCAAATGGCATCACCAAGAATTCGTAGTGCCCTTCATGAGTGCGAAAGGTCGTATTAGGAATATCATTTTCATTGAATCTGATTTGGTGATAGCCCAATCGTAAGTCTAACTTGGAAAAATAAGTAGCTCCCTAGAGTTCATCTAATAGCTCGTCTATGACTGATATAGGAAATTTATCCTTGATGGTCATTTTATTAAGTGCTCGAAAATTGACACATAAACACCATGACCCATCCTTCTTTCTCACTAATATAATTGGAGAGGAGTAAGGACTTTTGCTAGGTCTATGACCCCTGCCTTAAGAAGCTTTTGTACTAATTTCTCAATCTCGATATTTTGAAGGTATACATAATGATAGGGCCTAATATTAGGGGGTTGATGCCCTGGAAGTAGTAGAATAGTATGATCGTGACTTCATTGTGGAGGTAGTCCTTTTGGTTCATTGAACACCACTTTATGATGGTCTAAAATATTTTGTAACTCTGGTACCTCCTCTTCTTTGTGACTAGGTTGAATTGAAAATAATTGGGTGACCATTCCCTTGCTTCCTTTTCGGATAATTTTCTCCATTCTATGTGAGCTTACGATTTGGGAGGGCCCCGATTTTAAACCCTTGATAATATAGGTTTGGTTTTTTCTGTGAACTTCATCCATAACTCATAAATTCCCATTGGAATACACCCAATGTTTGTAACCATTATACACCTAGTACAATGTCACAACCTCCTAGAGGTAGTACATACATGTCGCCTTTCATGTTATAATCCCCCATAGTTAGTTTGATATTTCAGCATTTTCCTTTACATGTAATTTTTCCACCATTTCTAATCATCACTTCAAAATTATTGCAAGGATATATGAAACACCTTGCTTGCTTAGCCACCTTTGGATAGATAAAATTGTGCGTGCTACCAGAATCTAGGAGCACAGTAAGGGTTTGTTTCTTAAAATACCCTTTTACTCGCATTGTTTGAGGGGCAAAAACTCCTGCAAGGGCGTTGAAGGAAACCTTTGGTGTATTTTCGCCTTCACTTTTAAGTGTGTCAGATAATACCTCTACTTCTAGTTCAGGTTCCTCTTCGGTAGAATTTCCATAATCTGTGGCATCTAAAATATATAATTTTCTTGAGGCGCATTTATGATTTCGGTCAAATTTCTCATCGCAATGGTAGAAAAGACCCTTAGCTTGTCTTTCCTTCATTTCCTCGAAGCTAAGACGCTTAATTGGTAGAGTGGGGTTAATTTTGGGAGTTGTATAGGAGTTTTGGGTCCTTCCATTTTGCATTGTTTTGGGGTTGGTATAGGTGTTTGATGATTTCCCCAAGGTTATTTTTGTTAACCGATTTTTTGCCTTGATTTTATCTTTCGCTAATTTCGCCAACCCAATGGTCTCTAACATGTTTGAAGGATTATACATTTGTACCTCAATTTTAATTTCTTCCTTTAATCCACTGATGAAACACTCTTGGAATAAGGCAACGTCTAATCCTGATGTTCAATTAGCTACCCTTTCAAATTTCGCTTGGTATTCGCTTACCGAAGTGGTTTGGCATAATTTAGTGAGGGCTCCTATAAAACTTTAAAACTTTCTAGTTCCAAATCGTACTAAAATATTCTGTGTAAAGGTTAACCAGGTCGAAGTGTCGTTGGTTTTCTCGAACCATTGGTACCATTAGATGGCGTCATTTTCCAAGTGGAAAGAGGCAATATGCACTTTTTGTATTTTTGAGATTTGATTTAATGAGAAATATTGCTCTGCTCGATAGATCCAGTTTGTAGGTTCACCGCCTTCAAATTTTGGGAAGTCTAATTTGGTCATTCTTGGTAGAATGGAATTTTGTGGACCTCCCAATAGTGCTCGGTTTGGTGACCCTATGTTGGTTGATTGTGTTAATGCCCGATTTTGACAAATAGAGTCAAGTTTTAAATCCATTGCGAATATTTTCTCAAAGAGTTCTTTTGTTTTAAGGGCATTTTCCTCTCTTTCTCGTTGAATTTCTTCGACGAGCTTGTCATGCTTCTCGTGAATGGTATCCAGTGATCGGCGTCCATCGACCATGTGAATTTTGATGGTTCGACTCCTTCCTTTGTGTGAGAAATGGGCAAAATTTTCTTCCTTTGGGTGGTTTGGCAACTTTGGCAAAAGTTGTTATGACAACTTTTTTTTTTAAGTTGTAAAAAGTTGTTATAATTTTGTTACAAAAAAAAATTGTTTTGCAATATTTAGCAAAAAAAAATTCAATGTTTTGTTTTGTCAAAATTTTCAAAAATTTGTGGGCTAATTTGCCCTAACAACTTTTGTGTGTTTATTCTCTGTATTCTCTGTATTTATACAATCACAGAGAGCAAGGAGTATGACTAGCAGTATGTGGAAGGTAAGGCAATATGGGGAGGCAGTAAACAATAGGCGTTACAAGCTACGATGCAAGGGTTGTAAGGTACGATAGGGCACAACACACTGCGGCAACAAGAAAGCAATAGATCAGGAACGACACACGAGGTAGTGGTGAGAGAGCAAAGCAAAGCTCAAGGTAGGTGAGAGAGGAGCGAAGTGAAGGGGTGGTGGTGGGAGGCAGGGTACGAAGACTTTAACTTTGATGAAATCAACAATGGAAAACTTGCCACTTATCACGGTTTGGGGTCGCACGAGGGTTTGGTCAAGTGGGAGGGCGTGATCGAAGTCACGCTTCAATTAGCGTGTTTAAAACTTTATAAACCTTTTGTGTGTTGTCGTACCCATGATGTGGGATAATTCGTTGAGATTTTCCTACTTCACGTCGACAGTGATCTGGTCGACGATTTTTTGGCAGCTGGAAAAAACTTTAAAACCTTATGTTAAATTTTTAATTTTTTATAACTTATCACCATTTTCCTGTTACTTCTGTTGGAAACATCACAGAAAGGGTGTAAAATTTACAGTCAAATTTTGAGAATTATTTACTGAATTCTATCCTTTACATGATTCAGTTGTGTTGTATTTACTATGTAGATGATTGTTCGAAATGGTTATTCTATGGAGGTAGAAGACTGTTTTGAAATTCTGTTGGCGACGGTAAAGACTGCTTTGAATTTTCTGGCAGAGGTAGACGACTTTGGGTTTGGACGTTGTACAACCATTTTTTGTTAGGGTAAAATAGGTAGTATATTGCATTATACTACATATATTATTGCATTTACTTTGTACTATTACAATGTAGATGTTTATTGTTTCAAATATCTAATGGTAACTAGGTTAAATCCTAAATATCCTAGGTTAAGAGTCATGTTGAGTGGTATTTTCACCCAATTGTGAAAGTACACTCTTCCTTAGGATTTGGGTTCCAAATCCCCTCTTGCAAAGAAGTTAAACAAACAACTTCTCCAAGGTCTCCGCTATATTAGCATTTGCATATGTGTATTAGTAATCTCAAATAAATATATTCAATTTAAATGCTTGGAACACCTTAGTGATTGCAAGTAACTGTAAACAAGGGGCAATGTTGGTTTATTTTACCATGAAACTTTAGTGATTGTTCATTGAACCAAAATAAAGCAAATGTGAGTTGGCCCTCATATGACCACGATGTAGTGCCTTAATTCCTTTTATCTTGAGGGTTTTAAAGTAGATTTTATCTTCTTTATTAAGTCCAAATATGGCTTCTTATCATGAAGATGAAGATAGCTTTCAATGTGATCGATAAACTATCCCTCTTTGGTGAAATGGGTTTTCACAAAGAGGCAATAATTTATGGCCTTAAATTAAGGGCTTTAAATGTCACTTTAACTTATCCCTCTTAAATGAAATCAAATTTTCATCAAGATGAACAATTAAGTGCTTTGAAGAAAAGACCTTCAATGTAATACTCAAATTACCCCTCTTTCGTAAAATTAGAATTTTTATGAAGAGAGGGTAATTTTAGGCTCAAAATGGAAATTTGTGAAAATGCCATAAAACATAACTCCTTCAATGAAATTGGAATTTTCATGAAGGGAATGTCATCATAGGCTCATGAGTGCAAAAAAAAACTAAAAAAATGAAATTTGACCTTAAAATGGAAATTTTCTATTTTCGGATTTTTTTAAATCTGTAGTAAAACAACAACTTCGATGAATTTTAAAAAATACTAAACAACTCCGAAAATGAAATTTCAAAGTGCGTATTGGAAGTCTGAAGTATAACCTACGCAATGGTGAAATTATTTTTGGATTTTGAAATTTTTTTAAATGTTTATTTTAATGCCTGAAAATTAAAAAAAAAGTTAAAATTTTTGGAAAATAAAATGCAGAAAATGAAAATGAAATGCAGAAAATGGAACACAAGATACATTCAGTTTGATGCTATCCTATTCCGACAAAACCGAAGATGTGAGGTTTTCATGCATGCAACCTAACCTATTGGACTTGCAAAACAAGCACAATCCGGATAAGCTAAGTGCTGGCTCCTAGGGTTTTAAATGAGGTTTTCAGATTTAAACATTCGCATGAAGCAACCAAGAAAACTTGCATAAACTCCATTTACAAGCCTAAAATCTGAAAAGGGGAAAAATAGACATTTAATCTTGCATGCAGAAAATGACTCCTCCTTTCTTGTCCATAAGATGCAACTTTCTGAAATTTTCTGTATTAAAAATTTGTCATTTTACAATAACAGAAATTTCTGGTTTTCCCAAACCAGTCCATGGAAGAAAAACAGCCCAAACAGGTCCAGAATGGCCCTCTTGCCTTCAAATCTGCAACTCTGCTCGCAGCAGTTTCCAACCCCTCAAAACATCCTTGCCTGGCGTATTTAAAATTTTCAGGAAGCTTTTCGTTTCATTTTCCAATGGTTGTTCGTTTCACCTTCCCTTGTGCATGCATGTGTTTTGGTTTCCAAAAAGGCTTTTCGTTTCTATTTTGTGGCCCTTCGTTTCATTCCCATGGTTTGGCTTCCTCTGTTTGGTTTTCTTCACTTTTCGTTTGATTTCAAAAAAAATGTTTCCTTTTCTCCACATGGGCATGCGTCCGCTTCCTTCCATGTGTAACGACCATCTTAAATGATTTCAAATCATTAAATATTCCTTATGTAACATTTTGTCTTATTCATTGGATTTTGTCCTTATGTGACAAATTACCTTATTCAATCTTTGATTTATTCCTTATAGGTCCACGTCATTATGCAGTCTTCAGTTTCACTATCCTGGTGTTCATCACTAATATCAGACGCACTGTCCACTACTCTGTTCCCTTGGCAAAAATCGGACATGTCGCGATATCACGACACTCTTGTTTCTCTACCTGCCCGCCCTTTTTGAGTCATGAAAATGCAACATGTCGCGATATCGCGACACTTTTGTTTCTCTGCCTGCTTATGCTTTTTGAGTCGCGAAAATGCAACATGTCGCGATATCGTGACACTTTTGTTTCTCTGCCTTGCTGCCCTTTTTGAGTCACGAAAATGCAACATGTCACGATATCGTGACACTTTTGTTTCTCTGCCTACCTGCCCTTTTTGAGTCACGAAAATGCAACATGTCGCGATATCGCGACACTTTTTCTTTCTTGTTCTTTCTCTTCTCTTTTGGCCACAAAAATGCAACATGTCGCGATATCGCGACACTTTTTCCTCCTTGCTTTTTCTCTTCTCTTTTGGCTGCGAAAATGCAACATGTCACGATATCGCGACACTTTTTATTTCTTGTTCTTTCTCTTCTCTTTGGACCGTGAAAATGCAACATGTCGCGATATCGCGACACTTTTTCTCCTTGCTCTTTCTCTTCTCTTTTGGCCATGAAAATGCAACATGTCGCGATATCGCGACACTTTTTCTTTCTTGTTCTTTCTCTTCTCTTTTGGCCGTAAAAATGCAACATGTCGCGATATCGCGACACTTTTTCTTTCTTGTTCTTTCTCTTCTCTTTTGGCTATGAAAATGCAACATGTCACGATATCGCGACACTTTTTTCCTCCTTGCTCTTTCTCTTTTCTTTGGACCATGAAAATGCAACATGTCGCGATATCGCGACACTTTTTCTTCCTTGCTTTTTCTCTTTTCTTTGGACCGTGAAAATGCAACATGTCGCGATATCGCGACACTTTTTCTTCCTGCTTTTTCTCTTTGCTTTGGACCGCGAAAATGCAACATGTCGCGATATCGCGACACTTTTTTCTCCTTGCGGTGTTTTGCTTTTTCTTTGATCTTTAGCATATGGGCCACTTCGGTCTTCTTGGAAAATATGCAAAAAGGTGGGTCCCCAATTTTGGGGTACGTTGTGGAGCAGCCACAACAAATGGCGACTCTGCTAGGAAATGCTCCTGAGCATTTCGGTGAGAACTCAACCTGAACACCTTCAAAACTCAAACACAAGCGTCAACAAATATCCCAAGAATGAAACTAGATGAGAAATACATGAAGCATTAGAATTATTAAGCATCGGCTCGGTGTGTGCAATGTGCTTCATTCCCTATCGTTTGAAACTCGTTCAACTTTCCATTGTCATTTTCACTTATGATTCGTGCGTATGAGAAGTTATGGATGATTCCTGTAGGATTTAACGTATGGTGAAGATGCTAGAGATATAACAAGCTTTGCAAAGGCTCAAACTTTCTAGTACCATGAACAAACATATTAAAACTGTCAAATCCTCTTAGGACCAAATATGAGTATACTGAATTAATTTACTAGATCCCAAAGTTGGTTATGTGTCACTACCATTTTGAACCCATGTGCAAGTGTAAGTGAAATCAGAGCTTTGGGGAATAGGATTCCCAACCTAAGCGAGATGGGAATTTAACCCTATCCTTACTACTCTAATCTGGAGTTCATTACCTCATCTTGAACAAAATGATTTAACCTATTATGGATGAAACTGTCAGGCTAGCCTGTCCGTTTGAGCAGTCAATGGTCTTGCTTTTAGACAAGACATGTTGCCACGCATGAGCATACTCCACTGCCAATCAGGCATCTATAGCCCCGGAGGAGATCAACCCCATAATCCAGGATTTGACTTTACTTTTGATTTCTTGAACCTTGGGGATGACTACCCATCCTTGCAAGGGACATGTAGTACGATCCTTCCAATCCAATATCAATGATGCAATAAAAGTAGAATGAAAAATATTTGCTTTGGAACTTCAAGTTCTTGAGTGTAGATCACGCTTTTAATTTCTTAAAGCGTGATGGAGGCAAAATAGAAGCTTTGGGGAATCGGATTCTCAACCTAAGCGAGATGAGAATTAGACCCTATCCTTACTACTCCATGAAGATCAAATCGGAGCTTTGGGGAATTGGATCCTCAACCTAAGTTCGATGGGGATTTAACCCTATCCTTACTACTCTGATTTTAGGCTTTAAGCACTATAGGAGTGGTAAAAACCACTGTTTTAAGGATTATGTTGCATGATAGGACAGACACGAAATACTCCTTTCGCCTCACCTTTTCTTCCAAGTATGGTTTTGACCATTTTGCTCAAGATCCTCTTTAATATGTGTAAAACATGCTTGGTTCAAGATAGTTTGGGCATCATTTCCCAACCTTAGGATCCTTTTAATATATGTTATGTAATAACCCTAAGAGGATTCGACACCTTTTCAATGATTGTATTTGAAATGTAGATGCAACTGAGATGAAATGTATATGCAATGTGAAATGTAACATGAGATATGGATGAATGCATTGCTCTTTTTGAAATGCTGATGGAGTATACCACCTATTTTGCCATAATTTGTAAAATTGACAACTTCATGCATCACAAGTTCCAAACGATATTCTTTAATGTGTTTGCGATACTCGTGGAGCTTTCTGCAATACAATTCCGATGTTTCATATTCTCTTAGTCTTAGTCAACATTCATAAGGACATAAGTTGACATCTCGCTTTTTTTTTTTTCTTTTTTTTTCAAGACAAACCAAAAGTGTCCAAAGGACCAACACACAAAACTTAAAACCAAAATGAGATCCAATCCAAAACCAAAACACGAAAACCAAAAGTATATACAAATGTACAATATAATACAAGATGGTGCAAAAGTTTGGATTATCATTTTCCCGGATCCCAAACCTGATTAGAATTCTTTAAAAGACATATGACGTGATACGCATACCAAGTTTTGTAGGAATCCAACAAAAACAAGATCAAACCAAACAAAGAAACAAACTTCCACTTGCCCCTCTCACCATACCAATTTGATTTAGTTTCATTAATAATCCTATGGTGGAGTTTCAAGTTTTCAAATTGATTAGACAATGATTGATATTCAATTCCTTTATGTCTATTCTTTAAGATGTCCATTCCGCACTTTGATTCATGGTGTAGAAATAAGCTTTCATTTTCATTCAATAAAGCCATAACATTAATAATATTTGAATCAAACCATTCATTAGGCAAACCTTCATTCGAATTTTGCATGGTGAAACCAAAAAGGTGAGATTTTACCTTTGGCATGTTTTCATTTGACCTTACTTGAAGAGGATTTGAAAATTCCTCTTTTCTCTCATGACATTCATCATCATGTAGCACTTGTTCTTTCTCCATGATTTGTTTATCAAAGGCACCAAACTTAGGTACCCAATTGAACACATGTCCATCCCTTTCAAACCATAAGTCTTGTCTATCTAGGGGTGGGTTAACTAACACATTTCCATGATCAATCACTTGGGTTGTTTTGGGTAACGTGAGATTTTCAATTGGATCATCAATGATATCAAACCCAAATGATTTAGGTTTTGTAATTTTCTCATTTTGAAATGGCATAATCATTGTAGCACAAGTAAGTGGATCAAGATTTTCAATTTCTTTTCCTTCAAAGGAATCTAAAGCAAGTGACTCTCTTTCTTGATTCATGGTTGTAGAATCCTTATCATGTTCCAAAATTTGATGAGATTCGAATTCCTCTTCCAAAACTTTCTCAAATTGTACAGGATTTATAGTATCCTCATGTGAGGAAGCAATTGAGTTATCCTGCATATTAATTGACACAACAAGTTTGTTAGAAGATTTAGATTGATAATATTCTTCCCATTTCTTCCACGAATCATAGTAATCATCTTCCAATTTCAAGTTGTGATGCTCAAGTACTTCTTCTTCATCTTCTGATTCATCAACATGTTTCTCATCCAATTCATCTTCACCTTCCTTAGATGGTCCAGTTATTTCCAAAAGTGGGTTATCTCTTGAATTCAAATTGGTAAAGCTATCATAATCCAAATTTGTAACCCATGATTCAATTTTATCACAATTTGGAAGGTGTGGATCCTCTTGGTCATCACTTTCGAGAACATCATCCAAAGTGTCTTTCGAGAACAAGTGGTGAAATTCGATTATGTCTTCAACTTCATTTGTTGATTTTCTTTCAAATTCATTTTCAGCCACTTGTGATGGCTTAGGAGCTTCTATAATGGGATCGATTTTTGAATTCCGTGTCATATAGTTGCTCCAATCCTTTGCAAGTACATCTGACCAAATCATATCCACATAAGTTTGTTCATCCAAATCCTCCTTTTTGGGTAATGATTCTAGATATTTCTTTTCCAAAACAAGATGGTGATCATTTGATTCCAACTTCTTGTTACCCATCCATAGAATTTCTTCTCCAAAAACTTCATGCTCTTCAAGACTTTTTGAATAGGTATTTACTTCAACGTGAGTCACCTCAAAATATCTTGTATCGCTTGAAGAAGCATAACATGAAACATCATTAAGATCGGCATTATGAATTTTCTTCCTAGGATGATTTGGATGCATACATTGACGTGCTCGTTTTTGTGGTGGAACATGCCTACATACCTTCTTAACCACTTTCTTTTTCTCTTTTACTTTCGATACGAACTCTTTGGGTTGAGTGGTAGAAGTAGTAGGATTAGTTGGATTGATACCCACGGACAAAGCTTGAACATTTGTTGCAATGGTTCCATGGGTGACCACATGATTCTCTAATTGAGGCATAGTTGGATGGATGGAAGTACTTGTATAAGCACATGTGGGAGCATAAGTTGGTATGGTAGGATAAAGTTGATTGTAGGGAAAAACATTTGATATCAAATTTTGTTGTGCCCATGCTTGATTTACCATCGAGGTTTGATTGCAAGCCCCTAGTTGTCCTACCATAGTTGATTGCTCCATTCCATAACCTTGTGGCCTCAATTGTTGATCTACAATCATAGCTTCGTGTAGGCCGATGCAAGATCAGTAACCAAGGGATTCATCCTAACAAATATGGCACACCATGGATCCAATGCTCGAAAGTATATTTGAAGAGCACCACTTTCCTCAATAGTATAGGGAGAAATTAATCTCGCATAAAGCTTTCGAAACCTCAAGTTGAAACTTCTCACTGGCTCATTAGGTTCTCTTTTGCAAGAAGTAAATTGTTGATATATCATGAGAGGATCAATGAGCAACCTAAATTGATTGATAAAATCATCTTTCAATTGAGTCCAAGATGTAATAGAACCAGTGGGTAAATTGATGTACCAATCATATGCCACCTCATCTAGGGTTCCAGGAAACATTCTACATGCCACATCCTCATGTTCGACATTCCATCTAACTAGGATATCCACATAGGCTTGAATATGTTCCTCGGCTAATGTTGGACCATTGTGTTTAAATTTGGGCAAACGTTTTTCTACGTTCTTGGGTAAATCATGAGAATCTCCACTAATGTTCAAAGGATTAACATGTATCCCATACCACGTTCCTGCAGTTGTAGCCATTAATGAAACTCAAAGAATAACTTCAAAACCAATTTGTTAGTCATGAATAAAAGAAGGAACCATGACAAAGCAATATTCTAAAAATGTAAATTAGTTTCTAATTCACCAGATCGCATATGCGCAAGTGAAGAGCATACTCCTAGTGTTGTAGGCTTTCTGATTCACAAGATCGCATTACACGCAAGTGAAGAGCATAATACCGACAACAACTACATTTTAGACAAAATAATTCCTTACAAATAAGCATGAAATGACTAGCAAATATCAAACATGTAACGTATGAATAATCATGTTAGCATCAACCAAGAGATGTATCCATTAAAATCAAATGAAAGTAATTGCATGGAGACAACCTCGTTAGTCAAGACCAAAATTTTTTCAAAATCAAATCAAAACACATTATTCCTGTATGAACAATCAAAAGCGTTAGAACAATGCATAGCAATTCATGTCCTCCTTTTAACACTACAAGGTTGTATTGTTAAAAGAGGGCTAAAGATAATAATCAATAGGGCATGAAATATTCAAAATTTAAATCCCTATAGCATTTAAATCACACTGAAATAAACCAATTCAGGCCCTCCTTCTAGCGCCAAAATGTTGAGTGGTATTTTCACCCAATTGTGAAAGTACACTCTTCCTTAGGATTTGGGTTCCAAATCCCCTCTTGCAAAGAAGTTAAACAAACAACTTCTCCAAGGTCTCCGCTATATTAGCATTTGCATATGTGTATTAGTAATCTCAAATAAAGATATTCAATTTAAATGCTTGGAACACCTTAGTGATTGCAAGTAACTCTAAACAAGGGGCAATGTTGGTTTATTTTACCATGAAACTTTAGTGATTGTTCATTGAACCAAAATAAAGCAAATGTGAGTTGGCCCTCATATGACCACGATGTAGTGCCTTAATTCCTTTTATCTTGAGGGTTTTAAAGTAGATTTTATCTTCTTTATTAAGTCCAAATATGGCTTCTTATCATGAAGATGAAGATAGCTTTCAATGTGATCGATAAACTATCCCTCTTTGGTGAAATAGGTTTTCACAAAGAGGCAATAATTTATGGCCTTGGATTAAGGGCTTTAAATGTCACTTTAACTTATCCCTCTTAAATGAAATCAAATTTTCATCAAGATGAACAATTAAGTGCTTTGAAGAAAAGACCTTCAATGTAATACTCAAATTACCCCTCTTTCGTAAAATTAGAATTTTTATGAAGAGAGGGTAATTTTAGGCTCAAAATGGAAATTTGTGAAAATGCCATAAAACATAACTCCTTCAATGAAATTGGAATTTTCATGAAGGGAATGTCATCATAGGCTCATGAGTGCAAAACAAAACTAAAAAAATGAAATTTGACCTTAAAATGGAAATTTTCTATTTTCGGATTTTTTTAAAATCTGTAGTAAAACAACAACTTCGATGAATTTTAAAAAATACTAAACAACTCCGAAAATGAAATTTCAAAGTGCGTATTGGAAGTCTGAAGTATAACCTACGCAATGGTGAAATTATTTTTGGATTTTGAAATTTTTTAAATGTTTATTTTAATGCCTGAAAATTAAAAAAAAAGTTAAAATTTTTGGAAAATAAAATGCAGAAAATGAAAATGAAATGCAGAAAATGGAACACAAGATACATTCAGTTTGATGCTATCCTATTCCGACAAAACCGAAGATGTGAGGTTTTCATGCATGCAACCTAACCTATTGGACTTGCAAAACAAGCACAATCCGGATAAGCTAAGTGTTGGCTCCTAGGGTTTTAAATGAGGTTTTCAGATTTAAACATTCGCATGAAGCAACCAAGAAAACTTGCATAAACTCCATTTACAAGCCTAAAATCTGAAAAGGGGAAAAATAGACATTTAATCTTGCATGCAGAAAATGACTCCTCCTTTCTTGTCCATAAGATGCAACTTTCTGAAATTTTCTGTATTAAAAATTTGTCATTTTACAATAACAAAAATTTTTGGTTTTCCCAAACCAGTCCATGGAAGAAAAATAGCCCAAACAGGTCCAGAATGGCCCTCTTGCCTTCAAATCTGCAACCCTGCTCGCAGCAGTTTCCAACCCCTCAAAACATCTTTGCCTGGCGTATTTAAAATTTTCAGGAAGCTTTTCGTTTCATTTTCCAATGGTTGTTCGTTTCACCTTCCCTTGTGCATGCATGTGTTTTGGTTTCCAAAAAGGCTTTTCGTTTCTATTTTGTGGCCCTTCGTTTCATTCCCATGGTTTGGCTTCCTCTATTTGGTTTTCTTCACTTTTCGTTTGATTTCAAAAAAAAAGTTTCCTTTTCTCCACATGGGCATGCGTCCGCTTCCTTCCATGTGTAACGACCATCTTAAATGATTTCAAATCATTAAATATTCCTTATGTAACGTTTTGTCTTATTCATTGGATTTTGTCCTTATGTGACAAATTACCTTATTCAATCTTCGATTTATTCCTTATAGGTCCACGTCATTATGCAGTCTTCAGTTTCACTATCCTGGTGTTCATCACTAATATCAGACGCACTGTCCACTACTCTGTTCCCTTGGAAAAAATCGGACATGTCGCGATATCGCGACACTTTTGTCTCTCTACCTGCCTGCCCTTTTTGAGTCACGAAAAATGCAACATGTCACGATATCGCGACACTTTTGTTTCTCTACCTGCCTGCCCTTTTTGAGTCACAAAAATGCAACATGTCGCGATATCACGACACTTTTGTTTCTCTGTCCTGTCCCCTTTTTGAGTTGCAAAAATGCAACATGTCACGATATCGCGACACTTTTGTTTCTCTGCCTGCATGCCCTTTTTGAGTTGCAAAAATGCAACATGTCGCGATATCGCGACACTTTTTCTTTCTTGTTCTTTCTCTTCTCTTTTGGCCACGAAAATGCAACATGTCACGATATCGCGACACTTTTTCCTCCTTGCTTTTTCTCTTCTCTTTTGGCCACGAAAATGCAACATGTCACGATATCGCGACACTTTTTCTTTCTTGTTCTTTCTCTTCTCTTTGAACCGCAAAAATGCAACATGTCGCGATATCGCGACACTTTTTCTCCTTGCTTTTTCTCTTCTCTTTTGGCTGCAAAAATGCAACATGTCGTGATATCACGACACTTTTTCTCCTTGCTTTTTCTCTTCTCTTTTGGCCGTGAAAATGCAACATGTCACGATATCGCGACACTTTTTCTTTCTTGTTCTTTCTCTTCTCTTTTGGCCATAAAAATGCAACATGTCACGATATCACGACACTTTTTCCTCCTTGCTCTTTCTCTTTGCTTTGGACAATGAAAATGCAACATGTCGCGATATCGCGACACTTTTTCTTTGCTTTGGACCGTAAAAATGCAACATGTCACGATATCGCGACACTTTTTCTTCCTAATTTTTCTCTTTGCTTTGAACCGCTAAAATGCAACATGTCGCGATATCGCAACACTTTTTCTCCTTGCTTTTTCTCTTTGCTTTGAATCGCGAAAATGCAACATGTCACGATATCACGACACTTTTTTCTCCTTGCGGTGTTTTGCTTTTTCTTTGATCTTTAGCATATGGGCCACTTCGGTCTTCTTGGAAAATATGCAAAAAGGTGGGTCCCCAATTTTGGGGTACGTTGTGGAGCAGCCACAACAAGTCCTAAACTAAACACTCTACCTCCTATAGCGCTTGGTTAGCGTGGATGTAGATGATATAGTTTTTTATGCTATTTTGTAACCTATATTAGCATTGGCATTTTACAATGTTAGGCTAATGTTGAATCAATAATCTTTTGATTACAATTGTGGTGCATCTATTTACTTCATTGGTATCTATCGTCGGGTGGCCTAATACGAGCTTCACTCGTCCCACCTCACCTGGACCTACACGGATCCCAAGGAGACCCTGTCCAGTGGCCCTGCCTACACCTGCTGTCTTCTAGCATGCATCTCAAGGACCCGCATAAATTCAGAGGCCATCTATCACCTGCGCATCCACTCATGCTCTTTTTCGCTCTGACAGCGAACTCGTAGACCTCCCAAGCGGTATGACTGGGCATCTTGCACCTACAGGCCTGCAACAGCGATCGAAAAGGAGTTTTGTTGCCCACATCAGCTCGTGACGATCGAAAAGGTATTTCGACGCCTACATCCAACAAAAACGATGATCGAAAAGTTGTTTCGGTACCCTCATCCAGCCAATCCGGCGATCGAAAATGTATTTCGGTGTCTGCATTCGATCAAAACCCTATGACTGAGATTGACGATCAACCCGATCCATGTGACCTTGGGCACAAATCTCGAGGCACAATTGCTAACATGGACACCGACGATCGCATCGGACGTGTACCCTCAGCTTGGTTTTAGAGATGCTGATGTGGATACCGGCAACCGCATCTTAAATGGACTCACAACTTGGTTTTTGAGATGCTGATCTAGACTGCATGTACCCCAAGGTGTTGACCTGGACCGCTGCTGACCTAGACCGTTGACTAGGTGACACATGGTGGATAGCCACAGGACAGACGAGACTTGACGGACAAACCCTTTAGCGCCATGTGGCGACGACCAAAAGGGTGGATGGACCGACTCGGATTGCTCACAGGAAATCAAGACACAAAGGTAGTGTTGAGGCTTATAAAGCCTCCTGCATCCCTCTATGGGATGCATGTGGGATAAATCCCATGAATCCCAACTTGATGCAGTCAGCCTCTACAAAACCAAGCATCACGGCTTTGGTTCCAAGCCAGTCGACAGCTTGGTTGGCCAAGGCGGACGCCTTGGGCCAAGCGGGTCGCATGTTTGAGCCCGCGCAATGCCATAAATAAAGGTTTTTATGAATTTTTTTTTTCTAAATTTTATTAAAGTTTTAAATATTTTTTTTAGATATTTCTTTATCATTTAGCATAAATTGGTCAGAAAAATTCAATTTTAAGCCTTTTTTTAATTGATTTTTTTTCCAATTTTCTTGATTATAAAGAAATTTAATCTTTAAACATATATTTTAGCTTTTTGAACTTAGAAATATTTAAAATTAAACCAAATTATTTTGCACTAAAAGTTCCATAGACAATTTGTGTTTTCTCCAAATTGGAGATAAAGAGACATAGGAACATTTTTTTTGCAAAATCTAAAGGCCTTCTTCAACACATTTTTGCAATAAAAAGACATAGAAACTCAAATTTCTATTTGCAAAACAAAGAGATTGACAACATTGAGGAAGCACATAGGTCATTTTCTTTGCAACAAAATCCAAAATTTGCTTTTGTTTTCTCCTTCACAAAGGAGATATAAGACATAAAATTGTAATTTTTGTTGTAAACTTGAGAAATATTTTGAACCTATTTTATTTATCCTCATGCTTGAGTGTTGAAGAAAAAAACCAAAGTCGTGTGTCGACTGGTCTGGAAGCCTTTCAAACGCGGGTCGTGTGCTCACATTTTTCAATTTTGTAAAAATTAAGGGGGGATAGAAGTCATATTTTGTGATTCTATTTTTTTTGCAAAATTGTAAAGAGAAAGGGGGGATATTTCAGAGTAAGAAAGGTGCATTCTCGATTGTACTCGACACCTTTTCTTAAAATTGACTACACTAGGTGCATTTTTGGTTGCATCCGACACCTATAGTGATAAAATTTGGGTTGCTCTCTTTTTTATTATTGCACTAACCATCATGTTTTTTGCAATTAAACAATCATAAAACATTGAAGAGCATTTCAAAAACCCAAACTTCACTAAAATCGTGCTACACCTTGCACAGGTTAAACAAGTCAATTTTCACTCCCCATCAAAGGTCAAAATCCAAAACACCTTGATTCACTCTCTTTGTTTGGCTTAATTTCCTCAAACTTTCCATCCTTATTGAAGGGTGTTAAGGTAGGTGCCATTAAATATCCTAGAGAGAAAAATCATAAGTCTTCCAAAACCTACCCCTTTAATTTGCTCTATTTGTTTGGCTTAATTTCCTCAAAATTTTCATCCCTTGTTAAGGGTGTTAAGGTAGGTGCCATTAAATATCTTAAAGAGCAAATTAAAATCTTCCATATACTTTTTTGAGGGTATACTGCAAGATATAGTCATCTTAGTCACATCAATTTGAAACCTTCACCATGGCCATGATAAACAAGTATCTCAATGAGAGCCAACTGCTTAAAGGTTCAAATTATTCTGCCTGGAAAACTAAGATGAAAGTTATTTTAACTGTAGAGGAGATGTGGGGAATAGTGGATGGCACTGATTCTAGACCCACATCACCAGGAGTATATCAGACAACATATGATAAAAAGGATAAAATACTTTCCTTATTGATCTTGCTAGCTATTACTGATGACATACAACCTCATATAAGTGAAGCTAAAAATGGTAAGGAGGCATGGGATGCCTTAGCAACCATTTTTGAAGGAAAGAATCAATCAACAATTCTTAACCTTCAAACACAGCTTCATACTCTTCATGTGAAATATGGAGAGACAGTAGAGCTATTCCTCTACAGAGTGGTAGATATAAAAACAAAATTGTAAGCCTTAGGAGAAAAAGTGGAAGACAAAGTCTTGACCTCTATCATTTTGAGGGCTCTTCTAGACTCCTACAGAATGTTGATCACTTCACTACAAGTCTCTGGGAGGACAATGAATTTTGTAGAGTTGGTAAATATGCTTCAAACTGAGGAAGCTAATCAACTCCAAAGAGATGAGGCATCTAACAATGCACTTTTCTCAAATAGGCAAGGTGGAAAGAAAAAGTGGAATCAACAGAAAGGATCTTCTTCTAACAAAGACAAGGGTAAAGGCAAAGAGATTCAGAAGAAGCAGTATTGTAAAATTTGTGATAAAGACACTCATGAAACCAAAAGATGTTGGTTTAAGAACAAACCGCCCAATGAACAAGGACAAAAGAAGGGCAAAGGCAAACCAAAGAACAAGAACAAAAAACAACAAGGACATGTTGTTGTCACTGAAGATTCTAGTTCAAACTCTGAATGAGCACACAAAGTGCTCATGACACATACAGACTCCCCTCACAAGGATATTGTTTGGTACATAGATTCAGGTGCTAGTAAACATATGACTAGTGATAAGTCCTAGTTTGAGACATTTGAGGCTCGAGAAGGTAGACCGGTAACCATTGTTGATGATCAAACCTATCGAGTTCAGGGAGAAGGAAGTGTTTATGTCTCCCTTCCAGATGGAGAATGTAAGATTCAAAAGTTCTTTATGTACCAGGATTGAAAAATAATCTCTTGTAAATTCCACAAATCCTGGACAACAACATGAATGTCAATTTCAAAGTGGACCAAGAAAAGAAACGTTGCTTTATTACTTAGAAAGGAAAATAGATAGCAACAAGTTCTTACAAACATGGTTTTTTTGTCTTAGATGCAATTACCTCTACATATACTGCAATGGTAGTAACCACAAAAGAGGCCACTTCTCTATGGCATAAGATATTTGGGCATCTAAGCTCAGGGTATTTACTAGAACTCAATAAATATCAAATGGTGAAAGGACTGCCTACTCTTTCATCTACTTTGCCAGTGTGCTCAGATTGCTTGGCAGGAAAGCAACACAGAGTACCTTTTGAACCTAGCTCCTTCCGAGCTAAGGTACCTTTGGAGTTAGTTCACACAGATTTGTGTGGTCCTATGTCTACTAGTTGTGGAGGAAAAAGGTATTTTCAATTGTTTGTAGATGATCACTCATGGAAAATATGGGTCTTCTTCTTGCAGTTGAATTCTAAAGCATTTGACTATTTTCAGCAGTTCAAGAAACTTGTTGAGAAAGAATCAGGATGTTTCATAAAGACCCTCCGTTCATATCAATGGGGGAATACACATCAAAATAATTTTCCTCATTTTTGCAAAAACATGGGATAAAAATACAGTTAACAACAACCTATTCTCCTCAATCAAATGGAGTTGTTGAGAGAAGAAATCGTTCCATTATGGAAATGGTTCGATGTATGCTTAAGGGAGCCAATATTGAGCACATTTACTAGGCTAAAGCTATAACAACTGTAGTATATCTTCTAAATAGGGCTCCCACATGGGCTCTTGAAGGTATGACTCCTCAGGAAGCATGGAGTGGAAGGAAACCCTCCATATCTCATCTACGAGTATTTGGGTGTAAGGCTTTTATGCATATACCTAAGGAGAAAAGAAAGAAGTTAGATGAGAAGACACTACAATGTGTTTTTCTTGGATATGATGAATTCTCAAAAGGCTATCGGTTGATAGATCCATTCACCAAGAAAATACATATTAGTAGAGATGTAGTGTTTGATGAAGCTTTCACATCTAACACTACATCAGTATACCTAGATGATGAGGAGCAACAACCACTTCCTCCTCCACAACATAAAAAGCCTCCAAAATGGTATACAAGTACTATGAAATATTCTAAACTCACTTCACCACCTGATCTCACTCTCAATCGCCCATAGACACGAAGCATGTCTCGACAGAGAAAGGCAAAAGCATCTACTTCAGTTGATGATCTTTGTGCAGATTTTCAAGAGCTTTATGTTGATAGAGATTTAGAAAGTGGAGATGATATGGAAATTGATGAGGAGAGGGTTTACATGTCATCATATGATGAAAATGAACCTTCTACAGTTGATGAAGCACTTAGACTGCCTCAGTGGAAGGCAGCTATGGATGCTGAACATAATTCCCTCATGAAGAATAAAATATGGAAGTTGGTGGATTTGCCTAAAGGAAAGAAACCCATAGGCTGCAAATGGGTTTACAAAGTCAAATATAAGGTAGATGGCACCATAGACAAGCATAAGGCATGTCTTGTGGCAAAGGGATATGCTCAAAAGGAAGGCCTTGATTATGAGGAAACCTTTGCACCCACTGCAAGGATGACCACCATTCGAGTTCTTTGTGCTATGGCAACACAGTTCGGATGGAAATTACATCAAATGGATGTAAAAAGTGCCTTTCTAAATGGTGACTTAAAAGAAGAGGTATACATGACTCAACCTCCAAGATTTTCTGAGGAAGGCCATGAGCAAAAGGTTTGCAAGTTGGTCAAATCATTATACGGGCTAAAACAAGCCCCAAGAGCATGGTACATCAAAATGGATAGTCACCTACTACAGCATGGATTCAGGAGAAGTCCATCTGATGCAAATATCTATATCAAGAACACAGGTTCTGAAATAGTGATTCTTGTATTATATGTAGATGATCTGATCATCACTGGAAATTCAGAGAAATTGATCAACGTCGTGAAATATGACTTGAAAAAGTCATTTGATATGACAAATCTAGGACTTCTCCACTACTGTCTTGGCCTTGAGATAGAACAGAAGAAGAATCATCTTAGGGTGACTCAGAAAAATTATGCCAAGACTTTAGTAGAAAAATATTGTATGACTGATTGTAAGCCCAAAGCAACACCAATGGAATCAGGGCTTCAGTTATCACGATATGATGACTCACCACAGGTAGATGGCACACTATATAGATAGATGATTGGAAGCCTCATCTATCTGACCAATACTAGACCAGACATTACTTATGTTGTAAACTATCTTTCTCGGTTCATGCAGGAACCAAAGGTCTCTCACTGGAAAGCAGCTAAAAGGGTTCTTCACTACATTAAGGTTAGTGTAGATTATGGTCTAGAGTATAAGAAGAATAACTCATTCTTCTTATAGAGTTACACTGACTCTGACTACGTTGGATCCCTAGATGACAAAAAATCAACATCAGGATATGTATTTCATCTTGGATTTGGTCCTATCTCATAGCATAGTAAAAAGCAACATGTGGTTGCTTTATCTTCAAATGAGGTAGAATATCACGCTGCACGTGGAGCTGTGTGTGAAGCGATATGGTTAAGTCGCATCTTGACTACCATGGGCCTACCAAAGAAACTTCCTATTCACATGTTTTACGACAACTCAGGTGTTTTGAACTTGGTAAAGAATCCAGTACATCATGAACGTACAAAGCATATTGACACAGATTGTCATTTCATTCATGATGAAGTTCCTAAACACATAATCAAGCTCCAATACATTCCCACCGACGAACAGGTTGCTGACATCTTCACAAAGGCACTTGGATGTGTCAAATTTGAATTGTTTCGAAGTAAACTTTGTATATCAAAGTAATGTAATAAAGGGGGGATGTTAGGGTAAAATAGGTAGTATATTGCATTATACTACATATATTATTACATTTACTTTGTACTATTACCATGTAGATGTTTACTATTTCAAATATCTAATGGTAACTAGGTTAAATCCTAAATATCCTAGGTTAAGAGTCCTAAACTAAACACTCTACCTCCTATAGTGCTTGGTTAGCGTGGATGTAGATGATATAGTTTTTATGCTATTTTGTAACCTATATTAGCATTGGCATTTTACAATGTTAGGCTAATGTTGAATCAATAATCTTTTGATTACAATTGTGGTGCATCTATTTACTTCACTTTTCAGTTGATCGTGATGTCTAATGGAAATAGATTTATAGAATGGAATTTCGAGGTCGATCATTCCTTTATTATACTGAGGATAATTGTGTTAGTCAAACTCTATTTTTAGAAGAACTTATTGTAGGTCTAGAAAAATTTGTCGCCAAAAAAAAGTGAGTGAAAAGAATGATGCAAAAAAGAATGGCTTTCCATTTAACCCGTTGTCCAGGAAAGAGCTTTGATGCTAGATGGTATGACACTAAATGGTATGAAGGGAATGCAATATGAAGATAAAGAAATCGCTTAATGAATTTGAATCGCTTTTAAATCCTTGGATATATTCCTTAGAAGATATAATAATATAATTTGCTTGATGGATTATTGTGAAGCTTTGAATGGGTAATTATACCCATTCAAAGGGTGTTATTGGCCAAGGGGTATGACCCTTGGCTATATGAATTTAATTAATAAAATTATAATTATATGTTATGAGGGTCTTAACACACCAAGGTGCCTCATGTTATCAAGGAGGAAGAGGATAGAGCAACAGAGGCAAGCATGAAAGAGGTAACAATCAAGGAGGAAGGTCAAACTACAATGACAGTGAGACCAGCTACAACTTCCATCAGGTAAGAGGAAGATGCAGTGGGAAAAATCAGCAAGGAGGATTTAATTAGAAGAAGGACAAATCAAAGGTCCAGTGCTATTATTGCAAGAAATTTGGTCACTATATCTTAGAGTACAAAAAGAAGATGGCCAAAGATAATTAATAGCAAACCCACTACACAAATGAATTTGGAAATGTAGAGTGCAGAGATGCATGTGGGAATATGTTGCTAAACTATAGTACTGAGGAGGAGAGCCAAAAGAACACCTGGTATTTGGATAGTGGGTGTAGCAACCACATGACAGGGAATAGAGAGATGTTCTTATAATTGGATGAAACAGTCCAATCTGAAGTGAAAATGGGAAACAGCAGCAAGGTACCAGTCAAGGGAAAAGGAAAAATCATCATCCACACTAGGCATGGTGAAAGGAAGCAAATACAATGTGTATTATGTGCCTGGATTGAAGCATAACGTGTTGAACGTTGGACAACTTATGCAGAAAGGGCACACTATTCAATTTAAAGATGGTGCTTGTACCATTAGAGATAAATAGCATGGGCAAATTGCAACTATGTCCATGATAAAGAAAAAAATGTTCCCTTTGTAGATTCAGAATGAACTGCTGATGTCTTTAAGTATAGTGATGAAGGATGCTACTTGGTTGTGGCATCTTAGATTCGGTCACCTGAGTTTTAGTGGCCTGAACTTGCTGCACAAAAAGCATATGGTGAAGGGTTTACCCCTCATTGAGCAACCAAATCAAATTTGTGAAGGTTGCTTAGTTGGTAAACAACACAGGTATGCATTCCCTGTTGGGAAATCTTGGAGAGCTTCACAAAAATTGGAGTTGGTGCACTCAGATATCTGTGGTCCAATGCATACCAACACATTAACTGGAAATAAACATTTTCTAACTTTCATTGATGACTTCAATCGGAGGGCATGGGTTTATCCCATCAAGCAGAAGTCAGAAGCTTTTAGTAAATTTAAAGAGTTCAAGGCTTTGGTTGAGAAACAGAGTGGTTATTTTGTGAAGACTCTCAAAATAAATGGAGGAGGTGAGTACATCTCCAATGAATTTCATAACTTTTACAAGCAATATGGAATTCGTAGGCAATTCACTGCCAGATACACACCACAACAGAATGGTGTTGCAAAGAGGAAGAACATAACCATTATGGAGATGGCACAGAGTATGCTAAAGGTAAATGGATTGCCATAGGATCTCTGGGTAGAAGTTGTAGCTTGTGCAGTTTATCTACTGAATAGATGTCCCACCAAGAGTGTGAAGGACAAACTTTCTCAAGAGGCATAGAGTAATCAGAAGCCAAGTGTGGCTCATTTAAGATTTTTTGGGTGCATAGCATATGCACACATCCTAGATGAGAAGAGGAAGAAGTTGGATGACAAAGTATAGAAGTGTATCTTCACAGGGTACAGTGAACAAGCAAAATCTTACAGGATGTATAATCCTGCAACCAAAAAGCTGATAATCAGCAAATATGTGAAGTTCTTGGAGGAGGAAGCATGGAACTGGAAATATAATACTGGTCAACCAAAGCCATCTATTATTGAATCTATGGACTTTGAGGAAAATAGGGTGCAACCACCTGTAGCCTCAAGCAATAACAGTGGTGCCAGCAGTAGCACAACCTCATCATCCCGATAACCTCCACTTGCAACAAGGATCTCCAACTTGAAGACACCATCAAAGACAAGGAGCTTACCAGATATTTATGAGGTAACTAGAAATGAAACTAATGAATAACATTCTGATTTTACTTTATTTTTTGAGTGTGATCCAATTACTTTTGAAGAAGCAATTTAGAATAAGAAATGGGTGGATGTTATGGATGATGAGATAGCAGCAATAGAGAAAAATTAGACCTGGGAGTTAATGGATCTCCTAGCTGGTAAGAAGACCATTGGGGTCAAGTGGGTATATAAAACTAAGTTTAATGCCCAAGGTGAAGTATAAAATCATAAGGCTAGATTGGTGGCAAAAGGCTACAAGCAGAAGTCAGGGATTGACTATCATGAAGTTTATGCACCTGTAGCCCGACTTGACATAGTTAGAATGATCCTGGCATTGGCAGCTTAGAAGGGCTGGAATGTTTACCAGATGGATGTCAAGTCTGTCTTCTTGAAAGGAGTATTGAAAGAAGAGGTCTACATAGACCAGCCACCCGGCTATGATTTGGAAAGGCAAGAAGGCAAGGTCCTAAAACTGAAGAAAGCTTTGTATGGGTTGAAGCAAGCACCCAGAGCTTGGTATAACAAAATTGATGCTTCCTTTTAGAACAATGGGTTCATTAAATGCACATATGAGCACACTCTGTATATGAAGACAAATGCAAAGGGGGAAATGATAAGTGTATGCTTGTATGTAGATGATCTGATTTATACTGGCAATAGCATCATGCTATTTGATCAGTTCATAACACCATGAAGAAGGATTTCAGATGACGAACTTGGGGCTGATGAAATATTTTCTTGGTATTGAAATTGACCAATCTGCGGATGGTATCTTCATTTCTCAAGGTATGCCAAAGATTTCTTGAAGAGGTTTAAAATAGAGGACAACAAACCTGCCATCATCCCGGTTGCAACAGGCCTGAAGTTGAGTAAAACTGATAACAGTAGAATTGTTGATCCAACTCTCTATAAAAACTTTGTTGGAAGCCTGATGTATTTGAATGCAACTAGGTCATATTTGATGTTTGCAGTGAGTTTAATCAGTAGGTTCATGGAGTCACCCAAGGACACTCACTGGCAAGCAGGAAAGATAATTTTACGGTATGTCAATGGGACGAGGAAACTTGGAATCCACTATGCCAGAAAAGACCCGATTGAACTTATTGGCTACACAGATAGCGATTGGGCTGAGAGCATAGATGATCGGAAGAGCATCCTTGGATATGTCTTCTATCTTAGATCCGAAGTATTTTCTTGGTCCTCGAAGAAACAACCAATTGTTGCACTATCCACTATAGAGGTAGAGTATGTTGCTGCCACCTCAGCCGCATGCCAAGCAGTTTGGCTGAGAAGAGTTTTAAGTGAAATGAATCATCTATCGAAAGCAGCAACAACCATATTTTGTGACAACAATTCTGCCATAACACTGTCCAAGGATCCAGTTTTCCATGGCCAGACAAAGCATATTGACATCCGATACCGTTTCATCAAAGAGCTGGTGAAATTTAATGAGATTGAGTTATTGTTTTGTAGGTCCAAGGAGCAACTTGCAGATATATTCACAAAACCTTTGAAGGAGGAAGACTTCAACATGTTGAGGGAGATGCTCGATGTTAAAGTTTTTATGAAATCTGGTTTAAAGGAGGGTGTTAGAAAATTAAACTATATTTGACACCTCTGGAAAATCCACCTACTGCAACATTCATTGGATTCAAGTTCACTCGAATTAATTACTGGTAGTTGAGACTGTCAGTTAGTTCGGTGATTGGAAGGAAACCCTAATTTTGATTTAAATGCATGTCAGAGTAGTTGGTGTTGTTTTTCCATCTTATCCCTAAATCCCAAGATATATATTTCTTTTGGGGTTCTTTTTTCCAGTTAGAGGGGTTAGAGGAAATTACAACAGAGCAGAGCAGATAGCAAAAGAAGAACGCAGCAGCGTTGTGGAGCAGAAGGAGCAGTAGAGTGAAGCAGTTAAGTCCGTTTTATTTCGTGATTGTATTTTGCATATTTTAAATTTGCAGATCAGTGGATGTATTTCCAATTCTGAGTATGTGGATGTATTTCTTGTTTTAAGCAATAAATAAATATTTGCATATATTTTGCTCTCTGTGTATGGTTTATAACTTAGCAAAGTTTACCTCTTTATTTCCTCCATTTTTCTTGAAAACCCTGAAAAATCTTTCCGTAGGTCATTCCCCTTCTTAAATCTTCCGGATTTGACTTAGTTCCATTCCACTCCATTTGTTTGTATTTATTTGCAAAATAAACTTTAGGTTAAATTATAATATAAAAATATATTATTAATTTAATCCTAACGTTTGGTGAAGTCCCAAATATTAAACCTTAAAACTAAAATCGACATCAGCAATAGTCATATCTCCATTCTGCATTTTATTTTAAACTTTGGTGATGTCATCCAAAATATTATGCGGATTCAAAATCCGGACCTCTCTCGTTGCAAAACCTAGAAAACTAATTTCTTATAGTTTGCTTGCATTTTTTGCACATCCATTCGAGACAGTTGATAAATCCACTCGCTGCCTTTGTTCTAAGTGCGGATTTCATTCCGCTTGTCCTCCCATGCAAGTTAATCCCCGAAATCCATTTCGCATTGCCTCCTTTGTTAATCCTTGCGGAATCGTTTCCGAAATTGATTCCGCTCCCATTTTAATTGATTGTGCCCCAGATTGGTGCATACTCATTCCGCTACGGATGTTTGTCTTTTATCTCCGGATTGGAGCGTGTGCCATTCCGGAACTAGGTTCCACTCTGGATCCACTTTAAAAAACTTCAATTCTTACTTCCCATGCAACTGGCGTAATCATTTAAAATCTATGCCACAGGCTTATCTCTTATTTAATTTATTTCATCCATCGTCCTTGGCCATCTCGTAATTTATGTTGAGCTTGGCGTAGGTACTGGTAAGGTTATTGCTACGAAAACAAAACCAGTGTTGTGTGAAAGGAGCAGAACATGGCTGGTTTGAATTAAATATACATCCATATCATTCACTGGCACGCCAACGCACTAATTGAATTGAATTAAGTGAATTCGTTTATCTTTATTGGTGACACATTTATTATGCCCCCAATATTTGCCCTTTAAAGCCCTGTATTATGTGGGAAAGACTACAGCCCATTGAGCAAGGAGTAGAAAAAAAAGAAAAGGAGAGAGATAAGAAATATTGAGTGCAAGTCGAGAAATAGGAGAGCAAAAATGCCTCTATATTCTGGTGGGGATTTGGATGGGTCAGAAGGGAAAAGGAGAATAGAAAGAAGTGTTTATGATAAGGATAGCATAAAGAATTGTTTAATAAGGATAATGCTTAATGTTTGAGATTGTACTGCATATGCAATTGTCGGAGAAAATAAATTACATGCCCTTATTTTATGTGACTGCATAGCATACAGATGTATAATTTATGGTAAGTATAATGTTTAAAATTGTACAGAAGCTCTGGCGATTTGGCGGGAAAATTTTTGAGCAGTCGTCGGCCGAAGCTCTTGGGTTTCTGGTGGGAAGATTCAACCAGGGACTCTGGTGGGTTGAATTTGTTCTACTCTGAAGGCTCGTTCGGTGCCCAGGGAGGGCCCAATGGGGTCTCCTCCAGGATCTCTCGATGGGAAAAAGAGCTCTTATGCTGAGATATTAAAAGAAACTCCTGCGTCTTCCTCCGATGAAACTCAGCGGAGTGCTTACCAAACGCTTCTCAAGAATGCTGGCAAGGGTTCACCTGCAAACAGAGTTAATGGATGCCTCCCGCAATCCGCTTCCAGACCTAAGATTGTCATAGAACCAAAGCTGGTCGAGGATACGATCATCTACCGTGCTACCCATGACCTGATCTGCAAATTTATGGGTATCCGACCCACTCTGCACTTTCTGCATACCTGGGTTAGACAGAACTGGGAGCCTATCGGTGAGTACTCCTTATGGCCTATAAGCAACGGGTATTTCATTATTAGTTTCTCTTCTTTAGCAGATAGAAACAGAGCATTCGAATCAGAGAAGAGGAGCCACGGCCCGGCAGGGTTATTTGTCCAACCGTGGAGAGTGGGTTTCGATCCTCGCATTGAGCCCACGGCTGTCCCGGTTTGGATCCGGCTGTACGCTCTCCCGATGGAGTTTTGGGGTGAGCAGATTCTTGAGATGATTGGTAATTCTCTAGGTAGATATTTGGGAGTTTCCAAAGATACCATAGAGGGAAACACTGTTGTCTTTGCTAGAATTTGTGTTGAAATGGATATTAGCCAGCCGTTACCAGTCGAGGTGGAACTGGAGTTAGCAGGACAATCCTGGATACAACAATTAGACTATGAAGCCCTACCGTTTAGATGCAGAGTCTGCCATAAGCATGGCCATTTGGCTAGGTTCTGCCCGAATATCTTGAGCACAAAAGCGGAGGCTCCGTTTGGAATGCCAAATCGCCCCAGAGAGGGTAAGTTCACTCCGGTCAAAGAACCACATAACATCCCCCAAGGTTCTGATGCCCAGAAAGATGGCTTTGAACAGCAGAAGCGAAGGAGAAACAAAAAGAGAAATGGCAAGGAACAAGCTCAACTCAAGCCAACCAACCGGTATGAAATCTTTAAATCCCTTGTGGATCAAGAAGACCAAGTCATGGAAGGAGTGGATGGGAATGTTGAGGATAATAATATCCACTCTCATACTTCTCCCTCATCAACTCCTGTCTTAGAACAGGTGATTGAACCCTCTGAGATTTTGTAGCCAGAAAACCCAGGGGCATTGGTAATCCACTCCCCAGCACAGCCAGTTATTAAGGATGTCAACATGGGAAGTGCAGAAAAGAACAGAGAAAGACCAGCTCTAGGGATTACCCAGGTGGAGAAGAGGTCTAAAAATAGTAATTCCCAAGGGGCGGGCAGAAAATCCAATAAGGATCTACTAGCAGTACAAGGGGACAAGCTGATCAATGGTGGATCGGTGAGAACAATCGATTCTTATTGCTCCCAAGGTTTCCAATGATTATTCAATCTTGGAATGTTAGGGGTTTAAACAGTAGAACCCACCAATCTGCTGTTCAAAGACTTTTAGGAAGAAGTAAAACAGACTTTTTGCTCATTCAGGAGACCAAAATGTCTTTAGATCTTATGTGTAAAACTGTTAGTAGAATATGGAGGGGCGCTGGATATATGGATGTGGCTGCTCAAGGTGCCTCGGGGGGGATTGTTACTCTTTGGAACCCTCTGGAATGGACAGCAATAGAACATATAGCTTGGAGGGGTGTTCTCACATCTCTTTTTAGGAACATTGTTACAGCTGAGCAGGTTTTAATTACGAACTTCTATGGGGCTCAAAGCCTTGATGGCCAGCGGCTTCAATGGAAAGCGGTTCATAACATGAGGTCCTCCCGGGAAGATTTTGATTGGATTATTGCTGGGGACTTCAATGCCAAATTATCTACCAGGGATCAGGAAGGTGGTATCCCAGTTTTGGATCCAGGGGACAGGCTTCTGATTGCCCAAGTCCAGGCCTTTCACCTTGTTGATATCAAAGGCCCTGGCACTTACTTTACTTGGACTAACAAGAGAAGAGAGCCACACAGTAGGAAGGTAAAGCTAGACCGGTTTTTGGTCTCGGAGGAGGCATTTGTTAAATGGAATATCAAATTTCAGATATTAGAAGGCCCAGTTTCAGATCACTTTCCCATTTTGCTGGAGGGAGGGACTATAACAGGGCAGTACCACAAACCATTTAAATTTGAAAATTTTTGGTTGCAAAAAGAGGACCTCCAAAGGAAAATTCCTCAGTGGTGGGAAGAAGGTCGCCTACCTTTTGGGACAGCAATGTTCAAATTTCACAAACAACTTCATTTTGTCAAGTGTAAATTGAAGCAGTGGAGGCAAACTAACAAATCAGACTTCCAGCTCCAAAGGGCTCCCTTGCTGACCAGATGGGATGAGGTGCAAAAATAGTTCAGGGAAGGAAACATTTCTGAGCACCTTAAATCCGAGGATGATGCTCTGCGCAAAGCGGTTGAGGACATTGATAATCAAGAAGAGATTTTCTGGAAACAGAGAGCAAGAAATACTTGGTTATTAGAAGGAGATAGAAATACAAAATTTTTCCATCGCTCTGCCTGCGCTAGGAGACAAATGAATAACATGGAATTCCTTCAAGATGAGAATGGATACTCTTTTGACACTCTTCCTGGTATGCATTCCCACTCAATGGAGTATTTTTCAAAACTCTTTAAGAAAAGTATGGAGCAAGATGTGGAAGCCCAAAATGAAGTTATTGATGTCATTCCCTCTATTATCTCTCATGAAGAGAATCAAGCTCTGCTTAGACCCATTGATAGAGATGAACTTAAGAAGGTGGTCTTCGGGATGAACACTGGAAAATCGCCCGGTCCTGATGGCTTCCCTATTGAGTTCTTTCAGGCCTTTTGGGATTCCCTGGCGGAGGATGTTTTGGCTGTCACAGAGGAGTCCAGAACTAATAAAAGAATGCTCAAGGCCCTAAATCATACTTTCATCACCTTAATTCCAAAAGGTGAGGGGGGGGTTCATATATCTGATTTCAGACCTATTGCCTTATGCAATGTGATTTATAAAATAATCACTAAGATTATGGCTGAAAGGCTAAAACCTCTCCTTCACAATATAATTTCCTCAGAACAAGGGGGTTTTGTTGAAGGGAGACAGATCTTGGATGGAGTGATCCTTGCTCAGGAGGCTATCCATACAATGCACAAATCAGGTAACAAAGGAATGTTCATTAAACTGGATATGTCCAAGGCTTATGACAGGGTGGAGTGGGACTTCTTGGCAAAGATGTTGGTAGCCTTTGGTTTCTCTCAGGATTGGATAGATTGGGTCATGAGCTGTATTTCTACGCCCTCATACTCTGTTCTAATCAAGGGGCTTCCCTCGCCACCTTTTGGAGCCTCTCGGGGTCTTCGTCAAGGAGACCCTTGTTCTCCTTATCTCTTCCTCATCTTGGCTGAAGGATTAGGCAGACTCTTCTTGAGAAGAAGACTTCAAGGTCTGATAACAGGTATTAAAGTCGGGGCAGAGGTTTTGACTCATTTACAGTTTGTGGACGATACTGGATTGATGGGAGTGGCTAGCCTCAGGGAAGCAAGAGGAATCAGAGATACTCTAAATGTCTACCTCCGGGCCTCTAACCAAGTCATCAATGATGAAAAATCCAAAGTGGTCTTCTTCAATCTTGACCAAAGGTTATAGGATAGAGTTATTGAGATCTTGGGATTCACTAGGACCTCTCTCCCAATAGTTTACCTGGGGGTTCCTCTACATTTCAAAAAACTGAAAATTGATATTTGGAAGGACCTTTTGGATGGTATCAAAGATAGAATGAATCATTGGTCTCATCGATGGTTAAGCTATGGGGGCCGACTAACTTTCTTGCAGTCAGTTATACAGGCCATGCCAACTTATAAATTCTCCATCCTGGCTGCCCCACATTCTATTTGGAAAGAGCTGGACAAAATGGCTAGAAGTTTTCTATGGGAAGGTGCCAAAGGAGAGAGGAAATGGGCCTTGGTTGGTTGGGATAAGGTTACCCAGCCCAAGGAAAAAGGAGGGTTGGGACTAAGAAGCTCCAAGGTTAACAATAAGGCTTTAGCTGGCAAACTGTACTGGAGGTGGATTTCCCAGCCAATGTCCCTCTTCAGCAGAATCCTCTCTAGTAAATATTTGAGTTTTGCTCATCCCAATGATTTGGGCCGCTTTCCTCTGGAGGGTAATGGTTCATTAGTGTGGCAGGCTCTCAAGCTTGGATCTCAACTTATCAAAGATCAATTGTTCTGGAAAGTGGGGAGAGGGGAGAAGGCCCGGTTCTGGACTGATTCCTGGGATCAGAATCCACCCATCATTGTTGTGTTTCCTGAATTGCAACCGATAAAATCTGCTATAGAAGATAAGGGATGGATCCAAATTGAGAGCTACTTTAATACCAGCCAATTGGGGGAGTACAAGATCAAAAAGTTCAAGCGGCTGGATGAGTGGCCAATTCCAATCCCCCCGGAGCTGGCACCTACTTTGAAAAAAATTTTGTCAGAACGGTTTCTTACTGGGAGAGATGAAGAGGATGAACTAGCATGGGGCTATGGGAACCTTGGGGTTTATACTGTGAAGGAGGGATATGATATGATCCTTCCAGACCCCCCCCACACTCTTTTTCGGTTCAAGATTGGAGAAAGATATGGCATCCCAAGGGCTGGCCGAAAGTGAACTTCTTCGCCTGGCAGTTTATGCACAATGGAATCCTAACCTTTGACAATCTCAGAAGCAGAGGCATCATTGGTCCTTCTCAGTGTGTGTTATGCCACAAGAATGAGGAAACTGCTGATCATCTAATGTTTGAATGTCCTTTCACAAGGCAGATTTGGCAACGCTGGTTCTCCCACTTTAAACTTCAGGCTAACAGAGACTTGACTCGGACCAATTTATGGGAAAGCTGGAAAAGAGGTAGATTTCATTCTAAAGCTCTTCGAATTGGTTGGGAACTTGGTTTACTTTTTATCTGGTGGCAGGTGTGGCTGGAGAGAAATGCCCATATTTTTCGTGAAACCTTCTCTTCGTTAGATGGAATATGGCAGGTCATCTGGAGCAAAGTAGTGGAAACGGTTGCCATTTATGCTAAGGAGGAAAACCAGTCTGCTTCTGAGCCTCTTAAAGGGGGAGCTGCTGATCAAGAGAGACAGGTGAGAGGTAGTTGGAAACCTCCCCCAGAAGGCTGGATCAAGATCAATACTGATGGAGCTGCAAAAGGCAATCCGGGTAGTGCTGGAATTGGAGTTGTGTGCCGTGATCATGCTGGGTCAGTGCTCTATTGGGAATTGCAGGGTCTGGGATGTGCCACAAACAATGAAGCCGAGGCCTTTGCTATTAAATCTGCCTCCATCTGGGCTGTCAAACAGGGGCACAGGAAGATAATTATTGAGTCTGATTCTCAAATCCTGGTGGGCGCTCTTGATTGTATGAGGAACTTTGCCTCGAAAGCTTGGAGGTTGCGGATTCTGGTCTCCCAAATCAAAGAGCTTTGGAAGGAATTAGATGATGTGATACCAGTATATGCGAATAGAGATCTTAATAAGGTGGCCGATTTTCTTGCGAAGATGGGTGCTGAGAGGGAGGCTGGGATGCAGCTGCACAGTGATATGCCTATGGAGGATGCAGAGATTAGACAAGGCCTTGAACGATTTCTGAAATAATGTGCAGAGTTTTTTTTGCTAAGGGAGTTTTTTGTCGCGATATCACGACCTGTAGCGCCGTCGCGGCCTCAAGTTGGAAGTTGTCGCGATTTCGTGACAGGTTGCGCCTTCGCGGCCTTCGGCGGGTTTCTGTCATGAAATCGCGACATGTCACGATTTCGTGACATGTCACGCTATCGCGACCCTTGGAGAGATATTGTCGCGATTTCGCGACCTGTTTTGATGCTGAGGCTCTGAGTGGGAAGTTGTCGCGATTTCGTGACTTGGTGCGCCATCGCGGCCTTTGGCTGGAAATTGTAGCGATTTCGCGACGCTTCTGGCGCAGGGTTGACATGGAGGTCAGCCGTCGCGATATCGTGACTTCTTTTGTTAATTGGAGTAAAGTGCATAATCCGTCGTGATATCGCGACATTTTTGCTGTGTGGAGGCCGCAAAGAAAAACCGTCGCGATATCGCGACAGTTTTGGCAAGGTGATGACAACTGGAAAACTTGTCGCGATATCGCGACACTTTTGAAGATGAAGAGCAAAGTGGAAAATTCGTCGCGATATCGCGACAGTTTTGAGGATTGGAAGCTGAAAGGTAATTTCGTCGCGATATCGCGACACTTTTGGCACATAAGCGGATTGGAGGAAAACTGTCGCGATATCGCGACACTTTTGCGGCCAGGGAGTCAAATGGAAAACTCGTCGCGATATCGCGACAGTTTTGAGGATTGGAAGCTGAAAGGTAATTTCGTCGCGATATCGCGACACTTTTGGCACATAAGCGGTTTGGAGGAAAACTGTCGCGATATCGCGACACTTTTGCGGCCAGGGAGTCAAATGGATAACTCGTCGCGATTTCGCGACGCTTTTGCTGGCTGGGCGACTTGGAGACATTCCGTCGCGATTTCGCGACCTTTTTGGCGTGTTGGAGCTATTTGGTTTTCTAGTCGCGATTTCGCGACACCTTTGCCGATGGGCCGCTGGAGGGAGCTGTCGTCGCGATTTCGTGACTCTTTTGGCGATCGGATGCCGAGGGCCCTGACTATCGCGATATCGCGACATGTCACGATTTCGCGACTGGTGATGCCGACGCGGTCGAGACGGGGTTGACTGTCGCGATATCGCGACATGTCGCGATTTCGCGACATGTCGCTTTTTCGCGCCCTGTTGACTGCCCTGTTGACTTCTTTGCCTTGTGTTGGAAAGTGTTGTCTCTGTGCTCTGCACTTGTTGTGTTGCTCTTTGCTCTTGGTTGGGTTGTGTTCTTTCCCGTTTGTAACTGTTCTTTGTATTAATACAAGTTTTTCATTTTTTCAAAAAAAAAAAAAAAAATTGTACAGAAATTATTTATCCTAAAAATAATTATAGTTAGTAAAAGCAAAATATATTCAATATTTTTTTTCTAAAATCTACGGTTTAAGATGTGATTTATGTTCTGCCTCTTACGTATATTAAAAAAATATTAAAATAATAATATTTTTAAGTAAACAGAAATAATATGTAAAGATTTTATTATTTAGAAAAACTTTTTGTTTTGGGCATTAAGCTTATTAAAAAGTTGTTTATGTATTTGATTTGTAATGTAATGAATAAATATAATTTTATGTTTTGTTATGGTAATTTGTGTTTTTTTCTGTATGGTATTTTTTTCTAATAAATCAATATTTGGTATAGAGAGTAAGGTTTGTTTAGAGGAAAAGGGTTGTGTTTTTTTTAGCAAAGTTTGTTTTATTTAAATCTAGACACATCCATTTTGTGGGGGATTATACGTTGTTGAAGTTTAAAGTTAGAATTGTGAAGAGAGCAAAATCTAGTAGCAAAAGTAGTTTAAATCTTATTCAACCAAAGATTCATATGTTTATGAGGTAGAAAAATGATTTTTAGAGCATTAAGACGATGATACTTTATTTCTCAAGATTTGTGGGGTCTGGTTGAGATCATTTAGGATTTATTATATCATAGGATGTGATGAATCATACTAAGATAAGGGCTTTCCATCTTCATGACACCATGTTTCCAATGCTTACTCCTTGACCCTTGTTGCTCTTTTGACATAAATATAGTACTATATATACCCTTTGTTGTTGTGGATGACACAAAACAACTCCCATCATGAATTAGCAAAATCTATCATTTGGATGTTATAAGTCTCTAGAGATTGTAGGTGGAGGCTAACAAAAATCCATCTCTAACCATCTTCTCTCTTCTCTTGCTTTACTTTGTTTGCATGATGGTAATGAAGTTGTTTGTCCTATTGGTCTGAGTGGTCACTTTGATAATATATGATGCAAATAAAAATGTAATTACAGTTGTTATCAATTCAAGCGATGAATATATATTTATAAATAGAGAGATCTTCAGTTTGAGCAGAAGTAGGTACTTTACAAGAGATGGCTATCTCATAATGGAAAAAATTATGTAAGCAATAACTTGGGAGATGAAGAGGTTCATGATATTAAAAGACAACATGAGGTATATTGTAGGAACAATTTCCTATAAGCTTCAACAATTTCCTATAAGCTAAAGGTCATTAAGTTTTTCCATCTTAGAAACCAAGCTTAAGGCCATGTACACCAGCTCCAATTGAGAAGAAACCTTGGTGAGAACAAAGCACAAATCAAATACTTCATGTACTCAAATGCAAGTGACTTGCCTACATCATTTTACTAGAGGGACAATGGTGCAACCATTCCTATCAAGGACTACGGATCTTTCAAAAGTTGTTGGGCTTTTTCAATAATTTTGGCAAAGGAAGGCATAAATTAAATCAAGTCAAAAAAATTAATCCTATTATTAGAGCAAGAATCTATGGACTACGATAAGAAGAAGAACCAAGACTTCAATGGAGGAGTCATAGATTATGATTTAAATTTTATAGGAGAGAACAATATCATCAAAACCAAAGAAGAATACCCATACACAACATAAGACAAAAAATACAATATATCACAAAATAATTCTCATGCAGTGGTGGTCGATGGATATCAAAATATGTTTGTCAACAACAATAAAGATTTGATGAAGGTTATTGCTCATTAACTCGTGTTGATGGCTATCAAGGAGGGAGGTCTTGTGTTCCAGTTCTACTAGGTGGGGGATGTGTTGTGGGTGAATAGGTTTCATAACACAACTCCTCAGTTCTATTTTAAATATCAAAGAATATCATTCTAAGCATTGACTCCAACAAGACTAACGAAGCAGAGCTTTAGAAGGTGGTGGTGGCATATGTGTGAATCAAAGAATTTCCAAATGTTTAAATATCGACACAACATCTAATTCATAAAAAATAGAAAAAAGAACAAGGAAATTAGGTAATCAATTAAAAATTAAGGATATTTTATTGACTTGTATATTCCTTTTTGATCATACGACCTCATATTGCAATATTGTTTGAAGTGTTGGATTTCTTATTCAAAAGGGTTTCAAAATAATTTATTGGATGTCTATATTTATAATGATATAAGAGAATAAATGTCTCTTCCAATACCGTTATACTATGTATAACGAGCTAATAATTATTTTTTATTAAAAATTATACTTTGGTATTGTGCACTTTGAGTACATGATTAATTGTACTTGATACTTCTTAATATTGTACAAGTGAAGAGTTTCACATTGAGGTGGGAGGAAATATTAATCTTTCCTAATGTTCAATGTGCCCTAAAGTTTGAAGACAATATTTGGTAAGCATAGATGATTAAAGATCAATAATGTTGAGTTGGCAGAAGCAGTAAGGACCATCCAACTACCCTATTGATTGAATGGAAAATTCCAATCTCATGCCAAACTCAAGGTGAATGGTTGAATTTCCCCCATTCACAAGATAACATAAGTCAATAAGATCGAATCCTACTAATTGTTTGTGATTGGTTACGTGTGTCTTCAATCAAAACTATTGTGGATAGTAGTGTGTCCTTATTTACAACAATGATTTTGAATAGTGTGTGTATCCCCTTTTAATTATGTTGTATGAACTTAAATAGTTGAGTTTTTTCCTATTCTTGGTTTTGTGATTGGTTGTGTGTGTCCCTAACCACAACTATTGTGAACAATTGTGTGTCTACCTGTTTACAACTTTGATGTTGGATAGAGTGTATGTCCTCATCATTGAAATACCTTGGATAGTTGAGTTTATACCTATCCTTGGTTAAGTCTTCAATGAGGCCATTCCTACTAAATAAGCATAGTGAGGCCATTCCCACTATTGCTTGTTGTGAATAGTTAAATGTGTCCCTATTTGTACTCTTAAGTGTACTTGAAGAACTATTGTGTCTTAGTTCATCATGTGATTATTTATACTATTTTTAGTATCTCTAACCATGTTTGGATCATGATGTAATAAGAGGGAATGTTAGGATTTATTACATCATAGGATGTGATAAATCATATTAAGTTAAATACAAAGTGAGTGGTTAAAACCACTCTCATAGGAGTCTTTAGTGAGTTGTGAGTTATTAGAAGTGGAAGTCAAATTTTTAGTTTAACAACTTATATTGGGTAAACTAAATGTATTTAAGCTTGAATAATAATGAAAAATTCATCGATGCTTTTTGAATTTTAACAAAGAGTAGTTACATAGAACTTGCAGATGCACAACATCTTGCCAAAATGAACTCAAGAACAATGAGACTATCTAAAGGAGAATAGAAAGGACTCAAAATCCCTTTGTTTTATTTAATAAGAACTACACAAGCCATTTTTTCCAAGAATTTTTGCAATGATAAAATCAAACCATGCATAGAATCTATTGTAGAATGCATATCAAGGAACAAAAAAGGTAAAAGTAATTAAACTTCAAATGTTTAGAAGATATTTTGAAAAGAAAAAAATCATGAGATTCTAAATCTAAGAAATAATGTTTGCTCAAGTGATGAGTTTAATAAATCAAATTAGATCTTATGGGAAAAATTTATTAGATCAAAAAATTATAGAATTTTTTTGAGAAGCCTCTCTTCACATTTTGATCCCATTGTGGTTACTATTGAAGAATCTAAGGTTCTAAATAAATTATTAGTAAATGAGCTTATGGGATCTCTTCAAACTCATGAGTCGAGGATGAATAGATCCACTGGAAAATACGTTGAATACATTTTTTAAACAAAGCTTACTATTTCAAAGAATAATAAAAAATATTTGATGAATTAATATTTTAAGGGAATAGAAAAATTTAGAGGAAGACATACAATTAGAGGAAGTAACAGTGGACGAGGAAAAAGCAACAATAGCAATGATAGAGGAAGAGATAATAGCAACAATAAAAGAGACAATCAGAACCCTGACTAATCATAAGTTTAATGTTATTATTGTAGAAAGTTTGAACATCATGAACGTGATTTCTAGAAAAAGCAAAAGCAATTTTTTTTATTTTTTTATGAAGAAGAACAAAGTAGTTTATATTTTACCTGTGATATTATAATTTTTTTTGAGAATGTATGGCTTTTGTATAGTGATTGTAATAGTCACATGATAGGCAATAAAAACATTTTTGTAAAGATAGATAAATTTGTCAAATCTCAAGTATAACTTAGAGATGACAAAGAAGTTCAAGTCACGAGCAAGAGCACCATTTATGTAGCACTATGCTACGATAGCTAGGTTGTGAAGCAGGTCTATGCAGATGGGTGTTGTGCTAGGGTTGTGGAGTCCATATAATAGATATGTGTGGATGAACAATAAAAAATAATGGGTACTATATTACGGTTGTGTAGGCCAAGTTGTGAAGCAAATTTGTGCATCACTATGCTAAAACAACTAGATTGTAAAGTAGATGTGTGTAGATGGATGTTGTGCTAGGTATTGTGCTAGGTTGTGAAGTAGATTTGTGTAGACGGGTGTTATTCTAGGGTTAAGGAGGTCACATAACGAATCTGTGTGGATAAACAATAAAAAATCATGGGTATTGCATTAGGATCGTGGAGGCCAAGTTGTAAAGCAAATTTGTGTAGCATTGTGCTATGACAGCTAGGTTGCGAAGCAAATTTGTGTAGACGAGTGTTGTGCTAGGATTATGGAGGCTACATAACAGATCTGTGTGGATGAACAATAAAAAATTTATGGTTGTGGAGACCAAGTTGTGAAGCGGATCTATGAAGCACTATGCTATAGTAGTTAGGTTGTGAAGCAGATCGGTGTAGATTTTTAGCTTGTAGAGGAGGATTGCAGAGGATGCAGATGAGCATTACAGAGAAGGTGGATGCTTAGTCAAGCAGCTTCAATCTCATTGCTAAATAAGCTAAGTCCATGAAGGCGGATCTATTTGACTCTCGTGATCCCTCCTTTTCATTTGAATGGGAGGAGTGGGATCCTAGTAAGCTCAAAGGTGGGACTACAAAAATCTACGAGGAGGACCCCATCCTCCCTAGTGCACCTTCATATGTAAAATTGATTGCTAGTATTAATGGAGGATCTGACACCCTCTTCGATATTTCTTCTGTGTCAAACTAGATTCATATATCATTTGGTAAATACTAGATTCATACTAGATTCGATATTTATTCTATATCAAAATACTAGTTTCATGAGCATTTGGTAAATGATCATTTTATGAGTTGTTTTTGAATTTATTTATGAGTTTTATATGATTATAATATTGCCATTATCATATATTTTATATAGCAACTTTATTTTAAATGTTCTGGTTATTTTACTTTAAGTATTAAGCATCAAAAGCTAACACTTTCTTTGAGGTGTCAACATCTTTTATCATCTTACTCATCAACAACCACAAGCTTGATGACAAACACTTTATTTATCCTAAATGCTATACTAATTGATTGAAATAACCAAATTAAAGGTTGATAACCAAAGTAATGGCCACATTAGGCATAACATTGTGGTTCCTTAATTGACTTTTGCAACATCCCTTTATATTACTAATGATGATACTTTTGTAAAAGTAGTAAAGGAGAAAAGACTTCTCGTTCCCACCATTAGTGTGTTATTTTAAAATAGTAAAGACAATTTGGAGATATATGGTTGCATATTTGATGGTGTAACATTCCACCAATACAAGGAAGTTACAATGGAGTGACCTATAAACTTGACGATGGAAGCATTTGAGACAAATAATTAAAGAAAATTTTCAAAATATTATTAACTTTTTTCAATGGGTCATACTAGATTAAAGTAGGTCCCACTCGTATTACATTATGACCACATAGTGGTACTACAACAACTTGGCAATTATGACCAAATAGTGGTATTACAACAACTTAACAATTATGCATATATAGCTTGGCAAAATTCCAATCTCCTTTCCCCCCTTGAAAGTTGAGGAATCTAATGAGTTGAAATAATGTAAATTGACTATTAATTCTAACCTTTATCTAATATAATTTTTATCTTAATGTAATTTTACTAAAACTTACTTATATCCCCTGTTCAACCCTAATTTATATAGACAAATTTAAAAATTATTTAAAGGTTAATGGCTTGTTTTACATAAGAGTCTTTCTAAAAAAGAAGGATTGGTTGTTACAATCACCTTTACATAATTAATATTACAACAAAATAATATAAAAATATAATATATTATTTTATAAAGGATAATTATTTAAATAAAAATAATATTATTTTAATAATTTTTAAAATAATACTAAATTTATTTATCAAATGATATTAAAAATGTAACCTTTTAATATTTAAAATTTATTAAAAATATATATATTTTTTTACTAGCCATTTCTTTTAAAGACCATTCTACTCTTTTTATTCATCTTGAAATTCTAAGCCTTATGTTTAAGTATACAAATTAATGCATAGAAGTCAAGCATCTCTTTTAACTTTGTGGATCAGAATCAAACCATAATAATAGGTCAGTTTTTCCCTTTAACATGTTTGATCATCAAGAGGGGTTTAAATATATGGGGTTATTTTTGAAACCTAATTACTACACTAAACAATATTGGAATTGGTTGAAAAATATGGAAAGAATAATTAATATATGGTGCAACAAATAATAT
This sequence comes from Wollemia nobilis, assembly GCA_028583015.1. Lineage (NCBI taxonomy): Eukaryota > Viridiplantae > Streptophyta > Pinopsida > Araucariales > Araucariaceae > Wollemia > Wollemia nobilis. Next base: position 9,158,860 of record JAQPPZ010004624.1, on the reverse strand, counting down.
GGTGATATGCACAAACTGAAAAATAATGTAATTTAGACCTTAAGAGATCAAGGGATTGGAAATCTTGCCCAAGTAGCTAACCTAGAATCTTCTACAAACTTGAGTCAAGGATGGAAGGAAGCAACAATGTTAGGGCTTCATATCCATGAGTCATACTAGTGGGAAGAATGTGTGGGGAGACTTAACGCTGGACATATCAAGTTGCAAGAGGAAACTGATCAATTGATCTGGAAAAAGAATGAAGCTATAGGGAAGTACACTCCAAAGTTGGGGTATAAAACTATATTGGAATATAACAATGATAATCCAACATGGTGGTAAAATACACTCTAGAAGAAGAAAGCCCTGTTGAAGACAAGACTATTCCTATGTCCTACCATGAAAATAAGGTTTTGACATGGGAGGTATTATAGAAGAAGAATTGGAATGGTCGAGGAAGGTATCATTTATGTAAGTCGAACGATGAAACAATTGATCATTTATTGGTTGCTTGCTCCTTTACTAGACAGATTTAGAGGGAGGTTATATTAGAGTTAAAGCTTCCTATAGGATGGTAAGAATATTCCTTAGAAGAGTGCTTAAAATCTTGGTTTAAAAATAGGTTTTTGAAATATTTTATAAATCTCCCATTGTTTGTGTCTTGGGGAGTATGGTTATCTAGGAATGCAATAAAGTTTTAGGATTAGGAGAAGCCTATTTGGTAGGTATCCTCCCAAATAATTGGAAGTTTCAATAATTGTAAGGTTTTGGCAACAACAAAGGTAAACAGAAAAATCATCCCTCTAAAGATTAATAAGTCAGGGACCTACGACTTTTTTGATGGTTCTATATAGTGGATCCCTAGAGTTTGTGTAGTAGGGGATTACTTCAGATTTTTGACTCTCATCATTTTAAATTTGAAGGCTGGATTGGGAGAAGGTTCTAATAATTATACTAAAATTATGACCCTCAAATTGTTGGTTTAGTTGGTAGAATCAAAAGAAATAAAAAAAAAATCAAATTTAAAAAGACTCACAAGTGGTAATTGTTGGAATATATAACATCATTTTGTTCATGCTAATGTACCACCTTGAGTACACCTTTAGATTAGGAAAGCATCATAGATTAGAATGAAAGTATTACTTTATGCAATAAATGCACAAGTGTGCAAAGTATTCTGGCAATGTAAATGTGCATAGTTGTCCTCATGCACGTGTCCATAGAATAGGAAGATCAAGAGTCATTTGAGGAAGACCAAGAGTCTTTTGTAAAATCTATATTATGGACACCTATCTCCATATTGAGTGTGGAAGTTCTTTATTCAATAAAGATCATATTTTCGTGAGCATTTATTAGTGGTATTTATATGATTCATTTTTATCGTGGTTTATGAGTTTCATATGGTTAATAGATTGCTATTATCTTATAATTCATATTGTAACTTTATTTTAGATTTTGTGATTACTTTATTCTATGCATTTAGCTTTAAAAGCTAACAGTTTTAAATTGGATATTTGATGTTTTAGGATTGAAAACATGATTCTACAACTCATCTTCTCTCAAATAAAAGGTGTGGATTGAAGTGAAGCTTTAACTTTATGTGAGTAGCCATTCCAAATCTCTATATGGAAAGATTAATACACTCCAATTTAAACACAAAATAATTTTCTCAAATATATATAAAGCCCCATTCATCTCTTTATTTATTTATTTCTAACTTCTAAAACCCCATTCATCTCTTTATTTATTTATTTTTTATTTTTGGTAGGTAATAAAATTTATTAATATCGTTGGGTTGAAGGGTCCCAATCCCTATTTACATAAGGCTATTATCTAGCACCGAAGAAACAAAAATAGAACAACCCCCATAGACATAGGGAAGAGTTGTGCTAGTTCCATGGGAACACAAAAAAAAAAACAGAAGATTCCAATAACCTTTTTCGACAACAAAAAGAAACCAGGGATATACCCGACAAAATAGGGAAGGTTCAGTAATAAAAACTAAACTCAAAAATCCCACTAACCCAGAACCCAGGACTACTGGGCTTTATCACCATCTTCAGTAGCATTATTCTGCTGATGAGCGAGAAGAGCGTTGAGCGACGTCGAAAGATCCTGCAATTCCTTGAAGTTAAGAGAGAAGATGACCCCAACTTCCTTGATCATATTGGTTGCTGCCAGGAGTTGGTCAACCGCCCCCGAGACATGGCTGATGATTCTGGAGCGAAAGGCTTCAGCAACACAACTAGTAATATTTTCAGCTGCATCCACGAACTCAATTTGAAGCCCTCTAACATGAACCATTCCATCATTCCATGAATTAACAAACTCGTCAGATGGAGAAGGTTTTGCACAGAGGTGAAAACAATAGCCTTGTGATGAAAACCACAATTTTGAAAAAGCCCACAATTTGAAAGGAAACATGTGGGATCCTGAAACGGACAAGGAATGGTGTTGACAAAACACCAAAGACAAAAGAAACAGGGTGTTTACGAAACACCTTATAGCATTAAAAAGAACACCTTTGTTGGAACTGACAATAGTGTTGAAAAAACACTTGAAAGGAAAGACATCGGTGTTGACAAAACACCTTATGGCATTGAAAAAAATACCTTTGCTGGCATTTCTATGATTATTAAGAAACCTGCTCATTTTATTTTTGAACAATGTTGATTAAATCCTTCGAAAAGTAGTCTTCCCAAATAATGCAATCAGATTGGTTTGCTGCCAAATTAGCCAAAGTGTCAACAACTACGTTGGCTTCACGGAAGACATGTTGAACTGTACTTAAGGGAAGCTGCCTGAGAATGGCTTGAATTTCCTTAATAACATTTTGAATATTCCAACCTGGTTTCGAGGAACCTTTTGCATGATTAACCACAACAAGGGAATCACCTTCAAAGATGATTGGGTTAGGAAAATATTTGCACAGAACAAGACACCTCCATAGGGCATGAGCCTCAACATAATTATTTGATTGAATCCCCAAATTTTCAATGAAGGCCTTGATGATCTTTCCACTGTGATCCCGGATTATACCACCAGCCCCAACATCCCCAGGATTGCTTTTAGATGAACCATCAAAATTTGCTTTTAGCCAACCCAACGGTGGAGGTTTCCACTTAGTATTGATCCTGTCATTGATGTGAACTGGTTGCTTAGAAATTTTGGTGGAAATATTGAGAACTTTAAACAAAAGCATTTCTAAACCTGGATCAGGGGGTTTGTCACACTGAATTAAGTTGGTGTTCTCGATAGTGAACCTCACTGCTCTGTTGGCTACCATCACTGGATCCCTGGTCTGATTATTGAACACTGTTATTTCGCTCTAACCAAATCTGCCATAAGGTATGATGGAGGGAAGCTTTCCATATAAACTTTAATCTGGGGTGGCGAAACACAGGAGGCCACTGGGTAAACATATCAGCAATAGTATGGGGCCATGCCCATTGAACTCTGAAGATACTTAAAAGCACTGTAAAAACATCATAGGCAAATTGACAGTCAACCATAATATGTTGCACTGATTCCCAAGCTTGGTAGCACAAATAACATCTGTTGGGTAACATGACTCCACGCTTAATCAAATTGTCAGTAGTTAAAATTCTGTTCTTAACAACCAACCAAGAGAAGTGAGCAACTTTGGGGATAATGTTTTTGAGCCAAACGCATTTGAAGATCAAAGATGTCGCTTGCTCATCTTGAGAATCATAATTGTCGTATAACCCATGGGCCATTTTGACTGAGAAGTTGCCATCCTCACTGCATTTCTAGAAAGGCCTATCTTTTTCCTGGGAAGCTGGGATAAAACTTGATCTGAGAATGGACTGCATGGCCTTAACAACTTGGGAAATTAATTCATCATCCGAATTGAAACTTAGTTGTTTCCACATGGGATGCCCCTGGGTTTGGACGATGAAGTCAACAACTTTTGGTCCCATATTTGCATCTGTTAAGGGTTTTAGGACAACAATGTTCTGATCATTTATAAGAGCCTCATCCTTGACCCAAGGATCATGCCAAAAATTGATTGTCTTCCCATCACCAAGCTGCCATCTTACACCTCTACTGAGCAACGATCTTGTTTGGAGGATAGACTTCCAGAAATGGGTTCCAGCTTGAGGAGCTTCCTCATCCATAAAGGAATGGTGTTGTAGATATTTCTCCCTTACGACAGATATCCATTCCAAGTTCTCATGGGTAAAGATCTTCCATGCCTGTTTTGCCAAAAGGGCATGATTCATCTTGTGAATTCTCCGAAAACCAAGACCCCCTTTATCTTTTGGGGAGCAAATAGTATCCCAAGCAACCAAGTGAAACTTTTTTTGATTATCAGTTCCTGTCCATAGGAAGCACTTTTGAATTTGTTCTATTTTAGATCCAACTACTGCAGGCACTTTGAAAATAGATAAAAAATAAATAGGAATGCTCTGAAGAACTGACATGACCATCGTGGCTTTTCTTGCCAAAGAAAGCAAAACACCTTTCCAGCCTGCTAATTTCTTGTGAATCCGCTCAATGACATTATTCCACATTGCATCTTTTGGATGACCCACAAACATGGGCAACCCAAGATAGGCAGTGGGCAGATTAGCAATGGAACATTCCAGGATATTAGCAATAGAAGTTTACCGCGAGACAGGAGTATTAAGAAAAAATATTTTGCTCTTGGAATAATTTATTTTTTGCCCAGCTGCATCTTCAAAGAGGTTAAGAATAGTCTTGATAGTACGGGCTTCTGGGACGGAAGCTATGGTAGCCAACAAAGTGTCATCAACAAATTGTTGGTGGGTGGTAGGTCTTAGGTTGGAAGCAACTTTTATGCCAGAAATTAACCCCAGAGAATAGGCTGACTTTATAGTTCTGCCAAGAGATTCAGCTAGAATGATGAAGAGGATGGGGGACAAGGGGTCCCCTTGTCTTAATCCTCTAGTACTTGGGAAGTACCCAACTGTGGAGCCATTCACCAGGATGAAAAACCAAGAAGAGGAAACACATTGCATAATGAGATGGGTCCAATCACTGTGAAAGCCAAACTTTAGAAGGACTTTAGATAGAAAATCTCTATTGACCCTATCAAAGGCTTTGTTCATATCCAACTTCAAGAAGAAAGCACTTTTTTTAGATTTATGGGTAGAGTGGATTAGCTCATGAATAGTTATCACACCATCAACAATATTTCAACCTTTAATAGAGCTGCCTTGACACGGGTCTATGATGTCTGGAAGGAAATATTTAAGTCTGGTGGCCATAGCTTTGGTAAGAATCTTGTAGACCACATTGCAAAGGCTTATAGGATGGTAATCAGACAAACTCTTGGTAGTAGGGCTTTTAGGGATAAGGGCTAGGAAAGTAGAATTTACATCTCTGGGGATAAATCTGGAATTCTGCATCTCTTTAATGGCCAGGCAAAGGTCAGGACCTATGATTTCCCAAAAAGTTTAGAAAAAATGAGGGGAAAACCCATCAGGCCCAGGAGCTTTGTCTGGTTGCATGGAAAAAAGAGCTTTGTGGATTTCCTCATCACTAAGGGGTTTTAGGAGATTGGCATTCATTTCATCAGTAACAATTCTCGAAATGTGCCTAAGGAGGGAATCCATTGCTTGGGAGGATTGGATAGGTTGGGATCCCAACAAAGACTCAAAATGATGAACAACCTCATCCCTGATTTCGTAGATGTCAGCGGTGTAAGACCCATCACTCTTTACCAGACCCTTGATCTTGTTTGCTCCTCTGTGCTTGAGGGTTGAAATGTGAAAGAATTTAGTGTTCAAATCCCCATATTTTAGCCATAAGTGCCTAGATTTCTGATGCCAAAAAATCTCCTCTTTCTTTAGAATGTTATGGTATTCTGAAAGAAGCAATTTTTCCTCCTGTCTCGAATGAGGACCCTCCTGTCCTTGCTGAAACTGATTTTCGATTATCTGCAATTTATCCCTTATATTCTGTTTATTTTCAAAGATGTTTCCAAAAACCTCCCTGTTCCAAATTTTTAGCTTGTTTTTGATAGAGCGTAATTTTTGAGAAAACTGCCTGATATGAGATCCAGGAAAAGTTTCTTTCCACCATTCACCAACACGCACCCTTAAATCTGGGTGTTGAGTCCACATTGCTTCAAACCTGAAGGGAATTTTGAAGGAAGGTCTATTGGCTGATTCAAAAATCAGAGGGCTATGATCAGAACCAATTTTAGGAAGAGCTTGGAGAGTGGCATCACCAAACATCTGCAGAGCATCCTGGGATAGGAAAAATCTGTCAAGTCTCTCCTGAATAAGATGCGCTCCAGCTCTTCTGTTACTCCATGTAAACTGATACCCTTTCAGTTGTACATCCATCAGATCATTAGTGTTCACAAAATTGCAAAAGTCTTCAGTGGATCTAGGATTGATATCATTTCCTCCTCTCTTCTCTGAGGGGTAGAGAGGAGCATTAAAATCTCCTACGAGAATCCATGGAATATTAGAAAAGGTTGTCCTCATTTGGGTGAGGGTATTCCATAAACTTAGCCTATCCTGAGGACTGTTTGGGGCATAAATATTTGTCAAGACCCAGGACTGTTTAGAAATCAGATCATGGAACAAAATATTGGAAATCCGACCTTGACTAGAAATCACCCTTCCCTCCACTTTGGTAGGATCCCATAGACATAGGAGACCACCAGATGATCCAACTGAAGGGCTGAAAGAAAATTCACACTATTTCCAAATAGTTTTAGCAACTTGGGGAGAAGATTGTGCGCCCAATTTTGATTCTTGCATAATGAAAATAGTCGGTCTAAACTCCTTTCTTAATGAGATAGCAATTCTTTGTTTTACTATCCCATTAAGCCCTCTCGCATTCCAAGAGAGGACTTTCATTTGGAATATTTACCAGGTTTTCTCCCTCCTTTGGTTTGTTGCAGAGGAGGTTTGGTTCTATTCGGTTCATCTCCATTGGATGCCATGATATCTGGAAATAGGGTTCATTGAATGCCATTAGCTATCTCTTCTTCTATATCTCTTTTTATTTGTTCAACTGCAGAGGGTCTTCCCCTTTTTCTATCACTGCCAACATCTATCTGAGATTTCTTATAACTTCTAGTATGCTTAGGACTCCAAGCTCCAAGGATCCCGCACTCCCCTTCTAGATTAACAACCTCATCAGATCCAAGGATGGGAGGAGGGTGAGAAGGTCTCGACCCAGAGGGTGAAAGAGGATTGGATGGCGGAGGAGAAGAAGAAAGTGGAGGTGGAGGTGGGGGATTGGGAGGGCGGAGGGATTCGATCGCATCATTGGCGGAGGGATTTGTTGGATGGAAAGAAGCATCATTGATGGGGGTAGTGGAATTTGGATCAAAAATATCCAGGCTAGGGCATTCATCTTGATTGCCATCAAAAATAATATTTGATTCATTTAAAACACTGAAACGATTAGCCAAAGCATAATAAGAACTTGCCTTTTTCTTTATGCCAGTCGGTTGCTTTTCCTTGGATTCATGGCGCTGCCCGCCCTTGGAAATCTGGTTGTCCTGGTTCTTGGATGCTAAAAAGCGAGAATGTTGTTGGAAGTCTTTGCTCATGCGATCTTGCCCTTTTAGGGTATTCTGGCTAGGGCGCAACTTCGGGCATTGATTTCGAAGGTGACCCTGGATGTTACACTCAGAACAAAAAGCAGGCCTGTTCTCATATTCCACAACTTGACTTTTGCGGTAAGATCCATAGATTAAATTTACATGAGTCGAAAGTTGAGATTCTAGGTTCGCGTTAACACATATACGAGCCTGCGTAAATCTTGATCTAGCTTTCATCGCCGGATCTATGGTGACCAGTTCTCCAATGGTTCTGGCAATCCCATGGAGAAACTCCTCGTGCCAAAACATGAGCGGCAAGTTGGGGAGCCTGACCCAAATTGGAGCGAAGTTTATGTTCTGGGTTTTCGGGTCAAAATCTTCTCCCCATTTGCGAAGGAAGAGGCTTCTCCTCCCAAAGAACCAAGGACCACTGGACAGGATACGGTCTGCGTCCTCTTGATTGTTAAGATGAATCAGAAAGAAACCTCTGGACATGGCAATGATTTCCAAACATCCTCGCGTTTTCCATTTAGCGGCCGCCCAACGCCGAATAGCTTCTATATCGGGTCTCCCTCCGACAAATTTTCCCACCAGGGAGAAAGATTCTATGGATATGTAGTTAGCCATAATCTCCTCCGAAATAATCAGATCAACTCCATAGGGGATAAAAGTATGCTTGGGAACCGGAGGGGGTTTAGGGCCTCCTCTGACTGTTTCGACAAAGGAAATAGTCCCGGATGCTACGCCATTAGGGCAAACTCGCCGCTCATTCCCCGTTTCCTCATGATGTTTGTCTGGGGGTTCCTTCCTCCAGATATTGTCAGATTCATCCTCCAAAATCCTAGATCCGCTTCCCTTACCACCCGTTCCATCCTCGATCTCGTTCCCTATTTTAAATCCCATTCCACATCAGGTGTTATTGTCAATATGTCAAGCTCCACCTATAGAAAATCTGTTTACTTTTGCAAACACTGGGTATGTCCAGGATGTAGAGAAAAAATCAGATAGAACTGTAGTTGAGGAAGTCTCAAAGATGATACAAAAATTAGCGAACAACTTCTTAGGTTTTAAGAGGCAAGTTTCCACGGGAAAAAGTTCAAATCAATTTCTCTACAAATCGAACAGGTTCTCCAGATTTTCGTATGAAGCAACAAGGATTATTATTATTTATTTATTTCTAACTTTTAGTTAGCTTCAGGAAAAAATGCCGTGATCTCAAATATGACCACCGAAATCGGTGCTGATAAAATGACGTCTATTCATGCTGATGCTCATCAAATAACGTCTACGACGAAGAGAGACATAAATGCAAATGTCTACGACGGAGAGAACATAAATGCAAATTAAGATACTTCACCAATGCATCGTACAATTTTCTTTCTTTCAAATAGATCGCCTGCTTGAGAAATGGTACATTGCTGGGACTGGGCTCAACTTTCTTCATGGTTGCCCATTGCCGATCCCGATTCCCTCGTACGCCACTGGTAATTATTGACTATGACGGTTAAGGTTTTTGAACCGCTACAAGCTTTATCGAGCACACAATATTTGATGGGCAAAATTGAGCCACGCCATCCGTCTTACTTTTCAAAATAAGTAAGCCGTAAAGATGACATCCTATCAATTATAACCTTACAAACTAACTAGTGGTGTGCATTCAGTCAAGTTACAGCCAGATTCTCATTATTTTCCTTTTAGGTCTCTCTTTCTATTCAACAACTTACAAAAAGAGAACTAGGTGAGCCATAACTCGCATTCTTCCCATGCACGTGGCTTCTCTCTTTTTAAAACAGAATAAAATCTATGCCACAGGCTTATCTCTTTTTAAAATTATTTCATCCATCGTCCTTGGTCATCTCGTAATTTATGTTGAGGTTGGCGTAGGTACTGGTAAGGTTATTGCTACGAAAACAAAACAAGTGTTGTGTGAAAGGAGCAACACATGGCTGGTTCGAATTAAATGTACAACCATATCATTCACCGGCACGCCAACGCCTAGTCGTCGTCCTCGTTAACGGTAGAACAGAAATCACTAATTGAATTGAATTAAGATTTAAGAATTAAGTGTGAGTCCGCTAAGGTTAGGTCAGCTTCATAAAGTCGGTATCATCCCTGTGGCTACTCTGAGCCTCCGGGTGTCTCTCACTCCAACTTTTTTCTGAGAAGAGACAGAAATTATAGTGGGAAAAAACAAATATTTTAAAAACAACTTTAATAATTTAATTTAGAAAAAATATCAGAGGTTACAAATTCCTCCTCTGAACTAAGTGAACTTGTTTTATCCTTCTTAAAAGTGCCGATTTATATTAGTGACACATTTATTATACCCCCAATCTTCGCCCTTTAAAGCCCTGTATTATGTGGAAAAGACTATAGCCCATTAAGCAAGGAATAGAAAAAACAAGAAACGGAGAGCGATATGAAATATTGAGTGCAAGTCCAGAAATAGGAGAGCAAAAATGCCTCTGTATTCTGGTGGGGATTTGAATGGGTCAAAAGGGAAAAGAGTGTGCGTGATGGATGCGTCTACTTATGTGGGGTTCTGGATTGTTCAGGGTCTTCTACAGCGGGCTACACTGTACATGCTGCGGTGCAGGACGGAGGTATATTCGTTTATATGCCTCAATAACTTTATGGGCTATTTGTGTTTAACACGTTTGATATGTGATGTCTAGGCGAAACGGGTGTGCAGAATTCTTTTAACTTAAGATTTTGTATTACCCAACATATAGTGGCCAAGTTTAACGTGTTGATGATATGTTGATTTTGACGCAGGGGATGTGGAATCCTTAATCAAATTGAGTGGAGAGAGGTTGAAGGTGTTGTATGTAGAAATGATTGATTATCACAGCATTTTGGATGCCCTCAGGGGCTGTTATGCCCTTTTTTATACATTCGAACTCCCTCAATACGATGTATGAATTCAACGCTGGTGCAGAACTAGAGGCTCTGCATGAATCCTGGTTTTCTTGTGAATGTTTTTATGCCTACCTAAATTGAAATTATATTTTTGTGGGTGTATAGGAAATGATGGTTGAAATTGAAGTGAGAGCAGCCCATAATGTGCTGGAAGCATGCGCTCAGACCGAAACAATTGAAAAAGTGGTATTCACATCCTCCGTGGCAGCAGTAGTTTGGAGAGAAGACGGAAATTCCGTTTCTGAATTCCATGAACGATACTGGAGCGATGTCAACCTCTGTAGAAAACTGAAGGTTTAATGCAATTTCGCCCACTTTCCACTACACAATTTCCAGTATTAGTATTGGTGGTTGTAATTTGTTGTTATTGTTGTGATTACAGTTGTGGTATGCAGCGGCCAAGACGCTGTCGGAGAGAACAGCGTGGGCCTTGGCCATGGATAGAGGAGTGAATATGGTGACAATCAATACAGCTCTAGTTGTAGGGCCTGCTTCTGCTTATAAAAGCAAGGGATCCACCATTGCATATCTTAAAGGTAACACCTCTATCATATCATATCATTTCTTTTCATTTTCATTTGCTGAGGAGAATATTATTGTTTAAAATGGAGAGATTATTTGTGAGCAGGTGCTGCACAGATGTATGAGAATGGAATACTGGCTAGTGCCGACGCGAGGTTTGTTGCAGAGGCACATATCGCTGCATACGAGCATCCCTCTGCCTACGGAAGATACATCTGCTTTGATCACATTGTTAATAGTGCAAAGAATGCTAATGATCTTACAGAGACTTTGAGATCACTTATTCCATTTCCTGAAAGGTATTTTATTTCAATCGATCAATTTATCTCACGACGATGAGATTTATAAACAACGTAGAATTTATTATTCGGTTTTGTAATTCTTGGGGTTAGACGGTTAAGACTTTATTTATAAATGTTTCTTAGAATTGTTGTTATGCAGGTGCGAAGATCCAACGGTATACCAACAACGACTGAGCAACAAGAAGCTGAGTGGCCTAATGGCTGGATACAAAGAGTAACGCAGCTGCTGCCTTTAAATGAAGGTAGAAACAAGTGTTTATCTTATCATAAAGAAGTGTTTAATAAGGATAATGCTTAATGTTTGAGATTGTACTGCATATGCAGTTGTGGGGAGAAAATAAGTTACATGCCCTTATTCTATGTGACTGTATGTCATACATATGTATAATTTATGATAAGTATATTTCTTAATGTTTGAAATTGTACAGAAGTTCCTTATCGTAAAAATAATTATAGTTAGTAAAAGCAAAATATAGTCAATATTTTTTTCCTTCTAAAATCTACGGTTTAAGAGGTGATTTATGTTCCTAACCCTTACGTATATTAAAAAAATATTATTTTTAAGTAAAACAAAAATAATATGAAAAGGTTTTATTATTTAGAAAATGGGCGTTAAACTTATTATAAGTTGTTTATGTATTTGATTTGTAATGCAATGACTGAATAAATAAAATTTTGTGTTTTTGTCATGGTAAATTGTGTTTTTTTTTTTAAGATCTGTTTAGTATGTTTTTTCTTATAAACCAATATTTGGCATAGAGGGTAAGGTTTGTCTCTGTATAATTATATAAGAGAAGAAATGTCTCATCTAATAATGATATATTATGTATAACAAGCTAATAATTATTTTTTATTAAAAAGTGTATTTCTGTATTGTGTACTTTGAGTGCATGATTAATTGTAACTCTTTTTAATATTGTGCGAGTGAAAAGTTTCACATTGATGGAGGAAATATTAATCTTTTTTAATGTTCAATGTGCCTTAAATTTTGAAGATACTATTTGGTAAGCATAGGTGATTGAAGATCGATAATGTTAAGTTTGACAAAAGTAGTATGGATCATCCAACTACCCTATTGATTTAATGGATCAGTCTAGTCCCATGCTCTGGTTTGTGAGAGAAAAATTAGGAGCGAATAGAAAATAATATATATTGAACCTTAGAAAATTGAGATTACAATGGTATTTATAATGGTAACTCCAAACGACTTTAGAAAATATAGGGAAGTTAGAAAAATAGGTGAAATAGGGAGGAAAAGAGAAAGGGAAATATAATCGGTTAGCCTTGCCGCCCTTGCCGTCCAATCTGGCCTGTCATCTGCCGTCCAAGTCAACCTACCTGCCCAGTCAACTGTCATCCAAGTCAACCTACCTGCCCAGCTACCGTCCAAGGAGGTAAAAGGGGTAAGATCCAAAGCTTACAGTTGAAACAAATTTTTACTCCCTTTTACTCATTTTACTAGCTTTATTTCCAACATTCTCCCCTTTAAAGTTGATAGGACTGACTATACAGTCTCTCAGCTTTATATATTGAGCTTTAGCTATACCTTTGGTGAAGATGTCTGCAATTTTCTCCAAAGTGTTACAATATTGAAGCTCAACTATCTGTTGTTCCACCATATCTCGAATGAAGTGATACTTCATATCGAAATGCTTTGATTTGCTATGATGGACTGGATTATATTCCAACTGAATGGCACTTATGTTATCACAATACAATCGAGTTGGACCACTTTGACTTTCTCCAATATCTTCAAGAACTTTTCTTAACCATAGGGCCTGAGTACTAGCATGAGTGATGGCTATATACTCAGCCTCAGTTGATGACAATGCTACAATAATTTATTTCTTGGAACTCCATGTAATTAGTCTTGATCCTAGACTAAAACAATTCCCTGATGTAGATTTCCTGTCATCTATGTTGCTGCCGCAATCACTGTCACTGAAGCCAACTAATTTCATAGAATTACATTTTTATTAATGGATTTCAAAATCCAATGTACCTTTTACATATCTTAAAATTCTTTTAGTTGCTTGTAAATGCAGCTTAGATGGACTAGTCATAAACCTTGAAACTAGAGAAAATGCATATTGAATATCGGGTCTGGTGTTGGTGAGAAAAATTAGACTTCCAACCATGCTTATGTAAGTTGTCATGTCAACATTTGATGCTCCATCGTCCTTGCTCAATTGGATATCATGTCCAGTTGGAGTTGTAACTGATTTGCACTGCTCCATGGCAAATTTCTTGATCATGTCTCGAGCATACTTGTGTTGACATATGAAGATCCCTTTATTTGATTGATGCACTTCCATGCCTAGGAAGTATCACATTAAACCAAGATATTTCATCTCAAATTGTTTCATCATGGAGTTTTTGAACTCCATATTCATTTTATTGTTACTACCCATAAATATTAGATCATCCACATACAAACAAACTATGAGAATGTCTACTCCTTGCTTTAGGTAGTACAGAGTTGGTTCACTTTTGCTTCTAGGGAATCCATCACTTAATGCTTTCCATGCAGCTTGTGCAGTCGTACAAGCAGTGATTCTAGAAAATATGTTTTTCTCCAATGCAGCTTGGAGATGAGAAAGAGCAGATGAGTTGCTCTTTTTCTCTTCTTTTCGTGTTTTCTTGTCTACGACACTAAGTGTTGTCCAGTCTGAGGGTTATGTGTAGCCCTCTTCTATGATGTCCCACAAACCTCTACCTATGAGCAAGGTCTTCATCTTTATAGACCAATACTCATAGTCATAACCGCTAAATTCTGGTATAGGTAAGCTATTGTGTGAGGCCATGGTTACCAAAAAACTCACTTTATTTCATGGTTACAATAAAGTACTTTTGCTGTTTGAAAGAAGGAAAGAAGAAGAAGGAAGAAGGAAAAAATTACAAATTTAAGTCAAATCTGACTTGTTCTACTCTATTAGTAACTACTTGTTCCTCTTGATGTGGGGATGCTATCTCTTGATTTACAGAGTTATTTGCCACTTCTTCTTTGTCGTCACTTATCTCTATGATTTTTTATGATTCTGGTTCTAGGATTTCTACTGAAATACTGTAGTGTGTACTTTGATTCTTGTGGTGCAGCTTGTATGGATTCTTATTGTTCAAATTGACTCCTAAATGAGTTATCTTCAAAATCCACTCTGTACCCTGAGTCAGGATGTCTTTGATGCGTGATTACTGCGTTTTGGAGTTGACTAAACACAATGTTGAGTCCATAACCTCTTACCCTTTCATCAAACCTTTATGCACCTTCTCTTGCTAGAATTGCACATAAGGCATGATAACAACCATTCGGTCTTATCATCAATGCCCTTTACAAAAAAAAACTAAGCCTCTTAGGCTTATTACACACTCTTTCCTCTTAGGAAAGTTTTAACCTCTTTTACAATCTTTGAAATTTTCACAAAATGTGAAATTTACAAGGCTCCAATAATTGACAATATCAAGCCTCTAGGGCTTTTACAATAAATTTTTTAAAATTTAAACTTAATAAAAAAATTAAATATTCATATTTAATAAAAAAATAACTTTATAATTATTAAAAACCTAAGTTTTAAAATAATTATAAATTAGTTTTAATTTTATTAAATTAATATTTAATAATTTTAAATATTCTAAAGTTTAAATGATATATATATATATATATATATATATATATTAATAAATTTATCCTCTAGCCCATTCGAACCTGTGACCTGTGACCTCTTGACTATCACAAAAATTTTGACCAATGTGCCACGGTGTCTATTTGCAACATAAAGGATCCATGATCTTTTTCTAGCTTGTGCTTCCCAGAGATTAAAAAATAAATAAACTAAAAACGTGCCTTGCAAGATTCAAACTTGAGACACCCTACTCACAAGCGCTCCTTAGCCGCTCGAGCTACGCCCATGGCTGGGTATGAAGGAGGAAGATTTTCTATTTGAAATGCAGTGGACGACGATTTTAATAAAAAAAATTGAAATTTTTTTGTCCCACATTGAGCAGGACGGGGGCAAAAACAAGGTTTATAACCCTGGGTGGGCGAGTAATGAAGCGATTCCCTTCGGGTAATCAGTGATCACCCCCTTTGCCTCCTTTCGACCAACCACTCTTCACCATGTTGCTCCCTTTACTGCCACGTTGCTCCTCCTCCTCATGCCACATGTCTATCCACGTTAGCTCCTAAGTCGTCCTCCTCTCACCACGTGTCGCTTTGTGATAGGTCCTCCTACATCGCTCCTATCTCCACATGCTTGTTGTGTTGGCCTGCTCAAGGCTTCACCACGATCTACATGCTTCGGGCTTCTCTCGTCTCTAGCTACGTGCTGCGGGCCCCACCTTGACCTCGCTTCGAGCTGTGTGCTATGAGCTTCTCTCACCTCAGTCCTCGAGCCTCCCTTGCCTTGATCCTCGTGCCCTCTCGGCTTCGGATTTGATACCAGATGTGGTTTGTGAGAGAAAAATTAGGAGCGAATAGAAAATAATATATATTGAACCCTAGAAAATTGAGATTACAATGGTATTTATAATGGTAACTCCAAACAACTTTAGGGAATATAGGGAAGTTAGGAAAATAGGAGAAATAGGGAGGAAAAGAGAAAGGGAAATAGACTTACCGCCCTTGTCGTCCAATCCGCCAGTCAGTTGCCGTCCAAGTCAACCTACCTACCCAGTCAGCTACCGTCCAAGGAGGTAAAGGGGGTAAGATCCAAAGCTTACTATTGAAATAAATTTTTACACCTTTTCACTCCTTTTACTAGCTTTATTTCCAACACATGACACACTCAAGGTAAATGGTTGATTTTTTCCCATTCACAAGATAACATAAGTTAATAAGGCCAATTGTTTGTGATTGATTATGTGTATCTTCAATCAAAATTATTATGGATAGTAGTGTGTCCTTCTTTACACCATTGATTTTGAATAGTGTGTGTATCCCTTTTCAATTATGTTGTATGAACTTAAATAGTTATGTTTTTCCCTATCTTTGGTTTTGTGATTGGTTGTGTATCCCTAGTCACAACTATTGTGAACAAGTATGTGTCTACCTATTCACAACTTTGATGTTGGATAGAGTGTGTGCCCCATCATTGAAGGACATTGTATAGTTGAGTTTATCCCTATCCTTTGTTAAGTCTTCAAAGAGATCATTCCTACTAAAGAAGCATAGTGAGGCCATTCCCACTATTGCTTGTTGTGAATAGTTAAGTGTATCCCTATTTGTACTCTAAGTGTACTTGATGAACTATTGAGAGTGTCTTAGTTCATCATATGATTATTTGTACTATTTTTAGTGTCTAACCATGTTTGGATCATGATGTAATAAGAGGGAATGTTAGGATTTATTACATCATAGGATGTGATAAATCAAATTAACTTAAAGACAAGTGGTGGTTAAAACCACTCCCATAGGAGTCTTAAGTGAGTTGTGAATTATTAGAAGTGGAAGTCAAATTGTTAGTTAATTACAACCTATATTAGAAAAATTAAAATGTATTTAAGCTTGAATATCAACAAAAATTTCACCGATGTTTTTTTAATTTTAACAAAGAATATTTACATAGAACCTACAAATGCACAAGATCTTACCAAATGAACTCAAGAACAATGAGACTAGCTAAAGGATAATAGAAAGGACTCAAAATCCCTATGTTTTATTTGATAAGTAGTACACAAGCTATTTTTTCCAAGAAATATTGCAACGACAAAATCAAACCATGCGAAGAATCTATTGTAGAATGCATATCAAGGAATAAAAAAGGTAGAAGTAATCAAACTTCAAATGCTTAGAAGATATTTTGAATAAGAAAAATCATGAGACTCTGAATCTAAGCAAGATGTATTACTCAAGTGATGAGTTTAATGAACCAAATTAGATCTTATAGGGAGAATTTATTAGATCAAAAAATTGTAGAATTTTTTTGAGAAACCTCTATTCACATTTTGATCCCATTGTGGTTACTATTGAAGAATCTAAGGTTCTAAATTAATTATTAGTAAGTGAGTTAATGGGATCTCTTCAAATTCATGAGTAGAGGATGAATAGATCCACTGGAAAATTTGTTCAATAAGATTTTAAACAAAGATTAATATTTCAAAGAATAATGAAAAATATTTGAAGTAATCAAACTTCAAATGCTTAGAAGATATTTTGAAAAAAAATCATGAATGACTCTGAATCTCAGCAAGATTTTTTACTCAAGTGATGATTTTAATGAATCAAATTAGATCTTATGGGAAGACTTTTTCAGATCAAAAAATTATTGATTTTTTATAGAAGCATCTCTTCACATTTTGATCCCTTTGTGGTTACTATTGAAGAATATAATGTTCTAAATCAATTATTAGTAAATAATATTATGGGATCTCTTCAAACTCATGAGTAGAGGATGAATAGATCCATTGGAAAATGTGTTAAATATTTTTTAAACAAAGCTTAGTATTTTAAACAATAATGAAAAAAGATTTGAAGAATCATATTATAAGGGAATAGAAAAATTTAGAGGAAGAGGGCATACAAGTAGAGGAAGTAGTAGTGGGCAAGGAAAAGGAACCAATAGCAATGATAGAGGAAGAGGTAGTAGCAACAATGAAATAGGTAATCAAAACCCTGACAAATCACAAGTTCAATGTTATTTTTATAGAAAGTTTGGACATCATGAACATGAATGCTAGAAAAGCATAAGAAACATGCTAATGTTTTTGAATAAAAAGAACAAAGTAACTTATATTTTTCTTGTGATATTACAAAAAGAAATATTTGATAATGTATGACTTTTGGATAGTTATTGTAATAGTCACATGATAGGCAACAAAAAAATCTTTGTAAAGATAGATGATTTTTTCAAATCTCAAGTATGACTTAGAGATGACAAGGAATTTCAAGTTATGGGCAAGGGCACCATTGCAGTTAAATCAAATCAAGGGGAGATAAAGTATATTCAAGATGTTTTATATGTGTCTGGATTAATCCATTATTTGTTGAGTATAGAACAACTTATTGAAAAGGAGTATTATGCTATTTTTGAAAACAATGAGTGTATTATCTATGATAAAAATGGTAGCAATCAAATTGTAGCAAAAGTTAGTATGTTATAAACCGATATTTTTCTCTTAAACATGAACATGGTAAAACTCAAGCCTTGATCGTTATATTAAAGGATGAATATTGGTTATGGCACATTAGGTATGGGCATATAAACTTTTGAGGGTTAAAACTATTATATTAGAAGCAAATGGTGAAAGGATTACCATTTATTGAATGATATGATCAAGTTTGTGAAGGTTGTAGTTTTGGTAAGCAACATCAAGAATTGTTTCAATCAGGATAAACATAAAGGTGAAAGGCACAACTTGAATTAGTGTATGTTGATATTTGTGGTTCAATGCAGGCCTTATATTATTATTATTTTTAATGACTATAGTAGAAGAACTAGGCTATATTTCATTAAAGAAAATTAATTTTTTTTAATCTTTTAGCAATTTAAAGCTAATGTAGAAAAGCAAAGTGGTTGTCTCTTGAAGAGTCAATGTACATGTAGAGGGGGAGAATTTATGTTTAATGGATTTTGAGACTTTTATAAAAAGTATAATATTCAAAGACAACCGATTGCAAGCTATACTTCCCTATACATTGTGGTAGTTGAATGTAAATAATATGACTCCTTATGAGGCATGGAGTGAAAGAAACCTTGGTATGTTTCATCTTAAGGTATTTGGTTGCATTGCTTATGCCCATATAACTAAAGAGAAAATATAATAATTTGGTGATAAAAGTGAAAAATGCTTCTTTATTGGCTATAATGAGGAGACAAAGGGTTACAGGCTATATAATCCAATGATAGAAAACTTGATAGTCAGTTGTGATGTAATTTCTACTGAAAATGAAGCATGGTGATGGAACATAAATGTGCAACAAGAAAAGCCACTAATTATGGATACTAAAGAATATGTTTCACCTTATTCTATTAGCCAAAGTAGAAGCTCAAGTTCTCCTACCACTCCATAAAGTTCAACATCTCCTTCATCTAGTCCTCCTTCAAGTTTGAGTCCTCCTCCAAGGAAGGTAAAAACTCTCAAAGGAATCTATGAAGGAACTACTAGTCTTAATTCAATTATGAATTTTTCTTTATTGTCTCACGATGGAACATGAAATTTGGCATAAATCCATGAATGAGGAGATTGTTGCCATAGAATGGAATGAAACATGGGGAACGAATGTCATTGGACTAAAGTGGGTATACAAAACAAAATATAAAGTTGACGTGCCCATTAAAAAATAGGTATATATTACAATGAAATCTATGCTCCTATTGCAAGATTGGATACCGTAAGAACAATTTTGGCATTGAAAACATAATTTAAGTGGTCAATATATTAATTTTATGTTAAATCAAAATTTAAAAATGGATTCTTAGATGAAGAGGTATTCATAGAACAAGCACCATGTTATAAAGTTATAAACAAGATAAAAGGTTTATAGGTTGAAGAAAACTCTTTACTAAGTCAAGCAAGTAACAATAGATTGGTACAACAAAATAGATGGGTATTTTCAAAAAATAGCTTCAAAAAAAGTGAAAGTGAACCCACACTCTATGTCAAATCCAAAGGTATTTATGATTTACTTATTATTTACCTGTATGGTGATGATTTGATTTACATTGGAAATAGAAAAGTGTTAATAAAGGAATTCAAATTTTTTATGAAAAATAAATTTGAAATGACAGATTTGGGGTTAATGCATTACTTACTTAACCTAGAAGTAAGATACATGAATGAAAATTGTTACCATCTCAATGTATTTTATACTACAAAAACAAGGAAACATTTGACCACTTGATGTTTGAGTGCATATTTACATGCCAAATCTAATAGCAATGGTTTTTATATTATAAAATTCAATCCAATGGTGATTTAAATCAGATTAATATTTGTGAAAGATGGAAGAGGGGTAGATTTAAATCTAAAGCTCTTTGTATCAGTTGGAAGCTTGGATTAAACTTCATTTGGTGGTAAGTGTGGTTTAAGAGAAATGGTAAATTTTTTAGAGAAGTCTTTTCTTCCTTAGATGGCATTTGGCAGGTCATTTGAAGCTAAGTCATAGAAATTGTGGTAGTGTATGCTAAAGATAGAACTAAAGCTGATATAGGGATGATGGAGAAGGAAACTAAAGTGTAAGAGGGGTAGGACATAGCTAGTTGGAAACCACCCCTAGAAGATTGGATTAAAATTAATACTGATGGAGCTGCAAAAGGTAATTTGGATAGAATTGGAATTGGTGTGGTCTATAAAAATCATGTTGGGATAATGCTCTATTGGAAAATGCAAGGTTTGGGAAGGGCCATAAACAATGAAGCAGAAACCTTAGCTATCAAATTTGCTTCTATTTTGGTGGTAAGACAAGGTTACAAGAGGATAATACTAGAATTAGATTCTCAAATATTGGTAGGAGGTCTGGATTGCATGTGGAACTTTTCTTTGAAGACATGGAGGTTGAGGATTCTTGTCAAAATTGTGGAGCAAATTAGATGGTGTGATTCCAATTTATGTGAGTAGAGATCTAAATAAAGTGGTAGACTTCCTGGCTAATATGGGTACTAAGAAGTTAGTAAGGGTTTAATGTCACAGTGACATGGCTATTGAGGATGAGAGGATTAGGCAGGTTGGTAAGCAAATCTAGTGTTTAGCTAATTTGGACAACCATTGTAGAAATATGGTTTAGAAGATTTGGCTTCAATGCAAATATTCTTTTACTATTGTAAATAGGTGGGTGACCCATGTAGAAATATGGTTTATGATATTTGGCTCCAAAGCAGATCTTTTATTGTTGTAAACAAATGTTCTTATCAGCTAAGACTGGGAGAAGTCTCATCCCAACTTGTAAATGATCTTTGTTTTAATATACAATTTTTAAGTTCTAAAGAAAAACATACAACTTTTAGAATAATTGCATAATTTGAAGAATATTCCCACATAAATATTCCTTGTTTCAAATTGAAAAGGGAACCTATTTACTTCTCCTTTTTTTGTCGATGAGGCACTATTTTTTTTTACAAATCAAGGCATAAAATATGCCACAAGTATAGGATTATTTATAATTGTAAAAAAAAAAATGGTATTAATGAAGATCATCACTTGGAATATTAGAGGACTCAAAGGGAGTCTTTCAAAACAAAATAAAATTAGAAGAATGATTCATATAAACCATCCACATCTTGTTTTCCTTCAAGAAATGAAGATGTCAATAGAGGAAATGGATTCAATTGCTAGTAAAATTTGGCCAACTGGAAAAGTTGTTTCCCTCAATTCCCAGGGGACTTTTGGTGGCATTGCTTACCTTTGGGACCCAAAAGAGGTGGTTATTCACCATATGGTTGGTAGTTGGGTCTTTTGGCTATAGTTATTCAAAGTATACATTCCAACCAAATTATGCTTTGCATAACTATTTATGCTCTAACTTCTTTGGAGGAAAATAGAAGATAGTAGAAGGATATAACTTATATTATCTCTCATTTTCTTGAAGCTTGGATCTTGATAGGAGGATATTTCAATACCATCCTCTCTTTGGATGAGAAAAAATGGGGAAATAGAAATTTAGACAGGCTTATGAATGAATATTACAAACCTTCATCTTGTGGACATCCAACCAGATAATGGCCTTATGACTTGGTCTAATAGAAGGCAAGGCTTAGCTTGTATCATGGAGAGATTGGATAGTTTCCTGCTCTCTGACCATTTCTTAATCCATTCTCACATTCCTAAAGTGGAGACTCTTAACAATGTTGGTTCAGATCACTGGCTAGTCATGGTGGAAATTTGGAAAACCAATGTGAGTTTCTCTCCTTTTTTATTTTAGTTAATGTGGCTTAGAGACAATTCCTTCAGACCTCGAGTGCAACAATGGTGGAAGGAAGGTAAACCAAGATATGGGACTAAGATGTTTTATTTTTCCAAAAGGTTGTAATATATTAAATCCAAAATCAAGACTTGAAACTAGAAGGAGTTTGGGATGTTCAACAAAAAAATTGAAGTTATTGCTCAACTTGAGAATTTGAATAAGAAAATTTGTTTAGATGACCTCATAGAGAGTAGAAGTATAGATGAAATTAAACTCATAGATCAGTGAGAGGAATGGTAAAAAAGAGAATTAACTCTTATGGAAGCAAAAATCTAGAATTCAATGGCTCAAAGAAGGAGATCGAAACACACATTTATTCCACAATTCTCTTCTAGCTCGAAGATCTCACAACTTTATTTCTTCCTTAAATTCAGATTCTGGAGATGTTGTCTACACTTGGGATGGCATGAAATCTATTTTTGTGAATTACTTTTCCAATATTTTTTTGCGACTCATCTTGACTCGGCTTCTCAACAAAATATTCTTCAAGCGATCCCTTCTATTATCACTTCTAATGAGAAGTCTATTTTTATTGCTCCTGTTACTATAAATGAGCTTCAACAAGTGTTTTTTAAAATGAAAAAAGGTAAAATCCTAGGTACTAATGGTTTTCACATTGAGTTCTACCAAGAGTTCTAGGATATCCTTCATGCTGATTTATTAGAGGTGGTGGAAGAAGCCAGGAAAGCCAAAGATATTTTTAAGGTTATCAATAAAAATTTTATAACTCTTGTCCCAAAAACTTAAGAGGCTTATCATATCTCAGCTTTTAGACCTATTCCTTTATGTATTTTTCTTCTCAAAATCATTAGTAAGATCATGGTAGAAAGGTTGAAGCCTCTTTTGCATAAGATTATTTCCCCTAAACAAGGAGGTTATGTGGAAGGGCATAAAATAGTGGATGAGATAGTTCTTTCTTAGGAAGCCATCCATTCCATGGAAATGCAAAAATATCCTTCTATGTTCATTCGTTTAGACTTATCCAAATCTTATGACATAGTAGATTGCAAATTTCTTATCAAAGTTTTGAGGCAATTTGGTTTCTCTCAATATTGGATGGACTAGATTATGGGTTGTATCTATTCAGTTTCCTACTCAATTCTTATTAATGGCAGGCCTTCAAAATTATTCCTAGCTTGGGTAGGACCCCCTCTCTCCTTATTTATTC
The DNA here is from genome assembly GCA_028583015.1 of Wollemia nobilis. Taxonomy (NCBI): domain Eukaryota; kingdom Viridiplantae; phylum Streptophyta; class Pinopsida; order Araucariales; family Araucariaceae; genus Wollemia; species Wollemia nobilis. Next base: position 9,135,527 of record JAQPPZ010004624.1, on the reverse strand, counting down.
ATCATTCTTGCTGAATGCTTGGGTAGGACTATAATAAAAAATAGAGATAAGAAAACCCTTGAGGGAGTTACCATTGCTCATGGAGCTAGGCCTATCTCTCATATTCAATTTTTTGATGACTCTACTATGTTAGGTAAAGCTATAGTTAAGGAAGCTTCTAAAATTAAGCAAATCATTAGTTGTTTTTCTAAGTCTACTAGGAAATTGATTAATGAAGACAAGTCTAAAGTCATTTTATTTTACTGCTCTACCAGATAAGAATCCATGGTCTTGGATAAATTAAGATATAATAAGACCTCCCTTCTGATCACTTATTTAGGCATCCCTATCAATACTCAAATATAGAAAAATAAATACTGGAATTGGTTGTTGGACAAAGTTAAGAATAAAATTGGAAAGTGGACCAATAGGTGGCTTTATTTTGGGGGTAGAATTACCTTGGTAAAATTTGTCCTTCAAGCTATACCTATTTATGTTTCTACCATGTTGAATATCCCAAAGGTTGTTCTTCAATAATTGGATCAAATTAATCATCGGTTCCTCTGGAGTGGTACTAAGGAGAAAATAAAATTGGCCTTGGTGAAATGGGACACTCTATGTCTTCCTAAGAATGAATGGGAGTTAGGATTTTGGTTTGCTATTAATAACAACAAAGATTTAAATGCTAAATTATATTGGAGTATTTTACATAACCCCAATGCTCTTTGGGCCAATAATCTTCGTGCTAAATATACTGATAACAAAAGTCCTGAAGACCTTGTTCACTATCAATTTCCTACCAAAGATTCTCCCATTTTAGTGGTTCTTAATACTGGTGAGGATTTGATAAAGAAAAAGTTATTTTGGATCATTCATAATGGTCAACAGGTAAATTTCTGGACAGATTCTTGGGATCGTCACTAGCCTTTGATAACTCAATTTCTTGAGTGGAGGCCTTGGATGGAGGAGCTTCACCAAGAAAATTGGATAAATGTGGCTAATTACTGTTGATACCATATTGGTAATTCAGATGTTGGTAGATATTAGATCCCTATTGAGGATTGGTCTATTCAAATTCCATAAATACAAAGACAAGACATCCAATGCATCCTGCATATGATATCTCTCTCTTGGTCCCATGATAAAGATTATTTTGGATGGAACAACACTACTAAGGGTGAGTATTCAGTTGCTCAAGGTTATTTGACCTTATGCCATAATAATCCCAACCAATATTATGATACATTTTCTCAGTTGTGGGCTCAAAAGCTCTATCCTAAGGTGAAATAATTTACTTGGCTTTTATTGCATCAGAGGGTGCTAACTTGTGTGCAACTTATGAAACGTGGTTTTCATGGCCCTTTTAGATGTAAAATCTATGGTGAGAATGTGGAAAATCTTAGCCATATTTTTAGTGAGTGTACCTTAGCCTCTGAGCTATGGAAGAGAATGGCCATCTTACTTGTCTTATAGTGGTCCAATTTTTTTACTTTTGAACAACTTTGGAGGGATTGGCTTAAACAAGAGGGTGTTGATCATTTCATTAGGTAGTTGGTTTGGATGGGTTCTACCATTCTACCTTGAAATATCTGGAATGAAAGGAACAACCAAATTTTCAATCAAGAAAGAAAGGATATTCACTATATCTAGCAAAAGGTCATTGCCAACTTAGTTGAATCAGTCCAACAACTCCTTAATCACCCCCAAAACTCCCATAAAATATGGGATCAAGTGATGCAAATATTGAAGATTAACTCTTCTAATGAAAACCGACTTAAAGGGAATGTGAGTAATTGCAATATGGAAAGAACAAGGAATTGGTAGCATCCTCCTAAGTATTATGGAAAAGTCAATACCGATGGAGCCTCTAGGGGGAACCCTGGAAAAGCTAGTGCAAGAGGAATTGGTAGACTTTTAGATGGCTCCCTGGTTTTCACTTTTGTTGAGAATTTGGGTATCTTTTCCAATTACCTTGGTGAAGGGTATGGTATCCTCAGAGGCCTTCAAGAGGCTACTAAGGTTATGGGAAAATGTGTTGGTTGAATTTGACTCTCAACTCATGATAATATTTTGAAGACTTCTTCTAAGAATCATAAGGTTTATTAGAGAATAAAAATAATTATTGAGAAGATTCAATTAATCCAGATGGGCTTTTTGAAAGTTGAATACAATCATGTGGTTAGAGAATAGAACAGGAGTGCTAATGCTTTAGCTATTTGGACATTGGACAAAGATGATCTTACTTGCTACGACCATCCTCCCAGATGGTGGGCTTCTCAAATAAAGGAAGCTCTGCTTTTTATCCTTTCTTTGGATGGCTCCAGTACTAGAGGTACCTAGTTTCTTTTTGCTTTGATTTTGCTTCTCTTTGGTTCAATCATAGTATTTTAGTTCCCTAGCTCAGACTTGTCTTTCTTATGTTTCCACTATTGAATCTATAGTCTTTTGGCCTAGAAAGGTTGTAGTTGTGTTTTGTTTTTTTTCCCTTTTTTTAGTTTTTTGAGGGGTGTGTTTTTTGTTCTATTTTGTTTGTGTTATTTTTTGGTGTTTTCGTTGTTTTTTATGTTTTTGTATTTTTGTTGTTTTTCATGTTTTTATTTTTTGTGTTTTTGGTTTTTTAAGTGTTTGTATGTTGTTTTGTTGTTTTCATGGTTTTCTTATGTGTTTTGTGTTTTATGTTTTATTGTTATTTTATTTATTTATTTATATTTTTGAGTTTTTTGTTATTTTTATGCTTTTATGTTATCTTTATGTTTTTATTTTGTTTTTGTTTGTTTGTTTGTCTTTGTTTTTTGATGTTGTGTTTTTTGTGTTTGTTTGTGTTTTTGTGTTTGTTTGTTATTTTTTTTGTTGTTTTATGCATGCTCGTTAAGTGTGCCGAAGGGGCAGGCCAAGTGCAAGCCCTAGGTGTTTTTGATGGAATATATACCCCTACCTCCTTGGGACTTACCTAAAATTTGCACCCCATTTGGGGTGTTTTCCATAAAAAAAGAAAAAATAATTTTCAAAAATATCTTTTCGAACCCAATATAGTGGACTCGATAAGTTTTGTAAAGACCTGCTTTGACTACTGACGCATAAAAGTTTGGATAGCCCATATTTCAATTTCTATGCTCTTCAAGTTGTTCTCCTCCTCTTTTGTACGCATTGTATTCTAATGCTTTTGTGGTTGGGAGGAGTGTTAGGGAATTATATATTATTAGTTAATTAAAATATTAGGTTTAATTAATTAATTAATTATATTTTTAACTGTCAAGTTTTAATAAAGGCTTGCAAGCCTTATCCTGTACTATGTCAGGCTAGTTTGTCAGGAATTACCCTACAAGTTTTGCCAGGCTTATGTATGAAGCCTTATGCTATATTATTTTTTGGTATTGATAAAACCTTATCCTATATTTCTATTAGGCTTATTTTCTTTATTTATTATTTTGGGCCAATGTTATTTGCCCAACCATGATATTGTAATGTATATAAATACATTTGTGATCAATGTAAATAATCAAGCAAGCTTTGAAGCAAAGCTTGATCCTCATATGTTGAATTGAATTTTTGGTTTTTGATCTGATTCCATATCATTTAGAGTCAATGATTGATTTTATCCCTTTTGGGTCATAAAATTGTAATTGTTGGTCCAATCTATATGTTGTTCAAATACTATGTAAAAACACACTAGGATTGTGACCATACATAAAAATACTAAAATTTATATAAGAACCAAGCTCCCCATTTTAAGTGTTATAATTGGTACTATCAATTTTTAGGATGCATGCTTTCAAGGACACGTGTCAAAATATCTCTTAATTATGACTCTATCCTTGTTTTTTGGATTTCAAAAAATTAACAAGCAAAATCATAAAAAAAAAGTGGCAAAATTTTGACAAATGCTTGAAGAAAAGGATCCAAAACCATCAACCAACATGGATCATTGTCATCCTACTTAAGGAGTAACAAATTTAATCCACCCCTATCCCATATATAGGAAGATTAGACTCTCCACTAGCTGCAAAGTTAGTTTTCATTGCTCTTTTTAAAAATACACCTCCATGTAGTTTCACACTAGATGATGACATATGAGGTTGACACCACATGTTTTTCTATCTATGAGTGTTGGCACTATAAACACCAAATTTTAGTCATTTGTAATTGAATTTCCATAAAACCACAAAAATATCTCTCAAGTCATTGCAAATTCATAAAAGCCCCCAGATCATTACAAAATTGTTGTTAGGTACCCAATGTTGTCCAATTTCGCTTAAATTTCCTCAAGTTTCCTTCTCCGCATCTATTTTCCTTCAAATTCCTCTTTTGTCTAAATTTCTCTATTTCCCCCTCTTTCTCTCTCATCCCCCTTAATTTCCTCTAAATTTTCCCTATTCTGTCTAATTCTATCTCCCTCTAATTTTTCTAAATTCTTCTAAGTCTTCCCTAAAGTTTTTATTTTCCTCTAAATTCTCTTTTCCCTAAATTCCTAAAATTTTGCAATATTCCCTAATTTTCTCCTAATATTCTCCTACTGCATTTAGTTTCCCTAATCATTCTTATCTCCTCTCTAATATCCTATTTTCCACCTAATATTCTTTATTTATTCCTCCCTTCCCCCTTAAATCTCTCATAATCCTTCTTATTTATTTAATTCCTCCATTAATCCTTCATTAGCATATCTTTAATTATCTAGTCTCAGCTTAAGCCTTGGTCAAATCCCTAGGGAATGTGCATAAAAATTTAAAAATATTTTCAAATCCCAAAGGGTTTTCCAAATATTCATCGACCTATTCTCATTTATTCTACTTGGTCTCCTCACTCACGTCCCTCTAAAATTGTGTAATTAAAAAATGCAAGAAAAGCCTAAAATCAAAGTGGGTTAATTGACAAGTTTAATGACCCTGTTCTCCTTAGTTGCTATGTCACATTTTTGGGAAATTTAAAATTTATGTGAGAAGCTCCCAAGGCACACATTCTTCCATGGTCCTCACTTCACCCAAGGCCACTTTATGGCATGTGGGTGGGTGAGAGCTCACTCCACCCAAGGTTATTCAATGTGGAGGTTGCACATTCCACCAAGTGGAATCCCCTATATTTTCCTTGGCCCTTGAACATTTCATATGGATTCCATATCCCCTCCACATCACCTTCATGCCACCTATCCTCCCCTACATAAAGCCTCTATGTCTCCTCGCATATTCCACCATTTAGAGGAGAATAGGTTAAAGAGTTGTTATGCTATCGAAATTGCACCAGACCACCTTGATGCTCTTAAATAACTCAGTTGCTTCTAGCATCCATATTGAAGAGCTTAGTCATTGCAACCATGGAGTATACATGAAGGATTCAACTTAGATTTTACTAACAACTACACCTAGACCTATCCACTTCCTATAACACCACCTGCATCACAAGAGTCGCAAAGACCACCTTCACCTCCCAAAAGGGACATATTGCCCCTCTAGCCATCTAATACCAATAATATAAGACACCTACATAGTCCCAACCATTTGAGATACTTTTACAATACCAACCGTTCGAGACACCTGATCAAAAAATCCCCAAACAAAGCATTTAGATATCAAGAAGGTAAATGAAGGTATAAGACATTACATTTATTGGTTTTGTAATATTTTATTGATGATTTGTAATTATTTCATGAGATTTTTAATATTTTATCATATTTGTTTTGGTAAGGGCCTCATGTAAGGGAGGTCCATCATATGTTACTAATCATATCTTATGATCATGTGTACGGGATCTAGCAACACTCAACACAACACCTGAGTGGTCCAACTAACACTCAAGCACTAAACATACCCACACATCTATGATTATGATATGAAGAAGGATTGCACCTCTTGACATGTTGTAAAAAGGGGACACCCCCTTTGGTTTTCATTCTAAATATATTGTGATTTGAAAATCCCCTTTGATAGGGCTCTTTGTATTCAAAAGAAACATTGTTATTTATCAATACATGCATGTTTGCCTTTCTTTCCTAGTTGTTTGCATGGTGCATCTTCATTGTCTACAAAAAGGCACATGAAACCTCCCTTCTAACTCATTAGGCATTGTTTTGTTTTGTTCTTGAACTTTTATACCTAGTGAGTCATGTTTTGGAGTCTTTTGTCATTATTTTGTAGCCTCATTTACCTATTTCACTAACTTTTTGCTATCTATTTTGGGCGTAGCTTTATCACAATGGTGAATGGCAACTATTTTTAAGGCTTTACACCTATTTTTTTTCTTTGTTTAACCATCCCATATGATCCTCAGTAGTCTCATACAATTCTCAATTGGGCTAGACGATCACAAAATCCAACATCAGACTTAGACAACAGTCTAGAGAGCTTGTGGCTTACAAGTGAGTCTTTCAAACTCAGCTAGAAATAGATTTCTTGCATTCATATCTTTATTCTATCTTCTTCCCTAGTGTAATTAGAGTTTTATTTAAAAAAAATACTTTAGAACCTGTTCTCTTATAGATTATTTTTAGGTCTCCATTCCTTGAAGGCCATTCTTATCTGTCAAAAAAAATAGAAAGAGCATGTTAGCGTACGTCTCATTTTATTTGCATGTAGATTAGGTTTTATTTTCCTCATATAAGCTTCAAAAAATAAAAAGAGTCAAAATCTTGTTTGTTAGCATAGTTGCTTCTTTCATTGTTTTTATCTTGTTTTTGATTCCATCAACTTAGATAGCCAAGTATGACATAGTTTACTCAATACCTCATTTAGCTTAAATGCATGTCCTATCCTAATCTATGTTTGCTATCATTTAGATAGCTTAGTTGCATCATAATAACACCCCTTTTGAGATCTTTAGCATAGGTTGCATTCTTGGCATCCCTAGTGAAGATTACTTTGCATTTTTCCTTAGGGTAGATTTTTTCCTGTCACTATTATTGGGAGTAGGGCTCTCTACCCATCTTAGAATATCTAGCTTTGAAAGAAATTTTTGCATGTATTTTTGAAAAGTTGCATCCTTTGGGACATAGGTCCAATCGTATTTTTCAGTTGGCATTGTGCAGCCAACCCAAATGGTTAAACAACCATCCTAGACGGTTGAAAACCATCACATATAGTTCTACCTATGACTCAATATCATTTTGGAGATATTTAGGGAAGAGAATTTGCCACACTTAGTCATAGGAGAAGTTGTCTCTATCCTGTCTACTACCTGAATTTGATTCTAGATCTGCAGTTTAGGTCATAGTTATATTTTACACCCTAGGATAGTTGCATATGATTTTGGGACCATCCTAAGGATAGATTTGACCATTTTATTTGTATTTAGTCTCTTTACATAAAATATACTATATATATATATATAAGTTTTGAAAACACATAATAACAAAGTTTCACACACACTTAGCACTCTTAATTCTGCACTTTTGATATATATATATATATATATATATATATATATATATATATATATACATTACAAGGAAAACCTCTTGGTAAGCTAGACTTCATATTCAATCATTGGTTGAGCCCTTAGAATATCGTTATAGTTAGTACGTATAGTTTCTCAAATTTCATCACCGATAAAATGGTTACCCTTGGGATTAGCTCAGGGTAATATTTTAGGTTAGATGCCCTTTAACCATGAGGTTTAATAATTAGTGGAGTATAGCTTTCATTTTTGTTTGAGCTTACCTGAGGGTGAAGTGAAAGTCTAGGTATAACGGTAGCAGGACTTAGATAGCACAACCTATTTTGGGAGGTACTTTTTATTACCTTAAGTTACCTATCACCTACCTACAATATTAGGAAGACATTTTAGTCATTCATGTTTCATTCCTTTAAAGAGGGGTGGTTAAGAACATACTCTTTGTAGATTAACTTCATCCCCCCCACCAGTTTTAGTTCCTAGGCATAGGAATATAAAACACACCAAAAACACAAAATCTAAAAAAAATAAAAACAACAAAAAAATAACCACAAAAAACCCAAAATAAAATTTTATTATTTGTTTGTTTTGTTTATGCATTCATAAAATTTAATTAGATAGTAGGTTTTTTACAACAATCTTGCCAAAAATTACCCTTTCATATCCATTCCATATGTCCATCATCGTCACATCCATGGCTAATTCTGCCCAATACCCATAGCCATTTGACCAATATCTACCACCTTAATTCCTCTATCATCAACCCCTTCCCATGTAATCTTTGCCACCCTCATAAATATAATAAACTATCACCCACTTACAATCAACCTCCATCCACCTATAATCCCCAAACCCCTTCATATCACCCACCATCAACCCCTACATATCATCAATCATCGTCCACTTATCATCAACCATAACTGGTCTACAATCAACCACCAACCCCACAACCTTATCAACCTTCACCCATTTATAATAAACCACCTCCCACTTACACTCCACCTCCATCTAAATATCATCAAACTCCCTCTTCATATCCACCCTCACCACCTCATCCATACCAACATACAGCTAGTCAATCACAAACATCCCCTCCATATTATTACCTATCAACTTACAAACCATCCTACACTCCTACCACCCCTCCCACCACATCTTATTACATGTATCAAAACCCGCCCCTAGCCTCCCAAGCCCCTCAACCCCCTCCACCATAAAATTCATATCACCTGCAACAACCCCACCCACCTTCACCCCAACCTTCATATCTACCCCCACCTCCAACATCCCAAGCTAGCCCACCCTCATATCAACAACACAATCAACCCACTTCCCCTCCTATATACATTTCTCCTCGATCCCAACATTACTTCATGCCTCTCATAGAGCCCTTATTATCCATTTTTTAGAAACTTCTTAGGTTCAGGAACTCTTCTTACCTAGCATAAGGTCTCATGATACACATAAACCCACATTTCTAGGGCTTAACATCGACCAATTTTATGCCTTTCAATGCCAATGGATCATGACATAAATCATTATCCATCATTCCAAAACCTCATATATGATCTGATTGACCAAGGGTTCATTACCATCAAAATTCCTTCAGCCCTTGCTCATCAAAACCTTGGCAACCATCAAGCTCCAGTATCACAACCTAGAGCAACACAACCACACAAGGAGGATTCAACTATCACCCCTTAACCACATAAAGTAAATCATGCCAACAATATCCCATCTCACCAAGGTTTTGTAGTAATGATCAATCATGACCACCTTGTACCTGCTTCATATACCTCTTTTTCCACACCACAAGAACCTCCATCCCTTGAGCACTCCATTGTCCAACCTAACCTTCAACTAGCACACACCCTCCATCTCTCATCACATCTGCTATCACACAAGATATTGAACCACCTTCCCACTTAGTATCATATTCTATGATATCTGTTCCACCTACTCATTTGCCTGCTATCGCACCACCTTCTCCAACTTCTCCAACTAGTCCTCCTTCCAATTTATCATCCTCATAATCTACACCTCCATCCTTGCACTCCATTCTATTGAATCCTCTACTATTATGTCCTGCACTTCTTCCTAACCATCTCACTTAGCAAACCCCCTTGAAATTGGTTTGCCATACAATAATTTTAATCTTGAGGATGATAATGATGATGAATTTATTGATCCTCCACCCCATCAACCTTTGCCAAATGAATCTTTCCAAGCTGCCACCACCCATCCCCTTTCCTCTAACACCCCAAACAATGACCAAATACCTCACCCACCCTAAGTCCCTCCAACTTCTTCATAGTAAATCCCTCTATCTCACCACGTAACCCACATATGCAACCCCCATCACCCTCATTGATACTGGTTCCTTGCATATCCATGATACCGACCCTTCTCCTCCATATGACTCATCACACCTATCCTTACCTTCTCTTCATATTCCAGCCCCCATAGTTAACTCCTCCCTTCATCAAGAGTTAACCTCCCCTTCCACAAGTTCCATTAATACTAGTACCCCCTTGAGTATCGTAGTCTTTGAACCACCTCTTGAACCCCTCCCATAAAAAAGAGTTAATCTTATTTCTCTTCAACCAACTAAAGGCACCATGTCTTTACCAAATCCAAATCTAGCCCCTTAGAGATACCCATCACCCTCATTGTCTCAATCATCAGGGTGTCTCCTACCTCTACTTCCAACTCCCCCTATTCTTCCAACACCCTCTTCACTACCACTTCTTTCAACACCTTTTCTACCACCCTTCCTCCTAACTCCTTTGATTCCACCTCTTCTTCCAACACTGCCTCTTCTTCTTATTTGTTTGTTCTCTCACCTCTTACATCGTCATCTTCATGCATTTCACCCCCCATAATAGTAGTATCAACCATAGTCCCCCCAGCGTTATGCATAAGGGGTCGACCTCGATATGTATTTATAAAAATAAGGTGAATCAGTTTCAAAATCCAGGTGAATAGTATCCAAACTCATATAGAAGACATGGCAAATTATATTTTTTCCACCAAAAAATATAAAAATATGGTGAATTTATAATAATATTTGAAATAGTATAATGGGTGGCATAATTGGGGTCACATTCCTAGGACATAGCAATAAAAATCCTCCTTTCCCATGATTCAAATTGAGGTCATGGAGATGAAACAACAATGACATATTGTTGGAGTTTCCCTGCAAAGACACTAACAACAAATTTAAGGATCGAAAAATAAAAACAAAAATATTTTTTTCAAATATTATTTTGAAAAAATAGCCTAGTGCTTAATAATAAGATTTTATATATTTACTTGCATTAATTGATTTAAAAATTCATTTTTTGGATAAATCATCCAAAGTATGCATCAATATAACTTATGGAGCAGTAGCAAAATTTTATATTAATTAATAATAAAAATATTTCAGATGTGCTTTACACTCATATTCATCCATGCAATTTATATCAAGCAAATATGTATGTGTCAGGTTTCTTGATACATGTTGTGGTTTTTAGATTTCAGTATCAAAATACTAAATTTAGTTGTGAGAAGTTTTTTTTTATTTAGATTATTTTCCAATAATTGAGATCCAAATTGAAAATACAACTATTGATATTATCATAGATTATTAAGTGAGTGTCTTTCATTAACACATTAATAATAGGGTTTTTGAATATATTTGTATTTATAATATTTCATTTGAATAGAACAAGAATGAAATTGCCTTCCATATAAAATCTAGCAAATCCCAACCATCAAAGAATATTTAGAATGATTGAAAAGGAGTAATGTAGCTAGAAACTATGCTATACGTTCCTTCAATAATTTTCATGATATTACAGTGTTCCTTTCAATTTTCAATTACTCAAATAAATTATTAACTATCTTTCTTGTTTGCTTGTATTTTCAATAGGCCTACTTAAGATGATGTTTAAATTCATAATTATTAAAGTATCCACACCTCATATTTAAAGTAGTGCATCCACTACAAATTTAAAGGAAATAATAAGAATTTTAAAATTATTTTTATTTTTTTTAACAAGTTTATTTACACTTTACCCTAGTTTGTATTTAGGTCTTTAAAAAGAGAATCCAAGACCTTAACCATTGTCCTATCCCACAAAAACTAAATAAATGCTTAACTTGCTATCATTTTAATTTGAAATAGAATGTAATTATTCTAAAAAATATATAAATTTTAATAATTATAAATTGATAAATAATGAAACCCATCAAAACAAAGTTGTTATGAAGCATAATAGTAAACTAGGAGATTAGTTTCTCCTTGCCTAGGCTGACTGTTCAATCAATTTAAACTAAAATCATAATAGTAAACTGGGAGATTAGTTTCTCCTTGCTTAGGCTTATTGTTCAATCAATTTAAACTAAAACTCAAATAAAAAATTGGTACATTGTAGGTTTATTTTATTTTAGTTTTAATTTAAATTGATGCTTAGAGCTTTGGGTATTCCCATCCCAACCATGACCCCTCATAATACCAAGATCTAAGCTTATCAACAGGGGATAAACACATAGCCATACACACACTCACCTCCTCACACCCTCGTCCACATCGTAGTTTGAACCTTAGACCTTTCGAAGAAGAGCTAAAGCCCGAACTATTGTGTTGTCCCCCCGGGACTAGTTTAAATTGATATTGATAACTTGCTTCTCTTATATTGATATTGAATTAGGTTCTACACATACTATATAGTTATAATAACTAAATGTTTTCCAAGAAGAGACCTAGGTTCAAACCTTAGGGGAAACCTGTTGCAAAGGTAGTAGTCTGATCTGAATCCTCTAAGTGTGCTCCAGACTAATGATAACAGTATAAATCCTAAGCACCTGGTGATCCATTTCATGTTGGATTATAAAACAATGATATGGAATAGATTTGGTGGATGCAACTCATGTGGTTTGAACCTTGCGCTTGCCAGCTACTAAAAATAGTGTGGTTGTAACCAACTCTCCTATCAAGCAAAATAAATAAATATTTTCATTGTCATTATATTTTTTATTGATAGTAGAAGGGGTTTAAAAGGGTCCCCAAACCTATTACAAGTAGGGTTTTGAAAGGCACCCCCAAACCTTAGATCTAGCAATAAGACATCAAGAAATACTGAGTTGGATTCCACAAATCAAACCTAAAAATCCAATGAAACAACCTCCTAGAAAATAAGCCATATATTTTTATCAATAAAATACAAGAGATTATCCCATGGTCAAACCATCATGTGCTTTGAATCTAAAGAAATGGAGAAAAGTAGCAGAATCATGAAAATGCTACCAGTTAAAAATAAATTTACAAATAAAAACTGTCCAAACCGAAGCATTTGCCACCTAACATGAAAGGATAATAGAGGAATCTTGTCATCACAATAAACATATCTATCCAACAAAGCACATAACAAGAGAACCCCTCATGAGAATAGTTGGTTTAAGAAAAAACACCAGAAATATCGACCAAAAAAATCCACAGCATAAAAACCATCCAGGAGATCTGCATAAGAAATTTCATGAAACTCGCAAATCTTGTTGGAGCCAACTAAAAATTTTTCAAGAACAATAGCTCTCAGGTACAATAAAAAGAATATAGCAACATTATGCACCACACCTGAGATGGAGAAGGGTAAGATACCAAAAAAATAAGCCTTAGAACCCTAGGATCAAACACACCACCATTGCTGGAACTGGAAAAAGAGATCTCTACAAACCACCAAATCTAGGAAACCCACCAAAGACATGGGGCCAAAAGCCGAAAACCATCACAGCATAACCCACTTTCACCCCAACTAGTTTGGATCGGTATTTGACCCTGTCTCCTCGAAATAGCCAAATACACTAAGAAATTACTGAACCTAGAAGAAAGTGGCACAAACCAACCATGAACCCAGTAATGGTAGAGAACCCTAGCAATAGATACATCCAAACATTGTCTAACTAGAGTAGCCAAGCCATCAGAGTCAAAGCCAACCAAGGGAACACCATCATATTTCTACAACCAAACACTATACCAAGCTCACCCGAATGGGTTTGGGTTGGTAGATAACCCTTTTCTCTCCCTAGAAAGCCTAGAAAAAACATGAAACCACCAAAATAAAAAGAATTGCTGCACAATCCAACCAAGTCCCTAAAACTAGAAAATGACTAACAAATGCATCCACCCAACACACCCACCAACCAAAGCGAGATCCAACCAAGGGGTCAATAACCAAAATTTTCCACTACATTATAATGGCCTAGGATCACCCCTACAGGTTTGGGTTAGCATTCGATCCTCTGCCCTAGATAAGAGTGATAATACCAAACCCATAAGAGAGAAAAACATACCAGCAAGACCCCCAGTAAGCAAAACACCCTAGTCACAAACCATAATAGAGAAACTAAGCATGACTAGCAGCTAGATCTAGAATGGTAGAAAGGGGTCTCTCACTCAAAGGGTTTCAAAGTGTCAAAGCCAAAGTAGAAGTGAAACCCTCGCAGAGGAAACTCTCATAGAGGAAACCCTCACAAGCCCTCTCTGCCATGGTGAGGCTCAGGCCCTCTTTGCTATGGTGAGGCTTAGGCCCTCTCTGCTATGGTGAGGCTCAAGCCAGAGGAAGCCCTAATTATATTTTAATGATAAATGAAAGCACTTAAACTCTATGAAGAAGTTACATGAGTGTAGAAAACTTCACTTTAAAGTGAATGATGAGTATAAATAATTAAGTTTAATGTCTTGTAATCTAAAATTAAAAATTGCTAGTTGATTGGAAAACAAGGCACCAAAGGGATCAAAACACACCATAAGAATATGTTAGAATAAGTAATTATTCTCTTAAGTTCTACTAGGATAGACTTACTTGAGTTTCCACTCCTTCATGAGTCAGGTGAACTCTCAGTTATAGTCTACATCAGATTTGATGAGTTGTTGTAATCCAACGGCTCTCAATGATCAACTTTGTTATTTATACAAAGTTGATCCATGGAATAATCAATCAGTTCTATTTTGTTTCTTCAAATCTTGTAATGCTTTGTAGTTCTACTCTTGGGAAATTCTAACATGGTACTAGAGCAGGATAGATTCTGCTAGGCATTCTCTCTTGAAGGCAACCTCTCGAACTGGTTCTTACTCTCTTATCTTTTGTTTTTTTTTTAAAGAAAGAGGTTTTATATCTATTGTAGATTGTTTTTTTATATCTGCAATTTTTTTTGAGGAATCTGCTTATGGTAATATCTAGATAAATATTGTTTTACCTTGTTATGCAAATACTCTCCTCATTTTTTTCTACAATTTTATGTGTCCTCCTCGTATGCCTATGTTTTAAAAAAAAATTCTCCATCTCGAACGCAGCTCGCTTCGGCTCCATTTAGCCATCACTGCGTATCACTCAAAAGTGGAGACTAAAGATTCGTAGGCATTAATATTTTGGTGGGCAATATAATTTTTTTTAACTGAAGTTTGGATTTCGTTATATCTTCGTGATATATTTAATTAGAGGAAGTAGCGCTCCTCGCGTCAAAATAGAATGGACTTTTGGTCTAACTTTGAATAGACCAAAGTCCATTTATTTTTTTTAGAAATGTGGCTTTTGGCCACCGCTTATATTGGCACGCATAGAGACTACATCTCATAAAATGGGTATTTTCCTAATTAAATATCAATCGTTCAAAGATCTTGTGATTTCCAAATCTTCATTCAACTCGAACTTCTTCCATTTTTTTGTCCTTCGGCGCTCAGGAAGAACTTTAGTTTTTTGTTATATAATCATCTTAACAATGTTTGAATAATATTATTCTCTTGTTTTGAATAGTGTTTCTTCATTTAAGCATTATACTGATGATTTTTTAGTGGTGCCTATCGTCTTCTATCCTTTGAGGATCTCTGCAAGTGTGCCATAGATGGATATTCAGTAGAACTCATTCTGTGCTTTGTGTTAGGTTTTTTTGATGCCTAACGTCTTCTATTTTTAAGGAATATCTCTATGTGTGTGGCATCGTTGCCTTCCTCTCGTCTTCCAGGAAGCCTCTCTTCTCACCGCCTTCTCTGCTACTTTGGGTGCCTTCCCTGCGTTTCGCATACGCAACAAGAGGTGGTATTCAATTATTTAATTTTTTATAAAGTTCACTTCCTTTATTAACCTTTCAGGTGCAGTGATAAAAAGCAAACCTTTAAAAGTTTACATTTTTTGAAGCTCCAATCTAGCTTATCGTGGACGCCGACCCTTCAGGTATCGTTATAATATTTTATGTTTCTGCCCTACTCAACTCTCAGTGCAACGAATCATAGCCTTTCAAAGCTCCTTCCTCGCTGCCCATTGGCATCGCTTGTTCGTTGATAGATGCAACATCAATATTTCTTCACTACCTCTTGTCCTCTATCTGACGTCAATTAAATTTCAGCTCAGATCTGCTAAGTTTTTAAAGATAAAAATATACATCTGATCTCTGTTTAAATTTGTAGCCTTCAAAAGTTTCTATCCTTTTCTTTCCGGCCTCTCCTTGGCCCGAAGATATAAAGGATAGTTGTAATCTCTATAATATAATTTTTTTGGGGGGTTTTATAGGTGCCTTTTTTGCACCTATCATAGCATCGAGGGGGGTTGTTATTGCGTCAATTTTTACCTCTTTTATTTTTGCCTCATTACCTTTGTTATAAGTCATTTGTTTATATATCTTGGTAATGAAATATAAGTGAGGATAATTGATTTCAAATTACATTCCTTAATACATTAAAGATCTTAAATAAAAATATTTTATTCTTTCTTTAATTCCTTCTTAAAGCAAATCTCTATATTAAACAACTTACTTTGTTCTAATTAATTTTCTTTCCAAAGTTCTTTAATATTATATAGAGATTTTTTTAGTGGATGAAAGTGAGGATATATCATTAATATATATTATTTCATTATTTCCTTTCTTGCAATAGGTCTCTATATTAATGAACTTATTTTGATTAATTTTTTACAAAGAGTTTCTTAATTTATATAAAAAAAAATTGATAAAGGAATTTAAGTGAGGATATCTCTTTAATTAACCTTGTTAATCTATTTTATTCTCAATTCATTATTCCTTTCTTAAAAATTTCTAAAGAGCAAATATATTAAATCAACTATGCACCTATATTGGAAATTCTAAATAACTTATAGTTTCCCTCACGTAAGGGCGGGTTATTAAGATAACCAATATAGGAGTCTGGCTGATTAAAAGCCTATGTTCCAAGTATCAAATCTACTCAATACTTATAGTTTCCCTCTCGTAAGGGTGGGTATTTGAGGAGAAAAGATATATAGGCCTGGCATATTTGTTCTCATTAGCCTAAGATTAATATCAAATCTCCTCAAAATTACTTATAGTTTCCCTCTCGTTAGGGTGGGTATTTTGAGATATTTGGTGTTTCTTAAAGGCTTATGTTCACTAATATCCATTGCATTCTCTAAATTAAAGTTAAAGGGGGGAATTTTGGGTTCACTTCAATTTTCTTTGGCAAAATGAATTCAATGAATACAATTGATCCTCTCACTCCTCATAACTACCATACATGGAAACCCAAAATATTAAATCTCATTTCTCAAAAGGGCTCACACACCTATTAGAAGAAAAGCAACCTGAGTTTGAAAAAGAATATGAAAAATTTGTTCATAAAGGGAAGATGTATGAAACAATGGGTATTATAAGCTCTAATGTAAATGAAAGCTTATGGTTTCACATTACAGATTGTAAAACTCCTTATGAAAGTTGGGAGAAACTAAAGAACTTGTTTGGGAAAGTAGATCAAATAAGATCAATGCATCTAGAAGCAGAATTAACAACATTATCTCCTGAAGACTTCAACAATATTGTTGACTTTCTCACCAAATTCAAAGAAGTCCTCACTCAATACAAAGGTAGTGGGAAGAATAAAACTGAAGAAGAATGCATTTATCTAATTCTTTCTAAACTAAATGGTGTATTTCAAATCTTTGCAACCACCTTTCTATCTACAAAATATGCTCTTGGTGCAACTTTTAAAATGCCCTCCTTAGAAGAATTTTGTGATAGACTAACTAGGGAAGAAACAAAACTTGCAAAATATGAGATCTCTTCCTCTTCCTCAAAAGCCTTAGTAGCCTCCACCTCTACTAAAGAAAAATTCAAAAATAAATAAAGGAATCCCATAACTTGTACTCATTGCAAAAAGAATGGTCATTCTGCAAACAAATGCTGGAAAATATTACAACAACTAGAGGCAGCTATGAAGGATCAAAATATAGACAATAAAAATTAGATAGGAAAAGCCCTAAATGTTCAAGGGAAGACCACCAATACTTCATCTAATTATTGGGTCCTAGATTCTGGAGCAACTCATCACATGACTACTTTAGATGAGTCATTCTCTTCTATCTCCTCAAGTTCAACATGTAGCATAGAAGTTGGTGACTCTTCCTTTATCCCAGTCAAAGGAAAGGGTGACATATCCATTGATGGTGGATCTATCAATAATGTTCTCTATGTTCCAAACATTGCAACAAATCTCCTCTTCATCTATCATATTTGTACTTTTGGAAAGGGGAAAATTGTTCTCTTCTCTCCAACAGGAGTTGAGATAAGAGACTTTCAAGACCCCCACTCTCTTATAGCCAAAGGAGATATTGATCACAACACTCACCTATTTCACTTCAAAGGATTCAAAAATCCAGAAGGGGCCTCCTATTTTGTGGCTCATGGAGATCTTGAAAGCAAAATTTGGCATGAAAGGTTTGGTCATCTCAGTTATAACTACCTAAAGGAATTGAACACCCATGAAATGGTAACAGGTTTACCTCAAGTCTCTTCTATTGATGGAGTATGTCCTGGATGTGCTCTTGGAAAGCAACATCAAGATCCTTTCCACCCAAGTGGTTCTCTAAAAGCCTCATCCCCTCTAGAGTTAATCCATAGTGACTTAATGTTTTTTCCAGAGCCTTCTTTCAAAGGAGAAAAATATTCTCTAACCTTCATTGATGAATTTTCCATAAGAACTTGGGTCTACTTCCTAAAATACAAAAGTGATGTTCTATCCCACTTCAAAATCTTCAAAGCCTTAGTTGAAAATCAGGCCTCTTGCAACATCAAGCAAATTCGCACAGATAATGGGGGGGAATACTACAGTAATGAGTTCTCAATATTTCTATCAAGTCATGGCATCATTCATCAACATTATGTCTCCCATAATCCGTAGCAAAATGGCATTGCAGAGAGGAAAAATCAAACATTGAAGGAAATGGCAAACTGTATGCTCCATTCAAGAGATCTTCCAAAAGTTTTTTGGGCAAAAGCTATTAATTGTGCAAACTATATTCAAAACCGCACACCTCATAAAGCTCTTGACCATTTAACTCCTGAAGAAGCATGGACTGGCTCAAAACCGGATGTCTCCTTCTTCAATATTTTTGGGTGTACTTCTTGGGTGCACATCCCAAAGAAGAAAAGGAAGGCTCTAGATAAGAAAAGCAAAAACCTCATATTTGTTGGTTATTGTGAGGAAATGAAAGCATACAGGCTCCTTGATCCCACAACTCATGAGGTATTTTTTCATAGGAATGTCCAATTTGATGAAACATTCCCTCAAAAATATCCTCAACCATCCTCTTCCTCTATTGAGCCTTCTCCTATAGTAGAACCTCAATATAATGAAGAACCAACTTTAGAGATTAATTTAGAGATTGATGATCAAGATGAGGATCCTATAACTCCAACTCAAAGTCTTTCCACTCCTTCCACTATGCCAAAATGGGCCCGCACCATTGTTAAAGAAGCTACTCCTTACATCCAAAATCTTCCATCATCCAGATTAACCAACTCCATAGGCACTGGTCTTGTCTGTCAATCTATTTTCTCTTATCCTCAATCCTTCAAATAAGCAACTGGTATTAAAGAATGGGATGATGCCATGGAAAACAAATTCTCTTCCTTAATCAAAAATGAAACTTGGGATTTAGTTCCCCTACCTAAAGGAAGGAAATTAGTTCATTGTAAATGGATTTACAAAACAAAATATGGGCCTAATGGAGAAATTGACAAACACAAAGCTCGCCTAGTAGCCAAAGGTTTCTCTCAAATTGAAGGAATTGATTATGCTAAAACCTTTGCACCAGTTGCCAAAATGGATTCTGTTAGACTGGTTCTTGCTCTGGCTGCTTCCCAAAAGTGGCCTATCTTTCAAATGGATGTAAAAAGTGCTTTCTTACATGGGGACTTAAAGGAAGAGATATTCATGGAACAACCTGTTGGTTTCACTCAAGACTCCTCTCTTGTTTGTAGGCTAAAGAAGTCTCTCTATGGCCTCAAACAAGATCCTAGAGCTTGGTATGAAAAAATGGACTCCTTCCTTCTTTCCTCGGGTTTTTCTCATTGTGAGTCTGATAACATAGTCTACATTTGGAGAGATGAAGGAAAAATCACCATACTTGTTCTATATGTTGATGATCTACTACTCACTGGTAGTGACTTCGCTCACATTCAGACTATAAAAGACTCCCTCTCTAAAAAATTTGATATGGTTGATATGGGTCTAGCTCATTACTTTCTTGGGATCCAAATAAATCAAAAAGATGCAGGAATTTCATTGTGTCAATAAAAATACACTCTAGATCTTCTTCAAAGGTTTAAAATGATAGATTGCAAACCTTCTCCTACACCTTTTTAGTCTGGAGTCAATCTAAGTACTTCCTGCACATCCCATCTATGTGATGCAACTCTATACCATCAACTTGTAGGGAGTCTATTATACCTTACTCATACTCGTCCAGATATCTCATATGTTGTTGGCTTAATATCCATATTCTCACATCAACCTCATTTTAGTCACTGGCAAGCAATAAAAATAATCCTCCGCTACTTGCAAGGAACTACTCACTTTGGGCTCTTATATGAGGGAAAATCCATGGATATCATTGGCTACACGGATTCATATTGGGAAGGTTCAGTAGAAGATATATGTTCAACTTTTGGCTATGTATTTTGTCTTGGTTCTTCACCAATTGCTTGGTTATGCAAAAAATAACAAGTAGTGGCCTTATCATCTACAGAGGTAGAATACAGGGCAACAATTTTAGCAAGTTAGGAAGCTCTTTGGCTTCATTAGATTCTAAGAGAATTTTGTTTTTCCCATGACAAACCTATTACTCTTTAGTGTGACAATCATGTTGAGTGAGTATTTTTCCCTATCACAAAATGATCACCATGAATAGAGTATTAATTTGAAAACTCTCTCTTGCAAATAAGTTAAGTGAAACCACTTAGTTCTCCAAGGTTCTGATATGCATATATTTTTGTATAATCAATGAAAAATTAATATGGAAGTAAATGTATATTAGAATAAACACAATTATGCAAGTGATAGTTAACAAGGGGCCTTGAATAGTTCAAACAATGCTTTAGCAATTATGATCTTAAAACCTTCAAACTGCAAAAGATTGATTTATTTTTAGTGCTCTTGATGTTAAAATAGTCTACCTTGAACCCCAATTAGTAGAATCTTTTATCTTCAGATTAGAAAGATTCCAAATGCAAAAGTGTGTGGCAAAGTCCACTTCATTTTAAAATCCATGCCTTTAATGTGTGGTTCATTTTAAAGTTAGTGGATTCATTTTATCTTCATTGTAATTGTTCCACTATCCCTATGTTAGAATTTGGTGTTAGTAAGAGTTAATAAGTTAGCATGTCAGCGTTCATTTGTTTTATCTGCCTTAGTGTGAATTTGGCGTTAGTAGCCCTCCTAAACCAGCATTTTATCTAAAAATTAAATTGATGTTTTTGGGGGTGCAAAAATTTTGGATAAGGACCAGAATAGAAACAAATGAACAAGAAATTCTGGAAAATGGACCAGAATGGAAAAATAAAAGAAATGAAAATGAACAAATTTTCTGGAAATACCAGAATGGAAATGCTTAAACATAAATTCTGAAAAGACCATAATGGAAAATAATGACATAAATTATGGAAGGACAAGAATGAAACAAAATAGAAATTCCGGACTAGACCAGAATAGAAATGTGAAAATAAATAAATATTGAAGATTTACTCTAAATGTAGAAAATAAAAAACAAATCTACAAGGTTAGCTAGAAAAAAAAACAAATAATATCAAATTTGGTTAGCAATCCCCTCCCTGCAAAACCCCAAGTTGTGAGATGAATCTAAAACAACATGACCTAACGGACCTGCAACATAAGCACAATTATATTAGACCAAGTGAGAGACTCAAAGGAAAAATAAAGTTTACATTATTTTAAGCATTCACCTATTGTAACCCATTTCATGGCATCAACAAATAGATATAAGCAAAAACAACGCAGAAAAAGATAGACAATAAACCATAGCTTTAGACATAATCTCCCTTTGGTTTTGCACACAAAAGTTGCTATTACCAAAATGAAAGGCTTGTATTTTCGAAAATCTCCTTGGTTACAAAATTTCCAGCCCTTTATGACAATGGCTTCATTGGACTTTTAAAGGATGTAAAAGTCTGTTCATTTCCCCTTCTTTTCTAAATTCCTATCATTTCATTTTTTTCTTTTATATATATATATATATATATATAAGGTCAGAAATAAAATAACATAAAAATAAAATACAAAACAATTTTATATTTTATTTTTATATAACTTCCTTTTTAACCTTACACTCCATACAACCATGTTATTCCTTCGTTCCCTTATAACTCCCTATTTATATTATAATATAAACAATAAAAGAAATAATAATCCTTTGTATTCTCCTTATGCCTCCCCCTTTATTTATATTATAATATAATATCATAGTCTAAGACTCATCCCTTATAACTCCCATACCCATATGACACATAAAATGAGACCTTTATACATGCGAAATTTATTAAGATATAAATAATAAATCAAACCTTATGGCTCCCGACATCTGTTCAACCTGCATCAGCTACTGTGACGACACTGTATTCCTCACATTTCCTCTACTGCGACAGTCATGAAAACTCCAACATTCAAAAATACATCTCTGAACTCATTCCAACATCTGCGTAGCCCAAAACATCATCAACTTTGCCTTTCGATATTATATGTTTTTTTTGTTAGTTTTAGGGTTTCCATTTGGTCACCCTTTCATTTCGATATGATGTTGCACTCTTGATAGGCTTCCCATTCTCTTAATTTTTATTACTTGCTCTATGACATCTGCCCCAAATTGGTTATACCCATTTCATGCATTACTCTGCCAGATTTCATTATGTGGGCTGCTAACATTCGATGAATTATGATCCTACCTACCACAAAATCTAACATTTCTACCAACTATAACCTAAAATTTCCTTACACACTGTTGTTACGTTTACTGTTCATGTTGTTGTACTCTGCCAGTCCATATGGTATGTCCTTTTATGTATGAGTCCCACACTTCCTCACATAGGTCTTAGCTGCCACATTCTTGTTTTTGCCGCTCTAGTCATCGAATCACCCAACATGGCATACCACGTCTTTGCCTGCGTGAAAAATATGCATTGGTCTACCAACATCTCTTCCTTGTTTTGAAATATTTAGACTATGTCTATCTGCCCTTGAAGCACATTTCTGTGGTAGGCCCTATGACTGCCGCATCACTACATGGTCCACGTAGCCCTCGTGTTCAATATTAGTGCCAAGTCCTGTGCCGTCTGCTAAAAATGCTATGGTCGATGCCCCATCCGTCGAATATCATCATGGTAATTCTGGTCGATCCCAAGCTTACCACGTTGGATACGTTCAGTTCCATATTCAATATAGTCTATTTTAATCCCTATAGATATCTGATGGTTACTTTTTCCATGTATGCTTCCCAAATTTATTTACAAAGCACCCATCCATACCTGTATGGTCACTTTCTACATGAATTTTTCTGTGTTATTGACGTGGTTTGATTTCGTGTCTATCGCTACTGTTTCATAGAAATCCTGATTCACTCGTATTGCTAATTCACCACTGCCAAATTCCTCTACGTTGATGATTCCTTGTTGATTGTCGAAGACAATAAGACTTGACGCTTTTATATGACACCATATCATTTGTCGTCATCGACCTTGGGTTTCGTCCTTTCGTCCACCGTCATAGGTTTCTTCACCATAATATTTTGTGACTTCGTTCGATGGCATCCGAGCATAATTTAACATCACCATCTTTTGCGGGCTCACTCTGGATTAAAATCGCAGCATTCGAATCCTCCCAAAATGGGTTCCCTCGGTCATCATTGCGCTGGTGCTCGTCGATTGCTATCATCCATCCAAAACATACATTAAACACAACGAAGCCGTTAATATACACCCATTTAAAACTAAGTAAATCCCTTTAATTGAAGAGTCCAAACATTAATATAAAACCACCAAAGTAATTATAATTATAATTATAATTACAATTATAATTATAATTACATTATTTTTATTTTCTTATTATTTTTTATGAATATTTTTATATTAAACTTATATATACTTATATATATATAAGTTTATATATATTATTTGATTTTTTTTTTTTTTTTTTTTTTATGACATCACATTATGATTATATTATCTTATATAACATAATATAGTATTATAAAAAATATAATAGTATGTTATATTATATAAGGTAATATAGTATTGTACAAAATTTATTTATTTTTCTTTAATCAATTTCAATCCTTTAAATTAGCTTAACTCAAAGTATTAAAATTAATAAAGGCATTTCAAACTCAATGAATCCCCTAGATACATTAAAAGAAATGGAAATGAAAGAAACACTCGAATACACACAAACCTCTACTACACCTTCTAACTTAAAGCTCACGCAACTTTACAATGCAACCCTAGAGGCTACAATGTAAACTATAAGGGAGGAACCTATTGAAACTATTGCTCTAAGGACACCAAGATTACTCCAAAATACAAACTTAACTTTCGAAAATCAAAATTAAAAGTGGGTCCCCAAATTTTGGGGCTAGTTGTGGAGCAGCCACAACAAATGGCGACTCTACTGGGAAATGCTCCTGAGCATTTCGGTAAGAACCCAACCTAAAAACACACAAAACCCAAAAATTAAAATTACAAGCATCAACAAGTATCCAGAGAATGAAAATAGACCAAAAAGACATGAACCATCAGAATTATTCAACATCAGCTCAGTGTGTGCAAAGTGATTCATTCCTTATCGTTTGAAACCATTCAACATTCCATCGTCAGTTTCACATGGATGCATATGATATGTTATGGATGATTTATGCAGGATTGGATGTATTGAAAGGATGCTATAATATGAACGACCTACTTTGTAGATACTCAAAACTTCTAGTACCAAAAAACATTAAAATTGTCTAACCCTCTTAGGACCAAATGTGTGTGCAGTGAATTCATTTACCAGATCAAGAGCTCAGTTATGAACCACTACCATCCCGAACCAGTGTGTGCAAGTGGAATCAAAGCTTTGGGGAATCGGATTCTCAACCTAAGTATGATGAGAATTTGACCCTATCCTTACTACTCTGATCTGAGTTTATTACCTCATCTTGACCAAAATGATTAAACCTATTATGGATGAAACCACAAGGCTAGCCTATCCGTGTGAGCGGTTAGAGGTCTCACTTTTAAATGAGACATGTCGCCACGCATGAGCATACTCCACTGCTAGTCAAGCGTCTATAGCCCCGGTGGAGGTTAGCCCCATAGTCCATGATTTTGCTTTTGATTTCTTGAATCTTGGGGATGACTACCCATCCTTCTGAGGGGACATGTAGTACGATCCTTACAACCCAATAGTCAATGGTGTGATGGAAGTGAATGTGAATATTTTTCTTTGGATTTCTTGAATCTTGGGGATGACTACCCATCCTTCGAGGGATATGTAGTATGATCCTTACAATCCAATAGTCAATGGCATGATGGAGGTAAAATCAGAGCTTTGGGGAATCAGATTCTCAACCTAAGTATGATGAGAATTTGACCCTATCCTTACTACTCTGATTTTGGGTTTTCAAGTATTGTGGAAGTGGTGAAAACCACTATTTTATGGACTATGTTGCATGATAGGACAGACAAGAATGACTCTTTTCACCTCACATTTTCTTCCAAGGATGGTTTTGACCATTTTACCCAAGATGTATTTAATATGTGTAAAATGTGCTTGGTTCAAGATAGTATTGGCATCAGTTCCCACTCTCAAGATCTTCTTAGTGTATATTGTGCAATGATCCTAAGAGAATTTGACATGTTTTTGGTGATTGCCTTTGAAATGTAGATGCAAGTGAGATGCAATGCAATGTGAAATGTACCTTGAAATGAGGATAAATGAGATGGAGCATGTAAAATATTTCACCCTAATTTGCAAAATTGACAACTTCATGCATCACAAGTTTCAAACGATATACTTTAATGTGTTTGTGATAATTGTGGAGCCTTTTGCAGTACAATTCTGATGTTTCACATTCTCCTGATCTTATTAAACATTCATGAGGACATGAGCTGACATCTCACTCTCAAATACTGGAAAACAACCAAAATTTGGAAGCGAATGAATACAAAACACCCAATCAACTTACAAACATTCAAAACAAAATCCAAACCAAGAATAGATGGAAAACCAGACACGCCCAAAACCAAACAAATAGAAACCAACACACCCAAGCTATATACAAGATACTAAATATTGGAAGTGAATGAATACAAACACAATCAGACTCAACATCATCAAACACAAACATATTTACATATAATACAAGATCTTTGCCTTTTCAGGCCTGAAAGTAGTGCTTCAAATGTAGCCCGTTAACAGGCAAAGCCAAATCATTTCCATCCAAGGTTTTTAATCTGAAACTATTTTCACCTAGGATTTCAGCAATTTGATATGGACCCAACCACAAACAATCAAACTTTTGATGATCTCCTTTCTTTTCATGACCTTTATCCCACAGTAAAACTAGGTCTAAAATTTTAAATGTTTTGATTTTGGATTTCTTATCAAACCATATTTTCACTACATCTTGATGTTTGCTAAAATGAAGCATAGCCTCATCTCTTTTCTCATCAAGATGCATTAACTGTGTTAGCCTAGCTTCAAGTTTATCACTAGTTCCAACATATTCCTTCATGAAATGTAATGTTTGTAACCTTAAATTTATGGGAAAGATAGGATCCTGCCCATAGACTAAATGATATGGAGATGTTCCTATTGATTCTTTGGTTCTGATCCTATCAGCCCAAAGGGTAAACTTTAACTTGCTATGCCAATCCCTAGGATTCTTTTCAAGTAACCTTTTTATCACACACAACAAGTTTTTGTTAGAGGATTCCGCTAAACCATTACCTTATGGATAATAATTTGAGGAGAATTTCAAGCTTACCATATTATCATATGCCCAATTTGCAAACTCCAAAGAAGAAAAGGCAGAGCCATTATCACTTACAATTGCATTGGGCATTCCAAAATGAGTAACAATGTTATCCTCTAAAAACTTAATGACAACCTCTGAAGTGGCATGCTTAGTAGGAATAGCTTCGGTCCACCTTGTGCAGTAATCTATGGTGGTAAGGATATATTTATGAGAATCGTATGAGTTAGGATTGATGATCCCAATAAAATCTAATCCCCATTGTGCAAAAGGCCTTGCCTCTACCACAGATTGTAGTGGCATTGCAACATTTCTTTCTCTATTGGCCACCACTTGACATATGTGGCATGATCTCACATGAGCATGTGCATCCTTGAACATATGGGGCCAATAGTATCCAGCCCTAAGGATTTGATGAGTTGTAGCATTGGCTGACCCATGTCCAGTCCCATACTTACCATGGAAATCCTTAAGTACTTGGGTCACTTCTTCTCGATTGACACAACGAAGGTAAATCCCTTCATGGTTCTTCCTGTACAAAACACCAGATTTAATCAGAAAATTCATAGATTTCAAATGCAAAGCTCTGTGTTGAGTGGAATTTAAATGTAATGGACACTTACCATGCAACAAGAAATATGCAATATCAACATACCACTCATCTTTGGTTATGTCATCTACCTCGTAATGTTGGCATGATATCAATGGATCAATTTCTGCAATTGCCTTGACCAAACCTTGTCCACGAACTATTTTCATGGGCCGGATTTCCAAATCGAATTCTTGAAGGGTCGAAATCCATTTTCCCCGTCTTTCACCTAGTTCATTTTGCAAAAACATAGACTTAACGACCGGGTCAGGAACTACCGCAAAAACTTTACTGTGAACTAGGTAATGCCTAAATTTCTTGATGGTCTTGAATAGGGCATACATTTGTTTGTCTAAGATAGAATATCTTAGTTGTGCATCCTTCAATGGAGAACTCAAAAAGGCTATGGGATTTTCAATGCTACCCTCGCTCTTTTGGGTTAAGACACTCACAAAAGAATGATCTGAAGCAAAAGTATAGACATAGAATGACTTAGAATAATCTGGACTAATTAAAATAGGGGCTTTAGAGATAGCATCCTTGATGCTTTTGAAAGCTTCCCTATTTTCATTTGTCCATTTGATCTGAACATCTTTCTTTAGCATGTCATTCAAAGGCTTGGCAATTTCGGCAAAACCTGAAATAAATTTTCTTACAAAGTTAATCTTACCGAAAAAGGATCTTAACTCTTTCTTGCTATTAGGTGGAGGGATGGCTAGTATAGCTGAGATTATTTCTGGATCAATAGCAATCCCATCCTTGGAAATGACATGTCCTAATAGCTTACCTTCTGTTACTCCAAAGATGCATTTTTTTGGATTAAGGGAGATCCCATGTTCCCTACATCTTTGAAGTACTTTTCTCAAGTCCCTGACATGATCTTCCCTTTTCTTGGAGAAGACAGGAATGTCATCAACGTAGACAATAATACACTTACCAATGAGCCCTTTGAACGCAAAATCCATGGCTCATTGGAAAGTTGCACCTGCATTCAATAACCCAAATGACATTCTCCTATATGTGAATGTTCCCCACTTAGTCGTGAAGGTTGTCTTCATTCTATCATTTGGATGAATTAAAATTTGATTATATCCTGAATAACCATCCAAGAATGACATCATTTCTGACCCATTCACCTTTTGAAGAATCTCATCAATAGTAGGCAATGGGTAATTATCCTTTTGGCAAGCCTTGTTCAGATTCCTGAAATCTATGCATAACCTTATCTCTCCATTCTTCTTTCTCACCGGGACAAGATTGGCCACCCACGTGGAATGTCTAACAGGAAAGATGATTTTTGCTTCTAGCAATCTCTTGACCTCTTTCTCTATTAAGGGTTCTAATATTGGGTTGACCATTCTTTGTCTCTGTCTGAAAGGCTTGGAGTCAGGTTTTAATGGAATCGTATGAGTTATCACATTTTGATCATAAGTTTTCAAATCCTTATAGCTCCATGCTATGCAATCAATATATTCCTTTAATGCATGAGCGATAGACTCCCTTTCTTGCCTTGTACATGCCTTAGCAATAAATACCTCTTGTGGATTTTTTGCACTCCCTAAATTGATCAAATCACAAGATTCTTTAGGGGGTGGTACCTTCCTTCCTCTTTTCGCTTGGTATCCAATGTCAAATATTTTCTCTAACGAAGCCATACCATTCGGCATATCATTCCACACTCTGGTTGCCTCACATTGTGATTCCATTTCTTCTTGCCCTCTCTTTTCTTCATCTATTACCTAATTTTCAAAAATTCCAGAATTAGTGACAAAATTGAACACATGTCTGTCACTATCGAATACTTGAAAATTCATAACATTATCTGGTATCGAAGGGCAAGGCACTAATTCGATTGAGAATTTCTTGCACTTTTTATGGTCCACAGGTTTAAGCATACTTGCAGCTACGGCTAAAGAATCTGCCATGCGATTATTTTTCCTAGAGATAAGGGATATATTGAATGCGTCAAATTCATCTATCAAATCCTTAACTCTGGTTCTGTAAAGGCTTAATATTTTATCCCGACAAGTATATTGCCCTTTAACTTGTTTGACCACCAACTCCGAGTCTCCCAACACTTTGAGACATTTGACTTTCTTCCTGAGGGCTAATTGAAGTCCAAAAATAAGCGCTTCATATTCTGCCACATTGTTGGTGGCTAGGAATTGTAGTCTATAGGCAGCAAGTATAGGCTTGCTACCAGGACATGTAAGCTCAATTCCAGCTCCAGCACCTTGTTTTGACCTAGATCCATCAAATCTTAGAGTCCAAACCAAATTATCCTCTTCCAAAGTGTTACAAGAAACATTCTCTTTTTGAGGTTCTTCGGTAGCTTCTTCTATGTCCAAACTATAGGCCCCTAACTTGGTTTTGACATATTGGATTTCATTGGGTTTGTTGTATTCAGTTATCATCTCCTTGAGTCTAGGTTCACTATCCACCCGAATTTGATTTGCTACTCCTCTCCAAGGCAACCACATATGGGAAGAATCTGTTACAATATACCCATTCAAGTTTTTACTCCAATCTCTTCCCAATACCATTCCATACTTAGTAGGAATATTAAGCACCAATATATCTATGTGATTTTGAACTCTAGGTTCTGAGTTAATCTGAATAAGGACATCGTTTAGACTTCCAACCGCATCCATAATAGATCTATCCAATTGCACCACTTTACTCTTGGAAGGGATTGGTGTGAGTCCTAACTTTTGGCAAACCTCCAGTGACATGATGTTGGTCGAAGCACCTGAATCTATCAGACAATTGTGTAAATTTTTGCTTGCAATCCTAATGGTTATGAGAAAGGGAGGTACTTCTCTTCTTTCCCTTTTTAGAACCAGTTGAGACTCGACACCATTGGCTTCATGGGCTTGACTAGGTGGGTTTTTTGGTGAACCTATCTCATGACCCAAAAGTTTAGCTACTTCGAACAACGAGATATTAGCCTTATTTTTCTTCATGTCTTCTTCTAAGTCATAAGTGAGTTTTTCCGAAATCATCCTCTTTTTCACCGGCTTGGACATCTCTACAATCGGTGGAGGAGGTGGATTAACCTCACCTTTTGTATCAGGAGGAAGTAATGGGTTGTTTGGAGGAGTAGAGGAAGTTTTGGGATCCTTAGAACTTCTTGTATAATATCGATGATTTCCTTTCCCAAAATGTCTAGTAGCTTGGACCTCCAAAGTCTCTTCATATTCTTCTCCTAAAACCTCAATATCCTCCTCTTCCTCACTTTCTTGGATGTGGACAACTTCAGTTAACAACGTCTCTTGCTTCCCTTGGCAACAATGGGGCAATTCATCATCATAGGGTTCTAACTCACCGTAATCTTCTGAAACATCTGCCTGATTGGCTACTGGGTTGGGTACGCGCCCATTATTGGGGTGAGTGTTGTATGGCCCCTTTCCTCTGTGGTTGTGAGGTCGGTTATGTCCGAAGGATTGTGCCAGACTTTTATTCATGTTTCCCATGCTAATTGTCAACTTGGTCACTTGTTCTTCCAACTTATCCATCCTAGCTTCAGGCCCTTGTGGTTGGGGCACTATGATTCCGGGTCCAAATGCCTTTCCTGCATTAGCCACTTCTAGAACAGGCACAATGGCTTGACTCTGAGTATTTTGGTTCCACCCAAGGTTCACACTTTGAAGCGGTGTGATCGAAGGATAAGCCGTTGGGCTTTGGGTATTAATTGCACTGAATCCAGGCATGGTCAACTGATTGTTAAGCATGCTGAACCCTGGCATGGTCATATGATTGTTTGGCAATATGGTTGGTGGTGGAATGGATGTGTTAGGCAAAGCGGGAAATGGTGAATACGCTTGCGTCAATGGACCCGATTGTTGGAAATTGTTCATTGTTGGGACTTGTGGTGCCATTACCTGATTCATCATGGTGAATTGACTGTATGGACCATATTGTCCCATCCTAGGCCATTGAGATAACCCCCCTCCTGGTGAGTTCATTTGTTGCTCAAGGGTCATGGTTTCGGCATAAGCCAAAGCAAGGGTTGTGACCTGAGCATTTCTTCTAGCAAACAAGGATGTTACCGGATCTAAAGCTCCAAAATATAATTGAAGGGCCACAACGGCATCTACCACGAAGTGGCGAGTTACATTCATGTATAGCTTTTGGAACCTAGCATTGAACGTCCTAATAGGCTCATTGGGTAACCATTTACAGGACACAAATAGATTATAGATGATGGAAGGATCTAGCAACAATCAAAATTGGCTAATGAAGGCAACTTCCAATTGGGCCCATGAAGTAATGGACCCTGCGGGTAGATTTCTGTACCACTCATTAGCCACATGGTCCAAACTATTAGGAAATACTCGACATGCAACGTCTTCATGAGTGACCCCATGTCTAAACATGTAGTCTTTGTAAATTTGGACATGCTCTTCAATGGTAATGGGACCATCATGTATGAACTTGGGTAGCGATATTTCAATATGCCTAGGCAAGTCATGGACATCCCCAGGTATATTCAAGGGAGAGCTTTGCACACCGCACCAAAGAGCGGGTTGTTGTTGTTGTTGGGCCATGTTATGCAATGATAACGACCCTACGGGAACAGTTGAAACTATTGATGTGATGGGGACAGATACACTTGGTGTGGCTGTCACAATGGAAACAATGGGTGGAGACCCACTAGGTGTACTTGAACCTAAAGGTGACCCTAGATCAAGTATGCTAGGTGGGATTTCGATCTCTTGAGTTTTGTTTTTTGGTTTCCTGTAATTGGGAGTAAGACTTTGAAAGATAGTTTCCCCGGTAGTTTTAGACCTAGTAGCAATATGCTCAGATGGGTCCAGCTTGGGAAACTTAACTATCCTAACAAGGCTTCTCACAAACAACTCAAAATAAACTAGAATAATGTTGTACCTGCAAGCACAATAAGGTGGAAACAAAACTGACCACGTTAACCGTTAGCAAGATCTAAATCACAAAGCAATAAAGAAGGCCCTCCTTCTAGCACCAAAATGTTGAGTGAATATTTTACCCTATCGCAAAATGATCACCACAAATAGAGTATTAATTTGAAAACTCTCTCTTGCAAAGAAATTAAGTGAAACCACTTAGTTCTCCAAGGTTCCGATAAGCATACATTTCTGTATAATCAATGAAAAATTAAGATGGAAGTAAATGTATACCAGAATAAACTCAACTATGCAAGTGACAGTTAACAAGGGGCCTTGAATAGTTCAAATAATGCTTTAGCAATTATGATCTTAAAACCTTCAAACTGCAAAATATTGATTCATTTTTAGTGCTCTTGATGTTAAAATAGTCTACCCTGAACCCCAATTAGTAGACTCTTTTATCTTCAGATTAGAAAGGTTCCAAATGCAAAAGTGCGTGGAATAGTCCACTTCATTTTAAAATCCATGCCTTTAATGTGTGGTTCATTTTAAAGTTAGTGGATTCATTTTATCTTCATTGTAAATGTTCCACTATCCCTATGTTAGAATTTGGTGTTAGTAAGAGTTAGTAAGTTAGCATGTCAGCGTTCATTTGCTTTATCTGCCTTAGTGTGAATTTGGCGTTAGTAGCCCTCCTAAACCAACATTTTATCTAAAAATTAAATTGATGTATTTGGAGGTGCAAAAATTCTGGATAAGGACCATAATAGAAACAAATGAACGAGAAATTCTGGAAAATGGACCAGAATGGAAAAATAAAAGAAATGAAAACAAACAAAAATTTTGGAAAGACCAGAATGGAAATGCTTAAACAAAAATTCTGGAATGGACCAGAATGGAAAATAAATGACAAAAATTCTGGAAGGACCAGAATGAAACAAACAAAAATTCTGGAATGGACCAGAATAGAAATATGCAACTAAAATAAATATTGAAAATTTACTCTAAATGCAAAAAATAGAAAACAAATCTACAAGGTTAGCTGGAAAAAAAACACAAATAATATCAAATTTGGTTAGCAATCCCCTCCCTGCAAAACCCCAAGTTGTGAGATGAATCTAAAACAACATGACCTAACGGACCTGCAACATAAGCACAATCATATTAGACCAAGTGCGAGACTCAAAGGAAAAATAAAATTTGCATTATTTTAAGCATTCACCTATTGCAACCCATTTCATGGCATCAACAAATAGATATAAGCAAAAACAATGCAGAAAAAGATAGACAATAAACCATAGCTTTAGACGTAATCTCCCTTTGGTTTTGCACACAAAAGTTGCTATTACCAAAATGAAAGGCTTGTATTTCCAAAAATCTCCTTCGTTACAAAATTTCCAGCCCCTTGTACAATGGCCTCATTGGGCTTTTAAAGGATGTAAAAGTCCGTTCATTTCCCCTTCTTTTCTAAATTCCTATCACTCCATTTTTTTTTTATATATATATAAGGTCAAAAATAAAATAACATAAAAATAAAATACAAAACAATTTTATATTTTATTTTTATATAACTTCCTTTTTAACCTTACACTCCATACGACCATGTTATTCCTTCGTTCCCTTATAACTCCCTATTATATTATAATATAAACAATAAAAGAAATAATAATCCTTTGTATTCTCCTTATGCCTCCCCCTTTATTTATATTATAATATAATATCATAGTCTAAGACTCATCCCATATGACACATAAAATGAGACCTTTATACATGTGACATTTATTAAGATATAAATAATAAATCAAACCTTATGGCTCCCGACCTCTATTCAACCTGCATCAGCTACTACGACGATGTTGTATTCCTCCCATTTCCTCTGCTATGACAATTATGAAAATTTTGAACATTCAACAATACATCTCCGAAATCGTTCCAACATCTGCGTATCCCAAAACATCATCTGCTCTGCCTTTCGATATTATATGTTTTTTTGTTAGGTTTAGGGTTTCCATTTGGTCACCCTTTCCTTTCGGCATGTTGCTGCACTCCTGATAGGCTTCCCATTCTCTTCATTTTTATTACTTGCTCTGTGACATCTGCCTTGAATCGATTATACCCATTTCATGCATTACTCTATCAGATTCCATTATGTGGGTTGCTAACGTTCGATGAATTCTGATCCTACCTACATCAAAATCTGACATTTCTACCAACTATAACCTAAAATTTCCTTACATACTATCATTACATTTACTATTCATGTTGCTGTACTCTGCAATGCATATGGTGTGTCCTTTTACGTATGAGTCCCACACTTCCTCACATGGGTCTTAGCTACTACATTCCTATTTTTGCTGCTCTAGTCGCCAAATCACCCAACGTGGCATACCACGTCTTTGCTTGCGTGAAAACTATGCATTGGTCTACCAACATCTCTTCCTCGTTTTCAAATATTCAGACTATGTCTATCTTCCCTTGAAGCACATTTCTGTGGTGGGCCCTATGACTGCTGCATCACTACACGGTCCATGTAGCCCTTGTGTTTAATCTTAGTGTCAAGTCTTGTACCGTCTATTGAAAACACTATGGTCGAAGCCCCATCTTCTGAATATCATCATTGTAAGTCTGATCGATCCCAAGCTTACCGCGTCGGATACATTCAGTGCCATCTTCAATATAGTCTATTTTAATCCCTGTAGATGTCTGATGGTTACTTTGTCCATGTATGCTTCCCGGATTCATTTACAAAGCCCCCATACATACCTGTATGGTCACTTTCTACATGAATTTCATTATGTTATTGACGTGGTTTAATTTCATGTTTGTCGCTACTATTTCACAGAAATCTTGATTCACCCATATTGCTAATTCACCGCTGCAAAATTCCTCTACGTTGATGATTCCTTGTTGACTGTCGAAGCCAAGAAGACTCGACTCTTCCATATGGCACCATATCATTCGTCGTCGTCGGCCTTGGGTTTCATCCTTTCGTCCACTGTCGTAGGTTTCTTCACCACAATATTTTGTGACTTCGTTCGACGGTGTTCGAGAATCATTTAATGTTACCATATATTTTTGGCTTGCTCTGGATTAAAATCATCGCATTCAAATCCTCCCATAAGGGGTTCCCTCAGTCGTCCTTGCATTGGTGCTCGTCGATTGCTATCACCCATTCAAAACCTGCATTAAACACAACGAAAACTTTAATATACACCCATTTAAAACTAAGGAAATCCCTTTAATTGAAGAGCCCAAACATTAATATAAAACCACCAAAGCAATTATAATTATAATTATAATTATAATTACATTATTTTTATTTTTTTATTATTTTTTAATGAATATTTTTATATTAAACTTATATATATACTTAAATATATAAGTTTATATATTAATTGATTTTTTTTATTTGTTTATTTTATAACATCACATAATGTTATATTATCTTATATAACATAATATAGTATTATAAACAATATAATAGTATGTTATATTATATAAGGTAATATAGTATTGTACAAAATTTATTTATTTTTCTTTAATCAATTTCAATCCTTTAAATTAGCTTAACTCAAAGTATTAAAATTAATAAAGGCATTTCAAACTCAATGAATCCCCTAGATACATTAAAATAAAAGTAAATGAAAGAAACACTCGAATACACACAAACTTGTACTACACCTTCTAACTTAAAGCTCACACAACTTTACAATGCAACCCTAGAGGCTACAAGGTAAACTAGAAGGGAGGAACCTATTGAAACTATTGCTCTAAGGACACCAAGATTCCTCCAAAATACAAACATAACTTCCAAAAATCAAAATTAAAAGGTGGCTCCCCAATTTTGGGGCTAGTTGTGGAGCAACCACAACAAATTAGAGCACAATTCATATTGCATGCAATCAAGTTGAGCATTAGCGCACCAAGCACATTGAGATACACACGCACTTCATTCGATAACATATTCAGAACGGGGACATATACTTGGACTATATTCCAACTAAAAATTAAGTTGCAAACATATTCACCAATTCATTTCCTTCTCTGCGTTACATACAATTGCGAGAGAAACTTGGAGTATTATAGCTACATTGAAACAGAGGTCTTCCACCTCTTCTTTTATTATTGCATTCTTTGGAGGATGGTTTTTTCCCATATTTTTTTTATCATCTCTCCCTTACATATTATACATGAGTACCTCATCAGGCCATGTTGTTGGGACTCATTTTTTTGTTGTTATTAAGGACAATCTTCACCATCCGAAGACATGCCTCTTTATTTCATAGAAAATGGTTTTTCCCATGTGGTTTTTTCACCATCTCTCATATATATTGTAAATGAGTACCTCATCAGGCCATGTTGCTAGGACTCACATTATTTTTGTATTAAGAGGACAATATTTGCAATCCGAAGATATGCCTCTTTTTTTTTTTTGATAGATGGTTTTTCCCATAGGGTTTTTACCATCTCTTCAGAAAAGAAACCATTGTACATGAGTACCTCATCAGGCTCTATTGTTAGGACTCATTTGCACAATGCACCCCTAGTATCACTTAAGGGGACGTGTTAGAATAAGTAATTATTCTCTTAATTTCTACTAGGATAAACTTACTTGAGTTTCCACTCCTTCATGAGTCAGGTGAACTCTCAGTTATAGTCTACATAAGATTTGATAAGTTGTTGTAATCCAACGACTCTCAATGATCAACTTTATTATTTATACAAAGTTGATCTATGGAATAATCAATCAGTTCTATTTTATTTCTTCAAATCTTGTAATGCTTTGTAGTTCTACTCTTGGGAAATTATAACAGAATATATTAATTATATTTAGCCATAAATTCCTAAATAATGAAATTAAAAACAAATGTATAAGCATATCATGCCTCCCATATTGATCTAATTATTTAGTAGAACAAAATATTAAATTAAAAATATGTAGACACTGTTCATTTAAAATACAATTCCATATTGAAATAGTAGAGCTATGAGGCAAAGGTTCTTTCTTTGAACCATAAATAATTGCATGCTGAATGTGTTAGAATGAAAATGATAGACAAATAGAAAGGCTAATAAGATAATTAAATTTAGAATTCATAATATTTTTTTTATAACCATAAACATGATTATTATGGTGAATAGTATACCCATCCTCTATTGACACATTTTACATTTGTAAGATTGTTTGTTCAATAAACCAAATTTCTTTTATAAAAGTTCATAATAGGAATTGAAAGAGCAACATAAAATTTAGGTGTATGAGAACAACAACAAAATTAGGTATATGAGACATACAACGAGACATAAGTACAAGTGCACAACTATCTCAAGACTTAGAATAACATTTTATAAACTAAAAATAAAAATTAAAGAACTCTTATTTAAATAAAAAGAAAGAAAAATAGTTACATGTACTATATGAAAAGAGAAATAACTATGCACACATACATGATGCAAACAACTAAATATGGTAAAATATCTATTTTTCCTAATTCTATTACAAATCATCTTCATTTGTAGATATTTGTTTAAGATCAAGAATTTATTTCTAATGAACAACATTACAAGGAAATCAATGAATACAATATCTCCACTATTATCAACCTAATAATAAAAAAATTAGAAAGGAAGAATATGATAAATCCAACTCTCACTAGTCTCCTGCTCTTCAAAACACAATGCTCTTAGATTTTGTTTAGTATTTTCCTAGGTCTTCATGTTATATGTAGACATTCAATTAAACCCTACACATATTTTATAATATTAGGCCTAGTGTATTGTCTATTTACATAAGAGGTTTGAAAGTGATTTAGCAAATTTACAACTTAGGGCAATATCTTATTCCAAGTGTCTTTATGAGTGTAAATATAAAATAAAAGCTTAACATCTTTAAAGGATATTTTTTATGTACCATAATTTGATGTTCTTGGTTGTTTAATTAAAAATATTTAGTAGTAAAATATATTACTTTGTAGTTAGTTTTTCAAAAGTTCTTTCTATAAATTTATTATATGTTTAAAAATTGTATACATTTAATGTTTAAAAATCCTAAAATTCTAAATTACAGTTATCAAGAAGGATATGCCAAGCTCTGTTGAGCTCTTTTCTAACCTTGGCACTTGGGTTCAGAACATTGAATATGAAAATAAACCCCAAGTTTGCCAAGAGTGTGGTAAGGGTGGGCACCATAATATCTTATGCCCCTACATCCTAAAGCTTTGAGTACTTCAATGGGTCGTAAAAAAAATAGTAAGAAGTTCAGTGAAAAGTGGTGCCTAAGTGAAATCCAAAAAAAATGAAAGGAAAATATCTGATTTCTATTTCTCAAGTTGGGCTTAGTGAGGAATTACAAGAGGAAGCCCTTCTTCCATAAAACATGTTTTATGGAGAGGAGGAGTTGAATAGGGTTTCTGTTAAGAGAAGGGAAGTGAGCCCATGTAGCAGGGGATATTGTTCAATTTCCTAAATTTGGGGAGAGTGGAGAAGAGGTAAGTCCATCTAGTCTTATCCTCCAAAATCCCTTTGACTGTCTTGAGATGGATAATCGTACTCTTCAATAGTTAATGGAAATCTCTCTAACCTCTCCAAAATCTATGTTTAAGAAATGCTCTCCAAGTTTGAATACCAGAAGCCACAAGAAAGCTCGTATTGATGTAGAGGTCGAAAGGAAAGTGGGGAGACCTAGCAATGGAGCGCTCAATAAAAGAGATATTGACTCTAAAATTTCTAACGGAGTACAACCCCTTCTAACAGATAGTTTTGAGGCTCTACATCCCGAAGAGAATGAGGTTGTTCCAATCATGGAGACTTGGAACAAATGTGTTCAGGAGTGTGGCTTGAAAAAATGATTTCTTTCTTTGGGGTCAAAAAAAAAGGTTGGCAGGCCTCCCAAGACCTCACTAAGAAGGGCTTCCAACAAGTGATTTTTGGTTGTTTTTGGTTCAGTTGTTTATCAGGTTGTATATTGTTGTTGTAGATCTGCTCCAGTTCTAGGTGGGATTATTGGATTTCTGGTTCTTTGAGCACCCCTAGGTTCTAGTGGTGAGGCTTGGTTCCCAGATTCAAGGCCCTAGTGGTGGGCGAGATCTTCAAATTTTGAACTTTGAATTTGAATGTAGCTCTGGATGGGATTTTCAAATTCTAATTTTAAATCTTGAATTTGAATGTTGTTTTGGGTGTTGGTTTCTCCTATGTTGGTCCCTGTTGCCAGCTGGTTGTTTGACCATGACAATATCTTGTATTTGCTTGATAAAATTTGTAGCTTATTTGCTAGGAGGTTGTTTCATTGGATTTTTGGGTTGGATTCATGGAATCCAGCTCAATATTTCTTGATATCTTATTGCTAGATCTAAGTTTTGGGGTGCCTTTCAAAATCCTACTTGTAATAGGTTTGGGACCCTTTAAAAACCCCTTCTACTATCAATCAAAAAAACTTATAAAAGCTATTAATTCAAACTCTAAAATATAGAAAGACTAATAGATGAATTTAAATAATATTAACTCAAAATATATTCAAAATAAAATTAATATCAAATAAATATTTTTAGCAAGATTTGATGAAATTTAAATAAGACAATCAATAAAATTTTCAAAAGTATATTCTTAAAAAAATCATCTAAGTTCAACAATATTTATTATAATAATTGGGAATTTAACCCATATCACATGCTACTCACATAAAATCTTAAAAATACCAAATATTTTCAATGGTTGATGGGATTATCTTATACAACCGAAGAACTCAACCAAATACAAAACAATGCCATCTAAAAACTAAAAATATTTTCTTAGTTTTTAAAATTCTAAAATAAATAAATATATATATATATATATATATATATATATATATATATAAATTAATGATTTGCACTATTATTAATATAAACCTATAAATGCTATTATTTCAAATTCTAAAATGTAGAAATACTAATGGATGAATTTAAATAATATTTAACCTTAAATATATAATATTTTAAGAATGAATAATGCATTCAAAATAAAGATTAATAACAAACAAATATTTTCAACAACTACTCACATAGACTCTTAAAAATACCAAATATTTTTAACAGTTGATGGATTATCTTGTAAAA
This sequence comes from Wollemia nobilis, assembly GCA_028583015.1. NCBI lineage: Eukaryota > Viridiplantae > Streptophyta > Pinopsida > Araucariales > Araucariaceae > Wollemia > Wollemia nobilis. The sequence goes on along the minus strand of JAQPPZ010004624.1, from coordinate 9,095,317 downwards.
CCGAAGAACTCACCCAAATACAAAACAATGTCATCTAAAAATTGAAAATATTTTCTCCTCCATCTCTTTTTAGCAATAAGGAGTGCAAATACTCCCCAGAATCCAATTGCAAAGCTTGTCATCCACTATTGTTAATATAAACTTATAAAAGCTATTATTTCAAAATTTAAACTATAGAAAGACTAATGGATCAATTTAAATAATATTTAACCCTAAATATATAATGTTTTAAGAATGAATAATGCATTCAAAATAAATATTAATAATAAAAAAATACTCACATATACTCTTAAAATACCAAATATTTTCAACAACTGATGGGATTATTTTGTACAACCAAAGAACTCAACCAGATACAAAACAATGTCATCTAAAAACTAAAAATATTTTCTCCTCCATCTCTTTTTGGCAATAAGAGTGCAAATACTCCCTAAATTTAAACTATTGTTAATATAAACTTATAAAAGCTATTATTTCAAAATTTAAACTATAGAAAGACTAATGGATGAATTTAAATAATAATTTAACCCTAATTAATGTTTTAGGAATGAATAATGCATTCAAAATAAAGATCAATAATAAATAAATACTCACATATACTCTTAAAATCGATGGGATTATCTTGTACAACCAAAGAACTCCAAATACAAAACAATGTCATCTTAAAAACATAAAATATTTTTTCCTCCATCTTTTTTGGCAATAAGTAGTGCAAATACTCTCGAGAATCCAACTGCAAAGCTTGCCATCCACTATTGTTAATATAAACTTATAAAAGCTATTATTTCAAACTCTAAAATGTATTCAAAGAAGTTGAACCAAAGGATTTTCTAAATAACGCTTATGAGAAATTCGATCTCATATTAAAAGGTTTTCGGGCTGAAAACAGAACCTAGAACAGCCACTACCTACAACCAGACAATACAAATATACACTTTAAAAGGTGACAACGCCAATTTTTTTGGTAAGGCAAGCTCCAACCCTAGAATGTGAGAATGGAAATAGCAGGTCGATCGAGCTTGACCTTTAAAAGAGATTTCATAATTCCTCGATAACTTGGGGGATGGATCGCCTTTTAGTTCCTGGAATAAATACTAATGGATCAATTTAAATAATATTTAACGTCAAATATATAATGTTTTAAGAACAAATAATTCATTCAAAATAAATATTAATAATAAACTAATATTTTCAACAACTATTCACATAGACTCTTAAAAATATCAAATATTTTCAATAGTTAATGGTATTATCTTGTACAACTGAAGAACTCAACTAGATACAAAACAATGTCATCTAAAAACTAAAAATATTTTCTCCTTCATATTTTTTTTATAATAAGGAGTGCAAATACTCTCGAAAATCCAATTGCAAGGCTTATCTCCTATAAAAATGTGGTAAATGTAGGAGTATGGTTGTTGTGTTAGGTATATATAATGGTGGTATAAGAGGTAAATTTGGTGAGATAAATAAAATTATTTATAATTTGAAGGTGAAAAGGTATGTGATTTAGGGGAGTGGTTGGAGATTTAAAACTAAAAAAAAAATATAAAATTATTATCAGAGGGGGGAAAACCAACCCTAAACTATTTTTGCTTTCAAAATTTTTAGGTGAATGGGCCACCTCTAGGGTCCCATATTTGCTAATTTTTTATTTTAGAATTCCTAATATTCATGAATTAACGATGATTCACCACTATGCATAACCCTGGTCCCCCCTTTATAGTATCCATATGCACCACCTCAGCCAACAAATCATATCACTCCATCCCTAGTTGACTTACAACACATCTTGGATTGACTCAAAAATATTGAACAATAGTTGAGTTGCCAAGGCACCCCTATAACCCTACCTTCACCTGTTTTACAACACATCTTGGATCGACTCACAACCATTGAGCTAAACCTGATTTACCAAGACGTCTCTCCAGTCCCTCCTCAATTCTCATCTATGCCATCTTCCTCCACTTCAATTTCATCATAACCTTCCCATAGACCTTATCCACCTTGTTCATATCGCACCTAGACACCCCTATCAAAGCCAATGTTGATAGTTTTTCAAAAGTTGTAGGATGCACAACTGATTTTTCTACCTATCATACATCTTGTAGATCCTCATTGACCTAAGTCTAAATCATACAATGAAAATAATTATTTAATTTTCCATCATCATATGGGTCATGGTATTGAAGATTTTTCACATTTCAAGCATGTAGTGCAAGACTTGCTTTATCAGGGGGAGTTAATCCTTTTATTCACATAACCTTCTCCCATTTTGAACCACACATCTCAAAACTACCCATACACACTAAAAAAAAAAAACAAAAAATTACAAAAACACTACAAAAATATTATAAAAACATCACAAAAACACAACAAAACTATAGAAGGCTATAGAGACCACACATATATTGATATTGTAACATAAAGAAGGAAAAACATGTAATTTAAGCATACATTTGATAAATATAAGGAATAACAAAGGGAATACCTCTTTTATTAATCAAATGAGTCTTATTACATATTTATCCCTCTTAGGGATACCAAAGATTGGTACAATTGTTACAATAAGCAAATAACACCAAAATGGAGGAAGATGTGTTTCAATTGGTCTTCATACCTTCATCAACTTTGCTTGAGGGCTTACAAGGATACCTCCTTCTCTATTTTCCAAGAGGAACCTGATATTTGAGAGTACCTTGAAGTTTGCAAGATCCTGTAACCTGCATACAAGAAACAACAAAGAACAATTAAAAGCATATGAGACCTCTCATTATGAGGCTTTTATCAAGAACATGCAAGAAATAAGGCCAAAATTAAAATAAACATAAAGATATGCAAAGATAATAAAAAATAGCTAAATTGATGCAAATCATGCTTGAACACAAGTAGATCTAGCTAATATAACATGTAATTTGTAAGGAAAGTATGAAATAAAGCTAATCTAAGAAGATTAATTAAATCTAGCAAATATGACTAAGACAAGGTAAAGCTACCTCTAATGTTGCTAATTAACCATACAAATGCACTAAAAATAGCAAATCTACTCTATTCTAAGCTAATAAAGCATAAATGAACAAAAACCTAAGCTGAAACTAAGGAAATTGTGAATAAAAATCTAGCCATTAATGTTGTCAATGACGGAGGCCTGTGAGCCACTACCAATTATAGCGGTCACAAACTAAAACTTCTGCCTCTTAAATCAGGATTTGTGATGCACAATTCACCAGTTGAATTGATGGTCAAGGGTTTTATATGTGTCCAAATATGGATTGGCGGTTGAAATCATTCGAATTCATGTTATATTGGCAAGGAATTGCAAGGTATGCTTCTCAATACTTTGGAAGCTCCATTGTTGATTGCATGTGTGTCACTCCACAATTGGGCAACATTTTGACTCTCCTCAAGGGGTTATCAATTCGCTATCCAATTCGACAGATATTCATTGCAGTAAAATCAAGATTAATCTAGAATACCTATCCAATTTGGAGGGGGTTCTTATAGCCTACTCAACTCCTCGTCCTAGCTTCCTTGAGAAGCTAAGATCAAGAATTGATACGCTGGGGCAGTTGGGAGGGAACATCCAGAAGCTTCCTCACCTAAAACTGCTTAAAATTAGTTGTATTTAGCCGTTACAACTGATTTCGCTCGGCTTGGGAGGTCGAAATAGTTTTAGAGCTATTCACTCCCACTCAGGGTGGCTAGGAGCTCTTAGCCACTCTGAGTGTCAATGATTGGTCTAGTAGTCACTTTGATCATCAACGACTGAGCCTGGATAGGAAAAAGCTACCCCAAATGAGTGGTTAAAACCATTGCTAGCTCTTAGAAAGGTTCAAGATCATTCATATGGTCTACAAATGTGCCCATATGAGTAGTCTCCTAAACATGATGTGTTTTAGGTGTCTATAGATGCCCTTTTTGGGATGCATTGTAGGAAAACACAACACTGAGTAAAAATAGACCAACTAAAGCCATGTTGTAGGTTGAATAATGATCATTGATCTGATCAAAATTATATGCCCAGTCCTGCAAACAGATGCACATATTAGAATCATTACTTCCAATGGTATGGAAGTCTTAATTTGTAAAGCTTGTGTGTGTCCAGCAACGATCGGGTAGCATCAATGCTACAATTATTCCAATAGGAGGAGAGCTTCAAGCTTTAAACTATCATATTTTTTTGCCCCATCAGAAGGGTAAGCTTATGATAGTTTTTAGCAATGATTCGTAAGATGAATGTAATTTGACATGATCGAGTGATCCTTTATTGATTTTGATTATGATTTTGATATTATGACTACCCCTCAAGCGATGAGTTGATGATGAAAGGACAATTAATTAAAGTGATGAGTCGCTTGACCAAGATGAATAATTTGGATGATTTAATATTTTTGCATTTGTTGTTATATGGCAAGTCCTATTACAAGCATGATTTCAACCAATAATAGTAATTGTACATCTCTATCCCACGGAGCAGTCCAACCATAATGGCCTTCTTAGGGAATCAAGCTGATAGCAATTCCATTTAAGCTTGTGTTGAATCACTATATTCGATGATCTGCTAAAAATTTCATAGAAGAAATGAAATGAATGCCTCATTCCCATGGGCAATCCGATCGCCTTGGCCTTCTTCAAGATTTAAGTGAAGCATTTCAATTCAGCGATGACTAATTTGGTTCAAGTGACCTTATGGTAATTTACTCATCTTGTCGGATTGCATGGATCTCAAGACGCTGCAACTGCCAAGCGTATAGGGTAAATAACTAGATACAAGGCGTATTTGAAATTTTGATATATGTGATGTTTTTTGTTAATTTTGATGATTTTTATTTTTTTGAATTTTTTATTTTTCAATTGTTTTTGAAATTTTGATTTTTCAATTGTTTTTGAAATTTTGATTTTTCAATTGTTTTTGAAATTTTGATTTTTTTGATTTTTTTTTATTTTGATGATTGTTATTTTTTTGAATTTTTGATTTTTCAATTGTTTTTGAAATTTTTATTTTATGATTTTATTTATTATTTTACAATTTTTTATGTTTTTGGACCAGTAGATATGCTTAATTATCCATTTTGAATCTTCTCATGGTGAGAAATTTAGTGCATTTATTATTGCTTCTTAGTCGCTATCAGCATAGGCGGTCCAATTTTGTAATTTTGTAGCCGATGTCAACATAGGCAGCCCGCACTTCGTAGCCACTATCACCATCAGTGGTCATTCTAGAAATGAAAAATATATAATAAAAATTAGGGTTTTTGATTTCATTATTTTCCAGTTGGCAATTTGCAATAGTGAGATCTAATGATAAAAAGAGAAGAGTTGACCCGGAACGCTGTTCACATTGACCTATGATGGAGGGGGCCGAATTTCACCCTTCTCAATACCACAAATATATATATTTTTTTCATTAACAACTTGAAAAGCCAATTACAACACTAGCCCGCAGGCGTAGTTTTCTTTTCTGGTGCAAGCTGCCTCACTTTCGACGATCTGCTTATATTCTTAGGAAGAATACATCCTCCTATTCTCAAAACTCAGCTCCTCCCCCCTCGTGACTGTGACCTTCACCTTATTTATCCTAACTGGCAACTGCCACCGGGTCAACCGTAGAAATACGCATTGATGAGCCGTTTGAACGTCTCTGACCTCTGGGCACAATAGTCGAGTGGCCGCCATGCTCAGCAAACTTATCGAGCAAGAAATCATGCATTGATGAGGCCTTTGACCACCTCGAGAAACACCATCTGGGAATGCGTGCCTTTTCGAATCGTGAACCAACAGTATGTCGCGATATTGCGACATGTCATGATATCACGACTTTTTTCTCCCTCGCTGCCTTTCTCTTCTTCAGGTCGTGATATCGTGACATTTTTCTTTCTCGCTGCCTTTCTCTTCTTCGGGTCGCGATATCGCGACAATTTTCTTTCTTGATGTCTTCTTCTTATTCGAGTCGAGATGTCACCACATGTCATGATATTGCAACATTTTTCTTTCTCGCCGCATTCCTCTTCTTCGGGTCGCGATGTCACGACATGTCACGATATCACGACATCTTCCTTTTTGGCTCTTCTTTCTTTCGATCGTGAAATCGTGACATGTCACGATATCGCGACGTCTTGCTCTATGTTTCCTCCTTGCCTCTTCGAGTCATGAAATTGCGACATGTCACGACATCTTTGCTCTATGCTTTCTCTTCGCTTCTCGGGTCGCAAAATCGTGACATGTCACGATATCACGACATTTTTGCTCTTTGCTCTCTCTCTCTCTGTTTCGGGTCACGAAATCGCGACATGTCGCGATATCGTGACAGCTTTGCCTTCCGCTTTCGCCCTCTGCTTTGGGTTGCAAAAACGTGACATGTCATAAAATCGTGACATTTTTGCTCTGCGCCTTCTCTCTCCTTCTTGAGTTGCAAAAACGCGACATGTCACGATATCGTGACACTTTTCTCTGTCGCGATATCGCGACACCAAGGCAAACACTTAGAAATTTTTTTGTTGATGCGAGATTGCTCCACTTCCACTGGATGCTCCTGCATCAACCTAAAACCATGGTGAGGCATATACGGGAAAAGGAGTCGGAGCTTCACGGGTATCTCTCAAACCTTAACCTTTTCATTTAACTGGTAAAATGAACCTCATTAATAAATTGGTTAAGTAAACCTCATTAAAAATTTTGGCGACAAACCACACCCATAGCTAGGCTTAGAACTAGGCTAATTTAGGTGGGTATGGGTTAGATTTTAGGTTTTGGGGCAAGGGGTGAACATTGTTGGTGTATTGCCTCACGATAATTTTCGCTCAAAGCAGCCCCCAATTTGCAAAGAGGGGTTGTTGTCACTGAGCATGACTAGTTTAAACCTTCAACAATAAAAAAGGTGACCATTGAAAGCTAGCTACTGTCAGCATTGGTGGCTACTGCGATAGCCACTATCAGCATGAACGACCGTTAACCTTAGGAATGTTTTTTGATTTTTTTGAGTGAAAGTGCACCTGACTATGCATTTTATTTTTATATTTAGCTCTTGACAGCACGGGCTCGAGAGCCTAAGTTGTTGGCGAAGTTATTGCCTCTTATGGATCGCATATACTAGGATTGGTTTGATGTGCAAGGCCTAATGTATGTTGTGATATTACCAATGATGATGTTGGATCAAGAATACATCATAGCGTTGGTCTACAAATGGGACTATCAGACCAACACCTTCCATATCTTGATTGGTGAGATAACTATCACTCCTAAGGATGTCTACAAGATCTTCAATATCTAGTTTGATGGACAGGCCATTGTATCATCGTCTATCTCAGCTAGGACAACAATATTCAATAGGGTTTTTGGTAGCCAAGCACGGGCAGCTTTAGCCAACTTTTAGCATGGAGGAGTGCTTGTCTCCTGCTGGTATCGAGCCAGGGTCTTATCATGGTGCTAGACCATTTTGATGCACATTATCTATAACATGCTCCTACCCAACACATCAGGAGTGAGGTTCCCATGGAACCTCCTATCTATGGTGCAGTATTTTATGGATAGCGCACAAGCTATCACTATGGATTAGGGGAGTGCGTTGTTGGAATAGATCTATGATGAGTTGTATTGGATCCAATGGTGGGGTCAGCCTAGGGTAGCATGCACCTTGCTCTTACAGATTTGGAGGTGGGAGCATATCAGAGTAGGCCGCCTAGTAGGATTATCCCAAGATATTACCAGGATAGCGATGATAGTATAGTGCTATGGATCTATATGGTCGTGAGATGCAAAGGAGTGATGAAGTCATCGTTATACAGGGTATTTGGCTCATTACGCAGGTTCTATGAATGGGCTACAGGCTTGGAATATTATATGGAGACCCTATGTAGATTACCCTACTTGGCCTGAGGTAGATCGATTCTTGGTTCAGATGCAGCATGACCGATGGGCTATTGGGTGCAAGGGAGGCATTAGAGAGTTCTTTTATTACTCTCAGTTGCTTGGATAGTTTAGGATACAGTAGGACATCCCACTAGAGCCAATACTATATAGGTGGATTTAGGCAGAGAGGTATCTCCTAGTACCGCATGTCATAGCTCTAGTAGAGGAGGTAGATCCTCCTATAGTTGATATTAGTATAGCTGATATCGATACTATAGATGCGTACACTTAGTGGTGGTTGATGCAGCTATAGCATGGTGGTGGTAGCCTAGGGTGAGCTAGGGATGAGGTAGTAGCTAAGGATCATGATGGGAGGTAAGAGGTAAGTGTGGCCTAAGATAGAGAAGGAGTGGGGTTAGGCTATAGAGGAGAAAGCAACACCAAAGAAGGAGGAGGAGGAGGTGGTGGTTTCATAGGAGTAGGAGTCTCCTCTCTGGGTAGAGCTACATAGCCCAAAGGCTGAGCTATAGATAACTCAATGTCAAATTCTAGAGTGAGACACCTCTCACCATGTTACAAAGCCAGTTGGTAGTAGGGTAAGCGAGATGGCAGGGGTTTGAGGAGGAGAGGACCTCTCTATAGACTCGACTTGACTTAGTGTTGGTAAAGATAGATCAACTCACTACAAAGAGAGATCTAATGCATACTACCATACGTGCTCTAACTGGTGAATGAGATGCTCTATGGCTACAACTAGGGGTTGCTCCTATGGGATAGGTTGCACCAACTATTCCAGTTATTCAGGGACCAACAAGTTTGGATGCAGTGGTAAATCTTAGGCCATTGCAAGCCATCGTAGCAGATGATATGAGGCGGTAGGCTTCAAAAACAACACACATCACTCTCCTAGATGAAGAGATCATATTACATGGTGATATTGTGCCAACCAGATCTACAACATCAGGATCTCAAAGGACTAGAAGGAGTGAGTATGGGCAGTCATTAGTGCGGCCCAGTGCTTAGTCTGAGAGATCAGAAGGAGCGATATCTAGGCACTCAGAAGGATCGATCTAAGGATGGCAGTGAGCCAGGGGGTGCAGGCCCAACTTGATATACATCAGAGAGATATGTACCATTTTTGAGTGTAATGTTTGAGGACCTACATAGTTGTAGCCTGCGGGTATTTTTGTACCTTGATGTACTGAGATATTCTACACATATATATGATACTTTACTTTTATTGCTCATTATGTGTATTATGTGTTTGCTTTTATGTTCATGTGATGCAATTTGGATGCAATGCTTACATGATTTGATTATTTCTATATGATGTGATGTATTTATGACATGCACTAGCTAGATGATGTATGTATGATTAGATTTTGTGATCTAGATGTGTAGATAGACTACTTATGATGTATGCATATATGGATGCAATGTGGGATGTTAAATGCATGTTTAATTTTGATTTAATTGTATGCATATAATTTATGTTGCTCTAATATGGTGAATGCAATGTATGTAATGTAATATTTACATGATAATGATCTAATGTAAATGAACCTTTATGCTTTAATCACTTAAAACATAAGAAATACATGTAATATATGTTTAATAATCTAATGGATGACACCATAGAATGTATAAAAACCATGAATGTAAATGTTAAATCTTATCATAAGAGGTAATCATTTAAGCATCCATATGTAAGATGAGCTATTGAGATGTAAGGTTTACCCTCAAAAGCTCTTGTAATTTAAAGGATATGCACAAGATAGTCAATGGTTTTATAAATAGCATTATTGATATCCATTCGGTATCTATCCTACTTCATTAATAGGGTTACCCGTGTCTGCCGCTACTACCATTGAGATTCAAACATGAAACCTCACGACACCCAAGCTCTAGGTCAAGCTAGAGTGCCAGCTGGCAAGGTTATACATAGGAGGTAGGACCCGAAATGTACTTATAAAAAAATGATGAACCTGTTTCAAAACCCCGACAAAACCTGTCGAACTGCATGTATGATGGCATGGCAAATGACCTTAATTTTTCCCAAAAAATTGGCAATAAAGGGTGAATTTCAAAGTTTTTCTAGAACAGGTCAAAAATATGTCGCTACATTTAAAATCATAGGCTCAGATGCAAAATTTGGCCTAGTATTGGACCGGATGCATAATATCGTCCGACCTCGAACCGGATGCATAATATGGTCCAATCTCGGACTGGATGCATAATATGTACCGGTCTTGGGTCGGGTGCATAATATGGTTCGGTCTCGAATCGAGTGCATAATATGCACTAGTCTCGATATGAATGCATAAAATGGTCTGGCCTCGAACCAGGTACATAATATGGTCCAGCCTCAAACTGGGTGCATAATATGGTCCGACCTCGAATTTAATGCATAAAATGGTTCGATCTCGGATCGGGTGCATAATATGTATCGGTATCGGGCCGGATGCATAATATGGTCCAACCTCAAACCAGATGCATAATATGGTCCGACCTCAAACTGGATGCATAGTATGATTCGAAGATGGCCTGAATGCATAATATGGTCTGATAGCGACCTAGATGTATAATATGATCCGGTGGTGCCCTGGATGCATCTTATGATCTGGTGGCGCACCGGATGCATATTATGTCCCAATCACAGACTAGATGCACATTTTGGTCTGACCTCCACCCAGATACATACTACAATCCGACCGCCTACATTTTATCGGATGTAGAAAAGGTTTGTCTGCCACATGTCCAATACTGCATGTCCAGTACGATGCTTCCACATGTCAAATATATTTCTCAATCTATAAAAGGGCATCAACTATCATTTTCCCATTTCGTTTCTATGACTACTACAACCAGATCTAACCTTTCCGATCATCCTTTCGGTTTTGATTCCCAATCCTTTTTCTTCCACTTCCAACTACTTGCAATGGATACCCCTTCCACAATCGCACCAAAATTCAAGAATTTTTCATGCACTTTGATATCAGATCTGATAACAACTCTAGGGATGAACTTTTAGTGGCTCCATAACGCAGGTTTATCAACCCTCATTTCCATGCCACAATTTAGAACAGATAAAGTTCTCCTGCAACATATTATCTTTGGTTATGACCACGACAAGGGTACAATGAACATTAAACTACGAACTAGAAATATGGTTTTTAGCATCACCCCTGGAGATATTCACAGATTGATAGGTCTTCCATTCGTTGGTTTTAATCAATTCATGATGAGGTCGTAGCTTTATCCAGATGACAAAGCACACCTCAATAACAATTACGGTATTTCATCGAAATATTTGGCATGTATAAATCTTGTTAATTATATTTTATTAATTTTCAATGTTTTAAATTTGTAAATTGACATCTAATTTTTTTATGCAGCTTCTGTCGCCAAATCAAAAAGGGGTTTATCAATCAACGATGTTAACCATAAAACTCTAAAGGCCAAAATTTTTCTATTCTAGACTTATTATGTTGGGAAGATCAAAAATTCCATTTTGGGCACTTTATTATATTGTTTAGTCTGAGAAAAGTCACAAGTTTGATTGGTGTACTTATATTTTAGATCGAATCAGGACCGAGTTGCATGCGGTCCAAGTGGCAACCGCCAAGACTCAGCCCATTGTGGGCACTATAAATTTTCTTTTAGCTTTATATTTTGAGTGTTTTCATAATTTGTTGACTACTCTCATACCAACTGTAGTGCATGCAACACTACAATCTATTACCATGACACCAAAGAAATTGAGGATAATAACTATATCATTGTCCTTGACATACTATTTTATAGTTTACCACATTCCCTTTTTAAATTTTTCTTTTCATTTATATGCAGTCGAAGGCAGAAATTTCAAGGAGTAAACAGATTGCTACCAATAGGGGTCACAGGCTGGAACAAACAGGTGATTTTGAAGACACGGGCTCTAAAGCAACACCTGGTCCTATGCAGAGGTCACACAAATGTTCCAGGTAAGCAGCTACTCTTGGGGTTTCTCGTACACCTAGGTATGCACAAAATGTGCAAGCCAAATCTAGTGTGGCCAACCCCTCCCCCAATGCAAGACAATTGCAGTGCATTTCATCATCTTTAGGTAAATCTATGTGTAGTTAATTTAAATTAAGATATTTTTTATTTTAAGTAGAATTCTAACAAAATATTTTTGACTATTTTCAGTTGATTCTCATGTTCAAGTAGTAACATCACAAGTTAGAGGGCATATACCACCACCACCTCCATATGCATCACACTCACCGGTTTCACCACTTCCACCAAATCAGCAACAAGCACAGTCATAGCCTTCAACAATGCCTATACGAGGGAAAGTCGGTGTTGGAAAATGATTGTATTCACAGAGATCACAGGGCACTACACAAAGTTCTAGGCGTGGGATTTCACACCCATAGAGATCACGTATACCAACAAAAAGTTTTGGGTATGGATTTTCTCAATTTACATTTTCTTCAAATTCACAGGCACCAGAATATTTTGGATAGGGATTGGATGATATTCCACTTGATGAGGATTTCATGTTGCAGGGCAACATTATAGGCTTCAAGGCAATAGATGTGCTTAAATATATAGCACAAGAAGAAGAAGCCCCTGCAACTGAGCAGACATCAGTACCACCCACTCAAGGAGACAACCCTCATCCTCAGGGTCCTCAAACTGAGGATGATGTTGTCAATTTTAATGAAAATGTTTCATTGGCTGAAAGTACCGAGTCAACAATTAAGGAGTTTGTGTTGAAATATTTGCAAGAGTTGAAAGAATGGGAATATTGGGCAAAGGTCCTTATTAGGGAAATTAATGCCCGATATAAAAATTATGAAAAAAGGGAATCTATTTATTCTTTGGTCAAATATGAACCTAAAAATCTTGATGGCCTGCTAAAATAGGCTACATCAAGAATAGTTAAATCCAATTTTATTTATGATGATGATGTGTTAAATGTTGTTGTTGGTAGATTGGAGAATGTTAATGTTGAAGCCCAAGCATTTTACAACCAATGGGATTTTGATAAGGATAGGGTTGTAGTTGTTGAGGCTACAAAAGAATTGGCTGAGGTAAAAAAGTTATATGTATTTCAATTTTCTATTGCATTTAAATTTTTATATTTCTTGAAAATTTGTAATAATTTCAATATATCCCTTTTGAATTAAGTTTTCAATTTGTTTTTGCAGTCAAATTTTAAAAATTTGAAAAGGTTAAGAGCATGGATGCCAATATTCATATAGCAAAGACATGTTTGATGAAATCAATGGAAATGAAAAATAAAATGCAGGCAAAGATTTCAGAAAACAATCGTTTAAAAAAATACATCAAAGAGAAGCTGAGAGAAGATCCGGATAAGGTGCTTGAGAAAATGAAAGAATCACTTCCGACAATACTTGAAGATCCAAACAAAGAAGAAGCAACATGTGTGTCAAGTATTATGAAAGTACGTGACAACCTTGTTAGAGTTGGAGCACTGCTAGAAGAGAGTGTCACATAAGCTGATAAAGGAAAAGAAACAACAACTCCAACCACTAGTGAAGCAACCAAGCACCAATCAAAATATTGAAAATGTTGAAAATGTTTTAAAAAGACTACAATATGTAATTTTTGTTTGAAATTGGTATGTAATATTTGAGACTTGAGTTGGAAAATGTTTTAAAAATACTGCAGTATATTAATTTATGTTTGAAAATGTTATGTAATATTTGGGTTTACAAATGTTTGAACAATGTAATATATTTCTTTTTGAACTAGTTAATATGAAATTTTCTGTTTGAAAATGTTATGTAATTTTTGTTTGAAAATGTCATCTAATTTCTGTTTGAAAATGTTTTAAAAAGACTGCAATATCTAATTTCAGTTTGAAAATGATATGTAATATTTGAGTTTGAAAATGTTATGTAATATTTGGGTTTACAAATGTTTGAACGATGTAATATATTTCTTTTTGAACTAGTAAATAAGAAATTTTTTGTTTTAAAATGTTTTAAAAAGACTGCAATATCAAATTTCGGTTTGAAAATGTTATGTAATATTTGAGTTTGAAAATGTTATGTAATATTTGGGTTTAAAAATGTTATGTAATATTTGGGTTTACAAATGTTTGAACGATGTAATATATTTCTTTTTGAACTAGTAAATAAATTTTTTTCTGTTTTAAAATGTTTTAAAAAGACTGCAATATCAAATTTTGGTTTGAAAATGTTATGTAATATTTGAGTTTGAAAATGTTATGTAATATTTGGGTTTAAAAATGTTGGAACGATGTAATATATTTCTTTTTGAACTAGTTAATTTTTAGTTATGATGCACATAATTTGGGTTTGAGAATGTTATGTAATATTTGGGTTTATCATTGTCAATGAGGGTTGAGACACTAAGACACAAACATACAATTTTACAATCTACAAAAATGATATAAGCCATGTAATTTTAAAACAATAAGAGAAAGAAGAGATAAATCTGCTATCAAATCAATTCGTGTTTATCATTGTCAATGAAATGAGAGTTGAGACACTAAGACACAAACATACAATTTTACAATCTACAAAAATGATATAAGCCATGTAATTTTAAAACAATAAGAGAAAGAAGAGACAAATTTGCTATCAAATCAATTCGTGTTTATCATATAAATCTGGAACAATATTGAGAAATTTGCTATCAAATCAATTTGTGTTTATCATTGTCAATGAAATGAGAGTTGAGACACTAAGACACAAACATACAATTTTACAATCTACAAAAATGATATAAGCCATGTAATTTTAAAACAATAAGAGAAAGAAGAGACAAATCTGCTATCAAATCAATTCGTGTTTATCATATAAATCTGGAACAATATTGAGAAATATGCTATCAAATCAATTTGTGTTTATCATTGTCAATGAAATGAGAGTTGAGACACTAAGACACAAACATACAATTTTACAATCTACAAAAATGATATAAGCCATGTAATTATAAAACAATTATGTGATTTAAAACAACAATTCATTGAAATCATATAAATCTGAAACAATATTGAGAAATCTGCTATCAAATCAATTCGTGTTTATCATTGTCAATGAAATCATGGAAAATATTCACTATGGAAGTTGAAACATACCAGCTTGTCCAGAATCATTATGAAGCATAGAAAAAATTTGTGTCTCCACCATCTAATCATTGGAAGCATCATCATTGTCATTATTGATCGTATTCAATGTCCCTCTTCTGTCTACCAAGGAACTCCAGTATTCCAATGATCTGTCATATGGTTTGTATCTAGCTAATATGAAGACACATAAATTCTTAAACAATTTTCTAAATTCTTGTCGAGTCTATTGCGGAGTTTAGATTTAAAAAAAGCAAGTGCACTGAAAACTCTTTCATCTTCGACTGACCCCAAAATCATTGTTTCATATAATTCATATAAACAAAAGTATTCACTTTTAGTATCTTTTAAGACTGTGCTTGGATACAATTTTTGCCACAAACATGCAGTGGAACCAATCTCATGGACACTTGTCATAAGTGATGTTTGCAAAACCATTGTTCTTCCAAAATGCGATGACTGTTCTTTCAAAATATCACTATTGAGTATACCTTTAATTTCAACCCCATTGAATTCCATACTCTTACTAAAATGGTCAATGAGGTTACCCATATATTTAATAAAAAATGAAACATGTCACAAAATCGCGACACCTTTTTCTCTCTCCTCTTTCTCTTCGCTTTGGACCACGAAAATGAAACATGTCGAGAAATCGCGACACCTTTTTCTCTCTCCTCTTTCTCTTCGCTTTGGACCGCAAAAATGAAACATGTCGCGAAATCGCGACACCTTTTTCTCTCTCCTCTTTCTCTTCGAACATGTCGCGATATCACGAAAGTTTTGCTTGCTTGCGCTTTCTCTCCGAACATGTTGCGATATCACGACAGTTTTGCTTTCTTGCTCTTTCTCTCCAAACATGTCACGATATCGCGACAGTTTTGCTTTCTTGCTCTCTCTCCAAACATGTTGCGATATCGCGATAGTTTTGCTTTCTTCCCAACATGTCGCGATATCGCGACAGTTTTTCTTTCTTCTCAACATGTCGCGATATCGCGACAATTTTCCTCCTTGCTCAACATGTCGCGATATCGCGACAGTTTTCTTCTTTGCTTAACATGTCACGATATCGCGACAGTTTTCTTCCTTGTGATTTTCTTTTGATTTTTAGCAAATGGGCCACTTCTATCTTTTGGAAAATCATTGTACATACTCTAAAAATCCTCTTAACTCCTGTCCACTGCATCAACCGATCTGTCTAACTGTGTTGACAACAATGACAATACTTGTTGCTGCACCTTGCTCATCAATCTCCCCCTTTGGAATTGTTGGCAACACACATGCACATTCCTGTAATTCTTCTCCCCCTTTGACAATAATACCAAAGGGTTGTTGCAGACTCCCCCTGAGTCCATGCACAACATTCTTAGGCACACGTTATGACAGTTAGCAAAAATTACAAATATGAGCACAAAGATAATCAAATATATAAATGCTCCCCCTGAGAATGTGATCCCGATAGCTAGTCAGTACTTGGGAAGCATGACCACTCCCAATTTATTGTGAAGGTACTCAAAAATTTCTTTGGGCAGCGGTTTTGTGAAGATATCCACTACTTGCTCTGTAGTTGGGACAAAATCCAACTTTACCTCTTCTTCCACAACTTTCTCCTTCAGAAAGTGATATCGGATAGCAATATGTTTTGTGCGAGAATGCATAACTGGATTCTTTGAGATATTAATGGCACTGGTGTTATCACACTTAACTAAAATTGGCTCACTGAAGTTAATGCCAAGATCTTTCAGGGTTTGTTTCATCCATAAAACCTACGTACAACACGTAGTTGCTGCAATATATTCTGCCTCTGTTGTGGATAAAGAGACTGATTCTTGTTTCTTACTGTGCCATGCAACCAACCTGTCTCCAAGATAGAATGCACCTCCACTGGTACTCTTTCTGTCATCGACACATCCTACCCAATCTGCATCTGAATACGCAATAAGAGTGAATTCCTTACCTTTCGGATACCATAACCCATACTCCATAGTACCCTTTAGATATCGAAGAATCCTCTTCACTGTTGTCACATGAGTCTCCTTGGGACTCGCCTAAAATCGTGCTACCATGCAAACTGCCTGTAATATATCTGGTCTGGTAGCTGTCAAATACAATAGGCTCCCAATCATAGATCTGTACATGGTTTGATCAACATCTGGAGATTTGTCATCCTTGCTCAACTTGCATCCTGTTGTCATGGGAGTGCTAATAGGCTTACAATCCTCCATTGTGAACTTTTTTAGCATCTCTTTCACATATTTAACTTGAGAAATAAATATGCCCTTCTCATTTTGATTAACTTGCAGTCCGAGAAAATATGAAAGTTCACCAATCATAGACATTTCAAATTCTTTTTGCATCTGCTTTGCTAAATCCTTACACGACTTATCATTGCTGCTGCCAAAGATGATATCATCTACATATACAACAAGGACAATGAGATGGCCATCTTCCTTTTTGACATACAAATTGCTATCTACCATACCCTTTTTGAACCCTTGTTGAGTAAGATAGTTGTCTAGCCTTGCATACCATGCTCTGGGTTCCTGTTTCAAGCCATACAATGCTTTCTTCAACTTGCAGATGAAGTTGGGATTATCACCAAGTTGGAAACCATCAGGCTGCTCAATATAGACCTCTTCTTCAAGTTTTCCATTCAGAAATGCTGATTTCACATCCATTTGATAAACTTTGAAATTCTTGTGAACTGCTAAAGCCAGAAACATTCTGATTGCCTCTAGTCTAGCCATAGGTGCAAAGGTTTCCTCAAAGTCAATGCCTTCAACTTGTGCATAGCCTTTACAGACCAATCTTGCTTTATTCCTTACTACTTGTCCATCTTCATTCAATTTGTTTCAAAAAATCCATTTAGTATCGATTATATTTTTATTTGCAGGTCTTGGTACTAACTCCCAGGTTTTGTTTTTCTCGATCTGATCTAATTCTTCATTTATAGCCGTCATCCAACTTTCATCTTTGCTTGCTTCAACAATATTTTTGGGCTCTATGCTGGATAATAGAGAGTAGTTACTTACTACTCTTTTTCTTGTCTGAACACCAACTGTGGGGTCTCCAATTATCTGCTCTCTAGGATGATTTTTTTGCCAGCTTACTGTTTTGAATTTTTTGTTTTCTTCCTCTTCTGAATCACTACTTAAATCATCCGATTCAATTTTCTGTTTCTTTTCCGTTTCTTTTTCCTCATCTCCTTCAATGACTTCTTCATAAATTGGGTAGTTTTCTTTATAGCTTATTTCTCGTTCCCTACCTTCATCAACTTTAACATCGACACTCTCCACAATTTTCTTTAGCCTCTTGTTGTAGCATGTGTAGGCTTTGCTTTTTGTCGAATAGCCAAGAAAAATACCTTCATCAGCTCTATCTTCAAATTTACCAAGATTTTCTTCAGTTCTTTTGATGTAACACTTACTGCCAAAAACTTTAAAGTATCTTGTTGTTGCCTTTCTACCGTACCACAGCTCATATGGTGTTTTGCTTTCATGTGTCCTCAACATGCACCTATTTTGGATGTATACCACAGTATGGACTACCTCTTTCCAAAATTTGTCTGCTATTTTGCTCTCAGTCAACATAGTCCGTGCCATTTCCTGCACTGTCCTATTCTTTCTTTCTACCACACCATTCTACTGAGGTGTCCTTGCTACTGAAAACTGTCTCCTAATCCCATATTTTTGACAGTACTCTGCAAACTCCTCTGAAATGAACTCTCCTCCTCTATCTAATCTCACACATTTAATCCTTTTTCCTATTTGATTCTCAACTTGGTTTTTGAAAATCTTGAACATCTCAAAGGCATCTGATTTAAGCTTCAAAAATAGTATCCATGTCATCCTGGAATAGTCATCTATGCACAACATAAAGTATTTGTCACCATTTATGCTTTGTGTTCTCATGGGTCCACATAAATGAGTATGTATTAGTTCTAATGGTTTTCTTGTGAAGTACTCTTTTGTTTTAAATGTGGCTCTAGTTTGCTTCCCCTTTTGGCATGAAGCACAAATGCTATTTAAAGGTTTACCAATGGTGGGAATATCTCTTACTACCCTTTTTGAGCTGATTCTTACTAGATTGTCGAAACTGATATGACCGAGCCTCTTGTGCCACAGCCAATTTTCTTCTTCCTGTCCAATCAAGCATGCTCCTTCTGAAGTCTCTGAGAGAGTATACAGGTTTCTAGATGTCCTTGATCCAGTTGCTATCAACTTTCCACGGTTTGCTGTTCTGACTTCACAACCCTACTTCTTGAAAATAACTTCATGACCTCTATCACAAATCTGACTTACACTTAACAAGTTATGCTTTAGACCAATCACAAACAAGACTTATTTTGACTTGATTTTTCCATCACTGATCTTAACTGATCCTTTGCCAACTATCTTAGCTCCATCATTATTTCCAAATTTTATAGAACCACCTTCATATTTCTGTAACTTCTCAAATTTTTGTTTGTCACCTGTCATATGACTTGAGCATCCACTATCAAGTATCCATGGTGCAGATTTGTTCTGTGCTTTAAATGTTGTATGTACGATCAAGGATTCCTTTTCTTCCTTGGGTTGCTCCTTTTCTTTCCACTTTGGTTTGATTATAGTTTTGGTCACTTGTTTTGAATTTTCTTTGTCAGTAGCCTGTGTATGTTTTTCTGGAAATTTTCTATTTTGTCTCAAACCGTTTGGTTGAAACTTTCTTCCCTGATGTTTATTTGCTACAAATGTACTTCGACAATTTCTTGCAATGTGCCCAAAATTATGATAGTTATAACATTCTATTGCATAATCCATCAGCGGTGAAAAAACATTTCTATTGGTAAAGTTCCTTTGTCCTACATTATACTTGCAATCTAAAATCTTATGACCATAACCATTGCATTTAAAACAATAACCAAAAAAGGAATGAGTGAACCTGGGTGATGGTCTTTGCCATTTTGTAGAGGGAGCCATAAATCTTCTTCTCTTTTGATGAGTGACATTGGTGAATCCATCATTGTCAATACTCCTCTCTTGCTTGGCTTTATTGCTTTCTTTAGCATGATTCATTTTTTCTTGATCAACCCTGATCTTATCTTCATTCTTTATGGGTTCTATAGTTATGGCCTTTGATCCATTTGATGATTCTCCTTCGACAAAACCTAAACCAAATTTGATGCCTGTAGTCCTTTGGTTATTTATAATCTTGTCCAACTTCACAGAACTTCCTTCAAGTTTGTGATAACAACTCAATTTTTGATTCATCTCTTCTAGCTGTATCCTTAAACCAACAATCTCTTCTTCTAACTTGCTGCACTCATCTATTTTCATGGTTAATTGTACTTCGATATCTTTAGATATTTTCTTAAATTCATCTATATGTACTTTCAAGTTGGATATGATTTCATTGGCATCTTCAAGCTTTCTTGAAGTTTTCTTATTCTTTTTCCTTTCTAAACTCAGCTCTTTAAGTGCAGCGACCAACTCACCTTCCGGATCTACTTCAGCCTCAGCCTCAAGGTTTTTATTGCATTCTTTTTTTCCTCTATTTTTTTCTTCTTCAAATGCCATGAAAAGAGCTTCACCTTTTTCTTCTTCAGAATCCTCACCGAGCTATCTTCCGAAGGATTGACATTCTTGGATATGAAACTTTTCTTCTTGAAGTTTCCTTTTCTAAAATTTGGTTTCTTCTTCCAGTCACCTCTTTCTTGGTGTGAACCTTCATCACTTTTGCTTTTCTCATTAAGAGGACATTTAGCTGCAAAGTGCCCAACGCCTCCACAGTTGAAACACTTAAATGGTAGCTTTCCTCTGTATTTTCCTTTTCCCCTGATTAGTTTTTGAACAAAGTTTGCTTCTGTTTCATCTGATGTCTCTTCTTCCTCGGATTCTTGTTTTGCTTTTATATTTTTATGTGCTTTAAAAGTAGCTTCTCTGTTTGTGGGTTTAGTTTTTCCTATTCTCATCTCATATGCAGTCAAGGAACCATGCATCTCATCCATACTAAAAGTATTAAGATCTTTAGCTTCTTCTATTGCAGAAACTTTGGAATCAAATCTTTGGGTAAGAGATCTTAGTACCTTTTTTATGACGACAACATCTTCCATGTCCTCGTCGAGTCCTCTAATTGCATTAATGATTCCATTCACTCTCAGCATGTATGCCTCTATGTTCTCATCCTCATTCATCTTTAATGCTTCAAACTGAGCTCGATGCATTTGTAACTTGGCCTCCTTGATCTTGTCGTCTCCTTCATGAATGCTCCTTAGTTTGTCCCACATATCTTTTGCCGTTTTACAACTCATAATCTTTATCAGTTTGTTGTCCACCAAACCGCACATGATAGCATTCTTTGCTTTAGAGTTATTCTCAAACAGTTTCTTACCGACAACATCGGTTGGAGGAGTGGTGGGTATGGTGTATCCACTATCTACTGATTCCCAAATGTCGTATCCCAGAGAACACAAATATGTCTGCATCCTGAGTCTCCAAAATGCGTAGTTAGTTCCATCAAACAATGGTGCTTTGTTTGATGAGAATCCTTCACCACCTGCCATTGTCTCACTTCCAAGATCACCTTAGATGATTAAGCTTGTTCAGGAACTTGGCTCTGATACCAATTTTTAGTCTCACAATGACACTGAGAGGGGGGGTGAATCAGTGTAGCTATTAAAAACTTAAATCTTCAACTCTTAATGTCGAAACAATGAAAAACTTAAAACCCAATAAAGCAAATATAACAAGAGAGCATTCCACAACACACGATGTAACGAGGTTCACCAATTTGGCTACTCCTCAAAAATGACTGCTTGGATTCCTATCCAAATCCAGCCTTTGCAAAATACAATTTTACAATCACTTTACCAGCACCCACTGGAAGGAGCACCAACCCCTGGTTTATCTGCACCTACAGAAAGGAGCACCAACCCCTAATTCAAGCACCAACTTGAACTACACTTTTGAAACTATCAGATTGACATAAAAATGCCTTCGCTTATACAAGACCCTGATTGGTCTGTTGCTAACCCAACCTCTCTCACTATTCACCAAAACACACACACTCTTAAAGCTCTACTTACTGCTCTTTTATGGCTCTTACTGCTCTGCTGAATACACTCTTGCAGCTCTCTTTCAACCCTCTTCTTGCAGCACTTTCACTCAATTTTAGCAGCACGTAATCCTCCGCGTAGACCTCCTTTTATAACCATATTGTATCTTTGTAACTCCAGTTGTAACTCCTTCTTTCATTTCTCATGCGCCACTTGTCAGTTGTAACGCCTTCTAACTATAACTACTTTTGTATATATATAGGGTAGGCTTTTCGTCAAACACGATGCATGTTACGAATTTACACATATACCCCTACCATGATTGTTCGTCTTCTCGGTCATGACTGTTCGTATTCTTTTTTGTGCATGCATGCATATTCGATTCTATTTATACGACTGTTAGATTTCTCCTTCTTCGACTGTTCTTTTATTAGCTGCATGATTTTCTTTTGTAACGGCCCCTATAACTGCTGCATAACTTCAGTTAACGGTCACATATCTTATTTAGGCTGGGTTCTATTTTTAGCTTGCGCCAAAGTGACCTATCGTGAAATCGTGACACTTCTACCTCTTTGTCCTCTTCTCGGCTTGTACCCGTGAAAACACAACATGTCGTGATATCGCGACACTTTCACCTCCTTGCAGCTTTACTTGGTTCATACCCATGAAAACACAACATGTCACGATATCGCGACACTTTTGCCTCCTTGTAGCTTTACTTGGTTCATACCCGTGAAAACACAACATGTTGCGATATCGCGACACTTTCGCCTCCTTGCTGCTTCTGTTTGCTTGTACCCACGAAAACACAACATGTCACGATATCGTGACACTTTCGCCTCCGTACTCTTCCTTTTTACTTTTGTCGCGATATCGTGACACTTCTGCCTTCTTACATTCTCTCTCCTCCTAGAGTCGCGAAAATGCGACATGTCGCGATATCGCGACACTTTTTCTCCTTGGCACTTTCTCTTACCTTTGAGTCATGAAAACGTGACATGTCGCGATATCGCGACACTTTTTCATTCTCTTCCTTCCTGCTCTCTTCAAGTCACGAAAATGCGACATGTCACGAAATCGCGACACTTTTCCTTCTCTGCCTTCATGCTCTCTTCAAGTCGCGAAAATGTGACATGTCGCAAAATCGTGACACTTTTTCTTTCGTACAATCTCTCTTCGCTTTGGACCACGAAAATGAAACATGTCGCGAAATCGTGACACTTTTTCTTTCGTACAATCTCTCTTCGCTTTGGACCGCGAAAATGAAACATGTCGCGAAATCGTGACACTTTTTCTTTCGTACAATCTCTCTTCGCTTTGGACCGTGAAAATGAAACATGTCACGAAATCGCGACACCTTTTTCTCTCTCCTCTTTCTCTTCGCTTTGGACCACGAAAATGAAACATGTCACAAAATCGTGACACCTTTTTCTCTCTCCTCTTTCTCTTCGCTTTGGACCGCAAAAATGAAACATGTCACGAAATCGTGACACCTTTTTCTCTCTCCTCTTTCTCTTCGCTTTGGACCACAAAAATGAAACATGTCGTGAAATCGTGACACCTTTTTCTCTCTCCTCTTTCTCTTCGAACATGTCACGATATCGCGACACCTTTTTCTCTCTTGCTCTTTCTCTTCGAACATGTCGCGATATCACGACAGTTTTGCTTTCTTGCTCTTTCTCTCCGAACATGTCGCGATATCGCGACAGTTTTGCTTTCTTGCTCTTTCTCTCCAAACATGTCGTGATAATGCGACAGTTTTGCTTTCTTCCCAACATGTCGCGATATCGCGATAGTTTTTCTTTCTTCTCAACATGTCGTGATATCGCGATAGTTTTCCTCCTTGCTCAACATGTCGCGATATCGCGACAGTTTTCTTCTTTGCTTAACATGTCGTGATATCACGATAGTTTTCTTCCTTGTGATTTTCTTTTGATTTTTAGCAAATGGGCCACTTCTATCTTTTGGAAAATCACTGTACATACTTTGAAAATCCTCTTAACTCCTGTCCACTGCATCAACCGATCTGTCTAACTGTGTTGACAACAATAACAATACTGTTGTTGCACCTTGTCCAATAAATCTAAGAACTGGAAGAACCAACATATGGTTATGAAGTCAAAGCTCTTTCAGCAAGAACAACAGGTTATGAAGACCCCAACTACTTGATTGAATAGGTTACAAAAAGCATAGAAGAAGAATACAAACTTCAAGACCAAGAAGATGATACATATTGAATATTGAAATATTTAATACCCAAATAATGTGATACAAGGGGGTGTTAGAGTTAGAATATATTACATCATTGGGTCATGTAAATGTAGCAACTTTGGTACATAGTTAGAGTAGAAGATTACTTTAGGGGGAATTTAGCTACTTACTTCAAGCAATGTAATAAATGCACAAGTTGGAATGTGCAAGTTGTAATGTGCAAGGTGTTCCCTTGTATAACTAGGTAGAGTGTTGGCCAAGGAATTTATCTTCCTATATAAAGGGTCTCATAGAGATATCAAGTCCATATCAAGCATGTCAAGTGTATTATAGTTGAGTGTAGTAGATAGTGGTAGAACTTCTATATGGAGTACAATGTAGTTCTTTAACTTATAGTAATGGAGTGACCATTACCTCCATACTACATTGTATTTTCACCACTTTCTATTTATAGTATATTTCAATCATATTGTAGAATTACTTTCTTTTATATTTTCTGTATTTTATTAGGACCTAGATCTCTTCCACTACATATATCCTCAAAAGATAACATTCTATTCACTTAGCTTCATCTATAAATACACATTTTCTCTTGTTTTGATTCTCTAAAGCTATATTCCCCTTTTCTTGTGAGGATATTTGACCACCACATCTCTATTCTTGAAGAACTTGATCAGTTATTAATATAGTAGACAACTTTAAACTAGCAACCCTTTTTATGTGAATAATAGCTTAGTTTTAAATTATTCCTAAATTATTAGTATCTTCTACTCTTTGAAAAATGTTATTATATATTTGAAGTTGGATACTTTGATTCAATGTATTTGTTCATCAAGTACTTGGGAATGCTTGAAACACAATTCTCTTAATTTTTGACATAAGCATGAGTGGGGGCATACAAACATGGCTATCCTTTGAAATACCTTTTAATGATGCTTTTGTTCATCATCATTTTTCATTTTACTATTTACTTAAATTTTGGATGAAATCTTTGACTATCTTCTATGGTCTATGTTACTTTCTTTAGTTTTAAGCGATAGGTTCGAATGTCAATGCTTGATTGACTGTCGTCTTCTTAGTTGGAAATCCTATCATTGAGAGATGTCAAAAGAGGAAGAATTTGGAGGTGACAAGTAGTGACTTCTAATTGGTAAAAATTTCTCCTAAGGTTTGACATTTAATGTTTGTTATCCTTTTATCATTAATATGCCCAAACTTCTAGAGTCCATAACTTTTGCATATGAAAGCATTTTGTGCCTTTTTTTTTTAGTCATAATTTTTTGAGCTCTACAAATTGATGACACTAATTCAAGGATCTGTTACTTTTTTTCTATGTGATTTTTATTGTGCAAGTTCTTTATATTGAGATCATGTATAATCCTTCTTTTCTCATAAAGGATATTTTCTTTAACTCTACCAACCCTTTAGTGTGTTGATTGGTAATATTTTGGTCTGCAAGATGAGTAGGTTTTGGATGATCAATGCAAGTTATACATTTTATTTATGGGCCCTTTCTAACCAGGTTATACCATTGTGATTTTTTTCTAAGGTTTGAAATTTAATGTTTTTTCTCCTTTTATCATTAATATGCTCAAACTTCTAGAGGCCATAACTTTTGCATATGAAATCATTTTGTGCCTATTTTTTGAGTCATAATTTTTTGAGCTCTATAAATTGGTGACATTAATTCAAGGATCTAGTCCTTTTTTCTATGGGATTTTTATCATGCAAGTTATTTATATTGATATCATGTATAATCATTATCTTTTCTCATAATGGATATTTTATTTTACCCTACCAACCCTTTAGTGTGGTAATTGGTAATATTTTGGGCTACAAGATGAGTAGGTTTTAGATGATCAATGCAAGGTATACCTTTTGTTTATGGGACATTTATAACCATTGGGATTTATTATTGAGAGACCTACATATTGCTTTATGATGTAGCTTCCTTCTCTTGATATTGGGGGATATATTGTGGTCACCATAGTGCATGTTGAAGATCTTCTTATAGGAATCTCAACATCTTGATCTAGAAGGTGGAGTTACGACTTCATGTTCAGGAGAGGGTGATCAAATTCATGTACCTTTGACAAAGGGAAGTTAATAAGATCTAGTGGTCCATACTAACATTAATTATGGGGGATATGTATAATCTCTAATATTTTATCTCCTTTACCCCTTAGTTCAAATTATGGGGGGTGTTAGAATATTTGTAATCTAACCTTATTAGGCCAAGGTCAATAGTGGTGAAGTACCTATGGGTGCTCTTGATGGCACCAATATTTATGAAATACCTATGGGTGCTCTTGATATAAGCAAATGATAAAGTGTTATGTAAGGCTTCAGATATCTTGGTGTAAGCCTATGGGCAAGTGTTATCTAAGGCTTCAAACATCTTAAAGTAAGCCTATAGATAAGTGTCATGTAAACCTTTGGGTATCTTGGTGTAAGACTATGAGATTCTTCTTGTAATACTATGGGTATATTCATGTAAGCCTATGGGAATATTTTTATATAAGCCTAAAAACATATTCATGTAATCCTAAGGGCAATCTCATGTATTCACCCTTAGCGGTATTGGTTACTGTACTTTTATAGACAACATTGCTTAAAGGGTAATTTATTATTTTTAATTGTAAGGTTAACCTTATGGTTAAGTTAATGCTAGTTTGAGGTTAATATCTCACTAGGGTTCTGGTATCACTAAAATATCCCTCAATGAGTAATCATTTGTAAATATTGTGATATATAAAAATATTGTGGGGGTTCCCATGGGAACCCACTCTTATTCCTTCTATCATATTGTGTCTTATATCTCTCTTTTTGTCTATATGATCTTCTACTTTGATCTTCTTCCTTTTTTTTACATATGATTGTGGTGAACAAATATTTCAATATATTTCTAGATAATATTGTAAATTCCAACATAAATGATCCTAGATCGTACTGCAAAAGGGAAGATAATATTTTAATTATTTGTCTGTATGTTGATGATCTAACTTATATAGTAAGTTCATCCACAATGAATATAGAGTTAAAGCAAGCCATGATGTAAGAATTTAAAATTATTGATGTGGGTTTTAAGCATTATTATATTGGTATGAAGGTACATCAAACACATGATGGAATCTTTATTTTCCAATATAAATTTGCACATGATATATTGAATAAGTTTGGCATGAGAAGTTACAAATATGTTTCTACCCCACTTGCACAAGGTGAAAGAATGTTCAAGCATGATGGAAGTGGAAGAGTGGATGAGATAAATTATAGAAGTTTTATTAGTAGCCTCATGTTCTTGACAATAACAAGATCAAATATTGCATATGTAGTCTCTTTGATTTTAGTATTCATGAGTCAGCCATTAAAATATCATATGAGAGAAACTAATAGAATTTGGAGGTATATGAAAGGAACTTAAAATATGAAATCCATTATACTTTAGCCAATAATATTGAGTTAGTTGGATATAATGTTTTGGATAAGAGAGGATTACTTGATGTTAGGAAATTGTTTATTATTGAGAAATGGATTGGTAACTTGTATTTCAAAGAAACAAGTGATGATTGCACTCTCAATAGCAATGTTATAGTATATAGTAGATACATCAACAATCACACAAGCAGTACGGTTGAGGTAGATCCTCTTGGTGAAAATTAAGAAAGACCAACTACCATTTTTTGTGACAATATGAGCACAAATAAAATTGTTAAAATTCTTATTTTTCTTATAAAATCAAAGCACATTGATTTCAACCATATTTTTATTAGATATCTAGTTCAAAAAAGGAAGTTGAATTAAAACATTATAATTCAAAAGATTTGTATGCAAATTTTTACAAAGATAGTGGAAAGATTCAACTTATTCCTCTTAGAAATAGAATAAGAATTTGATGGATTAAGCAATAAGAAGAAATTATTATTTAATCAATCTAGTTGTAAAAATATATACAATAATATAGCTATTCATTTATCAAGAGAATTTTGGTTCTTTAGAGACTAGCATGTCTCTTTGTATTCTTCGTCTTCAAATTTTATAAAAATAATGTAATAATTATCTAACATCCTCATTTATGACATTATTTGGTTTTCTAGGAATGTCTAGCAACTACGTGTCCATTGGATTAGCTTTGGCACTTGGCTCTGACTCTTGGGTGATATTCTTAAAGTTTGAGTAACAGTTAGGATTGATGCTCCATTTACATATTGTGGTAATGTAGCTATTGTTGTCATCAATCCAAGATTGCTATATTAAGCATTGTGTGGCCCCTACATAGTAAATCCAAGTGAGGTAAGGTAGCCACATGCACTTTGTGTTACTTGTGCATGAGGATACATTTTTGTTGCTGGTCTAGCATATACTTATGAAATCTGAGGTGCTGCATATGGATTATAAAATCCCTGGACAAAATTGAAGTCTAGAAAATATTGTGGATACCTTAAGACACACCTAAATGGAGGATAGAGATAGCCCTATTGATATGGTCAAGGACTAGATTGTAAAAATGCCAAATTACCATTATAATAAAGTACTCCACCTTAAGAATCCATGAAGTGATCAGAAGGTTGGATGTAGGTGGAGCCCAATGACGTGATATTGGACTTAGTCCACCTATTATTGATCACTTATGCTAATTCTAAACCTTCCATTACTAAATTCCTCAATCCCAAATTTACTTATTGCCATGTACTACTATGAATATGTGGTTGTGTGGAAGTGAGGTCGGGTGGTGCATCAGTTTTGGCATCTTTGATGGTTTTAGTGAGCCATTTTGAAGTCTTTCTTTGTTATGATGTAATTGTTACTGGTTCATCAACAAATTTTAAAATTTCTTCATAATCTTTCTCCTTTGATTCAACTCTCGAAACTTCTTTATTTAACTCAATGCTCACAACTAGAGATGTGACATCTTTAGATTTCTTAGAATCTTCAACATTTGTCTTATTTTCAAGTTCTTCATTAAGCATCACATATCTACTTATATGCACTTTCTTGGTGAATGAATATATTAGTCGATCAGCTTTTGATGCTTCATAGCTAGGAAATAAACACAATAATTTTTTACATTTAACTTAGTCCTCTTTTGCTTTGGTATATGCATGTATTCCTTACTTCCAAAGACATTGAGATGCACAATTGAAGGCTTTCTCCCAAACCAGGCTTCTTCAGATGTAATCCCATGAAGTGTCTTTGTGGGTGATCTATTTTGAAGATATACGCTAATGGAGATAGCTTTATTCTAATACTGCTACTCTAGACCAACTCTTGTGAGCATGTGGTGAACCACTTCCATGATAGAATACTTTTTTTCTCAACAAACCCATTATGTTGTGGAGTGCAGGTGATAGTAAGCTATCATTTGATCTCATTTTTTGTGAGAATTCTTGGATAATTATTGGATGTATATTCCCCTTGGTTTGAATAGAGAACTCAAATAGAACATCTAGATTCTATTTCAACAATATCATTAAAGCATTTGAATTTTATTGAGGGCATATGACTTGAGTGATATGAAATATATCAACATATTCCATGAGTAGTCATCTCCAAATAGTTGAAAGTACTAATGTCCATAATAACTAGCTAGCATGGATCCATATATATTGGTGTATATGACATCCAATGGTCCTTTAGCTTTATGGGTTCTAATATCAAAAGGTACTAAATATTTATTTCCTACTAAACAACCCAAGCATGCTAGCAATGTGGTTGAAAGGTTGGCCAAACCTATCACCATGTGATATTTTTAACCCTTTAAAGACTACAATTTTTTTTAATTTATATGTACAGAATTGAACCAAAGACCTACATTCTTGAGAGTATTTGCATTAGTGTTGATGCTAATCCAACCAGGCTAGACTTTGTGTATGTTTCCTAGCATAGATATTTAATTTTTCTACCATAGGACTTGGTAAGTGTTATATTCCTAGTGGCCCCACACCTTCCTTATTTCCATGTGTTGTTCTTTTCTATTTTTCATTTGTTCTCATGTGAAACCAATAAATTTTCTTATTAAAATTTCACACCACAAAAATGGCACAGATCCATCATATGATGAAAAAACTTGATAGAACCCTCAACCTTACCTCTCATGTAGTGATAAAGTTGAAGTTATTAGAGATGATTTAGAGATTGGATGGAATTTTAGAAGTTTGTCTTTGCAAAATTGAGACAATGTGAATTGAATATTAAAAAAAAAAGAGCTAAAGAAGAATTTTTCCAACAAGAATCACTTGGGAAATTATACATTTGGATCTATTTACATAGGTAGACTCCATAGAAACCACCCATGGTGCTAAAAAAATGACAAATTGACAACATCAGGATGTATGAGTATATGCCTAACCATACACTCTTTTATCACATGTAGTAAAATAGAGGGGCAATGACCTTTTGTAGTCCTAGAGGCTTATCCTTGCTACAAAAACCACACATCTACTTGCCTATATTCACTCTACTATAAGCCTCTTGGTTTTCCACTGAGATATCAAGTATAACAACATTCTATTCAAATACAATTTTAAATCTAGAGTCAAAAAATTTAACTTGTCATGGTTTACTTTGATAAAGTCCTTGTACATATCTATTGTTCAATAGGGAACCCCTAGCTACATCAACCCATTTTTTTGTACGTAGCATGCTCCTCCAATAGACTTACCACCAAGAGTTGTATTTCTCTGTCTCTAATGCCTTCATCGGGTTCTACAACTTCATGGAGTTCGATATTGAGGTTGCAATGCAAAAATAAAATGGTTTTACTAATGATAAAAAATAGGATATAGGTAGTTATTGATGGAACATTGTCCAATCAATTTTTATAAGACCATGAAATACAAAAAGCTAAGTAGGATCAAGGATTGGATATGATTTTAGAGGTGCTTGATACTAAAGAACCTACTTTGATACCGATTATTGATCGAGCAAAAAGAAGAAATTATTATTCAATCAATCTGACTATACAAATATATACAATAAGATGTATATTGGTTTATCAAGAGAATCTTGATGCTTCAGATATTAGCATGTGTCTTTGTATTCTACATCTTCAAATATTATGAAATAATGTAAAATTATCTGACAAAAAAATCCCATTTAGTCTAATGGGGAGAATGTTGGAAATTATGATACTAAATAAGATTAAAAAAATAGAACAAGACAATAATAAGACAAAAATAAGAATGGGACATAATGGGAATTGCAAGTGAAATATTAAAAAAGGAAAACAAAAATATTCTCACCCAAATTTGGAGAGGTTATGAAGTACCAAGAGACTTTTGAGACAACCAATCTCTCTCTCTCTCTCTCTCTCTCTCTCTCTCTCTCTCTCTCTCTATATAGGCATTGGATTGAAGTAGTATATCAAGTTCTTATTGAAGGTTTTTTATACAATTTTATTTTTTGTTCATTTTCTTTTTCTATGTTGTATTAATCTTTTTTTTATAGCACCGATACATCTCACAACCACATTAACAATAATTCATTCCAAAGATAATTGTATCATAGATAGGTAATGTAAGATAACCTAAATTAAAATATATTCATAGATCGTATTACAATATCTCTCTATACACAAAAATAAAGTTCATTGCAATTTAAAAGTAGAGTTCCCAAAAAGGACTCTTTTCAATAAATAATTTTAGTAATATATATCTAGAATTTTTTATACCCATTAAGACAATTAGTACTTAATAATATATGTCAATAAGTTCCCATGTATATATTGATATTTATTTTTTATTTTCTTTATTAAAACAAACAAGAAGATATAATATGCATAGTATGCAAGAAGTCCTCCAAAGTATTTACCACCTAACACACATTTCACAATAGTTCTTACCATAGGAGAAAAATTACAATCATATCAAATATACTATTTCTTGGATGTTGAATCCCAAGCAAAATTGAGAATAATCTCAAAATCAGGTAAAATTATTTCATCAATTGAAGTTCCTTTTCCAAACCATCACATATAGCAACTAGTTGGATCTCATGATTAATAAGCCCAAAAAAAATTACGCAAGCTAGCACAAGTAAATAGGAAAAAATATAATAAATATCAAAATGCAAGGTCAAAGCATACATTAAAATGAAGCATACATTATCCCCATGATCCATTATAAACAACAAATACTATTATCCACTTTTTTAAGGCTCTCAAGTGGATATGGGAAAAAACATCAAGGTCAAAATAATATATGTACAATGCTCTACCAAGAAAATCCATAATATAAGCATGCAAAATATACTCCCATAATATTATTTAATTTATATATTGAGATAATACCTATAGAGAGTCTTCAAAACAATGTTGTAGCGTCCTCTTTGGTACAATCAATCGATGCTTCCTTGAACATTCAAGCACAAATCCTTTATAGCCATAATCTCTACCAATTATTTCTCTATCATTCTTGGTAAATCAAAGTTTAAGTTACAATATATGCAAATTCAAAGCCTCTAACCAAAGTAGTGTCATAGTTTGAAATATATAAAGGGGAATTAAAAAAATATTCTAACTACTCCCATTTATAGTAAAATCATTAAGGAGTGAATGGAGTCAAATCCCTCTTTTAAAGTTTACAATCATATCAATATTTTTCAAAATCCAATAAATGGATTCTTCCCTTTTCAATGCATAAAGGGGATACCTAGTCAAACTCATGTTATAATCCCTTCAAGATAAATTTTAAGGAGGCATAATCATATATTATCAATTCCAATGATATTCCAAGGAGGTTAGCATACATACTTTTCAAAATATACTTTTTATTTTTACTATTCAACTTCGTATATGTGGTGAAGTTTACAAATATGGTATTAATCTCATGTAAAAGAAAAGAACATACAAATTGATATGCAATTCACCTTTATGTGGTGATATGAAAAGGAAATGTATATTACCTCTAAGGCCCTTTGTAAGGAGGAGGTTTATATTCATAGATAACTCAAAATCAATAACACTAATAAAGTAACATTATACCTATGCATAAATACCTTCAATGGTATCAACTTAGGCTACCATCCAATTCATTAAATGTTCCATTAACCAAAGACCAAAAAAATGGTTAGATATCAATATGAGACAATATACAAAATAAGAATATATCATCATATTTCATCCAATATTATAATCCTAACATCTTTTAATGCCAACATTAGAATATTATATTAGATTACATTAAACATGTATTTTTAGGTGTCAAATCATTAATACCATAGTTTTAATATGCTCATAACTAATCAAATTGAGATTCATCTCTTTGAAACTTTATATATAATCAATATTTGATGAAATTTCATAAAATGAAAAGGTATTAAAATAAATAATTGAAAACCCAACCAATATGTAATATGTAAAATGTGTAAAAATCATCAAATATATTTAGAAATAATTTCTAAAATATAAAATAAAAACAACAAAAAGTGAGTTGGACAAATGACCACTTCATACCCTAATTAAGTATATACTCATATATTCTTATATACACAATTTGTATAGAAAAAAAAACCATTCATTTTCCAATTAAATATTTTAGATATATATTTGAAAGTGACTTGATCTTATTAAAAAATAAGAGTACACAATTCACAAAAAAATGGGTGGTATGGAAGCACACCCCAAAAGCCTATGCAGAACATCAACCCAGGGCCAGAAAAAGGCCTGGGACAACTATAAAATAGTTAACATATCAACAAAAAAAAAAGGGTAGAAGGCCCACTAGTACTCAAGTCACCATAGGAGTAGCACCACTAGAGGGAGGAGGGTCCTTATCCGAAGGATTTCCCCAATCGATGGGAGGATCAAGGTCTGTGGGAACTGAATCCCACCCAGAACCATTACCCTGCAACTTCAAAGTGTCGCCTATAGTTTGAGGTAAAGTGGTAGCCCAATCAGATGATGAGCCCCAATGGTAATACTATGGCATAGAGCAAAATCCTTCCCTGGCACACTTGCCCTATGGATGATGGCTATAAGCAGTCATAGTCCTATGGCTTTGATCTCATTGCTAATTTTCCCATTGATCCAACAGAATTAGCAGATGTTGAACCTCAAGAATAATCTTGTTTTCCTATGCTTGAATCTGAAGTAAAACATTGGAGCATATTAGAGCTTTTGAATACATGGAAAACTCTGGAGATGCATGCTGAGTAAAAAAAATTCCATTACGATTTTTCCATATGTTAAATAGAATCTCAGCCCTAAAAATATGCCAAATTTGCTCCATATGTACTGGCATTCGGGTTGTATCCCCAAGAAGAACCATAGGCCAAGAAAAGGGTTGTGGCCTAAAAGGTTTAAAAAAATCATGAATCCATTTCCATGCCACTTGGGCCCTAGGGCAATACCAAAATAAATGTTCAATGGATTCCCTACAATGACAAAAAGGATAGTTGGGAATGTGCAGTCCTAAATGACGAAGGCATTCTCCTACAAGAAGTCCTTGAAAAAGGAGACACCAAAGAAAGTGAGCCACTTTAGGCTCCAAAACAACATCCCATAGAGTGTGAAATTTGTTCTGCCAATCTCTGTTGGTTGCCTGGATTCTCCATCGCTCATTTAACTTGGGGACCATGGGCAGATGTGGTGAGAGCCAACGGTACCCTTTGCTCGACTTATAGCTACTAAAAGGAGTGTTGGGATACCATTTCTAGTCCTTCCACCAAGGATGTAGGGTTCGAACCCCAATTTTATGAAGCATTTTAGGTGGGACTATGGCTTGAATTACCTAAAATATTTCTTTGTCGGCCTCAGAGAGGTAAAACTACATTTTAACTTTTGCCCATGAAATCCAGTTCCTGGTCTACTTGGAAAAGAGGTCAAAGATGACCCAAATGCCCTTATGGAAAAATCAAAGGGCATGGACCCAAGGGATTTTGGCTAGTGGTTGCTCTTGATAGGTGAGAATGGGAGACCACCATAGTGATTATTGATTAATAGAGAGTCCAATACTAAAATCATTGTCATTCTAGAGCAACCAAGGTCGAAGAGCTTCCCAGGCCTTCCAAATACTCTTAGCAACAAAAGTACCCTAAATTTGAACTAGCACCTTCATCACCAAAATGGATTGTAGACCAAGCCCCCTCTAGGATTTTCTCCCATGGGGACACTAGAGGCTATGCAATGTCGAAGCAAGTGTTTCCAAGCTTCATTTCCATGCACAACATGAATGACCCATTTGGTGCACAAGGTAGTGCCCTGGAGAAAGGTATCAAGGAGCCCTAACCCTCTTGACTCTCATGGAAGACAACAATAATCCCATGCAACTCTATGGAAACCCTATTTTTCTAGCGAAGAGACCCATAGGAAATCTCGAAGAAGCTTCTCCAATTTGTGATAGGAAGCTTTTGAGGGCACCCAACAAGAAGAATAATAGACATGCATGGCAACAAGTATCTTGGAGCAAACTTGAAATTTTCCTACTAAAGAAAGTGGCTTGGGAAGCCACTTCTGAAGTTTCTTTTCTACCCTATCCAGAACATACTACTAGAGGTCAATGGATGAAGCCTGAAAGGCAAAAGGGATTCCAAGAAAGTGAAACATCTTGCCATGTTGGATCCACTTCCACCTATAACTATTGAGCCAGAGGGGTGTGGGCAAAAAATATTGCTTGTAGCACTACATTTTTTCCATTGAATGCTCAAACCAGAGGCCAAACAAAAGATATCTAAGCAATGGAGGGCCTGTGCCACATTGTCCTCTTCCTCAATTAGGGTGAGAAAAGAGTCATCGACAAAATTCCCATTGACCAATTATTGGGAAGTGTCAGGAAGCATGATCCCTTTCACATGACCTTTGGTAACAACATCAACAAGGAGGTAGCCAAAGCCCTCAATAGCTAGGACATATAGAGTTGGGGCAAGAGGACACCCTTGTTGAATAGATCTATATAAACCAAAAGAAGAGGATTGTTGTTCGTTGATAGTAATGTAGGCCAAAGCATCTGCAAAAAGTATTTTAATAGTGCTTAGAAATTTAGGACCAAAACCAAGGGCTTGCAACATGGCCAGAATGAAAGGCCACTCAATCCTATCATAGGCTTTGGCAAAATCAATCTTGAGAAACAAGGCTTTCTATTGAGATTGCCTTGCCCATTCCATTCCCTCCTAGACAACTATGATGTTGTCTAGGATGTATCTGCCCTTGATGAATCCTATCTGCTCTGGTCAAATGATGAGAGGTAAGAGGTCATGCAATCTGAGAGCAAGGGCTTTAGCAATAATCTTGTAGGAGACATTGAGAAGAGTAATTGACCTCCAATTACAAATGTCCTCAAGGTCTCCAACCTTGGGAATGAGCTTGATATTGCCCCTATTGATTAGTGGGCAATGGGTCCAGGGTGTGCATCCTAAGGGCTTCCAAATAGACTTGATACAGGTCCAGACCCATTGTGTCCCAGAGCACCTTATAGAATTTATAGGGGAATCCATCAATGCCAGGAGCTTTATCATTGGCCATGGAAAAGGCTACAACCTTAAGCTCATCCTATGTCAAAA
The DNA here is from genome assembly GCA_028583015.1 of Wollemia nobilis. Lineage (NCBI taxonomy): Eukaryota > Viridiplantae > Streptophyta > Pinopsida > Araucariales > Araucariaceae > Wollemia > Wollemia nobilis. The sequence continues at coordinate 9,058,628 of JAQPPZ010004624.1, read as the reverse complement.
TATTATCATAGAGGGCTTGTTGGGATGTTGAGAGGTGATAAGAAACCACTTGCAGACACTGTTGTAGAGCAAGGTCCTAAGCAAGGGAGGGATCTTGCGTAGTGAACACCTACTAGTAGTGATGAATGAAAGCCTACACTATATTTGGGAGGTTTGAAAGAACTCGTTGTCCCTCCCAGATAGACTTGATAGTTTGGGCTGGTTTGTGGCCTCTGATCCAAAGGAAAAATTCTTTGGACACTTTGTCACCCCAAGTGAGCCAGTGTAGTCTAGCCTTGAGTTGGGCACCTTGAGTTGCATAGGTGTCAGCCACCTATTGTTGATGCCTCAACTTGGCTACCTCTAATTGGAGAGAGGTAGAGCAAGGTTGGGCTTCAAGGGCCACTATGGCTTTCTTGAGTCTAGAAGAAGTGGTTGCATAGGACCATCAATGAAAGAGGGCCAATTGGCATCCATATGTGTGCAAGAAACACATGGTGCATTCAATTGTAGTGTTCCACCACTCTATCCAACCATTTGTAGAATGAGGATGAGGTGCTAAATTCCACACATGGTGAATGTGGGCTAGAGAGGGTGGGTGGTAGAGTAATGATATATTAAAGTAAAATTAGCTATTTAAAATAGTCATCCCACTATCTGGCCATTCAATGCAAAATCGTATGGGGGAGTGGTCCAAGAGAACAACCTCGGGAGAGGTTCCACTGGGAGACCCTAATGGTTGCCAAAATTAAATGTGGGCTACCTTGATAACATCGCTCGATCAAGTCGTTTGAGGATTCTATCAGGGTTAGCTCGCATATTGGACCATGTGAACCAAGGAAGGTGTAGCTGGCATCGCCCAACATTGGGATCATAAAACCCCAATTTTTGGTGCATGTAAAACCAAGTAGATCTTTCACCAGTTGTCTAGTGCATGTGATGTCCACCTTACTTATTGAATCCATCTTCAATCATATTGAAGTTTCCACATATGATCCATGTGGCAGAAGGAAGAGAGTCCACAATCCAAAGCTAAATATGAGACCGCTCTATGGCATCTATGGCATCATTTAAGGCATAAACATTAATAACCCCCAATGCATGGTTATTAATGTGGAACATGGTCCACAATGCTTGATTGGTGGGGTCGCAACCATGGTCCACCAGTTGGAACTACCATTGCATCGCCACGAAGGTAGCGATGCCACCTCGACCTGGCTCATGGTTGCTATGCAAAAAAAAAACTTTCCGACCAAATGATGTGACAGGCTAAAGATAACAAAAATTCTGAAACCTTCACTTTCTGTGTAAACATAGGATTATCAAATCTGAAAAATTCTGGCAAACATTTTGAACTGCAAACCTTATGTTTAATTTAATTTTGACCATATTTTTAATGTTTTAAAATGTTAAGTGAAACATCATACTATTCTTACATTTAAATTGTTGGTTTTTGAAAATAATTATATAAGTGAAAAAAATTCTGTTCAAGTTAATACCTATCTATCTATCTACTAACCGCTTATCTGCTTCTCATCACTGTCCTTCACACGAGCTTTTGCTTAAAGACCCTTAAGCATCATCCCCTGACTAATGTTTTTACCATTGATCCATCAATTAAGAAAGGATCTGCTTGAAAAAATGAACCAACTACAAAGAAGTAGTTATTATGCTGATTTTGTTTTTTAAAAGAACTCACATCTTCTAACATGAAATGAAAACAAGTGGTTTTAGTCTTAAACTTGCAAGCTTGTAATTGACAAGTGAAGCTAACAAATTCTATTAAAAGCTCATGGAACCACGCTATATACATAGATAATTAAAACGAGATTATATCACATTACATCTTGAAGACACGTTACATAGGAAAATGTAAACAGACACCAAATTTTAATCAATTGAACATTACAAAATTTCAGTTTCCCATCTCAATATAAACATACAATACAATAAGCGGAATAAAACAACAATTGCTTAACTAGTTGTTGGATAATCATCCCAATTATAAGCAGGTTTTCCTGATTTAACCAGCGTTTTAATCACCCGCTTCGCTGTGACATCCCCTGTCACCGTCATCTTCTGCTGAACTGTATCAACTTTGTAGGTCTCTACACCTACATAATATGTATACAATCAACTATCTCTAAGAACTATGATAAACCCAATTGCAGAATCCAATACAAAATTCATTACAAATAGATTGAAGGTGGGATAGAATATGAGAATCGAGGATACCTTCTAATCTGCGAACCGCTCTTTTTATTTCCTTGACGCATTTATCACAGTGTATGCCCACTCTCAGCTCAATCGTCTGCACCCACATACCAAACAAAACATATATATGTATTCAAACAGCTCCTCTCCACTATATCTCATAACTTTGAGATTTGACTGCATCTCTAAAGAATTCTAATTATATGTAGGGGGGGAGAAAAAGAATACCGGCATCGTAAACACATGTTGCGAGCTTTTAATATTGTGTGCTTCCTAAGAGCTAAGCTTTGAAGAAACGTGGTGTCTACTATGCTGGATTCGATCCCTGTACCTCTGATGCTTGGAAATTAATACAAGGGTAGGCCATATATATAAATGGATGAGAGGTGGAAATGGGCGATGGGGGTTACTCAGCGTGTGCGTGCTAATCAAGCAAAATGTAAAACAAAACTGGGGAGATTCATCAATCGAACCACCGCCCACGGAAGAATCAAAGAAAAAGTGGACAAAGGAAAGGTGGTAATAATGCCATGCTTTTGTCGGTATTCAAAGCGAATTTCAATGCTGGCTAGCAATGATGCCGACTTTCTTTAAAGAATTTGGCTAACTTTTTGTAAGGAATTTAAGATCATACTGGAAGGATTCCGAGGCTTAGTTGGATTCTTCAATGAAAAGTTTGGTTATCCACTTCACATGAGAATTAACTATCTCGCTTTAAGTAAAGCAAATATGATAATACCAATGTAGATTAAACATAAAACTACATATTAATAATTTCCACATCAGGGTTTGGTAGTAATTGTGAAATGGAGGGCGGTGGGTGTGAGTGGAAGGTAGCTCTGGCGGTGGAGAGAAACGAAGTTTTGGAGGCATCAACTCAGTAGATACATTAGATTCAAGTCTGCAATAATTTCTCGAGTTGGGTATGGTGACAAAGAAAGTAATGGAAAAGTGGAAAAAAGCTTCCAGCATTAAAGTTTTGATCCAGAGTAAAATCGTGGCTTAATGTAGTTAAAGAAAATTAAAGGAAGTAAATTAAGAGTTTTAACTTGTCGATGGAGGAAGGAAAGCTGGTAATACCAGATGAACTGGCAGAAATGAGTGTTACGCAAGGGATCTCTGTTTAGTGAAGAATTTTTTGGGCGTGAGAATTGAAATGGGCCAATGAAAAGTGAATACAATTAGGGCATATGAAAATTGCAGCCCTACCCAAAAATAATTCTTGGTAAGATTGAACTGTGTAGAGGATATTGATCGAATCTTGCAAAGAGGACCTTGGTTTTTTGGGAGGAGGGGTTTGTTTTTGAAGTGTTGGACTCCGGAATTCGATCCTTATAGTCAACCCATTCTGCAAGCACCAATTTGGGTTAGGTTACCAGGACTACCATTGCAATTTTGGCAGGAGGAGGTTTTCGAAGGAATTGCAAGAGATTTTGGCTAGCTCATTGTGGTAGATCCAACAACAATGGCAAGATCAAGGCTGATTTATGCTAGGTTTTGTGTTAATACTAATTTGGAAAGGGATCTTCCAAATTCGTGTGAGCTTATCTCAAAATTCGACAAATGACTGTAAACAATAAAATATGAAAATGTGCCAACCAAGTGTAACATCTATAACAAATTTGGACATCTTGGAATATTTTGCCCTAATCAACTTGGGAGAAAGCATTATCAGAAGATTTGGCAAAAGAAACAAAATAAGGAGAAAAGGAATGATGAATATTATGATGTGAAGGAACAAAGGATTGTTGATCCGAAGGAGATTCAAGGAAAATATGCTTTGGAAAATGCCACATATGAAGAAGGTGAGATTGTTGAAGACCTAAAAAAAGTAAGTCAACCTGCTTCTGATTTTAGTAATACTAGGAATGAAATTTTAACTAAGAATTCTTTTGAGTCTTTGGAAATTTTAAATGTTGAGGAAGATAATGCAAAGAAAGGTGGGAAAGGGGTAAATGAAAATAATGAATCTATTGAAAAAGAACCAGATATACCCAATGAAATGGAAGGAAAAAAGAATTTGGAACTAGATAATATGAGAATTGGCCAAAAGAATACTTCAATAAAAGGAAGTAAAAGTCCTACTCCAAACAAAATAAATAGGAATAGCAGAAAGGGTGGGATTGATGTTGGAGTGGAGTCAAAGCCAAGAAGACCTTTAAAGTAAAAAATAATGCAAAGAGAAACAACAATTGATGTGGCTAACGAAACCCAAACAGTTCTTAATCTAAGTGAGAAAAGATAACCTGCTAGATCTAAGAAATGAAGGTTATTTCTTGGAATGTGAGGGGTCTCAATGCCCCTTCAAAACATCGGTTGGTGTTTTCATTGAGAAAAGAGACAAAACCATGCATTTTAGCTCTACAGGAAACTAAGATCTCAAAACATAATTGTGAAAGTATAAAGCAAAGGATTTGGAAAGAAGCAAAATTTGTAGCTAGTCATGCTAATGGGGCTTCAAGAGGTCTAATGTGTTTATGGGATCCAAATAAAGTGGAAGGAACAGTGATAAAAATAGCAGAAAGATTTATCTCAATTTTTTTCTATTTTATTGATACAAAATAGAGCTAGATTTTAACTACAATTTATGCACCAAATATAGTTGTAGGAAGAAGATAATTATGACAAGAGTTAACTTATGTCAGGAAATATTTTGAAAATACTCCTTGGGTTTTAGCTAGGGACTTTAATTCTCCACTTTTTCCTTCTGACAAAATGGGAGGTAATTCTTCAATTTTTGATGGCATGATAGATTTTGAAACATTTGTGAATATCAATGAATTGATGGATGTGGAATTAAGAGGTATCAAATTTACATGGAGTAATAGAAGAATTGGTGATCAACTTATCCAAATAAGGTTGGATCATTTTTTGATTTCAAAGGAAGGGTTCCTTACATTTGGGGATTCTATACTTTCAGCTCTACCAAAGATTGGATCTGATCATAATCCTTTAGTTTGGGAAACAAAAACAGGAACAAGGATTTTTAAAAGTCCATTTAGGTTTGAATTGATGTGGTTGAGACATGATGATTTGGAAAAGAGAATTGAAGAATGGTGGAAAAAAGACTTTTCAAGGCCCATAATCTCACAGATTGCAAAGAAACTAAGGTACATAAAATAGAACCTCAAAATCTAGAATAGGAATGTTTTTGGAAATCTATTTGTTAAGAAGAATGAATTAAAACAACAATTGATGGATATTGATGTATCTCTTAACAATGGGAATCTATGATGGATTTAGAAGCATCTCATGAGAATGAAAGAAGAAAGCAACATATATTATTGAGAAATGAATTGATATATTCGAGTAGAAGTATGATGCCCTTTATATAGGAAGATGTATTCATTGGCCAACACTCTACCTAGTTGTGTAATGAACATCTTGCACGTATACAGCTTGCACATTGGCATTTGTGCATTTATTACATGGCATGAAGTAACTAGATAACTTCCCTCTAAAGTAATCTAATATCCTAAGTATGTACCTAGGAAGGTGTTGGTAGTTTTGCCACACTAATTTTTTTATTGTAAAAATGTGAAGAATATAGATAAATGATGCAGTTTTTTTTATTTTATTGTTTTTATGTAATATTTTTGTTTCCCTCCTTGAGTGATTTTATTAAATAAATAAGGATGATTTTATCCATGCAAATACACAACAAGTTTCGTCAATAAAAAGTTAATGGAAATCGTGTGAAGAATATAAAAGGAAGAAATGTATGGCAAGGAATGTCTCAGAATCAAAGGAATGATGAAAAATGGTCTATGGCTTTAAAAATATTTATTCAAGGAGAAAGCGCCTATGAAAGATAAAGTAAAAGATGCTTTCGCCCCAAGGAGGGGTGAAAATGCCATGTTTAGAAGATTTCGTTCAAGTGAGAAGAAGGCAAGATTTTACAAAGTGGAAAAGGGTGAAAATAATGAATAAAAATTGGTCAAAGTCAAAGTCACCCCTGGGAAGGGACGAAATCCAAGTTGAGGATGTTTTCAAAGCGCTAGTGATGGAGTGACATCATTCGGGTAAAGCTTGCTCCAGTCAAAATCAAAGCAATTTAAGGAAGGTGCCTACCAATGTAATTTCGCCCTGTCTTGAGTAAAACGTTGATTTTACCTAGTTTGGAGCGAAAGTCCCAAAACAACTGCCGGTCAAAGCAAAGTCACCCCTGGGGTGGGGTAAAAGTCATTTTCACCTCTTTTAAGGGTGAAATAAATTATTTTTTTCCAATTTCTTGCAGAAGTCGTTTCTATTTTATTTTTCGGGTGAAGTTACCTAGGAGGAGTGTGAAAGCATATTGATGGGCGAAAACACTAGATTGCCTAGGTGGAATCAATTCTTACCCCTTTATTTCGGAAAACATTTTATTTTGAAGGCACCACTGATGTTGTTATTTTTTTGGAAAGATCGAAGATTGATGGAGCAAAATCGTGGCTTAATGTAGTTAAAGAAAATTAAAGGAAGCAAATTAAGAGTTTTAACCTGTCAATGGAGTAAGGAAAGTTGGTAATACCAGATGAACTGGCAGAAATGAGTGTTGTGCAAGGGGATCTCTATTTAGTGGGGAAATTTTGGGTGTGAGATTCAAAATGAGCCAATGAAAAGTGGAAACCCTCAAGGCATATGGAAATTACAACCCTACCCAAAAATAATTCTTGGTAAGATTGAATTGGTAGAGGATATTGATCAAATCTTGCAAAGAGGATCTTGGTTTATTAGGAGGAGGGGTTTATTTTTGAAGCGTTGGACTTCGGAATTCGATCCTTAGTCAACCCATTCTGCAAGCACCAATTTGGGTTAGGTTACCAAGACTACCATTGAAAGTTTAGCAGGAGGAGGTTTTCGAAGAAATTGCAAGAGATTTTGGCTATCTCATGTGGTAGATTCAAAAACAATGGCAAGATTGAGGTTGATTTATGCTAGGTTTTGTGTTAATACTAATTTGGAAAGGGATCTTCCAAATTTGTGTGAGCTTATCTCAAAATTTGACAAATGACTGCAAACAATAGAATATGAAAATGTGTCAACCAAGTGTAACATCTATAACAAATTTGGACATCTTGGAAGATTTTGCCCTAATCAACTTGGGAGAAAGCATTTTAGAAGATTTGGCAAAAGAAAAAATAAAGGAGAAAAATAATTATGAAGATTATGATGTGAAGGAACAAAGGATTGTTGATCCGAAGGACATTCGAGTAAAATATGCTTTGGAAAATGCCACATATGAAGAAGGTGAGATTGTTGAAGACCTAAACAAAGTAAGTCAACTTGCTTTTGATTTTAGTAATACTAGGAATGAAATTTTAACTAAGAATTCTTTTGAGTCTTTGGAAATTTTAAATGTTAAGGAGGATCATGCAAAGAAATGTGGAAAAGGGGTAAATGAAAATAATGAATCTATTGAAAAAGAACCAGATATACCCAATGAAATGGAAGGAAAAAATAATTTGGAACTAGATAATATGAGAATCGGCCAAAAGAATACTTCAATAAAAGGAAGTAAAAGCCCTACTCCAAATAAAATAAATAGGAATAGCAGAAAGGGTGGGATTGATGTTGGAGTGGAGTCAAAGCCAGGAAGACCTTTAAAGTAAAAAATAATGCAAAGAGAAACAACAATTGATGTGGCTAACGAAACCCAAACAGTTCTTAATCTAAGCGAGAAAAGACAAACTGCTAGATCTAAGAAATGAAGGTTATTTCTTGGAACATGAAGGGTCTCGATGTCCCTTCAAAATATCAGTTGGTGTTTTCATTGAGAAAAAAGATAAAACCATGCATTTTAGCTCTACAGGAAACTAAGATCTCAAAACATAATTGTGAAAGTATAATGAAAAGAATTTGGAAAGAAGCAGAGTTTGCAGCTAGTCATGCTAATGGGGATTTAAGAGGTCTAATGTGCTTATGGTATCCAAATAAAGTGTATGGAACGATGATAAAAAATAGCCGAAAGATTTATCTCAAATTTTTTCTATTTTTTTGATATGAAACAGAGTTGGATTTTAATTACAATTTATGCACCAAACATAGTTGTAAGAAGAAGATAATTATAATAAGTTAACTTATGTCAGGAAATATTTTGAAAATACTCATTGGATTTTAGCTAGGGACTTTAACTATCCAATTTTTTCTTCTGACAAAATGGGAGGTAATTCTTCAATTTCTGATGGCATGATATATTTTGAAACATTTGTGAATATCGATGAATTGATGGATGGAATTAAGAGGTATCAAATTTACATGGAGTAATAGAAGAATTTGTGATCAACTTATCCAAATAAGGTTGGATCATTTTTTTATTTCAAAGGAAGGGTTCCTTACATTTGGGGATTCTATACTTTCAACTCTACCAAAGATTGGATTTGATCATAATAATTTAGTTTGGAAAACAGAAATAGGAACAGGAACAATCATTTTTTAAATTTTGTTTAGGTTTGCATTGATGTGGTTGAGACATGATGATTTGGAAAAAAGAACTGAAGAATGGTGAACAAAAAGACTTTTCAAGGCCCATAATCTCAGAGATTGCAAAGAAACTAAGGTACATAAAATAGAACCTTAAAATCTAGAATAGGAGTGTTTTTGGAAATCTATTTGTTAAGAAGAATGAATTAAAACAACAATTGATGGATATTGATGTATCTCTTAACAATGGGAATCTATGATGGATTTAGCAACATCTCATGAGAACGAGAGAAGAAAGCAACATATATTATTGAGAAATGAATTGATACATTCGAGTAGAGGTATGATGCCCTTTATATAGGAATATGTATTTCTTGGTCAACACTCTACCTAGTTGTGCAATGGACATCTTGCATGTATACAGATGATTTTCCCCCGAAGTAACATCGACACTAGTGCATTTATTACATTGCATGAAGTAACTAGATAATTTTCCCCCGAAGTAATCTAATATCCTAAGTATGTACCTAGGAATGTGTTGGCAGTTTTGCCACACTAATTTTTTTATTGTAAAAATACAAAGAATATAGATGAATGATGTAGTTGTTTTGATTTTACCTTTTTTGATGTAATATTTTTGTTTCCCTCCTTGAGTGATTTTATTAAATAAAGAAGGTTGATTTTATCCTTGGAAATGCACAAGTTTTGCCGATAAAAAATTAATGAAAATCATGGGTAAAATATAAAAGGGAGAAATGTATGGCAAGGAACGTCTCAGGATCAAAGGATTGATGAAAAATGGTTTAAGGCTTCAACAATTTTTATTCAAGGGGAAAGCGCCAATGAAAGATAAAGGGGAAGATGTTTTCACCCTAGGGAGGGGCGAAAATCATTTTTGCCCTTCTTTTGGGGTGAAAATGCCATGTTAAGAAGATTCTATCCAAGTGAGAAGAAGGCAAGATTTTACAAAGTGGAAAAGGGTGAAAATAATGAATAAAAATTGGTCAAAGTCAAAGTCACCCCTAGGAAGGGGTGAAAATCATTTTCGCCCCTCTTTGAGGTGAAATCCAAGTTGAGGATGTTTTTCAAAGCGCCAGTGATGGGGTGACATCATTTGGGCGAAGCTTGCTCCAATCAAAGTCAAAGCAATTTAAGGAAGGTGCCTGCCAATGTAATTTCTCCCCGTCTTGAGCAAAACATTGATTTCGCCTAGTTTGGAGTGAAAGTCCCGAAACATCTACCGGTCAAAGTCAAAGTCACCCTTGGGATGGGGCGAAAATCATTTTCACCCCTCTTGAGGGTGAAATCAATTATTTTCACCCAATTTCTTGCAGAAGTTGTTTTTATTTTATTTTTTGGGTGAAATTACTCAAGAGGAGTGTGAAAGCATGTTGATGGGTGAAAACACCAGATTGCCTGGGTGAAATCAATTTTTGTCCCTTCCTTTCGGTAAACATTTTCTTTAAAATTTCCATTGATGTTGATATTTTTTAGGAAAGATCGAAGATTGATGGAATTTAATTCTTGGAGCAATGAAATTAATATTTCCAGAATTCCTATTGAAGAGATGCCAAGATTAAATGCTACATCCTGAATTTTGGTGCGATCCCATTCATTTTCGAGGCGCCCTCCATTGATCTTGTCCCTTTTCAAGATAAAGTTAATTTTCGTTGGGTCTCCACTAGTGAGGGTAAGATTCCAAGGTGTAAAGTGATGGAATGGTACCCAGAATTTAATATCCAAGCTCTTATTTGTTGCATGATGTTGTTGAGTTTCGATGCACCGATGCCTAGAACATTTTTCCTATCATCCATCTCTGTTGATTTCCTAGGCGCACTCCATGAAAACTGGATCGTCACTTCCTAAAGAATGTTCTGATTTGAGCATTGCCATTATCGAGGAGAGAATTGCTTTGACTGGTCTTTGACTAGCCAACATTTTGTTTTAATTTGCATTTAATTTTAGAGGTGAAATCCTCTATAAATACTAAGCATTTTGATGTAATGAAGGAGGATAGACATTCTGCAGAAAAACACTTTGAGTTTTCTGCATCAATAGAAAGACATTCGACTTCTGGTTCCTTGAGTAGTGTTGTGTTTGATCACTTTCTGCTTATCATTTTTTATTACGTTCATGTCCATTATTAGCTAAATTTAAATTTTGCATCTGAATTTAACTTCTAATGAGGGAATGAATACTGAAATGCTTCTTGGAGGTTATCTCTACAAACTGTGAGTGGTTCCTATGCCTTTCTTTCTGTTATATGCTAATTAACACTTGATGTGGATTTTAGCTGTTAGTTTATCCCCACTTAATATTTCTGGCTCATAGCCATATTTCCCATTCCTTTCTATCATTTCCCATCTCTTTCCTATTACCCTAAGCTTTAAACCAAATTAGATTAGTAAGGGAACCAACCCTCTCTGGAGATTGGCCCGAAGGACATCTCTCTCCTTCGGCCTTTCAATGTTGGTCGGGTCTAGGGTGCATAATATTTTGTACTTAGGTAGATTCATGACCAATAGTTTTTGGCACGCTCGGTGGGACTTAAAAAGGTTCCACTTTGAATAGTATTAAGGTTTGATGTTCACCTTTTTACTGTATGATTAGAACATCTGGCGACTCAGTTTTACCCAGAAGCCTTCGAATGTGAAGTGAGCAAAAGCTTTCTTCATGATCACAAGATCGAAGGCCAAAAATCTAGAAGATCCCATTGAGTTTTATGAACTTGACACCCAAGTGTTAGGAGAACATCCTAGGTTAGTCACTTCGATTGTCCCATCAAGTGTAACATCTTCACAGTTAGTTGGTGTGTTCTCTGTTCCTTCGAGCCTTGCTAGCACAACCACTAGTTTTCCACCTCCCCAAGCAAATACTCTAGTCCAAATGGCTCAAAATCCACCACCACAGCCACCAAGATAGTTCCCAGCATGGAACCACTTTGGACCTCTGAATCTACAAGCTCAGAACCTAATTTTGCAAGCAACAATGAAGGCTTTGCCTACTTATGATGGTATGGGGAAGATGACTTATGAGCATGTCCAAGATGTGGTTACCTTGGTGATAATCCATAGCATCATAGATGAGGATATCATGGTAAGATTACTCGTGCTCTCTCTCAGAGGTAAGTTGCTTTACTGGTACTGATCGTTACAACCTACCACCATTACCACCTGGGACCAGTTGGCTGAATTATTAATCAAAGGTTTCAATGAACAAGCGGATCCATTCTCTCTGTTGCATCAGTTTACCACCATTCAGAGGCATCTATAGGAGGAAATCATGGACTTCAATGTCAGGTTCACCCAAACTTGGCATAGAGTTCCTGATGGTCTCCGATCGACTCTTGAGCAAGCTGCATTTTACTACCTCCAAGCTTTCAACTTCGACATCAGTATGGCCATCCGATAGTCCAATGTCAACACATTTCTTGATCTGTATTCTACTACGCAAAAGGTCGAAGTTGACCTGATTGCTATCGGTAAGCTTCCACCAAAAATGGTGATGCCTATTTTTCTTGATCTTCCATAGTATTTGTACGCTAATGCATCTTCTCAGCCCTTGCCCATGTCCCCCATGTATCCAATCCCTTCATGGAATCTGAGTTCATCTCAAACCATGATGATAGTTTCTATCCCTCAACTACCTACTCCAACCATTCCATAGTTACCCACTCTAGTTCCATTCCCAACACTACCATCTCCACCTGTACCTCTTCCATTACCAGCTCCTCCAACACCCTCAAATCCTGATCCACAAGAGAAGTTGCTGAAAGAGTTGCAGTCAATGAACTCGACCATAAGAGCGATGGGTAATGAGATCACAGTTATTAAGAGGAAGCAGGCTGAAAGAGATTTCTAGCCTAGGATATTTCAACCTCCATCGATCACCAGGGAGCAAGCAACTTCAACCAACAAGGTGCCTAAGAGAAATCTGACTGTATTGGCAAATGAAGAAGCTGGCACATCAGACAAAGCATATTGGTGCTCTACCTGCAATGATCCACATGGTGAGGAAACTTGCATGGTTCACCTGAACTACGTGCAGACATTGGTAGAGAGTTCTTCCGATGGTCAAATCAACATGATCATAGAAGTCGATCATAATTTCATGGTCCCTTCTGAAGAACAAGTTTCAGTTCTCACAAGAGCTGGAAGAAAACCCATCATCATGGACCCAACTGAGATGGAGCCCCTGAAGGTACCTATTGATTCAAAGGTGCAAAGTGAGAAAAAATAAGTGCAAGCAAAAGTAGCTGTTCCAGCGCCCAAGCCAGATGCACCTGTCCTGTTAAAAGATCTTTTACCTCTATGAGCGAAAGAGAGATTGCAAGAAAAGGCTTCAACTTCACAAGCAAAAGCTGAAATGGAGGAACAAGCCAGAGAAAAGCTCAAATACCCATCCTTGACCAAGCGTTAGAGGGTAGAGGCTACACAATAGTATCAGAGCAAATATGAGGCTACCAATGAAGGAAAAGAGTCCAGTGCATCCACGTATAACATCGTTGAAGAGTTGAAGAGGATTCCAGCCAAGGTGAGTCTCTATGATGCACTGCAATTGCCTGGACAAGTGGACTTATTGCAAGAATCACTAAAATTTGTGAAAGATAAGGGGAAGAATCTGACTCAGATAGTGTTAGCTCAAACACTGATGACTTCTACCACTAGAAAGAATAGACCACCCCCTTTCTACTTGTCTCTCAGGATGGAAGGTTGGATTGTGCATAATTGCATGATCGACTCTAATGCTACAATGACTATCATGCCAAAGGTAGTTTGTGATGTTATGGGTATGGAATATACAAGAAGCAGCCCTAGAATTTTGCAATTAGATGGAACCCCTATGAGGATAGTGGGGGTCATCAAAGACATCCCCATTGTGTTACATAAAATACCTCAGATCACTATGATCCAAGAGGTGGTTGTGGTTGATCTGGAGCCTTACTTCAGCATGTGCCTATCATGGGAGTTCACTGCCAAGTTGGGAGGCTACCTTTCTCTGGATTATTCTCATTTGGATATTCCTATCAAAGGGAGGAGAATCTAAATTTATAATGAGAAGCCTTCAACTTATCACATAGAGAATATTGAAGAAGAAGATAAACCCATGAATTCTATCAACTTGATGACCAAAGAATTGGAGGAATTAGATTTGATGGAAGAAGTTCTGGATGAGCTTCGAATAGAAGATGAGTTTTCAATGCTCGATTTTAATGCCATGATGGAGACTAAAATCGGTTGTTACACCATTACTAAGCCTAAAAAAGTTGAAGCGAAGGTGTTTGATGATCAAGATCCTATTCTTGATCAATTATGGAAGTTGTACTTCGATGGTGCAAGGTGTAAGAATGGTGCAGGAGCTAGGGATCATTCTCATTTCTCCTTCTAGCATACAAAATATGTACTCTTACCGATTGACCTAGAGTTGTACAAATAATATCACTAAGTATGAAGCACTCTGCTTGGGTTTGAAAAAGGTAGAGAAGCTCGAGATCAAACAACTATAGATTTTTGGAGATTCTGAGCTGATCATCAACCAGGTAACTAGTAAGTGTGTTTCCAAGCAACATTACCTAAAGGTATACCGTAATAAATTTTGGGACCTCTTCGAGGCTTATACAACATTGAACATCCAAGCAATCTCATGAGAGTAGAACAAGCATGTCGATCTCCTGGCATCCCTTGGCACTAATTTTTCTCTAGTTGAGCATGTGGTGAGAAAGCCCAAGACTGTGAGGTTAGTTTATAGACCTTCAGTCCCTGATAAAAATATCTTCTAGAAAGTGTTTGAAAGTGATGAACAGATTGTAAATTTCTTGATAAGAGAAGCTAGTAATGTGGAAGAAAGAACACTTGATGAGGAAGAAGTCGAGGGTTTGATCCAGTTACAAAATAATCATATCCCAAAAGGATTGATTACACTTGAGAGTCTCTTTGATCAAAATGATAGAGCAGAAAAGCATAAGATCAAAGTGGATGAAAAGGAGTATACTGAACTACAGTTGGGACCCAAGAAGTCGATCAAAGTTGGCACTGATTGCACTCAGGAAGAGCTGGAGCAGATCAAAGAATTATGCCATGAGTACCCAGACATTATCGCTTGGAGCTACCAGGATTTGAAAGGCTACAATAAAGATGTGATCCAACATACCATTGAGTTGTAGGAAGGAGTGAAACCCTTCAGACAAAAGTAGAGACCAGTCAATCCCAAGATTGAAACCCTGATGAAAGTAGAGCTACTAAAGATGTTGGAAGCCAAAATCATCTACCCAATTAAGCACTCTACCTGGGTAGCAAATCTGGTCCCCGTGAGAAAGAAGAATGGAGATATTCACCTATGCGTGGATTTTCAAAATTTAAACTAGGTATCTCTGAAGGATCACTATCCACTACCTCAAATTGATCAGATTCTTCATGTAGTTGTTAGTGCTCAGAGATTCTCTCTGTTAGATGGATTCTCCGGCTATAACCAAATCTGGGTCAAGGATGAAGACCAATATAAAATGGTGTTCACCATAAAATGGGGAACTTTTGCTTATCAACGAATATCATTTGGTCTCTCAAATGTTGGTGCAAATTTTTAGAGAGTGATGGACGTAGCTTTCGATGAGTTGTTAAATCATGTTATTGTGATTTATTTGGATGACATGACTATCTTTTCTCACAATAGGGAGGAGCATAGTCTACATTTGAGACAAGTGTTCGAGAAGTGTCGAGAGTTTAGAATATCAATCAACCCGAAGAAGTCCATCTTCGTGGTAAAATAAGGAAAGCTCCTAGGCCACGTTATTTTGGAGGAAGGTTTGGCTATAGACCCAGCTAGAGTTGAGGCTCTCCTGAAGCTTTCATTGCCAGCCAACAAGAAGGATTTGCAATCATTTTTTGGGTAGATCAACTTTGTTTGAAAGTTTGTTGTAGATTTCTCCCAAGTGGTAAAGCCGATGATTGAGTTGTTAAAGAAAAATGTTGAGTTCAAATGGACTGAGTAGAGGAAGCAAGCATTCAAGGAAATCAAAGAAAGAATTGCTCAAGCCCCAGTTCTAGTGAACCCTGATTACTCAAAATATTTTATCCTGTATGTCATTGGTGAACAAGAGAGCTATGCAATGGTTCTTACGTAGAAGGGAGATGATGGAGATGAGCGACCAATTGCTTTCTTGAGTCAAGTCATCCAACCACATGAAGAAAAATATAATTTCATTGAAAAGCAAGTATATGCGGTGATGAAATCCTTGAAGAAGTTTTGACATTTTGTTTCTCAAAGCAAAACAATAGTTTATGTTGTTCACCCAGATGTCCAGAGTTTCATCATTCAAGGAGAGCTTGGAGATAAGAGAGTTGGTTGGGTCTCTAAAATCTAGGAGTATGATGTTGAAATCCATCCAACCAAGCTAGTTCGAGGCCGAGCATTATGTCAGGAGCTTGCAAAAAGCGCTGCATCTGAATCCATGGTTTGCCAACTTGAAGATCTAGTAAGTAAGCAATTTTGCTAATCGCTCTATGGGTGATCGTGATTGGATAGAGGACCTTGTCAAATATTTCCATTCAGGAAGATGTCCTCCACACCTCAATGCCTCATAGAGAAGGAGATTCAGACTTTAGGCCCTTAGGTACGTGATGATGCCAAATGGGCTATTCCATAAGAATATTGATGGAGTACTCCTCAGGTGCATCCGAGAATCAGAGAAACAAAGAATCCTAGAGGAGTTTCACTCTGGTTTATCAGGAGGCCATTATGCAAGGAGGCCAATGGCATTGAAGATCATCAAAGCAGGATATTTTTGGCCTACTCTCTTTGCAGATGCTTTCAAAGTCAGTCAAAATTATGATAAGTGCTAGAGATATATCGGTAGAAGCAAGAATGCATCATTACCCCTTCATCCGATTCAAGTAGAAGCATCATTTCAGCAATGGGGCTTAGACTTTATTGGGGTCATTGATCCCAATTCCTCTACCGGACACAAATACATCCTGACTGCAATCGACTATTTCACTCGATGGTCAAAAGCAATCTCGACCAAGAAGGCAGATCAAGCAATAATTATCTCTTTCCTTGAGGGTTTAATCACTCATTTTGGCATACCAGATGCAATCATAACAGACAATGGAACTCCCTTCATCGGTGCCAAGATCAATGAATTCATGGGTAAGTATGGGATTTATTTGAAGATATCATCTAACTATTATCCATAGGGGAATGGCTTGGCTGAGTCCACAAACAAGAATTTGCTAAGAATTCTAAAGAGAACCCTTGGAGATAACAAGCATAGTTGGCACTTGCTCCTGAACCAAGCATTATGGGCCGATCGCATCTCCATGAAAAATCCATCAAGACGTCCCCCTATTCCTTGGTATATGGTAAAGAAGTAGTGTTGCCCATTCATATTGAATTGTCGGCCCTTCAATCATGGCACTTGCTGTATGGTGAAGATGATGAGTCTGATCCCATGAGCACGAGGTTGGCTCAACTTCTACAGTTGGAGGAAGAGAGGGAGAAATCATACAATGCCTTCATGGAACATGCCCGGATGAAGGAATGGTTTGGTAAGAAAGCTTCTGAAAAGACTTTCAAGGTAGGTGACCTGGTGTTAAAATGGAATGAGAACAAGGCGAAGCCTGGCAAGCATCACAAGTTTGAAGTGATTTGGGAGGGCCCTTTCCAGATTTCGGGTGTGAATCAAGTTAACTCATTTTATTTGTAGGATATGGATGGTCATGCACTGCCAATTCCAGTCAATGGTCTTCATTTGAAGGCCTACCATCAGTGACAAAATTTCGAGCATGGTGGGACCCCTAAGGGTTTCATGTTTTGATGTATCTTGCCATCTAACTTGTTGTTTGTTATCTTATTTTGTAGATTTTCAAGAGCATGAATTAGGCATTTACCAGATATTGCACAATAAATGAGATTTATATTAAACATATGGGAGCCTAAAAACTCCATTGTTACAATAGTGGATTTTAAAATCCTCTTTGATACAATTTTTACAAATATTGCTAGGGTTATTTGAAACCCTAGCTACAATAAATGGTGGTGTCTTCAGTTGCATCTCTACTCCCAATAGGTGTGAATGGGCTTCTACATATCTGATGTCGGGCCACTTCAGCTTAATCAGTTGTTCAATGCTTTTGATATACTATCTAATTTGCACACAAAGAAACATTAGAGAGTTAGTAATAATAATGAGGGCTCCACTATGTGAACCGTCAAAAATCACAACTAAAACCCTAGCTATAACAATATGAATGTGAATAAAATTAAACAATATGAAAATAAGACCAAATGAAATAGATTTACCTTGCTCCTTGTTTGTTTTCTATTGATGGTTGGATCTTTTGTAGGTCAATAGTGAGGGTGTGCCCTAGTGACATCCAAGGATCTCACTTGTCTTCATAATAGGGTTCTAAAACACATTCGAGCACTTGGGAGATATACAGATAGTAGTAGGCCACTCGAGACTATGGTGGAGAGAAGCAAGGCACTCAAGAATGTGATGGAGAGCAGCAGGGTGCTTGGGACTATGGCGAAGAATAGCAGGGCACTTGGAAATATAGTGAAAAGTAGTAGGATGCTCAGGACTATGGTGAAGAGTAGCAGGGTGCTTGGGACTATGGCAAAGAGTAGTAGGGAATTCAAGAAGTCAGACCAGGTCTGTAGAAGTAGATCATATGAAGGTGAGGGATGCAATGGTGGTGGCAACGAGTGAAGGAATAGGAAATATGATGGATGAAGTGGGGTTAGGGTACAAAGGCTGAGTTGGAACTCTAAGGCACTTCGAAAGCTCGGGGAACCTCATGGGACTCATGGAATTCAATCACTTAGGGGTTGATCCATCAAAATAGATCCTATTTATAATCCAACCTAGGGCATGCTAGGGTTTCAACGACACTAATCGTGTGGCCAAGATAAAAGTGCATCGAAAGGTGGATATTAAATTTAGGGTGTGGCATGGATTAAGGTAAATGGATAGATGATATTAAATGAAATCGGATGGCTGGGATTAATTTATTTATATAAATATATATATAATATAATATATAAAATATTATTATTTAAATATATAAAAATATATATATAAATAATAGGAAAAAATGGTAGGAAAGCTAGGATGGATGACAAATGGCTAGATTTTGGTGGTGGAAACTGCAGGAAAGAATGGATGGAGGACAAGTGGCTAGATTTTTATGGCATATGGGATGAATGGATTTTGACGTGACATGGATGTTGACACTGAAGAAGATATGGATGTTGATATGGAATACTGATTGTTTTACAAAGACTCAAACATACTAGTGGCATAAAAAAAACTCACCAAAACTATGTAATCTCTCTAGGACCACATGTGTGTGCAGTGAATTCATTTACCAAATCAATATCATGGTAATGACTTGAGGTAATCAAGAACTAGTGTGTGTGCAAGTGAGTTTATTAACTCATCTTGAGTAAATTGGTTAAACATGTTATGGATAAAATCAAGAAGCTAGCTTGTTTGTATTAGCGATTAAAGGTCTCTTTTTAAAGAGATATGTCACCATGCATGAGCGTACTGCCCTGCCAGTCAAGCGTATATAGCTCCAATGGAGGCTAAATCCATAGTCCATGACTTTTTTTGTTGATATCTTAAGTTTTGGGGATGACTACCTAACCGTCTAACTGGAAATATAGTATGATCCTCATAACCCAATTGATCAGTGGTGTGTGATGTAAAATATTTAGAGTTTTTTTGTTAGGTATTTTCCCTACTCTTTATTTTATTTTTGGAATTGTGATAGTGGTGAGAACCACTATTTTTATGGACTATGTTGCATGATGGGACTAGCAAGGATGACCCTTTTCACTTTGAGGTTCATACCAAGTATGGTGTTATCCCCCTTTGACACAAAATATTTTAATATGTGAAATTGTGCTTGGTTCAAGAATGTTTTGGATTCAATTCCCAAGACTCAATATTTTCTTAATGAAGATGTGCAATGGTCCTAAAATGAAATTGACATGTATTTTGGAGGTTTCTTAAAATACTAGGAGTGGCTGAGTGACCGAAAAAATCTAGGACTTTTGTAAAATTGTGGTTTTTATGAATGGCAGTATGACTTAATGAAATTGTGTGGATGACTTTGTGAGGGTGCCCATGATTAAGGCAACATGATTTTATTTGACCAATGAAGACCCTAAACTGGATAAATGATCCCTAATATGGAATATGAAATGTGGATGTGAATGCAATGTATGACATGCAATTTTGTGAAATGTAAATATGAAATGTGAGCGAATGCATCGTTTGTGGAATGTATATGCCAGTGAAATGCAATGCTATGAATGAAGTGTATAATTTTTTTTTGTGTATTAGCCATGTATATATATACATATATAGCAATCAAATCATGCATAGAATGCTCTCAAGTGTATAACATTAAGTGGTTTGGGTTCTTCCTCTCCCTCTACATTGGAAAGTCTGTAAGTACCACTACCCACTCTTTGTATGATGATGTATGGACCTAACTAATTAGCCATGAATTTATCACAAAGATGTGGTAATGCATTGGTGTTTTTTGGTTCTCTTTAAGGATAAGATCTCCTACTTGGAATTCATGTAGATGAACTTTGGCATTGTAAGCACGTTTGAGGTGGTCTTGATAAACTTGTAAATTCTCTAAAGCATTGACTCGCCTCTCATCAAGAAGTGTGAGTTGGTCAAGACATGCTTGTCTAGCAGTATCATCATATATGAATTCTTGCAAAGAAATTTTTAAGGAAGGGATCTTGAGCTCAAGAGGCATGATTGCTTTAGCTCCATAGACCAATGAAAATGGTGTTTCCCTTGTAGGCATGTGAATGCTTGTTTGATAAGCCCATAATACCAAGGGAATTTGTGTATGCCAATCTCTATAATTTTCTTTGACAAGTTTCTTGAGAATAGCAATTAAGGTCTTATTGGAAGCTTCATCTTATCCATTTTCTTATGGGTAATAAGGAGTCGAAAAACTATGTTGAATGTTGTATTTCTTGCAAAGTGCTCTGACATCCTTGTTCTTGAAAGACTTGCCATTGTATAAAATAATTTTTGAGGGTATACCAGAATGACAAATGATATGATAGAGTATAAACTCCACAATTCTAGGTCCTATCATAGTGGTTAGAGGAATTGCCTCAACCCACTTTGTGAAGTATTTTGTATCTACGATAATGAATGTATGTTATCCCAAATAAGGAGGGAAGATTTTGCCAATTAGATATAGACCTCATTGTGAAAAGGGCCAAAGGCTTTGAATAGGCTATAAATATTGTGATGGTATATTATTTAAATTAGCATGCCCTTGACACTTTTTGCAATGTTTGACATAGGTGCAACAATCACGTTCCATTGTGGGCCAATAATAACCCATGCATAGAATACGCTTTGCAATGGCCATTCCACTAAAATGACCACCACAAGTACCATCATGAGCTTTAGCAATGGATCTTTGTGCCTCACTAGCCTTGAGACAACGAAGGAGGACTCCATCATAATCATGTTTATACAACACGTCCCCCAAGAGAACAAAATGAGCTACCTTTTGATTGAAGCTAATACTGGCAAAGAAGCTAGGTATTGCTTAATATCATCGAAGGCTTTTTGACATTCATCTGTCTAAGAGAATGACACCCCCTTTTTTAGTAGGTGATTGAATGATCTACATTTAACAAAAAATTGTGCAATAAAATGATGGATTGATTGGATATTTCCTTGTAAACTACTTAATTATTTTAAGTTATTTGGGGGAGGCATATCCATGATGTCCTTGACCTTGTTAGGGTCCACCTCAATGCCTCTTTTGAAGATAATGGATCCTAGAATTTTTCCTGAGGTGGCACCAAAGATACATTTCTTAGGGTTTAGCCTTACATTATGCTTTAGAAGTCGGTCAAAACCTTTCTCCAGTACACCAATGTATTCTTGTCGAGTTTTGGATTTAGCCAAGAGATCATCCACATAATATTCAATAATATTAAGTATGTAGTCATGGAAAATGTATGTCATGGCATGTTGATAAGTAGAACCTACATTTTTTAGGCCAAAGGGCATCACCTTGTAACAAAAGTTTCCCCAAGATGTAGTGAAAATTGTTTTGTGTTGGTCATCAGGATTTATTCAAATTTGGTTGTATCCTAAGAAGTCATCCATTAGTGAAAGCATTGCATGGCTAGCACAAGAATTGACAAGAGTATCAATGTTTGGGATAGGGAAGTCATCCTTAGGATACACTTTGTTAATATATCGAAAGTCAGTGCACACGCGTATCACCTTGTTAGGCTTACAAATGGATACTATGTTTGAAAGTTGATAGCAAAATAGGTGAAGCAATAACAAATATATTAGATGCATAGTGTTTAAATAATACAACATAGGCTAAGAATAGCCTTTAGGAGATAATAGTGCTAACCAACTAATGACGACAATGATGTCGACACTAACAACTAACGTAGTCAAAATGACTATGACAACTAACCACCTAGATATTTACTAACAATGTAAATATCCTAAGGTAAAAATAAACTAACTACGATAATAATTAAATTATCGAAGATATCTACCCTAATGTAGGAATATGGGTAATATCCCAAATAATGGAATATTACTCTAACATCCCCCTTTATTACATTATTTGGGTAATACATATACATCCCCCTATACAACAATATTTGGGTAAAGTATATAACTGCCCCAATACAATGAAGAAGAAGAGAAATGAAAGAATGTTGGCTCTTGCTTTGTCTCTTGGCTCTGGCTCATGGCTCTCACTCTAAGCGTACCTCTAGATTTGTACCTTTGGGTCTATCTCGGGATATGCCGGTGAATCTACCTCTGGATCATTGCCTCTGGATTTTCCTGTAGATCTACCTCTAGAACTTTATCTTCAGGTCTATCTTTTGGTCTATCTCTGGGATTGCCACTCGGTCTGTCACTGGATTTGCTTCTAGATCTACCATAGGTTTTACCTTTTCGGTAGAAGCCAAACAACATTTATTTCATTATGGTCCATTGTGTGAGATCTGTCCATCCATAATATATATGAACCTTATTGGCCATTTTCACTTTGTACCAACAATTTGAAGAAGAGTGATTTGTACATCCACATGAATCACAAGGATGTAATTTCCAACATCTAGCTGCAATATGTCCTATTTTTTCACAATGATTGCAACAATGCTTTTTAGGATTTGGAGGAGATTTAGGGTTTACAAACATGGTTTTACTGGTACTTGCTTGTCCATAATAGCCAAGGCCTTCATTCTTTGCCCTGACATTTAGCATTATTGGAGTTTTAATGCCTTGTTCCTATTTACCTAATCTCTCACCATTGAATCCCATTTTTTTCATCAGTTTGGATCCAAATCCTTTGGTGTGTTTTTCAAAACACCCAATTTCATCATCTTCATAAATTCTTTTAACAATATGGCATTTATCATTATTGATGATATTATGGAGCTCTTTTTGAGGAGTTTTAGTTTTTAAGTCACTGGTGTCACAAGAAAAATCTGCTACTGAGATGAGATCACCTGTGCTACAACTGATATCTACCATTGAAGGTAGGATTTTTCCTGTATCACAACAAACATTAGCCACAGTAGGCTCAAGGTCACATGTGTCACAACAAGCATTTGCCACCATGGGCTGAAGGTCACTTGTGTCACAACAAGCATCGACCATTAGGGGTTTGACCTCTGTTTCCTCACTAATGTCCCTTTTCACTTTACGTTGAGAAATGTCAAGAGAAACTAATGATATGTATATTGCCCTTAAAATGCCAATAGGAATTAGAACACCATTTTTCTGAATTTCTTCCCAAGACACAGAATCATCGAGTATGGCATCTACACCATGACGTAGTGTGAAAAATTTACCATCCTCATAAAAATTGGCCCCATCCATCTCTGGTGGAAAGTAAGGGCTTGTAACTAATTTAGCAACATCATTTGATTTTGGAGCACTCTTTTTCTTTTTTTTGCCCATTTTGCAGGTGTCGATCATTGCCGAAAATGCACCTTCTACAAAGAAATTTTGCAAAACAATAAATGGCTTAAGGTGTAGGTCGTTGCCAAAAATGCACCTTTACAAGGGTATCCCCCCTTGTTTTTGCAAAATTATATCCCCCCTTGTTTTTGCAAAATTATATCCCCCCTTGATTTGCAAGAATGTGGAAAAAAATATTATCCCCCTTAATGCAAAAATATAAAGCCTCTAAGGCTTTTTTAGGCAATAATGAAACCACTAAAGGTAGGCAATTATTATTTTTTAATTAAAATGGCCCCCTTTGATAATAGTTATTCCTTTTTAATTAAATTTGCAAAATATAAAGTTGAATCAATTTATTTAAGTAATAATAAAATATGTTTGTTTAAAAAATCAATAAAAATAAAATTGATTTTTAAAAACAAACAAATATTAAATTATTAAAAAAAAATTGAAAAAAAACTTAAAAAAAAATTGCAAAGTATATTTTTGCCTTTGGGGCACCGGTGGGGTTTGAACCCCCAACCTCCTACCGGCAGCGCTTTAGCGCTTGGCAGACTACCACCCCGGCTACCACTACCAGTGGTGATAAGGGGAAAAGACCCCTTATTTGAGGCAGAACCACACCCAAAATCCTATCAATGGGTGACGCTCCTCTCCAAGCGGCCCCATTTTATCGCCAATGAGTGGTGGTGCCACTTCTTGTCCACCTAGGTAGCGCTTCCGCTCCACAACAGTGGTGGTTTGTCCTACGATGGCTCCGATCTAGGAGCGACACTACGTGAAGCTTGCCTATTTTATGCTAAAAATCTTTCATCAACCTGGTGCAATGTTAAGATTCTCCTGACTGTAATTCACATCGAGATGTCCCATCTATAGTTCTTGGTGGATCCCCCTCAATAGATCTCTCAAACCCAGATCGATCTCTCGTGCTAAAGAAACACAATCTTTTCTGGGTTTGTGCTAGTAATTTTGTCGTCAGTGTTTCACAACGGGTCCTACCTATGCTGCAACTCTTCACATTTGCACAATAAAAATGGATCTCACCATATCCACTATGTAGCTTTGGAGCCACAGGTCGTCATGGGTGCAATTTGTGACTGCAATCTATGTCTTCCAGATCCCGTCGATAGGATAGGATTCACTATGATTTCTTTTTCCTGCAACTTTTGATGATGCACCTACAACAAGGTTTCATCCTCCGCTTACAGCTCGTCTTATCCTCTGTGGCTTTACTTTGGAGTTGATAGGTCTATCGTATGCAACCCAAAATAACATGCACATTGAAGCAAATCATGGATCTTAATGTCTACTTTTGAAGACATAAAACTCTATTGGAATGTTGAATGATTTGCATCTAGAATTGAGCAATTGTCTATTGTGAGCAGTTGAATCGCTTGGAAACAAATATTTTTGTGGCGATACATTGTGTTTTCTCCTATCTGATGCTTGGTGATCATGCAATTGTGGTAACCATGATCTGCTCCTAGATTTGATGTCGTGCTAATTACATTTCAATATGGTATGAATCCAATCATGCAGTCGGTACTCATCCACCAGCTTCCACCTCCACAATGGTGCTACTCATTGGATTTTGATTGTAGAATACCGATTAAAAATAGATCACTAAATGGGTTCAAATCATCATCCACACAGTGGTAGTACAATGTATCAACAATAAATCTAGGTGTCGACCTTGGCCATTGTTAACCCAATCTTTTCTTTCTAGGAAATATCGATCGTGATCTTCTCAACAGAAGAGTTGGGATTTCAAAACACAAGCAGAGACTCCATACTTCACTCGCCAACGCTATCTGCACACCCCAAAATTTTGTGATGCACTATACATAAATAGGTAAGGCAAAAATAAAACCGAGACAATAGTCCCACATGCGAGAGGCCACGAATCATTTAATGGTTTAAAATGGTAATTAGACACTAAGCCTTTTGGTTACCTTTGGATAATATATGCCCTTCCTTATGCGTCCAAGTGTGAGATCTTCCCCTTGAATTTCCATCCTTATCGATTTTTTGATTCACCTTATAGGTTTTTCCTAGCACCATGTCATCTCTATGCTTGTCCAGGTCTCGCTCG
The DNA here is from genome assembly GCA_028583015.1 of Wollemia nobilis. Taxonomy (NCBI): domain Eukaryota; kingdom Viridiplantae; phylum Streptophyta; class Pinopsida; order Araucariales; family Araucariaceae; genus Wollemia; species Wollemia nobilis. The sequence goes on along the minus strand of JAQPPZ010004624.1, from coordinate 9,032,946 downwards.
GTGTTACCCCCATGGCTCTTAGGGTTTTGTGTCATGTACCCCATCCATGTAGGATGTAGGCTAGTCTATATCTAGGTATCGACCATGTATAGTCTAGAGTTAGATGTGGTCTATCCACATGTCAGTAGCATTATACCTGAGTGTCAGGTCAATATGTTGTGTGTCGGATCCCACATCGTTGGGTGGCTCTTTATATCACCCGTCACATCACTTCTCCAGGTTAGTTCTACCCACTCCTCTATAGACTGTGCAGTGGTTTCCTAGTCACAGTCCTAGTCTAATCAATTTTAGCAGCCATCGAGTTTAGTTCTAGGCTTAGTTAGAGTCTAATTCACGTCCTGATCAGGTTTACCATTCGTTCGGGCTCCAGATCAATAAGTTATCTGAGATATCTTAGGTGGAGTCTAATTCATGTCCCGATCAAGTTGATAGTTCATATGGGTGTCAGATCACCAAGTTATCTGAGCTATCTTAGGTGGAGTCTGATTCGTGTCCCAATCGGGTTGACCATTCGTTTGGGCACCAGATCACCAGGTTATTTGAGTTGTCTAGTACAATTACAATCCATCGTGTGGCTCAACACTAATTCGTTAGTAGTTGATTTGATCGCCACCCACCATGATGATAGATAGCCATCTACTATGCCTGCTAGGATCTTCTCAGTCCGATCTACGTATCTGCATCACCCCGTTAGTGTCTGGCCAAGAAGTGCCTTGGGTCCCCTTGGTCCACATATATAGCAATCAGATCATTCGGGTATAATCATATTTGGATCACCAGCCTCAGTCTATCGGGTTTATATACATCTGCTGGCAGATTCAGCTTCCAAAGGTCTAATTGCTAGTCACAGTTTGACCTTGAAAAATATGCCCAAATGACCCAATGACCAGATCTTCACACGTCGGCTCTTAGGCTACAATCGATCCTAGAGCACTAGAGCACTCCACTCTAATACCATGATAGAAAAATAGGTGAAGCGATAACAAATATATTAGATGCATAGTGTTTAAATAATAATAACATAGGCTAAGAATAGCCTTTAGGAGATAATAGTGCTAACCAACTAATGACGGCAATGATGCCGACACTAACAACTAACATAGTCAAAATGACTACAAAAACTAACCACCTAGATATTTACTAACAATGTAAATATCCTAAGGTAAAAATAAACTAACTACAGTAATAATTAAATTACCGAAGATATCTACCCTAATATAGGTATATGGGTAATATCCCAAATAATGGAATATTACTCTAACAAAATCCACTCAGTATAGTCGATAGGAAAAATGAAGTTCACATCTAAGAGTTTTGAAGCTCTATTTTTACCAAGAGGGCCATGGTAGGATGCATTCTCCTAAGCTTTTGTTTGAATGGCTTAGCATCGGGTTGTAAGGTGAGATTGTGCACAACCAAACTAGGGTCAAGATCGGGTATGTCCTTATAGGATCATGCAAATATGTCCTTCTTCCTCTTGAGGGGAGCAATAAATTGCTCTTGTTTATCGGGTGATAAAATTTTTCCAAGTTTGACAATTTGGGGATTGTCTTTGTCTGAACTAAGGTCCACATCAATTGTATCTTCAATATACATGTAGGAACCTTCCTCAAGCTGATGGGGCATAGGGATCAAATGAATGTCATCTAAGATGTCATCAAACTCTTTTGGCTTATCCTCATCTATTTTTGCCTAGAAAACCTTAGGATCCGAAGGTGAAGGTGAAGGCGAAGGTGGAGGGGATGGAGGAATGTAGTTGGTAGAAGCCCTTAACAATTCCTCGGACAAGAAAAAATTGGTAAAGGATGAAGACGAGGAAATTCGGTCCATATCAATAAGGCTTATGTCAATTGGAATTAGCTTAGCTAGATTGTATGGATTACGGAGTGGGGTAAATAAATCAACAAGATTCATGTTGACTTATGGGAAAGGTGAATGAGATCGAATGGAATGGATGGAACCTAAGAATCGATGCTAGGGGCTTGGTTAACCTGAATAACAACAAACAACACAAATAAATGCATTTTTCTAAATGATTTGTACATATGCAAAGAAATAAAATGAAATTTTTTGTTGAATTATTTATTTATTTATTTATTTTTATTTTTGGTAGTGGTGAAAACTATGATTTTTGTGTTATGTACATATGTTACAAGTTGGCTTATAAAATGTCTTAATGGAATGAAGGTGGTGGTTCACCGGTAGGGGCGGCTCGCTCTTGTGGAAGAATCAAGAGAAATATGTGCTCATGGATGGGGAACATGTTGAGATAAAACTCATCTTGTTCAGTATGGGGAATAATGGGCTCTGATTCTTCTTTAAATTCATCCAAAATTATCGACATGAGCTCAAAATATTCATAGATTTCATTGTCAAAATTATCGGGATGGAGGGCTTCTTCTCCTGGATTGAGATTAATCCTTTGGAAGGCTTGTTCAAGAGAAGAAGTGGTGGGAAGTGGGTGGTAACCTAGACCTGAATGGTCATGCACCTCTTGATATGGAACATTGATAGGTTGATGCACTCCCTGTTCATGCAATCCTAGGCCATGACCTTTCCAATTGACTATGTAGAAATATTAAAATAGAAATCCTATCATATTTGGAATATTGGCAATTGCTGGTTCTTTGGGTTCTTCTATGGGAGTTGGACTTGATGAAGAATCAATCCCCCCATATATAAAATTTATACTATTTGGAGCTAAACCCATGTTATATACTGCTCCTATGGCCAAAGGTGGGTCACATGGGCAACCAAAATCCTTAGAACTAGGAATTATGAGGGGGAAATGGTGATATCTTGGACCACGTGTTCACCAATACTAGGATTAGTGAGGTGGACCTTGACTTAGGATGACATGGCAGGACTATGATTGGATAATGATTTGGGAAATGGTGAATATGGAGATATCTCACAATCTGTCAATTTGACTTGTGAAACATTAGGTGATGGTGATGGATTGGATTGGGAAGGCTACTGAGTGGATGGTGATGATGTGTATGGCAATGATGTTGATGATGTGGACTGACTATAACCACTTGTGCATGTAGTCAATGATGACAATGATGGAGGTGTGGAAGTTTGATGAGGGTTGGTGATAGGGATCTCCTTAGGAATGGGATTTTTTGATGAAGGGATGGACAACATGGTATATGGATTGGATGATGGTGATAGGAAAAAGTGAGTGGAAGGAAGCATCGACTCATATGGATTTGAAGTGAAATTGCAATACTTAAATGACTCAACATCCATCGGTATACAATGTACTTATCCCTCATGCACATATTTTAAACATTGATATAGTATTGAAGGGACACATCTCATTTCCCTCATCCAAGGTCTTCAAAGGAGTACATTGTATGCCATGGATCCTTCCAATATGTGAAACATTATGTGCAACATTTTGACTTCTACTTCAATGGGCAAAACAACAGTACCAACTATGGAACACAAAGCATCATTGAATGCTTTAAGGGTGAAGGATGACTTGGTGATGTGAGATGGAAGAAGGTTCAAATGATGAAGAGCGGATGTGGTAATGATGTTGATAGATAAATCTATGTCAATTAGCACTCTTTTAAAAGGCTTCTTGTCAATTAGATTCATGATATGCAATGGAGGGTCTACGAATTTTGATGAGATTGGCTTAATATCAAAGTCATAGAATGTGATGGAAGGATCCATGCATGTTTGTATGCTCCCAAAAAAAGTTGTTGAAGGCATTAGTATCTTGTGATTACAATTCAAAGGATTTAAAAATGTCCATTAATGCCTCACGATGTGGAGGAGATTTTTGGATTAACTCATAAAATGATAATTTTGTGGAAGACATTTTCAAACTTGTAGTTCATCGGCTAGTCAATGAGATTATTGGTCGAGGTGGACGATTGATGGATGGATTTAGAGGATTTGATTGGCTAGGGATATGGAAGGGTGATGAAGAATTAGGGGAAAATTCGATGGGTGGTGATGCAGAAGTTTGTGACACACTTGCTTGAAGTAATTACTTTTTTTTGTTGTTCCTTTGACCTCTAGTGACCACATGAATGGCCCATACAAACCCTTGGTATTGTTGTACATGCTTGAATTGATTAGGAGGATTTTTGGTGTTAGCCCCCCATATTTGGTTGCATCTCCTCGTGATGAGGAAGTGGTGTTTGAAATATACCAAGGTTTTGATTTTGTTGAGCAAGGGGATTATCAAGCTTGATCGCCCCCAAGTCAATGAGATTTTGAACTGTCTTTAAATACATGGTAATTGTTAATTTCATGCCCATTTTACCTATGATAAGGACAAAATAGATGTTCTCGATAATATTTTCCATGTTTAGCAGGATCATGTGGTCTAATGTTGGGTAAATCAAGTTTATTCGTCTCATACAATATTCTAAAAAGGGAAGCATATGACTCGACTAAAGGGGTGTATTGGTGATTTTATTAGAAAGACTATCATGAGGGACAGTTTTCCATAGATGGCACTATGTTCTACACTTTTGGATCTTGTGTTGTTGAGGGGACCACATAATATAAAATTCATTGTAGTGTTTGTTGCACAAGTTGTTGTTGTTGAGCCATTACTAGTTGGCTCATGACCATTTGATTAACTTGATTAGATTGAGTGGCTGGAGTAGCATGTGTTGATTTTTTTTGCTAGAATAGTTGCTTTTGTATTGGCCCTTACTTTGCGATTCTTTCTTTTTAGGCTTTAGTATGTCATTATTTCTTTTTAGGCTTTAATATGCCTTCTTGGATTTTGATCTCTTCAATGACACTAGCCTGAGCTAAAGCTTCTTAAACTGATTTATAAGTTCATAGTTGAAGCATCCAAGAGATAGGTTTTAAGAAAATTTTGGTGAATAGATTAATTAGCTCATCCATTGGTAGGGTGAATGGTAATTTAGTGATGACAACCCTCCAACAATTTCCAAAATTGTAGATAGATTCATCATCATGTTGTCTTAAAGCATAGACATCAAACAATGAGATCTTCTTTTTAACATTTAAGATGAAGTAGTCAAATAATTGATCAATAAATTGCTTAAAAGTATAAATACTATGACTTGGTAATTGATTGTACCATTCTATGGCATCCCCTCCTAATTTTTGAGGAAAAGTTCAAAGTATGAGAGCATTTTCGGTTTGAATTCTAAAGCATGCATGAACAAAGGTGCTCACATGTTCTTTGGGATCCTAAGTTCCCTTAAATTTGTCAAACTTAGGTACCATAAAATATATCAGATATGGCAGTGATGGTATCGAATGATGAATTGGTTGATTGATCAATTAGCGTAAGGTTAGTTTCTGATTTGAAAAACCAAGAGTAAATTGAATCAATTGATCTATCTTTTCTAAATGGCATTAATTCAAGGGTCTTCCTCCGAAATGTGGAAGCCCTAAATTACCTGATGATTTTATGGTGGGGTGGAGAAATATTGTGGAATGACTAAGTGATGATGGGATTGGTAATGATGGCTAGGTGAATTAGATGGAATTTTATGAATGAGAGTTTGCTAATGAAAATATGGAGAATTATAGAATAACGTTGATGGATGAAGGTTATGGCTAGTTTGGCCAATGGGAATAGGATGGGTGATGGTATGACTTGGTGGGGGTACATGGATAGTAACCACAAAAGACTGTGGTGCCCATGATGGACCCTGGTTAACAAGGATAGTCTGAGCAGAGTTATGTAAAGGCTTAGGGTTTGTGTATACTTACTATTGAGCATTTTAACGTTGTCTAAGAAATTTTTTTAGGTGTTCCCATGTCTCACTAATATCTATATCAGAAGCTAACGGTATGGAGGTATATGGTATGGAATATCTGCCTTGGATACAAGTTACACTAGGTATGGTAACTTGTGAGGCTATAACTTGTGAAGGAGGATTAACATGTGCTTCATACAAGGGGTTGGTGTAAGTGGAGGTATATGAGGTTCTAGGAGCACATGAAGGTTGGGGAATGGACATATGGTAAGAAGGTGCAACCGATGCCTCAAAAAGAGGGTTAGTATACACCTAGGTAAAGGTAGATGGGGGCTAGGAATAAATAGGCTCTTGCTATAAAGTAGAATCTTGTCTAGGTGAATTGGGAATGGATTCTAAGGCATAGTTGGAAGACTTCATGAGAGCTTCTACCCTTGCCATGTCTATATGAGTAATGTGATGGTCGATGGTAGGGGAGTTTGACTCCTCTTAGGGCATGGCCATATGGAAGGCTATGGATGGTAAGGAATGTGAGGGACCTACAGAAAAATCTGCCTATATCACATTCAGGAAACCTACCACAGAAGTGGTGGGGAAGGTGGATGAAGGTTCCATTAAGTTATCTTGACTTATAACTTTATTTTGATTTCTAGTTAATACCACAAACAAATAAATCAAAATATAAATTAAACTATCAAATGTAACACAAAATTGAAATTTTTAAGTAGAAAAAAGGAAACAAACCACCAATGCTAAGTTTTAACCAGTGTGGCTTACCTTGTTCGTTGATTATCTCCTTTTTAATGTGTATTCATTTTAGGTGTCATTCTTGTGTGTTTTAATGTTCTAATATTTATGGCAAAGATAGGGCAACAAGATTCTTGTTGTTGATGAAATCCAACAATTTTGCTCAAGGGTATCATATGGTTTCTATGGGCAGAGGTTGGTGGATGGATATGAATGCCACCATCACCAAATATCAAGCAATGGTTGGTGATGAAATCCAACCACTACTATTTTGAATGAAACATGTTGTGTGTGAATTGTTCCTTCTAAGGTTTATGTTTATTAATGTGGATAAAAATTTTTAGGAGCAACTAATTTCATAAATCTAAATCATAAGCCAACAAGAGAATGCCAATTTCTCCAAAGGGTGTGAAGTACACCGCTTCAGGCCCCCTGTCAAAGACAACTGGAGCATTCATCCACCTCTCTGCCTAGAATCACCCAATGGTAAAAATAATATTGGCACCCTAACGATGTTCCTACTTAGATAGATAAAATAAGATACTTCTAAACCTAAATTGCAACTCTAAATTATGTCAATTATCAATTCAAATGCAATCAGAATGCAACATTTTATAAATGTGAATACATCAGAAATAGAAACCCTAACTGGAATTTGTGAATGGATGCAAAAGAAACCTAAAATGTGAACTAATATGAATTATTTTCCATATTACTTAATGATTGTTCATTTTATGCTTGGAATCTAAAAAATACATCAAAGAACCCAAAATATGTAAAATAGTAAAACTAGATTTTGGATAGTGGACTTACTAGATAGCCTACGTATCTGCTCCAAATCATTGTAAAACACACTTGGGTGCTTTTGAGACACCCCTAGACACTTTTGGAACACCTCCAGGTGTTTCTAGATGATCCTTGAGTGTCGTAGTGCATTCGTGAACCTCCTACAATTTTTTGCAACTCCTTAGAAACCCTAACAGGTAAAAATACTTGATTTGTGCTCCTAAAAATCCGTAAAATAAGATAACAAATAGCAAGTTATATGGAAAGATACATCAAAACATGAAACCCTTAGGGAGTCCCACTATGATCGCCATTTATATTTTCATCATGCATGTTTTAATATTTGGGGTAAAATTGCAAGGAAATATAAAAAATAAATGCATTTTTTTTCAAGAACTCCAAGTGGAAGAGCATTTTTGGAGCGCAATTACCTTGGTATTTTTGACCAAGTACATTTTCGATGAAGCAAGTGTGCCCCAATGATGTATTTTATTGGCCCACACTAATTTTGGAGCAGTATTTAGTTAGATGCATGGAATAAAGCTAATTTCATTGAAGAAACCCTTAGAAGATATTTTTGGCATTATCATGCAACGAAGTTAATGACTTCCACCCTTGAAAAGAACTCGTCACTTCCACGTGGTATTTGTATTCCTGAAATAAGCCGTTAAATATCCCAATTGCACCCTCCAAGACAAAAGCAGTTGAGTACGAAGTTCAAGGAGGATTTACAGTGTGAGGGTGTTACTGGCAGTTAAGGACATCATGAAAAAGCATGTTGGGTGAGAGAACCAATGAGCATGTTTACCCGATTTTGTTAGAAGTGCACCATGTACATTTAATTGGGTAGTTGAGAGTAAAGTTTTTAAATATGGAAAACCATAAGCTTGCAGTTGAAGAAGGATTGAGATTATTTTTTTGGAGCATTTTTGGATTAGCCTTTAGTTGCCTTAAATTACTGTTTTGTTTCAGTACTATCAGATTATTACAGTAAAGTTGATTGTACGAATATGGGAAAGAAAATTGTTGAGTTGATGAAAGCTACTAAGCCAAAGAAATAAAAAGGAGGTAAAAAGTCTAAAAAGCAATGAAAATATCGATCTTGACCCATATTTTGATTTGCTGGCTCAGATTGGATACTGTGCTATTTCAAACAATGGTGTAGAAAAATTGGGCCAAGACGTGGAAGTTGTTGTCGAGCAAGGTTTGACACCAGAAAGTTTGTTAACTATTTCCTACCATGTGCACCTTTCCTGGTACCTTTATACACCTGTTCATACTTACCCTAAGCTGGTGATGGCGATTTCAAAGTTTTATAATCCTGCCACAAGGGTCATACAAAATATGAAGGGAGAAAAATTGTTCACCATTTTATCTAGTGTAGTTAGAGAGGCATTTGCTTGTGGGGTGAAGCCTTCCTCAGATGTAATTTTTAAAAAATTTAAACTCAAGGAGCAGAAGGAGAGGTATTAGTCAACTATCACATTTGGCCAGTTCATGGAGAATCAGCTGATAAAGGCATCCTAGTTAGGAGAGTTATTGGATTTTTCGAAGTTGCTGATAAAGTTTAAAATCCTAGATATGTTTTCCATGTTGGCATGGGTGTCCGGTCTTCCTACCAACTCCATAGTTTATAAATGGTAAGAAACACTGGTATAATACATTTTTTAGGTGGAATTTTATGCCCTAACAACAATGTAGGTAAGCATAAACCTGATTTTCTTCGATTGGGTAGATTACATGGCTCGAGCAATGGATACCTAGTTGGAGAATATACAGAGTGAAGGGGCAGTTTCATTTAGGCACACTTCATTTTTGGCCTGGTATTTCTTCTTTCACATGCATCAACATTTTTCTTTCATAGCCATGAAACAGGTGGATGAGGCAGACAGGAAGCTGCCAGTTTATTTATGGACTCCAAGCTTGTTCTGAGGGAGTCATTTTACAATTTTAATCACATGTTTTTGGGCCCCACCCTTGAACTTATTTTTGGCACATGTGAAAGAGTTCCAAGGGCGATGAGGGAGGAAATAATTGCTAAAGAGAAAGGAGATATTTTCTACAATTTTTGACTTCACTGGTAACTCGTTTCTCCTTCCATATTTTACTATCGAGCACCTTCTTATGATGGAAGTTATCCGCCAGACTGACTTCATCAATGAAATCTATGGGGTAGTACGAGGAAAGAGGACCACATGCACCATGTCATTTTTCTTTGGTGGTATTGAAGTAGAATAGGTTGTCCAGAACAAGTTGATTAATGAAGCTCTCTATGACATGTGTATGGTGGGATTGCCTCAATGGTGTAAGTACGACCCTTTGGATCACTTTGTGACATTGATTTAAGTCAAAAGTTTTCATTACTATCCTAGACTTGACATCGAGCGACATAGAAATAACTTGGAGGTGCATGATCTTGAATGGCATGTCAAAAATATGATGTCACTCTTTCCATGGGATGATTTTTATGAGATGGAGACTGAGTATAATCTTACAGTTCACAAGCACCAGATTCCTCCTTCAGTTTTTTTTGGCAAAATGAAGGAATAGTTTCCCACTTGGTTCGAGGAGAAAATTACCAACTGGAAGGTTATGAGTGTCCACAGAGGGAAAACCACGTCAGCTTATGGCCTGGCAATGGATGATGCATTTTTAGATGTATATGATGAATACTATGATAGCTATCAACCGGTCTCTTTACTAATATTGTACCTCAGACCTTTCAAATATCTGATAGTGAGGATATTGTGGTCAAACAGGAGCAACATGTGGTTTAGAAAGCACCACTTATGGAAGAAGAGAAAAAACTATCACCAAAAGTGTAGACCTAGCAGAAGAAGAAAAGTAAGTGTGAGGTACTTCCTTTTCCTAAGATATCCAAGACGTTAAGAATAGGTGTAGTTTCTTCATCAGGTGCAAACCCTCCTCCTGTAGCCAAGGCCACACAGGCTAATGCTTTCGAGAATCCTTCTTTGGTTCAGGCAGGACAACTTGGCCAAAACATGGAAGTTATATATCTAGAGAAGGAGACAGAGGAGGAACAAGACAAGGGTGAACCAGTATCACAGTCACCCTCATCATTGACTCAAAATGTGTCAAATGTTGAAGGTACATTTTCTCTACCCTCTTCCTTTTCTCTTGAGCATTCAGTGACTATTGCACCCCATTTCATAGTTGTCACTTCTGTCTCACCTCCATTTGGTGGTATACCCTCCACTTCCATTTTGCTTCATATTTCCCAGTCACCAGTCATCGATGCTCCCTCTTCTTCTATTCCTGCTTCTATTTCCCTTTCTTTTAGTTCTTTTGCATCTGGTCCCAATCCATTTTTGTGCCCTTCATCCTCCATTCCAGTATTTTTTAGTGGCTATAAGTACACAAGCTCCTCCTCGAGTAAGTGTAATTGCAAACAAAACCAAAACTTTCATCTCTTCCACCACTTTCATTCCACAAACCTTTCTTATTTTTACTTCCTTTCGTGAGCCAAAATCTTAGGAGGCTCATTTTCCCCTTGCTCCTTTTATTGAGTTACAGGTGCTACCAAAGCTAGATATGGCTATTGTGCAAGAGCATCCTATTGCAGCAAAAATGAGTCGAGCCTACCAAAGTCCATAATAGTGGTTGAAAATCTATAAGAGAAAAGAAGCTCAAGCTCCAAAAAATATGTTGAACAAGGTCACTTTTGACCCTTAAGCTATGGAGTCTCATACTATAAAAATGATTCCCCCGATCCAGAAGCCCCAAGGAGAAATGGCTCCAAGTGATTACACTTATGAATTCATTACATATGACCTAACAAATATTGATACCACATAGAATATGGGGAATATACAGGTGGATATGAGCTCTCTTTACTTGCGGTGATCATTACAAGAAAAAAAAAATTGAGGCTGAGGTAAATATTGTTAAGTTAAATGAAGCTCTAGCCGAAAATAGGGCACAACTGTAGATAGCGAAGTCAGAGGAAGAGCACTAGTAGTAGAAAGTGAAATAGTTGGAGAAGATAGCAAAGGGATACCAGATAGCTTGGACAAGAGCGTAGAAGCAAGTGCAAGCATTGAATACCCAACTTGAAGCTTTATAGAAACAGTTGGTCAAGAAAGCCACACAATTAGTGGTCTTCTCCAAGAAGAAAATTAAGAAAGCTTAACACCATTTAATGAAATTTTGTGTGACATTGGAAACAAAAGTGCTCAAAGTCTTGTTTGTATATTCATGAGGTCCAGATAGTAATTTTTCTTGGTGATCAGACTTTGGAGTATGCTAAGAAGTAGATGGAACTAAAACTAGAGATGGCACTAAAAATCCAGGTGTTAGCTCAGTCTGACTTCCAAGTTAAGCTTATGATCGGGATGGATCATGGTTGGGCCAAGGCCAAAATTACATTGCACAACTATTTCTCCCATTTAAATATGGTAAGAGAGAGCTGAAAGCTGATGACTATGTTTGAACAAGAGTGTTGCATTTTGCTCGTTTATTTTTAGGCTTTAACCGATGTTAGGTTTTCAAGCTTCACGGATGATGATGGAGAGATTTTACCAATGAAATAGTTGATGGTGGCCTAAAATTTTTTTTAGAAGATACTTTAGAGATCAATAGCTGGGAGGAGCCAATCACGGAAGAACAAGTATTGTCATGCATGGAGAGGCTCACCCACATCGAATCATCCATATTGGAACTCTAGTAGAGAACTAATCACATCAGCATGGATCACATCCAGATATTGCATTTTTTCATTGATTCACTAAGTATGCTCTTTGTGTTCACTCCAGAGTCCTGGGCCGAGGCAGTTGCAGTGTATGAAACTATCAACAAAAGTCTCACCAAGAAAGAAGCACAGGTACGGGTGAAAGCAGAGTAGTAGGAAGCAGTTGTAGAAGAGTAGGAGAAAAAAACACAAGAGGAAAGAAAAAAGGAGGTTGTTGAATCAAATTTACCATCTAATGTAGTCATTCGCAGTGACAGTTGAGCCCAATGGATGAAGGCTTGGGGTTGATTACATCCAGAAGAGTTGAATATCCTAAGAGCCACCAAAAGTGTTGTTAGTTTTGCCACACTAAATTTTTTATTGTAAAAGTACGAATAATATAGATGAATGATGCAGTTGTTTTGATTTTATTGTTTTTATGTAATATTTATGTTTCCCTCCTTGAGTTATTTTATTAAATAAAGAAGGATGATTTTATCCCTAAAAATACAAAACAATTTTTTCTGATAAAAAATTAATGGAAATCGTGGGCAAAATATAAAAGGGAGAAATGTATGGCAAGGAATGTCTCAAGATCAAAGAATTTATGAAAAATTATCTATGACTTCAATAGTTTTTATTCAAGGAGAAAGCACGTATGAAATATAAAGAAAAATATGTTTTCGCCCTAGGGAGGGGCAAAAATCATTTTTGCCCTTCTTTTGAGGTGAAAATGCCATGTTTAGAAGATTTTGTTCAAGTGAGAGGAAGGTAAGATTTTACAAAGTGTAAAAGGGTGAAAATAATGAATAAAAACTGGTCAAAGTCAAAGTCACCCTTGGGAAAGGGCAAAAATCATTTTCGCCCCTCTTTGGGGTAAATTCCAAGTTGAGGATGTTTTTCAAAGTGCCAGTAATGGAGTGACATCATTCGGATGAAGCTTGCTCCAGTCAAAGTCAAAGTAATTTAAGGAAGGCACCCGCCAATGTAATTTCACCTCGTCTTGAGAAGAACGTTGATTTCGCCTAGTTTGGAGCAAAAATATCAAAACAACAACCGATCAAAATCAAATTCACCCTTGGGGTGGGGCAAAAATCATTTTTACCCATATTGAGGGTAAAATCAATTATTTTTGCCTAATTTCTTGTAGAAGTAGTTTCTATTTTATTTTTTGGGTGAAGTTACCCAGGAGGAGTGTGAAAGCATGTTGATGGACGAAAACACCAGATTGCCTAGGTGAAATCAATTCTTGCCCCTTTCTTTTGATAAAATTTTTCTTTCAAAGGCACCACTGATGCTGTTATTTTTCAGGAAAGATCGAAGATTGATGGAATTTAATTCTTGGAGCAATAAAATTTTTATTTCCAAGATTCTTGTTGAAGAGATGTCAAGATTAAATTCTACATCCTAAATTTTGGTGCGTTCTCGTTCATTTTTTAGGCACCTTCCATTGATCTCATCCCTTTTTAAGAAAAAGTTAATTTGAGAAGTTTTTATCTATGTGAAAACTTAAACCTAAATGGATGGGTTGGGAAACTCTTGTTGTTGAGCAAGGTGTTGCAAGAGTTTTCTCATTGTTTTCAACTCAGGCAGTTAGATCTAATAATGCAGTGGACAGGCAGTTCAGAAGTCATTCAATGCGAAGCTAATGATTTTAGGGTTTGCAATTGACCACATTTAGGGTTTGCAGTCGACCATGTTTAGGGTTTGCAGCCGACCAAGATTAGGGTTTGCATTTGCATAATCAGCCGACTACTATTAGGGTTTTCATCTCAAAATCTCAAGTATATAAGCAGGGTTTTTTGGATATTTAGGGATCCATCGAGTGAATGTTGAAGTGCGAGATGCGGCTGTAAAAGCGCAGATAGCATAGAATCGGTGAGATGATAGCGAAGTGCATAATGTGAATGCACATAGAGAGCAGAGTGTGGAACGACATAGAGTGTGCAAAGCATGTGAGCAGAGAAAGTAGAATGTGTAGAGAGCGCAAAGGGCAAAGTTGATTGCAAAGTTTTGCTGTAGCAGTGCATCAGATTATGTGAAGAGATTGTGCAAGAAAGAGCAGAGTGTGCAGAGATTGCAAAGGTGAAGTAGATCGGTTAGAGTCTTGCAATAACAAAGGTATTTGTCAAACATTTTCATTCAAAATTGAAGTCCAGTTGGTGCTGGCAAATTAGGGGTTGGTGCTCCTTTCTGTTGGTGCAGATAAATAAGGGGTTGGTGCTCCTTCCAGTTGGTGCTGGTAAACAATTTGTAAATTTGGTGCTTTGCAAGAGGCTGGATTTGGATGGTAGTCCAAGCAGCCGTTCTTTTTGAGGAGTAGCCATTTTGGTGAACCTCGTTAAAAATCTATGTTGTGTGATGCTTTCTTGATGCATTTAGTATCTCTTTTATCTGCTTTAAACTGCTGTTGGATTTGAAACCATATGTTTTAGAAATTTTAAAGAACACACTGATTCACCCCCCCTCTCAGTGTCATTGTGATTACAACAATTGGTATCAGAGCCAAGTTCCCTTTAAAGGCTAAATCAACTAGGGTTGATCTTGGATTAATACTCTAATGGCAAAGAAAGGCAAGAATGGAACCATGAGACACAAGAAGAAAAGATCACACAGGGTCATAAAAGAAAATAAAGATAAATTCATTATTGCTGTAGATTCAAGATATGAATCAAACAATGGAGAAAAGGCCAAGAGTCAATTCAGTCATAATGCGAGTTCTCAAGGTTCGGAATGTTTTGATCAACTCCGGCATAATGAACGTCGGTGTTATGGGTTTAGTAGCGAGTGAAGATGAAGAAGAAATAGAATCGGAACAGGGAATGTAATAAAGAAGAAATGAATGCAGAATCAAATTGTAATGAAGATCAAATTACGGCTCCAAGTAAGAAGAATAGAACCTCCTTCAAAAGGACATCTCGACCAGTTTCAGTTTCTGTGGTAGAGGAAATTGAACCAAAAAAGGCAGAAGGGGTGAACACTGAAGTAGATAATAAAAACCTCAATGTTGAAGTAGACTGGGAAGGTGAGTTGATCTCTGCTCTTGAAGAGTTTAGTATAGAAAAGAAAAAGAACAAAAGACTATCCAAAAAATTGGAAGAATATGGGGATGAGATTGAAAATATGTTCTTACAATTCCAACAGGCCAAGAAAATAGAAGAAGACTTGAAGTCACGGCTGAATGATAAAGTCAATGTGTGTAACAAACATGAAGAGGATTCTAACAAAGTAGTTAGTAATCTAAAGCTGCAAGTAGAAGAGTCTAAAAGGATTGAGGAAACTCTTAGGTCGCAGATCAATGAGAAAGAGATTATTTGCCGCAAACAAGAAGAAGAGATTGTTTCATTGAAGAAACAACTAGAAGAGGCCAATACAAATCTTAAATTCGAGAAGAGCACAGAATTGCTAGATAAAATGATAAGTCATCAGAGAAGCTCCACGATTAAGCATGGTCTTGGATATGAAGCTAAACAACCTGTATCTTCCAATTCTGCAAAGAAGAAGAAGTTCATTGTTGAAGGGTCCGAGCAAGAAAAGGTTAAAGCTGTATCTTCAAAAGAAAGAAAATATCAAAGGAGATTTAAAACAAAGCAGCCACAACAAAAGAGGTTCTACCACTCTCACTTTTTTCATACTAACACTTTTAATGGCTATTTTTTCAGATGTAACCAGTATGGTCACAAGGCAACTTATTATGGATTAAATAATAAATCAAAGATTTATGCTGGTTGAAATACATCTGCATATCTGAGTGAACACTTTGTACAATGTTTTCAATATAATGGTCATGGGCACATAGCAAGATTTTGTCCAAGCGCTTATGTATCAAATCTAAGGCAAAACAGTAGATTTCATAAGACACAAAGAACACAACATAGACAGGAAATAAATCAGGTTCATAGAAGAAAGGAAAATAATCATTCATCATGGATGCATAAGAGACAACCACACGAGAGAGATATTCAAGTTCATGCAATGATGCAAAATAGGGACGCAGGTGAAAAATCCAAGCCCGAGGTCAAGAAAGTCCGGAGAAAGAAAGAAGAGAGGAAATCGTGTCTCCTTGAACTAAAGGAGACTGCTCTTCTATCGCACTAAGCAACTCCAGGTAACACATCCTCAAGGGGAGCATTTTGAAAAAGGTTTTATTTTAATGGTTCCGTATATTTGTCTGGGTATCTGAGGATGAAAGACCAGCAGTTGGGCTTTTGTGGTATAATTGTCAAGTGTGTTGGTTGTTCATTTAGTTGTGTGTGGAAGTGTCGTGAAGGGTAGTGTTTGCATTGAGAATCTTCACCATTGGTAGTATTGCTTATGTCATTGTTGTTTTGTTGATGGTTCTTATTGCCACTAATTATAGCTATGGATTATAACAGTTCAGATTGTTTTTGTTTATTGAAAGAATGCTTGCCCCAACTACGAATTTGTGTTTCAATAATAGCAACATGTTTTTGTTTGATGCTTGATGTGAATATTGTCAGATATTTCATTACACCTTGGTGAATATATTTAATTCACAGACAATTTTGTTTTAACTTTTAATATAATGCCAATTCAAGGATAAGAAGTTTGAGGCTGAGTAAGGTGCACTACGGTTGGCCATAAAGTGTTTGACAAAATGTCTTCTTTCGACATGCACAGTTGAAAGTAAGAGTTGGTAGTAAAATTGTAGTGCTGGACAAAAATTGGTACAGATGTGAGTCACTTGTCAATTCTGTTGATAGAAGTGAAATCAGCATGTTGAATGGGAAGATTGAAGAAAAAGTTTATAATGTGCAGCCAAATGATTTCTAGCCTGGTGATGAATGTTTGAGGTGCTTTTATAAAGAATTGAGGTAGTCTACTGGATTCTCACTGCAGAGAAAGACAAACATCTGTCAGTAGGTTCAAGTCTGTTGAGAATATTCAAGATGTATATGCAGATGTTGTTTGCATTACGAGCAAAAAATTGAATAGTTAAATGATCGGTGTATGCTTTCACTAAAATCGGTGGACAAGTTTGAGATTGCAGAGCAACGAGAGGGTTGAGGCTCGGAAGACAGCATGAATTGAAGTGGCCACATATTCCCAAGAATAGTCTAAAATTTGACTAGCCATTGGGATCAAATTCTCACGGGGGGGCATTTGTGCATTTGTTCATCTTATTGATCATATCCATGATTTTTGCTAACTATTTCAATGTGGTTTTGAGAATGGTGTGTATGGACTCAGGGGGAGTCTACAATAGCCCTTTGGTATTATTGACAAAGGGGGAGAAGAGTTACGAGGAATGTACACAGGTGTTGCCAACAATTCCAAAGGGGGAGATTGTTGAGCAAGGTGTTGCAAGAGTTTTGTCATTGTTGTCAACTCAAGAAGTTAGATCTAATAATGCAGTGGACGAGCGGTTCAGAAGTCATTCAATGCGAGTCGATAGATTTTAGGGTTTGCAATTGACCACATTTAGGGTTTGCGATTGACCATGTTTAGGGTTTGCGACCGACCAAGATTAGGGTTTGCATTTGCATAATCAGTCGACTACTATTAGGGTTTTCATCTCAAAATCTCAAGTAGATAAGCAGGGCTATTTGGAGATTTAGGGATCCATCAGGTGAATGTTGAAGTGTGAGATGCGATCGTAAAAGCACAGATAGCATAGAATCGGCGAGATGATAGCGAAGTGCATAATGTGAATGCACACAGAGAGCAGAGTGTGGAACGACACAGAGTGTGCGAAGCATGTAAACAGAGAAAGCAGAATGTGCAGAGAGCGCAAAGGGCAAAGTTGATTGCAAAGTTTGGCTATAGCAGTGCAGCAGATTGTGTGAAGAGATTGCGCAAGAAAGAGCAGAGTGTGCAGATATTGCAAAGGTGAAGTAGATCGGTTAAAGTCTTGCAATAACAAAGGTATTTGTCAAACATTTTCATTCAAAATTGAAGTCCAGTTGGTGTTGGCAAATTAGGGGTTGGTGCTCCTTTCTGTTGGTGTAGATAAATAAGGGGTTGGTGCTCCTTCCAGTTGGTGCTGGTAAACAAATTGTAAAGTTGGTGCTTTGCAAGAGGCTGGATTTGGATGGTAGTCCAAGCAACCGTTCTTTTTGAGGAGTAGCCATTTTGGTGAACCTCGTTAAAAATCTATGTTATGTGTGATGCTTTCTTGATGCATTTAGTATCTCTTTTATCTGCTTTAAACTGCTGCTAGATTTGAAACCATATGTTTTAGAAATTTTAAAGAACACACTGATTCACCCCCCCTCTCAGTGTCATTGTGATTACAACACTTGTTAGAAATATTAGTGGAGCATGAAAATAAAATATTTAGAATTGATTGAAGAGCCCTAAATTGACCATGAAATTGAGCATTGAGTAAAAAGGATGCTCAAAAAAATTACCCAAATATTGGTGAGGTACAGGTAGGCACACAACAACATCTAGAGCAATTGTAGACTGGCAGAATTGGTCGATTAATACGACAAGGTCAAGTCTAGTAACGAGGTGCGGTATTGGATGCCTTCTCTAGGTTACATCTGGATTAATACTATGAGAGATCTTGTGTATATTTGACCTAGTTGGTTAATCCTCTTTGTATGGTATGGTATATACGAATGTGGTTCATAAAAAGCATGTGATATTAAGACAAATTCCAGTGTATTAACATGGCTCTAACTAACTCTGAGAAGAGAATAATTAGCTAGACACTAGGCATAAATACGCCATTTCCCTTTCATTCAGTATAGGAACATGGTCGATGAATAGTCAAATGTTCTAAATGGTAAGGGATAGGGAAGCAAGCGTCCATCCTCTATATGTTATGGGCCCTAGAGGATAACCCCTATCATGGATTGACCCTCATGCTAGAACACGAGGACATTAAAATGAGATAAGTCAATTCTACTAATTGCATATTTATGGCATATGGTCGATCTTGTCCACTTGGGTGACTGGTCTGCAATAGTATTGAACCCAAAAGTGGTGTAACATATCTGTACTAAGTTAAGCTTATGCTAATAAATAATTGGGTGAAGGAATTTTGCTAAGAATGTGTAGTATTAAAAAAAATATTACAGTGATTTTTTTATGAATTATTGTGTGGTAAAACCAAATGAGTAGATTTGAGTTGTTACACTAGGTCTAGCTAATGGTCGAACCAGTTACAAATAATTGTTTGACCTCAAAATAGGTGAAGATAATGGTTTGGCTTTAAATTATGTGTAAATAATGGTCATACTGGGTGCAAAAAATGGTCGGCCTCTTATCGAGTGAAGATAATGGTTCAACTTTGAAAATGTGAAGACAATGGTCCAAAATAAGACCGGGTGTAGATAATTATCATATCGGGTGCAAATAATATCCTAGCCTCAGATAGGGTGTAGATAATAGCCCAACATCAAAATGGGTGAAGATAATTATCTGACCTCAGTTCAGGTAAAGATAATGGTCTGAAAATGAATTAGGTGTAGATAATAGTTGTACCAGGTGCAGATAATAGTTTGGCCTTGGATCAGGTGAAGACAATGACCCGGTATCATATCAAGTGTAAATGATGGTTGTACCAATGTAGATAATGATCTAGCATTGAACCGGGTGAATATAATGGTTCAACCTCAGATCAGGTGAAGACTAGGTCTAAAATCAGATCAGGTGTAGATAATGGTCATATCGGGTACAGATAATAGTTCAGCCTCCAATCGAGTGTAAATCAATATATGGTTTTGGACTGGATGAGGATAATAGTCCAACCTTGAACAAGGTGCAGATAATGGTTGGGTCACACATCACACGATTGATCACTGCCTAGTGCATGTCCAATAGCATGTTACCACGTGTCCACTATAGTTAATTATGTCTATAAAAATGCATCAATAGTTATTTTTTTAGGCTTTTTTCTTCTACATAAGATCAGAGAGAAGTTGCAAATCCTTCCCTTCCCTAAGTGACCATTACCCCTCACCTTTCCCTAGCGATGACCACCATGTCGACCAGCTTTTAAAAAATTTCATTTAAAAATCAAATCTACGTTGAATTTTTAGACTTCTTAACCACACCTGGGAACAACCATAGATGGGTAAAAAATACAAGCTTTGAGGATTTGATTTCTATGCCCCATTTTAGAATAGATAAAATTGCTCTATTCAATATTGTCGAAGGCTATGAAAATTATTTTGCGACGGTTAGTCTAACTATATAGAATGGAAAATTTTATTTTACAATCAAACCCACTAATATCCAGATATTGACTGGTCTTCCACAAAAGGGTTTCGCTCTCATTTCATAGAAGTTAGCTCTCTCTATGGATGATAAGGCTTTCCTAGCGACCAACTATGATATCTCTCCGGATTTGTTGTCAGGTATAATTCTCATCACTTGATTATCTTAAACTTCACAATTTAAAATTTGTTATATTTTTTTGTAGCTTCTATGGTGAAGTCCAAAAGAAGGTTAACTATTTCCTCAATTATAAACAATGATTTCAAGGTAATTGTTGAGTTTTTCCAAGCAAGACTATTTTTTCTTGGAAGAACGAAGATTCCATTTTGGTCATTGGCTTATATTGTTTGTTGTCTAAATTACCACAAAATATTCGATGGTGTACATATATTTCTGATTGCATTAGATCATAGCTCTATATTGCTCAAATAAAATTAGATAAACTTGCCACAATAGCCTTGATAAACTATATTTTAGCACTTTATTATGAAATTTTTCATAATTTTTAGGATACTGGTTCACCGACTGTAGTGCATACAACATTACAAAGTATTGTTATGACTACCGATTAGCTAAAGGTTATTCTATTTTTCACCATCAAATAATTTATATATTTTAACATATTTTTTAATTTATATTTTAACTTTTTATTTGCACCTAAATGCAGAGTAAGGTAGCCATCACATGGGTAAAACATGATGCTACTATCAAGGATCACATGTCAGAGGATAGTGTTGATTCAGAAGGCACATTGTGTGAATCATCACCACTGTAGAGGCCTCATAATGTATGAAACCAATTTCTTATCTCGATCCTTCTCAACATGTGCAAACACATCATGGAATGTGAATATATTTTTGTCGATCCCAGATGAATGACAGGTAAGTTTACTATTTTGAATTTTCTTGATTCATTATCATTACTATTTAGTTGAAATTATCTTTATTTTTTTATTTTCATACGTTTTCAGTTTTACGTCCCACCCTGCACACACTCACACCCAGTTATATCCAATGACTGAAGGGAAGCAAGAGATATCTTCATCGAGTAAGTGTATTTTTGTTGTTATGTACTAATTTTATCCACTTTAGTTTTGTATAATAATACCTTGTTATAATGTATTTAGGTCCCTCCTAGAAATTTACTGAAAGAAGGAAGGAAATGGCGCTGCCACCACCACCACCACCACCACCACAACCAGGACAACCTCAACAATGATAGCAATTAATGCAAGGTCACATTGGTGGAAAACAACTTGTTGGACCGAGATCACGAGTGGGACCCGCGCCTCTAAGACATAAAATTATGCATTTCCATCCTTGTCATTTTCCACTGGTTGTTCGTTGAAAGATATTTCAACCTCTGGATTATATGAGCTATTATTAGATCAATATTATCTTTTATAGGGGAACATTGAAGGGTTTAAAGTGTCAAAGATATTTCAAGCACTACAAGAACAAGAAATTCCTTTAACGGAGCCAATTTCATCGTCGCCTTCTGACACCACCAATCCTGGTCCTCAAACTAAGGATGAACAAGTTACTTTTTTTGAAAAGTATTTGGTTTCTGATAATTTTTATGCACTGATCCAGGACCCTTTGCTTAAAAATATCAAGGAAATGAAGGATTGGGAATTTTGGGCAAATATCCTTATCAATAAAATAAATGCTCACTATAAAAATTATGGTAAAAGGGAAGAAATTTTCTCCCCAAACAAAAACCAACCTAAGAATCTTGTTGGGTTGTTACATCAAGATCAATCAAGATCGGTGAACCCTTTAATGTCTTATGATGATAACATTTTAAATATTATGTTGAACAGGTTAAAAAACTTGAATGCTAAAGCCCAAGTATATTACAACTTATGGGCTTCTGATAAGAAGAAATTTTTAATCGCTGAGGATGCAAGAGATGCGACTGAGGTGAGACTTTAGATGCAATAAAATTTATCATTATATTTTGTAATATAACTCTCGACTAACTAAGGTTTTATTTAATTTTTTTGCAGGTAAATTTTTAGAATTTATATAAACAAGTTGATTTCATGGTTGTTAATCTCAAGGCTGAAAAGAAATCAATCTTAGATGCAATAGAAATGAAGGAGACCTTACATTCTAAGGTCGTAGATAATAATTATTTAAAATCAATTATAGTGGAGCACAAAATAGATCCAAATATCTTGCTTAAGAAGAAGCTTCAACAAAACATTCATGTAGTCCTTGAGGATCCAGCCAAAGAAGATAGATTATTGATGGGGAGCTTACAAAAGGCAAAGGAAGGCCTCATTAAAATAGAAGCACTAAAAGGGCTTGCATAGGTTATTGGAATAGAATATAAGGGAAAAGAACCTGCAACTTCAAGAGCATATCCAACTCAAGGAGATGCAAATATACAAGGAGCGACTAAATCTCAAGCCCTAGGTGATCCATATGCACAAGGAGTGATTGAATCTGCATTTGCTCATCCATATTGAGATTATTATATTGTAAAATATTTCATAATTGACAACAAGTTATGTTGTATTTCTGTAAATAATTTTGTATAATGCATATTTTCTATGTAAATAATGAAAAAGGCTTTTATTAATTTTTGTCTTCTATCACTCAAAGGTTGTTTCCATTTATATTCTTGTGCAACTTTTAAATTTATAATGATTCAACTATATTCACAATTGCAATATGAAATAATAAATGGAATATAACTATTATATAACTCAATTGTGTCAATACATTAATATTAGTACACTAACAATACTATAACAAAAAACATATATTTTGAAAGACAATGTTGTAAATCAGTTATGAATGAACATAGTTTGGACACTTCGAAGACTATAACATAAAATATATAATTTTAAAGATAATGTTGTGTTATAAATCATAAAGTTATAATTTAGATAGATGAAACAATATTGTGATGACAAATAAACTCAAATTTATAGATGAAAATGATAACTAAAAAATTCATATTGATCAATGTTGTAAAATATTGTAAAAAATACAATTTAGGTAACTGAAACAAACAAATACTATGATATGAAGGCAATTAAAACTATTTCAAAAACATCAAAGAGATATAAAACATCAAAGTTTATGAATAATCAATTTTTGTGAAATCTAATAAATCTTAACCAATATTGTGAAATTTGATATCAAATGAATTCAAATTTATTAATGTTGTGAAATACAAGAAAAATCATAATTTAGGTAGTTGAAACAAACACTTCTCAGTTTGTCCAGTATCACTATTACGCACAACTAATATTTGTGTCTCCACCATCTGATCACTAAAAGCATCAGTATCCTTATTATCATTCATATTCCTGATACCCCTTATGCTTGCAAGGGAATTTCGGTATGCCAATGCTCTGTCATAGGGAAATTTATCCAGAAGATACGATGACACATAAATTCTCAAAATAAATTCTAAAATTTTCTTCAGCCTATTATAGAGCTTAGATTTAATAAAATATAGTGCACTGAAAACCTTCTCATCTTCCACAAATCCCAAAACCATTGTTTGACATAATTCATATAAATAAAAGTATTCACTAATAGTATCTTGTAAGACACTACTTGGATACAATTTTTGTCGCAAATGTGCAATAGAACCAGTCTCAAGGATGTTACTCAAAAGTGATGTTTTATCAACCATTGTTCCTCTAAAATACGATAACTATTGTTTTAAAAGATCTTTGTTGTGTATACCTTTGATTTCAACACCATTGACTTCCACACTTTTACTGAAATGCCTAATAAGTGTGAGCATATATTTAATAAACAACTCATATGTATAATTGTATTTAATACAAGGACCCCAAAACATGGGGTTAACCACACCCATGACCTCAAGAAACTCATCTCTTTGAAATCATTATCTTATCTCACTTGCCAATGATTCTGCTATTTTTAACAAATTTGTCTTAGTTTTGTGTAAAATAACTTCAAATCTATTGTGTGTTACAAGAACTTGTTCAACATCATCCGCAACTATACTTGACTACCTTTCAAAACAAAAAAAGGTATCATATTTCCATGAACATTAATACAAAGATGATCATTGATGTCAAACTTCAAAAAGCTTTTTGGATCGTTCACGTTTGTCAATATATTCCAACTATCAAACAAGGGATTTATAAATTTTGCTTTGGACACATATAACCTATTAATTATCACACATATTTACTTTCTTATCCTCATAAAATCAACAATATAGATGGATCTCTCTTGTGCAAGTTTAATCAATATATTCATTTCATGTAATATTGAAAGAATACCACATAACATTAAAAGGGTCAGTCAAACAAAACAACAAATCTTTTACCTTATCAATTGCCTTACAATTTGCATACATAAACCCTATTAATGATTGATATTCTGTAAAAAAATTGTGTGCAGGTTGATACAATGAAATCCACCTTGTATCGACATCTTTTAACAATTTTTTCCTTTTGTAACTCCTAGTGCAAATTATTGAAACTCTGCAAATATTTTCAAAAGATCTCATGATTTTATATGCTAGATTAACTCTATGAGATATGCAATGAATGGGTATCATATATGGGGTAATTGAGGTTTGGAGAAGAACATAAAGACCATTCTTATAACCTTGCATTATAGCAATACCATCAACTTTAACATGTATTAACTTTGTGGCTATCTCTATATCATTCAATCCTGCAATATCCTTTAAACTACTCAAAACAATATTATAGATGTTTTTTGCATTTGAAATTTCCACCATCTTATGTAATCCTAGAAAACTAGGCTACCTTACATGATTTTGAAATTCATACACATGCATACAAATCCATGATGTGTTGTCCATAGTCATCACCTCATCAATAGAAAGTGGTATGAATCTGGCAAGTTTTACTTTCTCCCTCAAGTCCTTATCAACTAATGATAGATATTTTACCATTTTCCAACCACTTCAATTTGACCAATGGGAACTAGGAAGGTTTTGCACATCAGATAGTTGAAATAGGTGCTTATAATCAATAAAATTGGACATGGGTCTACCCTTTTTTATAATACTATATACATCATCAAACTGCAAAATTTTTGAAGCTAAAGTGGTCTTATGAATTTTATGAAATTGGGATTCAATCATTCTACATTTCTCAACAAGATATTGTTGTTGCTTTAAATGATTGTCATATTCTATTTGATATCTAATATGCATACATTCTAATGCATCCTTCCACCTAAATTATTTATTAAATTTACCATCACTTCCTGTAACTTTTACATAAGCTTTGCTAGCATGTTTTTCTGTTGTATCTATCTTATTTTGTAGCTTGTGATCCTTACCTAGTTTCTAGCTACAAATTTTACATCTACATTCTTTTTTATTGACTTGGTTATCCTCGATCAGGACAAGCTCTTTCTAGGGAAAGTTTTCTGCCCATTTATTCTTAAATACCCTTCCAATAGCCTAGTTAGATGTCTTTCTATTTTTAGTATTTTTGCTTGAAGATTCAAAAGAAGTATTGTATTTGATTTATTGCTTTCATTTTCAAATGACATGTAATTTTGAGGAATATCTTCAAGTGTTTTTTGGATGTCATTGTTAAGAGAATTTTCATTAGAAGGCATCTCTTGGCGAGGAATATATTCAAGTGGAGGCATATCAGGGTCGATAGGGTATTCTGCATAGTAGCATACAATAATATTTTTTATCATTTTTGGATTTTGTTAGAATATATTACATCATTTGGCTATGTTAGATTACTTCAAGGGTAAGTTATCTAGTTACTTCATGCAATGTAATAATTGCACAAGTGTCAATGTTCAATCTGTATATATACAAGTTATCCCTTGTACAACTAGGTAGAGTTTTGGCTAAGGAATCCATCTTCCTGTATAAAGGCCTCATATCTCTACTTGAATGTATCACTTCTATTCATTCAATAAGATGTTCTATTGCTTTGTTCTGTGTCTTTTGATGTAATGAAATGCTTCTAAATCCATCAGTGGTATCAAAGCTAGGATCATTCCTATATAGGAATAGGGAAAGCCATTGCTACATGGTTTTGTAAACTAAATGTGCCTTTGGACCTACCACTTGCAAATTCCATTGATGTGAGATTGTTTGAAAAGCTTGGCAAGACTAAGGAGAAGGTTATGATAAGTAGAATATTTGGGATAGTTATAATTATCTATCAACAAGCCCAAAAAGAAGAAGGTAGAAGATCAGAAGAAGATCTACCAAATTTAGAAGGAGACTACAGGAGGAGAACAAGCCACCAAATTCTAGGCTCGTGAAATAAAGCTCAAAATTACTATTTGGTGAATAAGGAGCCATTTAGGGTAGCCTACAAAGAAGCTACAATATCTTGCTCAAGATAAAAACTTGGTTATCTTAGACACCAAGATCTACATCCTCTACAAAAATATTTAGAAAAAGGTATGTAAATATTGGTGTTAAACTATTAATTGGATTACTTATCATATGCATTGGAGCACCTTATCTCGATTAAAGTTGCAAGAAGGAAAAGTGAATTACATTCTTCAAAAGTGCAAAAAAAAAAGAATTCTTTTTAAGGTTCATTTGCACATTAGGAGCTTATTAGATTTTAGACTTCAACTATCTATCAACTACCTATCATCTACTTTGGAAAGAAAAAAAGAAGACTAAGTCCTACAATATTGATTGTAGTGAAGGTTCATTTTAAATTATTCTTGATTAGTTACAGTGAATTGATTATGTGCATTACCTTGAGAGTTGATTGGAGTTATAAGGTGTAATTATTAGTGCATTAAAAGTTAAAATTATTAGATTCATTTGCATTATTATTATTCTCAAAAGAAATTAATTTTGTGCTTTTTATAAGGGTATAAAATTTGGTTTGCATCAATTGTCTAAAGATACTCTTAAAGCACAAAAATTTGCAACTCATAGTGGTCAATAGAAGCCACCAAAATTTGTTAGTACAAGTGAATAAAAATTAACCAAAAGAAGCTTCAAAGATTGAGACTTGGTGAGTCTCAAATCCAAAGCACTACAGGGTTAAGTGTAGCATACAAAGTTTCTATATACAACATTTATAAATCTCAGATCTATCATTAAATATCCAAGAAAAGAGGGCAAGGAGTCTATCCAAAGACGTCCTCAAAATCCTCATTTGTGCATTCAAAATCTACTAAAAAATCAGACTACAAGACCTGCAAGAAGGAGTGTAAAAAGGTTGTAATAAGAATGTATTATTCTAATAGAATATTACAAGGTATTGCACTACATTGTTCACAGGAAAAGGGTAGATTGAAGGTGCCACTAAAGGCACAAAAACTATAGGGAAATCTAGCCAAGAAAGGTCAAACGTCAAGCACTCCTCATCCATAGCACAAGGAGCCATTCGAAGGGGCTCACAATTTACATCTTGGATGGACAAACTTGCAAAAGGCAATACATATATCAGTCAATCATCAACCTAAATTTACGTAGATAGAAAGGGAGCTCTCTTTTACAAGCAAAAAGGTGGTATATTCTACCTCAATCAATGTGGATGAACAACATAAAATGAGGACAATGAAGGTAACAAGAAATGAGGATAACAAGTGATATATTCATATACTTCTAGCTTGGTGAAAATTTTCCATCAAAATAATCACCTACAATGCATTAGAAGCTCCAAAATCACCTCAACGATCAAACAACAAGAGAAGAGGTTGCTTGCACTCCAAGAAGTGTAACAAGAAAATAAGAGGCATACAAAAAGGAGTTATACTCTCCTTGGAAGCGTTACAGTGAAAGAACTCCATGTAGAAATATTGAAAGTCACTTGGCACAAATTCTCTAAAGGTACCATCCCATTTTTTAGCGTTCAAAAAAACTCACAAAGGAGTTACAAGTGCTCACACAAGTGTTCATGCATTACAAGGCAACCAAGAAGCTAGCAGAGTGTTACTAAAATATTATTACGTTACAAAGGAGAGAGCTCATATGTAATGCTCAATGATACTTGTCAAAGCCTTCACCACCTTAAAAAGCATCTAAACATGAAGTGAAACAAGGTGAATAACAGAGAATAGCATAGTCAAAGAAATCCGAGAGAGAATAGCATAGTGAAACATGTCCAAAGTATAGCATGAAAGGAAGAAAGGAGGACCATTGAAGGCTCCTGGAAAAGAAGGTCAAACCTTCTCAAATCTGTAGCACTCTTCACTCCAACATTGAAGACAAGGCTGGCCCAATCCACACTCATCATCTCAAGTGCCAAATTTACGTATTGTAGCTGTTATATCCAGCCAAAATTAGAGCCATTAAAGTGTGGTGATAAAGGAGCTAAGGTAAGTAATTTATCTCATTTAATATTGCTTTAAAATAAAAGAGATATAAGGTCTAAAATCAAGGATAAATTTTAAGATTATGAAAGCAAAATATATAGGAGATAACTTACCAAGCTAAAATAATATTTGTAAATTAACCTAGGAGATATAAGGAATTCTACTTGGGTTATATTATTTAATATTTTGCAAATATTATTATTTTTCTAATTTTCCAAATTTGGGAGCCATAAGGATTACTACATCAAATTAATTTATTAGAAATTACAAAAATTAAAATCAAAGGAATATTTTAAGAGGTTTATTAAAAGCTTATTCAAAGATTGGAATTTAACAATTTACTTGTCTCAAATCCTTCACAAAAAGAGACAAAAGAGATCCAACATTAAACCTCCTTAAAATCGAAAAAGTGCTTAGTTCAATAGGAGCAATAAGGAATAATAGAAGTTGATTTTGGGATTTACAAAACTTTACAAAATCAACGAAACATTGAACTTCAAATTATAATAACACTATCCAAAACATACTTAGGAGACATAAGGTATAAAAACGTTATCATGGATTATTGGTATATAGATTTAGGTCCAAGTAAGCATATGACAGGAAACATACATTGGTTCAAATATTTAAAAAATATTAATGAAAAACCAATTTTCGTAGCAGATAGCAAAACATAGAAGTAAAATAAATTGGAGATATTCCACTAAATCTTAAGGATGGAAGAGGTATGATAAAAAATGTATTGTATGCTCCAATATTAACTACTAATCTTATTTCAGTCTCTCAACTTATGGATCAAGACTTAACCGTTGAGTTCAAGGTTCTAATTGGTATAAAATAATATCACATTTCTAGATAGGGAATAATGATAGCATCAAGATTGTATAAAAATTGTCTATTTGTTCTAGACACTGCTATTCACTCGGATCTTTTCGCCAATGCTTTAGAACTATGGCACAAACGACTAGGACATACTAGTGAAACATCAATCAGGGAATTATTCAGATATCAAATGGTAGAAGGTCTACCTAACTTTTCTCCAAAAACTACTATATGTCCAGAATGTCTAGTAGGAAAACAACATAGAATCCCTTTCGAAATTTATCAACATAGAGATCAATAGCCTCTAGAAATAATATAAACATATTTATGTGGACCAATAAAAGTTGATAGTGTTGGAGGATATAAATACTTTAAATTACTTGTTGATGATCGCACTGGAAAAATGTAGGTATCTTTCATGAAGTACAAGTCAGAAGCATTAAGTCACTTCAAATAATTCAAACTTCAAGTGGAAAATGAATCAGGGAAGACCATAAAAGCAGTTCGCTTAGATAGAGGAGGAGAATTTATTTCCAAATAATTTAACTCATTTCTTGAATAAAATGGAATTAAGAGACAACTTACTACAACATATTCATCTCAGCATAATGAAATTACAAAAAGAAGAAATAGATCAATAATGGAAATGGTAAGATGTATGTTAAAAGAAGCACACCTTGATCACAAATTTTGAGTCGAAGCAGTACAAACAACAATCTACATACAAAATAAACTTCCAACAAGGATACTCAAGCATATTAAACCAAAAGAAGCATGATCAGGATAAAACCCCAACAATAGAAAATCTAAAGGTCTTCAGCTGCAAAGCATACATGTATGTTCCAAAACAAAAGAGGACTAAACTAGATGACAAAACTACGATAGGAATATTTTTTGGCTATGACAATGAATCTACAGGATACAGAAAACTAAATCCATCTACAAAGAAAGTTTACATTAGTAGAGATGTGACCTTTGATGAAAAAGCCAAGATCAACGCAAATAAATCCAATGGTGACACAAAAGTCCTCATAAATATGTCTGAAGAAGACACAATGAGTATAGATTCAGAATCAAAATCTCAAGAACAAGATACAAAAGCATCAATAGTACTTCCTAGAAAAGAACCAATATGGCTCAGAGACACTCTTAGAGAATTAAATCTAGAAAGAATACCAGTAGGGTTATGCATAAGAGGTAGGACCCAAAAGGTACTTATAAAAAATGGCAAAACTATTTCGAAACCCCGATGAAACCAGTCGAACTGCATGTGTGATGGCATGGCGAATGACCTTAATTTTTCCCAAAAAATTGGCAAAAAAGGGCAAAATTCAAATTTTTGCCGGAACAGGTCAAAAAGATGTCGGCGACGTTTAAAACCGTGGCAAAGGCCCGAACGCGAAATTTGGCCCGGATTGGGCCGAATGCATAATATGGTTCGGTCTCGGGACGGATGCATAATATGGTTCGGGTTTGGACCGGATGCATAATATGGTTCGGTCTCGAGTCGGATGCATAATATGGTCCGACCTCGGACCGGATGCATAATATGGTCCGACCTCGGACCGGATGCATAATATGGTCCGATCTCAAACCGGATGCATATTATGGTTCGACCTCAAACCAGATGCATATTATGGTTCGGCCTCGAACCGGATGCATAATATGTTCCGGCCTAGAACCGGATGCATAATATGTGTTGGTCT
This sequence comes from Wollemia nobilis, assembly GCA_028583015.1. Classification (NCBI taxonomy): domain Eukaryota; kingdom Viridiplantae; phylum Streptophyta; class Pinopsida; order Araucariales; family Araucariaceae; genus Wollemia; species Wollemia nobilis. The sequence goes on along the minus strand of JAQPPZ010004624.1, from coordinate 9,002,018 downwards.
CAAACCGGTTGCATAATATGCACCGGCCTCAAAGTTTCAAATCGGGTGCATAAAATGTACCGATCTCGGATAGGTTGCATATAATGGTCCGGTCTCGAACCGGATGCATATTATGGTCCGACCTCGAACCGGATGCATAATATGGGTCGACCTAGAACCAGATACATAATATGTGTCGATCTCGGACCGGATGCACAGTTTGGTCCGAATGCCACCTGGGTGCATACTGCAATCCAGTACGTTGTTGCATCAATAGTCATTTTCCCATTTTGTTTCTGTGACTGCTACAACCAGAGCTAACCTTTCTGATCGACCTTTTAGTTTCAATTCCCAATCCTTTTTCTTCCACTTCCAACTACTTCCAATGGATACCCCTTCCACAATCTCACCAAAATTCAAGAATTTTACGTGCACTTTGATATCAGATCTGATAACAATGCTAGGGATGAACTTTTAGTGGCTCCATAATGCAGGTTTATCAACCCTCATTTCCATGCCACATTTCAGAATAGATAAAGGGCTCCTATAGCATATTATCTCTGGTTATGACCATGACAAGGGTACAGTGAGCATTAAAATATGAACTAGAAATGTTGTTTTCAGCATCACCCCTAGAGATATTCACAGATTGATAGGTCTTCCATTCATTGGTTTTAATCAAGTGTCACCGAGGTCACAACTTTCTCCAGATGACAAAGCACACCTCGATAACAAGTACGGTCTTTCATCGAAATATTTGGTAGGTATAAATCTTGTTAATTATATTTTATTAATTTTCAATGTTTTAAATTTGTAAATTGACATCGAATTTTTTTATGCAGCTTCTAACGCCAAATCAAAAAGAGGTTTATCGATAAGCGATGTTAACCATCAAACTCTGAAGGCCATTATCAAATTTTTCCAGGCCAGACTTATTCTATTGGGAAGACCAAAAATTCCATTTTGGGCACTTTATTATATTGTTCAATCTGAAAAAAATCACAAGTTCGATTGGTGTACCTATATTTCAGATCGAATCAGGACTGAGTTGCACACGGTCCAAGTTGCAACCGCCAAGACTCAACCCATTGTGGGCACTGTAAATTATCTTTTAGCTTTATATTTTGAGTCTTTTCATAATTTTTCAACTACTCCTATACCAACTGTTGTGCATTCAAAACTACACTCTATTGCCATGACACCAGAGGAATTGAGGGTAATAACTACATCATTGTCCTTGACATACTATTTTATAGTTTACCACATTCCCTTTTTTAATTTTTTTTCATCTATATGCAGGCGAAGGCAAAAATTTCAAGGAGTAAACAGATTGTTGCCAATAGGGGTCACAGGCCGAAACAAACAGGTGATTCTGAAGACACGGGCTCTGAAGCAACACCTATTACTATGAAGAGGTCACACAAACATTCCAGGAAAGCAGCTACTCCTGGGGTTTCTCGTACACCTAGGTATGCACAAAATGTGCAAGCCGAATCTAGTGTGGCCAACCCCTCCCCCAATGCAGGACAATTGCAGTGCATTTCATCAGGTAAATCTATGATTCTATGTGTAGTTAATTTAAATTAAGATTTTTTTTTTTATATTAAGCAGAATTCTAACAAAATATTTTTTATTTTTTTCAGTTGATTCTCATGTTCAAGTAGTAACATCACAAGTTAGAGGGCATATGCCACCACCACCTCCACATGCATCACACTCACCGGTTTCACCACTTCCACGTAATCAACAATAGGGACAGTCACATCCTCCGACAATGCCTATGCGAGGGCAAGTCGATGTTGGAAAATGTTTGTTTTCATAGAGATCACAGGGCACTTCACGAAGTTCTGGGCATGGGATTTCACACCCACAGAGATCACACATGCCAGCAGAAAGTCATGGGCATGGATGGTCTCAATTTATATTTTCTTCAAATACACAGGCACCTGAATGTTCTGGACAGGGATTGGATAATATTCCACTTGATGAGGATTACATGTTTCAGGGCAACATTGAAGGCTTCAGGGCAACAAATGTGCTTAAAGATCTAGCACGAGAAGAAGAAGTCCCTGCATCTTAATAGACATCAGAACCACCCGCCCAAGGAGACAACCCTCATCCTCAGGGTCCTCAAACTGAGGATGATGTTGTCAATTTTAATGAAAATGTTTCATTGGCAACAAGTATCGAGTCAACAATTTAGGAGTTTGTGTTGAAATATTTGCAGGAGTTGAAAGAATGGGAATATCGGGCAAAGGTCCTTATTAGGGAAATTAATGCCCGATATAAAAATTATGAAAAAAGGGATTCTATTTATTCTTTAGTCAAATATGAACTTGAAAAGCTTGATGGCTTGCTAAAACAAGCTACTTTAGGAATTGTTAAATCTGATTTTATTTATGATGATGATGTCTTAAATGTTGTTGTTGGTAGATTGGAGAATGTTAATGTTGAAGCCCAAGCATTTTACAACTTATGGGCTTCTGATAAGGACAAGGTTGCAGTTGTTGAGGCTGCAAAAGAATTGGCTGAGGTAAAAAAGTTATATATATTCCAATTTTCTATTGCATTTAAATTTTTATATTTCTTGAAAATTTGTAATAATTTCAATATATCCCTTTTGAATTAAGTTTTCAATTTGTTTTGCAGTCAAATTTTGAAAATTTGAAAACACAGGTTAAGAGCATGGATGTCAATATTCTTACAACAAAATCATGTTTGATGAAATCAATGGAAATGAAAAAGAAAATGCAAGCAAAGGTTTCAGAAAACAATCGTTTAAAAAAATACATCAGAGAGAAGTTGCAAGAAGATCCGGATAAGGTGCTTGAGAAAATGAAAGAATCACTTCCAACAATACTTGAAGATCCAAACAAAGAAGAAGCTGCATGTGTGTCAAGTATTGTGAAAGTACATGACAACCTTGTTAGAGTTGGAGCACTGCCAGAAGAGAGTGTCACATAAGCTGATAAAGGAAAAGAAACGATAACTCCAACCACTAGTGAAGCATCCAAGCACCAATCAAAAGATTGAAAATGTTGACAATGTTTTAAAAATACTGAAATATGTAATTTCTATTTGAAATTGGTATGTAATATTTGAGACTTGAGTTTGAAAATATTTTCAAAAGACTGCAATATATTAATTTCTATTTGAAAATGTTATGTTATATTTGGGTTTACAAATGTTTGAACGATGTAATATATTTCTTTTTGAACTAGTTAATATGAAATTTTATGTTTGAAAATGTCATGTAATTTCTGTTTGAAAATATTTTAAAAAGACTGCAATATTTAATTTCGGTTTGAAAATGTTATGTAATATTTGAGTTAGAAAATGTTATGTAATATTTGGGTTTAAAAATGTTTGAAAGATGTAATATATTTCTTTTTGAAATAGTTAATTTGTAGTTATGATGCACATAATTTGGGTTTGAAAATGTTATGTAATATTTGAGTTTGAAAATGTTATGTAATATTTGGGAATTTTGTTTGAAATTGTTATGTAATATTTGAGATTTGAGTTGGAAAATGTTTTTAAAAAATTGTAATATATTAATTTTTGTTTGAAAATGTTATGTAATATTTGTGTTTACAAATGTTTGAATGATGTAATATATTTCTTTTTGAACTAGTTAATATGAAATTTTTTGTTTGAAAATCATGTAATTTCTATTTGATAATGTTTTAAAAATATTGTAATATCTAATTTTGGTTTGAAAGTGTAATGTAATATTTGAGTTTGAAAATGTTATGTAATATTTGGGTTTCAAAATATTTGAACGATGTAATATAAATCTTTTTGAACTAGTTAATATGAAAATTTTTGTTTGAAAATGTTTTAAATGCAATATCTAATTTCGGTTTGAAAAAGTTATGATGCACATAATTTGGGTTTGAAAATGTTATGTAATATTTGAGTTTGAAAATGTTATGTAATATTTGTGTTTATCATTGTCAATGAAATGAGAGTTGAGACACTAAGACACAAACATACAATTTTACAATCTACAAAAATGATATAAGCCATGTAATTTTAAAACAATAATGTGATTTAAAAAAACAATTCATTGAAATAATATAAATCTGGAACAATATTGAGAAATCTGCTATCAAATCAATTCGTGTTTATCATTGTCAATGAAATGAGAGTTGAGACACTAAGACACAAACATACAATTTTACAATCTACAAAAATGATATAAGCCATGTAATTTTAAAACAATAATGTGATTTAAAAAAACAATTCATTGAAATAATATAAATCTAGAACAATATTGAGAAATCTGCTATCAAATCAATTCGTGTTTATCATTGTCAATGAAATGAGAGTTGAGACACTAAGACACAAACATACAATTTTACAATCTACAAAAATGATATAAGCCATGTAATTTTAAAACAATAATGTGATTTAAAACAACAATTCATTGAAATCATATAAATCTGGAACAATATTGAGAAATCTGCTATCAAATCAATTCGTGTTTATTATTGTCAATGAAATCATGGAAAATTATCACTATGGAAGCTGAAACATATCAGCTTGTCTAGAATCATTATGAAGCATAGCAAAAATCTGTGTCTCCACCATCTGATCACTGAAAGCATCATCATCATCGTTATCGATCGTATTCAACGTTCCTCTTCTGTCTACCAAGGAACTCCAGTATTCCAACGCTCTGTCATACGAAAATGTATCCAACTGATATGAAGACACATAAATTCTTAAACAATTTTCTAAATTCTTGTCGAGTCTATTGTGGATTTTAGATTTAACAAAAGCAAGTGCATTGAAAACTCTTTCATCTTCGATTGACCCCAAAATCATTGTTTCACATAATTCATATAAATGAAAGTATTCACTTATAGTATCTTTTAAGACTGTGCTTGGATATAATTTTTGCCATAAACGTGTAGTGGAACCAATCTCATGGACACTTGTCATATGTGATGTTTGCAAAACCATTGTTCTTCCAAAATGCGATGACTGTTCTTTCAAAAGTTCACTGTTGAGTATACCATTAATTTCAACACCATTGACTTCCACACTCTTACTAAAATGGTCAATGAGATTACCCATATATTTAATAAACAACTCATTTGCAGAATTGTATTCAGTACAAGGACCCCAAAACATGGGGTTAACCACACCCATGGACTCAAGCAACTCATCTCTCTGAAACCGTTCTCTTATCTCACCTGTCAAAGTTTTTGCTATATTTGACAAATTACTCTTTGTTTTCTGTATTACAACATGAAATCTATTATGTGTTATAGGAACTTCTTCAAAATCTTCCACAACAATACTTGATTGCCTTTCAAAACAATAAACAGGTATCATCTTTTCATGAACATTAATACAGAGATGATCATTGATGTCAAACTTCAAGAAGCTTTTTGGATTGTTCACGTTTATCAATGTATTCCAACTATCAAATACAGGTTACTGTAAAATCTGCATTAGACACATATAATGTATCAAGAAGCACGCATATTTGTTTTCTCATCCTCATAAAATCAATGATATAGATGGATCTCTCTTGTGCAAGATTAATTAATCTGTTCATTTCTTTTAACATTGGAAGAATACCACATAATGTCAAAAGTGTTTCCAAGTCAGTCAAACGGAACAACATATCTTTTGCCTTATCAACTATTCTACGATTTGCATGCATAAACCCTATCAATGATTGATATTCTGCCAAAACTCTCTAAGCAGGTTGATACAGTGAAATCCATCTTGTATCCACATCTTTTAACAATTTTTTCCCTTCTGTAACTCCTAGTGCAAATTGTTGAAACTCTACAAATATTTTTGGACTTAATTAGAAATAAGAATGAATATCACGAACAAGGTTTTCTACTTTAGCAACATTTGAAAATGTGCTCACAATTTTATATGCAAGATTTACTCTATGAGCCATACAGTGAATGGGGATCATATATGGGGCAACTGTGGTTTGGAGTCGAACACACAGACCAGACTTGTGACCTTGCATAATAGCAGCTCCATCAGCTCCAACGCAAATTAACTTTGTTGCTATGTCTATATCATTCATTCCCGCAATATTCTTTAAAATTTTAACAACATTATAAATATTTTTTGCATTTGAACTTTCCAACATCTTATGTATTCCCAAAAAAATAGGCCTTCTAACATGATTTTGAAATATGTACACATGCATGCAAATCCAAGAAGTGTTATCCACAGTTGTTACCTCATCAATAGAAAGTGAAATGAATTTGGCAAGTTTTACTTGCTCCCTTAGGTCTTCTTTCTCAACCAAAGATAAACATTTTGCCATTTCCCAACCACTTCGGTCTGACCAATGAGAACTAGGAAGGTTTTGCACATTAAAAAGGCATAATAGCTGCTTATAATCAATAAAATCGGACATTGGTCTACCTTTCTTGAGAATATTGTAAACAATGGCAAACTGCTTACTTTTTGAAGCAAAAACAGTCTTCTGTAATTTGTGAAATTGGGCTCCAATTGTTCCACCTTTCTCAACAAGAGATTGTTGTTGCTTTAAGTGATTGTCATATTCTATAGCATATCTTAAATGCATACATTCTGATGCATCCTTCCACTTAACTTCTTTACTAACTTCACCATTACTTTTTATAACTTTTACATAAGATTTGCCAGACATGTTTTTCAATTGTATCAATCTTGTTTTGAAGCCTATGATCCTTACCAAGTCTCCAACTGCAAATTTTGCATCTACATTCTTTTTCATCAATTTGGTTATCCTCAGTCATGACAGGCTCAAGCCAGGGAAATATTTCTACCCATTCTTTCCTAAATCCCCTTCCAAGTATCCAGAGAGATGCTTTTCTTTTTTGGAATTTTTGGTTGAAGATTCAATTGAAGCTTGTAATGATTTTGATTTATCACTTTCATTTTCAATTGTGATGTCATTTTGCGTGTTGTCTTCAGGTGTTTGTTGGATGTCATTTCTAAGGGGATTTTCAATGAAAGGCATCTCTTCTTGGGGAATATCTTCAAGTGGAGGCATATCAGGATCGATAGGGTATTCTGCATAGTAGCATACCATAATATTTTTTATCACTATTGGATGAAAAAATTTACAAAAAAATATTCAAATCGTCAATCAAGCACATACTGGGAAGTCAAAAATCATTTGTACCTTGAATTTGCACAGATGTCATTGGCTCGTCGCATTTCGAAGTTTGGCTAAAATATTTGAGGATACTCTTTTCAACAAAAGATTTGGTGCCCTTCTTTCCATCACTGGGTGACATTTTACTAGTGACAAAAAAAAAGTTAAAGAGGGTGTATTTTCTGGAGGCCTTGAGATAATATTGTAAATAGAATAAACAATGTTTGGGTGGTAAATTATACATACTTTTTTCCAGCCATTCTTTATTGTGATTTTATCAGTTTATGCCACTAGTTGTTTTCTGGTGAAAGCACTCTAACAGAGAAAAAGAGCATCAATATGTCAATAGAGAACCAAAGCATTTACTCATGTATAATCTTAGCAAGGAAAAAAATATCTGAATTAAAACTAAGAATCAAAGAGTTTTAAAACATTTAGAACATGGCAAAATAGAGAAAAACAAGGGAACAGAGCAATGACATTCCAGATGTCGAAGAGGGCTCCGATATTGGTGTGGTGCAAAAAATCATTAAATAAAGAAGAAAATGCAGAACCAGGAAAAATAACAAGCAGAACATGGCAAAATAAAGAAAAACATGGCAAGCAGAGAAGTGACAGAGAACCTGGTGCTAAAAGATATTTTAGCCGTATGTAGAGAAACTAGTTTCGGTCGGACGTAGGAAAAGACCCTGGTAAATGCAGTTCTATTCGGTTGCACGGTAGTCTCTGGATTCATAAATGGTTTCGTTCGGTTGCACGGTAGTATCCAAAAGTAGAAAAGGATCCGTCCGGGTGTACGATAGTATTCAAAAGCAGTAAAGGTTTCGTTTGAGTGCACGGTAGTATCCAAAAGTAGGAAAGGTTCCGTTTGATTGTACAGAAGGATCTAAAAGCAGAAAAGGCTATGTCCGATTACACATCAGGTTTCGGATACAAAAAAATATTCGTTCGGTTGCACAGTAGGTTTCGGATGCAGGGATGGCTCCGTCCGGATGCACGATAGATTTTTGATGCGAGGATGATTCCGATCGGTTGCACGAGAGATTCTGGTTTCAGGATTGGTTTCGTCTGGTCGGTTGCACGACAGGTTCGATCGTACAACACTATCCGGCTACAGAATTAGTTTCGTCCGGTTGTAGAACAGGACACTGTTCCGTTCGGTTGCTGAATTTGTTACGATCGGTAGCAGAAAAGGTTTCGATGTTGTGAAGAATTATGTCGGTATTTTCCCTGGGGTGTTAATTATATATAGAGGTATACTTGGCGAGTTTGGCGGGATAATTTAGAAATTCTAAAATTTTAGGGCGAAAAGGGTACTTTATTTAGGCGGGATTACTTGCAAATTTTTTAAAATATTCGTGATACTCTCATCAAAGGATGGCTAACCGACATCGAAAAATTATTTTTTCCCAAAAATTCTGGCTACATGGCCGACGTTCGGGTCTCAAAAATTTCACAAATTTGAATTTTCAAAAATGGGTTTTTTTGCCCCAATGGCAAAGTTTCGTCGCTATGCATAACCCTAAATACCAAATCTTACTTCTACAAGACCTCAAACTCGCAACATGACTAGAATGAATAGAGGAATAATAAGTAACTCAGTAGAACCAACATCAACTTCTCAATCACTAAAAGACTCACACTGGAAAGCAACTATGAAAACTAAATATGCATCACTAAAAAAGAATAATACATGGAATCTATTAAATCTACCTTTAGGAAATAAAGTATTGGGATACAAGTGGATTTACAAAATTAAATACAAAGTAGATGGGACACTTGAAAAATACAAAGCTTGACTAGTAGCAAAAGGATATACTTAGACAAAGGGAATTTATTATGAAGAAACATTCACACCAACAACTCGAATGACTACTATCTGAATAGTATGTGTGCTAGTTGCACATCAAAGGTAGAAACTTCATCAGATGGATGTGAAAAGTGCATTCCTTAATGGTGAAGTCTATATGACACAACCTGAAGGCTTTGTTATTCAAGGATAAGAAAGCAAGGTATAAAAATTGAATAAATCTCTATATGACTTGAAACAAGCTCCTAGAGCATGGAATATAAAGATCAATAATCATCTACTACGTCATGATTTTAAAAGGAGTTCATTGAAAACTAGTTTGTACACCAAGAAAATTGGAAATGATATCTTGATCCTCATAGTATATGTTGATGACATAGTAATTACTGGAAGTTTAGAAATGTTAATAAGTGATATCAAAAATGATTTAGAAAAAGTATTTGAAATTATAGATCTAGGATTAATGAACTATTGCCTTGGTTTAGAAAATTATCAAGGAAAGGACAAAATATTTATCACTCAATAAAACTATGTAAAAGCTCTCCTTGAAAAGTATAGAATGATAGAGTGCAAGCCTAAATATACACCAATGGAACAAGGGATTCAATTATCCAAAAATTATAAAACACCATTGGTCTTAGCTACAATGTATTGTTAGTTGATTGAAATTCATTTATACTTAACAAACAGCCAACCAAACATAGTGTTTGCAATAAATTATCTTTCATGGTTCATGCAAGAACTAAGGAAAATTCAATGTAAAGCTGCAAAAAGAATATTACAATATATCAAGAAGACTACAGACTATGAATTGACTTATATGAAGGATGTCAAATATTTTTATCTACAGGGATATTTAGATTCAGATTATGCTGGATCTATTGATGATAGGAAATCTACCTCAGGCTATTTCTTCTATCTCATATCAAGTCCTATATCTTGACATAGAAAGAAATAGTATACAGTAGCACAATCATCAACTAAAGAAGAGTATAGAGCATCAAGAGATACAACCTATGAAGCTCTATGGTTACAATACATATAATCTGACATGGGAATCAAATGAAATCCCACTATGATATTTTGTGATAATCAAGGAGTAATTAATCTAATAAAGAATCCAATCATACATGAAAGAACAAAAAATATTGAAGCACAATGTCATTTTATCAGGGAATATTTTCAAAAATGGCATATCATCCTCAAGCATGTTCCTACAAAATATTAGTTGGCAGACTTCTCTACAAAGACACTTGGAAAAATCAAGTTTCAAACATTCAAATATCATCTATGTGATTCAAGAGAACTTCACACCAAATAATGTAATATAGGGGGGTGTTAGAAAATATTACATCATTTGGATATGTTAGATTACTTCAAGGGGAAGTGATCTAGTTACTTCATGTAATGTAATAACTGCACAAGTGTCAATGTGTAAGATGTATATGTGTAAGTTGTCCCTTGTACAACTAGGTAGAGTGTTGGCTAAGTAATCCATCTTCCTATATAAATATCCTCATATCTCTACTCGAATGTATCACTTCTATTCATTTTATAAGTTGTTCTATTGTTTTGGTCTCTGTCTCCTGATGTAATGAAATGTTGCTAAAGCCATCATATTTAACAAAAAAACTTACAAACAAAAATATAATTTATATCATCATGCAATATGGATAGAGGCACATACTATGAGTTAACTATTTGAGGAAGAAGGCATTATTTAAAATAATCACGAAATATACAACTAACTGTTTAGTAATCAAAATTATTTGTACCTTAAATTTGCTCGGATGTCAATGGCTCATTGGATTTTGACATATGGCTAAAATAATTCAGGATATTCTTTTTGGCAGAAGATTTGGCCCCCTTCTTTGCATTGCCACTAGGTGACATTTTACTTGTAAATAAAATATTTTTCAATCTAGAAAAGTAATAAAATGCTGAAGATAGCTTAATTATGTGAGGGCTCAAGATAATATAGTAATTAGAATAAACAGATGGTAGGTTGGTAGAAAATACATACCTGATTCCAGACATGCTTTATTGTGATTTTTTTACCACTACACTATTTTCTGGAGATATCACTTGTAACTAATAAGAGCATAAAACTAATTAATATACAAATTTAAATCAATATAATAAAAAAACTTGGGTATGCAAAATATATTACAGATACAAATGTGGAAAAATATAAGATTCTAGTACAAAATGGATAAGAAACAGAGAATCACAATGTCTTTAGAGAAATAGAGCATCACAATGTCCTTAGAGAACTAAATCATTTACCTATTTATAATCTTGTAACAGAAAAGTGGATCTCAATAGAAATAGAGAATCAGAGTTTTAATAGAGAGAGAAAAATAGGGGAAAACATGGAGAACAAGGCAAAATAGAGAATAACATGGAAAATAGACCATTATATTATTTTTAATAAATGATAAAAATAGAAAAATAAAAATCCACAGTTAGATGATAGAAAAAATAGATCTTATTACTACAACTACTTCAACTCATATTCTCTAAAAAACCAAAAAATGCAAGATCACAGATTCACAATGTTTTAAAAGAAACAGAGTACCTGGTGCAGAAAAAGGTTTGGAGGTTGGTCTAGTTGGAAAAGATGTTTTGTGGGCTTTCTGGATGAAAAAGAGGTCCAAGATTCATCTGGATGAAGAACAATGTCAGATGTCAATCCGATTTTAGAACAGTTTCAGATGTCAGTTTGATTACAGAACATATTTGGGATATCAGTTCGGGTACAGAACTATGTCAAGCTGTCCAGATGTTGATCCTGTTAGAATTAATATATACTTTATCTACATGTTATGACATGTGTCCTTGACACTTGTCATGTTCTCTTATAGGCCTCATGCCTATATATTGTATCATTCTTGTATCAATAAGATATATCATCTACTTCAGTCCCAACAGGTCTAGGTACAAAACTATGTTAGAATGTTCGAATGTCAGTCTAGTTACAAAACTATGTCAGGTTGTTCGAATGTCAATCTAGGTACAAAATAGAGTTCGGATGTTGATCCGGGTACAAAACTGTGTCAGGCTATCCAGATGTTGGTTTGGGTACAAAAAAATATTTGGATGTCAGTTTGGGTACAAAATTATGTTCGACTATCGTTTCAAGTGCAGCAAAGTGTTCAGGTGGAAAACGAGAACCAGATCTATTCAGGTGTAGATATGTATCCAATTTTGGTCCAAGTAGAGTTTTGATTCTAGATCAATAGGTTATTGCACACAACTAAATTTCAGTGGAATTCTGTAATAGATCAAATATTTTAGTTCATCTTTTCGCTTGGAAGGTTTTACTTTTCGCTGCGACTACTCGATTTTCTAATAGTTTGAATATTTTAAAATAAAAAGTATTGCTAGCGTGTTAATTATATATAGTGGTATAGTTGGCGAATTTGGCATAATAAGTTAAAAATATTAGAAATTTAAGGTGAGAATGGTCCAGGATTTAGGCGGGAGTGTTGGTGAATGTTTAAAAAAATACGTAATACTATTATCAACGCACGACGAACCAACACCTAATAATATTTTATCTCTAAAATTTCGAATGAATTGGTCAATGTACAGGGTCCCCCAAAATCACCAATTAGCATTTTCAAAAATTCTAATATTCGTCCAATTTACAAAATATTCGTCGTTGTGCATAACCCTACATTATTCATCTTAAATTAATAACCAACATTGAGAAACTTGAGGAAGAAGTAATCCTTTGTATTCTTTTTGGTTATGTTGAGGGAATTTTTCCTATAAATCTAATCTTGCTTTCATACAACTAGAACAATAAACTATGGACCCTGAAGATCTCAAAAACCTAGGAGTTTTACCTACTCCTTAATTTGAGGATAAATCACATATATTAATAGAAGAAACCATAGATTTCAACATTACCACTAAAAAGGATTCCCAAATCCTATAATTAGGAAAAGTTCTAATAATAATGAACACATAGAGTACATTAATATTTTAAAATAATTAATGATATTTTTACTTGGACTTATGCGAACATATTTGTCTTGACCCATCTCTTATTGTCCATCATCTTGTTGTATGACCTGATGCTAAACTAGTTAAACAAAAATTGAGAAAAATGCATATGAAGGTCACTCCCCTAGTCAAAGATGAACTCCAAAAGGTTTTAAATATTAATTTCATCAAGGTAATAGATTATTTAGATTAGATTTCCAATATTGTTCTTGTTGCCAAGAGAGAAGGCTCAATCCAAATTTACACGAAATCTAGAGACATTAAAAAAGCATGTCCCAAAGATGACTTGCCTTTGCCTAACATTGATATTAGTAGATTTTACTAGTAGGATTTGGAATATTTTCTCTTATGGATGGACTCTCATAATATAACCAAATCATAATCGCTCTTGAGGATTAATAAAAAACCACCTTCACTACACCTTGGAGAATGTTTTGATATTAGGTCATACCTTTCGGCTTAAAGAACGTTAGGACAATATAACAAAGAGATATCGATTCTCAAGGATGGCTAGCCAAAATGGAAGGCCTTATCCATCTATATCATGTTCCTAAAGTGGGTCATGTCACATTAGCATTTTCTAAGTTTGATACCAAAACTTATTAATGATTTTTTTTGCAAATCTTCCAACATGGTGGTCCTCTTTTGTGGTCCAACTTCAAAGAACGATTTCTCTAAAATTTTGACAAAGGATCTTCCACATCATATGTGGTTCATCTAATGGAAACTAAGCAAACAAGAAAAATGGAAGAGTATTGCTCTAAGCTCACAAGTCTTCTCATCTATACCCATCAATTGAGTCCAATAGTGGTGGTCTCATCCTTTCACTATAGTCTTAAGGATAAAATTTGGAAGAAAGCTGACATGCACAATGTATAGCTTTAGCAACGAAACAAAAGGTCCAAGATTCTGGTTCTCCATATAGAAGTGACTTCAACTCTTCTTGTCCTTTTCACAATATTGAGCATTTCCAGAGTTTTTATTTTGTTTCAAATTTCATTCTCACTATATTCAAGATAAATACTATGAATAACATCGTAATTTTTTTTAAATGGAAGATAAAGACACAACAATATGGAAAGATGAATATTTATTACAACAGGAGCAACTAGAAAAAGTAGATGAAGAAAAACATGAGGATGATACCTTGATTCTCTCTACTTACATGCTTATGGGGATCCAAGCTCACCACACTATAAAGGTACAAGGATTTATTAAAGGATAACATGTCAATGTGCTAATTGATTCAGGTAGTACCCACGAATTTATAGATAGTAAGACAACAAAGTCATTGGTTTTGTATATCAATATTTTAAATCAAGATAAATTTCAAATATTAATTGCAAATGGAGGTACTACTCAATGTATGGGTCGAGCAACTAAAATTAACATCCAAATAGGATATTATATTTGGGTGGACAATCTCATTGCCATGAACCTAGGAAATTCAAATGTCATCTTCGGAGCATAATGGCTATCTCGACTTAGTGTTGTTAGTAGTAATATACAAAAATTATATGTCAAGTGGATAGATAATGAAAGGGTCGTTTGTCTCAAAGGAATCCAGCCCCCTCCCTCCAAGGTGGTTAGCTCACATAGCATAAAAAACTATTAAAGGATGGTTGGGGATTCTTTTTCCAATTCAATTGCATGGAGGTTTAGTCCTTAGATCCAACTCTTCTAGTAATTTATGAATAAGTTCAAATAACTCTTCAACTTAAAGCAGTATTGTGGTCCAAAGTTTATCATTTTTGTAGTTAAATTCAAGATTTCCTCATGAAATGGTAGGACCTTCCAGAAAAAATGTTGCAGGGGAGTCTAAAAGTAATTCTCAATCTTTTCCAACTTTGAGGACAAAGCATTCTAAGTGAGAGAGTCATGTAATGGTTCTAATATACCTATGTTAACTATTTTTATTTTAATAAGCTTGGGCCTTAGGTTTAGTTAGTTGGCCCTTGAGCATTAAAGTTAGGGTTAATGTTAATTTAATTTATAAATATGAAGAATTATATGATAGTTGGTATCATCAAGTATTTTGGATTTAAGTCACTTTGATGCGCATATAAGACTTTGCCCTCTCCAAGTGGTTAAGGACTTCTATTGATTTAAATATGAGAATTGATTTTCGTATGTTTGTTTTGTTGGAAATTGATTTGAACTATTGTTTGATTTGAGTAATGTTATTTGTGTGAGTGTTGTTAATTGCTATAATTTCTTAGTAGAACATCAGGTTAAGGTTACAATATATCACCACCCACATCACCATGCATGGCAAAAATCTTGGAAGTATGGATTAGGGCATCAATATGATTCTAGATCCACATGGAGTCAAAAGAGTATCAAGTATGAAAATGTTTAGCAAAAAAACATAGTGATTATGGATTTCAGAGTGGTGTAGCAGCACTAGGGAATAATAGGACAAATTGTTCAAAATATCATAGTAGAGCAGCAAAAGCATGGAGCTCATAGAGAAGTTGTGGATATTCAAGTGGCACAATGACAAGTTGGCATCATTGAAGATCACCACCAATCAAGATTTCATTTGGATGGATGGATGATCAAGATCCGTATCAATTATCAACATTGCTTAGAAGATCATATTATTTAGTTTATTCTCATGTTTCAAGGATAAAACATTTGTGAGGGTGGAATGTTATGGTACCTAGGAATAGGTATATGGGGATATGATATTATATTGTATAAGGGTATTATGGATAGTTGGCATGGGCCACACATAACCCAAGGTTGATTATATTATTATATTATATTATAATAATGAGTGAGATGAGGGTTTAGTAGTCGGCATCCCAAAGTAGAATTAGAAGATGGGTATATAAAGAAGAGATATTGTCATTGTAATCATCATTCATATGATGTATTACTTGTAATCGTGCTTGCCCATGAAGTGGCTTATGAGACAAACCCTCTCTAAGTGACATTCTCATCTTAGAAGTTCTTATGAAGTTATTCCTTCCTTAAAGAGTATTGGTGTTGCCCTACCCTAAGCGTATTATCTATCTTTACCTCATTTTGTAGATTGTTATTATGGATAATTATTTGTGGGTGAATGATTTCTATTTGTAAGAATAAAGTCTCATAAGAGAATCATTCTAACTCTCTTTAATGTAATAAAAAAGTTTCGTCGACCAAACTAGTTAAGAAACATAGTGCCAACCACCGTGACATCATATCTCGTGTATTATAACCTAACACTTCAATATTTATCCTAAACTTTTTATTATTTTTAACAATACTACACACAAACCTTATATTATATTTGTATTTGTAAATAAAGTTTTTTTTTTATGTATATCCTTTTTGAATCTTTATCAATATCTCTTCATTATTTTTCTTTTTTATGCCCCACTTTATCGCACAACTCATCTAACCTCACTAATTAAATTAGGGAGTTGTCCACCATACCACTATCTTAAACTTTACGAAGTGAATTTATTGTATTCTAAAATTTGATACTAACCAAAAAGAACATAGTTTGAAGTTTCAATCAAGATTTTGGGTTTAATAAACTTTTTTATTAGTATCCGAATTATGGTTGCGTAAGAAATGTTTCTCATACAAATGTTAGTTTTGAATGATAGGCCAGGAAAAGGGCAAAAAGTAATTTTATATTTTGAAGTTATTATATTTAATATAGATTAAATTTGATATGAATATTTAATTTATTTTTATTTATTTTTATGTTGAATTTTATAAAGTTTAATAAAGGTACAAGTTATTGCAACTGTGAGGGTTTTAGTTTCTCTTTTAAAAATCTAAAATTCAAACTCCATTTAATATGAAGAAACCATAACCCCTCCAAAATTCAAACTCTTTAAATGAAAAAGCCATAACCTCTCGTAACATAAACATGTGCAATTTCTATATTTCAAAATGAAAATTGTGAGTTTTGGATTTGGAAAACAACTCCACTTAAAAAATCAGCGCAGATCAACAAACAAATGTTAAGCATCTCTCTCAGTTAAATGCCCATTTTTCTTTACGATTTTTCTTACAATACCTTTTTTCTGAAAATCCAACAATGACTTAGGGAATTAAAAAAAAAAAAACTGAATGTGGAGCTCACAACATTCAGATGAGTTAAACTTCTGTTTCTTTAGATTATGTTACACTAGCCTCGAGAATGCGTTGAGCGTCAGCTCCATATAAAAATTAAAAAAGCAGCTCTTAGTGACCGAATATCAGAAGCTTTCAGCTTTCCCTCTCAATACAAATATACTCTGCAGCAGCCCATCCATGTGATTAAAAAAAGGTTGAAAATACTGCTTAAGTAGTTGTTGGATAATCATCCCAATTAAAGGCAGGCTTCCCTGATTTAACCAGGATCTTAATCACCTCCTTCGCCGTGACATCTCCTGTCACCGTCATCTTTTTCTGGACTGTATCTATAGTATAGGTCTCTATACCTGCAAGAGACAAACACAATACATAAAATAAGTTGCACTTATAAAACTAACAGATATACAGTATATTATTATTAGGCTGTAAAATAAATCAGTCTCAAAAGTTATAATTATTTGGAAAGTATTAATTATTTGGAAAGTATTAGTGAGAGCTTTTCGATTTTTTTGGTTTGAAAAATAAGGAATGGAAAGGAAGTAAGGATACGCAGAGATCGTTGGCTGGTTAGGAAGCAAAGGAGACTACCAGCTTCCATGAAACATAATAGATTATCTCCATTGACAAAGAAAGATGGTATTGGCATAAGTAGTATCAACATAGAGTACTAATTTAAGGAAACGAGAATGGCTCACAACAGAAGAGTTAACACTGGAAGGAAATGATGCACATATTTGGTATGATTACACAAAAGAACTGGAAAGAACAAACATAAAACTAAATCAACAACCAGCTTTTCTAATATGATAGAATAATCTAGCAAGTGGACAATACATAGTTAGTCAAGCTTTGACAACAACAATGAGGAAAAGCTTTTTCTAATATGATAGAATAATGTAGCAAGTGGACAATACATAGTTAGGCAAGCTTTGACAACAACAATGAGGAAAAGCTTTGGTGGTGGAGTAGAATATGAAAGGTAAAAGCTCCCCTAAAAACTAGAATCTTTGCTTGGTTACCTCTAGCCAAGAAAGCACTAACATGGAATGTTCTTCAAAGGAGGTCTTGGCGAGGACCACACTGTGTCATGTGCAGAAAAGAAACAAGAAACAATGGACCACCTTTTGGTTCATTGCCCTTTCACAAGAAAAGTGTGGAATTCAATTATGCCTTTGACTCAAGGGAAAGGACAATGGCCTTCTAGGAATCTTTCTGATAACATGCAATAATGGTTCAAAGAAAGATAATTAAAGGAGTATAGATGTGTCCTTTGATAGTGGGATGGGGCTTATGGCTAGCTAGAAATGTCAAGTTGTTTGAAGGTAAGGAAAGTCCAATGATTCAGGTACAAATGCAGATTAATTTTATTTTTGAAAGTCTCAAATCTTTCCAAAACCAAAACTGAGCAGGCATATAGGACCACTTATAGTGGATCTTACGAAGCCATGGGCCTTCTTTGATGGAGCTTGCCAAGGCAGCCTAGATAGGTGTGGGGTAGAGGGAGCACTTTACTTAAATAAAAATCATAAAATCACTTTCAAAGAAAGTTTACGGGAAGGAACAAATAATATGGCAGAATGGAAAACATTTATCCTCTTGATAAGAATAACAATGGAGCAAAGAATTATAACTTTATAGATTTATGGAGATTCAAAATTAGTGATAAATTGGGTTGCAGATCATGTTGAGATGAAAAACTTGCTTTCAATTCTTTCTATGAGCAAGTGGAATTATTAGTCTTCTATAACATAAACTTCTATAACATAAATTTCATACAAGCATATCTATAGAGAACTAAATGTAGAAGTAAATGGTATTTCAAAATATGGTTTGAATCTTCTATACAAGCATATCTATAGAGAACTAAATGTAGAAGCAGATGGTCTTTCAAAATATATGGGAGGTTTGATAGGGACCCTTGCCTTTACTATTTATAAAAAAATAGGACCCTTGCCTTTACTATTTATAAAAAAAAAAAATTTCAAATAGTCATTGTCTTCAAAATTGAAACTTGAGTCATGTGTCTGTGGTCCAGT
Organism: Wollemia nobilis; assembly: GCA_028583015.1. Lineage (NCBI taxonomy): Eukaryota > Viridiplantae > Streptophyta > Pinopsida > Araucariales > Araucariaceae > Wollemia > Wollemia nobilis. The sequence goes on along the minus strand of JAQPPZ010004624.1, from coordinate 8,982,979 downwards.
AAAATTCATTCGAGAATTGTGATTGATCATGAAGTTATTCTTGTTTTCTACTTGTCAGTCATATTATTAAGATTTTGTTTCTAGGTTATAAGCTGACTGTAACATATGATCATGAAGTTATTCTTGTTTTCTACTTGTCAATCCTAAGATTTTGTTTCTATATTATAAGTTGACTGTAACATATTAGAGTCAGGGAGACCAATACTTCTCTTAGTGCAATTTAAACCAACTCCTAAAAAATGTGACTAAATTTCTTGAAGATACTTCGTACCTATAACATTATAACTTTTTTTTAATCTCAAGAATAAAAATTACAAAGAAAAAGAAAACCGTTCTGTTTCGTTAAAAAATGGTAAAACTATTAGAATCCAATATAACTGTAAATGTAAACATGTATATTCTTAAGTGGTGGTAGTTCAAGTGATTATGATCTTCGTTATGGTTCAAACAACTAAAGGAATTATGTAACCTCTAAAATTCAAAAAAAATAAAAAATGGCTTCTATACCCAACCAAAAAAATTCTCTGAATTCTGGCTTACCTTTTAAGCTTCGTATTGTTCTTTTGATTTCCTTGATGCACTTATCACAGTGCATGCCCACTCTAACCTCAATCGTCTGCACCAAACCAGATTTTAATTCAAACAAACCGACTGGATATGGCATTCGCTGCCTCTGAAGTTACAAAACAATTATAATTATAAGTAGTGGGAAGCGAAGAAGAATACGAATACCGGCATTGTTAACGCCTATTGAAAACTTTTAACGGTGTTGTTCACAAGAACCAAATTTTAAAGGCTGTGAGATATTTGCTGTCTGTTGAATCGGAGTCGATCCCTGCACTTGTGATGCTGAATTTACAAGGGTCTCACTGTATATAAAGATATTGAGGAAAGGAGATTCTTTACTTGGTGAGCATGACAAGTTATGAGGTGGATATGGCAGACGCGTATTGAGAAAGCAGAAAAAGTCAGGCAACGAGGAACGACCGACCACGCTAACAATATAAGAAAATGGGGAAAAAGCAGTTATGGGACGGCTTAAAGGCAATATACATTTATTATTATACTAATTTCCAGTGTTGGACAGTGGAGAGCTAGAATACTTTTAGCAATCAAAAATCATACTTTATGAAATTTGTTTAAGCATGAAACTTTTTTTTCCTTTGATTTCGAGCATGACACTTTTAGCTCTAGAGGTCATACTTTCATGCTTTTGTATTTGTTTAACATCACATAAATAATATAATTATTATAAATAAATAAATTAGTTTTTAGATTTTTATTTAAAATTATAAAGTTTTTTATTGTTAAGTTGTTTAAGTTGTATAAAAATTCAAAATTAATTTTTTTTTTTTTTTTTTTTTTAATATTTTAATTGGGATGTCACTTTCGAATAAGTCTTAAGGAAGCAGGGGTATCTATTCCATCAAAACATTCAGGGCTCGCATTTGGCATGTCTCTTTCGGTACATTAAAAGAGCATGCATAAAACAACAAAAATAGGAACAAATAAATACAAAAACACAACAACAAAAAACAAAACAAAAAAATAGCAAAACAAACACAAAAACAACAAAACACACATAAAGAACAAAAAAAAACAATACCCAACACACAAAACAAAAATACAAAACACAAAAAAATACAAAAACACAAGAAACACCAAAAACAATACAAAATAACATATACATCGAAAAACTAAAAAAAAGGACAAAACAGATAATAACTTTGGCATTTCTAGACCAATAGGCTATTCATGCAAGACTCTACAAAGGAAACATAAGAATGATCAGTATGAGCAAGGGAACTAAAATACCCTAACCAAACCAAAGAGAAACAAAAACAAAGTAAAAATGAACTAGGTACCTCTAGTACTAAAGAGATCTAAAGAAATGATAGAAAGAAGAACTTCCCTTATTTGTGAATCCCACCATCTAAGAGGGTGGTTGTAGTAAGTAGTATCATCTTTGTCCAATGCCCAATTAGCTAAAGCATCAACACTCATGTTCTGTTCTCTGACCACGTGATTGTATTCAACATTCAAAAATCCCATTTGGATTAATTGAATCTTCTCAATAATTCTTACTCTTCAATCAACCTTATGATTCTTAGGAGTCTTCAACATATTAATCATGACTTGGGAGTCATATTCAACCAACACCTTTTTCCATCCAACCTTAGCAACCTCTCGAAGGCCTCTAAGGATACCATACCCCTCAACAAGGTTATTGGAAAGTATAACCAAATTCTTAGCAAAAGTGAAAACCAAGAAACTATCTAAAATTTTACCAATTCCTCCTGCACTAGCTTTTCTAGGGTTCCCCCTAGAGGCTTCATCGATATTGAATTTTCCAAAATCCTTAGGAGGAGGCTGTCAATTCCTTGTTATGTTCATATTTCAATTACTCAAGTTCCATTTAAGTTGATTTTCCTTAGAAGAGTTAATCTTCAATATTTGCATCACTTGATCCCATCTTTGGTGGGAGTTATGGGGGTGATTAAGGAGTTTTTGAACTGATTCAACTAGGTTGGCAATTATCTTTTGCTAGATATAGTGAATGTCCTTCCTTTCCTAATTGAAAATCTGATTGTTTCTTTCCTTCCATTTATTCCAAGGTAGAATGGTAGAACTTTCCATATCATAGGAAATTAACATTGGTCATAACCTTAGATCCAACAAATCTAGAAAGCATGGGAGTAATACCATATTTCCTTCAATTGGAAGATAAAACTTATATTTTGATTGAGGAAACTATTGACATTAATATTAGGACTCTTGAAGATCCCAAAATCCTTAAGCTAGGCAAGGTCTTGACCCCAACTGAGCATGAGGAACACACCAAGATCTTGATAAAGTTCAAAGGCATCTTTGGTTGGTCCTACACTAATATTCTTGGCCTTTATCCTTCTCTAGTTATCCACCACCTAGTCATAATTCCTAGTGTAAAACCCATAAAGAAAAAACTATGGAAAATGCATCTAAAAGTCACTTTTCTAGTCAAAGAGGAGCTCCAAAAACTCCTTGATGTTGGATTCATCAAATCCATTGGCTATTCTAACTAAATATCTAATGTTATCTCTATTTCTAAGAAAACAAGTAGTTTTAGAGTATGTATATACTTTTGGAACATCAATAAAGCATGTCCTAAGGATGATTTCCCTCTATTTAGCCTATCAATTTCATTGTATGATGTGGAATATTATCTGTAATGTATAAATTCTCAAGCTATAACTAAATCAAAATTACCCTTAAGGATCAAGCCAAAATAACTTCAACCTCAGAACCTTCTACTATCAAGTCATGCATTTTGGGTTGAAGAACATAGAAGCTACCTACGAGAGAGCCATGATATACATTTTTCATGACATGATACATGACATCATGAAAGACTATGTCAATGATCTTCTTATTCAATATTTATACTATAAATATCATGTTCAACACCTAAGTTGCATCTTTAAGTGATTATAGGAGTACAAGGTTTGCCTAATACCTTATAAGGGTTACATCAGGAAAACTATTGATATTCATCATATCTTGTCTTGGCATCAAAGTTGATCTTGACATGATATTGCCTATAGTTGATATGCCATCCCTTTGGACTTTAACCTAGCTTAGGATTCTCCAAGGAAAAATCCAAGACATTTAGAGATTTATCTCCTAGCTAGTTGACAAGTTTCAACCCTTCACCAAGATTCTAAGGAAGGAAGCAAACGTTGACTATCAAGCTACATTCAATGCTCTCAAATCCTACCTTTTATCTCCTCATGTCATTGTCCCTCCTAATCCTTCTAGACCCTTATTTTTATACATAGTAGCAACATAGAGAATAAGTCATTTTCTATATTAGCAAGACATTGGTCAACTATGAATTCTACTATACCCCTTTAGATAAATTTTACTTAGCCATAGTATTTGCTTCCTAGAATCTTAGATCCTACATCCTCAACCATAAGACCTATTTTATTACCAGGTTGATCCCTTGCATTATATCATGTACAAGCCTCACCTCTCAAGATGAATTGGTAAGTAAGTAATTGCACTTAGCAAATTTGATCTTGATTTTGTCAACAAAATTTTTATGAAAGGTCTAGTCATTACTAACCAAATAATAGTTATAATTATAGAAGCTAGTCATCCCTTAGTGAAGACTTTCTTGATGAGTTAGTCTTTAACATAGAAATAGATAAACCTAACTCTTGGACCATATACTTTGATGATGCTAAATGTGCCAAAAGAACAAAAGCAAGATTCATCTTGGTCACCCCTCAACAACATTTGATCCCATTGTCCTTCAAGCTTTAGTTTTTCTAAACCAACGATAACACTAAGTATGAAGCCTTTGTTTATATCCTTCCACTATTTTATCTTTCCCTCCAAATAATTTGGAGTATAAATAGTTATGCAAAGCATAATTTGGTTGGAATGTCTACTTTGAATAGATATCGCTAAAAGACCCCAACTACCAACCATATGGTGAATAACTACCTCTTTTGGCTCCCAAAGGTAATCAATGCCACCAGAAGTCCCATGGGAACTGAGGGAAACAAATTTTTGAGTTGGATAGATTTTACTAGCAATTGAATTTATTTTCTCTATTGACATCTTTGTTTCTTGAAGGAAAACAAGATGAGAATGGTTTATCTGAATCATTCTTCTAATTTTATTTTGTTTTGAAAGACTCCCTTTGAGTCCTCTAATATTCCAAGTGATGATCTTCATTAATACCAGGGCTAAAATAGTTGGTAAGGTAATTAATCTTACCTTCCTCTACAATTTTCTAACCTTTTTTTACCATATACTATTGATTGGTCTTGCGACCTACCTTTTTATTAGAATCCATATTTAGTTTGTTTCCCTTGTTTATTGACTTACTCCAATTAATTTGAGATGTCTTCTAACCTTGAAGAATGTGTATACAAAGTCAAAGTGTTTATGGAAGGTTCAACAGAGTCTATCTTAGGACCTATATTATTTGAAGTCTTAACATTTAAAGATTGTTTTTCTTGTATATATTTTATCCCTTTTTTTAACTTTTGATTTATTGGTTTGTCTATGAGTTATTTCTTTCATCTCTAAATTGTGTTTCTAAGATTTTTGTTTCCATTATGTCTTCCTCACCTAGGGCATCATTTGTGAAAACATTCAAGCTTATTAGCTGATAACTTTGACTGATCCTTCATAACTGGTTTTTTCTAAGTTTTCTTCTTGGGCATTTGGAAACTTGTTGAATTTGTATCTTCTTTCTTTTGATCTAGAATTTTATTTTGGCAAACACTAGCCAAATGACCATATTCATGGCAAATTCTACAATGAAAAGGAATGTTCTCATAGTCCACTACTTGCTCCCAAGTGTCCTCCCCAAATTGTAATGTGATATTTTTAGGTAGGGGTTTGTCAAAATACATTAAAACACAAATTCGAGCATAAATAATATGTTCAATTTTTTTAGTATAATCAGTAGTCATCATAAAAGTCCCCAAAGAGTTTCCAATTGAAGAAAAATAACCAAATTCCATAATTCAATTGGGAGGCCAAAGAGTCTAACTCACATAGGACCTGTAGAAGGCATATATTCTTTAGCTTTAAATTTAGTATGTCAAGGCTTCATAAAAAACCCTACCCTTCCAAAGAACCAGGGCCCCCCTTGCTATGGTTTCTCTTTATCTTTATTATTAGAAAATAAAACAAGAAAATAACCATTTGCATAAATAGAGATGTGTAACTCACATTTAGTTTTCTAAATTTTAGTAGCCCAAACTTTGAAAGCAGATAGGCTCGAACTAAAATCCAAGAAATGGCAAATTAGTCCTCTTTTTTCCAGATCTTCAATGTTAGTCTAAATGTCACCCTTATCAATCCTAACAATAGGAGTTCCATCAACTGCTCTAAGACATCCTAACTCAGGTTTCCTTGGATCAAACTTAGGCATTCTTAGAGGTTTACAGGAAGCCCTACGATTAATGTTAGCATTAGTCTAAGGCTATCCACCATGAAGGACATCCCTAAAATTCATTTTTGGGACTGAGTCTTGGAAATCCTTGCCCTTAAAAGGGGTTTCCATTATGGATTTATTTTGGGGGTGCACCTTAGCACCAGCGGCTTGAAACTTATCAGTTGCTTGAAACTTGTTTTGTGATCTCTTTAATCCATGTCCTAGACATCGAGGAAAGGTATGCTTTTCACTTTTTTTTTGTGCAGATTTTCCACATAATGTTTCACTGCAATTCCTATCAGTCCAAGTCTTCGAATTATAGCTTGGATCATATTTTCATATATAAATTATTTATTTCAAGTTTTCCAAGATAAGTTTCCATGGAAAAACTTATATTATTTTCATTCAAAAAATGCCATCTTCTCCTATATAAACCATTCAATATTTATTTTGTTTTATCATATTCTAATACAATCACCCGTCCACAATTTTCATGTATTTTATTGGTAATTTTATTTGTGTTCCAATGTGATGGCTTTTTAAGCCTTACTACCATAGAATATCACAGGTCCCAATATAAAATAGCTACAATATTAAAGGTCAAAATATCAATAATAAAGAGTAGAATAATATATGAGCAATTTAATATGTATATCAAGGCCACTATAATACATTTACTTATATAATGAAATATGAATGTAAATGACCTAAATCATTCATGAACTATGAATGAAGAAAACTAACAATATTAATTAGTTAAAAATTTGTATAAAATCTTTATTCACTTCTCTTCCACTTACAATAGGATAATTAGATATTTGGATTACATTCTATTGGAGTATTATCTCCATAATATATCCATGGTAATGTGGCTCTTCAAGTACTTGACTATTGCTTTCCATATGACAAGTCCCATGACCTTTGGTTTATCATCTTACCACTTGCATACTAGAATCTTCACTTTATTTTACATGCACACTTGACTCTATGACACTTGCATGAATCTTACACATACATGCATTCATAATCTAATATACTTGTGCACATCATCACATTACATATTTTTACATTTAAATACATGATACTTGTGCACATTCTCTCAATCTACACTTGCACTCTAACTTACATGACACTTTTGCATTTCCTACACATTGCACTCTTACATGACACTTGTGCATTTCCTACACATTGGAACTTATATCAAAGGGGAAATATAAATCACACATCTAAACTAAAGACTCAACCCTAATCTATTACATATTTACAATTATATCATAAAGGTACTATGGGGTACATTAGCATGTACCAAATAATGTAATTCATAACACCCCCTGTATTACATTATTTTATTATTGAAGACTTTAGTCTTCAATCTTGGTCTTAGTGTTCAATATTCAAGTGACCTTGCATTGAACATGATCTCCTGCATGAGATCCTTTAGGTTCATCTTCTTGCTCGAGTTTTGCTCTGATTTCTCCTTCATATTCATTCTTTGGTTCTTTAGACTTTTTATCTTCTTTAACTGGTTCATGAACTGCTTGAGCTTCTTCTTTGGTATCAGGTTCATGTGCTTCTAATTCATGTGCATGAATAGCTTGATATTTTTCTTTGTTTTGACCTCTAGATCATGTGCTTCATTTGATCTAATTTTCTTATAATTTGTATCTTCTAAATATTCACTTAAAGCATCACAATAATTTCTTGAATTAGATGAACTTGGAATGTCAATATTACATGTAGAATGAAACATTGTTTTTAGAGATGATTCACTTGATTCTCTTGTATCAATCTCTACTTTTATTTTTAGAGTTTCAATCAAATCCTTTTGTTTTATATTTTCATCTTTATGAAGTTCAAGTGAAAGCAATGCCATATACATTATACTATCTATGTCAATAGGTATCATAATATCATCCTTAGAATTATCAATTGCTTCAACAATTTCTTAAAGTAAATAGTATTTAGATGTCTCAAAAATTTCATCCATAGCTTCTCTATAGATGAATTGTATTGCCATATCTAGCTTACCCTTAGATTTTTCAATCAGTTTTCCAATGCCATATTTTATAACTTCTAATATTTTCTTTCTAATTATGGACTCCATATTTCTTTCCATAATGATCAAAGTTTACAATTTAATTCCTTTGAATTAGTAAAACTTATATCTCCCAAGTCAAATACTAAAACTCTAATATAAAATTTGCAAATTTTAAATTTTCTAAACCTTTGATGTAGAAATCCTTTTAACTCCCTAATATAATAAATTTGCAAAATTTCAAATTTCTAAAAAGTTACAAAAAACTTCAAAAACTTTAAAAACAAAATAATTCCAAATCAAAAATCTCCACTCTTCAAAAAAAAATCAAAAACTAAAAAATTTTAAAAGTTTAAACCCTTTTAACTCCAATCAAGCTTTTAATTTTTCAACTTGAAAAATATCTAAAAGCTTTAAAAATGTTCAAATGTTAAAAAATATTGACTTTAAGTTGCAACCTTATTACTCCATATCTTAAAAAGTAAATTCAAAATGATGATTTTTGAAAAATTAAAAAATACCTAACCCTTATTACTCCAACTAGCTTTTCAAAAATCAATTCGAATTTATTTCCCTCTAAAAAATGTCAAGCATAGCATGTAACGTATGTAAATGTTACTTGGGCTTGACCAGTGTGAATTTTATTGTAGGTTTAAGAGATGTTTGTTAGTGTCCGTTGAATGAGCTTTCACATTTCACATGGCTTTTCATTTTCCCTATTAAAATTCCTTTGCTCTGATGATGGTCGATATTTCCTTCTCTAAATATGGCCAAGATAATGCTTCTTATTCCTTGATGAAACTTTTGATGCCCTAGTGGCACTTTTGCCAAAATATCAACTTTTCATCATTTTCTACCCAATTTGACTGGTAGTGTCATGAAGTGATAGCATTGTTGATGCTATCACCCTTTGGTACTTTTGATTATTAAAAATAAAAAAGGAAAGGAGGGTAGTTGGCAATTGTCAAATTTCCCATAAAATTTGATTCTCATCACACCAACCTAATTCACCACCACAACTATGCATTAGCTTGCAATCCACATCCAAGACTTACCTTTTCCATTCTTCATCCTAGTTGCATGTTGGGTATTTTGATATTTGACTTAAATTATCCTCATATCCTTCATGCAGACATGCCACCTCACACTTGGCAATCTTGATAGATACTCCAAAGGATCACCTAAGGATTCATGGCTTCCTATAAAAATATCCCTTGGGGAGCCCAAATTATTTTACATGTGAACATAGTGAAGCCCTACTAAAATCCTTATAGAAGCTATCTCTCATTGTAAGCAAGAAGTATCTTTGTGATCTTATCTTGGCAACAATATTTCTTCACAACATGGGGCATCCACCAACACTCTTGATACTACAAGGTTCTTGTATTAAATTGGTTGTGTCATTTTATCTCTTATCTTGTCATTATATTTATTTATCATTTTTTAATTAGTTTATCATTGATAAAAATATTGAACTTGTCTAATTGATATATCTTTTGTTATTGTTTTTTACTCATCTCATCATAGTTGCACCTTTTATCATTATCAATTTATGTTTTTTTTATCTTATCTCTAAATAGGGGCTTGATGTTGACTAAAGGAGCTGATACTCTCCTCCAACTTAGAAAAACAACATACTACTAATCTATTCTATTCTTGGTCTATTTTGTATGTAAATAAAAGTACCATAAAAAAGCAATAACACCTACAACACTTCCATGGGATGAGCAATACTTTTTTCAGCTATACTTCTGTAGAATAGTATCACTTTTACCTCGAAGGTAAAAAGAACCAAGTTTTAGATTCCAATCCATTATTTTTAACATTTAAGTTTTATATTTGTTTGTTTTCCATGAAAATCAATTTCTAGTTTTTGTTTTTTTTTTTTTATTCAAATAAAAAATAAACAAAAAAGAAAGGAAACTAGTTAGTACTTTAATCATTTAGGGGATTAGTTTTAATCTTATCATCATCAAAATCAAATTATATATAGTTGTGCTTAATATTATTTTTTGCATATCCCTCTTGAACCCTTACCCTTGAAAATGAAAATTTATTTTTACTTTATCATCAAATCAAAATCATTTTAGTTTTAGGCCTTGCTGTATTTGTATGGTGCATTAGGGCTAGATTAAAGTTAGGCTTAGTCAAGGGATATCTTAGGAGAAACATAGGTGTTCTTAAATATATCCATCAAACTTTAGGCTTTAGGCTTATAAATTGACCCTATATTTGAGGTGAGGAAGGAGAAGGAAGAATAATAAAGAGGCCCTTTGTGATCACCTTCCAATCTCCTTCATGTCAAGTTCACCAAAATGTGGCAAAGGGTATTAGAAGGGAATTGAAAGGGGATTGCAAAAGGATTCTTTGTGATGCTTCCCTCTCCTTCCTCACATAAAATATAGGAGCAATTTTTTATCATAGGGACTCAAGTTTATCATATTTATTGTAGACCACCTATGTTTCTCTTAATATATCCTTTGACTAAGTCTAACCTTAATCTAGCCTTAATGCACCCTATAAATGTAACAAGAAGGTGTAAAACTAAAATGATTTTAATTTGATGATAAATTTATTTTTCATTTTCAAGGATAAGGGTTCAAGGGGTGAATGCAACAAATAAGCCTAAGTATAGCTATATGCAATTCAATTTTAATGGTGACAATATTAAAGCTAATCCCCTAAATAATTAAAGTACTAACTAGTTTCCTTTTTTTCTATTTGAATAAATAAATAAAAACAAGAAATTTAAATTGATTTTTAGAGACAACAAATAGATCTAAAACCTAAATTCTAAAAACAAATGGATTGGATTCTAAAACCTAGTTCTTCTATGTTTGAGGTAAAAGTTATACTATTCTGTAAAAGCATTGTTGGTAGAAGCATTGCTTATCCCATGAAGTGTTGCCATTGATATTGCTTATTGATGGAAATTTTTTTTTTACCTACTAAACAAACCAAGAATAAAATATATTAGTGGTAAAAAGATCTTCCTAAGCTATAGGAGAGTATAAGGCTCCCTTGGTTGGCATCAAACCCCTATACAGAGGTAAGATAAAAAGGCCATAAAATGATAATGATAAAAGGTGTAATTATGATGATATGAGAACAAAATAATAACAGAAGAGCTATCAATTATATAAGTGCAATATTAATATCAATAATAAAATAATTACAAAAAGATATAATAAATATAATAACAAGATAAGAGATAAAAGGGCACAACCAATTAAATACAAACCTCGATAGTGTTGACAAATACCCCTTATTATGAAGAAATCTTGTTGCCAAGATGAGATCACAAAGAGAATTTTTTCTTGTAATAAGAGATAGCTTCTATAAGTATTTTAGCAAGGCTTTGCAATGTTCACATGTCATATCGATTGGACCCCCCAAGGTCTAGATTTATAGGAATGCATAGCTCTCTTGAGGAATACTCTAAAGGGTCTACTAGGATTGGTAAGTTTGAGAGGTGGCATACCTACATGAAGGTGATGAGGATGATTGAAGCTAAGTCTCAAAAATATCAACATGAAACTAGGATGAATATTGAAAAATATTAGTTTTGGACTTGGATTGCCAGCTAAGCCATAGTTGTGATGGTAGATCAAGTTGGCATAATCATGTTTGAATTTGGTAGGTAGTTTGGAAATTGCCAATTGCTTGAATTCCCTTTTACATATTTGAAAATCAAAATCGCCATAGGTCAATAGCATCGGTGATACTATCATTGCTAATGATTTTTCCAAAACAACCATTGCCAATCAAATTAGGTGGGAAATGATGAAAATTTTATTTTTTAGCAAAAAGGCCATTAGGTATCAAAAGAACCATCAAGCATCAAAATTTTCACCAAGGCATCAAAATTACTACCAGGGTGTTAAATTTTTCACTTAGGCATCAAAATTGGTTCCTGATGGTGTCAAAATTACTAATAAATGCACCTAATTCTTGATTTGGTTTAGACACTTGATTGACTAAGTGATGTAGATGTTGGTGAGTTTCAAGGATTTGAAGATATGCTCAAAATTAGGTGTCTATAGTTACAAGGATTATGGAATTTTGAGAATTTATTATAATTTTTAACCTCTCTATTCTTGTTCATACATATACTTATTCTTCTATCACATCAGTGCAAAGTTTTATCATAGCTAGTCTGCATTTCTAACATGGATATCATTGATGAGAGGTTAAGCATGATGTTTAAACTTATATTGTTGCGGTTATGTTAAAGTTCTAATTATCACTGTGATCTCAATTTTCATGATTCAAGATATGAAACTATGACTTTAGTATCCTTTTGAGATGACATATTTGAGCTTATATTACTTTTGGGACTCGAATATGTGCTTAATTAGGTGTATTCATTGACACATTTTTGATACATTTATTAGATGATGAATGTGTTAAAAATTGTCATACATAACCTAATTTTGAGATAAACAGTTTTGATGTTGCTTAAGATTCATAATGTAAGATGACTAATATTTTTTATTTTGTTAATTACTAATGCTATTAAATTTTTCCTTTTTAAAAATACTAAATGTTGTTGTGCCTTGGCATGCCCCCTCAAGTTTTAGATGGAAAATTAAGTTTTACTGAGGAAACTCAACTTGATTATGATACACATTGGTGCAATGATAATATATTGGATTAGATGTTGCTTGTTAGATCTACATTGTTGAATATGTGTGGATGGTGAGCTTTGATGATTAGATTTTAGAAATATAACTTTTAATTTTGGATGATATAATGTAAATATATGTTTTATTGAGATTTTATAATCCAAATATTATAAAAGTATATATAGAATAGATTTTTTCCAAAGGGACTTTAGATAATGCTACAAGGTATTGTTATACTACAATATATAGTACAAAATAGATGTGTAGAGAGGGACTTTAGATAATGCCATGAGGAATTGATATTATGCAAGAATTAATACAAATAAATATTTTCCCAAGGAAACTTTAGCTAATATCATGAGGTATTCCTATGATACAAGATATAACACAGATAAATATTTGCCTAGGGGAACTTTGGTTAGCTTTGCTAAGAGGTATTCTAGTTAGCTTTGATATTTTCCTTGGGGAACTTTAGTTAGATTTTTTGGAATATATTACATTATTTGGTACATGCCAATGTACCATCATGGGTACATCTATAGATTAGGAAAATATTCTTAGATTAGAATTTACTTTATGTAATGTAATGCACAAGTGTGCAATGATATTTTGGAATGTAAATGTGCATAGTTATCCCTATGTACATGTGTCAATAGAGTAGGAATATGAAGAGTCATAGGAAGAGTGAGGCCCAAGAAACCTCCATATGAAGAGTCACATCCCATTCTATATATATGGATGTATTGATGTAAAAGAGACGTGGCAAAAAGAGGAAGATTCACATATGTAAGCAATGGAAGGTGATGTAGTATGATGTATTTTGGTCTCTTCATTCAATAAGTATTTTTGAGTATTTGGCATTAGCATTCTTTGAGTTATTATCTAGTAGATTCAGAATTTATATGGTTGATTGATTAGCATTATTATATATTTCATATTACAATTATATTATTGATCTTGAGGCAATATTATTTGAGTATTTACTCATCAAAATCTAACAGTGGTATTAGAGCCACAAGGTATCACCATTGCTACTATCAATCTGAATCCAGCTATGTCTTTGCAAATTGTCAGCCATTATGTGCCACTACATGTAAATATTATTGTTTTGGAATTGTTTTATAGAAGTCATAATATAGATCTGAAGAAAGAAGATTTCTACTAGTTAAGAAGAGACCAATAAAGATAAGAAAATTTCCTCTCGAAAAGGAACCAGAGAAGATAAAGAAAATTTCCTCTGAAAAATAACTAGAGAAGATAAAGAGAATTTTCTCTGGAAAAAAACCAGAGAAGATAAGGGAATTTCCTCTAGAAAGAAAAACCAGAGAAGATAGCATTTTTTATTGTGTTGAAGAAAAACCAATGACATTTAAGGATATACCTATTCCAAGAATAAAATTGAAATAGAAGAAATTTTATAGGTCTTGAAGACAAACCTTGATATTGAGAAGAAAAGACTATACCTATTCCAAGAGAAAAACTAGAATAGAATATTTATAGGTCTTGAAGACAGACCTTGTTATTGAAAAGAGAATATACCTATTCCAAAAGCAAAGTCAAAATAGAAGAAAAATTACAATTCTTGAATATAGACCTTGATTAAGAGACCCTTAGAAGAGGTCCTATTGATAAGCTTGATAAAAAAGGATTCCAGATTATTTGGCTAGAATCTTTCCACAAGGTTGAAAGGAAAACTCGTGAAGACTAGGATTCAGTATAGATTTGATTCCACTAGTTTTTAAGATAGCTAGTGAAGATTATTATTTCTAGAACATTGAATACATATGATTATTATTGTCTAAGATTTGTTGTAGAATATTGATTATTATAAGTTGAGAATATTCCTACAACAGATAGAGAATAATTTCATTTTTGATTGCCTAAAATTCTATGTGCTTTCCTAGTGCAGGGATTAATTCTTTTGTTGCATAAAAGTAGACATTGAAGGAGGTCCAAGAAGAAGATCTTATTGAATATTGATAAGAACCAAGAAGAAATTTCTAATTGTAGATTGTAAATTAAATAAAGAGTCCAAAAAAGAGGTCATATTGAAGAACTTCCAAGATTGTAAAATTAAATATTGAATACAGAAGTTAGAAGGACTACAGAAGGTCTTATTACAGACAAAAGCAACAAAATATAGAGATATAAGAAAGATATCTCATTGAAAAATTTACCATAGCTAGAAGATTTAATAAACCAAGGTAAGGTTTCATTAAAAGCATTTTCTAAAGAATTGAAGGTTGCAAAATTAGAAGACCCAAGAATAATTTTCTATAGAAGATTTTGAAGAAAGAAAAGAAGGCAAGAGAAAGCCTTATTGTAGAAGCTAAAGCAGTGATATAAAGTAGAAGATTGCAAGTAGAAACAGCACCTCACTATAAGATATTGGGACAATTATCACCATACAACAAGCCCAAAAGGAAAAAGAATTTGAAAAGAAGTTTGTCAAATTTTGAGAAGATTTTAATAACTCAAGACATTCAGATTCTTGAGAAAGAAGATAGAGATAGAGGTCAGATTTGAAGTTAGAATTCAGAAATAATACATAAGAAAGTGTTGAGTGGTATTTTCACCCGATTGTGAAAACACACTCTCCGATAGGATTTGGGTTCTAAATCCTCTGCTTGCAAAGAAACAATTTCTCCAAGGTTCCTGTTATGTCGACGATTCTGCATCTATGTATTAATAATATCAAATAAAGATATTTAATCAAAATGCTTGGAACACCTTAGTGGTTGCAAGTAGCTGAAAACAAGGGGCACTGTGGTTTATTTTACTGTGAAATTTAATGATTGTTCATTGAACCCTGATACAGTAAATGTGATTTGATCCTCATAGGACCATGCTGTAACTTCAAAATGAAATTTAATTAAAGGCCATAAATGAAGGAATTATTTATGGATTTTGAAGTTTTTTTATTTTTTTATTTTATTTTAAAGCCTGTAAATAAAATTGGAACTTTTGAAAATAAAATGCAGCAAGAAGAAAAATAAAATGCAAAAGAAAAGAAATTTAAAATTGCATTCAGTTTGATGCCCTCCCGTCCCGGCAAACCGAAGATGTGAGGTTTCCATGCATGCAACCTAACCTATTGAACCTGCAAAATACGCACAATCCAGATAAGTTAAGTGCTGGTCTCTGGGGTTTACTGTTATTTTTTAGATTTAGACATTCACATGAAGCAACCAAGAGAACTTGCATTAAACTTCATCTATAAGCCTAGAAATCTAAAAAAGGGAAAGATAAACATTAAAACATGCATGCAAAAAATAACTCCTTCTTTCTTGCCAACAAGATGCAAATTTCTGAATGCTCTGCATTAAAAATAAATCATGTTACAATAGCAAACTCTCTGGTTTTCTCAAAACTAGCAAAAGGAAGGAAAACAGCCTTGAAGCAGGCCCAGAATGACCCTCTGGCCTCTAGCACTGCAACTCTGCTCCAGCAGTTTGCCCACCCCCTGTGCCAATCTGTGCATCTACATTTATACTTGTTGTTGAATTGATTCCCCTTCCACGACGGTTCGTTTCATCTTCCAGTGGCTGCTCGTTTCACCTTTCTTTGACTGCGTGTGTTTTGGCTTTATGCTTGACATTAAGATGTTTGATCTTCTCTGTAACGCTTCTGCAGCCTGTACGCCATGTGTCCCGCACTTTTTTGCACGTTCTGTAACGATTCCATGAAAATCACATCCAAAAAATAGCATGCAGCCTTGTCCGCCTTCCTGGTCGTGAAAACGCGACATGTCGCGATATCGTGACGTTTTCCTGTCAGTAGCCTTTCTTGCCATCACGCCCAATGAAAACGTGACATGTCACGATTTCGTGACATGTCACAAAATCGCGACGCTTTTCTCCTCCGTATGCCCTTGCTTGCTTTCTGTCATGAAATCGTGACGCATTTTCGCTCCGTACACCTTCGCTGCTTGGAGCCGTGAAAATGCGACATGTCACGATTTCGCGACATATTTCCTCTTCATGCTCCTTTGTCGTTTCTTGTCGCGATTTCGCGACGCTTTTCTGCTTTGCCTTGTTTGACTGGTTTGACCTACGATTTTGCGACATGTCATGATATCGCGACACTTTTTTGCTTCGTCTTTCTCTCTCCTCTCTGGGCTGCGAAAATCAAACACGTCGCGATTTCACTACGCTTTTCTCCCACCTACTGTCGTTGACTGCGTTGACCGCGATTTTGCGACATGTCGCGATTTCGTGACACCTTTCTGCCTCCTACCCCGTTTGACCGGTTTGACCACGATTTTGCGACATGTCGCGATTTCGCGACACTTTTCATTTTCTGGCAGCGACGGAGCAACTTGCCGCGATTTCGCGACACCTTTTCATTTTCGGCCATGATTTTGCGACATGTCGCGATTTCGCGACATTTTTTCATTTTCGGTCGCGATTTTGCGACATGTCGCGATTTCGCGACACCTTTTCATTTTTGGCCATGACGGAGCAACATGTCGCGATTTCGTGACACTTTTCTATTTTTCGACAGCGATGGCGCGACAGGTCGCGATTTCGCGACACTTTCTATACTTGTGCATTTTTTCCTTTTTCTTGATTTTTAGCATCTGGGTCACTGAGATCTTCTTTGAAAGCATGCAAAAAAGGTGGGTCCCCAATTTTGGGGTGTGTTGTGGATCAGCCACAAAAAATGGTGACTCTGTTGTCAAATGCTCCTGAGCATTTGGTGAGAACCCAACCTGGAAACATATATAAACTCAAAAACATGCATTAGCACATAAGCAATATAACAAATGCCCAAAGATCAAAAGTACATGAATCATCGGAATCATCAAGTATTAGCTCGGTGTGTGCAATGTGTTTTCATTCCCTATCGTTTGAAATTGATCAACATTCCATTGTCAGTTTTACATGAATGCATATATGAGACTGTGAATGATTTGTGTAACCTAATAAATATGCTAAGTGATTTTGCTTTTATAAAAGGCATAGTCTTTCTTCTAGTATCATACACAAACATTCAATATTATCAAACCCTCTTAGGATCAACTATATGAATTGTTTTATTATATCCCAAAGTTGGTTATGAGTCCCTACTATCTTGAACCCATGTGTAAGTGAATGTGAAATCAGAATTTTGAGGAATCAGACTCCCAACCACCCAAGATGAGAGTTTAACCCTATCCTTACTATTCTGATTTAGAATTCATTACCTCACTTTGAGCAAAATAATTTAACCAATTATGGAAGAAATGGTCGTTCTAGTCTAACCCTTTGGACAATCAGTGGTCTTGTTTTTCAGACAAGACATGTTGCCATGCATGGGCATACTTAACCCCATAATCCAAGACTTAGCTTCATTTCTTTGGACCTTGGGGATGACTACCCATCCTTTGCAGAGGACAAATAGTATGATCCTTCCAATCCAAACTTTAGATGTAAATGGAAAATATTAATTTTGTTGCTTAGACCTTGGGGATGACTACCCATCCTTTGTAGAGGACAAATAGTACGATCCTTCCAATCCAAGATTTATCATGAAATGAGACATAAGAGCTTTGGGGAATCAGATTCTCAACCTAAGCGAGATGAGAATTTATGCCCTATCCTTACTACTCCATGTAGGTCAAATCAAAGCTTTGGGGAATTGGATCCTCAACCTAAGTTCGATGAGGATTTAACCCTATCCTTACTACTCGATTTTAGGCTTTAAGCTCTATGGAAGTGGTCAAAACCACTGTTTTAAGGATCATGCTGCATAAATAGGATAGACATGAAATACTTCTTTCGCCCAACCCTTTCTTCCAAGTTAGGTTTTGATCATTTTTCTCAAGATCCTTTTTAATGTATAAGACGTGCTTGGTTCAAGATATCTCAAGACTCAGTTTCCAACCTTAGGATTTTTCTTATATTTATGTTATAACACAACCCTAAGAGGATTTGACATACTTTAATGATTTGTATTTGAAATGCATTTGCAACTAAGATGGCATGTATTGCAAAGTGAGATGTAATATGACTGCATTGTCCTTTGAAATGCGAGATGAAATATTGCCATATAAAACCGACTACTTCATGCATCACAAGTTCCAAACGATATTATTAAATTGTTTGTGTTACTTGTGGAGCTTTTACAAGACAATTCCAATGTTTCATATTCTCCCGATCTAGAACATAAGTTAGCATCTCAAGGCAACTTTTTCATCATTTTTTTTTTTTTTTTATAGACAAACAAAACATGTCAAATAAACACACAACTTTAAATCCAAATCCAAATAGCAATCCCAAAATGAAACTTGAAAACACAAACCCAAAACCAGAAACCAAAATCTATATACAAATGTACACTATAATACAAAATGATGCAAAGCTTGGATTATCACTTTCTTGGATCCCACACATGATTAGAACATTTCAACAAAAATATGACATGATATGCATGCCAAATGTTGTGGGAATCCAAAAAAAACAACACTAGACCAAACAATGCAACAAACTTCCACTTTCCATGCTCACCATACCAATTTGATTTAGTTCCAATAAGACTCCCATAGGTGAGCATCAAATTACTAAAATGATTAGACAATAAATGATTTTCAATTTTATCTTGTCTATTCTTTAAGGTATAAACCTCATAATCCCATTCATGATTTAGAATTAGGCTATCCTTTTCAAATATGCAATTTTGTAAGTAGTAGCCTATTTCTACAAATTTCAAAGCCAAATCACTTTCCAAATTTGTAGGCCAATCAACTTTGTGCAACAATTTACAAGCATCTAGGATATTTACTAAATTAGGATCATTGAAAGCTTTTATCCTAGATTCAATTAGCAACTGTTGATGAATTTGGTTTAACAACTCAAGTGCATCAACTTCTTTTCCATTCATTACAACCATGTTATTAAAGGTGTGATTAAAAATTATACCTTGTTTTTCATTTACCTTTAATGACATTTCATCACTCAAATTATTTAAATTCAAAATATGGTCATCATTTTCAATTCTCAAACATTCTTGGTCAAAGCGTATGTCCCATGACTCATCTTGATGATCCTTCATTTGAGTTGCTTCCAATTGATCAATCTCTCTGTCATTTGGTTCCAATTCTTTGTTCACTATCTGTGGTATCTCTTCATTTGAATCCTCCAAATCATCATGTAAACTTGCATCCACACTTTCAATGAATTTATATTCAACATGATCAAATTTTGTCACCTTTTCAAATCCCGCAAATATGAGATCTTCGTATGATGTAGAAGGTTCAACATCCTGCATATCAAGGGAAATATGAGTTTCATCTATAGGGATGTGAGAAAATAACGCATTACCATATCTTCCCCAACCATTGTAAAAATCGTCATCCAAATCTGTGAGATGAAACTCCATGGTATTTGTGACATGATCTTTTGATTCATTCATCCATTCATTTTATTCTTTGTCCTTGGCGATAGGATCATTATAATCTTCCAAAATTTGATGAGATTTGAAACCCTCTTCCAAAACATCCTCAAATTGTACAAGAGTTGTAATATCTTCCTTTGAGTAGTCAATTATGTTGTCCTGTATATCAATTGGCACAAAAGTTTCATTAGTAGTTTTGGAATGAGTGAAGTCTTCCCACTTCTTCCAAGCATCATAATAATCCTCTTTCAAAATCAAGTGGTGGCGTTCAACTACTTCTTCAACATCTTCCAATTCATCAATGTGTTTCTCATCAAATTCATCTTCACCTTCCTTAGATGGTTCAATTATTTCCAAAAGTGGGTTATTTCTTGAATTCAAATTTATAAGGCTATCATTGTCCAAATCAGTAACCCCTGATTCATTATCATAATTTGGAGGGTGAAGAATTTCTTGATCCTTAATTTTACACATCTCGTCAATAGTATCTTCCAAGAACAAGTGGTGAAACTCTATCATGTCTTCAAATTTATTTATTGATTTTCTTTCCATTTCACTTTCAACCACTTCATTCAATTCTATGGTGGGTTCCATCCTATCACATATTTCAAACATTTTTGAATTTAGAACCCCTTCATCCAAATAATCGTGTATCTCTATGAATGAGCTCATTTCTACATAATCCTCACTAGTGGATGTTGGCTTAGCAATTTGCACCTCCTCTTGGACTACATCTAAGGTGGTTGTAAGATTTGGATATTCAAATTCATCCCCTTGATCATTTACCTTAGATATCATTGGAGTGGAGGGTGCTATGTTTGATGGTTGGTGTAGGTTGGCATCAAAAGAACAATCTATCATATGAACATGTTGTGCCTTTTCTTCTTCAAGACCTTGTCGTTCTATCTCTTCTAAGACCTCATGGATTTTCTCTAGAGACAAACCACTCAGTTTTTCCTCAATGAGTGAAGCAAGTGTGGGGTGTATGGCTCCTAGGTATACTTCCATGGCTTCCTCTTCCAATGTGTTAAAATTTTCCCACATTTGGGAGTGCAACTCATGAAATCTTTCATTGAATTGACTCAAGGATTCATTAGACTCTTTACATATGGAGGTAAACTGATTTTTCAATATTTCTAAGCCGACTCGATTACTAAAATGATGAAGATAGGTCTGCTTCTAATTGTATCCAAGAAGTCCTAACCTCCATGGGTAGTTGGCTATACCAAAATAATGGTCTATCATCCAAAATGTATGCAAATAACTTACAAGCCACCTCCTCATAGAAAATCTGGAATTGACATAATGCATTCTTGTAGACATGCAGCTTTTGCAAGTATCCTAGTGGTACCTCTTGATTAAAACACCGTAAAAAATCCAATAACATTTTAGGAACATGATATGGTACCACAGGTATAGACAAACCCTTATAATGATCCTCTATTATTAATACCATTCTCTCTCTTAGAGATGTTATTTCAGCTCTCAGGGATACCCTTTGCTCCTCAAGTGTTGCCATTAGTGAACTTAAAATGTAATTTTAGAACCAAATCTGTTGAATATTCAACCTGCAATTTAAAAAAAATCAAGTTAGCATCAACCAAGAGATGTATTCATTAAAATCAAATGAAAAGTAATTGCATGAGACCAAAATTTTCTAAATTAAATCAAATCACATATTTCTGAATGAACAATCAGAAAAGTGTTATAATAATATACAGCATACCTAAATTAAAATAGAACAAGTAAATAAATTCAGGCCGTCCTTTTTACAATCGGCTGAGTGTTAGAGGACAAGCATAAAGATTTAAATTTAAATAACACTAAAATAAACCCGTTCGGCCCTCCTAGCACCAATCCGTTGAGTGGTGTTAGAGGCCGAAGATGCTAATAAAATGTACTTAAAATATTTAGCAATGTAAAGCTCTTAAGTAATTAAAAACCCGTAGCATCTAAAATCATGATAAAATAAACTTTAACATGCCCTCCTTCTAGCGCCAATCTGTTGAGTGGTATTTTCACCCGATTGTGAAAACACACTCTCCGATAGGATTTGGGTTCTAAATCCTCTGCTTGCAAAGAAACAATTTCTCCAAGGTTCCTGTTATGTCAGCATTCTGCATCTATGTATTAATAATATGAAATAAAGATATTTAATCAAAATGCTTGGAACACCTTAGTGGTTGCAAGTAACTGAAAACAAGGGGTACTGTGGTTTATTTTACTATGAAATTTAATGATTTTTCATTGAACCCTAATACAGTAAATGTGATTTGATCCTCATATGACCATGCTGTAACTTCAAAATGAAATTTAATGAAAGGCCATAAATGAAGGAATTATTTATGGATTTTGAAGTTTTTTAATTTTTTTATTTTATTTTAAAACCTGTAAATAAAATTGGAACTTCGAAAATAAAATGCGACAAGAAGAAAAATAAAATGCAAAAGAAAAGAAATTTAAAATTGCATTCGGTTTGATGCCCTCTCGTCTCGGCAAAACCAAAGATGTGAGGTTTCCATGCATGCAACCTAACCTATTGAACCTGCAAAATACGCACAATCCAGATAAGTTAAGTGCTGGTATCTGGGGTTTACTGTTATTTTTTAGATTTAGACATTCGCATGAAGCAACCAAGAGAACTTGCATTAAACTTCATCTATAAGCCTAGAAATCGAAAAAGGGAAAGATAAACATTAAAACATGCATGCGAGAAAATAACTCCTTCTTTCTTGCCAACAAGATGCAAATTTCTGAATGCTCTGCATTAAAAATAAATCATGTTACAATAGCAGACTCTCTGGTTTTCTCAAAACCAACAAAAGGAAGGAAAACAGCCTTGAAGCAGGCCCAGAATGACCCTCTGGCCTCTAGCACTGCAACTCTGCTCCAGTGGTTTCTCGACCTCTATGCCAATCTGTGCATCTACATTTATACTTCTTGTTGAATTGATTCCCCTTCCATGACGGTTCGTTTCATCTTCCAGTGGCTGCTCGTTTCACCTTTCTTTGACTACGTGTGTTTTGGCTTTATGCTTGACATTAAGATGTTTTATCTTCTCTGTAATGCTTCTGCAGCCTGTACGCCATGTGTCTCGCACTTTTCTGCATGTTCTGTAACGGTTCTATGAAAATCGTGTCCAAAAAATAGCATGCAGCCTTGTCTGCCTTCCTGGCCGCGAAAACGTGACATGTTGCGATATCGCGACGTTTTCCTGTCAGCAGCCTTTCTTGCCATCGTGCCCAGCGAAAACGTGACATGTCACGATTTCGTGACATGTCACGAAATCACGACGCTTTTCTCCTTCGTACGCCCTCGCTGCTTTCCTGTCGCAAAATCGCGACGCATTTTTGCTCCGTACACCTTCGCTTCTTGGAGCCGCAAAAACATGACATGTCACGATTTCGTGACATATTTCCTCTTCATGCTCCTTTGCTGTTTCTTATCGTGATTTCGCGACGCTTTTCTACTTTGCCTTGTTTGACTAGTTTGACCTATGATTTTGCGACATGTCGCGATATCGTGACACTTTTCTGCTTCATCTTTCTCTCTCCTCTCTGGGCCGCGAAAATCAAACACGTCACGATTTTGCTACGCTTTTCTCCCACCTGCTGTCGTTGACTGCGTTGACCGTGATTTTGCGACATGTCATGATTTCGCGACATCTTTCTGCCTCCTACCCCGTTTGACCGGTTTGACCGTGATTTTGCGACATGTCGCGATTTCGTGACACTTTTCATTTTCTGGCAGCGACGGAGCAACTTGTCGCGATTTCACGACACCTTTTCATTTTCGGCTACGATTTTGCTACATGTCACGATTTCGCGACATTTTTTCATTTTCGGCCGTGATTTTGTGACATGTCGCGATTTCGCGACACCTTTTCATTTTCGGTCGCGACGGAGAAACATGTCACGATTTCACGACACTTTTCTATTTTTTTGCAGCGATGGCGCGACAGGTCGCGATTTCGCGACATGTCGCGATTTCGCAACACTTTCTATACTTGTGCATTTTTGCCTTTTTCTTGATTTTTAGCATCTGGGTCACTGAGATCTTCTTTGAAAGCATGCAAAAAAAGTGGGTCCCCAATTTTGGGGTGTGTTGTGGATCAGCCACAACAGAAAGAAAGAATATTGAAGAGGTCATAGTTTAGAGATATTTGGAGATAGCCACAAAAGTTTTGTAGGCTTATTTATAAAAGAACAAAGTTACAAAAAGAGAAGCTGAAAAGATAGTAAAAAATAGAAGAGAAACGTTGCAGTTTAGAGAAAGCTTTGGATAATATTTTAGAAAATATTTGAATAGCCAAGAGAAGGCTTGATAAAAAAAAATAGCAACAGATTTGAAGGCTTGAAGACAACACCAAATCATATTTTAGTAGCATCTAAGGAGGAGTCCTCCTACAGATTTGAACAACATTTGAGCAGCATTTAAAGCTACAAATTATAGAAATAGCCAGCACCTATTAAGAAGAAAGAAATCTTATTTTGGACAACAACTATAGATTCAAAATAAAGAGTCTACTAACAATAGAAGGAAGATGCAACTGTAAAAAATACAAGACAACAAGCTATAAATAAAGGAGCTACAAAAAGGTGTGTTAATATGATGCCATATATATTATTATTGCAATGTTTTTGAATGTGCCTATTAATATTTTTTCGAGCATCAAATATTAGAGCCATTTAGAGCTAGCAAAGAGGAAGTTTTTTAAGGTGTCATTAAGCTAAGAAAAGACATAATTTCACACCATTAATTTTATAGAAATCTTGCATATTACAAATAGCAAAAAGTTACAATTTAGTAGGAGTTATAAGGAGTTTGATATATGTTGTTTTGAAATAGAAAAATATCATATTTATTTTACATTCATTAGTGATATAGATTTACTCTCATTATTATAGAATCCAGAAAGATTACAACAGTATTAGATTGATTTTTAAAGGAGTTATAAGTGAATGGTATATGTTGTTTTTTAAGTGAATCTAAAATCAAAATTATCCTATGTTTGTGAGGAAGAAAATCCCACAACTTATAGCAGATTTTGGAAAGAGAAGAGCTCCAAATTCAAGGTATATTTTAGGTGTTTAAAAACACCATACGTACAAGAATAAGTGGTAAGGAAAACCACTAAAAGAGTGGTGGAAAATACCACCATATTGAGCACCATTCAGCACTAGAATATAGGGGTACAAGCTCTACAACAAACATCCACCCATTTGCAGGAAAATAAGCTCTAAAAATAGTGCTCAAAGAAAAGATTTATTAGGCTTCAGATTCAGCCAGTCAAGGAGCAAGAAGACATCAGCTACAACCTGCAAAATATCAATCTACGTAGATTCTATGTAGCACAGTCATTCTATCTACTCAAAGCAAACTAGATTAAAAAAAATACAAGGTGCATTATAAAAGAAAAATCATCAACAGATCAAACTGCCAAAGACAATATTACAAGGTCACCATTGGAGCATAAAATAGGTATTACAACTAGAGCCATTCATGAAAATATCCACCATAATCCAAGGAGAGAGGAAACCTCACAAAGTGCAGTTACAAATAAGTAATAATATGTTGGAGGAAAAAGGCATTGAAAAGCCTTGTAGTTTCATATGTTGGAGAAAGGAGCACATGCATATTGCCATCTAGCACAAGGATCAAAATTGGCTCATAAGCCATAACGTAAATCATCAGGGAAGAAATGTAAATCACCAGCAAAGAAGAGCGCTCAATGCTTTACATCATTATCCAGTGCTCAAGTAAGGTTTAGTAACTCCCAAAAATCAAGGAATGTTGTGCCAAGTGTCCATTTTACTCTTTTATGAATTTTGGTGCCACCAAGAAGGAATTCAAAGAGTCTTATAATATCTGCAATACATGGCACTCAATAAAAGAAAGGAGAAGCACTCATATAGCCAAAATATAAAAATGAAGCACATATATAGCAAAGTCTAGTGCTATACATAGGAATTAAAGGTAGAAGCATTAAAGAAAGGGTCAAAGTATCTTCCTAGCTCCATACGTAGCATATTCCAAGCATAGTTGACCAGAAGATAAGCACCCAGTATTCAAGATAAATGTCCATCAAGTAAAGGAGGAGCACCATATTTACTAAGGTAATATTTACGACCATATTAAAGTTTATACATTGATAGAAGAAATAAGGATTGAAGGAATATATTCTAAGGTTAAATATTTAAAGTTTTCTAGTGGAGTGATAAACATTATAGAACCTTATAAAAATATTAATATTGCACATTTGAAGATTATTTGAAGTTGAAGAGGCATTATATTTAAGTTTTGTAAAATTGCATATTTCAATTTACAAAACAAAGTTAATATTTGCAAAATTGCTAAGGTTGGATAAATAAGGCATACAACATCAATTTAGGATTACAAAATATTGCAAATATTATTTTCTAAATTTCTAGAGTTGTAGGAATAAGGAATCCTACTTCAAATTAGTTTATGAAATTTAGAGTAACATATTTTATACATAAATTTGGGAGATAAAATGAGTTCTACATAAAATATATTGCATTTGATAATATTAATCTCTAAGTTCAAAATGATTAGAGATATGAATAAGGATTAAGGAATCATAAGATAGTCTCCTCATGACAACTACAAACAAACTATTTCTTTCAAATTTTTAAATTCTCAAAGGTCCTAACTATACTTCATGGAAAATAAAGTAAGATCAATCTTAATAGTGGAAAAACTTTGGATAGTCAAAGGAGCAAAAACTAAACCTACTGAAGATGATAGAAATATACAAAAAATTGGGGAATATGAAGCAAAAGCATTGATGATCATAACTTTTGCAATTTCAGATGACATAAAACCATATATTAGTTCAGTAGAAACATCTACAGATGCATGGAAATATTTAGAAAAATATTTTGAAGCTACTATTCTAAATATACAAACACAATTGCATTCTTTGAAAGTCAAAAGTGGTGAAACCATTGAACTATTTTTAAGAAGAGTAGCAGATACAAAAGGAAAGTTATTAACCCTAGGAGAAATAGTTGAAGATAAATTTCTTGTTCAAGTCATCTTGAGAGCACTACCAAAAAATTACAAACATCTAGTTACATCCTTACAACTCCTAAGGATACTTCTTTTGATAATTTGGTTAACATACTACAAGAATATGAAGTTGAAAACTCATTAAAGGATGAAATGAGTAATAATGCATTAGTCTTAAAGGATAAATCACAAGAGAATATTGCTTCATTTCCAAGAAGTAAACCAAAATGGAATGATAGGTATTGCCAAATTTGCAAGAGAGGAGAACATAATACCAGCTACTACAGATTCAATCCAAGGAATGAACATCAAAGAAATAAAGCAAGAACAGGTTGACAATCAAATAGATTGTCTCAACCTAGACAATATCAAAAACAATATAGATCACCACAACAGCAGTACCCACAACATACTCAATACATAGGAGGAAATCAAAATGGGCACATAGCCCAAGAGATAGATGAAGTACACGAATTAACAGATGAAGCAAAAGTACATCAAGCCAAAGCTCTTCTAGCAAATATAGTATTTCATAAAAATACTAATATTTTATTTGATCCAAATATGAAGTAGGACAAAGAAGAACACAAGTTCAAGAAAGAAGAAGAAGATCCATATTGAATACTAGAGTCTTCAATAACCAAATAATGTAATACAATGGGGTGTTGGAATATATTACATTATTTGGTACATGTCAATGTACCATCATGGATACATCTATAGATTAGGAAAAGAGTCTTAGATTAGGATTTACTTTATGTAATGTAATGCACAAGTGTGCAATTATATTTTGGAATGTAAATGTGCATAGTTGTCCCTATGTACATGTGTCAATAAAGTAGGAAGATGAAAATTCATAGGAAGAGTGAGGCCCAAGAAACCTCCATATGAAGAGTCACGTCCCATTCTATATATGTAGATGTATTGATGTAAAAGATACATGGTGAAAGGAGGAATAGTCACCTATGTAAGTAATGGAAGGTGATGTAGTATGATGTATTTTGGTCTCTTCATTCAATAAATATTTCTAAGTATTTTTTAGTATTTGGCATTAGCATTATTTGAGTTATTATCTAGTAGATTCAAAATTTATATGCTTGATTGATCAGCATTATTATATCTTTCATATTGAAATTATATTATTGATCTTGAGGAAATATTATTTGAGTATTTACTCATTAAAAGCTAACAATATTTGCCTAGAGGACTTCTCATTGGCTTTAATATTTGTCTATGGGACTTTATTTAGCTTACTATAATACACAATATATACAACTATATGCAAACATGTACAAATAAAGATAAAATATTTTCGTTAAGGGAGACTTCTAGTTGAGATACAAAAGACAAATATATTATTTTATGTGCCTCTAAGAAAATGCTTAAGTAGAATTTGATGATTTATTTAAAGCTAAAAAAAAAGGATTTACCTTTAAATAAATTCTTAAAGAACTTATGCTTATGTCGGAGGACTTTTTATATAGTTTTTTCTAGAGGACTTATGATTTAGCTTTACCTAGAGGACTTCTGATATAGCTTTACCTAGAAGAATTTTGATTTTAGCTATGTTAAGAGTACTTCCAATTTAGATTTTTCCATGTAATTCTAATTTTAGCTTTGCCTAGAGGACTTATAACTTTATCTTGATAAATTTTCCTTTAAATAATTTTCTAAAGGAAATTTTCTTTGCTTATAGATAAATGTCACAGAGGACTCATGATGATGGATTTCCCTTTAAAAAAATGTCTAAAGGACTTTTTCTTTACCTATAGATAAATGTCACATATGACTTATGATTTGTATAATTATATCTAAAATAGATGTCCAAGAGGACTTGCAAGATGTTCCAAATGGTGAGGACTTACCTCTAGATAAATGTCATAGAGGGGTTTATGATGTGATTGAATGAACAACATATTTATCTATAGTAAATGGTGGAATCTATAATGTGTAGAACACAAGCTTATACTGATAGGGGGTGAACAGTATAAGATCACTTTTTACTTTTCTTTCCCAAATAGTATTAATCAATATAATCAATGGCAGTATTAATAGCAATAACAAAAGCAACGCACAAATTATCACACACAATAGAGACACCAATTTTAACATGGTTCACCCAATGTGGGCTACCTCCACAGAGAAAATATTTCTTCTAAATATTTCTTAAATAATCTCATGGGAATCCTTCCCAATTACAATATTTATGGACCTCTGTCCAAAGGAGATTTTGATCCCCTAATCTCAAGTTCGTGGATCTCTTCCACAAGAGAACTCTTTCCCCTTTTGCTCTGGCTAGTGATCTTCTAGAAGACTCTATATCTCTATTGCACTGACTGGTGGATCTCTCTCCACTTGAATACTCCTCACTCATAATATTTGTCTTCAATTGTCCTAGATACTGGATCTCTATCCACTAAGACTTTGTCCTCTATACTTTGTCACCTCCAAAGCTCTGTCAATAGGCTCACTCAGAACCTTCTCAAATCTGCTCAATATATTCACTCATAACCTACTAAAATTTTCTCAACAAGTCCACTCAGAACCTGCTCAAATATGATCAATAGGTTCACTCAGAACCTACTCAAATCTGCTCAATAGGTCGACTCAGAAACTACCCAAATATTCTCAAAAGGTCCATATAGAACTTGCTCAAATCTACTCAGAAAGCTCACACAAAACTTGTCCAAATCTACTCAATAAGTCCTCTCTAGTACTTACTCAAATCTGCATTGCAAGCTTCCACAAAAGCTTACACAAAATTAGTCCACAAGCCTTCTCAAAGACTTGCCTCAAAAACATAGAATCATAAAGAGAATTGTTAGAGACTCAATATGTTCTATACTCAATGCTCAATCAATATCTCAACTCAATATCATAGAAGCATAAAGATAATTATTAGAGACTCAATATGTTCTATACTCAAATCCCAATCTCAACTCAAATCAATCTCATAGAACGATAAAGAGAATTATTAGAGACTCAATATGTTCTATTCTCAAATCTCAATCTCAACTCAAATCAATCTCATAGAAGAATAAAAAGAATTGTTAGAGACTCAATATGTTCTATACTCAAATCCTAATCTCAACTCAAATAAATCTCATAGAAGCATAAAGAGAATTGTTAGAGACTCAATGTGTTATATTCTCAAATTTCAATCTCAACTCAAATAAAAATATAGAATAGTTTGTTTCATGGAACTTGAACAACCACTTCACACAATCACTTGATTAGGCTTAATCAACTCTACTCAACCAATAACCTCAAGGATCAATCCTTTCTCACAAACCCTAGTCCAATCATGTATCAACAAACTCAAAATGTTTCCAATAATGCTCAACAAAAAATCTCACATAACAATGATACTCATGTTCTTTTCAAACTCAAGTTCAAGTTCTTTGCACAACCAATGGGCTTCAACAACAATGTTTATAAATAAGGTTTAATCACAACTCTCAATTTAGAAAACCTTGAAGCATTAAACCAACAACTCTCAAAAATGTTAACCACAATCAAACCTTTTCTCTCCAAATATATTTTTAGAAATCAATCACCCGCATAAGTCATTGAAGAATATTGCCCATACCTTTTTGATACCTTATGAGTTGTCCACTAAATCTACCAACATCAACACACTTTATTTTTCCAATCTCAACAAGGGTTAGAGGTCATGAGTAATAACACAATAATAAAAATAATATCTCAATAACACCTTATTACTCCTACTCAATAAAAATGCACCAAACCCTCTTATGCAAGAAATAATCCCTCAAAAGAATGAATCAAACTTAATTTTGGAACTCCTTGACAAAACCCAAAATATCTTCTTTCACACATATTATTTCTCCCTAAAAGCAATCTAAATAAGTAGCTCTCGAAAATATCTTTCTAATGATATATAATATGATATACTTTCACAAAGAAAATCAGCAGAAATCTTTATCTTTCCTAGGGCATACCATAACCTTATTTCTCCTTAGGCAACCTTAGCAGAAAATAAAATATTAAACAAAAATTAAATTTACTTGCCTTGCCCTCAATGGGATTTTATCCCATGACTGTTTTCTTCCCAATGCCTTAGCTGCATCCAAGCCGTCATTGGGCCATGCACCTTGACGTGTCTAAAAGGGCACATCCACCATGCAATATCTTCGAACAACAAACCTCCAAAAAACAACAAGTGCATAGAGCGCTTCTTCCTTGCAATCCAAAAAATAGACCTCACGAGAATCAAACTCAAAACCTCCTCCTTAGCACCGAATCAACATACCACTATGCCACATTGGCCTTTGCACTTAGGGCTTCTGAATATTCATAGCTTTAACCTTCATGAAAATCATAAGGCTTTCGAAACAAAAATCTCTTTCGCATGCACCTCAAAAAACAATAGCAAGGGGTACTTGGTAAATGAATTTGTTTGGCATTTATATAATGCTTTTTACCTTCCTTAGCATCACGTCAGTGCTTCGAATGAATTCGACGTCGACGTGATTTAATTTATAATAAATTCAAATTTAATTTTAAATTTAAATCTTATAAATTAAAATCAACCTTAGAACTTTTTCTTAAAGAGCCAACCTTAGGTTTAATAAAACCTTAGAACCTTGTCTTAATGCCCAATCTTGGTATTATTTATAAAATTTAAATTCCTTGTGAATTTAAATGATTTATAAATAATTATTAAACCTCCTTTTTAAATTTTACAATAACCCGTCTTGGGTTTTTATAAACCAATCATTTAACCTGTGCTCCCAATAATATTAAAATATTATGGAGCATTTTTCCTTTCACTTTTGCACTAATGAAGCTTTTTCCTGGATGACTTGGGTAACTTTATTTCTTGTCGAATTCCTTGAGATGAGTGATAACTCTATCATGTGACATCAATGACAACTCTGACTTAGAGGATTCAAAATGTCCAAAAATCTCCCCCTTTATCATTGATGGCAATCCTTATCCTTTTACTGAAACCTGACCTTATTTTCTGCTCCCCCTGGGACTTTGCTCCCCCTGGCTCAATGCTCTCTCAATTATCAAATCTCTCCACATAACAAATATCTCCCCCTTGACATCAATGGCAAAGGGTCTCCTTTGGAGCTCGGGGCTAAGAATAAGCCTCTTAGCTTAGCCCCTCCTCCACCTCCACATGAGGTGGTTAATTTTGGGGTGGGAGTATTTCTACTCCCCAAAAGCATTGCTCTTTATCTTTATCTTTTTCTCTTATTTTCTAAGTTTTTTGAATCCTCTCACTATTTATTTCCAAGTCATCATCCTTGTTCCTATCATCACTTATGTTCCTGTTCTTGTTCTTGTTTTCATCCATGTTCATGTTCCTGTTCTTGTTCTCATCCATGTTCTTGTTCTTGTTCTCATCCATGTTCTTGTTCCTGTTCTTGTTCCTGTTCCTGTTCCTATTCCTGTTCCTGTTCTCATCCATGTTCCTATTCCTATTCTTGTTCTTCTCTATGTTCCTGTTCCTGTTCTTGTTCTTCTTTATGTTCTTGTTCCTGTTCATGCTTGATTCTAGAATATTTTCTCTACACCATTTTGCTATGTGACCATCATTATTGCACTTATAACACTTAATGTTATTATTCCTTGGATGTGCAACTGTCTTAGGATTTATCCTAGTGAAGCCATATCCTCTTTTGTCATGAACCTTGTAATTTATTACCTTGTGACCAAACTCATTGCATGAGTAGCAATATATTTGGAAAATATATCCTTTCCCATATACCTGTATTTCATGTGTCCTACACTGTGAAGCCATGTGCCAAACCTGTGACATGAAAAACATCTTCCATTGAAGAAACCTTGCCTAGACCCCATTGTTCTCTTAGTCTCTTCTACATGTTTCTTGTTCCATATGTTCCTAACTTGTGCATTGTTCCTTTCCTTGTTGAACTTTCTATTGTCCAACTTATCCTTAGAAGTCTCACTTTCTCTTTTACTTACTTCTTTTGACTCTTCTTCTTTTCTGGTGTTTGAGCTTGACTCTCCTTTTTCTGCTTCATGTTTCCCTTTTTCTTTTTTAGAACAAAGTCTTGTTATGGTGACTGATGACTTTTGTGCATTGATAGTCCTTTCCAAGGTCTTTGAATGTGTAGCTTTTCCTTAGAACATTTTACTTCCAAAATTAGTGAAACTATCTAATGCTCTAATCTTTCACATTCTAGATCTTTTATTTTTATTTTTTGGCCATACCTTCTTCAATTTTTCTTGTCTTTTCAACTTTGATTTTGAAGTTAGTGAGTTCTTGTAGACACCTTGCTTTTTCTTTCTCATCTTCTTGAGCTTGAACCCTTAATC
Source organism: Wollemia nobilis (assembly GCA_028583015.1). Taxonomy (NCBI): domain Eukaryota; kingdom Viridiplantae; phylum Streptophyta; class Pinopsida; order Araucariales; family Araucariaceae; genus Wollemia; species Wollemia nobilis. Next base: position 8,949,666 of record JAQPPZ010004624.1, on the reverse strand, counting down.
TTGAGTTTTATCTTTTTAGTTCTTCAAGATTAATCATAAGCATTTCACATTCTATATCTTTTGCCTTTGATCGTTTAATCATACCTTCTTCAACTCTTGCTTTTTCAACCTTATCTCTCAAGTCAGAGATATCTTGTAGAAGCTTTATCTTACATTTCTCATCTTCTTGTATTTGAGCCTTCAATTCTAAATTCTCTCTTTTCAATTCAATAAGCTCCTTAAGAGTGGCTTTCCCTTTTTCTTTTTCTGAAGCATCTTCTTTTGCTTCTATTACTGAAAGTAGATTTCCTCTTCATACATGTTTTGATTATCCCTGTTATCCTTTCTTGAACCAATATCTAGGATTTCATTTTCGAGAATATTGTCTTCATCTTCACTGCTACTAAACCCATTACAATATCTTGCATCATGGCCAAGTTGACCACAAACAAAACATTCTTATGGACAATAAGCTCCATGGTGACCTGTGTTCCCACACCTGATACAGAACTTTATCAGTCTGGATATTTCTCCATTACTTGATTCATCTCTTGAATCTATTTCCATGTGTCCTCCCAACACAACAATATTAAACTCATCTTCCTTTTCTTTCATGACCATAGGTGTTCTTTTCTTCTTGTGTCTCATGCTTCTACTCTTGCCTTTATTTTCCATTTGTGTTCTTGTAGGATCTTCCTTCAAGATGTTAAACTTCTTCCGAAGGAACCTGCTCTGATACCAATTGAAGAACACAAGCTTATACTAAGAGGGAGGTGAACAGTATAAGACCATTTTTTACTTTTTTTTCCCAAATAGTATTAATCAATATAATAAATGGCAGTATTAATAGCAATAACTAAAGCAATGCATAAATCATCACACACAATAGAGACAGCAATTTTAACGTGGTTCACCCAATGTGCGCTACCTCCATAGAGAAAATATTTCTTCTAAATATTTCTCAAATAATCTCATGGGAATCCTTCCCAATTACAATGTTTATGGACCTCTTTCCAAAGGAGATGATGATCCCCTAATCTCAAGTTCATGGATCTCTTCCACAGGAGAACTATTTCCCCTTCTTCTTCGGCTAGTGATCTTCTAGAAGACTTTGTCTCTCTGCTGCATTGATTGGTGTATCTCTCTCCACTTGAAGACTCCTCACTTAGAAGATTTGTCTTCAATTGTCCTGGTTGCTGGATCTCTATCCACTGTGTTGTACATTTGAGGTAATTTGAGGTATTTTATGTTTTCATTGATGTCACATGGATCATTGATATCACATGGATCACATTTGGTTTTGGTGGCCAAAATATTTCATAAATAAGCATTTATGATATTTTGGAAAGCATGGTTATTTACAGGGTTTTTATGCAAATCAAGGCAAGCAAAATAAAAGGTTTTATTTAAAACCATGGTGGGCTTATGTGGAAAGGGATTTTATTAAAATCCAAGGTGGAATTTTGTTTCATCAAAAAATAACCTCCGGTGATGAAGATATTAAAGTTTAAAGTTTAAGTTTAAATTAATGGAGGGTCGCCATACTCTCAAAATAACATAATTCAACTTTAAAAACATAACTATCAACTCATCTTGATAGAACACAATAAGATTATGCATTAATATCCACACATTAGTACATAGATCATGAGGGTAGTCTTGTCACAAGGATCATTACATCTATTGTCTAGCCTATTTGCACATTTGTTTTCTTCCCTTCATGTATGTGTAAACTTGATTTTTCAAACTCTATAACAAGGTTTTGAATTTCCACAATTTCTCTTGTATGTTCCATAGAGCCTTTCATTTCCTTAAAATTGCATTTATTACTATGAGTGAATCACTTTTCATCTATACTTTGTTCCATTTCATTTGTTTGTATATTTTTAACCCTTCCAAAGTCGTCCAAGCTTCAACTTCATTATTTGTCTTAAATCTGCTATTGAAAGCATAATGAGAAAAAATCTCTCCCCTATTATTTTTTATTATTCCTTTCCTCTTGGTCTTGAATTTCCTTTAGATGCTCCATCAAAATTAAATTTGACCAACTCCACATCCGATGGTTTCCACTATATATTATTTACCTTTTTTTTTGCTTCTGCTATTCCTAACATCATAATTCCATTTTATGACTCCATTTATAAGGCTCTCTCCTTCTAGATTAGGAATTAGGTGAGTTGATAGGGTTGGTTTAGACTCCTCCATGGTTAAAAAAACTTCATTTTCATCCCACAAACAATTTTTCTATAGTTGCAAATAAATTTGTGATAATACCTTGTGAGGCCCAAAAATCCATGAAGACCTTTGAGAGTGTGAGGTTTTGGCCAATCTTGAATGGCTTGAATCTTCTTAGGATAGACTTTAAATCCATCCTTAGTGATAATATGTCATGAATAATCTACTTTAGTCAACCCAAAAGAACACTTAGATCACTTGGCATAAAATTGATGTTGTGCCAAAAGTTGTAGAGTCTAATCCATATGGATGAGGTGCTTTGCCCAATAGTGACTATATACTAGTTCACGAGGCTTTGAAATGTGGAAGGTGCATTTCTTAAGCCTAATAACATAACCAAGAATTCACAGTGATCCTCATGAGTGTGAAATATTACTTTGGGGATATCCTCATCCTTGAGCCTGATCCAATGGTACCCCAAGCGAAGGTCTAATTTGGAGCAAAACATAGTCCCATGCAACTCATCTAGTAATTCATCCACCATAGAAATACAAAACTTATCCTTAATGGTGAGCTTATTAAGCTCACAAAAAATTATACATAATTGCCATGACCCATATTTCTTTTGAACCAATAAGACATGAGAAGAGTAAGGGTTGTTACTAGGTCAAATGACTCCAGCTTTTAACAACTCTTGTACCAATTTCTCGATATCTGACTAAAGGGGATGAGGATATCAATACAATATAATGTTAGGTGGTACACTACCAAGTAATGAAATGGTATTATCATGGGAGTGATGTGGTGATAATTTTGTTGGTTTGACAAAAACTGCATCATGCTTTGTTAGGACAAGTTGCAAGTCGTTTGGAATTTGGTCCATCTCAAGAGTGGTTATTTGGAGTGCAAATATTTGAGTGATAACCCCACGAGAGTGTAAGACCTTCCATTATGTGAAAAATGCATCCATAAATTTATAAAATTCTATGCAATGGTGCCTAAAGTGCGCAACCACTAAGATCCTAACACAATATCACATCCCCTTAATTGAAGAGCAAACATCAGTTTTGAGCTCATAATATTTTATTTTCAATTCAACATTGAAACATTTGCCTTTGTAATGTAAAGTGCTTCCATTTGCCACTATAACCTCAAAGGAATTGCATGTGTGTATGTAACAATTGGCCTCCTTAGCAAATCAAGGATCAATAAAATTGTGTGTGCTTCTTGAATCAATAAGGATTGTAAGATGTTGGCCTTTGAAAAAACCCAAAACTTTTAGTAATCCTTGCAAGTGCATGGACAAAAATATTTGCCTGTGGTTCATGTAGTTCATCCTCATTTTGAGGTGGTTCTTCTATTGGTTCTACTTCATCATCACTTTGTTCACTACTTATTGGATCCTCTAAATCTATTAGGAATAACTTATTTTGAGTGCACCTATGCCCTCGAACATATTTTTCATCATAATTGTAGCACAACCCTTGGGCTCATCGAGCATCCATTTTTTCTATGGTCAAGCATTTATGGGGGACAGATTTATTTTCATTATGAGTTGTGGACTTGGGAGGAAAAAAGGATTTGGTTTGAGAGAATTTAGAGGTCTTCTATTTAGTTGAAATTTTTTCTTTGGCCAACTGTGCTAGGCTTATGGCTTGCATCATAGTTTACGGTTTAAACATCTTAACCTCAACCTTGAGATCATCCTGCAAGCCATTGATGAAACAACTCATAAAAAACCCTTCATTCAACCCCTCAATCTTGTTAGTCAATTTCTCAAATTGGGTTTGGTAATCATGAATTGTAGACGTTTGTCTCAATCTAGTCAATGCTCCAGTGAAATCGTCATAATCACTAGGGCTAAAATAAGTGAGTAATTGTGACTCAAACGCTTCCCAAGAAGGGTTAATAATGGTGTGTTGTAACCATTGATACCACTACAAGGCTTATGATTCAAAATTAAAATATGCCATCTAAATCCATAAATATATAGGGACATTGTGGAGTTTAAAGAATTGATTGACATGACATAACCACCCATCTACGTCCTTCCCATTAAACTTAGGAGCCTAATTTAGGCATCTTAAAGGGAGTATCATGGTCAAAAAGAGGGTGAGAGTCTTCATTTCCTTTTTCTTGACCTGATTGTTCAATATGATGATCAAACACTTTTGGGGCACCTTGAAGTCTGGACTCAACCTCAACAAAGTGTTCTTCAAAGTTGGTTTTAGAGTTGAGGTATTCACTTCTAAAGCATTGAATATCTCCTCTTATGGAGTGATTATCATGGATAAGGGTATCAAGGGTGCTTTGTATTTTATCCAACATTGAAGTGGCTTGTTCTACCTCTTTTTGATGTCCATGAGTGCCACCAACCATTTTGATAAGTTTTGAACCTCTTTCACTAAGTTACTAAAAATATAAGTATGACTGTGGAGTTAATATCTTTATAAAGGAGTCTAAAAATGTGCTTGGGTGTTATATATCAAGATTATCAACTTGAAAATACGATCACAATGAGTTATATATCCCAACACTGATTTTGGACACCCAATTTTTTTTATATATTGATGTTTGGACGAGTTTACTAGTGTGGTCGTTTTTTGTCTTGGATGTTGGTTGCAAAAGTTGGGTATTGCATCAATCAACTCAGCATTGTCTGTTTTTGACTACGAACCACTCCTGATACTATCACCTTCACTATAGGAACTGATGTTGTTCAATTTTGACTCTAGGATTCCTTGTACCATTTAGTTATTGATACTATATATTCTATTTTTGTCACTAACAATCCTGTAATTACTGATTATTATAGACAACTATTACTACCACTGATAATCCTAACCTAGCTATTACTAGAATAATTCTTGACTGTTACAAACACTTATCGACTCTACCTTAACTTTTTTTGTTGGGTTCACCAATTATTTCCTTTGTGCATGTAATTTTTTTGTGATAGGAAAGTCTTATCTGTATGCTCAATTTTTGTGGGATAAAATTGTGGTTGTAGGTTAAACATTCAACAAAATAAGAAGTCTTGTTTTTATAGGTTAAACTCTTGACAAAACCAGGGTATTATAAGCAAATGTGTATGTAATACCCATAGGCCCTCTGTTATACCACAGTGATGAACGATTGTGCTCAAACCAATATTTCAGGCCACTACTCAAGGAGGATTCCACACATACCCTTGAACACACTCCCTGGCTCTCCAATAGTATAAGAGAGTAATCTTTTCGAATGTTGTGTTTTATGTACTATGGATAATACAAGGCCAAAAAGTTTCCTAGGGCTAAATATATTTTTAATCTTATATCGTCTCCCTAAATACCCAAAGATACATGGGAGCTCAATTTTGTGCATGGGTGTTGTTTGAGGCCTAGGTATTGGACCTTGATCACCCCTCATTTCACTAGACGTTTTATGGGCTATCTAACTTAGTCAATAACGACAACTCCATGATATTTTAAAACCCTCGACATAGGGTTTCTAACTACTACACAACTACTGTAAAAAAATAAAGCACTATTTTTTTTGTAAAGGATAAACAAAAAATGGAAAACACAAAAAAAAATCTAACAGTCATAATAGATGGGCAAGAACTGTCACAGTCACAATGAAACTCGATCTTTGAAAGCGCTCTGATAGCACTTGTTAGGAACCTACTATTAAAAATAAACTCACTCACAAAATACTGAAAATAAATAAATATTCATGCAATAACAAAATATCATAATGCAAAAAGTAAATGCATAATTAAACACACAACAATCACAAAATTATGAGCCTCTTTAAAGAGGCAACCTCCTTCAATATTTCATTAATTTGCAAAATAATACATTTGTACATGGCTCCATGTCTTTAAAAAACACTTCATGTAACCCTAACCTAATGCTCAAGAGTTGGCTTACATGCAAAATGTCATTCGAGCTAGAATATTCTACCATTACATTCTTAATAACGACTATATGAAATGACCTCACTTGTCTAGGTGCCTTACTTGCCACATACTGTTACAAAGTATTACAAAATAACATTATAAGGGGGTCCCCACGTTGAAAGTGGGTCATTACAATAATCAAATGAGAATTACAAAATGACGTTTTATTTTTGTTAAATAGGATAGTTGGTTACAACCACTATTTTTTGTAATTGGTAAGCGTAGGGTTAAAACCATAGGGATTGCTCCCAACAAACCTATCCATCTCGCTCTTGTTGATCCAACGTGAGATGGGGACCACCGATCATTTGAGGTTTGTACTGTCATTGTCGATCTAGCGTGCACTCAAAGGATTCAAAGTAGACTACTACCTTTGCAAGGGGTTGGATTTCCCCTCAAGGTTTGAACCTAGGTCTCTTCTTGGTGTTTGACATTTTGAGTCCCTAAGCTAAAAAGTTGTCATTGATGTCAAAAGGACCTATGCAAGTAAGCACTATGATTTTCTCCACAAAGAGCTTCATGAGAAGCAAAGGTTTTTATCAAAAGGATGCATGGCATTTGGTTCCAAAAAGGAGCTTCAAGGGAAGCTTAGCAAAGGGTTTTTATTTAAAACCATGGATGGTAGATTTGAAATGGGTTTTTCTTAAAACCCAAGTTGGCTTTTTGTTTCATCGAAAAAGGTGCCCCCGTGATGAAGATATTTAATTTTAAAGTTTTTATTTAAAACCATGGACAACATATTTGAAATGGGTTTTTCTTAAAACCCAAGTTGGCTTTTCATTTCATCGAAAAAGGAGTCCCGATGACAAAGTTATTTAACTTTGAAGTTTAAAGTTTAAATTTTAATATTTTAAAATTTAAATTTAAATTTCCAAAGTGGAAAAATCCTGTCGACGTCGTCGAATATGAGGGAGAAGACTATATAAAGGGGCGCCTAAGGTTTATTAACACCTATCCTTGCTCGTGCTATTTTTTTTGGCTAGTGTATGCAAATCGAGCTTGTGCGAAAAACGTTTAAAGGCAGAAGCAGCGAATAAATCGAGGTGTGGTCGAATCCCAAAATAACGTGGGCAGTGTGGCCTGTTGGCAACTCGAGTAGCGCAAAGGCATTGGGAGGCACGAGGTCGTACGTTTGAGTTTTGGTAGAATCGTTTTGGCAATTGCGAAGTGGAGCACCCAAGGCACATGGTGATTTGGTGCACGTGGGTAGTGAGGCAAAGAAAAGGCACGTTGTGCCTTTCCCTTTGCGAACGAGCGGCTAGCTCGTGTGGCAACCTTAGCCACGGCTAAGGCACTTGTGGTGAGGTAGGTCAAGGGGTCGAAACACCTTGAGGGAGGTATGCGATTTTTTAATTAAAATTTGTTTGAATGCTCTAAAGTTTGGAGTGATAAGGGTTAGAAAATATTTCATTTTGTAAAACCTTTGTTGTGTTTAAAAGGTTAAATAATTATTTTGTTGGTGAAAGCCATAGATGATTATTTGAGCCTTATGGTATTGATTTGAATTTTTGAGAGCATTATTTTAGGAGAAATAAGGGTTTTGAATTTGAGGATTATAATAGTGACTTATTGATTATTATTTTAGAGGGTTTTTCTATAGATGGACTTTGGTGGATGCGATTATTGAGTTGGAGTAAAAAGGTGTAAATTGAGTTATACTTTATCTTGTGATTATTATTTGAAGTCCACTAACCCTTGTTGAGATTGGAAAAAGAAAGTGTGTTGAGTGTGGCAGATTTTGTGGACAACTTCTTGGCATCAAAAAGGTATGGGTAATATTCTCCATTAATTTGATTGGGTGGTTGATTTCTAAAAATATCATTGGAGTGAAAAGGATTGATTGTGGTTTCCTTTTGAGAGTTGTTGGTTGAATGCTTCAAGGATTTTTGGTTTGAGAATTATGGTTAAAACCTTGTTTTATAAGCATTGTTGTTGAAGCCATTAGTTGTGTGAAAAACCTGAGTTAGGGTTTGAGAAGAACATGAGTATCATTGTTATGTGAAGAATATTTTATAAGCATTATTGTTGAAGCCCATTGGTTGTGCAAAGAACTTGAACTTGAGTTAGAGAATAACATGAGTATCATTGTTATGTGAGATTTGTTGTTGAACATTGTTGGAAACATTTTGAGTTGGTTGATTCATGCTTGGACTAGGGTTTGTGAGAAAGAGTTATTCCTTGTGGTGATTTGTTGAGTAGAGTTGTTTGAGCCTAGTCAAGTGATTGTGTGAAGTGGTTGTTCAAGTTCCATAAAATAAACTATTCTATATTATGATTTGAGTTGAGTTGAGATTGGGATTTGAGTATAGAACATATTGAGTCTCTAACAATTCTCTTTATGCTTCTATGAGATTGTTGAGTTGAGATTGATTTGAGTTGAGATTGGGATTTGAGTATAGAATATATTGAGTCTCTAACAATTCTCTTTATGCTTCTATGAGATTGAGTTGAGTTGATTTGAGGCAAGTCTTTTAGAAGGCTTGTGGACTGATTTTGAGTAAGCTTTTGTGAAAGCTTGCTATGCAGATTTGAGCAAGTCCTAGAGAGGACTTATTGAGCAGATTTGAGCAAGTCCTAGAGAGGACTTATTGAGCAGATTTGGACAAGTTCTGAGTGAGCTTGTTGAGCAGATTTGGACAAGTTCTGAGTGAGCTTGTTGAGAAGATTTGGACAAGTTCTGAGTGAGCTTGTTGAGTAGATTTGAGCAGGTTCTGAGTGAGCCTATTGAGCAAATTTGAGCAGGTTCTAAGTGAGCCTATTGAGCAGATTTTAGCAGGTTCTGAGTGGACCTATTGATCATATTTTAGAAGGTTCTTAATGAGCCTATTTATAGAGCCTTGGAGGTGACAGAGTATAGAGGATAGAGTCTTAGTGGATAGAGATCCAGTAGCTAGGACAATTGAAGATAAATCTGAGTGAGAAGTCTTCAAGTGGAGAGAGATCCACAAGTCAATGCAGTAGAGAGACAGAGTCTTCTAGAATATCACTATCCAGAGCAGAAGGGGAAAGAGTTCTCCTGTGGAAGAGATCCATGAACTTGAGATTTAGGGGATCAACATCTCCTTTGGAAAAAGGTCCATAAACATTGTAATTGGGAAGGATTCCCAAGAGATTGATTGAGAAAGTTTTAGCAAAATATTTTCTCCATGGAGTAGCCCGCATTGGGTGAACCACATAAATTGTTATGTCACTTTTGTGGATGGTGTTTTGTGTATTGCTTTGATTATTGTTATTGATACTACTATCTATACATTGCATAATATTGAATTGAAAAGAAAAGTAAAAAGTGGTTTTATATTGTTCACCCCCCCTCTTAGTATAAGCTTATGTTCTTCAATTGGTATCAGAGCGGGTTCCTTCATAAGAGTTTGACAACTTGAAGGAAAAGCGATCTAAGAACACAATGGATCACAAGTATCAAAATGATGGGTCATTCAATAATACAGTACCAGTCTTTGATGAAAGTGACTTCTTATATTAGTGTATGCTGATGAGATTTTACCCGATGGCACTTGGAAATGAAGTTTGGAATGCAATGGAACTTGGATATGATTCAACAGTTAATCCTCCTACAGATAAGGAAGGTAAGCTTCTAATGCATGCAAATTCAAGAGCTATGAATGCAATTATAAAATGATTGGGTAGATTAGAATCTATGAAGGTTATGGATTGTAAAATAGCAAAATATATGTGGGATCTACTACATGACATATATGAGGGTGATAAAGGTGTCAGGAAAGCTAAGATCAAAAATCTCAAAGGAGAATTTGAGAACTTAAGAATGAGAGATGATGAAAATATTTGTGATTATATCAGTAAGATTGATGAGCTTGTATATGAGATGAGAGGTCTTGGAATGAAGGTTGATGAATCTGATGCTTGTGATAAGATCTTGAGAACTCTTCCAAAAAGGTATAGTGAAAAGGTTTTTGCTATAGAAACATCAATTGATAGTGATTCTTTGACAAGGAATTCTTTGTTTGGCATGCTTACTACTTTTGAGATAATAACAAAAGATCATATTCCTTCGAAAGAAGCTGCATTCAAAGTGGACATAAAGAAAAAGGGTAAAAAAACAAAATCAAGCAGTGAGTCATCTAGTGATGAAGAAGCTAACTATGGTAGAAGAGATAAAGGTTTCAAAATATCCATTGATATAAGATCTATTAAGTGCTTCAATTATGGAAAGTATGGACACTATGCAATAGAATGCAAAGAGCCAAAGTATAATAGTGATGAGGGAAAACAGGATCACAGATACAGGGAATCAGAAAGACACAAGTACCAGAAGAAAGGCAAGGATGGACAAAACAGACAAGGAAATAAGTTCTTCCAAAGGCAAAAGAAAAGCTACTATGTAGATAATGCAAGTAAGTACTCAATTGATAGTGATGCTAGTTTTTTAGACAATGATAGATATGAAGTCCTATTTATGGTTAGAGAGAAAAGGACTTCAGTTATTCTCAAATGTTTTAGATGTGGTAAATTTGGACATCTTGAAGATGATTGCACTAGGGGTGGCTATAGTTTCAGTGATGATGGTTTTGAAGATGCACTTGAAAGACCAGATGAGAATCTTCTAATGGCTCTAGAAGATGAAGTAAGTGATCCCATAGAAGACAAGCCAAAAGGAAGTAATGATAAGGACAAAGGCAAACAAATAGAGGATTACTCAATAGAGAATGGTTACGATCTCAAGGGAGAACTTATCTATGCCCTTGACACAATAAAGAAGGTAAGAAAGCAACAATATAAGCTTGAAAGTCAGTTTCGAGAATGTGATGAAGAAAGGTTATTGCTCATAGAGGATTTAGATAAGTCAAAGGCTAAGGCAAGCAAGTTCAAGGATAAGTTAGAAGCAAAGATTTTGGAATGTGAAAAGTTAACATAAGAAGTGGCACTACTAAAGGAATATTTAGAGGATTCTAAGAAAAAGTTGTACAAATATGTGACCAGTGCAAAGAATGTGGATAAAATAGTCAAGATACAAAGAGGAGCAACAAACAAGACAGGTCTTGGTTCCAAACAGGTTCAAAAGAAATGGGAAGAAAAGTCTACTTCAAGTCTTGAAGAAGGAACTTCAGAAGAAGATACTTCAGAAGATGATAGTGTAAGTAGGAATGAGACATTAAAGGATGAGTTGGACAACATAGAGTTCAACAAATATAGGAATAATGCACAAAGAAGATACAAATGGAACAACAATCAGAACAGGAGACCAATGAGGTCTAGGAAAGGAAGCTTCAATGGGAGATGCTTCTCATGTCATAGGTTTGGGCACATAGCTTCACAATGCAGGTCATATGAAAGATAAGAATATGGGAAAGGATAACCTTTCCATGGGTATTGCTACTCATGCAATGAGTATGGTCACAAAGCAACGAATTGTAGGGTTTATGGCAGAAGAGGATATGGCTTCACTAGAAGATATCCTAAGACATTTGTACCTCCAAGGAAGAATAAAATTAAGTGTTATAAGTGCAATAATTATGGACGCACAACAAGATGATGTAGAACAAATATTCCATAAGCAGGTATGAACAGGAATAGGAACATGGATGAGAACAGGAATAGGAACAGGAACAGGAACATGGACATGAATAGGAACAAGAATAAGAACAGGTACATGAACATGAACATCAACAGGAATAGGAACATGAACAGGAACAGAGACTCAAAAAATAATAGAGACTCAAAAAAGAACAAGAACATGAACATGGATGAAAACAAGAGCACAAACAGGAACAAAAATGATGACAGGAATAGGGATGATATCTTGGAAAGAAACAATGAGAGGATTCAAAAAACTAACAAAAGAAGAGAGAAAGATAGAAGCATAGATCTATGCTTTTAGGAAGTAGAAATACTACCACCCCAGAATTAACCACCTCATGTGGAGGTGGGGGAGGGGCTAAGCTAAGAGGCTCATTCTTAGCCCCGAGCCCCAAAGGTGACCCTTTGCCATTGATGATAAAGGGGGAGAGATTTGTATATTGGGGAGAGTTTTTGATATGGGGAGAGATTTGATATTTGAGAGAGCATTGATCTAGGGAGAGCAAAGTCCCAAGGGGAGTAGAAAAGAAGGTTAGATTTTAATAAATGAATATGGGTTGCCATCAATGACAAAGGAGGAGATTCTTGGACATTTTAAGTCCCTAAGCTAAAAAGTTGTCATTGATGTCAAAAGGACCTATGCAAGTAAGCACTATGATTTTCTCCACAAATAGCTTCATGAGAAGTAAAGGTTTTGATCAAAAGGATGCATGGCATTTGGTTCCAAAAAGGAACTTCAAGGGAAGCTTAGCAAAGGGTTTTTATTTAAAACCATGGATGGTAGATTTGAAATGGGTTGCCATCAATGGGAGATGCTTCTCATGTCATAGGTTTGGGCACATAACTTCACAGTGTAGGTCATATGAAAGATAAGAATATGGGAATGGATAACCTTTCCATGGGTATTGCTACTCATGCAATGAGTATGGTCACAAAGCAACGAATTGTAGGGTTTATGGCAAAAGAGGATATGGCTTCACTAGAAGATATCCTAAGACATTTGTACCTCCAAGGAAGAATAAAATTAAGTGTTACAAGTGCAATAATTATGGACACACAACAAGATGATGTAGAACAAATATTCCAGAAGTAGGTATGAACAGGAATAGGAACAAGAACAGGAACATGGACATGAATAGGAACAAGAATAGGAACAGGTACATGAACATGAACATGAACAGGAATAAGAACATGAACAGGAACAGAGACTCAAAAAAGAATAAAGACTCAAAAAAGAACAAGAACATGAACATGGATGAAAACAAGAGCACAAACATGAACAAAAATGATGACAGGAATAGGGATGATATCTTGGAAAGAAACAATGAGAGGATTTAGAAAACTAACAAAAGAAGAGAGAAAGATAGAAGCATAGATCTATGCTTTTAGGAAGTAGAAATACTCCCACCCTAGAATTAACCACCTCATGTGGAGGTGGGGGAGGGGCTAAGCTAAGAGGCTCATTCTTAGCCCCGAGCCCCAAAGGTGACCCTTTGCCATTGATGACAAAGGGGGAGAGATTTGTATATTGGGGAGAGTTTTTGATATGGGGAGAGATTTGATATTTGAGAGAGCATTGATCTAGGGGGACCAAAGTCCCAAGGGGAGTAGAAAAGAAGGTTAGATTTTAGTAAATGAATATGGGTTGCCATCAATGACAAAGGAGGAGATTCTTGGACATTTTAAGTCCCTAAGCTAAAAAGTTGTCATTGATGTCAAAAGGAACGATGCAAGTAAGCACTATGATTTTCTCCACAAATAGCTTCATGAGAAGTAAAGGTTTTGATCAAAATGATGCATGGCATTTGGTTCCAAAAAGGAACTTCAAGGGAAGCTTAGCAAAGGGTTTTTATTTAAAACCATGGATGGTAGATTTGAAATGGGTTGCCATCAATGGGAGATGCTTCTCATGTCATAGGTTTGGGCACATAGCTTCACAGTGTAGGTCATATGAAAGATAAGAATATGGGAAAGGATAACCTTTCCATGGGTATTGCTACTCATGCAATGAGTATGGTCACAAAGCAACGAATTGTAGGGTTTATGGCAGAAGAGGATATGGCTTCACTAGAAGATATCCTAAGACATTTGTACCTCCAAGGAAGAATAAAATTAAGTGTTATAAGTGCAATAATTATGGACACACAACAAGATGATGTAGAACAAATATTCCAAAAGCAGGTATGAACAGGAATAGGAACATGGATGAGAACAAGAATATGAACAGGAACAGGAACATGGACATGAATAGGAACAAGAATAGGAACAGGTACATGAACATGAACATGAACAGGAATAGGAACATGAACAGGAACAGAGACTCAAAAAAGAATAAAGACTCAAAAAAGAACAAGAACATGAACATGGATGAAAACAAGAGCACAAACATGAACAAAAATGATGACAGGAATAGGGATGATATCTTGGAAAGAAACAATGAGAGGATTCAGAAAACTAACAAAAGAAGAGAGAAAGATAGAAGCATAGATCTATGCTTTTAGGAAGTAGAAATACTCCCACCCTAGAATTAACCACCTCATGTGGAGGTGGGGGAGGGGCTAAGCTAAGAGGCTCATTCTTAGCCCCGAGCCCCAAAGGTGACCCTTTGCCATTGATGACAAAGGGGGAGAGATTTGTATATTGGGGAGAGTTTTTGATATGGGGAGAGATTTGATATTTGAGAGAGCATTGATCCAGGGGGAGCAAAGTCCCAAGGGGAGTAGAAAAGAAGGTTAGATTTTAGTAAATGAATATGGGTTGCCATCAATGACAAAGGAGGAGATTCTTGGACATTTTAAGTCCCTAAGCTAAAAAGTTGTCATTGATGTCAAAAGGACCTATGCAAGTAAGCACTATGATTTTCTCCACAAATAGCTTCATGAGAAGTAAAGGTTTTGATCAAAAGGATGCATGGCATTTGGTTCCAAAAAGGAACTTCAAGGGAAGCTTAGCAAAGGGTTTTTATTTAAAACCATGGATGGTAGATTTGAAATGGGTTTTTCTTAAAACCCAAGGTGGCTTTTCGTTTTGTCGAAAAAGGTGCCCCCGTGATGAAGATATTTAATTTTATTTTTTTGTTTAAAACTATGGACAACATATTTGAAATGGGTTTTTCTTAAAACCCATGTTTACTTTTCATTTCATCGAAAAAGGAGTCCCGGTGACAAAGTTATTTAACTTTGAAGTTTAAAGTTTAAATTTTAATATTTTAAAATTAAAATTAAAATTTAAATTTCCAAAGTGGAAATTCCCGTCGACATCGTCGAATATGAGGGAGAAGACTATATAAAGGGGCACCTAAGGTTTATTAACACCTATCCTTGCTCGTGCTATTTTTGTTGGCTAGTGTATGCGAATCAAGCTCGTGCGAAAAACATTTAAAGGTAGAGGCAACGAATAAATCGGGGTGTGGTCGAATCCCAAGACAATGTGGGCAGTGTGGCTTGTTGGCAACTCGAGCAGCGCAAAGGCGTTGGGAGGCACGAGGTTGTACATTCAAGTTTTGGCAGAGTTGTTTTGGCAATTGCAAAGTGGAGCGCCCAAGGTGCATGGTGATTTGGCGCACGTGGGCAGTGAGGCAAAGAAAAGGCACGTTGTACCTTTCCCTTTGCGAATGAGAGACTAGCTCGTGTGGCAACCTTAGCTGCGGCTAAGGCGCCTACGGTGAGGCAGGTCAAGGGGTCGAAACACCTTGAGGTAGGTATGCAATTTTTTAATTAAAATTTGTTTGAATGCTCTAAAGTTTGGAGTGATAAGGGTTAGAAAATATTTCATTTTGTAAAAGTTTTGTTGTGTTTAAAAGGTTAAATAATTATTTTGTTAGTGAAAGCCATAGATGATTATTTGAGCCTTATGGTATTGATTTGAATTTTTGAGAACATTATTTTAGGAGAAATAAGGGTTTTGAATTTGAGGATTATAATAATGACTTATTGATTATTATTTTAGAGGGTTTTTCTATAAATGGACTTTGGTGGATGTGATTATTGAGTTGGAGTAAAAAGGTGTTAATTGAGTTATACTTTATCTTGTGATTATTATTTGAAGTCCACTAACCCTTGTTGAGATTGGAAAAAGAAAGTGTGTTGAGTGTGGCATATTTTGTGGACAACTTCTCGGCATCAAAAAGGTATGGGCAATATTCTCCATTAATTTGATTGGGTCGTTGATTTCTAAAAATATCATTGGAGTGAAAAGGATTGATTGTGGTTTCCTTTTGAGAGTTGTTGGTTGAATGCTTCAAAGATTTATTGTTTGAGAGTTATGGTTAAAACCTTGTTTTATAAGCATTGTTGTTGAAGCCACTAGTTGTGTGAAAAACCTGAGTTAGGGTTTGAGAAGAACATGAGTATCATTGTTATGTGAAGAATGTTTTATAAAAATTATTGTTGAAGCCCATTGGTTGTGCAAAGAACTTGAACTTGAGTTAGAGAAGAACATGAGTATCATTGTTATGTGAGATTTGTTGTTGAACATTATTGGAAACATTTTGAGTTGGTTGATTCATGTTTGGACTAGGGTTTGTGAGAAAGAGTTGTTCCTTGTGGTGATTGGTTGAGTAGAGTTGTTTGAGCCTAGTCAAGTGATTGTGTGAAGTGGTTGTTCAAGTTTCATAAAACAAACTATTCTATATTATGATTTGAGTTGAGTTGAGATTGGGATTTGAGTATAGAACATATTGAGTCTCTAACAATTCTCTTTATGCTTCTATGAGATTGTTGAGTTGAGATTGATTTGAGTTGAGATTGAGATTTGAGTATAGAATATATTGAGTCTCTAACAATTCTCTTTATGCTTCTATGAGATTGAGGTGAGATTTTGTTGAGTTGATTTGAGGCAAGTCTCTGAGAAGGCTTGTGGACTGATTTTGAGTAAGCTTTTGTGAAAGCTTGCTATGCAGATTTGAGCAAGTCCTAGAGAGGACTTATTGAGTAGATTTGAGCAAGTCCTAGAGAGGACTTATTGAGAAAATTTGGACAAGTTTTGAGTGAGCTTGTTGAACAGATTTAGACAAGTTTTGAGTGAGCTTATTGAGCAGATTTGGACAAGTTCTGAGTGAGCTTGTTGAGTAGATTTGAGCAGGTTTTGAGTGAGTCTATTGAGCATATTTGAGCAGGTTCTGAGTGAGCCTATTGAGTAGATTTGAGTAGGTTTTGAGTGGACCTATTGAGCAGATTTGAGAAGGTTCTCAGTGAGCCTATTTATAGAGCTTTGGAGGTGATAGAGTACAGAGGATAGAGTCTCAGTGGATAGAGATCCAACAACTAGGACAATTGAAGACAGATATGAGTGAGGAGTCTTCAAGTGGAGAGAGATCCATAAGTCAGTGCAGTAGAGAGATAGAGTCTTCTAGAAGATCACTAGCCAGAGTAGAAGGGGAAAGAGTTCTCCTGTGGAAGAGATCCACGAACTTGAGATTTAGGGGATCAACATCTCCTTTGGACAGAGGTCCATAAACATTGTAATTGGGAAAGATTACCAAGAGATCGATTGAGAAAGTTTTAGCAAAAGATTTTCTTCGTGGAGTAGCCCGCATTGGGTGAACCATGTAAATTGTTGTGTCACTTTTGTGGATGATGTTTTATGTATTGCTTTGATTATTGCTATCAATACTGCTATCTATACATTGCATAATATTGAATTGAAAAGAAAAGTAAAAAGTGGTCTTATACTGTTCACCTCCCCTCTTAGTATAAGCTTGTGTTCTTCACTTGGTAAGTGCCCAACCACACCTGCAATTACCAATCCACCTAGCCCTTGGGGGTAAAACCTTATGTTAAGGAAAATTGTTCCTTGTATCCCTTGGGAGCTAGGAATTTTCATTCCATGGGGCCTACCCCATATGGGTATACCCCTCAGGCTAGCCAAGGGGATTTTTTTGTATCTAGTTCAGGTCATCAGGATTGAACCCCGGACCTCCTTCTAAGGATTGAGAGAAATTGCCAATAAGGTACTTAGTGTGGATAAAACCTTATGTTAAGGAAAACCATTCCCTGTATCCCTTAGGGGCCAAGAATTTTTGTTCCACGGGTCCTATCCCATCCGAGTATACCCCTTAGGCTAGTCGGAGGTTTTTTTTTGTATCCGACGCAGTTCGCCAGACTTGAACCCTGGACCTCCTTTCGAGGATTAAGGGAACTTTCCAATAAGGTACCTGGTGCGGATAATTACAAAATGATGTTAAAATGGGATCTTAACAAAAAACCACGTAGAAAACAATTATTTTCGCATGCTAAACCGTTATGCTAAAGAGTAATGTTTCATTACATTACACTACAACCAACTTTCAATTCTTCCAACATTACTACAATATGCACTTTAATTTATGTTTATTAAAAGTAGTTTAATTATTTAATGAACTTTCCTTTTCCAAAGATTAATCTTTTTAAAGCTTTGCCTTAATCTATTATTTCTCTTAAGTCTAGCTCTAATAATTAAAGCATCTAAATTTTTTCTAATGCTTTCAACATAATAGTATTTAAATTAACTACTCAACTAGTTAATTTAATTAATACTGAATGTTAATATTAATCATTAACATCGGTATTCAATATTTACTAGCATTATTAAAATATTGTTTGATACATCATTTAACTAAACAATTTCACATATAACAACACAAGGGTCAAAGAAGCAATCAACAATATCCACAAACAATGTTTTTCCTTAAGTAGGAAGATTTATGATAACTCCAACGTTATCACCCGCCTACTATGGATGGCTCCTTTGTTTGATAGCAACTTCCTTGTCCAAAGATGTATTTCTAATTAAACATGCACATATGTAATGCATCTATATTAAGGGGTTTCTTTTACCCTTGAGCCATCGATGAGAATTTCATCCATCATTTTTTTTTCTCTCAACTTTTGTGGTTGCCTCATATCAATCCACCCGTGAGAGTACCTTGGTCTTGCAACCACAAAATTCATCAATAGTACCATATTCTCAAAATAACATAATTCAACTTTAAAAAGCATAACTATCAACTCATATTGATAGAACACAATAAGATTATGCATTAATATCCACACATTAGTACATAAATCACACAAGGGTAGTCTTGTCACAAGGATCATTACATCTATTGTCTAGCCTATTTGCACATTTGTTTTCTTCCCTTAACGTATGTGTAAACTCGGTTTTTCAAACTCTATAACAAGGTTTTGAATTTCCACAATTATCTTTTGTATGTTCCATAGAGCCTTTCGTTTCCTCAAAATTGAATTTATTACTATGAGTGAATCACTTTCCATCTATACTTTGTCCATTTCATTTGTTTGCATATTTTTAACCCTTCCAAAGCTGTCCAAGCTTCAACTTCATTATTTCTCTTAAATCTGTTATTGAAAGCGTAATGAGAAAAAATCTCTCCCCTATTATTTTTAATTATTCCTTCCCTCTTGGTCCTAAATTTCCTTTAGATGCTCTATCAAAATTCAATTTGACCAACTCCACATTCGATGGTTTCCACTGTATATTCTTTACATTTTTTTTTTGTTTTTGCTATTCTTAACATCATAATTCCATTTGATGACTCCATCTATAAGGCTCTCTCCTTCTAGATTAGGAATTAGGTGAGTTGATAGGGTTAGTTTAGACTCCTCCATGGTTAAAAAAATCTTCCTTTTCATTCCATCTAAACTGCTTTCCTTTCTTTTAAATATTTTTCTATTCCTTTCTAGCCAAACAATCCAAAGTATTGTATATTTGATATATTCCCAAATTGTCTATAAAGAGTCACTTTTAAAAGTGCTCTCCCATTATTCTAACCATTATTCAATTATTCCATTCATCACCGTACATTTACCAAACATATTTAAGAATCCATTATCATAGTTTTCCCTACTATAATCTATCCCAAAAGATGTTCTATATATTATTTCATAAATCAATTTATTAAATATATATATTTTGTTAGTTGAAAGTTTACCACAAAACTAAAAATATAATTTATAATTCTTAAAAAAAAAAACCGGAGTCGACGTCTTTACGACGAACATCCAAGTTCATTGATTCAAATGTTAATTAATAAAATTAAATAAAAAGCTAGGGGTCCTGCCCGAACCCTACTATATAATACCAGGGTTTTTAGGGTTTTCTTTATGAGTCCGTAATTCGGAAGTCCAAGATCTTCCATTGTCATTTGCGGCTTCCCTTTGTGGTGTGAGATCCTGCTCTTGAACGACAATTTACTGCTAAAATGGTCTCATCTTCTGCTTCATCTTCGCAAAATTTAAGATTTTTAATGCCATTTCAATGATTGGAACTAGCGATTGATTTTTCATTTTTTCTGTTTGTTTGCGTGATGTTTTACAGTCGCTTATAGCCAATGAAGATTTTCAGCATATTCTTCGTGTGCTGAACACGAACGTCGATGGGCGACAGAAGATAATGTTTGCCCTCACTTCCATCAAAGGTATCGGTCGCCGTTTCGCTAACATCGTCTGCAAGAAGGCAGATGTTGACATGAACAAAAGGTCTGTATTTTCTTTTTTTTATAGTTATGGTTTCAATGATTGGACGACGAAGTTAATATTAGCTTTTGTATTCCTTTTTCTTTCTCTTGAGATCTCTTTGAACTCATGCGCTTATGTTTTCCTGCATTTCCAAGGATTAGAGCGGGACAATTTGTTCGGTTAATATTTTCTCGGGTTATAAAGGGAGGGCCGTGGAGGCCTCTGTATTTATTTATTTTATTTTCTAAATATTTTCTTTCTTAGAGATAGGGAGGATGAAATGATTTTTAACTTTACCACTTAAGTATTTTTATTTTTTTTGATCTTTGGTTGTTTGTAAGTGGGTCAATGGATATTATCTTTCTAGGGTTATAATGTTATGGTTTTCTAGGGCTTTAAGGATTTTTTTTCGTTTCTTAGGGTTTCCAGGGTTTGTGATTTAATGGGGTTTCGAGGAATGTGATTTTTTACGGGCTATAATGTCGGCGGTTGGTTTTGTAATTGGCAGGGCTGGGGAGCTTTCAGCGCAGGAGCTGGAACAACTGATGGTAATCGTAGCGAACCCTAGGCAGTTCAAGATCCCAGACTGGTTTCTTAATAGGAAGAAGGATCACAAGGACGGCCGTTACTCACAGGTGGTGGCCAATGCCCTCGACATGAAGCTTAGAGACGACTTGGAACGTCTTAAGAAGATCAGGTACATTTCTACGTTAATGCCTCTACGTTGCCTTATGTAAATATTAAATCTGTAGCCTATGCTTAAAAGATTATTATTATGGTTTTATATGGGATTGAATCAGCCCCACCTATATCACATCATAACCATGTTATCATGGAATTACAAGGTGAATTACAAGGTGATGTTGGCAATGTCAATTATATGAATATTTTGTTGCAAGATTTGAAAATAGACAAATTTAATTACGTGTATATTTTGTTGCAATATTTGAAAATAGACAAATTTAACCAGTTGAGGTCCTGCAATTTGGTAATCTTTAGCTCAAGTTGAATGTGGGTCTTCTGACCATTCTTCTGTTATGTCGTCACATTCTATCTGAACCTCTCTTTACCTAATAAACTGTAATGTTAAATATGAATCTTCTGCAACAGAACTTTGGATTTTTTCATTGCTTTGCTTTTCATGGACTGTCTAAGGACAACAATGTGGACAAAAGAGCTAGGAAGAAGGAATATTACTTTCTGAGTTCAACCCCGGGCAAATATCAAATGGAGAGCAAAGGTGCTTATAACCCAACTGAGGACTAACTCCCATTGACTTGTATGCAAGACACAGATAGATTGGAAGAGATAGGATATGTACATATTGCACTTCAGGGTTAGTGGTAACTTAGAATCAGTTTAACATGGAATGCAATGCTGATTCATTAGCAGTGGATTCTATGTCTAAATTGTTTGAAGAGATGAGAATAGAGAAACTAGAGGAATTTATCAGCAAGATCAGTAACACAATATAAGTTATTAAGAAAGAGAAAATGCTGGGCTTAAATGTTGATTTTTCATAAAAATTTGTTTGTTTTTAAAGGATCAAGTAAGACAGCATATTATGTTTGATGAAAAATCTTTGTTGTCCCATAGTTTGTTTCGATCCCACAAATATTGAACTCTTCTCTTCTATTCTATTTCATCTTTTTCTTCTTTTTGATCATATAATGTGTGAACGAAGGGTGCTAATTTCGAGTAAGGACAACAGATATCAACCTAGTACACCACTAATAAGCTAAGAGACCAACAAAAAGTTGCAAAGAGGATTGCTTTCAACGGTTCTGGAAGACAATAGTCAATTGTGAAACTCACTCTTTCCCTGTACAAGGCTCTTATTATTCATTGTTATTACTTTTTAAGGATACAATCAATAAAAATTTTTCAATTACATATGACAAACTGAATACATAGTTTACTATATTTCACAGTGGCATGAACTTGTTTTTGTTTGATTTCCTCTATTTATTCCAAATTTAGCAAATTCTTTTTATTTATTTATTGTTATTGTAGATGCACCATTTTAGTCTTAGTTCTTTGCCATGTAACTGAATAGAGAAGGCCTAAACACATTAGATGCTCTGCTTTAGTGGCAGGTTTTAACATCTGGGTGTGTTTTTGGCTTTTGATCATGAAGATTCTCATTTTGTTGTTGCAAATCAATTTATTGAACATATAAAATAGCATAAACACAATCAGTTAAATTCCTTGACTATTAAAAGGAGGCCAGGTTTGAATATTGCTAAGTGCAATGTATGCATAATTTCTAAGCTGTTTACATAGCACTATGTGCTCATGATGCAATATGGGTGGGGCCTGTTTCAATTACAAATATGACCAATAAAAAAAATCGTGAAAAACCATACCTATAACTACAGGAAAAAAGAATATACAGACACCGTTGTAGGCTAAGACTGCATACGTGCACCCAATAAAGCACATACATACCATAAAAATCCAACAACTGTAAGCTTTCTACACCAAGCCCACGGGATCTATTCCATGTGCTCCTCACTTCAAATGGTTTCTTTATTTTATTGAATAGCTGGATGTTGAGAAGATACGTGAGGCTTTGAAGAGGTGGCTTCAAATTCATCTAGAAGTTGGTTGAAGAAGTAATCAGACACAAATGCTAAGTTCTTTCTTCCTGAGCATCCACTAGTGTTCATGCGTGCTTGTGAAGCATCTAGAAATAAAGGTGTTTGACTTTTTGTGTTGCTTCCAAAGGACATGATTTTCATTTTTTCAAGAGCATGCATGAATCCAGGTTTGAGATTTTGTGAGCTAAAATAAAAAATTATATTTCAGACAAACATAAGGTTTTATTAGAAGCCACTTGTGGCGAGGCTATGTAATAGGCATGATGGGAAAAATATATTTAACTTTTTCTTTGATTAGTAATTGTTTTTTAGCTTTATTGTAGAAGCAAAATCTGGACATGGCAATTGCTTTTGTAACCTTGAGTCAGAATTTGACTACACCAATGGGAAAACATCTCAAAACTATGCAGAAATTCTGGTCACCAAAATAACACAGACAATTTTGAATTTAAAATATTATATTTTATTTTAAATAAATTGAACATTGCTAGGTTTAGCAATCTATTTTCTAATCTCTGTAGTTTTGCATTGATTTATTATGAACCTTTAGTGGAGGTTGATTGGACTTATCTTGTGTCTAACCTTAATTAGATTACTATGTTTTGGAAGAACATAAGAACATAAACTTCAAATTGCCAATTGATTAGAGTCGCAACTTAACAACTGAAACAGTAAATTATCCAACTGATTAGAATCTTGATATTTTTGCAAATATATTCAAAAAATGGTTATAATGTGAATATGGGTTTTGAGTCAAAACTTAGTCGGATGATTATTTTTTGATGTTCTGATTGCAATTTACCTTTCATGATCTTACTGTTATGGTCTTCTTGGCAGGAACCACCGTGGTCTAAGACACTACTGGGGCCTTCGTGTACGTGGACAGCACACAAAGACCACTGGTCGTAGGGGAAAGACTGTTGGTGTCTCAAAGAAGCGTTAATTATTTTTCTTTTTTTCTTTTTTGGTAGTTTACATCAGAGGATGTGCGCAGATATTCTGTATTGTGGACATTTGGTTGTGATTCTGAACTTGCGGTTTCGGTTTTAGGTGCTTTTGACAATTTTGAGATCTTATGTAATTCAAAAGATAAACAATTTTGATAACTGCTATGAATAGCTGAGAATTGCATGACTTGTCTAACATTAAGTTAGGTGAGGTAATTTGTTACTTTCTGTGAGTTTGATTGATATCAAGATGTGTTTTCTTTGAAACTGAAACATTTGATTCAAACTCCTATTTTCTTATTCATTTGGATAGTGGGCATGTTGGTAATGTTTTCAATCTAGTTTTCAAGTTAGTTGACATCATGATCCCATGGCAAACATCAGCGTATAGATAGTTTGAATCATCATTTCCACTTATTGGTGTGCTTTTTTTCAAGTAATGTGAATTTTGAGTTTATGATTTAAGCTGGACTTCTCGATCTAGCATTTCATCTGATACTTTATTATCCCCTTTTTTAATTTGTTTTATTTAATAATACATTCAGTTAATTCTCGATTATTCTTAAATTAAAGTGCTCTGAGAAAATGTACATATTCAAGTAAATATATTCACACATAGAAGTGGACGATGTCTTGCTAAATGTTTTAAGCTTTTTCTGCCTGTGAAGTGGATGATGTGGGCGCTTTGCCATTCTCTTCATAATGTCTGCAAAGCAATGCATGCCAATCGAACACATTACATTCACAATGGGAAATGATTTTCATTTGGAAATAAGGGTAATGCATCATGGTGTTTTGAAATATTTAACCCATTTGATTTTGAAGGTTCAAATACCAGCATATTACAGGACACAATAGCAGAGTCCCTTAAGCTAAAGACTACATGTAAGGATGTCATTACATTTTATGCTTGAGTACCCGAGTAACTAATACATCTTATACTGCAAGTATTGGAGTAAACCAAGATTTAGGGTATTATGCAGTGCAGGTTCAACATAATGCAAGCTATTCATAATTTTGCTGTTGAATACTGATGATGAACATGTCGAAGGAGCTCAACACAACAGATGCAATTGATCCCTACATCAATCCAGTACATATTATAATACAATTTATATCAAGAAGGTAAAGTTCTTGTAGAAAGCCAAATCCTGAAAGAGTATTACAAGCACCGACGAGCCTGAATCCAATTAATTAAAGCTTAACCAAAAAAGGGCTCTCAAAACAGATGCAACTGAAGCAGTACATATTAGAGTACAATATATATCAAGATAGAGTAAGTGGACAATGCCTAATCCTAAAGCAGTTGAGATTTGTTTCATGAGTAATGGCTATTACAAGCGCCTACGAGCTTGAATTTTGCCAAACCAAAAAGGGTAAATACATAATGCAAGCCATTACCAATTTTGCCGTTGAACTCTGATGATGATGAACAATCCATATGATCTCATCTCAACAGATGCAACTGACCCCTAAAACCTCAACATAACAGATGCAACTGACCCCTAAAGTGATCCAGTACAAATCAGAATACAATATATATCAACAAGGTTAGATTGGGCAAAGCCCAATCCTGAAGAAATTGAGTTTTGTCTTATGAGTGATACGAGTCTGAATCCAAATAAATAAAGCTAAACCAATAGAAGGGGTTCTCACAGACAGCCACTTATCTGAAGAAATCATCTTAGCCTCCAGCCCAACCCAATAGAGGAAATCCATCTTGTTCTGAACTTAAAACAGTTGTCTTCTAAAAAACACAGTTCTTATCTTTGAAAGTTCGCATGCACTGACATACAGACACTGACTTGGAGCCTACTGAAGGCAAGTAAGACCCACTAATTATACATTACAAGCTACTGAACTTTTGAAATCAGGTTGTCAGTTAGAAACATGTACACTGAGATTGCCAGTTGAGAGCAGCCTGTTGAGCGGTGACACTCTTTTCCGAATAGTACTAATTATGATCTAAGCCCTTGTGCTTTCTAAGGACTTTACATTCACAGCCCCCCTTAATATTGTGGACCCCCTTCAAAGTTGGTTTCTCCATGCTAAATTTATGCGGGAATGATGCCTGGGAAATTATCCACATTTGTACTCAAATTGCAAATAGGTTTGCAAACTATATTTCATGTTCCATGGCCACTCTACAGTGGCTACAGTTGCTCTTTACGAACATCAACTGTTTTGTACTTTTCAGATTTGGGGAGATCAGGATGATAGAGAATCAAAAGTTGCCTCCTGCACAAATCGGCAAACATTGTATTTCTTAAGTGATTTTCCACACCTATCTTGGGTCTGCCATATTTGCACAACAATGCTCAACACTGCATTGTGTAGGGCCCCTTTTTTTGATTTAGTTTTATTCATTTAGGTAATCTTAGGAGGACATGGAGTTTGACCTCTCAAGACTCTTCTAGCATCCACAACTGTGGAACCAATGGTAGAGGATAGGAAAATGTGTCTACAAGTCCTTGGTATATACATACACAGTAACCTATAAGTTGCAGGAAATCGTTTAACCAGTTATCTCCCTCAACCAGGAACACATTTTCCAACACTTTGGGGCCATTTAACTAAATGTAATGAAAAATGGAAGGGGTGAAAGGCCTAGCTCTCGACAAACTGTAATAACTCAAAAGTTGCTGTGACCAGGCTGCAACGATAGAGGGATGCATTTTCAGAGGCTTTGCAGGGAATAAAGAATTCAAAGCACTTAGAAACAGTTCAAACAAAAAAGAACATGATAGATGACTTAGCAAGGCACAGGGGGAACCAAGAAGATTATCATCACCTTTTCCCTCATGGTACCAATTATAACCTTCCAAATTATAATAACCTTCCAATTATCCGTGTGCAATCTCTTATGCGTCCTAAGGACTTTACCTTCATGCCCCCTTAATATTGCAGACCCCCCTTCAAATTGGTTTCTCCATGCTGAATTTATGGTAGAATGATGCCTGGGAATTTTTCCACAAACTGGAATTTATGCAGCAGACCACATTTCATGTTCCATGGCCACTTTGTAGTGGCTCGACCATCAACTGTTTTCTACTTATTAGTTCTCGGGAGAGAATTCCTTTTAAGTTTGTATAGGCACCCAATTTTGAGCATATTGTCAAATCTTCAACACTTAAACTAACAATATTTATTGCTTCAAAATCCACAGCACCAAGACTGAACTGGTAGTGTTGGCAGCGCTTTTGCAAAACTTTCAAATTTTGTCATTTTTTGCCAACAAGCTCAGCAATGGTCATTTGGCACTAGTGCTAGATCTTTAGCACCGCCAGCGCTTATGAAGCCAGTGTTATTAATTGTCATAACAAAAGAAAAGGAAAGGACGGCAAGCCATTGCTTGCTTATGAAGCCAGTGTCATAACGGAAAAAAGAAAAGGATGGCAAGCTGTTGCTTACCGCCTGCAAAACTTGGATTGGGTTCCACCAACCACGCCCATCGTCATCATGAACGTGGTCTTGAACTCACCAAGCCATGTGGGCGCTTAACATATTCATTGGCATATAGAGCTAGCCTATCTAGTTGTCAATATTGATATATTCCTTAGAGGATCCCCCAAGGGAGCCTTGCCTACCTATAGAGCTAGGATCACTTCTTGAATACAATCGTTCAATAGCTAAGCTTTGCCAGGATCACTTTTTGAATACAATCGTTCAATAGCCAAGCTTTGCAAAAATCGTTTCTCAAATCTATTTCTTGTGGTAACAAAATTGTGTCAATATCATCTCTCATCTGTGTTTTCAACAATGAAGCTCTGCCGGAATCGGCACTTGCATGCCATCATGTGTCAATGAGGCTCTGTTGGATCCAACTGTTGACACTTAGTTAACTTTGTTGGTGGCCATCTCTCTAGCAACTTCCAATCTTCATCTTGTCACTGCAGTGTGAGGCATTTCCCAAGGCTTGGGGGTTACGAACCTGCTCGTAGTCGTTGGGTAGTACCCTTCCATACCTAGCTTACCATTTTTGCTTTGTTGTTTTCATAGTTATCTCATCATTGCTTGCTAACATTGCCTTTGTTTAAGTATCCAGTTCGTCTGTTATTATCCTCAACAGCAAGTTTTTGACATCAATTAACTTTTATCTAGTTGACTCTATTTAACTGACAGACATTGTCTTACTGCCTTTTTATATATATATATATATGTAACTGATTAGGGTAAATACATGGTTATTTGAAAGGGCCTCTACGTTTCCTCAATATATATATATAACTGATTAGGGTAAATACATGGTTATTTGAAAGGGCCTCTACGTTTCCTCAACTGGGGCACAATAGGGACCACCTCCCTGTGATTTGAACTTGGGTCCCCTGTTCCAATTCGGTGTTCCAAAGGGACATAATTTTAGGGTAAGACACGGGTTTTGAAAGGGTCCCGGTCCCCTTGCATTGGGGTGTGAACTTGGGTCTCTTGGATGAAAACCTAAAGACATACCACTATGTTTAGTAAGTAGTTCAGCTGTTAATTATTTGACTATCAAGAGCATCACAGTCGTGTTTTTTTTTGTTTCAGTCTGCTCATCCTAGTATCTTCATTAGAGTCCATATGTTTTTCCTGGTCTCACAGAATAAATTGCAGAATCAGTCTTTCTTTAACTCCTTTTGTTGTACCTGTTGGCGAAAGTTTTGCAGGATTGCAGTCACAACAACACTACTATGCCTTGTTTCCGCTGTAGCAGACATTGAGACTCCACAGTCTCAGCCTGTCCTCAAGGAGCGCAAGTGCCACCACTTGGTAGAAGTGTTGGCGGTGAGATTGCTCCCCAGTGGCGCTTTTGCCATTGATTTTACAATCATTATTTCAACTTCGGTATTTGTTTTAATTTTTGTTTCCAGAATAGGGGTCTGATGATGATCAAGGGAGTTAAACATTTTCCACCGATCTAGGCAGAGCTCTCTCCAACTAACTCAACTCTTTTATGAATGTTTTGTAGTTTTTTTTGGAAAGCAAGAGTCCTTAGCAAAAGCACAAGCACCATCAGATGACAATAGTGTTAATAGTGCTTCTGCCTTTCCAACACTCTTGCCATTGAGGTAGAAAATAGTTATGAAGTTTCGGTTCTATTTTTGTTTTTCCTAGATCAATGAGTACTGCTTTCTATCTGCCTTGTGACATCCATCCAAACTCAAACTCGGGAGTTATTTAACTAAACACAATGAACAAAAGGAAAGGCTAAATCCTAACAAAAGTCAAAGTTGTGACAAGGCTGCAACGATAGGGATGCATTTTCAAGAGGTTTTGCAAGGAAATTAATAATCCAAAGCTCCAAAAAAGTAAAAAAGTGGTAGCTATAATAGTAGTTAAAACACTTGCAAATTAATAATCCAAGGCTCCAAAAAATTAAGAAAATTAAGAAAGTGGTAGCTATAATAGTAGTTAAAAAAAGAAAACATATGAGAGACAGCTTAGCAAGGTAGGGCAAGCAAGAAGATTTTGGGTCAATTAGATTGAAAGATAGATGGTTACCCGAAGGTATTAGCTTTAATTTTTCTTTTTAAATAAGAACAAAGAACATTACAATACAAATTGCTTGGACTTGGACGGGTAATGTTTAGGAGGGAATTTCTAACTAGTTCAATTGTTTTTATTGTGCTCTTTTAGGTGCATAGGTATACATATTTCCAACTACTTGATTGTATTGTTTACGAGGAAGGCTATGTTTTTATCGGACTCTTCCAGATGCATAGGGTATGTGTATTGCACCATTTGAGCCCACCTGCTTGACTTCAATGTTTGAGGAAGTCCCCATTTGTCGGCCAATACTAAATGCATAGGGGTATATATCTCCAATCACATGAGCCACTAGTTTGGCTTCACTTTTTATGATGTAGTTACCTTTTATTTTCATTTTTTTGTGCACCTATATGTCTTTTTAACCAGTTGAGCCACTTCTTTATACAACTTTGAGAAGACATGTTTCATATTCTTGCAACTTTTATTCAATGGAGCACATATATAGCAGTGAATTTGATATATTAGGCTCTTACATTGGAGTCTTCAAAGTTAAATTTAAGTCTTCAAAGTCAGAGGAAGTGTTGACATTGAGAGGCACACACCAAATACAACAATAATCTAATTTTTTTATTGCATAAGATTTGGTATGCTCATGAATTCTTCTATACAAGGGCTTTGTATTATGCCATTCATTTATATTTTTCCTAGTAGAAGTATCTTATCTATATGGGTTCTAATTTTCTGATATTTCTTATATTCTTTTGCTTCTTGTTTTTCCATTTACGAACACAATAAATGTTATTCTTACCTTTTTTTACTATACAACTTTGAAACATAACTCTTTAGAATCATGAGCTAAATTATGGAGGTGTCCACTATATCTTTCATTGCTATACAAATCATTTGGTATTGGAGCAATTTATGCTTCACCCTTTAAAGTCACATCAACACCTATTATTTTTGCAATATTTATTCAAGTAGAAGCCATTTAATACATTTCATTGTTGAATGTTTAGGTAATAAACGTCGATATGCAAAGATGGCCAATTTTGCAAAATCATTAAAATCTCAAACCTTAGATGGCTAAGCCATCAAGAATTTGTTCCAAGATAGAGGTATTGCTTAGTTTGGACAATTTTGTGGATGTGCTTCCATTTTTCATCAAAACAACTCATCAAAAGTTTAGACCAAGATTTTCATAGGTGAGATCAACATTGAGGAATACATACATGGATCTAGGAGTTCGAAGTCTATTACACCAACCACTCCACTCGTGTAGAGAAGATTTCTTTTGTTGCCCTCAACATGTCCAGTTTGTTTTGTGTTTGGGGGAATATTGCTAGTGTGCAACTAGGAGAATATGTATTTAAGTATAACAAAATTCCATCATAGGAATAAGATTAATACCTAGATGAAAATTTGTGGATGTAATGTACACTTATTACTATCCCCTCGATCACTATGAAGATGATACATGCATGACCAATAACTATAGTAATATTGTGACTAGTCCATTCAGGAATACATCAATAAATCCAATAAACTGATCACCCAATTGTAAATTAACAATTTTAACATGTTAGATTTTAACCAGTTTGATTGTTCAATATCAAATAATTAAATACAACAAATTGGCTATAACCATAACAATGTTAGTTACAACCATACTTAATTATAAACTATTGGTTATAACCATTACTATTAGTTATAACTTCTAACCTCCCAACTAATACATGCTTGTACTTATGCTCACAATGTAATACTTGTCTAGCATCCCCTAATATTACATTATTTGGTATACAAGGAAAAATTGGGAAACAATTCAAATTTGACACGTACATTTGTAAAAATATTTGCAAGTTGTTCTTCTGTACTAGAGCTAAATCTTGTTATTCTGAATAAACTTCAATATGCCTATGGTGACATACTATATTGAGACAATTGTAAACCTTACTCCATTAGTGATGCCTTTGGTTTACAATCTATCATTTGGTGTTTTTCAAGTAATATCTTGGCATACTTTGCCTAGAGACCACAACGTGATTTTTTCTTTGCCATATTTCCAAGCTAAGACAACAATGCAAAAATATTAGTTTTGTCATGTCAAATGACTATTTTCAAGTCATTCTTCACACCAATCACCAAATCATTTGAATTGCTAGTGATGACCAAATCATCAACATATAATACAAGTATCACTATCTCAGATCCAAATTTTTTAAGATAGAGATTTGTGTCCAATTTTTTTAAGATAAAGATTTGTGTCAAAGGGACTTCTAGTGAAACCATGCTACAATAGGTGATCATCAATTTTTATGTACAAGGCTCTAGGATCCTGCTTCAACCAATACAATGACTTGACAAAAAGTTTGATGTTACCCATTGACAACAAAGCCTTCAAGTTGTGTCATGGACACTTATTTTAGATCACCATTAAGGAAGGCACTCTTGACATCCATTTGTTGAAGTTTCTAACCGAACCATGTTGTCAGTGCACAAATACACGGATGGTCTTAATATTTGCTGTGGGGGCAAATGTCTCTTCATAATAAATTCCTTCCTTTTGTGCATAGTCCTTTGTAATGAGATGTACCTTGTACTTGTCAATGGATCCATTTACCTTGTATTCGATTTTGAAGACCTACTTGCAGCCCATATGCTTATTTCCTTTTGGCAGATCAACAAGATCCAATGTTTTGTTCTTCATAAGAAATTCATGCTTTGAATCCATAGCTACCTTCTATTGTGGTAAACTAAGTGTATCCTTCATTGATTCTAGTTTTAAATTCTCTATTACTGAAGTCATCAAGCCCATATCTACTTCCTAACATATACTATTGTTATTTGGAAGTGATGTTAGGAGGTGCATCAAGTTTAGCATCTCTAATGGTAATAGTGAGCCATTTTAGAGTCTTTCTCCTCTATGATGGAGCTGTAGGACTTGCGGTACATCAACTACCATAGGTTCATCAAATTCTAGATCTTCTTCACGAACTTATCTAACTCCATATCATCATTTATGCTCACAAATGGAGATGTGGCATCTTCAGACTCCCTAGAATCCTTAGTATTTGACTTAGTTTCAAATTCTTCATCAAACACCACATCTTGACTTGTATGTAATTTCTTGGTGATTGGATCTTGTTGGTTGATAAGCTTTTGACTCATCATCACACCCAAGAAATATGCATGGGTAGGGTCTTCATATCCAACTTGGTCCTTTGTTGCTTTGGCACATGCATATATGTCTTACTTCCAAAGACTCTGAGATGCACAATTGAAGGCTTCCTCCTAGATCGAGCTTCTTCAAGTGTAAATCCTTGTAGTGCCTTTGTGGGTGCTCTATTTAGAAGATACATGACTATGGAAACAACTTCAACCTAATATTGTTGCTCCAGATTGTCTTCTATGAGCATGTAACAAACCATTTCCATGATGGAATGGTTTCTTCTTTCAACAACCCCATTTTTTTGTGGAGTGTATGTTAAAATGAGTTGTTGCTTGATCCCATTCTATACGAGAAGCCATGAAAAATTGTATTTATATTCCCTTCTCAATCTAAGTGGAGAACTTGAATAAGACAACTACTTTTTATTTCTACACGTTCTTGAAGCATTGTAAATACTTGAGTGTGTCCAACTCCAGTAGTAAGAAATACACCTACATCTTCTGAAAGTAGTCATCCACAAATAATTGAAAGTACTAATATTCATTAAGATTAGTTGGCATGGGTATGCATAGATTTGTGTGTATCACATCCAACTATCCTTTTGCTTTGAGTGCTCAACTCAAAAGGTACTCAATGTTGCTTCCCTGCCAAATAACCCAAGCATACTATCAGTGTATTAGACTATAGAATAGGCGATGCATTGTATTAATAAAATACAATATTTATAATACATTCTATGCCTAGAATATGCTAACAATAGTCCGTGTAAAACGGATCTAATCAACCACATGCTAACTGTAGCACCCTAAAATTGGCACAGTTAAACCTTAGTAAAAAGATAAAAATCCAAATTTTAACCTCAAACTGCCCGTTAACCGCCTGTTACCCGCTCCCCTTGTTTTTCGTGCCATTTTTAGGATTTGTTTTGACCGTTGGACGATATCATCGCAGATTAGATGAAATCATCCCAGATCTGACGAATTCGCTTGAATTCGTCTGGAACTGAACGTCCAGACGATTTCATCCCAAAACCAAATTTTCATACTTAGCTTCTGTTCCAACAACTCCTCTAACCTAGGGTAGAAAGCGTGTCTGCGCAGTTAGAATCTCCCCCATTGGAGATCTCCCAAATTGGGATGATCTCCAACCTCCTAACCTCTCCCTAATCCTATATAAACTAAGATTTTCTCAGTTTATCCCCCTGACTCTCTGCCTGAAACTCTGCTTAAACCCCCTGAACTTCCACACACCTCAGAGCATCCTCACACCATCATTTGCATTCTGCATTTCATGTTTTCTTGCAGGAACTTTACTATTTTTTAGTCGAAGCTAGCTCGGATCGTCGCAAGCGATTCTAGACGATTTCGGATGATCTCGTCGAGGAGCGCAGATGATCTCGTACGATTGGAGGCGATCCCGAATGTAGTCCAGATTGGGGGCAACTAGAGTCCGGAGTTTGCATCTCTTTATTATTTTCTGCATTTCTTTATACATTATCTTAGTTATTATATTTATGCATCTTGGAGTTCACCTCATTTAGCATAACCGCATGATAAAGTTAAAATCAATCATTAAATCTATTGCATTTCTCTTATTTGTTATTTGAATCTATTATTTAGGCATGTTTGCTGTTATTTCTATCATTCTCCTTTGCTTCTGCAGTTGCATATTTGGTATTTTGTATCTATTTTTGTGATTGCAGGTTTTTGACGAATTCGTCAGATCTCAGAAGATTTCGTCTGATCTCAGACGATCGACTATGATTTGAGACGATTCTGTGAAATATCAGATGATTACGTACGAGTTGAGACGATATGGAATGCTACAAAACTCAGAATCTTCATCAGACATCCGAAATCAGGTATGTTCTGTCCCATTCTGCACATTCTCTGTGTTTAGCATTTATTCATATTTTTTGTATCCATAAAAATCAGCATTGGCATATAGAATAGTTTAGATTCATCTTGGCCAAACCTAGGAATTGAATGATTAAAGTACAAAATGAACACATCAAACCCACTATCAACCTAGGTGTGGAAACCGCCACTCAAAAGTTTCCCGGTGAACCCACCATCCGTCGAAAATTCACCCTTATACCCCTCCCCCGAGAGGCGGGACCTTCAATGGTCCTCTCACCCCGAGGTATTGTCCCATCCTTCTCGCATCCCCCTTCCGGGCGCGGATCCTATAGCCTAAAGGTAAGGATGCAAAAAATTTGGAGCGATACATTTTGGTGAACCCGACGTGAAAAACTAAAAACCTTTTGAAAACAATCCAAAAAAAAATCAAAACATAAATGCATTTAGAATCAAAGATTGCATATCATATTTAGATGGTAGATTATAATAAAAGACGAGCTGTCACCA
This sequence comes from Wollemia nobilis, assembly GCA_028583015.1. NCBI lineage: Eukaryota > Viridiplantae > Streptophyta > Pinopsida > Araucariales > Araucariaceae > Wollemia > Wollemia nobilis. Next base: position 8,915,012 of record JAQPPZ010004624.1, on the reverse strand, counting down.
TTAATGTTCAAAATCAATTAGCAGCCATAGAGATTAATTCTTTGCTTAGAGTATCTCAAACATATAGAGTCCCACCTTTATGGGACGAGCTTAATAGGAGATTGAATCTCATTTCATCTAGAGCAACCGAACTTAGGCAAATCAAGAGGTTTGTCCTAGATAGAATCCTGGATCCCGATCAAGTGACCTTGTATCATGAGCTTCGGAGAGCTTGCCATAGGTGGTTAGCAGATAAAAGAGCCCTTGTGTCTTCTGAATTGTACACCTTTGAGGAATACCTCGATAATGCAATTGTAGTACATAAATTTCTATCTCGTATAGAGGACCAAGAGGTCGTTCTTACGGATAGACAAAGATGGAATAGAGTTCCTAGAGCTGTGTTATATCGAGAGTATTGCCATGAGATCTATTTTTACAAGACAGAGTCTAAAACAGATAATATCACTATAGCACACTTTATCAAGTTCTTGAAAAACCATTTCCAATTTGAAGAGGAGCATTTCATGACTCCTGATGAACTTGATCCTATCAATGACATCTATAAACTATTTATAGAAAACTAAGCTATTCTTTTATTATTGTTATTTCTTGCATTTAGTGTGATGTTTATTGTCTTTATAAGCATAAAAAACAAAAAATAAATAAAATAAAATAAAAAAACAAAACAAAATCATAACAAAAATCAAAACATTTTCTTTTAAGCATCATAGTAGGTATATAATTAAAATATATACCTCCCAAATCTGTTGCAAATATATTAATATATATTTGCTAAAATCTAAATTTAAACATAATGACTAGACTCAGGAATGGAAAACAGATCGAAGTAGAAGAAGATTGGTTAAGAAAACCAGAAAATAACCCAGATGTCCTTCCTGAAGACCCAATTCAAGAAGAAGGAACCTTCGACCAACAAGAAGAAGAATTTGCTATAGGAAATGAACAAAAAAAAAATGATAGAGAGGAAGGATCCTCATCCCCTAAAATATCTCCGTAAGGAGTCATTACTTTTGAGAACATGGAACATTTCTGGAAGTTCCTCAATACTAATATTGGCACTCTTAATAGAGCAGTCCATATGGACAAAGATCAAATTAGTGACACTCAAGCAACCCTAGAAGACATATATCACACACGCACTAATCCCTTGTCCTTCGTTGATCAAGAAAGTGATCAAGCTGGACCATCCAATTTGGATATGGCCGCTATAATCCAGAACACGCAACAACAACAGGTTACCCAACCACCTAGAGTGCCTGTTATCAAGCCTAGGGTTATTCCCACACAAAAGAAACCTTCATTCACCGCTCTATTTCGCCAAGCTATTGATCAATATACCTCAAATCAACAAAAGCCTAAAACAAAACCAAATACCAATTTCCAACAATCTGGGATACAACATAATGCTACAACAAATCTTCTTCATAATACTCTTCCTACCAACCATTTGCATAATAGCAATATAGCATCTAATCCTTATGTCACGCCATCCTACGCTCACAAATCCCATACTCATGTACCACCGAACCAATATGGTGGACAAACCGGTAATCTGGAAGCCATGGTGAAACAGTTAGTCTCCCGCATGGACCAGATAGATCCCTACCGTCCCTCGTACAATTATCGAGAGATGTGTAGTCAGCCTCTAGATCCTATAGTTGTAGCACAACCATATCCCAAACACTTTCCTATGCCTCGTCCTACCTATATACAAAGGAACTGAAGATCCCATAGAGCATCTTCGTATGTTTAGGATAGCATGTCATGATATATCACATGATGACTTGTTATTACTAAAGATGTTCCCAAAAAGTTTAGGAGGGATGGCATTGGAGTGGTATTATCAACTACCCACTCATTCTTTGAGGAATTTCGAAGAAACCGCCGAGTCTTTTGTGCATCAATTTAGTGCCTATATCGAAAGGCATGTAACCATTAAATATTTGTACAACCTAAAACAAGACAAAGATGAGTGTTTTGCTGACTTCTTAGCTCGATGGAGGCAGTTGATAGGAAAATTACACTTTGTGTTACCTTATCGGGAAATGTTGGATATCTTTATCAATAATTTACAAGAACAACTATCCTATGAATTATCAACTGCTACCTTGACCACCTTCGATCAAGCTATAGATTTAGCTCGAAGGGTGGAAGATGCTCTCATTAGGAGAGGTCAGCTCAAAAAGAAAGATGATGAGAAAACATCCAGAAATCAATATAAAAATAAACAAGTTGTGGGTGATGGAGTCACTGATAGCATAAACATTGCCAATGTTAATACTACGAAAACAACAGAGAAGTTCATATTGAAACCTCCTGATAAACCACCCCAAGAATTTACTAGGTTAAATCAACCTTTATCAACCATTCTCCCGCAACTATTAGCACGAGGTTTGATCCAATTACCAAATATCCGGGAACCTGATCCAACTATACCCGGATACAGAGCTGATTTACATTGTGATTTCCATAGAGGGCCTGGACACGCTACCAACTCTTGTAAAATATTAAAACATAAAATACAAGACCTGATTGATAACAATGAGATGGAGGTGCAAGCCTTTCAACCTAAACAAAATCCTCCTAATAATGCTCAAAAGAACATCCCCCAAAATCAGAATCAGAATGCCAATCAATCATTGGACATATTTCAACATCCTTTACCAAAGCATGGTAAAGAGGTGGCTAATCAAATTGAGCATCATAATGTTCCCCCTCCTACCCGATATGTAGGAACTATTAGTGGACATTCACCTACTCATGATGTGGAAGTATTTGACACAACTTTATCCATGGTTACGACCAGACCTCTACATAATATTCGGACACTTGATCTTAGTGATACCGAATATGAGACCGAAAGTGACATGGAAATCACCTCAAATCAATCGAATAGTTCTGAAGATGAATCAGATCCTATTCAACCTATCACAAGTTCTATGGTTCCAGAAGAACCATTTCCTAGAAGAGTCACTACTAGACCATCTTCTCACCAAATACTTTCTAATGAACAAGCCATAAACGCTAGACCAAGGCCCATTCATCATCCGCAAAATAATATTGTAGGTACCATCGGAGCTGTTACTCGACAACAGGCTCAAAACTCTCAACAAGATCAAACTCAGAACGATGGATCAGCTCCATTTGTTTTGAAAAATCCCAATAAAGGGAATCATGCGCCTAATGTTCAACCTAAGCCTCCTTATAATATTAATGAACAATTATCAAATACTACAGCTAGAATTTCCCTTTTGGACCTTTTAAGATCTTCTCCTACCCATAGGGATGAATTAATGCTCACATTAAGCCAAATGATGGTACCACAAAATATTCAACCCGAAGCCATGTCCAATACTATCATAACTCGAGAAGTCGATTGTATTGACTTTCGGGATAGAGATATACCACAACATAGTTTACATAAGGATAACCCCTTATATATTACTGCCCTAATTGGGGATGTAGCAGCTTAAACGAGTCTTGATTGATAATGGTTCATCTTTAAACATATGCACTTTTGACTTCTACCAAAGATTTGGGTTTAGAAGTGACGAAATGAAAAGAACTGATATGATCATAAAAGCCTTCAATGACGAAACACAAGAAACGTGTGGAGTTATTACTATCCCCTTGCAAGTTGGTCCTAGAACCTTAGACACGACCGTGTTTATTGTACATTGCCCAGCATCGTACAATATACTTTTGGGTCGCCCTTGGATCAACGCGATGCGAGCTGTTCCCTCCACTTTACATCAGTGTGTTAAATTCAAATTTAAAAATCAGTTGGTTACCATTCATGGTGATCCTAGACCCTTTGATATGTGTGCTTTGGCAGAACCTGTTGGAGTTCAATTTTGCCCTGCTCAGTCATCCACACATCCTAATTCTCATCAACCATTTAAACGTGTGAAACACACACCCATAACATCATCTACTTTTTCCCCATCAACTACACCTCTACATATAGCTCAACCATCTTCCGAACAAACCACATTAGGACCTCGAAAAGATCCTAAAACTACAACCAATGCTTCTTGTTTTACTCCTATAACTTCCATACCTATAGACTCATCCATCGATATCTCTATAACATCTACATCCACTACAGGCATCCTTTCCACATCCGACGATGTAGGAAATGTTCCTTCTACCTCTTATGCTCTTACTGATGAGCTCTTACCCGATTTATCTAAAATTCTTATATCAAAAAAAACAAACACTGCCATGCAAGATTCCCTTATTTTAAATAAACTCCCACCCTCTCCTCGTACCTTGGGCCTCCCACAGCCTATGGGAAGTATCTACCAAGTCGGGAGTTGTGCTTTTATTTATAAGGGATATGACTGGGGAAGAATACCTAGAAACATCAAGACACATTGTGATGGATATGCTAGATGCTATTTTGCTAATGAGTATATTAAAGCTAAGCCTATAATGCTTAAATTGGGATATAAAGGGAAAGGTTTGGGACCTTTCTAGTGGTATAAAAGAACCTTTGAGGTAGAACCATGGCTCCCGATGTGGTGTGGGCCTATTTCCTAGTAAAGGTCAGCCTTTCCCATTCGAGGATGATGACCACCTCATATGTTACCAAGATTATCTGGATAAACGGGATGTCTTGCATTTAATGAATAAGCCTCTTACATGTAATATGTTATCCATAGCTTACCCTGAGATGATTGCCGAATCCGACGATGAGTTGGAGGGGGATATCTTTCATGATGTCTCCATTGAGGAATTGTTACATAACGGATTTTATTTCGATGGCTCTATACCTAGTATAGCCCAACTTGAGGCCACGACTCCTCAAGATGAATTATCCAAGCTAACCTTGGAAGAATTACAAGAATTAGGTGTTTCACCCGCCCCACCTAATTTTGAGAGAGATCTACACATGGAAGTAGAAAACATCATAAAAATTAACATTGGAACCAAAGATAACCCTCACATAATCAACATTGGATCAGAATTGAGTCAAGAAAAACAAGATAAATACATTGCATTCCTTAAACAATATGAAGACGTCTTTGCTTGGACATATGAAGATATGCCAGGATTAGACCCTTCCGTAGTTATGCATCACCTAGTAGTCCATCCGGATGCTAAACCCGTTAAACAAAAACTTAGAAAAATGCATCCCAAAGTGGCCTTACTAGTCAAAGGAGAATTAGAAAAACTCTTAAATGTTATTTTTATACAAGCCATTGATTATGCTGAATGGATCTCGAATGTAGTTCCAAATAACTAAGAAAGAAGCCACTAAAGTTAGGGTTTGCACAGACTTCAGAGATATTAATGTTGCATGCCCTAAAGATGATTTTCCTCTTCCCAACATGGATCAGATCATTGACTTTACTGCTGGAAGTGGAATGATATCCCTAATGGATGGATTTTCTGGTTATAATCAGATCAGGATAGCTCCTGAAGATCAGGCTAAAACAACCTTTATTACCCCTTGGGGGACCTTTTGTTGGAAAGTGATGCCATTCGGTTTAAAGAATGCAGGTGCAACTTATCAACGCGCTATGACTTATATCTTTCATGATATGATGCATAATATTCTACATGATTATGTAGATGATATTATAGCTCGTTCCATCAAAGAAGATGATCATTTAGATGACTTGAGAAAAGTATTTGATCGGTTAAGGGAGTATCTTATCCGATTGAATCCAGCTAAATGTATATTCGGAGTTAAGTCCGATAAATTATTGGGGGTTATAGTTTCTTTACGTGGCATTGAAATTGACCCTCTCAAGATCGTGGCTATCACTGATATGCCCGCACCCACAAATATATCAGAATTACGAAGTCTACAAGGTAAGCTTCAAGCTATTCGCCGCTTTATTGATAAGTTGGCAGACAAAACCGGACCTTTTCTTAAGCTTCTTAAGAAAGATGTCTCTTTTCATTGGGACGACGAATGTCAGGAAGCATTTGAACTCCTTAAGCAATATCTCCTTAAACCACCGGTGCTTTCACCACCTAGATCTGATCGTCCATTTATTTTGTACATTTTTGCTTTCGATTTTGCCTTAGGAGCTATGTTAGCTCAACTTGACGATGAGAAGAAAGAACGTGCTAATTATTACATTAGCAGAACCTTAATCAGTTATGAAACTCGCTACACAACATTAGAGAAACTATGTCTAGCAATCGTATTTTCTACACAGAAACTACGACATTATATGCTCAGCCAAAAAACGTATGTTATTGCTAAATTCGACCCTTTGCGATATCTCATGAGTCGACCGTACTTATCTGGTCGCACAACAAAGTGGGTTCTTGCGCTAAGCGAGTTTGAACTCACGTTTATAGGACAAAAGTCTGTTAAAGGTCAAATCATAGCAGATCAATTAGCCGCTGCACCCTTAGAGTCTACCCATCCCCTCATCATTGAGTTTCCTGATGAATGCCTTAAACTAGAGGCAGACCATCCAGAGCAATGGTCCCTATACTTTGATGGAGCCCGATGTATGAGTGGGGCTGGTGCAGGTATTATTTTAATATCTCCATAGAAACATCTTATACCTCTGTCCTTCAAACTAACATTTGCTTGCACCAATAACACTGCTGAATATGAAGCTCTTATCCTTGGATTACGAGCTGCCTTGGCACTGAAAATTAAAAATTTATTGGTTTTCGATGATTCTCAACTTGTCATAAATCAAATCAATGATGTTTATCAGACCAGAGATGATAAATTATGCCCATATAAAGCATATGTCTTACAATTATTATCTTTATTTGATCAAGTTACCTTGGAAGCTATTCCTCGAACTAGCAATCGTGCGGCTGACGCTATGGCTGCAACTGCATCTCTTTTGCCCTTGGAGTTAGATGACGAATATGCTACCATCATTATTCATCGACTCCAGGAACCCGCTTCAAGCAAATCATGCTTAGAACCTTTGGATGTGTTTCTAATCAACGAAACTACTCCTGAACATTGGTACACTGATATATTTAATTTTCTTCAAAATGGGACCTTTCCTGAAGGTTGTAATAGCAACCAACACAGGTTATTACGTAGACGAGCAAGTCGCTTCGTGATTATTGGTAATACCTTGTATAGGAGATCTTTTGAAGGCATCTTACTGAGATGTTTGAATCTAGCAGAATCTAGATCAGCTTTGAGTGAAGCCCACAATGGATCTTGTGGGGGACATTTTAGTGGTAGCGCCATTGCTAAGAAGCTCCTTAGGATAGGATATTTTTGGCCTACCATGGAAAATGATGCACATGATTATGTGCGACATTGCGACAAGTGCCATAAACACGCTGACCTTGTCCATGCGCCTGCACAAGAACTGCAGGCTATTTCATCTCCTTGGCCCTTTTCAAAATGGGGCTTAGACATCATTGGAAAAATCAACCCCGTGTCATCCGATGGACACAAATTCATCATAACCGCCACTGAGTATTTCACGAAGTGGGTTGAAGCTATGCCTTTAGCTTCTTGCACTGGAACCCAAGTTTCCAAGTTTATTTTTAATCAAATTATTTGTAGGTTCGGAATCCCTGCAAATCTCATCTCAGATAATGGAACTTGTTTCAAAAATAAAGATGTCAAGAAATTATGTCAAAAGTATAAAATTCAACATCGTTGGTCCACTCCCTATTATCCTCGTGGTAATGGCCAAGCGTAAGCATCTAATAAAACATTAATTAAAATCCTCAAAAGACTGGTCAATAAATCTGGTCGAGATTGGCACATCCAATTATATCCGGCTTTGTGGGCTTATCGAACTAGCGTTCGTACTCCCACAGGCACTTCCCCTTTTGTTTTGGTCTATGGTGCTGAAGCCATTTTTCCCTTTGAATTAGAAGTTCCTTCTTTGGCTCTACTACTTCAAGATACTGAAGTAGGAGATGAATATCGTGCTGGCAGACTTAGTCAGCTGGAACTCCTAGATGAGAAGCGCATCAATGCTTTGGAGCATCTTCGTGCCTACCAAAACAAGCTTAAGAGAGCATACCTCAAGAAAGTTCATCAGCGATCCTTTGAGATCGGCGACCTTGTCTTAAAAGAAAATCAAAAAATACTAATGCAACTAAAGACCTTAAAGGTAAATTTGAGCCCAACTGGCTCGGACCATATGTCATCACTGCTAAATTTGGATCGGGAGCATATCGATTAGCTACCTTAGATGGTAAATATCTTAAAGAACCTATGAACATTATGCATCTTAAGCGTTATTATGCATAACATTTGGTCCTTTTTCATCATTTATATATATTGTGTATTTTGCATATTGTTTCATTTTAGTAAAATTTCAAAAAAAAAAACAGTAATAGTATTTCTTCTTGCAATTCATCAATCAAAATCAAAATATAAAAACATCAAAATCGTCAAAATCTTCAAAAACATATTTTATTTTCATACCTGTCAATTCTTGAAGTATTGCAGTTATATTTTCAATTATTTTGGATAAATTAGCATTTATTTGGAATCCCGCACTTTCACATTCACATGAATAAATATCTTGATTTTATTTTGTATGATTATTAATCTCTCTTATATCAAAGTCCACAGTTGAATTAAATAAAGTTTTGAGCATAGAGAACTGATCTTGTTATTTACTTGAACCAAATACATCTCTTCACATTAAAATGATTTCATTGCAAATTCAATATGATGCTACATAGTAAAAGTGGTTTCTTGAGCGAAAAGTTTCCCCTGCTATCCTATCATGCACATGGTCTAGAATCTTTGAGAATTGACAAAAGGACAAGCTCACCCCTACCCAAAATAAAAATCCCTTGCTCTACAGCTAATCCGAGCAAGTATCCCTAGCATAGGAAGAAAAAGAAAAGTCAAAGAAAATGAGAAAAAGAAAAATATCATTTTGTACCATCACAACAATATTTCAGCATTATCTCAAGATCCAAGCAAAAATACAAAAAAATACAAAAAAAAAAAGATAAAAAATAGAAAAGGCAAAAGCAAAATGCAATAAATCCCTTTCCCTACCCCTTGAAAAGAAAAGAAGGGTGAATGAGCTTGAATCCCTGGAATTCTCAATTATTCAAAAACTCGTGAGGTAAGCCCCATAACAGGTGGTTTGTGCCCAACCCGCTTGGCCTTGGGTAATCCCTAGCATGGTGATATGTCTGTCACATTAGCGACCTTCTTTTGTACAGACCTATGTCGGCTTATGGATTAGCTAGCTCTTGATAACCTAACTTACACAGTAGTCTGGTACGGTTACATGCATATAAATCATGGTCAACGAACATTCATTTGGTTAATTCAAATTACTTGTATCAAATTATCTTGCTCAAAATTGGTGAATGAACAATACAATTGCACACACATTTGTATTTGAGAGATTCTCTATCATTATGATAAATCAAGATCGGAAATGAACTCACATATGCACATGAGGGTTCCTTACAAATCTACATTTGTCTTTGAGATAATTTAAAATATTTTTGCACCTCTTTTGGAATGAATTTTATTCTTATTTCAGAACATCTGTTTAGTATAAACACAATTACATACATTGTTTTCAAAAATCCAAAATTATTTTAAACAACCTATTACAAAATCTAGCAAATAAAGTCATGTTCATATTATTATTTTCTGTTTATCAAAAATCAAAAATCAATCATGCAATAAAACTAAAATATCAATTTCTTCTTTGGATTTCGTGATGATGGTATAAGTCTATACCTATAATTCTATGCCTAGCGCAAACCATTATTCTAATTTTATTTCCCATTCATTTTAAATCATAAAAACATATGACTTACATCATTATGTTACACAATTGTGCTTTAAAACGAACGAACACTTATTCTATTTCATGTCATTATGTCAACATTCAATTTTGCAACCATGGTATAATTTCTAAGGAATTATTCAAAATTTTATCACACTTAGGAATTTATGCCTAGAAAAATCATATTTCTTTTAGTATCTCATGCATACTATTTTTATGAAAATCTGAAAACAAATCATCACCATCACAACACAAAGTCTTAAGACAGTCTCTTAAGCATTCTTTTACTTTTAGCAATATTTCTATACTGGGATTAGCTTGACGACCGAGCGAGCGGCGACTCCATGAAATGGTCTATAATAGCGACAATGTCCTTTGAAATTATTGTTAGAAGTCCCTTTTATTTTTCATCAAATCACACCAAAACAACCAATTGTTTACATCAGATTATTTCATTTAAATTTTACAACATGACATAAAATTATAATATTTCTAAAATGACATAATTACATGAATCATCAATAATCAATTGCAAAATTCAACATTAAAGCATCATACAACATATACACAAGTCATATCATCAAAAAGACCATATATATATATCAACAAATTATGTACATCATATCAAAACTGGACTGGTATGCCACAATCAATAGCCTGGCATACTCAATCCTCTCAAAAAATATATAATAATAAATACAATCTCTGTGCAGTGAGCGTCTAGTCTCGAGAAGCCCTCGAGCTCTCAGCCTCATCTCCTCTCCCACCCTGAGGTGGAGGAGGAGGCCCCATCGGAGTCCGCCTTGTGTCGTGGGTCCTCGACATCGATCATGATGATGTCCTCGATGACCCCATCCTGATCGGCCCCATAATGTCAGCTGGCAGTTGTAACCTCTGGCTCTCTGGAACCATCTGGTAGTATGCTCCCCGGTAGAACATAGTCTGAGCCATAGACCATGCCAACTCCTGCATGCTCGCTCCTCCACCCCGAGCTCTGAGCCATGTAGCCTCATCCTGTAGTGTCTGCACCCGAAGCTCGAAGGTGGGCAACCTCAGCCTGAAGAGCCACCGTCTCGCTGCTCTCCCCTACCTCGACACCCTTGCCCTTATCGAGTGATGGTGGTCTCTCCCCCTACTGAGAAGGGAGTCCCTCCTCCCTCCTCCCTGTCTGCTGTGGTCTCTGTGGAGCCCGTGCCATCCTCTGGCATCTCTCCTACGGAGACCGTCACTGCTCTCTCCCATCGTGACCCCATGCTGCCTCAATAGCAGCCTGGCATCGCCTCCCCATCTAGTGCACCACGACATGCACTGGACCCTGAGCCCTCATCATCCGAGGAGGGCGGATGCCTACATACTAGGCATCGTATCCATCGGTAACCCCAACATCATCACCATCCACTGGCTGGATGGGGGCATCATCCATGTCCTGACTCCAGAATCGCTGCATGTCTGGAGCCCCGCTCAGCGTGGTACTATCCCGAATAGTCCGGGAGTACTCGTAATCCTTGAGAGAAGGGATCCCCTATTGTAGATCGAACTATCGTAGAACTCGATCGTAGCGGTGGAGCTCTACCTCTCCCCGCTCCATCCTCAGCCAGTAGACTCGCCTGATGCGAGCCAGCTCTCCGCCCATCCTCTGCCCACCCGGGGTGCTCTCGCCATGGCCTCTAGGTGATCTAGTCCAGGATGAGGTCATCTAGCAACCTCCGTGACATCGATAGATCTATCCACCGCTGTGACCCCCTTTGTAGCCACCAGTAGAAAACCCGGGGCCTCTCCCGGTCAACCCCTGTCAGTGGGAGCCCTACCGGCCTTCGCATCATGATGTGCTCCCAACACCAAACCTGTAGTAGCGATGTCAAGACTAGACATCGACCTCCCTTGTATACGACCCCATGCAGGATCCTATACAAGCAGCATAGTACAAAGCTGCCCCATGCAAACCTGTATCCGTGGTCTCTCATGTCGCAGACCACATCTGAGAGGAGCCATGGTAATCTGCACCCACTCTGGTGGCACAGCAATAAGCCACCTACCACCCCTACCAAAACCCGAGTCAGCCTAGATGCCCCAGGCATCTGCCTTAGAGACTCGATGTTCACCCCGCCCTTCTCCAGGGCGAAGCTCGGGTCTCCGCTCAACCTCATCATAGCCTGGCCTTGATTGGCCATAGGCATCATCAACCGTCCTTGTATGGGGATCCTCATGATCCTCCATACGTCCTCTAGAGTGGGAGCCATCTCCCCTATCGGTAACCGAAAGCAGGATGACCCCGGATACCACCTCTCTGCTAGGGCTGTCAGTAGCCCCATGTCAGTCGGTACTTGTGGCATCTCTGCCACATGCCGTAGCCCGACCTATGCTAGTCGGTCACGCTCTGCCTGGTCGAGCGTGGCTATGTCATCTCTTAGTCCCCCGTATTTCCATTCTCGACTCTTTAGTAATCCCCTCTGCAAAACAAACAATAAAACAACAAAATTTCATTAATAAACCAATTATTAAAATCAATTAAATGCATTTCAAACAAAGCAAAATTTCATAAAAATGATGATATCGTCCACCATTGGATGATATCGTCCCAAATTGGATAAAATCATCCTTTGTAGGATGAAATCGTCTCCTATTTCGCAACTTGGGGATCGCCCCTTGTTGGACGGGATCACCCCTAGTTCACCGATTTCGCCCTCCGACGAAATCGACGATCTAGGGACGATTTCGATGAAATAGGGACGATTTCGTCCCGACATCGTCGACGGCCTAAAAATGGCCGCGATGCCCCAAACAATCAAAATTTAAAACAAAAAATTGCACAAATTAAATTCAAACCTAATCTACTAGGATTAGATCCTTACCCGTAGCCCGCGCCGGACCTCTGTCGCTCTGTGCGCTGCCTCAACCATTTTTGTCTGCAGAGCTCTAGAACAACAAAAATGAACAGTAAAAATGAATTAGGGTTTTACCCTATTTTTCTTAATTTTATTTAAAAACAACTTTCTTTTTTATTTTTGCTTTTTCGTGCTTTTACCTCAAACGTTCGATTTGGGTAAAAACACGGAGGGGGCACCATAGTCAGCAGTCGTACGATTCGACCAAGAATCGTCGTCTAGAAAATTGAGTACATTTTTGCTTTCTCGTAAAATGGGAAGAACTCGTCTTTAACGCATTTTCTTCAAAAAATTCGCTAAAGAGGGGGCAAAATGTAGCACCCTAAAATTGGCATAGTTAAACCTTAGTAAAAAGATAAAAATCCAAATTTTAACCTCAAACTGCCCGTTAACCGCCTGTTACCCGCTCCCCTTGTTTTTCACACCATTTTTAGGATTTGTTTTGACCGTTGGACGATATCATCGCAGATTAGACGAAATCATCCCAGATCTGACGAATTCATCTGGAACATATCGTACAGACGATTTCATCCCAAAACAAAATTTTCATACTTAGCTTATGTTCCAACAACTTCTCTAACTCGGGCGTAAAGCGTGTCTGCACGCTTAGAGATCTCCCCGTTGGAGATCTCCCAAGTTGGGATGATCTCCAACCTCCTAACCTCTCCCTCCATGACTCTCTGCCTAAAACTCTGCTTAAACCCCCTGAACTTCCACACACCTCAGAGCATCCCCACACCATCATTTGCATTCTACATTTCATGTTTTCTTGTAGGAACTTTACTATTTTTTAGTCGAAGCTAGCTCGGATCGTCGCAAGCGATTCCGGACGATTTCGGACGATCCTGTCGAGGAGCGTAGACGATCTCGTACGATTGGAGGCGATCCCGACTGTAGTCCAGATTGGGGGCAATCAGAGTCCAGAGTTTGCATCTCTTTATTGTTTTCTGCATTCCTTTATACATTATCTTAGTTATTATATTTATGCATCTTGGAGTTCACCTCATTTAGCATAACCGCATGATAAAGTTAAAATCAATCATTAAATCTACCGCATTTCTCTTATTTGTTATTTGAATCTATTATTTAGGCATGTTTGCTGTTATTTCTATCATTCTCCTTTGCTTCTACAGTTGCATTTTTGGTATTTTGTATCTGTTTTTGTGATTGTAGGTTTCTGATGAATTCGTCAGATCTCAGATGATTTCGTCTGATCTCAGACGACCGACTGTGATTTGAGATGATTCTATGAAATCTCATACGATTACGTACGAGTTGAGGCGATCTGGACTGCTACAAAACTCAGAATCTTCATCAGACATCCGAAATCAGGTATGTTCTGTCCCATTCGGCACATTCTCTAGTGTTTAGCATTTATTCATATTTTTTGTATCCATAAAAATCAGCATTGGCATATAGAATAGTTTAGATTCATCTTGGCCAAACCTAGGAATTGAATGATTAAAGTACAAAATGAACACATCAAACCCACTATCAACCTAGGTGTGGAAACTGCCACTCAAAAGTTTCCTGGTGAACCCACCATCCATCAAAAATTCACCCTTATACCCCTCCCCCAAGAGGCGGGACCTTCAAAGGGCCTCTCAGTCCGAGGTATTGTCCCATCCTTCTCGCATCCCCCTTCCGGGCGCGGATCCTATAGCCTGAAGGTAAGGATGCAAAAAATTTGGAGCGATACACTAACAATAGAAGATGCTAATCATAAAATATGCTAACCTACTAACAATATAATATTCATTAACAATAGTTGTTAACGAATATCTATCTTAGGAGAGAATATCTAACCTAGGTAAAAACTAACTAATCTATCTAGGAGAAACTACATATTACCAAATAAGGTAATAGTATTCTAACATCCCCCCTTATTACATTATTTGGGTAATAATATAACTATCCCAATACAGTGAAGAATAAGAGAAATGAAAGATGTTGTCTCGGGCTCAGGCTCAGGCTCATGGCTCTGGCTTTGGCTCTGGCTATAAGGTTATCGCTGGATGAGTACCTCTGGGTCTATCTCTAGATCTACCTATGAATCTACCTCTAGATCATTGCCTTTGGATCTGCTTGTAGATTTGCCTCTAGAACTTTGTCTCTGGGTCTATCTTTAGGTCTGTATCTGGGTCATTGCCTCTGGGACTGCCACTCAGTTTGTCACTAGATCTACCTCTGGGTCTGCCATAGATTTTACATTTTCTATAGAAGCCATACAACATTGTTTTCATCATGGTCCATTATGTGTGATTTGTCCATCCACAATCTATATGAACCTTGTTGGCCATTTTCATTTTGTACCAATAATTTGAAGAAGAGTGATTTATACATCCACATGAGTCACAAGGATGTAATTTCCAACACCTAGCTGCTACATGTCCTGTTTGACCACAATGACTGCAACAATGCTTTTTAGGAGTTGTAGGAAATTTAGGGTTTACAAACACGATTTTACTGGTACTTGTTTGTCCAGAATAGCCAAGGCCTTCATTATTTTCCCTGACATTTAGCATTATAGGAGTTTTAATACCTTGTTCCTATTTACCTAATCTCTCACCATTGAATCCCATTTTCTTCATTAGTTTGGATCCAAATCCTTTGGTGTGTTTTTCAAAACACCCAATTTTGTTATCTTCATCAATGCTTTTAACAATATGGTATTTGTCACTATTGATGAGATTATGGAGCTCTTTTTGAGGAGTTTCAATTTTTAAGTCATTGGTGTCACAAGTAAAGTCTGCTTTTGAAATGAGATCACCTGTGCTACATCTGATATCTACCTTTGAAGGTATGAGGTCACCTGTATCACAACAAGCATTTGCCACAATGGGTTGAAGGTCACTCGTGTCACAACAAGCATTCGCCACAATGGGCTGAAGGTCACTTGTGTCACAACAAGCATCGACCATTAGGACCTCTTTTTCCTCATTTATTTCCAATTTCACTTCCCTATATTCTTGGAATTTATCAATTTTAGTATTTTTGTCGAGTGATAGTGATAAATAGGGTATGATTATGGAGGGAAAGTATAAAAAATTGACCTAATATCTCCATCTTGGACTCTCAATTTTTAAAGTTGAGACTAAAGGTGAAGTATTGTTGATTTATTCTTCCCCTTGTAGATAGTATAAAGTGTGTCTCATCCCTCCTTGGATGTTTATGCTTCACAATTGCGTGGCTGAATAACATTTGTTGTGGCAAGGGTGATGATCATCAATGTTTTGACATCTTCATCATCAAAATTTTGTTGTTCATATTCATTCTTTATAGGTCTAGTGACATTATCGGTGATAATGTCCTAGAGTTTCTCAACTACCAAGATGATTTTCATTTTATTTTTCGAAGGTTTAAAGTTTGAACCTTTGTGTAGCTGTGAATATATAAGAACATTCAATATGGCTATGGTGAGGGTTATTAATAACTCCCATCTGGTCTGCCTTTCAATATGCCACCAGTCTAATATATCGAACATTTCGATATACCCATATTTCTTGTATACTTGTTGGTACATGGAAGAAACTAGTCCTCTTGATAGACATGACCATATATGAGAGAATTTAAGGTACATGAAAGAGAATAATACGAGGTACTAAGGTAGTACAAAAAAGGATTCACCCTATAAATGACACCTGCTTAAAAATAAATCCTTGTACGTGGGTGTAACTTCCCTATATATATGGAAATTGTCAATTTTAGGATTTATGTCTAGCGATAGTGACAAATAAGGTATGATTATCGAGGGAAAGTATCAAAATGTATAACCTTATGTCTCCTGATGATTTAAAGGGTTGATGCATGTTGTGACGTCCTTCACAACGACCCCAAAATTGGGGACCCACCTTAAATTTTGTGATTTCGGGAAATTTTTGTTTATCTGATTTTGCTCGCATCAAGGTCTTGGAAAATTTGCTTTCACTTTGGAATTGCTGACATATTTGCATTTTGAAGGTTTGAATGTAGTTGCAATGCTTCAAAACTGAATATTTTGATTATTTGCATATTAATTGCATTATTTCAAATCAAATAATTTGATTAAAATCATTTTCAAAGGTTTAAATGAAATAATTTGATTAAAATCATTTTCAAAGGTTTAAATGATTAATTTTCATTTAAATAATTAAATTTAATAATTAAATTTTATTTTAGGGTTAACCCTAAAATTAGTGCAAAATTGAAATGAACATATCTTGAGGTAGAGAACTCCGTTTGATCTCATTCAAAACTTGGTAAAAAGATATGGATTTTCTCTTTCTAATGATACCAAACTTGCAAGATTCCAGATGTCAATTTCACCAAAAAAATAGCGGGTTAATTTAGCAATATGAGAACTTTGAAATACTTTTGAAAAAAAGGAAAGTTACGGGAAAGTAAAGTTTGGTTTTGTTTTGATATTATGATTATTGTTTCATTATGCAGGTAATACAAGGGCAAGGGTTTGAAGTCTCGGTGATGAAACTGAATAACTAAACTTTTCAAATTATAAATAAATCATTGAGATTCATGGAAAAGGTTAGACATTTTTATACAGAGAAGGAGAGGAACGATTGGAAGGAGCAAAGCTACACATTCGTTGGAGGAAAACAGAGAAGGCCATTTGCAGAACAATGGAAATTATTGTAAGATTTTATAAATTGTTTTAAGCATTTTGGATCCAGATTTGTGCATATAATGTATTTGGAATTAATAAAGTGCTTATTGCAATTTCTTAATAGTTTGTATACCTTAGAAGATTGCATCAATTTATTTGATTTCACTGTGTGAATACTGGTGAACATTGGATTGGTTTTAGAATTCTGTAAATGGAAATTTGTTCTGTTGAATTTGTCCGAGACATTAGTTTAATTTCTAAAGCTTAAATATTTTATTATTTTATTTTCATTCTGAAAACTATATATTATAACTTAGTATAATTTTATAAAGTAAAATTATATGACTAAGTTATAATTAAATTTATAATTTGGATATTACATTAATTAATATTCGAATTAATAAATTTAAGAAGGGATAAATGAATATTCTATTCCTCACCTTAATTTCATAAGGTTGAGGAACTCGGATTGATATCTCTAAAATTCAATTTGGATTTGATTTATAATATAGTTCTATCTATTTCAAAAATCCAAATTTCAAACCAGAGATCACATTTACTCTTTTGAATATTTAATTTCATAAATATTTCAAAAGATAAATATTATAAGCAAATCTAATTTATAAACTTTATTTTATCATAAAATCCAAAGTTTATAGATTAGTTTCATATTAAGCCCTAAGATTTTATCATTGACAAGGTTTTGGAACCTTATAAATTGGGCAAGACATTATTTCATTTATTCACCTCTTCTGGGTTTGATTTATAATTTCATAAGGGAGTTTGAATAAATGATTGCTTTATCAAATAAACATTTGGGAAGTGAATTGATTATAAATCTATTATGTTCCAAAGGTTTATCAAGTTTATAAAATTTCATTTACTTTGATTTTTATTAAAGTTAAATTGAAATTTAATATAAAATGCTAGATTCTTTTTATGCTAATTTCATTTAAAGCATTTTGAGACATTAAATTGAAGAGAGGAAATAAAATTTGGTATACTTTAACCTAAGATCATAAAACAAATTTTATTTTGTTGAATTGATATCAAAGCATGTTATACATGATAAACTTGAAATCATTTACCTAATTCCAGGCCCCTTGTAAATAGTAGTTCACAAATCCAAGAGTTATTCAAGTACTCATTGATGTATATACATATGAAATGTTAGATATAACATAAGAACCTTGGAGATATATAATATTCTTTTCAAGAGAGAATCATAATTCTGAGTTTGTCGGGTGGCTTTGTGATTGGACAAAATCACACCTCAACAAATTGGCGCTAGAAGGAGGGCATGAAAGGTAATGATTTTAATTTTAGCATGTGCAATTTGTTATAAAAAGAAATAAAATTGTTTGAAATTTTCAATTTATGTTGCATTAACGTTAATCTATCATAAATTCAAAAATTAGGTTATGATGCAATTTTTGTGAATTTTCATACATAGCCTTGCATATTAAAGTTGGTTCAATGGCAGAAAATGATTTACCATTTTATAAACATGATGGAACGATTACGCCAGAAGAACATATTCAGGCATATAAAAATATTATGCTTAGTTTTCAAATTATGCATGAAGATGTTTTCTGTAGAATGTTTCCATACACATTGGATGAAGTTGCTAAAGATTGGTTTATCAATTTACCTGCAGGTTCTACCGCTTCTTGGAATCAACTTGAAACAATGTTCCTTGAACACTTTAGAAAATTGGTCGACACAGATTTGTTATCAAATCAATTTGCCTCTATTCGTAAAAGGCCTAATGAATCCATGAATCAATTTAATGATAGGTTTCATAAGTTGTATACGGAAATGGAGATACACTTTATCATTTCAGAAGAAGAAGTTGTTCAAATTTATTTGGAAGCTTTAGATCCTTTTACGGTTAAGTGTTTAGAAATGTTTCCTAAGGATTTATCCTTATCTAGCGTGTATGGTGGTGCAGTAGCTGTAGAGCAATGGCTGATTTCAAGAGGAATAGATGTGGGTAGATTATCATTACATCACCCTAAGGTTTCAAATCAAGTATCACCTATGAGTCATGATATGCATTTCTCGACACCATTGAACGAAATTGAATGTCCTAGTTTTTCAACCACTTTCGATATTATCCAAGAGGAAGTGAAAGTTTCAAAGCCAATATCCATTGATGAGGATTGTAGTAATCAAGTTTATCAAAATGCAGAAATGCATGAGTCTTCAGATATTGGAGGAGTTTTAGATTTAACTAGCTTTGAAACATATGATAGAATAGAATCTTCCATAGAGTTGAATGAAACAATTGAAGCTCCAGAATTAAAATATTCTAGAGGCAGTTTCATTATGATCGATCATAAAAGTTTATTACTTGAGGAAGATGAGTTTCTTATTGAGGATAGGTTTTTCGAAGGTGAAGAAAGTGAATTTGAAGAGCATTCGATTGTTAAATTTACAAAATGTGAAGATATGGTTGAATCTTACCCTTTAGATTTTGAAGATAATTATTACAATGGATGGGGTATGTATGGTGAATCATTGTTTTCTCACACTCCTAATGATAAAATTTTTGTTTCACTTGCTATGCAGGATGTTGAAACTTCTAGTTCAAAAGAAGGTTTCGTAATTCCTATGCAATCAGAAAGTGATATGCCAATTTCAGAAATAGAACAGGTTCCAAGAGTTGATCATTCTGAACATGAGTTTGTAGAACATTCTTCTATAGTAGAAAGGGAAGAAATGGTAAAACCTTTATATGATTCATCTATTTTAGATGAAGAAGAGGTAAATTCTTTTCTTTCATTCTTGAATGTTGAAGGTTTGAGTGAAAATTTTCAGGATTGTATTGAATACTCAAATGAAGAAACTTCATGTATGGCTAGCAAAGAATTAGAAGTTCCTACTCATCCTAAAGAAACTATTACTTTGTTTGATCAACAAGATTTATGGTGTGGAATAGATGGACACATTCTTGATTGGATGCCAAATTTTGATGCTTCTGAAAAGCAGGTTATTGATGAAGGAATACGAAATGATGGTGGTGATGATAGAGATCATGGAGAAAAATAAAAGACTATAAGGTCTCATCAAATAGTGGTAAATGAAAGTGCACAAAAGGTAGACTCTTATCCTTTGTATTCAAACATTCAAGAATCAGGTAAATTTTTGCATAATCATTTATTGGTTTCCACTGTTATTTATGATGAGATGTCATTAGAGGTTGATGAAAAAATAGAAGAGATTCTTATTCCCACCACCAAAAGGACTGTATTGCTAAATAAAAAAGAAAACATGCTTGAATCATTGAACCAAGTTCAACAACAATTAACAATTCAATCTAGGATACAAAACTATAATGATTCTTATTTTGTAAATATCCTAGATTTTTGTAAATTGTTATTTGAATATGATTGGCCTAAAAACATAGATGATGATCTTACGTTAAAACTTTCAGAAATAGCTTTCTATTTGAGAGAAATCCTATATGCTTGTGAAAATGAGAATTTAAGTCAAAGTGATGAATCAAGGTTTGAAATTCCCATCTTGTTGAATAAGCATAAGATCATAGAGGAATTAAATCTTAAACATGGAATTGTTTATAAGTTTGAAGCAAATCAGTGGGGTGTGAAAGGCAAAATGAAATTTGTTATATGGTTTGGCCTAATCCTCATTTGGTTAAAACTATGTAAATTTTGGCATGCATATAATGATATATGTCTTTTAAGGTGTGCCTATCGTGTTTGGGATCCAGGGAAATGATGGCAAAAATTTTGCATTGTCTTGTACATAATGTATATTTTTGTAAATAGTCTTTTGGATTTTGTTTTCTTGTTTTTGTGTTTTGTTTAGTTGGTTGTTTTGTGAGTTTGTTAGTTAGTTATTTTGTTGATGTGTTAATGTGCGATGTTGTTGATGTTTTGTTGTTTTGTTGTTAAGTGTTGTCACATTTTGTTGTGTTTTGTTGAGTACAATGATAAATTAACTTTTCCAGTTTTGGAGCTTCATGATTTTGACGTGTGATTCAAGTTGATATAATTTCAAAGTGGGTTTTTCAAAAGTAAGGTAGTTATGATTGAGATATTGGTCATTTGTTGGTTGTGTTTGGTTTTTGATCCTGGACCGCATAGGATGAGATTACCTGGTTTGAAAACCTGTGAAACCTGGAGAAAAGGAAAAGTGAGATATTGGTTTATGTCCTCATGAATGTGAACTAAGATAAGGCAAATATGAAAAATTGGAATTATATTGCAAAAATTCCACAAGTATGAAAAATACACTTGCATTTCATAACACATTTCATAACATTGCATACATCACCCTCGCATTCCACATTTCACATCCCATAGAAATATCATTTATCAAATTCAAAAGTTTTAATTGGTTTTAGCAAAAGTCATCTTGCTTTAATCAGGGGCACTTTCACAAAGGCATTTTGTACAAAACTATAAAAGAAAGCTTCATGTTTACACACCATAGTTTCCAAATCCCTAAATGTTTTCAGTCACTCAGCCATTTCTAGTGTAGTAGGCAACCATCGAAAAGCATGTCATATTTTCTTAGGATCATTGCACAATATACACTAAAAATATCTTGAGATCGAGAACTGATGTTGAAATTATCTGGAACCAAGCACAGTTTACACATATTAAAAACATTTTGGGTAAAATGGTCAAAACCATCTTTGGAAGAAAATGTGAGGTGAAAAGGGGCATCCTTGTCAGTCCCATCATGCAACATAGTCCATAAAACTCATTATTACCCAAATACTTGAAATTCTAAAATCAGAGTAGTAAGGATAGGGTCAAATTCTCATCATACTTCAGTTGAGAATCCGATTCCCCAAAGCTTTGAGTCTACTTGCATCACACACCACTGACTATTGGGTTGTAAGGATTTGTACTACTTGTCCCTCAAACGGATGGGTAGTCATCCCCAAGATTCAAGCAAATCAAAATCCCAACATACCACTGACTATTGGGTCATAAGGATTCGTACTACTTGTCCCTCAGACGGATGGGTAGTCATCCCCAAGATTCAAGCAATCTAAAGCCAAAATCATGGACTATGGGGTTAACCTCCACCGGGGCTATAGACGCTTGACTGGCAGTGGAGTACGCTCATGCGTGGTGATATGTCTCATTGAAAAGTGAGACCTATGTTCATTTCAAATGGGCAGGCTAGCCTTGTATTTCTTTCATAATAGGTTTAACCATTTTGGTCAAAATGAGGTAATGAACTCACTTGCGCACACACTGGTTCTGGATGATAGTAAGGTCATAACTGAGCTCTTGATCTGGTAAAGGAATTCACGACACACACATTGGTCCTAAGAGGGTTAGATAGGTTTTAGTGTGTTTGTTTATTGTACTAGAATGTTTGAGTCTCTATAAGACATGCAGTTCATTTCAATACATTCTTTTAGCTCATATCATATTATTTTCCATATCATCTTATTGGTCATGAAAGGTCATTTTTAGGGCCCCTGATTAAAGTACGATGACAAGCATGGCCAAAGCAAATATTTATATTGAAAATGATCATTAATACATATCACATGATCCCAACCAGTAATACATCACATTCTGCATAAATCATCTATGATTCCAGTAATTCATATTTGTATTGGTCTATTCTCATTCTCTGGATGCTTATCAATGCTTGTGATTCTAATATTCATGTTTTGTGTGTTTTCAGAGTTTGGTTTTTAGTCAAAAATGTCCAGGGACATTTACCAGCAGAGTCGCCAATGTTGTGACGTCCTTCACAACGACCCCAAAATTGGGGACCCACCTTAAATTTTGTGATTTCGGGAAATTTTTGTTTATCTGATTTTGCTCGCATCAAGGTCTTGGAAAATTTGCTTTCACTTTGGAATTACTGACATATTTGCATTTTGAAGGTTTGAATGTAGTTGCAATGCTTCAAAACTGAATATTTTGATTATTTGCATATTAATTGCATTATTTCAAATCAAATAATTTGATTAAAATCATTTTCAAAGGTTTAAATGATTAATTTTCATTTAAATAATTAAATTTTATTTTAGGGTTAACCCTAAAATTAGTGCAAAATTGAAATGAACATATCTTGAGGTAGAGAACTCCGTTTGATCTCATTCAAAACTTGGTAAAAAGATATGGATTTTCTCTTTCTAATGATACCAAACTTGCAAGATTCCAGATGTCAATTTCACCAAAAAAATAGTGGGTTAATTTAGCAATATGAGAACTTTGAAATACTTTTGAAAAAAAGGAAAGTTACGGGAAAGTAAAGTTTGGTTTTGTTTTGATATTATGATTATTGTTTCATTATGCAGGTAATACAAGGGCAAGGGTTTGAAGAAGATCGTTATAAAATCCGTTCCCGGTGATGAAACTGAATAACTAAACTTTTCAAATTATAAATAAATCATTGAGATTCATGGAAAAGGTCGGACATTTTATACAGAGAAGGAGAGGAACGATTGGAAGGAGCAAAGCTACACATTCGTTGGAGGAAAACAGAGAAGGCCATTTGCAGAACAATGGAAATTATTGTAAGATTTTATAAATTGTTTTAAGCATTTTGGATCCAGATTTGTGCACAGACTGTATTTGGAATTAATAAAGTGCTTATTGCAATTTCTTAATAGTTTGTATACCTTAGAAGATTGCATCAATTTATTTGATTTCACTGCGTGAATACTTGGTGAACATTGGATTGGTTTTAGAATTATGTAAATGGAAATTTGTTCTGTTGAATTTGTCCGAGACATTAGTTTAATTTCTAAAGCTTAAATATTTTATTATTTTATTTTCATTCTGAAAACTATATATTATAACTTAGTATAATTTTATAAAGTAAAATTATATGACTAAGTTATAATTAAATTTATAATTCAGATATTACATTAATTAATATTCGAATTAATAAATTTAAGAAGGGATAAATGAATATTCTATTCCTCACCTTAATTTCATAAGGTTGAGGAACTCGGATTGATATCTCTAAAATTCAATTTGGATTTGATTTATAATATAGTTCTATCTATTTCAGAAATCCAAATTTCAAACCCGAGATCACATTTACTCTTTTGAATATTTAATTTCATAAATATTTCAAAAGATAAATATTATAAGCAAATCTAATTTATAAACTTTATTTTATCATAAAATCCAAAGTTTATAGATTAGTTTCATATTAAGCCCTAAGATTTTATCATTGACAAGGTTTTGGAACCTTATAAATTGGGCAAGACATTATTTCATTTATTCACCTCTTCTGGGTTTGATTTATAATTTCATAAGGGAGTTTGAATAAATGATTGCTTTATCAAATAAACATTTGGGAAGTGAATTGATTATAAATCTATTATGTTCCAAAGGTTTATCAAGTTTATAAAATTTCATTTACTTTGATTTTTATTAAAGTTAAATTGAAATTTAATATAAAATGCTAGATTCTTTTTATGCTAATTTCATTTAAAGCATTTTGAGACATTAAATTGAAGAGAGGAAATAAAATTTGGTATACTTTAACCTAAGATCATAAAACAAATTTTATTTTGTTGAATTGATATCAAAGCATGTTATACATGATAAACTTGAAATCATTTACCTAATTCCAGGCCCCTTGTAAATAGTAGTTCACAAATCCAAGAGTTATTCAAGTACTCATTGATGTATATACATATGAAATGTTAGATATAACATAAGAACCTTGGAGATATATAATATTCTTTTCAAGAGAGAATCATAATTCTGAGTTTGTCGGGTGGCTTTGTGACTGGACAAAATCACACCTCAACAATGCCTAGATGTCATTATGGCAACTTTGTTAGGCTATAGACATAGTAGCTCAATGCGATAACTTTACCTATAAATGTGAGCTAGAGGTGTTGTTGATACCGAACGCTGCTAGTGTGCCTAAGCACTTGTTTGAGAGGTATTTAGAGCATGAAAAATTTAAAGTAAATTTTTAAAATTTTGAAGGTGTCGGTCACAACCAAAAATGCACCTTTATAATTTTTTTTAGCACCCCCTCTAAAATTTTAATATATTCACTACAGTCTTGTTGTCAATTAATTGCCCACGAAAACTATAGGAAATTATTATTTTTTGTCTAGTGTAATAATTTAGAATGCTTCTTTGCAAAACTATAGGTAGAATCATAGGAAATTGTCAGTTCTCTAGTAGTTATTTGAATTTAAAGATTTAGTAGGCCCCCTTAAAATTTGACTGCCCCTTTAAAATTTATGTAAATTTGGAGAATCATGGAAAAATAAATGCACACAATGTGCAACACACTTCTCATTGAAAATTTCAAATTGTGTTCACCTCCTTGGAAGCATGTGTTGTATGAATCACAAAGATACCTTTATTATTGGAGAGGTAAAATCTTATATCTAGCTGTAAGCAAGGATAGGACATTGATCTATTGAAGTTGATGAGAAGAAATTGATAGTGCAGGACCACATACAGATATTAGAAGTGAAGAGAATTAAAGACACGATGAACTGAGAACTATAAATATTTTGTTATAAAGTGCATATGCTTTGAGCACCAATGCACAAAAATACCAAATCTGAGGTTTGAAAAGCAACATGATGACCCTACTAAATTCTGGTCTTTAGTCCCAAGGAGTGGCCATTTTACCATAAGGTCATTGGATCAAACCTTATAAATGCTGCTTACGATTTTGCCTCATTGATGTAGCAAGAGTTGCATAGTTTGACACCAAGGTATTCTACTTCGATGTTGGGGAGAATTAAAGGGGATACTTTTTGAGGGTTTTCAAAACATCTATGTCCCTCAATCAGAACATAATCATTATGCCCATGGGGAATGCAATGGGGGATGGTTGGTTTGCCTTTAGAAATATTATTTGCAATATGGATGATACCTCATATTTGCTACTTACAACCTAATAGCAAGTGTCTGGATCATATTTCAAGGACTATCCAATTTAGTTGGGTTTGGGTTTATATTAGGTGGGATTCCTCAAATCACCTCTATTGATGGGGCAAGGGGTGACAAATCCATGGGTTTAGTTATTGAAGAGTCTAGTGGAGTCATGATGGAAAAAATTATCAGGACCAAGAAAAAAAACTCTTTTACTTTGATCTAAAGGAGAACCCATGAGGGTGCTACCTCAATTTTTTGAGATAACCTTCATATCTCATTCCAACATAATCATCCCCCTTGCAGGTGTTGTATGGTTTGTAGATCTCTTCAATTACTATACCACCATTGATAAGTATGAGCTATTGTTGAAAACTCTACGAGTGGAACCTAGCTCTGATATCAATGTTGAGTTTTAACCAATTTCATTGATTCAATATCAAATATTTAAATATAGTAGATTGGTTATAATCGTAGTAGTACTAGTGACAACCATACTTAACTATAAATTATTGGTTATAACCATAACTATTAGTTATTAATTATAACCTCACAACTAATACACACTTGTAATCATGATAATAATGTAATACATGCCTAACATAACAAGCTTCAAGTTCTTAAAAACATCAACGTATTTAATTACTACATCACTTGAAGATGGAATCTCTTCATATTGACAAATTGGAACAAGTCTATTGATTTCCAAACAATATGGAAGAGAAGTCTTAGGCTAAGTAAAAGAGACCAATGTATCCTATAAAAAAGACAAGTAATAAAACAAAATCCTTATGTAGATGCCACATGAATAGCTCAAAGAGTCAAACTCTAGAGCGCTTCACTTGTGTAGAAGTAAACATATTCATCCACCCAAAGATATAAAGGAAAGTTAAAACAAGACGGTTACGTCCATCGTATAATCACATACAAAAATTTATAGGTTTTGCATAAGTTTTTGGTTGTATGACTAAACATCTTAGTTGTAATCAAGCAATAGATAGTAATGAACTTGATAGTCTGTTTTGAGTGATAAATTTGAGTTTGCAAGAGAATATTCCACTTTGTATGTCTTAGGGATGAGAAAGCTTATGCTACACTTATTTTTGGATAAATGAAAAGCTTCTTCATGTCATCATAAAGTTGGGAGACAAAATAATATTTTGTCACAAGACACAATGAAGTGCTTGGGATTTACCATAAAATCTCACCCTCAACATTATTATTTGAGATGACTACAACTAGGAAGGATATTGAGGTGATATGTTGATACTCTTTAAATATGGGACCATACCCATGTATGATTTTCATAACCTATTTATTAGAGATTGATGACATCATTATAAAAAAATGTTACATATTTTAATTGTAGGGGGACATATGAAGCTACCCATAATAGTGGTCCATGAGAATTAAGAACCAATGTGATATACCACATTTATATGCATCTAATAAATATTTGAGAGATATTTATATCAACAAAGTAGTACAAGAAGGTCATCTCATATAATCAAAAGTTTATGCCATGGAACAAATAATAGCACTTATATAATAAAATAATTTGTTGGCCACTTGCAACAATGTCGTATTTAAATAGTCATACTAGATTGATGCTTTGATTTTGCTTTACATTGATGTCATATAAGATCCAAAAGAAGTATCTATATTATTTTGTCAAGCAATAGATCAACTCGATTCTAGGATCCCCTCTAAAATATCCCTTTCCATCATAGATTTGTTTTGAAAAATAATGAAATCAAGCATCATATCTAAGAGTTCATCAATGAATGGAAGATCCATTTGGGTTCTTCTCCATGTAGTATAACCCGATTATCCTAGCACCAAATAAGGATGGTACTTGGTTCATATGCATTGATTGCCACACTCTCAATTAGATCATTATAAAGATAATGCATTCATTACCTTGCTATAGATGATGTTTTCAACTAGTTCAAAGTTGCAAGGTACATCACAAAAATTAATATTACCATTAGGTGCCAATTAGCATTGAAGAAACTTAGAATTCAAATGGAAAAACCAACGGGGGTTGTATGAATGGTTGGTTATGCCATTTATTTTGACCAACATGCTAGACATATTCATTCATATTATGAACAATATTTTAATATTCTTCACCGGTTCTTTTCATTATGATTTACTTAAAAGAAATTCTGATCTATACTATAATATGGAAGAAACATGTTGAGAAGGGTATGCACATTTGGATACCTTGTGTTAGCATACATTACAAGTAAAGCATATATTGCAAGAAAACATGTACAAGTTTACCATTTGTATCTCATAGATCAAGTATATATGTTACATTATTGGATACCATAACATTAATATAGACTCCATACAAGATCTGTTAGGATCCTTCATCCTAACATTATTAGTTAGTATTATTAATAATTTAATTATTATATTATTAACTCATAAAGTAAACCATCGCATCTCTTGATAATGTGAACCATCACGTCTCTTCACAAACATAGCTTTAGGGTAGATATATATATTAGGTTGGCCATTCACACAAATCATCCAAGAAGAAGAATATATATTTGTTTAAACCCATTGGAGGGATTTTCCAAACCAATGCAAAAGGCGATTCGTATCTAAAAGTGATTCTATTTATTTATTTCTTCTTTATTAAATTTTTATGCTAGGAACCTTTGGTTCCTACCATATGGTATCAGAGCATTATGGATCCAGCCATATGGGACCAAAAATTTAAGGAAGAAGTTCAGAAATTGAAGGCAGAATTTCGGGAATTGCCTCAACCAGATTGGCAACATTTCAAAAATATTATAGAAAATATTTTTAGTGTGCAACATTTCGAAAATATTATAGAAAATACTATTAGTAAGTGCATTGAAAATTTTATGGAAGCACAGGAAAATGAAGAAATTGCATGTGAGGAAGATGAGAAATATAATGAAGATGTGGAAAATGAGGATAATGAGCAAGCAATACCCAAAGCACCTGATCACAACAATGAAGGCAATACGGTTGATATGCCAGAAGTGATCGATGCATCAGGCAAGGATGAGGTAGACATTCCCAAAGTGACTCATTATGGCCAAACATGCACTCTACAAGAACTACACTCAATTTCCTCTCCAATAGCAAGTTATTGCCACAGGGTCAAACCTATTAAAAACAAGGCAGAAAGGTGACTGCACACTCCTCCATTGCCTCTCCTAGGGAATAATAGGAGAATGTAGAAGTTTTACCACCTCTTTTTATGTATCATTCTAAGGTGTTCGAAGAACCCCAAGGATAGCCCTTCCCTCATCATCATACATTTCCTAATATTTCTGGAAATCCCCTGTTAACATTTCATCCTTCTTGATATCTTTGCCTACGAAAGTATGACATTAAAAGAGTCCAAGAACTTACACAAATCCTTCTTGGAAAACAAAATATAAAGTTCCTCACTTTGAGCTTTGATGAAAAAGCTCTTTTTAAGGAGGGTGGCATGTTAGGATCCTCCATCATAACATTATTAGTTAGTATTATTAATCATTTAATTATTATATTATTAACTCATAAAGTGAACCATCACATATCTTCATAACGTGAACCATCACGTATCTTCACCAACGTAGCTTTAGGATACATATATATATTAGGTTAGAAAAGCGCACTACGATTACGCCAGGCCATCAAATGCAATTTC
Source organism: Wollemia nobilis (assembly GCA_028583015.1). Classification (NCBI taxonomy): domain Eukaryota; kingdom Viridiplantae; phylum Streptophyta; class Pinopsida; order Araucariales; family Araucariaceae; genus Wollemia; species Wollemia nobilis. Next base: position 8,885,265 of record JAQPPZ010004624.1, on the reverse strand, counting down.
AATTCTTTTTTTTTGTAATATCTTGGACTAAATTATTATGCTAGGAACCCTTGGTTCCTACCAAGATCCAATTCAAGAAAAATTGGTTTATATTGGAAAAATTGAATGAGCTTAGAAGTTTCTTGGTCCTAGCAAATTTATCTCTACTCTATCCTTGGATTTTCATGTCACTTGATCTCTAAACTAAATAATACATGAATTATCCATTATGGTATACCAATGCCCTATAACATGCCTTTCAAATGTTGGAGGAGTGTTTGTTTGGTGAATGCTTGCCTTGACATCTATAAATAAAAATTTTAAGATCGATATTAATGCCTCCGACTATGCACTAGGAATTATCTCATTCAGCATGGATACTATTTTTGCTAATATTCCAAGAATTTTAGTTATACTTTAAAAATGTATTTCATATATGAGAAAAATCTATGCTATTATGCAAGGAGGTTGATATTGGTATTACTACATCGTGGAGAATAAGTTAATCATTCACTTTGATAAAAAACCTATTTAATTTTTATACAAAATAAAATTAGAGAATGCATACCATAAAATATGTGCCATGCTTATAACAATTTCACTTTGTGGTGTAAAGAGAAATAAACCATCAATTATCTCGCTGCTCATCAATCTAAATGATCATCAAAATAATAAATACCTTCCACCAATGCAAGTTGCAATCTAACATAACCATGTATATAGACACATTGAAGATTCTTGGGGTATATCATCAATCACCATAAGATCCATGTAGATCCAAAAAATATCAAATCCGTCTATGAATGGCCTATCCCCACAAACTTAGCTTAGAATTTTATTGAGCTTATAAAACTTCTATTGTTGCTTTTCCATTAGATTCTTGCATGAATCCTAGACACTCGACTTTATCATGCACTATAGAGCCTTCTTTAGATGGATTTATGTCTAACATCAAGAATTTGAATAAATAAAGAGGTGTCTTTGTACAATATTGGTGATAGCCATGCTAAACATCATTTATACTTTTGATATTAATACTAAAGCATCTGACTATGAAGTTGCCACTATCCTAATTTAGCATGGGTATTTCATCATTTATCATTTAGACATATTTGATGACACTACGTATTGGTATTCCACCTATGATAAGGAATTATATGAAATCATGTAAGTAGTTTGCTAATGATACACTACATAATTGTTAAGGAGACCATTTTATATTTTTATTATAATCCAATCCAGTTTCTTTATTAATAGAGTAATCTAAATATTACATGGAACATGAAGTAGATAACCTACTTGTAATAGTTTCACTTTATAATTAGACATAATAAGGGCAATGAAAATCAAGCAGTTGATTGAATCAATCATCTACTAGTCCATTTATTCCTCACAATGATGGATGCGTATAACTTTAACTTGTTGGCTTTTTAACCCTTACTACCATTAAATATCATAGGTCCCAAATATAAAATAACCACAATATTAAAGGTCAAAATAATAACAATATGAGTAGAATAATATATGAGCAAATTAATATGTATATCAAGGCTTATATAATACTAAAATAAACATTCATTTATATAATCAAATATGAATGTAAATAGCCTAAATCATTCATCAACTATGCATGAAGAAAACTTAAAATATTAATTGCTCAGAAATATGTATACAAGCTATCTCCTTGTTACAACTATGTAATCCCTTGGATTGTACTTTGAATTCTAATTTAATTACTTTCTCATGGAGTATTGTCTCCATAATATAGCTATAGTAATGCGACTCTTCACATACTTGACTATTTCTCTCCATGTGCCAAGTCTCATGACTCTTGACTTTTCATATTTCCACTTGCATACTAGATGGACACTTGAATCTAGGACACTTGCACATATGACCTTGTACTTCTACATGCACTCCTAATCTAGGACACTTGTGAAAATCCTTACATTACATATTTGCACTTTTACATACAAGACACTTGTACACATTCTCTTAATCTACACTTATACTCTAACTTACATGACACTTGTGCATTTCTTACACATTGACACTTACATAAAAGTGGAAATATAAATCACACTCTAAACTATATACTCAACCCTAATCTATTACATATTTATAATTGTACCATGAAGGTACCATGGGGGTACATTAGCATGTACCAAATAATGTAATATACCTCAACACCCCTCTATATTACATTATTTGGTTATTGAAGACTTTAGTATTCAATCTTGGTCTTCATATTTGTCTTCGATCTTCAAGTGACCTTGCATTGTTCATGAACCTTTGCTTCTTTAGAATCTTCTTCATCGTATTGAATTTTAAGTTCATCCATTACTTATGTTTATAGGAAAACTTTGGACTATGCTGGATCTAATTCCCCATTTTCTATCCTTCTGAAAACTTAAGCAATTTATTATTAACTTTATCTTGAGAGAGACATTCAAAAATATCTTGAGAAAAACCAATTGAATCTAAGGTTGTAGATTTTATTTATTTTTTATTCTTGATGATGAATTTGCTATGTTCATTTATATATTTGAATTTAAATGATCTTCTTTTTTCAACCAATTGAGTAACTGTGATGATATTGGTGGATAGTACAAGAATATATAAAATATTCTCTATCACAAAATATAAATAAGGTATGTAGGTATTACTCTACCAGTCCCTTGAACTTGATATATCTTATCATCTACAATTTTTAGAGTTATTATCCCTAACTTCTAAAGATTCAAATCAATATAAGTTTCCAGTCATATGATGACTAGCTCTTAAGTCTATATACCAAATATTTTTTCATTTGTATCTTTTGATGATAATCAAGTGATATTATCTTACATATTTGATAACAGTTTTGGAGAACTCTTTTATGATGTTGCCCATTGTATTCAAAATATTGTTTTTGATGCAATTGTTTTTTGAATTCTTCCTCTCATAAAGTATGTGAAGAACACAAGATTATACTAAGAGGGGGGTGAACAGTATAAGACCAAATTTTACTTTTCTTTCCCAAACAATATTATTCAATATATCAATGGTAATATCAACAAAAGTAATCAAAGTAATGCACAAATTAGCACACACAATAGAGACACCAATTTAACATGGTTCACCGAATGTGGGCTACTCTACGAAGAAAACATTTCAATAAAATTTTCTCAAAAAATCTCTTGGGAATCCTTCCCTATTACAATGTTTATGGACCTCTGTCCAAAGGAGACACCAATCCCCTAATAAAGTTTATGGATCTCTATCCATAGGAGAACTCCTCCTTTTCTCTAGCTGGTGATCCTCTAGAAGACTACTACCTCCACTACACTGGCTTGTGGATCTCTCTCCACTGAAGACATCTGTCCTCACTTAGAAGATCTATCCTCACTACCTTGGCTTATGGAAATCTATCCACTGGAGACTACTGTCCTCTGCTCTGTCACATCCAAAGCTTACTCTCAATTCTATCTTAAATTTGCACTAAACATTGTCCTTCGATCTAGCATAAATCTGCTCAATCTCTATCTCAAATCTACACTAAACACTATCCTTCGGTCTAGCACAAATCTGCTCAATATTTATCTCAAATCTGCACTAAAAATTATCCTTTAGTCTAGCACAAATATCTATCTCAAATATGCACTAAACATTGTCCTTTGATCTAGCACAAATCTGCTCAATCTCTGTCTCAAATCTGCACTAAACACTATCCTTCGGTCTAGCACAAATTTGCTCAATCTCTATCTCAAATCTGCACTAAACATTGTCCTTCGGTCTAGCATAAATCTCCTCTGCTAGATTTACCCCAAGCCTTAACACAAATATTGAACAAATCAATCAATCAAACTACTCTCAAGTCTTCTCAAAGACTTACCTCAAATATGCTCAACAAGTCCTCCCTAGAACTTGTCCAAACTGCTCAACAAGTCTTCACCAAGACTTATTCCAAATCTGTATTGTAAGCTTCCACAAAATCTCACACTAATCTATCCACAAGTCTTCACCAAGACTTCCCTCAAATCTGCTCAACAAGTCTTCACCAAGACTTATCCAATCTGATTGTAAGCTTCCACAAAAGCTCACACAAATTTGTCCTTAAGCTTTCACAAAAGCTTACTCAATTATGTCTTAAGATTTCACAAAAGCTTATTCAATTATGTCCTTAAGCTTTCATAAAAGCTTTCTCAATTGTGTCCTTAAGTCCCCTCTAGGACTTTACTCAAATCTGCTCACAAGCTTTCACCAAAGCTTATTCAAATTAATTGTAAAACTTGCATATAAAAACTCAACTCAATCTCTCATAGAAAACCTCTTCAATAACACAAACAAGTTTCACTCAGAATCTTGTTTAACTTACAAAAATATATAGAGAATGGTTAGAGACTCAATATGTTTCACACTCATAATACACTCAATCACTTTCAAACTCTCTCTCAAATCAATTCAGAAATAAAGAATAATTTGTTTTACAAATATTGAACTATCACTCCAGTGCTCTCAATCAATAATAATCAATCAACTTCACTCAACCATACACTCAATGAAACACAACTTACATACAAAACCTAACCAAGTATTTCACTATACTTCCAATAACTCACACTTTAAAACTTGACTCAAGATGATTCCAGTTTTCATATAACAATGATACTCATGTTCTTTCACACACCCTAGCTCAAGATAGTTCTCAACTTCACATAACAATGATACTCATATTCTTTTCACAAAACCTAGTCATGCACATGAAAGCTTACTCAAATATTTCCAACAATTCTTATCAAACAATCTTACATAACAATGATACTCATGCTCTTCACAAACCTTAATCATGCACATGAAGGCTCACTCAAACATTTCAAAAATGCTTATCAAACAAACATTTTCACTCTAACTTTGCATCTCACAACATTCAATCAAACAATATTTCACTCACAAGGATGATATTCCCATACCTTTTGTTTGATGGAGATTTGATCTCAAAACCTGTCTCAATCACAATCAATCTCTTTACCAATCTCAAAGGTTAGATAGCAAAAATCCTTCTCAAAATTTTCACTCAATTAATCCCCTCAAAATTAATTCACCATTACAAAAATTAACAAGACTCAAATACACCTTATTATCTCCAAACTTATCAAAATATTTCTCAACACATAAAAGTCAATTTTCTTTATCAACTCCAAATCAATCAATGTATAGAAGACCAAGTTCCTTTATAATCTCTCAAAATAATATTAAAAAATTAATCCCTTAATTAAACCTTATTACTCCAACCTTTATTTAATTTCTCAAAGCACAAAATAATATAAACTATTAAACACCTTATGACTCCCTACTTCCCAAGGCACTATATAAACTTACGTGACCTCAATGCGCTCCCCAACCTTGGTGCTATTAATAAATTTAAATAAAAACTTTAGTGCATACCTTATACACCTTGCCCATGTGCAAAATGGTAGCACACACCTTGCACCTTGAACCCACGACCTCACTGCTACCGTTGCGCTCTAGCAACCATTGGGCCACATGCCCACACAAGTCTAAAACTGCAGATGCTTCCCTATGTTACTTTCAAAAAATTTGGTGATCAAAAAACACAACAGACCTCCTCAAAAATTGACTGCGTGGGGATTCGAAACCCCAACCTCTTGCCACATGAATGCCTTAACTCTACCTTAGTTACCAACTGTGCTAACCAACATTTTGGTTACACTTGGGTTGTGCCTCATGCACTTAAACCGTCACTTGCCCTCCAAAGGTTTTAATCACACGAATTTTCTTCTATCTCACAACAAAGCATCACACGTTTCCTTTTTCCTTTGGATACACGAATATGCATGGATGTATTTTAATTAAAACTTTTACCCCTTTATATATGCTTTGGCTTATGCGCTTTTGACGTCGACGATTTATTTCAAATTTAAAAATTTGATTTAATAAATTATTTTATGACCTTTAACTTTGGCACCCAATATTTATTTAAATTTAAATTTTAACCTTTAGGTTAAAATATTTAAATTTAAATAAATTAAATTAAATATTTTGCAACCTGCTCAATGGGTCTTTCGAGGAATAAATTATTTTTAATTACTCCTTGGACCTGTTCTCTTCACCTCAACCTGCAACCTGGAATATTATAATATTATATTTACCTTTTAAATCTGCTTCGCCCTCCTTGGGACTTCCTTTTAAAACTGCTTCTCCTTCCTTGGGTCTTCAACCTTTTAGGCCACTTTAGGCATATAATATTAAAAATAAATATTATATCCTATTCCTTTAAACCTTTCCTTGCCTTTTGGAAAAACCTCCTGATGACCTTGATGATGACTAAACTGAAACAACAAACTCTTGACAACTCTTGACATCAATGACAACAAAACTTGCTCATATTTCCAATAGTATGGTTTTGCATTTTGATAATGTCTCTTATGTTGAAAAGTTCCTCTTTTCAATTTATCCATCTTAAGTTGAAAATCTTATATCTCCAAAATTAAAAAATAATAACTCAAATATAAATTTTGCAAACTTTAATTTTTATAATCCGTTGATGTTGAAAACATTTTAACTTTCTAATTTTATTTGTAAAATTTCAAACTTCAAAATACTCCAAATTGCAAAAATTCAAAACTTCAAAGTTTTTCAAATTATCTAAAAACTTTAAAATTCTTCTAAATATCTCAAAAACTTCAAAATTTTTAAAAATCACATCAAATAATTTTTTAAAAAACTATTATGTCCTTATTTATCCTTTTCTTTTATTGGTCCACCTTCCTTAAATATTAAAGCACATTAATATAAATATTTAGCTTATATCTCCCATAGTTTGCACTAAATTCAAATTTCCTCCAAAACGTAATTATGCTATATGCTGGAAAATACTTGAAGACATGTCGATGACAAAATAGATGACCTCGTAATGCTCAATGATCCTTTGCATGCATGCTTCTTTGGCTTGAATGTTTCACACTTGCTTTTATGCTCACTTCCTAGCGTGTTTGTTTCTCTGGTTTCTTCGATCGAAGAGTTCTCACATTATATCAATTCCTTCAGGTTCCTATGGCTGGAGAGATTTCAGGTGGCTTTGATTTGATTGGCTTCTCTTCTAGTTGGATCATTCTCAGGTAGATTTGCTTCAACTTCAAGTACATATGGATCATGGAAATATGTGCTAGGTTGCTTTTGGGTCACCTTGCTCCAACGATGATCCAATATATAGCTGGATTTCAATCCAGTTTACTTTACTAGTTTGCTGTAGATTCTTGTATCCTTTTTGGATTGTGTAGCTTCCTTTATTTGTATTGAACTATTAGGCCTTCACTATGTTGCCTATGCTATGCAAGTCTTCTATATTGGCTGTGTTGATGTCCGAATAAGCCTCAACTTCTTATGGTAATTGTGTTATCCTCTTATGCTGGCCTAATAGTTTGCTTTCTTTTCTTACATTGACCAATGGCCTATCCTCATTTACACTAACCAAATGGTATATGTCCTTTGTTTAATCTTCTATTCTTCTATGTTAACCACTTATGCTAGCTAGATGACTTATTTCCTCTATTAAAGTATCTTGGGCCTTTTTCTTCTATATGGGCCTCTCAAGCCTCTTGCTTCTATATTGGCCTCTTGGGCCTTTCTCTCTATAAGGGCCTTGTAGGCCTTTCTCTCTTCTATATGGGTCTCTTTCCATATTCTATTACAAAAATATCTACCTTGAATAACCTACTTCAAAAAGTGATCCACAACCAAGATTGAAATGATATGTAGATATATTCAGTCAACTTGGTTCTTCAATGTATTTTGGGAAGATGCTTCTCTCTTTTCTACTTTGTAATATTTTTGATTCTTCTTCAAATATATCAAGGTCAATTTGACCTGATTCTTCTTCTCTTTCTCTACTACTTTCTTCTTCTTCTCTGTATTCTCTTATCTCTGTGCTTATTTTCTTCTTTTTTATATGATTTTTTAGAAGCTAAAATTCTTCTTTTTCTTCTATAGGAAGCTTCTCAACATCTAACTTAATATCTGCTGCTTCATTGATATAATTCTAAATATCTTCAATATTTAATGTCTTAGGCCACACCTAAGATCCCAATATGATTCTCTTCCTTACTACAAAATACAATATCAATTTTAGGGTGGCACTAAATATCCCTGAATGATCAACTATCTTTTGAGTTGATTCTGCCTCAATATTATATATATAAATATTCAAAACAATGTCAGGATGGGTCTATCCTTGAATGATCAACTATCTTCTGAGTTGATTCTACCTCAATATCTAGTATTCAAAATTCTATCTACAACCCTTCAATCTTCAAAACTTATATCTTCAACTTCTCTAAGTTGACTTTTTCTATCAATGTCCAACTTTTCTCCAAGTTGGCCCTCTTCTTCAATATAGTCGAGTCCTAGTATTCATTGATTTTCATTCAACCTAGTGGAAAGAACCTAGTCTATTCTACTTAATAAAAAATTTAAAAATTAGAGTCCAAGTCTGCATTGCATTTAAAGTGGACAAACTCTAAATTAAATTTATCAAAAGTGGATAAAGTTAATTATTGAATTTTTTTGGCTAAATAAACTCTATCAAAATGGAAGAGTTTGGTGGTAGCTTTGATACCATTGTTGGATTTTTAAGCCTTACTACCACAAAATATCATAGGTCCCAAATATAAAATAACCATAATATTAAAGTTCATAATAATAATATGAGTAGAATAATACATAAGCAAATTAATTTGTATATCAAGGCTTATATAATACTAAAATAAAAATATATTTATATAATCAAATATGAATGTAAACAACCTAAATTATTCATGAACTATGAATGAAAAAAACTTACAATATTAATTGCTCAAAAATTTGTATACAAGTTGTCTCCCTATTACAACTATGTAATCCCTTGGACTGTACTTTGAATTCTATTTTAATTACTTTCTCATGGAGTATTGTCTCCATAATATAGCCATAGTAATGTGACTCTTCACATACTTGACTATTGCTCTCCATATGCCAAGTTTCATGACTCTTGGTTTATCATCTTGTCACTTGAATACTATATGGACACTTGACTCTAGGACACTTGCACACATGATTCTTGTACTTCTACATGCAATCCTAATCTAGGATACTTGTGCACATCCTTACATTACATATTTGCACTCTTACGTACAAGATACTTGTGAACATTCTCTCAATATACACTTTCACTCTAACTTAAATGACACTTGTGCATTTCCTACACATTGACACTTACATAAAAGAGAAAATATAATTCACACTGTAAACTATAGACTCAACCGTAATCTATTACATATTTACAATTGTACCATTAATGTACCATGGGGGTACATTAGCATGTACCAAATAATGTATTATATCTCAACACAACTTTAGTGATTACGATCCACTCAATCTTGATGACTATGAAGTCACTCTATTACACCAAGTTATGTGGGGTAATACAATTATCATCCACTACCTCAATTATGGAATTTTTTTATCATTTTGGGTATTTCTATGTTCCATGTAATACACCTCACTTACACCCACTCTATGAGGCACACTAATCCAAATTAGTTAGGTTCTTTGGTATCTACAAGACCCTTAGTGCTATAAAAACACTTCTACTATAGATTATAAATATCCATATCAAGTCCTATGTTCCATACACCATTTATAAACTAACAAATGAGAAGTTGATATTCCACACATTGTTGCTAGTTCCTTCTAGATATTTAGAATTTATAAATGGAATTTCTCTTAGTTATACTTTCAATTAAGCAATGCAATAATCACATTTCTGTCATGGTTGTTAAGTTTTCAAAAATAACCATCATTAGCATGCAAGCTAGAGTTCAACACATCCTAGACCACCCAAATGCTTTTCTAGCATTTATGTGTCCAGTTCAATTATTTAAAATATAATATCTATAGGCTTTAAACCTATTATAGAAACACTTAATGATTTTTCTTGATAAATAAGTAGATTAATCAATTGCTTTTCATCCACAAATAAAAAAAATCAAGATGCTTAATTGAACATTGATATATTTACTTCAAATATATAATTATGATTGTCCTTGCACTTGGGATGAGAATTTTCCTACACCTATCATTCTTACAATTAAACCTTACACATATCAATAGGTCACAATCCTTTCCAAGCATGCATATGATTTCATATTAACACTTCTCTCGACATAACTTTCCATTTTTTTTAGCATGTAGATGCTTGCTTAGATCAAGAAGGTGGACAAAGCTACGAGGTTTTAGCAACACATTCATCATGTGCATCACTAAGCATAATATATAATAGATAATAAATAACAAAAATAAGAAATACCATGATCAATGTTACAAAAATTGGGGCTTAGGTTTAGATCCATCTTTAGAAGGAACATTTATGTGAGGCACCAAAAGGTACACACTTGAGCTATGATCTACACACCATCCTTGTAAGAGAGAACACCTTTGTTTTCGTCTTGTCCCCTACTTGGGAATGCATTCAATTGTCCATGTGGATATTCTCAAGCTACATGTTTCACCCTACTTGAACTAGCATTGCACAACTTTTAATAGATCTAGATCTATAATATTTGAGCCTAAGCCTCAAAACATTAGTTGATAGATTACCTCCAAGCAAATTCACTCTCTACAACTCAAATTTATAGAAGTTAGTCAATTTTTACTTAAACAAAGTGTTATATACCAGACTAGGTCAAGCATCAAGTTCATAAACTACACTTAGATGTAATTAGAACCATTAATACTCAAGGTAAAATAAATTATTGAAGCAGGATGAGGGTAACTCAAGTTCTCATAATTATTTATGCTAAGGTTTAGCAAATGCTAGTGCAAATACAAATCCTCGTACATAGAAACTATAATATAGTTCCATATCTTAGTCAAGTACCAAGTAGTGTGAGCCCTTCACTAAGTCTATAGTACAAAATATTTTTCTTGTATTAATCCAATATGCTCAAGAAATCATATTCTTAGTGATAACATCTGCACACATCTAATGCTAGAACACCTATTTCAAATTTTAACACTATCAATCATTATTCTACTTGACATCATAGGAACACATGTAGAATACCACTTTATAATTTTTCTGTTTGTAATTGTCAAAATTTAAAGTATATTTAATTTCACATAAATCTTGTAATTGTGTTATACATTTGTCTATAAGATAGATATTTACTATAAATGATTTCTTCTTTGGTAATTCTCTACTTCAATCTATATCAATGTCCTTAGTGATAATCACCTAGTATTTAGCATATAATAGGCTTACATAGATAACTATCAATTATCCTACACTTGATTATAACCTAAGTTTTGGTGTTAAATTCATCTTGGACATATAAAGACCTTGTATTTTAATGCTCATTTATGACTGTACTATTAATAAATAAAACTATCCAATGTTTTAAAATGTTTTTAGTTTTCTAACACTTAATGAACATTTTGTTATTTATTTTTCTATTTAACTCCCTTATGTATGAGAAAATGTTCATTATACCCCTACTTTCTAATACATATATCAAACATAACTTGCCTAACCTCTCAAGCTAAGTTAGTTATGCTTCATGTTGTGTTTTTAGGCCTCCATCATATGGATTATTTGGAAACTTTCTTAAGTCAAATCACAATATTTTGACAATGGCTAGTTACTTTTACTAATCCATTTTAGAAGAGAAGGTTCTTGATTTGTCATCATTTGTCTTTTGACCAATAAATATTTCATATGAATGTAAGATAGAATCATGTTTCTTTATTTGTATTTCTATGATTCCCATTGGAAGGTTTTCATCAACAAGCTATAAGGTAACAAAAGAGAGTAGACACCTGCAACTATTCCCAATATTCTTGCTTTCCAAAGAGATATTTCTAGGGTATTTTATGTTATTATAAAGAGCTAGGATGACATTGGATAATTTTTCTTAAATCCATCATAACAATAAATATTTTAATTGGTCAAATTTCATTGACCGTAATAACTTTGGTATACTAAAGCATTGTTTATCAACTGGCATTGAAATTCATTAAATCAAACTTTGATAGGACTTGGTATAGGAATTTATAATTAAACCTATCATAGTATTTATTTGTGCCTTTCATAATTATTCTTGTTCTTTTTCTAACTTTAAGTGAATGGATTATTTCATGAACAAACACATTACCATTATAATATACTCTAGAGACTTTTAATTATGCCACTTATTATGCTTTCCAAATATATATGCTCAAAGATCCGAGGTGTTGACCAATTGGTTCATCCAAACCCCATAAGGGGGCGGAGGTCCAAGGTTCAAATCTTGGGCCTCGCCGGACTGAACGCTTGTCCCTTTCCTAATGCTTTCAGCGATGTAAAAGGTTTAAAATGATTGTGGCATGGTGGTTATAGGGGTGGACTGCGCAAAGATCTGTGTGGCGGCTTCCAAAGTGGACAATGCAAAATACTGTGGCGGCCATAAAAAGCTAGACAACCTGCTCGGATTCGTGGCGGCTACCGATTCCACCATGTAAATTCAAAAAAAAAAAAAAAAAAAAAAAAAAAAATATATATATATATATATAAAAAAAAATATATATATATATATATATATATATATATATATATATATATATATATATATATATACGCTCAAATAAGAGGTTTAATTATGCCCACCCTTTTTGATTTCCAAAGAGATCAACTTAATAATTTTGATAGTATTGTAAAGTTGTAAGTTGATATTAGAAAAATTTCTTTAGTGCCTTGTAAAAATATTATTTTTTTAATTGGATGATTAACATTGACCAATGTAGAATATTTAGGAGCATTGGGGGATTATTTTATACATTGGTACCAACATCCATGAAAGCCAAAATCAAATAATAATTGATACATTAAATTCTAATTGGCTCCATAATAGGGTTTTTTTATATCAAATTTTTGTCATGTTTGGTGTTTCTAATTTTTAGTGAGTAGATTACTTCATGAGAAACCACAACACAATCCAATATCTCGTCTTATAAACAATGTTTCCTTACTCTTTTAAAATGATATTCTGGAAAATATTTAAGCATATTTATAATAATTTTTGAGATTATTTTATAAATTATGCTACTTACAGTGATAGATCAAAAGAATTAGATACTTAACATTATGTTATCATGGAATATAAGAAAAATATATCATATTCAAATGCTTAAGATTGGTTTTTCATTCTCTTTATTCTTAAACAAATTTTAGCAAGTTTAAGTGATTTTACTAGATGATTGGTAGAGCAATGCTAGAAAACCATTTAGGCTAGGGGATTTCCCATTGAAATTAAAAAAATAATCTTTTGAATTTCTTTGGGATCTCACTTAGTATATTTTTGATCTAGTATTTAAAAATTATTTGAGAGATTATCAAAGACTATTTGCTTGTCTTATAATTATTAAAAAATATGGGCTATCCAAGACTAAAACATAAGACATCATAATAATACTATAATTCTCTATCACCAGGCTATTGAACCTATTGGAATCAAGTAATAACTATGGAAGGGTTTAGTAAAATCTCTTACACTTAAATGGAATTCCCTATTTTTATAAAATCCACCATATTACTAAATTTAATCAAAGCTCTTTCCCATGTAGACATGTTAATCACACAATCTATAAGAGTATATTTGTTGGGGCATTTTCACAATTATTATCCAATGCATTATTAGACGCATGCTATCCAATTGATTTCCATCATATTATCATCCAATCATCTTAACAATCATACAATTTAGATGATAATTCATAATTGTATGTTGTGTATGGAGGAAAAATGACCTGTTATAACATAGAAACTAAAGTGGTGCCATCGACTCAAACATATAAATACTAAGTCCAGGAAATAACCCAATGCTTAAACATGTACCGTGAGTCCACAAAAATAATATTTTTTTTATTTTTTTATGGGATTGAAACAAGTGGCACCTATATTACATCATGACCACATACAAGTATTACAGTAACTTGAAAATTATGCACGTGTTTCTTAGCAAGATTCAAACTTGGGTTTCCTCCTTGAAAATCAAGGAATTTAACTAGTTGATTTCATGTCCTTTAATCCACAAAACTCATTATATCTCTCATCTTGAGGGATTATTGTGAAGTTGTAAAGTAGAATTTAATATCAATAAGGCCATAAAAAATATGGGATAATATGTTTTATCACATATGCATTTATCCAATCAAACATTAGTTACCAAAGCATGGTGTACAACTCCACTCCTAATGCACCTTGTCGGAGCCATAACTTGTGAACCGTACGCCCGTTGGCCTTGAAATTTAACAGGTGGTTTTGTGTGTGTGTTCTGCATCAGGTGAATCTTTGATTGGCCTGACTCTCCAAAAAAGTGTTTTCGGGACCTAACTCCTCCATCTAGTGTCCCAAAATTAGCTTTTAGAATAGGTTCCCAGGTTTTTTGGGTTTTTTTGGCTGTTAGAAGTTTATTATCTTTTGTTATACCTTAATTTGAGACCTAATATTTTAAAGTAAGGTTTTTTATTGTAAGAGGGATGTGTGCACCGAATTTGGGTGCAATCCGACTCATTTCTATTTTTAGAAGTTTTTAGAAAGAAGATCTATTTTTAGCAGTTTTAGAAAAAAGACGTTTTTAGGGTTTCTTTGGTTTTCGGTTGCTATATGATGGATTGTAATATTTTGTAGAAGGGGTGTGAATTCAGGAATGAGAAGAATATCAATTTGCAGTTTTCTTCCATTATTGCATTTGTGTTATGTGATTGGAGTCCATTTTGTTGGTCTCTTGTAGCTGAGTTTACACCATTTGGTATCAAAGCGGGTGTGATCTCGCTAGTGAAGGAAGGATGCCACCTAGAAGATATGCCCAGATGAATAGGCAGATCGAGGATCTGAATGCAAAAATAGCATGGCTGACTGGTGTGATTGATCGCATGGGAGAGAGACGTCCCAGGGCACGTGCAGATCAAGGATCTGATGATGAAAACATACCTGAGGAACGTGGATCTGAGGTCCACGCAGAAGCAGAACCAGAGGGCCCAGAGGAAGAAGGGCACGATTTTGAAAATCGACTGATACGAGCTCTAGAGGGGCTTAAGGGGAATCGATATGGGATCAAGATCGAGGTTCCCGAATATGTTGGTGGGTTGAAACCAGAGGAGTTGATCGATTGGATCAATAGCCTAGAAAAATATTTTGAATGGAGTAACCTTGCTGAAGAGAAGAAGGTTAAGCTCGCATGCACAAAGTTGAAGGGACATGCATTGATTTGGTGGGATCATTTACAGACTACACGACAGAGGAATGGAAAGGAAAAGATCAGGGATTGGACAAAGATGAAGAAGAAGTTACAGGAAAAATTTATACCTGTAGACTACTCCCAAACCCTATTTCGTAGATTTTAGAATCTTCGATAGAAGGATCAAAGCATTGAGGACTATACTAATGAATTCTACAAGCTATCCATTCGAGTGGAGCACAATGAGATGGAGGACCAAAAGGCTTCCAGGTATGTAAATGGCCTAAGTTTTGTTGTTCAAGATGAGATGAGCATGCATCACACTCTTACAGTGGAGGATGCGTATCAAATGGCCCTCAAGGCGGAGGAGAAATTGAAAAGGATTAATAGAAGAGGTAAGAAGGGATTCACGCCCTCTTCAGGTCGGGGTCGAAGTGGATCTAATTTTCTCAAGGGAGAATCCTCAATACCTGCTAAACAAGAAGAAGATGGGCAGAATCTGAGAGGAAGAGGATACCAACGAGGTAGAGGTTACGGTGGTGGATGAAATGGGAATGATCCGAGGAGGTCGTATACCTGTTATGGATGTGGTGAGGAGGGGCACAGAGCATTTGAGTGTCCCCAATGTGATGTCCAAGAAAGGGGTCAAGGAGGACAAGGAAGGGTCAATCTGGTTGAGATGGAAGAGCAGGATGAGGATGAAGTTGTTGCTGACATGGGGGAAGCCCTTATGATAAGGAGGACGTTGATTGCTCCTAAGAAAGAGATGGTGCAGAGCAAAGCAAAGGGGCAGACCATAGATGGTGAAGATTCTTGGCTATGAATGAACATATTTCGAACAAGGTGTACATCAGGAGGGAAGGTATGTAACATTGTCATTGATGGTGGTAGTTGTGAGAATATGGTGTCAAATGTCATGGTTGAAAAAATGCACCTAAAATGTGAAAAACATCCTTATCCATATCGCATCTCATGGGTTAAGAAGGGGAATGAGGTAATAGTAGATCATAGGTGTTTAATTAAATTTTCAATTGGGAGCACTTACAAGGATGAAGTGTGGTGTGATGTGATCTCGATGGATGCATGTCACATTCTATTGGGAAGACCTTGGCAGTACGATAGGGATACTAACCATAATGGGAGAAAGAACACTTACACATTTTGGAAGGAAGGTGTAAAGGTAGTTCTTGTGCCTCTGAAGGAGGATGGGCCGAGTGAGAGCTTGTTGATGATGAAGGAGTTTCTTGCAGAGATCAGGGATGCTAGCTTCTGTTATGCCTTAACAGCTAGGAAGCTAGAAATAGAGGAAGTGGTTATGCCTACAATAGTAGCTAAGTTGCTAAGTGAATATAAAGATGTCACACTAGAGGAGTTACCAGATGGGCTACCACCAAAAAGGGATATCCAACATCACATGGATTTTATTCTAGGATCAACGCTCCCAAATCAGGCAGCTTATCGGTTGAACCCAACATAGAATGCAGAGTTGAGTAGGCAAGTGATAAAGTTGATAAAGAAGGGATTAGTTAGGGAGAGTATGAGTCCATGTGCGACTCCAACATTGCTGACCCCAAAGAAATATGGTGATTGGTAGATGTGTGTGGATAGTAGAGCCATAAACAAGATCACAATAAAGTATCGGTATCCTATGCCGAGAGTGGATGATATGATGGATGGATTGGCTGGAGCTAAATACTTTAGTAAAATTGATCTACGGAGTGGCTACTACCAGATCAAAATTCGAGAAGGGGATGAATGGAAGACAACTTTTAAGACAAAATATGGATTGTACGAGTGGATGGTGATGCCATTTGGGTTGTCTAATGCACCCAATACATTTATGCGGTTGATGAACAGAGTACTACGGGAATATAATGGTAAGTTTGTGGTTGTGTATTTTGATGATATTTTGATTTATAGTAAAAGTGAAGAAGAGCATTTGTTACACCTGAAATTAGTGTTAGAAGTGCTCAGGAAGGAGAAATTGTATGTCAACCTAAAGAAATGTAGATTTCTTCAAGATAGTTTAGTGTTTTTGGGATTTGTAATCTCGAGAGATGGCATGAGGATGGATGATGAGAAAGTGAAGGTGATTCTGGAATGGCCTCTTCCATGATCTATAATAGAAGTAAGGAGCTTTCATGGACTAGCTACCTTTTACAGGAAGTTCATCAGGAACTTCAGTAGTATAGTTGCCCCTATAACTGAGTGCACGAAGGGGAAAGAGTTTGTATGGACTACGACAACAACAGAGAGTTTTGAACTCTTGAAGAAGAAAGTGTCGAAAGCCCCTGTTCTAGTGTTACCAGATTTTAGTAAGGTGTTTGAGGTTGATTGTGATGCCTCATTTGTTGGGATTGGTGGTGTCTTAAGTCAAGAGGGCCGACTTGTAGCATTTTTTAGTGAGAAGTTGAATGATGCAAGGAAGAATTATTCTACATATGATGTGGAATTTTATGCAATTGTGCAAGCATTGCAACATTGGAGGCACTACTTAATCTCAAAGGAGTTTGTGTTGTTTACTGATCATGAAGCATTGAGGTATGTAAATTCTCAGAAAAAGTTAAATAGCAGGCATGCCAAATGGGTTTCATTTTTGCAACAGTATACATTTGTCCTGAAACACAAGTCGAGAAAATAGAATAAGGTTGTTGATGCATTGAGTAGGAGAGTCTTGTTGTTGACCACTATGGAGAATGAAGTGGTAGGATTTGAGGGGATTAAAGATCTGTATGAATCTGATGCGGATTTTGGGAATATTGTGCAACAGTGCAAAAGTGCGGTAGGGGGCGAGTCCCGTACTATTTTTGAAGAGTATTTTTTTAGAATGGTTACTTGTTTAAGGGTAATCGATTATGCATTCCCAATGGCTCTATGAGAGAGAACATCTTGAGGGAATTACATAGTGGGGGTTTGGTTGGTCATTTTGGAGTAGCCAAAACTACCACTCTTGTAGAGGAGAAGTACTATTGGCCAAAAGTGAAGAGAGACATAATCAAGTTTGTCTCTAGATGTAGAGTATGTCAAATGGCTAAGGGCCATACGCAAAATATAGGGTTGTATATGCCACTGCCAGTTCCTACAGGACCATGGACCGATCTGAGTATGGATTTTGTGTTGGGGTTGCCCAAGACACAGAGGGGTAAGGATTCAGTTTTTGTTGTGGTAGACAGATTTTCAAAAATGGTGCATTTCATTGCTTGCTAGAAAACTAATGATGCAACTAGGACTGTAGTCCTATTCTTTGATGAAATTGTGCGGTTGCATGGTGTTCCAAAGACTATTACTTCTGATCGGGATACTAAGTTCTTGAGTCACTTTTGGAGGACGTTGTGGAAAAATTTGAACACCAGGCTGCAGTTCAGTAGTGCTTACCACCCACAGACCGATGGGAAAATAGAGGTAGTGAACAGAAGCTTGGGAAACCTCTTACGATGCATAGTGGGAGAAAAACCAAAACAATGGGATTTAGCCTTGTCACAAGCCGAATTTGCATACAACAGTTCAGTGAACAGGTCGACAGGTAAATCTCCTTTTCAAATTATTTATGGTCAAAATCCTAGAGGTGTATTAGATTTGGTTGAGTTACCAATTGGGGAACAAGTTAGTGATGATGCAGAAGCATTTGTTGAGCATATCCAGAAAGTGCAAGAGTCAGTGAGGGAAAAATTGCAGAGTAGTAATGCTCACTACAAAGAGTCTGTTGATGCACACAGAAGGGTGAAAGTGTTTGAAGAGGGTGATATGGTCATGGTTCATCTTAGGAAAGAAATATTTCCTAAGGGGACGTATAACAAACTAAAACTTAAGAAAATTGGGCCATGCAGGATTTTGAAGAAGATCAATGATAATGCCTATAAAGTGGAGTTGCTCGATGAATTTGATATTTCACCCATTTTTAATGTTTCTGATTTATTTCAGTATCTTGGTACTATCGAGGATGGTGAATTATAGGAGACAGTAAATTGGGCACGACAGATGCCTAAGAAGAAAAAAGATAGAGTTGCACAGGTGCTCGATAAGAAGGTGATCACCACCAGACATGGGAGCTACAAAAAATTCTTGGTTCAGTGGGAAGGATTACCACAGTCAGATAACACTTGGGTTTCAGAGTCAGAGCTAAAGAAAATTGATAACCAGAAGCTACAGGATTTCAATTCAGTTGAACTCGCAGGAGCTGAGTTCTTTTTCACCAGAGGAGAATGATGCACCTTGTCGGAGCCATAACTTGTGAACCGTACGCCCGTTGGCCTTGAAATTTAATAGGTGGTTTTGTGTGTGTGTTCTACATCAGGCGAATCTTTGATTGGCCTGACTCTCCAAAAAAGTGTTTTCGGGACCTAACTCCTCCATCTAGTGTCCCAAAATTAGCTTTTAGAATAGGTTCCTGGGTTTTTTGGGTTTTTTTGGCTGTTAGAAGTTTATTATCTTTTGTTATACCTTAATTTGAGACCTAATATTTTAAATTAAGGTTTTTTATTGTAATAGGGATGTGTGCACCGAATTTGGGTACAATCCGACTCATTTCTATTTTTAGAAGTTTTTAGAAAGAAGATCTATTTTTAGCAGTTTTAGAAAAAAGACGTTTTTAGGGTTTCTTTGGTTTTCGGTTGCTATATGATGGATTGTAATATTTTGTAGAAGGGGTGTGAATTCAGGAATGAGAAGAATATCAATTTGCAGTTTTCTTCCATTATTGCATTTGTGTTATGTGATTGGAGTCCATTTTGTTGGTCTCTTGTAGCTGAGTTTACACCAACTCCCCATCATATTTGAACCTTAGATCTCCTATTTGGAGTTTCAAAGTCTTATATATTAAGCCCATTGGAGTTGTACCATAATTCCATGTGTAGATAAAGAAAATAACCAAGGATTTTTCTACCATAATGCTATTTAAATATGTAATCATTCACTTAGGTCATGATTGACATTGTATTATTGTGCTAAATATTTGTATGGACCATAGACCCTTTTTGCCTTGTAAGATAGACCTTGTATTATTTAGTGATCTAATGAAATGTTAGTTTGGTAGTTATTTCTATTCATGATATTTTATTGTAAATAGTAATACTACTCATACCCCTTTAGACCCATCATTATGTACATTGGTTTGAGATCGTTTCATTGGTAATGAATTAGTTTGGTGTCCAAGAGGGGTATATATATTTTTTATATGTTTGGTTAGTGTGAGAAACCCCTACGATTGATGATCAGGGCTAGGTATCCCCATCCCACCATGACCTCTAATAAGGGGAGAGCTGAGCTTATCATTAGGGAATTTAACGCACAACCACACACACACACCATGATTTGAACCTTGGACCTCCCGAAGAAGAGCCAAAGCTTGAACCATTGCATTGTCCCCCCTGGGACTAAAAAACTCTTGGGTAAAGAGATATCTTCAGAGCCACTCTCAAGTGGCAAATAGTGTCATCCCATCTGAGTATACCACTATCTGGAGGTAAGGCATAGGAGATTTTTTATGTGTTCACTCGATCTCACATCTGTATAGGGATTCAAACTCAAGACCTCTCAAATGGAGGGAGCTGTTTGCAATCACCAATGTGTCACACTTACAGACAAAGGGAAATATTACACCTTTTATATTCCTTTTATTTTTTTACAAATTTAAGTAATGTGATAGGGGGATTATAAAGGTAATTAGGTAGAGTGCAGAGAATATAATGTTGAGAACATTATTTTGATCACTACATATTTACATAGAGATCCATTGTAATAGTATTTAAGATCAATAAAGTGTTATTTTTTTTTTTTGTGAACTTCATTGCTTCAGTTTTGTTTTTATTTTTTGGTTTTTCTCCTTTACAACACAAAATTTCATAATTTTGTGTTGTCATGTTTGAGTTTTCAAACATAATTTAGATCAATGGTATCAAAGTGGTTTCACTCAATGTATGCTCAAATGCGAGCTAGATACAAGAAGCTTACTTTGCAAACCAAATATCCATTAGACATGTTAGTATAAATGCATTTTGAATGTGATCCTTCCCATAGTTGTAAGAAGTTCATTGATATCATTTGATACACTCTTTAAGAGTTGAGTCTCTCATTATATTTGTAGATACCATTGCCCAATTTAGGATCTTCCAGTGTGCTTCAATATTTTATGCTCATCCACATGCATTCTTGATGTAAAAACAAGGCATCACACTAGGTTCCACATCAGAGTACCCTAAAATATGCTTCCCCTCAAAATAAACTCAAACAATGGCATAATCGACATCTCAACTCAAAAATAGAACCCAAGATGTTAAAAATATGATTTTCACTTTTCTGGAGGAATAGAGAACCACTCTATGTAAGTAGTTTATAGACTTTCTACTTTAATGAAGAGCCTTGCATGTAATTACAAGCCTTTTATAACCATAGGATTTGTTATCTACCTACTCTAGTCATCTCTCAATTCAATAGGGATGTTGGAAGACATAACATTACTTTGTTGGGTTAGGGTTGTGGTCTAATGTGCATTAGATCTAGTCTCGATATCAATCATCATAGGTATTTAGACATTCACTATAGATGTACTTGAAGAAAAAACATCAAATTTATTTGACATATTATTTACAAGCTTCAACTTCATCTTGCCAACTCTTTTCACAAAAGGCTTTTCAACAAAAGGGGAAGTAGTTCACCAAAAACCAAGATCATCTATAGTTTCCTCACCTAGTCCTATAGTTGGATGAAATGAGACCTATTACATCTTAAGGGGGAAGAATGATATATATAGTATTCAATTAATGCATTCACATTATTTCACACATGCAATGACTTGGTCGATGTGTTCATATGTGATAGTGTTTTCAATGTGTTTACATGTGAAATGATCTAAATGATAAATTTGGTCAACATGTTCACATGTGACTGTGTTTAAATTAATGTGTTAAAATGTGATAAAATAACCAATTTGGTCAATGCATTCATATGTGACTGAATAGTAAATTCAACCAACATGTTCACATGTGATAGTTCCACATGTGATAATATTTTGGTTAGTGTGTTCACATGTGATACTATTTCACATGTTTTTGATATTGTTTCACATGTTTTTGATACTATTTCATATGTGAACAAATAACCAATTCAATCAATGTATTAATATGTGACACTATTTTGCTCTTGACAACTTCTAGAAATAGGGGGATTATGAAGGTAATTAGGCACAATGTAGAGTATTGAGTGCAAAGCACAAACCAACTACTAAATATCTACATAGAGATCCATTGTAACTACCTCTGAGATCAATAAAGTATCATTTTTATTTTTTGAAATATTTTATATTATCTCCTTATAACACAAAAATTGTGTTGTCTTGTTTAAGTTTTCTAATGGAATTCATATCAAGACTATTGTGAAATTATTCATGTTATTAAAGGAGATGTAAATATATTTTGATTATTTAGGAAATAGTTATCAACCTCATTGAAATCTAGAAATATGAGGGAATAAAGATCCAAATCTAAATTGCTAAGTTCTATGCCATTGATTATTCAAAATGATTCTTTCTCCATTGTCCACACCTTGGTAGGATCACCTTTCTCTCTAATGTGGAAAAGTATGTTAGGTTCAAAAAAATCACAAATAGACATAGAACCTCCTCATTTTTATGCATAAGATGGTTTTTTATCCATACCTTTTGTTGCTTCCTCCTTAAAGATGCACTAGAGATTCTTGCTTTTCAACAATCTAGTCATTTGTGTTGTATAAGTACTATAGTTTTGTTCATTTAGATGAGTAACATAGGCCATAGAATTCATCTCATTTAAACATGTCATCAACACTATAAAAAGTTCCTAAAAGAGTATAACTAGTTCATAGAGACTAAAAAATTATGTGATCTAGAAAAATGCACCTAAAATGATTCTATATAAAAAAATTATGGCCTATGAATGCTTTAACGTATTAGTGTCTAAAATAAAAGTAATCAATTCTGCCAACCTTACCAAAAATTAAGTGAACCAAATCATGCCACTTATTACACAATGATAGAAATGTTATAGTGTTACCACTTCCAATATGCATCATCTAAAACTTTGAGTTAAGGAAGATCAAGAAAAAGTGCAAAGAGAAATAACATACTATAACAAGTTTGGACATAGAAATATATATAAGAAAAATAACAAAATGATTTTATTGCTTAGAAAATAGAGTATAATCCAAGTAATATCTAAGAAGAGACGAGGGGCCATAACATTGCATCCATTACTCATATGTTTATAGCCAAGGGTGCATATCTCTTTATATAATATTTTTTGTGTGTTTAAAATCCATCGTATTTAATATGGAAGATCACCCACATGAAAATGGGATGGTTCATGTTCCATGAGTTAGAAGCTTACCCATATGAAAATGTGGTGATTCACTTTCTATGAGTAACAAAGTGCATTTTAATTGAAAATACATACATATGACTTGTCCTTTTGTGTTTTATCTTTGACTATTGTATCAACATGGATACAAATAAATTTTGGGTATGGAAATCTAAAAACAATTTTTTTTTAATTTTTAGTAAATACTTTGTTTTGCATTTTTGAGGCTCGTTAGGGTGATTTTTCCTATGATAGGATTGCCTTCCAAAATTATTGTTCTCCATCTAATATTTGCAATACTTCTTGAATGGTTTAAAATAGAGTCTTGAGTACAAAGTTATGCCCCTAACAATGTGGTTAGGATAAAAAAATAGTTTTTTAGGTATTTTTGAGCATAAGTCCATGCCCCAATAAGGTCATATACCTAAATCAATGCATAATATATAAATGTAACCTATCTTATCCACATTTTTTAAGGGAATATCATTGTTACTGGGACTTTATTTTTACACATTCATAAATTGTTAAAAATCTTAGTGGGAAAACAAGAATTTTAAATAGGCAACCATTTCATAGATAGGGTTGCCAACAAATACATGAAAAATGCTCTAAATGCAATAAAAAATGCAAAACAAGATAATTACTAAAATAATAATTTTTTATTTTTAGATATTCACAACTAAAATACATTGGGATGTAATGGAACATTTGAGAGGACATGGACCTATTCAACTTCAAGATCTTGAGAGAGGCACGTTAATCTACTATCAAATTGGAGAAGAACAAAAATAATAACAAGAAAGAGAAATTAACAAGAAAAATCAATATACCAAGTACCTACCTATGAAAGGCATGGGTGATATTCAAAATAACTAAGACAAGGAGAGGTTAATCTCAAAACTATGATTGGAAGCACAAGAAAGAATTCCAAGATAGGGATCCTCAAAATACTAAGACCAACACATGGTGTAGTTATAACAAGAACAAATAACATTCAAGGGAGGAGTATTGAGAAATTTAGTTGTTTTATTAGGTGATATGCAATCATCCATTTTACCATCACCTATGCATCCATAGGTTGAGGATAAATAAAAACAAATTATGAAGCTGAACCAAATGTGACCATCACCATCACACATATCGCACTATAGGAGTCATAAGAGAAAAACACCCATTTCACTCATAGATGTGGGTAAAGGGTAGCCCATTACATTTTATTATTGATAGTAGGAGTCAAAAGAATTGATTTTATTCTCAACTTATAAAGGATTTTAATCTACAAAGAAAACCACACCTACAACCATATAGTATTAGATGGTCACAAGAAGGGAGAGATATTAATGTCATTCAGTAATGTATCCTCTCTTTTATCATCAAACCCTTTGAAGATAATTTTTTTTGAGATGTTGTCCCCTTGGATGTTTATGATGTGGTTTTTGGAAAACCATGCATGTGGAAGAGATATGGTGTATGAGTTAAGACCTTAGAGAATCATCATAACTATCAAAGATTAGTGCTTCCAAATACTAGAGAAATATCCTCCTACCTCTATTTATTTATCAAATTCAAAACAATATAGAAAATTATAACCAAAATGAGAATATTCATTCTCTGGATGATTGAACTGTAAAGCACAAGGAGCACTATTTCCACCACCACACCACTTACAAGACCTACACAAAAAATATATGGACCAAGTTCTATTAAAATATGATGACTTATTAAAGTCATCAACTAGGATTCACTTCATTACAAGGTAAAGTATTTTATTAATTTAGTTCCTAGTTCTCCTTTTCCTAACACACACACATATCATATATCAGTCCTTGAAAACAATGAAATCAAGAGGTAGATCTACGAATTGTTTCAAAAGGGCACTTAAGATCAATTACTTTACCATGTGATATTCTAGTTGTCTTAGATCCAAAGAAATATGGAATATAAAGACTCTGTATTGACTAGACCACTTTGAATAAGATCATAGTGAGGAACCATTATCCAATCTCAAATATATGATTTGTTAGACTAGATTTGTGGTGCAAAGTGTTGAAAACTAGAGGAAGACAAGCATTAATATCTATAACAACAATTTTATGCAAGAAAAATATTGAGCACAAAGATATACCTCATCATATATTTAATTCATTATATTCTCATGTTCACCAACCAAAATTTGCATACATAAACCATATTTATGGTTTAGTGTGTCTCTTAAATTCAAGAGACATTTGGTGTTTCACCTTCAACCTTATCCTTTTATCTTCTCACATTCTCACATGATATGTGAATATTCAATTTTCACATGGGATATACAATTATCAATCCCCAATTATTACAAATATCAAATGATTACATAAATTTATGTAATGTAATAAATTCTAACACCCCATTTATTATATTTTTTGGTATAAAGATAATTACTCCTCATGATTATAGGAGTGGTACATTAGAAATATTATTTGGATCTGGATCTAGTGCTGGTTCTATTGGATCTGGCACTATTAGCTCTGGATCAATTGGATCTAAGATCATATCAACTTGTTTTACCTCTTTGGTCTATCTCTAGGTCTACCTCTAGGTTGTTGTATTAGGGTTGTTACCTCTGGGTCAATACCTCTATGTTATTTTCTTAGGGTCATTACCTTTGGGTCATTGGCTCTAGGTCACCTTTAGACTAGGTCATTACCTTTGGGTCTCTACTTTTGGGTTGTTACCTCTAGGTTACCTTTTTACCTATGGGTTACCTCTAGGTTATCATTGCCTCTAGGTTGCTTTTCTAAATTAACTCTAGGTTGTCTTTTGACCTATAGGTTACCTCTGGGTTATCATTACCTCTAGGTCATATTTCTCAGTTACCTCTAGGTCATCATTACCTTTGGTTCAACATTTAGGTCATCATATCTAGGAAATCACCACTAAATTATATCTTTGTAATTTTCCACATATTTGAAATCATTCACATAATATTTAACTTTAGGTCCTATTATTGTAGGTATTCCAAGCACAATGGGTCATATCCTTCTAATATTGAAATCATTTATCTCAAGATTCCCAAGATATTTCTCCATAGGAAATATTCCATTCTTCTTATTGAACAAACTATGATGTTTTCAATCACCAAAATTGGTCTCCTTCTATAGAAATAATCAATATTTATTTTTATTTATCTCATTTTGACACATTCATCCATCCATAATTCATTTGTCAATACTTTATTTTGGAGTGATCATTACCTCCACAAAATTCACAAGAATGCAGATGCCAAAACCTAGTTGTCACATTTCCACTTCTTCCACCATGACTGTAACAACCCATATTAGGAAATTTTACATATTATTATTTCTTCACAAACTTTGTGTTATTGATGTCTATCACAATTTTATTATCACTTCTCATTTTTTGACTCGTATTTTCTTTATTTTCAAATATTTTCCTTTTTTACAAATTTGGTCTCACTATTTTATATGAGACCATTATATCCAAGGCCTTCATTCTTTGGCATTATGGATATTTTTATACCTTGTCCATATCTTTGCAAACCTATACCATCATATCCAATTTTTATTATTTTTGAGCCTTTGGTATGCCTTTCAAAGCACCCAATTTCTTTCTCTTTGCTCTGGACTTTGCCAACATTATTCAAAAATTAAACTTCTTCATCACCACTCTAATTCTTATTACCAACAATATCAAAGCACCTAATTTTCTCATTTCCACTATGGTCTCTATCACTATCACCAAAGAAATACCCAAAGACATCATTATCACAATGACCTTCAACACAATTTGAGCTATCACGATCATATTTAGTAATAAAATCAAAGATATCATAATGTTCTTCACACTGCATTCACTATCACCATTCAAACACCTAAATTCAGCATCATATTTTTTAATAAAATGAAATTTTTCATGGCCAATACAACAATATTCAAGTCATTGGTATCAAATGCAATATTTATTCCTTGTATAAGGTCACTACATACTTGCCACTATAAGCTTCAAATCACCTACATCAAAAGCAAAATCTATTCTTTGAATAAGATCACTTGTATCACAACAAAAATTTTCCATCTCAATAATATTTTGATCACTAGTATCACAAGCAAAATTTATTCTTTTGATTAGGCCACTTTTGTCACAACAAAAAATTATCATCATGGGCTTATCCTTCAACCTTTCAATTATTTCCTCTTGCTTTTTGTACTTCATCTTAAGGAAATTAAGAGTGATTAATGCCATGTATATTATCTTTCCTACTTCAACAAGCAATGTAACAACATTTTCATAGTAGTCACCAAATTCACTGAGAATAATATTTAAGTAGTCCTAAGTGTTGAGGAGTATCCATATTCAACTTCTTTGAGAATTATTTGTAAGTACCACATTAATTCTACTGACACATAATTTTAGACTTGACTAGATTCTTGGGAATTGTTATTTGATGTCTTTACACCATTATATTCACAAGTATTAGTATCTTTGATAACGAATTAAAGCAAGAGCTTAGTATTAAGTATTTTTCATATTTATAAAAATATCTATCTTCTTGAAAATAGAGTTTTCTAGCTTTCTTCTCTTCTACTTCACTTGTTTTTTAAGACCTACAATTTTGAATTTCTCCTTACTTTTCTCTAATGTACTATATTTTTGGTTAGGCACACTTTTGAATGTCAACTTGCTTCTTTGTTTACTTTCTCTTTGCTTTTCCTATTTTTCTAGTGATGTGAACACTTATGTTTGTAGCCTTTGGATTTTGTTTTTTAACATAATGATGAGGGTTCCTTATGTCTCCCAAATTGGTCCCCTTTTCTATATAGCACTAGTCCTACATGCCAATCCTTTTGATATACTTGCCTTTTTATATACTCATCCGTACGTGGAAGAAACTAGTCCTGTTTATATATATGGTCATACATGAGAGAGACCTTAAGGTATGTGAAAGAGATTGATACTTGGAACCAAGGTATTACTAAAAAATTTCATTCTATAAATGGAATCTACTTAGAAATAAATACTTATATGCAGGTATAACTTCCATATATACTTCTATTTTCTTATTTTCAAGATTTATATCTAAGTATAGTAATGAATGGGGTAACTAAAGAAAGTGAAACACAATATCACAAAAATATATCCTTATTCCTCCCTAAAAATTTATAGGATTGATGTCCAAACATCATTATGGAAGCTATATCAAGCTTTAGATGCAATAACTTAGCACGACAAAATTACTTATAAATGCAAATTAGAGGCATAATTTATACCAAGCAATGCAATTGTGCAAAGAACATATTTGATGTTTGTGTACAAAAATTATTTTTGATTCAAAATTTGTTTAACAAAAATTAAGGTGTCAATCACTACCAAAAATGCACCTTACCACAATACAATTAATGGCTTTTTAGACCTTAATACTAACATAAAGTAGGACAAATTCCATAGGCTCAAATATAATATAGCCACAATACAATAAGATCAAGATAATGATTCAAGTAGAATAATATGAGAAAATTAATATGTAAATATAGGCTTATAATATATCAAATAAAATTCACTAATAAGCAACAATATGAATGTCAATAGCCTAAATCATACATGTAAAAAGCATGTAGCATGACTTACAATATTAATTGCTCAAATGTATGCAATATTTATTACTCCTCTTCCTCTTACAAATATGATATGATATTGGGATATATTGGGATGTGATATGATATCATCTATACTCTATGGAGTACTATATAGCCATAGTAGAATGAATATTTGGATACTTGACTATTCCTTTCCATATGCCAAGTATCATGACTCTTGGCTTCTCTACTTGACACATGCATACACACGACTCTATATTCTATGCACACCTAGAAATGACTCTTACTTAGAACACTATAATCTAAGGACACTTGTGTACACTTACATATAAGACACTTGTGCACATAAAATCACATTACACTTGCACACTCACTCACATGACACTTGTGCATTTCCTGCACATTACAACATTACATAAAATATTACTCACACTCTAAACTAAGACTCAATCCTAATATAATATTTACAAGATGTACCATGAAGGTACCATGGGGGTACATTAGCATGTACCAAATAATGTAATATACTCCAACACCCCCTTGTATTACATTATTTGGTTATTGAAGACTTTAGTCTTCAATCATAGTCTTCATCCTTCAAGTGACCTTGTAATGGATTTGATATTTATCTTGATATTCATTTGGTTCTTCTTCTTACTTGACTTCAATTTCATGTTCTTCAGTATTTGTAGCTTCAAGATTATAGGTCTCTTGAACTTTCTCATTGTCATCAAATTCTTGCATAAGAATATTTTCTTTATCTTTGTCTTTAGAATCATATGATTATTTCTTTTCCTATATAGATACTTTTGAACACTCACTTAAAGCATCATAATAGGTTCTTGAGTTAGATGAACTTGGAATATCAATATTACAAGAAGAATGGAATATTTTTCCAAAAATGATTCATCTATTTTCAATTTCTTCCTAAAATATTCAATCAACTCTTTTTGTTTCATATTTTCTTCTTTATGAAACTTAAGTGTAAGCAATGCCATATACATTATGCTACCAATATCTAAAGGTATCATAATACTATCTTTTCCATCATCAATTGCCTCAATAATTTTTGCATATAAATAATATTCAAATATTTCAAAATTTTCATCTATAGCTTCACTATATATTTAACTTTGAGACTATATCTATCTTTCCTTTAGATTTTTCAATCAACTTCTTGATCCCAAATTTTATGATATTTACTCTTTATTTTTTAATCATAGCCTCCAAATTATTATCCATAAAGTTTGTAGATTTTTATTCCTTTGAAGTAGACATCCTTATCACTCCTAAGTTTAAATAATTCAAAGTTTCTAAATTTAAGATCCTATGAAGTAGTAATCCTTATGTCTCCCTAATGTTTAAAAACTAAGAAAAAGAGTTTTACAAATTTAAAAATTTCCTAAGTTTTTGGTGTAGAAATCCTTTTGACTCCCAAATAACTAAATTTGCAAATATTTTATTTTTCAAATATTTTCAAAAAATAGTAAACCAAAAATATATTTCAAAAACTTTAAAATATTTAAACAAACTAATTTCTATACCTTATCACTCCATATTTAATCAAATGCTTCAATAAATAAATATTTAACTTAAGCAACTTATTACTCCAACTTAAAAATAGATCAAACTACTAAAATATTAAATTATCCTAAACAAACCTTATCACTCCAAATGAACTTAAATAAAATTAATAACACTTATTAATATTACTTATCACTCCATAACATAAATAAATCACAAAACCTTATTGATCCTATCAAAAAATAAAACCTTAGAATATAAAACCCTAAAATTTAATTACCTCAAATATTCTCCTACTTCTACGCTTATCTCCATGACTTTGCTCTATGAATATTGCCTTCAGAAGAACTCGTGTGAAGACCCTTTAACTAACTAGTATCATTTACGCATGTCTCTGGACGGTCTAGTTAGAACATTTCATATCCATTCATGCAAGGTGTTATTACTTGATAATATAACATTACATTATAAGGCAACATTACCTAGTGTTGATAAACCTAATTCTTGTGTCATTCTATTGTGCTCTAGGTGTTACCAAGGATGCTAAATAATGCTTGGTACTCAAGTAAAAAACTAACACTAATCCAGAAATTTCACTTCTATTTCACATTCTTGAACCAATGTTTGAGGAAATGTTTTCCCTTTGCAACAAGCATTTCACCTTCCTCACTTTATTCCAATTTTGAGTACTACCCAACTTGTTGTCTGCTATGAAGTAGGATGCTTTGAACCTAAGTGCTACCCAACTTGCTATCCACTACAAGTAGAATGCTTTGAACTTGAGTTTTTTCTAACTTGTTATTCACTACAATGTAGAATTATTTAAACCTAAGTGCTACCATAGGTGCTTTAGATGCTTGAGCGCTAACCAAATCTAAGAATACTCTCCAATATCTAGGAATTGTGCTATAAAATTGAGGATTTTGTTGTCTTATATTTTGAGTGCTACCAATATGTGGATGCTATTATCCTATATTTTGAACACTGTAAAACTTTGAATGCTAACCTCCTTGCATTTTTAACTTCCTTTCATGCTATTTATTGCATGTAGCTCTTCACCATGTTCACATCTTGATGTTTCTTTGTGTTGAATAGAATAACAACTTGATCCAAATACACTTCTTTGCTAGAGATGAAGGAAGCTACCTTCAAGAGTCGAAAGCCTCTATCTACTATAATCAAATATTGCCTTTGAATAACTCTATCTACTAGGGTTGATACTATTTTGTTTTAAACCTAATAGCTTTCTCTTTAAGACTACACTATATACTCCTTTTTTAAGACTGAATATTTTTTATACCTTGTTGTCTCTTTATTTTAATCTTGAATATTCTATTCTCTAAAAGCTTCTTGAATATTTATCATTGCTTCTTTATATTTATCCTTTTTGTTGCTAATGTTAAGTTCCAAATGACCTAAAACTTATTGTAATCCTTTGCTTTATCAAGGTCTATCTTCAAGACTTGAATCCATTATCTCTTTTGTCAAGGTTTATCTTCAAGACCTGAATTCACTATTTCTTATGTCAAGGTCTATCTTCAAGACCTAAATCCTTATGTCAAGGTCAATTTCTCTATGACCTGAAACTTCAATATATTGCAACTTTAATTAATATCATCTTGATGAAAGCTTACTTTAAGATATATATATCTTCCTGATATATTATTCTCTTGTTCTACTTTCTCTTGCACTTAGAAGATAAAATTCTTCTCTATCTATTATAGGAAGCTTCTCACACTTATTTCAATCAATATCTGTTTCAACTATCTTAGGTTGCACCTAAGAAATCAAACCTCTAATGTCAAGATGACATTGAATTTCCCTAATTCCTCAATCAAAATCAAGATGACTTGATTGTATCAAATTCTTCAACTTCCTTCTAAGTTGATAGAAATTAGTGTAAAGGATTATCTATGTCCCTAAAATACTTCTAATATCAAGGGTTGGTTATGTCCTTGAATGATAAACTATCTTAAAATTGATTTTTCCTCCAATAGATGAGTCCTTTTCTTCATCGGTTATAACCATGGAAAGACCTTATAGATGAGTCATAGTCTTCACTAATTATTCTGCAACTGTGGAAAGATCTTATAGCTAAGTCCTAGTCTTAACTAGTAGTTTTTTAAATTGTGGAAAGACCCTAGCCTTTACAATTACTTTGATATTATAATAGAGTCCAGGTCTAATTACCTTTAAAGTAGAAAAACTCTATACCAATCCTATCAAGTTGAATAAAATCAATGTTTATATGTAGCTAAATAAACTCAAATTGTGCAAGAAACTACTTGCAATAGTTTTGATACCACTAATGGCTTTTTAAGCCTTAATAATAACATAAAACTCATAGGATAAATTCCACAAGATCAAATATAATATAGCCACAATATAGTAAGATCAAAATAATGATGTAAGTAGAATAATATGAGCAAATTAATATGTAAATATAGGCTTATAATATATCAAATAACATTCACTAATAAGCAACAATATGAATGTCAATAGACTAAAACATACATGTAAAAAGCATGTAGCATGACTTAAAATATTAATTCCTAAAATATATGCAATCTTTATTACTTCTTTTACTCTTACAAATATGATATGATACTGGGATATATCAAGATGTAATGGAATGTGATTTGATATGATGTCTTCTCTATGGAGTACTATATAGCCATAGTAGAATGACTCTTTGGATACTTTATTATTCCTTTCCATATGCCAAGTCTCATGACTCTTGGCTTCTCTACTTGACACATGTATACACATGAATCTATCTTGTATGCACACCTAGACATGACTCTTCACTTATCACACTCTAATCTAAGGACACTTGTGTACACTTACATATAAGACACTTATGCATCTAAACTCACATTACACTTGCACACTCACTCACATGACACTTGTGCATTTCCTACACATTACAACATTACATAAAATATTACTCACACTCTAAAGTAAGACTTAATCCTAATCTAATATTTACAAGATGTACCATGGGGGTACATTTTTTTTGATACTATTAAAAATAAAGAGGGTTTTGAAAGGGTCCCCACAAAATTTTACATCAAAATAAACCTAAAAGGCACCCATCAAAATAAAAATGAATACAACACCCCACGAGGGCCAAAAAACATGAAAAACCAGAGAGGCAGAGATAAACCAGTCAAGAGGAACAAAGGACAAGAGGGGACAAGGGAGAACCGAGAGAGTTTTACACCATGTAAATCTCTTGAAAAATAATTCTCTTCATCTGTGATACCATGGAGGTCCATTAGCATGTACCAAATAATGTAATATACTCCAAAAAAAATTGTAATTCTCCAAAACAAATCACTATAGACCTCCTACTTTAAATTTTAAAACTTTCAATTTTCTTTCAAATATTTCTTTCCTTTATTTTTTTACACCTACCACTAAAAAAATACAATGAACCTTTTTAACTTTACAACTTTTAGCTCCCTAAAAAAAATCCCCCTATAATCTTTTCCTTAAAAAAAAATTCCTTGCAAATATAAGGTCCTCACCATGCAAGTGATTTTTTTTTCAAATAAGCACCAAAGTAATAGAACCTATGACCTACTATTCAAAATTTTAAGATTTTTTTCAATAACAAACTACCATTTTATGCATATTTTTCTGTAAAGAAGAGACCTTTCATTTTTAAAAGTATTTCATAAAGATAGACTGGACAAAACACATGTTACACGTATAGTCTTTCAAAATACTTATCAAATAGAGTAATGTAGCAACTTCATCAGGTGTCAAGGCCATTATAATCACATGATTAATTCACATTGGATTTTCTATTAGCTTACAAATTGAGCATTCTGTAATCACATGATTTTTTTACTTTAAATTTCTTTTAGCCTGCAAATTGAGTGTTTCATTGCAAACATATTGTGGGGGAATTGTAGTTCATTATTATTATTATCCAAATATAGAATGATTGCATTAATATATTTAGGTAGGATGTTTTTGGGCTCAGGAAAAGAACACAAACAATAGGAATAGCAAAGACTTAGTTGGGCTAAAAAATAAGAGCAAATTTCTAAAAATGCACTAGAAATAAGGGAAGTTCACACATTGTGCAGAAGATATGGTATTTCTTTATAAATGGAACTCCTTATACTTTCAAATTTTCTCTAATTTTTATGACTTATGAAAAATAGCCAGAGGATTCTCTCAAGTTTCATGTAACCTTCAAACACTTTCTTTTCAAATCACACTCTAGAACTCACAAGACATTGGAATATTCAAATGGAGTTTACACATCAACTAAGACTTGCATAGAATAAATTATAAGGGTATGTCATTGGATAGCGATTATTTTTCTTTCTCACTCAAACTGCTCACACAATTTTTCTAGGCTTTGATACTAGAAATTGAAAACTAGGGGAAAACAAACATTAATCTCTTAAACAATAATATTATGCAAGAACAATATTTAGCACAAATATATATCTCATAAAATATTATCACCATATATTTACTTCATTATATTCTCATGTTATCCAACCAACATATACATACATCAACCATATTTATGGTTTATTGTGTCTATTAGTTTCAAGAGACCTTTGGTGTTTCACCTCTTGGTGTTTCACCTTCAACCTTATCTTTTCATCTCCTCATATTATCACAAGATATTTAACTATTCAATTTTCACATGGGATAAATAAATGTATCAATCCACCAATAATTACAAACATAAAATTATTACATAGATCAAAATAATGTAATAAAATCTAACACAAAGATCTTCACCAAAATTGATATCAAATCTAGCTATCATCAAATACCCATTGAGCCCAATGATGTATGAATAATTGTATTTAAATCCAAAGAAGATTTATTTGAGTGGTTGGTTATGCATTTTGGTTTGACCAATACACCTTCCAACTTCGTGAGGATGATGGATGACATCTTGTATCCCTACACCAACTCATTTGTAGCCATCTACTTAGATGACATTATCATATATAGCAAGGCATACAAGGATCATATGAAACATGTTCAAATGATACTTTCAAAACTTCAAATGCACAACTTATAAAATAATATGGAGAAGTCCTCTGTCATGATAAATATTCAATACCTTGGTTATATCATTGATAAAGAGAAAGTACAAGCTGATAATGAGAAGATTCACACAATTAGAGGTTGGCCTATTCTAAAGGCCTCTGATAGAGGTTTGTAGATTTTTGAATCTTGCCAATTTCTATTGAAGACTTGTATTAATGTTTTCACATAATTTTTGGACACTACACCAAGTTATTAAAGGATGTACCAAATCCAAAGTCCTTTTGGGATACATAACATAGAACATTTAAGAAGGTAAAACACCAACTATGTTCAAATCCTATGCTTTTCCTACTTGATATGCAACAACATTTTAATATAATGAATCATTCATAAAATAATGCTTTGAGAGCTATTCTCACACAACATGGGCATCTAGTTGCCAATCATATTATACATTTAATAAATTTATTTAAAAATACCTCACATATAAAAAAATATCTTTTCTATTATACAAGCATGCAAATAGGAGAAACACTACAATTAGAAAAAGAAATAATCATCCATAGAGATCACATGCCTTTTGATTTCATTCAAACATAGAGTAATATAAGAAATAAAAAATATCATAAGTGGGCCATATATCTATAATAGTATCATGTGATCATCAAGCATAAGAAAAGAAGTGTCAATTCAATGGTAGATTATTTAAAATGATGCTAGTTGTTGCACTCACTACCATTCTTGATTCCTCTGGGAATGATACTTCATATTAGTCCATATTTTATGAATCTATTTATGATTAAACAAATACATAAATATTTGTGGGAGTAATTATATTTTTAACTTCTATTTGCAAGATTATATCCTTTGTCACATGGGACATCTATGTGTGCCATCTAATGAGCACTCAAATATGATTTGGAAAGCACACTGTAATAGATTAGGTCACTTTGGGGTGGAAAAAAATTGGTAGTTCTCCAAAAATACTTAAAATGGTCCAAGATAAGGAATGATTTCAAGAGGTACATCTGATCATGCATCCCCTTTGCTATTACCAAACCAAACAAGAAGCAAGGATATTATACACCAATACTGGTGCTAACCAATTCTTAGTAGTCAATATCCATGGATTTAATCTTAGGTTTTTCACATATAAGCATGACAACAATTATGTTTATGTAGTAAATTATTATTTTTCAAAAATGACTATCATGATTCCTTGTAAGAAATCTATTTCAATTGAGTAGATTACTAAAATAATCATATATGGCTCAACTTTGGTTTGCCAAAGTTCAATGTTTCTGGTAAGGATAGGAAATTTCTAAGCATTTTATGGTCTACCTTATGGATAATTATGGACACCATGATGACCACGTTCACAATATTCCATCCTTAGACTAATGGTTAGATCAAATTTATTAATCAATTAATTGTATATATTCTTTGATTGTATAATTTCAAGCATCTATGCACATGGGAAGAGAGCCTCCCTTACATTCATTATTGGTACATTTGATCTTTGCATACATCTACTAAAACTATTCCATTTCATATCTATTTCAGGCTTCAACCCTTGATGCCCACTAATGTAGATCCCTTTGTGTAGCCCATAGAGTACTCACCTCATGATAAAAAAGAAGTAGAAAAAGAAACATAGTTTGTAGAACAAATTTAGCATAGGTCAGTGATCCTTAAGAATTATATCTCTATTGTTGGAAGCACTACTAATATATTTTACCTCTTCTATATGGATGCTTTCCTTTTTTATTTATAAGTACTTATTCTTATTCTTGTGTTGTATATGAGGCCTGTACTTTTTGAAGTAGGTTTACCAACTTCTCAAATATTGGTGTTTTCTTAGTGATATTTAATGTTGTAACAAATACATTATATTGATAAGGGAGATATCTTAACATGATAGGAACAAATGTTTCATCAAATAATTTTTCTTCAAATGCTTGTAGTGATGTTCATATTTTAGCTATTCTCCTCATGAAAGATTCAAGTTTTCTCTACTCTTCATCTTCAAGCAGTGCACTTGATTTTGTAGAAATATGATTTGATTTTGGTTCCTTGTATCAAATATTATTTGAGGTTTCTCCCATGCATATTTATCTATGAATGTATGGTTGTACTTCATCGAATACTCAAAATATGATGATCAATCATGATTTTCTATTTGCCTTATCAAATTTTGCCTTCTCTTCATCTACTGTAACAAGACAGGTAATGGTCCCATCTATAACTTCCCATTCTTTTTGAAAATTGAGTTGTGTTTTGAGTTGGGTCTTCTAGGCAACATAATTATTCCCCTAAAAGGTTGAAAATTATAAAATAGGAACTTTGGTGCACCACTAGAGATATCAAACTTTTATAAAACTTGAAATTTTTTTATTCCACTAAATCACCTTGAAAAGTATTTTCCAATGAGTATATATAAGCCTATACTCATAAATCAATTAATGCCTCAAATTGCAAGAAAATAATGTCTCATTGGGAAAAATGATAAATAGAGAGAATATTTTTTCTCAAAGGAATATTCTAAATCTTTAATTTTTTATATGCTTCTTCTCATTTTTATTTTCATCAACTAAAATGAATGAAATTACTAATATAGGCTATAAAAAGCCTAACCATAGATTTTTGGGATAAATAAATAAGCCTTTTGACGAAAAAAACTTCTATACCTCACTTTCTTTTGCTCTATGTTCTTAGCATTTTATTCCCTAGGCCACATGTCAAACTTACGTAGGTGGAAATGACTCAATATCTGTCACCTATTTGTAAAATTTAAAATATTAGATTGCTTCTAAGCAAGGTATGTGGTAGAATAATTTTGGGCTTGCTTTCCATGTGCTAGAACTTGAGAATAATAGAGTGTTGCATGAGAGTATTTATTCTACTCAATAACTAGAGCGAGTAAGCTAAATGTCAATTGAGAAGATCTGCTTTTGTATCTCTCTCATGCTCTTTGCTTATATCGAGTCATTCTCACCACATAGGATTTTATTGGTTAAATAGGTGGTACCTCATGTATACTACCTATTTGGATCCAAGTGATCCTGAAGTAGATTGATGAATCTCCTATTGAGTTGTGTCTTTCTTGATTTTGGTGTTCAATTGTCAATTTATTTAGGCTCTTATTTCTATCACTTTAGCATTTAATGTCCACCACTTAATGCTCATAATATCTTTGTCTTCTAACAAGTTGTGACATCTCATTATATAGAGATTAACATCTAAGTTTTTGATGATTATATTGCCTCCTTAGTTCTTGTTTAAAGAAATATCTTTTGAGTCTTTTACAAAGACAACATTAAGTTTCTTTTCCTCAAATGTATTTTTAAATGAAGAAATACCTTCTTTATTGTTGTTCACACTTTCTTTATGATGATGATATTTCCTTTTATTGGGTGCTTGTTTTGTATAACACTTTATATCCTTGTGCTATATTTTACAAATCACGAATCGCCTAAGAGTGCCTCGAGGACATAAAATATATTATTTTTGGTGAAAAAAATGCTTTGTGCCAATTTGGTTCTCTTGGTTCGTGTACTCTTTGTGGGTGGTTAGTTCCAATTCTTTTTGGATAAATATAAAATAATGTGTTACCTTGTGGGGTGTCCTTGCTCTCTTGAATATTTTAACTTATAATATCTTTATTTTGCTTAACAATATTTAAATCTTGATGCCTTGATCACCTTCAATTTTATCCTTGCAAATTTGTAATGGAAATATTCCATGGGAATGCTTCATGAAGACAATGGTTACCTATTTCTTTTGAGGTTAACCCTACTTGATCTTTTGCAGGGTTCTTTGCCTTAGGATCACTTTTCAATAAAGTATTTTTTTTAGCCTCTCTAGATTGTAGGGGGAGGAGGATAAAAATGTGTACCACTATAAAAGCATACACTTGTACCATCATGATCACCATTTATACCACCCTGATCACCATTTTTACCACTCTAAAAGCATACACCTAGGCTATTGCATCAATTATACCAAACATTAAAGCATGAAAATATGAATAACAATGAATTGAACAAGAAAGAACAACTTCTTTATATTATCATTGCAAATATCCTTTACAAATACGTCCCTCTTAGGGATACCGAATTCTTTGATACAATTGATACAATATTTTGAGCCCCTCAAAGGGGATGGTGCAATACACAGGCTCTTATTGTAGACACGAACTGCTCAAGGCTCAAGGAAGCCTTCTTCTCACTTGATCGGAGGAATATGTTGCCAAGAATGCTTTGAATATGCTCAGATCCTATAAATCTACATTCAAGAAACAACATAGGAGAGTTAGAAGCAAAGGAGGCCTCTCATGATGAGGCTCTTGATAGGAATTTGCATGAATTAGTACAAATATAGCAAGAAAGCATGGAAACTTGTAAATATGATTACAAAACCTCTAGATTACTGTAAAGAATGCTAAGAAAGTAGTAAATCTAGCTATTATGATGCATAATCTACCATTAAAACTTGAAATGAATCAAATCTAATGAAACTAGTGCAAATTGACAAAATAGAAGGAAATAGAGCAAAGCTACCTCTAATTTCTACAATTAACCATACAAAAGCATGAATGAAAGCTAATCTATGTCAGATCTACCTAATTGCATGTTTAGAATGAAAATCCTATGGCTAAAACTAGGGAAATTGAATGTCAAACCCTCACCATGGGTCTGAGGTACAGCTAGCTCTGTTAGCCATGGTTGATAACCATGATTGAGGTGAAAGTGCTCTTTCTCTTGTAACCAGGGCTTGAATCTCAAATTCCTCTAGGTAATTGATGATCAAGGGTCACCTCTATGTTCTGGAACTAATTGGTGATGTAGATTCTTTGAATTTGTAATGGAAGTGGTTCAATTATGGATGAATGATCTCCTCAAGCTCTTGAAACCTCCATAGCTTCACATGCAATCATGATTTCCAAATTGGCAGCATATAGGCACTCCTCAAGGGTTGCAAATGGCTCTCCAATCTGGTAGGGCTTCACTGCATGTAAATTGACACTTTCTCTAGACTTTTCCCCAATTTGGAGGGGGGTCTTATAGCACTCTCAATTCCTAATCTTGGCTTCATGGAGAAGCCAAGATCAAGAACCAGGAGGTTGGAACAGTTGGGAGGAAGATTCTGGATGCTTCCTCACTTGAAACCACTTGAAATCCATTGCCATGGCCATTGTAACTAAATTTGGCTTGGCTCGAGAATTCAAAATAGTTTCAGGGCTAGCCATGGCTCTGAGGCATAGCTAGCTCTATTAGCCATGGGTGTCAACCACGGCTAAGGTTGAGTAGGCCAAAGTTACCTAAATTGAGTGGTTAAAACCACTGCTCTATCTTGGAATGGTCCAAGATCATTCATATGGTCTATTAGGATGCCCATATGAGTAGTCCCCTACACATGACATATTTTAGGTGTCTACAGATGCCCCTTTTGGGATGCATT
The DNA here is from genome assembly GCA_028583015.1 of Wollemia nobilis. NCBI lineage: Eukaryota > Viridiplantae > Streptophyta > Pinopsida > Araucariales > Araucariaceae > Wollemia > Wollemia nobilis. The sequence continues at coordinate 8,844,102 of JAQPPZ010004624.1, read as the reverse complement.
ATGTGAAAGCACAATGTTGAGAAAAAATAGACCACCTAAAGCCATGTCGTAGGTTGAATGATGATCATTGATCTGATCAACATTAGATGCCCCAGTCCTACAAAAGGATGCACATCTTAGAATCATTGCTTCCAACTAAGGGAAGGCTTAAATTTGCAAAGCTTTCATGTATCCATGATGATCGGGTAGTCAGGCTACAATCATTTCGATAGGTGGAAAGCTACTAACTTAACTATCATATTTGCTTTTTGCCCCAACAAAGGGTAAGCTTATGATAGTTGTTGGCAATGATTCATAAGATGAACACAATTTGACAAGATCGAGTGATATCTTGTTGAATTTGATTATGATTATTGATATTATGACTACCCCCTCAAGCGATGAGTCGATGAGGGTAGGACATTGAATAAAGCGATGAGTCACTTGACCAAGATGAATAATTTGGACGATTTAAGACTTTTGCACTATTGTTATTATTTGGCAAGGCCTAATTCAGCCATGATTTCAACTATTAATAGTAATTGTATATCTCTATCCCATGGAGCAGTCTAGCCGTAATGGCCTTCTTAGGGAATCAAAATGATAGCAATTCCAATTAGGCTTGTGTTGAATCACTATTGTCGATGATCTACTAAAAATGTCATAGAAGAAATGAAATGAATACCTCATTCCCATGGGGTAGTCCAACCATTGTGGCCTTCTTTAGGATTGAAGTGAAGTCATTTCAATTCAATGATGACTAATTTACCCCAAATGGCCTTATGGTGATTTACTCATCTTTCCGGATTGCATGGATCGCAAGTCGCTGCAACCACCAAGTGTATAGGGTAAATGACTGGATATGAGGCACATTTGAATTTTGAATTATGTGAATGTTTTTGTTATTTTTGAAATTTTTGAGGGTTTTGGCCCATTGAATATTTTTAATTTTACATTTTGAAACCCCTCATGGTGAAATTTTGAGGGCATTTATTGTTGGTTTCTAGCCATGGTTGTCAATCATAGCTAATTTTGGTAAATTCCTTAGCCATGGATTTGACCCATGGTCGAAAAACCCTAATTATATGCCCATGGTTACTAGTTATGGTTGAGGGCCAAATTGGAAATATAAAAGAAAAATATGTCATTTTCAAATTCATTATTTCCATTTGCCAATGCTACCAAGAGAGCTCTAAGAGGTGAAGTTGAAAATTGATATGGAAGCTACCAAAATTTACAACTACCCATATGGTTGACCAACTGGAGGCGTCCACCAGTGGTGGAGCTGGTGCTACAAAGGTAGCATCTCAAACCTCACTTATTGAATTACCAACTTAAAATGAACCAAATTAATTAATGAGTAAAATGAACTCACTAAATTATTGGTAATGAACCTCACCCTAGTTAGGATTAGACTAGGCTAGTTAGTTGGGGAGGGTTTAATTTTTGGGTTGAATGGGGTGGGAAATGACCTTGAACGAGGTCTTTCCCATAGCCATGGGTGGTAGCCGTGGCTCCCAATTGGAAAATTGGGGGTTGACTTCAAATCCCAATGGTAAAAAAATTGACCATTGCCATCGAACACGGGTGGCAGCTATGGTTGAGGAACTTTAGAAGAATTTTTTAATTTTTTTGATTTTTTTTGATTTTTTGAATTAATTGATTTTTTTGAATTTTTCTAAGTAATATTTTGATTTTTTTGAATTTTTTGAATGCATTTGTGATTGTTTTTGCCTTTTTGAAGGATTTTTTAATTTGTTTGTATTTTTAAGTGTATTTTTTATGTTTTTGTGATTTTAATTGATTTTTATTATTATCTCTCTTTAGAATTTGACTGCTAGAGTGAGGGAGTCAGATCTCCTTCATGAGCTCCATGATGGATTGAGTGATGTTGAGTAGGATTGGTTATGGGCCATAGGCTTTGGCTATGTGCTATGGTGCCTTCCATCTAGGTTGATCATGCCTATATGACTACCTTGGCCTATTGTTGGGATGCATGGACCAACACCTTCCACCTACCCATAGGTGAGATTATAGTGACCTTGGAGGATGTCTACCACATCTTTCGTATCCCCATCGATGGTGAGGCCATCACATATTCACCTACTATGATGAAGGATGTAGTTTTCTAGAGGATATTTGGTGCTAGGAGTGATGAGGTGTAGTTGGATTCTAAGCATGATGGGGTGCACATTGAGTACTGGTATTATGAGTGGGTCTTCTCATGATGATAGGTCATGTTGATGTAGCTTATCATGTAAGTTGTGTTACCAGATACTTTAGGAGTGAGGTTCCCTTGGAACCTCTTGGCTAGGATATAGGACCTGCTAGTGAGCACTACATGAGAGCCATTGATTCTATCCTGGGGGAGTGCTCTACTTGTGTAGCTCTATGATGAGTTGTATCGGATCACCCAATGGGGACACTGGAGTTGGTTGTAGCTTACTACTCTAGATATGGGCATGGGAGCATATCACTATTGATCATCCTAGAGGATTACCACTATAGATTGGTGATATTGATGAGGAGTTAGTGCTATGCTGCATGCTAGCCTAGGGAGGTTAAGGGCTTTAGGAGTAGGTCATATGTAGGGGATCTCTAGTACTATATGGATTATCTTATAGGGCTAAGGGTAGGGTAGGTTCTATGGTGCCCTTACATGGACTATCCAACATGGGTGGAGGTAGATCACTATCTGAGGTGGACATGATGTGAGAGATGGCTTCTCGGGTGTAAGCTCGAGATACATGAGTTCTTCCACTTCTCATGTGTCACTAGGTAGTTTGGGATTTTCTAGGACATCCTAGATGAGCCAGTTATTTACCATCACCTTAAGGTGGAGAGAGACTTGGCTAGCCTTAGGTGACTCCACTAGGGGATGAGGATGATATCTACTAGGATTTAGGGTTGGCAGATGTAGGGACCATAATGGATTATGATGCTTGGTGGACTACTAGGTTATGGTAGGGTGGTGCCCACTAGGTAGATCTAGGGATGAGTAAGCACAGAGGTAGTAGGTGAGGATCCTATGGGTACCGATTCACTCATAGGATAGAGGGTGGATGGGATAGGTTGTAGTAGTAGAGGAGCCCTGGGTGAGGAGGAGCCTTATGATGAGGTGTCCCAATTGAGGGCCTAGGTGGCTAGCTTGTAGTCACAACTTCAGACTATGAGGACTCAAATCTTGGAGAGGGATACATCCATGGCTACCTTATAGGCATAGTTGAGAGTAGTATAGGGTCAGCTCATAGAGGGCTAGTGGATGGATAAGGAGGAGAGGGTAGCTCTCTGAGCATAGATTACCACTATAGATACATAGATAGAGAAGGTCACTAGGTAGTGTGATCTTCTCTGGTATCAGTTGGATGTTGTGACTATAGAGTGAGACTTGCTCTGATCCATGAGGGGAGGTCCCTCGACTTCTCAGGTTGCTCCTACCACTCTAGCTGTATCGGGACTAGCAGGGTTGGATATGGGTGTAGAGATCTAGAGATTGCATGCCCTCATCTAGGAGGGTACTAGGTAACATGCATCATATGTGGCTCACATCGCTCTCTTAGAGGGAGAGGTCAGACTACATAGTAGCTAGTGCTAGAGAGGCCCATAGCTATAGGGTCACAGTGGACCAGGACATGGGAGATAGTCATCAACATGGCCTAGTCACAGGGTCTCATAGGTTAGAGAGGTCCACAGGCACCAGTTCTAGGTGGACTCACCGGGAGGGTGGAGATGGTGGAGGAGACTCATAGGTAGGGGGTGCAGGCCCTATGTAGTATATATTATCATATGTTTGTACCATTTTTTAGTGTAAGGTCTGAGGACCTACACAGTTGTAGCCTATGGGTATTTTGACACATGCCTATGTACTCTTTTGACACACACACACACACATATACACATATATATATGATATGAATTTATATTATGACTCATTATATGTGTATATTTTTATTGTTTTATGTTTATGAGATGCATATGGATGCAATGCTTATATGTGATGTTGATTTGATGCTATATGATGTGATGTATTGATGACATGCACTAGCTAGCTGATGGATGTATGACTAGATATTGTGATCTAGATGTGTAGATGGACTACTATGATGTATGCATATGGATGCAATGTTAGATGTTAAATGCATGTTTAATTTGATTTACTTGTATGCATTTAATTTATGATGTTATGAATGCAATGTATGTAATGCATTATTTACATGATGTAATCTAATGTAAATGAACTTGTATGCTTTAATCACTTAAAACATAAGGAATGAATGCAATATGAGTTAACAATCTAATGGATGACACCACAGAATGTATAACAATCATGAATGTAATTGATAAATCTTATCATAAGAATTAATCAATTAGACATCCATATGTGAGATGAGATGATATATTGTTTCTCTTCATAAGCTTTTGTAAGTTAAAATATATGCACAAAATAGTCAGTGGTCATCTAAATATCATTGTTGATATCCATCTGGTATCTGTTCTATGTTATGAACACCCTTTAATAAATAAAATCTCATAAAAATAAATTGATGATTGATTGATTGATGATTTGTTGCTATTTGGGAATTTTTGAGGTTTTCCATGAGACTCAAACACCCTAGTTGACTTATCAAAAGTTGTATAATGACTATACTAGACTTCTGAAAGATAAATATTTTTGTTATGAAAGACCAAGATATTCATTATCCCTGTGTGTGCAAATGAATATATTAGATGAGACATAAGACTACCTCATTGCTAGGTGGGATTCATTCAGCCCATTGTTGTAATGAGGATCACCAAATGTCCACCCTGATCCTAGGTTTGGACTTAGTTGGACTAGACCACTAGGCAATACAGGCCACCTAAAGCTAGCTCATTTGTAAATTGCTTAGACCTACCCCAATGTCAGGTAGGATTCATTCAGCCCATTGTTGTATTGGGGATCACTCTATGATTTTTGAGTATTGACCATTCTAGGGATTCAAGCTCTTCACCCCCTTATTTTCTTCAATTTTATTGGGATACTTGCTCATATATATAGTGATGAAAATCATTATTTATTTTGTATTTTTTTTTTTTTTTTTGAGCAAGGGATTTGATTTGATTTTGGGATTTTGCTCCTTTTTGTAAGCAAGGGATTTCTTGGGTAGGGGGGAACTTGTCCTTTTTCCAATGATCCACACTCTAGACCATTGCGCATCACAAAATGAGCAAGTAACAAAACCTTTCACTTAAGGTGACTAGGACCACTTTGTAGTGTTCATATTTCCTTGCCCTAATTAGGATTGTTAATGTGTTTGATTAGTGATGGGATTTTGATATGCTAAGTGCTATCAAAACTAGACCTCATCCTCAAAAGCAAAGCAAGATTTCTACAAAATCTGAGAAGACCACTAGGTATGGTTGAATGACTAAAAAACCCTAGTATATTCTTCATAGCAATAGGAGGGGTTGTGTTGAAAAACACAATTACTCACAAGGGTGATGGATGATGATGATGCATAGATGCATGATTGAAATACAAATGTGGTGTCATTTGTAAGATTGCAAACACAACCTATCCTAATGCAAGGTGCGATGGATGGAAATGCCTAAATGCAATGCAATTAAATGAATGCAAGTGCAAAATGAAATGCATGATGCAAATGTTTTTGAATTTTGATGTTTTGCAATATTTTTAGATTTTATTGCTTTTTGATTTTTATGGATTTTGAATTTTTCCATGTTTTTGATTTTTTGAATTTATGTGTGGAATACCTTAATATGAAGGATATTGAGAGGTTCAGGCTCTTCAACACCTTCAAGTGATGTTAGGTGATATGTTCTAGGTCCAATCTTCTCTGAGATGATATATGGACCTAACTAGTTAGCTATAAATTTATCTCGCAAGTGCGGTGATAGGTTTGAGTTCTGTTGGTTCTCTTTCAGTACAAGATCACCAAATTTAAAGTCTCTTAGATGGAATTTATTGTTATAAGCTCATTTTAGGTATTCTTGATAAATGCAGAGATGCTCAAGGGCATTCATGTGATGTTCATCAAGAAGCATCAGTTGATCGAGGTGAGCTTGCCATGCAGTGTCATCATCGATGAACTCTTTCAATGTGATGCGTAGGGTTGGAATCTCCAACTCTAAGGGCATAATGGCCTCAGTACCATATACTAGTAAAAATGGGGTTGCCCTAGTGGGTGTCCGTATGCTAGTCCTATAAGCCCATAATGCAAGGGGTAGTTGTATATGCCAATATTTGTGGTTATCTTGTACCATATTTTTCAATATGGCTACCACTATCTTGTTTGAAGCCTCAGCTTGCTTGTTTGCCTATGGATAGTATGGAGTCACAAAACTATGTTGTATATTGTACTTGGATGTCAAAGCCCTCATAGTTTTGTTCTTGAATGATGTTCCATTATCCAAGATTATTTTGGATGGTATCCCAAAATGACTTATTATATTGTGAAGTATGAACTCCATAATACGTGCTCTAGTTGTCATTGTTAAAGGGATTGCTTCCACCCATTTTGTAAAATACTCAGTAGCTATTATAATAAATGTATGTCAGCCCGATGATGGGGGAGATATATTTCCGATTAGATCTAAACCCCACTGAGCAAATGGCCAAGCCACTTGAATGGGTTGTAAGGCCTATGATGGCAAGTGCATAAGATTAGCATGATGCTGACATTTAATACATTTCTTGACATACACGGTGCAATCCTTCTCCATAGTGGGCCAATAATAACCCATTCAAAGGATGCGCTTGATGATGGCCATGCCATTAAAATGGCCATCACATGTACCATCATGAGCCTATGAAATTTCCCAAGCTGATTCTTGGGGCTCAAGACAATGAAGGAGAACTCCATCATAGCTTCGATGGTACAAGATGTCTCCTAGCAAGACATACTTTGTCACTTTCTATTTGAATGTGCATTTTATGGCATACGATAATCCCTGAGGGATTAAACCAAGCTTAAGGAAGTCATGTAATTGTGACATCCAATCTTGATAAGCTTCTACCTCGATTGATAAGATGACTTGTTCCCCTTGTGGTTTGCTATGCATGAATGTAGACTGGGATACAACCTTGTGGTGAATGGTGGTGCCATTCCCCATAGGACCTTATGAGATCAAAGACCCCTAGGGTACCTTCTTGAGAAAGTCTCTGGATTTATAGAACCACTCATGGTTTGGTTCTATATGAATCATGTTGATTGATTCTTTATTATCGAAAGCCTCATGCTGCATCATGGCATGTGATAGCATATTTACATGAATGGTAGTAAAATTGGTAGATAGATTCTGAGGGATTAAAGATCCCAAATATGCCATAGTGTCTACGAATCTATTTGATGTACGAGGGATTGCCTCGATGTCATACCACTCTAGCTGGGCTAGATAAGTGTCAACAAGATCCTTATAAGCTTTTAGGATAGGACACCTACATTGAAATAGTCCCTTAACCTGATTGACAATGAGAAGGGAGTCACCAAAGATGTTTAATCTTTTAATCTTCATGGTGATTGTTGTTTGGAGGCCCAAGATTAGGGCCTCATATTCAACATTGTTATTGGTACAAGGAAAGTCTAGCTTAAATGACAAGGGCATTGGAGCACCTTGTGGTATGAAGAAGACAATTCTTACACCACCCCTTGCTCACACTTCGAACCATCAAAGAACAAAGTCATGTCAGCTTTGTTATCTGGTTCTTTGGGTTTGAGGAGATTTTGATAATGCAAAGATTACATCATCAGGAAGCTCTATGATGAGAGGCTTACTATCTTCAAGAGGTGCCTCTACCAGCTGATCAACTATGACCTATCCCTTGATGGAATTTTGGTTGATGAATTCCAAATCAAATTCTATCAATAGCATGATCCACTTTGTAGTACGTGTATTATGATATGTCTTGCTCATCATATACTACAAAGGATTTTGTTTGGATATTACATACATCGTATGACTTAGCATGTAATGATGCAACTTCTTCATTGTAAATACCACTGCTAAACATAACTTCTCCATGTATGCATACCCTAGCTCATAACTCACCAAGGTGTGACTGATGTAATATATCACTTGCTCTTTGTCTTGCATATTATTTTGGGCCAACATGGTTCCCAATGCAAAGTTAGTAGCGATTTATATAACAAGAAAGGCACATCTGGTCTTGGTGGAGCTAGTATTGGCAGCGTTTCTAGGTATTGCTTAATTTTAGCAAAGGCCTTCTGATAATCCTCATCCCAATTAAATGAGACCCCTTGTGTAGCAGCTGATTCATGGGTCAACATTTATCTGATAATTGTGTGATAAATCACTTTATGGATGCTACTTTACCTTGTAAGCTTCTTAGCTCTTTGATATTGGTGGGAGGATGCATTTCAAGAATGGCCTTGACCTTTTTTGGGTCAACTTCGATCCCTCATTTAGAAATGATGAATCCCAAGAGTTTTCTTGAAGTTACACCAAATACGCACTTCTTGGGATTCAACCTGACATTATGCTCTATCAGGTGATCGAAGACCTTTCTGAGGACCTCAACATGCTCTTCTCATAGTAATGACTTTGCCAATAAGTCATCGATGTAATCCTCAAGGATTTTGTGCATGTAGTCATGGAAGATGTATGTCATGGCTCATTGATATGTGGCACCAATATTTTTAAGGCTGAATGGCATAACCTTATAATAGAATGTTCCCCATGGCATTGTGAATATGGTTTTGTGTTGGTCTTTAGACATTTAATCCAAATTTGATTGTAACCAAAAAAACTATCCATAAGGGAAAGCATCTCATGACCTATAGTTGCATCTATGAGAGCATCTATGTTGGGCAATGAGAATGAATCCTTTGGTGTTGCCTTGTTGAGGTCTCTAAAATCTATACAGATATGGATCCTTCCATCAGGTTTTCCTATAGGTACCATGTTTGATACCCATTTTGGATAGTCGATGGAGATAATAAACTCTACATCCAATAACTTTTGCAACTCATATTTAACCATTAAAGCGATGGTTGGATGCATTTTCTTGAGCTTCTACTTGATAGGCCTTTTAGAGGGGTCTAGCGAAAGGTTATGAGTAACCAATTTTGGATCTAGACCCAACATATCCTTATATGTCCAAGCAAAAATATCAGGTCTCTCTTTCAGTAGAGGTATGAGGATGGCATGCTCATCAGGAGATAGAATCTCTCCAAATTTAACCTTCTTAGGATTAGTGGGATCATCACTGATATCCACATCAAAGGTTTCCTCTATTGACATGTGTGATCCCTCCTCAAGTTGGTGAGGTGTAGGAATCAGGTGGATGTCATCATTTGGGTTTAAAGGTCCTACATCAGAATTACCCTTAGTATGATAAACATCATGTGCATAGCCTAGTGCAAAGTGAAATGGTTGTAACATTTCTTTATTGGGGAAGAAATATTTAGGCTCTAGTGGTGAATCAACGTGATCCCAATCAATAGCATCTAGATTAAGACACAATGGTTTAGAAGGATCGATTGGGTTGTGGAGTGGAGTGGTTAGATCAATGGAGATCATGTTGATGGAATGGATTAGATCTCTAGGACCATGTGTGTGCAACTCTACATTATTTGTGTTATTCACATACCCAAGATGTGGCTCTAGGGGTATGGGGATCTCTGGATCCGGTCTATGAATAGATTGGAACATGGGATCATTTGGCTCAAGGAGCTGCATATATGTAGGTGGATTGGGGAAGACTATATGATAAATCACATCTAAATTTGGTGGTCTCCCTCTGAGGTGAGGGCTAGGATAGACTCTTTGATACATCTCATCGATGTCGAATGGTTCATGATGATGATGTAAATAGTGAGGCCCGAGATAGGCCCTCTCGGTCTCATCCTCATCATCACTATCATATATGAGTCCCTCATCCCTACCTACTAGAATTGGGTATTGAGAAAGATGAGGCCCAAGGTAGGCCCTTTCTGTTTCATCCTCATATTCTTCATTGTTTGAGGACTCCTCATCATCATCACTCCTAGAATCATAATCTAGTCCATCTCTTTTAGAAATGGACTCTGCTTTAACTTCCTTAGAAGCAACTTCTGATTTAGTGTCTATTGTTAGGCCTAGATTTTGGATTTGCATGCCAGTGTCATTGGTAGCTTCATGACTTTCAATCTCCAAGTTAGCTCTTGGAATATCTCTTGGATTGACCTCTACCATGATGTTGTCATGATAGATCTCAGGTGGTTCTATAGAGATGTAGGTCACTAGCCTATTACCCCTTCGTATGTAGGAAGGGTTAGGGTGATAAGGATTCCAATCCATATTATCCCCTAAACTAAGGTTTAGATGATCGAGAGATGCTACTAAAAGCTCATCCTATCCTCTTATATGGTAGCCCAATCTGAACCTATCAGTTGGCAATTGATATTGTGGTTCATAGGGAGTTCGATACCCTTGCTCGAATAAGCCTAGACCATAACCATGCCAATGGTAACATTCAAAATAATGCAAGGTAAACTCTAGATTAGACAAATAATGAACATTCATCGAGAATGGTTCATCATCATCCTCATCTATGGGTGTGCGATTAGCAAGTTGGTCAAGACCTCCATAGATGAAATTTGTTTGGTTGGGTGGCACCCCTAGTGGTACCACCATCCCTATGGGAAAGTGATGGGCTTGAGGTCTGCCCATGTCCTATGCAGTCTCGATAAAAGGTGTGAATGTCACGTTCTACACTATATACTCTACTAGCCCAGGATTAACCAAATGGATGGTCACCTATGGTGTAGATGACCCAACTAAAGAAATAGGTAAAGCAGGCTGAGGTGCCTCCTCGACTTCATTCTACGCATCTCCTTCATCCATGGGACTAGAGACATTAGCATTGGCTACTTTGGGCATTTCCTTTGTCTCTTTCTCACCCAATATTACCTTAAGCTTCTTGTCATTTCTAAGCATCATGGATGTTGTAGGCTTTGCCGAAGCTGCTATTGTATGCTTTGATCGTGGTGCTGATGTCGAAGGTCCTACACACACTTCCTTTAGTTTACCTTCTGGATGTTTGATGGGTGACGTTGGTCATATATCCAGGTGCATTGAAGGGAGAATGAAATATCTAGGTAAATCTACTTGGTTCACATATTTAAATGGTTCCTCATTGGAAGGAACCATGTGAACTTGTCCCTCATGTATATATTTAATACATTGATGTAAAATTGAGGGAATACAATACATCTCTCTGATCCAAGGCCTCCCTAAGAGGATGTTATATTGCATAGCACCTTCTAGTATGTGACACATCATAGGGATGGTCTTCAGTCCAACCTGAATAGGTAAGACTATAGTATCGACCATTGAGCATAGTGCATCATTAAATGCTCTCAAAGTGAAGGTTGAAGGTATGATGTGCAATTTTGGCAACTTCAAGTATGCCAATGCCTTGGTAGTAATAATATTGATTGATGACCCTATGTCAATCAATACCCATTTAAATGGTGTGTGGTTAACACATATAATTATATGCAATGGGGGTCCGCTATAGCAGTAGAAACCATTTTAATCTTGTGATCATGAAATTGAATCATCGACTCACTACACTACTGCACATGTCCCATAAAATTTGTAAATGCTTTGGGGTCTTAGGACTGAACTTCAATAGACCTCAAGATGTCCATGAGCATCTCCCTATGCTTAGGAGACTATTGTATCAATTCATATATTGACAACTTTGTTGGAGTTGTCTGTAGGCTTTGAATAAGCCTATTTCTGATGGTCACCACCGGTCTAGTTGGTGGGCCTGGCATATTGTTTTGTGTTGGCCTTTGTGGAGGTGCAACTTGAACCCTGATTGGAGCTGGAGGTGGATCTGGTCATTCATACCTCCCTTTTCTTGTGATAATATTTACCATTCTGATGAAACCCTACGTAGGTGGTTCGATACACACTTGGTTCACCTGGCTGACATTGTTCCTCGGAGGCTCATGGTTTGGAAGAGGATTTTTGAAAATCCCCATATTTTGGTTGTTTAGAGCCTGAGGGTTATCGATAATTAGCTCACCTTTCTCGATCATGTTTTGCACCACATGTTTAAAACTATAACATCCTTCAATGTCATGTCCTTTCATCCTATGGTATGAGCAATATTGATCATCCCTATACCCTTTTGGTTTGGGTTGGTTAGGGTCTTGCAACTTGATCTCTAGTAAGTTAATGGCCTTAGCCTCACATAGTTGATGGAATATCGATGTCATCATCTTTAACAATGGTGTGAACTGGTGAGGAGGGCATTGCTCTTTATTCTTACCCTATTTCTTATTATTGCACTGGTCGTATCATGCAGGAGGAGGTTGGGCCTGATAATTCTATTGTTGTTGCCCCTTATCCCCTTTTTGGAGGTTTAACACTACTTGATTCACATGGGTCAGCTTGGCTTGGTGATTTTGATTTTGAGTGTTCTTCTTATTCCAATCCTTTTTTTTTAGAGCTTCAAGTTACCCTCTTGTAACTTGATGTCCTCAATTACCTTAGCTTGTGCCAAGGCCTCCTCAAATATTTAGTATTGTTGTAACTACAACAATAGTGAGATGTGCTTCACACAACTCTTTGTAAACATTCAAGTCAGTTCTATGGTCGGAATGGAAAATGGTAACTTTACCATTAACTTTCTCCATCTCTTTCCATAGTCCATGATCAGCTCATCATCGTATTGCATTAGAGTAGCTAGATCAGATAGGTTTATCTTCTTCTTGATGTTAAAGGAGAAGCATTCAAGAAATGCATTGGCTAGCTATTCAAAGTTGGTTATGTTGTGCCTTTTTAGTTGGTTGAACCACTCCTGGGTAGGACCTAAAAGGGTTGTGATGAAAGTCCTCAGTAATAGAGCATCATTGCTTTGTATCTAAAAGCACATATCCATAAATCTCATGACATGCTCTTGAGCATCTTCCTCTCCTTGAAATTTCTCCAGCTTTGGCATCTCGAAGTGATCGGGATATGCTGGAGTAGGCACTAAAGGGCATAGAGGCTCATTGTGTATTTTGTTTAAGGTTGGCTTTTGATAAGCCATCCCTTGTTTTTCAATTGCTCTTACCTTTTCTACCAAGGCTTTGTAGGCCTTGGAAGATAGAATCTCCTCTTCTCTGAGAGGTCCTTGAGGAGCCTTTGGAGGTAGATTCTTCTTTGGTCGAGGTGGAGGACTAGGCTCATCCTCCATGTCCACTAAGGAGATCTTAGGATATTCCTATTCTTGCTCATCTCCTACTACTTCCTCGTACTGAGAACACCCATGATGCTCAAGCGCTTGGTGCTACAATATGTTTTGGGCCATGTAATGAGTATGATTTCCAATGTGCTCAAGGTACAATTTGGGCTATGAAGTAGCTCATCTATGAGGGTGCTCCCTGTATTCACTTTAAGGGGGTAAATTGGTGTAAGCCAATCTATCCTCTCTCTCTACACGCTCCTTTTGGTCAAGGATGCATTGCTCATACATGCTTCTCATATAGACGTTGCCTTAATAACCTCTATCTTTGAGTATCCTCATTTTTGAGGTGCTCACTCTACGTGCACATCTTCCAATTGATCTTGGAAGATCCGCTACCTTTGCTCTGACACCAATTTTTGTGATTGATCTAGAAGATCGGTCGCATGTGGTCTCTGGTGGTTTTTCTCTATTTGGGCAGATTTGTTGGTGTGAGCTCCAATAGACTTGTCTACCATGCTCTTGCCTTTGTCTGTATAGATGAAATTTATGTTCTACTATTGTCTATGATCTGTGCCCATATGGGTTGATGGGGCATGTATACTATGAGAATGCTTTGAGAATTCTCTTGGTTCCCTGATAGTCCTATGTGTGCTCTCACTATGTGAACTCATAGAATGAGAGTGAGCCATCGAGGCTCTACACCCTAATTGCCCTAGGACTCTATCAAGACCATCAAGTTATCTTGTCTTCCATGGTTGATTTGGTGGAGTACCATTTTCTCCAAGTCTAGCTATGTCAATCATGAACTTATCAAGTTCATTATTGTTTGGAGTTTGAATGGGCCTACGCTCTAAAGTGGCCCTCTCTTCCTACCCTTGATTGGGTGGATTTTCTTGTTGTCTATCTTGGGATGGTGGGGGCCTTGAGCCACCCTTAGATCTATCCCTCGAGGAGTGTGCATTACCTCCTCTATCTGGGGTGTTCTGAATAGAATCCTCATGCATAGAATTATCCCCTCTAATGCTCATCAAACTTCATTTAGGAGGATTCTATGGTTGAGGGTTTGATGCATTATTTTGTGCATTAGGTGGAGCTTTGGCTTTGACCTTGGTTCTACATTGAGATCGGCCTCTCCGTGTATTAACCATGATATGAATTATCTCTTGTGTATATTTTAGAGAAAATAAAGCAAACAAGGATGATTATCTCTTTTAAAATTTCTTTGTGATCCCTAAACTAGTTTTAGTGTGTTTTAGGTGTGTTGTAATCATAAACTAACTCTCATCATGTTTTTATATTTTTTGATGATATACTTGTTTAGTTTAATGGATTTCACCTGTATGCTCATAGCTCAACAATCGATAATGAAAGTCATGGTCATGTAAACCCCCCAAAGTGTGGAGATGAAATCCACACTTAGGTAGGGAGCACAGGTCCTATCGATCCTCACCTAGCACATTGTGCATAGTGATACACCCCTCTAAAGAGGAATGTAGGCTATTTTGCATGGATAGGATGGATCTTGGAGTCGGTATTGGCCAAAAGAACAAGGTTCATGGGATTTGAGCCAATGGATGGAAATAACTACCATCATCATTGAACTCTACTAGTGGATGGGTGTGAATTCCACCTCACTAGCATTTAAGTGTTGTGTGTGTGTGTGTGTGTTCATTTTAAGCTTGTATGTAAATGAAAAATGCATCACCAAGCAAACATGATCTTTCCTATATGCCTAAAATAAAGATGTTTCAAATTTAGAAAGATGCATGTATTTAGCTATATGAAATTTAGAGAATGCATATTAACTATGAAATAATGGCCACTGATTGGGCCTCAAACATGCAAGATCCAAACATAACCTATACCATTGGAGACTAGGGTGGATTGCAATAAGAAGTTCATTGTTCCTAGCAACGGTTGGAAGAAAACCTAAGAGAATCTAAAATTTTACTTTTAACCTTTCTCTATGTTTTCTAATTAGACAAAATTCATCTACTGCATTTAGTAAAAAAAAGGATAGACATAGGAAAATACAGAGAATTATCTCCTACCTGAGATCAAAGTCTGATGTAGATCCGACTGTTTGCTATTTTTTTATTCTCTATTAGTCATAGCTGTCAGGCACGGCTGAGACTGTTCACCATGGTTGTTAAGCATGGCTAAGACCTACAATAAAAAAAAAAAAAATCAGTCATCTACAATGTAATTTATGGGTTCCCATCATGATCACCATCTGTACCACTCTAAAAGCATACACCTAGGCTATTGCATCAATTATACCAAACATTAAAGCATGAAAAGATGAATAACAATGAATTGAACAAGAAAGAACAACTTCTTTATATTATCATTGCAAATATCCTTTACAAATATGTCCCTCTTAGGGATACCAAATTCTTTGATACAATTGATACAATATTTTGAGCCCCTCAAAGGGGATGGTGCAATACATAGGCTCTTATTGTAGACACGAACTGCTCAAGGCTCAAGGAAGCCTTCTTCTCACTTGATCAGAGGAATATGTTGCCAAGAATACTTTGAATATGCTCAGATCCTATAAATCTACATTCAAGAAACAACATAGGAGAGTTAGAAGCAAAGGAGGCCTCTCATGATGAGGCTCTTGATAGGAATTTGCATGAATTAGTACAAATATAGCAAGAAAGCATGGAAACTTGTAAATATGATTACAAAACCTCTAAATTACTATAAAGAATGCTAAGAAAGTAGTAAATCTAGCTATTATGATGCATAATCTACCATTAAAACTTGAAATGAATCAAATCTAATGAAACTAGTGCAAATTGATAAAATAGAAGGAAATAGAGCAAAGCTACCTCTAATTTCTACAATTAACCATACAAAAGCATGAATGAAAGCTAATCTATGTCAGATCTACCTAATTGCATGTTTAGAATGAAAATCCTATGGCTAAAACTAGGGAAATTGAATGTCAAACCCTCACCGTGGGTTTGAGGTGCAATTGGCTCTGTTAGCCATGGTTGATAGTTATGATTGAGGTGAAAGTGCTCTTTCTCTTGTAACTAGGGCTTGAATCTCAAATTCCTTCAGGTAATTGATGATCAAGGGTCACCTCTATGTTCTAGAATTAATTGGTGATGTAGATTCTTTAAATTTGTAGTGGAAGTGGTTCAATTGTGGATGAATGATCTCCTCAAGCTCTTGAAACCTCCATAGCTTCACATGCAGTCATGATTTCCAAATTGGCAGCATGTAGGCACTCCTCAAGGGTTGCAAATGGCTCTCCAATCTGGTAGGGCTTCACTGCATGCAAATTGACACTTTCTCTAGACTTTTCCCCAATTTGGAGGGGGGTCTTATAGCACTCTCAATTCCTAATCTTGGCTTCATGGAGAAGCCAAGATCAAGAACCAGGAGGTTGGAATAGTTGGGAGGAATATTCTGGATGCTTCCTCACTTGAAACCACTTGAAATCCATTGCCATGGCCATTGTAACTAAATTTGGCTTGGCTCAAGAATTCAAAATAGTTTCAAGGCTAGCCATGGCTCTGAGGCGCAGCTAGCTCTGTTAGCCATGGGTGTCAACCATGACTAAGGCTGAGTAGGCCAAAGCTGCCTAAATTGAGTGGTTAAAACCACTGCTCTATCTTGGAATGGTCCAAGATCATTCATATGGTCTGTTAGGATGCCCATATGAGTAGTCCCCTACACATGACGTGTTTTAGGTGTCTACAAAAAGAGACTTGGTTCTTCCTTCTACTTGATCTGATACCACATGTTAAAACTTAATGTATCAATATTTTTTATTATGAAATGATAGATGTTTAAATACATTGGATTCTCATATTTTGCATAACAAACCTCTAATTAAACTTGCAACTTCTCTTGCTCTATAGTGCATGCATAGTCCTTATTATGGTTGGTTATACCACTCTCATTTTCGCATGGGATATGATATATAATTCCTAATAGACCAGTGGGTATTCTCTATTCTTCTAATCATATTCATTATTGCTCTCATATTTGTGTTGTAACTAGACAACACCACAAAAATTAGTCACCCAATCAACCTTTGAGACCTCCTTTAGTCCTTCATGGAGAAATAAATTTTCCACTTGAAGGACTTCCTCTAATAATAAAATTAGAGACAAATGCTAAAGATGATTTTGATTTGCTTTGATAACTTGAGAATACTATAGCCAAGATCTCCCTCTTGGAACTTATCAGGATCTTTGGTCTATAGAGATATATTAATAAAAAATTTGAGTGAAAAAATTCCTCATGACCTCAATCCTAATGACATTACATCCATAGTAGATTCCATTAGGGCTAATTGCACCACCATATTATTCCATAAGGATGATATACCTCAATCCTCTATGGTAAAATATCTCTCATTGTACATCATTAGATCATATTAGTGATAAATTCGTCAAGTGCATCCTAGTCAATAATGGTTCTAACCTTAATGTTTATAGCCTAAAATTCATCAATCATTTTGGGCTAACCAAACATGACTTGAAGAAATTAATCTTGTAATTAGGGATTTCAATAGTGGAAAATGTGAGGCTAATGACACTATAGTATTACCCCTTAGAGTCAGGCCATTCACTCTTAAAAATCTCTTTTTATTTCATACCATGCGAATTTACTTATAACATTATTCTTGGGAGGCCATGGATCCATGATATGTGGTCTACCCCTTCAACTCTTCATAAATGGTTTAAATATGAATATAGGGGAAATATATATCATATTCTAGTTGACCTAAAACTTTAACCTACTATAAGGTAATCAAGGTTGATAATCCAAAGAGCCACCTCTATCCTTCTCTAAATCCATCTCTTGAATCATATTCATATTCTTATCAGTATCTTATAATTAAAGCATTAAGGTCTCTTAATGTAAACAACTCACCTAATAAATCACCCCAAGCACAAGATAATAAATCAAACACCATAAATGTAAAGCCTAATTTAGATAATAATAAATCTATCTTGGACCTGGCCTTCTATCTCCTTAAACCTTAGTCTTGTCTTCTAGTAGTAAGATTAAAATAGTATAAATACGAAGTTGCTTCTTAATTTTTATTAGGACTTCCAACAATGAAAATATCCATGGCAATAACTTTTACTCGATCAAACAATTGTATGCTTCATATTGGATAAGCCTTTATGAGCAAGGCATCAAAGAGCACCTATAGACAAAATTTTGGTTGGGAAACTATGGGATAGGTTATATCCCCAACCATAGTGGAACTTTTGTGTTAGGATTACCAATGATGAAAAGTTCCATGGAAGTAGCCCTTACCTAATAAAAGTATAGTATGCTTTATGTTTTTCTCAAAATCATATCCTATTCCAAAGTAAATACTTTGTAATATAAGTTATTGAGGCAAAGGATTAGGCCTTTATTATTAGGGCATAAAGTAGCCCATATAAACTAAAGTTTGGCTAGAATGCTATGGGATGGATTATATACCCAACCATAGTGAATATTTTACTTAATTTTACTCCAATTGTGAATGAGAACTCAAAATCATCTTTATTAGTGTAATATTGCTTCCCATGATGGTATCATATCTCTAAATAAAATAGATTAGGATGTGGAAGATGGTGATGAGTCATTGCTCCTCATAGATACTAGTCTCCCTTAAAGTATTGGAATTAATTGTATCTTGGTGTGACATAAAAGTTGATCATGACAAGATATCAACTCTAGTCAATATGCCATCCCTTTTAACCCAACTTAGAAGTGCACATATGTTCTTAGAATAGGAAAGTGAAGAGTTTCAAAGAAGAGTGAAGGTCAAGAGTACTCCATATGAATAGTCACATACTTTTATATATTTGTGATAAAACATTGTAATTGGTATCGAAAATGCATTGCACATAGCATGCATTAGTAGACCTTTATTCTATATCATTTCCAATATTTTTGTGAGCATTTTACAAGTGATTATTCTATGAGTATTTCTAAGTTATACTTGTGTTATTCATTATCTTTATCGAGTTATTTATATTGTAAATTTATATTCAATTCTAATGTTATTTACATTAAGTATTAAGATTCAAAATCTATCAATGGTATCAGAGCCACAACAAGTTTTTCTTGCACAGGTTTTTAAAAGTTGCAAACAGTCCAAGGACATTTCCATTGGCTAAGGAAAGACCAGTGAAGTTAAGGATATTACCTTTGGATAAGAAAAACTAGAGAAGATAGTATTTCCACTGGCTAAGAGAAATATCAGTGAAGGCAAGAATTAATACCACTAGGTTGAAGGACAACCAATGAATATTTAAAGAGGTATATTTTAGAGAATCAACTCAAGAAGAAAATTTGGTCATTGCCATTTTGTTTTAGAAGTTTTATATTATTGCTAGAAAATGTTATTCAAGTTTTTGTTGTAGTGAAAATTGATATTTAGAATTTGATAAGGGAAGACTTTCATATTTTATTGCTAGAACACTATGAGATTTCTTCATGTAGGGATTGGTTTGAGTTGTAGTTAAATATCAGATATAGATCTTGATAAATATTTTAGGTTTCAAAGATAGACCTTGATAGATAGTTGAGTTTATCTATTCCAAGAACAAATTTAGAATAGAAGGCAATCTACACCATAGTTTCAGGTCTTGAATATAGACCTTGAAATTGAAAAGAGTGAGGATACCCAAGAGAAAAGAGGTCCTATAGTAGTAAATAAAGAAGACTTGGAAAAATTCCCATTGAAGGTAGATTAAAAGACCTAAGAAAGATGCCCTATTAAAAATATTGATAGAGAAAGCAAACTTGAAGGTAGAAGAAGACTTCAAGAGACTTCAAGATAACATAAAGTCTTGAGGATAGTCCTAGTTAAAGGACAACACATAGCACATAAAAGAAAGCATTTTGGTAGTCCACATTAGACATCACAGTTAGAAGATTCAAAATAGCAAAAAAGGAAGATAGTATTTGGAGTGAATGACACGAGGGTAACATTAGGACAAAGATAGAAGATAAATATAGATTCCAACAAAGATATTCATATAAGGTTTGGGATAATAATTTCCATATGATGAAAAGTCCATAAGGTATTATGAAAACCATTTGAAGGAGGTTTCAGTAAAAGCATATGGAAGGTAAGTTTTTTTACCAAATTTCGAGCATAAGGACAACAAGTTAAAAAGATAGAATTAAAGGGCAACTTACATATTGGAAAAATAGAAAGAAGGCTAAAAGGTTTAATCAAGAATGGGTAACAAGAAAGCTTAAAGTTTAGACATCAAGTTTGTGTTTAGAAGCATCTTGTTAAAGCATTAAGGAAGTTTGTTCTTAAAAGGATTGCAATAACAATATTTGTAGCAAAATAAATGAGAGTCATAGTAAGTGCCAAAGCTGAGCAAGTATAAGTGTTGTTGTGGCCATTCTACAACATACCCCAAAATTGGGGACCCACCTTAAAATTTCTTGTTTTGGGAGTTTTGGGTGTTATTTGAGTGATAATTTTATGATTTCATATATTTGCTCCCATGAATTTGCAATGTTTAGTGTTTTCCTAGTGTGTTGGTTAAATTTGCAATGTTTAGTTGATTTTCATGATTGGTTGATTTTTGTGTTTGATTCAGATTAATCCAAACATTTGAAATTAGTTAAATCTAATAAATAATAAAAATAAATATATTTATATATATTTACATATATATATTATAAATATAATAATAAAAATAATATATATATTTATAAATAAATAAGAAAGTCATTTTCATTTTAAATTGTAGCTTTAAAATTTCTATGAATATGAAAGTTTTATAATCTTCATTCATTCAAAAGTTTCTACTCTTATTTGTAATTTGATATTCTGCCTTAGTTGCATTAATATTTTTCTATTCATTTTTTAAATTACAATACTCTATGGATGAATACATGAGTCGTGTTAAAGCTACAAGTGTAAATAATGCCATTGATTTTGGCACACACCTTTACGTAGATCACAACAATGGGTATGGGGACGAGTGGATGAAGTTGAATGGTGATGGCATGATGTACCGAATGTTATAGTTACAGATGATATGGCCTCCTACTACATAGACCTAGACCTAGCAAGGATGTAAACACCATGACCACCTAGTGTGGCCCCCACATGTGGTAGTACTAGAACCCACGATGGTGAATTGAGATGTCAACATAGATGCTTGTGGATGTTGTTAATCATCCACATTGGAAGGCATCCATGGGTGCATTCGATTTGGTGTGTATTGGGAAATTAGTGTCATTCTAAAGAGGTAAGGACAATGAACAAGTTGGATAAGGAGGTGGTGATGACAACAATATCTACGAGCTCCAACGAGCATATCTGGGAAGCAACCATAGGAAGAAGTCAAACAAGGTATACTACAAAATAATGCAGTAATAAGAGTCACGTGAGACCTTGGTGATGTGGATTTGTTCATTTATAGAAGATACATAAGTAGTGTGGTCATGGCAGGTTTACAACGATGATGGATGTGGATCGCCATATTGAAGTGGATGTGGGCGACAGGCTTGTAATACGTCAAAACAACTAGATGCTACTGTTGAAAGAAAAACAAAGCAACAATGTTAGGGAAACAGGTCAATTGGTCACATGTTAAATCTGTGTAACGCAGATGCAACCTACGTATGGTAAAACTTATTTGAGTTATGAATAAAATTTCAAAGGGGAGTCCATCATGCTTAATAAACTAAAGCAGTGTATCGTTGATGAAGATGTGCATACTGGATATGACCCGACGAACAAAGAATATTTGATGAAAGTTTTAAGCTATTCTTAGAGGGTGAATATAGCTTATTACAGTGCATGGTCTTCATAAGGCATGTGTTATTTAGAACAAATTATTAAAGACAAAAGGAGAGTTACCCAATGAGTGCAAAAGAGACAAAAGATGTTGCATTGGTTGAATGGCAAATGGAGATGAATGTGAATGGCTAAAAGAGAGGGAAAACAAAGGGAAAAGGAGTTTCTTTTGTAATTTTAAATACAGGATCGAAAACAGAAGAGGGGCTGGAAGTTTTTTTTTGGAAGAAGGTAGAATTTTTGGGGGAAAAATAGGCTAGAACTTTTTGTAACAGGGAGCTGGAAATTTTTTGAAATGAAAGACATTATTTTTCTGTTGTAAATGCAAATGCTTCAAAAATTTGCACCTTGTTAACAAAATTGGAGGAGATATTTTTTGAATGTATTGGGTTAATTGTTTATCTTTCCATTCCATATTTTAGGTTTATAGAAAGTGTTTAATGTAGTTTAAAGGTTGCACTATTGAATTTTTAAAACATAGAATTTATTTCTTTTTTTCTAGAAGCTTGCACCTAGTTTAGTTCGAATTGTGCAAATGCAGCTCCGATTAGATTAGGTTACATGTAGAAATTCTCACATCTCTAGTTTTGTAGGATAGAGTAGAATTATACTATTGGTAGTTTATATTTTAATGTTTTCAGTATTCTGGTCAACATTCTAGATTTTTATTTTATTTCTCTAACCTCCCCATTTTCCATGTTTTTAAATTCTGCAACTAACATAAAAAATAAAAAAAATTAAAACTCCAAAAATAGATGCACATGTATCAATAAGAAGCTTTGATGTTTTATTTGAAGCAATTTCGATCTTATTTTGAAGCAAATTCGAAATTCCTAAAAATTGTTTAAAGTTCAGTTTTTAAGAGGAATTTGGTAATTTCAAGTTTACATGATTTCACACTTTAGGCTTTGCATTTCGTTTTCAAGCAATAAATTAACTTCCCTTCATGAAAATTACAATTTCATTAAAGGGGGGTAATTTATAAGGCATTCCAAAGGCTATTGTATTTAAAGCAATAAATTAGCTTCCCTTTATGAAAATCACAATTTCATAAAGGGGGTAATTTATATGGCATTTCAAGGGCCATTACATTTTCAAAGCTAATCATGTAGATTATTATTTTTATGCTCAAAGTAACATAAAATGAATCCAATCATCATTTAAAATTCACATTTAGAGATAGATTTTGATATTTTTTTTCATGCTCCAAGCAGGGTTTAAAGAAGATAAAACTTGTCTAAAATTTGCTTAACAAAAGAAGATAAAATCTATCTAAAATAAATTTTTTTTGATCGGTTAAAGATATTAGCATATATAACAACCAGGTTTTGATAGGGTCCCAAAACTTGAATACAACAAGGCATTACAAGCCAAAAAATACTAAGAGCAACAGAAAGGAAATAGAACCAAAACACAAAAAACAACAGAGGTAGTCCTCAGTCTGCAAATAGAAGAACAATATTACCAAAAATAAGGCTGCCCTCAGCCAACAAGAAACAAGAGGGATAAAGTCACAAATTTACAGCCACAAAATCATAAAGAAACACCACAAAACCATAAATAAAAAGCCCCAAACGAGCATTCAAGTCTTAGAAGTGGGCTTAGCATAGATATCGTGGATGCTCCCAAAAACAAAATCCAACTTAGCACCATTATATTTAGCAGGGATGTCTTCAGACTTGACAGTCATCTTCTTAGGCTTTGTAGCAGACTCACCTTCGATCTTTTCAGTGAAATATTTCCTAAAAATAGAGATTAAAAGCATTGCAGAGATCAATCATTTGAGCAATGTTATTTGAGATGGATTTGATGATATATTCCTACAAACATAGATTAGGGTCATCCTTAGTTTCCTCATCAGACTCTATAACCAGATATTCCTTCTACTTAGCTTTGTTCTTCAGATGCACAGAGGCACGTAGCAACTTTTGATCAGGTTTAAAATCAGGTTAAATCTCAGGTTCGCTATCAGGATCAGGGGAAGCACTTCTAGGCCTTTTCCTTAATTTTACAAAATTTTTAATGATTTTTTATTTTTTGGTAGATAATTTTAGGATAGAAGAATATTGGGGTGTGGTTTGGGAAGAACTGGGCTTCAAATAACTTGACTTAGGCTTTGGGGGAGGGGTTGAGACAACACCATCAGGGCAATGAATCAACCAGTGCCTATATAGAACTTTGAAAAGCCCACGGTGTAAGGGTAACTCAGACCCTTTTTTATCTCTAACATCCTCAATAGTGTGACTAATGGAATTAAAAAGAAACTGAGGAATATTTACAACCCTAACATCATGAAAATGATTATAAAAGGAAAAATGAAAGCTACGTAAGGGCTTATCTGGGTCGTCGATGGTAACATATTCCATGATGGGTTTGAGGACATTCCCCCAAGGAAAAGGGAGTTCATCCCACATTCCTAAGCGAGCTCTTCTGATGAGGTCTTTATCAGTGACATCCTTTAATTCTGCATCCCAATTATGCTTCTCCCTTCTAATGGACCTTCCCTTAGGTTGTTGGCCCATCAATTCAATGAGCAATTTGATGTCAAGGATGTAAGGTTTATCATGAATAGTGACCATTCCCTTGTACCATATCTCCAAGAAAGCCGAGGTGATCTCAGGGTCTTCCCCATCAAATTTTTGAAAATAAGGAAGGAATTTTCTACCCGCCAATATACCTTCAGTAATGGTGTCAAGATAAAAAGGAACTAAGGTATTTACATCGTGGTCATATGAGGGCAAATCACATTTTCTTTTCTTTTAAGTTTCATGAAAAATTAAATGCATAGCATAATAAAGTAATACCAACACATACCCCTTGTTAACAGTTATTTGTAAATCACTAGGGTATTCCTAGCATTTATTTGATATTTTGACAAGCATACATGCATACATTAAGTAAAAGGAACCTTGGAGAAATTTCTATTTCTTTGCAAGAGAGGGTTTTCTAATCAAAATCCTAACCGTGAGTGTGGTTTGGGTAAAATTTCCACTCAAAATTTTAGCGCTAGAAGGAGGGCCTGAATTGGTTTACTTTATTGCTACTTAAATGCTAAATTGTTCATGTTTACTTGAAAGGTTTATTTGAAGGCATTGGTCTTGGCTAACAAGGTTTTGTTGACCACATTCATTGATTTAAATTTTTTTTCTAATTGATGATGCATTCATGCTAACCTTTTACAAAATGGAGAATGTTCTCTAGGGTCATGGTTTAATTGATGCAAAAATTTTGGTTGATACACATGATGATTTAAACATTTGAGGATTGTTAGTCATTTCATGCTTCTTTGTAAGATATTTTTTTGAATAACAAAATTGGTATTAAAGTTGTATTATTTAAGGTCCACTAATGGCTTGGTTTACTTCAATGATGATAGGCAGTCCTTTAAACATACCTGGGCCTTCACATCATGTACCTATAGATATTTTGTGTTATCTACCTTAGTTTAGGCATGATGGAATAGAATCAATTGAGGAACATATTCAGGCATACAAGAACACTTTAATTCAATTGAAAATTATACATGAAGATGTTGCTTGTAACATGTTTCCATCCACATTAGATGAATTTGCTTATGATTGGTACCTAAGTTTACCTGTAAGTTCTATCAATTATTGGGCTCAACTAGAGGCAATATTCCTCAATCATTTTAATAGAAAGCTAGTTGACCCAATCCTCATGTATAATCAGTTTGTCGTTAGCTATAAAAAACCAATTGAATTTTTGAAGTTATTCACTGAAGGTTTCCATTGGTTATATACTCAATTTGTGGTACCCTATGTTCCTCCAAAGGGAGTTGCTATCCAAGTATATTTCAATGCTATTGACCCATCAATATCTATGTATTTGTGAGGGATGCCTCAAATCACATTGTTATCCCAATCTTACATCAAAGCAATAGCATTTGAACAATAGTTGAATTTTTAAGGTTATGGTGTGGGTTTTGGATTGTATAATTCTCCATCATTTAATACCTCCCTTACCCACCCAAAATTTTGTGTACCTCAACCTACCATTTAGAAACAACCATCATTCTCAAGTATGAATCAATGTCAAAATACCTAGCTTGATCATATTTCAAATCATGTTCCAAATAATGACCCTTTAGAAATAAAAGGCTTAGAGTCATTATTTATAAAAGAGGATTGGAACAATCATAGAAAGCAGAATACAAGAATTGATCCCATAGAAGAAACTCTTGACTCACCAAAGGTGGTTGATAGTGAATTGAAGGAGGAATTAATAGATGAACCTAAATATTCTACTGAAGACATGATAGAGTTTCATCCCATGGATTTAGATGACAATTTTTATAATGGTTGGGGAAGATATGAAGAATCATTGGTTTTTCACACTCCTATTGATGAAATTTCTATTGATATGTAGGATGCTGAAAACTCTATCTCACATGAAGTACAATAAAAAAATGGCATGTCGCTGACAAAAATAGAGAAGGTTCCAAAGTTTTATCATGTTGAATATGAGTTTATTGAAGACCTCATTGAAATAGAAAAGGAAGAAATGGATTGCCTTGGAGATTCAAATAAAGAAATACCATTGGTGGTTAACAAGGAATTTGAACCAACTCCTATTCATCCAAATGATAAAAATATTGCTTTGATTGAAACAACTCAAATAGTTGATCAGGAAGATGTGTTATTTAACACATCCCTTGACCAAAAATATTCATGGTTTGAAAAATATGGGCATATTTTTGATTGGGTGTCTAATTTTAGTGTTCTTGATGAACAGGTAATCGATGAAGTTGAAGGACTAGTGGATGGAAATGATGGAGATCATGAGGAAAAATAAGAAGTTACGAATCCTCTCTAAGTCTTGGTAAATGGAAATGTATCCAAGGTAGAATATCACCTTTTATGTTCAGCCATTCATACTTAAGGTAAAATTTTGCATAATCATTTATTGGATTCGAATGTTATTTATGATGAAATAACATTGGAGGTTAATAAAGAACTAGAGTTGATTTCTACTCACACCACTAATGAGATTGCTTTGTTGAATGAAAGAGAAGTAGATGTGCTTGAGTTATTGAATCAAGTTCATCAAAAATTAACAATTGAATCTAGGATACAAACCTATAATGATCCTCATTTAATAGATATCCTAGATGCTTGCAAATTGTTGCATAATCATGATTGGCCTAAAGATGTAGTTAATGACCTGGCTTCAAAATTTTCAGAAATAGCTTCTTATTTGAAAGAAATATGTGTTTGTGAAGATGAGAACTCAAGTTGGAATGATGAATCAGGTTTTGAAATTTACACCTTTTTAAATAAGAAAAATATAATTGAAAATCATGTATTTACTTGCAAATTTAATGAATCAAAGCTTAAACATGGAATTGTTAATATCTTGGAATCATATTGGTGGTGTGAGAGAGGTAAAATGACACTTTTTTTTTTATGTGGTCTCATCTTATTTTGTTTGGATTTCTGTAAAGCTTGACATGCATATCATGTTATATGTCTTTTAAAGTATGCTAATCGTGTTTGGGATCCAAGAAAGTGATAGCCTAAGTTTTGCATCATCTTGTACCATATTGTATATAGCTTTGGTTTTCATGCTTTTGTTTTAGTTTTTCTGTTTTTGTGCTTTATCCTTAATTTTTGGTTTGACAAGTTTTGTGTTTGCTTTCTTATCAGTTTGCATTAGGTTAAGTTTTGGGTTTATCTCCAAGTTTGAGTTTCAAGTTTTGTATTTTGGGGTTGGTCCCTCCATTTGAGGTGATGTTTTGTGGTAGCTACTAATTTATGGCCTCTTGATCATTTTTGTGTTCCTTTTTCATGAAGGGTGAATTTCCTATCATGTGGATCAAAGAAAATAGGATGAAGTTGTTTAGTAACCACTCCTAGATTTTAGGACTAAGATAGTGAATTTTAAAATACTAAATTATTTTGCTAAAGATACACACGAACACATCATATTAAGGGGTATGATTTGAAATATTGAAGGATGAAATCATTATGGTATGCAAATTAAGGCAAAAATCCAACACACTCAATTTCAAATACTTTCTAACCCTTGTGGTGCATAAAATTTTTCAAATCCATTAAAAAAAAAGGCAAGCGAAGGAAAACATGCTAAAATAAGTCACCAAGTTTGGATAAACGCTATTGGGGCTATAGACACCTGACTGGCAGTAGGGCTCTGTCTAAAGAAATTATTTTTGTTAGCAATAATTCAATATATAGTGCAAAGTAGGTGATGGAATCCGGATGGTTTTCAAGAATGCAAAATGAAATCACTTACACACACATTAAGCTAAAGCAAAGTGTTCATGTGTTTTCATTGAAGCAATATACCCCCATCTTATTTGGATGTTGCTAGATGATGTATATTTCTCTAATCTTTGATTTTTTTTGTTTTTAGAATTGGGTTCTTCATTCAAAATGCTCAGGAGCATTTCTTAGCAGAGTCACCATTTGTTGTGGCCATTTCACAACATACCCCAAAATTGGGGACCCACTTTAAAATTTCTTATTTTGGGAGCTTTGGGTGTTATTCAAGTGATAATTTCATGATTTCATATATTTGCTCCCATGAATTTGCAATGTTTAGTGTTTTTCTATTGTGTTGGTTAAATTTGCAATGTTTAGTTGATTTTCATGATTGGTTGATTTTCATGATTGATTTAGATTACTCTAAATATTTGAAATTAGTTAAATCTAATAAATAATAAAAATAGATATATTTACATATATATTATATATATATATATATATAAATATTATATATATATTTATATATAAATAAGAAAGTCATTTTCATTTTAAATCACAACTTTAAAATTTCTATGAATATGAAAGTTTTAAAATCTTCATTCATTTGAAAGTTTCTACTCTTATTGTAATTTGATCTTTTGCCTTAGTTGCATTAATATTTCGCTGTTCAAATTTTTTCAATTACATTACTTTATGGATGAATACAGGAGCCGTGTTAAAGTTACAAGGATAAATAATGTCATTGATGTTGGCACACACCTTGATGCAGACTATGACAATGGGTGTGGGGATGTGTGGATGAAGCCGAATGGTGACAACACGATGTCCCGGATGTTATGGTTGCAGATGATGTGGCCTCCTACCATATAGACCTAGATATAGTGAGGATGTAAATGCCATGACCACCTAACATGGCCCCCACCCATGGTAGTTTTAGAACTCATGATGTCGAATTGAGACATCGATGTAGATGCTTTTGGATGTTGTCAATCATACACATTAGATGACGTCCACAGATGTGTTCGAGTTGGTGCATATTGGGAAACTAGTATAGTTTTTAAGAGGTAAGGACAACGAACAAGTTGGATAAATAGGTAGTGATGACAACAACATCTATGAGCTCTATCAAGCATATCTAGGAAGCAACCACAGGAAGAAGTCAGATAGGGTATGCTACAGAATAATGCAATAAGAAGAGTCACGTGAGACCTCGACAATGCGATCCTATTCATCTATAAAAGATACAAAAGTAGTGTGGTCATGGTAGGTTTGCAACAATGACAAATGTGGACCGCAAAATTGAAGTGGATACAAGCGATAGGCTTGGAATATGTTGAAACAACTAGATGATATTGTTGAAAGCAAAACCAAGCAACAGTGTCAGGAAAACAAGTCAGTTAGTCACATGTTAAATTTGTGTAACGTAGATGTAGCCTATACGTGGTAAAATTTATTGAGGTTATGTATAAAATTTCAAATGGAAGTCCATCATGCTTAATAAACTGAAGTAGTACATCGTTGATGAAGATGTGCATACCAGATATGACCCGACGAATGAAGAATATTTGATTAAATTTTTAAGCTATCCCTAGAGGGTGAATATAGCTTATTATAGTGCATGGTATTCATAAGGTATGCATTATTTAGACTAAATTATTAAAGGTAAAATGAGAGTTACCTAATGAGTGCAAAAGAGACAAAAGGTATTGCATTGGTTGAATGGCAAAGGAAGATGAACATGAACAACCAAAAGATAGGGAAAACAAAGTGAAAAGGAATTTCTTCTACAATTTTAAATATAGGATCAAAAACAGAATAGGGGTTGGAAGTTTTTGGAGAAATCTAGAATATTTGGGGGAAAAATAGGTTAGAACTTTTTGTAATAGGGAGCTGGAATTTTCTTGAAACAAAAGATATTATTTTTCTATTGTAAATGCAAATGCTTCAGAAATTTTCACCTTGTTAACAAAATTAGAGGAGATATTTTTCTGAATGTATTGGGCTAATTGTTTATTTTTCCCTTCCATGTTTTTAGGTTTATAGATAGTGTTTAATGTAGTTTAAATATTGCACTATTGAATGTTTAAAACATAGAATTTATTTCTTTTTCCCTAAAATATTACACCTAGTTTAGTTCGGATCGTGCAAATGTAGCTCTGATTAGATTAGGTTACATGTAGAAATTATCACCTCTCTAGTTTTGTAGGATAGGGTAGCATTATACTATTGGTAGTTTGTCTTTTAATGTTTTCAGCATTCTGGTCAGCATTCCAGATTTTTATTTTATTTCTCTAACCTTCCCCTTTTCCTTTTTTTTTAAATTCTACAACTAAAATAAAAAATTAAAACTCCAAAAATAGATGCACGGGTATCAAGAATAATATTTAATGTTTTATTTGAAGAAATTTTGATCTTATTTTGAAGCAAATTCGAAATTCCTAAAAATTGTTTAAAGTTCAGTTTTTAAGAGGAATTTGGTAATTTCAAGTTTATATGACACTATAGGCTTTGCATTTCGTTTTCAAGCAATAAATTAACTTCCCTTCATGAAATTTACAATTTCATTATAGGGGGGTAATTTATAAGGTATTCCAAAGGCTACTGTATTTAAAGCAATCAATTAGCTTCCCTTTATGAAAATCACAATTTCATAAAGGAGGGTAATTTATATGGCATTTCAAGGGCCATTACATTTTCAAAGCTAATCATGTAGATTATTTTTTTCATGCTCAAAGCAACATAAAACGAATCCAATCAATCATTTAAAATTCACATTTAGAGATAGATTTTAATCTTTTGTTTCATGCTCAAAGCAGAGTTTAAAGAATATAAAACTTGTCTAAAATATGCTTAACAAAAGAAAAAATCTATCTAAAATACTTCAAGATAAAAGGAACTAAGACATTTACATCATGGTCATATGAGGGCCACTCACATTTTATTTTCTTTTAAGTTTCATGAACAATCAATACCATAGCATAATAAAGTAATACCAACACATGCCCCTTGTTAACAATTATTTACAAATCACAAAGGTATTCCTAAGCACTTATTTGACTTTTTCACAAGCATACATGCACACATTAAGTAAAAGGAACCTTGGATAAAGTTCTATTTTTTTTCAAGAGAGGGTTTTCTAATCAAAATCCTATCTGTGAGTGTGGTTTTACAATTGGGTAAAATTACCACTCAACAAGTGCCATAGTCAACATTGAAGAAAACAAAATAGAAGACAACATAAAGCAAAATAGAAGATAACTTAAAGGAGGTAGTGAAGTGTTAGTTTTATATTGGAATCCAAGGCAGTATCATCATCATTAAACTTACACCAAGTTTATTGGAAATATCATATAATAAGATAAAGTTGAACTCTAAGAACAAGTCAACTCAGCATTATGCAGAAGCCAAGTGTTGAGGAGCCAAAATACAACAAAGTATCAAGGGTAGAAAGCTACAAAAGGATGCAAGAGTTTTAGATAAGAGGTAGAACACCACATGAGAAATAGATCCCAAAATTTGGGCTCAAATAATATCAAAATTAGGTAGTGAGAAAGAAGTTAAACAAGCCAAAAGTTGAGTGCAAGGAATATTAAAACCTTGTTGTGTGAGAGACGTAGAGCATCATCCAAGAGCAAGTTAGAGTTTGAGCATGAGAGGCGTTCGAAGATAGGTAGAGTGTCACTTGTAATGAGAGTCAAAATACCATCAAAAGGAATAAAATGAAGCACCAAAGGAGAGCACTATATGAGCAAATATGAAGTATTATAAAACTAGAGCTAAAGTGCCAAGGGAAGAGCACTATTCTAGCAAAGTTAGAATACCTCAAAATATTCAATCTCCAAAATTGTAACGATGAACTTGAATGCCACATTATGAGGAAGTAACATATTCTTGAGAAAATAAAGAGTTTCAAGTGCCACTTATCTAATTGTAGGAAAAAGAACCAATCAGACATTGGGAGTGAAACATCCACTCAAGAAACCGAGGACACACATTCCAAGGTGTAGAATCATTTAGATCAAAGGTTGAGCATGGAAAAGAAGTCAAGGTGATGCAGGAGCATCCAATGGAAGGCAAAATACAACAAAGTAAGAAAGTGTCACGATATCACGACATGTCGACCGAGAAGAAAAAGTGTCATGATATCGCGACATGTCGTGAAATCGTGACATTTAGCCGAGAGAAGGCTCGAGGAGGAAAAGTGTCGCGATATCGTGACATGTCGCATTTTCGCGACCAGAAAACAAGAGAAGGCACAAGAGAGAAAAATGTCGCGATATCGCGACATGTCACATTATCGCGACTAAAAGAGATGAAGAAGAGCAAGAGAGAAAAGTGTCACGATATCGCAACATGTCGCATTTTCGCGACTCAGGAAGGAGAGAGAAAGCACCGAGCAAAAATGTCGTGATATTGTGACATGTAGCATTTTTGCGACTCAGGAAGGATAGAAAAGACACGGAGTAAAAATGTCGTGATTTCATGACATGTCACGAAATCGCGATCGAAAGAAGACCAGAAGGGCCAGAGAAGAAAATGTCACGATTTCGCGACATGTCACGAAATCATGACCGACGAAGCAGAAAGAAGGCAAGGAAGGAAACTATCATGATATTGCGACATGTCACATTTCTGCGACCCAAAACAGAGAAAGAAGGCAGAGAGCAAAGTTGTCACGATATTGCGACATGTCGCGATTTCACAACCTGAAAGGCGAGGAGGATTCAGAAAGGAAAGATGTCATGATGTCGCGACATGTCGTGATTTCACAATCGAAATGGAGAAAGAGGAGCTGAAAAGGAAAGATGTCACAATATCGCGATATGTCGCATTTTCGTGACCAAAGGATGAAAGAAAGTGCAAAGGAGAAAAGTGTCACGATATCGCGACATGTCGCATTTTCGTGACCAAAAGGCAAGGGAAGGCATAGGAGAGAAAAGTGTCACGATATCGTGACATGTCGCATTATCGTGTCCAAAAGGTGAGAGGAGGCACAAGAGAGAAAAAGTGTCGTGATATCGCGACATGTCACATTTTCATGACTCGTAAAGGGCAGGAAGACCGAAAAAGCAAAAGTGTCATGATATCGCGACATGTTGCATTTTTGTGACTCGCAAAGGGTAGGAAGGCCAAAAAGCAAAAGTGTCGCGATATCGTGACATGTCGCATTTTCGTGACTCGAAGAGGGACAAGAAGGCAGTAAAGAAAAAATGTCGCGATATCGCGACATGTCACGTTTTTGCGACCAAACAAAAGGAAAGGAAATGCAAGCGGTTACAGGGGCCGTTACAGAAGAAATTGTCGAGCAATGGGTATCCCTAATGTCATCATGGGTTGACAGGTGGAGACAGTCTAAAATGGTAGTACTGGACAAGCACGTGAAACCAAGGTGCAGTGAAAGCAAACGAAGACCAAGAGTTGAAACGTTTCGAAAGCCAGAACAACGAAGAGGCACGGGAGATGAAACAGAGAGTCATGCCAAAAAGTTTAAAAGGGGGAAGCAAAGGCATGCAGAGGGGTCAAAAAATAGGGGAGACAGGTTGCAGACGTGAAGGCAAGAGGGCCATTATGGACCTGCGTGGACTATTTTTCTTCTAGAATTTGGAAAAGTAATGTAATATAAAAATACGTAAACTATCTTTTGGGATAAAGAAGTTTATTTGGCAGAGTCTGCCATTTTTGTAAATTTTTCCAAGTTTAATGAATGATAATTTGTCAGAGTTTGATTGAGCTATTTCGTGTCCCCATCAAGTGGTATCAGAGTAGGAGTTCCTGAGTGTGTGAGCAGATCATCGAAAGTGAGGCAGTTTGCACCAGGATCTATGGAAGGGTTATGATAAGAAAGTGAGAAAGAATGCCTCCATGAAGAAACCATGGTGGTGGGAGAAATGTGGTACCTGAAGAAGATTTCAAAGCTTTGCAGAGGTAGGTGCAAGCCCTGCAAGAGGAGTTATGAAGAGGGATTGAACCAAGAAGAGAAGACCATAGTGAAGATGAAGCTTGGGAGGTTGATAATCCATTAGAAGAAGAAGAAGCAATGGATCCTACAAAAGCTAGATTAGTAAAGACCATATCTCGGATTGGGAAGAAGCCAAAGTTTGATGTCTCCACATATTCTAGGAATCTCAATCCAGAGGAGTTGATTGATTGGATCAATGATTTAGAGGAATATTTTGAGTATGAGGAGGTTGTCGATCCAGATCGGATCAAATTGGCAAAAATGAAGTTGAAGGGCCATGCTAGCCTATGGTGGAAAGGAGTGCAGCTAGAAAGAAATAGAAGCAGAAAGGAAAATATAACCAGATGGGATCGAATGGTAGAGAAGTTGAAGAGACAATTTATTCCTATGGATTATGAATTGGACCTTTTGAGAAAAATGTAGAGTTTAAGACAGTCAAACAAATCTATCAAAGAATATACAGAGGAGTTTTACCAGATCTCAATCAGAACTGGCCATTCTGAGGCTAACAAGGAGAAGGTAGCCCATTACATCAATGGATTGAGAACCAGTATTCAAGAAGAGTTGAGTCTGGTTAGGATTAGCACCATTGAGGATGCTTACCAGTTTGCTCTAAAAGTTGAAGAGAAGTTGAACAGAAGATTTGAAGGAAAACAAAGAGGAAGAGGTCGAGGTGGAAGAATATATGGAGGACGAGATGAGAAGAAAGAAGAAGCTAGATGTAGTCAGGATCAGAAGGGGGATAATGATTACAGACCCCGTAACCAAAACAATGGTTACAAAAGAGGAAGAGGTAGATATGGAAAAGGAGGATTTTGTGGAACCTGTTTCCATTGTGGAGAAGAGGGACATCAGGCGTATGAGTGTCCCCAAAACCAAGAGAGGATGAATAGGAGGCCTGAGGGTCATGCCAGAGCTGCTGTAGCAAATGAGGGTGCTGAATCAGAACATTATGAGGAGGCAAAGAGAGGAGAAGCTATGGTCACAAGGAGAACCTTGTTGAATGAGGAGAAAGAACCAGACCAGAGGAAGAGCCTGTTCTGCACAAGGTGAAAAAGTTTGGATAAGGTCTGTAATATCATTATAGATAATGGTAGTACTGATAACTTGGTCTTAGAATAAATGGTTACTAAGTTATAGTTAAAGAGGAGAAGCCACCCGCATCCATATCGGATTGCATGGTTACAGAAAGATCATAGAGCATTAGTCAGTGAGTAGTGTTTAGTTAAATTTCATATTGGAACTTATCAAGATGAGGTCCTGTGTGATGTTTTTCCTATGGATGCTTGCCATGTGTTGTTGGGAAGGCCATGGCAATTTGATAGACGTGCGGTGCATGATGGGCATGCGAATACCTACTCTCTGACGAAAGATGGAGTGCGTCACAAGTTGAGGCCATTGAAGGAGATGGATGAAAAGAGTTTGATGATGACAATGAGAGTGGAAGTTGTGGGATTTGAAGAACTTAAGGGTTTGTACCCTACAGATCTAGATTTTGCTGAAGCTAGGAGAGCTTGTACAACCCTAGTTAAAAAGAAGGTGAAAGAACAGTATAGAAGTGAAGGTCACTTCTAAATCCACCCCAGTTGTCTGATGCAGGAGCATCCAACGGAAGGCAAAATACAGCAAAGTAAGAAAGTGTCACGATATCACGACATGTCGACCGAGAAGAAAGCGATATCGCGACATGTCGTGAAATCACGACATTTAGTCGAGAGAAGGCTCGAGAAGGAAAAGTGTTGTGATATCGCGACATGTCGTATTTTCGTGACCAGAAAACAAGAGAAGGCACAAGAGAGAAAAATGTCACGATATCGCGACATGTCACATTATCACGACTAAAAGAGATGAAGAAGAGCAAGAGAGAAAAGTATTGCGATATCGCGACATGTCGCATTTTTGTGACTTAGGAAGGAGAGAGAAAGCACGGAGCAAAAATGTCACGATATCGTGACATGTCACATTTTTGTGACTCAGGAAGGATAGAAAAGACGTGGAGAAAAAATATCACGATTTCACGACATGTCACGAAATCGCGACCGAAAGAAGACCAGAAGGGCCAAAGAAGAAAATGTCACGATTTTGTGACATGTCGCGAAATCTCAACCGACAGAGCAGAAAGAAGGCAAGGAAGGAAACTATCACAATATCGTGACATGTCGCATTTTCGTGACCCAAAATAGAGAAAGAAGGCAGAGAGCAAAGTTGTCACGATATCGCGACATGTCACGATTTTACGACCCGAAAGGCGAGGAGGAGTCAGAAAGCAAAGATGTCGCGATATCGCGACATGTCGCGATTTCATGATCGAAATGGAGAAAGAGGAGCCGAAAAAGAAAGATGTCACGATATCGCGACATGTCACATTTTCGCGACCAAAGGACGAAAGAAAGCGCAAAGGAGAAAAGTGTCGCGATATCGCGACATGTCGCATTGTCACAACCAAAATGCGAGGGAAGGCGCAGGAGAGAAAAGTGTCACGATATCGTGACATGTCGCATTATCACGGCAAAAAGGCGAGAGGAGGCGTAGGAGAGAAAAAGTGTCGCGATATTGCGACATGTCACATTTTTGCGACTCGCAAAAGGCAGGAAGGCCAAAAAAGCAAAAGTGTTACGATATCGCGACATGTCGCATTTTCGTGACTCACAAAGGGCAGGAAGGCCGAAAAAGCAAAAGTGTCATGATATCACGACATGTCGCATTTTCGTGACTCGAAGAGGGACAGGAAGGCAGTAAAGCAAAAATGTCGCGATATCGTGACATGTCACGTTTTCACAACCAAACAAAAGGAAAGGAAAGGCAGGCGGTT
This sequence comes from Wollemia nobilis, assembly GCA_028583015.1. Taxonomy (NCBI): domain Eukaryota; kingdom Viridiplantae; phylum Streptophyta; class Pinopsida; order Araucariales; family Araucariaceae; genus Wollemia; species Wollemia nobilis. Next base: position 8,807,130 of record JAQPPZ010004624.1, on the reverse strand, counting down.
ATAGGGGCCGTTACAGAAGAAATTGTCGAGCGATGCTTATCTCGAACGTCATCATGGGTTGACAGGTGGACAGAGTCTAAAATGGCAGCACTGGACAAGCACGTGGCACCAAGGTGCAGTGAAAGTAGACGAAGACCAAGAGTCGAAACGTTTCAAAAGCCAAAACAACGAAGAGGCACGGGAGATGAAACAGAGAGTCACGCCAAAAATTTTAAAAGGGAGAAGCAAAGGCATGCAGAGGGGTCGGAAAACAGGGGAGACAGGTTGCAGACGTGAAGGCAAGAGGGCCATTCTGGACCTGCGTGGACTGATTTTCTTCCAAAATTTGGAAAAGTAATGTAATATAAAAATACGTAAACTATATTTTGGGATAAAGAAGTTTATTTGGCAGAGTCTGCCATTTTTGTAAATTTTTCCAAGTTTAATGAATGATAATTTGTCAGAGTTTGATTGAGCTATTTCGTGTCCCCATCACAAGGACTAAGCAATATACACAAAAGGTTAAGTGATGTAGAAGATGAAAAGCTATGTAGTAAAACCCTAGTATAAGCACTCAAGAACTCATAACGCTTTAACATTACAAGCACATGAAGGAGTATTAACCATTCAAGAATGCATTTCCATGTGGTATAAGGAAGATAGTTGGGCAGGTTTTGTAACATCTTATGAGAAGCTCAAGTAAGGATACATGCAAGGAATCTTGATCCACTTCACATATTTTTAAGTTAGGTGAAGAGATTACAATACACTTCTCACATGCTAAAGCAAGGTGAAAAAGCCAACATAAATTTAGCATTGAAGTCTCACACAATTATGGTAGAGCAACCATCCATTCAAATCCAAGAGAAGAGAATAACATAGCACCATAAATCATTCACCAAGCTACACACCCTAAGGAGGTAAATTAGGGTTTTTAGAATTTATTAATCTTTCCTAAGGTTAAAAGGAGAAATAAGGTGCATATAGTTCAAATTATTATTTGCTAAGGTTGAACAAGTCTAGTGGAGAGATAAGTAGTTTAATAGGAAAATTAATGCATTAACTACTTGGTGGAGTAATAAGTAGATTTTATTATTTTTGAAGGCTTGTTTTTTCAAAAGGATTCAAAAATAGTTTTATTGATTTATTGAAATTCTAAAACCATAGAATATTTTACAATAATTTAATCATGGAGAGACAAGGAATTCTACTTAAAATTTAGAAATTCATAAGTTTGCAAATATTCTAGTTTATATTTAATTAGGGAGACATAAGGTATTCAACTTTAAAGGTTCTTACCAAACTTGAAATCTATCTTTATTTATCTAGGGAGATATAAGTATCACCATGACATCTAACAAGTTTTTTCTCTTAGAGTCTCAAATCCTCAAAGGTCCTAATTATGCTTCATGGAAAAAAAAAGTAAAATCAATCTTGGTAGTAGAAAAGTTATGGGACATTGTTAGAGGAACCAAAATAGAATCGGGTAATGGTGATAGAGAAATTTGAAAATATGAAGAAGAAGAAGCTAAAAATATTATGATAATTACATTTGCTATTACAGATGAGATATAACCGTACATAATCTCAACAACAACCTCTACTGAAGCATGGAATACTTTAGCCAAAATATTTGAAGAAAAAAATAAAGCTACAATTTTGAATCTTCAAACTCAATTGCACTCTTTAAAGTTTACTAGTGGTGAAAGTATTGAATTGTTTTTAAGAAGAGTGGCAGAATTAAAAGAAAAACTATTAACTTTAGGTGAAAAAGTAGAAGATAAATTGATTTTCCAAGTAATCCTAAGGGGTCTTCCAAAAAATTACAAACACCTAGTTACTTCTCTTCAAATACTTAGCAAGGGCATTTCATTTGATGAGTTAGTCAAAATTCTCCAAGAATATGAAGTTGATAATTCTATCAAAGATGAAATGACTAAGAATGCATTTGTAACTAAAGAGAATTATCATGTAGCTTCAATTTCAAGAGACAAATTTAATAGGAGTAACATATATTATTAGATTTGTAAAAGAAAAAATTATAATACAATTTTTATAGATATAATCCAAGGAATTAGATAAATCAAAATGGTCAAGAAAATAGACCAATACAATATAGAAAATTCCAAACTCAATTTCATCCATAATTTTAACATCACGCTTCTCAATATCAATATAATAAACCTCAACTGCAATATAGAGAAGGGAATCAAAAGAGTCATTTAGCTCAAGAAATTTAGGAACTAGAAGTGACTACAAAAGAAAATGAAGTCAAGGATATTTCAAAAAAAGTAGTAATACATGAAGATTTTTTGAAAGATACTAATCACTCATTTGATCAGAATACAATAAGGCAACTGATTGAAGAAAGCAAGACAAAAAAATACAAGGTTCAGGATGAACATGAAGATCCATATTGAAGATAAAAGTCTTCAATAACCAAATAATGTAATACAGGGGGGTGTTGAATAATATTACATTATTTTGTACATGCTTATGTACCACTTTGGTACAATATTATATTAGGTGTGTGTCTTAGATTAGAGTGTGAGTTTATATTTCATGTAATGTAATAATGTGTAAGAAATGCACAAGTATCATGTAATTGAGTGTGAAAGTGTTGTGAGTGTGGATGTGCCTAAGTTTTTATTATGTAAGAGTCATGTGTTCTTAGAATAGGAAAGTGAAGAGTTTCAAAAAAGAGTGAATGTCAAGAATAATCTATATAAAGAGTCACATACATTTATATATTTATGACAAAGCATTGTAATTGGTATTGAAAATGCATTGCACATAGCATGCATTAGTAGACCTTTATTCTATAACATTTCTAGTATTTTCGTGAGTATTTTTGAGTTATACTTGTGTTATTAATTATATTTATTGAGTTATTTATATTCCAAATTTATATTTGATTCTATGGTTATTTACATTAAGCATTAAGCTTCAAAAGCTATCAAAATCAACTTTCAACTATCATTTCTATCACATCACATGATAAATACTACAAATTTCAAAGGTATTGATGACAAAACCTTATATATTGTAATATTTCATATTTACATCTCTTCAACTCTTCTCTATATTACTGCATGATGAAAACTGAGATTTTTAGATAATGATGACAATATCTCACATATTTCATCTTATCAATTTCATGAGCATATTGCTTTTGGACCCATGTAAAATATTGGGTGAATTCAATAGAGCATTCATATATCTATGTAGGATTGTAAAAAATTCCCAGAGGAATGGGGGTAATATGTCTCATATCCATTATGTTGGACATTTTGAGTCCTCTAAGTCAGAGTTGTAATTGATGTCACCTGATAGAGTTATCACTCATCTCAAAGAATTCGACAAGAAATAAAGTCGCCCAAGTCATCGAGGAAAAAACTTCATCAGTGCAAAAGTGAAAGGAAAAAGGCTCCACAATATTTTAATATTATTGGTAGCACAAGTTAAATGATTGGTTTATAAAAACCCAAGATGGGTTATTGCAAAAGTTAAAAAGGAGGTTTAATAATTATTTATAAATAATTTAAATTCACAAGGAATTTAAATTTTATAAATAATACCAAGGTTGGGCATTAATACAAGGTTCTAAGGTTTTATTAAACCTAAGGTTTGCTCTTTAAGACACAGTTCTAAGGTTGATTTTAATTTATAATATTTTAATTTAAAATTAAATTTAAATTTATTATAAATTAAATCACGTCGATGTAAAATTCATTCGAAGCACCGACGTGATGCTAAGGAAGGCAAAAGGCATTATATAAATGCCAAACAAATTCATTTACCAAGTACCCCTTGCTATTGTTTTTTGAAGTGCATGCGAAAGAGATTTCTGTTTCGAAAGCCTTACAATTTTCGTGAAGGTTAAAGCTGTGAATATTCAGAATCCCTAAGCAAAAAAGCCAACGTGGCCTAGTGGTATGTTGGCTTGGTGCTAAGGAGGAGGTTCTGAGTTTGATTCGCGTGAGGTCTATTTTTTGGATTGCAAGGAAGAAGCGCTCTACGCGCTTGTTGTTTTTTGGAGGTTTGCTATTCAAATATATTGCATGGTGGACGTGCCCTTTTAGACACATCATAATGCGTGGCCCAACAATGGATTGGATGCGGCTAAGGTGTTGGGAAGAAAATAGTTAGGGGATCAAATCCTGCCGAGGGTAAGGCAAGTAAATTTAATTTTTGTTTAATATTTTATTTTCTTCCAAGGTTGCCTAAGGAGAAATAAGGTTATGGTATGCCCTAGGAAAGATAAATATTTCTACTAATTTTCTTTGTGGAAGTATATCATATTATATATAATTGGAAAGCTATTTTCAAGAGCTACTTGTTTAGATTTCTTTGAGGGAGAAATAAGGTATGTGCAAGAAGATATTTCTATTTTTGTCAAGGAGTTCCAAAAGTAAGTTTGATTCATTCTTTTGAGGGATTATTTCTTGCATAAGAGGTTTTGGTGCTTTTTTATTGAGTAGGAGTAATAAAGTGTTATTGAGATATTATTTGATTATTGTGTTATTACTCATGACCTCTAACTCTTGTTGATATTGGAAAAAGAAAGTGTGTTGAGTGTGGTAGATTTAGTGGATAACTCATAAGGCATCAAAAAGGCATGGGAAATATTCTTCATTGAATTATGTGGGTGATTGATTTTTGAAAATATCTTTGGAGAGAAAAGGATTGATTGTGGTTAACCTTTTTGAGAGTTGTTGGTTTAATGCTTCAAGGTTTTCTGAATTGAGAGTTGTGATTAAACCTTATTTATAAGCATTGTTGTTGAAGCCCATTGGTTGTGCAAAGAACTTGAACTTGAGTTAGAAAAGAACATGAGTATCATTGTTATGTGAGATTTTTTGTTGAGCATTCTTGAAAACATTTTGAGTTGGTTGATACATGCTTGAACTAGGGTTTGTGAGAAAGGATTGATCCTTGAGGTGATTGGTTGAGTAGAGTTGATTAAGCCTAATCAAGTGATTGTGTGAAGTGGTTGTTCAAGTTACATGAAACAAACTATTCTATATTCTGATTTGAGTTGAGATTGAGATTTAAGAATAGAACATATTGAGTCTCTAACAATTCTCTTTATGCTTCTATGAGATTGATTTGAGTTGAGATTGGGATTTGAGTATAAAACATATTGAGTCTCTAAAAATTCTCTTTATGCTTCTATGAGATTTATTTGAGTTGATATTGAGATTTGAGAATAGAACATATTGAGTCTCTAAAAATTATCTTTATGGTTCTATGAGATTTATTTGAGTTGAGATTGGGATTTGAGTATAGAACATATTGAGTCTCTCACAATTCTCTTTATGCTTCTATGAGATTGAGTTGAGATATTGATTGAGCATTGAGTATAGAATATATTGAGTCTCTAAAAATTCTCTTTATGATTCTATGTGTTTGAGGCAAGTGTTTGAGAAGGCTTGTGGACTAATTTTGTGTAAACCTTTGTGGAAGCTTGCAGTGCAAATTTGAGCAAGTCCTAGAGAGGAATTATTGAGCAGATTTGGACAAGTTCTATGTGAGTTTTTTGAGCATATTTGAGCAGGTTCTATGTGAACCTATTAAGCAGATTTGAGTAGGTTCTGAGTGGACCTATTGATCAAATTTGAGAAGGTTTTGAGTGAACCTATTGAGCATATTTGAGCAGGTTCTAAGTGGACCTGTTGAGCAGATTTGAGTAGTTTTTGAGTGAACCTATTGAGAAGATTTGAGAAGGTTTTGAGTGAGCCTATTGACAGAGCTTTAGAGGTGACATAGTATAGAGGATAGAGTCTTAGTGGATAGAGATCCACTATCCAGGATAATTGAAGACAAATATTATGAGTGAGGAGTCTTCAAGTGGAGAGAGATCCACCAGTCAGTGCAACAGAGATAAAGTCTTCTAGAATATCACTAGCCAGAGCAAAATGGGAAAGAGTTCTCTTGTGGAAGAGATCCATGAAATTGAGATTAGGAGATCAACATATCCTTTGGATAGAGGTCCATAAACATTGTAATTGGGAAGGATTCCCATGAGATTATTTGAGAAATATTTAGAAGAAATATTTTCTCTGTGGAGGTAGCCCACATTGGGTGAACCATGTTAAAATTGGTGTCTCTATTGTGTGTGATAATTTATGCATTGCTTTGGAGTGAGCCTATTAATAGAGTGAGCCTATTAACAGAGCTTTGTAGGTGACAAAGTATAGAGGACAAAGTCTCAATGTAAAGAACATAAGCTTATACTGAGATGGGGGTGAACAGTATAAGACCACTTTTTACTTTTTCTTCCAATTCAATATTATGTTGTGTAAAGATAACAGTATCAATAGCAGTGATCAAAGTAATGCACAAAAACCATACACAATAGAGACACCACAATTTATGTGGTTCATCCAATGTGGGCTACTCCATGGAGAAAATATTTTATTAAAAATTTATCAATCAATCTCATTGGGAATCACTCCCAATTACAATGTTTATGGATCTCTATCCAAAGGAGATGCTGATTACCTAATCTCAAGTTCGTGGATCTCTTCCACAGGAGAACTCTTTCCTCTTTTGCTCTGGCTATATGATCTTCTAGAAGACTTTATCTCTCTACTGTACTAACTAGTGGACCTATCTCCACTTGAAGACTCCTCACTCAAATTTATCTTCAACTATGCTACTGCTGGATATCTATCCACTGAGACCATGTCCTCTGTACTTTGTCACCTCCAAAGATCTATCAATAGGCTCACTAAGAACCTAATCAATAGGCTCACACATAACCTACTTAACAAGCTCACATAGAACTTATCCAAAATTGAATAACAAGCTCACATAGAACTTGTACAAAACTGAATAACAAGCTCACATAGAACTTGTCCAAATATGCTCTAGCAAGCTCACCAAGAACTTGCCCAAAAATGATCTAGCAAGCTCACCAAGAACTTGCCCAAAATTGTCCACAAATATTTCCCAACACTGTCCTCAAATCTATCCCAACACTATCCTCAAATCTGTCCCAAATGCCTTCTCAAAGGCTCAATAAATCATGCTCAAGTAGTACTCAAATATCATCCACAAATATATCAAGGCAAAGCTCAAAGATGAACTCAACAATGAATGACAATGCACTCTTAAATATATGACAACAATGATCCACAATGATCTCAACTCAACTAAACTCATAGAAGCATAAAGAGAATTGTTAGAGACTCAATATGTTCTAATATCAACTCAAATCAACTTAACTCAAATCAATCTCAAGTCAACTAAATTCAATCTCATAGAAGCATAAAGAGAATTGTTAGAGACTCAATATGTTCTAATATTACTCTCAACTCAAATCAATCTCAACTCAACTCAAATCAACTCATAGAAGCATAAAGAGAATTTTTAGAGACTCAATATGTTCTAATATCATTCTCAACTCAAATCAACCTCAACTCAATTCAAGTCTTATAGAACCATAAAGAGAATTGTTAGAGACTCAATATGTTCTAACCTTAATCTCAACTCAATATAGAATGATGGAATAGTTTTTTTCATAGAAATTTAACAATCACTTCACACATCACTTGACTAGGCTCAATCAGCTCAACTTAACCAATCATCACAAGGAACAACTCTTTCTCACACAACCCTAGTCCAAGTATGTATCAACCAACTCAAATGTTTCCAATAATGCTCAACCACAAATATCACATAATAATGATACTCATGTTATTTTCTAACTCAAGTTATTTCACAACCAATGGGATTCAACAACTATGCTTATAAAATAAGGTTTAGACACAACTCTCAATTCAGAAAACCTTGAAACATTCAACCAACCACTTTCGAAAATGAAACCACAAATAATCCTTTTCCCTCCAATGATATTTTAGAAATCAACCACCATAAACAATCAATAGGAGAATGTGCCCATACCTTTTATGAAGATGAAAAAACCTCTTTGTAAATCTGCCATAATCACAAAATTCTTTTTCCAATCTTCACAAGGGTTAGTATATCACAAAATAATCAACATTACTCCACTTTTCAATAATCATCACCAAGGCATTTAATTGCACAACTTCCTTATCTCTCCTAAAACCACTTGTACCATAAAATAAAATAAATCAAAACATTGCATAACCTTTTCACTCCCAAAACCACTTATACCATAAAATAAAATAAATCACAATATTGCATACCTTGTCACCTCATCAAAGAATTAATCCTCTTGAAAAAGAACAAGGCAAACTTCACTTTTGGAACCCCTTTGCAAAATCAGAAATATATCTTTACACACACCTTATTTCTCCTTCTAAATAAGTTAGTCAAATAGCCCTCGAAATAATATTTCCGACGATATATAATATGCCCACTTTCCGAAATAAATTGAAACCTTTACATATATATATATATATACATAAATATATAAATATATATTGTATATATGTATATATATGTATATGTATATGTATATATATATATATATATATATATATATATATATATAATATATATATAGAATGGATTGATATGAGACAACCATCAAAGTTGAGAGAAAAAAGAAATGATGGATGAAATTCTCATCGATGGCTCAAGGGTAAAAGAAAACCCTTCATATAGATGCATTACATATGTGTATGTTTGATTAAAAATGCATCTTTGGACAAGGAGGTTGCTATTAAGCAAAAGAGCCATCCTTAGTAGGCGGGTGATAATGTTGGAGTTATCGTAAAGCCTCCTACTTAAGGAAAAATATTGTTTGTGCATATTGTTGATTGCTTCTTTGGCCCTTGTGTTGTTGTATGTGGAATTATTTGGTTAAATTGTGTATCAAACAATATTTAATAATGCTAGTAAATATTGAATACCGATGTTAATGATTAATATTAACATTCAGTATTAATTAAATTAACTAGTTGAGTAGTTGATTTAATTACTATTGTGTTGAAAGCATTAGAATGAAGTTAGATGATTTAATTATTAGAGCTAGACTTAAGAGAATTAATATATTAAGGTAAGCTTTAAAAATATTAATCTTTGGAAAAGGAAAGTTCATTAAATAATTAAACCACTTTTAATAAACATAAATTAAAGTGCATATTGTAGTAATGTTGGAAAAATTGAAAGTTGGTTGTTTCATCAATGGCTTGCAGGATGATCTCAAGGTTGAGGTTAATATGTTCAAACCGTAAACTATGATGCAAGCCCTAAGCTTAGCATAGTTGGCCAAAAAATAAATTTCAACTAAATAGAGGACCTCTAAATTCCCTAAAACCAAATCCTTTTTTCCTCCCAAGTCCACAATTCATAATGAAAATAAATTCGTCCCCCATAAATGCTTGACCATAGAAGAAATGGATGCTCGATGAGCCCAAGGGTTGTGCTAAAATTGTGATGAAAAATATGTTTGAGGGCATACGTGTTCTCAAAAGAAGTTATTCCTAATAGTTGTAGAGGACCCAATAAGTAGTGAACAAAGTGATGACGAAGTGGAACCAATAGAAGAACCACCTCAAAATGAGGATGAAATACATGAACCACAAGCAAAAAAATTTGTCCATGCGCTTGCAGGGATTACTATGCCACAAACTATGAAAGTTGTGAATTTTTTCAAAGGCCAACGTCTTACAATCCTTATTGATTTAGGAAGCACACACAATTTTATTGATCCCTTAATTTCCAAGCAGACCAATTGTTACATACACACATGCAATTCCTTTGAGGTTATGGTGGCAAATAAAGGCACTTTACGTTGCAAAGGCAAATGTTTCAATGTTAAATTTAAAATAGGAGATTATGAGCTCAAAATTGATATGTTTGCTCTTCAATTAAGGGGATGTGATATTGTATTGGAGCTCAGTAGTTGGGCACTTTGGCTACCATTGCATATATTTTTGTAAAGTTATGGATGTAGTTTTCACTTAATGGAAGGTCTTACACTCTATGTTTCACAAGTAGAGTCACCTCAAATTATCAACTCAAATTGTATGGAGAAGTTGCTAAAAAAATCTTCTCATGGGGTTATCGCTCAAATATTTGCACTCCAACTAACTACTTTTGAGATGGACCAAATTCCAAATGACTTGCAACTTGTCCTAAAAAAGCACGATGTAGTTTTTGTCAAACCAACAAAATTATCACCACATCGCTCCCATGACCATACCACTTCATTGGTACCTGGCAATGTACCACCTAACATTAGGCCGTATCGATACCCTCATCCCCTTTAGTCAAAAATCGAGAAATTGGTACAAGAGTTGTTAAAATCTGGAGTCATTTGACCTAGTAACAACCCTTACTCTTCTCATGTCTTATTGGTTCAAAAGAAAGATGGGTCCTCGAAATTATGTATAAATTTTTGTGAGCTTAATAAGCTCACCATTAAGGATAAGTTTTTATTCCTATGGTGGGTGAATTACTAGATGAGCTACATGGGGCTATGTTTTTCATCAAATTAGACCTTCGCTTGGGATACCATCATATCAGGCTCAAGGATGAGGATATCCCCAAAATAATATTTCACACTCATGAGGGTCACTATGAATTCTTAGTTATGCCATTTGGATTAAACAATGCACCTTCAACATTTTAAAGCCTCATGAACAAGTATATAGTTACTCTTGGGCAAAGCATCTCATCCATGTGGATCAAACTCTAAAACTTTTGGCACAACATCAATTTTCTGCAAAGTGATCCAAGTGTTCTTTTGGGTTGACTGAAGTAGAGTATTCGTGACACATTATCACTAAGGATAGAGTTAAATTTATCCTAAGAAGATTCAAGTCATTAAATACTAGCCAAAACCTCACACTCTCAAAGGTCTTCATGGATTTTGTGGCCTCATAGGGTATTATCACAAATTTGTTTGCAACTATGGAAAAATTGTTGCTCCTCTAACAACCATGTTAAAGAAAAATTATCTTACATGGATAGCTCCAACCGAGAAGACTTTCTTTGATTTGAAGTATTCTATGACAACCACTCTAGTCTTAGCAATGCCTAACTTCTCTAAACCGTTTATAATTGAAAGTGATGCTTCAGGCAATGGCATTGGAGTCGTGTTGATGTAGGAAGGATGTCCTTTGGCCTTCACTAGTAAGGTGATTTCAAGCAAAAATTTAGGCAAATCCATGTATACTAAGGATATGCTTACAATTTTGCACACGGTTACTCACTGGCAACTTTATCTCATTGGACAATATTTCTCCATTAAAACAGATCATCGAAGTCTTAAATACTTCCTAGAGCAATAGGTTGCCAACCTCGAACAACAAAAGTGGATCTCTAAGCCCATGGGTTATGATTATGATATTACATATAAAAATGGGAAAGAGAACATTATGGTGGATGCTCTCTCTTGCCAATTGGACGCTCAAGGTATGATATGTGTCATTTATTCACCCATCCCTTAATGGATAAATACTCTTCAATAAGAGGTGCTTACTGATTATGAATTATAAAATTTGGTTGCCTTGCTTCAAACAAAGCCTACATCGTGTTTAGGATATACTTGGAATTGACAAGATTTACACCACCTCTAGCTCCTTGTTGTTCCTTGCGAATCTCCAATTCATGAACTCTTCATGAAGGAAATGCATGCTTCCCCCACCGTAGGTCATTCAAGGTTTCTCAAGACATGAAAGGATTAAGTGCACGTTATTTATGGAAGGGAATGAAGAAGGAAATTCAGAAAATTATGGCCGAGTGTGACATATGTCAACAAATGAAAGGAGAAACAATGCCTTCCCTATGAAATCTTCAACCTTTGTCTATTTTAGAACAGGCTTGGACATACATCTTCATAGAATTTATTGAAGGCTTACCTAAATCGAGAGTCAAATCGGTTATTTTTGTGGTCATGGACTGTCTCATGAAGTATGCTCATTTTCATCCCTTTTTCCATCCTTATACCACCTTTGTAGTCACCCAAGTCTTTCTAGATTCTATATTTTGTCTCCATGGAATGCCCACCTCCATTATGTCAGATTGTGATCCCACCTTCACTAGTAATTTTTGGCAAGAATTGTTTAAGTTATAGGGAACTCAACTCAAAATGAGTTCATCTTATCAACCATAAAAAAATGGTCAAATAGAGATTGTCAATAAATATTTGGAGACCTATCTTCATTTTTTTACCTCTGATCATCCTACATAGTGGGCAAAGTGACTTTCCTTGGCTGAGTGGTGGTATAACACTTTCTATCACACTGCAACCAAGGTCATTCTTTTTAAAGCAATTTATGGCCAACCTCCATCCATAACTTCTTCCTATATTACAAGAAGCTCCAACATCCATGTTGTTGACACTACATTCCACCAACATGTCGAAGTTCTCCAATAACTAAAGTTGAATTTGGAGTTGGCCCAAAATCAAATGCACCAACAAGCTTATCAACACCATACAAAGCACAATTTTGAAGTCGATGATATGGTCTTCCTTTTCTTTTTGCCATATAAATAGTCATCCCTCTAGCTTCATAGGTGCCAAAATCTCACTGCCAAATACTATGGTCCCTACTATATCTTATAGCAGATTGGTGCCACTGCCTACAAATTGGCCCTACCATCTACATCCAAGTTTCATCCTATATTTCATGTGTTATCTCTCAAGAAGGTATTGATCAATCACATACAGGTTCAATCTACTTTACCATAATTGGATGAAGAGGGTTCTATCTTGCTCGAGCCAAAACAAATATTAGATTGTAGGGTGTGCACTCTTCACAACCATGTCATCATCGAGGTTCTTGTTTAGTTGTGAGGATTACAACCAAAATATGCTACATGGGAGTCCCTCCAACAACTCCAACATTAGTTTCCTCATCTATAACTTTTAGGAGAAACCTTTTTTAAAGGGGAAGGGCATGTTTTTTTTTTTGAAAAATTTGAAAAAACTTGTATTAAAACAAATAACAGTTACAAGTGGGAGAAAAAACATCCCAGCCGAAAGCATAGAAGCCAGAAAACAACAGGGCGCAAAAATGCGACATGTCGCGAAAACGCGACATGTCGCGAAATCGCGACACCAAACCTAACCACGGCCGCGCCACGACAACAAGTCGCGAAATCGCGACAGACAGACGCCGAGGCCGCAAAGCACAAAAAGTGTCACGAAATCGCGACGGCACAACACCAAAGCACCCAGTCACCAAAAGCGTCACGAAATCGCGACGAGAAAGCCAGAAGGCGCCTGTTCTCCAGAAGTGTCGCGATATCGCGACGAGTTCTCCCCTTGGCGCCAAAACTGCAAAAGTGTCGCGATATCGCGACGTCTTTTCCCCATAGCTCCAGTTGTCCAAAAGTGTCACGATTTCGCGACGAGTTTTCCCCTGGGCGGCCCTTCAGCAAAAGTGTCACGAAATCGCGACGTGTTTTCCCCTTGGCGCCCTTTCCTCAAACGTGTCGCGATATCGCGACGATTTTCCCCCATGAAGCTTGTTCTCCAAAACTGTCGCGAAATCGCGACGAGTTTTCCCCTTAGCACCCTTTCCTCAAAAATGTCACGAAATCGCGACGAGTTTTCTCCTTGGTGCCCGATCTTCAAAAGTGTCGCGATATCGCGACGACTTTTCCCCTTGGTGCCATTGCTGCAAAAATGTCGCGATATCGCGACGATTTTCCCCCTGGGTGCCCATTCTTCAAAAGTGTCACGAAATCGCGACGATTTTTCCCTTGGGCCGCTATTCACCAAAAATGTCGCGATATCGCGACGATTTTCCCCCTTAGCGCACTTTTTCCAAAAGTGTCGCGATATCGCGACAGCTTCCAACCAACGGCTGCGATGGCGAAACAGGTCACGAAATCGCGACAACTTCCCACCAAAGGCCGCGACGGTGCAACAGGTCACGAAATCGCGACAGCTTCCCTCCAAAGGCCGCGATAGCGAAACAGGTAGCGAAATCATGACAACTTTCCAGCAAAGGCCGCGACGGCGCAACATGTCACGAAATCACGACAGCTTTCCAACAAAGGCCACGACGGCGCAACAGGTAGCGAAATCGCTACACCTTCTCATCAAAGGCCGCGATGACGCAGCAAGTAGCGAAATCGCTACAACTTCTCTCCAAAGGCCGCGATAGCGCAACATGTCACGAAATCACGATAGCTTTTCAGCAAAGGCCGCGACGACGCAACAGGTCACGAAATCGTGACAAAAACCACCCTTAGCTATTTTTCTTACTCATTGTCGCAGGGATCGTTCCAGACCTTGCCTAATCACTTCATCTATCAGAGGCATGTCACTGTGCAGCTGCACCCCTACCTCTTTCTCAGCACCCATCTTCGCAAGGAAATCGGCCACCTTATTCAAATTTCGACTCACATAGACAGGGATCACGTCATCTAACTCCCTCCATAAATCCTTGATTTGGGAGATCAGAATCCGCAGCCTCCAAGCTTTCGAAGAGAAGTTCCGCATGCAATCAAGAGCGCCAACCAGGACTTGAGAATCGAATTCGAGAATTATCCTCCTGTGACCCTGCTTAATAGCCCAGATAGAAGCAGATTTGATAGCAATGGCTTCGGCTTCATTGTTTGTGGCTCTGCCCAAGCCTTGCAGTTCCCAGTAAAGCACCGAACCAGCATGATCCCGACAAACTACACCAATACCCGCACTGCCCGGATTGCCTTTTGCAGCTCCATCAGTATTGATTTTGATCCAACCTTCTGGGGGAGGTTTCCAGCTAACTCTGTCTTGTCTCTCTTGCCCCTCAACCCCCTCTTCTAGATGCCCAAGACCAACCTGATTTTCCTCTTCAGCATAGATGGCAACAGTTTCTGTGACTTTGCTCCAGATGACCTGCCAAACGCCGTCTATCGAGGAGAAAGTTTCTCTAAAAATCCGGGCATTTCTCTCCAGCCATACTTGCCACCAAATGAAAAGGAAGCCAAGCTCCCAACCAATACGGAGAGCTATAGATTTAAATCTGCCCCTTTTCCATTTTTCCCAAATATTGGCTCGATTTAGATCACCATTAGCCTGGAGTTTATAGTGAGAGAACCAACGCTTCCAAATCTGATGCGTAAAAGGGCACTCGAACATCAGGTGATCAGCTGTTTCCTCATGCTTGTGGCATAAAGCACATTGAGAAGGACCGATGATTCCTCTACTTCTGAGATTGTCAAAGGTGAGAATTCCATTGTGCATAAGCTGCCAGGCAAAGAAATTTACTTTCGGCCAGCCCTTGGAATGCCAAATCCTTCTCCAATCCTGAACCAGAAAAGAGTGCGGGGGAGGCTCAGGGAGGATCTTTTCGTAACCGTCCTTTACTGAATAAACCCCAAGGCTCCCATAGCCCCAAGCTAATTCATCCTCCTCATCCCTCCCTGTGAGGAACCTTTCTGACAAGATTTTGTTCAAGATGGGTGCCAGCTCCGGAGGGATTGTAATTGGCCACTCCTCCCACCTCTTAAACTTTTTAAACTTATACTCCCCCAATTGGTTGGTGTTAAAATAGCTTTCAATTTGAATCCAGCCCTGGGCTTCTATGGCGGACTTGATTGGTTGTAATTCGGGAAACGTAGCAATGATGGGTGGATACTGGTCCCAAGAATCAGTCCAAAAACGTGCCTTATCCCCTCTCCCCACTTTCCAAAATAATTGGTCTTTGATAACCTGAGATCCAAGCTTGAGAGTCTGCCACACTAAGGATCCAGTACCATCCAGGGGGAAGCGGCCCACCTCATTGGGGTGGACATGACCCAAATATTTACTGGATAGGATTCTGTTGAATAAGGAGGTTGGCTGGGAAATCCACCTCCAATACAGTTTTCCAGCCAAGGCTTTGTTATTAAGCTTGGAGCTTCTCAGGCCCAGCCCTCCTTTATCCTTAGGCTGGGTAACTTTATCCCACCCAACCAAAGCCCATTTTTTCTCCCCTTTTGCACCTTCCCATAAAAATCTTCTTGCCATTTTGTCCAGCTCTTTCCAAATGGAATGAGGGGCAGCCAGGATAGAGAATTTATAGATTGGCATAGCCTGAATAACTGATTGCAAGAAGGTTAATCTACCCCCATAGCTTAACCATTTATGGGACCAATGATTCATTCTATCTTTGATACCTTCCAATAGATCCTTCCAGATATCTATTTTTAATTTTTTGAAATGCAAGGGAACTCCCAAGTAAACTATTGGAAGAGAAGTCCTTGTGAATCCCAGGATCTCAATAACTCTATCCTGCAGCCTTTGGTCAAGATTGAAAAAGACCACTTTGGACTTCCTGTCATTGAGGGCCTGGTTTGAAGCCCTAAGGTAGACATTAAGAGTATCTCTGATTCCTCTAGCTTCCCTGAGACTGGCCACACCAACCAATCCAATATCGTCCACAAACTGCAAGTGAGTCAAAGTTTCCTCCCCTACCTTGATACCTGTTAGCAGGCCTTGTTGCCTTCTCCTCAAGAAAAGTCTACCTAATCCTTCAGCCAAAATGAGGAAAAGATAGGGAGAGCAAGGGTCTCCTTGGCGAAGACCACGAGTGGCTCCAAAAGGATGCGAGGGAAGACCCTTGATAAGAACAGAATAAGAGGGCGTAGAAACACAACTCATGACCCAATCAATCCAGTCCTGGGAGAAGCCAAAGGCTGCCATCATTTTAGACAAGAAGCTCCACTCCACCCGGTCATAAGCCTTGGACATATCCAGTTTAATGAACATTCCTTTATTACCAGATTTTTGCATTGTATGGATAGCCTCCTGAGCAAGAACCACCCCATCCAAGATTTGTCTTCCCTCAACGAAACCCCCTTGTTCTAAAGAAATGATGTTATGAAGGAGAGGTTTGAGCCGCTCAGCCATTATCTTAGTGATTATTTTATAAATCACGTTGCATAAAGCAATAGGTCTGAAATCAGAGATATGAGTCCCCTCCTCCCCTTTTGGAATTAAAGAGATGAAGGTGTGATTAATTGCCCTGAGCATTCTTTTATTAGTTCTGGATTCCTCTGTGACAGCCAAAACATCCTCCTCCAAAGTATCCCAAAAGGCCTGAAAAAACTCAATAGGAAAGCCATCTGGACCAGGAGATTTGCCAGTACTCATTCCAAAGACCACATTTTTCAATTCATCTCTATCAATGGGTCTAAGCAGGGCCTGATTTTCTTCTTCAGAGATAATAGAAGGTATGACATTAATAACTTCGTTCTGAGCCTCAGCATCTTGCTCCATACTTTCCTTAAAAAGTTTAGAAAAGTAATCGATTGAGTGGTAGTGCATACCAGGAAGAGTATCGAAGGAATGTCCATTCTCATCTTTAAGGGCTTCCATGTTATTCATCTGTCTCCTAGCACAAGCTGACCGATGAAAAAATTTGGTATTTCTATCCCCTTCTAATAACCAAGTATTTCTTGCCCTCTGTTTCCAGTATATCTCCTCTTGGTTATCAATGGCCTCAACCGCTTTGCGCAAGGCATCATCCTCGGATTTGAGTTGCTCAGTAATTGTTCCTTCCCTAAAGAGTTTCTGAACCTCCTCCCATCTGGCCACCAAGGGGGCCCTTTGGAACTGGAAATCTGACTTATTATCTTTCCTCCATTGTTTCAGTTGAAGTTTGACAAAATGAAGCTGTTTATGAAATTTAAACATTGCTGTCCCAAAAGGTGGACGGCCTTCTTCCCACCATTGTGGAATTTTCTTTCGAAGGTCCTCCTTTTGTAACCAAAAATTCTCAAATTTAAAAGGCCTGTGATGCTGCCCTATCATAGTCCCTCCCTCCAACAAAATGGGAAAGTGATCTGAAACAGGGCCCTCCAAAATCTGGAACTTAGAATTCCACTTTACAAAAGCCTCCTCCGAGACCAGAAAATGATCTAACTTGACCTTCCTGCTGTGTGGCTCCTTCCTCTTGTTGGTCCAAGTAAAGTAGGTTCCAGGGCCTTTAACATCCACTAATTGAAAGGCCTGGACTTGGGCAATCAGAAGCCGATCCCCTGGATCCAAAATTGGGGTGCCACCTTCCTGATCACGAGCAGATAATTTTGCATTAAAATCCCCTGCAATAATCCAATCTAAGTATTCCCTAGAGGACCTCATGTTGTGAACAGCTTTCCATTGGAGCCTCTGGCCATCAAGGTCTTGGGCCCCATAAAAATTAGTGATTAAGACATGTTCGCTATGAAATTATTCCTAAAATGAGATGTGAGAACACCCCTCCAAGCTATATGTTCTAAAGCAGTCCAATCCAGAGGGTTCCAAAGAGTAACAATCCCCCCTGAAGCACCTTGGGCAGCCACATCCATATGACCAGCGCCCCGCCAGATTCTATTAACTGTTTTACTCATAAGATCTAAAGACATTTTTGTCTCCTGAATAAGCAAAAAGTCTGTTTTACATTTTCCTAAGAGTCTTTGAACAGCAGATTGATGGGTTCTACTGTTTAAACCCCTAACATTCCAAGATTGAATAATCATTGAAAACCTTGAGAGCAGTAAGAATCAATTGTCCTCACCGATCCTCCATTGATCAGCTTATCTCCTTGAGCTGCAATCAGGTCCTTATTTGACTTTCTGCCCGCTCCTTGAGTGTTGCTGTTTTTGGATCTCTTTTCCACCTGAGATATACCTGTGGCCGGCCTTTCTCTATTTTTTTTTGCAATTCCCATGCCGACATCCTTAATTACTGGCGACGCTTGGGAGTGCACTATCAGTGCCCCTGCATTTTCTGGCGGCAATACCTCAGTGGGCTCAATCACCTGTTCTAAGACAGGAGGAGATGAAGGAGAAACATGAGTGTGGATGTTATGAGCCTCAATATTCCCATCCACACCTTCCATATCCTGGTCCTCCTGATCCACTAATGTCTTAAAAATTTCATATCTGTTGGTCGGCTTGGATTGTAATTGCTCCTTACCATTTTTCTTCTCGCTTTCTCCTTCTTTTGGCCTCGTTCAAAGCCATCTTCTCGACCCTCATTACCCCGAGGAGTATTGGATGTTTCTTTGGTAGAGATAGACTTACCCTCTCTGGGGCGATTTGGCATACCATGCTGGGCTTCCGTTTTGGTGTTCAAAAGATTTGGACAAAACCGGGCCAAATGCCCATGTTTATGGCAGACTCTGCATCGGAAAGGCAGAGCCTCATAGTCTAACTATTGGATCCAAGATACTCCCGCGGCTCTAGCTCCACCTCTCGTAGGTAGAGGCTGGCTAATATCCATCTCCACGCAGATTCTAGCATAGACACCAGAGTTACCTTCTATGGTGTCCTTGGAGACGCCCAGGTGTCTACCCAGGGAGTTACCGATCATTTCCAGGACCTGCTCCCCCCAAAACTCCATTGGAAGAGCGTACAACCGGATCCAGACCGGGACAGCCGTGGGTTCGATGCGAGGATCGAATCCCACTCTCCAGGGTTGAACAAATAACCCTGCTGGGCCGTGGTTTCTCTTCTCTGACTCAAACGCTCTGTTTCTATCAGCTAAAGAAGAAAAGCTAACGATGAAATACCCGTTGCTAATAAACCACAGGGAGTACTCACCATGGGGCTCCCAGTTCTGTCTGACCCAAGTGTGCAAGAAATTCAGGGTAGGTCGGATACCCATGAATTTGCAAATCAAATCATGATTGGCTTTGTATAGGATTGTGTCTTCGACCAGCTTTGGTTCGATTACAATCTTAGGTCTTGAAGCGGATTGTGGGAGACATCCGTTGACACGATGCGCTGCGGAACTCTTGCCAGCGTTCTTGAGCATCATATTCAGAGTATTTCTCTGAGCTTCGCCGTTAGAAGACGAAGGATTGTCTTTGAGCATTTCAACGTAAGAGCTCTTTCTCCCGGAGAGAGGGTCTGGAGGAGACCCCATTGGGCCCTCTTGAGGCTGCAAGCGATCCTTCAGATCCACAAAAACAAAACAAAATGGGAAACCACCTGATGTCCTGGATTATCCTTCGCTCCACAAACCCTAGAACATCGCTTGTCGCCTGCGCAGAGAATTTCCCGCCAAATCGCCAGAGCTCCCTCATCCAAGATCGAGAAGGGCATGTTAAGACCCCATATTAACACCATTTTGTAATTCTTATTTGATTATTGTAATGACCCACTTCCAACATGGGGACCCTCTTATAATGTTATTTTGTAACTTTGTAATGGTATGTGGCAAGTAAGGCGTCTAAACAAGTGGGACCATTTCATGTAACTGTTATCAAGAATGTAACCGATGATTGGTAGAATATTATAGCTTAAGTGGCATTTTGCATGTAAACCAACTCTTGATCATTAGGTTAGGTTTGCATGAAGTGTTTATTTGAAAGACATGAAGCCATGTACAAATTTATTTTTTTGCAAATTAATGAAATATTGAAGGAGGTTTCCCCCTCGAAGAGGCCCATGATTTTTGTGAGAGTATTTAATTTTGCATTTACTTTCTGCATTATGATATTTGTTATTGCATGAATCTCTATTTATTTTTAGTATTTTGTATGAATGAGTTTTGTTTAATAGTAGGTTCCTAGATTTGTTTATTTTGGTTCCTTCGAGAATATATGAAGTGGATTGTCAAGTTTTTTGGGGTTAATGGGGAAGAAAGAAGGAAAAAGAGGACGTAGGCTAGTTGGAGAGGAATGCAACATGATGGAGCAAGAGGAAGGAGGGAGTTGGTGACAGTGATAGAGGTAACACTTTTATGGTTTCTTCTCTTGTTCTTATCCATGGCTTTTTTTAATTTCTTTTAGATCAATTCTCTTTTGTGTCTTTGTTGAGTTGTGAAGCTTGAAGAATTGTTTTAAGTTGATAGGGAATATTTTTTTAGAAGGTTTGGAGTCTCATATTTTTAAGTTCGAGCTCTATCAACTTGTAGGAAGCTCAGTAAGGTTAATGCATTTTAGTTTTTCATTTTGTGAGTGTGTTGTTTAGCATTAAAGGGAAATCTGATTGTTCCTTTCGATGTCAATGGTATTTATTATCGTTGTTGAAAAGAGTTTGGAATAATCTAGTCAATATTTATTACCACCTATGTTCTTTGATGTTGTTGGTTGTTGTCAATGTTTTTCCTTTTATTTTGGTTTTAGATGTAAGGATAACTTGTCTTAGGTAGTAGCGTTTTGCCTCTGGAACATCTTTTTTTATGTTGTTTGGTGTAAGTTGTTATCTAAAAGTTGGCCCACCTAGGTTTAGGGTGACCTTGTGCCTTACTTTGGAGAGTCGCACCTTTAGTGTGAGTTTTAAGCCAATTGGAGCTTGGGCCTTCCTTCGCATAACTTATTTGTTTAGAAAAATTGGCTAAAGTTTTATTGGTTATCTTGATTTAATCATGCTTTCCAACGTTTGGGTGTTAAAGGTATTATTGTATTGGTTTTATTTCTCCAATCAATTTATGGCTTTCATAGGGCAATATATTGTTATTGCATGCTATGCTTGTTAGGGTTTGTACTTTTACGTTCGTGTTATAAAAGTTTAGTTGGCTAATATTATCTTTTGTGAAGAAAATATTTAAATCATTTTTCTTAGTTTTAAAGCAATAGAAGTCTAGTTAATGTGCTTGGACCCTGATTCTATTTCATAAATATTTTGTTTATTCATTATAGTGATGGTTTTAATTGAATAAACAATGTGAATGCTTTTTGGAAATGTTATACACTAGTTGTATTTATAGTTATTGAAAGATTTTTTTTTTATATAATGGTAAAAAAGAGGTTTTTGTTATAGGGTCCCAAAACCCGTTTACATAGAGTGGGATATTAGAATGCCAATTTACAATATATGACCAAAGAAGAACAAAATTGCAATATTTCTATTCCAAATCTTAATGATCAGTGATCAAACACAATCTACGACCTGGATAGTCTAGCATTTTTCTTTGCAACTCTATTTTGTTCACTACCCTTCCTACTATCACCTTTTGGAACTCATGCGACTTCAATGAAAACTGCTTCAATTGACACCTTTGAATTATTGGATAAATTTTCTCCCTGCTAGTTGTACTCCACACATCATGACTCAGTTTTTTTGGGTCTAGTGACTGTATCGAGGGCAGGGTTCTATCACCTTTTCTATCATGATTATTGCAATTCATTTTCATTACAAGCCTGCAAGTCTTCCTCCTTATTCGCTTCATTCTTATCCTCCTCTTTTTGCAGTTTAAGACTTACATTTGCATCGATCATGATTTTAATCCTCTTGGCTAGCACATTCTTGTTGTGGCTGATCCACAACACACCCCAAAATTGGGGGCCCACCTTTTTGCATGCTTTCAAAGAAGAAAACAGTGACCCAGATGCTAAAAAAAAAGAGAAAAGGCAAAATTTCACAAAAATGAAAAAGTTGTCGCGATATCGCGACATGTTGCCCCCGAAAATGAAAAATTGTCACGATATCGCGACATGTTGCTCCGTCACGGCCGAAAATGAAAAGTTGTCGCGATATCGCGACATGTTGCTCCATCGCGACCGAAAATGAAAAATTGTCATGATATCGCGACATGTCACAAAATCGCGGCTCCAAACAGCCAGATGGTACGAAAGAGAAAAATGTCGCGATTTCACGACAGGTTTGCATCTGCATAGCCCGAAAGAGAAAAGTGTCGCGATTTCACGACAGAAAGCAGCCACAGTTGTACGAAATGAAAAAGTGTCACGATTTCATGACATAAAGCAGCTGGACAGCCCGAAACGAAAAAGTGTCACGATTTCGTGACATAAAGCAGTGGATAGCCCGAAAGAGAAAAGTGTCATGATTTCGCGACAAGTTGCAGCGAGATGGTTCGAAAGAAAATGGTCACGATTTCACGATAGGTTGCAGCGAGATAGCCCGAAATAGAAAAGCGTCACGATTTCTGACGAGTTGCAGAAATGGTACAAAATAAAAAAGTGTCATGATTTCGTGACAGGTTGGAGATGGCCCAAAAGAGAAAAGTGTCGTGATTTCGCGATAGGTTGCAGCGAAATGGTACGAAAGAGAAAAGTGTCACGATTTTGCGACAGGTTGCAGCGAGATGGCCCGAAAGAAAAAATTGTCACGATTTCGTGACATGTCTTATTTTTGCGGTGCATAAAGGCGAACAAGGCTATTGACAGGAAAATGTCACGATATCGCGACATGTCTCATTTTCGCGATGAAAGTAGAGGAGTGAAGCTGCATGCATAAAAATGTCGTGATATCGCGACATGCTATTTTTTGGTCACGATTTACATGGGGCCATTACAGAACATGCAGAAAAGCGCTGAACACGTGGCACAAAGGCATGAGGGTCATGATAACGCTTCAGATCGACAGTTATAGTTAGCAGAGAAGACCAAACGTTTCAGGCTCGAGCAAAAGGTCAAAACACCAAAGAAGCGGGAAAATGAAACGAAGCGATCCGGGAAATGAAACGAAGCGTCACAGAGCGAAACCGAGAGCCGCAATAGAAAGTTTAAAAGTAGAAGTGAAGGTAGATACAAGGGCTAGAAATTGTAAGAAGAAAAGCATTATCTTTTTGGAATAAAAAGGAGTTTATTTGGCAAGAGTAACTTTTGTGTGTGAAATCAAAAGGAGATTGAAGGCTAAGACTACTGTTATCTCTGTAGATCTTTCCCTTGCATTATTCTTTCTTGTATCTATTCGTTTACACCATAATGTGGGTTACGATAGGTGAATGATAGAATGATGCAATTATTTATTTCCTTAGAGTCTTGCATCTGATCTGATTCGACTGTGTTTTATTGCAGGTCTGTTAGGTCAGGTTGTTTTAGAGTTTCATCTCATAACTTGGGGTTTTGCAGGGAGGAGATTGCTAACCAAATTAACGTCTTGTTTCAGTTTTTCCAGCTGATTCTCATAAAGAATGTTTCTGTTTTAGTTTCTGATATTATATTTTTAATCTTACTCGAAAATCTGCATGTTGGATTCTGGTACATTCCAGAATACTTTGCTAATTTTACTAACACCAAAAGCTAACATAGAAGTAGCAGAACAATGTTAAATAAAAAGATAAAACGAACCCGTTAACTATTAAAATGAACCTCATGTTAAAGGCACGGAGCTTAAAATGAAGTGGTGTATACCACGCATTTTCTCATTTGAAATCTTTTTAAGCCGAAAGATAAAAGAGGTCACTAGCTTATTTTAGGGTAGATTTCATTATTCTCAAGAACATTAAGAAAATATATTTACACAGTTGATTAATTTAATAGATTACGGTTGCAAAGTTTTCTTTGAATCATTAAAGGCCCCTTGTTAACAGTTACTTGCAGGGTTTAAGTTATTCTAGTATACATTCATTTATTTGCTTTAAGTCTTAATTGGTTATATGCATATGAATGTTTGTTCACAAGAACCTTGGAGAAATAAAAAAATAACAAATTTTCTTTGCAAGAAAGAGTTTCATGTCTGAGACTCTAGTTGCGTGATCATTTTGTTATAGGGCAAAATATTCACTCAACATTTTGGCGCTAGAAGGAGGGCCTTCTTTATTGCTTTGTGATTATGATCTGTTCTAACGATTAACGTGGGTAGTTTTGTTTCCACCTATTGTGCTTGCAGGTATAACATTTAGATACTTTATTTTGCAAGTAAGTTGAGAGAAGTCTTTTAGAGTTCTAGAGTTTTCAAGCTGGCCCAACTTGAGTACATAGCTACTAGGTCCAAGACCACAGGGGAAACTATTTTCCAAAGCCTTTCTCCCACTGCTAGGAAGCCGAAAAACAAAACATTAGAGATCGAAATACCACCCAGTATACTTGAGTTAGGGATTTCTTTAGACTCAAGTACGTCTAGCGGGCCTGAGCCCTTAGTTTCAAGTGCGACAACAACACCAGGTGTATCTGTCTCCATAGTTCCAAGCGTTTCCATTGTTCCCACAGGGTTAACACCTTTGAACAACATGGCCCAACAACAACAACAACCACCTGCCCTTTGGTATGGTGCGCAAAGTTCCCCCTTGGATATTCCTAGGGCAGTCCATGACTTGCCTAGAAACATTGAAAGGGGATTACCCAAATTCATGCATGATGGTCCCACAACAGCCGAAGATCATGTCCAAATCTACAAGGATTACATGTTTAGACAAGGGGTTACTCACGAGGATGTTGCTTGCCGAGTTTTCCCTGCTAGTCTAGACAACACGGCCAATGAATGGTATAGGAATCTTCCAGCAGGGTCCATCACTTCATGGGCCCAATTAGAAACCGCCTTCATTAGCCAATTTAGAATGTTATTGGATCCCTCCATAATTTACAATTTGTTCGTATCATGCAAAAGATTACCCAATGAGCCCATACGAACATTCAATCAGAGGTTCCAAAAACTATACACGAATTTGACTCGTCACTTTGCGGTAGATCCTGCGGTCGCCTTGCAATTATATTTCGGAGCTTTAGATCCTTTAACATCTTTATTGACTAGAAGGAATCCTCAGGTTACGACGCTTCCTTTAGCCTATGCAGAGACAATGACTCTCGAACAACAAATGAACTTACCAGGAGCAGGATTGTCTCAATTGACTGGGATGGGACAATACGGTCCATACAGTCAATTCGCCATGATGAACCAGTTAATGGCACCACAGGTTCCTATGATGAACAATTTCCAAACACCCACCCAAGTGGCATCATTTCCAACTTATCCTAATGCCTCCGTTCAAACACAGGGATTAATTCAAAATAGCTCGATGGGTTTGCCTGGGTTCGGCATGGGCAATAATTTGTTGACCATGCCGGGGTTTGCTCCGATTAGCACGCCAAGCCCAACGACTTATCCAACAATCACTCCGATTCAAAGTGTGAATCCAGGATGGAATCCAACTGCCCAGACCCAAGCCATTGTACCTATTCCAGAGGTGGCTAATGCAGCAAACACAACTGGACCCAGAATTACCGTGCCCCAACCACAAGGGTCCGAATCCGTGATAGAAAACATGAAGGAAACCTTGGCCAAAGTTTTGGTTACGATGGGAAATGTCAATAAAAAGGTTGACCAAGCCATGGGTCATAACCGACCTCACAACCATAGAGGAAAAGGAACATACAACACGCAGCCTAATAATGGGCGAGTACCCAATCCCGTAGCCAATCAGGCAGATGTCTCGAAAGATTTTGGAGAATTAGGACCTTGTGACAACGATTGCCTGCACTGTGGCCACGGGAAGCATGAGTCTATACTGACTGAGGTTATACATTCCCAAGAAAGTGAAGAAGAGGAGGATGTGGAATTTTTTGGAAATGAAGATGAAGAAACATTGGAAGTTCATGCCAACAAACGTTTTGGGAAAGGAAATCACAAATATTACACTAGGAGTTCTAAGGAGCCCAAAACTTCTTCTACTCCTCCAAACAACCAATTACTCCCTCCTGATTTCAAAGGAGATGTCAATCCCTCTCCTCCATCCATGGTGGAAAAGTCTAAGATGGTGCAAAACATGTCAAATTCAGAAAAACCCACTTACGACTTGGTAGAAGACATGAAGAAAACTAAGGCCAATGTCTCAATGTATGATATGTCCCGACTATTAGGCCAAGAAGTAAGTCCACCAAAAAGTTTAGATCCACCTGCCCAAGTTCATGAAGCTAAAAGTGTTGAGTCCTGATTGGTTTTGAAAAGGGAAAAATGAGATATACCCCCTTTTCTGATAACCATTAGAATTGCGGGTAAAAATCTGCACAATTGCCTAATAGATTCAGGGGCCTCGGCTACCATTATGCCCCTAGAAATCTGTCAAAAATTGGGACTTACACCAAAACCTTCTAGAAGCAGGGTGGTGCAGCTGGATAGATCAACCATGGAGGCAGTGGGAGAATTGGGTGATGTTCTTATTCAAGTCAACTCAGAACCTAGGGTTCAACATCACATAGATATATTGGTGCTCGACATTCCTATCAAATATGGCATGGTGTTGGGAAGAGATTGGAGTAAAAACTTAAACGGTTACATTGTGACAGATTCTTCACATATGTGGTTGCCTTGGAGGGGAGTGGCCAACCAAATTCGGATTGATAGTGAACCTAGGCTCAAGGAGATGATCACAGAATACAACAAACCTAATGAGATCCAATACATTGAAGCTGAATTAGGAGCATATTGTTTGGACATAGAAACACCTAAAAATTCCCAAAATGAAAGGATTGGATGCAATGTTTCTGAAGGACACCAGGACATTTGGACTTTAAGATTTGATGGATCCAAGTCCAGACAAGGGGCAGGAGCCGGTATTGAATTGTCATGTTCAGACAGAGAGCCTATGTTCGCTGCATATAGACTACAGTTCCCTGCCACCAACAATATGGCAGAATATGAGGCCTTGATTCTCGGACTTCAATTGGCCCTTCGAAAGAAAGTTAAATGTATCAAGGTCCTTGGTGATTCGAAATTAGTGGTAAAACAAGTGAAGGGACAATACGTATGTAAGAACAAGCGGCTCAGACTTTACCGAACCAGGGTTAGAGATTTAATAGATGAGTTTGATGCTTTTAACATATCTCTGATCTCTAGAAAAGGCAATCGTCTGGCAGACTCTCTAGCCGTAGCTGCGAGTATGTTGAAACCAGTGGATCACAAGAAATGCAAGAAATTCTCCATAGAATTGGTCCCTTGCCCCTCGATACCGGATAATGTCACGAATTTCCAAGTGTTTGATAGTGACAGGCACATATTCCATTTTGTCACTAATTCTGGTATCTTTGAAAAGCAGGTTATAGATGAAGACGAGAGGGACCTAGAAGAGGCAGATTTGGAAGAAAAGATTATTGGAAAATGTAATAAGATGCCAAATGAGATGGCTTCATTAGAAAAAATGTTCGATATCGGATACCAACCAAAAGAAGGTAGAAAGGTTCCACCTCCCAAAGAAGCCTGTGACTTGGTTAATATTGGAAGTGCAGAAAACCCTCGAGAAGTATTCATAGCGAAAGCATGTACCAAACATGAGAAGGATTCCATTGCCAATGCATTAAAGGAATACATAGATTGCATAGCTTGGAGTTATAAGGAACTGAAAACTTATGATCAGAATGTTATAACGCATACGATTCCTTTGAAGCCAGACTCCAAACCCTTCAGGCAAAGATAGAGGCCAGTCAATCCATTATTAGAACCCTTGATAGAGAAAGAGGTAAAGCGACTGTTAGAAGCTAAAATCATCTTTCTTGTTAGGCATTCCACATGGGTTGCTAACCTGGTCCCCGTGAGGAAAAAGAGTGGAGAAATAAGGTTATGTATTGATTTTAGAAATCTTAATAAAGCCTCACAAAAGGACAATTACCCTTTACCCACCATTGATGAAATACTTCAAAAGGTAAATGGGTCGGAGATGATGTCATTCCTGGATGGTTATTCGGGATATAATCAGGTCCTTATCCATCCTAGTGATAGGATGAAAACCGCCTTCACCACAAAGTGGGGCACCTTTGCATACAGGAGAATGCCTTTCGGACTATTGAACGCAGGTGCCACATTCCAACGAGCTATGGACTTTGCTTTTAAGGGGCTCATAGGTAAGTGCATTATTATCTATGTAGATGACATTCCTGTCTTTTCTAAGAACAGGGAAAACCACGTCAAGGATCTAAAGAAAGTCCTTCAAAGATGTAGGGAACATGGCATTTCACTCAACCCAAAGAAGTGCATTTTCGGGGTAACGAAAGGAAAATTATTGGGACATGTAATATCTAAAGATGGAATTTCCATTGATCCTGAAAGAATAGAGGCCATACAACAGATTCCTTGTCCCAACAACAAAAAGGGGTTGAGATCATTTTTTGGGAAGATTAATTTCGTTAGAAAATTTATTGCAGATTTTGCAGAAATAGCAAAACCTTTGAACGACATGTTAAAGAAAGAGGTCCAAATCAAATGGACAAATGAAAATAGAGATGCTTTCAAAAATATCAAGGATGCGATTTCTAAAGCCCCGGTTTTAGTGAGTCCCGATTATACGAAGCCTTTCTATATTTACACATTTGCTTCAGATCACTCCTTTGCGAGTGTTTTAACTCAGAAGAGTGAAGGCAACATTGAAAATCCTATTGCCTTCCTGAGTAGTCCTCTCAAAGATGCGAAACTGAGATATTCCATCTTGGACAAGCAAATGTATGCTCTAGTTAAGACCGTTAAAAAATTCAGGCATTATATAGTCCACAGTAGGGTGTTTGCTATAGTCCCGGATCCTGCAGTCAAAGCCATGTTTATACAGAATGAATTAGGTGAAAGACGAGGTAAGTGGATTTCAACTTTGCAAGAGTTTGATCTTGAGATTCAATCCATGAAGATAGTGCGGGGACAAGGGTTGGTTAAGGCTATAGCAGAAAAGGATCTCTTAATTTCATGTCAACATTATGAAATCGCAGATATAACCAAAGATGAGTGGTATGCAGATGTTGTGTATTTTTTACTAAATGGTAAATGTCCACCACATTTGAATTCTACTCAACGAAGAGCCTTGCGCTTGAAATCTGCTAATTTTCTAATTAGATCCGACACGTTATACAAGAAAAACCATGAAGGAATTTACCTTCGTTGCGTTGATCGAAGAGAGGCAGCGCAAATACTCGAGGAATTTCATGGTAAATATGGGACAGGACATGGGTCCGCTAATGCCACAACCCATCAAATCCTTAGAGCCGGTTATTATTGGCCTCGATTGTTCAAAGATGCCCATACTCATGTGAGGTCATGTCATACATGTCAAACTGCAGCCAATAGAGAAAGGGGTGCTTCCATGCCATTACAATCTGTAATTGAGTCTAGACCTTTTGCGCAATGGGGCCTAGATTTTGTTGGGATTATCAGTCCCAATTCATCCGATTCCCACAAGTACATTCTAACGGCTACAGATTATTGCACAAGGTGGACGGAAGCTATCCCCACAAAGAATGCTACTTCGGAGGTTGTTATTAAATTCTTAGAGGATAATATTGTCACTCGATTTGGAATGCCTAACTCCATTGTAAGTGATAATGGTTCAGCTTTCTCCTCTCTGGAATTTGCTAATTGGGCATTTGACAACAGTGTGAGTTTAAAATTCTCTTCCAATTATTATCCGCAAGGTAATGGATTGGCTGAATCTTCTAACAAGAATTTGTTATGCGTCATAAAAAAATTGTTGGAAAGAAATCCTAGAGATTGGCATAACAAACTTAAGTTGGCTCTTTGGGCTGACAGAATCATAGTCAAAGAATCAATAGGAACATCTCCTTACCATCTGGTTTATGGACAAGATCCCATTTTTCCTACAAATCTCAAGTTACAAACACTCCATTTCATGAAAGATTACTTCGGAACTGATGATAAACTTGAGTCTAGACTAACACAATTAATGCATCTGGATGAAAAAAGGGATGAGGCTATGCTTCATTTCAGTAAACACCAGGATGTAGTAAAAATATGGTTCGACAAAAAGTCTAGAGCCAAGGCTTTTAAAATATCAGATCTAGTGTTGTTATGGGATAAAAGACATGAGAAGAAAGGAGATCATGATAAGTTTGACTACTTATGGTTGGGTCCTTACCAGATTTTAGAAGTCCTAGGGGAAAACAGTTTTAGACTAAAAACCTTGGATGGAAAGGATTTGGCATTACCTGTCAATGGGTTGCACTTGAAACACTATTTCCAGGCCTGAAGCGGCTGGGTTTTGTATTATATGTAATTATGCCATGCTTTGTTTCTTTTGTGTGTGCAGATTTGATGTTTAAGTGGTGTGTTTGTTTGACATGTTTAGGTTTTGTATTATATGTAATGATGTTTGTTTCTTTTGTGTGTGCAGATTTGACGTTTAGGTGGTGTGTTTATTTGACATGTTTTGGTTTCTTGAAAAAAAAAAAAAAATGAATAAAAATTTGAGATGTTAACTCATGCCTAAGATCAGGAAAATATGAAACATTGGAATTGTGTTGTAAAAGCTCCGTAGATAACACAAACAGTTTAATAATATCGTTTGCAACTTGTGATGCATGAAGTAGTCAGTTTTACAAATTATGACAATACTTTATCTGCAATTCAAAGGGCAATGCATTCATATTACATCTCACTTTGCATATACATGCCATCTTAGTTGCATATGCATTTAAGATACAAATCATTAAAGTGTGTCAAATCCTCTTAGGGTTATGCTATAACATAAATAAGAAAAAATCCTAAGGTTGGGAACTGAGCCCCGAGATATCTAGAACCAAGCACATTTTATACACATTAAAAAGGATCTTGAGCAAAATGATCAAAACCTTGCTTGGAAGAAAAGGTCGAGCGAAAGAAGTATTTCATGTCTATCCTATTATGCAACATGATCCTTAAAACAGTGGTTTTTACCACTTCCATAAAGCTTAAAGCCTAAAATCAGAGTAGTAAGGATAGGGTTAAATCCTCATCGAACTTAGGTTGAGGATCCAACTCCCCAAAGCTCTGATTTGACCTACATGGAGTAGTAAGGATAGGGCATAATTCTCATCTCGCCTAGGTTGAGAATCTGATTCCCCAAAGCTCCTATGTCTCATTTCATCATAAATATTGGATTGGAAGGATCGTACTACATGTCCTCTGCAAAGGATGGGTAGTCATCCCCAAGGTCCAAGAAATAAAAACTAAATATTTTCCATTTCATCTTAATATTGGATTGGAAGGATCGTACTACATGTCCTCTGCAAAGGATGGGTAGTCATCCCCAAGGTCCAAGAAATAAAAATTAAATATTTCCCATCTCATCTTAATATTGGATTGGAAGGATCGTACTACATGTCCTCTGCAAAGGATGGGTAGTCATCCCCAAGGTCCAAGAAATAAAGAAATGAAGCTAAATCATGGATTATGGGGTTAAGTATGCCCATGCATGGCAGCATGTCTTGTCTAAAAACAAGACCACTGACTGTTCAAAGGGTTAGACTAGCATGACCATTTCTTCCATAATTGGTTAAATTATTTTGCTCAAAGTGAGGTAATGAATTCCAAATCAGAGTAGTAAGGATAGGGTTAAACTCCCATCTCGATTAGGTTGGGAGTCTGATTTCCCAAAGCTCTGATTTCACTTTCACTTACACATGGGTTCAAGATAGTAGTGACTCATAACCAACTTTGGGATCTAATAAAGCAATTCATTATACATATAGTTGATCCTAAGAGGGTTTGATAATCTTAAATATTTGTATATGATATTAGAAGGTCTAAGGCCTTTATAAAAGCAAAATCTCTAAGCATATTTATTAGGTTACACAAATCATTCACAATCTCACATATGCATGCATGTGAAACTGACAATGGAATGTTGATCAAGTTCAAGCGATATGGAATGAAAACAAATTGCACACACCGAGCTGATACTTAATGATTCTGATGTTTCATGTACTTCTGATCTATCGGTATTTGTTTATCTTTTATGTGCTTGACGCCTGTATCTAAGCTTGTATATTTCAAGTTGGGTTCTCACCAAAATGCTCTGGAGCATTTGACAGTAGAGTCGCCATTTGTTGTGGCTGATCCACAACACACCCCAAAATTGGGGACCCACCTTTTTGCATGCTTTCAAAGAAGAAAACAGTGACCCAGATGCTAAAAAAAAAAAATCAAGGAAAAAGGCAAAATTTCACAAAAGAGAAAAGTTGTCGCGATATCGCGACATGTTGCTCCGTCGCGGCCGAAAATGAAAAGTTGTCGCGATATCGCGACATGTTGCTCCGTCGCGGCCGAAAATGAAAAGTTGTCGCGATATCGCGACATGTTGCTCCGTCGTGGCCAAAATGAAAAGTTGTCGCGATATCGCGACATGTTCTAAAAAAGGAAAATCAGATTGGACATGAGAAAGAAAAGTGTCATGATTTCGCATAAAAGCAATGTACGAAATGAAAAAGTGTCACGATTTCGTGACATAAAAGTGGACGACAAAAGAAAAAGTGTCATGATTTCGTGACATAAAGATGGAAGAAAGAGAAAAGTGTCACGATTTCGTGACATGTAGCAATGGAAAGAAAAGTCATGATTTCATGAAGAAATGCGAAACAGAAAAGCGTCATGATTTCATGACAGGTTGCAGCGAAATGGTACGAAATAGAAAAGTGTCATGATTTCGTGACAGTTGAGCGAAAGAAAGTCATGATTTCGGATAGGTGCGAAATGGTACAAAATGAAAAAGTGTCGTGATTTCGTGACAGGTTGCAGCGAGATGGCCCGAAATAGAAAATTGTCATGATTTCGTGACATGTCTTATTTTCACGATGCATAAAGGCGGACAAGGCTGATAGGAAAATGTCATGATATCGCGACATGTCTCATTTTCACGATGAAAGTAGAGGAGTGAAGCTGCATGCATAAAAACGTCGCGATATCGCGACATGCTATTTTTGGTCACGATTTACATGGGGCCATTACAGAACATGCAAAAAGCGTTGAACACGTGGCACAAAGGCATGAGGGTCATGATAACGCTTCAGATCGACAGTTATCAGTTAGCAGAGAAGACCAAACGTTTCAGGCTCGAGCAAAAGGTCAAAACACCAAAGAAGCGGGAAAATGAAACGAAGCGATCTGGGAAATGAAACGAAGCATCACAGAGCGAAACCGAGAGCCGCAACAGAAAGTTTAAAAGCAGAAGTGAAGGTAGATACAGGGGCTGGAAATTGTAAGAAGAAAAGCATTATTTTTTGGAATAAAAAGGAGTTTATTTGGCAAGAGTAACTTTTGTGTGTGAAATCAAAAGGAGATTGAAAGCTAAGACTACTGTTATCTCTGTAGATCTTTCCCTTGCATTATTGTTTCTTGTATCTATTCGTTTACACCATAATGTGGGTTACGATAGGTGAATGATAGAATGATGCAATTATTTATTTCCTTAGAGTCTTGCATCTGATCTGATTCGACTGTGTTTTATTGCAGGTCTGTTAGGTCAGGTTGTTTTAGAGTTTCATCTCATAACTTGGGGTTTTGCAGGGAGGAGATTGCTAACCAAATTAACGTCCTGTTTCAGTTTTTCCAGCTGATTCTCATAAAGAATCTTTCTGTTTTAGTTTCTGATATTATATTTTTAATCTTACTCGAAAATCTGCATGTTGGATTCTGGTACATTCCAGAATACTTTGCTAATTTTACTAACACCAAAAGCTAACATAGAAGTAGCAGAACAATGTTAAATAAAAAGATAAAACGAACCCGTTAACTATTAAAATGAACCTCATGTTAAAGGCACGGAGCTTAAAATGAAGTGGTGTATACCACGCATTTTCTCATTTGAAATCCTTTTAAGCCGAAAGATAAAAGAGGTCACTAGCTTATTTTAGGGTAGACTTCATTATTCTCAAGAGCATTAAGAAAAGATATTTACACAGTTGGTTAATTTAATAGATTACGGTTGCAAAGTTTTCTTTGAATCATTAAAGGCCCCTTGTTAACAGTTACTTGCAGGGTTTAAGTTATTCTAGCATACATTCATTTATTTGCGTTAATTCTTAACTGGTTATATGCATATGAATGTTTGTTCCACAAGAACCTTGGAGAAATAAAAAAATAACAAATTTTCTTTGCAAGAAAGAGTTTCATGTCTGAGACTCTAGTTGCGTGATCATTTTGTTATAGGGCAAAATATTCACTCAACAATTCTCATCAAGACTTTATTCCCTAAAAATTCTTCTATTACGTTCCTTCCATATGGCCCAGGCATAGTGCGGTAAGACCATATCCCACCAGGAGCATTGTTTCGTAGGATTTTTGGAATATTCCATTGGTATACCAACTGTTGAAATATTTGAGGTATGACCCATGTGATTTGCAAATGTTGAAGCACTTCCAAGAACACCCTCCTAGAGTAGTTGTAATGTAGTATCAAGTGATCCACATCTTCAACTCCTTTTAAACACAAAATGTAGCAACTAGTCAATGATATACCTCATATTCTCAAATCCTTGTGGTTAGAAACTTTTTCAAGAAAGACAACCAAAAGAAGAAGGTAATTTTTGACGTTAAGCCTTTTATCCAAACTTTCTTGTTGAGAAACTCACGGTCATTATTGTTCCTTATCAATATTTTATATCCTTTATTTATCGAATAGGAGCTAAATTTATGTCCTAGCCAAGACGGATCATCCTTTCCACTTAGCTCACTTATGAAAGTCCTTTGTAACACCTATTGAGTGTGTTTTTTGCTTCCATTAGCTCTTCTATTTCTAGAGAATTTTGATTCCATTTTTCTTACCATCCCTTATGCAAGTATAGGAGTTCACCATAGCCCCTAGATTACCTGATGCCCAAACTACCAACTCTTTGAAGATTAGAATTTGATCCAGTGGAACCTACTCCAGTCAAATATCATCCCAAAAGAAAACTTGAGAGTCCCCTTAACATTCCGTTTATTTGATCTTGAAATATTTTCTTGCATTATTTCACTAGATTCTAGAAGGTTGAGCCCCTTGGGTGGGATTCCAACCTCAAAAAATTATTTATCTCTAGGTATTTGGCCTTACACATCTTAACCCAAGTTATTTTTCATCGGTATTGAGTCTCCAGGCCAAATTTTCAAGCAAAGTTGAATTGAAATGCTTTATTTTCCTAAGGCCTAACCCTTCAAATTTCCTAGGCTGGCATACCTTCTTCCAAACCACTAGTGCCAACTATTTATTTTCTTCCACTCTAGTCCACAAGAAGTTGCTACATATTTGATCAATATTTTTAGCCACTGTGCCTAGTATTCGAAAGATAAAAGAGAAGTAAACCAGGATTCTTTGAAGAGTGGTTTTAATGAGTTGGTACGTGCCCACCTGGCTAAGGATAGCACCTTTCCAACTTGTCTATCTCATTTTAAGTATGTCCATGAGGGCTTTCAAAAGATCCTCCTTGATTCTTTCTTTGAAGAGTGGAATACCCAAATAAGTGCAAGGAAAGGAGCTTATCTAGCATCCAAAAAAATCAACAATCCTCCTTTTTCAAGGAGGGGGTGTTTATAAATAATAACTTACTCTTATTAAAATTTATCTTCTGCTGGGATGTCTATTCATAATATTTCAAGACCTTTAGATTTTGCTTTGCTTTCATTAATGAAGCTTACCCAAAAATCATTGTGTCATCCAAAAACTGATGGTGCATGGTGGCTATAATTTTTTTTGCTAGATGTAGGTCTTTGATCCTGCCATTGCCTTTTATTTCTCCAATAGCCCTTCCCAAAACCTCTACCATAACAATGAAAAGATACGAAGAAATTGAGTCACCTATCAAAGTCCCTATTAATATTGGAAAAAACCTACACATTCCCCATTTATGAGTATAGATAATGAAGTAGAGGATACACATGTGCTAATTCATTTTATCCATCCAGGATTAAAGCCAAACTTGCTTAGGACCTTGTCCAAGAAATACTAAATAACCCTATAATATGCCTTTTGCATATCTAATTTCAAGAACATCCCTTCCCCCTTTCTCCTGTCCATGAAATATAACACTTCATATATCTCTATAATACCTTTCACTCACAAAGCCATACTGTTTCTTTGGAATAATATTGGGTAATTGACACTTCAATCGGTTAGCTAGAAACTTTGTAAATAGCTTGTAAATGGTATTACATAGACTAATTGGGTGAAAATTCTTGAACTCATTGGCCCCTTGTACTTTAGGGATAAATGCTAGGAATGTGGTATTCCATGACTTTATTAGGGTGCTAGAGGTTTGAAATTCACATAGCACCTTCCAAACATCTTCTTCCACTATGTCCCAAAAGTGTTGGAAGAATTCTATCGAAAATTCATTAGGGCCAGGTTCTTTGTTCTTTGGGAAGAACATTTGTATCCTTGACATCTTCCTAAGTGAAGGGCTTCAATAAACCTTTGTTTATATCCTTTTATATTAGGGAGGGAATATATTATAATAGGCTCTCCCCTATTGTTTCCTCAATTGGTTCATCATCAAAGAGTAATTCCTTGAAGAAATTCACCCCCATTTGTTTTATTTCCTTAGGGTCCTGAGAATAATCACCATTTTCTTTTTTGATCTCCATGATTTTATTAGCAACCTTTGTGTCTGATTGTTATGAGGCAAAAAAATATTATGTTTCGATCACTTTCCTTCAACCATGTGACCCAAGAATTGTGTCGCCAATGCATCTCTTCTTGGGAAATTATATTATGAAATTCACATAGTTTATCCTTATCCTGCTTGGAGAGATCCTCAAACCTTCTTGTCTCTTGGATTACCATCTCCAATTTGGCAATGTCATATTTAATCTATTGCTTCTTCTTGTTGATCCACCCAAAGGTTTCCTTATTCTTGATTTTTAGTTTGACTTTGACATACTACAATTTCTTTGCCACCACAAACATATTTATCCTTCTGACCTTCAATTGCCACCATTCTTTAATTTTCTCTTCCAACCTTGGGTGGGAGAGCCACATGTTATCAAAGTAGAAATGATACTTCTTCTTAAATATGTCTTCAATTACATACAATAACAAGCTATGATCTGAACCTATTTTGGGGAGATATTTCATATTATAATTGGTAAATATTTCCACCCAAATTTCAAAGGCCATCGTTATGTCCAACATACACATTATTAGGTCTTTTCCTACTCTGCGGTTAGTTCAAGTATACTTACAATGATGCAGTTCTAGATCCATCAACTGGCAAGATGCTATGAGCTCCATAAGTCCTCAACGACTTCCTCTAATTCATGTCTTCCTTCTATTTTCTCTTCAACCAAAAGTGGGGTGTTGAAGTCCCCAAAAATGAGCCAGGGGAGATCTACCCAAGCTTGCCTAGCTATGGATAGCGCTTCCCAAAGTTATTTTATTGTAATGTGGTATTGTGTAATAACCCTCCTTGGTATAACTCTTTATGGACAATGAACTATGTATTAGTGTGAATGTTTAATGGCATAGTTTCTTTTATGATGTTTATATGATGGAATGATTGCATTCTTTTGAGCATGGAATATGGTACTGCTGATGTATTTGTGGGTGCAAGACTAGGTACTCTCTCTCTAGTGGGAACTATGGGTGAACCACCTACAATGAGAGATATTTTTGGAAATTATGATGATGACTTGCTCATCAACAACCGAGGATAACAAATTGTTCTTCATGATGCATTGCATTTTTCTTGTTTTCGTGTTCACACCATTGGGCTAGAAAGTTTCTTGTGCAATGAGTCTCCTTAATAGGTTGGTGATAACACTAGACTATCTTAAAGGAGACTGCCTACTTAGAGATAAAACAATGGTGTGAAACATTGTTGGAATGAATCTATGTTTGTTCATGGTATGCATAGATTTGGATTAAGTTTTATTAAGTATTAATTGGTAACATTAATACCTTAGATTCATGAAGTAAATTAAATGTTGGCTTTAAATACTTTAGACTATTAAAATATTGATTTGATTCTAATGTTTGGAATTAAATAAAGTAAATGTTAATTTTGGATTAAGGCAATCCATTGTTAAGAATAAGGTTAATCCTTGTTTAGAGTGCTTTTGTATGCTTTGAGTGGCTCTTTATTAAAGACTCAAGGTGGCACACAATTTTTGTAAGAAATGTCTTCTTGGATGTTTCTTTTATGATCATATCCATATAGGAAAGCGTGCCCCATACCTTTTTCTCCTCAAGAAATGTGTGTTGAGCGAAGGATGGGGGAGAAGAAAGGAGTTTGGGCTAGAAGGCTGGAGGGGAGAAGATCTAGGAGTAATATGTCATTAGAGCCAAAAGGACGTTGGAGAGCTTGAACTAGGTGTTTTCCTTATGATTTTGTTTATATTGTATGCTTTGCTTTGAGCTTGGTTTCCTCTCGGTTGTTGCTTGGCTTGTGTAAAGGTTTATGATTATTCTTTTTACCTTGCCCTTAGAGTCATGTGAAGTTAGACCTGTGTCTAACTTGTGCCTTGTTTTGAAGTGTTTGAATACCATTGTGCACTTGAGGTTGGTCCTTCTTATTGCTTTGAGTTCAATGTTGTTTTGCTTGTATAGCGTAGTTTTACTTCATTTTTTAGGCTTGCTGGTTGTGGCCATAGATTTCCTTCCACTTGATGCATAGGCTAATTTTGTGTAGTCTATGCATGACCATCCCTTATAATCTTGGAGGATGTTTGTGTTGTTAGCCCGTTAATCCTTGCATCATTGTGGTTGTGCGGGTCATCTCAGTTTGAGGGTCAGATGGGATTACCATCACTAGTTAGCGAATAACTCAACCCGAGTTGTCTGAGTTGTGTATATTCCCTTCATTTGGACTTGTGCGTAGATTAATTTTGTAGCTTTGCTAAAGTTTTGATGTAATTAGGTTATGGTTTTTAGAAAAGAGATTCTTTAAAGATTTTATTTAGCTTGCTAAGGAAAAGTGTTTATTGAAGTGAAGTTCTTTAGTTAAATGCTAGAAATCTCTTTTTTTTTTTGGTATAAGGTAGAGGTGGTTATAAGGTCCACAAACCTTTTACATAGTCAAAATGGGCTGGTTCTAGCATCAAGCCCGTATAATCAAAATACAAAATGGATCTATCTAAGACCCACATTAAGCCATACTTAGAGTCCACAGTCCTATACTTGTCGCTTGACTATTCAGGATAAAACAAAAACCAAACAACACCTAGCACTTACTAATACCACTAGGCTATTGTACTGTACACTTGTCACCTCCCAGGCCCCAGCAAATGGGATGCCTTTTGTACCTCTGCCTAATTCCATCTGTCGGATTACTCATCATCAACCCCTCTGATCTCCTGATGCTCTAACATGTTTGATCTTAGCTCTTCTCTAGAAGCCAACACCAATAGTTCTTGAGGGAAGTTATCCTTCCAAATTTGCATCTCCCCAACAGAAACTGCAATATTTGCCATTAGATCCGCCGCCTGGTTCCCTTCTCTAAAGGTGTGTTGGATTCGGGCATTAACCAAATGAAATTTATGAATCTTTGCTTCTAGGATAAGCTCCAAGATGGTCCAGCTGGGGTATTTATCCTCCTTAATTGCCTTGATTATATTAAGCGAA
The DNA here is from genome assembly GCA_028583015.1 of Wollemia nobilis. Classification (NCBI taxonomy): domain Eukaryota; kingdom Viridiplantae; phylum Streptophyta; class Pinopsida; order Araucariales; family Araucariaceae; genus Wollemia; species Wollemia nobilis. Next base: position 8,767,343 of record JAQPPZ010004624.1, on the reverse strand, counting down.
TCCCCTTCAAAGATAACTTCCTTATAACCCTTAAATCTGGCAATTCTCATTGCCTGCATGCAGGCTCGGGCTTCTGCAAAATGATTTGTTTGAGTTGCCAAAGGCTCTGCAAAGGCAAGGACCACTTTTCCTTCCTCATTTCTCAGAACTCCTCCTGCTCCTGCAGCCCCGGATTTCCTTTGGCTGCCCTATCAAAATTAAACTTAACCCACTTTTGTGTGGGGGTATCCACTTGACACCATCCCGTGGGTTGGTTGTAATGTCTAGGTCTGGAAGTTCCTCTCCCCAGTTTCGCAAAATCATCCTTTCCCTTAGAGACATGGTCTCATTTTTGAAGTAGAAAGTTTTCTAGTTTTCTTTCAAGGCATTGATTATTTTATTACCACATAACCTGGGATCTTTCTTACGTCCTTCAAATACTCTCTTATTTATCTCATTCCATATCCCCCATAAAAAATGGGGTAAGCTGAGCTTCCAGAGCCAAGTCAAAAGTTTCGCCCGGAAGGGGGAAGCCCACTGTATGCAGAAGTCAGACATGCTATTTGGGCAGACCCAATCTATATGAAATTTGGACAGGATCATTTGGAAGACTGTACAAGAAAATTCACAAGTAAGAAATATATGACTTATAGATTCTATCGCTTTCTCACACAAGATACATCGATTGATGAATTGGAAACCTCTCCTTTGCAGATTATCTGTTGTCAGAATCTTATTTAGAACTGACAACCAAAAGAAGAAAGCAATTTTTGGGGTTAAATTATTTAACCAAATAATAGAAGTCGGAGTCCAACCATTGAATCCTGAGTGGATTAACTTATAGGCAAATTTTATTGAATAGATCCCACTTGTAGTTTTGCCCCAAATCGCCTTGTCTCTTCCTTCCCCAGGAATGATTGGGAACACCCTTAAAGCATCATTGAGTTTGGTTAGGGCCACCTTCTCTTGCTCTGACAGATTATGAACTATGATTTTCTTCCAAGAGGAAGTTTCCTGTGCTACAGACAATAAAATCCCCTACTTTTCCTCCCATTTCCTCCGAAAGTTTATGTTGGAGGACCTGAAGGTCTAAGTTATCTTTCAGAGGGGCCTCTTCCAACCACGGGTCTTGCCAAAAGTCCACTTGTCTTCCATTACCAATTCTCCATCTGATGCCTTTCCTGACTACCTCCTGAAATTCGAGCAAACAATTTCAGAAATAGGATCCTCTAGGGAGATTATCAGCTTTCAGGAAGTCTTGAATATTTTTGATATATTTTGCCTTAAGAAGTTTTACCCATCCCAATTGATCATTATTGATAAATCTCCATACCTGTTTGCCAATCAGAGCTTGATTCATTTTTTTCATTCTCTTTAGCCCCAGGCCCCCCTGATCTTTGCTTGCACACACCTGATTCCATGCTACCAACGAAATTCTCTTTCTCTCCTCTAAACCTGACCATAAGAAGTTGCATTGAATTTGCTCCAAAGTAGCTCGGACCTTTGCAGGCATTCTAAATAGAGACATGCAGTAAATTAGAATGCTCTGTAAAGTAGTTTGAACTAATAAGGCTTTTCCTACGGAGCTGAGAAGGCTGCCCTTCCACCCTGCTAACTTTTTGGAGATCCTGTCAATGATTGAGTTCCACAATGTAGCCTTCATTCTTCCTTCGAACATAGGCATGCCTAGATAAGTCACTGGTAGAAGCTCCTTTCCACAACCGAAGAGGTTAGCAATTCTTTCCTCCCTCCCACCAGGCGTGTTAAAGAAATAGATGCTACTCTTCTTATAGTTTATGTACTGTCCTGTTTCTGTATCATACTTGGTTAGAATTCTCTTCAGCTTCCTAGCCTAAGGCATCGAGGCTTTGGACACAATGATCGTATCATCCACAAACTGTTGGTGAGACACTGGCTCTACTGTTGAGGAAGGTTTGAAACCTTCCAATCGACCATCTACCACCGTTGCTAAAATGTTCCTACCCAATGCTTTCACTAAAATAATAAACAAGGAGACAAAGGATCTCCTTGTCGCAACCCCCTTTCACTCTTAAAGTAATTGGAGGGTGACCCATTCACCATGACAAAAAATCTTGTAGTAGATATACAACTAAAAATCAACTTAATCCATTGGGGACAGAAACCAAACATACCCAAAATCTTGGTGAGGAACCGCCATGAGACCCGGTCGTAGGCTTTATTCATATCAAGCTTTAGTAACATACCTGCTTCCTTACTAGCCACCATTGAATGAATAACCTCATGAATTGTGATGATACCATCCAGATATTTGTCGCCCTTTCACAAAGCCTCCTTGGTTCATATCAATGATGAAAGGAAGGATAACCTTCAGCCTATTGGCGATTGTTTTTGTGAGAATCTTCATTCGAGTGTTACATAAACTGATAGGGCGAAAACTGGAAAATTCCATTGCTCCCACTAGTTTAGGGATGAGGACTAAAAATGTAGCATTAACTCCTTATGGGATTTCCATGTCCTTTTGAGCCTCAATTATAGCTTCCACTACATCATTGCCTAGGATATCCCAAAACTTCTAAAAGAAAGTTGTGGGGAAGCCATCCGGTCTTGGGGAGCTGTTACCATCCATGTCAAAAACCACATTCTTGATTTCCTCCTTTGTGAAAGGACTAAGTAAAGAATCCATTAAGATTCTCAGTTACGAGGGGTGGAATGGCTGCCAACAGAGAGTCCTCTTCTTCAATAGTTGGATTTACATCTTCTAGCAATGATTTAAAGTACTCAACCGCTTCCCTCCTTATGTCTTCCATATCTTTGGTGTTAGACCCATCGACCATATTGATCTCCTTAATTTTGTTAGAACTCCTGTGGCGAAGAGTAGAGACATGGAAGAACTTTGTATTTCTGTCACCCTCCTTTAACCAACGCAGTCTGGATTTTTGCCTTCGGAAGGTTTCTTCAAATCCTAGCACCGTGTGGTATTCGACTAACAACTCCCTCTCCTGGTTTCTCAGATCCTCTGTAAGCTGCTTTGACTTCAGCTTCTCCTGTAGTTCATTGATCTTGTCTTTTAGTTCTGCCTTTTTAACAAACATTTTGCCAAAGGAAGTTTTGTTCCACTCTCTAATGTTAGCCTTCACATTCCTTAGTTTACATGCCACTTGGGCCAATTTCGAACCATTATACTTTTTGTGCCACCATTGGGCAACCAGATCCTTGCGATCCTGATGTTGGAACCACATAAGTTCGAATCAAAAAGGTTTGATGTATCTTTTCTTAGAGTCCTCCCCTATTTCCCACAGAATTGGGTTGTGATCAGACCCGATTCTTGGGAGTGTCGTTAATGAAGAGTCCCCAAACCTCTCCAGGCATTCTTGAGAAAGAAGAAACCTATATAATCTGATCTAAATTTGGTTTTCCTTCAGTCTTTTGTTAGACCATGTATAGGAGAATCTACGCAGGTCCACATCCATCAGCTCATGTTGCTCAACAAAATCTCTAAACTCATAGATATTAGCAGTTATTATTTGAGAGCCCCCCAATTTATCTGCCGGATTAAGATAGCAATTGAAATCCCCCACCACAATCCAAGGGTAGTTGGGGACCGTCTCCCTCAATTCAGTTAGCTGACTCCAAAGAACCCTTCTTAGTCCTTGTCTAACTGGAGCATATACATTCGTTAAGATCCACTCTTCCTGCGTGGTTTTATCCACACATAAGAGACAAATAAACCAACTAGACATCAAAATCACTCTACTATCAATCACATTCTTGTTCCACATAACCAGCAACCCTCCTACTATTCCAATGGCATCTTGGCCTACTACTTCAGCTTCTCACCAAGTCCTATTCTTAAAAGGAATAACTCTACTCTCCTCCATTTTAGTTTCTTGCAATAAAATCATATCCGGTTTGTGTTCTTGTCTGAGAGCATACAAAGCTCTTATTTTTATAGGATTACTCCCGCGTATATTTCATGAAAGAATCTTCATTTATGGGCTTTGGATCCTCTAGCCTTCGCCCCAAAGAGCAATATTGCTTGAGTGCCATCAGCCACTCCTCGCTCTGCTTCTTTTTGCCTTAAGGCAGCATTGCTAGGTTTCCCTCTTCCTACCGAACCATATCCCCATACATCCGCTCTAGGCTGGGGTTCCTTGGGATTCACTTGGCTTCTAGTAACCATATTGGATAGGTCAGTCTTGGTATTTGGGGTAACAATCTAGATTTCTAGGTTAACTGGTCTTTCTGATAGTGGAGATGATTCCGTGCTCTTAGCTTCTTGATTAGTAGATTCTTTTTTCCCTACTTTGGGGTTACACTGATCTTGGTGGTTCACCTCTTCCTCCTGAGTATCCTTACCTGTATTATTAGTTTCCTACTCCTTCCTCTGATTTTGCTCCTCTAAATCCTTCTCTTGAGTCTCCTCTACCTCAGATTCCACTTCTTGGCTATCCATATGATCTCCCTTCAGATGATTTAATGCATCAAAACTGTTCTCCACTGGGATGTTGATCTCCTTGGAATTTATTCCCATAAATTCCTCTGCAGTACATGGGACCACTTCCACCGAGCCTCCATAGGTCTCCCGTATTACCCAATCAAAATTACTTGCCCCAAGGCGTTGATCTATGGGGTTCTTTCCTTTGTGATTTGGCTCTGAGGCTTGCTGTATCATCTTAGGAGCAAGTTGAGCTTGAGGGTTCCCATCAAAGGGACCAGCTCCCCTGTGAGAGGGTTTTGGGGCATAGGTATTTTTTAGAGGAGGGTTATAACGTTGCCTCTTGCTTACAATAGGGCGAACAGGGTCTCTGATATTCGGATTTTGAGCTCCACGTCCTTGAGGCCCATGTTGGGTAGGAATGGAGATCTGTGGGGAGGGATATTATTCTGGGTTTGAGGAGCAATATTTTGGAGTGGGGGCTGGTTCTTGGAAATGCAGAGGATACCCTGGTGCCCTACCTTCCCACAAACACTACACTTAAAAGACATATTTTCATATTCAAAGACCTGAGTGTGAAGTCCAAACATAGACGACAATATAATGGATTTAGGGAGATATTTACTTAGGTCCGCCAACGCACACATGCGAGCAAAAAGGATTCTTGTTTTGCTCAAGGTTGCAGGATCAATAGCTATTAGTTCCCAAATCTCTGTAGCTATCCTAGCCAAGATTTTTTCATTCCATAAAAGTAGAGGTAATCCCGACATCTTAACCCAAATTAGAGCCAAATCCAGCACCTGAGTCTGGGGGTTGAAATTGGGGGACCAACGCTTCAGATACAAGCCCCTTTTCCCAAAAAACCAAGGACCTCCTTGAAGAGTCCTTTCCATGTCCTGTTCACATTGAAATGTCACCAAAAGAAAACTCTTGGGTAAAGCCTTAATCATCATACCGGCCCTTGGCTGCCATTTTTGGATGGCCCATCTCCTTATGACTTCCAAGTCCGGCCTCACCCCCATAAATTTCACCACCAGAGATGTTCTGCCCTCCATAGCCACATGCTGAGCTAAGGTATCCGGGACGTGCAACCTACCATTGACAGATTTTAGATTAAAACAAGAGTCGGATAATTTTTGCTTCTCATGAAGAGCATTAAGATATGAAGGTCTCCAGTTGCCAGATTTCTCTTTGTCTCCTTCCTGGGTCTTCCTTTGATCCTGACGCACAGAGTCCTGGTCCCCCTCAGAGATATCTTCAACCGCATCCGCCCAACGCCCTTGGATCGGTTCCAATAGAACTTCCTTGTCCACATCCTCCGCTTGGGGGCCTGCTATCTCACCAGATCCCCCACCTATCGCATCTGCTGATCTGCCCTCCGAAGCCCCACACCTAGGGTTTGTCGCCCCTAGACCTCCCGCTCCTCCTCCTTGCTGCTCCATCCATCACAACTTGCTGCCTCCAAAATCTACCATTTTTTTTTTATATATATTTTTTAATATTAGGGCCAAAATTTCTGCGACCGCTACAGTGCACAGGATGCTACAGTGGCGGTTGCTACAGATCGCAGGCTTCTACAGTGGCGGGTGCTACCTATTAATTTTCAAACTCCTGAACTTCCAGGGGTGCCATGACTCTTGATTATTGATATTTCATGCTAGAAATCTCTTTAATTAATTAGAGTGAATGGTGTTTCTCTAAAGTGATGAAATTATGTTTTTTAGGAAGGAGATTCTTTAATTGTTATAGCTTGCTAGGATTAAATTAATTATAGAATTGGAATATTAGTGGATGGTTATGTTAGACTTGTAATATTTGTTTTGGTAAAATAAAGATTGGGTGTATATTTCCTTGTTTAAAAGAGAGTTTTTAAGACTTGAATGATTGGTTTTGAAATAGAAACTATGATAATGATTTTTGAGACTCTTGTGAGTTAGGGGATCATTATAAAGAGAAGTATGGGATTCTCTTTTGGATTATTGGTTTTGAAAGAGAAACTAAATTAATGATTCTTGAAGACTCGTGAGAGTTAGGGGATAATTATAAAGAGAAGTATGAGATTCTCTTTTATTAAATGGAATGTTGCATGTTGGTTTTGAAAGAGAAACTAAATTAATGATTCTTGAAGACTCATGAAAGTTAAGGGATCATAATAAATAAAAGTATGGGATTCTCTTTGATTTAATGGAATGTTGCATGCTAATTTTGAAATAGAAACTATGTTAATGATTTTTGAGACTCTTGTGGGTTAGGGGATCATTATAAAGAGAAGTATGGGATTCTCTTTGATTAAATGGAATGTTGCATGTTGGTTTTGAAATAGAAACTATGTTAATGATTTTTGAGACTCTTGTGGGTTAGGGGATCATTATAAAGAGAAGTATGGGATTCTCCTTGTGTTGGCTTGTTCCTAATTTGTGCATGGTTGTTTGCATCAAAAGTAAAGAAATGACATGATTAAGTTGCATTGCATTTAGAGTTGTCATGATCCCTAAGCATTCCTCATAAGCAATGGGTGGACCCCTATCAAGGAGATGTTGCAGATCTTTAGATGACTTGGAGATCCTTGGAGGATGGATTTATAGTTCTAGGAATGTATAGTTGCTTTGATAGAAGAATCAAAAGCTATGTAAAGGAATGATTTGCTCAAAGAAATATTGTAAAACTTAATTATTGTATAATTTGAAGGATTTTTGTTAGTATGGAAGAATGAAACTCAATAAATTGCTAGAATGCATTGTTATGATAATTGGATCTCTTGTGTTAAAGTATGTATGTTAGAAAAAAAGATCCTTGAAGTTTTATGATAAGCATTTGTATTATGTGCAATTTGGCTTTGTTTCAAGATGAATCTTTATTATCAATTGCAACATGTTGGATTATGAAGTTGCTTTATAAATGCTTTCATATTATGTAATATGTAATGATTTATTTTAGAATTATGTTTCAATGCAAGATTTGTTACCTTGGGAAGGGGTGGATAGAAATACTCTTGTAAACCGAAATATAATAAAGCCTAATCTTGGGAGGAGTTACGTGGATGCAATAACTAGGTAAATATGAGTCTTAGAAGGAGTTACAAGGATGCAATAGCTAAGAACTCATAAACCTGGAAGGAGTTGTGTGAATACAATAGCCATGTATCTTATGAATCTTTACACCTTGAATGAGTAGGATCGGGTGTATCCCAACTAAAATTTGTGGAACCATTCACAAGTTAGTAGTGGTGATCCCTTGAACATGTAGGATCGGGTGATCATGTTAGTTATCGATGAAGTGGTAATGACCTTAGTTAGCCCACGAAGGTGTGGTAACTAAGCACCAAGGCTCTATGCTTGATTAACCTACCTAGATGGACTTAGATTTGGGTTAGGGAATAAGTGTCTCCCTTAAAGTGTTATGGGATTTAAAGGATAAAACCTATGCTATGGTCACATGGCCCTATACTGATGAGGATATGGGAAAGGTGGGGGGGCAACTTTTGGTGTCCTTCTAAATATGTAGGTTTAGTAAGGTGAACCCCAAAAAACATGGGAGTTGGTCACTCCTGTCATCTACAACGACTAGAAACTCCAATGTGGTGAAGCCTTGAATGTTGATATATGTAAAAACAAAAGGTTATTCCCCTTACAAACCTTTTCTTGTAACCTTTCTTTAAAAAAAATTTGGTTTGGTGGATTTGGGTTGTTATATATTGGAGCAAACATTGTTGTCACCATGAATTTCTCTTTCATTGAATTAGATTGAAATAATACATAAATTGTGTTACTTGAAGAATGTATCATCTTTTCTTTTATCAATTCCTCCTTCCACAACACCAAGATACCTCCTAAACACTGCTTATCGCTTTCGCAACCAAGCTTGCATTCTTCCAAATTTTCTTTTTTGTTTTAGATATGTTTTCTTCTTGTAGTTTTGACTCCTGTAATAAAATTATGTTTGGATCATGGTCTTTTTTCATGTCTTTGATTATTCTTTGTTTGGTGCTCAAGCTGATCCCCCTTATATTCCAAGATAATTTCTTCATTTTCTAAGGATTTTTGGGATTTCGCCAGCCCCGCTCAGGTCCAAGGTCCTTTGCATCCCATTCACACTCTTTTTTGTTTCTTTAAATCAATTTTTGGATACACTTAGGCATCTCCTTGAGTCTTTTCCAATATCGACAGTCTTCCTTGCACTTGTCATTCTGATGAATTGCTTAGGATATTTTTCTTCCTTTATCCCACCCAAGTTAGCTTCTTGATATAGTTGCATGTCACCACCTTCCATATCATCTTGCTTCATTTGTACTTCCTCATCATCCAAATTTTGACCTTGCTCTTTTCCATTAGTTTAATCCATTCTTGCTTCATTCGATTCATCAACTTCAAAATCAATAACTTTTTCCTCCTTTTTTGATTGTTCTACTTCCTAGGGTATCTCACCCTCTTCCAAATCCTTAACTCAATTTTTATTATTGGTTCTTGTCTCAACTTTCTATTGAGTTATAACTTCTTGTCTACTCTAATTTACATTTTAAGAATGTGTTTTTGGGTGCCATATAAATACCTTATTCGACTATTCTTTCGATTTTTCCAAGCAATTATTCAAACTATGGCCACCATTGCCACATACGTTGCAAATGAAACAAACATTTTCATAGGTGATAGTCTAGTTCCAAACTTCTTGCTCAGACATCAACTTAATAAACTTAAGGAGGGTTTTAGACAAGTCTGCCATTACACAGAAGTGGGTTGCAATTTATTGAGTGCAAGCCTCCATCACCAAATCCATTGAAATTAGTTTTCTAATTGATTTCGTAATGCCACCAATTACCTACGGGTGCCACAATTCATAGGGTAAACCAAGAAGGTTGACCCACGCTGGTGTAGATACAATTTGATATTTGAATGGATTGAAGCCAGGGTGCCAGTGATCCAAGAACAAACCTTGCTTGTTGAAGAACCATGGGAATCCCATTGGGACATTTCTTAGATCCTATCCATAAGTAAATTTAAAGAGCATATAGTTATTTAGCATAGCAATTACTTTCACTTGACCCTTCAGGATCTATTTTTGTCTAATTCACTTTCGCACTGGATCTATGTTTTGTTGTGAGTCTAGGAATTTTCCTACCAAGCAACAATTACCCCAAGTCATTGTCTACTCAATGATGGTCTTCGAAATATGTAAGCAAAGAGCTCCATCCTTATTTTATGGGTCTAGCTTTAGAAGCTCTATTTAAGCATCAAATAAGACTAGAAGGTCTCAGCAGGGCCTAGTCAATCACGAAGATAACTCCATTAAATCAAAGCCATGTGAAGTCCTTTGTTTAGTTATTGAAAGAAGTTAATGACTAGATTGATTAAGTTCATTTTAGTGAGATTGATTAATCAAGGTATTATTATTTTTAGCCAATAATAGATTATGGGAAAAAATGGTTATGTTGGTCTTAGTGGGAAATTTTTCTTCAAATAAAATTAGGTTATTTTTTAGAATGGAGCGATATATGAAAAATGCTTAATTAAGAAATGGAAAGTTAATTTTGAAAAGTATATAGTAAGAGATGGATGAGGTTTGAGTAGCCAAGAAATCCATGATTGAGAGAAGTATGATATTCTCTCAATAATTGTGCATGTTATTATTTTGATGCATGGTTGCATATGTTTTTGCATAGTGCATGTTAGGCTTACATAGAAAAAGTTGTCATGATTTCTAAATCTTAATTCAAGTGTTTGTTGGAGGAACACTCAACAAGTGGAATATTTAAAGGAAATATGGAGATTATTGATGTATTTAAAGTTTGAAAGGTAACCTTTTTTTTTTTGGGATGAGGATTATTGAGTATTGTGATGTTAAGGAAGGAATAAATATTTTGTAAATATCTTTGCTATATTTGAGATTTGCTCAAGAATTGAAGAATAGTAATTTTATTCTTTATATTGTAGTTTTTGAAGGTAGTAGTTATTTGCAAAATGAAAAGAATTTGACCCAATTCTAATTTCATGGATTATGGTTGTAATGTTGTTCTATTATTTTCATATAGATTAGGAAATGATAAATGCTAGTATCATGAATTAAAGGGTATTTAAAGTTCTAGTTTTAGCAATGTGTTATGTTGAAATTAATTAGGATTTAATATAACACTTTATTCCTTTTTGGGAGAGATATTATTATTTTAAAATATTAAGACTCTTGGGTTGTTTTGGGGGTTTTTCAGGCATGAACTAGATCCATATTAGAAAACCCTTGATTCAAGATGTATCTAATCCTGGGAGGAGTTGCGGTGATGCAAACTAGATATTTGTAAACTTGGAAGAAATTGTGATGATGCAATAACTAGGTATTTATGAATGATACACCTTGAATGGTGAGGCTCAGGTGTCCCAAAGTGGTGAGGCTTTTGGGTAGTCCACGATGGTGAGGCTTAGATGTATTTCTAGCTGTGAGTTATAGGAATATAAATAATAGATTGATCCACATAATCATTCATAAGAAATTAAAGTGGTGGCATCTTGAACGGTGAGGCTTAGGTGACCATGCTCATTACCAGGTTAGTAGTAACGACCTTAGTTAGCCCAAAAAATTACAGGTAACTAAGCACTAACGCATTATGCCAGAATAATCTGACATAGATGGACTTATGTAGGTTTAAGGAATAGACATCTCCATTTAAGTGTTATGGGTCTTAAAGGACAATCCCTATGTCATGGTCAAGTTGTCCTATATCGATGAAGATATAGAAAAAGTGGAGGGACCACTGATGGTATCCTTTTAAATGTTGAGGTTTAGAAAGATGAACCCCAAAAGTATGTGAAGTTGGTCACTTCTATCCACTTGAGGATCATCTGCAGCAACATTGAACTTAAAATATGGCTATACCTTATAATATTGAAAAACATATATATTGGGACTTCTTTGTGAGTTATTTCTTGTGAAAAATATATCTCTCCCTTGGGTCGAGTTGGTGGTTTGTTATAATAGAGGGGTTTTAATTGAGGATCGTGAAGTTACATTCTCTTTTCCTTGGTTAAAGGAAGTAGTAAGTTTAGCTGAAGCTGATAAGAAAATATTGACTTCCTGAATCAAATAATGATTAAGACTTACTGTAATGTTTTCCATTGGCCATTGGTAATATATGCTTTATCTTATAACATTAATGTGCTTTCATATAAACAATGTATTGTGGTTGCACTTGTGTTTAAGGAAGAAAAACTAGTAATCCCAATATGGTAAAGTGGGTTATGATAGTGTGATGTTTTGGAAATATTACTCTACTAAGATGCAATGCATATATAGTAGAGGTAAAATTTTGGTATTGTGAAGGCTGTTGTAGAAAAATGTTAAGAAGGATGCTAAATTCTGGAATATTTGTATTCACATAGAAAATTGAAAAAGTTCTAGAAAATGAAAATCAAGAATTCAAACATTTTATGTAAAATGATGTAGTTTTCTAGCTATATCAACTCAATTGATATGAGAATTGAATCTGTTTGTAAACTCTCATGCTCTAAAGAAGAGAGTTGTGATTTTTCAAGGGTGGGGGACCCGAGTACAAACCCTTGTTCTCTAGCAAAAGAAATATATATAATTTACAAGAGATAGAAATTAATGAAATGGATCAAGATTCTTATGTGAAAGAAAATTTATTAATTTTTATTCTCATAATGCATTAAAAAAGGATGAGTCACATTGGTTCCAAAAATCTAGAGAGAAATGGATCAAGGAAGGAGATAGAAATACAAAATAAAATTCATGTTACAATTCATGTTATAAGAGGTTATTCAATTTAAATTATCTAATATCCAACTAAGCTCTAAAGGCCAACATTTACATTGAAGGCATGTATTAAAAAGATCAAGGGCATAATGAACAAACGATTCGACAAGGGCATAAAAGACAAACGAAGGTCTTCACAACCCTCCCGCCGACGTTCGACATTCTTCTTTTAACATAAATGAATGTCCAAATGTCAACAAAGACCAAAAAAAAAAATATGTGAATGAAAAGTTCAAAGTGGAATGTGGAAAAATGCAAAGAGGAAAAGACAATATTATATTGCAAATTTTAACCCAACGTATGACCATAAGGAAAAAGCGTATATAGGCACTGAAATCAAGTGGAAGGAAAAAATACTCATTGCTGCAAATAAAGACTAGCTCTCATAGGCTTAGATGTGAAACAGGGAGATGGACAACACCCAAAGAACAATGAGAAGAAATGATATGTACTCTATGCAGCACAAGGGTAGTAGAGACAGAGGAACACTTCATCTAGAAATGGCCGAGTTTTTCAGATATCCGTGACAAATACAAAGAAACACTTGGAAACGAGTTTATGGCAGATTTATTTGAAGACAGTAAAATAAAAAAAGTTGGGGAATTGCTAACACAAATCAGTAGAAGAAGGAACAACCTTCTCAAACATATTAAAGATCATATAATATGATTTGAGTAATTGTACTTCCATGTTTGAAATCCCATAAACTATATTTGGGTCTGCAGACTTAATTAAAATCTTTCATTTCAACAAGAGATCGACGTCTTAAAAAAAAAAATGCCCAAAGCTTTATAAAGCAAGGAAGCATGTGGCATGGTAGTTGTTGATTTTCGAACGAAGAGCTAATGTTTTATCGGTGCATGAAATCAATTAAGGGGTGCTCGATTTCGATCCAAAAGTTGACGAAAAATTGTGTGCGAACGAGATTCCGGAAGACGCCCTTCGAAAGCGCATGATATGGAGGATAAAATATTACAGCACGGTATTCGAGAATAGTAGACACGCCTTGCGAACTGGTTCGGTTGAGTTCACATTTTTCGAGGTCGGTAATCTGGTAGACAAGAGAAGACCAAAACAATTTTTATTGAATTTAACGCCAGTTGGTATAAAGTTTTGTTGGTTAATTTTTCAAGTGGCAAAGATATCAATTAGAGTGTGCGGACTGAGTGCTATGAGAGCACGTAGCCTGGGTGGCAATCGTGAGTCATCCTTAAGGGTGCTGTTTTGGCGATGAAGCGTAGGTTCGAGTCTCCTTGTGGGGTGCAGTGAGCGCCAATTTTTTTTTTTTTTGTGTAATAAAAGGTATGCCTAGAATTTGTCATTATTATTTTTGTGAAATTTAAAAAGGGCTTGAGATTAGTTTTTTTTTTTTTTAATAAAAGGTATGCCTAGAATTTGTCATTGTTATTTTTTTTTTTAGGGTGTAATAAAAGGTATACCTAGAATTTGTCATTATTGTTTTTGTGAAATTTAAAAAGGGCTTGAGATTAGTTTTTTTTTTTTTTTAATAAAAGGTATGTCTAGAATTTGTCATTATTATTTTTTGTGAAATTTAAAAAGGGCTTGAGATTAGTCGGGAGATATAAATGTTTCCAACAATGTTCAACAACAAATTCACATAAATAAAGAATATTGTGTTATTCAGGATTATAAGGATTATTATAAGGTTTTGTTTTATTGAAGTTAATGATTGTTTTAGATGGTTTCTTTAAGGACTTTGGAGTTATAAGGAGTTGACTTTTATTCTTTTTAATAAAGTCTTAAGGATTATATTTGCATATTAAGAAGTAAGACTTTTAGAGTGTTGGTTTCTTTTTAAAAAGGACTTTTGCCAAAGATAATGGTTAAAGTATTAAATATTATATAAGTTGGAGTGATAAGGTGTAACTTTGACATTATTTTATATTGTGTGTTGTTGAGAAAATTATTATCTTCTAATCTTTATTGAGATTGGCAAAGAAGTAATTGTGAGTGTGGTAGATTTGTAAGATCAACTCTTTGACAAACAAAAAAATATGGGCAAATTCTTCCTTGGTTAAATTGATTGGTTGGTTTTCTGAAAATAAGTTTGGAGTGAAAAGGACTTGATTAGGGTTTCCTTTTTTAGAGTGTTAGAGTTAATGCTTCAAGGTTTTCTAGAATTAAGTGTTGTGATTAAAACCTTGTTTTATAAGCATTGTTGTTGAAGCCATTGGTTGTGTGAAGAACTTGAGTTAGGGTTTGAAAAGAACATGAGTATCATTGTTATGTGAAGATAGTTTCATAAGCATTGTTGTTGAAGTGAGTTGTTGTGAACTTGAACTAGGGTTTGAAAAGAACATGAGTATCATTGTTATGTGAGATTTGTTGTTGAGCATTGTTGGAAACATTTTGAGCTGGTTGATACATGCTTGGACTAGGGTTTATGAGCAAAGGTTGTTCTTGAGTAATTGGTTGAGTAGAGTTGGTTGAGCCTAGTCAAGTAGGTTTGTGAAGTGATTGTTCAAGTTCTATAAAAAAAATATTCTATATTCTGAATTGAGTTGAGAAAGTGATTGAGGTTTGAGTATAGAACATATTGAGTCTCTAACAATTATATTTATGCTTCTATGAGATTGATCCGAGTTGAAAAAGTGATTGAGCATTGAGTATAGAACATATTGAGTCTCTAACATTTCTCTTTATGCTTCTATGATATTTGAGCAAGTTCTGAGTGAGCTTGTTGAGCAGATTTAAACAAGTTCTATGTGGACTTGTTGAGAAGATTTGGTTAGGTTCTGAGTGGACCTATTGAGCAGATTGGACAAGTTCTGAGTGAGCTTGTTGAGCAAATTTAAGCAAGTTATGTGTGGACTTGTTGAGAAGATTTGGTTAGGTTCTAAGTGGACCTATTGAGTAGATTGGACAGGTTCTGAGTGGACCTGTTGAGCAGATTTGAGAAGGTTCTAAGTGGACCTATTGAGAAAATTTAAACAAGTTCTGAGAGGACTTGTTGAGCATATTTGAGCAGGTTCTAAGTGGACCTATTGAGCAAATTTGTGCTAGATCAACTGAACTATGTTTTTTGTGCTAGACCAACTGGATTGTGTTTTGTGTAGATTTGAGTGAGATTATTGAGCATACTTGTGCTAGACCGACTGGACTGTGTTTAATGTAGAGTTGAGCAAATTTGTGCTAGATCGACTGGACTGTGTTTAGTGCAAATTTGAGATAGAGCTTTGGAGGTGACAAAGCAAAGAGGACATTAGTCTCTAGTGGAGAGAGATCCATCAGTTAGGATAGTGAGGACATGTCTTCTAAGTGGAGAAAAGAGTCTTTAGTGGAGAGAGATCCACAAGCTAGTGTAATGGAGGAAATAGTCTTCTAGAAGATCACCAACGAGAGCATAGGAGAAGGAGTTCTCTTGTGGATGGAGATCCACGAACTTGATTTAGGAGATTGGTGTCTCCTTTGGACAAAGGTCCATAAATATTGTAATTGGAAAGGATTCCCTAGAGATTAATTGATAAAATTTTAGTGAAAGATTTTCTCCGTGGAGTAGCCCACATTAGGTGAACCACGTAAATTGTGGTGTCTCTATTGTGTGATGATTTGTGCATTGCTTTGGTTATTGCTATTGATATTGCCATTGATTATGCTGATTAATACTGTTTGAGAAAGAAAAGTAAAAAGTGGCCTTATACTGTTCACCCCCCCTCTCAGTATAAGCTTGTGTTCTTCAATCATGCTATGAGAAGGCTACTGGATAGTTTTAAATACTACAAAATCCAGGATTTTTTTATTAATATTGCCCTAGATTTACAAAAAAATATTGTGAATATTTTAGAGTTTAAAATTGAAAAATTTCCATCAACCTACTTAGGTATTCTTTTGTCAAATAAAGGAAATAAAAAGGAGCTTTGGATATTTTTTTGGATAGAATGAAAGCTTTCTTGGCAAGTTGGAAAGGTAAGTTCTTAACCATGGCAAGACGACTACAACTCATAAAGACTACATTACAATCAATTCATATTTATATAATGTCACTTTCAAGACTGACAATAGGTATAGCATTAGAAATTGATAAAATTTTACAAGGATTTTCTATGGAAAGGTTGAGGAAAAATTTAGGTTTCCTCTTTGTAAGTGGGACAGGGTTTGCAAAGGAAAGAATATTGGAGGAGCGGGCTTGCAAACTTATGAATTTGGCATTAGGAGCAAAGCTTGGGTGGAGATTATTCAGAGATCAAGGAATGAATTGGGAAAAAATATTACTTCAAAAATATGTAGGTTCTCTTAATGCAATGAAATTATTTAGAAAAAGAGCTCTACCCAAAGGATCGTCAACATGAAACTTGATATTAAAGAGTTTGCAATTGATAAAGAAATATATTAGATGGTCAGTAAATGAGGGGAGTTATGCAAATTTTTGGTCTAATGCTTGGTTGAAGTCTTATCCTCTTATCTCTGATTCAAAATGAAAACCATTGACTCAAGCATGCCTAGTATGTAAAGGTCAAAGACTTTACTATGAGCAACAAATCTAGATCATGGATTTCTTTTAGTAACCTGGTTGAAGGATAGGAACTCAAATAAATTGTAGATGAACTTCAAAAGATGATTCAAGAGTTTTATTTATCGATTTTTATAGGAAAGGATGAGTTGGTTTGAAATTTATCGAAGGATGGTGGATACTCGGTCAAGTTGAGATACGAGGATTTAGAACGATCAAAATTTTCTTCTCCCAAAGATTTTCCTTCGAAGAATATTTGGTCATTAGAGGCTCTCGCTAAGGCCTCAACATTCCTTTGGTTAGTAGTTCAAAGTAAGATTCTTAGAGGAGAAAGTCTACAAAGTAAAGGATATTATGGACCCTTCAGACGTGCCTTGTGTGTGAGAAGGATTTAGAAATATCAAACCATTTGCCTTTTCATTGTATGTTTACTCACACCATTTGGGGTTATTTAAAAATATATATGAAATTATATTGGATGGCTTCATCAACATTGAAAGAGTTGATAAAATGTTGGATTAAATTTCTAAAGCAAAAGCATTATGTATTCTTTGGAGGATTGACCCTACAATTATTTGTTGGAATTTATGGCTTGAAAGGAATTACAATGTTTTTTTAAATAATTTTCAAAATCATGCCCAAGTTTGAAATTGTATTATTGCCTCTCTTGTAGAATGTCTACAATTATGGTGTTCATCATGGAAAGTCTCAATTGTAGAAAAGAGGCGCTAATAAATTGGCTATAGGATTTGAAAATACATGGAAGAGTCATATGCGACAATGGAATTAAAACAAAGGATCTAATTTTATCTAAGGTAAAATGAAAATGTCCAAAAATTGAATTTATCAAAATTAATTTTGATGGTACTTCTAAAGGATATACATAAAAAGTTGGTGGAGGTGGTGTTTTTAGAAATAGTGACGGCAAAAATTTTCTCACTTATTCAAAATCATATGGAATTTCAACTAACAACTATGCAAAGGATATGACACTTCTTATAGGGATTAAAATTGTAGTAGAAAAAGGATGGAAATATATTTCAATTGAGAGGGAATCACAAATTATCATCAATGCTATAAACAAAAATGGATGTGGAGGCTGGATAAAAAATAATGTTATTATTGATGTTCATCATATATTACTAAAGGCAATCTCTTGAAGTGTGAGCATATTTATAGAGAAGGAAATTGGGCAGTAGATAAATTAGCAAATTGAGGTTTTGAACTTCATCCCAGTGAAATTCAAATTTTAGAAGGCAACTTCCTAAGTGAGATTTTATCTCTTAATCAAAATGATATCAAGGATCTAATTGTGGAAACATAACACTTTAAAGAAGTTGAAGAATATATTTAAGAGAAAAATAAATGAACAAATTGTTATAAAAAGGTATGTTGCAACAAATATAATGTTTTGATATTTTGATGGGAGTGGCCCCCAATAAAAGCCACACATAGCTTATATATATGATATATATACAATAAAAGCCACACATAGCTTATATATATGATATATATATGTATATATCATATATATAAGCTATGTGTGGCTTTTATTGTATATATATATATATATAAGCTATGTGTGGCTTTTATTGGGGGCCACTCCCATTACAAAAAAAACATTACATTGCTCTCATTACATTTCTAACAAGTTAAATAAAGCATATCCAACTTTGCCTTTCTATCAAAGATATTATTTTTTTTTATAAGTAAAGTTTTATATACAAAAGGGGTTTTTTATAGGATCCCAAAACCTTATTACAATAGATGCCGAAGCACTGTCGTGGCAAATGTAACTTTGAATCTAACACAAAACATAAACATGCTATACATAAACCCGTAACAAAAAGCCCAGACAAAACCAGGGAAAAGGGAACCCAGACAAAACCTTACACCCGCATACCCCTGAACCAGGGTAGAACACTACATAGGAGACAAACCTAAACAAGGAAAACCACCCCTGTAATCATGTTGCAAAAATCCCAGGACAGGGAGACACACTACAACAGGGACCGACTTCATCAATTGTCGTCCCTATCGGACCCTGATCCCAGCCTGCGGTGAAGCTACTTGAAGATTCGCACTATGGAGGATGCAACATTGGCCACCGAAGTCATGGAGTTGATCGCCATGTCCAAGAGGAGCTTGGTGGGGAAGGCTTCGAGGTTGCTCTCAGTATCTGAGATGACCTCAAGAGAACCCTTCCTCTCCTATTTTGACTTTTTGAGCCACGCTGAAGCTCTGGTGCCACTGGGAGCACTAGGACCGCCAGGCACACTGGGACCACCTGGAGCACTGGGACCGCCAGGAGCGCTGGGACCACCAAGGAAAATTTTAAACACCTTCCACTTCCTGGAAGGGTTACGTTTTATGCTCTTAGGAGGCGTCTTGTCAAGGATATTGGGTTTGCCTTCCCTATCCTTGGAATCAAGATCATTGAAGGAGGTCGAGGAATCAAGGGGGTTCATTGAGAGGGGGGAATCTCCTGGATAGGGGGACGATTAGCAAGCACATGATGATAGATGACAGCCATGAGCCCCTAGTGAAGGGGCTTGAGCTGGGTTTTATTAACTTTTTTAATTGCAATAGTGAGAAAATACAAAAGATATCTAGGAGTGCAAAGCTGAGTGGACTCACGGAGGTGGTTCACAAAGTTTAGGTGGAAATTATGGAGGGGTTTCTTAGGGTCGTCGTAGGTGATAAATTGCATGACTGAGACAATGGCATCATTGTAGGGTTTGGGCAATGCAGATCTGTAGAAGGCCGATTTATCCCACCCATAACCTTTAGCTTGGTTTGAAAATTGGTTGCACTCTTCCTCCCAGTTATTGTTGGAGCTTGATTAATTTCTATTATTAGTGTGTTTTTCTATTTTCATGAGGCAATATTCCCTGTGAATATCTCCAGTTGTAATAGGTAATATTTAGGTGGTTTGGTGTGATGTTGAGAACATTTGATTCTCATATATTTGTTTTCTTTACCCACTTGGAAGATTCGTTTTGTCTTTTACTAACTTGGGAGATTCTTCAGTTACATTCCCAAGCTATATATTGTAATGAATTATCATGAATAAATTAGTTCAGACTAATTCTGGCTCACATGTGGTATCAGATTCAGGTTTGAGAGAAACCTTGCTTGTTTTTTAAAAATTATTTTTGTGTTGTTTCAGGACGGCAACGACGTTCCTTCACTTCCAAAGTTGGACGTTCCTCCACTTTCGCGTATTTCAACCATCCCAATGGTGTAAAGAAATTCGAGTCTACGATGAAGAATGTGAAGGGCCCAAAGGACCCAGTTCCTAACAAAGGATCTCCACCAAAGCATAACTAAGAGGGAGGTTTGGATTAGCATTTTACGAATGAAAATGGAGACATATTATAGATATATCTGAACTGCAGAATATAATGTGTAGCATTTTGTATACAGTGTGAGGCTTGGAGGATTTTAAATTCTAATTAGAGTTATCTACTATCATGGGTGATGTTTTAAATTATCGTCGTTAATTATTATATATCTTAAGATAGTGGTGTTTTAGTTTACATGGTGGTCTAAGCCTACACTGAGTTGTCTTAATCATTAGAATAAATTATCTTAGTTTAAGAAGTGGTGGTCTAAGCCTACACTGAGTTGTCAATTATTATATATCCTTTAAAAAATCTGCAGTCTATACAGACCAGAAAGATGTAATCATACGTCTCCTTATAATGTATTCATTTCGTTTCTGAGGTGTCAAAAAAAAAAAATCAAATATTTTAATCTTTTTGATAGAGTCACAAAAAAAAAAAAAACTCACCAGCACGTGCTTTTATGATTATTGGAATTCAGCGTTGTCTGTTGCATTTGAAGAACAATCATTGGGATTGAAAGTCCACCAACGAGTAAAGAAGGAGTTGCACCATTGATTTGTAAAAATGGCAAATGGCAACATTAATGTCCCAGTCCCAGAATTTAGAGGCGCCAACTATGACTACTGGTCAATCAAGATGAAGCACTTGCTCATTAGCAAAGGTGCTTGGGAGATTATGGAGGATGGCTACACAGAGCCAACCGATTGGAGTACTGTTCTAGCTACCGATAGACAAGCAACAAGAGAGGCACAAAAGAAGAATAGTCTTGCAATATTCTACTTGCAAACAACCTTGGATGAGAGCATTTTCCCAAGGATTGCAAGTTGTGCATCAGCCAAAGATGCATGGAAAGCTCTAAAAGAGAGCTATGAAGGCAACACTCAAGTCAAGCAAGTGAGATTGCAAACTCTAAAAATGGAGTTTGAAAATCTCGGGATGAAGGAAAATGAAAAGGTTGGAGACTATTGCATGAGAGCCAAAGCATGTGTTGACAAAATGAAGACTCTTGGTGAAGAAGTGAATAATGAAGTCATTGTAAAGAAAGTGTTGAGGACACTTTTACCCAAATGGAGCCAAGTATCCATTGTAATTGAGGAGAGTAAGGACTTGACTACTCTCACATATGATCAGCTCATGGGTTCCTTAATGTCCCATGAGGAGAGATTTTCTTCAACTCCAAATGTTGGGGGAATGGAAGAAAAAGCATTTTCATCCAAAGAAGGTGAATCTAGTTCAAGAGGAAGAGGCCAAGGAAGAGGCCAATGGAGAGGAAGAGGTAGATCTTCTTCAAAAGGTAGAGGTAGTTTTTCTCCAAGAGGAGGAAGAGGTGGCTTCCAAGAAAGAGGAAGAGGTGGCTCTCACGAAAGAGGAAGAAATGGCTATCAAGGAAGAAGTAACAAGCAATGTTACTATTGTAACAAGTATGGGCACTTTGAAAAATATTGTAGATTGAAAGCATCACATGGAGGAAGAAACAATAATGCACACTATGGTGAGGAGGAGGACTCATCAATTTTGTTTTTGTCATATGGTAAATCTAATCAAAATATGAATGAGACATGGATTCTTGATACCGGATGTTCCAATCACATGACCGACAAGGAGGAGTTGCTATCTACAATTGATAATTCCTACAAATCCAAGATCAAGCTTGGAGATGATAAAGCATTGCAATTTGAAGGCAAAGGAACCATGGAGGTACAAACTAATGAAGGTAAGAAGAAAGTGACTGATATTTACTACACTCCAAATTTAAAACATAATTTGTTGAGTGTTGGGCAAATCATGGAAAAGAATTTTAAGCTTGTGTTTGAAAACAATAAGTGTGAGATTTTTGATAAGAATCATGGGCATAGGCACGTCACTACCATTCCCATGACCAAGAATAGATTTTTTCCTCTAAAATTTGGAGAAGAAAAGAATGATTTTGCATGTGCAGCCATTGATAGCAAAAGTTGGCTATGGCACTTAAGATTTGGCCATGTAAATTTTCCTAGTTTGAGGAAAATGGTTTCTCAAGAGATGGTATATGGGCTACCTAAAATTGATGATCAAAAAGGTGTGTGTGAAGGATGTGCTTTGGGCAAGCACTCAAGGATGAATTTTCCAAAAGGCAAAGCATGGAGAGCCACTTATCCCCTTCAATTGGTGCATTCTGATATTTGTGGGCCAATGCAGACTCAAAGTATTGGTAAGAATTCATACTTTCTCACCTTCATAGATGATTTTTCAAGAATGTGTTGGGTTTATCTTTTGAAGACAAAGGATGAGGCATTTGATTGTTTTAAATATTTTAAAAATCATGTTGAAAATCAAAGTGGGCACTATGTAAAATGTTTAAGGACTGATAGGGGAGGAGAATTTTGTTCAAATGAATTTCTTCAATTTTGTAAATATTGTGGTGTTAGAAGGCAACTCACAGTTGCTTACACACCACAACAAAATGGTGTGGATGAGCGTAAAAATAGAACAATGGTAAATATGGCAAGAAGCATGCTACAAACAAAGAGGTTAACTAATATGTATTGGGCTGATGCGGTAAGAACTTCCATTTATATTTTGAATAGGAGTCCTACTTCTAGCTTGGATGGCATCACTCCATATGAGGCATGGTATGGAAGGAAACCAACTGTAAGTCATTTCAGAGTTTTTGGTTGCTTGGCTTATGCACATGTTCCATGAAAAAAGGAAGAAGTTAGATCCCAAAAGTGAAGCATGCATATTCCTTGGGTATTGTGAAAATACCAAAGCATATAGGCTCTTTAATCCAAAGACACACAAGGTTGTCGTGTCTCGAGATGTGATTTTTGATGAAGGGGGAGTTTATGGTCATCAAAAAGGCCATATTGAGAAGTCAAAATCTGTTTTGACTGGTGGTATTATTGATGATGATGAGCAGCCCACTAATGTTTTAGTTCCAAGTGCTACTAATCCACCAAGCAGCCCCTCATCTAGCTCTCCAACAAGAAGCCCTTCATCTAGTTCTCCACCAAGCAGCCCCTCATCTAGTTCTTTAGTTTCAAGTGCAAGTTCAAGTCCACCAAGGAAGGTAAGAAGCTTAAGTGACATTTATCGAAGGAGTACTATTCAAACAAATGAAGATTTCACACTATTGAGTGAAGATTCTCCAAGTAATGTGTTGAAAAATAAAAAGCTCCAACAAAAACATCCATCCTCTCAAATGTTAGATACAAATTTTCAAAGAAGAGTTACAAGAAGTCAAGCACAAGAGGTAGATCAAGTGGTGAAAAGACTTGAAAACTTGCATATGTATGGTGATGAAAATGATGGTAAGCCCAAAGGTGATGTTGTGAATTATGCCTTAATGTCTCTTGTTGATTTAGAACCATCTTGTTATGAACAAGCATGTACTAATGATGTATGGATTAAGGCAATGAAAGAAGAAATGAACTCCATCAAGAAGAATGATACTTGGGAGCTAGTTGAGCTTCCAAAAGGCAAGAAAGTTGTGGGCTCTAAATGGGTCTACAAAACAAAGTATAATTCTGATGGAAGTGTGGAGAGACACAAAGCAAGACTTGTGGCCAAGGGGTTCACACAAAGGTATGGCATTGATTATGAGGAGACTTTTGCTCCAGTTGCAAGACAAGAAATAGTGAGGATGGTTCTTTCTATTGCTGCTCATAAAAGTTGGAATGTACATCACTTGGATGTAAAAAGTGCTTTTTTGAATGGATTCTTGGATGAGGAGGTTTATGTGCAACAACCTCAAGGATTTGTAGTTCAAGGTAAGGATAATCTTGTGTACAGGTTGAAGAAGGCCTTGTATGGTCTTAAGCAAGCTCCAAGAGCTTGGTATTCAAGAATTGATGGGTACTTCCGTCAATATGGTTTTGTGAGAAGCAAGAGTGAGCCAACCTTATACTATAAGAAACAAGGTAATGATATTCTCCTTGTTTTTTTATATGTGGATGACTTGATTTACTTAGGTAGTAATCCTAAGTTGAATGATGACTTCAAGAATGCCATGATGCATGAATTTGAGATGAAAGATCTAGGCTTGATGCACTATTTTCTTGGTATGGAGGTGTATCAAAGTGATAGTGAAATTTTCATTTGTCAAAACAAATATGCCAATGATATGTTAAAAAAATTTGGGATGGAAAATTGTAAACTAGTTGCAACACCAATAGCTCATGGTGAGTTGTTGAGTAAGGATGATGGAACTGAAAAAGTTGATGTGACCACATATAGAAGTATGGTTGGGAGTTTGATGTTTCTCACCAACACTAGACCAGACATTGCATGTGTTGTATCACTTGTATCAAGGTATATGAGTGACCCTTCTGAATTACACATGAAAGCTACAAAAAGAATACTAAGATATGTAAAAGGTACAATGGATTTTGGCATCCATTATTGTAAAAATGAAGATGTAAAATTGTTTGGTTTTAGTGATTCAGATTGGGGGAGTAATATAGATGACAGGAAGTCTACATCAGGTAATTGTTTCAGCCTTGGGTCTGGTTTAATCACTTGGAGCTCAAAGAAATAAACTATAGTTGCTCTCTCTTCCACCGAAGCAGAATACATTGCAATCACAAGTGCTAGTGCTCAAGCATTGTGGTTGAGGAAAGTCCTTGAAGAAATTGGAGAACAACAATATGGTCCTACTACATTGTATTGTGATAACATGAGTGCTATTCAGCTAGCATATAATCCGGTTCATCACAACAGGTCAAAGCATTTTGATATGAAGTATCACTTCATCCGAGACATGGTCGAGAAGAAGGTGATTGAATTGCATCATTGCAACACTGAAGACAACATTGCAGATTTGTTCACCAAGGGAGTTGTCAAAGCTCAATTTTTGAAGCTGAGGAACTTCCTTGTCAGTCCCCTCAACTTCAAGGGGGAGTATGTTGGAGCTTGATTAATTTCTATTATTAGTGTGCTTTTTCTATTTTCATGAGGCAATATTCCCTGTGAATATCTCCAGCTGTAATAGGTAATATTTAGGTGGTTTGGTGTGATGTTGAGAACATTTGATTCTCATATATTTGTTTCCTTTACCCACTTGGAAGATTCGTTCTGTCTTTTACTAACTTGGGAGATTCTTCAGTTACATTCCCAAGCTATATATTGTAATGAATTATCATGAATAAATCAGTTCAGACTAATTATGGCTCACAGTTATGCTTATCTCGTCTGATGAATTTCCATTTATCCTCCTGATAAAGCCCAGTTACTTAGAACAACAACTCTTTAGTGACTCTGAAGTGGACGCCCTTGACCACCACCTCACCATTTTCCTAGGTATAAACAAAATTCTGGGTGATTTTGTCATTAGGGCCAGTAAACTTGCGAAGGAAAGGGGTGAGGGATTTGGCTTCCATGAAAACCAGGGTGGTGTCGCTGAGGGAAAAAGTGGCTATCTCAATGTAAATGGTTGTCATTGAGGAGGGAAGGGGGAGCAGAGCCCACAGAGAACTTAGGATGCAATTCCAGAGCCAAAACCATGCACTGAGGAAACAATCGATGACAGAGTAACGATGGGGGCAGAGAAGTGAGGCAGATGCTCTTTGATAGGGAAATAAAGATCTTAGGGGAGATGAAGCACCATGAAACTAACGCATGCACAAGGACTTAATGATGCAAAATATGGGAGACACACTTGAAAGGTGGTGGGGGTGGGGAGTCGGAGGATGGGCATGATAAGTGATGAGCAAACGACGATGGAAGATGAGCCTCTTGGAAAGTGGATAGTGAGGTGGCGACCTGAGCAAGGGCCAACTCGACATCAGACATGAGGAAGTCGTATCTTTGAAAAGGTGGAGAGATAAGGTTGGATCATCGTGATGTGTGCACTGAGAGGGCACGGGGTAAAACTTAGCAAAAATTATGAGGCTGGCACGGTAAATAAGGAGCTTGCTCAGAGCCGATCGGGTACCAAGGGCAGGGGTGAGGTGGTAGTTGTAGCAAGGCCCACTGGAAAAAGGCTTGCTAGGAAATCTCGCACTTGGGGTTAGAGGGACACATGTGGCTAGGAGAGAGGCTAAAACATAAAGTCAATGGGGCTTGAGGATTGGAGCCTCTAATATTCTGATTAGGAGATTTCAGCATCATGGCAAGAGGTTTTTCTTGGGAAGCCACAGCTGATAGGTCTTAGGGAAAGTCATCTCTCCAAATTTCAGAGCCCTGATGACGAGGCCGCTAAGTTGGCCACGGTATCTGCCAGCTTTTTACCTTCCCTATAGATGTGGTAGAGGGATGACTAGGGGAGACCTTGGAGAATAGTTCGAGCTTCTTGGATAATGTTGAAGATTCTCCACGACGGATCCCTTTGCTTTGTCATGAAGTTTATGGTGTTTAGGGAATCTCCCTCGATGATCACCTTTCTAGGATCTTCTTGGAGAATTTCCAGTCCATGTAGGAGCATCGATGCTTTCACAAAATTATTAGTTTAGGTGCCAAGGAACTTCGTGTAGGTGAGGATCAGGTTCCCCTCATGATCGCGGATGACCCTGCCAGCTCCTGAGGGCCCAGGATTGGAGGAACCATAAAAATTTAGCTTGATCCACTTGGGAGGGGGGCTATCCACTTTGACTGAGGATTTGGGGTTGGGGGATGGATGGGGGTCTAGGGTATGCACCTAGAAGCCAAGAGAGCCAAGGAGGATAAGATCACTCATATTTAGGGGAGAGCATGACAGGGAAAGGAGGTGGATGTTCTATGAGGTGTAAGCTAGAGATTTTTTTGCCACCATAAGGGGATCCCTGGGAGGGGAGGAGAAAGCTCTGTTGTTGCACTCCAACCAAAGCTACCAGATCAGGTGGGGAAGGTAGAAGGTCCAAAGGGAACGGAGGATGGGTGAAATAAGGGATTGGACCACTGGATGAAGAGATCGATGATGGATTTGGGAGGGACCCACTGGATGGATAAGGGGTGGAGGAGGTGGCCCAGGGCTACAGAGGAGAATTAGCAGCTCATAAATAAATGATTTGTCAATTCCAAATCAGAGCAATAGAGGTAGCACCAATTTGGAATTGAGAATCCCCTCTTGGCCAAATTTTTAATGGTGATGATTTTGTTTTGGATGGTTTTCCATGCAAAGAAGCTAATTTTAGGGATTAGATTTTTGGACCAAACTTTCTTGATAGGGAATCGGGGCTCTTGGGGTTCCCTTTAGAGAGAGTAGGTGGATTTTACTGAGAAGGATCCACTACTGGTGTCATGCCAGAAGCACCTATCCTCTACCTTGCCTGAAGGAATAATAGCTGAACTGAGAAGGGCAGAGAGGTTGGCCGCCTGGAGGGGAAACCGAACATCTTCGATGGAACACCAACCTGAATTTCCCTGGGCTTTGATTATGTAATTGGCCACCCTAGGTCCTTTAAAGGCCTCCATCTATGGCCTGAGGGTCGAAAGGTATCTATCCTCCCTCAGGGCCTTGTATCTGATCCACTTGTCATTCCAAAAATCTATCTTGCTACCATCATCGAGGATCCACTTGGACCCTTTTCGGATGAGGTCTTCAGTTTGGGCTAGGGATATCCAAAAATCAGACCCGTCATGGGGTTCGTGGTCACCGAGGAAGGGATGGTGCTAGAGGTATTTCCTTCTCACTATACAAACCCACTCAACCTGGAAATTGGTGAACACTTTCCATGCATGCTTGGCTAGGAGGGCAGTGTTCATTTGGGATACCCGCCTGAGGTCAATCTCACCTTTGCTCTTAGGCCAGCAAACCAGGGGCCAGGAAACTAGCGGGATCCTTTTATTTTCTTCACTCCCAAACCATAAAAAAATGCTTATGGATCTGCTCGATGCGGGTGTTGATAAAGACTGAGATTTTGAAAATAGACATGAAATACACAGAGATGCTTTGAAGGCAGGTGGACGTGAGGGTGGCTTTAGCGGCCTGTGAGAGAAGGTGCTCTTGCCAGGAGGCCAACTTCGTCTAGATTATCTCGACAATGTTGGTCCACAGGGCTTTGGAGGGGAAACCAGAGAACAGGGGTAGCCCGAGATAGGTGGTGGGGAGGGCATCCGGGGTGCATCCCAGGATCCGGGCTATTTTGGCCTGCCTTTCTTGGGGAGTGTGGATAAAGTAGATTTTTCTTTTTAGGAGATTTATCTTCTGCCCGATTGCACTCTCGTACAAATTGAAAATATATTTGATGATCTTAGCTTGGGCCACAAAGGTGAAGGTGGCCAAGATGATATCGTCTACAAATTACTAGTGGGAAACTGGGGCCAGTACTAAGGCCAGTATGATCCCAGAGATGAACCCACTTCTGGTTGCGCTCGTAATGGTTCACCCAAGGGATTCAACTAGGATGATGAATAGGATCGAGGATAGAGGGTCACCCTGCCTCATCCCTATGGAACTGGGGAAGAACTCGATAGGGGATCCATTGACCAAAATTGAGAACCAAGGGGATGACACACATCATTTGATGAGATCAACCTAGGATGGGTGGAAGCCAAATTTGAGGACTTCGACGAGAAAATCCCAACTAACTCTGTCGAAGGCTTTGTTCATGTCCAACTTAAGAAGGAACGTTGGTTTCTTGGCTAAAGATGCAGAGTGCAAGACTTCATGGATTATGACGATCCCATCTGTGATGACCCTCCCTTTGATAGAGCTCCCCTGGTAGGAGTCTATGATTTGGGGGAGGATGTCTTTGATTCTGGTAGCAAGAGCCTTGGTTATAATTTTGTACTAGAAATTACACAGGCTTATGGGGTGGAAGTCGGATAAGGATTTGGTCGCATGGGTTTTGGAGATCAAGGCAAGGAAGGTGGAGTTGAAGCCCCTAGGGATGGAGTCGACAAACTGAAGGTCCCTAACGGTAGCACACACTTCTTGACCCACTAGTTCTTAGAAATCTTGGAAGAAGTAGGGGGAAGCCATATGGGTCGGGGGCAATGTCAGCCTTCATGGAGAATAGGGCTGCCTTGATTTCCACATCAGCAAGAGGGCTGAGGAGCATTGCATTGGTTTTCGGGGAGATGGAGGGGGGATGTGCTCAAGGAGCGTCTTGGCCACTTGGGGGGAGGATTGGGATGCGATGCCAAGGATATCCTAGAAGAAATTGGAAGCCTTTGATATGATTTCTTCCTCATCTCTGATAGATCTATCGTCATTGCAAGTGAGTTCAGAAATTTTGTTGGTGCTTCTATTTTTGAGTGTTGATGTGTGAAAGAATTTAGTATTTACATCATCGTCCTTGAGCCACAGGGCCCTTGACTTCTGCCTCCAGAATGTCTCCTCCCTTTCTAGAATTTTGTGGTAATTAGCTAGGATTCTGCTTTCCTCCTCTTTAGACCTGGGTTCCTGAGTACCTTCCTGGAATTTGTGCTCTAGGTCTTCCAACTTCTCCTTCAGAATTTTATTACTCTCGAAGATGTTATCGAACACCTCTATTTTCCAGTTTTTAAGATTGTCTTTGAGGGACATAAGTTTCTGATAGATTTATCCAATGGGGGATCCATCGGAGGGTTGGTTCCACCACCTACCCACCTACGACCTGAAATCTGGGTGATGGAAAAACATAGACTCAAATTGGAAGGGGCGCTTGGATGGAGGAAACTTGCCAACTTTGAAGAGGAGGGGGCTATGATCCGATCCAATTTTAGGAAGATCAAGGAGAGTTGAATCTGTAAATAGGGTGATGGCTTCTCTAGACAGGAATAATTTGTCTAGCTTGACTTGGATAAGGTTGGCCCCGACTCTTCTGTTGCTCCAAGTGAATTTTGCTCCTTTCAGGTGGATGTCCATGAGCTCATTGGAATCAATGAATGCCCTAAATTTCTCCATGCTTCTAGGGTTCAAGGTGGTTCCCCCTCACTTTTTTGAGGGGAATAAGGGGCTATTGAAGTCACCTGCTAGGATCCAAGGGAGGGGTTCGAACGCTTCCCGCATGAGACCGATTTCATCCTAGAGGGAGGCCCTTTCAATTGGGCTATTGGAAGCATAAATGTTGGAGAGGATCTAGGTTTTGCGGGATACCAAACTACAAAATGTGATGTTGATGATTCTTAGAGAAGAAAAAATCAACCTCCCTTCGATAGTGGCCAGGTCCCATAAACATAGCAGGCCCCCAGTGGTACTTAGGGTCAGGGTGAAGAGGAAATTGCTATTGCTCTAAACTGCTTTGGCTACTTTGGGAGAAGAAATCTCATCAAGTTTAGTTTCCTGGAGAATGAGGATGGATGGCTTGTGGTCCTTTTAGAGGTGGGCAAGGGTGCATCTCTTGGGGGCTCCATTGAGCCCTCTCACATTCCAAGTGAGTATCTTCATTTGGCACCCTTGGGGGGTCTTTTACCTCCCTTCCCCTACTAGGAAGGAGGTTTGGATCTCAGTGGTTCTTATTTTAAGAGGTTTAGGGCATCATATAGGAGGGTCGTCTGGAGGCCACTAGAAATATCATCTTCTACTTTCTTCCTTATCTGTTCGCCTAAGGTGGGACACACTATTTTTATATCACTATCGTAATCCATTGTGAATATTTTACTGTGGGTCCGTTTAGGACTGAATCCTTTTGGGGACGAATGGGAGAAGGACGGATTGCCCTCATCATCGTCCTCAAACATCTCTAATCCAGCATCTGAGCAAGCCCAAGAGGGGTGGGGGAGAACTAGGGGGGAGGAGGGTTGGGAGCATCAGAGGAGGAGGGGGGTGGCTCATAAGGAGGGGGGGATGGGGGATGCTCTGTGGGGATTTTTGATCCTGGCTTTGGGTTAGGGGTGCTCGTGATCGGGGGATGCGATAGGGGTGGATCAACAGGGAGCCCACTAGAGAGGTGGAGGGATCAACTGGACCATCAGTCAGGTGGGGAGGTTCCTCAAGAAATATCGACACTTCTGCTAAAACTTCAGGGTTAGGGTTGGGATGGGTGCATATCTGGTCATGATCTATCATCGGGATGGGATCAATCTTATGTTTCCATTTGTCAGCTAGATCTAGCCTCTTTTCATGCCACAATAGGGGCATTGGTGGTCTCTGAGGGGGTCGCTTGCTCCAGGATGGACCACGAGGGGAAAACCTACTACTGGACGGAGCCTTCGGGAAGGAGTCCCCAACTACTGATGCTTTGGGACCCTTGGTGAGGGGACACTGGTTGAGGAGGTGCCCTTACATGTTGCACTGGGTGCATAAGGCTAGCTTATTCTTGTATTCCAAGGGTTTGCACCACTGATAGGATCCAGACATCAGGGTAACTAAATATGAAAGCTCAGATTCAAGGTTTGCATTAACGCATAGTCTGGCATGGATCATTCAGGATCCTGCCTTGGTTGCAAAGTTAAAAGCCATAAGTTCCCCAATGGCCCGTGTGATGATTTTGAGCACATCCTCTTGCTAGAGGTGAAATGGAAGATCTGGTAATTAGATCTAGATCGGGGTATAGTTTATGCTATGGATGTTGGGATTGAAGTCTACAACCCAACACCTGAGGAAGAGGCTTCTGCGACCTAGAAACTAGGGTCTGCTTGTGAGGATTCAGTTGGTGTCATCCTTATTATTGAGCTTTATGAGAAATAACCGCTCCGATAGGGCAACAATTTCCATGTTTTGAGAGGTCTTCCATTTGGAGTAGGCCCAGCAACAGACGATTTCCATGTCTGGCCGACCCCCAATGAATTTATCGACTAGGGAATAGGAGGCCCCTGACACGTAGGTAGAGAAAACATCATCTAGGATGAAAATGTGCATCCCATATAGGGATAAGCTCGAGGTCAGGGGACGGGGATAGTTCACCTCTCCCACAAGGACCTGAACATAGGAGGGTTTGCTGGGCCCCCCAAGGGAGGACTCCTCGACCACCTTGTTAGGGGGCTCTTTGTCCAATAGATCTGAGTGTGCATTTCTAGAGGGGTCCGCTATCACATCCTTTTTGCCCTTATCTAGGTCTTATCTCCCTGTCACTTGCTGGGATCCCAAGCCCTAGATCCCGATGCCACCATTGGAGGCCTCTGGGCCTGCTCCCGCTTCTGTTCTCGCTCTTGTTCCCGCTCCTGTTCTCGCTCCTACTCCCACTCTTGCTCTCGCTCCCGCCATCTGATTCAATTTCTTTCATCAAAGATATTCTTCATTTGACTTTCTATCAAATATTTCATCCTCCTCAAACTACTAAGTTTCCACAATCAACTCCTTTTATATCAAATGTTTTCCAATATTTAAATTTTATCAAGATGAAATTCAACATCGCTATTGGCTAAAATATTTTCTGCCCAATTTCTATATCTATAAATATTTTATCTATAAGAACCTCACAATTTTTGAACACCTTTTTTTAGGGTTCTTATTCATTCTCCTAAAATTCCAAGATATTATTTTCATAGTTATTTTTTAATTTTATTTGTGGGTTTAGCCCCACTTCTTGTTAGGACTTATGATATTTGCTTTTGTTTTCCCATATCAATATCCCTCTAGGTTTCTTTTTCTTTTTGTTTTTTCTTCTTGGATCTTCCTCTCTTTTTTCATTCCCAGCAATACTTTCATCTTCATCAACCTCTTCAATCTTGTCAAATTTCTTATAGTAAGAAATCATCTTTAGGTTTACCTTGTTCTGAAGGATCTAAAGTTCAAGAAATAACCTCAAAAGCACAATCTTCTTTGTGTTTCCCTAGAAACTGTAAAGTGCAAGGCTGCTCTTATGTAGCAATTAACTTCTTATTTTGCTCTAAAAAATCTAAATTATTATGGGTTTCCTCCAACATCATTTCTTTATTATGTTGCTCTTGAAACCTTAAAGTGAAAAGGATAACACCTTCACCCCTTTCACTCTTATTACTTGGAGAGGATTTTATACTACTTGAGAAAAGTGAAGATGATTTACCTGGAATAAACTGACCTCTTTTGTGGTCTTTGTTTTAGGATTTCTCTCCAAATCTTCTTTTGCACCTTTAATTCCTTTCAAAATTGCCAAATGATACTATAAATAGGTTTTCTTTGCCTCTTATTTTGGAGTGGAATATCCCTGATTTGATCTAGCTTCTATAACTGTATGATATCCTTGCTTCTTCTTGAAGTTTATCTCATGGATATAATTTTTTATCTCTTTCGTTATAGTTTTCACTTTGCAAACTCTTGCCATGTGTCCAATCTCATAACAATTGTCGCAACGAAATGTGATATTCTCATAATATTCTTGTTGATCCCATTCTCTTGATTCAAATTTAATGTTAATGGATTATGGCAAAGGTTTTAAATTATTCATAGCAATACATATTCGAGTATATATAGCATGCTTTCACTCCTTAGTAGTTATTCCTTCCTTGATGATTTCTAATATTCTTTAGAACATCCTTATTTATAAGTTGATATGGAAGTCTAAAAAGCCTAACCTGTACTGGAAGCTTCTTAATAGTTTTTATCTTAACAAAAAAAAATTATTCCATGGTCACTTCCCCTAAACCATGGGCCATCAACCATTATTTTATCCCTAATTTATGAACTAGAAAATATGACGAGGATAATAGGAAGAAAAATCATAGAGTAATTTGAATTTAATTCCCACTTGCACTTGATCTAATTTTTAATCTCCAAAAACCCTAGCCATGATCTATGGAACTTACATATTAACCCTCTACTTTTAAGAACCATTATATCATGCTTAATTATCTCATCCTTAATACTCACTTATGGTGTAACATCCACTACTTGAATCGAACTTGCCTTGTATTCACTCTTTTTCTTATCTCCAACTTGGCCTTCCATACTTCCAACTAGGGCATCTTGACTTCCTATCAGGGCTTTCAAATATGATGTCCCTTCCATACTAGCTAATGGGGCTTGCTCTTGGCTTGCACTCTGTCTTGGATCACATTCCCTCTTGGCTTGCACTCGCTCCCAGCTTGCACTCTCTCCTACCTCATAGTCTCTCCTGGCTTGTATTCCCTCTTGGCTCGTAATAACCCATGTCTCTTATTTTATCGATGTTCCTTCGCTTCAATATTTTTTTGGAAATAATGTTCCATGCATTTGTAGTAAGGATTTGAAGCATTGATGCACTCTATATGAACTCATTGCTCTTTCATCATGACTAAATCTCGGCTCACACTCCCTCTTGTCTCACACTTAGTTTGGCGCACACTCCCTCTTGCCTCACACTTCATTTTAGCTTGCACTCCATCTTGCCTCACACTTCTTTTTAGCTCACACTCCCTCTTGCCTCACACTTCCTTTCAGCTTGCACTCCCTCTTGCCTCACACTGGATTTTCTTTAACTAGATAACACTTTTATTTCTACTTCCTACTTCCTAATCGCTCCTGGATCATGCTCACACTCACTTTTGGCTACACTCACTCTCGTATAGCATTCACACTCACTTTCGATTGCACTCACTACTGGTTCATGCTTACACTCGCTTTTGATTGCACTCACTTCTAGCTTGCGCTCGCACCCACTTTTGGTTGCAATCACTCTAAATTCTCCTAAGATATGGAACAAGAAGTGGAACTTGTTCTTTGATCGCCCTTTAATTTTTACTTCTTACTTCTTGCTCACACTTCCTCCTCGCTCTCGCCTTGTGCTCGCACTCAATTTCGGCTACACTCACTCTCGACTCGTGCTCACACTCACTTCTGACTACACTCACTCTTGAATTGTGCTTGCAAGCCACATATAATTGAGAGAGATATATATTATTAAAATTCTAGCATAGGTTTCTCTTTGAAAGTTAAGGAATTTAATCGATAATATTATTATTTAATTTGATATATATTTTAATTTAAAATATATTTAAACATTGAGATTCTATTTTACATTAAAATATTAATTAAAATTTTATAAGACAAATACAATCTTCTATATGATAAAGTATATTTAGATAGTTCCTCTTATTGTCAAACTAATTTACATTATTAGAAAACACATTAAAGGAAAATATGCTCCTTAATTTTTTTTTCTTTGATCTCTCAATTTAAATGTATATTTTTTTTTTACAACATGGTTTGAACTTAGGTCTCGTTAATGAGAACCCAAAGATATATAAGGGGAGGGTTTGAAACATACTATAACAGTCAAAGCATACAAAGCATATAGTTGGGGGCACATCAAGGACCGCCTCCTCCTGAATTGAACTTGGGTCTCTACTAGGAGATCCCAATGCCTTTACCATTGTAGTGTTTTGACAAGGATGTAGTGTCTCTTTTTGGGACAAATATGTATAAATTTATGAAATCTTAAATTGTTAACTAATGCCAATATTGAATACTTGTAAGCATAGTAATAATCATTATGTAATGTATTTTTTTTGGGGGGTGGGAGTGTTGGATACATAGTAACAATTCAAACATATAACCAGGGGCACATCAAGGACCACCCTCTATATGAATCGAACTTGGGTCTTTGTAAGGAGATCCCAATGTCTTTACCATTGCAGTATGTTGATAAGGATGTACTGTCCCTTTTGGGATATACATGTATAAGTTTGTGAAATTTTAATTTGTTAACTAAGGCCAATACTGAATGATGTAATATTTGTAAGCATACTTATAATCATTACGTAATGCATCTTCTTGGATTCTAGGGGATGGTAAACAAAATAATATATGGAATGATCTAGTCACGGGAGGACCTCCAATCACTAAAAAATGTTTCCCATAAATAAAAGCATACCTACAATAATTAGGTGTTGACTCTCTTGCAAGCTTAATTGAATGGGTGGAGATCCACCCCTACCACATCTTGCCCAAGAATCATGGAGGCAACTGCACATCCAAATTGAAGGGATTAAACTTTCTCTCCAAATTCTATATCAACTTATATGGGGTTTTATTAGTGGGTCAAGTATTTACACAATCAGCTAAGGGGTGTTATTATAGCAATAGAGTCAAAATAACTCAATCATAACTAAGGTACGAAATTACAAGGTTCCTCTCAAACTTCAAACCTTTATTTGGTTGGTGCTCCAAAACAAGACTCTTACTAGAGACAACCTCATTAAGAGGAATATCATGTGACCTCATGTTTACCATAGGTATTTTAGAAACAATGAAATAATATCACATCTATTCTTTTAGTGTATAGAAGTAGTTAAAATCTGGATTGAAATAACCCAATAGCTAAGATCAACACTATCGAGAACCTTCAACTTAGAAAAATGCCTAACCAATTGGGGTGAAATGTATAAATGGGGAATGAAGGACAAGCACCTTATTAAGTAGATATGGTATTCAATGCTAATATTTATCATTTAGCACATACGAAAGGACAAGAACTGGATAAATTTTAATGACAAAAGATTTTAATTTTTAATTGTTAACTAATAGAGTGTTAAGGGAGAGTATTGGACACAAAAGCTATATATCAAAAACAATAAGATATTAGGAGATTATGAAAAAGGAGATACAACAGTTACACCAAATGGATATCCAAAATCTCCTAAATTATGGCCCACATGTTAGAACAATCAAACCTTTAGAGATAAAGTTCCCTCCACTTTTCTTTGATGGAGCCTTTAAATCAAACCCAAGTTGTGCAATGACTGGTGGTGTGATACTAGTGGCACCACAATGTTGAGAAGCAACACACCCCTACTGAAAATTAAATTTTGATTCCTTTGAAATGATTAATTTTTATTTCCAAGGGGACCCTCTTGAAGTTTTCGTTTTTTTAATCCAAGTTTTGTTTGCACCAAGTCTTTAAATTTTGCTTGCATCAAGGTGTCAAAATGCTTGCCTAGCGCATTGATTTGAATTAATTTCTTTTGAGTATTTATGCTTCAATGGTATTATTTCTGGTTAAATATTTCAGAAATTTTGATTTTCAATAGTTTCCTAAGGTTTGAAATATTTAAATTAATTTCTAAGGTTCTTTGAAATTTTTTCATGTTGCCCTAATGTTTACTTCAATCTTGGAAATGCTATATTTTCCGCCACAGGAATCCATTTTAGATGATTTGAATTCTGGCTGAAAGGTCTTGAACTCACCTTTCCAATGGTGCCAAATTTTTAGGGTTTTAAGCAGGATTCACCTTCCAGAAATAGCAGTTTCTATTTTTATCCAGCAAACTTATTAATGCAATATATTCTGATCCGAAGTGAATTTTCAAGATATTTTTACAGATTCGGATACCCATTTGGCTTATTTGAATGCCTGAAAAATTTCATTCAATTTTGAGCACTTTTATTTTTTTCCCTAAATTTCACACCACATGAAACTAGCAACTTCCGGGCAATTAAAATTCATTTTCCAGTTTCTGAAAATCACTTCTGAGCATGGAGGATCCTTCACAAATGTTTAAAATATCAAAATCCAAAAGTGCATGGTCATTGAAATCTATGTTTGATTTTTTGGAAATTTTACAAAGTGCCCAACAAATTAGTCAATGAACAAATTCTAGAAAATTTACTAAGTGTTGGAAGAAAAGGGCTTAAAATGAAAAATGTTTGATTTTCACGACATTTCCAAGGTTTGGAAGAAAAAGAAATGAAAATGTCGCGCCATCGTGACATTTCCAAGGTTTGGAAGAGAAAGAAATGAAAATGTCGCACCATCGCGACATTTCCAAGGTTTGGAAGAAAAAGAAATGAAAATGTCGTGATATTTTTAAAGAAAAGGGCTTAAAATGAAAAATGTTTGATTTTCACAACATTTTTAAAGTTTGGAAGAGAAAGAAATGAAAATGTCGTGCCATCGCGACATTTCCAAGGTTTGGAAGAGAAAGAAGTGAAAATGTTGCGCCATCACGACATTTCCAAGGTTTGGAAGAAAAAGAAATGAAAATGTCGCGCCATCGCGACATTTCCAAAGAAGGAAGGAAGGAATTTTTCTAAGTATGAAAATGTTTGATTTTCGTGACATTTTTAGGTTGGAAGAGAAAGAAAATGAAAAAAGTCACGATATAAGGAAAAGGGCTTAAAATGAAAAATGTTTGATTTTCGTGACATTTCCAAGGAAGAAAGAAAGGAAATAGAGAAATGTCGTGCCATCGCAACATTTTTAGGTTGGAAGATAAGATAAATGAAAAATGTCGCGCGACATGCTTAGGGAGATAGAAAATAAATGGTATAAAATGTCAAAACCCTAGGGATTAAAGTAATAGTGAAAAATTAGGTCCGAGGGCCTGGTTCAATGGTTAAAGCGCTTCTTCGGAGCGGGGAGACCGGGGTTCCATTCCCTCGGGCCTCGTCGTACTAAACGCCTATCCCCGTTCGGGTGCATCAGCGACGTAAAAGGTTCAAATTATCGGGGCATGGTGGTATAGGGGCGGTGTGCGCGAGGATCTGTGTGGCGGCTTCTGGGGGTGGACTGCACAGAAAACTGTGGCGGCTTTCTGGTCGGCTTGCCCGGACTCATGGCGGCTATTGAGTCCACCATGTTAAAAAAAAAAAAAAAAATAATAGTGAAAAATTAATTAAAATATCGCTTTGGAAAAATAGCAACAATTTAAAACCTAAAATTTAAATCTTGAACCTTAGAAAAAATTAAATTAATTAAATTTAATTTTGAAGCTAATGTTCTAACATTTGCCATTTTTAAAATTTTGCAGGAATTTGCTGGTGGATGCATTTAATGAGAAAATTTATGGCGAAAGTAATGGTGGGTAGAGATTTTCAACTCGAACCAAACAAAGGCGGTTGTGTAAGGATAGAAGGCTCGGGAAGTCAGTGATTCATCCAGATTTTGAAGAGGAGGAATTAATGAGATGCTCTGACAACTTGCCAAAAGATGAAGATACACTTGCGTGCGGTGTCCATTTGATGAGGATGAAACCAGATCTTATCTTCTCCATTTATGGAATTTGCCGGTGGATGCATTTAATGGAAAATTTATGGCGCAAGTAATGGTGGGCAGATATTTTCAACTCAAACCAAACAAAGGTAGTTGTGCAAGGATAGAAGGCTCGGGAAGTTGGTTATTCATCCAATTTTGAAGATGAGGAATTAATGAGATGCTCTGACAAACTTGTCGAAAGATGAAGATATACTTGCACGTGGTGTCCATTTGATGAGGATGAAACCAAATCTTATCTTCTCCATTTATGGTAAGATCAACACGAATATTTTCAGAGTGATTAGGGTTGATCGAAACTCTATATAAAAATGCCTTATATTGTAAAGCTTCGTCGATGAAAATTTTAAATTATTTTTAATTCTTTGGGAGAAGATATTTTATGAAAATCAGGGTATGTCTTGAATCTATAAATACTCCCATGAAATGTAATCAAAGGATGCGAAAGCTTGGAAATAAAGACTTATAGCAATTTTTAACAAATCTTGTTTTGAATACTTTCTTTTGTACCCGAGGCTGGTGTGACATCATTTTATGAAACAACGTGGCCAAGAGCCTAATATTTTTCGAACTGTGATAAGTGCACCTTCTTCTGTTTTCGTCTCACTTAAGGATTTATTTAATTGTAAATCTGTAATTGTTGAGATTATGTTAGGTTGTTTAGCTTAATTCTATTCTCTGTATGCTTGAGGAAATTAAGAACTTGAGATTTAGACTAATTTTTTAATTGGTCTATTCTTACTACACGAGCTAGACTACTGGTGAGAAACATCAATTTTCATTAACCTCCTTTATGTTCGTAATTTTTCTTTTATCTCTGTGTTGTTCTATCCCATGCTCAAGGTTGAAAGTGGTCTTAGAAAGTTGGATACTTTCTTCATTTGATGTTGTCTTGTTGTGAAGCTAAGTGATTTGATTGATTTCAGTAGTTGTAAATTTACAATTGAATTAGACATCCTCTCTTTTCTGCCCTACCTTGCTCTCCTTGTTTTATTTTTGAATAGTTCTCATTTTTATTTTCTTTAAAATTCTTTATTCATATAATCTGCTAAAACCTAAAGAGCTAGATCAAACAAAATATAAATCTGATTGATAAACCAAAAAAAGTAGCAAATGGAAGTTGAACCCCTTGCAGGTACACAGGCAGTCCACTTGAAACTATTTCAGAAGCGAAAAAGAGTGATAGCATTCGACCCAACCCTGTAACTCACACCTTGGACAACTAGCAAGATCCTAAAGTGAGGAATTTATTCCCCTTAAATGTTGTGTTTGCAGTTTGCTCTAAACAGGGTGTGCATGACAGTCGAGCCAACACACACTATGAAATTCTTCAGTTCAAAATCAATTTGGGGAAACAACCAATAATGTTGTAGAATTGATCACTTGTGAAATGGGACAAAAATTGGCTCAAGAACAAGGTATTAAATAACTACATGCATATGGTGACTCGAGACCAATAATATTTGCCCTATCTAAGAGGAATAATTTCTCATCAATCCAACTATAAATAATTCAAAGAAGACTAAGAGAATTTGAGCAGAAGTTTGAATATATATAATACTCCCACATTTGAGGGAGGCATAATATTGTGGTTGAACATCTTGTTAATGATGCCATAAACATAGCCTATTTGCATCTTAGAGTGAAAAAAAAATAAAAGCAAACAAAATTAGTAGCATATATGATAGAAAGCAAATGATAATTCTGGAGCCTTTGAAGATTTCGGCATCCTTGAAGATTTTGATGCCTCCAGACAACCCTAGAACATTGCATGATTCTCAAGCTTTTGGTGTTTCAAATTTTCTAGGTGATTATGATATCCTTTGCATTACTTTTTGGAGTTTTTGAATTTGCTTTGTTGCATGTTATCCTTTTGAATAACAATCTTGTGACCTCTAAGTTGCTTGTTGGATAATTGTTCTTTGCAAATTTGAATATCAATATATAAATTACTTTCTTTAAAAAATAATATAATTTTTTCTTGGATAATAAGGGGTTGTACTCGGGTCCCCCACCCTTGACAAATTACATCTCTCTTCTTTAGAGCTTGAGAGTTTACAAATAGATACTTTTCTCATCTCAATTGAGATGCTATAGTTAGAAACCTACATCATTTTACATAAGATGTCTAAATTCTTGATTTTCATTTTTTGAATCTTTTTAAATTTTTGTATGAATACAATTACTCTAGAATTTAGCATCTTTCTTGACATTTTCCTATAGCAGCCCTTCACCTCTACTATCTATGCCTTGCATCTTAGTAGAGTAATATTTCCAAAATATTGCACTATCATAGTCTGCTTTACCAAATTTGAATTGCTAGTTTCCTTCCTTGCTAAAGTCATAACCCTTCATTGCTCTTCCCATAATTCGAACCCTAGTTGGTAAATATTTGCAATTTTATTTTTCACGACTTGAAAAATCCTCACTACCCTTGTTTCGAATGGTTAACTTCACAGGGTCGTATCTCGCTCAATATTGCTTGGATTTTTGTATATGACCTCTCATTTTAAAGTTATTCAAATTCTGCACAAGTTGGTCAAAGAATAACCTAAATAAAAACTCTTTATGAAGAAATGGCTCCTAAAAGGTGAGATATTTTTCAGGAAAAAACCCTAATCCTTCCCACTTTGCAATTTTATTTTTTGCGACTTGAAAAATCATCACCACCCTTGTTTTGAAAGGTCGAATTCATAGGGTCACATATCCCTCAATATTAAATCTATTCATTTTTACATATAACCACTCATTTTAAAGCTATTCAAATTTTCCACAAGTTGGTCCAAGAATTAGCTGAATCGAATAACTCTTCGCAAAGATATGGCTCCTAAAAGATGAGATACTTTTTAGGAAAAAACCCTAATCTGAAGAACACAAGCTTATACTGAGAGGGGGGGTGAACAGTATAAGACCACTTTTTACTTTTTCTTCCAATTCAATATTATGTTGTGTAAAGATAGCAGTATCAATAGTAGTAATCAAAGCAATGCACAAAAACCATACACAATAGAGACACCACAATTTACGTGGTTCACCCAATGTGGGCTACTCCATGGAGAAAATATTTTACTAAAACTTTCTCAATCAATCTCTTTGGGAATCACTCCCAATTACAATGTTTATGGATCTCTATCCAAAGGAGATGTTGATCCCCTAATCTCAAGTTTATGGATCTCTTCCATAGGAGAACTCTTTCCCCTTCTGCTCTGGCTATGTGATCTTCTAGAAGACTCTGTCTCTCTGTTGCACTGATTGGTGGACCTCTCTCCACTTGAAGACTCCTCACTCAGATCTATCTTCAACTATGTTGGTTGTTGGATCTCTATCCATTGAGACTCTATCCTCTGTACTCTATCACCTCCAAAGCTCTATCAATAGGCTCACTAAGAACCTGCTCAATAGGCTCACATAGAACCTGCTTAACAAGCTCACATAGAACTTGTCAAATCTGCACTAGCAAGCTCACCAAGAACTTGCCCAAATCTGCTCTAGCAAGCTCACCAAGAACTTGCCCAAATATGCTCTAGCAAGCTCACCAAGAACTTGCCCAAATCTGCTCTAGCAAGCTCACCAAGAACTTGCCCAAATCTATCCACAAATTTGTCCCAAAACTGTCCTCAAATTTGTCCAAAACTATCCTCAAATCTATCCCAAAGGCCTTCTCAAAGGCTCAATCAATCATGCTCAAGTAGTACTCAAAATGAACTCAACAATGAATGGCAATCTCAACTCAAATTAACTTCATAGAAGCATAAAGAGAATTGTTAGAGACTCAATATGTTCTAATCTCACTCTCAACCCAAATCAATCTCAACTCAACTCAACTCAAAAATCAATTCTAATCAAATCAACTCATAGAAGCATAAAGAGAATTGTTAGAGACTCAATATGTTCTAATCTCACTCTCAACTCAAATCAACCTCAACTCAATTCAAGTCAATTATAGAACCATAAAGAGAATTGTTAGAGACTCAATATGTTCTAACCTTAATCTCAACTCAACATAGAATGATGGAATAGTTTGTTTCATAGAACTTGAACAATCACTTCACACATCACTTGACTAGGCTCAATCAACTCAACTCAACCAATCATCACAAGGGACAACTCTCTCTCACACAACCCTAGTCCAAGTATGTATCAACCAACTCAAATGTTTCCAACAATGCTCAACCACAAATCTCACATAACAATGATACTCATGTTCTTTTCTAACTCAAGTTCTTTCACAACCAATGGGCTTCAACAACTATGCTTATAAAACAAGGTTTAGACACAACTCTCAATTCAGAAAACCTTGAAGCATTCAACCAACCACTTTCGAAAAGGAAACCACAAACAATCCTTTTCCCTCCAATGATATTTCAGAAATCAACCACCATAAACAATCAATAGGAGAATGTGCCCATACCTTTTATGAAGATGAAAAAACCTCTTTGTAAATCTACCACAATCACAAAATTCTTTTGCCAATCTTCACAAGGGTTAGTAGATCACAAAATAATCAACATTACTCCACTTTTCAATAATCATCACCAAGGCCTTTAATTGCACAACTTCCTTATCTCTCCTAAAACCACTTGTACCATAAAATAAAATAAATCAAAACATTGCATAACCTTTTCACTCCCAAAACCACTTATACCATAAAATAAAATAAATCACAATATTGCATACCTTGTCACCTCATGAAAGAATTAATCCTCTTGAAAAAGAACAAGGCAAACTTCACTTTTGGAACCCCTTTGCAAAATCAGAAATATCTCTTTACACACACCTTATTTCTCCTTCTAAATAAGTTATTCAAATATCCCTCGAAATAAGCTTTCCGACGATATATAATATGCCCCATTTCCAAAATAAATTGAAACCTTTACATATATATATATGCCAACCTCCATTAATTGCACATAGGTCGGCCCTCCATTAATTTAAACTTAAACTTTAAACTTTAATATCTTCATCACCGGAGGTCCTTTTTCGATGAAACAAAATTCCACCTTGGCTTTTAAGAAAAGCCCTTTCCACATAAGCCCACCATGGTTTTAAATAAAACCTTTTATTTTTCCTGCCTTGGTTTTCATAAAAACCCTGTAAATATCCATGCTTTCCAAAATATCATAAATGCTTATTTATGAAATATTTTGGCCACCAAAACCAAATGTGATCCATGTGACATCAATGATCCATGTGACATCAATGACAACATAAAATACCTCAAATTAACTCAAATTTCCAACAATCTCCCCCTTTGTCATTGATGGCAACACCTCTAATGCAAACACCACAATCACTGCAAAAACCATCTCTAAGAATCAAAGTTGCTCCCCCGACTCAATACTCTCTATGGAGGTTAACTCAATACTCTCTTTGGAGGCTGCTCCCCTAACTCAATACTCTCTTTGGAGGCTGCTCCCCCTAACTCAATGCTCTCCCCTTACTCAAATCTCTCCCCCTTTGACATCAATGGCAAAAGGGACACCTATGGGGCTAAAATATATGACTCTTAAGCTTAGCCCCCTCACCCCCTTCTCTCTTGAGGTGATTAATTTTGGGGTGGGAGTACCTTTACTCCCATATTACATTGATTCTTTCCTCTATCAACTTCCTTCCATGTTTTTCTGATATCCTTCTCTTGATGAATTACTTGATCTTCTTGTCTTGAACCTTTTTGACCTTCTTGCCTTGAACCTATTTGGAATTGAGTCCTACACCATCTTGCAATATGCCCAAAGTTATTGCAATTAAAACACTTGATATTGTAGCCTTTGGATGGTGCCCATGTCCTGAAATTATTCTTAAAATAATTTCCATATCCATTCCTTTCCT
The DNA here is from genome assembly GCA_028583015.1 of Wollemia nobilis. Lineage (NCBI taxonomy): Eukaryota > Viridiplantae > Streptophyta > Pinopsida > Araucariales > Araucariaceae > Wollemia > Wollemia nobilis. Next base: position 8,722,835 of record JAQPPZ010004624.1, on the reverse strand, counting down.
GAACCCTATATTGTGAAGCTCTATTTTCATGACCATTATAACCATGACTTCTGAATTGTGTAGCTCTAAAACCAAAACCATGTTGCTCATTTCCTTTGCACTGAAAATCTCTATGACCAATCCTGTTACATGAGAAGCAATGTCCCTGAAAACCATACCTTCTTCCTTTGAAGTTTCTTCTAGCAAAATCAAACTTCTTTGATCCATGGATCCTTCAATGTATAGCCCTGTGTCCAAATCCATTACAAGAAAAACAATATCCTTGAAAAGCCCTTTGTTCATGCCTTGGTTCCTCATACCTTTCTTGACCATTATCCTTATGATCATCTTCAACTTGTGCATTGCATTCTTGAACCTTCTTTGTAGCATCTAAAACCTCTTCCTTGCCTTTCTCTTCAAGAATTTATTTTCCTTTTGAGCTTGATTCACCTATCTCAAAACAAGAACCAAACTGAATATTTGGAGCCATAGGAACTTTGGAACTTTCCTCACAAATCTTAGGTGCTTCCTTGCTTTCATATTTTAGAACTTCCTTTCCTTTTGAGTGTGACTTTTCTTGGAAGTAAGATACAACCTTAAAATAAGTTTCCACTCCTTTTTGAATATTTTCATCTAATGTATCATGTCTTGTCGTTGTTACCCTTAGTTCTTCATTCATCCTCTCTTCTATCCTTTTTGCATTTTGAAGCTCTTCTCTGAGATTACTGATTGTTTGAAGTAGTTCTTCTCTGATTTTGACATCTGTTCGAATCTTGTTTTCAAGATTCCTGTATTCTTCTTTTAACCTTTTGATTTCTGATTTTTGTTTACTTGGCTCATCCTCTTCCTTTTCTATTACCAAAAATGAGACTTCTTTGTTTTCACTACTGCTGGAATTGTCACTAGAACTGCTGCTTTCTTTTTCAAATACACTTTCCTTGTTGTAATTGTTGTAGTATGTGCAATCATCATCTATATGCCCAAATTCTCCACATATGAAGCATTTTAGTATCCTTAGACCTTTCTTGTACCTATCTGCTTGCTCAATGGCTATGGCAAGCTCTTCATGTCTTTCTTCAATAGGCACATCTTCTTCTTTAACTTCAATACCTAGGAATAGGTGTTCTTGCTTTTCTTCACTTATTCCAAAGAATGTACATTCTTCTTCATCTGACTGATCTTTATCACTGTAATCTGAACTATCACTTGCTTCTACAATGTAGTAATATTTCTTTGCCTTACAAAAAATTTTCTTCTTCTCATACCTGTTTTGCTTGAATCTGTCATCTTTGTCATGCTTATGCTTTCCATCTTCTTTTCTTCTTTGACCCTATTTTTCATCATCACTGATTTCTTCATGTGGACACTTGTATGCATAGTGACCAAGATCACCACACTTGTAGCACCTGACTTTCCTTATATCTCTGAAATTCCTTGAGTCCTTATTCCTTTTGATGAAGTTAGCTTCCTCATCATTTTCTAAAACTCTATCTATTTCTGAAACTTTCCCTTTCTCTTTTTTGAAGCCTTGAATGCAATCTCTTTTATTGGAGCTTGATGCTTACTTACCCTCATCTCATAAGTTGTGAGAGTACCTTGCAATTCTTCCATTGTTAACTTGTTGATATCCATTGTTTCTTCTATTGCTGAAACCTTTGCATCATATTTCATGGGAAGTGATCTCAAAACCTTTTGAGTAACTTCTGATTCTTTCATCTCAAAACCTAGGCCTCTCATAGTGTTAGTAATCTCATCAACTCGAAGTAAGAACTTTGCAATATCTTCAGAATCTTCCATTTTCAATTCCTCAAATATTTTTCTATGAGTTTGTAGTTTTGCCAACTTTACCTTGGAATCTCCTTCATAAGTATTCCTCAACTTGGTCCACATCTCATTAGCTGAAGTACATACCATGACCTTTGCAAAATCTATCTCACGTAGCCCACTCAAAATACAATTCATTGCTCTTGCATTGATCTCAACCAATTTCCTGGTAGTCTTATCTTCCTCGGGATCACCTTCAACCTTATACTCTTTTTCAACCATCTGCCATACCTCATATCCTTGTGATATCAAGTAGTTCTTCATTCTCATGCTCTAGAAAGCATAATTGTTACCATCAAACAATGGAGCCTTATTTGAAGATAATCCTTTCTATGAAGCCATCTGTGTTCTTTGTAGAATCTACCCTCAAGTTGTTAGCCTTTTTGAAGGAACCCGCTCTGATACCAATTGAAGAACACAAGCTTATACTGAGAGGGGGGTGAATAGTATAAGACCACTTTTTACTTTTTCTTCCAATTCAATATTATGTTGTGTAAATATAGCAGTATCAATAGCAGTAATCAAAGCAATGCATAAAAACCATACACAATAGAGACACCATAATTTACGTGGTTCACCCAATGTGGGCTACTCCATGGAGAAAATATTTTACTAAAACTTTCTCAATCAATCTCTTTGGGAATCACTCCCAATTACAATGTTTATGGATCTCTATCCAAAGGAGATGTTGATCCCCTAATCTCAAGTTCATGGATCTCTTCCATAGGAGAACTCTTTCCCCTTCTACTCTAGCTATGTGATCTTCTAGAAGACTCTATCTCTCTGCTGCACTAACTGGTGGACCTCTCTCCACTTGAAGACTCCTCACTCAGATCTATCTTCAACTATGTTGGATTGTTGGATCTCTATCCACTGAGACTCTATCCTCTGTACTCTATCACCTCCAAAGCTCTATCAATAGGCTCACTAAGAACCTGCTCAATAGGCTCACATAAAACCTACTTAACAAGCTCACATATAACTTGTCAAATATGAATAGCAAGCTCACCAAGAACTTGCCCAAATTTGCTCTAGCAAGCTCACCAAGAACTTGCCCAAATCTGCTCTAGCAAGCTCACCAAGAACTTGCCCAAATCTGCTCTAGCAAGCTCACCAAGAACTTGCCCAAACACTATCCTCAAATCTATCCCAAAGGCCTTCTCAAAGGCTCAATCAATCATGCTCAAGTAGTACTCAAAATGAACTCAACAATGAATGGCAATCTCAACTCAAATTAACTTCATAGAAGCATAAAGAGAATTGTTAGAGACTCAATATGTTCTAATCTCACTCTCAACCCAAATCAATCTCAACTCAACTCAAATCTCATAGAAGCATAAAGAGAATTGTTAGAGACTCAATATGTTCTAATCTCACTCTCAACTCAAATCAATCTCAACTCAATTCAAGTCTTATAGAAGCATAAAGAGAATTGTTAGAGACTCAATATGTTCTAACCTTAATCTCAACTCAACATAGAATGATGGAATAGTTTATTTCATAGAACTTGAACAATCACTTCACACATCACTTGACTAGGCTCAATCAACTCAACTCAACCAATCATCACAAGGGACAACTCTTTCTCACACAACCCTAGTCCAAGTATGTATCAACCAACTCAAATGTTTCCAACAATGCTCAACCACAAATCTCACATAACAATGATACTCATGTTCTTTTCTAACTCAAGTTCTTTCACAACCAATGGGCTTCAACAACTATGCTTATAAAACAAGGTTTAAACTCAACTCTCAAATCAGAAAAACCTTGAAGCATTCAACCAACCACTTTCGAAAAGGAAACCACAAACAATCCTTTTCCCTCCAATGATATTTCAGAAATCAACCACCATAAACAATCAATAGGAGAATGTGCCCATACCTTTTATGAAGATGAAAAAACCTCTTTGTAAATCTGCCACAATCACAAAATTCTTTTGCCAATCTTCACAAGGGTTAGTAGATCACAAAATAATCAACATTACTCCACTTTTCAATAATCATCACCAAGGCCTTTAATTGCACAACTTCCTTATCTCTCCTAAAACCACTTGTACCATAAAATAAAATAAATCAAAACATTGCATAACCTTTTCACTCCCAAAACCACTTATACCATAAAATAAAATAAATCACAATATTGCATACCTTGTCACCTCATGAAAGAATTAATCCTCTTGAAAAAGAACAAGGCAAACTTCACTTTTGGAACCCCTTTGCAAAATCAGAAATATCTCTTTACACACACCTTATTTCTCCTTCTAAATAAGTTAGTCAAATAGCCCTCGAAATAAGCTTTCCGACGATATATAATATGCCCCCTTTCCAAAATAAATTGAAACCTTTACATATATATATATTTTTTATGCCAACCTCCATTAATTGCACATAGGTCGGCCCTCCATTAATTTAAACTTAAACTTTAAACTTTAATATCTTCATCACCGGAGGTCCTTTTTCGATGAAACAAAATTCCACCTTGGCTTTTAAGAAAAGCCCTTTCCACATAAGCCCACCATGGTTTTAAATAAAACCTTTTATTTTGCCTGCCTTGGTTTTCATAAAAACCCTGTAAATAGCCATGCTCTCCAAAATATCATAAATGCTTATTTATGAAATATTTTGGCCACCAAAACCAAATGTGATCCATGTGACATCAATGATCCATGTGACATCAATGACAACATAAAATACCTCAAATTAACTCAAATTTCCAATAAATCCTTCACACTTTGCAATTTCATTTTTCTCATTGTAAGCAACCTTCCACACTTCTTCAGCCTTCCCAACCTCCCACTCAGCATCCCAACCTTCCATTGCAGTTCCTTCAGTTAGCCCAACCTTCCATGCTCCTTCAACCTTCCACATTACTTCAACCATCCCATCCTTCCACCCAACATCCAAACCTTTCACTATAGCTCGTTTAGCCAGTCCAACCTTCCACACTCCTTCAGAAAACCTAGTCTTCCATGCTCCTTTATCCTTGACACTCCAAATATCAACTCATCATTCAACCTTCCATGCTCCTTCAGCCTGCAACCTTCCATGATCCTTCAACCTCTAGCCTTCCATGCTTCTTCAGCCTCTAGTATTCCATGCTCCTTCAACCTCTAGCCTCCCATGCTCCTTCAGCCTCTAACCTTCCACACTCCTTTAGCCTTAAAATTTGTTGATCGTTAAAGCATCGGACCATTTTTGAGGCCCCTTAGGGGTCAACCCCTAAGGTGTAAAATTAAAAAAAATAATAATCAGTATGTGATATAATTTATTATTCCTCTCTATAGAGACAACAATTTTAGAGCTTTTTTATTGAATAAATTATGCATAGCTTCTTGAGAGGCACTCCCATCAAACTACCAAAATATTCTATTTATTGATAATTTTTTAACCATATCAACTTGTTCTTTTAGATTTTTCTCATTTATTTTTTTATTAAATATATTCATCTTCCTCAAAGTGTTACATTTCCAGAATTAACTTCTTGACATAATTTTTATCAAGAGATAAAATCTCACTTAGCCAGTTGCCTTCTAAAGTTTGAATTTCACCAAGACAAAGATCAACACCACCATTAACTAGATTATATATTACTTAATTTCCTCTCTATAGACATGCTCACATTTCCAAAATATTACCTCCAAAATAGATGATGAACGTCAACAATAATATTATTTTTTACATGGAAAGGTTTAGAAAGAATCTGGTTGGTTGGAAGAGTGTTCTCCTTAGCCAAGCTGGTAAAACCCGACTTGTTAAATCAACTCTCTTAAGTATTATAGTGTACTTTGTGTCCTTGTTTAAGATGTCAAAAACAGGGCTTAAGATTGAGCATATTCCAAAAATCTTCCTCTAGTAAAGGATGAAATATGTTCAAAGAAAATCTCTGGTTTCCTGGGAGCAAGTTTGCTCTAAGAAAAGAAATGGGAGGCTTAGTTTTAGGAAATTAAAGCAGATGAATATAGCCCTCATCGCTAAGCAGGGTTGAAAATTTCTCAAGGAAGAAAATGTTGGATGGGTCTAGATTCTTAAAGCCAAATATATTGGGAGAGAAAAAAACTTTCTTGAACTTTAGATTCTACCTAAAGGTTCTTCCTTATGAAATTTTTTGTTGAAATCTAAACTCCTAATTTAGAAGGACCTAAAATGAATGCTTGGTGATGGAAGAAATTTTGATTTCTAGAGGGATAGTTGGATTTATAACTACCCTTTGATTGCTGATTAGAATTTGAGGAGTCTGGAACCTCTTACCACTCAACTCTTTAGCTCCAAGGTGATGGAATTTATAGAAGTAAGGGAAGGTAGAAGGAATTGGAATTCTATTATCCTAAATGACATTGACCCTAGGGAAGACCAGGCCCATTGCAACCTCGATAGGACTCTAAGAACCCATTTCATCAAGAGTACTTCTTTTGAAGATTCCTTTGTATGGAAAGGAAAAAAAAGGTATTTTTTTAGTCAAATACACTTATTTTTTTGTAGGAGTATGGAGAAGAATATTGGTTCCCGGTTAATAAAATTTGACTCAAAAATATCATTCCCAAAATAAATTTCTTTTTCTGGTTGGTTGTCCTGAATAAAACCCTCATTGTTGAGAATCTTCTAGAAAAGAGGAATGCATATTATGAATAGATGTTATCTTTGTAAAGTGGGATGAGAGGACTCCAAGTACTTAATTTTTAGAATGCCCCTTTTCTATGGAAGTGTTTAGTATACTTTTGAGAAGTTTTGAGGTTGTTTGGGTCCTTCCTAACAATATTTTTTATCTTTGCCTATAGTGGTCTTTCTCATTCTCTAGCAAAAAGCTCAGATCTCTCTAAGACTTCATTCTGTCTCATTCTCTCATGGGAATCTAGATTGAAAGGAATAACAAAGCCTTTCAAAATATTAATAAAGACCCCAAGTCACTTGAGATCAGAATTGTTAATGCCTTAAAATAAAATGTTATGATGATTCCTTCTAAGATGATTGACGAATTACATATGAATACAAGGTGGCAAACAATTTTAGCCTTTTAGGGGATGAAATTTCCTCATCTCACTCTATTTTGAAGCCTCATTCCTTGGTCATTTGGAAACCCTCTCCTCAAGGGTGCTTAAAACTTAATTTTTATGGAACTGCCAAAGGTAATTAGGGTAGCATTGGGGCTGGGAGATTTATAAGAAACAACAAAGGAAAGATTATTCTAGCCTATGCTAAAAACTTGGGGATCCAAACTAGCTCATTCACTAAAGCAAGAGCTCTCTTTAAAGGGTTTCTCAAGAATATGGACCAAAAAAATATGATTTTTTAAGAGGATTCCTTGTCCATTATCAACATTGTTAAGGACTTACAATATTCTAATTAGTCCATTGAAGATATGATGAAGTGAAGGAATGTTTGTAGAAGATGGAAAAAAACCAAGTCAAGCACATGTACATGGAAGGAAAAAATGAGGATGACATGATAGCAAAATTGGGCATTCTACAATATTCTCTCAATATTTAGGTTGACAACTTCTCGGGGAACTCTTAATTTCGTATGATGGTATCTCAAATTTCTAATTCGGATCCCCCCTAGATCTTTGGCTTTTGTGTAGTCATCATAGATTCTTTTTCCACAATGGTGGTTTGTATTTCAATTGGGATGGTGGTATTTTAGACCTCTTTATTATCTACATCAAGAGCTGGTGGCCAAACTCCTCTTTTAGTGCTAATGCTACCACCCCACATATCATCTCTAGTAATGGTGCTCATATGATAATAAATCCTTCTTATCAATTCCATTATGATCCAATTGATGCTAGTATTTTACCCTAGGTTTGTTTGCTATTTATGATGGAAGATATTATTTTTAGCTTACATGGCTGCTTGAAAGCATGTAGCAAGGAGCACTCATGATTATTGAAAACCCTAACTCTCAATTCCAAAAAATACAGGGAATGGGTGCTTGATTGAAATTTTCTCCACCTCTTGCCAATCGTGATCCATCCTAGGCTTGCTCCCTTGCCTCATTAGACTTCGAGGTTGATTTTTCAACAATTGTCTCTTCAATGAGACATTAATCCTCTTTTTCATCAATACAATTTTGCCTTTCATCATCATATTCTCCCTCTAAAGGATAGTATCGACAATTTTCATCATATTCTCCTTCTAAAATAGAGAATTGATACTTACAAGTTTCCATGCCTTCACAAGTAATGTCTTCATCAATGAGAGTCTCCCATGGTTGCTCAAAACAATCTTCAGATGAGTCTTCATAAGACTCTCCAAAAGGTTCCCTCTTGAAACAATCTTCATCATAACTCTCTTCAATGAGAGCTAAACAAGGCTCTTGTGCCTCCTCATCCTCTTTTCCATGAAGGGATTCCTCATCTTGGTCTCTCTTCTCTTCAAGAAGTTCATCATCACTCTCTTCTTCAAACATGTCTTCCTCTTCAAGGAAGAATTCTCCATTACAAAGCATGTCTTCATATGAGTCTTTACAAGACTCTTCAAAAAATCCTTCAAAAGGATCTAATTCAGAAACTTTTTCAAGGAAGCAAGGCTCCTCCTTGCTTAAACAATCTTCATGATTGTCACATATGGATTTATGGGTGTCCTCATCAAACCCATAAGCATCCTTAAATACTTACCATGCCATTGTAGCTGATCTACAATTGGCTATGAGAGGGAAAACATTCTTTTCCATTCCTCTCCTCAAATCCATAAGGGCTAAGCAATTTGCATATTGTTGCTCCTTCTTCTCTTTTCTCTCCTCGCCTTGTAGCTTGATCCAAGAGGGTTCCTCATGGCCTTCTTGAATCCCATAAGTCTTGAGCCTTCAATAAGGTCTTCATAATTATGCTCCAAATAGCATAATTATATCCATTGAATTTGGGCACTTCCAATTCTTTATACATGGTGGCCATTTTGTAATCCACCACTCATCAATCTTCCACCTAGATCTCAACCACTCCTTTCCTGAATCTACGCACTTTTTTGTCTTATTTGCAGCAAACACAAAAACAACTTCTCTTCTTATGGTTTGCTCCTTGTCTTGAAACAAACCTTAACGCTGTTAAATATCGGTATGTGTGCAACCAACATCTTCCACGTGGACTCGCCCAAAAATCAAATTTAGGCCCTTGAACGGGGTTCCAAGGCTTTCCTAGGAAAAACTTTGTGATGTTATAGGGCTTCAGTGCATGTCATAGGACCACTCCAGAACATGAGGACATCCCCTTTCTATTGCACACCTTTCACGTAGATAGCCTTGTGTAGCATATTATCATGACATAGCTCTACGTTAGACACTGATTATTGGTAGCGTCTCACACACAACGAGCCTCTATTTTGATAGGGATTCTTCAGAAGACTCCACACAGATAGTAGGCACTGATCACCGTCTCCTTCATTCAAAACAAGTTACGTCTTTAGACGTCTCCTCGTCCACATTTTGTTGCTTCTGACGTTTGATGCTAATGTCTCCTTCGCAGTCTTAATACATAGATTGCAAGCTTCTAATCACATATATCGTAGCCAATATTCAAATGCACATATGAAGATTTATCCTCTGTATCTTTTTGCGATGCCTTTTAGAATTATACAACATCTTTGTAGACTCGTGGAAACACAACTCCCTGCTACCAAACAAAAATTTTAAACCTTAAAAATTTTTAAATCATAGTGATGTGTCACGATAGGCTTTCAAATCGCAAACTTTCCATGATGTCTTATGAAACCAACAACACGTCTCACATTGCAAATTTGTGATGTTTGACTCAAATTCTCCACAGAACGATGTTTGATAACAACTCCTACAATTTTTAGATGTCGTCTAACGTAAATCAAACTTGAAATTCCTGTGTCTCCTATACAGTGTCAGCCGATGCTTTCAAGCATAATCAATGATAATTATAACATATGGATGCCTCTTTCATCCAACTCCACGAATGCACATCCGTAGCACACTCCTAATGCAATGCACTATTATCTCCTTTGCAGAACTAGTTCATCATACACAGTCCAATACGTCTCCAATAGATTTATCACAGGAGCAACACACTATTTTATCCTTTGTAGCAGTAAAAGGCTTGTCCACAACAATATTCACGTCTGTCTCAGAACGCCCTTTACGTCCATCGCTCAGCAAAATATCACGTTTATCTCTAACTCTCACTACTTCAACAATGGTTATGGATTGAAATCACTCAACTGGTGATGGACAATCCAAATGATGAGAGTTCTCTAGCTCTGATACCAATTGAGAATCCATAACTATGAAATCTGTATTGCTTTTAAAAGGAGGTTACATTTTATAGCTTCTTGAGGGAACTAGATAATAGCAAAAATATTTGAAACTAATCTATTCGTAGAACACCATCCTAACTTACCCACTAACATAGCACACACTAAAAAATTCCCTATATGCTCTCTAAGCATAACCAACTACCTCTAATTTAGCATAGCTAATACAAATCATTAGCTTTAAAAAAATACTTACTCAAATGCTAATTAAACTATAGGGAAGACTTTAAAATAAGCTTCTAAAGTCCAACAACCTTCACTTTGAATGATTTTATTTCCAATGTGAATCAATAGTCGGATTCAACTATTAAGAGCATAATTGTTTTTTGTCACATGCACCTTGTTTTCTCTTTCCCCTTTGGGTCTAGGTCCTTCCGTCACATGTGGTTTTCTTTCATGTAAATCATTTTAAAATCCTTCTCGGTTTGGTTCAATGGTGGCTCTATAAAGGAAAAGAGTAGATATATCCTAAGAGGTGCAACGTTGATTACTAAGTTGGCCATGCAAAGTGAGTCATTGAAGTTAGAACCTATGAGGTCGATGCTTGACAAGGACATCAATGCCATTCTAGAAAAAGGACTCTTGAATTGTATCCAAATATTTTATGGGCATGATGAGTTTATTTCCCTACAAATTGCTCCTTCGTGGTTCAAGGGAAGAGTTAAAGTTAAAGGTATTGACTTTACTATCAACACCTCTCTTACTACTAAATCCACATCTCTAATTACTAAAGGGGAATGCATAAATAGGGAAAAGTACTCTCTTTCCAGAGAGTTGGAGAGATTCCTTGGGAAAAATGAGGAGACACAAAAGTTTGAGAATGAAATTCTCAAGGAATCCCTCCCTAAGCCTTGGTATAGGATGATGATTTCAATAATGTGCTATTTCACCCTAGATAGAAGATTTAATGTCATGCAAATCTTTCACTTGGCCTTCCTCAATCATCTCCATTGGGGGAAGAAATTAAATGTTCTAACTTTTTTATAGTGCTCCATCAAGAATACTATTTGTGATGTTCAGCGAGGAAAATCTAATATTTCTCTACACTAGGAGATTCTCAAAATTATATTTTCTCATGTCAATGAGAAAATTGGGTAGTAGGTCTTGCAAAGTATGGGCCTGGATTATGGTAGCCCTACTACATCTAAGGAGAAAACAATAGAAACTAGGGGAAAATCCTTGGATGAGATTCCCCTATTCTCGGTTGATGAGGAGGTGATTTTTAAATATGGATATATGAATTAGTATTTTGATATGAACCTTGGAAGGGATAAATGTAGCAACTAACACCAAGAGAAATATGACTCTGAGAAGGAAGACCCACTTAATCAAGCTGATCAGACTAAGGTTATAGTTGAGTCTAAGACTAGACGCTCGAGGCAATTGAAGAAAATTTAAGGGAAGGTAAAGCCTTCTAATACCCCCTCCACATTTTATTTGATGTAAATTTCAAGAATTCCTAGGATTAAACCCTTGTAGTTTAGGTAAATGCCTCCCTCTCTCCCTATCATGGAAAGAAAAGGAGTGGTTTTGAGTGCATGATGGGTGAGACTTCTGCAAATAAGAAAATTGGTAACATCCCCATGGAATACCCCATGATGGATGATCCAATCAAAAAATATGTCATCCTCAGAGACCTCATTGAATCCTTTACGTAGGATTAATAGAATGATGACAATGCTGATGGAAGAGATGGTGACCCACTTGGATGACATTGGAAAAAAAGGTGGCAAAAACTAATTCCAGTTTGGTGTTGTCATATTTGTGGCTATTATGGTTGGTTAGGTGGGATTCCTTCCTACCCTACTCCCCATTTTTTTCTAAAAATTTATGTCCTTGGTTCATTTCTTCGGTTTTTCTTTGCTTTATTTTCATTTTGTCTCACAGAGTTTTTTAATTTTGTCCTATTAGTGTTGGGTCATTCCTTCTGCTTCTCCTTAGGTCCTCTCTTGTATATTTTGTTCTCTTTGTTGTAAAATGTTTGGGGTTCCTTTCAAAACCCTATTCTATTTACCCCTAATATATAATACCCACATCCATTTTTATTGATAGAATCAATGACAATCTATGAATCCCCTTACTAAAATATATTTCCATGCTTTTTCAAATGCAATTTTAAACCCTATAATAAGTGCCCTAGCCTATGCATAGTTGTTAGTTAAAGTTCCATATGAGGAGAATGTGTCTTTATTATTTTGGAAAGGACTGCTTCCATTACCTTTTTTCAAATTTCCTTTGGAAGCACCATCAAAATTAATTTTGATAAACCCATTTTCTCAGCATTTCTATTTTACCATAAATCAAAGTAAATAATTTCTTTTAATGCCATTTTTGCAAACGATTCTTCTATGTATATTCAAATTATGTAACCAAGTATATAAATATTCTATAAGAGAGGTAATAATATGGTTCTAAACTTAGGCATAAGCTTTATTTTAGAAAATTCTACTATTCCTTTCAAGCCATAAATTCTAACAAATAATGGCAACACTAATCCTCCACATAATACAATGCTTTAGCTTTGAAATAATTATAATTACTCCAACATTTCATCAAATCTTTCAATGTGGATAAAGTTACCCAGTATATTCTCATTTAAAAAAAAAGTAACCCTAACTCATGTGAGCAAAGGCACAATAAAAATGTAAATAGTCTAATGTTTTTAAATCCTTTCCATACAAGGCACATCTAAAATGATCCATGGTATCCTCTTATTTATAGAATCTCTCTTGTAATAACATTACTTTGAACTACTAAATAAAGAAATGTTGAGGCCTTAGGGAGAGCTTCTATTGACCAAATGTTATTCCAAGTAAAATCCTTGGGAGTAAGAAATTTTAGTTTCTTTATCTTACTTTGAACTACTAAATAAAGGAATGTTGAGGCCTTAAGAAGATCTTCTACTGACCAAATGTTATTCCAATAAAAATCCTTGGGAGTAAGAAATTTTAGTTTCTTTGAATCATCATATCTCAACTTTACTAAGTACACACCATCTTTTTTTAGATTCCTAGCCAACTTGTCCTTTCATTTAAAATTAGGCAAATAAAATTCTTGAAGCATATTTTGAAGCTCATCTACAATTTGTTCGAGTTCCTCTCCTACAATCAAGTTACTACTAGACATTTGTGTTTTGGAGTTGTTGCTCACATTTAATATAATATTTGACCTTTGGACCTTTACAAGCTAGACATGCCTGAGCTAAAGATTTTTATTTGAGATAAGAGATGTCATGGCTCTAATATAGCCACATTGACTATCTTCATTAATATTTAATAAGGTCCTAAGATTAGGGAGTCCATCCTTGAGCATTAGGGTTAGGGTTATCGTTGATTTAGTCTATAAATAAGAAGAGATATGTTGTAGTTAGAATCATATTTTTGTATTTAACTATTAGTCACCTTTGTTGTGCATATAAGACTAAAAACTTTCTATGTTGTTGTGAGACTTTGCCCTCTTTAAGTGTCTAGCATTTGTATTTATTTGGAATCTATAATTTATTGCTTACATTATTGATTTTTTGGTATTAAATTTGTTTTTATTTTATTGATTGATAGAAGGGGTTTTGAAAGGATCCTCGAACATTTTACAAAAAACCACAACAAATGAGACTATCTCTAGGAGATAAACAAATAATAACTAAAGCAAGGAGACAATCTCCATAGGACCATCAAAAAATAGGACCAAAGAAGATTGAAAAGGGATTCTTGCCTAAACAAAAAAATCTTGCACCCAATAGAAATGAAATTTAGAATCGAAGGAGTCTTTGTAGAATGCCTAAGACAGATATTCCCATCCAATGTTTTTAAATTTAAACCAAAGTTTCTCATCTAGGAAATATATCACACTCAAAATTGGGGATGAATCAAGACAGATCAACCTGAATTGTGTCTAAGCCAAAAGAAACACAAAGAAGATCCCAAAATCTACTAAAAAATCCTTAGAACTGGGGTAAGGGGGGTAGGAAAAATGAAATGATGACGTCCCACCTAGGGCAGGAGGTCTCCCCACACTCCTCTATAAGAAGTGCAGTTTGAGGTAGTCTCGAGATAGATCCACCAAAGAAAGAGAACGGGGGCCTTCTTGGCCCTAAAAGAGACTTCCAGCCATTCAAAAAATGAAAAAAAGTTCCTGCCAGGAAATCTGCCCAAAAAATCCTTAGATTTGGAGCAAGGGAGGGGGCGGGAAAAATGTAATGGTGATGTCCTACCCAGTGTGGGAGGTCTCCTCACACTCCTCCACAATAAAGTGTAGATTTAAGGTAGTCTCAGGATAGATCCATCAAAGAAAGAGACTTCCAAAAATTCAATAATCGAAAAAAGTTTCTCGCCCAGGGAAACCTTCACCGTCTAGAAACCACAAGCAAAGAAAGTCCTTTGATTTTCCATGTAGAAAAAAATGAAATAGATGGACTGGATACAAGGAGATCAAAAAAGGATACAAAACAACAACACACATCCACCACATGCCAAACCCCTCCAAACACCATACAAGGAGGTAAACTAGAACCCTTCCTCTACAATAATCATGGAAGTACAAGGTCCCCCTTTAGGATTGTAAAAACCTATAGATAAATAGGGTTCAATGGAACACAATCCTTATCAAATAAAATAGAGACCTCAACCCCCCAAAGACTACCTAGGGAGCCATCACTAAAACCTATCTACTATGGCCATTAAGAAAGCACAAGGTCTCCCCCTAATGAGACCAAAAAATACTGTAGAGAGAGGCTCACCGAAAATCCCCCAGTAATTGAAGGGTCAAGGTTGTTTGTCCAAGAGATGAACTATGGGATCCTTCCTTTGTGGCCAACAATGAAGCCCAAGGTCTCCCTCCAAGACCACAAAAGGAGCCATAGAGGGAAGGGTCTGACAAAATGCCTCTCAAAAAAATTGCATAGGGCCCCACAACCCACTCCACCACTGTTAGACCATGAGGTCATCCAAGAAAACCTTTCTCCATGTCATGAAAGTGCTTGATATCTTCCTAAATACCATCCAAAATCATGGATAAAGGATCCATCGAACCACCTCGAGCATCAGATCAACATTGGAAAAACCGACCACCAAAAATATGTAAACGATACATATAAAAAAGGATCGTATTCAAAAGCCCAACCAACACCAAAAGAAAGAAACTTCCTAGGAAGCACCAGGAAGACCCAAGGAAGGTCTTCCAAGGCACCAGGAAAGAAGAGAAAGGTCTTGCAAGCCTATCTGGCCAAGAGATCTGCCCTAAAATCCATAGAATAGGAGCAAGGGAGGGAGCAGGAAATTGAAATGGTGACCTCTCGCCTAGAGCAGGAGGTCTCCCACTCCCTCCCTCCATCCATGATGCATTGAATTTGATTTGCTATTTCTAGTGGATTTTTACTTTTGCACATTATTGAAATTGTTACTGCTATTATTGTACTTTTGGAGATTATTTCATTACAAGTTGTTAGGATCCTATCCTAACACAACTATTACTATGTACTTGTCTAGTGTTAGTGTTATATTTGCACCATGGGTGCTTGGTGTGCATGGGCCCATTATGATGTTACTTTTATTGAAAGTAGGAGTTAGTGGCTCGAGTTCTCTCTTTCATGTGGTCCAACCCTTGAGCATTAGGGTTAGGGTAAATAAGAGTCTATATAAGGACATTGGTTCGGAGTAGAAGGAATATAATATTTTCTCATGTTGTATAGAGATCTACTTCTAAGAGGGTTACCCTCTTGAAGATACCCATAATATCTATTTCACTTCATTAATATAAGTTTATTGTTATTTCCATTCAATTGTTTTTTGTGAATACTTATGTTACTTTTATTTCTATGATCATTTAGGTATTTCCAATTTGTTAGATTTTCCATTAATTCCTACATTACTACTTTGGTTCTGCTTATTTCTATGTGAATTTTCCTAACAAGTGGTATTAGAGCTCTTTCTAGGACTGTGTTTCATTGAAAGAACAACAATTCTTGACTTTTTATCCATTTTCTATTATGTAATTTCCCATTCTATTAATTTTCCATTAAAGTATCTTTCCAAATAATACAATTTTATTTTATTTTATAGTGGATTAGGTTAGAAAATTTGCTTTGAGGTTTTTCAAATCATATAGATCTATTGTTTTTGGTTGAGCACTTTTTCCTATACAATGATGTGTAAAGGAGGTGTGGTAAAAGTGCACTAACATCCAAGCTTAAAAAGACTGTGCCATGGATTTGGACTTTCACATACCATGAGGTATATTAAAATATAATATTAGGTTAAACTAAAATAAAAATAATCCTAAGAAGCCTTCAATTATATGAAATTATGGTGCACTAGTAAGTAGTTAGCCCTAGGAAGTTATTGTCATAGTATTCTAAAAAATAGATAGTGAGGCTATGGGTACGATGGAATTATTTGTAGTTAGAGCCCTAAAATATTGGGTTGGCCACAAATCACAAACAATATTATATATTAGGGATCCTATAAAATAAGACACACCTTGACTTAGGTTGTCCCTAATGAAACATTGTTTTAGTCCTTTCTCATTTAAAAACAAAACCATATTTATCAATACTATAGAAGAGGCTACTATAATCATAGTCAAGATTTGATACAAAAGCACGTTAAAATGCACAAGGCAATTCAAATGAAGGCAACCTGAATGCCCTAAAGCTACACAATGATTATCCAATCTAATAGTATACAAAATATCATGTCTAATAGAAAATATGTAGTGTTAGTCCAAAGAATATCTAGTCTAATAGTGTAGAGAATATCGAGTGTGATAGTGCAAAGAATATATAGTCTAATAGTTAGAGCAATCAATTGTTAGTAGTCTGCAAGCAAGGTAAAAATAAAATCAAAAAAAAAAAAAGCCATAAAAAGGTAAAAAAAAACCTAAAATTGCTATTTTAAGATATAACCCATTACAATCTTCTTTTTGAGCTAATCGTTTTGAGATTTAACTCTAGTAACGCACTTTTGGAACCATACCTTTTTATTTTGTTGTTAGTCCATTCTGATCCTCTTTTTGAGCCAATCATTTTGAGATATTACTCCGATAAAACTTTTTGAAGGCCCTAAAGTGACCAAATAGCTAATGATATTAGAACTACTCAAGAGCTAGAGTGGTTGGGTGAACAAGTGAAACAAATTAAAGCTTCTTAGTTAGAAATCCTCTAGGCATTATCCAAATTTTAAAAAATAGATAAAGTCGTTGACATTAAAAGTTGTTTAACATGACTAAATGTAAAATACAATGCTCTAATAGGACAATCATTAGGGAGTCAAGATGCTAGTTTCGATGGAGGAATACAAAGCATCTTGCCTCTAAATACAAATCAAATGCTCAAATTAGACTTTCTAAAATTTTATGGCGATGATCCAACCAGTTGGTTGTATAAGGTTGAGCATTATATTTCTCTTCATGCCACTCCTCATAATCAAAAGCTTGCAATTGCATATTTCAACCTAGAACATGAAGTAGTCCAATGGTTCCAATGGTTAGAAAATATGATTTTAAGTCTCACTTGGATTGAATTTGGACACAAATTACTTGCCCATATTAGACTTAGTGAGTATGAAGCTTTTATAAGAGCCCTCACCAAGTTAAGACAAATAACATATATTAATGATTAACAAACACAATCTAAAAAGTTGGTGAATTGCACTAGGGTATTGACTGTCAAGATTTTCCAAAGTTTTATTTATGGATTAAAGGAAGATATCAATACAAAGGTGAAAATTTTCAATCCAAGCAACATAATGGTAATTATAGGATTGGTCAGGCTCATTGAGGATAAATTTGTAGCATAAAGGTTTACTTTTAAATAAACATAGGCTCAAACCTTGTTTCCATCCTAGACATCACCTAACTCAAGAGACAAACCACCCCATATTAAATGTCTCACTCGCAAAGAAATGGAGGCACATCGAACATAAGGTCAATGTTACAACTATGATGACATATATTCTCTGGGCCACAAGTGTGTACAATAGAAACTATATTTATTAGATGTGGGACAACCTTTTACCATAGAACCACATGACAAATGGGAGGACCAAAAAAAGGTAGATCAACATGAAGATCCACAACCCAAAATTTTATTATATGCATGAGCTAGGATTTCTACTTCCTAGACTATGAAAGTGATGGGGTATTTCAAAGGACAATGACTTATATCCTCATTGATTCCAATAATACCCATAATTTTATTAAACCTTGGGTAGCTAAACATGTAGGTTGTTACATATGTTCTTGCATTTAATTTGAGATCATGGTTTTCAATTGAGGTACTCTACCATGCAAGGAAAAATGTAAAAGTGGCAGTGGGTAACTACAACATCAAGGTAAACATGTTTACCCTTCCTTTGGGGGGTTATCACATTATGTTGGAAACTCAATGGTTTCTCATCCTAGGCTCGATAGCATGGGACTTTTCCAAGCTATGGATGCAATTCATAGAACATTGGATCTAGTACACTCTAAGGTATAAAAAAGATATCAAGACCTTTGTTGTAGAATAAAACACTTGTCAATATCTTAAGGATAAATTTTCTTACATACGAGGCACATTCCAATCTCTTCCAATCCTAGAGACCATTTGAATAGATATTTCTATGGATTTTATTGAAGGGATTCCAAAGTGTGGAGGTAAAACAATCATTCTCATGGTGTGGGATATCTCTCTAAATATGCTCATTCTTGTCCTCTAGAACACCCTTGCAAGGCCTCAATTGTTGCCTAAATAATCCTTGATTCCATTTTCTTCCTTCATGGCATGCCCTAGTCCATCGTATATGATTGTGATTCCACATTCTCAAGTCATTTATGGTAGAAACTATACAAGTGCTTAGGGACATCTACATTCCTTTGTATTTGAGCAACTAACTCATTAGGTCAAATGGCTTACTTCCTATCACTCCCCCACCAAGATGACATCATATGAAGTAGTTTATGGAAAAACACCACCACCACTTGTATCATACATTCTAGGTAGTTCCAAGGTTCAAGCAATGGATTCCACTCTCATGGAGCATGCACGACTACTCTAAAATCTCAAATATTATTTGTTCATGACACAAAACTATATGTGACAAAAAGTATATTAGCATTGTTCTAAGCATAGTTTTAGCATCAAGGATGTTATTTTCCTATGCCTACAATATTATAAGTAGTCATCACTAAAATTCCATGGTAATCAGAAGTTAGTACCAAAATTCCATAGACCATATAAAGTGCTCTAGCAGGTTGGCCCTATGGCCTACAAGTTAGAATTACCACCTTATTCCATGAAACATCTAGTTTTCTATCTCTTATATTTAAAGAAGGTTCTTGACAATTGTATATAGGTGTAGTTCATACTACCCCAATTGGATGTGGAAGGCACAATTATATTAACTTGAGAATATTTTAGAATGGCATACACACACACTTTGCAATCCAAATCTCACCAATGTCCTAGTATAGTGCCATGGACTACAACTAAACTATTCTACCTAGGAGCTATGCTCCATCAAATACAACCATTTTCTCACCTTAAGCTTTGAGGAAAAAACTTCTTGAAGGGTGATGGCATGTTAGGACCCTATCCTAACACAATTATTACTATTTAATTGTCTCGTGTTAGTGTTATGTTTACACCATGGGTGCCTAATATACATGGGCCCATTATTATGTACCCTTTACTTTGAATGAAAGTATGAGTTAGTGGTTTGAATCCCCTCTTTCATGTGGTTCAACCCATAAGCATTAGGGTTAAAGTAAGACAGACCCTATATAAACACATGGGTTTGGAGTAGAATGTATCTCATATTTTTTAATTTTGTATTGGAGTTTTGCTTCTAAGGAGGTTGCCCCCAAAAAAGGCTTGTGATATTTTTCCACTTGATTAATATAAGTTTATTATTATTTTCATTTAGTTATTTTTTGTGGGCACTTATATTACTTTTATTTTCATGATCATATAGTTATTTCTAATTTGTGTGCATTTCCATTAATTCATGCATTGCTACTTTGGTTATGTTTATTTTAATATGAAGATTTCAAACACAAGTGGTATCAAAGAATTGATCTTGGATCCTTGTAGTAGCACAAAAGAGTGGTAAATAGGTGTGCAAACCATGCCAAAACATTTGACAATCAATTTTGTTTTTCATCGATTGATTTTTTTTTGTTAATTTTTTTAGCTCAACCTTCTTGTGCATTTCTCTTCTATAATATTATGTTATCAAGACCCTTGTAGAAGACTCATCTTATTATGTTCATCTTTTTGAGCTAGCCAAAATAAAGGGTATCTCTAACAACACCTTTTCAAGAATTGGGTGTGTTGGAACGCTTGTTAGAGGTCCATTTCATTGCAATAATATCTTTGAACTAATAAAAGTAAGTGGTATTTCTCTTAACATATTTTTGGAAGTGCCATAGAGGATTATTTTAGGTTTTTCTTTCACTCATAATGTATAAAAAAACCTACTACTTCTAGTAGTTGGTTGGAAATCAATGAGCGTTTACAAAGCATTGGTTATCCAAAGGATGTGTTCATGAGTAGAAAGAAGCATCAACACAAAATATTAATAAACATCAAAACCCACAACCAAATATAAATAGCTTTGAACAAGTGTCCTTCTTTAGATTCCATGGCTTCACCTCCTCCCAACACCCCTCCTTCTTCCACTCTTTGTACCTCTACTCCAATTAGTAATGCTCTACCCAACACCATTGGATCTAATTTATGAAACTATCTTAAGCACTAAGAGAAACTGGTTCCTAGTTCTTAATAGTTTTATAAATTAAAATTTGAACTCCATTGTTGGATCTCAAGATCGAATAATCCTCTCTTATGTGGCTTGATTTCAAAGCCTTATTTCTTTATAAATTGGAAAAAGGATCTTATACTTTGGATGTGGTTTGTTTGATACAAACCAAACAAATAAGATCAATTGAGTATTATTGTGCAAAGTTCATAAGTTTGCTCACATACACCTATCAAGTGGATCCAATAGTGGTGGTCTCAGTATTTTGCCACAAACTTAAGGATGAAATTTAGTGGGAAGTCAACATGCATGATCCATACACCATTAAAGATGTTAAACTTGTAAATCTAGTGGCAAAAATGAATCTCTAGTTGTCTCATATTCAACCTCGACATGATTTTGATCCTTGATGATCTTACTTCAATAATAACAAAGATAAGCACCCGCAATGATTTTTCTATGTTAGATGTTCTACATGCCATCCCAAATATCAGGCCTATGAAGAATGTTGTAAATTCTAAGTGGAAGGTGAGGAAGCAACAATGTTAGAAGATGAAGATGAAGATTTAGTAAAACATGAGTCACTAACTTAATTAGTAGATTCTAAGCATGAGGTTAATACCATGGCTCTCTTCGTATTTGCTCTTATAGGGATCCTGGATTACCATACCATCATCATCAAGAATTCATCAAATGATAGTGCATGAATATGTTGACTAATTTTATCAAATGGCATGAGCTCAACTAGTTATATTCCTCACCATTCAAGAAGGAGACGTAGGTTCGAATCTTGCCAAGTGATACATGAATAATATCCAAGATTTGCTGTAATACTACTACATGATGATGAATTAATATGGGTGGGGCCCATTTCAATCCCATATATATAGACTAATTTAGGTAGCATTTATAACTTTATTAATAATAAAACAACAGTCTTTGGAACTATATATCGATACTTATTTTGATGGAGAACAAGGGGTTGTACTCGGGTCCCCCACCCTTGATAAATCACAACTCTCTTCTTTAGAGCTTGAGAGTTTACAAATAGATTCACTTCTCATCTCAATTGAGATGCTATAGCTAGAAACCTACATCATTTTACATAAAATGTCTGAATTCTTGATTTTCATTTTCTGGATTTTTTAAATTTTTTGTGTGAATACAAATATTCCAGAATTTAGCATCCTTCTTGACATTTTCCTATAGCCTTCACAATACCAAAACTTCACCTCTACTATCTATGCATTGCATCTTAGTAGAGTAATATTTCCAAAACATCGCACTATCATAGTCCGCTTTACCAAATCTGGATTGCTAGTTTCCTTCCTGAAGCACAAGTGCAACCACAAAAATTATAATAAATAGTTTATATGAAAACACATTAATGTTATAAAATAAAGCATATATTACCAATGGAAAACATTAAAGTAAATCTTAATCATTATTTGATTCAAGCAATCAATATTTTCTTGTCAGCTTCAACTAAACTTACTACTTCCTCTAACCATGGAAAAGAGAATTTAACTTCATGATCCTCAATTAAAACCCCTCTATTGGCTAGCCTATCTGCACATTTGTTTCCTTCCCTTAATGTATGTGTAAACCTAATTTCTTCAAACTCTTTAGCAAGATCTTGAATTTCCACAATTATCTCTTGTATGTTCCATGGAGCCTTTGCTTTCCTCAAAATTGCATTTATTACTATGAGTGAATCACCTTCCATCCATACTCTATTCCATTTCATTTGTTTGCATATTTTTAACCCTTCTAAAGCCGCCCAAGCTTCAACTTCATTATTTGTCTTAAATCCACTATTGAAAGCGTAATGAGACAAAATCTCTCCTCTATTATTTCTAATTATTCCTCCTCCTCCTGTTGGTCCTGGATTTCCTTTAGATGCTCCATCAAAATTCAATTTGACCAACTCCACATCTAGTGGTTTCCACTTTATATTCTTTGCCTTCTTTTTGTTTCTCTTGTACCCAACATCATAATTCCATTTGATGACTTGACTCCATCTATCAAGGCTCTCTGCTTCCAGATTAGGGATTGGGTGAGTTGATAGGGTTGGTTTAGACTCCTCTATGGCTAAACATATCTTCCTTTTCATTACCTCTAAATTGCTTTCCTTTCCTTTAAATATTCTTCTATTCCTTTCTAGCCATACAGTCCAAAGTATTGTATCTTTTGATATATCCTATATTGTCTGTAAAGCCTCACTTTTAAAAGTGCTCTGCCATTGCTTTAACCATTCTTCAATTTTTCTATTCATCACCATGCATTTACCAAACATATTAAGAATCCATTGCCATAGATTCCAGACTATTGAGCAATGTCCCAAGAGATGGTCTATACTCTCCTCCTCCTTTTTACAAAGAACACATTGTGAGGGGCCATGAAAACCCCTTTTCATAAGGTTATCCTAGGATAAAATTCTTCTATGACCTACTAGCCAAACAAACATTTTGACTTTAGGAATGCTTGGGCTATCCCAAATATCTCTCCATATTCTTGTGATATTCCTATTTTGTTGGTGCTTTACATTATATCCACTTCTTGTTGTGTATTCTCCTGAGCTATTCAACTCCCAAATCAATTTATCCTTGGCTCCCCTCGGAATAATCATTGTTGTTATCTTTCTACTCAACTGCCTCCTAGCATCAATGTCTTGTATACTTGTAAAAAAATATTCTTTCCATTTGTATCTTCCTTCTTGATCCTTGTACAAAATGTTTGAAACCCTATCACCATATTTATCTTGAAGTAATCTCATCCATGGTTTCAAAATTGGATCTAGATTGAGTGGTTTTTTATCACACCAAGTATCCATCCAAATAGAAATTTTTCTCTAGTTCCCACCACCCATCTTAAACCTTTAATCATTAGATCAATAGATTTTTTAAACCATTCCAAAGAGCAAAACCATTTGGTAGAGAGAATGCAATAAATATTAAACTTGGGTCATTGGGCTCAACATACTTAGAAGAATTCTTGCCCATTGTCTTTGACTCTCTTTGTACAATCTCCAAATTACTTTTCCCCTTAAGAGCTAAGTTTGCATCCGTAAGAACTCTTAAACCGAGACCTCCCCTAGTTTTATCATCACACACCTTGCTCCATTTCACCAAAGGAAATTTCCTTTTATCATGTAATCTTGACCATAAAAAGGATCGCATAATATAGATTAAACTTTTTTCTATTGATTTTGGCATAGTATACAATGACATATAATATGTTGGAATGGCTTGTAAGATTGACTTAATTAACTGCACTCTTCTTGCTAATGATAACCATCTACCTTTCCATGCTGGTAGTTTATTTTAAACTTTACTTATAACTAGATTCCATAATTCTATCCTCATTCTCCCCTCAAATAAAGGCATCCCTAGATAAGTTGTTGGTAAATTTACCTCCTCCATTTGAAGTAACCTATATATCCTTACTTTGATTTTAGCTGGAGTGTTTAGGAAGTAAATTTTAGATTTTGTCCTATTAACTTTTTGCCCTGATGCTCTTTCATATTCCTTTAATAAGTTATTCAAAGCTCTAGCCTCATTTATCCTTGCCCTCCCAAAAAGGGTTGTATCATCTACAAATTGTTGATGGGTGATGTTATCGATGTTATTACTAGCCTTAAGTCCACTTATAAGCCCATATTTGTTAGCCTTCTTCAAGTTCCTACTCAAAACCTCTACCATAATAATGAACATATATGGTGATAGAGGATCTCCCTGTCTAAGACCTCTCTTGGCTTTAAATGATTCTGTTACTAACCCATTGACCAACACTGAATATGAAATTGTAGAGACACAAGCTTTAATCCATCTAACCCATTTCTTCCCAAATCTAAACTTTTCTAATATTGTAAAAAAAAATCCCATTTAACCCTATCATAGGCTTTACTCATATCAAGTTTTAAGATCATTGCTTTCTCTTTTCTTGAAGTTGTTGAATGCATAACTTCATGAGCTACTATGATCCCATCCAAAATTTGTCTCCCTTTCACAAATCCTCCTTGCTCTTCTAAAATAATTTTGTCTAACAATGGCCTTAATCGATTTACCATCACTTTGGAGATAATATTATATGCCATATTACATAGGCTTATGGGTCTAAATGAATCAAACAATTCAACATCCTTTTTTTTGGAATTAGGGTAAGATATGTTGCATTTATTTTATAAGGTATGTATTGTTTTACCCTAGATTGTTCCACTACCACCAATAAAGAATCCTTCACTATATCCCAATTATGTTGGTAAAATGTTGTAGAGAGCCCATCCGGACCTAGGGATTTATCCTTATTAAAAGAGAAAAGAGCTAAATGAACTTCTTCTAGAGTAATAGGCTCCATCAATTTCCTATTGTCTTCATTTATTATAATTGAAGGTACTTCTTGTAGAAGTTTATCATTAAGAACTTCAAACTCCTCTGATCCTAGAATATTTTGATAAAAAGACCTTACCTCTTTTTTTATTTCACTTTGGTCTTCAATCCAAACCCCTTCTACTGATTTAATTCTACTAATTCTGGATGTTGATCTTTGTACTATAGCCATCCTATGAAAAAATTTGTATTTTTATCTCCTTTTTTTGTGGAAAACATCCCAGAAGGGATGCCACTTTCGGGTAAGACCCAAGGAGGCAGGGGTATCTCTTCCACAAAAATCGCCTAGGGCTCGCACCTGGCCTACCACCTTTGACATACTCAAGGAGCAAACCTGAAACAACAAAAAACAAGAACACACAAATACAAATACACAAAAATATAAAAAATAAAAAAAAAACATGCTCCTTGAGTGTGTCAAAAAGATAAAGCACAACCAAACACACACACAATAAGATAAAAAAAACACAACACGAACCACATAGAAAAAACACAAGAACAACATAACAAAACACAAACATAACAAAAAACAACAAAATGCTACAAAGACACAACCAACAAAAACATGAAAAACAAAAACAACCAAAACCTAAAAAATAATAAAATAAAATAAAAAAATAAAAACAACCAACAATAGACAATAGAGAAAAATAAAAACATAGAAAACACTCACACACCAAAACACAAAAACACCAATTAACACAAACATACAGAAACACAAGCACAAGAACAACAACAAAAAACATAAAACAACAAAAACACAAGAACAACAAAAAAAACAAAAAAACAAAAACAAAACAAAAAAAGCACACACATAAATAGAAAAAAAAAAGAAAAAAAGAAAACACAACAATGACCTTTCTAGACCAAAAGACTATTAAGGCAAGAATCAACAGAGGAAACAAAAGAAAGATTAGTTTGAGCTAGGGAACTAAAATACCTTGACCGAACCAAAGAGAAGCAAAAATAAAGCAAGAAGAAACTAGGTACCTTCAGAACTGGAGCCATCCAAAGAAATGATAGAAAGAAGAGCTTCCCTTATTTGTGAAGCCCACCATCTAGGAGGGTGGCCGTAGCAAGTAAGATCACCTTTGTCCAAAGCCCAATTAGCTAAAGCATCAACACTCTTGTTCTGATCTCTGACCACATGATTGTAATCAACTTTCAAAAATCCCATCTGGATTAATTGAATCTTCTCAATAATTCTTTTTATTCTCCAATCAACCTTATGATTCTTAGAAGGAGTCTTCAAAATATTAATCATGAGTTGAGAGTCAGACTCAACTAGCACCTTTTCCCATCCAACCTTAGTAGCCTCTTGAAGGCCTCTAAGGATACCATACCCCTCAACAAGGTTATTGGATAGAATACCCAAATTCTCAGCAAAAGTAAAAACCAGGGAGCCATCTGAAAGTCTACCAATTCCTCCCGCACTAGCTTTTCCAGGGTTCCCTCTAGAGGCTCCATCGGTATTGACTTTTCCAAAATCCTTAGGAGGAGGTTGCCAATTCCTTGTTCTATCCATCTTGCAATTACTCACATTCCCTTTAAGTTGGTTGCTCTTAGAAGAGTTAATCTTCAATCTTTGCATCACTTGATCCCATCTTTGGTGGGAGTTTTGGGGGTGATTAAGGAGTTGATGGACTGATTCAACTAAGTTGGCAATGGTATTTTTCCAGATATAGTGAATATCCTTCCTTTCTTGATTAAAAATTTGGTTGTTCCTTTCATTCCAGATATTCCAAAGAAGAATGGTAGAACCCATCCAAACTAACTGCCTAATAAAATGATCAACACCCTCTTGATTAGGCCAATCCCTCCAAAGTTGTTCAAAAGTAAAAAAATTGGACCACTGTAAGCCAAGTAAAGTGGCCATTCTCCTCCAAAGCTCAGAGGCTAAAGTACACTCAATAAAAATATGGTTGAGAGTTTCCACATTCTCTCCACACATTTCACATCTAAAAGGGCCATGAAAACCACGCTTCATAAGATGCTCCCCAGTAAGCACCCTACGATGCAATAAAAGCCAAGTAAAGAACCTCACCTTAGGCCAGAGCTTTTGAGCCCACAACTGAGAAAATATGTCAGATGATTGGTTGGGATTATTATGGCATAAGGCCAAATAACCTTGAGCAACTGAATACTCACCCTTAGTAGTGTTGTTCCATCCAAAACAATCTTTATCATGGGACCAAGAGAGAGATCTCATATGAAGGATGCCTTGGATATCTTGTCTTTGCCTTTCTGGGATTTGAATAGGCCAGTCCTCAATAGGGATCCAATATCTACCAACCTCTGAATTACCAATATGGTACCGATAGTAATTAGCCACCTTTATCCAGTTAGCTCGGTGAAGCTCCTCCATCCAAGGCCTCCAATCGAGAAACCGAGTTATCAAAGGCTTGTGACCATCCCAAGAATCTATCCAAAAATTTACCTGTTGACCATTATGAATGATCCAAAATAATTTTTTCTTTATCAAATCCTCACCAGTCTTAAGAACTGCTAAAATGGGAGAACCTTTGGAAGGCAATTGATAGCGAACAAGGTCTTCAGGACTTTTGTTCTCAACATATTTAGCACGAAGATTCTTGGCCCAAAGAGCATTGGGGTTATGCAAAATCCTCCAATATAATTTAGCAGCTAAAGCTTTGTTGTTATTAATAGCAGACCGGAATCCTAACCCCCCTTCATTCTTAGGAAGACATAAAGTGTCCCATTTCACCAAGGCCCATTTTCTTTTCTCCTTAGTACCACTCTAGAGGAACCGATGACTGATTTGATCCAGTTCTCGAAGAACAGCCTTTGGGATATTCAACATGATAGAAACATAAATAGGAATAGCTTGAAGGACTGATTTTACCAAGGTGATTCTACCCCCAGAAGAAAGCCACCTATTGGTCCACTTTCCAATTTTCTTCTTGACTTTGTCCAACAACCAATTCCAATATTTTTTTTGTCTTCGAATATTGATGGGAATACCTAAATAAGTGATTGGAAGGGAGGTCTTCTTATATCTTAATTTATCCAAGACCATGGATTCCTGTCTGGCAGAGCAATGAAAGAAAATGACTTTAGATTTGTCTTCATTGATCAATTGCCCGATAGCCTTAGAAAAATAGCTAATGATTTGCTTAATATTAGAAGCTTCCTTAATTGTAGCTTTACCTAAAAGAGTAGAGTCATCAACAAATTGAATATGAGAGATAGGTCTAGCTCCATGAGCAATGGTAACTCCCTCAAGGGTTTTGTCTTCTCTCTTTTTGGTTATAGCCCTACCTAAGCATTCAACAATAATGATGAATAAATAAGGGGATAGGGGGTCACCTTGCCTAATACCTCTGGAAGCTAGGAACAACTGAGAAGGCCTACCATTGATAAGAACTAAGTAGGAAACTGAAGAGATACATCCCATAATCCAATCCATCCAATCCTGAGAGAAACCAAATTGCCTCAAAACTTTGATAAGGAAGTGCCAATCCACTCTATCATAAGCTTTGGATAAGTCTAACCGAATGAACATGGAAGGAGATTTTTGCATATCCATGGAATGGATGGCTTCTTGAGCAAGAACTATCTCATCTACTATTTGACGCCCTTCCACATAACCCCCTTGTTCAG
This sequence comes from Wollemia nobilis, assembly GCA_028583015.1. Lineage (NCBI taxonomy): Eukaryota > Viridiplantae > Streptophyta > Pinopsida > Araucariales > Araucariaceae > Wollemia > Wollemia nobilis. Next base: position 8,694,027 of record JAQPPZ010004624.1, on the reverse strand, counting down.
GGGAAATAATCTTATGCAAAAGAGGCTTCAACCTTTCTACCATGATCTTAGTAATGATTTTGAGAAGAACATTACATAAAGCAATAGGTCTAAAAGTTGAGATATGTTCAACCTCTTGAGCTTTTGGAACAAGAGTAATATAAGTTTTATTGATAACCTTCAAAATTTCTTTGGCTTTCTTGGCTTCTTCCACCACCTCTAATAAATCAGCATGAAGGATATCCCAAAACTCTTGGTAGAACTCAATGGGAAAACCATCAGGACCTGGGGTTTTCCCTTTTTGCATTTTAAAAACTACCTGTTGAAGCTCATTGATAGTAACAGGAGCAATCAAAATAGAGTTCTCCTCGAAGTGATAAGAGAAGGGATTGCTTGAAGAACATTTTGTTGAGAAGTCGAGTCAAGAGGAGTAGCAATAAAAATATTGGAAAAGTAATTGACAACAATAGAGTTCATGCCATCCCAAGTGTAGACAACATCTCCAGAATCTGATTTCAGGGAAGAAATAAAGTTGTGAGATCTTCGAGCTAGAAGAGATTTGTGGAAGAAATTTGTGTTTCGATCACCTTCTTTGAGCCATTGAATTCTAGATTTTTGCTTCCATAAGAGTTCTTCTTTTTTTCCATTCCTCTAACTGAGTTGTGAGTTTAATTTCATCTGCACTTGTACTCTCTGTGAGGCCATCTAAATGGATTTTCTTATTCAAATTTTCAAGTTGAGCAATAACTTCATGTTTTTTTTATGAACATCCCCAAACTCCTTCCAGTTCCAAGTCTTGATTTTGGATTTAATGTATTGCAATATTTTGGCAAAATAGAACATCTTAGTCCCATACCTAGGTTTACCTTCCTTCCACCATTGTTGCACTCGAGGTTTAAAGGAACTGTCTCTAAGCCACATTAACTAAAATCGAAAAGGAGAGAAACTCACATTGGTTTTCCACATTTCCACCATGACAGGCCAATGATCCGAACCAACATTGTTAAGAGTCTTCACTTTAGGAATGTGACCATGGATTAAGAAATTGTCAGAGAGCAAGAACCTATCCAATCTCTCCATTATACAAGCTAAGCCTTGCCTTCTGTTAGACCAAGTCATAAGGCCATTATCTAGGTTGGATGTCCACAAGATGGAGGTTTGTAATATATTCGCTCATGAGGTCAGTGCTCCTGTCCAAATTTCTATTTCCCCCAATTTTCTCATCTAGAGAGAGGATGGTATTGAAATCTCCTCCGATCAAGATCCAAGCTTCAGGAAAATGAGAGATAATATAAGTAATATTCTTCCACTATCTTCTTTTTTCCTCCAAATTAGTCGGAGCATAAACAGTAATGCAGAGCATAATTTGGTTGGAATGTCTACTTTGAATAGCTATAGCCAAAAGACCCCAACTGCCAACCATATGGTGAATAACTACCTCTTTTGGGTCCCAAAGGCAAGCAATGCCACCAGAAGTCCCCTGGGAACTGAGGGAAACCACTTTTCCAGCTGGCCAAATTTTACTAGCAATTGATTCCATATCCTCTATTGACATCTTCATTTCTTGAAGGAAAACAAGATGTGGATGATTTATCTGAATCATTCTTCTAATTTCATTTTGTTTTGAAAGACTCCCTTTGAGTCCTCTAATATTCCAAGTGATGATCTTCATTAATACTAGGGCTAAAAAAGTTGGGAAGGGCATTAATATTACCTTCCTCTACAAGATTTTCACCTTCTTTTACCATATGATATTGATTAGTCTTGCGACCTGCCTTTTGATTAGAATCCATCTTCAATTTTTTTCCCTATTTCTTGACTTACTCCAATTGAATCTGAGATGGCTTCTAACCTTGAAGAATGCTTGTACACAGTCAAAATGTTACTAGAAGGTTCAACAAAGTCTATATTGGGACTTGTATTATTTGAAGTTTTAACATTTAAAAGATTGTTTTTCTTGTGAATATTTTCTCCTTTTTTTTTTTGTTGAAAACCTTTGATTTGTTGGTTTGTCTCTGAGTTCTTCCCTTTATATTTAAATTGTGTTTCTAAGATTTTTGTTTCCATTATTTCCTCTTCCTCACTTGGGACATCATTTGTGGAAAGAATTTCAAACATATTAGCAGATAACTTTGATTGATCCTTCATAACTAGTTTTTTTTGAGTGTTCTTCTTCTTAGGCATTTGGAAACCTACTGAATTTATATCTTCTTTCTTTTGATCTAGAATTTTATTTGGGCAAACACTAGCCAAATGACCATATTCATGGCAAATTCTACAACGAAAAGGAATGTTCTCATAGTCCACTACTTGCTCCCAAGTGTCCTCCCCAAATTGTAAAGTGATCTTTTTAGGTAGGGGTTTGTCAAAATCCATTAAAACACAAATTCGAGCATAAATAATATGTTCAAATTTTTGAGTACAATCAACAGTCATCATAAATGTTCCTAAAGAGTTTCCAATTGAAGAAAAAATAGTCGGATTCCAGAATTCAATTGGGAGGCCAAAGAGTCTAACCCACACGGGACCTGTAGAAGGCATCTCTTCTTCGACTTTAAATTTAGTATGCCGGGGCTTCATGAAAAGCCCTGCCCTTCCAAAGAACCAGGGACCCCCTTGAAAAGTTTTCTCTCTATCTTCATTATTAGCAAATAAAACAAGAAAATAACCATTTGGATAAATAGAGATTTGTAACTCACCTTTAGTTTTCCAGCTTTTTGCAGCCCAGACTTTGAAAGTAGATAGGCTCGAACGAAAACCCACGAAACGACAAATTAGTCCTCTTTTTTCCAGATCTTCAATGCCAGTCTGAATGTTACCCATATCAAGCTTAACAATAGGAGTTCCATCAACTGCTTTAAGACATCCTGACTCCATTTTCCTGGGATCAATCTTAGGCATTCTTAGAGGTTTACGGGAAGCCCTAAGATTAATATTAGCATTAGGTTGAGGCTATCCACCATGGAGGGCATCCCTAAAATTCATTTTTGGGGTTGATTCTTCAAAATTCTTACCCTTGACAGGGGTTTCCATAGTAGATTTATTTTGTGGGTGCACCTTAGCACCAGATTCACTTGAGATCTGAGCCATTTTTTGATCAGCTTCTTGAAACTTGTTTCGTGATCTCTTTAATCCATGCCCTAGACATCGTGGAAAGGTATGATTTTCACTTTTCTTTTGTGCAACAAATTGGAAGCCATTGTCACTCAAGTTCACAACATGAAGATCTATTGAAAGATAGATTTCTAACCCATATTGGATCCCCTGCAACATTTCCTACTAAAATATTGAGCATAAACCACAAAAATATTGGCCGCTAGGGCTCGAAGGCCCCGAAAACCAACCTCTGGAGCTACTTGCACTTAACCTAGATGAAACCCTCACATCGCTTGCCAAAAATCTCGTTTACACATAGGGATGCGCTAGGATCTGTGTTGCTCCAAATGATCTAAAAATTGTTGGAGATATTCTAGGGTTTTTCAAGCATCTACCCTCAAAATTTCAGCTCAATCCAAGTTCGAATGAGTGAAATATGGCCAAAACAAGTTCGATAGTTTGGGCAGTCCTATGAAAAACGTCCCTCACAATTTTTCATCCATATTTTTATCTTATTTTAACCAAGTTTGTCTTGATTTTAATCTCAAAATTTATCTTCCTTATTCAAAATATTATGATATTCACTAAGCAACTCCCTTTCCTCGCTTATTATGATTATATTTTTAGAATTTTGAAAGTTTATATTTTAGTTCTTCTTTCTTCTCAAAAATATTTCCAAAAGTGTTCTTGTTCCATTATTTTAATCTAGATGTCATTGATTTAATTTGTTTTGGAAGTGTATACAACCCATTATTTCTTGAATAATTCTATATTTGTGCTATCATATCAATAAATTGAGGATGGTCTTTCCACATCTGCTCATATTTAAAATATGATATTTTTTTGAATTCACTTACCACCATTTTAACTCTTATTGGCTAGTGATCTGAACCAATCCTTGTTAAGGTATTAATTTTAGCACAAGTTCCTTCATCTAGCCAATGATCTGAGAGTATGCATCTATCTTAATTTTTTGCTATTAGGTTTTGGCCTCTCTTGTTGTTGGTCCATGTATAGTTGTCTTCTTCAAACTCAACCTCCCATAGATTATTGTTTTGAATAAAAGTTGAGAAATCTCTCATACTTTGGGTTAATTTCCTAATTCCCCCAAATTTTTCATCCAGCTTGGTTATGGCATTAAAATCTCCTATGATCATGAATCGGGTTTCTTGGTCTTTACTTCTCATAAAGGCTTCAATCCCACTCCAAACTTCTAATCTACCTGACTGAGTTGTAGGTCCATAGACATTGATAAGGATGAAACTAATATCTGCAAAGTAGCATGTGACTAAAGAGGCTATCCAATGCCTAGTTTTATGAATGGTTACACAGGAGGTTCTAGTAGGATTCCAACATGTTAGAATTCTCCCTACTGCTCCTTTAGAATCCATAGCATCCCATTCACATCTTGCCCATATTACTTTCATAGTTTTGGAAACTTCTTCCCTTGTCATTTTAGTTTCTTGGATACAAAGAATATCAGGCTTATTACTTAAACAGAGGTCCCTGATACACCTCTGCTTTGAGGGGCAATAACACCCCTTATATTCCATGAGATGGTAATCATGTCTCATTAGGGGCTATTGGCCTCACCTGTGAATTACCAATATCATTTTGTTGTTTGGTAAAGAGAAGTTCAACCAACTTAGTTTGTGTTCCTTTCTCTATGTTTGCTCTTGCTTCCTTGGATCTCGCTTGATAATTTGAGGGTTTTCCTCTTTTTCCCTGCTTGTATCAGGAGTAGGTCTTATTATTCTATTCCTCAATATTCTTTCACAACTTTGTTTTTCATCATATTTATCCTCTCCTAGCTCTAATAGGAAGCTTTTGACTTGTCCTGCTCATTTTTTGGTATTTCCTTATTAATGGTAGAGGTATTAACATCTAACACTACATTTTCTTTACCAATTTTTTTCTCCTGAATGGTGCATGGTACTTCAAGAGAGTCTTCAAAATATGATGAGACACATTCCTTAGGTTCATCGAGAATGTTCTTCCCTAAATTAGGATCATACTGAATAGACGATTCCTTGTTAATATGTTGAACTTGTTGTACTGTGTCCTCTAAGTTTTGATCTACTTTTTCTTCATAGGCTAAAGCCTCAAAAGAGTTGGTATTTCTTCCAATATCCTTCCTTATTGGTCTCCACTATTTATTTGCTTTCATTTTTCTAGATCTATTTTTTGGAAACTGTATATCAATACTTTGATATAGGATAAATTTAAATTATTAATTCTAAATAGAGGTACATCTTAGTGTGTGGATAGAATGACTATGATTAACATCCAAATGGTTGATTATACTTGGTATGGACAATTGTTTTCCATGAATCTAGTAAATGCATATGGTATCTTAGGAGCATAATGACTATCTTATCTTAGGATGTTATTATTAATATGCAATGACTATATGTCAAATACATAGAGAATTACAAGGCTATTTCTAAGGAATCCAACCTTGTCCTCCATGGTGGTTAGTTCCATGGAAAAAATATTGAAGAAATATAGTCATTATTTATTTGCGTAGGTGAATTGCATGGAAGTTTAGTCTTTGAATATGCTTCTTCCAACTCTTCCTTCCTACTTGTATGCTATTATGAAGTATTATACGAATTTCTTTAGTTAGCCCATGGGTCTTACCCATGAGCACACACACAATCATACCTATTGAGATATATTACATTATTTGGTACATGCTAATGTACCCCCATGGTAACCTATTGGAGAATATTACATTATTTGGTACATGTCAATGTACCACCTTGGTACAATATTATATTAGGTGTGTGTCTTAAATTAGAGTGTGAGTTTATATTTCATGTAATGTAATAATGTGCAAGAAATGCATAAGTGTCATGTAATTAAGTATGCAAGTGTTGTGAGTGTAAATGTGCACAAATGTCCATTATGTAAGAGTGCACATGTATCCTTAGAATAGGAAAGTGAAGAGTTACAAAGAAGAGTGAAGTTCAAGAGTGCACCATATGAGGAGTCACATACTATTATATATTTGTGACAAAGCATTGTAATTGGTATAAAAAATACATAGCTTATTGCATGCATTAGTAGACCTTTATTGTATAGCATTTTCATGGGCATTTCCATGTGATTATTCTGTGAGTATTTTTGTGTTATTATTATCTTTATTGAGTTATTTCTATTGCAAATCTATTTTGATATTGTGATTATTTTCTTGTAATATTTACATTAAGCATTAGGCTTCAAAAGCTATTAGTGCTATCAGAGTGTAACAACTCAAAACTACCAACCCAATTTGTTTGGAAGATAAAACTTACATTACAAAGGCTATCAAGGGATAACACCCTTTCAACATACAAGGCTTCACCACATTTGAGTTCTAAGTCACTGTAGATGACACTTAGTGAATAGGAGAGGCCAAATATCATAGCTCTCTAGGATTCACCTTGCTAAAACTATGTGTTTAGAAGAACACCATAAGTGATACCCCCATATTTCATATATTCTACATCAATATAAGACCATGTGACCATAGCATAGGGATTATCATTTAAGGTCCATAACACTTAAGGGGGATGCTAATTCCCTAACCCAACTTTAGCTACTCCTAGATAGGTTATTTGATGTAGAACCTTGATGCTTAGTTACCATGCCTCCATGGGATAACTAAGGTTATTTCCACTCAAAAGATAACTAACATGATATTTTAATCCTACACGATCAAGGAGTCACCACTGTTGCATTGTGAAATATATTTTCCACACACTTGATCCTCCTTAGTCAAGGTACGACTACTCACATGTACTCTAACTATTGTGCACACAACTCCTTCAAGGTTCAAGAGGTCCTATATATTACATACTCACAACTCCTTATAGGACTCTCAACTACCTAGATGTTGCATTCATGCAACTCCTTCCAATATTTGGATTTTATGTTTAAAAAGAGGAAGATAACCCTACCCACCCCAAGGATAGAGAACAACAATACCACAAGATAAACCAAAATATAAGGCATTGTGATAATCAACTCAAAATATGAGTACCAACAAAGGATTTCCTCTTAATCATAAACCCAATATATACTATTAGCAAAACATAAATCTCAAAAGCTTTTCCATCCATAACTATGCAATAAAGATAACTTAATTCTCGTAGAAGAAAGCATTACAACAATTAAAGGAATTATAAACCATCTATCACAAGATATTAATCAGAAAGCATGGCATCCCAATTCCAAGTAGCCATTAACCATTAAAATCTTCTTTTGCACAACCAATAATTAGAGTTTAAGATCAATTCGATCAACCATCACAACTAAATTGACAATGAACAATATTAAAGAATTTCTTCATTTTATCATAAAACCTCTTTTGGAAAATAAGAATCAAGATTACAATATTTTAAAGCAAAAAAACCTTTGCTTATTTAAAAATTATATCATTCTCATTTTTTTGCAAGGTTAAGAACAACTTTCAAACTCCAGGCATCTAAAACTTTTCCAGCTTCTTTGAAGAAAAGAAACACCATCCATTTTGAAGTTTACTTAGGGATCATAACAAATTTAAATATAATGCTACTAAAATTATCTCTAATATGTATCAACCATGCACAATCAAGATAAAATAAAAGAGCTTTCACATCTAAAAAATATCCCAACATCACATAACAAAACTTAGAGAAGCCCATAGTTCTCTTTATATGATCCTTAATCATATAGATCTCAAGATACATTATAAATAAATTCTCTCTACAAGCCAAAAAGCAAATAAAATCAAACAATAGAAGCCCATACTTCTCTTTATATTGATCCTTAATCCCCAAAGATCTCAGGAATTAATATACATAATAACCTTCTACAAAAGCATTTTACACAATTCATACCAAGTCTGAGAAGCCCATACTTCTCTTTTATAGTGATCCCTTAACCCACATGGATCTCAGAAATCACTATAAATAATTTAACTTACATAAGCATATAAAAAAAAGCATAAAAAGCATGAGAAGCCTATACTTCTCATTACAGTGATTCCTTAACCCACATGGATCTTATAAATCACTATAATAATTTAACTTACATAATCATTTAAGAACAAAGCATAATAAAGCATTAACTAATGCTAAGAGTTACTTAAGAATAAAATAAAAGCTTATAAAGGAAAATAAAAAATAATATATACAACATGCTACAAAAAAGGTCTTCCAACAAAAATACAAAACCAACCAAGCATGACAATGCTAGCATGCCAAACACCCAAGTGAAGCCAAACCCTAAAAAACAAAGTGTGCAAAGACCAATGCATAGCAACACAACACAAAGTCGACTAGACTACAATGAAAAGGTGAAGTTAAAACGAACCATAACTGCACAAAACAACTCCCAAGGCCTATCTTACAACATCTAACCACATAGGGGAGGAAAATTCCAACCACCCACAATGCACAACAAACTAAATGATGAACACACACAAGGAACCACTCAACACTCCCTTGATTGAACGAGCAAAGGATAGTGTAAACAAAAGATAATGAACCATGATAACACATAAGAGGCTACCACACACACAATAAGCACTCTACGCAGCAATATGAGAACATACTGAGTACAAAAATCCACTAGCAAAGCTGATGCACAAGATGACACCCAGGAAGTGAATGCTCATAGGGGGAAAAACACCTACAACTTAACACAAGATTCCCATGTAGCAAGGAAAACTAAAAATACCATAAGGAGAAACTCAAAAGCATAAAGCATAGTACCCAAGCAAGGCAAATAAGAAATGCAAGCACACAATATAGTTGCCAACCTTAGAATACAACATCTAGGTTCCTTAAGCTTACCTTCAATTCTCCACCTGGTACGTAGCACTCCTCACAATATTTCCTTCTTCCAATGTCCAGTTCCTTTCCTTCTCACAAATATCTCAAAAACCATTTGATATCCTTCTTAAGAAGTAAGGAGAGAGAACAAGAAGTCATGCATGGAAGGTCACTGCATAACACCCAAGAAGGCATTAACATAAAGGATGTTCGTCACCCTGGGCACCATTAGGGTAGCGTATCTCTTTTAATGACCTACACTTACGTTCATAACACAAAAGATTTGATAATGTAAAAATAGATTTTAATGAGCCAAACAATAAATTGATTTTTAATTAATTAAGCTCAAACTATTAAGTTATTTAATTATTTAGTCAAATTAAAGTATTAAATCTACTTTACAAGCAAACAAATAAAGCTCCAATCAAAAGGAGATAATCAAAGCAAAGCTTAATAATAATACAATTGAACATAAATATGCACCCATCAAAGCTCCACACCATTGTTTTATCCTTAAATGGGTGATCTCATTTAAGATAGACTAATGCCATCGTTGACCAATTTTAAGGAGGCTCATTGCAAGCAACTTCCTAGCCCAAGGGTGTGAGTTATGGAAAAATAAACAATTGCAATGCATCTACATGAAGAGTAATTTTCCTTGTTACCCTAAGTTGTTTTATGAGCAAGTCATCATCATCATTTTCCTAGGTATCCTTCATGGTAGGTGATTTTCTCATAGTCCCACCATGGAGTAGGTACCTGATCCTACACCCACAAATACATCAACAATACTATGCTCCAAAACTTATAGAAAGTAATCATTATATTTAATCATCAAGAGAGAAATTATTTCATATCATAATTATATCAAAACATAGTTTATTTTCCTAAAAAGGTTGTACCAAGGAGGGGTGTTACACAGAGCCACAACAAGGTTACTTGCACAGTTTTTAAAAGTTACAAATAGTATAAAGCCATTACTACTGGATAAGAAAAACCAATGAAGACAATATTTCCATTGTGTTGAAGAAAAACTAGTGAAGCTAGGGATTATTACCACTAGGTTCAAAGGTAACCAATGAAGGTTAAGGATACAAATTTTAGAGAACTAACTTAAGAAGAAAAGTTGGTCATTTCTATTCTACTTTAGATATTGAAAAGTTTTAGATAGATTGAGATAATCTATTCCAATAGTATATTCGAAATAGAAGATAGTCTACAACATAGTTTAAAGTCTTGGAGATAGACCTTGATATTGGTAGAGAAAGGATACTTGAAAAAGTCCCATTGGAAGTAGACAGATTAAGGAGGCCTAAAAAAGGTCCCATTAAAGATTAAGAGATCAAGATTAGGGTCCTATTACTATTATAGTAAAAATATATTACCAGTAGCTTGTTCTATAGAGATAGAAAACAAGCAAGGAAAACTTGAAGGTAGAAGAAGACTTCAAGATAACAAAAGGTCTTAAGAATAGTATGAGTTAAAGGACAACGAGAAGACAATAATATTACAATATTTCAAAAGTAATTACAAGTCCACATTGGACAACAAGCTCAAGTATTCAAGTAAGAAAAACCACAAGGGTATAATAGTTATACAACAAGAGAAAGAAGTCACAATAGACCACAAGGGTGAAATAAAGGTTTAAGAGTTTTTTATGAACATCATTCTTCTTAGGAACATTGGAATCTTTTGCAAGCTTGATATTTGCACCTACAAAAGAAAGAGAATTTAAAACAACCAATGTTTGAAGCATTAGATAAAGAAGAAGAACAAAAGAGATAAAGAAGAGGATCATTTGGAGTCAGCCGAACGTAGCAACAAAAGAGCAAGGCAAAATTTGAAAAGAAATAGTGAATGCCATAAAGGTAATATTTAAAAGTGTAAATTTCACAAGGGTAGTATTGAAAGCCACAAGAGCAGTAGTAAAGAAAAGAGATCATATACAAGCCCTTTGTTAAATAATTAAGGCTTAAATATAAGAGATATAGAGAAAGTGGTAGACTAAGATTCTTCAAGGAAGAAAGCAAGTAGAGGACAACATACTCTTCATATAGAGAAAGATTATATTAGGAAGAGCAAGAAGATTCAAAAATAGGCTTAATAAAAGAATATTGATATCACGAGAAAGGAAAAATTTGAGAACATCAAGGAAGAGGATAGAAAGGAGTAAACACAACATTTCAATAATGAAAGCCATAAAACCATAATCTATAATATTATAGTGGAAGAACAAAGAAAAACCACAACCACTATAAGGGAATTACACAAAGCATTAGGTGGTATAATAGTTTTATGTGTTTGAAACCTTGAATGTTGAGAAATACACCTAAACTTGTATAAAAATTGGAGTAAGCATAGTTAATGGTACAATCATAGAAATATTTTATAAGAGTGTAGTTTAGGAAGATTAAAGCTCAGTCAAAATCAAACTAAACATCAGGGGCAATCAAAGTGTCAAGTGCCCCTAGCCAACATGAGTTAGCATCATTCAAGATCTATGAGCCAACAAGTGCTATGAGTCAGCAATAGCTAGCAAGGAGCCATGAGATAACAAGATATCTCAGACTATTTAAAATCCATGAGTCACTGAGATAGTATGAGTCATCCAAATACCAAGCATCAATGAAGACAATATATCCAAGTAGCAAACAAGGATATCTATGAGCTACCTAGGTGTCTCAGGTCAATACCATGATTAAGCAAGGTCTTACAAGAAATTGAAATGCCATTAGCACCACCATAGCACCATTACAGAGTAAATCATTGCAAGAATTGAAGAGCCAAGGTCATCCTACTATTGAAGAACCAAAAAAATCTATTAGTAAATCAGAGAGCATTACTAACACGTAGGAGCATCAAAGTCAATACAACAAACCGAGTTGTATGTAGGTCAAAACATTGCTATCATTTGGTAGAAAAAGTGCCACTCTAAGTACCATCCAAATGGAGACTCTAAGTGCCATTTGAAGGGAGACTCTAAGAACCATTCGTAGGATACATCAAGCACCAAGAAGTATAAGCATCATTTAGGAATTCTTGCACCATACATGATATAGGCATTCAAAAAGCCAAGCATGTACAACATAATGCATGAACAATAACACCAAGAAGAAAGTACCAAATGTTGAAGTGAAATGTTTGGAATGAGTGGTCAAACTACATACCTCACCACTTTTCCAAAGTTTGTTGGATGTAACGAAATGTTTGAATAGAATGTTTGAGTACAATCTAAAATGCTTGAGGCAAATGAATATGAAATGCTTGTTGAATTAATTAAAGAGGTACATGCATGAAGAACAATAGAACATATTCTATTTGATGGCAAATTTTGTTGAAGCATCCAATCAAAGGACAAGAAGTCAAAAAGGATAAGAAGTGAGCATCCATCCTCACATGCTCAAATATGAAGAAGGCACAGTGAAACACAGTGTCAAAGAACACATTTTTAGCAAGATGTGTCATTAAGGAGGTATTTAGGGTTTCAAAAGGTTTATTTAATTTTTTTTTAGGGTTAAAAGGAGGAATGAGGAGTTTATAATGTTAATTATTATTTTTGTTAAGGTTTATTAAGTTTAATGGAGAGATAAGTAGGTTAATAGAGAAATTATTACCTTAGCTGCTTTTTAAAGTTTTGGAGTGATAAGTAGGGATTAGTATACTTAATTTGAAGTTTTCAAAAGTTATTTGATTACCTTATTTAATATTTAATTTTTTTAGAAGCTTTATGAGGAGTGATAAGACATAATATCAATTTAATGTTTTTATTAGGAGTGATAAGTAGCTATTAATTTTTTTTTTAAGTTTATTAACATCTTATTTGAAATTTTTTTATTAAAGCTTTTCTTGAAATTCAAAGCCATAGATTTTTTGCAAATAATTTTGGAGAGATAAGGAATTCTACTTCAAACTTAGGAATATTTAAATTTGTAAATATTCTTATTTTCTTAATTTCTAATTAATTAGGGAGACATAAGGTAGTCAACTTCAAAGGTTATATGAGTGTCACCATGACATCCAATAAATTATTTCTTTCAGAGTCCCAACTTCTCAAAGGTCCTAATTATGCTTCATGGAAAAACAAAGTGAAATCAATTTTGATAGTAGAAAAACTTTGGGACATTGTTAGAGGAACCAAAATAAAACCTGTTGAAGGTGATAGAGAAATTCAAAGCTATTAAGAAGAGGAAGCTAAAGCTCTTATGATAATAACATTTGCAATTATAAATGAGATACAACCATACATAAGCTCAATAGTAACCTCTATAGAAGCATGGAATACTTTAGCCAAAATATTTGAAGGAAAGAAAAAAGCTACTATTTTGAATCTTCAAACTCAATTGCATTATTTAAAGGTTACTAGTGGTGAAAGCATTGAATTATTTTTAAGAAGAGTGGCAGACATAAAAGCAAAGCTATTAACTTTAGGTGAAAATATAGAAGACAAATTGCTTGTTCAAGTGATCCTAAGAGCTCTTCCAAAAAATTACAAACATCTAGTTACTTCTTTGCAAATCCTTAGCAAGGAAATTTTATTTGATGAGTTAGTCAATATTCTACAAGAGTATGAAGTTGAGAATTCTATCAAAGATGAAATGACTAACAATGCATCGGTAACTAAAGAGAACACTCAAGGACATGTTGCTTCAACTTCAAGAGACAATTTTAATAGGAGTAAAAGATATTTTCAGATATATAGAATAAGGAATCATAATACAAATTTTTGTAGATATAATTCAAGGAATCAGTCTCAAGGAAATCAAATAAATCAAAATGGTCAAGCAAATAGACCAATACAATCAAGACAATACCAAACTCAATATCATCCACATCAACAATAATTTCAACAACAATATCCTTCTCAGTATCAATATAATCAACCACAATTACAATATAGAGAAGGGAATCAAAAGGGTCATTTAGCTCAAGAAATTCAAAAACTAGAAGAAACTATAGAAGAAAATGAAGTCAAGGCTCTTTCAAAAAAATTAGTAATACATGAAGAAAAGTTTTTGAAATATATTAGTCACACATATGATTATAATATAGAAAGGTAACAAATTGAAGAAAGCAAGAAATAACAACATAGGCTTTAAGATCAACATGAAGACCCATATTGAAGACTAGAGTCTTCACTAACCAAATAATATAATACATGGGGGTATTGGAGAATATTACATTATTTGGTACATGCCAATATACCACCTTGGTACAATATTATATTAGGAGTGTCTTAGATTAGAGTGTGAGTTTATATTTCATGTAATGTAATAATGTGCAGGAAATGCACAAGTGTCATGTAATTAAGTGTGCAAGTGTTGTGAGTGCATATGTGCACAAGTGTCCATTATGTAAGAGTGCACATGTGTCCTTAGAATAGGAAAGTTAAGAGTTACAAAGAAGAGTGAAGGTCAAGAGTGTAACAAGGATAAAACACACCATACAAACAACTAAAAAAATATTATTTTATATTGCTCAAATTTTTGGCTTTACAATGTGCCCACTAAAGGGGCTTATAATCAACAAAATATCCTTTTGATAAATTTGTGATTAGTGCAATTCATGGTGTTCTTGAGCTTCCTCCTACTACAAGCAATTGGGGGTGGGTATTCCATGACTACCTTAGGACTTAGAACTACTTCAAGTACCTACACACAAGACCACAAAGAGACAATTTAGTAGGACTTGATTATACAATAGAAAGCATAAAAAAAAAAAGGAAATATTATATTAAATCATAAAATATAAACATGTCAGAGTGCACCCAGGGAGCCAACATGAAAATGACAGAGTTTTTGCTAAGGTTCTCATTTCCCTCATGATGAAAATTTAAGAGCATAATGACCTCTAGATTTTTTCTCTTCTCTCGCATGAAGGAAAAGGAGGAGGGTTTTATAAAATTTTAGGTGGGAGAAAGGAGGGATGTGAGGTGGCATGAAGAGGGTTAGTGGAATGCTAGGTGACATGGAGAAAGGGCTTAGTGGAATGCTAGGTGGCATGGAGGAAGGTCTTAGTAGAATTCTAGGTGGCATGGAGGGAGGGCTTAGTGGAATGCTAGGTGGTATAGAGGGAGGGCTTAGTGGAATGCTAGGTGGCATAGAGGGAGTGCTTAGTGGAATTCTAGGTGGCATGAAGGAAGTGCTTAGTGGAATGTTTAGGTGTCATGTGGAGGGAATTAAAAATTCCCTTAGTGGGGGGTTAGGTGACATGATGAGGAGGGACAAGGGTGCATGGGAATGCATTAAATATTCCCTTGTGGAGGGTTAGGTGGCATGAGGAGGAATTTTGAGGATTTAGTCATGGATTAGAGGGATTTAAGGAGGATTAGGGGAATTGGAAGAATTAATAGGGTATTATGAAAGTTAGGTGAGGGTAAGGGAAATTTAAAGAAAATAAGAGAAATTAGGAGGAATAAATGGGAAATTGGAGGGAAATTAGAAAATTAGAGGAAAATAAGGTAATTTGAGGGAAATAAAAAAGTTGGAGGGAAATTAGAAGAATTAGGGAAATGTTAGGGGGATTTAGAGAATTTGAGAAATATTAGGCAAGAAATTGAGTCAATTGAGATAAATAAGAAGAATTTGAAAAGAATCAGGAGGATTAGGGAGAAACTAGAGGAAATTTAGAAATTAGAGAAATTGGAAAATTAGAAGCAAAATGGGGAATTTAGAGAAGGTGGGATGAATTGGAGGGTACTTTGAAGGTTTGGAGGAATTTGGGTGAACTTGGAGAATTGGTAGGGGGTATTATGGTAGATTTGGGAATTTGATGAATTTGAAGGGTGTTTTAAGAGTTTTGTGGAATTGGTTGTGCAAATGACTAAAATGTGGTATTTACAAATTCCCATTTTTGTACTATGTTGTGTAAAAACATAATGTGGTGCAAAAAAGAGAGACACCTAGTTTATTGGATGAAAGTCTCTTGCTTTTTGCCTTAACAAAGAAATAGATGATTTTTAAAATTTTGGGGGTTTTTTCTACCTCTTAAAGCAGTTAGTGGGGGGAATATGGAATGAATTACAATGATGAGTTGATTGACAAAAATGTGGATGATGAAGAGGCAAGTGAAAAAAAATGGCTTATGGTTTGGGCATGGTGACGTAAGATTACCCCAAATCAAGACCAATGTAGGATGACCCAATCATGGAAGGGGAGAATAGCTTTGAACCTTATCATTGACAACTTGTTGAGGCCATTTGATTGAATTGAAATATATTCTAAACTTATGATAATGTTGTTGGATGGGTCTAATTTTATCCCAACATACAAGGGGTAGTGATGATTAGAGGATTCTTCTTTTGCCCCAACAAAAAAAAGCAGCTAATGCAAACAACTAAGCTATGAAATATACAATGACTATGATAAAGAAATAAAGGGTGGCTAATGATAGTCTCCAATAAGATTATAGGATAGATATAGATTCCAAAACTAGGTGTTGAATTTTGATCTTATTTGAGGCATAATTTTATGAATATTGTATATCCTCTCAAGCAACGAGTGGGTGGAAGACAAAATAAATGACAACAATGAGTTGATCGGAAAAAGAAAGAATGGTGATGATAGATAGACACATGTGATTATATAGTCATGATATGTGGATATGATGGGTGATGATGAAGATGTGCATTATTGATGATGTTTACAATGGATTATATTTGACTAGATGTATATGACATGATGGATTTGAGTAAGTAAATATGATGGGCTATGACTCATAGGTGCTTATTCAATCAAGCTTTGTAGAGGTGCATATGTGCTTCTTTATCTTAATTAGGTTAATTAATCAATGATAAAAAAGTGGTTACATTGACATAAAAGGGAGATATGAGACATGATAATTACAATGGGGATGATATGGAAGACATTGATATTGATATGTGAATTGGGTAAACAATGACAGACGATGATACAATACATGATACAAAGTGAGACATTAAGATATGTGTGTAATGAATGGGGTGGAACTAACATGTTGTGTTGCCCTAGATACCTTAGGGTTTTCAGAGCTTAGAGGTATTTCAAGAAACTCAAACACCCTAGTGACATCGATCAACCTTATCTAGTAATCAATCAGGCACTCAAAGATACTAAGACTAGTCTAGTGAGTCAAGTCACTCAAGGACCAAAGTGTGTGCAATGATGTGCATTTTTTATTCTGAGCAAGGTAGAATTGACTATTTGTGACTTATGCCATTATAAGCTAGCTCATACACAAGCGTACATAGGTATGTACAAAAGGAGGTCACTAATGTGACAGACATATCGCCACATAGAGGGCATACTCCACTACCAGACAAGCATCTATAGCCTCGATGGAGATAGCTCCACAATACTTCAATGTTGCTCCACTACCAACCAGGCATCTATAGCCCCATTGGAGACATCTACAATTCCTAAGGATCCATGATGATGATTGATTAATTTTTTGATTTATACTTTTTTTTAAAATGGATTCTTAGGTTTGGATTATGCACATAATAGGATGAGTAGGGAAAACCTTTCACTTTATGGCAAGGGCCACAATGGCTTCATATTTGCAAGACAAAATTTGATTAAGATGTGAAATATGTTCATGGTCCAAGATAACACTAGATGTGACCAGAAAAAGCCTATAGCACTCAAAGACATAATGACATTTAGTGGAAGTTAATTTAGGGACTAGGTATGGCTAATTAATATATCTATGTCTAAGCCACCTAAGGCATTGAGACACCAAAAGAAGGATACACAAGACAATGGGAAAAAGGATATGACACATTAGTGAATATAACATGATGGACAAAGAGAGAACAAAGAAAACATGAGACACAAGAGTGGATGTGATATGCATAACTAGTGTATGTCATTGATTAATTATATCGATCAAAATAAAGAGATGCATATACGTGAAACCAAAAAGAGATTAAATTAACACACTATGAGCCTTATGCATGATTGCAATTGTTGGAAATTTTGAGCTCATTTAGTTGTCATTGATGTCAAAGGTGAAAAAGTCGTCATTGATGCCAAAGTGAACAAATGGAGCCATCATAAACACCATGGAGTATTCAATTTGGACCAAGAGGTAATAGGTAAATTAAATAAACCTTAATTAAAATAGATTGCAGAGCTATTACAACAACCTTAGAACATAGGAAATCGTAACTAATTTATATGGAGAGGGTAGGGAGGAAGTCGACAGAGAGGAAAAGAAGGGAGGTTGGAGGAATAAGGGAAAAGAAGGTGGAGCGATAAGGAGGAAGAGGGAATAAAGGAGAGAATGGAGGGATAAGGGGAAGAAGAGAAAAACTAATTTAAAAAACATGCCGACATTATAAACTTGTCGACAACTAAACCTAAACTAGCCAACCACTATGTGTTCACACTGCTACATTCTCCCCATTAAATTTGAGAGGACTGACAATACAGTCTCTCAGCTTTACAAATTGAGCTTTAGCCGATGCCTTGGTGAAGATGTCCGCAACATTCTCCAAAGTGGGGCAATAGTTAAGCTCAACAGTTTCGGTTTCCACCATATCTCCGATGAAGTGGTACTTCATATCAAATTGCTTTGATCTACTATGGTGGACAGGATTGTATGCCAACTGAATGGCACTAATGTTGTCATAGAATATCCTTGTTGGACCACTTTGCTACTCTCCAATTTCTTCTAATACCTTTCGTAGCCATAAAGCTTGAGTACTAGCATGAGTGACCGCTATATACTCAACTTCTGTTGAAGATAGTGCTACTACTGTCTGCTTCTTGGAACTCCAAGTTATTATTCCCGATCCCAGACTAAAATAGTTCCCTGAGGTTGATTTTTTGTCATCAATGTTGCTACCCCAATCACTATCATTGAAGCCTACAAGCTTGATAGTGTTACATTTATGGTAATGGATTCCAAAATCCCATGTACCCTTTACATATCTGAGAATTCTCTTAGCTGCCTGCAAATGTAACTCAGAAGGGTTAGACATAAATCGAGAGACAAGAGAAACATCATATTGAATATCAGGTTTGGTGTTGGTGAGAAACATCAAACTCCCAACCATGCTTCTGAAAGTGGTCACATCAACTTTTGATGCTCCATCATCTTTGCTTAATTGGATCCCATGTCTAACTGGAGTTGCAACTGGTTTGCAATGCTCCATAGCAAACTTCTTCAACATGTCCCGAACATACTTATGTTGACAGATGAAGATCCCTATATCTGACTGATGAACCTCCATTCCAAGGAAGTAGTGCACTAAGCCAAGATCCTTCATCTCAAACTGCTCCATCATGGAGTGTTTGAACTTCATATTCAGTTTTTCATTACTACCCTAGTAGAGGGTGGGTTCATTTCTACTTCTGGTGAACCCAAATTCTTTGAAGTACCCATCAATGCATGAGTACCAAGCTCGTGGTGCCTGCTTGAGGCCATAAAGTGCCTTCTTCAATTTGTAAACAAGATGTTCCTTGTATTTCTCTTCAAATCCTTATGGTTGCTCAACATACACTTCTTCTATCAAGTAACCATTTAGAAATGCACTTTTCACATCCATGTGTTGAACTTTCCGACCCTTATTTGTAGCTAAGGCAAGAAGCTGTTCTAATAGTCTCCTATCCGCTACGAGGAGCAAAAGTCTCTTCATAATCAATTCCATATTTCTGAGTGAATCCCTTTGCAACTAGTCTCACCTTGTGCCTTTCAATGCTACCATCAACATTAAACTTGGTCTTGTAGACCCACTTACATCCAACACATTTCTTGCCTTTAGGAAGCTTGACCAGCTCCCAAGTGTCATTGTTTTTTATAGAGGTTATCTCCTCTTTCATGGCATCTTGCCAAATTTTTTGAGTACATGCCTTCTCATAACTAGAAGGTTCAAGCTGTGCACTAGTTAACAAAGCATAGTTAACTTGATATCCCCTAGGTTCCTGCTGGGAGACATCATCACCATATAGGTGCATACTTTCTAATCTATGTAAAACATAATCCATTTCACTAGCTTGACTCCTAGTGTATCTTCTTGAAAAAAATTTATCCAACATCTGAGATGATGGATGATACTGTAGAGTTCTCTTACCTTTGGATGGAGAATCAATGTCCATTGGTGAGGAACATACAGATCATTGTGGAGGACTTGGTGAAGACGAGGAATCAAAAGATGAACTTGGAATTGTTGGAGGAAACTGCTTTCCTTTCTGTGGTGTCTGTTGTTGCACCTGTTGAGAAACTACATCAGTGGATTCAACATCATTGAATATTTGGGGCTTACCCCATTCTCCCCCTTCATCAAAAATTACATCCTTGGAAATCACAAGCTTTCTAGTCCAGGGATTATAGAGTCTGTAAGCTTTTGTATTCTCACAGTATCCTACAAAGATACATGCCTGACTCTTTGGATCGAGCTTCTTCCTAAGCTCATCAGGAATGTGAGAATAGGCCAGTGAGCCAAACACTCTGAAATTATTAACATTTGGCTTTTTACCATACCATGATTGGTAAGGTGTTAGTCATTTCAAACTTGAGTAGGACTTCTGTTCAAGATATATACGCTGGTCCTGGCTACATCTGCCCAATATGAATTAGTCAAATGCTTCGTCTGAAGCATAGATCTTGCCATTTCCACAATGGTGCGATTCTTCCTCTCTGTGACACCATTCTACTATGGAGTGTAGGTAGCAGTGAACTGCCTCTTAATCCCATGTTGCTTACAAAAATTCACAAACTCATTAGAGGAATATTCTCCTCCCCTATCTGATCGAAGACATTTTACAAAATATCTACTCTCACTTTCAACTCTTGTTTTGAAATTGAAAAAACATTCATATGCTTCATCCTTATGTTTCAAAAAATATATCCAACACATTCTAGTATAATCATCAATAAAGAGTAGAAAGTAAGATTTATTACCCAGACTCTGTGTCTGCATCGGACCACAGATGTCGGTATGCACTAGCTAGAGTGGAAAGCTGGCCCGCCATGCTTGTCCATGAGGAAACTTTGATCTGGCATGCTTCCCAAGAGCACACCCTTCACAGACTTCTTTACTATCATGAACTTTAGGAAGTCTAGTGACCATGGCTTGGGAATTTAACATTTTCAAACTAGCAGAATTCAAATGACCATATCTCAAGTGCCATAGAACACTTGGATTGGAAATAGCAACACTTGCTAACTTATCTCCCCCTGGCTGGCCAAACTTTAAAGGAAATAATCTATTCTTTGACATTGGCACTTGAGTAATGATTCTATTATTGTTATTTTTATCAAAAATAGTGCATTTACCCTCATCAAAAAGCAACATGTAGTTCTTTTCTAACATTTGACCAACACTTAAAAGATAATGTTGGAGATGGGGTGTATAATAGATATCACTTACTTGTTTGACTCCTTCTTTAGTTGGAACTGCCATAGCTCCAATGCCTTCGACTGCCAATGATTTATCATCTCCCAATTTGATTTTGGATTTGTAGGAGGAATTTAGAGTAGCAAAGAGTTCTTCTTTGCCACTCATATGGTTTGAACACCCAGTGTCCAAGATCCATGTATCATTCATGTTATGATCTGCCTGACCATATGAGAGAAAGAGATTTGTGGCCTCTTCCTCTTCTCCAAAGTTTCCAAACTGATTGCTCTGGCTGCTACTAGCTCCTTGTGAAGTCTTAGTCCAATAGTCACGAGCATAATGGCCAAGTTTGCCACAATTGTAGCAAGATTGTTTTGACTTATCTCCTCATTTACCTCTGCCTGATTGTTTCCCTCTATTTTGATGTCCTCCTCTATTATGTTGCTGCTGTTCACTCGTTGTTTGAGAATCCTCCTCTGTTATGATTTCCTCCTTTGTTAGGAGTTCCACCTCTCTGATTATTTTTGCCTCTTCCTCTAGACTTTCCTCTGCCATGACCTCTACCTTTGCCTTCTTGAGAAGCAAAGGCTTTATCATCTCCTCCGTAACTTGTGGAAGGAGATGGCTGTAATCTCTCCTCATGTGAGAGAAGTGAGCCAATGAGAGTTTCAAAAGATAGAGAAGTTAGGTCTTTAGATTCTTCTATAATGATGGCTACTGAATTCCACTTAGGAAGAAGTGTTCTCAACACTTTCTTCACTATAACTTCAGGCTTTACATCTTCTCCTAAAGTGACCATCTTATCTACTATGGCTTTCACACACACGTAGTAATCACCAACCTTTTCATTTTCTTGCATTTTAAGAGTTTCAAACTCTCTTTTCAAGGTTTGGAGTTTAACTTGTTTGATTTGGTCACTACCCCTATAACTTTCTTGTAAAGCATTCCAAGCAGATTCAGCAGTTTTAAAAGAAACTATTCTAGGGAAATACTTTTATCAAGAGCGGCGTGAATGTGATAAAGGGCAAAAGAATTATTCTTCTGTGCTTCTTTTCTAGCCCTTTTATCAACACCACTCAAAACTGCCCACTCAGCAGCTGAAGGTTCAATATATCCCTCTTCAATCACATCCCAAAGACCTTTGCCAATCAACAAAGTTTTCATTTTAATTGACCAATACTTGTAATCACCACCATTAAACTCAGGGATTGGTAAACTAGTATTAGAAGCCATTTTAGAAAGCAAATTTTATTTCAACTTCAAACAAGCTGTACAAAGAAGTACAAAATAGATTACTGATTTACTGATTTAAATCAAATCTAGCTTTCTTAAAATGCTCACTGATTTGGCATTCTTCTTCTTGAGGATTTCCCAAAATTGGAAAGGTGAAATTGTCTGCTTCGTCGTCACTGATTATAATGACTTCTTTTGCTACTGCTGTAGGCTCAAGACACCTTTTGAGAACAACTCGTTCTTCAATTGTAGGTTGCACCTCCACTGGTTCTTTTTCCTCTGCTTCTGCTTCTGCTTTTGTTGGTTCTGAATCAGGAGAGCGAGGTGTATAGCTCTCACTCGTTTCAACTTCAAGCACCTGCGGAGTATAACCGTCACTTGATTGTCCTTCGGGTATTATTTCAACCATCTCGAATTCAACTACTCTTTGGCCGAAGATATTATCTTCAGAATTCGCCTCGTATCCAGAATCTGGTTTTCTCTGATGTGCAATCACTTGGTTTTCCAACTGAAAAAACACAGTATGAAGTCCACTCTGTTGGAATTTCCTATCAAAGGAATTAGGAGTCTCTCTTCTCAACAAAGAGAGCAACGCATAATAGCATCCATATGACCGAATCATCTACCCAAAATTACACCGCATGCACTGGGTTACAATAATGATGCCAAAAAAAAAACTTTTCACCCTTTAAATTTTTTAAGACAATTTTCCAAAATTTGTTTTAATAAAGCCCTTAAATTTTTTTAATAATTTTCTATAGATATTTTAAATTAGTTTTTTAAATAAAAGTTTATTTAAAAAAAATAAATAAAAAATATAAATAAAATTATTAAATATTTTAAAAAACTTTAATTAAAAACTAATAATGAAAAATTTAAATAAAAAACCTTATATTTTTTTTCTTATCACAAAATCCCCGACGGGATTCGAACTTAGGACCTCCGTGTCCTACCCGCAGGCAATAGCCATTGCACCACTTGGCTTTGACGGTAATAAGGACGACCTCCGCATTCTTAAACTTTACTGCATCCGACGATTAAAAAAAAAACAAAAAAAACTTGTTTTTTAACCCTCGACGGGATTCAACCCCGGGACCTCTCTTCCGCCAGCAAACAACACAACCAACTGCGCTACAGGCCTCAGCTAGAAGACAAAGGAACGTACTGTTCCTTATAGCGGATGGCGGCAGTGTTTTTAAAAAATAAAATAAACGAGGATTTATCCCACATGCAGTGGGAGGAAGACAAATATGTCTTCAAATATGCACGAAGGCGCATTAACTTTTGATTGCCTTCGAGCAATCACTCCTCAACACTATGATTGCTCGACCAATCTATGTTCACCACATATCACCCTCAAACGAATCCGTGTCTGCCACGTGGATAAACCAATTTTTGCCACCGCACACACTTTGACCGCCATGTCACCTCAGTTCGCCACGTCGACCACCACGTCAGCACCACGTCGACCGCCACGTCAGCTTGCCATGTTGACTGCCATGTCAGCTCGTGGTTCACCTAATCAGTGCTCTGTCAGTGCCTGCCACGTGTCAGCTGCCACCACATCAGCATCCACCTCAGCACCTCGATCTACGTGTCCACATTAGCTGTCCGCTTTATGACCGCTCTGCCATGTGTCACCTTGAAATGCATGCCCAGCTCTACACTCTGCCACCTCCTTGATCCGATCGCCAGCTCCTCAAACACGATGCACCCTCGAGATACGTGCCCAGCATGCTCGCCAGCCAATCATCATGCGACCTCGGGATTCGTGCCCGTGCGACCTCGAGATTCATGCCCAACATGCTTGCCCGGTTGGCTCTGATACCAAATATTAAATTTGGACCAGGAGGTAATAGGTAAATTAAATAAACCTTAATTAAAATATATTGTAGAGCTATTACAACAACCTTAGAACATAGGAAATCACAACTAATTTATATGGAGAGGGTAGGGAGGAAGTCGGCGGAGAGGAAAAGAAGGGAGGTTGGAGGAATAAGGGGAAAGAAGGTGGAGCGATAAGGAGGAAGAGGGAATAAAGGAGGGAATGGAGGGATAAGGGGAAGAAGAGAAAAACTAATTTAAAAAACATGCCGACATTATAAATTTGCCGACAACTAAACCTAAACTAGCCAACCACTATGTGTTCACACTGCTACATGGAGCACACCATTATTAACACAAGGAACAAAGCGAAGATTTGAAGAATAAATTGGCAAAATAATATTTTATGAGGGTTTAATTAAACCCATGGTGGCAGAATATTTTAAATCAGATTAGTGGAGTACAAGTTGCAAGTTTAAATTTACCCCATGGAAGACTTTAATTTTATTAAAGTCAAAGGTTTTAAAATATAATTTATAAAATTAAAATTCTATTGGAATTTAAATAATTTTTAAATCATATAAAGGTTTAGCTAGCATCGACGTCATCAAAATTAAGGAGCATCGACGTCTAAATTAAAATGGTGGTTTTGTGTATAAATTAATACCCAAAGGGATATTCAAAACTTACCCCTTGACGAATTAATTCCCATGCGAAAAAGTTGAAGGTATTTCGTGCATCGTGAACATTGAGGAAGAAGACAAAGAGCTTTGTCTTATTAGTGCCAGGGAAGAAGACAAAAAGAAGACAGTGTATGGTTTGAGCCACATAGGAAACGATGGTCCATTGGTAGTGAATGCTTTATGAAGGTGTTGGAAAAGGAGGAGCCCACGTTCAATTCTCATGGACGTGCCAAAGGAAGAATTTTTGTTTTGCATTTGATTTGAGCACCAGGAGGTGAAGAAGAAGCATGAAGTGCTCGTTGGTTTTCAAACGTGCATCTAGCACACGCAGTGGTCAAGCCCGCGGTTAGAGCACTCATGGAGGTAGAGATTGTGGGGTCGAATCCCACTAGTGGCAAAGGTAATTTTTTGATTAAAATTTATATTGCCTAAGGTTTTATTAAAGGGTCATTTGGAGTTATAAGGGTTTGCGAAGATTTATTGTTAATTAAATTGCATTTGGAGTTATAAGGGTTTGTGAAGGATTATTTTTTGGAAATTGATTTGTGCTATTTGGAGTTAAAAGGTTTTTTGAAAGATTGTTTTGTTGATAAGGGATTTATGTTATTAAGGTTTTAAAGAAAGAGGATTTGATTTTTTCCAAAGTTCTTCTTGCCATTGAAATTGATTAAAGAGATTTTGAGTTATTGTGGTGGATGTTGAATTTATTATTAGTTGGGAGTTTATAAGGTGTGATTGGATAAATACTTTATGTATGTTGATGGTTGTTTTTGAAAGGTGGAGTGATAAGGTGTAATTGAGTATTTTACATTATATTGTGAGAAAAGATTTACTTTCTAACCTCTTTAAGTTTGGCATAGAAGTGTTTGTGGTTGTGGCAGATTTATGAGATCCCTTCATCATCAAGAAAAAGGTATGAGCACATTCTTCCATAATTGAGTTGATTGATTGGTTTTTTGGAAAATAAGTTTGGAGTGAAAAGGACTTGATTAGGGTTTCCTTTTTAGAGAGTGTTTGAGTTAATGCTTCAAGGTTTTCTGGAATAAAGAGTTGTTATTAAAACCTTGTTTTATAAGCATTGTTGTTGAATCCATTGGTAGTGTGAAGAACCTAAGTTAAGGTTGTGCAAAAGATCATGAGTATCATTGTTATGTGAAGATTGTTTTATAAGCATTATTATTGAAGTGAGTTGTTGTGCAAAGAACTTGAACTAGAGTTTAAAAAGAACATGATTATCATTGTTATGTGAGTTTTGTTGTTAAGCATTGGTCCATATTTCTCTCCAATGGTTATGGTGCAGTGTAAGGACAACTCTTGGTGCATGTGTCTTGATTTTTGACCTCTCAACAATATCACCATCAAAGATGAGTTTTCTATCCCTATTATAGATGATCTATTATATGACTTGCATGGCATTAAATACTTTGCAAAAAAGGACTTGCACATTGGGTTCCATCAAATTAGGGTTAGAGAAGAGGATATCCCTAAGACTAATTTTTGCAGACATGAGGGTATTATGAATCATTAGTCATGCCTTTTTATCTCTCTAATGCTCCTTCCACTTTCCAAATACTTATGAATTTTGTCTTTCATCCTTTTGTATGTAAGTTTGTACTAGTCTTATTTGATAATATATTAGTTTATAGTAAGTCCTGGGAATCTCATTTAGTTTGTGTGGGCCAAGTTATTTGTCTCTTACAAGAGGAAAAACTCTTTGCAAATAGGTCCAAGTGTTCCTTTAGGTGTCCATGAGGTAAAATACTTGAGACACATAGTATCTCAAGGAGTCAAGGTAGATCCTAATAATATCAAAGCCATGGCCCTTACCTAAATTCCTCAAGTAGCTCCCTAGATTTATAGGTCTCATTGCGTACTATAAAAAATTTATTCACAACTATGGTAACATTGTTGTTGCTCTCACCAAGAAGGATGTCTTCATTTGGTTTGAAGAAAATTCCCAAGCCTTCTATGCCCTAAAGATGGCTATTTATACCACCCCTATTTTAGCCACTCCTAATTTCAACAAACTTTTTATCATTGAATATGATTCTTTAGGCATAGTTATTGGAGATATTTTGATGCAGGATGGACATCCCTTGGCTTTTGACAACAAGCAACTCTCTAGCAAGAATCTAGGTCGATCCACATATGAGAAGGAAATATTTTTTATTTTTCATGTCATAGAGAAATGGTGATCTTGTTTCTTGGGTTGATGCTTCATCATCAAGACCGATCATAGCAACCTCAAGCATTTCCAAAAAATAAATTTACTCTTGCCCAAAATAAAATGATTAACACAACTCTTAACGTATGATTTTTTCATTGAGTATAAGAAGAGGAAGGATAATGTGGTATTCTATCTCACAAATATGAGGATGTTATTGTTGTCATAATTATCTCTTATTACTTTTCATGATGGTTTTCACAACTTCAAGAGGATTGATTTTTTGACAAAATCCAACTTCATTCATGAAGTGGAGTTTGTTTGTTTTCACCTTCCTTTTTCTCAAATGTTGATGGGGTTCTTTCCAATAATGATAGCATTTATATTCCTCCATCCTTAAGTATTAAGGATAATGTCCTCAAGGAATTGCATGCATGTACCTTGGCTAGACATTCTAGATTTTTAAAAATGTACTTGTGGGTGAAGTAATACTCTTCTTGGAAAAGATTAAAAGTGGATGCCAAAATATTTTTGTTTGAATGTGAGGCATGTCATCAAAACAAGAGGGAAACTATTAAATCTCCTGATTTGTTACAACCCTTGTCTATTATTTATCGCTAATATGAGCACATTTCCATGTATTTTATTAAGGACCTTCCTAAATATGAGGGTGAGATGATGATCTTTATGTTAGTGAATTAAATTTCAAAGCACACTCATTTTTGTACCCTATAACATCCCTTCTCAACTAGAAAGGATGCCAAGGTATTTCTTGATTCTATTTTCAAATTACATGGAATGCCTAAGTCCATTGTTAGCAAATGTGATCTTATCAATAATATTTTGAAGGAATTACTCAGTATTAGTGGTACCTAGTTGAATATGTCCTCTTCTTATCACCCTTAATTGGATGGCTAGATAGAGATTGTAAAAAAATGTTTGGGTACTTACATTTGCTTTTTGCCCAAGATAAAAAATATCATTGGGTTCACTATATCTCTTTAGTTGAACGATGATATAATACTTCTCATAATTCTTCTCTCAAGATGTCCCCATTATTGGCATTGTATGGTTAGAAACGTCCATCAGTGGCAGACTATGTTCCAAGATCTTTCAAGGTGGCTTAGGTGGATGACTTATGACAATATTGGTTTGTTATTTAACTCATTAGAGATAATTTGACCCAGGGCTAGAACTTCATGAATCAACAACAATACTTACATCATTATGAGTGACAATTTTCCAAGGGAGATATGGTCTTTTTGTGCCCTCATCCCTATGATCAATTGTACTTAAATATCAAGTCAAGTTAGAAGTTGGCTCCTCAATTTTATGACCCCTATAAGGTGGTTTGTCACATTTATGAAGTGGCATATCAATCGGACCTTTCACCATCTTCATTCATCCATCCTATCTTTTATGTTTTTTCTATCTTAAATAAGTAATTAGCTAAAAGATGCAATCCTAGACTAAGCTTCTAATATTTGATAAAGAAGGTTGAGTCACTCTCCATATGAAAGTAGAGTTGTAGTTAAAATTTTATATTATGTGGTCTCACCAAATTTAGAAGTTCCTCATCAAGTGGTAGGATTTTCCAAAAGAAGATGCAATGTGGGAGCCATAACTTGTTTTCTAGTCATTTTCATATTTGAGGGTAAAACTTTATGAGGAGAAAATCAATGAAACAACTCCAATATATCCATGTAGAATATCTTTATTATTATTGGATTGAGCCCTAGGATAACTTTGTCAACCCTTGTGCATTAGGTTTAGAGTTATCATTGATTTAGTTTATAAATAGAAAGAAATACATTTTAGTTAGAATCATATTTTCATTTTTGAATCTTAGTTACCTCTGTTATGCATATCATACTTTGCCCTCTCTAAGTAACTAGAGAATTTTTCCTCTCTAAGTGGCTAGGATTTGTATTGATTTGGAATTTGGAATCTGTTTCTTGCATTTTGATTTTCTAGCATATTTTTTTGTTTGTGGAAAACAGCCCAAATGGGATGCCACTTTTGGGTAAGTCCCAAGGTGTCAGGGGTATCTATTCTATCAAAAAAACCTAGGGTTTGCACCTAGCCTACCCCATTTGACACACTCAAAGAGCATGCCTAAAACAACAAAAACATAAACAAACAAAAAAAATAGGAAAACAACCAAAAACAATAATAAATAAATATTAATAAAAACACAAAAAAAACAAAAGACAAAAAAAAACACAAAACGAACAATATAAATATGACAAAAGACAACAAAAACACAAAACAAACACAAAAACATAAAGCAACAAAAAACATAAAAAATAACAAACAACAACAAAAAATACACAAAAACCATAAAAACAACAAAACAACACACAAGCACAAAAATACATGTGCACACACACACACACACACACACACACACGTACACACACACATATACACACACACACTAAAAGAATAAAAACACAAAACATAAAAAAATCAAAAACACAAAAAACACAAAACATAAAAAAATCAAAAACACCAAAAACACTAAAAACAACCAAAAAACAAAGAAATAAAATAGAAAAAAACAATGTAAACAACACACACATCAAAAACAAAAAAGGAGGAAAAAATAGAAAACAAGTTTGGATTTTCTAGGCCAAAAGGTTATTCGTGCAAGAATCAACAAAGGAAACATAAGAATGATTAGTATGAGCAAGGAAAGTAAAATACCCTGACCAAACCAAAGAGAATAAAAAACAAAGAAAAAAGGAACTAGGTACCTCTAGCACTATAGCCATCCAAAGAAGTGATAGAAAGAAGATCTTCCCTTATTTGTGAATCCCACCTTCTAGGAGGGTGGCCATAGTAAGTAAGATCACCTTTGTCAAATGTCCAATTAGCTAAAGAATTAGCACTCCTATTTTGTTATCTGACCACATGATTGTATTCAACTTTCAAAAATCCCATCTGGATTAATTAAATTTTCTCAACAATTCTTTTTATTCTTCAATCAACCTTATGATTCTTAGGAGTTTTCAACAAATTAATCATGACTTGAGAGTTAGATTCAACCAACACCTTTTTCCATCCAATCTTAGTAGCCTCTCGAAGGCCTTTAAGGATACCATACCTCTCAGCAAGGTTATTGAAAAGGATATCCAAATTATTAGCAAAAGTGAAACCTAGGGAACCATCTAAAAATCTACCAATTCCTCTCACACCAGATTTTACAGGGTTCCCTTAGAGGCTCCATCGGTATTGAATCTTCTAAAATCTTGAGGAGGAGGCTACCAATTTCTTGTTCTATCCATATTTTGATTACTCACATTCCCTTTAAGTTGGTTGTACTTAAAAGAGTTAATATTCAATATTTGCATCACTTGATCCCATATTTGGTGGGAGTTTTGGGGATGTTTAAGGATCTATTGAACTGATTCAACTAACTTGGCAATGGTATTTTGCTAGATGTAGTGAATATCCTCTATTTCTTGATTGAAAATCTGATTGTTTCTTTCTTTCCAGATATTCCAAGGTAGAATTGTATAACCCATCCAAACTAGTTGCCTAATAAAGTGATCAACACCCTCTTGATTAGGCCAATCCCTCCAAATTTGTTCAAAAGTATAAAAATTGGACCACTGTAAGCCAAGTAAGATGGTCATTATTCTCCATAGCTCAGAGGCTAAGGTACACTCAATAAAAATATGGTTGAGAGTTTCCACATTCTCTCCACACATTTTGCATCTGAACAGGCCATGAAAACCACATTTCATAAGTTGCTCACCAGTAAGCACCCTACAATGCAATAAAAGCCATATAAAAAACCTTGCCTTAGGCTAGATCTTTTGAGCCCACAACTGAGTAAATATGGCATATGATTGGTTCGAATTATTATGGCATAAGGTCAAATAACCTTTGACAACTGAATACTCACCCTTAATAGTGTTTTCCCATCCAAAAAAGTCGTTATCATGGTATTAAGAGAGAGATCTCATCTGAAGGTTTCTTTAGATACATCCCATAATCCAGTCCATCCAATCTTGAGAGAAGCCAAATTGCTTTAAAACTTTGACAAGTGCCAATCCACTCTATCATAAGCTTTAGATAAGTCTAAATAAATGAACATAGATGGAGATTTTTGCATTTCCATGGAATGGATGGCTTCCTAAGCAAGAACTATCTCATCCACTATTTGATGCCCTTCCACATAACCCCCTTGTTCAGGGGAAATAATCTTATTTAAAATAGGCTTAAGCCTTTTGCCATGATATTTCTAATGATTTTGAGAAGAACATTACATAATGTTATAGGTCTAAAAGTTGAGATATGATCTACTTCTTGAAATTTTGGGATAATAGCTATATAATTTTTATTGATAACCTTCAAAATTCTTTGGCTTTCTTGGCTTCTTCCACCATATCTAATAAATCAGCATGAAGTATATCCCAAAAATCCTGATAGAACTCAATAGGAAAACCATCAGGACATGGGGTTTTTTCTTTTTGTATTTTAAAAACCACCTATTGAAGCTCATTGATAGTAACTGGAGTAGTCAAAATAGAGTTCTCCTCAAAAGTGATAAAAGTAGGATGGCTTGAAGAATATTCTGTTGAGAATTCGGGTCAAAAGGAGCAACAAAAAAAATATTGGAAAAGTAATTAACAACATATTTCATTCCATCCCAAGTGTAGACAACATCTCTAGAATCAGTATTCAGGGAAGAAATAAAGTTGTGAGATATTTGAGCTAGAAAATATTTGTGGAAGAAATTTGTGTTTTGATCTCCTTATTTGAGCCATTGGATCCTAGATTTTTGCTTCCATAAGAGTTCTTATTTTTTCCCATTCCTTTAACTGAGCAATAAGTCTAATTTCACCTATACTTCTACTTTTTGTGAGGCAATCTAAATGGATATTTTTATTCAAATTTTCAAGTTGAGCAATAACTTCATGTTTTTTTGTCGGACATATCCAAACTTCTTTCAATTCTAATATTGATTTTGGATTTAATGTATTGCAACCTTTTAGAAAAATAAAAAATCTTAGTCCCATACCTTGGTTTACCTTCCTTCCACCATTGTTGCACTTGGGGTTTGAAGGAACTATCTCTAAGCCACATTAACTAAAATAAAAAATATGAGAAACTCACATTGGTTTTCCAAATTTCCACCATGACTGACTAGTGATCCGAACCAATATTGTTAAGAGTCTTCACCTTAGGAATGTGACCATGTATTAAGAAATTATCAGAGAACAAGAACCTATCCAATCTCTCCATAATATAAGCGAAGTCTTGCCTTCTATTTGACCAAGTCATAAAGCCATTATTGTTCAAATTACTATAGTAATTCTATATTATTACTTTATTTAAGTTGTTAGGGTAGTTAGTTAACTACCTAGGTTAGTTACGCTATTGTTAGCGTATATTATATTGGGTCTATATTGTTATTTTTTTTTAGACCTAAGTTGTTGATTAGATCCTATGCTTACAAGCTAATCTAGGCTCTAATTGTATTTTATATATTGTTTATGATCAATGGAAATATTTACGTTGTCTCGTTTACATGGTATTAGAGCAGGAGGTTTGTGAGGTTCTCAGTGCCTTGTTGGTTGATTTGGGATAGGCCTTTATGGTGAATTTTTGTAGTTGATAAGTTGCAGGAATTGAATCTCTCCATCCATCTTATCAAATCCATCTGATATACTTTCCCCATCGAATTTCGAGCACTCCTTGGAGGAAGAAGACCCTATTTTTTCTTCGCAGGATGAGCCCTAGATCTAAAGCAAAAATATGGCATCTCTCAAAATTTGTTCAAATTGGAGATCTCCCCTGTAAACTTCTCAGAACAAACTCTATTCACTGAGAGCGACGGCTCCTGAAGAGACTTGTAAAAGTAGGAGGTGAAGAGCTCGAAGGCCCTTGTCCCACCCACGCTGCTCCTACAGAAGTCTATCGGACGTAGGTGGAAGCAGACGTAAGACACCACCAAGATCATGTTTAGCACCACCATGGTGCCCATGGATATGATGATGCCGTAGCTCAGCCCAATTTTGTCAATGCTCATGGTCGTAGACGAACTCATCCCCGTGTTGTTGGTGCTCATCTCGAGGCCTTGTCGTATAACCATTACGGTGACGCACATGGCATGATATTACAGAACAAAGCTGTTGCCGCTCGACAAGTTAGAGAAGTAATTTCCTTGCAGGTTCTGTGGAATTCCTTAACAGAGGCCATGTCCTTGTTTGATGTCACAGACAGGAAATCAAAGGGGATTTGATAAACCTCGCAGACTGTTCATGTTCACCTAGGAATGTTCAACAGATTTGCAGCATCGCATGGAGGAGCACAAAATTGCAGACGTCCTCGTTGGCTGACATGGGATATGTCAAATAAAGGATCTTTCCTTTTTATCACCACCGAAGCAGGCAGCTCGGCTGGTTGTCAGGCCAGGCGCTAAGGCGCAGATCTAACAGAGGTCGTGGGTTCCATTCTCTTCGAAGCGCAAGGTATAATTTTTTGTTAGTTTGACTTTATATTTAAATTTAATTTTTTTTAATGTTCCAATTTTTTTTTAATTAAATATTTTTAATTCTTAATTACTTTTATGAAATTAATTAAGAATTATTGTATTTAATTAAATTAAAGTTTTCTTTACATTAAAATATTATTTTTAAATTCAAACTTCAAAGTTTACATACCTTTGCACCCCATTTGTCTAGACGGTAAGCATTTTTTTTGTGTTAAGGGTGGATAAAACATTTTTTTTCTCCACAAAGGGGGAAATATCATTTTTTTTCAAAACTTGAAAAAAAAAGGGGGGGGATGATGAGTAATTTTTTCTGAAAAGGTAATTTTTTGGCATTATTTGTAAAGGTGCATTTTCGACAGTGCCCGACACCTAGTGGTTTATTTTCTGTGGGCACTTTTATGTTGTATGTTGCATTTTTTCTTGCTTTGCACTACATCATTAAAATTTAAATTCACTCCCTAAGTCCCCGAAATAATTAAAACCCATCCGTGCAATTTATTGCACTGCAGTGTTCGATATTTGTGATACCTTTGGCCAGCACTTACAGGTAAAGCTGTCATGATTGTGCTATTGTATCCACCACCTAATATAGCTCCTAAAATGATGTCTGAGCTTGTTCTCTATAAATTGTCGGGGAGAGATAAGTTTGCCATTTTGCATTTTTTTACTCCATCCATTACCCTAATAGTTCTTGTGTTTAGACGTAAATCCTGACAAAAGTTCTGAAATCCAAAGTGTTTAGGGGAAGTTACGCCCCATGCATGAGGATTGCAGACTTTCTATGGTAGGTGCCATCAACAAGACTATTCCCTTTCAGTACTGCTTAAGTACCACGTATTGTATGATCTCTAAAAATTACCTATAGTTTCCCTCATGTAAGGGCGGGTGTTTTTTTTTATCTTTCTAAATACCTATAGTTTTCCTCACGTAAGGGCAGGTATTTTGTACGGTATAACGGCCTAGCAAAAGGTATATCAAAAGGGGGACCAATTGGTGTTATAAGGAACCTTCACCATGTCTGCAAAATTAATGACTGATTCTCATCAGTTGTTGAAAGGTCCTAATTACACACCATGGAAAAACAAGATGAAGGTAATCCTAGCAATGGATGACTTATGGGATGTTGCATCTGGAGCAACAAAAAGAACTTCATCTGCTGCTAGCGCTATAGCTCCATCTACTATTCAGAAAGACTTTGACAAGAAAGACAACAAAGAAAAAGTGCTCATTTTGCTTACTGTGTCTAATGAAGTTCAACCCCATATTGCTGACTGTGAACATAGTAAAGAGGCATGGGATGTCCTTAATACTATATATGAGGGAAAGAATGATTCCACTATTCTATTTCTTCAATCCCAATTACACAGTCTAAGCATGAAGCAGGGGGAGACAGTTGAATTTTTTCTTTGCAGAGTGTCTGAATTGAAAGCAAAGTTGAATTCTTTGGGAGAACTAGTTGATGACAAGCTCCTTACCTCAATTGTATTGAGAGCTTTACCTGATTCTTATAGGGTGTTGATCACTTCCCTTTAGGTGTCACAACGAAAAGTTACTTTTGTAGATTTGGTTAATATGCTTCAAGAGGAGGAGGCACGCCAACTACAGTGAGATGATTCTTCTAACACTGCCCTCTACATAAACAGGAAAGGGCAGAACCAGAAGAAGGGTAATTTTTAGAAGGGAGGGAATTCACAAAAGGATTCAAAAGGGAAACAAACTCAACAACCTCAATAGAAAAAGAGATATTGCAAGATCTGTGATAAAGAAGGTCATGATACAAATAGATGTTGACATAAGAATAAACAATCAAAATAGAAAGGCTAGAACAAAACACAAAAGAACAAACAACAAGTGAATGTTGCTGTTGAAGAATCTGACATAGATTCTAAGAGAGCCCACAAAGTTCTCATGACTACCACAGTGTCCAAGTAGACGGATCCTATATGGTATGTTGATTCTAGAGCCAGTAAGCACATGACTGGTGACAAATCATGGTTTGAGTCTTTTGAGGCTAAAGAGGGAAAACCGGTCACTATTACCAATGATAAAACCTACAAGGTTCAGGGAGAAGGAATAGTATCTGTCACTCTTCTTGATGGCAAGTGCCAAATTGAGAAAGTCCTCTATGTTCCAAGACTGGCAAACAACTTATTGTTAGTGACACAAATTCTGGACAAAAATATGGTTGTAAATTTCAGTGTTGAGGGGGGCAAGAAGTGTTGTTCTATCACCAGGAGAGGTAAGAACATTGCAACCGCTTCATATAAGCATGACTTATTTTCCCTAGATACTATCTCTTCTCCAGATGTAGCCATGATTGCTTCTACAAAGGAGACAACTTCCCTATGGCACAAGAGATATGGACATTTGGGTTCTGGTTACTTACTTGAGTTAAGTAAGTATGAAATAGTAAAGGGTCTTCCTTCCCTTTCTACCACTTTACCAGTATGCTCTAATTGCTTGGCAGGAAAGCAACATCGAGTGCCTTTTGAAAAGAGCTCTACCAGAGCAAAGAAACCTTTGGAGTTGGTTCACACCGATCTGTGTGGTCCCTTAAATCCCAATAGTTGTGGGGGTAAGAGGTATTTTTAGTTATTTGTGGATGATTACTCACGAAAAATGTGGGTATTCTTTCTTCAACTGAAATCTGAAGCATTTGGATTTTTTCAGCAATTCAAGAAATCTATTGAAAAGGAGTCAGGGACTTCTATAAAGACCCTCCACTCAAATCGAGGGGGGGAGTTCACCTCTAAATAATTATTTGAGTTCTTAAAAGAAAATGGGATCACATGACAGTTAACTACTATTTATATTCCTCAGCAAAATGGAGTTGCTGAAAGGAGGAATCATTCCATCATGGAAATGGTTCGTTGCATGCTCATAGGAGCTAGTCTTGAGCAACTATATTGGGCAGAAGCTATCACCATAGTAGTATATCTATTGAATAGGGCACCCACAAAGGCCCTACAAGGAATGACTCCATAGGAAGCATGGAGTGGTAGGAAACCCTCCATTTCTCATCTACGCATTTTTGGATGTAAAGCTTTCATGCACATACCAAAAGAGAAAAGGAAGAATCTAGATGAGAAGACATTGAAGTGTATTCTTCTTGGGTATGATGAGCACTCTAAGGGTTATCATTTGATTTATCCCTTGACCAAGAAGATACACATTAGTAGAGATGTAGTTTTTTATGAGGCTTTCACATCAGAAAACACATCAGATGTATACCTAGACCTTGTGGAAACTAAGGTTGATAAATCTCCTTCATCAAAGGTTGGAGGTTCTTCTTCATCTTCTTCAACACCTCAGAAGAAGAATCCAAAGTGGTATACAAATAAAATCAAATATTCTAAGCTATCCACTCCACCAAATTTGACATTAGATAGGCCTCGTACTCGCAGAATGGCTCGACAGGAGAAAGCTACAACTGAGAATACTGGGGTTGATGATCTGTGTCAATATTTTGAGGAACTTTCTGTAGATCCAGAGAGAGATACAGAAGATATGGATATTGATAATGATAATGTGTTATGTCTTCAATAGACAATATTGAACCTAGATCAGTGCAAGATGCTCTTGGTGAGCCTCAGTGGAAGGCCGCTATGGATGTAGAGTATAAGTCTTTGATGAAAAACAAAACTTGGAAGCTTGTCGATCTGCCATATGAAAAGAAGCCCATAGGCTGCAAATGGGTGTATAAAGTTAAGTATAAAGCAGATGGGACAATAGATAAGCATAAAGCTTGACTTGTTGCAAAGGGCTATGCTCAAAGAGAAGGCATTGACTACAAGGAAACTTTTGCACCTACTACTCAGATGACAACCATTCGAGTTATTTGTGCTATGGAAGCACAGTATGGGTGGAAAGTACACCAAATGGATGTCAAGAGTGCTTTTCTAAATGGTGATCTCCAAGAAGAAGTCTACATGACTCAACCAGAAGGATTTGAAGTGGAAGGTCAAGAGCAAAAAGTTTGCAAGTTGGTCAAATCCTTGTATGGTTTGAAACAAGCTCCTCGAGCTTGGTATATAAAAATGGATAATCACCTCCTGCAACATGGATTTAAGAGATGTCCATCAGATGCAAACCTCTATTTTAAGAAATAAGGTTCTGAAATAGTGTTGCTTGTACTCTATGTTGATGATCTGCTCATTACAGGGAGTACAAAAACTATGATATCTATTATCAAAAGAGACTTGTTTCAATCTTTTGAAATGTCAGATCTCGGACTTCTCCATTATTGTCTTGGTCTGGAAGTTAGCCAGAGGGAGCACTACATCAAAGTGTCTCAAAAAAAATATGCCAAGACCCTATTGGAAAAATATCGCATGACTGATTGCAAGCCAATGTCAACTCCGATGGAAACAAGAATTTAGTTATCACGATATGATGATTCAAATCAGGTAGATGGTACTCTCTATTGACAATTGATTGGGAGTCTCATATATCTGACCAACACTAGGCCAGATATCGTATTTGCTATCAAATATATTTCGAGGTTCATGCAGGAGCCTAAGACTACACACTGGAAAGCAACAAAGCGAGTTCTTCACTATGTCCCTGGCACAATGGAATATGACCTAGAATACAAGAGGAACAACAAATTATTCTTACAGGGATACACGAACTTCGACTATGCCGGATCATATGATGATCATAAATCAACTTCAGGATATTTATTTCATCTTGGATCTGGTCCTATCTCTTGGCATAGCAAGAAGCAATAGGTGGTTGCTATTTCATCAACAAAGGCAGAATATCACACCACACGTGAAGCTATGTGCAAAGTGATATGGTTGCGTCACATCCTGACAAGTATGGGTCTTCCATCAAAGTCTCCAATACACTTGTTCTGCGACAACATGGGTGTTTTGAATCTTGTCAAGAATCCAGTACATCATGAAAGAACCAAGCACATTGAAACACAATGTCACTTCATTCGAGACAAAGTTCCAAGGCATCGAATTCAGCTTCAGTACATTCCCACAGATGCTCAAGTTGTAGACATTTTCACTAAGGCACTTACCCATGTCAAATTTGAATTGTTTCGCAGCTCTCTTTGTATTGCCAAATGATGCAATTAGAGGGGATGTTAGTACAACTAGTAGTTCTTCAATTACATAAATAATGTAATAAGGGGGGATGTTAGAATTACTATAGTAATTCTATATTATTACTTTATTTAAGTTGTTAGGGTAGTTAGTTAACTACCTAGGTTAGTTACGCTATTGTTAGCGTATATTATATTGGGTCTATATTGTTATTTTTTTTAAACCTAATTTATTTATTAGATCCTATGCTTACAAGCTAATATGGGCTCTAATTGTATTATTTATATTGTTTATGATCAATGGAAATATTTACGTTGTCTCG
Source organism: Wollemia nobilis (assembly GCA_028583015.1). Taxonomy (NCBI): domain Eukaryota; kingdom Viridiplantae; phylum Streptophyta; class Pinopsida; order Araucariales; family Araucariaceae; genus Wollemia; species Wollemia nobilis. Next base: position 8,655,053 of record JAQPPZ010004624.1, on the reverse strand, counting down.
TTTACAATTATCTGGTTGGATGTCCACAAGATGAAGGTTTACAATATATTCACTCATGAGGTCAACGCTTTTGTCCAAATTTCTATTTCCCCCCATTTTCTCATCCAAAGAGAGGATGGTATTGAAATCTCCTCCGATAAAGATCCAAGCTTCAGGAAAATGAGAGATAATATAATTTATATCCTTCCACTATCTTTTTTTTTCCTCCAAATTAATCGAAGCATAAATAGTTATACAAAGCATAGTTTTGTTAGAATGTTTACTTTGAAAAACTATAGCCAAAAGACACCAAATGACAACCATATGGTGAATACCAACCTATTTTTGGTCCCAAAGGCAAGAAATGCCACTAGAAGTCCCCTAGGAACTAAGGAAAACAACTTTTCCAGTTGGCCAGATTTTACTAGCAATTGAATCCATTTCCTCTATTGAAATATTTGTTTCTTGAAGGAAAACAAGATGTGGATGATTTTTCTGAATCATTTTTATAATTTTATTTTGTTTTGAAAGAATACCTTTGAGTCCTCTAATATTCCAAGTGATTATCTTCATTAATACCAGGTCTAAAAAAATTGGTAAGGGTAGTTTTTTTACCTTCCTCTACAAGCTTTTCACCTTCTTTTACCATATGATGTTCATTGGTCTTGCGACTTACCTTTTGGTTGGAACCTATATTTAGTTTTTTTCCCCCTGTTTCTTGACTTACCCCAATTGAATTTGAGGTGGCTTCTAACCTCAAATATTGCATGTATAAATCCAAAGTGTTATTAGAAGTTTCAACATAGTCTATCTTGGAACCTGTATTATCTAAAGTCTCAACATTTAAAAGATTGTTTTTCTTGTGTATATTTCCTCATTTTTTTTCTTGTTGAAAACCTTTAATTTGTTGGTTTGTATTTGAGTCTTTCCCTGCATATTTAAATTGTGTTTCTAATATTTTTATCTCCATTATTTCCTCTTCCTCACCTAGGACATCATTTGTGGAAAGAATTTCAAACATATTAGCTAATAACTTTGATTGATCCTTCATAACTAATTTTTTATGAGTGTTCTTCTTCTTAGGTATTTGGAGACCTGATAAGTTTATATCATGTTTCTTTTGATATAGAATTTTATTTGGTTAGACAATATCCAAATGACCATATTCATGGCAAATTAAGCAATGAAAAAATGTTCTCATAGTCCACCACTTGCTCCCAAGTGTTCTCCCCAAATTGTAATGAGATATTTTCAGATAGGGATTTGTCAAAATCCATTAAAACACAAATTCGAGCATAAATAATATGTTCAATTTTTTTATTATAATCAACATTCATCATAAAAATTCCCAAAGAGTTTCCAATTTAAGAAAAAATATTCAGATTCTAAAATTCAATTGGGAGGCCAACAATTCTAACCCAGACAAGACCTATAGAAGGTATCTCTTCTTCAAATTTTTATTTAGTATGCCAAGGCTTCATGAAAAGCCCTACCCTTCCAAAGAACCAGGGAACCCCTTGAAATATTTTCTCTCTATCTTCATTATTAGCAAAAAAAGCAAGAAAATAATAATTTGGATAAATAGATATTTGTAACTCACCTTTTGTTTTCCAGTTTTTTGCAACCCAAACTTTGAAATTAGATAGGCTCGAAGAAAACTTGAGAAACAACAAATTAGTCCTCTTTTTTCCAGATCTTCTATGCCAGTCTGAATGATGCCCATATCTAGCTTAACAATCGGAGTTCCATCAACTACCCTAAGACATCCCGATTCAGTTTTCCTAGGATCAATATTAGGCATTCTCAAAGGTTTATGGGAAACCCTAAGATTAATGTTAGCATTAGATTGAGGCTGTCCACCATGGAGGGCATCCCTAAAATTTATTTTTGGGATTGAGTCTTTGAAATCCTTGCCCTTGAAAGGGGTTTCAACAATGGATTTATTTTGGGGATGCCCCTTAGCATCATATTCACTTGAAATATGAACCATTTTTTGATCACCTACTTGAAAATTATTTCGAGATTTCTTCAATCCATTCCTTGGACATCGAGAAAATGCATGATTTTCACTTTTTTTTGTGCAGTAAATTGGAAGTCATTTTCAATCAAGTTCACCACATGAAGATCTGTTGAAAGATATATTTCTAGCCCATCTTGGGTCCCCTGCAACATATCCTACTAAAATCTTGAGCAAAAACCGTAAAAATGTTGGCCGCTAGGGCCCAAAGGCATTTAAAAACAACCTCTAGAGCCACTTGCACTCAACACAAATGAAACCCTCACACAATCCGATCATCAATCCTCACATGTTGTAATGAGCCCGAGCATCTCTTGATTTTCAAGCATTGAATTTTATTTACTCTTTCTAATGGATGTTCACTTTCACACTTTATTGAAATTGTTGTTGCTATTAATATATCTTTAGGAGTTGTTTCATTTCAAGAGGATTAGGCTTATATTGAAATATGTAGCGGTTAAACTATTAAAATTCATAATATTTCCCATAACGAAATAGAAGCAAACTATCCATTCAAATATTATATAGAAAGTGAGAAAGGACAAAAAAAGAGATATGTTGGGCACCCATTGGGACCATAAATAATAACTAAATACATAGATAATATTACATAAGACTTCGATAATTAAATAAGGAATGGGATGGGTTATTTATATCGATACCAAAATCCCAATTACATCATAAAATTTAACCTAAGTCAACATAACAAGAGGGCTTTATGTTAATTACAAGTTATAAAGAGGGTTGAACTATAACAAGGTTAAACACAACCTATAGGGTTTACATAATAAAGTATTACAAATAATTAATGAATTGTATAGTGAAATGCCCTTAGGCCTATATAATACATCACATAATATCGGCCATGGCTAGGAATTAGATTAGAATTTTAACATCCCCCAAAATATGAACTTGGGAGCCAAGGAGAGAAGACAATAACAATATCAATATCTTCCCCCATAGTGGATGCTCTAATGGACCTCTTTAGTTGAGGCAAATCCTTTTGAATATCCCTCATGATATGGAAGATCTTCACCTAGCTTTAAGAACTCAACTTAAATACTTTGTGGTTCTAGTAAGCAATTCTTTGTTGGATATCCCCCCCTCTTAAAGTATCTACAAGTGGTCTTAATTTTCTTTAAAGACTTAGCCTAGCCCTTGAGCCCCTAGGTCTTAGCCTCCTTATATTTCAATTCCTTTGCATGAGCCTATATTTATGGAGTCCTACCATAATTACCTATTTTCATTTAAAAGTGAACTAGGAGAGAAAAAGTTGATAAAGGGTAAGAGTCTTTTGAGATTTCAAAAAACATAGGAATCATATGAACCATTAGGTTCAATGTATGAGAAGAGGGGGATAGATTAGCAAGGGAAATTTTAATGCATTATATATCATATTTATTTTTACCTCTTGAAGATGCAATATTTACCCTCAAATATTGAATTTCATAATATAGTCCTCAACATTATCAAACTCAACTAGTTTAAAAGAGGAAAGCTCCAATTTTAAGCAACTTACTTCAATAGTATTAAGTTTCCCTACAAGATCATGTATTTTTTGCCATACCTTGATAGGGTCACTCTCCTCTTTGATATGGAAAAGTAACTAGTTCAATCAAAAAGGAAAACAAACCTAAAATTTCTTCTTCTCTTTTATGATGAGTTTCATAATCAAGAACAACTAATTTATCCTCTTGAAAGATGCAACACAAGTTATTACTTCATAGTAAGCCAATCATCTAAGTTGATCAAATACTATAGTTTCACCCATTGAGGTGAGCAACTAGGGCTTTATGGTCCATATTACATAGTCTATATTATGAAACTTTATTCTTATTAACAAAAATCATTCATCAATATGCATAAATATCAAATCATTCATCCACAAATAGTTATACACAATAAAAATCCACACAATAAGATAGAGATAGATAATACCCTTAGGGTAGGGCAACACCAATAATACTCCTTAAGAAAAACTCCACAAGATCTCCCAAGATGAGAGTTCCACTTAGAGAGGGCAAAGTCTCATAAGCCACTTCATGGATAAAGATGATTACAAGTAATACTTCATATGATTTATCTCCATGATGATTACAATGATAACATCTCTTCTTTATATACCCATATTATAATTCTACTATGGGGACTCGACTACTAAAATCTCATCTCACTCATTATTATAATATAATATAATATAATAATATGATCAACCTTGGGTTATGTATTCCATGACAACCCTTATACAATATAATATCATATCCCCATACACCTATTCTTAGGTATCATAACATTCCACCCTCATTACAAATGTTTCATCCTCAAAACATGAGAAGAAACTAAATAATATGATCTTCTAAGCAATGTTGACAATTGATACCAATCTTGATCATCCATCCATCCAAGTGAAATCTTAATTAGTGGTGGTATTTGATGATGCCAAGCTGCCATTGTGCCATTGGAATATCCATAACTACTCTATTGGCTCTATGCTTCTGCTACTCTACTATGATATTTTGAATGACTGGTCCTATTGTTCCCTAATGTTGCTACACCACTTTTAAATCTAGAATCACTATACTTTTTTCTGCTTAACATTTCCATAATTTTTGTGTTTCTGAATCCATGTAGATCCATAATATTGATGCCCTAAACAATATATCCAAGATTATTACCGCTCAAGGTGGTGTGGGTGGTTATGTGCTACAACCCTAACTTGAAATTTTGTTTCTTTTGATTCTTCAACATTTTTTTTTAAATTCTTCCTCATGCTCTTCTCTCTTGATCCCTTATTTTGGTGCATACTTGTGTCCTTCTAACAAATATTCCTTGGAATTTATTGCTTCTACTTCCATAGACTCTAGTGCTACTACTATTGTAGATTTAACTTTTGATTCTTTTATTGGTTCCTTAACATGTTCCCCTACCATAACTACTTCTTTATTCTCCTTTGATACTTCCTACTTAAGCTAAGAAATATCCTACAATGTTATTTTCATTTTCCTATACATAAATTTATAAAATTCTTTTGCACATTAACGTTAACAATACCCAAATAATCCAACCAAGGATAAATTAGAAAATTTCCACATCATCCATCTCAATAGCATGACAATTTGAATGTAAAACATTTATATTCATGGTGATATTCAAATATTAAAAAATTTGAACATTATCACCCTTAAGATGTATGTCCTTTATTTTTGTTGCTTAAAATTGCAACCTCTTAGCCAAAGCAATATTAATAAAATTATATATGCTACTAGTGTTAGTGGTATAATAACCCTATCCTTTTGAATGCATCCATGAACCTTCAAAATAGAATTTTTAGATGAATTTAGACCCTTTTGATCCTTCTCTTGCTTTTGTAAATCCAAATATGTGGCTTCTACATTCTTCTCACTATCTTCATTAACATTTTTCTCTTTCTCTTCCTTGAGTAATTTTATTTCTTTTTCATAGTCTTCATTCTGTTTATTGAAATATTCTTGCTCTCTTTTCATTTCCTTTTGTTTTTTTAAAGCATGTTTATTTGCTCTTCATATACCTTGATAATGACCTTCAAACTAGCTATCTTTTTATATGGTTCCCATTGACTTAAGAATGCATACTTCATTTCATACTAAGTGTCTACATCATTCATTTCATTACAAAAATTTACCCACCAAGAATAAGCTTCCTCTTTAAATATCCTATAAAGGAAGAATTGCCAAAAAGGATTATTAATATATAGAGACCTAAAATTTTTTCACCATTCTCTACCATCAATACCATCCTCTCCAAAAAAAATTGCAACTCCATAAGTTCATGCCCCAAGATAAAGATAATAAAAACTACGATCTTATGACCTAGGGTTTCATAAAAATATATATCTCCTTACTAATTTGAAGCTAAAATTCCACATAAACAACTAGATTTTCAAAATTTCTTCAAAGTAAAATAAATTATAATTGATTTGCTTACCTCAATTGAAAAATTTCATCTTTCAAAAAGAAAAACACGATTTAAAAAATACCCACTATCTTGTTTTGGATGGCTAACATCATAGGATCGTATCTCCCTCAATACTGATCAGGTTCCTTTATATGACACTCATTTTAAATATCTTTAAATTCTACATAAAATGGTCCAAGAATTGTCTAAATAAAAAAATCGTAGAGATATAGCTCCTGAAAGATGAGACAATTTTCTAGAAAAAATTTACCCTAATTTTGCAATCCATAAAAACCAATCATCATTTTGCTAAAATCATTGCTCTGATATCATTTATTACAAAACTTTATTCTCATTAACAAAAATATTTCACCAATATGCAAAATATCAAGTCATTCATCTGCAAATAGTTATCCAAAATAACAATCCACATAATAAGATAGAGATAGATTATACCCTTAGGGTAGGGCAACACCAATAATATTCCTTACAGAAGGAAGACTCCACAAGGTCTCTCAAGATGATATTTGAAGAAAATTTGATGTCTAATACTTCACACCATATTTTTTGGAGCATTCTAAGTATTTTAAAGTCATTTCCTACATTTTAGAGGATATTTCATCTATTTTTGACATATTTTCTTAAATGAGGTTTTAATTAATATTTTATTAACTAAATATTCATCAAATTATCCAAATTGGGCTGTCATATTTTAGGAGGAATTATTCATTGTTTTAACTCCAAAAATTGCTCCTTTGATCACTCCTAAAATTTAGGAGCTCTTGTAGTTAACTAGTCATAGTGGGAGTTGTAATGCATAAGTTGCTCCCAATAATTATCCTATGATTTAGGATTGTGTTAGTTAACTATGCACATGCACATGCTTTAATTTAGGAACTATATTTTTAGCATATCCAATAAAGCATCTTGCATGATGCTCATAACTAGTTGATAATTTTAGGATATTCCAAGCATACTTGGGCATTGAAATTTTGGGTATCTTTACCTTTTTTCTCTTGATTATTGTAAGAGAGATTTCAGAATACAAGTTGAGAGCAAAAAATAAAAAATACTATCATTTTTACCATATTTTCCATATAGTTGGTGTGTTGGAGCTCTTCTACAATTGCAGTATTTCACATTGATTCAGCTATTGGATGAACAAGAATTCTCTACCATTTGTGGTTTATTATCTTTGTTCTTTGCAGGTCTGATCATATTATAGATTCAACCATTAATTTTTGATTTTTTAGTCCATGTTATTGCTGTAGTAAATAAAAATTATAGCCATATTATTTTGTATTCAATCTCATAATATTTCATCTTGTGAAAGTTAATAGAGGTTCCTTTGTCTCTTCTATATAGCATTAAAATATTTATTTAGTATCAGAGACAATATTTCTATTGGGTTAGAGATTTTTTTCTTGTTATCATAGCACAAAATGGGGTTAGTACTATTCCCATTTATATTCCCATATTTAAGGGTGACAACTTCGAATGTTGGGGTATTCATATGAATTTTTTTTTATTTCACAAGATTTGTGGAGTTTTATCTCATAGGGATACTCTGAATCAACAGATGAGTCTACTTTCAATGTTCTTACTTCTGATGAAATGGAGCTCATAGAGAGTATGAAGAAGGATGCAAAAGCTCTTTTTACAACTCAAAGTGGGATAGATGTTTCTATCTTTCTCAATATTGTTGAATGTTCACAATAAAAAGTTACATGGAATACACTAGAAAGTGCCTATAAAGGATCTTCTAAGGTGAGAATAGTTAAACTACAGTTGTTAATGAGGGAATTTAAATCCTTACACATGAGTGAAAATGAATCCATTGAGTTTTTTATCACTAGATTTTAGAATGTTGTAAATTCTATTCATTCACATGGAGATATTCTTATTGAAACAAGAATAATTGAGGTGTTAAGAAGCCTTCCTAAGAAATTTTATCTAGTTACCATAGTTATTGAAGAATCTAGAGATTTAGAAAACCTAACTCTTTCTAAATTACTTGGTAGCATTTAAACATGTGAGCACATGATGAGAGATAGAGAATAAGTCCTTGATCAAGCATTTCAAGGCAAGTTGAAATTGAATGAACAAAAAGACCATACAAAAGAGTCGTCATATACCACTTCAAGATCATCTTCTTCAAGAGGTTGTGGAAGAGGCCATGGGAGAGGCCATGGTAGATGTTTTGAAAGAGGTAATGATAAAAATCATGATTCAACCCATAAGCATTGTAATTATTATTGTAAGGATAATCACACTGAAGAACAATGCTCTAAAAGGAAAATGAATAAAAAGAAAGCAAATTATAGTGAGGAAAAAGATGAAAATTTCTTTCTTAATTTGAATAAATTTGAGTCTATTGAGAATCTATCATGTTATATTGATAGTGGATGTTCAAATCACATGACAAAAAATAAAAATCTCTTTGTTGAGATTGGTAACAATTTTACTAGACAAGACACATTTGGTGATAACAATCAAGTTAATATAACAAAAAAAGCGACTCTTGTTATTAGAACAAAGAATGGTAAGATAATTTACATGCATGATATATTTTATGTACTAAGACTAAAACATAATCTTTTGAGCATTCGACAATTATGCTTTAAGAATTATAGAGTTGTTTTTTAAAAGAATGTTTGTAGAATCTAGAATGTGTCTAACAATTTAATTATAGCCAAAGTTTTGATGGTAGAAAGTAAGTTGTTTATGTTCAAAATGCATCCAATAAGTGAATGCTTGAAGAGCACCATTGATATGGCATGGCTATGGCACAAGAGATATAGACACCTGAATTTTGGCTCCTTGGATGGAATCCAAAATAAGAGTCTTGTTAGAGGACTTTCCACTTTCACAAAGCCTCACAACACAATATGTGAAGGATGTCTTTCTAGAAAGCAAAATAAAGAGAAATTTCCTCATCATAAGTTCATATTGTGGAAACAATTGGAGTTACTTCATGCTAATCTATATGGACCTATGCAAACCTTGAGTTTAGGTAAACACAAATATTTTATATTTTTTGTTGATGATCATACAAGAATGTGTTAGGTTTATTTAGTGCATGAGAAATACAATCTTTTGACTATTTTATGAACTTTAAGGCTCATATTGTTCTTGTATTAAAACCTTAATGATAGACCATTGAGAAGAATTCACCTCCAATGAGTTCCTAGAGTATTGCAACACCCTTGGAATCAAGAGGGAGTTAACTATTGTTTACACTCCTCAACAAAATGGAATGGTAGAACAAAAAATAGGACCATTGTGGAGATATCCCTTTGTATGTTGAAAGAGAAGGATTTACCAAAAAAATTTTGGGCTGAAGTTATCCATACATCTATTTACATTCTCAATAAATGTCCTGCAAAGTTGATACAATATTCTACTCCATATGAGCTTTGGCATGGTAAGAAGCCAAGCATTGGTCATTTGAGAATTTTTTGTTCTACATGTTATGTGCACATTCCTGAGCAAAATAGAAAGAAGCTTTATGAAAAATCCATCAAATATATTTTGTGGTCTATTCTATTGAATCTAAAGCTTTTAGATATTTTGATCCTATTACTAACACCATGCATATTAGTAGAGATGTGGTTTTTAATGAAGGGGATGTATATGAGACACACAAAGATGATGGTGTTTCTCATCATATTGATGAATTAGATCCTCATGTTCATTATGAAGCCTTGTTGCCCAAAAATGAAGAAAAAACCAGCACTCCATTAAAAATTAGCATTGGTACAAAAGGCTCTCTAAGTATTATCCATCTAGTCAAATAATGGATGATGATTATACAATAAGAGTGACTAGATTGTAAGCAAATAAAGGTGATAATGTGATTAATTATGCTTTGTTATCTTCTTCTTATGTTCAGCCCTCTAATTTTAGAGAAGAATGTGCCAATGAAGATTGGACAAATACTATGGAGATTAAAATTGAACAAATAGATAAAAATGATACTTGAGAGCCAATTTCTCCTCCAAAATACAAGACCATTGTAGGTATGAAATGGGTCTACAATCTGAAGTATAATGTTGATAGAAGCATAGCCAAACATAAGGCAATACTAGTTACCCAAGGCTATGTTCAACAAGAAGGTCTTGACTATGAAGAAACGTTTGCATCGATTACAATATTGGAAACGGTAAGGTCTCTACTTGCACTCGCTTCACATCTTGGTCTTGTCGTATATCAAATGGATGTTAAATCAAAATTTATGAATGGATACTTGGAAGAAGTGTATGTGAGTCAGCCATAAGGATTTATAGTTGTTGATCATGAATAAAAAGTTTACAAATTACATAAATATATTTATGGACTAAAGTAAGAACCTAGAGCTTGGTACTCTAGAATTGATAATTACTTCTATGAGAATGCTTATATACGATGTTCAAATAAAATTACACTTTATAAAAAGGTAGATGGATAGTATTTTATTGTCATTTTTTAATATGTTGATGACATAATATTTTTGGGAAGATCCACAAATTTATTGAAACAATTTAAAAAGGCCATGTTGAATGATTTTGAGATGAGTGATTTTGCCACTATGCATTACTTTCTTGGCATGCAAATCATGCAATCAATTGAAGGTATTTTCATTAATCAATCCAAATATGTTGATGATATTTTAGTAAGATTATCTATGATGATTGCAATCCAGTTAACACTCTAGCAGTTATGAGATGCAAGTTGATAAAGGAGGATTCTACTCCTCTTGTGGATGCAACACTATATAGATAACAAGTTGGTAGCTTGATGTATCTTACTAATACTAGTCTGAATATTATGTTTTTAGTCAGCTAGATAGCAAGATATATGCACTCTCCTCATGAGTTTCATTTCAAGTCAACCAAGAGAATCCTTAGGTATGTGAGTGGTACTAAGTCTTTTGGTTTATGCTATTTTTATACTAACTCTTATGATCTAGTGGTCTACATAGATGCAGATTGGGCAGGATGTCTTGATGATAGAAGAAGTAGTTTTTTTATATACCTTCTTCTTTAAAGGCAAGTTGATTTATTGCAGCAACAAAAAGTGATAAAAAATTGTTTTATCTATTGTTGAAGCAAATTATATGGTTAACTCTTTGTAACAACACAAAACTACCAACCCGAGAGAGATATAACAATTTTTATTTTATTTTTTACTAAAACCAAGCAAGGTCCACAAGGGTCCTAATATTTCTTTTTAATATTCTCAAGGCTTCACCACATTTGAGTTTAATGTCACTGCAAACAATACTCAGTTGATATGAGTGGCCAACATCTCATATTTTCTAGGGTTCACCTTGCTAAACCTCATCATTTACAAGGATGCCAAAGTGGTCCTCCCACATTTCCTATACCTACAATGATATAGTACATTATGACCACAATGTAGGGATTATCCTTTAAGGCCCATAACACTTAAAGGGGAACACCTATTCCCTAACATTACCCTAAGTCCATCTAGGTAGGTTAATTAAGCATAAAACTTGGTGCTTAGTTACTACACCTTTATGGATTATCTAAGGTCATTACCACTCACGTTCGAGGTACCACTACTGTTGTATTGTGATTTATTCCTATAACCTTCCAAATATGGGAACACCCAATCCTTATCTTTCAAGGTGCATCAATACACAAGTATTTGGCTATTGTATTCTCACAACTCCTTTCATATTTGTGAGTACCTAGCTATTGCATTCTTGCAACTCCTTCTAGGACTCACTTCTACATGGTTATTGCATCATCACAACTCTTCCCAAGGTTGGGTTAAATTCTTAGACTTAGGTCCTAAAAGGAGGTCTAGATCCACCCAAGAACCCCTTTCTTATCAAGGAAGCATTAAGATAATAATATCTCTTTCTAAGAAAATCAAATGCTTCAAATGAATTAAACATGCTTAAACTATAACATCATATCAAATCTAAGAATGAGGCTTTATACATTGCATCTCAAATTAAACATAAGCTTCACCTAAAGCTACCATATTTATAATAATCCAAATGCTATAATTGAGCTATGTAGAAGAAGCATTTCTCTAGCATATAAGAACAAGGTAATCATATCAAAACCACTTAATGGCCATATGGAACATTCCATCAAGATAGATCTCAAAATATCATTTATTTACAAAACTCATAACATTTGCCAAGATCATAATTGCAAATAAAAACATCGTTTGCTCTCACTCTATTTTACATACAATCATGTCTAAGAATGAATTTGGTAGTCTTCATTTATACATTTCAAAGCAAAATTTCTTTACATATCAATTTTCAATCAAAGGTACATCAAGACAATCTGCTTAAATGATCTCTACATCATCTCCTTTTCATGATCTTCTTCATGAGAGGATTTATTCCACAACTTGTGGTACACTTAGGGATCAAGACAGCTCATATGCAATGCAACTTAATATGCTCTAATATAATTTGCAAGAAACCATGCATAATACATTTTTCTAAACAAACAAGCGAGAATCCCATACTTCTCTACTTAACATGTTCTATGCAATTGCAAGCAAATATGCACCATACATTTAATTTAAACAAACAAGAGAGAATCCCATACTTCTCTACTTAACATGTTCTATGCAATTACAAGAAAATATGCACCATACATTTAATTTAAACAAACAAGAGAGAATCCCATACTTCTCTTTATAATGGTTTTCCCTACCTACTCAAGTCTCAGAAAAACCATTATAACTCCTTTACTTTTCATCAAAATCCCTTATTCCAAGATTTGATTACTAAACCAAGAAGTTCATAGCTAACATTTCCCTAAGGATAACATCACCATAAATTATTTTATCCTAATATGAATCTTCATTTAATATTTCTTTTAAAAAATAAAACAAAAGAATAACACTGCCATTTCATTTAATTTTCCAAAACTCTAATGATAACCATCCATTAATATTTCTAGAAAATTCTCCAAAAAAACATTCCTTAACCTAAGTAAACTTTTGCTCCACTCCTCAGTCTATAAAGGCATACAATGGAATCACAATAGAATTAGATATCCACAAAACCAAACAACATGGATGACTTCCAATAGGCTAAAACATGGTACGATTAGAAAATGATAATGTACCTTCCCATACCCACAATAATAGACCATCTCGGTTAGACTTGTAGAGAGAAAGACTAGCTTAATTCAAAGCTAATAGGCAAAAATATTACCCTTCCCCAGTGATTGAGATCAACATAAAGATCAAAGCATCCAACAAGGAACACATGAGAAAAATGTGGTGCACAATAGCATCTACAAACCACCATGGTTCTTTGTCCATTGTCAATGAAATATGGCCCTACATAGGTTCCAAAAGACCTAACTAGAGAATATGCCAGGGATGCCAGGATAACTTCAAAACATCCCACATAATGGGGCACCCTTAAGGAGTGATACTTAGGAAAGGCCTCAATGACTTGAAAAAATGATACAACCAACACACAGGCACTACAAGCTACACCCACTGGATTAGATCTCGACAAAAACCAAAACTAGGAAGCTTACCAATGCAAACTTAGGCATAACACAAAAAAGGTTCCAAAAAAATAAGACAAAGGGAGAAGAGCACCATGTAAGCAAAGACATACAACAAGCAAGGCAATCATATTGACATGAAATAAACACCAACCAACAAAGAAGATTTACTAAAATAAATATTAACATCCATCAAAGCATAGCAAAATACATCTTACTACACAAAACAATGGTCTTTCTTTGCTCTGTCCTTGTGTGTGCCTCTCCTTTGTTCTAGAAATATCTCCTCCTTTCTCCAGCAAAAATCCTCCCAAGCTCAAATAAATTTCCATTTAAAAATATACTTGGGGTGACTTCCCAAGGAGTCAAATGTTTCCCCACAATGTCCATTTGAGTTGGTCACCTCTAGCTCGTAACGTTCTTAATGAACATTGGTGATGCTAAAAATGCTTGCCAAGATTATCCAAGCATAGCCAAGTGGAGAAATAATATTTCCTTTATCCATAATGTTGTTTCAATATTAAATAAGCAATCATTTAATTTTAACCACACAACATTAAGAAAGCAAGGCATACATTTTATTTTTCTCATGCATCAACAAGACAATTAAAAGGAGAGAAACCATTTAAACCATTATAAGAATTAATCCATTAATTCTATCCTAAACCTTATTATTCCTAGCAATAAGGTGTTTAGATCATTTGCTTACTAATTAGTGTCAATTTTTAATATTAGTTATTAACATTGACACTAACATTCTCAAGTATTAAGGTCACCAATATATTAATATTTTATTGGTTTAATCCTTCAATATATACCATTCAAAACCTAAGCAGAAAAGTCACTCAAACACACAATTTTTATACACCATTGTTTTATCCTTAAATAGGTGGCTCTTTTAAGATAGCCAATCGTTATCACCAACCTATTGAGGAGACTCATTGCACAAGCAAGTTTTTGGCATTGTTGGGGATTTTTCCTGCATTCTTGGGATAAGCTATCATGCTACAAGAAAACCTACTACCAACGAGCAACTACAGGATCTGGTCGACCTGCCTCTTTAACCTAGGAATAGAGTTCTTCAATATTTTCTAAATATAATAGGTATGGTAAGGATACCCTTGAGGTGAACTTAATTTTTTTAATGTTTTATGCTCATGCTCTTCCAAATTTATTGTGGTGAATTAAATATTTACAAATTTTGACCAAACTAAAACAATAACAATTCAATTATGCCTTATGTATGACCAATGCCTTAATCCTTTGGGCTATTGTAGCAAGATTTAATGACAATTTAATGAAAATAGAGAGAACGGAGAAAGAGATAATCAATGCAATTAAATTCATTCAAATATTGTAATAAACATAATAGTTGACCAAAAAAATAAACATTCACTATGCGTTCAAATAATGTAACCCATAATGAAGATACACACAAGACTAAAGATAAGGAAATAATAGAAAAGAAGCCCAAAATTGTATTAATATTTGAAATATGATTACATGAAGAGTTGTCTTGCAATAGCCATTGAACTCTTGAAATATCAATACAATAAATATCCTCGTTTGAATATCATAACAAGGTCCTTTCACTCTTCTGTTTTAATATCGTAACAGTAGAGTCTCTAGACATCTGGCTCAATAATATGGAAAAATTCTCAACTTCTTGGGCGCTTTCCTATCAATACCTGCACAAAAAATGGAAGAATAAGGGATGAAAAATAAGATGAAAGACAAAGGGGATACAATAGCAAATAATGAGCACTCGAGTATACCTCTTAGAAAAAATATGCTATGTTAAAGCTCCATGCTTATTCTGGCTGTAGACATCCTTCTTATAGCTGTGGCAGTTCTATAATTGCCTGAACTACTTCCATCTGAACAATCCACTTGGCACCACCTCCTACCTTGTCATTGGTTGGGTGCTATAAAGTTTATTATTTTAACTACCTCAAAAATAAAATACATTATCAAAATTGGTCGAAGCTTCACCTAGTTGTCATCCACCTTCTATTTGCTACTTTGCAGCTTTATTTGTTTATTTTAAAGTAAGATCTCGAGTATCTTATCATATATTTGTCACTATAGCTTGATGTGTTGCCACTACACACCTTAATATCTTTAAATGAGAAGGTTACTAGAATTTAGATACATTATCTTGGAGTAGGAGCTTTCTTCAACCGCATGGGGGCTTGCCTTGGGATGCAGAAGCCTGATGTATCAGGCCCCCCACGACAGCAATGAAGAATAAGGAATTGGAAGTACACAAGTTAAAAAAAGCACCAACAACATGGTACTTCCATAACTATACACATCAGGGTGATAATACTCTAATTATATTTCATTGGGGCACAAGAGCTCTCTGTAGATGATCTTCCATTTTGTGCCTCTTGTTTCTTCTACAACCGATGACATGAGACTTTTTAAAACATAGAAATATCTTTTTGTAGCTTGCTAATAGCACACTTAGATCCATCTCTAAAATATTTCTTGGACTTTAGAATGGATATCATTCTATATAAATAATGAGTTGATGTGGATTATTTCATAAACTGACAATAAGTGAACATATCCTATTGATTTGGAAATGATTCAATTTGCTTCAACATGACAATTTTGTCTTAATCCAATCGTCCATTAACATCATGTGATTTACGAGCTATCCTTCCCTTGTTCAACGTATGAGGATTCACATCCTTATATTGTTTTTGTTCATGTAGTACAAAGAGTTTAGAGATTTTGACTTGGCCAAACCTGTCCATTAATCGGTTTACTTATTTTATCTCACCACCCCACTCTTTGTTAGTGAATCATCCTATCATGGTTTGTTTCCCTCTTCGATGATTTTGCATAATCTGGATGTAGGAATTTAGAGTAGAATCTACACTCATGCAATCTTTCAGTTGGTCTTTAGTTGTATTAGTCCTGGTCACTTTTGATGTAACACTGATCTTCTTCACATTAGAGATCCTTTAGGTGTGCATGCTATTGACTTGTTGATATGTGTTTTTTGGTACCATATTACATAGGTACTCATGACTAATAATAATTGTTTGAACAATAGATGATTTTTCATTTGTTCCAATTTTGTTAGCTTTTGATTGATCCTTCTAGCGATCGGGATAGTACTGTGTTTGGTCGAGACTCGATCAACAGATTTGGAGTGTTATTCCTTCGACTGGTTGGTTCTCATTGAATATGTGTTTTTGGCCACAGATCCCTTTGATCTTGTACGAATGAAGATTTCGTCTACTAGATATCATTATTCGACCGAATAGCTTAGGGTAATTTTACATGTGCTACATTAAAAAGCTTTTGCTAGCTTTTATCAAGGGGGTCAGTTTATAATAATAATATTCAATTAAAATATCATGCATGCAAAATTAAATGATGGCGTACCTTGATTTTTGCTAAATTTACCTTTATATGGCTCGATCAATCTGCATCATTGATCACATTTGATCGATGATATTTTGATGGCTATGATTTTATTACTCGTTGATCTTTAGTGTTTGTCTTCTTTTAGCTAAAAAAAAATTAATGGCTGCACTTTAACCACGTCATTACTTGTGAAAGGTGAGTGTGGACGAAAAAGGATTAATTGCATTAACATTAAAACTTAGGTTACATAGATTAAATAGGCAGTAAATAACCTATTTGAGAAAGAAAGGGGGAAAGGAGAAATTGGGGGAAAGGAAAGATGAATAGAATTCTCTTGCCGCCCAAATGCTGCCGTCCACTGCCGTCCAGGTAAGGTAAAAGGTAAGTTACCTTTACCCAAGGTAAAAACAATTTTTTTAACCTTTTACTAATGGTAATATTCCAACATTCTCCCCCTTAAAGTTGAGAGGACTAACTATATAGTCTCTCAGCTTTATAAATTGAGCTTTAGCCATGCCTTTGGTAAAGATGTCTGCTAGATTATCCAAAGTGCTACAATATTGAAGCTCAACTGTCTGTTGTTCCACCATATCTCTTATGAAGTGATACTTCATATCAAAATGTTTTGACCTTTTGTGGTGGATCGGATTATATGCCAACTGTATGGCACTAATATTATCACAATTCAGTTTGGTTGGACCAATTTGTTTTTCGCCAATCTCTTCAAGGATTTTCCTCAACCAGAGGATCTGAGTATTGGCATGAGTAATGGCTATGTACTCAGCTTCTATAGATGATAATGCTACAACAGATTGCTTCTTGGAACTCCAAGTTATTAGTCCTGAACCTAGACTAAAACAGTTCCCTGATGTAGATTTTTTGTCATCTATATTACTGCCCCAATCGCTGTCACTATAACCAAATAACTTCACAGAGTTAGACTTGTGGTAATGGATTCCAAAATCCAATGTACCTTTTACATATCGTAAAATTCGTTTGGTTGCTTGTAGATGCAGCTCGGATGGGCATGCCATAAACCGTGATACAAGAGAAACAACATACTGTATATCTGGCCTAGTGTTGGTGAGAAACATTAAACTCCCAACCATGCTTCTGAAATTGGTCAAGTCAACTTTTGGTGCTCCATCTTCTTTGCTTAGCTGGATTCCATGTCCAGTTGGTGTTGCAGCTGATTTGCACTGTTGCATAGCAAATTTCTTGATCATGTCATGAGCATATTTCTGTTGACATATGAAGATCCCATTCTTTGATTGATGTACTTCCATTCCTAGGAAGTATCTCATTAATCCGAGATCCTTCATCTCAAACTGATTCATCATGGAGTTTTTGAAATCCATATTCATTTTATTATTACTACCCATGAATATTAGATCATCCACATATAAACAAACTATGAGGATATCTACTCCATTTTTCAGGTAGTATAGTGTTGGTTCACTCTTGCTTTTTGTGAAACCATATTTGCTGAAATAGCCATCAATTCGTGAGTACCATGCTCTTGGTGCTTGCTTGAGGCCATAAAGTGCTTTTTTTAATTTATAAACAAGGTTCTCTTTTCCTGGTTCTTGGAAACCTTGAGGTTGTTGAACATACACTTCTTCTGTCAGGTATCCATTTAAAAATGCACTTTTCACATCCATGTGTTGAATTTTCCATCCTTTATGGGCTGCCAAGGAAAGAACAGTTCTAATTGTTTCTTGTCGAGCAACTGGAGCAAAGGTTTCCTCATAATCTATTCCATATTTCTGAGTAAAACCTTTAGCTACTAATCTTGCCTTGTGCCTTTCAATGCTTCCATCAGCATTGAATTTGGTCTTATAGACCCATTTACATCCAACACATTTTTTTCCCTTGGGAAGCTTCACAAGCTCCCAAGTATCATTTTTTTTAATTGAGGATATTTCCTCTTCCATGGCATCTTGCCATATATTTTCAGTGCATGCTTTTTCATAGCTAGAAGGTTCTAGTTGTGCAGCAGCCAACAAAGCATAATTGACTACATCACCCCTTGGTTCATGAGACTCATCATCCCCTGACATTTGAAGATTTTCAAGTCTTGACAAAATGTCATCCATCTCACTAGCTTGACTCCTAGTGTATCTTTGTTGGAAATTCCTATCCAACATTTGAGTAGATGGATGACTCTGTAGTATGCGCTTTCCTCTATTTGTCTCTTTCCTTTGAGAAACTGAATCAATATCCATCGGGCTTGGAGCGCTTATTGATCTTTGAAATCGTTTTGGAGAATTTGGTGGTGCCAACAAAGAAGTCCCTCTTGGACTTGGTGTACCACTTGATGTACTTGATGAAGTTTCCTGATGTGGAATTTGTGGAGGAGGACTTTTTCCACTGCTTTTCTTGGGTTGTACCAATGTGGGAGGTACTAATGTAGAACTCGTCCGAATTAGAGTCAAAATCAACAAATTTTTTATGACCCCATTCTCCCCCTTCATCAAAAATTACATCCCCTGGAGATAATGATTTTATGTGTCGTGGGATTGTACAATCTATACCCTTTGGTTGAATCACAATACCCTACAAAAACACATGCTTGACTCTTTGGATCAAGCTTCTTTCTCTTCTCCTCAGGAATGTGTGCATAAGATAAAGAACCAAATACTCTGAAATGTTTGACATTTGGTTTCTTACCGTACCATCCTTCATAAGGAGTGATACCATCTAAACTAGAAGTCGGACTTCTATTTAGAATATATGCACTTGTTCTCACTGCATCTGCCCAATAGCTGTTTGTGAGATGTTTTGCCTGAAGCATTGTTCTTGCCATTTCAACAAGGGTGCGGTTCTTTCTCTCAGCCACACCGTTCTGTTGTGGGGTATAGGCAGTGGTGAACTGCCTTTTTATCCCATTTTGCTTACAATAATGAAGAAATTCATTTGAGGAGTACTCTCCTCCTTTATCAGTGCGAAGACATTTGACATAGTAGTCACTTTGCTTTTCTACATTATTTCTGAAGTCTATGAAGCAATCAAATGCTTCATCTTTGTGTTTCAGAAAATAGAGCCAACACATTCTAGAATAATCATCTATGAATGTTAGAAAATAAGAATTGTTTCCAAGACTTTTTGTTTGCATTGGACCACAGATGTCCGAATGTACTAGCTGAAGAGGATAGCTTGCTCTCCACGCTCGGCCTTTTGGAAACTTCGTTCTGGAGTGCTTTCCCAAAGCACATGCTTCGCATACCTTTTTATGTTCTGGAATTTTTGGTAGTCCTGTCACCATAGCTTGTGATATTAACATTTTCAAGCTAGCGGAATTGAGGTGACCATATCTCAAGTGCCACAATTCACTTGGATTTGTAATAGCAATGTTTGCAAGTTGAGCTCCCCCTGGCTCACCAAATTTTAGAGGGAACAACCTATTCTTTGTCATAGGTACTTCTGTGATGACCCGGTTACAATTGTTTTTATCAAAGATTGTACATTTGCTTTCATCAAAAACTAATTTGTAATGCTTCTCCATCATTTGGCCAACACTTAACAAATTGTGTTGTAGTTGTGGAGTATAGTATATGTCATTCACATTTTTAAGGCCTTCTTTTGTTGGAACTGCCATAGCTCCAATGCCTTCAACTTGCAAAGATTTATTATCCCCTAACTTAACATGAGATTTGTAATTTGAATCTAATGTAGCAAAGAGATTTTCTTTGCCACTCATGTGGTTGGAGCAACCAATATCCAAAATCCATGTATCATTTAGATTTTGATCTGGCTGTCCATAAGAGAGAAAAAGGTTTGATGGACCTTCTTCTTCTCCGTAGAATGAGCCATATTGACTGCTTTGATCTTTTGAAGACTTTGACCAGCAGTCACGAGCGAAGTGACCTTGTTTCCCACAATTGAAACAAGTTGTTTTAGTCTTGTTACTTCCTCGTCCTTGATTTCCACGGGCTGCATTGCCTCTTTGGTTCTGATTGGCTCCTCTGTTTTGATTTCCACCTCTGTTTTGATTACCTCCTCTGTAGGAGTTGCTTTGGCTCTTGCCTCTTTGTTGTTGTCCTCTGCCTCGGCCTCTTCCTTGTTCTCGTCTTGCAGTTTCATTCGAAGTGAAGGCTTTGTCATCACCTCCATAGCTTGTTGAAGGGGCTCCTTGAAGTCGCTCTTCATGTGATGTTAATGATCCAATCAAACTATCAAATGTAAGAGTAGAAAGGTCTTTGGATTCTTCAATTATGATAGCAATGTGATTCCACTTAGGAAGAAGTGTTCGCAACACTTTCTTCACAATTGTTTCATTTTTTGTGTCTTCACCTAAAGTTTGCATCATATCAACTATTGCTTTGACTCGTACACAGTAGTCTCCGACTCTTTCATTTTCCTTCATTCTGAGATTTTCAAAATCTCTTTTCAAAGTCTGAAGCCTGACTTGCTTTACTTTATCACTTCCTTGGAATCCTTCTTTCAAGGCATTCCATGCATCTGTAGTGATTAAGTAAGATGCAATTCTAGGAAAGATACTAGGATCTAATGCTGATTGAAGATGGTATAAGGCAAAAGAATTATTTTTCTGTGCATCTTTGTAGATCTTCTTATCATTTGCACTTAAAGTAGTCCAATCTGTTGGAGCAATGTATCCGTCTTCAATAATATCCCATAGTCCTTTTCCAATGAGTAATGTCCTCATCTTGATGGACCAGTACTCATAATTATCCCCACTGAATTCGGGAATTGGTAGATTATTATGTGATCCCATTATTATCTACTAAAACAAGAAACCTCTCTTTTATAGTCTTATTGCAAAAAAGACTTTACAAACTATCAAGCCCTGCTTGATTTACAATCATAAACAACTCACACTTGTTGTTCAGCAATTACAAAATTGTCAACGATTTGTTCATCATCGTCACTGATCAATATTATTTCAGGAGAAGGAGGTTGAAGGATTTCAACTGAATTACTATAATGAGTATATTCGGATCCTTGTGAAGCAATTGCAACTGTGTCGGATTGTTCAAATCTGCTGCCAAAGGAGTTATCTTCTGAATCTGCTTCGTATCCTTGATCAGGATTTCTCTGGTGTGCAATAACCGCGTTTTGCAACTGTGAAAAAACTGTATTAAGTCCTAGTGTTTTCACGTGCCTATCAAAGTTTTCAGGGTTTGTTTTCAATAACAACTTGCAGAGGGCATGATAACATCCATCCGATCTTATCATTTAAGAAAATTTCCCATAAATTTTCTTTTACAAAGATTTCCTCTTAGGAAATAATAAAAAAAAATTAACTTTCAAAGTTTTTTTTTAAAAAAACTTTACAATTATTTCCTCTCAGGAAATTTCTATCAACTTTGAAATTTTTTTTTTTATAAAAAACTAATGAACAGATATTTCCTCTTAGGAAATTACACACAAAAAAAAATTATTATTTTTTTTAAATTTAAACTATTCCTTAGTTTTTTTTTTTTTTAAATTTTAATTATCTATTGACCCCGCCGAGAGTCGATCCTGCGACCTCGCGGGTGTCAGGGCTGAGGGTAGCCGCTGCGCTACCGGGCTGATCCGGGAGCAATGCGTGCTCCCCGCCCTTTAGCTTCCGCGTCGAGCGCGAAGCTAATGTTGGCTTCGCGCTTCGGCGCGAAGCTTGATTTTACTTGGGACTTTAGTCCCACATCGCCCGTAGGGCGATGTAAAAGCTCTTTAAAAAGAGCTAAGCACATAAAGTGCTTTGACTGCCTACGGGCAGTCACTAACGCCGCAGGATCCTTTTGCCACCGATGCACGCGCGGATCGCCACGTCACCACTCCTCGGGCCGCGCGCCAGCACCACGTCACCACACCTCGCGGATCGCCACGTCACCACTCCTCGGGCCACGTGCCAGCGCCACGTCACCACACCTCGGGCCGCGCGCCAGTCACACGTCGCCACGCGTCACGCCACGTCAATCTCGTGCCTCGAGAATCATGCGCCACGTCAACAGCGCCTCGAGAATCATGCGGATCTGTTGCTCCTACGGGCCGCTTCGTCCAGCTCCTCCAGTGCCTCGAGAAACATGCCGGACTGCTCCTACGGGCCGCCTCGGGATCCGTGCCACCTCGGCTCCTGCGGGCTGCCTCGGGATCCGTGCCGCCGCCTCGAACTACGGGCCCCACCGCCTCGGGAATCGCGCCGCTCTGATACCAAATGTGAAAGGTGAGTGTGGACGAAAAAGGATTAATTGCATTAACATTAAAACTTAGGTTACATAGATTAAATAGGCAGTAAATAACCTATTTGAGAAAGAAAGGGGGAAAGGAGAAATTGGGGGAAAGGAAAGATGAATAGAATTCTCTTACCGCCCAAATGCTGCAGTCCACTGCCGTCCAGGTAAGGTAAAAGGTAAGTTACCTTTACCCAAGGTAAAAACAATTTTTTTAACCTTTTACTAATGGTAATATTCCAACATTACTTAGGTTAATCGATCCTCATAGCTATTCGATCGACCAGTGCTATTCTTCAATCAAATGATATTTTCGCTTGGCATTAGGTGGCCGACTTGTGTTATTCATAAATTGGATGATTCATTGACCACTTGAATTTTGGATGACACTTTACTTATTTTTATCGATGATGTAATTTTCATCGAGTGAAATACTTTATGTTTGGTCGATCAAGCTTTCGACTAGTTTGATACTACGATCGATCAAAAAATTATCATTACCTTTTCGATCGATCGATTGGTTAGTTAGTTGTTGTTCATTTATTGTTGATCGAATATTTTATACCCTGGGCTAAGATTTTCTACTCATCAACCAAAAGACAAATTTCAATGAGTTAAATTTTATTGATCGATAATTTCGGTAGGCTAATCTTTCGTTTTATTGAATGAAATTTTTTGACAAAAATTTTATCTCTGTCGACTGATTTATGATTTTTGCTTTCCTTTTTATTTTGGCTATTCAGAATGAGTGGTCAACCAAAGCTTCTTTACCAATGGCTAAAATTTTTCTTTGCTTTAAAATTCTATTAGCCCATTTGTTATGGTCATCGGTCGAAAACTCTTTTTACCTTGGTGTGAACAATTATTGGTTGGCCGATATTTATTTATTATCAACTGATAAAGCTTTTGGGTTTAGCTCTTGGAAATATTTTTGGCAATGATTTTCTACTAGTTGGTTGAAGGGTAAATTGGTTTGGTATTTTTTTTGTTTGGTCAATTGGACAAAAAAGTTGTAATCCTTTGTAATAGCAGTCGAGAAATCCCTTAAGTCTCAAAAAGGAAAAAATTAAACTGCTTAAGGGTGAGATATGACCATGAGGATGAAAAAGGTTACCTTAGGAATTTTGAAGGCATTGGTTAAAGATGTTAATCCATGAAAATGTTTTAGATTATTATTTTTTAAAATGACTTCCTTATTAGCATAACACAAAACATACACCTTTTTTAGGACCTTCAAAATTTTAAAATTATGGGTACATTCATTTTATATCAATTTTGGCTACAACATAGACTCTAGATATGACAGATGGCAAAAATATAGGTATTTGAGAACCTTAGAATCTTTAGTTATTAACAAGACTATGATGACAAGGTTATGACATTTATTTGTCAGATTATTATAACAACTAAAAGAGAGAAACCTTTAATCAAATAAAATCAAAGATTATGGTTTTAAAAGAAAATGAACTTTTCACTCCTGAAGGTTAGATGTTCTAGCAATATCTTTAAGGTGGTTTTGAACAAAATCAATAAAAAATAACTACCACATAAAACCTGGGCTCAGAGTGTGTGCTTGTGTGTTATTTTATTACTTTCTTAGATCAGATACAATTTTTATTAGCTTGGAAGGAGTTATGCATATTAATGATTTCACTCTTTCAAAGATATTTGCCTTGTCATTTTTCCATTTCTAGTCAAGCATTTATTGCTTCGGTGGAGGTGTCCTTGATCCTTTGGACCTGCTCTACTACCAGAAAGTCATCTATAGCCTCGGTAGAGGTTATACAAATATCCCTAAGCACTTGCTTAATTTACATTATTGATATTTTTCTTCTTTTAGGAAGAATTCTGATAAATTGCAAAATATTTTAGTGTGCTTTTTGGGTTGAGGATCTATAAGGCTATAGTATTGAGTGTATTTATTTTTAGCCTAACTACCTTACCAAGGTTGACTAGATTCTCTGATTCTAGAATTACTTTTGAGTTTATGACAATGTATGGATTTGGCTTGATGTGTCAACATTCCCAACCTTCATCTGTTATATTCCAAGCTATGATTTTGATTCACATTCTAATTGAATTCTTCAGCAAACTAGTTACAATATATAGGGAGAGCACAACAAATTTGATCCAAGTTTTGGATCTCTCCTGATTAACGTAAACAATATAAACCTAAGATTAGACTAATTCTAATTTCTACCTTTAATCACTCAACAACTAAGATGCCAATTACAAAGGAGAAATTCTGTGTTCACACTTGTTTAAGTATTAAGTTCAACATTCTCCCCCTTAAAGTTGAGAGGGCTGACAAGACAGTCTCTCAACTTTATATATTGAGCTTTAGCAACTCCTTTGGTGAAGATGTCTGCTATGTTGTCCAAAGTGCTGCAATGTCGTAGCTCAACCACCTGTTTCTCCACCATGTCTCGAATGAAGTGATACTTCATATCAAAGTGCTTTGACCTGCTATGGTGGATAGGATTATGTGCCAATTGGATGGCACTCATATTGTCATAGTACAATCTTGTAGGACCACTTTGTTTCTCTCCAATTTCTTCAAGGACTTTTCTCAACCATAAAGCTTGGGTACTAGCATTTGTGATTGCTATGTACTCAGCTTCAATAGATGATAATGCTACAACAGTCTGCTTTTTGGAACTCCATGTAATTAGTCCTGACCCAAGACTAAAACAATTCCCTGATGTAGATTTTCTATCATCTATATTGCTGCCCCAATCACTATCACTAAAGCCAACTAATTTTACAGAATTACATTTGTGGTAATGGATCCCAAAATCCAATGTACCCTTTACATATCTCAAAATTCTCTTAGTTGCTTGTAGATGAAGTTCATATGGATCAGCCATATACCTTGAAACAAGAGAAACAACATACTGAATATCCGGCCTTGTGTTGGTGAGGAACATTAGACTCCCAACCATGCTCCTGTAAGTGGTCATGTCAACTTTTGGTGCTCCATCATCTTTGCTCAATTGGATCCCATGACCCGTTGGAGTTGCAACGAGACTTGCATTGCTCCATAGAAAATTTCTTGATCATATCTTGAGCATATTTGTGTTGACATATGAAGATCCCTTTACCTGTTTGATGTACTTCCATGCCTAGGAAGTAATGCATTAAGCCTAGATCTTTCATTTCAAATTCTTTCATCATGGAGTGTTTGAACTCCTTATTCATCTTAGCACTACTACCCATGAATATTAGATCATCCACATATAAACATACAATGAGAATATCTTTACCTTGTTTCATGTAGTAGAGAGTAGGTTCACTTTTGCTCTGAGTGAATCCATACCTTTGAAAGTAGCCATCAATGCGTGAGTACCATGCTCTTGGTGCTTGCTTGAGGCCATACAATGCTTTCTTTAGTTTGTAGACAAGGTTCTCCTTACCTTGTTCTTCAAATCCTTGAGGTTGTTGCACAAAAACCTCTTCATTCAAGTACCCATTGAGAAAGGCACTTTTAACATCCATGTGCTGAATTTTCCACCCTTTGTGGGCAGCCAAAGAAAGTACTAATCTGATTGTCTCCTGTCTAGCAACAGGAGCAAAGGTCTCCTCATAGTCAATCCCATACTTCTGAGTGAACCCTTTTGCTACTAGTCTTGCCTTGTGTCTTTCAATGCTTCCATCAACATTGAATTTGGTCTTGTAGACCCATTTGCATCCAACACATTTTTTGCCTTTAGGAAGCTTCACTAGCTCCCAAGTATCATTCTTTTTTATAGAGGTCATTTCCTCTTTCATGGCTTGTTGCCATACATCAAGATTACATGCTTTTTCATAACTAGATGGCTCTAGCTCTACACTAGTCATTAAAGCATAATTGACTACATCTCCCTTAGGCTCTTGGGAGTCATCATCACCATACATATGCAGATTTTCAAGTCTTTTCAAAACTTCATTCATTTCACTAGCTTGACTTCTAGTGTATCTTTTCTGAAAATTCTTATCCAACATTTGAAAAGATGGATGGTGTTGAAGTGTTCTTTTACCTCTTGATGGAGAATCAATATCCATTGGTGAAGAACTTACTGATCTTTGTGGAGAAGGACTTGGAGTAGCATCTGTTGTACTTGAAGTAGTACTCATACTTGGGCTTGGAGGACTTCCTTTGTTGTTTTTGGGCTGCACTTGCTGCACTTGAGAGGAACTTGCATCATGAGATCCATCATCAACAAAAAGTTTTTGATGACCCCATTCTCCCCCTTCATCAAAAATTACATCCCTGGAAAGTACAATTTTATGTGTTTTGGGATTGTAGAGCCTATATGCTTTGGAAGACTCACAATATCCAACAAAAATACATGCTTGAATTTTGGGGTCAAGTTTCTTTCTTTGCTCATCAGGAATATGTGCATATGCAAGACAACCAAAAACCTTAAAGTGTTTTACATTTGGCTTCTTGCCATACCATCCTTCATAAGGAGTAATCCCATCTAAACTAGAAGTAGGACTCCTATTCAAAATGTAAACACTAGTTCTTACAACATCAGCCCAATACATGTTACTTAGATGCTTAGTTTGAAGCATTGATCTAGCCATTTCTACTATAGTGTGGTTCTTTCTTTCAGCCACACCATTTTGTTGTGGGGTGTAGGCAGTTGTGAATTGCCTTTTGATCCCACAATATTTACAAAATTTTAGAAATGCATTAGATGAATACTCTCCTCCTCTATCAGTCCTTAGACTCTTTACAACAAACTCACTTTGATTCTCTACATTATTTTTGAAATCTATGAAACAATCAAAAGCTTCATCTTTAGTTTTCAAAAAATAAATCCAACACATCCTAGAGAAATCATCAATGAAAGTGAGAAAGTAAGAGTTGTTACCAATGCTTTTGGTTTGCATTGGACCACAAATGTCCGAATGCACCAATTGTAGTGGATGGCTTGCTCTCCATGCTTGTCCCTTTGGAAACTTTGATCTTGAGTGCTTTCCCAAAGCACACCCTTCACACACCTCCTTGTGTTCTTCAACTCTTGGAAGTCCACTCACCATAGCTTGAGAAGTCAACATCTTCAAGCTTACAAAATTGAGATGACCATATCTCAAGTGCCAAAGCACACTTGGATTAGAAATAGCTACACTAGCAAGTTGAGCACCTCCTTGTTCCCCAAACTTAAGAGGAAACAACCTATTCTTTGTCATAGGTACTTGGGTAACAACTCTATTACAATTGTTCTTATCAAAAATTATACATTTGCCTTCATAAAAAACAAGCCTATAATTTTTCTCCATCATTTTTCCAACACTAAGCAAGTTATGTTGGAGTTTGGGGGTGTAATAGATGTCATTTACCTTCTTGGTGCCTTCTTTTGTTGGAACCTCCATGGCTCCAATACCTTCAACTTGTAGTGCTTTGTCATCTCCCAATTTGATCTTTGATTTGTAGGAGGAATCCATAGTAGCAAAAAGCTCTTCTTTGCCACTCATATGATTGGAACAACCAGTATCCAAAATCCAAGTCTCATTAAGATTTTGATCTGATTTTCCATATGTTAGAAATAAATTTGAAGGACCTTCTTCCTCTCCATAGTTTCCATATTGACCTCTCCCTTCTTGAGAAGTCTTGGACCAACAATACTTTTTGAAATGACCAAGCTTACCACAATTGTAACAAGCTTTCTTTGATTTGTCACCTCCTCTTCCTTGATTGCCACCTCTGCCTTGATTGCCACCTCTTGAGCTACTTCTCCCTTTGCCTCTCCTTTGTCCTCTGCCTTGTCCTCTTCCTTGGTTTCCCCCTTGGCCTCTTCCTTGTCCTCTTCCTTCACCCTCCTTGGATGAGAAAGCTTTGTCATCACCTCCATAGCTTGTTGAAGTAGATCCCTGTAATATTTCTTCATGAGACATTAAGGAACCAATTAGAGCATCAAAAGATAAAGTAGACAAATCCTTAGACTCTTCAATGATGATAGCAATATGGTTCCATTTATGAAGAAGTGTTCTCAACACTTTCTTCACCATGACTTCAGATTTGATGTCTTCTCCAAGGGTTTGCATTTTGTTGACCACTGCCTTCACTCTCACACAATAGTCACCTACAGTTTCATTCTCTTGCATCTTGAGATTTTCAAAATCTCTCTTCAAGGTTTGAAGCCTCACTTGCTTCACCTGATCACTACCTTGATAACTATCCTTCAAGGCTTTCCATGCTTCTTGGGCTGATAAACAAGAAGCAATCCTTGGAAATATGCTCTTCTCCAAAGCTGCTTGGAGATGGTAGAGGGCAGAAGAATTGCTCTTTTGGGCATCTTTCTTGTTCTTTTTATCTGCTGCACTCAAGGTGGTCCAATCTGAAGGTTCTGCATAACCTTCTTCGACTATATCCCATAGTCCTTTTCCAATGAGTAAGGTCCTCATCTTGATGGACCAATACTCATAATCTAGCCCATTAAACTCAGGAATGGGTAGATTATTATTTGTTGCCATTGCACTCTATAATATGACCTCAAAATGTGCAAAAAATACAAACAAAAATAAACACTTCTTTGAAGCAAAAAATACTTCTCTTTTGTGTTCAACACTCTACTATTTATTTTGTTGTCTTATGGTCAGCAAACAATAGATTTCTTAACTCACTATGAGTTTTAACACAATGTTGTCTTACCAGACAAATCTCTTTCAAGTAAACAAATAGGTAACAATAATGCACTATTTGTTAATGCATTCAAAACCACAGTGCATTGATTAACACAATCTCCAACTTATAATACTTAGAGCAACAAGTTTGATATCAAATGCAATGTTCTCTATGTGATATCAAATACAACATATATTATAAAATAAGATCTTGTTAATCACACTCAAACCTTTCCTCATTTCTCATGACGATCTCCAAGCTTATTGTGACTGCTTCTTTCACTTACCAATGACACTATCAATTCATTGGCTTTGTTTTTTTTAAACTCCTTTCATAGGACTCCTCTCAAAAATCAAATTTAGGCCTCTGAACAATTTTTTTTGGAAGTGTTAAATAGGCGTGCCGGAAGGCTTTCCCAGGTAAAACTTTGCGATGTTAGGGGGCTTCAGCGCGCATCATAGGATCTTCTCTTGCAACTCTTCACCTCGATGTAGGATCACTTCAGTATTTAAGTGAATATACTCTTCTACTTTATTGGAAACACACATCAACAACCTTCCATGATTGCAGACGTCTCAGTCAAAATTGAACACGCACACATCAAAAACCTTGGAAAATCATGGACCTTTCCAAATGTGATCAAATCCATGCACACACTCCCAAAAGTATGTTCAATGACACACAAATCATTTATATTTTTTTGTAGAATCTATCTACTACATATTCCTTGCAGTAATCATTGTCTAATTGATAAATGCAAGAGTTTTTTTATCTTTCACATTCGCTATATTTCAACAAATTTGCCTTGATGCTCATGTTCTCTGGCTCTGTTTCCTTCTAGTGTTGCAAACTCAATGCCTATCTACCTCTGTGATTTTATTTTTAAATTCATCGAGAATTTGTGGATTCAGGAAGCTCATCGATAATTCTTTTAACCATCACACGAGACTTTTTGTCTCCTTCAATGTGAGCTTTGCCTTGCGTACACAACTCTCCAATTTGCACACCAAACGATGCGTATGCAACTACAAACCAAACTCAAACCAAATGAGAAACATCTTATCCGTGCTCAAATCTACATAGTGCTAACTCTTTTTGAATGTTTCAGATAGCACGAACCTTCGTGTAGTGCAGTCTAGCTAGATTGCATGCTGACCTTTACTCCAAACTAGCATTGATCACCTTCTCACGATCAGATCACATCTTCACTTTGATCATCTGCTTCCATATGATTCCATCAGATTCTATAGCTCTCATGCTATTCGTGCAATCCAAAATATTCTCCTACGTGACAAGCATCATCGATATCCCAGTACGCTTATGTCTAGGCACTCTTAACAACACACTCTCCCATCACTTATGCCTCTTACAAAATTTACAACACAGATTTGCACTTCTACATAGTGGACTGAACTCACAGTTGTGATGGGCAATCCATAGATTTGCAGTGCTTATCCCAGCTCTGATACCAAAATGTGATTTTGATTCACATTCTAATTGAATTCTTCAGCAAACTAGTTACAATATATAGGGAGAGCACAACAGATTTGATCCAAGTTTTGGATCTCTCCTAATTAACTTAAACAATATAAACCTAAGATTAGACTAATTCTAATTTCTACCTTTATTAGCTCAATAACTAAGATGCCAATTACAAAGGAGAATTTCTATGTTCACACTTTTTTAAGTATTAAGTTCAACACAAGCCTCAAAAGACGCTTACTAAAATTCTCACTTTTTGATTTGCTAGATCATCTATACTCAATTCCATATTCTCCTCCTTTAATTGACCAAAGATAAATCTCTCACAGATAAGAAAAAACATAATAGGAAGACTTAACAAACTTCTAATAGTCTAGAATCACTGAACTGATAAGAAAACAAACCTAGCTTAAAAAGGAAAAAAAGAATTAACAGAAAACACATACATTTTTTTTTGTATTATATATATTTTGTTCTTTTGTGGTTCCCCATCAAGGGTGGTAAAAATTTAGGTGTTGGTCATTTATTGAGATTTCCATGAGATCACCCTGTAAGAATTGCAACCTGTAAGTATTTGGGTTGAAGATCTAAATTATTTGATAAGGGCCTACCCATATGGATTCAAGCTTTCCTTTTTCCCATGCTTTTCATTTTTGGGGTCCCAATATAGAACTATGTATCCTTAAAAGAATGGAGTTCCTTTGGATTTCTTGTTAAAGTGCTACATGGTTTTCTAAGTTTTTTCAAGCATCTTGTCCAGTGCATTTCTTCTTTCTTCTTGTAAATGTGCAATTCGATCTAATCTCCTTTGTAAGGCATCAGGGTTTTCATGATCTTGTAGTAATAGGGACGGTGATATTCTTTCTGTATGAGGAGGTAGTAGGGCATTTTCTCCAAATACCATTTCATAATAAATTTTGCCTATGTTCCTTTTAATAGACAATCTGTCTGTCCATAAGGTAAATTTTAACTCACTGTCCCATCCCTTTTTATTCTTACCAAGTGATATTTTAATTTTGGTAATCAAATTTTTATTTGATGACTCAACAAGACCATTTCCTTGAGGATAATAGTTAGTTGAATGAGAAAGTTCAATCCCATATTTTGCACAAAATTCTATCATTTCAAAAGAGACAAAGTACTTTCCATTGTCTGTCACCAACTTCTTTGGGACTCCAAATCTAGTTAAGATGTTTTCCTCTAAGAAATAAATAACTACCTTAGTGGTTGAGTTTCTTAGAGGAGTTGCTTCCACCCACTTAGTGAAATAATCTGTTATCGTAATAATCCATTTGTGTTGACCTGAGGAGTTTGGTTTTATTTTCCCAATGAGGTCAATTCCACATTGTGTGAAAGGTGCTTCTATTATCACTAGCTGGAGAGGCATTGCTACTAATTTTTTCTTCCCTACAAAAACTTGATAATTATGGCAGCCCTTTACATATTTATGAACATATTTGAATAAGGAAGGCCAGTAATAACATGCTCTCATAATCTTACTTGCAGTTGCTTTTGGGGCAATGTGACCTCCATAGAATCCATCATGAAATTATTCTATCACTTCTAATGTCTCATTTTCAAACAAGCACAACAATAATACACCATTTGGATGTTTCCAATAGATTTTTCCTTCTTGGGTGTAATATTTCTATGCCTGCTATTTTACTGACCTTATTTTATTTGTAGATATACCTCTGGGGAAAGACAAGGTTTGGAGGTATAAGAGGATATCATCATACCATTTGCATTCAAAATTATCTGTTCTCCTGATATCATGCATGTCATCAACTATGGCAATGTGTTGCATATCTTCTTCTTCTTTATTAGACAGATATTTAGCTAGACCTTGTCCTATGATTATTTTCTTAGCCTTGAATTCTAAATTATACTACAATAATTTGACCATCCACCTGGTAGGGCTACCTATTGGTTCAGGTTGGGTGAAAACATCTTTTATAGTAGTGAATGGAATATAGCATATAACCTTGTTTGAACCAAAAATACTTTTAAAATGTTCTCGTGCTTGAATCACAGTGTATGCTTATATAATCAATCATTTTGAATCTCAACTGAGCTCCCTTGAGTCCTGTACTCATGAAGGCTATGGGTATTTCATTCCCTTCATCATCCTTTTGAGAAAGGACTACAACAATGGTATGTTTAGAAGTAAATGAATATATGTTAAAATTATTTGAGTAGTTAAGGTAATTCAAGACTAGGGTAGTGGTGATAGCATTTTAAATTTTTTTTTAAGCTTCAATATTTTCTTTTGTCCATTTATATCAGCATTATTTTTAATAATTTTATTGATAGGTTGAGCTATTTTAGCAAAATTTGGCACAAACATTCTTAAAAAATTAATTTTACCAAAGAATGATCTCACTCCTTTCAGATTTTTGGGGGGAGGTATCTTAGCAATAACTTCTACTCTTGATGGATCAATACTAGTCCCCCTTTTAGAAACTACACGACCAAGGATTTTTCCTTGTGTTGCTCCAAATATAAATTTCTTTAGATTTAAGGATATTCCAAATTATTTGCATCTAACAAATACTGTGGCTAAATGTTGAAAGAGGTCTTCAAGGTTTTTTGAAAATATTGTTATGTCATCCAAATAGACAACTACTATTTTGAATATTAGTCCCTTAAAGGAAAATTACATGGCCCTATTAGAGTAATATTCAATTATTTGGTATATTTACCCTTTTACTCCACTAGGTAAAATAGGTAGTATATTGCATTATACTACATAGGTAGATTATTACATTTACTTTTTACTACTTACCATAGAGATATTTACTATGCTAAATATCTACTGGTAAACCTAGGTTAGTATATAAAATATCCTAGGTTAGATATTTTAGATTAGTAGTTAGTTCATACTTCTATACCTAGGTTAGTTGTTAGCACACTATCCTAACGCATTATGTTAGCATTATTTGTGCTAATATAGTTTATTTGTAAACTATATAATGCTTAGACATTTCTAAGCTAATGTTAATGCATATTTTATTTATCAAACCATTTCTCTTATGTTTCATTTAGCTACATTGGCATCAGATCCAGAGGGAGGAAGCACTAGCATTGGAGCAGAAGATATATCAGATCTGGTTCTAAGTGGAGAAGACGAGAGCAGATATCGTTCCACTGGCGTTCCAAGTGGAGAAGATGAGAGTAGATCTCGTTCCACTAGAGAAGGCATTGTGCAGGGCTTGGTTTGATTTTTTGTGCATTTAATTATTTAATCACTTCCTATAGTTTGGTTGTGATT
Organism: Wollemia nobilis; assembly: GCA_028583015.1. NCBI lineage: Eukaryota > Viridiplantae > Streptophyta > Pinopsida > Araucariales > Araucariaceae > Wollemia > Wollemia nobilis. The sequence continues at coordinate 8,620,711 of JAQPPZ010004624.1, read as the reverse complement.
TTTTTTATTGCCTTCCATTTACTCAGGCCCATAAACACCGAGCAGGTAGGCAACTAAGGCATGCCCACCCATGCACTAGAGCTAGGCTCTGACATCCAACCACTTAGCCAACCATCAATGTGGGTAGGAGCACCCTCCGTGTGGCGGTGGACCTCCACAAGAGGGAAGGAGCGTCCTCCGTGGGAGACCACGTGGTAACCAAGTCACCTACATGTGAGGGTAGGAGTGTCCTTCGTGTGGGGTCAAATACCTGGAACCAAACCTCACAATGCGCCCACATGAGAATGGAACCCACCCAACCACATGTGGCAGGCAACCTCACAATGGGTAGGTAGCCCACGTGAGAGCAGAAGCTACCCAACCATGCGTGGTAGGGGACCTCATGATAGCCTGATCCCTAATAGCAGGGACAGGCCAGACAGATGGCCTAGACACGCTAGGTGGGATGAACTATCCCTAACACAGTCAAAATGAAGCCAAACAACCCTCTGATATGAGCATATAAATTTGATCTGTCGACAACCTGGTGCTGACCTGAGGCAAAATGTGGTACAATATGATTGGTCCACCTAAGCGAGACTTTGCTAACATGGCGATCCAGATCTGCTGAGATGACATGGACCCATGCGGACTACTAATGTGGCAGGACCCTTCTGACTGGGTGTAGACATACACATGGAGGAAACCTGGTAGCTACTGATAAGAGAGCACAAACTCCGAAGTGAGTGCTAACATGGCAACATGACGTGGCGGGGGACTGTTGTGTTGATATGGCATACCAAAACTTGTCTCCACAACACATGGCAACAAAGTCAACATTCTCGTGAGCATATATCACCCGATGAAAATAAAAAATAACCTGGAAAAGTTTTGGTTTTAAGGCAACCAAAGTGCAATGCTTTGCTGCATGTGGGACTAATAGTCCTAAGCTTTCCTTTGAAAGCTTTACTAGCGGGCAGAGGGCACAAATATGCCCTCATGAACATACGTTCACGCCCACCCAACAACTGGGCTAGTCCCTGACCCAGCGTAAAGGCTCTAGCTAGCCTCAGACAAGGGATCTAATCCCCATGGCTGCGCAAAGTGACAAGCTTAGACAAAACAAAAAGGTGCCCAATTATTAAAGGTAAAAAAAAATTCTTTTGTGTTTTTTTTAATTATTTTTTTTAAGTATTTTTTTTAATAATTTAATATTTCTTAGCTTAAAATCATTTTTTTTTTATATTAAAGTGATTTTTTACAAGAAATTTTTTATTATTAATTAAATTATGCTTAAAGTAATTAAATTAATGCACTAAATATTGAAAAGACCTATTTTTTTTGCAAAACAAAAACAAATTGAATGCTTTTGTTTTCTTCTTCAAAGGGGATATAAGACATCCAAAGGCATCATTTTTTTTGCAACATTAGGATCTTAATCTCTTCTCAACCTTGTTAAATTTTCACACTTAAAGGGGGATAAAATAAAAAATAAACTTTGATTCTTTCTTGCAAATTTGGAAAACAAGGAATTTGAAAATTTTGTGAATTTCAAAGACAAAGTGTCCATTTGTTTTCTCTAAGAGGGGATATAAGACATAACATTGCACATTATTTTCATAAAATTAAGAAGAATTTGAAGCCTTGAGCCCACTAAATACCAAGTCATGTGTCGACTGGTTCTGGAAGCCTTTCAAACACAGGTTGTGTTGACTTGTCTTGAAAGGAGTGTTATTTGTTAAATTTGCAAAACAAAGGGGAAAAGACAAGAAATTGTATTTCTTTTGCAAATTTTTAACACAAAAGTGAGGAGCACTTAAAACAAATCAAACTTGTTTATTTTGCAAAATTAGAAAAGATAGGCAATTGTTTATTGTCACATTATTTGCAAAATTGTAAGACAAGGAGGAGACAAAAACATACCAATTTTTTGGACAACACACATTCATATTTTGTTGCAAAAATTAAAAGGTGCATTTTCGATTTTACTCGGCACCTTCATTTGAAAATTAGGTGCATTTTTGGTTGCATCCGACACCTAGGTGATAAGAATTTTATGGGCATTCTTGTTTGATTATTGCATAATTTCTTTTGCAATTATAAGTCATAGAATCAAGAACACACTAAACCCAAAAATTTCATAAATTTGTGTAAATTCTTGCATAGATTTAAAGCCAATATTCACTTGATATTCTCTCCTAAATCAACAAAACCCCTAATTCACTCTTATTTTTTTGACTTAATTTCCTCAAACTGATTATTCCTCTTCAAGAGTATTTTTAGGCAGGTGTCATTAAATATCTTTTTGAGTGAGTTATTTTTCATCTCTGATTTGTTTGGCTTAATTTCCTCCAACTGATTATCTCTCTTCAAGAGATTTTTCAGGCAGGTGCCATTAAATACCTCTTGAGAGTGAAATAAAGAACAAGTTTTTTAAAATAAGGAACCTTGAAAGTAGCAATATTTTGCACTAAGGGGGATAATTCATTTCTTCCTTCAAACACATATTTTGACAAGAGGGAGATAAAACTTGTAAAGGCAATCATAAAAGTAGAAGTCATAAAAATTATACCTTTTCTTTTAGGCTTCATAATAGAAACCATGCTTGAAGTACTTGCAATAAGGAAGGATGATTTGGTGAACTTTTTGATAAAATTGCCTAGAAAGCATAGTTTTGCACAAAATTGTAAAAATGACAACCAAGACACCACTCAGTGTTGGTTTCAAAACAAGAAAAACTAAAATGGCAAAGGCACACCATAGAAGCTATGTTTCTAGTGAAGTGTCTCATTCTGATTTTGAATTTGGTTCAAAGAGAGCACACAGAGTGCTCATGGCTCAAATAATATTGTAGAGGGAAAACACATTTGTCACCTTGGGCAAAGCACCATTTCCTCTCTCTCCTCTTTTAGGCTTCATAAATAGCATAAGTTTTTGTTTGAAGTACTTGTAATAAAGGGGTGATTGTACCTCTTTTAGGCTTCATAAATAGCAAACTCTCATTGTTTGAAGTACTTGTAATAAAAGGAGGGAATTTTCTGGTGTAAAATTACCTAGGAGGCAATATTTGTAAAATCCTTCACAAAAATTCTTGAGTTGCACATATTTTTGTAATTAAGGGGGATATACTTTCTTTTCTTCACAAATTTTTGTAAAAAGGGAAGAAGACTTATAAGGGTGCATTTTTGGCATCATTCGACACCTTAGTCATACTTCTTTCAGAAATTAATTACAACATGTTTTGCAACAAGAAGGGGGAACTTATAAGGGTGCATTTTTGGTAGCGACCGACACCTTAGCTACCTTATCTTTTGCAAACTCATATTGTAAAATGAATGAACCTCGTATGAAGTGATCTATTCTACTACACCTAGCGATTGCAGTGGATGGTTACCCATGCAATTAGGTTGGATGATGAGATTACTATAAGGACATTCGTTGATGTGAAGACAAAGTGAAGAATGACCCACTTTTTGCTTAGAAGCAGCCAGAGCACTGTGATAGAGCAAGAACCAGCAGATCAAGACCTATTTTTCACTGTATTGGGATAGTTATATACATTACCCAAATAATGTAATAAGGGGGGATGTTAGAGTAATATTCCATTCTTTGGGATATTTACCCTTTTACTCCACTAGGTAAAATAGGTAGTATATTACATTATACTACATAGGTAGATTATTACATTTACTTTTTACTACTTACCATAGAGATATTTACTATGCTAAATATCTACTAGTAAACCTAAGTTAGTATCTAAAATATGCTAGGTTAAATATTTAGATTAGTGTTGTTCATCTTTCTACCTAGGTTAGCTGTTAGCACACTACTCTCCTAACGTGTTATGTTAGCGTTATTTGTGCTAATATAGTTTATTTGTAAACTATATAATGCTTAGACCTTTCTAAGCTAATGTTAATGCATATTTTATTTATAAAACCATTTCTTATACGTTTCATTTAGCTATAGGCCCTCTAGAATGTTGCTCCTGCATTCATTAATCCAAATGGTATTCTCAAATATTCAAAGGTACCCCAAGGGGTAGTGAAAGCAATTTTGTATCTATCTTCAGGATTTACCTAAATCTGATTATATCCCGAGAATCCCTCTAATACTGACATTTTGGATGAGCCTACTACAACTTGTAGTAGATGTTCCATGTTGGGCAATGGATAATTATCCTTGAGAGAAATTTTATTTAGATTTTGAAAATCAACACAAAGTTTGATCTCTCCATTTTTCTTCCTTATTGGTACCAAGTTTGCTATCCAATAAAGAAAATCTTATTTTTCCTAACTATTTTGGCATCCAAAAATTTTTGAACTTCTTTTTGCATAACTAGATGCAATGTGGGATTGAAATTTGTTTATTTTTACTTGAGTATCCTCCTTGAGGGGAATAATGTGAGTCATGACATTGGTTTTAAAAGTTTTTAGGTCTTCATAACTTCAGGCAAAATACTCTTTATTTTTTCTTCAAAAAGTTGATGTATTGTTCTTCTCTTTTTCTAGTAAATCCTTATTAATATTAACAAATCTAGGCTCCTCTTTTGTTCTATTGTTCACATCATCGACCTCTATTTTCTTGAGGAGTGGTTTGTAGGCTTTATCAAAATCATCATATAAGATTCCTAAAGAAACTAACCCCTTAGGAATTTTATTGGTTTTAATTTGAATTACTTCAAATGGCTCTCCAATTATATGTTCCAATTTTTCTTCATCCTCCTCCTCACATATGACGTTAGAGTACATATTCTTGAGGGTCTTGAAATACCTAATATCCAAATTATATTTTAACACGTGTAGATATACAACATTATCAGGAATAGAAGGTTTGTACACATAGATAGTTGGGAATCTATCCATATAATCAATGTCAATTTTTAGATAGTCTGCACCTGAAGCATTGATGGCTAGTAGGTTTGCAATATGATTCTTTTCTTTGGGAATGTAAGAGATGTTAAAATGTAGGAATTTATCAATTTTAAATAAGACTATAGATTTATATTGTTTTAATCTGAGATGTTTTGTTTGATACTTACCTTTAAATTGTTGGATAATCAGTTTGGCATTCCTAATCACAATCAAGAAATTTATACCTATTTCTTTGGCTTTTCTCAAGCCTAATAGTAAAGCTTCATACTCAACAACATTATTGGTGCATGAGAATCTCTAATCTGTAAGGGATTTCAATATAGTTTCCCTTTATATCTATTAAATTCACATCAATGCCTGCTCCTGTTTGAGACGTAGCCCCATAAAAGGACATGATCCACATTTCTTGGGTAAGAAATCTATCATATTTTGCATCTATTATTTCTTTGGTTTTAGGTTCCATATATTTTGCAACAGGAACTTCTACCAAGAAAGGATTATGACAAACTGAGTATACTCATATTTATTTCTCTTCTATAGAATTAACCAAATTAATCATGGTATCATTAGGTCTTACCAGCTCCAATGAATACTTGTTAAATGGTTCTCTTCTTAAAGTCACACTTTCTTTTCTTGAAATAGGGATTGTAGCATAAGACCAATCCAATTGTATGGAGCCACCCAACTGTTCCATCTAATGTATGCTTAACAACAATGATAATAAAGGGTCTACATCAACTATTACAAAGTCCATCACTATACCCTTCTTGGGATATTGATCTAAGAAGACTAACAAGCCAGTGATAATCCCTACATAGGGTATCTGCCTACTATCCATTATTGACATAGGAGGGTACTACTTAGTACAAAATAACCCTATTTGGTCTACTATCTATTTGGGCATGATGTTATGGGATGCACCACTATCTAGCATGCAATTGTGAATGGCATACCTTTCTCCTTCATCTAAATTATATCTGAGTGACACATAAAATGGTCTAACAGATGAGGGTATTCTAGTCTCATGGTCAAATGGTTTGATTGTATTATAGGATTGAGTTTCTTTTTGTTCAATCAGGCCAAAATTCTTAAAGACTTGTTCTCTATACTTTTGAATATTCATTAACTCACCAAAGGTAATGTTAACTTTTTGTTTACTCAGCTCAGAACCAGCATCAAATTCCATCTTCTTAACATCTAATGTTTTGGTACATTCCTCATGTGTTGATGGCTCATTTATTTCTACATTGGCAGGAGTAGTTTTGTTTTGAAATTTTAATGTTTTTTATTTTTGAACATTGTTATTTACAGCAAGTTGTTCTCTAGTATCCTTATTTGATATTTTATGAGTTTTTTAGGAACAGTCCTATTTCTTTGTAATAACCCAAGTCTAACTTACTTGGTTGTCAAAAACACATAATAAAATTTTGTTTTATGTGAAAACAAATCCACAATCTAACGAATGCTCCCCCAAATTTATATTAGTATGTAGGCATAGGTTACACACTTCGATATTATCATACCACTATAAACAGAATCACGACTACTTGAGATTGGCCAAATCTTGCAAAGTGTTACCATTTTATGAGACCCACCTTCTCCTATCTCGAGTATTGGGTTCTTGACAAGGGTTTATCCTTCTAGGGCCCATAATACCTAGAAGGGTGGATGCATAATTTCCCCATCTCATAACATAGAGGACATTGGTCCCACAGACCTTAATTTAGTCTTAGTTCATATTTTTATTTTGGGTCCGTGCTAGAGTTAGCATTGTTATACCTAGTACCTGATATCGATCCATCACATTATGGAAGCTATTAGGGCTCTCCACTATTTTGGCTTTGGGTTCAAATTTCTCAGTTTACAGCATAGTTGATGATAATACATCCCATACCGTCTATCATTGGACCTTCCAACCTTGAAGACCTACTCTCTAGGCTTGAGTTATTGTTGGCTATTCCACAACCAGTCAGTATTCGTGAGAATACTCATAGTACTACTTCGTATGATAACCTATAACAACGTCCTATACCATAAATTCATTACTCTCCAGGGAATAAGGTCCTCTGACCCTCCTTTGATAGCCAAAGAATAATTATCCTCGAATCCCAATAGTCACCTCCTGCAAGCTACCAATATTGGGTGGATGTCATCCTTCTCAATGACATACTCCATCCTCCTTGATGGATTAAAAAAATTGAGTGATACTAGTTCTTCAAAAATAAATCTCTATAGGCTAATGAGTGTACTTATTAGAAACAAGTATTAACATAGTATTTTAAAGGTTCCATACTTTTCATATCCTCTACTACCCTTTGGTTCTTCAAAAGTAATTGATGTTAAGATCCACCTTTTTTTTATTAAAATATAACCAAAGTCATAACTTTAAAATTAGTCATAAACTATGGATATTGTTTTTAAGAAAGCAAAAATAAACTATGGATATTGTTTCTAGCCATGTGGATAAAATTCCAATTACAATGACGTCTCAAAATCTATAAAAGTTCGTATTTGGAAAAGAATCATCAATTTTTTTATTATTTTAAACCAAACTTAATTTAAAAATTGTGGCCTTTGAAGCTCATAAAGTATTGGAATATGGAAATGAGGCTACATTTCAATTTATAGAACATCATATCTCCAATAGTTTAAATTTTATGTTTCATTCATCATATGACTTTGAATGATCAGATATTTAAGTTTCCCATGAAATATAGAAGGAAATTATTCCCGCATTCAAGTAAATCATCACTTATCTAAACTTACACAAGAGACGTCATGCCTCTTAAATATCAGTATTAACGCATATATTCACGTCCTTCGAAGCTCATTGGAATATAAAAATGAAGCCACATATTAATTTATAGAACACCGTATCCCCAAATAGTTTAGTTTAAAATTTATGTCACATTCAAAATATGAAAATAAGTATACCCACATATCAAGTAATTCATGAATTATCTAAACTTTTGCAAGAGACATTAGGACCTTTAAAAAAGCAATATTAATGCATATACCGAGGATTCTTAAATAATTAATTCTCAAAACCAAACGCTATCACAATGTATATATATTTTCTATCCGATTTTCTCATGTTGTAAAAATTTTAAGACATTAGCAGGTAATAAATTTTCAAATATTGGTTTGCTCATGAAGACAATTAGTACTATACCTAATTTATATCAAAGACGAGGAGGTAATGAATACACATGTGTGTGGAAACACTCATCTCAACAATGTTGAATTCCCTATCTACGTAATCTCTAAAGTTGATGGAATTATCATTGTTGTTTGAGTTGATTTGGCAATTTACGGTAGGACAGGAGATGAACATGAAAGTGATAAGGTTTGGCATGCTACATTTAACCATTATTAATTAGATCTCAAGGTAATTAACAACCGAGCATTTCTACTAGTTTACTAAAGGTGACGCCCCCAAAACCTTTAATGGTGGCTTGGAATTCTCATGGATCCAGACGAATTGAAGAAAAGTAGAACTACCCATAGTATATCATTCATCCATTTTTTGGTATGTCTATTTTTAATAAATATGACATATGATTTTTGAGCAATGGCAAACCAAGCAATTACTATCTTCATCAATGACGAGGTGCTTGCGTCTATCCCATTTTTTAAATTTATTTAGGCAATATTTTCTTTAATCAACACACCACCCTAACAAAAGGTATAAACTATTTGTTCAAAAAAATAAACTTAAAGGAAAGTCCCTCAATCAACATTAATTGGTTATACATTATGTTCTTCATTACTTAAGCATCTCAACCTAGCTTTCAAACTATTCTCATTAAGATACAACATACGACCAACTTTGTTTAAAAATGATATCTATAACAAAAAAACATCAAAAGATGATTACTACTGACAAAATAATCGCAATTTTTTTCCAAGAATAATTGATAGATCTTTAATAGACAAATATGAAGATTCGTGGACCCACTCTTGCCAATTAAAACTTCAAAGTTATTGTTTTATATCTATACATTTGATGGTAAAAACTTTCAATAGCAGGTTAAATAAAATACTTCATAATTTCTAAACTAGAGCATCCGACAGTCAATTTAAGCATCCTAATGCTTAAATTTTTTTTGTAAAAGCTTTCAATAGCAAGTTTATTTTATAATTACCACAACTAAAACATTCGGTGGTCAATTTAAGCATCCTAATGCTTAACAGAAGTTTGTAAAAGCTTTCAATAGCAAGTTTACTTCATAATTTCCACAACTAAAATATTTGACGATCAATTTAAACATCCTAATGCTTAACAAAAGTTTGTAAAAGCTTTCAATAGCAATTTTACTTCATAATTTCCACAACTAAAATATTTTACGATCAATTTAAGCATCCTAATGCTTAAAAAAAGTTTGTAAAAGCTTTCAATAGTAAGTTTACTTCATAATTTCCACAACTAAAATATTTGATGGTCAATTTAAGTATCCTAATGCTTAACAAAAGTTTGAAGTTTTTGCATATCTCTACTCCATATTTCCCAATGACTTCACCACCATCAGCTCAACCAGAGATGTAACAAAAGGATAGAATTGAGGCCACATGGGTCAATAAGATTTTTAATGATATGCAACTAAATTCAATACAAATTGACATGCTATATAAAACGCTTTCTGTGTTCATGCAACCTACAATATTGTTACAATATTTATTAAAATGGACCAAATTATAACATATATATATATATATATATATATATGTATTTTCTTAAAAATTTGAAGTTCTCAGTTATTATAAATTAAATTTTTTAACCAAAGCATAGCTTGGGTAAAAAGCTCAATCACTTGTTTGAACCCAAAACAATAGGTCGTTTAGAAAATATATTAACCATACATTATTCTAAACAAGAAAATATTGCATTGAGAAGCTATGGCAATAGTTATGCTAAGGATCCACACAGACATTCACTAAACAATAGTAAATCATCTCCAAGAAAACATAGTGGGTGGTCATGCAAGGTTAGAATGTACCAACCTCTTTCGTCGGGTGAAGGAGCTTTAATCCGATAGAAGAATCCAACAACCAAAATAAATCCATCAATCAACTAACAGACACGATAACACAACACTAAAGAATGAATAATTTGTAAATGAACGGGTCTTCCTTTTAATGGTATGGAAACACCCAAACTTTGTAACACATGTCTCTCTCCATGCATGTAATAATCTGAGTTGACACCGAGTGGCATAGTACCCACGTACTCGTTGTTACAAAATGTTTTTGTATTTACCTTGTACAAGTTCATATTTATGCACTTCTTATTATTTATTATTTTTATTATTTTATATTTTTATATTTATTAATTTTATTTATTTATTTTAGATATATCTATTTTTTTTTAGACAAATTTATGCAAACATAATCTCAATCAAGTCATGCAACATATGACCATATAAATGGAGGCATTTTTATGCAAACATAATCTCAAGAAAGTCATGCAACATATGACCCTATAAATGGAGGTAGTTTTATGCAAACATAATCTCAAGCAAGTCATGCAACATATGATCCTATAAATGGAGGCAGTTGTATGCAAACATAATCTCAAGAAAGTCATGCAACATATGACCCTATAAATAAAATCTACAAGCTTCCATGTACTTGCAACCGTGGTGCTATTTTAAGCACTAGCATCATATCCCAACTTACCTGAGTGATAATTCTTATCCTTCTACATGTGGTTGAGAAATAGGCTCACCGTACTACTTATCACATTTGCTACAACTCCTGCACTCATAGAAAATCATCAGCAACATCTTGTTCTAATAAAACTAGTAGGCAGATAAGAAAATCATGGGAATGTTACATTCGCCCCACCAGAATTTAACATGGTCCCTGTGTTAGCCCAAATAATCTTTTGTAGGTTTAAAAATACATACATATATATATATATATATATTATATATATATATATATATATATATATATATATATATATATATATAATATATATATATATATATATGTATGTATTTTTAAACCTACAAAAGATTATTTGGGCTAACACAGGGACCATGTTAAATTCTGGTGGGGGAGAATGTAACATTCCCATGATTTATATATATATATATATAAACATCAAGCCATATATTATGAACTTTATAAAAAAGATGCATGCATTTCACCATTAGTATATCAAAATATGCATTATAAATAAAAAAATACACATACAAATGTATCAAATGTTCAAATATTTATGTAAATATCAATCTTCAAACAAAAATGAAAATTGCTCTGTCATTTCTGCCACATATTTCCATGTGGCATTTATTTCTAAGTAGAGATCCTACTGGACTCTACATTGATCAACAAATCTTTTCCTTATCTGTTTAGTTTGGTACCCTAGAATCCTAATGGGGCAAACCTCAATGAGCTATGGGTCTGATATCAATAAATTAAAAACATCCAAAGTGTGTGAGGGATCTACTACATACTTTCAGAGGAGGGACACATGGAAGGTATTGTGGATTTTGGACAAATTAGATGGTAAAGCTAGTTTATAAGCAACATGACTAATTTTGGCAATGATTTCAAAAGGACCCATGAATCTAGGGCTATGTTTAGTGGATTTTATGGAGCTCTTAGTTGGTTTGACTCTCAGGAAAACTTTATTTTGAAATCCAAATTTGTATTTGGTCCTTGCTTGACCTTAATCAAGCATTGATTATAGAATTCATCATCCTTCTGCAACTCTTTAATTTGCTCTACTAGTCTATATTAACATCATGTTAAGGTATCTACATGTCTCTTTCTTCTAAGTGAATTAGCCAACTTGTTATCCTCACCCTTAATATACTCGATCCCAAAATCATACTTAGCCAAGAATTCCATCCACCATTGTTATCTAGCATTTAGTAACGGTTGAGTAAAAATATATTTCAAACTTTGGTGGTCTGTTTTTAATCGAAGGGTTTACCCAATATATAGTTTCACCACATTTTGAGGGCATGAACTACGATGGCTAAATATAAGTCGTGAGTTGCATAATTTATCTCATGATTCTTGATTTTTCTAGATTCATATGCCACAATGGTCTCATTCTACATCAAGACACCTCTTAGCTCTTCTAAAGAAGCATCTATACAAACTGTGAACAATTTACTTAGATCTAGAATTTGGAGAATAGGTGTAGTTTTCAACTTCTCCTTAATTACTTTGAATGCCTCATCACACTGAGGAGTCCATTTGAAAACTTTTTCCTTCCTTTGAAAATTGGTTATTGGATAGACAATTTTTGAAAATCCCTTTACAAATCGCCTATAATATCCAACCATTCCCATAAAGCTTCTTACTTCAAATACATTTGTGGGTGTTGGCCAGTCTACTATTGCTTCAATATTTTTAGGATCCACTACAACACCATCTGCTAAGACTATGTGACCCAAATATTGCACTTATGATGTACAAAATTCACATTTGGATAATTTTCCATATAATTGATTTCTCAAAATTTCTAGAACCATCCTTACATGTTGATCATGTTCCTCTTTATTTTGAGAATAAATCAATATATCATCCAAAAATACTAGCATAAACTAATCTAACTACTCCCAAAATTTACTATTCATCAAGTTCATGAAGGTAGCAGGAGCATTTGTCAAGCCAAAGGGTAGTATTATGAACTCGTAATGCCCATAACGGGTTCTAAAGGTAGTCTTGAAAATATCCTCCTTCGTGATTCTCAATTTATGGTACCCCGACCTAAGGTAAATTTTTTAGAATATAGTTGCTCTCCTAAGCTGGTCGAAGAGGTCATTATTCTTGGCAAGGAATACTTATTTTTTATAGTCATTTTATTGAGCATTCTTTAATCAATACATAGTCTCAAGGATCCATCCTTCTTCTTGACAAACAAAAGTGGTGCACCCCATGGTGAAACACTAGGCTTGATGTGCCATTTTTATAATAAGTCCTTAAGTTGGTTTTGAGCTCTTGTAATTCAATAAAAGTCATTCGGTAAGGGGTTCTAGCTATGGGTAATGCTCCTGGTAAAAGATCAATAGAAAAATCAAATTTCCTTTTCAGAGGAAGTCCAGGCAGGTCTTTAGGAAAAACATCTCTAAACTCGTTCAAAATTGGATGTTGTTGGAATAGAGCAAAGCTAGATTCAATTTCTTCTTTCTTGTTCATTTTGACCACATAAAGCCTACAATACTTCCGTAAGGCCCTTTTAACTTGCATAGCAGTTAGTCAGTGAGGTTCTAAGGTCACTCGACTACAGTGGACCCAGATTCATTATTTGGAATCATCTATGAATCAAGACATCTCTCTTCAAATTTTAACAATGCTTTGTAGGCCTTTAACCAATATACTTCTAGGATGACATCAAAAGCATGTAAGGGTGCTACATACAGGTGCCAAATTATTTTTCCTTGGGGTACATCTATTTGTGAGTCGAATAAGCATTGGTTGATCATATAGGTTTATCCTGAACCGTATTCCATTTGCCACCCATTGGCCATAATACCAGCTCTTATCGACATGTCTCTCACAATACTAGAAGATATAAAACTATAGGTTGCACCATTATCTATTAAGACATAAACATCCTTATTGCCTATTTTTTATTTTAAAATAAATGGAGTGGCTTACCCTAAAAGGTTGGGGTTACCTGTGGCAGCATAAATTCGATGAGGAGCTTCTTCAGTTGGTTTTCTCTTATCTGCTCTCTCTAGGCATTAGTTTGCATAATGATCCTTAGCCCCAAAAACATAGCATACATTTGGGCCTTTGTTTTTCCATTTGTCTCCATCTTTATTCTGACTAGCAACATTCTTTACTTTTTATTGTATTGCAGTTCTCTGTGTAGTTTTATCAAGAAAGTTTCTTTTGTTGTTTTACCCTTTGATATTTTAATATTTTCCTCTGTTTCTTTTATTCCCTCTGAAATGGTCACCTTCGCTATTTTTCTTAAATTGGTCATTTCCTTTAGTGGGTTCTAGGAATCTTCTTTTCTTAGATTTATCCTTTTCGAATCTTTGAAAACAAGCATTTTTATTCTTCTGGCTTACTTCATAACATGCAACATCAAAAAAAATTGTCAAATTCTTAGAATTAACCCATCCAAAAGGGGTTCCAATTTTGGGATGCAATAATAGTATAAATTTATGGTTTTTAAACTCCTCTCACTTTTCGTATTCAGGTGTGTACTTTAGTAGTTGGACAAATCTCTGATAATATTCTATTACTGACATGTTTTCTTAATGATGATTAGTAAATTCTGCATATTTCTCGATATAAAAATGTGGAGTAAGGAATCTATCTTTGAATTCCTTTTCAAATACATCCCAGGGAATGTTAGTAGCCTCCTTTTGACTAGTTTTCTTATATGTGGTCCACCAATCCTTGGTAGGACCTGTTAGATGTGCTACAACCCATGTTGTTTTTGATTCAGCACACAGGGGTTGTATGGCAAAGTACCCCTTGACCTCACTTAACCAATTTTTAGCTATTTCACCATCACCCCTACCATAAAATTTAGAGATGTCTAGCTTTTTTATCTCTTTCTATAATTCCATACCTATTTTCCTTCTCAAATATCCCTTAGGAAATTCACTTTGTACTCTATTTGACTCTTTAGTCAAATTCTCAATTACCTTATGCTGCTGAGCAATAATTTCTTGTTGTTGTGTCAATTATGCTCTCTATTGTTCCATGTGCTCATTCATATGAGCTCTTTGAATTTTTATTTTTTCTTTCGATTAATTCAATTGCTCTTGCATGAGCTGAATTATTTTGGTTATGTTATCATCATTTTGGGTAGCCCTTCTTGCTGCTGGTTCTTTCTCTTTTCTTAGAACACATCAAGGAGCTTCGATTGTTTGTACACGATCCAATTCTCTCACGAGTCGTATCAGTCCCCATTGTCAAAACTTCTACAAGCCCTTCTTGTAGTGTAGCATTTGCTCTTTGTGAGGTCTCTGCCATTAAACCTGATGATAAAAGAGCTACGCAAATTCAACAAAATATATATTATTTGAAATATGAGCAGGATTTGTTTTCATTGATGTCAAAGGAATACTAAGAAAATTTTAAAAGAGTGTTAAGCAAATGGTTCATGGTTGATTTTATAAGAGGTAAGGATATAATATTTAATTCAAATATTATATGGTTGAAGCATAAAAATAGAAGCAAGAAGGATAACAATATTATAATATTTGGGTAAAAGAAAAGGGTTGAAAAGATATCTCCGTTCTATGGTGGTTGAAAGAAAATAATAAGGTTATAATGCTAAGGTGATAATGGCAAAAGGTTTCCCTAAAAACCTAAGGAAATTTATATTTTATTTTATTTACAAAAGCCCAAGGACATTTAAATATTTAATTATAATATTTAAATTCATTTTGAATTTAAATAATTATAATTAAAATATTATTTTTGAAATGCAAAGTCTAATTTCTCTATCCGTCGATGTGAAGGCAAATACCTTGAAAGGTATATTAATATAGCCTAAATCAAAGGCTAATGTTGCAATTCAAAAATTGTGTATGTTTTGTTGTGCTCGTCGATCGAACATGGAAGGGAGAAGAAGTGTGCCAGTGCTAACTCCAAGGGAGAGAAAGGCATAAAGGAAAGTAGTGCTAGATTCTAAGGACCATCCAGGCGGCTAGCCCAGACGATGATTGGCTTGGGTGCTAAGTTGCAACAGAGGGGAGGTCTCAAGTTCAAGACTTTACGACAGTGAGAGGAAGCTTTTTGTTTAAAAATATTTTAGCGGTAGCTAGGGAATAAGTGTGCTCGAGCACACTTAGGTCCCATGCGAGCACCTAGCTCACGTGACAGTGGAAGCCGTGGCTAGGCTGCTAGTGGCAACACACCATAGGTTCGATTCCCACCAAGGGCAAAACGTATTAAATTTAATATTTTGTCCTAAGGTTTGTTGGCATGAGCATTTAGGGAGGTATAAGGTTTATGGAAATAAATTTTATATTGTGAGTTTGGTGATTAAAGTGTTGAAAGGAGTAATAAGGCTTTAGAGGAGTTTAGATATTATTTTAAAATAAAGTCTTATTGGGTTTAATAGTTGAAAGGAGCAATAAGGTGTAATTGAGATCTAATGTTTTGTATGGTGAGAATAACTTGTGATGAAATTATTGAATGAAGTCTTGAGAAGGTTTTTTCTATATAACCCTTAAGATTGGCAAAAGAGTAATTGTTATTGAGAAGGGTTTTTAAGTTCAATTCTTCATCAAACAAAAGGTATGGGCACATCTTCCTTGTGAGTGATTGTTGGATGTTGTGAATGCTAAGTTGGAAAGAAAAGGGTTGTTTGATAAACATTGTTGAGTTTGATTATTAAAGGTTTTTCTAAGTGAAATTTGATGATAAAAACCTTGTTTGATAAGCATTTTTGAAAATAATTGAGTGAGTGTTCATATTCTTGGACTAGGGTTTGTAAGAAAGTAGTGTTTCATTGAGTGATTTATTGAGTGGAGTTGATTGAGCCTAGTCAAGTGGAAGTGTTGAAGTGATAGTTCAAACATCTGTGAAACAAATTGTTCTATATTCTAAACTGATTTGAGAAAGAGATTGAAAGTGATTGAGCATTGTTGTGAGTGTGAAGCATACTGAGTCTCTAAAAATTCTCTATATGTTTCTGTGAGATTAAACAAGATTCTGTGTCAACCTTGTCAGGGTTATTGAAGAGGATTTTGTGTTAAATTGAGTTGAGTTTAGTAAGCTTTTATGGAAGCTTACAAAGCATATTGGACAACTTCTAGTGAGGACTTGTTGACCGGATTTGAGGTAAGTCTTGGTGAAGACTTGTTGAGCAGATTGGACAAGTTCTAGTGAGGACTTGTTGAGCAGATTTGAGGTAAGTCTTGGTGAAGACTTGTTTAGAAAATTAGATAAGTTCTAGAGAGGAGTTGTGGATAGATTAGTGTGAGATTTTATGGAAGATTACAAGGAAGATTTGAGATAAGTCTTTGAGAAGACTTAAGAGCAGAGTTGATTGATTAATTTGTTTAAAAATTGGGTTAAGATTTGGTACATATCTAGTAGAGTTGATTTATTATTGATTCAGGATTTGTGTTAAGGCTTGAGGAAAGATATTGAGCAGATTTGTGCTAGACCGAAGAACTATGTTTAGTGCAGATTTGAGGATAGAGATTGAGCAGATTTGTGCTAGACCGAAGGACTTTTTTTAGTGTAGATTTGAGTATAGATATTGAGCATATTTATGCTAGACTGAATGACTATGTTTAGTGTAGATTTGAGAATAGATATTGATCAAATTTGTGCTAGACCGAAGGATTGTGTTTAGTGCAGATTTGAGGATAGATATTGAGCAAATTTGTGCTATATCGAAGTACTATGTTTAGTGTAGATTTGAGATAGAGCTGAGAGTAAGCTTTGGAGGTGACAGAGTATAGAGGATGGCAGTATCTAGTGGATAGAGATCCATTATCCAAGGCAATGAGAATAGGTCTTCTGAGTGAGGATAGGAGTCTTCAATGGATAGAGATCCATAAGCCAGTGCAGTGGAGGTAGCAGCTCTTCTAGAAGATCACCAACTAGAGCAAAGAAGAAGTTATCCTATGGATAGATATCCACAAACTTGATTAGGGGATTGGTGTCTCCTTTGGATAGAAGTCCATAAACATTGTAATAGTGAAAGGTTTCCCAAGATATTTGTTGAGAAAATTTTAGTGAAATATTTTCTCCGTGGAGTATCCCACATTGTGTAAACCACGTTAAATTGGTGTCTCTATTGTGTGCGGTGATTTGTACATTACTTTGATTACTGTTGTTGATATTACCATTAATATATTTCATAATATTGATTGGGAAAGAAAAGTAAAAAGTAATCTTATAATGTTCACCCCCCTCTCTGTATAAGCTTGTGTTCTTCATATATTTGCAACCTAAGGTTTTTGCAACCTAGGCTCTAATACCAACTATAACAACCCAAGTCTAACTTACTTTGTTGTCAAAAATACAAAATCATTTTTTTTTTATGTGAAAACAAAGCCATAATCTGACGAATGCTCACCCAACTTTATATTAGTACGTAGGCATAGGTTACACACTCAGAGATTATCATACCACTACAGATGGAATCACGAGTGCTCAAGATTGGCCAAATCCTGTAAAGTGTTATAATTTTATGAGACCCACCTTCTCCTATCCTGAGTTTTGGATTCTCGACAAGGGGTTGTCCTTCTAGGGCCCATAATACCTAGAAGGGTGGACACATAATTTCCCTATCTCATAGCATGGAGGACATTGGTCCCACTAACCTTAATTTAGTCTTAGTTCATATTTTCATTTTGAATTCGTGCTAGAGTTAGTGTTGTTATGTCTAGTGTTTGATATCGGTCCATCACATTATGGAAGCTATCAGGGCCCATCGCTACTTTGGCTTTGGGTCCAAATTTATCAATTTTCATCCTAGTTGATGATAAGATTTCCCATACCATCTATCGTTGGACCTTCCATCCTTGAAGACCTACTCCCTAGGCTTGAGTTACTATTGGCTATTCCACAACCAGTCAATATTCATGATAATCCTCACAGTACTACTTCGTACAATAACCTAGAATAACGTCTCATACCATCATTCGTTACTCTCCATGGCATAAAGTCCTTTGACCCTCCTTTGATAGCTAGAGAACGATTATCTTTGAATCCCAACAATCACCTCCCGTAAGCTATATAATTTGGGTGGATGTCATCCTTCTCGATGACATACTCCATCCTCCTCGATGGATTAAAAATATTGAGTGAAACCAATTCTTCAAAAATAAGTGTCCATAGGCTGATGAGTGTACTTATTAGAATCAAGTATTAACATAGTATTTTAAATGTTCCATAATTTTCTAATCCTCTACTACCCTTTGGTTCTTCAAAAGTAATTGATGCTAAGATCCATATTTTTTGATTAAAATATAAGCAAAGTCACTTACAAATTAAAAATTAGTCATAAACTATGGATATTTTTTCTAGCCATGCAGATAAAATTCCAATTAGAATGAGGTCTCAAAATTTATAAAAGTTCGTATTTGGAAAAGAATCATCAAAATTTTTTTATTTTAAACCAAACTTAATTTTAAAATTGTGCCATTCGAAGCTCATAAAGTATTGGAATATGAAAATGAGGCTACATTTCAATTTATATATTATCGTGTGTCCAATAGTTTAAATTTTATGTTTCATTCATTATATGACTTTGAATGATCAAATATTTAAGTTTCCCACGAAACATAGAAGAAAATTATTCCTGCGTCACGCCTCTTAAATATCAGTATTAATGTATATATTCACATCCTTCGAAGCTCATTGGAATATAAAAATGAAGCCACATATTAATTTATAGATCATCGTATCCCCAAATAGTTTAGTTTAAAAGTTATGTCACATTCAAAATATGAAAATAAGTATACCCGCATATCAAGTAAGTCATGAATTATTTAAACTTTTGCAAGAGACATCACGGCCTTTAAAATAGCAGTATTAATGCATATACCGAGGCTTCTTAAAGAATTAATTCTCAAAACCAAATGTTATAAAAATACATACATATATATATATATATATATATATATATATATATATATATATATATATATATATATATATTTTTTTTTTTTTTTTTTCTATCCAATTTTCTCATATTGTGAAACCTTTAAGACATTAGAAGGTAATAAATTTTCAAATATTGGTTCACTCGTGAAGGTAATTAACACTATACCTAATTTATATCAAGGATAAGGAGGTAATGAATAAATACGTGTGTGGAAACGCTTATCTCAACAACGAAAAATTTCCTTTCTACGTAATCTCTAAAGTTTATGGAATTATCATTGTTGTTTGGGTTGATTTGGTAATTCACAGTAGGATAGGAGATGAACATGAAAGTGATAATGTTTGGCATGCTACGTTTAACCATTCTTAATTAGAGCTCAAGGCAATTAACAGTCGAGCACTACTACTAGTTTACAAAAGTGATGTCCCTAAAACCTTTAATGGTGGTTTGGCATTCTCATGGATTCGAACGAATTGAAGAAAAGTAAAATTGCCCATAGTATATTGTTCATCCATGTTTTGGTATGTCTATTTTTAATATATATGCCATACGAGTTTTGAACAATGGCACACCAAGTAATTACTATCTTCATGGACAACGATGCGCCCGAGTCTATCCCATTTTTTAAAATTTATTTAGGTAGTAATTTATTTAATCAACACACCACCCTAACAAAAGGTATAACGTATCTAGTAATAAACATAAACTTAAAGGCAAGTCCCTTGATCAATATTAATTGGTCAGACATTACGTTCTTCATTACTTAAACATCTCAACCTAGCTTTCAAACTATTCTCATTAAGATACAACATATGACCAAATTTATTTTTAAAATGATATTTATAATGAAAATCATCAACAGATGATTACTGCTGAAAAAATAATCCCAAATATTTTTCAAGAATAATTGACAGATCTTTAATAGACAAATATGAACAGTCATGGATCCATTCATGCCAATTCGGAATTCAAAGTTATTGTTTCACTTCTATACATTTGATGGTAAAAAATTTTAATAGCAGGTTAGATAAAATACTTCATAACTTCTAAACTAAAGCATCCAACGATCAATTTAAGAATCCTAATGCTTAATAGAAGTTTGTAAAATCTTTCTATAGCAATTTTACTTCATAATTTCCACAACAAAAACATTCGACGGTCAATTTAAGCATTCTAATGCTTAACAAAAGTTTGTAAAAGCTTTCAATAGCAATTTTACTTCATAAAATCCACAACTAAGACATCTAGTGGTCAATTTAAGCATCCTAATACTTAAAAGAAGTTTGTAAAAGATTTCAATAGCAAGTTTACTTCATAATTTCCACAACTAAAACATATGATGGTCAATTTAAGCATCTTAATGCTTAACAAAAATTTGAAGCTCCTGCGTGCCTCTGCTCCATCTCTTCCAATGACTTTACCATCATCAGTTGAACCAGTTACGCGATAAAAGGATAGAATTGAGGCCATATGGGTCAGCACGGTTTTTAATGATATGCAGCTAAATTGAATATAGATTGACATGTTATATAAAACATTTTTTGTGTTCATGCAACCTACAATATTGTTATAAAATTTATTAAATTGGATTGGATTATAACATCTATAAATATATATATATTTTATTTCCTTAAAAATCTAAAGTTCTCAGTTATTATAAATTAAATTCGTTAACTAGAGCATAGTTTGGGTAAAAAGCTCAATCAGTTGTTTGAACCCAAAACGATATGTAGTTTAGAAAACATATTAACCATACATTATTCTACACAAGAAAATATTGCAATGAGAAGCTATGGCAATAGTCATGCTAAGGATCCACACATACATTCACTAAACGGTAGTAAAGCATCTCCAAGCAAACATAGTGGGTGGTCATGCAAGGTTAGAATGGACCAACCTCTTTCATCAGGTGAAGGAGCTTTAATCCAATAGAAGAATCTAGCAACCAAAAGAAATCCAGCAATCAACTAACAGACACATTAACATGACACTAAAGAATTAATAATTTGCAAATGAATGGGTCTTCCTTTTAATGGTATGGAAACACCCAAACTTTGTGACACATGTCTCTCTCCATGCACATAATAAGCTGAGTTTATGCCAGGTGGCATAGTACTCGCATACTCATCGTTACAAAATGTTTTTTATTTACCTTATATAAGTTCATATTTATGTACTTATTATTATTTATTATTTTTATTATTTTATATTTTTATATAAATTCATTATATATATATATATATATATATATATATATATATATATATATATATAATATTAGACAAATTTATGCAAACATAATCTCAAGAAAGTCATTCAATATATGATCCTATAAATGGAGGCAGATTTAATCAAACATAATCTCAAGCAAGTCATGCAACATATGACCTTATAAATGAAATCTGCCTTTGCGAGCTTCGATGTACTCGCAACCATGGTTCTCTTTTAAGCACTAGCATCATATCCCAACTTACCTGAGTGACAATTCTTATCCTTCTACCTATGGTTGAGTAACAGGTTCATTGTACTGCTTATCACTTCTACTACAGCTCCTGCATTGACAAAAATTCATCAACAGTATCTTGTTCTAACAAAACTAGCCGACAAATAAGAAATCATGGGGATGTTACATTTTTAGATTTAAAGCATGAGCTTCAAGTTCTTCCATCTATTGAACTGTTGGGATTACCTTCCCTTACTTCATTTTATCATATCAAGTTTCTTATCCTCTTTTTACGATTTTTGTATTTTTTGCAACTAGGATTTTGGGATGGTGATTTGAAGCATATGAGTCCATATCTTCCTCAAACAGCCTTTCTCTAGACTCATATTCAATAGTCCAACATGCATTAATTTTGATATCCTCTTCATATTCCTCATCTAAGTTCATAGGATAATGGATTCCTAGATATATACCACAACAATCTAGGTTATGAGGGGCATCACAAGCTAAACAGTAATAGGGGAAGTTTTTTGCTAAGTTGACAGTGGGTATAGGATTTGGAACTAATTCTAGGTCCTCTATCTCTTTTTTCTTCCAGTTATTCCCATTATTTCTATTTCTCTCATCAGGATTTTTGCTACTCCAATTTAAATTAAAATTTCTCCTGAATGATGACCTATTTGTTGAGCAAGGTGCAACGATAGTATTGTCATTGTTGTCAACACACTCAGATGGACAAGTTGATGCAGTGGACAGTTTTTCGAAGGTTTTTCAGAGTATCTACAATGGTGTTAAATGCTTATGAGTATGTTTTTGATGTTTGGGTGAAGTTGTTATAGGTTGTTTGTGCAAATTTGAAAATTTTGAAAAAAACATCAGGAAGTTGTCAAAGTAGCAAAATTGTCAAAGTTGCAAAATCGTCAAAGTTGCAACAATGTCAATGGAATGTGTTGGACAACCCAAGATACTATTTGGAGGTTTGTTTCTCATTAGAAAGTGTGGTTGCATTTTTGGAATGACCGGTTGCTTCTCTTGTGCATTGTTGGTCAGTTTCATGCTTTATGTGATAGGTGTAAAATCTGCGTCGGAGGTCACTTTATGGGAGGATTATTAAACAATCTATGAGGAATTGGACCTTAATTATTTTACTGGAGGTAGCTGGATATATTGAGAGCTTAAGTTTTAAATTTTAGCCCAAATTAAGTCTGGAATAAGAAAATGTGAGCGTTGCAAAATGGATTAAATGTTTTAGTTGGATTAAATTTTTAATACACACTGATCACGCCCCTTCTCAGTGTCATGCTTAGTTCAACAATTGGTATCAAAGCCAAGTTCTTGAATAGGCTTAACTAGCTAGGATGATCTTGGAAGTGACACAATGGTAGGTGGTGAAGGCTTCTCATCAAACAAAGCACTATTGTTTGACAAAACTAATTATGCATTTTGGAGACTCAGGATGCAGACATATCTTTGTGCTTTGGGATACAACATTTGGGATTCAGTGGATACACAATACCCACCACTTCTCCAACCGATGTTGTTGGTAAGAAACTGTTTGAGAATGACTCAAAAACAAAGAATGCTATCATGTGTGGATTAGTGGACAAAAAACTGGTAAATATTATGGGTTGTAAAACATCAAAGGAAATATGGGATAAACTGAAGAGCGTTCATGAAGGAGATGTTAAGATCAAGGAGGCCAAGTTACAAACACATCGAGCTTAGTTCGAAGGATTAAAGATGAATGAGGATGAGAATATAGAGGCATATATGTTGAGAAGTTAATGAAGTCATTAATGCGATTAGAGGACTCGACAAGGAAATCAAATATTTTGTCATCGCAAAAAAGGTATTAAGGTCCTTTCCCTAAAGATTTGATTCTAAAGTTTCAACTATAGAAGAAGCTAAAAATATGAATTCTTTTAGTATAGTTGAGATGCATAGTTATTTGACTACATATGAGATGAGAATAGGAAAATATAAACCCATAGATAGATAAGTTTCTTTTAAAGCCTAGAAAAATATGAAACCAAAACAAGAATTTGAGGAAGAAGAGACATCAGATGAAATGGAAGCAAACTTTGTTCAAAAACTAAAAAGGAGAAAAGGAAAATACAGAAGAAAGTTATCATTTAAATATTTCAACTATGGAGGCATTAGGCATTTTGTAGCTAAATGTCCACTTAATGAGAAGAACAGAAGTGATGAAGGATCGCACGAAAAAAGAAGTGACTAGAAGAAAAAATCAAATTTCAGAAAAGGTAACTTCAAGAAGAAAAGTTTCATCTCCAAGAAGGTCATTTCATCAAAAGACAGCTCTGATGAGTATTTTGAAAAATAAATAGGTGAAGCTCTTTTCATGGCATTCGAAGAAGAAAAACCAAAAAAAGAACATGAATGTGATGAAGAAGAAATTGACGCAGAAGTGAATTTGGAAGAGGAACTAATTCCGGCTTTGGATGAATTGAAGACAGAAAGAAAAAGGAATAAGAAAATTTCAAGAAAGCTTGAGGATGCAAATGAAATCATAACAAGTTTGAAAGTGCAGATAGAAGAATCCAATAAGATCTCCAAATATATCGAAGTGCAAATAACCATGAAAATATATTATTGTAGCAAGTTAGAATAAGAGATTGTTGGTTTAAGGATGCAACTAGAAGAGATGAATCAAAAAATTAGCTTTTATCACAAACGTGAAGAGAGTTCTATGAAGCCGGATAATATCATAAAGAACCAGAAGACTACAGGCATCAAATTTGGTTTGGGTTTTGATGAAGGAGAATCATCAAATGGATCAAAGGCCACAAATGAATAATTCACAAAGAATGAAGAAAAGAATCAGGTTAATCAAGCAAAAATGAATCATTCAAAGGAAATCAATAATGCAAGGCACGAAAGGAGAATTGACAATGATGGTTTCACTAATGTCACACATCAAAGAAGAAGAAGATTTATGGCTCCTACAACAACATGGCAAATACCACCACCCAGGTTCAATCATCCCTTTTCTAGTTACTATTTTAAATGCAATGGTTATGGACATAAGATTTCAGATTGCAAGTATAATGTAGGACCAAGGAATTTTGCTAGTAGAAATGCTTTTTCAACTTTGATGGATTATCCAGTAGAATTTTATAACAGTCATAACTTTGGGCATATTGCAAGAAATTTTAGAAGTACATTTGCATCAAATCAATTTCAGGGAAGAAAATTTCAGCCAAATGGAATAAGATAAAATAAAGAATTTCTTGAAAAACATGCACAAGCTACTGAAAAAGAAAAGCTAAAACAAGAGCCCAAAACTATAATCAAACCAAAGTGGAAAGAAAAATAGCAACCTAAGGAATAAAATGAATCCTTGATCATATAGATGACATTTAAAGCATAGAATAAATCCGCACCATGGATACTTGATAGTGGATGCTCCAGTCATATGACAGGTGACAAACAAAAATTTGAGAAGTTGCAACAATTGTAAGAAGTCGAAACAATATGATTGATTAATCAAGAGTATAAATAACATATTGACGCCCTAGAATAGTCCGGTGAAGATGGAACTAACCAGGCGAGGAATAGATGTTGTTATAACAATGTAACAACATACTAAATAATGAAATATAATATAGCAAACTATAGTTACGCTAACATCCCCCCTTATTACATTATTTGGGTAAAAATTACTAGCTATACTAACATCCCCCCTGATTACATCATTTTGCAATACATAGAGAGCTGCGAAACAATTCAAATTTGACACGTGCAAGTGCCTTAGTGAAAATGTCTGCAACTTGAGCATCGGTGGGAATGTATTGAAGCTGAATTCGATGTCGAGGAACTTTGTCTCGAATGAAGTGACATTGTGTGTCAATGTGCTTGGTTCTTTCATGATGCACTAGATTCTTAACAAGATTCAAAACACCCTGGTTGTCGTAGAACAAGTGTATTGGAGATTTGGATGGAAGACCCATACTTGTCAAAATGTGATGCAACCATATCACTTTGCACATAGCTTCACGTGCGGTGCGATACTCTACCTCTGTAGATGAGATAGCAACCACCTGTTGCTTCTTGCTGTGCCAAGAGACAGGACCGGATCCAAGATGAAAAATATATCCTGAAGTTGACTTGCGATCATCAGTCGACCCGGCATAGTCGGAGTCCGTGTATCCTTGCAAGAAGAATTTACCATTCCTCTTGTATTCTAGGCCATATTCCATAGTACCACGGACATAGTGAAGAACATGTTTTGTTGCTTTCCAATGAGTGGTCTTAGGCTCCTGCATGAACCTCGAAAGATAGTTGACAGCAAACACGAGATCTGGCCTAGTGTTTGTCAGATATATGAGACTCCCAATCAGTTGTCGATAGAGAGTACCATCTACCTGAGGTGAATCATCATATCGTGATAACTGAAGTCCTGATTCCATCGATGTTGCCATTGGCTTACAATCAGTCATGCGATATTTTTCTAACAATGTCTTGGCATATTTTGTCTGAGACACTTTGATGTAGTGCTCTTTCTGGCTCACTTCCAGACCAAGACAGTAATGGAGAAGTCCGAGATCTGTCATCTCAAAAGATTTACACAAGTCCATTTTGACAGTAGAGATCATAGTTTTTGAACTCCCTGTAATGAGCAAATCATCAACATAGAGTACAAGCAACACTATCTCAGAACCTTGTTTCTTGAAATAGAGGTTTGCATCTGACGGACATCTCTTAAATCCATGCTGCATGAGGTGATTATCCATCTTAATATACCAAGCTCGAGGAGCTTGTTTCAGACCATACAAGGACTTGACCAATTTGCACACTTTCTGCTCTTGGCCTTCCACTTCAAATCCTTCAGGTTGAGTCATGTAGACTTCTTCTTGGAGATCACCATTCAGGAAAGCACTTTTGACATCCATTTGGTGAACTTTCCACCCATACTGTGCTGCCATAGCACAAAGAACTCGAATAGTGGTCATTCGAGCAGTAGGTGCAAAAGTTTCCTCATAGTCAATGCCTTCCTTTTGTGCATAGCCCTTTGCAACAAGGCGGGCCTTATGCTTATCAATTGCCCCATCTGCTTTGTACTTGACTTTGTAAACCCATTTGCAGCCTATGGGCTTCTTTTCGTATGGCAGATCGACAAGCTTCCATGTTTTGTTCTTTTTCAGAGACATGTACTCAACATCCATAGCAACCTTCCATTGTGGCTCACTAAGGGCATCTTGTACAGAAGCAGGTTCATGTTCATTCACAGAAGATATAAACACCCTGTCATCATCTATATCCATATCCTCTGTTTGTCTCTCTGGATCAACAGAAAGTTCCTCAAAATATTGACAAAGATCATCAACCTCAGTAGTCTCTGTTGCTGCTCTTTCTTGTCGAGCCATACTGCGAGTACGAGGTCTATCCAAAGTCAAATTTGGTGGAGTGGATAACTTGGAGTCTCTGAGTGTACTTGTATACCATTTTGGATTCTTCTTCTGTGGTGGTGAAGAATATGAAGAAGGTCCTCCAATCTTTGGTAATGAAGGAGACTTCTCAACTTTAGATTCCACAAGATCTAGGTATACATCTGATGTGCTTTGTGATGTGAAAGTTTCATCAAAAATGACATCTCTATTGACATGAATCTTCTTGGTCAAAGGATCAATCAAACGATAACCCTTAGAGTGCTCATCATAGCCAAGAAGAATACACTTCAATGTCTTCTCATCTAGCTTCTTCCTTTTTTCTTTCGGTATGTGCATGAAAGCTTTACATCCAAAAATGCGTAGATGAGAAATGGAGGGTTTCCTACCACTCCATGCTTCCTGTGGAGTCATTCCTTGTAGAGCCTTTGTGGGTGCCCTATTCAATAGATATACTATTGTGGTGACAGCTTCTACCCAATATTGTTGCCCAAGTCTAGCTCCTGTGAGCATACAACGAACCATCTCCATGATTGAACGGTTCCTCCTTTCAACAACTCCATTTTGCTGAGGAGTATAAGCAGTAGTTAACTGTCTCGTGATCCCTTGTGCAGTCAAGAATGCAAAAAATTCTTTAGAGGTAAACTCCCCCCTCGATCTGAGCGAAGGGTCTTTATAGAAGTTCCTGACTCCTTCTCAACGGATTTCTTGAATTGTTGGAAGAAATCAAAAGCTTCAGATTTCAGTTTAAGAAAGAACACCCACATATTTCGTGAGTAATCATCCACAAACAACTGAAAATACCTCTTCCCCCAGAACTGATGGGTGTGAATGGACCGCACAGATCGGTGTGAATCAACTCCAGAGGTTTCTTTGCTCTTGTAGAGCTCTTCTCAAAAGGTACTCTATGTTGCTTTCCTGCCAAGCAATCAGAGCACACTGGCAATGTGGAAGAAAGGGAAGGAAGACCCTTTACCATCTCATACTTACTTAGCTCAAGTAAGTAGCTAGAACTAAGATGTCCATATCTCTTGTGCCACAGAGAAGTTGCCTCCTTTGTAGAGACTGTCATGGCAACATGGGGAGTAGAGATAGCATCTAAGGCAAACAAGCCATGCTTATATGAAGTTGTTGCAATGTGCTTACCCCTCTTGGTAATAGAACAACACTTCTTGCCACCCTCAACACTAAAGTTCACAACCATATCTTTGTCCATAATTTGTGTGACTAACAACAAATTGTTCGCCAATCCTGGAACATAGAGGACTTTGTCAATCTGACACTTGCCATCAGGAAGAGTGACTAAAATTGTACCCTCTCCCTGAACCTTGTAGGTTTTGTCATCAACAATAGTGACAGGTTTGCCCTCCTTGGCCTCATATGTTTCAAACCATGATTTGTCGCCAGTCATGTGCTTACTAGCGCCAGAATCGACATACCAGACAGGATCCTTCTGCTTGGAGGCTGTGGTAGTCATGAGCACCTTGTGTGCCCATTCAAAATCCGAGTCAGATTCTTCAAAAGCAACATTCACCTAGGGTTGCTTGTTTTTGTTTGGTGGTTTGTTTGGGCCCTTGTTCTTAGGTTGCTTGTTCTTTCTCCAACACCTATTTGTGTCATGGTTGTCTTTGTAACAAATTTTGCAATATCTCTTCGTTTGTTGAGGTTTTTTGCCCTTGGAATCCTTGTGAGAATTACTTCCTTTCTAAAAATTACCCTTCTTCTTAGAACCCTGCCTGTTGGTGTATAGGGCTGAATTAGAAGAATCATCTCTTTGAAGTTGGCGTGCCTCCTCTTCCTGAAGCAGATTGACCAACTCAACAAAGGTAACTTTTCTCTGTGACACCTGAAGGGAGGTGATCAACACCCTGTAAGAATTAGGTAAATCTCTCAATACCACTGAAGTAAGGAGCTTATCGTCAACAGTTTCTCCCAAAGAACTCAATTTGGCTTTTAACTCAGACACTCTGCAAAGAAAGAGTTCAACTGTCTCGCCCTGCTTCATGCTTAGACTGTGCATTTGAGTTTGAAGAAATAGAATAGTGGAATCATTCTTTCCCTCATAGATAGTTTTAAGGGCATCCCATGCCTCTTTACTATGTTCACAGTCAACAATATGGGGTTGAACTTCATCAGAAACAACAAGCAAGATGAGCACTTTTGTTGTGTTGTCTTTCTTGTCAAAGGCTTTCTGATCAGCAGAGGGAGTTGTAGCTCTAGCAGTAGATGAAGGTCTTGTTGTTGCTCTAGATACAACATCCCATAAGGCATCCATTTCTAGAATTGCCTTCATCTTGTTTTTCCATGGTGTATAATTAGGACCTTTCAACAACTGATGAGCATCAGTCATTAATTTCGCAGACATTGTGAAGGTTCCTTATATCACCAAATGGTCCCCCTTTCATTATACCTTAATGCCAGGGCGTTTATACCGTACAAAATACCCGCCCTTACTTGAGGGAGACTATAGGTATTTTGAAAAATCAAAAAAATTACCCGCCCTTACGTGAGGGAGACTATAGGTAATTTCAATGATTATACGATACGTGGTACTTAGGCGGTACTGAAAGGGAATCGCCTCGTTGATGGCACCTACCTTAGATAGTCATCAATCCTCATGCATGGGGCGTAACTTCCCCTAAACACTTCAGATTTTAGGACTTTCGTCAGGATTTACGCCTAAACACGAGAGCGATTAGGGTAGTGGATGGAGTAAAAAAATGCAAAATGGCGTACTTATTCCTCCTCGACGATTGATAGAGAACAAGCTCAGACGTCGTTTTGGCAGCTATATTAGGTGGCGGATACAGTAGCACAATCACGACAACATTACCTGTAAGTGCTGGCTAGAGGTATCACAAATACCGAACGCTGTAGTGCAAAAAATTGCACAATTGGGTTTAATTATTTTGGGGACTTAGGAAGAGCTCTGAATTTCAACTTTTAATGAAGTAGTGCAAAAATTGAAAATGTGACTTACAACATAAAAGTGCCCACAAAATAAACCCAAAAGGTGTCGGGCACAACCGAAAATGCACCTTTTACAAAATGCCAAATTTGCTTTTTCAAATACTGAAAAATTACTCAATTTCCCCCCTTTTGATTTTTAAAAGAAATAGGCCCCCCTTTTTTTTAATTTTGACAAAAATCTCCTAATGTCATAAAAAAATGACTAAAGTTTAATTAAACATTTTTTGAGAAAAAGAAATTATTTTAAATAAATGATTTTTAATATTTAAAATAACTTTTTCAAAAAAAATAAAAAAATTTAATTAAACTAAAGTAATTTTTAAAAAATGACAAAAAAAATTTAAGTAAAATTACCTCACGCGGGGGAGGAGGTCGGTGGGTTTGGAACCCCCGACCTCGGGGCTCCCTAAGCCCTACCGCTCAGCCCACGACCAAGTGGGCTAGCGGGCTGATCCGCTAGGATCAGTGGAGCCCTCCTTAATGAGGAGGCTCCTCGAGCCCCGCCTGTGAAGCGATCGTCGCTCCTCCGCTCGACGGCGGCTCCGCTCGGCGGCAGCTAGGGCCCTGGTGGTGCGCGGACGGAGCAGCACTGTGCTGCGTCGTCTGCATGACTTGTCCAGTGGCCAACTAACCACCAAACAACACCACGGACCTCGACAGCTGCAGCAAGAAACCCTGCTAATCGCCTCCGGTCAAATCACCTGCAAGTCCCTGAAAGCGTAGAAAACTCCATGGACTATGGCTTTACAATCTGATTTGTCAGTTGTGGAGGTAACAAAAAATTGAGGAGTGCTTGCAGGTTTGACGTTGTTCTGAGGTGATTGGACGAGGACAGGAACAATGTCGTTCGAACGCCGGTGACGTGGGAGATGTCCAACGTCTGATGTAATTTCTCCTTTCGGTGTTCACGTAGAATACATCCATGAAAGCCTCCACCTTATATTGATCTGCCTCAACCCGCTAGCATCTTCGTCAGCAGCATCTGCCGCTTCTACTGCTTCTGCTTACGTCGTCCTCCACACGAGTTTTAAAACCATAGGCATAGTAAACCATAGGCATTTGCAGGTTTAGCCGCTTCTGGTGATCAAATGACGTCTCTTGCAACTGCAGATGGAGATCGGCTTCACAGACTTTGTCGTGCAGAAAAAACATGGTCGCTGCTGTGGGGAAAACAAATTATCCCACATTCGAGAGTCGACAGAAATAAACGTGTTTAAATACACGCAATCACAAGATGTCTTATGACTGCCTTGTGGTAGTCAGACCTTCCCTTGTTGGCCTTTTGTCACCCATCCAGTAGGGCTTGTGCATGTGTCACTTAGATGTGCGTCCTAGGTGTCTCTAGTGTCCCTCCGTCTTGTGTTGTGTCCTTGTCATAGTGCACGTCTTAGGCTTAGATGGCTACGATGATCACAGTCTTTGGTTGGCACGATCACTGAATCAGGGAACGACACTTGATGAATCCGTGTGGTCCAAATTTACTGCCAGATCTTGAGCCCGTCAGGGGCCAATGTCCATCAGCGCTGCATGGAGGTCCAACCGTAGCCAGATTGCTCTGCTGGTCTACGTTAAGTCACAGGTGCCACGCAGATCTACAGCCTACGTCTAGGTCATCGTCCTCTCGTCACATTTCGAGTTCAGGGACTAAATGAGTCTGTGTTGAGAGATCGTCTAATAATACGACTACGTCAAATACCCAGGGGAATCCAGCCTCACCAAATGCCCACCCAGAGCGAAACCCGCTCTGATACCATGTAAGAAGTCGGAACAATATGATTGATTAATCAAGAGTATAAATAACATATTGATGCCCTAGAATAGTCCGGTGAAGACGAAACTAACCAGGCGAGGAATAGATGTTGTTATAACAATGTAACAACATACTAAATAATGAAATATAATATATCAAACTATAGTTACGCTAACAACAATATGAAAGTGGTTCAATGAAATTTGAAAGCAATGATGGAGCTAAGATAGTTGGTAGAGGTTTAGTTAATATTAGTGATGAAAAAATTAGGTCAGAAGAAGTCTTGTTTGTGGTTGGTCTGAAGCATAACTTGTTGAGCATAAGTCAGATTTGTGACAAAGGTCATGATGTGATCTTTAAGAAGCAGGGTTGTGAAATCATAAAGGCAAATAGTGGGAAGTTGATAGCATCTGCATCAAGGATATCTAGAAACCTGTACACTCTCTCGAAGAATTTTGAAGGAGCTTGCTTGATTGGATAGAAAGAAGATAATTGGTTGTGACACAAGAGGCTCGGTCATATCAGTTTTGACAACCTAGTAAAAATTAGTTCAAAGAAAGCAGTGAGAGATGTTCCCACCATTAGCAAACCATCAAATAGCATTTGTGTTTCATGTCAAAAATGGAAGCAAACTAGAGTCTCATTTAAAACAAAAGAGTACTACATGAGCAAACCTTTGTAACTAGTACATACTAATTTATGTGGACCCATGAGAATGCAAAGCATAAATAGTGATAAATATTTCATGTTGTGTATAGATGACTATTCCAGGATGACATGGGTATTGTTTTTAAGCATAAATCAAAATCTTTTGAGATGTTCAAGGTTTTCAAAAACCAATTTGAGAATCAAACAGGAAAAATGATTAAACGTTTAAGGCCAAAAAAATGAGGAGAGTTCATTTTAGAGGATTTCACAGAGTATTGTGAAAAATATGGCATCAAGAGACAGTTTTTAGTAGCCATGACACCTCTGCAGAATGGTGTGGTACAAAGAAAGAACAGGACAGTGCAGGAAATGGCATGGACTATGTTGACTAAGAGCAAAGTAGCAGATACATTTTGGAAAGAGGTATTCCATACTGCAGTATACATCCAAAATAGGTGCATGTTGAGGACACATGAAAGCAAAACTCCTTATGAGTTGTGGTTCCGTAAAAAGGCAACAACAAGATATTTTAAAGTTTTTGGCAGCAAGTGTTACATCAAAAGAACTGAAGAAAACCTTGGTAAGTTTGAGTATAGAGCGGATGAAGGTATTTTTCTTGGCTATTCGTCAAAAAGCAAAGCTTACAAATGTTACAACAAGAGACTAAGAAAATTTGTGGAAAGTGTTGATGTTAAAGTTAATGAAGGAAGGGAACGAGTAAATAGCTATGAAGAGAACTACCTAATTTATGAAGAGTTCATTGAAGGAAATGAGGAAGAGGAAACGAAAAAGAAACCGAGAATTGACTCAAATGATTTAAAAAGTGATTCAGAATTGGAAGAAAACAAAAAATTCAAAACAGGTAGCTGGCAGAAAGATCATCCTAGAGAGCAAATAATTGGAGACCCCATAGTTGGTGTTCAGACAAGAAGAATATTAGTAAGTAACTACTCTTTACTATCCAACATTGAGCCTAAAAATTTTGTCGAAGCAAGCAAATATGGAAGTTGGGTAAAGGCAATAAATGAAGAATTAGATCAGATCGAGAAAAATAGGACTTGGGAGTTAGTACCAAGACCCGCAAATAAAAATATAATCACTACTAAATGGATATTTCGGAACAAATTGAATGAAAACGGACAGGTAGTCAAGAAAAAAGCAATATTGGTATGCAAAGGGTATGTGCAAGTTGAAGATATTGACTTCGAGCAAACCTTTGCACCTGTGGCAAGACTAGAGGCAATTAGAATATTTTTTGCTTTAGTAGTTTACAAGAATTTCAAAGTTTATCAAATGGATGTGAAATCAGCATTTTTGAATGGGAAACTTGAAGAAGAGGTTTATATTGAGCAGCCAGATGGTTTTTCAGCTTGGTGATGATCCCAACTTGGTTTGCAAGTTGAAGAAAGCGTTATATGGCTTAAAACAGGCACCCCGGGCATGGTATGCAAGGCTAGACAGTTATCTTACTCAAAAAGGGTTCAAGAAAGGTATGGTGGACAATAATTTGTATGTCAAAACAAAAAATGATCATCATATTGTTGTTGTTGTATACGTAGATGATATCATATTTGGCAGCAACAAAGATGAGTTGTGTAAAAATTTAGCAAATAAGATGCAAAAAGAGTTTGAAATGTCAATGATTGGTGAAATTTCATATTTTATCGGATTGCAAGTTAATGAAAAGGAGAATAGCATATTTATTTCTCAAATTAAATATGTAAAAGAGATGCTAAAAAAGTTCACAATGGAGGATTGCAAGCCAGTTAGCACTCCCATGATGACAAGTTGCAAGTTGAGCAAGGATGACAAATCTCCACCTATTTATCAAACTATGTACAGATTCATGATTGGGAGCTTACTGTACTTGACAACTACTAGACCGGACAATTTTTAGGTAGTATGCATGGTAGCACAATTTCAGTCTAGTCCTAGGAGACTCATGTGACAGCAGTGAAGAGGATTTTTTGGTATTTCAAGGGTACCATGGAGTATGGGTTATGGTATCTGAAAGGTAAGGACTTCACCCTTATTGCGTATTTAGATGCAGATTTCACAAGATGTGTAAATGACAGAAAGAGTACCAATGGAGGTGCATTCTATCTTGGTGATAATCATGTTGCATGGCATAGCAAAAAATAGGAGTCAGTCTCATTATCCACAGTAGAGGCAGAGTATATTGCAGTGACATCATGTTGTACATAGGTACTTTGGATGAAACAAAATTTGAAGGATCTTGGAATAAATTTTAGTGAGCCCATCTCGATCATGTGTGACAATACAAGTGCAATAAATATCTTAAAGAATATGGTTATGCATTCTCGCACAAAACATACTACTATTTGATACCATTTTTTGAAGGATAAAGTTGGGGAAGGTGAGGTTAAGTTGGATTTTGTTCCAACAATAGAGCAAGTAGCGGATATCTTCACCAAACCATTTCCAAATGAAGTCTTTGAGTACCTTCGCAAGAAATTAGGAGTGGTCACACTTCCCAAGCATTGACTAGCTATCAGGGCCACATTATTAGGGGGAGCATTTGTGTCTTTGTTTATCTTTTTGCTCATGTTTGTGATTCTTGCTAAGTGTAATAATTTTTGCCTGAGAATGTTGTGCATGGACTCAGGGGGAGTTTGCAGTAGCCCTTTGGTCTTGTTTTAAAATGGGGAGAAGAGTTAAAAGAAATTATGCATGTGTTGCCAACAATTCCAAAGGGGAATATTGTTGAGCAAGGTGCAGCGATAGTATTGTCATTGTTGTCAACACACTCAGATGGACAAGTTGATGCAGTGGACAGTTTTTCGAAGGTTTTTCGGAGTATGTACAGTGGTGTTCAATTATTATGAGGATTTTTTTATGTTCGGGTGAAGTTGTTACAGGTTGTTCATGCAAATTTACAAAAGTTGCAAAAATCATCAGAAAGTTGTCAAAGTAGCAAAATTGGCAAAGTTGCAAAAATTGCCAAAGTTGCAACAACATCAATGGAATGTGTTGGACATCCCAAGATACTATTTGGAGGGTTTTTTCTCATTAGCAAGTGTGGTTGTAGTTTTGGAATGACCGGTTGCTTCGTCGGTGTATTGTTGGTCAGTTTCATGCTTTATGTGACAGGTGTAAAATTTGCATCGGAGGTCACTTTACGGGATGGACCTCAAATTTTTTACTGGATGTAGTTGGATATACTGAGAGCTTAAGTTTTAAATTTCAACCTAAACAAATTTCGAAAGAAGAAACGGTGAGCCTTGCAAAATGGCTCTGGAGCACTTTTTCCAGTTTATGTGACGTGTAAAATCAACGTCAAAGGCCACTTTGTCGGAGGTACTACGAATAATCCATAAAGAGTTAAAATCTAAAATTTAAACTAAAGGTAGTCAGTTTATCCAAGAATATATACTTCAATTTTTATCCCATTTGGAAATTTGAGGAGGAAGTTATGACTATTACAAAAAGCCCTATCAACTCTTTTGGCAATTTTGGCAGTTTCTAAGAATATAACGGTTGAGTGGTACTTTTGTGCAACTGAAAAAAAATGCTGTATTTTTAATGTGAAGCATATATATGTTTTAAAAGAAAAGGGATAAGGGGTTTTTTTGGAGAAAGGACTACCGGTGCATGTTGTGAAGAATTTTTTTTCTTTGGCATTTTGATTGAAAAAATGTGCAAGGTGTGAGATAATCAATGTGCAAAGTTGAGAATATTGAAAAGGTTAGACAAAATATTTTAGAGGAGAATATTTGTGAGCTAGACTACTCAAGGTATTTTGATGATATTTAAAACTTTTATCAAAGCTTTTTAAATTTGTCGGGTCGGTGCTTGGAAATAGGGGTCGGTGCTCCTTGTAGTTGGTGTTGCTAAATTTCGGGTTGGTTGGTGCCATTCCCTGCAGTTGGTGCTGCAAAAATATCGTAAAGACCAAATATTTTTGAGGTTGGATTTAGATGGAAGTCCAAACAGTCCATTGGCACAATGGTTTTCCCACATCGGGTTTCCACTATAAATCTGGTGTTATGTGATGCATGTTTGTGTGATTGTTTGTTTTGATTTGATTTCGTAGTTGGATTAAATTTTTAATACACACCGATTCACCCCCCCTCTCAGTGTCACGCTTAGTTCAACACTATTGTTAGCTTGTTTTATATCAACATGAGGGTGAGAATATTCACCGTTGCTCTCTTTATTTCTTCTAGCTAATCTATTATTCATTGTGTTAAACATTTCTGTCATTTGATTGTTTAGTTCTCTTTTGTAGGTTGAATCCTACCTTCTTAGGCTTCCTATCAGGATGATTATCTTCTAGAGAATATGGTTTCATTTTTCCATTATCTAATATATTCCTTTCAATATCTATTGTCTTCTCCATATATTCCTCTATTATATTAACTTATTCTTGTCTTAACTCATAGTTAAACTCTCCTAGGAAGGCATTTTTCAAAAAACAGATTGATTGCATGTTGTTTGGTCATAAAGCAATGGGAATCTTATTCTTGGCTTTAGAAAACCTTCTATTAAAATCTCCTACTGATTCATTTTCTCTCTTTTTCATTGTTGCCAGGTCTGTTAACAGTGGCTGCTCATTTTTTCTCTTTCCAAATTTCTTCAGAAAGATAGTTTTCATTTTAGCAAAATTGGCAATATCATTATGGGGAAGGATGTTAAACCATTCTCTAGCATCTTTCTCTAATATTTGAAGAAATAGTCTCAACACTACATCTTCGTGTTCTACTTCTAGACTGTCTAAATCATACAAGAAGGTTTTAACGTGATTTTCTCCAGTAAATGCATTGTTTCCATAAAAATTAGGTAAATATTTATGAGCTTTACTAGGGATATCATGTATCAGTGTTGGTAACTGAAAAGGCCTATATGTATTGGTTCTCCATAACTAAACATTAGGAGGATTGGCCATATTAGTTATCAAAGGTACTTTAGTCAAATTCAAATAAATTATAGTAGGAGGTGTAGTATTAATTCCACTAGGAACAGTGGG
This sequence comes from Wollemia nobilis, assembly GCA_028583015.1. Classification (NCBI taxonomy): domain Eukaryota; kingdom Viridiplantae; phylum Streptophyta; class Pinopsida; order Araucariales; family Araucariaceae; genus Wollemia; species Wollemia nobilis. The sequence continues at coordinate 8,583,101 of JAQPPZ010004624.1, read as the reverse complement.
AGGTGTTTCAAAAATATTCTCTACTATAACAATATCTGCATCAAAACTTCTTGAAGATAAATTAGAAGGATTAGTTCTAAAAAATACCTCTAGATCTGAGAATTTTGGATATAGCTCCTGATTGGTTCTTCTCGTTTGTGCCAACACGTTCTGCTCTTCTTTCTAATATTTTTAATTTTTTTAGATTTGTCTAGTCAGAGTCACTAGCACAATGTGTGCCAAAGGAATAAACTTATGGTCGAGATTGCTTGATTTATAACACTCTCAATCACTCAAGAGAGTTAAGAAAACAATATAACCGTTCTTTCTTGAAAAAGAAAAATTGGAAACTACGAGCATGGGAGGAAAAATATTTTAAAATATTTTAAGATATACTGATACTCTGATTCCTTTGTTACCAATAAATATTTGTTGTTAGGTTCCAAACTGTAATAAAAATTATGCATTCGGTCCCCGACAATGGCACCAATAAACTGTTGGGGATTTTTCCTGCATCCTTGGGATAAGTTGTCATGGTACAAGAAAACCTACTTCCAAAAAGTAACTACGAGCTCTGGTCGACCTACCTCTTTAACCTAGGAATAGAGTTCTTCAATATTTTCTAAACAGACCAAGTATGGTAAGGATACCCTTGAAGTGAACTTAAATTTTTTAACGTTTTATGTTCATGCTCTTCTAGATTTATTGTGGTGAATTAAATATTTTACAAATTTTGACTAAATTAAAATAATAACAAATCAATTATGTTTTATGTATGATCAGTGCCTTAATCCTTTCGGCTATTGTAGCAAGATTTAATAATAATTTAATGAAAATAGAGAGAATTAGGAAATATATAATCAGTGCAATTGCATTCATTCAAATATCGTAATAAACATAATAGTTTACCAACAAAATAAATGTTCACTATGCGTTTAAATAGTGTAATCCATAATGAAGATACACATAAGACTCAAGACAATGAAATAATATAAAAGAATCCCATAATTGTATTAATATTTAAAAGATTATTACATGAAGAGTTGGCTTGCAATAGCTATTGAAATCTTGAAATATCAACACAATAAAGATCCTCGTTCGAATATCGTAACAAGGACCTTTCACTCTTCCGTTCGAATATTGCAATAGTCGAGTCTTTAGATCTCTAGCTCAATAATATAGAAAAATTCTCAGCTTATTGGGTGCTTTCCTATCAAGACCTGTACAGAAGAGGGAATAATAAGGGATGAAAAAGAAGAAGAAATACAAAGGGGATACAATAGCAAAGAAAAGACACTCGAGTATACCTCTTAGCAAAAATATGCTATGTCAAAGCTTGAAGTTTATTCTAGCTATATATATCCTTATTATAACTGTGGTGGCTCTGTAACTTCCTAAATTGCTTCCATCTAAACTGTCCACTTGGCACCATTTCCTACTTTTTCATTGGTTGGGTGTTGTACAATTTCTTATTTTAAATGCCTAAAAAATAAAATACATTATCAAAACCGGCCAAAGATTCACCTAGTTGTCATCCACCTTCTATTTTCTACTTTGCAGCTTTATTTATTTGTTCTAAAGTGAGCTCCTAAGTATCTTCTCGTATATTTTTCATTGTTGCCTAATGTGTTGCCACTGCACGCCTTGATCTCTTTAACTGAGAAGGTTACTGGAATTTAGATGTATTATATTAGAGTAGGGGCTTTCTTCAACCACACGAGGGCTTGCCTTGGGATGCAGAAGCCTAATGTATCAGGCCCCCATGATAGTGATGAAGAATAGGGAATTGGAAGTACACAAGTTAAGGAAACTGCCAACAACACGATACTTCCATAACTATACTCCATTAGGGTGATAATACTCTAACTATATTCCATCGGGGCATGAGAGCTCTCTATAGATGATCTTCCATTTTGCACCTCTTGTTTCTTCTACATCCAATAACATTGGACTTCTTAAAATGTAAAACTCTCTTTCTATAACTTGTTAATAGTACACTTCGATCCATCTCTGAAATATCACTTAGACTTTAGAATGAGTGTCATTCTATGTAAATGATAATTTGATGTGGATTATTCCATAAGCTCACAACAAGTGAACAGGTCCTACTGATCTAGAAACAATTTGGTTTGCTTCAACCTAATAATTTTTCCAAAATTTGATCATTCATTACCATTATGTGATTTACAAGCTATCCTTTCCTTGTTTAGTGTATGAGGATTCACACCCTTCTACTGTCTTCATTCGTGTAGTATGAAGAGTTCAGATATTTTGACTTGGCCATACCTATCCATTAATCAATTTACTTATTTTATCTTGCCACCCCACTCTTTGTTAGTGAATCATCCTATCATGGTTTGTTTCCCTCTTTGATGATTTTGCATAATATGGATGCAAGAATTTGGAGTAGAGTTTGCACTCATGTGATCTTTCAATTGGCCTTTAGTTGTATTAGTCATGGTCACTTCTGACATAACACTGATATTATTTAGGTTAGATATCCCTCAAGTGCGCGTGCTATAAAATGGTTGACATGTGTTGTTTGGTATCATATTATGTAGGTACTCATGATCACTAATCATTGTCTAAACAACAAATGATTTTTCATTTGCTCTAATTCTGATAGTTTTTTATTGATCCTTCTGGCCATCGAGATAGTACTATGTTTGGTCAAGACTCTATTGATAGATTTAGATTTTTCTCCCTTCGATCGGTTGGTTCTCACTGACTGTGTATTTTTGGCTACAAAACCCTTTGATATCGCATGAATAAATATTTCAATCACTGAATGTCATTATTCGGTCAAATGGCTTAGGGTACTTTCACATGTGTTGCATTAAAAATCTTGTCCTAGCTTTTATCGAGGGGGTCAGTTTATAATAATAATATTCAATTAAAACATCATGCATGCAAAATTAAATAATGGTGTATCTTGATTTTTGTTGAATTTACCTTTATTTGGCTTGGTCAATCTGCATCGTTGATCACATTCTATCGGTGACATTCTGATGGCTATGATTTTCTTAGTCGTCGATCTTTAGTGTTTTTCTTCTTTTGATAAAAAAATTTCAATGGTTGCACTTTAACCATATCATTACTTGGATCGGTCGATCCTCATAGCTATTCAGCCAACCAATGTTATTATTAGGTCAAATGAAATTTTTGCTTGGCGTTGGGTGGTCGACTTGTGTTATTCATCAACCAAATGATTCATTGACCACTTGACTTTCTATTGAACCTTTACTTATTTCAGCCGATGGTGTAATTTTCATCAGGTGAAATACTTTATATTTGGTGGACCAAGCTTTTGACTTGTTTGTTACTACAGTCGACCAAAAAATTATCATTACTTTTTTTATCGATCGATTGGTTAGTCGATTGTTGTTCATTTCTTATCGATTGAACATTTTTTGCCGTTGGCTATGATTTTTTTCTTGTTGTCTGAAAGACGGGTTTCAATGAGTCAAATTTGATCGACTGATAATTTCGGTAGGCTAACCCTTCATTTTATCGACTAAAAATTTTTAGCGAAAATTTTATCTCTATCATTCGATTTATGATTTTTGCTTTCTTTTTTGTTTCAATTGTTCGAACTGAGTGGTCAACTGAAGCTTCTTTATAGGCGGCCAAAAAATTTCTTTTCTTTAAAACTCTGTCAGCCCATATGTTATGGTCATCGATCGAAAACTCTTTTTACCTTGGCACGAGCAATTATTGGTCAGCCAATATTTCTTTACTGTCGGTCGATAAATCTTTTGGGCTTAGCACTTGGAAATTTTTTTGGCAGTGATTTTCTGCTAGTTGGTCAAAGGGTAAATTGCTTTTGTCTTTTTATGTTCGATCGATTGGACCAAAAATTCAAAATCCTTTGTAAAAGTAAGTGGAGAACCCCTGAAGTATCAAAAAGAAAAAAATTAAACTACTTAAGGGTGAGATATGGCCATGAGGATGAAAAAGGTTACCTTAGGCATTTTGAAGGCATTGGTTAAAGATGTTAATCCATGAAAATGTTTTGAGACAATTTTTAAAAAATGACTTCATTATCAGCATAGCACAAAACATACACCTTTTTTAGGGCCTTCAAAAATTTAAAATTATGGGTATATTCTATTAGGATGATAATAATCAACAACAATTGCATTAATAATCATAGTATAAATACAATCGTCTAAGGCTAAGAATAGCCATAGATAGGGATAGAAAATAATATCCCCTTAATCACGCTAATGACTAAATATTGCTAACAATAATATATTTAATGAATATCTAACCTAGGTAGAAAACCTTCACCTAGGAGTATTTACTTATTACCAAATAAGGTAATAGTAATAGTTACTTTACCATAGTAACTCTAACATCCCCCCTTATTACATTATTTGGGTAATGTATATAACTCCCCCATACAATGAAGGAGAGAAATGAAATATGTTGGTATGTTGGCTCTTAGTTTGTCTCAGGCTCTAGCTCATGGATCTGACTTTGGTGTTGACTCTAAGTGTACCCTTGGATGAGTACCATTGGTTCTATATCTAGATTTGTCTATGAATATGCCTCTGGATCATTACCTCTGGATCTGGATATACGTCTGCCTCTGGATCTTTGTCACTAGGTCCACCTTTAGGTCTATCTCTAGGTCATTGCCTCTAGGATTGCCACTCGATGTATCTGCTACAACCCTAACATAGCCAACTATGTTAGGTTCCAATTGAATTAATTATTTTCACTATTTAGACTAGGGTTGATTTATTTTATTAATCATCTATCATCTATTCATTTTTTATATCCTTTCATCTACGTATTCGCATAAGTGCCTTTACAGCAAGAGTGTGCCCACCTAGAGTGGCTATATTTCATAAATTGATTTTAGAGATTATTCCATCATTTTTTCATCTGATTAATTCGTATCGAGTACATACTCGAAATATATTTGTTAATTTAATAATCCAGAGAGTTTAATGTAGAGATCTGTAGGGTTCTCTACCAAGTGGTATCATCCAGTCGCTCTTGAAATCCTTTCGTTGTTTAAACTAAATCTGGGAGTAGATTCACACCTACCATTTCCTAGCCATAGACATAGTAACTACATCCTTACTATTTGAATCACGTACTGTAGATATCTGAATCGCCTCTCACGATTGCATACTACAGAGATTTGAATCGACACTCATGTTCAACCTTCGAGGATTTGAATCACGTACGCAACAACGTTGAAGTTTTGAAGCTCCTCTCGCGTCCAAACTCATCGTAGACAAAATCACAGTGCAATTGTCATCGGGAAATCGCACACCAATCACAACATTTTATTAAAACTAAAACCTAAGGTAGCGTCAATTTTTTTTTTAAGTCGCGATAGGGAATTATTCCACATTCATTATGGGGAGGAGACGAAGTAGTTTAAAATACGTGGTTCGTGTCTATTGCAATGTGACTTCGATCACATTCTTGGCTTCTCTCGTACACTCTGTTCCATATATCATCTAGCTATCGTCTTGTCCATTTATTGTCTTCGATGCCATCATCTGCATCTTGTCTGTCAATCGTCCTTGTTGTCCACTATCCAACTGTCATTTTTTCCAACTATTGGCCTCGCTGCCATTGTTCGCATCTTATTCATTGATCATCCTTGTTGTTTGTGTGTTGTCCTTGAGTCTTCCTTGTACAACATTCCCATGTCCTATGTGGTTGGTTGTCCTCTCCCACTTAGTCTTGCCTTTTGCCTTCATGTGTCTTCTAGTCATTGGTCCTGCATTCCTAACTTGTCCTTTAGTCTTCCCATTGTGTCTTTGAGTTATCATGTCGGATCGCTTCGTGTTCAGTATCTTGTCTGATCGCTTCATATTTAGCATCATGTCTTCATATCATTGTAATTAGTCCTCATTTGGTTCATGTCATTTAACTTATGATCATGTCCTCTCATTTTTGTGTCAGTTGTCATCATAGTTTGCATCATCATCGTGTGTTATGCATCATCATGTAACGTCCAGTCGCATCCTCTCGGTGTTGTCGGTTGTCATCATCGTCGTGTAACAGTTTCAAGTGTCTATCTCCACATTGTCAAGTAATTGAAACCCAAAGTTGTCCAAAGGAGGTGAGCCAAACTTCAAATCCGCGTCACAGTTGGAGTGACTATTCGGTGGAATTTAAACCAAATTTTTAGACAATTTAACAAATTTTTCTAAAAATTTGAAGCTCCTAGGCTCCTAAGCAAGAGACTTTGAAAAGTGCATGAGCAAAAGTTGGATCAAAGGATCTGACGGACGATTAACAAGCTCGAAAACTCCCAACAATAACACCAGAAGAGCTCGTCGAAGCCCAGGTACAAAAAATTCTCCTTCTCCATCCGAAATTGGTAGTTTTAATCCGAGTCATCCAGTGGTCAGCCCAATGGCATCCAATTCTTCTCCAGATTCAGCACAAGAAAACATCACCCAAGTAGACAGTAATCATCCAGTGCTCAATGATCAGTTGTTAAAATATTTAATAGTAAATCTTCAGATGATGACTGCAAGTTTCAATGCATCTCAGAAACCGCCCCAACCAAATCCTTCTAGCTCCAATCACTGGAGTACGGATGTCTACAATGACGACTACACACACCATAGAGGTCAAAATAGTCAATCCCTGACTCACAATGGTCACCAAAATATTGAGGATAGGGGTAATGAAGAAAATATGGAGCAACAAAGAGGGTTTAACAGACCCTATCAAAATAACAACCAGAGACAGAGAAGTAACGAGGAACAAGATAGAAATAATTTCCACTCCCAACCAAGAGGTCCAATGGGAGTCAATCATCCACGCATTGACATGCCTACCTTTGAAGGCCAGGATCCACGTGGGTGGATTGCAAAAATGGATGGCATCTTAGAATTTTATAAATTTTTGGAAAAGGACAAAGTCCCTTTTACAGCAACCAAATTTGGCACTGAAGCTTATCAATGGTTTACATGGTATAAACGTGAGGAGCCCCAAAATGCATTATATTGGGACACTTTCAAAATAGCCTTTCTTCACAGATTCGACAAAGGTCCCACAGGTTCATACACAGTACGATTGTTGTCACTTAGGCAAACAGGATCAGTAGGGGCCTATATTTCTGAATTCACCAGTATGCTTTCCTATGCACAAGACCTACCACAGGACGTGGTAGTAGCAGCTTTTCGAAATGGATTAAAAGCACATATTAAAGTTGAGGTAGACCTACAAAATCCATCCAAGTTGGATGAGTGTATACGGATTGCTGACTTAGCGAAAACAAAGGCACACTTAGGTTCATCCACACAACGTGATTCATATGGTCGACCTCCATTCCGCAACAACTCTTTTCATAGAAATGATCAACCGTCATGGTACTTCTGCTACAAATGTCACACTCAACATCAAAAATATCAAGCATGTACACCACGACAAAATTTTCAAATTGAATATGCCAACCAGGAAGAAGAAATAGAGGAGTACGATGCACCTGAGGATCTCCCAGTTGAGGACCAAAATGCACAAGACGAAGTTGTCGCTGAGGAGGATACCATGACTATTTTAGTACATGCTCTTATGGGGTTATCTTCTCACCATACAATCAAGGTGGCAGGTTTCATTCGGAAGCAGCGGGTGATGGTACTAATTGATTCCGGAAGTACTCACAACTTCATTGATGCAAGACTTGCAAGGACACTGGGTCTGCACGTCTACTCTTCTAGTCAAGATCGGTTTCAAGTCAGAATGACAAGCAGGGAAGTTTCTCAATGTCTCGGTAAGACATCTTCCATTTCACTACAAATGGGTACGTATACTTGGCAAGGTCCTCTTTTTGTTATGGAATTAGGAAATTCAGAGGTTATTTTAGGTGTTGCATGGATGGAACAATTGGAAACCACCGTGGGTTTTAATCACAAACATCGCTTTGTGGAATGGCAAGCCAATGGGAGGACCATCCGTCTTCAAGGACTACCCACACCTCCATCAAAAGTTGTAAGTTCACATAGCATGGAAAAGTTGTTAAGAAAATATGGTGGGGGATTCATAGCCCGAATCAATTGCATTGAAAAATTAGAACAAGCTATGCCAAAAATCAAAGAGGAAGATCTCCAAAACATTGTGTCTAACTATGAGGAGGTTTTTCAAGAACCCACAGGCCTACCCCCCAAAAGATCTCATGACCATGCCATACATCTAGTGCCTGGTAGTCTTCCACCCAATGGTCGTCCTTATCGATATCCCCAACCCCAAAAAATAGAAATTGAGAAGATTGTCCAAGAACTATTAGACCAGGGTGTCATCCGTCATAGTACTAGTCCTTATTCCTCACCTGTCGTCTTAGCTCGTCGAAAAGACAATTCTTGGCGTATGTGTCCAGATTTTCGTCCTCTCAATAAAATCACAATCAAAGATAAGTTTCCTATTCCTGTCATTGATGATTTACTAGATGAGCTACATGGTGCCAAATTCTTCACCAAATTGGACTTACGCTCAGGGTTCCACCAAATCCGAGTTAGGGACGAGGATATTCCCAAAATAGCCTTTCGAACTCATGAAGGTCATTATGAATTTTTGGTCATGCCTTTTGGTCTCACTAATGCACCATCTACATTCCAAAGTCTCATGAACCAAGTGTTTCGTCCATTCCTACGAAAATTTGTTCTAGTCTTCTTTGATGACATACTCATCTATAGCAAATCATGGAAAGATCATTTAGTACATGTGGACAGAGTTCTCCATATCCTACGCAAAGAAAAGTTGTTTGTCAAAAGATCTAAATGCTCCTTTGGTGTTCAAGAAGTGGAGTACCTCGGTCATATAGTATCTCACGAAGGTGTTAAGGTAGATCCCAATAAGATTAAGGCAATACAAGATTGGCCCCTGCCTAAAACCATCAAAAAACTTCATGGTTTTTTGGGTCTCACGGGCTATTACCGCAAATTTGTGCGTGACTATGGTAAAATTGTGGGTCCTCTCATGGCTCTCACCAAGAAGGATGCTTTTCAATGGTCAGTAGTAGCTACTAAAGCTTTCGAGGCTCTCAAGGAGGCCATGTGTACGACTCCAGTTTTGGCCACTCCAGATTTTCAAAAACCATTTGTCATTGAATGCGATGCTTCAGGAACAGGTATTGGTGCAGTACTAATGCAGGAGGGTCATCCCTTGGCATTCGAAAGTAAACAACTTTCAAGGAAAATTTTGGGTAAATCCACCTATGAAAAAGAAATGTTGGCTATTTTACATGCAGTGGAAAAATGGAGGCATTACTTAATCAATAGCCATTTTATTATTAAAACCGATCACAACAGTCTCAAGCATTTTTTAGAACAAAGGTTTTCTTATCCCGAACAAAATAAGTGGTTGACTAAATTATTGGGATATGATTTTGTGATTGAATATAAGAAAGGTAAAGAAAATGTGGCTACGGATGCATTATCTAGAAAATACGAAGATGAAGTAGTTATTAATGCCATTTCAGGGCCATGTTCATAGTGGGTGTCTCAGTTACAAGAAGAATGGTTGTCCAACAGTGAAACAACTCAAATAATTCAAGAGTTATCTATGGGTTCCTCTAAGTACCCTCTTTTCGCATATGATGGCCAAATATTACGTAAGAAGAATCGTATTTACATCCCTCATAATTCACCAATCAAAGTACAAATTCTAGAAGAGTCACATGCTTCTCCTTCAACAGGACATTCAGGGTTTTTGAAAACCTACATGCGGGTTAAACAATCCTTTTGTTGGAAAGGATTAAAGGCAGAGGTTAAGCAATGGGTAGCTGAATGTGAAGTGTGCCAACGCAATAAGGGGGAAACAATCAAATCACCAGGATTACTTCAACCGTTACCTATTCCGGATCGCCAATGGGAACATATTTCCATGGATTTTATTGAAGGTCTTCCTAAGTCGAAAGGAAAAATAGTAATTTTCGTGGTAGTTGATCGCCTTTCCAAATATGCTCATTTTCAGGCTTTACAACATCCATTTTCAGCAAGCAAAGTGGCCAAGGTATTTATGGATTCAATTTTTAAATTACATGGAATGCCCAAAAATATTGTAAGTGATCGTGATCCCATATTTACCAACAATTTTTGGAGAGAATTATTTCGACTTAGTGGTACCAAATTAAATATGTCTTCTGCATACCATCCACAAACAGATGGTCAAACGGAGGTAGTTAACAAATGTTTGGGTACCTACCTAAGATGTTTTGTTCAGGATAAACAATATCAATGGAGTCAATGGTTGTCATTGGCGGAATGGTGGTACAATACTTCTTATCATTCTTCCACTAAGATGTCTCCTTTTGAAGCATTATATGGAACAAAGCCACCAACAATTGTCGATTATGTACCAGGATCTTCCAAAGTGGCTCAAGTCGACGATTGGTTACAGAAGCGACAAGCAATGCTCACTATCTTGAAAGATAATTTGGTCCAAGCACAAAATCGTATGAAGCAGCAACATGACAAGCAACGTTCAGAACGAACATTCAATATTGGTGATATGGTATTCCTACGTCTTCAGCCCTACAAGCAGCTATCATTGAAGCTCAAATCCAGTCAGAAGTTGTCACCACGATTCTATGGTCCTTATAAAATTGTGCGTCGCATTGGCGAGGTAGCATATCAACTAGAGTTACCCCAATCCTCTCGCATACACCCAGTATTTCATGTCTCCTATCTCAAAAAGGTGATTGGCCAGAAGGTACACTCTCAGTCAGAATTACCAGTGTTGGATGAAGAAGGGCGTATCCATCTACAACCAGAAGAAGTGCTACAAACCAGATCACGCAGACTCAGATCTCGTCACATCCAAGAATTTCTCATCAAGTGGTAGGATTTACCTGAAGAAGATGCAACCTGGGAATCTGAAAGTATTTTCCAATCATTTCCAGCTTTGAGGACAAAGCTTTCCGAGGAGGGGAGTCATGCTACAACCCTAACATAGCCGACTATGTTAGGTTCCAATTGAATTAATTATTTTCACTATTTAGACTAGGGTTGATTTATTTTATTAATCATCTATCATCTATTCATTTTTTATATCCTTTCATCTGCGTATTTGCATAAGTGCCTTTACGACGAGGGTGTGCCCACCTGGAGTGGCTATATTTCATAAATTGATTTCAGATATTATTCCATCGTTTGTTCATCTGATTAATTCGTATCGAGTAAATACTGGGAATATATTTGTTAATTTAATAAGCCAGAGAGTTTAACGTAGAGATCCGTAGGGTTCTCTACCACTATCACTGGATCTACCATTGGATCTACCATAGGTTTTACCTTTCTTGTAGAATCCATACAACATTTCTTTTATCTTGGTCCATTGTGTGAGATCTATCCATCCACAATCAAAATGAACCTTGTTAGCCATTTTTACTTTGTACCAATAATTTGAAGAAGAGTTACTTGTACATTCACATGAGTTACAAGGATGTAATTTCCAACACCTAGCTGCTACATATCCTGTTCTACCATAATGAATGCAATAATGCTTTGTAGGAGTTGTACGATATTTAGGTTTTACAAACATGGTTTTACTGGTACTTGCTTTTCCATAATAGCCAAGGCCTTCATTCTTTGGCCTGACATTTGGCATTATAGGAGTTTTAATGCCTTTCCCATGTTTACATAATACTTCACCATTGAATCCCATTTTGTTCATCATTTTGGATCCAATGCCTTTTATGTGTTTTTAAAAACATCCAATTTCTTCATCTTCATCAATGCTTTTAACAATATGGTATTTGTCACTATATATGAGTATGGAGTTCATTTTGAGGATTTTCAATTTTTTTTTTTGATAATTTAAGTATTCCATTACTACCGGGTTTTACAGGTTGACCCAAAACCTTTGTACAAAAATCAGTGTAACGCTGAGGTGCAAGATCCTTAACTTCCTAAGGACCCTCGGTCCTTAAGCCTAACTGGCCATCTTAGGCCATCACCTATACTGATGCCTTACAACTTGAACCACCCTAGATAGACAAACGTTTGCAACCACTAACTAGAAACCATAAACAACCAAGAGAGTCCCATCCCACAAAAACCCATCCAACAGCAACCGGGATACCCATTAAGACAAAAAACCCAAAAAAACATCAATCCCTCTGCATAGGGCAATAACAAAATTTGGCTCAAGATATACAACTTTGGCCTTGCCAAACCACAATTTCTGCGTAGAGTCTCATCTTGGAGGGTGCTAATCCTCCTCGTCCTCGTCCTCGTTCTGCTCATCGTCTTTGTCCTCCTCTTCCGTCTCCGGATTAGCCTCCACTGGCTTGTTGCCTTGGTATCCTTTGTTGAAAAATACCTTTGTTAACGCCTCGAGGATCTCCTGCATCTTATGAACGACGTTAGCCGATGCATTCAAGACAAAATGCTTGAGGACCATATTTGTCGGGTTGGGACCGTCGTCCTCAGAGTCAATCTCGAGGGGTTTGGAGCTCCCCTGCACTTGCTTGTTCTTCAGCCTCAATGTGGATCTCGTGGGTCCCTCCGGTTCCTCAATCTTCAGGTTCTTCCTTGCAGGTCGTCCTCTGATGGCCAGATCCACCCCTCTTTTCTTAGCCGAGGACGCAAAATGGGGTTTGGGCAGGCCGGGGCTATCTGTGCCCCTGGAGCTCTCCGCATGATGAATAGCCGGGATTTCAGCTTGGGGTATGGCCGGGGGTTTAGCTTGGGGGGAAGTAGCCAAGACAAATTTGTAAATAACCTTATACAGGCCTTGGTGCAGTGGCATGGCAGATCCTTTCTTGCTACGACACGAGTTAATGGTGTAATTCATGGAGTTTAGCAGGAATTGGGGGATACTTATGGGATTAACGTCATGGAAAAAGTTCACAAAAGCATAGTGAAAGCTAAGGAGGACCTTGCCAGGGTCCTCAGCTGTGATGAACTCCATCACGTTTTTCATTACTACATTCCATGGGGTAGGGAGGTCCACCCTGGTCAGTCCATTCTTCGCCTCCTTGAAAATTTTGGGATTGTCCTTAAACTCGCGTAATTCCACCTCCCAGTTGTGTTTTTGCCTGTGGATCGATCTTCCTTTGACCGTCTGCCCTGTGATAGTGGCCAGCAGATTAACATCGATGACGATTTCACGCCCTTGAATTTCCACCCTACCGTCCTCCCACGACTCCATAACCGCAAGGGTTATGTCTTCCTCCACTCCCGAGAATATGTCGAAGAACTGAGTGAAGCGTCTCTTAGTGAGAATAGCTTGAGCCACAGGCTCCATAACCACCATGCTCGGCTCAACGTAAGTCATGATTTCCTTAAGCTCAGTAACCTTGACAACAAGCCAACCCGAAGACTCAGTAGTGATACCACTCGACGTCCTCCCGCACTTGCAATTAATAGAAAGGTGGTGAGATCTTTGGGTCTCCTCATGACTCGTAGTTGTATCATTGTGAAGGGTGCCCTGTCTAGGTTTGTGTCATGACCCGCCTTCCACCTGGATGATTGGCCACTTGGCCTTTCCTATCAGCAAGATGAATGTGCCAGCATGCCAAGCTTTGATGTAGTTAGGATCCGTTAGCTTGGTAATCATGGAATGTTTTGGGCTAGCGTATATTGCGGAGAAATGAGGTCCTTCACACACAACAAATCCACCGGGATTGTGATCTGGAATCTTCGCCCGCTCGTCTGGGGACCACATCCACCCATGAATGTTCTTTCTTGGGAACCTACATGCCGTTTTCCCTACATGTCTCTGGCGCATATACCTAATTCTACGGTTTTCCATGCTGGCTATTCTCGTGAACCAAGCGGGATGACTCAACCGAATTTGCCACATAATCTTCTTTCTGCTTTGGGCATGGTCCCAATGTCCATCGGGGAAGCCATGTGGACAAAATTTGCCCATGGTCCACGTTGTACCAGTCATTGGCGCTCTATGTGGATAATATCCTCTACATCACGCGGTACATCCTGTGTCCACGTGATCAAACCGTCAACATCAACTCCTATGTTTGCCAACTTATCCACTGCTTTGTTGGCTTCTCGGAAAGCATGTTGAGCTACCCTATCTCTTCTGACTCCAAATAGGATCCTAGCTTCCTTAATGTAGGCCTCAATCCTCCAAGGAGGTTCCCTATCATTCTTCATTAGGTTAATGATGTTTTGTGAATCTCCTTCCACTATGAGTTTGCCTTGAGTCTCTTGCAACAACTCCAAACCTCGCCAGAGGGCTCTGGCTTCTGCTTCGTTGTTGGTCCTGGTTCCGAGTTGTTTAGAGAAGGCCAACACCATGTGACCTTGATGATCCCTTACCACTCCTCCTACTCCTGCTCTACCAGGGTTATCCTTGGCTGTGCCATCAAAGTTTAGCTTAAGCCAATCAACAGGGGGAGGGATCCACTTGGAATCAAGTCTAGGATTGGGCTTACTAGGACCATCTTCAAGGGGGATACTTAAGGATTGGGCTAGATGCTTCTCACAAGAGGGAATCGGTTGTGCCTCAACAGGGTGAGTTAAGACATTTTCTTTCGCAAAGGCTAGGATTTTGTTAGTTATTGACACAGGATCCCGTTTTGACTCTTTGAACGCTCTATGGTTCCTTTCTAGCCACATTTGCCATAGGAAGTGATGAAGACAAATCTTCCACAAGAATCTAAGCCTCAGGCTAACAAAGGGATTGGGCCATTGCTGGAAAAGCTCATGGATGGAAGCTGGTCTTACCCAAGAAATATTGAAGGCTTGGAATACCCCGTTTATAATAGTGACAGATATGGGGCACTCAAGGAAGATGTGTTGAATTGATTCCCAGCTTGCCCTGCACAGATAACATCTATTAGGTACAATCATTCCTTTCTTTAGCATATTATCAATGGTGAGGATTTTTCCTTGAATCACTAGCCACGAAAAAAAGGATATTTTGGGGATCAACTTCTTTGTCCACACGAGCTTCGTCTGGAACCAAGGATCTTCAGGATGGAGCAGTAACTTGTAAGCAGATTTCACAGTAAATTCTCCACTCTCTGTTGCTGACCACCTCAAGTGATCTTCTTCTGCTCTTATAGGGATGAATTGCTGTCTTAGAATATTTTCAAGTTCCTTGGACTCTGCTTCTAAGCCATTGATCATTATTGGTCTCCACCTGCATCTATTCCTGTCCTACCTTATATAATCTGCCACCTTAGGCCCAAGATTCTCAACAGTATAGTCTTTTAACCTGGCTATGTTGGGGTCGTGACTGAGTGCTTCTTCCCTTGCCCATTTGTCTTCCCAAAAACTGATTTTCTATCCATTTCCTAATATCCATCTCATACCTTTTTTGACTATGTCTCTGCTGGTCAGGATGGCTTTCCAGAAGGTTGATCCTCTACTTTGGATGGTGTTGCTTAGGAACTCTGTTCCTTGGAGATATTTTCTTTTAATAATCGTTGTCCATTCATTCTCCACATTGGTTATCAGTCACCAAGCTTGTTTGGCTAATAACGCTGTGTTGAGATGAGAGACTTTTCTTAGGCCAAGGCCTCCATTTTCTTTGGGTCGGCACACCTTGGTCCATCCTACTAGGTGAATTTTCTGTTTTACTTCCGACCCTGACCAGAGGAAGTTTGTTTGATACTGTTCGATTTTTTGGTACACCCTAGCCGGAGTCTTAAACACAAATAGGAAATAAACTGGAATGCTTTGGAGAGAAGCCATGGTTAGGGTAGCTTTGCCCGCCTGGGACAACAGGTGTCCTTTCCACCCTGATAGTTTCTTTTGGATCCTTTCCAACACATTATTCCACATTGACTCAACTGTAGCTCCTGTGAATAGTGGGAGGCCCAGGTAAGAAGTGGGAAGAGTGGATATGGAGCACTCCAAAATCCTGGCTATCTTGATCTGCCTGAGGGGTGGGGTGTTAAGGAAGTAGATTTTGCTTTTGTTGAAATTCACCTTCTGGCCTGCCACATCCTCATAAATCTTTAGGATGTGTTTTATATTTTTGGCCTCTACAACAGATGCCATGGTCAACATCAAGGTGTCATCAATGAATTGCTGATGAGTGACTAAATTGGTTAGGGATGTGGCTTTGATACCAGATATGAGCCCTGTAGAATAGGCAGCTTTGATTGTCCTTCTGAGGGCTTCAACCACGATGATGAAAAGCATGGGGCTAATAGGATCCCATTGTCTAAGGCCTCTGCAGCTTTGGAAGTACCCTACCGTCATCCCATTGATGAGAATCGAGAACCAGGGCTTGTAGATGCATCCTCTAATAAGCCTAACCCACTCAGGGTGGAAACCAAATTTTAGCAGCATAGCGTTTAAAAATCCCAGTTGATGTGGTCGTAGGCCTTGTTCATGTCTAACTTCAGGGCAAAGGCAACCTTCTTAGTCTGAGATGCTGAGTGGAGGGCTTCATGGACTGTAATGACTCCATCAAGGATTGACCTCCCTTGGACAGAACTACCCTGGCACGGGTCAATGATTGAGGGCAGGATTCCTTTCATGCGATTCACTATAGCTTTGGTGAGGATCTTGTAAGACACATTACACAGGCTGACTGGTCTATAATCTACCATGGACTTGGGGGCCGGTCCTTTCGGGATTAGGGCTATGAACGTTGAATTGTAACCCCGAGGGATATGTTTGGAGGACTGGAATTCCCTTAAAGCGGAACAAACATCAGGTCCAACAGTATCCCAAAAGGATTGGAAGAACCGAGGTGGAAACCCATCTGGGCTCGGAGCCTTGTCAGGGTCCATAGAAAACAGAGTTGACCTAATTTCCTCATTAGAAAAAGGTACAATGAGTTTTCTGTTGATATCACCATTGATATGGATTGCAGTAAGGAATCTTTGGCTGTAGCCCGACAATGGGTTTCATCTCCAAGAAGGGAGCTAAAGTAAGACACAGCTTCATCTCTTATTTCATGGATGTCTTGGGTGGTAGACCCGTCCTCTTTGGTTAATTCCTTGATCCTGTTGTTACTTCTGTTCCTCAGGGTAGTGACGTGAAAAAATTTGGAATTAGAATCCCCATCCTTTAGCCATAGCGCTCTGGATTTCTGCCTCCAATAAGTCTCCTCGTAGGCCAAGATGTTGTGGTATTCTGACAGCAAGCTTCTCTCCTCTATTCTAGTTGCCTCATCACACGCTCCATTTTGGATTATGTTTTCTATGTCTCTCAGTTTTTCACCCACATATTTCTTATTCTCGAAGAGGTTTCCAAACACCTCCTTGTTCCATATTCTGAGGTTGTCTTTTACCAATCTCAACTTTTGAGAGAGTTTGTATGAGGGACTTCCCTGAAAGGGTTGTTGCCACCATTGGTTGATGCGATCCTTAAGGTCATGGTGCTTTGTCCACATTGCCTCAAAATGAAAAGGTCTCCTAAAGGAAGTGGCTTGCGGCACATCCAGCAGAATGGGACTGTGGTCCGATGCAATCTTAGGAAGTGAGTGGAGGGTTGAATCCCCAAAGACTGTAATTGCTTCCTATGACAATAGGAACCTATCCAATATTTCTTGGATGAGGTGACTCCCCATACGCCGGTTGCTCCAAGTGTACTTAGCATATTTTAGCTTGACGTCCATCAATTCATTTGAGTTAACAAACTCGTTGAACTCTTCCATGCTCCTGGAGGGAAGGCCTGACCCTCCTCTTTTATCTGAAGGGTATAGAGGCGTATTAAAATCTCTCGCTACCACCCATGGGATATTATGAAAAGCCTCTTTCATGTGACTCAAATACTCCCACAGGGTTGTTCTTCCTTGCACTGTGTTGGGCGCATACACATTTGACAGGATCCATGACAGGTTGTTGTCAATGTCATGAAAGAGCACACTAAGGACCCTATCATCAGCTTGAATGACGCTACCTTCAACTTTCTTTGGGTCCCACAAAACCATTAGTCCTCTAGATGCTCCTCTTGCCTGCTTGAAAGCCACTTCCCCTTGCTTCCATATTTTACCTGCTAGTGCTCTTGACAGTGCTTCGTCTGTTTTTGTTTCTTGTAATAAGAGTATTGTAGGATTAATTTCTCTCCTTAACGAGTTAACCACCCTCTATTTTGGTGGGCCATTAAGGCCTCTCACGTTCCATGAGAGAACCTTCATTTGGGTTGCTTTGAGTTCTTCCCTCTCCCCCTTCCCTGAGGTGGAGGAGGTTTGTTGGATTTGTTATCATCCATGCTTGTGATAACTTGAGGTATAAGTGTCCTTTGTTTCCCATTTGCAATTTCGTTCTCAAGCCTAATTCTGTAATGTTCAGCCTCTGAAATTCGTCCTCTCTTTTTTTCACTACCGTAATCTATGGGGGATTTCGTTGAACTTCTTGTCTATTTTGGACTAAATTTTGGGGGAATTATTTGCTGCAGGACGGGGCTGGAGCACCCTTCATTCACTTTTATACCTATTATTTCGGTCCTTGAGTCTTCTTCCTCCATGCTCTGCCTATACTCTCCTAAGATTTGGGGCATACCATAAGGGCAATTTGGTGGGGGGCCTACTAGGGCCCCGTTTGAGGGTCCTGATATTGATGGTAATTCTAGGTTTTATGGTAGAACTATCCAAAGGTCCTCTTCCTTTGTCTTGTCTTCCTCAACCTCAAATTCGGCTAGGATATCAAACTTATTGAAACTGGGTATCGAAGGGCTTACCTGAGTCTCCTGATCATTTTCGACTTGTTGCTTTCCTTTCTCCTTTTGCTTAGGTTGAGCTTCTTGCTCTCGGTGGAGTTGGTTGTTTCTGGCCGGCTTGTAGACTGCTTTGCTTGTTGGGATCCGAGGTCTTTGGTTCCTTGAAGGCCCTCCTCGGTTCGGCCCTCTCGCATCAGTTTTTTTTTGTGCTTCTTTGTTAACTGCCAGGCTTGGGCATTGGTTCCTGAGGTGACCCTGAGTTCTGCATTCCACACAAAAGGCCAGCTTGTTCTCGTATTCCATCGGTTGCCTTCTCAGGTATTCTCCATATTCGAGTTCCACGAAGGTTGGGAGCTCGGAATCTAGGTTCGCATTCACACATATCCTTGCATGTGTCATCCTTGACCTAGCCAAGGTAGGGTGGTCGATGGCTACCAACTCCCCTATATTTTTGGCAATCCCTCTTAAGAAATACTCATGGAAAAACTGGGTAGGAAGATTCGGGAGCCGAATCCAAATAGGAGCTGTGTTAATGCTTTGCGTATCAGGATCGAAATCATCTCCCCATGGTCTAAGGAAGAGGCTACGTCTTCCTAAAAACCATGGCCCTCCCGTTAATATGCGGTTCGCATCTTCCTTATTGTTGAGCCGGATGATGAAAAAGCCCCTAGAGAGAACAACAATCTCCATGTTTCCTGTTGTTCTCCACTTGGAAAAGGCCCAAGACCTTATGGTTTCTATGTCAGGCCTGCCGCCTAGGAATTTCCCTATCAAGGAATGTGTTTCCAGAGACAAGAAACCATCCATGATGTTTGTTGGAACCCTTATTCTATTGTTTTCTGGGATGAGGGGTGGGAGTGATTCTAAGGAATCACTTCTTTTACCTTTAAGGGTCTCTATGAATGACAGTCCTTTTCTGGGGCCCGCTGCTCCTGGTTGGGTCCCTTTGTCAGGATCTTTGTCGGGGGGATCAGTTCCTCGTACCTTGCCAACTTGCTCCTCTGTCTCTTCAGCCCTCTCACCTACCTCTGGATCCTCGCCTGTCACTTCCTGGTTACTTTGTTCGAGGTTCCCGCCCTCCACCGTCGCCCTTCCTCCATTACTCCTTTGCTGCTCCATAATTGTGAATGGAGTGTATTTCAGGATTTTCAATTTTTAAGTCACTAGTATCACAAGAAAAATCTACTTTTGAGATGAGATCACCTGTACTACAATTGATATATGCACTTATAGGTAGTATGTCACCTGTATCACAATAAGCATTGGCCACAATGGGCTTAAGGTCACTTGTGTCACAATAAGCATTCACCACCATGGGTTGAAGTCACTTGTGTCACAACAAGCATTCACCACCATGGGCTAAAGATCACTTGTATCATAACAAGAATCTTCTATTAGGAGCATGACCTTTGTTTCCTCATTGATTTCCATTTTTGTTTTACATTGGGTAATGTCAAGTGAAACAAATGACATGTATATTGCCCTTACAATGCCAATAGGGATTAGAGCACCATTGTTCTAAAGATCTTCAAAAGCTTCAAAATATTTGAGAATGGATCTTACACCACTACGTAGTGTGAGAAATTTTCTATTATCATAAAAATTCATCCCTTCCATCTCTACTGGAAAGTAAGGACCTTTAACTGATTTTTCACATCAGTTGGTTTTGGGGCATTCTTTTTCTTTGATTTGCCCATATTTTAAGGTGTCGGTCTCTACCGAAAATGCACCTTTTACAATATGATTTTGCAAAATATTTGATAAGGTGGCTAAGGTGTCAATCACTACCAAAAATGCACCTTTACAATTTTTCCCCCTTTTTGCAAAATATTCTTTGATGGAATTTTGCAAGAAGTTTGACTAAGGTGTCGGTCTCTGCCGAAAATGCACCCTTACAAGTCTTCCCCACCTTTTTGCTTGCAAAATATTTTTTGAGGTAGGAAAGAAATTTTTATCCCCCCTAAGTGCAAAAAATTGCAACTTATGAAGCCTTTAAGGCTTTTACAAAGATTGCCTCCTAGGAAAATTTCAAAAATTTCACCAAAAAATCCCCCCTTATTACAAGTACTTCAAGCAAAAAAATTGTTGTTATGAAGCCTAAAAAGAGGTTTACAATGGTGTTGTCGAGGTTTACAAATCTGTCCCCCTTAGGTAGTTTTTGAATTTTTCCCTTTAATGCAAAACTTTACCTCCTAGGCGAATTATGAAAAAGTTCACCACAAAATCTCCCCTTATTGCAAGTACTTCAAGCAAAAATTTGTTGTTTATGAAGCCTTAAAAGAGGTTTAATTTTATGGCTTATTCATTTATGATTGCCTTCACAAGTTTTATCCCTTTTTTTTATGCAAAATATGTTTTGAAGGAATAAAAAAATTATCCCCCCTTATTGCAAGTACTTCAAGCAAAAATTTGTTGTTTATGAAGCCTTAAAAGAGGTTTAATTTGATGACTTATTCATTTATGATTGCCTTTACAAGTTTTATCCCTCCTTTTTTATGCAAAAATGTTTTGAAGGAAGAAAAAATGTATCCCCCCTTATTGCAAACAATTGCTACTATGAAGGTTTCTTATTTCACCAAAAAAATGGTCTCTCTTTCGATATACCCAAATGAGTACTGAAAGAGAATTCACTCAAATTGATATTTAATGGCACCTGCCTAAAAATCCTTCTGAAGAAGGATGATCAGTTTGAGGAATTTAAGCCAAACAAGAAGAGTGAATTTTGGGTATTTTATGGAGTGAATATCAAAATAAAAATTGGCTCTACCTATGCAATAAATTGCACAAATGGGTGTAAAATTTGGGGTCTTAAGTATTTTTAATTTTTAACTTAAGATGTAATTGCAAAAATAGAAAATTAAATGCAACTTACATTCAAAAGTGCCTACAAATTTTAACACATAGGTGTCATATTCCACCGAAAATGCATCTATTTTACAACGCCAATTTTAAAAAGGTGTCGAATACAATCTAAAATGCACCTTTTGTTACAATAATTTTTGCAAAAAAATTGATGTTTGTGTTTGCAAAAAATTGATATTCACAATTCCCCCCTTGTGTTACAATTTTGCAAAAGAAGAATCCAATTCTTTGTTTGTCCCCCCTTTTGTTTGTAAAATTAACAAGGTTTTGGAAATTTTTAGATAACCCCTTCAATTTGCAAAAAATGAATGTGCAATGATTGTTTTGTATCCCTCCTTTTGAAAAAAAATTGCACAATTTTATTTTGCAAAAATAATATTTGTCTCAATTTGTTTGTTTGCAAAAAAAATGTGCAATTATTTTTGTCTTATATCCCTTTGAAAAAAAAATGCCTTAGTTTTTTTTATCAAAAAAAATTGATTTGTGGCACAAGCAAGGTTCGACCCACAGAAATGCATCAGTGCCTTAGGCTAGCCCTATCCATCGATCGGGCTAGCTTCTGGCTTGGAAGCTATGGAGCATGAAAATTCTTTTGTTTCCTTTTTGGAACCATAGCCAAAAAAAAAATAAAGTGGGATCTTTATCCCACATGCATCCTGTAGGATGCAATTCGATGCCTTAAAATTAAAAGTTGTCCAGATTAATGTCAATTACCTTCGGGTAATTGATTGTATGTCCTTTTGTTGATGGAGACAAAAAATAATGATATGCCATGTGTACTTGCACTCTTACGAACCACAACATGCCACGTCAATAGGAGGATGCTTCGTCAACCACCACATGGACCAACCATATGATGACACATCAACTCCACACCTTGATCCACATTCTCACCATATGAGCACCTCGGGGTGCATGCCTACCAATTCAGTTACCTTATCATCGTACCACATTATCCTCAAAGTGCGTACATGGTTAGAGATGATCTAGCAGTTAGATATGATGACATCAGTGTGGTCTCAAGTTGCATGCTAAATTGTCTGGTGGTCATTTTTGGAGGTTTTTATGCCTACCATTATTGTTTCGATGGATAGATCTTGAGGTTTTTGTGCCTTCCAGTGATTCACATCTTGATTGGTGGTCGGAGGTGTCAGGAGATAGCAACACACATCGATTTGAAGCTATCAAAAATAGAATTGAGATGTGTTTTTCCACATCGGTAATAGTCAGGTCTATTAGAAATAGAACTGATACATGGTGTTCCATGCTGGTAAAAGTTAGATCTATTAGAAATAAACTAATACGTGTTGTTCTGTGTCGGTAACAGTCATATCAATTAGAACGATCATACACCATAAGGTTACACATATTTTAGAGGTCAATCACATTTTTTGAGGTCTACAAAGATTTCGTGCAATCCCTAGTTTTATGTGTCGGATCCACCTCGAGATTTGTGTCAAAATTTAATTTTGTGTAGGTTACCTTGGGAAGCATGTATCGTCCAGGGGGTCCCATCTAAGTATTTGTGCCCCCTTGCTCTAGTCCAGGAGCAATAAAAATGTTGCCTTCTCTAGCTCCACAAGTCCGCTAGGTAAGTCCCCTATGATACCAATATTAGGATGATAATAATCAACAACAATTGCATTAATAATCATAGTATAAATACAATCATCTAAGGCTAAGAATAGCCATAGATAAGGATAGAAAATAATATCCCCTTAATCACGCTAATGACTAAATATTGCTAGCAATAATATGATCATTAAATAGATATATTTAACAAATATCTAACCTAGGTAGAAAACCTTCATGTAGGAGTATTTACTTATTACCAAATAAGGTAATTTTGTATCAATTTTGGCTACAACAGGCCCAATTGTGGGACCATAAAAATAAGCACAAATGCAATGCATCTACATGAAGGGTATTTGGTTATCCCTAAGTTGTCTATGAACAAGTCATCACCATCATTTCCCAAAATTTCTCTCAACTTAGGTGGTTATCCCAAATTAATCCACTAGTGAGAGCACTTGGTCCTCCAACAACAAATGCATTAGTAGTACCATATTCCAATTGTAGAGACAAAGTGTAAAGTGCTACTCATTCTTATTGATAGTATGAAATAAAACTATGCATTAGACATACATCAATACATAATTTATTGTCAAGAATAATTCTTGCCAAGGAGGGTTGTTACATACTCCCCTCATGAACTAAATACAATCCTTTGTGTTTTCTTGCAAGTAAGTAAACAAATTTGAACCATTTGAGTTCAATATTGATCCTTTGTTAATTTTATCAAATTTGACTTGTTTTTGGTGGGTTTTAGGCCCTTTTTGTGATCTTTTTTAGCTGTTTTTGTAAGGTTTTTTGGTGTTTCAATTGTTTTTGAATTTTTTATTTTTGATGAGATTTCATAGAAGAAAGGAAATGAATACCTCATTCCCGTGGAGCAGTCCGGTCGCAATGGCCTTCTTGGGGATTGAAGTGAAGACATTTCAGTTTGACTATGAATAATTTGGTTCAAGTAGCCTTATGGTAATTTACTCATCTTGCCAGATTGCATGGAGCGCAAGTCGCTGCAACTACCAAGTGTATAGGGTAAATAACTGGGTACGAGGTGCACTTGATATTTTGCTTTATTTGATTTTTTTGTTGTTTTTATGATTTTGGGAGCGTGAGGTCTGAGGACCCACTTTATTGTAGCCTACGAGCAGTTTTTGGATTATGATGTATCTTTTGGTCCCATACATATATATATGAGCTTTTTGATTGTCATCATGTGTTTCCTTACTACTTTATGAGATGTATGCAATGCTTATATTTGCTTTATGATGTTGTGATGGATGCTTATCATGTATGCATGTATTGTAATATGATGTGATTTGATGATATGTATATGTGTATATGCATAATGAAATGAAATGGATGATTTGTTAATTTGTATGATGGATTATGAATACTATTTGACATACTAGATGCTAGCACCATAGACTGTACAAAATTTATCTTATCATTTTAATGTTATCATGACACTATGTAATGGCTTGTGTGACGTAATGTAACAAAACATGTGATAGCATGATATGAAATGAAATGAATAATATGATGTTATATGATGTGTTTGGGATTTTTAGGAGACTCAAACACTCTAGTTACCTAATCAAAAGTTGTATAGTAACCATGCAAGACTTTTTGGCAAAGTATAAATCTGCTAAGATAACCAAGATATTCAATATCCCTGTGTGTGCATGTGAGTTCATTACTATGATAACGCATAAAGTTACCCTAGTGCCAAACAGGATTGATGCAGCCCATATGTACTAGAGATCACCCTACGAGTATCATTATCCTAAGTTTTGTACGTAGTTGGATTAGACCACTAGGCAATACAAGCTACCAAAAGCTAGCTCATCCGCATGCAAACATTGGTCTATACAAAAGCAAGTTGCTTATGTGATAGACATATCATCATGCGTAAGGATACCACCATTGCTAGGCGGGCTTGATGCCACCCAACTTGTAATGAGGATCACCTTATGGTTGTCCAATGCTGAGAATTCCAGGGATTCAAGTTCAGTACTCCCTTATTTTCTTTTATCTTTGAATTGCTCTTAAGGATTTTGCTCATTTTTGTTTTGGTGAGCAATGGATTTTGGTAGTGGTGAGAACCACTATTTATTTTGCTTTTTTCTAATGGTGAAAACCACTTTTTCTTTTGAATATTATTAAGTGGTAACAACCACTATTTATTTTTCATTTTGGATACTTGCCCCAATTTGGTGTGAAGCAAGGGATTTTGATTATTTTGGGTAAGGAGGAACTTGTCCTTTTGTCAATTCTCAGCATCTTTGAACCATTCACATATGGGGATGAGCGAGATAAACTTTTTTCTTAGGGTAACCTAGACCACTTTGTAGGTTTCATCTTTCCTTGTGCTAATACTTGGATTTATTAATGTGAAAATGTGTTGGGATTTTTACATATACAAGGTACAATCTAAGCAGGATTCTACCTTCTAAAAAATCATGATAGCTTTCTACAAAATCTGAAAAGAAAACTAGAGATGATTGAGTGATCGAAAACCCTAAAGATGCCTTTATGAACAATGGCTAAGTGAAGGGAAATAGACACACAATATGGAATGTGGATGGAAATGATAAAGATAATGTAAATAGGTGGTAAAACTGACCTTTGACAATATTGATTTTGATAGATGCCTAGTGTACATACCTAGTGCTAGACATGTATGATCAACTTCTAACAATGCAAAATGCAATGATGAGGATGCCTAATGCAAGTGATGTTGTAATGCAATGATATGAAATGTAATGCAATGCAATATTTTTGTGTTTTTGATGATTTTAATGATGTTTTTGGATTTTTGATATATATATATATATATAAGTTTGACCAATGGGCTTAGTGAATGCCATTGGGGATTTTGGGTGACCAAAGGGTTTATAGATACCTTTGGGGTTTTTTGGGGTGACCAAAGGGCTTATAGACACATTTGGGGCATTTTTGGGTGACCAAAGGGTTATAGACACCTTTGGGGCATTTTTGGGTGACCTCGATGGTTGTATACTACCTAGGAGTGTTTTAGGTTGACCTAGATGGTTGTAGACCATCTAGGAGCATTTTAGGTTGACCTAGATGATTGTAGACTACCTAGGAGCATTTTAGGTTGACCTAGATGGGTTGTAGACCACCTTGGAGTATTTTAGGGTTGACCTAGATGGTCGTAGACCATCTAGGAGTGTTTTAGGGTGATCTAGACAATTGTAGACCATCTAGGAGCATTTTTTAGGGTGACCTAGATGGTGTAGACTATCTGGAGTATTTTAGGGTTGACCTAGAGGTCATAGACTACCTTGGAAGCATTTTAGGGTGGCCTAAATGTTTGTAGACCACCTAAGGAGCATTTTAGGTTGACCTAGATGGTCATAGACCACCTTGGAGTATTTTAGGTAGGGCATGGTGCTCTAAGCATGGAAAGGTCATAGGTGACTGATATTCAAGGGTTCAGGCTCTTCACTTCCTTCAATGGATGCTAAGCGATAAGTTCTAGGTCCAATATGACTAGTAATGATGTATGGACCTAACCAGTTTACCATAAATTTATCCCATAGATGGGGTGGCAAATTTGAATTTTGTTGGTTCTCTTTTAGAACTAAATCACCAACCTAAAAGTCTCTAGGGTGGACTTTCATGTTGTAAGCTCTCTTAAGGTGCTCTTGATAAACACGTAGATGCTCAAGAGCATTCACGCATCGTTCATCAAGCAAAGTTAATTGATCTAGATGAGCTTGTCATGCAGTATCATCATCGATGAACTCTTGCATGGAGATGCACAACGATGGGATTTCTAACTCTAAAGGCATGATAGCCTCAGCACCATACACTAGTGAAAATGGAGTTGCCCCAGTGGGAGTCCGAATACTAGTGCGATAGGCCCAAAGGGCAAGAGGTAATTGATTATGCCAATCTTTATGATTTTCCTTAACGATTTTCTTTAATATTGCAATTACTATTTTATTAGATGCCTCTGCTTGCCCATTAGCTTGTGGATAATAGGGCATAGAAAAGTTGTGTTGTATGTTATATTTTGTTGTTAAAGCATACACATCCTTATTCTTAAAGGGTGTCCCATTATCTAAAATTATCTTGGATGGAATACCAAAATGATAAATGATATTATGCAATATGAACTCCATGATGCGAGGTCCAGTCATAGTGGTAAGGGGAATTGCTTCCACCCATTTTGTAAAGTACTCAGTAGTCGTAATGATAAACATGTGACGACCTAAGGAGGCAGGTGAGATTTTTCCAATTAAATCAAACCCCCATTGTGAAAATGGCCAAACCGATTGAATCGGTTGTAAGGCCTATGAAGGTACGTGTGTCAAATTTGCATGATGTTGACACTTTATGCACTTCTTGACATAAGCACAACAATCTTGCTCTAAAGTTGGCCAATAATAGCCCATGCAAAGAATGCACTTTACGATGGCCATGCCACTGAAATGGCCACCACATGTACCATCATGTGCTTGGGCAATGGCCCAAGCTGACTCTTGAGAGTCTAAGCAACGAAGGAGGATACCCTCATAGCTTCGATGATACATTATGTCTCCAAGTAAGACATACTTTACCACCTTTTTCTTAAATGCTCATTTTGTAGCATGCGACAATCCAGAAGGAATACTTCCAAGTTTTAAATAATCTTTTATTTGGGTGGCCCAATCTTGTTTTAAAGAAGCCTCAATTGTATGAATTGTGTGATCCTTTTGACGTTCATCTCTCACAAATGTTGATTGAGAGAGAACTTGTAGATATAGCGTTGTGCTAGTATCAAAAGGATTTTGAGGGAACAAAGTCCCCCAAGTGGCATTATTCAAATAATTGTGAATTTGAGAGAACCGTTCATGTGAAGGTTCAATCTGAATCATGTGGACTTTTGGCATGGAGTTAAGCTCATCATGCTTAGTCATAGATTGTGATAGCATTTTGACTTGAATGGTTGTGATATCATCAGATGGGTTCTATGGGATTAAAGACCCTAAGGAGGCCATTGTGTCCACAAAATGGTTAGATGAACGAGGGAGTGCCTCAATATCATACCATTCAAACTTTGCCAAAAGTTTATCCACTAGGGCTTTGTAGGCTTGCAAGACTGGGCACCTACACTAGAATATTCCTTTGACCTAATTAACTATGAGCAAGGAATCACCAAAAATGTTAAGCTTTGTTATTTTCATGGTGATTGTCATTTGAAGGCCTATGAGAAGGGCTTCATACTCGACATTATTATTGGTGCATGAGAAATCAAGTTTAAATGAAAGGGGTATTGGAGCCCCTTGCGGTGTGAAAAACATGATTCCCATGCCACCCCCTTGCTCACACTTAGAGCCATCAAAAAATAGAGTTATGTCAGCCTGTGACTCAGGCTCTTCAAGATCAGGTGATTCTAAGACATGAAAAACTCCATCATCGGGAAGCTCTATAGTGAGAGGTTGGTCATCCTGGAGGGGAGCCTCTGCTAGTTGATTGGCTATGACCTGACCCTTAATTGATTTTTGTCCAATGAACTCTAGGTCAAATTCCATCAACAACATAATCCATTTTGTCGTGTGACTACTATGGTAAGTTCGACTCATCATGTAACGCAATGGATTCTCTTTTGATACTACATACGTGGTATGATTGAGCATGTAATGGCATAGCTTTTTAGTGGCAAAGACCACTGCTAAGCATAGCTTCTCAATGTATGCATATTTTATTTCATAGTTGACCAGGGTGCGGCTAATATAATATGTAGCCTGTTCTTTATGAAATTCATTCTTTTGGGCCAACATGGTGCCCAATGCAAGCTCAGTAGCTAAGATGTAAAGATAGAATGACACTCCTGGTCATGGAGGAGCCAATATTGGTGGTGAAGCCAGATATTGTTTGATCTCATCAAAGGCATCTTGACATTCCTCATCCCAATGAAATGCGACCCCCTTGTGTAGCAACTTGTTCATAGGTCGACACTTATCCGATAATTGCGCTATGAAGCACTTTATGGATGCGACCTTTCCTTGCAAACTACGTAGCTACTTGATAGTTGTGGGGGGAGGCATTTCTAGGATTACCTTGACTTTATTTGGGTCTACTTCTATGCCTCATTTAGAGACTATGAATCCCAAGAGTTTTCCAGATGTGACACCAAATACACACTTCTTGGGATTTAGCCTAACATTATGCTCAATGAGGTGATCTAAAACCTTGCACAATACATCGATATGCTCATGGCACAATAAATATTTGGCCAATAAGTCATCCATGTAATCTTCCAAAATTTTATGCATGTAGTCATGGAAGATATAGGTCATAGCTCGTTGGTAGGTGGCGCCAACATTTTTGAGGCCAAAAGGCATGACCTTGTAACAAAATGTCCCCCAAGGCATTGTGAACATCATTTTGAGTTGGTCTTCTGGATTAATATGAATTTGATTGTATCCAGAGAAACCATCCATAAGGGATAACATTTCATGTCCTATTGTGGCATCTACCAATGCATCAATGTTTGGAAAAGGAAACTCATCCTTAGGACTCGCTTTATTGAGATCTCTAAAATCAGTGCAAATGTGAATCCTCCCATCGGGTTTCTTGATAGGTACCATGTTGGAAACCCATGGTGGATAATCAACTGATATAATAAAGTTGACATCCAACAATTTTTGCAATTCATATTTTACCATTAAGGCGACTGTTGGATGCATCTTACGCAACTTTTGCTTAACTGGTTTGACATTTGGATCTAGTGTAAGATTATGCATGACTAAATTAGGATCTAGTCCTGGCATATCTTTATAAGACCAAGCAAAAGCTTTTATCTTCTCTTTTAACAACTTTGTATAATCAACTTGTTCATCAAGGGATAGACCTTCCCCTAATTTGATGTTATGGGGATTATCGGGATCTGTGCCGATATCCCTATCAATTGTTGGCTCAATTGACATGTGTGATCCCTCTTCCAACTGATGTGGAGTAGGGATCAAGTGAATGTCATCATATGGGTTTACACCATCAATTGGAAACTCATGCTCAACCTCAGCTTGAAAGACATTTTGAGTAGTCCTTGGAGAAAAATGAAATGGTTGTAACATTTCCTCGCAAGGCCAATACTCTGATGGAGATGGGGGAGAATCTCCCCGATCAAAGTCAATTACCTCAAGGTCGAGGTGCAATGGCTTTGATGGGTTATTCGAATATCTCAATGGTGCATTAAGATCTATGGAAATCATGTTGATGGATACATGATCTCCCTTCCATGGGTGAGTGGGTCTAGAGATATGAGGTTGTCTCTTAACTCACGGGGGTGGTTGTGGTGGAGGTGGAATGATCGACGGTGGTCGATGTGGAAGGCGATGAGCTTGCTCTTCAAGTGGTAAAATTTATCACCAAATAGGATGTTGTACTGGGAACATGCGAAGATAGAACTCTTCTTCGTCATCCAAAGGGATGACTTGATCATGTTCCTCATCTAAACTTGGGTAATTTATGGGAGCTATGCCATAGTCTGATTCATCATCTATTGTCCATTCATGAGGAGGACCTTGATCCTCTTCCTCACTATCAGATTGAAGGGTGTGCGAACTCTCTCCCACTTCATGAGATTGAGTAACATCATTGGATAACCCTTGATCTATCATGTTTATGGGAAAGTAATCTCCCAATGAGTGGACATGATTTGGATTGGCATAGGGATCATGTGCAAGCTCATCCCTATAATTTAGACCTAGGCATTCCAAACTCTCTATGAGGACATCTAAAGGTACTGGCTTGTTGTGTCCCAACCCAGATTTATCATATGGTAACTGATATTGTGGCTAGAAAGGAACACGAGTACCCTGTTCATATAACCCTAGACCATAATCGTGCCAATGGTAGTGATGGAGATATCGCATGGCGTAGTCAAGATTTGACATGTAGTTTATATCCTCAGAGAAAGGTTCATCATCTTCTTCTTGCTGAGGAATTGGCAATGTTCCATACTCGATACCCCCATATATAAAATTTATTTGATAGGGTGGTATGCCTAGAGGCACGATGCTACCTATGGGGAGATGAGGTCATCCCATATCTTGCACTATCTCGATGGATGGAACTATTGTGATGTTCCTCACTAAGTACTCTCCTAACCCTGTACTAGCCATATGGATTGTAACTTGGGATGATGAAGGTGGAGGAGATGGAAGCGAGGCTTGAGATGACTCAATGTGTACCTCTTGAGATGGTTCCTCATCTACTAGACTAGGAATCTCTTTCGTAGAGATGGTGGAAATGATGGGAGGGATCTCATCAATTGGCCTCTTTGACATGTTCCTCTATGGAGGATTAGATGATGATGAAGGTATTTTTGATGTTGCCAATGATGATGATGGTATGGATGAAGATGGTAATGGTGTAATGGAAGGTTATGGAGATGGAAGTGGACCTTGAATGGATGTGTTCAGTTGGAAGTCCACATGAGTCGATGGTAAGGTCGACTCGGGGATTTGTTGCACCAGGTTGCAGTACTTAAAGGGCTCAAGGTCTACAGAGACTACGTGTACCTACCCTTCATAAGTATACTTTAGATATTGGTGAGTTATGGAAGGGACACACTTCATATCTTGGATCCAAGGTCTGCCCAGTAATATTTTGTAGGCCATTGCACCCTCTAAAACATGACATAAGGTCGGTATAGTTTTGCGTCCCACCTAAATGGGTAGGACTATAGTACCAACTGTGGAGCATATCATATCATTGAATTCTTGGAGGGTGTAGGTGGATGCAACAACATGAGATGTCAAAAGTCCTAGGTGTTTAAGAGCACTAGTGGTTATTATGTTTCTTGATGAACCAGTGTCTATTAAAACTCTCTTATACGGTATTTCATTCACACATGCAATGATGTGTAAAGGAGGTTCAACCGCATCACTTGCTATGGGTTTGAGTTCATGCTCATGGAACGTGATCACTAGTTTCTTACATTGTTGCACATGTCCCACAAAATTTATGGAGGAGTTTAACTTCTGGGGCTGCAACTCTATCAACTTAATAATATCCATTAGAGCTTCTCTATGAGGTGGAGATTGTTGAATGAGCTCATATATGGACAATCTAGCTGATGTTGTTCTTAATCTTTGTGCAAGCTTACTTTTTATTATCACTACTAGCCTAGGTGGAAGGCTTTGTACTAGAGGTGGTGGAGGCTGTGATGTTGATGGAACATCGCTTGAAGTTGTAGGTGGTGCAACTTGACTTGGGTAGCATCTATTCCTAGTCACAATACTAACCATCCCGACGTACCCTTATAGAGGGAGTACCATCTTGACCTCATTCATTTGTTTGGTAGGAGTTGCTTGTACCTCATGAGTAGGTAATGGGTCTTTGAAAACACCCATTTTTTGATTGCTTGGGTGAGAGGATTATCCACTTGGAGTTCATTCCTCTCGATCATATCCTGCACTAGGTTTTTGAAACCATAGCATGTAGGCAATTCATGGCCATTCTGTCGATGATATCTACAAAATAGCTCTTCTCGACATCCCATAGGATTTTTTTTGCCTGTATTCGGGTCTATAGGCTTGATTTTTGGAAAAGTAATCATTTTGGCAGCCCACAGATGATCGAATAGGGAGTCCATTGACTCAACAAAGGGTGTATACTGTCGCCTAGGGCAACATTGCTAATTTTGGCCCTGATTCGCTTGGGTATTATTATTATAACTCGTAGGAGGAGGTTGGGCTTGATAATTTACCTTTTGAGGAGGCATTATTTGTGTAGGCCCTAGGACATTAATGGCCACTTGATTGACCGCTTTTGGCTTTGATGGCACCATATTGCTCTTTGGATTTTTAGTCCACTCCTTTTGAGGATTTGATATCTCCCCCTATTAGATTTTGATCTCTTATATGGTTCTATCCTATGCTAGAGCATCCTCAAGAGTGGGATATTGTTGGAGTTGCAACAATAAAGATATTGGTTTTAAGAAACTCTTTGAAAACATCTGAGTCAACTCGGACACTGGAAATAGGTAGGGTAGCTTAGCTAGGAGTGTTCACCACCTATTTCCATAGTTAGTGATAGACTCATCATCATATTGTTTTAACCCTGTAAGGTCGGTTAGGGTTACCTTTCTCTTGGTATTGAAGGTAAAATATTCCAAGAATACGTATGTAAACTATTCAAAGGTATAGACGCTATGCCTTGGAATTTGATTAAAATGTTGGCAATTTTGGGTACATTGGGTACATTACCTTTGCTCAAGTGTTGATGTTGTCATTGATGTCAAGAAGCGGAAGGGTTTTTTGTGAAAACCAAGGCAGACAAAATAAAAGGTTTTATTTAAAACCATGGACAATAGATTTGAAATGGGTTTTTCTTAAAACCCAAGTTGGCTTTTCGTTTCATTGAAAAATGTGCCCCGATGATGAAGATATTTAATTTTAAATATTTAGTTTAAATTTTATTTATTTAAAATTTAAATTAAAATTTTAAAATTAAATTAAATTTTTCGTTGTGTTTGGAAATGCCGACGTATTTGGAAATGCTTCGAAGTGCATATATAATGAGGCTAATAAATTCATTTCAGTGAGGGCTAAGTCATCGATATCAATTGGTGTGCATTTCGTTTTCGACATCGTCTACGCCAGCGAAGGAGAAAAACAATATAAGCGTGATTAATATTTTTGGTAAAAGTGGTTAGTCGAAAGGTGCGACGTGAAGTATGAAGGCACCTTGCATTACGACAAAATTTTGAGATACTCGGTGGATTGAGTGAAACCCTGCGCACGTGTTTCTACGATACGGAAATTGATGATCGCACAGAATTTAGAGAAAGCATTTATAGAGGGTTTCGGAATAAGTGGATGAATGTGTCGAGGAGTGTTTTGAACTCTGTGCAAGGGGTGTGTGATCTACGTGCCGAGGGTTTTTTTTGAACTTCACACCAAGGAATGTTTTGAACCATGCGCTAAGTTGCCCGATAATTTCACAAGGTTAAGGTATGCAAATTCGTACTAGACAATGCTTGGTTTTATGTTTTGGAAGGGGTAAATAATTGATGTAATTATAAGCAAGGGAGTTATAAGGTGTGAGAGTTGTTTTGATTATTAATATTTTGATTATCTTTTGAAAGGATAAATGTATAAGGGTAGTTTTTGTTTTGTGTGAGAGATTAAGTGAAATAAAGGAGTTATAAGGTAGAGTGTCTAATATTGAAATGTTGAATGAAGAAGACATAGAACCTTGATTATATTTGAACCAAGGAATATTCTTGAGGAAATATTAAATAAATATGTTGTCTACTAACCTTCTTGAGTTTGGCAAAAATGTGGTTATGGTTATGACAAATTTGTGAGATCTTCTTC
Organism: Wollemia nobilis; assembly: GCA_028583015.1. Classification (NCBI taxonomy): domain Eukaryota; kingdom Viridiplantae; phylum Streptophyta; class Pinopsida; order Araucariales; family Araucariaceae; genus Wollemia; species Wollemia nobilis. The sequence continues at coordinate 8,548,795 of JAQPPZ010004624.1, read as the reverse complement.
ATCTTCAATAAGGTATGGGCACATTCTTCTTATGAGTATGATTGGTGTATCTTTTCCTGAAATAATATTGGAGTGAAAAGGTATTCAACTAGGTTTCCTTTGGTTGGGTGTAAATCCTATTTTTTGGTTTGTTGAAGACTACTTATGCATTGTTATCATTGATGAGAGTTTTGGTGAATGCATAATTCTGGTTTGAGGTAGTGGAAGCATTGTGCACTAAGGTTTATGTTTGTGAGTCTTGCTACTTGCTTTGAGTTGGTGAAACCCTTGGTTGGCTATTTTGAGGTTGATGGTTGAGTTGCTTCCATAGAGGTTGTTTGATCAAGTTATTGCTTTTACTTGATTCATGATATTGGGCTTACTCCATTGAGTTGATTTGAACAAGTTATTCTTTGCATTTGGTGATATTGTGTTGGTGGTTGTTTTGTTCAAATATCATTGGAGGGAAAAGGATTTCTACTTGTTTCCTTTTCTTGTGATGATTGGTTGAATTCTTCAAGGTTAATGTTAAGTTGAATTATGTTGGTTAAACCTTGTCTTTGAGCATTGTTGTTGAAGCCCTAATTGGTTGAGAAAAGATATTGGTTGTTGGAAAGAACATGAGTATCATTGTTATATGAGATATTGCATGGTTGGCAATTGTTGGGTTGTGTTTCATGTTCTTGAGAAAAGCATACTACATCTATCTTATTCTTTTGAGATTTGAGATTGAGTTGAGATTGAGATTGGGAGTTAAGTATAGAACATATTGAGTCTCTAAAAATTCTCTTTATGCTTCTATAAGGTTGATGAATCACATTGGGTTTCTAACAATTCTCTTTGTGGGTTCATGCCAAGCAAGTTTTCTTGATGAACTTGTGAGTAGGTTTTGGACAGGTTCTGTTGAGGACTTGTGAGCAGATTTGGATAGGTCCTAACAGAGGACTTGTGAAGCTGAGTTTGATAGTTCTATCAGAGAACTTGAGGACAGAGGTGCATTGGTTCTATCAGAGAACTTGAGGACAGAGGTGCATTGGTTCTATGAGTAGAACCCGAGGACATTTGTGCTAGACCGAAGGACTGTGTTTAGTGCAAATTCGAGGACCAGCTTTGAGGTGATAGAGTTGAGGACAGAGGTCTCCAGCCATAGCAGGGAAGACAGGTGTCTTCTATGGATAGAGTTCCATTTGCTAAGGGTAGCGGAGGTAAAGGTCTTCTAGAGGATCACCAGCCAAAGTAGAATTAGGGGAAGGTATATCCTTTGAGCAGAGGCTCATAAATTCAGATTGGGGGAAGGTTTCTCCTTTGAGCCGAGGCTCATAAACATTGTAATTGGGAAGGTTTACCAAAGAACTTTGAGATAACTTTTAGAGAAAAGTTTTTTGGATGAACCACATCAAAATTGTTGTGTCACTTTGTGGATGATCTTGTGCATTGTTTTGATATTGCTTTGGATATATTGCTTTATTGTTTTGAAGTATAAAGGAAAAGTGAAAAGAGGTCTTATATTGTTCACCCCCCCCTCTCAGTATAAGCTTGTGTTCTTCATAAACCACTCAACGGCTGGGCAAAAGAGGGTAATTAGAAATGTTCTTAGGATTAATGCATCATTCTCCTGTATGTTGAAGCACTGGTTCATGAACTTGGTGACGTGCTCTTGAGCATCTTCTTCCCCTAAAATTTTTCTAATTTGGGTATTTTAAAATGCTCAAGATATGTAGGGGAAGGTATATATGGATGTAGTGGTTGACTGTGCAACTGGCATAAGGTGGGATTTTGAAGCCCAGTCCCAGTTGTCTTACTCTCTATAGTTTCCATGCATTCAAGCAATGCTCGATACGCATCAGAGGATTTAATCTCCTCTTCTTTATTTTGGACCCATGAAGGGGGACAAGGAATGTTAAGCATATGTTGAGGTGGATCATTGTCATCACCCATACCTCAAAAAGGTGCTTTTAAGTATTCCTTATTTGGTTCCAAATCATCATAAGCCCCATAAGGTGTTTTTGGAATGGGTCTACAAGGAGGAACTAATGCTTGTTGAAGGTTATCTATATTAGGCCTAGTAGGTAAGTTTTAATTAGGCCTAGGAGGTCAAGGTGGTAGCATTTTATTAGGTCTAGGAGACCTATTTTTATGGAAAGTGGGCTGCCTATGACAAGCCTCCTATCTATGTGTGCTTGGAGTAGGAACCCCATCATGCAAAGTCTCTTGAATCTGCTATTCAAGTCTTTGTCTTTCTAATTATTGTCACTGCTATAGGAGATACAAACGTTGTTTATTTTACTAAAGTTGATTAAACTTAGCTTGATGATAAGCATACCTTTTGACTAGTTGATTTATTTGATCAGTTGTGTTAGGCCTATGTGCCTTAGGATTATTTCCTTGATACCTATCATGTTCAAGAGGATTTGTGAGGTCTACTATGGATTTTTCTCGATTGAGATAAGTCGCATTTACTTGAGGCTCACTCCTAATCATATGTTCTTGGTGTTCTATTGGCATCGAGGCACATCGTGCTTGCATGGAATGATGCAATCGAGAATAATAAGAATCTTCCTTAGGTCTTCCCTCATAAATGAGGAAGGGTAGGGTAGAATTAACTCGCCCAGTGTGATTTTGATATCTTGGAGAAGGGTGATTTGAAAGCATAATATGATCATTTAGCCCCACCCTAGGTGTATTATCTTTCTCCTACACACAAGTGTATGAAGTAGACCGAGCAGGCATGCGAATGCATGGTATTGCTCTATGTGTAGGCACCTCATTGCATGGTTGCATTTCTTAAAATAAGGCATTAGAAGTATTCATAATTGGGAAATAATTTCTTAGATTAGGACTGTGACCTGTAGGGGTACCCCGTATAGGAGTCCCTTATGGGCTAGGTCCCTTATTTGACCTTCTAGGACTTGGGAGAGTAGGAGGCCACTAAGGAGATATAACCATGTCCTTGGGATCAAATCGAAGATGGTCTATGTCTTCTTGCCTACTCCCTGTAGCGTCCACCCTTAAGTGGGCTTGGCTATAGGTATATGATGGGCTATCGTTAAGCACATCATTAATTCTCAATGAATTTTTCAATCCAGGGTGGTGTCCAAGGCTATTTACAAGAGAAATTTCAATCAGGGTTGTAGTTCAATTCATTTGGAAGCAGTAGGTCTTATTGGTGGAATTTATTGTGTGGGGGTTATGTGTCACTTCTACCCCTAAATTGCATAAATTGAACTTTAATCTACTTGCAAGAATGAAAACTAATTGCTAATTGTAGAAATTAAACCCTATTTATAGTTGCAAGAATGAAATCTAATTAAATTGTAGAATTGAAAGTCTATTTAATCTTGAAATAATTGAAATGAAGCATAAAAACTAGAGCCTGTCAATGCTCTGTAACAGAAGGTCGTCAATCTTATGTGCAGGGTTTTGACAGCAAAAACAAGAATGCAAGGAAATTACAAAAAACTTGTAAATTGCTGGAAATAGAAATTTGTAGTGAATTGAAAAGTTGTTGGGAATGAAAAGAATAACTAGATCTACCACTAATTATATCACAAAAACATTATGAACAAGAATTAAACAACTAGGAATGTTAGCTATGCAAAAGAATGAAAATGACAAGTTCACAACTTATTCTGCTGCAGTAAAATCAGAATAAAACCTTTCTGTCATTCCTCCTCCTAGGTTTGGAAGTGGCCAGCGTCCTTTATCAGAAGAAGGTTTGAATTCTTCTTTAATTCTTACTCACACTTAGACATAACAAAATAAATGGAATGAAACTGCACTTTTATTGCTTCAGAAACATAATTACAATTCTGCTAAAATCTGTTACAAGTCTTAAATTACTATTCTATTATCTCCCTATTTATTTTCTATCTCCTCTATATAATAGCTCAACCTGGACGGGAGCTATCTTTTATATATTCCTAAAATCTAATTACAAACAGAAAATATGTTGTTCCTGATATCCTACAGAATTTCCTGGGTTTATCCTAGAAGAGGATCAATTTGATCTTTTCCATAAATGGTGGCTTTGGACGGCAAGGACGGCAAAGTTAGATGGGAGATATTTTCTCTTAACTTTCTCAACCTTATTATCCCCTTTTCCATCGCCAAAATTCATTCAACAAGTCAAAAAGTGCTTTCTTTTCTCATTCCAAAGAAACTGTGTTCATTCCGAAGACATTGTGTTCATTTTGGAGACACTGTGTTCATTCCGAAGACACTGTGTTCATTTCGAAGATCTTTAGAATGACCAACTGTGTTGACTCCAAATGGTTTTGGCTGCATTTCTCAGGTGGATTAGCCCTCAGTATCATATTGCAATAGTCTTCATTCTTCCTTGGATGTGAATTCCATGCCTTGCCATTCATTTGCAGCTGGCTAGAATTTATATGGAAAAACCAGTTTTTTGTTGCATAGTAATAAGTCTTTGTACTATTTGTTGAATTTAGAGAAACTAATGCTTAATGATCATCAAAATAAGACTAGTGAAGTGTTTTTTTCAACCTAAGCATGACAAGATAACATAAAACTATACAAAAATTGTTAAAAATCAAAATATAATGTCCTTAACACTTCAATCATGCAAACAGTTAATACACAGCATATTAAATCAACTTAACTAGCATATAAGATAATTCACAAGAGTTTTAGGCAGTTTTAACTATTTAAAACATGCTATAAATGAGGCTTATCCAAGCCTCATCAGTATATACCATGACTACTTTTTAGAAACCTCTATGTGATTATCTCCTTTAAATTTTTATGGATTTAAACACACAAAAATAGAAACACACAAGAATACAAATGATTATCTCTTTTAAATATTATGTGTTCCTAAAAATTTTAGTGTGTTTCTAATTTGTTGCTTTTGTAAAGAATCTATTTCATGTGTTTTGAATGTTTGTTGATGTAACTCTCAATTGTTTAAATGGATTTCACCTATACACTCGTAGCTCGATAACCAATAATGAAATTTTGGTCACGTGAACCAACCAAAGTATGGAGATGAATCCCATACCCAATCAAGGAGCATAGGTCCTACCAATCCTCACCCATATTGACCGTGGGAAGCAATACACCCTCCGAAGATGAGTGCATGCAATTTTCCACAGCTAAGACGGTTCTTGGAGCCAACCTTGGCCAAAAATAGGGTATGTAGAATTTGAGCCAATGGATGGATATGAAACCCAGCATCATTAAAATCTATCAGTGGTTGGGGATGAATTCCAACTCACAAATTTTTAAAAGATACATGGTGTGTGTGGTTAATTTAATGATTAAATGAAAGTAAACAAAATAGAACTCAATGACATTTTTTTTGGTAGGTTAAAATTATATTAAAAGCAGGTTTTGAGAAGGCCCCAAAACCTTTTTACAATAGGTCAACTGACCACACCAGAGGTCAAAAACAACCAATTTGAAAAATCTTGCCCAATAGAAAACATACAGATTGGAAAATCCCACCCAGCAGAAAAAAACCAAATTTGAAAATTCCCACCCAGTGGGAAACCACCAATTTTGAAAAATCTCACCCAACGGTAAAACTTGCAGGATGAACCATACATCTTGAAAATCCCATCCAGTGGGAAACAACCAATTTGAAAATCCCAGCCAGTGGAAAAACCAATAGGAAGAACCATAGAGCTTGAAAATCCCACCCAGTGAAAAACCACCAAATTTGAAAAATCCCACCCAGTTGGAAAACCAGCAGGATGACGAATTTAAAAAAATTTGCCCAATGAGAAGCTACCAAATTGACAAATCCCACCCGGTAGGAACCAAGCATAATGAATAATCCTTCCCAAGGGAAAAATAAAATCCTACCTAGTAAGGAATTTATAATTATGAAAATAAAAATCCTGCCTAGCAATCCAAAGCAAGAAATTTGAAATTTAAAATTGAAGAGGGTTCCCACCCAGGGGCAGCCTAGGATGGATTGGGATGCATACTAAGAAGAAGTCGAGCAATAAGCAGTAGCGGTATGCATTAGACTAGCAAGCAACAACAAGATACAAACTAGGATGTAGCAGTGGTACAGCCTAGGAACCCTTAGAGAAATAGTAGTAGGAAGCCATCGTTTGAGCCTATGAAATGGATCAGCACTACAAGGGATATCTACAAGCCAAAATATCCCCATGCACACCAAGTTGAACTACAATGAAGCTGAAAGGATCTAGGGACAACAACAGCAGGTGTAAGGAAGGGATCCTCAAAAGCAACATCTAAAGGAGGAAGGGGATACCATAGTTGCAAGCAATGATCACAACTCCCCAACCAAGATCAAATAATAAAATAGATAACCCCAAGCACCCCATCAAGAAGGACCAGGAATCCCTCATCCTTGCTCTTCAGGGACCTAGAACTAGAACTAGGAACAACTCAGGAATAGGAATTCTCTGAGCATCCACCAAACAACAAGTCCAACAAGTAGAAGCCCCCAAACAGGAAACCAAAAAGAGCCCCACCCAAAAGAGTGGGACCATCAATGTCCAACAACATCACAAATAGGAGTCACTGGCAATGAGGTACCTGGTCCTCCAAGACTAAAAATATGTAGTGAGGATCTCACGTGATGCACAAGGAAGCAGTCAAAAACCCAACCTGCAACCACAACGAACCAAGGAAGCCCAAGGAACCAAATCCAAGTAGAACAACCTATGAAAAAACCCCTGAAGAAAGCTTGAAAGAGACCGAGGAAAGATCCTAGAAACTCAGTAGGAAACACGGGGAAAACCCTGGGATGCACCAAACCAAGGACTCAAGTAGGAAAAACATAAAACAGTTGGGAAAGGAGAAAAAAATGGGCAAGGACCTCCCCCCAAGGAGATCATCTGCTACAACAACATTCCTAAAGTAGGAAGTCCCGGGATGAGTCAGGAAATTAGGTAAAAACCAGGGGAGAGGGGAGAGCAGTGAAATGGAGTAGGACCATCCCATCCAGAGTAGGAGGTCCCCTACCTCCCCACCACCACACTCAATGACTTTTCACTAAATGCATAAACAAGTAAGGAACCTACAAATATTTAACCTATATGAAAACCTAACCCTTAGACAGGTCACACATAGGTAAACCACTCAAAATGCATATTTAGGATTGTTCTTTTTCCTATTTTTATTTTTTTTTCTACTTAGGAATTTAAGAAAGAGAAAATCTAACTTTTAATCACCTAAGAAAAAACATGAAAAACTTAAATTTATCATTTTCTGAACAACCTACTTGCAAATTAACTGTTTAGGGACTTACCTTGCATGTTCTGAAAGTTGATGTTTCTATAATTTTTGCAAAAAAACCCTGGTTTTGTGGCCATCCCTGGGTGGGATGGCTACAAATTTGGAGGCCATCCCTGGGTGGGATGGTTGTTGTGGTCGTCCCTAGCAGTTCCAACTAGGAATTTAGGGGTCATTTCAGCCCAGAACGATCAGAACCTGCAACATCCAAAGTGCAAAGACAAGGAAAAAATTATAAAAAAGGTAAAAGGGACAAGGGATAAGGGTCTCATCATGATCACCACTGAAGTAGCGAGAAAAAAAACTACGCGTAATAAATTGAATTGAAATGCATATAATGTAATTATTAATTAAAGCATGCAAAAGAAAGATAATAAAGTAAGCAACTAAAATGATAAATATGTTAAGTAAAAAAGGGTTTTCTCCTTGTATTTATTAATTTATCAAATTAGTGGTTACAATACATCCCCTTGAGGGCTTTTCAGTTTGATACATTTCAAGTTACAAAGCTTGAGGGATCAAATCCCTCCATGAACTTAATGGCGCGCTTCCAGTGTTCCTCTCACACTCACAATATAGAGCTATATTTGGGCTACGTTTATTCAGCTCCTTAGCTCCTCCCTCATGCATGGAATATCTATACCTACACACAAGATATTGAAATATGTTAATAGCATATGTATTTTGTAATAAAAACCATGAAAAGTATGCAGTATTGAATATAAAAATTATTTGCGACTAATCTAAACTATTCCAAATGACTTGAAAATTTAGTATGATGTCTATTATATGATTTAGTAAGGATCTGAGTAGAAATCAAAGTGAAATTATGAGCATAACCTGTGGCTATTCCTAGGAGGGAAAACTAGGGCTGTAATCATAAATACATCAATTGACATATAAAATCTACTCAAAACTTCACCAAATTTGGATATGATGTTAATCTAATGCTATAGAATTGAACTACATAGAAATTAGATCAAAATTATGGGCCAATTCATGGCCATACCTGGGAGTTCCAATTGAGCCTACTAATCATCCCAGGAGGACGACCACAAAATAGGGTGGTTTTGCCACCAATTCCACTTGGATCTGGTCAATAATCCTCCTAGGGGTATTGTCGTCAAATTTGGTAAACTAACTCTCTGAATTGATGGGTTTTGGAACAAATGAACGTGTCCTAGAACACCTTGAAAATGCCTTCGATTAAAGAGGTTTCCAAGGCAAATAAGTGGACAAAGGTTGAGGGCAAATATTGGTAGCACTTCGTGGTCAATAATTGTAGAGTCCCTTTTTTGAATTGGATGAAAACACCTCAATTTATAGCACAAGAGGTCAAAGTGGGCAAAGGGGAAATTTTAGGCATGCAAGGCAAGTGCTACCACTTGGCAATGCCTTTGCCATGCATAGGGTGGAAGAGGCTTTCCATTTGGACCTCCAATTTGTAGGCCCTAATGGTCATGATAGCCTCCCAATCTATCATGATTGATTGGATGGGATAAATGGTAGAAATTTATTTCCATTTATCCCACCCTTTGACTTTTGAGGGGTCTGGAACATGGTCTTCTCACCCAAGGATGGTTGTTGGTGGTCATACCTAGGTGGGATGGTCATAAACTGTGATCATCCTAGGGTGGGACAGTCATGGCTATATGCCCCAAAACCTTCCAAAAGTGGGGTAAACCTTCCCAAAAGTGGTTTGGAGCCCTAATTAACCCCTAAGGGTTGCCCAATGGGGCCATATTATGTTAATAAGAGTGTCGCATTAGAAGTCTTATCCATTTTACACAATTTTAGTGTCTACACTTTCCATAAGGTGTCCTTGTCTAGGACTAAAGGTCTATATATCAACCTTACTATTTTTTACTTTTGTATGACATTAGCTATTGGACAAAAATTGGCTCCCACTAATGCTAGTAGGTTAGCATGAGTATTTTTCTCCCTAGATATTTCTTTAATGTTTAGAGCTTTAAAAGCTTCAAATAGGTTCCATACCTTATTCTTATAGGCTTTAATGTAATGTTGCTTACTGACACACTTTTATGAGACCTAATTCATTATCAGTTCTGATTATCCATATATTTTTAGTTGTTTAACCCCTAACTTCTCGGCCTTTCTTAGGCCTAAAAAAATTGTCTCATATTCTACTACATTGTTGGTGCAACTCTATGTCATCCTATAGGAGAAAACTTTCTCATCCCTAGTTGGTGAAATCAACACTATACCTGCTCCAGCTTTGTTTTTACATCTGGCACCATCAAAGAAAAGCTTCCAGAGCTGATTTGTGGGGAAATATTGCTTTGGAAATTTAGAGGGCTCAAACTTTTGAGATTTTGTGATTTAATAGGTTCCAATCCATGTTTCAATAATAGCATTAAAATATTTTAAAGAGAATTGATCTTCAGTTTGGAGCTCTTCTAGAACTTCTTCCATCATATCTAACCCCTTTATTTCTTCGACAATCATACTTACACTATTGTTTCATTTTCCATATTCTTCAATTTTCTCAATGTGGAAGGAAGAAGGTTTCTCATTGAAGATCTTAATATTTTTACCTTTGAATGGGATCTCAATGTGTGAGTAATCAAGGGAAGATGTCCTTCTATCTTAGTTGTAAACTCTCTTGACAAGCATATCCCAAAGTAGGGTTCTAAGTCCACTACAACCATCTCTTGTATAATTATAATCTGGGGCATTATATTCAACATTATTGGAATATCCTTAATCACTCCCATAGGCTTTATTGGGATGCCATCCAACTACAAAACCCTTGGGATACTTTTTGTGTATTCCATTCCCATGATGTCACACACAACCTTATATATTTTTGTGGTTGTTGTACCTGAATCTATCATATAATTATGTACCACCCATCCTTCCATTTGAAGAGACAAATATAAGGGAGGAGGTTTGTTCTTACCTATGGCTGGTATTGAGTTGGCCTGAGCTAGATTCAATTGAGGGTGAATCTTACTTCTATTTTTGATTGATTTCCAATATTCTTGTAGTAAGTCAATCTGCCTTGGAAGCAAAAATGCATCATATATACTTACCTTTGAAGGTGTCTTTCTTAATTCCTCCACTATGTTATAAATAGGTGTATTAGGCTACCTATCCCTTTATTTTGCAGGTAGGTTATATTTATTTCTATACCCTTAAGTGACTTCTATACTTTGATTCTTGGTTAAGGAAGGGTATCTCAATTTATCTCTTGCTTGATCTTGAGTCTCAGTTTCCTTATGTGCAACCTCATCCCTGATTTCTGCTTCCCATATCTAAACTAACTTTGGAAGTGTAGAATCTGAGGATCCACACTTTTCAACTTGGGTCTTCACTCTTGAAGGTACTTTCAGAGGGTTAAGTTCATTAGGATCAACTTGGAGAGGTTTCTTCCCTAGCCTATTCAAAATCATAACCTGCTCTACTTATGGCATCATGAAATTATGGTTTATTTCCCTTATCATATTAACCTATCCCCTCATAGTTATTTCTGCTTTATCGATAACCACCTTTTGTACATGATGCTGGTGAATCATGTATGAACTTTACCCATGTGGATCATTGCATGTGAAACACCAATAATCAACTTCAATAAAGGATGTAGACTGTTTGTCTTCTTGATTTGAATATACTATACCTGATCTCTCTAGGTACTTGTTGGTTGAAGTAGATTGGTCTTTTGAGACTTATGGAAAGCTCCTTGGCTGAAAAGTCCTCTTAGCTTCCAACCTCTTCATTGATATGATCTCATTTGTTAAATTTTTCATTATTGTCTGCATTTTGAGGACTGCAAGTTGAGGATTAGGTGCTGGTAAAGCAGGTAATGCTGGTATTGGAGGTAGAGTTGGAAGTATAGGAGGGGATTGTATTGTTGGGATAGTAGGCATTCTAGGCCATTTTGGAAGGTCTGTCATGGGAAAAATGGTAGGATAAGTCATTCCTGTACTAGGGACTTGAGGAAAATCTGGAAAGATATGCATTTTCATTTTAGGTAATAACCTCCTAATAGCTATAAGGTCCTTTTCTAACTTAAGGGTTTCTTGAAAGATCTCTAGTAAAATGAATACTTGGGACTACCTTATTGCCATGGCTAAATCTAAGTTGAAGGCTTTTAGATAATAATACATTGCCTATTCATTTGTAGGCTTGAGTCCATCGAGAACCCTCTTCCATGTATGACTGAACTTGATATTGAAATCAACTATTTCCTCTTAAGGGTGATTTTGGATAACAGTAAATTTTGTAAGCAAGGAGAAAGGGTCTGCTTACTCATTGAATGCTTCTATGAGTTTGCCAACAAGGCTTGCCCATGTGGTTATGGTTTGATCAAGGATAGTTATGTACTAGTATTGCATTTTCTCTATCAATGATATAACCAGTAACTTGATCATTATATTATCCTCAGTGATATTATATATAGCTACCAGTGATGCTACATTTGGGTAATATTCATAAGTAGTCTTGCATGTACCATCATAAGTGGGACTACCTTCAATGTTGTTGGATGAATAGGATTTTGAATGGCCAAATTCAAAGGACCTACATGATTCCACATCGATTAGGGTTAGACATTCTGATTCACAGTTATTATTGCTATTGTGCTAACTAAAGCTACAAGAGTAGGATTGGATATGTTGGAAGATCCAATGGTATTTGTGCTAGGAGGAATTGTAGGGGTAGTATTTGTAGTATTGATTGATCCTATGGTGATCGTAGAGGAAGACAATAATCTAGGGGTTAGAATAGGGTTCGTCCTAAGGCTACCAATATGCAGTTTCAAGGAACTCAATAGGCTCTTATGAATTTTTTGCTTTTGATCTAGTTTTCGTAAATTTTGATATTCAATTAATAAATGGATAAAATATTTTATGGATTTGGTCTTTTGAACAGAGTTTCTAGGTGATTTATATTTAAACAAGGCAAAGACAAACACCAAATCTCTGCAATGTGTAAATAGTGGGATTTGTTCCCACCGGGCTTGCCAAAAACTGTTGGTCCAAAAATTATCTATGGTTAATTATTGTGCCTAAGACATGGCCAACATTGAAAGATCGGGCAAGTTGCAAAGCTTCATCAGTTTAATCTCTAGAGAAGGTTGGTTCTTGTGATGTTCTAACTTGCTAAAAGTAATATGGAGGAGTAAAGAGTGTTGTAATAGATGTAAATATAGCTAATGCTATAACTTGATGTAGTACAGATTAGACATCAATAAGAAGATGAAAAAATATCATGAATAGAACAACCTTCAAAACCTCCTAACAGACCAACCAGTTTTACCATATGCTGACTAATCTTAAATCAATAACCAGATCCACAGATTACTGACTCCAAAACTATCAAAATACATATGCAAGAATCCAAAAATAGAATCAATGCCATACATCTTCAAATAGCTAAGTAGAAGAATTCATCCATTCATACATACATTTGACTGTAAAATTTTGAACCAGACGTCAAACAAATATTTCTTATTATATTGCTCCTTCAAAAAGTATTTATACATTCATCTTGTAAATGCCCAAGAGCTGACCCTTTGGCAAGAGTTTTTTGCAAATATTTATAATACCTCTATGGTTCAAATATACAAAAATAGTTATATTAAAAATTGTTACAATAGCATGCTAGATGACTAGTTTGGTAAAATATCGTGCAGCATCACTGACCCAAAATGGAACATAATGTTTGATTGCCAACTGTAAGCTAATGCTCCATGCATGTGAACAAGTAGTCGAGGTGAACTCAGAATCTAGTCCATCCTTTGTTCTTTAAGATTTCTTTCCATTGTTGATCTTTTAATAGCTATGTTAGACTAGAACCACTTGTAAAAGATTCTATTCATAATAACTTTACAGCAACTGTGATAGAGGAACATGTCATGAAATTACATCACTTTCTTGCCTCTAGGTTATTCTTTCTTGTGTGGCATTGAAAAAGAAACTAGTTGTGATATCGTGACTCTCCTAATACTTGTGAGTCTTACCTCCTATGGTTGCAATGCTGGGGTATGTCATAATATCACCGCATCACTTCATATTTCTTCTTTTAGAACCTTTGTGTCGGTGAAACTGGAACAAGTCATGATTTTGCCATATATTTTTACTTTTAGACCTTTTAGGGCCTTAGAGACCATGAAATGTTGATAAGTCATGAAATCGTGCCAATTGTTTACCTTAGGTATTTTTGACTGCCCATGGCCATGATAGAGGGATAAGTCATGATTTCACGACACCTTGTTGTTTTAATATTATGGTGCCTTTGCAACCGCGATATCAATGCAAGTTGTGATATTGTGATACTTTCAAAATTAGAGGTCCTTCATGCTGTTTTGGTCGTGATATCAAGATGGGCCACCATTTCATGCCTATATTCTATACTTCAAAAATTTTAGAGGTTCATTACCTTATTTCTCCTAATGTAGTCATTTTGATCTATAATGCTTCTCATATCAATTGAGATGCTATAGCTAGAAAATTACATAATTTTACATAAAATATCTGAATTCTTGATTTTCATATTTTGGATCTTTTCAATTTTTTATATGAATGCAAATATTCTAGAATTTAGCATCCTTCTTGACATTTCTCCATAGCAACCTTTACAATACCAAAATTTACCTCTACTATATATGCATTGCATCTTAGTAGAGTAATATTTCCAAAACATCGCACTATCATAGTTTATTTTACCAAATCTAGATTGCTAGTTTCCTTCCTAAAACACAAGTGCAACCACAAAAATTATAATAAATAGTTTATATGAAAACACATTATTGTTATAAAATAAAGTAGATATTACCAATGGAAAACATTAAAATAAATCTTAATCATTATTTGATTCATGCAATCAACATTTTCTTGTTAGCTTCAACTAAACTTACTACTTCCTCTAACCATGGAATGGAAAATTTAACTTCATGGTCCTAAATCAAATTCCTTCTATTGGCTGGCCTATCTACACATTCGTTTCCTTCCCTTAATGTATAAGTAAACCTGATGTCTTCAAACTATTTAGCAAGATCTTGAACTTCCACAATTATCTCTTGTAAGTTTCATGGAGCCTTTGCTTTCCTAAAAAATGTATTTATTACTATAAGAGAATCACTTTCCATCCATACTCTATTCCATTTCATTTGTTTGCATATTTTTAATCCTTCTAAAGTCACCCAAGCTTCAATTTCGGTATTTGTCTTAAATCCACTATTGAAAGTATAATGAGACAAAATCTCTCTATTATTTCTAATTATTCCTCCTCCTCTTGTTGGTCCTAGATTTTCTTTAGATGACCTATCAAAATTCAATATAACCAACTCCACATCTAGTGGTTTCCACTTTATATTCTTTTCCCTCTTTTTGCTTCTCTTGTACCCAACATCATAATTCCATTTAATGACTTGACTCCATCTATCAAGGCTCTTTGTTTCCAAATTAGGGACTAGGTGAGTTGATAGGGTTGGTTTATACTCCTCTATGGCTAAACATATCTTCCTTTTCATTACCTCTAAACTATTTCCTTTCCTTTAAATATTCTTCTATTCCTTTCTAGCCATACAGTCCAAAGTATTGTATCTTTTGATATATCCCATATTTTCTGTAAAGCCTCACTTTTATAAGTGTTCTACCATTGCTTTAACCAATCTTCAATTCTATTATTCATCACCATGCATTTACCAAACATATTAAGAATCCATTGCCATAGTTTCCAAACTATTGAGCAATATCCCAAGAGATGGTCTAGACTCTATATCTGGTGGTCTTTACTTTATATTATTTATATTCAATTTAATAACTTGACTCCATCTATCAAGTCTCTCTACTTTCATATTTGGGACTAGGTGAGTTGTTAGGTTTAGTTTATACTCCTCTATGGATATATATATCTTCCTTTTCATTACCTCTACATTGCTTTTCCTTCCTTTAAATATTCTTCTATTCATTTCTATTCATACAGTCTAAAGTATTGTATATTTTGATATATCCCATATTGTATGTAAAGCCTCACTTTTATAAGTGTTATGTCATTGCTTTAACCAATATTCAATTTTTTTATTCATCACCATGCATTTACCAAACATATTAAGAATCCATTGTCATAGTTTCCAGACTATTGAGCAATATCCCAAGAGATGGTTTATACTCTCCTCCTTTTTACAAAGAACACATTGAGAGGGGCCATGAAAACCCTTTTTCATAAGGTTATCCCAAGATAAAATTATTTTATGACCTACTATCCAAACAAACATTTTGACTTTAGTAATGCTTGGGCTATCCCAAATATCTCTCCATATTCTAGATATATTACTATTTTATTGGTGCTTTACAATATATTCACTTCTTGTTGTCTATTCTCTTGAGCTATTCAACTTCAAAATCAATTTATCCTTGGCTCCCCTCTAAATAATATTTTTTTATCTTTCTACTCGATTGCCTCCTAGCATCAATGTCTTGTAAACTTGTAAAAGAATCTTCTTTTCATTTGTATCTTCTAGATATTTGTACAAAATGTTTGAAACCCTATCACCATATTTGTCTTGAAGCAATCTCATCCAAGGTTTCAAAATTGGATCTAAGTTGAGTGGTTTTTTACACACCAAGTATCCATCCAAATAGAAACATTTTCTCTAGTTCCCACCACCCATATTAAACCTTTAATCATTAGATCAAATATATTTTAGTAAACCATTTCCAAATATCAAAACCACTTGGTAGAGAGAATGCGGTAAATATTAAACTTGGGTCATTAGGCTCAACATACTTAGAAGAATTATTGCCCATTTTCTTTGACTCTCTTTGTACAATCTCCAAACTACTTTTCCCCTAAGAGCTAAGTTTGAATCTATAAGAACTCTTAAACCAAGACCTCCCCTAGTTTTATTATCACACACCTTGCTCTATTTCACCAAGGAAAATTCTTTTTATCATGTAAACTTGACCATAAAAATGATCACATAATATATATTAAACTTGTTTCAAATGATTTTGGCATAGTATACAATGCCATATAATATATTGTAATCACCTGTAATATTGAATTAATTAACTACACTCTTCCTACTAATGATAACCATCTATCTTTCCAAGCTGGAACTTTATTCTTAACTTTACTAATAATCAGATTCTATAATTCTATACTCATTCTCCCCTCGAATAAAGGAATCCCTATATAAATTGTTAGCAAATTTGCCTCCTCCATTTGAAGTAACTTGTAAATTCTTTCTTTGATATTAGTTGAAGTGTTAAGGAAGTAAATTTTGTATTTTTTCCTATTAACTTTTTTCCCTGTTACTCTTTTGTATTCCTTTAAAAAGTTATTCAAAGCTCTAGCCTCATTTATCCTTGTCCTTCTGAAAAGGGTTGTATCATCTACAAAATGTTGATGGGTGATGTTTTCAATGTTATTACTAATATTAATTCCACTTATAAGCCCATATTTGTAAGCCTTATTTAATCTTCTACTCAAAACATTTGCCATAATAATGAAAAAATAAAGACATAAAGGACCTTATTTTCTAATGCATCTCTTGGTTTTAAAATATTATGTTACAAACCCATTGAACAACACTGAATAAGAAACTATATATACACAAGCTTTAATCCATTTCTTACCGAATCCAAAATTTTCTAAAATTGCAAAAATAAAGTCCCATTTAACCCTATCATAGGCTTTAATCATATCAAGTTTTAAGATCATTGCTTTCTCTTTTCTTGAAGTTTTTGAATGTATAACTTCTTGAGCTACTATGATCCTATCTAGAATTTGTCTCCCTTTCACAAATTCTCCTTGCTCTTCTAAAATAATTTTGTCTAACAATGGCATTAATCGATTCACCATCACTTTGGAGATAATCTTATATGCCATATTACATAGGCTTATGAGTCTAAAAGAATCAAACAATTCAACATCATTCTTTTTTGAAATTATGGTAAGATATGTTGCATTTATTTTATAAGATATGTATTTTTTTACCCTAGATTATTCCACTACCATCAATAAATAATCCTTCACTATATCCCAATTATGTTGGTAAAAAGCTACAAAAAGCCCATCTGGACCTAGGGATTTATCCTTATTAAAAGAGAAAATAACTAAATGAACTTATTCTAGATTAATAGGCTCAATTAGTTTCCTATTGTCTTCATTTGTTATAACCAAAGGTACATCTTGAAGAAGTTTGTCATTAATAACTTCAGTCTCCTCTGACCCTATAATATTTTGATAAAAAGACTTTACCTCTTTTTTAATTTCACTTTGATCTTCAGTCCAAATCCCTTATATTGATTTAATTCTACTAATTATAGATGTTGATCTTTGTACTATAGACATACTATGAAAAAACTTTGTATTTTTATCTCCTTTTAACAAAGTTTATCTTGATTTTAATCTCTAGAATTTCTCTTACTCAAAATATTATAATATTCACTAAGCAACTCCCTTTCCTCCGAGCTTGGATTATTATGATCACCTTTATTATTTAGTTCTTCTTTCTTCTCAAAAATGTTTCCACAAGTGTTCTTGTTCCATTGTTTTAATCTAGATCTTATAGATTTAATTTTTTTTGGAAGAGCATACAACCCACCATTTCCTGAAGCATTCCACGTTTGTGCTATCATATCAACAAGCTGAGGATAGTCTTCCCACATCTACTCATATTTAAAATATGATATTTTTTGAATTCATTTACCACCATTTTAATTCTTATTGGCCAGTGATATGAACCAATCCTTGTTAAGGTATTAATTTTAGCACAAGTTCCTTCATCTAGCCAATGATATGAGAGTATGCATCTATCTACTTTTTTTCTATAAGGTTATGTCCTATCCTATTATTGGTCCATGTATAGTTGTCTTCTTCAAACTCAACCTCCCATAGATTATTATTTTGAATTAAAGTTGAGAAATATATCATACTTTGGGTTAATTTATTAATTCCACCAATTTATTTATCCAGCTTGGTTATGGCATTAAAATCTCCTATGATCATGAATAAGGTTTCTTGGTCTTTAATTCTCATAAAAGCTTCAATTCCACTCTAAAATTCTAATCTACTTGACTGAGTTGTAGGTCCATAGACATGATAAGGATGAAATAAATATTTGTAAATTAGCAAGTGACTTAAGAGGCTATCCAATGCCTAGTTTTATGAATGGTTACACAGGAGGTTCTAGAAGGAATCCAGCAAGTTAGAATTCCCCTTGTCACTCCTTCAAAATCTATAGTATCTCATTCACATTGTGCCCTTATTTCTTTCATAGTTTTTGAAACTTCTTCTTTTTGTCATAATAGTTTCCTAGATACAAAGAATATTAGGCTTATTACTTAAACATAGGTCCTTGATACACCTATGTTTTTAGGGGGTATTAGCATCCCTTATATTCCATGATATGATAGCCATATCTCATTAGGGGCTAGTGGCCCCACCTAAGTATTACCAATATCATTTTGTTGTTTGGTAAATAGAAGTTCAACCAACTTAGTTTATGTTCCTTTCTCTATGTTTGCTCTTGCTTCCCTGGATCTTGCTTGATAATTTGAGGGTTTTCCTCTTTTTACCTTGCCTATATCAAGAGTAGGTCTTATTATTCTATTCCTCAATATTCTTTCACAATTTTTTTTTCATCATATTTATCCTCTCTTGGCTCTACTACAAAAGCTTTTGACTTGTCTTGCTCATTTTCTGGTATTTCCTTATTAATGGCAAAGGTATTAACTTCTAAAACTACATATTCTTTACCAAATGTTTTATCCTGAATGGTGCATGGTACTTCAATAGAGTCTTCAAAATATAATGAGACACATTCCTTAGGTTCATCTAGAATGTTCCTCCTTAAATCAATATCATACTGAATAGATGGTTCCTTGTTAATATATTGAACCTGTTGTACTATGTCCTCTAAGTTTTGATCTACTTTTTCTTCATAGGCTAAAGTCTCAAAAGAGTTGGTATTTCTTCCAATATCCTTCCTTATTGGTCTCCATTATTTATTTTCTTTCATTTTTTTAGATCTATTTTTTGGAAGTTGAAAACCATCTTCATCCATAACCATTTGTAAGTTTCTCTTATGGTTTCTACATATGATTTTGTTGGGCTCTTCTTAGGGCATGATCTCTCAATATACCCCACCTCATAACATATTCTACATCAAAAATATATATTTTCATAATCTATGGTTTGGTTCCACATCTTATCCCTATACTTAAGAATTATTAATTCTAATAAAGCTTTGCTTAAATCAATCATGAGCAATATTCTAGCATAAATAGCTAAGAATCCTTCGTAATATTTGAAATCTCAAGGAATTATACTAGAATGTTGCCTATTGCCTTGAAGGTATCTATTTTCTAAAATTCAATGGGTAACCCAAACATCCTAACTTAGACTGGTACTAGGGATATATTTACATTTTTAGGTGAAAAGCCTTCATACCAACGGGTAAGGAAGAGTTTTGCTCTTCCCATAAACCAAGGACACCCTTTAAGGATTTTTTCTCTTTCTTCCCTAAAAAATGGCTAGAAAGAAACCTTTGGGAAGAAATGATAGAATCACTACTGTAGACTTTCAACTCCTATCAATCCATTTTCTCAAGGTTGAAGCCCTTGGCCAATACCCATTAAATTTACCAAAATCCACCCTATCTTAAAGCAATGAGGATCTATTTGAGGTGCACTCACTAACCTCTATCACTAGATATGATTCTAAATATTTAAATATAAATCGGTCCATAGAAAGGAAACTAAAACTCAAAATCTATTGAAATTTATTAGAATGTCCTATAGAAAATATAAAATTTGATAAAAAAGTTATAATATTTTTCATGCAAAATTTCTAATATAAAGAAGAGAAAAACCTTAGCAAAATTTTTTTGTCTAGATAGAATGTCTTGCCTCACTGAAGTCCTTTATTGTTCTTCCCATCATCCAAATCCTAGTTGACAAATATTTGTAATTTTGTTTTATGCGACTTGAAAAATCGTCATTGCCCTTGTTACGGATGGTTGACATCATAGGGTCGCATCTCCCTCAATATTGCTTAGATTCCTTCATATGACCACTTTTTTTAAAGTTATTTAAATTTTGTACAAGTTGGTACAAGAATCATACAAGATAGGTTCATCCCCTATCATTAACTCAATAGTGAAGTTTAATTCCTGTCGAGGTGCTAGTCCTAGAGGATCTTTTGGAAATACATCCCTCAATTCATGTAAGATTGGGTGTTTCTTAAACATTTTCTCATCTCCCTTTTCTCTTGACTTTCCATTAATCTTGACTACATATAGCATACCACCTCTTTTAATGGCCTTCTTTAATTGCATAGCTAAAAATAAGTGAGGTTGAAAATAACCTTGCCTACTTTGAAATCTTACTCTTTTCTTATCCTTGTTGGTGTAATCCATCCACCTGTCTTGATAGATGATTAAGGCTCCATGATCCTTCAACAAATCCATTCCTAGGATAATATTGAAATAATGGAGGGGTGCCACTATAAGTGCCATATAGTGGATCCATTAGGTAGATTTATCTCAGTTTTAGGTAAACATTGATCCAGTAAGAAGGTTATCCTTAACCATACTCGACTTTACACCCTTGTGCCAAAATTCTTGATCTTTTTAGCATATCCCCAACAATACTAGTGGAAATAAAGCTATTTTTAGCTCCACTATCTATTAAAACTTTAACATCTTTGTCAAACAACTTACCATTTAGTAACATCAATGTTGCTTGACCATCCAAGTTTTGATTCTCGATAGCAGTATATATCTGGTGCGATTGCTCCTCTACTCAGTAACTTGACTCTAATATTTTGGGACACTTCTTGGCATAATGAGGACCCCCACATATATAGCAACCTACCTTGGATGCATGAGATATCTTCTATATTTTTTCCCCTTTATCTTCTTTCTATGCTAACTCATTTTGCTTTGGAGGATGGAGATTGGAACTGTCCTTCTTTTAAAATTTCTTCTTATTTTACCCTTGATTCCCATTGTTCCTGTTACTAAACTTTGGAGTACCTTTGTTTCTCTTGTTTTGTTCATTATCCCACTTCATTAATGTAACAACCCTCCTTGGCAGAACTCTTATGGACAAAGAACTATGTATTGATGTTAATGTTTAATGGCATAGTTTCTTTAATGATGTCTATATAATGGAATGATTGTATTCTTTTGATCTTGGAATAGAGTACTGTCGATGTAATTGTGGCTATAGGATTGTGCTCTCTCTCACTAGTGGTATCATAAGAGTGAACCACCTACAAAGAGAGATTTTTGGGGAAATGATGATTATGACTCGCTCATCGACAACTTAGGGTAATAACGTACCCTTCATGTAAATGCATTATATTTTTCTTGTGGTGTGTTCACACCATTGGTTCAAGAAATTGCTTGTGTAATGAGTATCCTTAATAGTTTTGTGATAGCATTAGACTATCTTAAAGGAAATCATCTAAACAGGGATAAAACAATGGTGTGGAACACTATTTGAGTATCCAATGCATCCCAGTATATTTCCTTTCTCTATTCCAAATCCCGGGTAAGATTCTTGAAAGAATAGAACAAATCGAATGCTCATTTCTTTGGTCAGAAGTAAGTGAGAAAAATAAATTTCATCTAGTGGCGTGGGACCAATTATACAACAAGAAGGAGGAAGGAATTTTAGGTCTTATAAGATTGAATTCCATGAACAAAGCTCTTGTTTCCAAGCAAGGTTGGAGACTGGTTCAGGAGGAGAAAGTGGGATGGGTTTATATTGTCAAAGCCAAATACCTAAATGATGGGAAGAAGTTTATTAGAGACACGTTACCCCTCCAGGTTTCAGCTTTCTAGTCTAGCCTTATTTGGTGTAGATCGAATATCTATAGAGGGGGTAGGTGGTTTTTGGAAATGGTAGATTTGTTGACTTCTAGAGTGACGTGTGGGTGATTAAGGTTCTACTGGAGTCAAGATCAAAGTTGGCTTTAGTCAAACCAATTACAAATTATTTCTTGGAGAATAAGGTTTGTGATTTCATTGAAAGGATTGAAGATCACCCCCGATGGAAACCATTTGACTTCCTAGGACTTTTGGTGGAGGAAAGGAGGGCATTTGATGAAATTTTTAATATCATTAAATGGATTATAATTTCTAGAAGAGAAATTCTGGATAGATTCATATGGGGATTAGAGAAGGATGGGAAATTTTCTATCAAATCAGCTTATTTTGCTACATATGGTCCTTCTAATCCTTGGTTTTCGACAGATAAAATTTGGCTGAAAAGACTAACTTTGAAAATCAATATTTTCTTTTGGCTAGTTGTACAAGGAGAAATTATAACTTTAGATAATCTCAAAAAAAGAGGTCTGATTCTACCTAATGCTTGTTTCTTGTGCAAAAATGTGGAGGAATCCCCACTCCATCTTCTTTTTAGTTGTCCTTTCTCATAGGAGGTTTTTAGCTACTTTTTCAAATATTTGAACATCTAATGGGTTTTGAACAACCTAGAGGATGTGCTGACCCAATGGGTTTCTCCCTTCTTGTCTCTCCAACCTTCATTGGTTTTGGAAATTCAGCCTTCCTCATAAATGGTGGTAGATTTGGACGGAAAGAAACTCAAGGACATTTAAGGATGTTGCTCATTCAGATAAATATGTGGCTTTGAAGGTGATTTATTTTTCTATGGAGAACATTAGAACCCTAAATTTTGAATATTGTAACTGTAGAGCAGGAATGATCAGTAGAGAGATCTCTTGGATTCATTGCCAATCCTCAACTAGTCAGAAATGTTATGCCTCTGGATAGATCCAGGGTTAAGTGGGAGCCACCTCCAATTGGTTGGCTGAATTTGAATTTTGACAGTGTATCTAAAGGGAATCTGAGTCCTGTAGGTATTCGAGGGATTGTAAGGAACCATAATGGCTTGATAATTTTAGCCTTTGCTAATAATCTAGACCATCAAACCAGTCACTTCGCCAAAGCCAAGGCCCTATTCCAAGGAGTTTCTTTATTGGATTTTGTAAGTTGCAAGAAACTAATAATTGAAGGAAACTCCCTTAATATTATAAATATGGCAAGAGGGACTCAATCTCCTACATGGACTATTTTGAACCTTCTTTAGGAAGTTCAGAGATACATCCAAAATATGGAGGAGGTTTAGTTTAAGCATACATACAGGGAAGGTAATCAAGCGGTCGATCTATTGGCTAACAAAGGAGTTATTCATAATGGTTTAGTGGTGTGGTAGGATAATTTCCTGGTGAATATTGCTTCTATTGATAATGACCTCATACACAATTATTTGCTATGGTCAAGTTGTTGTTGATGACTTGGATGCAAAAATTGGGGGTGCTTGTTGATTTTGGGTTTTTGCACCAAATTTCATATCTCCAAGCTATTATTTTCTCCCTACAAGCCACAATCTCCAATGTAGAAGAAATTCTTGCCATGATGGAATGGCAGGCTTGGGAAAGTAATAACCTCATAAAGGAGAATGAGATTGGTGTATGGATAGGTTCGTGGTTCAGGTTATGCTACTGATATGTGTTTGGTTAGTTATCTCTAACATCCTGATTTGATTTCAATTTGTTTTAGGTTTTAAACTATGTATGGTCTTACCTATGTATTAGTTTGTCTTTGGAAGGATAATTCCTTTGATTGGTCATTCCTCAATTATTATCGAATGTAAGTAATTTTGGCTCCCTCTTTTCGGGTGGGGTTTAGTCTCTTTTGTACAAGGTTTGGAGATCCTTTCAAAACTCCTTTGTCCATCTAATAAAAAAAAAAGAAACATTGTTTGAGTAAATCTATGTTTGCTTATGTTAGCATTAATGTCATAGATTCATTTGAGGATAATATTAATACTTTTGTAGTACTAAATTAATTAGTTAATGGCTTTAATTCTTTGATAAAGTATTAATTAATTTGATAATGTTAAAAGAAATTAATTAATTCCAAAAGGTGCTAATTTGGTTTTAATGTTAATGAAAAGGTAATTTTGATTAATATTTTATTAGGATTTTAGGGTTAGCTCGTTTAGGAGTATGCTACTCCTTTACACATCCAGGGTGGTGAACATCTTAGAGTAACAACTTATTGGTAATTTTGTGAACATCCTCCTCCATGCAAATTGTGCTTGGACTCCTCCCTTGTTTTAAAACATGTGATGAGTGCTAATTAGGGTTCAAAAAGAAGAGGGAGGTAATGGAAGGGAAACACATGTCAAAAGGAATTCATGAGGAGCGCAACAACGCCTTGTGAGATGTAGGCAAGCATGGGATTTAAGGTGTTATTCCAAGTCTTAGCTAGTGCTAGCTGGTATTTTACCTTGGTGTTTTATGTTTTGGCTTGGATGTGTTTTTTTGTCTTATTACCATAGCTTATTTTTTGACTTGTGTAATGTTGTGATGCTCGATGATTGTGTGTTGCTTGATGTGTTCCTGAATCTATGATTTTTTTTTTTGTTAGTTAATCTTTCCTTAGGCATGTTATTTTTGTTGGTTTGTGGTGTTTCCAGTCTACCATAGTCGCACCTTATTTCCTTAATGTTTTACTTTCTAGTTCGAGCATGTTATTATCTTTGGATAGTGTTTATTTCCTATGTTTTAGGAGTTGTTTAGTTGAGACCTGTATATCCGATAAGGGTTGCTTAGGGGTAGTGATGTGTTACCTCTACTGAAACCATAAGCTCAGACAACTATGTTAACCTTCACACCGCACCTAAGCCTTGTAGCTTGTGTGTTATCTTGATCCTAGTAGATCAACTATTGGATCGTGCTAGTTGTGTGCAGCTTGAGTGGTATTTTGTAAGTTGTGTTGGTCACTTTATCTCTTTGTTTATTAGAAGTGTTGTAAGGTTAGGATTTATTCTAAGTTTAAGCTTTAAGAGATGGTTTGAATGATTAGCCTTGTTGTTTATGTTAAGATACCTTTAAATTAATTAATTAATGGTAAGAATTAAGTTTTCTCCTTATTAAAAGATGTTTGAATTGTTCTCTTTTAATGTTATGGCTCTCTAATGGTAGCAAAGTGCTAGTTTGGTTTTGATTTAATGAGAGATGGTTCTAGAGTAGAAACCTTTTGTTGGTTCATTGTTTGGCAAGGAAAGTAGGTTTGCATTATAGAACTTTTTATTGCTCTTGATTGATGCATGGGAAGGTTTGATCCTTGTTTAAAGAAAATAATATAGTAAGGAAGTTTTTATTTTTAAATGGAAGTTTGTATGTTGTTTTGGAAAGAGAAACTATATAATGGTTCTTGAGGCTTATGTGAGATAAGGAATCATTATGAAGAGAAGTATGGGATTCTCTTCTATAAGTTGTTTTATTGTATGTTGGTTTTGAAAGAGAAACTATATAATGGTTCTTGAGACTTATGTGAGTTAAGGAATCATTATGAAGAGAAGTATGAGATTCTCTTCTATAAGTTGTTCTATTGTATGTTGGTTTTGAAAGAGAAACTATATAATGGTTCCTAAGACTTTTGTGAATTAAAAAATCAAGAAAAAGATAAGTATGGGATTCTCTTATATAAGATGGTTTATTACACGTTGGTTTTGAAAGAGAAACTATATAATGGTTTCTGAGACTTTTGTGAGTTAAGGAATCATTAAAAAGAGAAGTATGGGATTCTCTTTTATAAGATGGTTTATTGCATGTTGGTTTTGAAAGAGAATCTATTATAATGGTTTTTGAGACTCTTGTGGGTTAAGGAATCATTATAAAGAGAAGTTTAGGATTATCTTCACATTAGCTTGCTTTCAATATATTTTATGCATGGTTTCTTGCATGATAGAAAGTGGCATGTTTTAAATTGCATTGCATCTAGAGTTGTCCTAATCCCTAAGTATTCCTCATGAACCACGGGTGGTTTCTCCATATCAAAGAGGATTGCAAATGCTTAGACAAATTGAATATCATTGGTGAATGGTTTCATAGGCTCTAGAAATATTTAGTTGATGAAAAATAATCAAAGGCTATGTAAAGGAATACTATGTTCAAATAGTTTTGTAAACTTGAATATTGTATAAATTTAAATATTATATTATTTTAATGGTGTGTTCAACAATCTTAGCCATGGATAGATAGTATTGGGTTTATTCATTTTCTAGAATGCATCATTATGTTAATAGTTTTTAATAAATGCTTTCATATAGTGTTATATGTAATGTTCTACTAGAGAATTATGTTTCAATGCAAGATTTATTACCTTGGGAAGGGGTGGTTAGGAATACTCTTGTAAACCAAAATATAATAAAATTTAATCCTAGGAGGAGTTGCGTGGATGCAATAACCAGGTAAATATGAGTCTTAGAAGGAGTTGTGAGGATGCAATAGCTAAGAACTCATAAACCTAGAAGGAGTTGTGTGGATACAATAGCCAGGTATCTTGTGAATCTTTACACCTTGAATGAGTAGGATCAAGTGTATCCCAACTAGGAGTTGAGGAACTATTCACAAGTCAGTAGTGGTGATCCCTCAATTATGTAGGATTAGGTGATCATGTTAGTTGTCATCGAAGTGGCAATGACCTTAGTTAGCCCGTGGAGGTGTGGTAACTAAGCACCAAGGCTCTACACTTGATTAACTTGCCTAGATGGACTTAGAGTCAAGTTAGGGAATAGGCATCCCCCTTTAAGTGTTATGGGCCTTAAAGGGTAATCCCTACGTCGTGGTCACATGGTCCTATGTTGATGAGGGTATACGAAATGTGGAGGGACTACTATTGGCATCCTTCTAAACAAGTATGTTTAGTAAGGTGAACCCCAAAAAATATAGGATTTGGTCACTTTTGTCGATTGAATGTCATCTGCAGTGATTTAGAACTCAAACATGGTGAAGTGTTGTATGCTGAAATAAATAAAATAAGGGTATCTCCCTTGTGAAGTTTACTTGTAATCATTATTTTAAAAAAATGGCTTGGTATTTTTCGGTTATTACAATAAATCCTTCACTCTTTCTTTTCTTAAGCTCTTGTCTCACTATATTTGTCAACCCCGAATAGTTGAAGAAAGACTTTTTAGTCTGGAGATTAGTTTCTTCTTGTCTAGCCAAGTTATAAGTTTCTTGTAAATGTTTAGGGTCAAGCAAAATAATTATTGTCCTAATCTTAGGGTCTGACCCTAATATTAACTTATGCACCTTTAGATGCTCATTGCTCTCATACTCCAAAACATACTTTTAAAGTTTCACATATCTTTGAAAATACACCTCTATCAATAGTGATCCTTGTTGAAGTGTAGAGAATTATTCAAACTTCTCTACATAAAATTGGTTAGAAATAAATATTTTCTTAAAATTCCCAATGAAATCATCCCACTTAAGTTTCATGGCTTGGATGTTTTTCTTGTACTGAATGTATCCCACCATTCTAGGGCTACATCCAAAAGATGAAGGGTAGCCCACATAGTCTGCATCTCATAGGAATAACATTTCATGGAAAAGAAGATTTTTAACTCTTTCAACCATGACTTGGCCGCATCTCCTCCTTCTTTCCCATTAAATATGATTACTTTAATATTCTTAAGATCTCTAGCTAACTCAACCTCTATTCAGGTCTTGCCCTCTTGGCTTCTTCTAATAGGGTTCTCTTCCTACCTACCCTCTACATTTATAGTACTAACTTCTTTATTGATAAGGGTTTCTATCAATTTTTGTTATTGCTCCAACCATTCTTGAAGTAACTTTACTATGGAGGAGATATCTTCTACTCTCCCATCCGACCTTGTTGTTCCCCTAGCATCCCTATCGAGGTTCGATGTCCTCTCAGTCCTCTTGTTAGGAGTTGCTACTTTCTCAATTTTCTTATTGGAGTCCACAATTCGTTTGGTCTTTTACACTACATTTCCCTCTTGTGCAACCATGTTGGTTTTCTTAGAAGAACTTCCTTTTAATACAAGTGTCATCTTTTATCCACACAAATGATGCAGGAGCCTATCTTTAGAGGGTTTTTTTTTAAGAATTTTTAAAGTAGTTTTTTTATTACTCAAAATGGAATTATTTGACGCAAAATATAATTTGTCGAAAATGGTAATTACTAAAAAATACATTTTTTTATGAAAAATTATTTTGCCGAAAATAGTAATTACTTAAAAAGGTATTTTTGGTTGGAAAAATCAATTTGTCGAAAATAGTAATTTTTTTATTTTTAGGGTTTTAAGCTTTAGGGTTTTCTTTTAGGGTTTCTTTTACGGCTTCAAGTTTTAGGGTTTTATTTTAGGGTTTCTTTGAAGATATATATTCCCTTGGTATTGCATTGTAAAAGGGAAAGTGAATCCAGGAATGAGAAAATAAGATATTTATTGGTTTATTTTCATGTATTATAGTTTTTATGTGAATGGAGATTTTTATGATTATTTTTATTTATTGCAGTTTTTATTTTGGAGGGTTTCACATATTATTTTTATTTATCGCAGTTTTTATGTAATGGAAGGTATTATGTTTTGACCTCTTGCAGCTGGATTCACATCATTTGGTATCAGAGCAAGTTGGATCTTGTTGAGAGGAGAAAAGAGAAGAGAATAAAAGAGAATGAGAGAAGAGCAAAGAGGCTCCAAAAAAAAAAAATTGGCACTCTGTGCAGTGCTTGCAGAAGGTTTGTAAAACCTTGGAGAAAGAAATTGGCACTCTGTGTAAGTGTTTGTAGGAGGTTTTTTACATAAAAACTCAGAAGGAGGAATTGGCATTTTGTGTAGTGTTTGCAGAAGGTTTATAAAACCTTAAAGAAATAAATTGGCACTTTGTGTAGTGCTTGCAGGAGGTTTTTTTATTAAAAATATCAAAGGGAAGAATTGGCACTTTGTGTAGTGCTTGCAAGAGGTTTGATATTTTAAAACCTCGAAGGAATAAATTGGCACTATGTGTAGTGCTTATAGGAGGTTTGAGATATAAAACCTTAGAAGGAGATTGGTACTTTGAGAAGTACTTGCAGATGTGTGGCACTCTACAAAGAGTGATTATGAGTTTGATCAAAGGAACTCGCAGGAGCAGAGTTCTTTTCAACCAAAGGAGAATGATGTAGGAGCCTATCTTTAGAGGGTTTTTTTAAAAGAATTTTTAAAGTAGTTTTTTTATTACTCAAAATGGAATTATTTGACGCAAAATAAAATTTGCCAAAAATAGTAATTACTAAAAAAGATAATTTTTTATGAAAAAATATTTTGATGAAAATAGTAATTACTTAAAAATGTATTTTTGGTTGGAAAAATCAATTAGCCAAAAATAGTAATTTTTTTATTTTTAGGGTTTTAAGCTTTAGGGTTTCTTTTACGGCTTCAAGTTTTAGGGTTTTATTTTAGGGTTTCTTTGAGGATATATATTCCCTTGGTATTGCATTGTAAAAGGGAAAGTGAATCCAAGAATGAGAAAATAAGATATTTATTGGTTTATTTCCATGTATTATAGTTTTTATGTGAATGGAGGTTTTTTATGATTATTTTCATTTATTGCAGTTTTTATGTTGGAGGGTTTTACATATTATTTTCATTTATCACAGTTTTTATGTAATGGGAGGTATTATGTTTTGACCTCTTGCAGCTGGATTCACATCAACAAAGAAGTTGAGTAAGTTACAATTTCCTTCAATTGTACTTATAATTAGTTAGTTTCATTCTCCTAATGAACTAAGATAGACCATTATCACTCAATCGATAATAATCAAAGTCACGCTTGCCTTCCTACAAGGTGCCTTTCCCAAAGTAACACATCAAGTCAAGGCTTAACCTAAGTGTACTGACTGGAATCTTTAAGCCTTATAATCTAGAGCTTCGATACCAATTGTAACAACCCAAAACTACCAACCCATTTTTTTAAAGGACAAAAGGATCATAAATAAGACGTAACATTTGCCTTCAACATTCAAGGCTTCACCACATTTGAGTTCCAAGTTGTTGTAGATGATACTTAATGGATAGGAGTGACCAACTCTCATGGTTTTTGGGGTTCACCTTACTAAACCTACTCATTTAGAAGGATGTCAAAAGTGGTCCCCCATATTTTCCATACCCTCATTGATATAGGACAATGTGACCATAGCGTAGGGATTATCCTTTAAGGCCCATAACACTTAAATGGGAATGTCTATTCCCTAATATTAACCTAAGTCCATCTAGGTAGGTTAATCAGGTGTAAAGCCTTGGTGCTTAGTTACCTTGCCTATGTGGCTAACTAAGGTCATTACCTCTCAATTGGTAATGAACATGGTCACCTGAACCTACACATTCGAGGTACCACCACTATTGTCTTGTGAATGTTTCCTTCAATATTCTAGACATGGGAACACCCAATCCTCACTGTTCAAGGTGTATCATTTCATACGTATCTAGCTATTGCATTCTTGAAACTCCTTCCAAGCTTGAGATAACCTAGCTATTTCATTCTCACAACTCCTTCTAAGACTCTCTTCTACCTAGTTATTGCATTCTCATAACTCCTCCCAGGATTGGGCTAAAACTTTAACTTAGGTCCTAAAATAAGGTCTAGGTTCAACCCAAGGAAGCAAAACCATAAACAATTGCTTTTAAACTCAAATACTTAAACTATAGCATCATATCGACTAAGAATGAAATCACATGCATCTCAAATAAATATAAGCTTCATCTAAGGCTAACACATTTATAATAACTCCATGTTATATTTAGCTATTAAATAGAATACATAAAGAAGCATTTCAATAGATCACCAAAACTATTATTCATAATGCTATCAATTTCGAACTTGGAGAACATTAACATTTCATCATAAGATCATATGTTTATAGCCTCAAATAAATCATTGAGCAAGAGAACTAGCATAATACCAAATATTCTATTTCCTTCTTTTCACTATTGCTCAATACAAAACTACTAATCATTGAAGTATCGCTAGAGTTTTTCTCAAAATTTACAAAAGCAAATTCTCATTTGCAAAACCATTTTTTGATCCAAGATACAATAACGTCATTCCACCTAAATGGCATTTGTACCACCTTCCTTTGACGACCTTCTTCATGTAAGGAGTTACCCACCAACTTGAGGAATATTTAGGGATCAGGACAACTCATTTATGCAATGCAATCTAACATGCTAATTGTATTTGCAACATCCATGCACAATACTTTTAAAAGAAAATAAACCAGAGAAGATCCCAATTTTTTGTATTTATTTTACACGCTATGCATTTGCAAACCAAACATGATCATTGCATTTTTAAATAGTAACTAAGGAGAGAATATCATACTTCTCTATATAATGATTTTTCTAACTACTCAAGTCTAGGAGAACCATTATAACATATTACTTCTAGACTAAGATTCTTTCCCAATTTAAAACACAAACAAAATTTCATATCTTCCTTCCTATCTACATATCCATAAAGCACATAAATGGAAGAAGTCCCTTCAAGTGTTCTTTTTTGAAAAATACTTCAACAAGATAGGAAAACAACCTAATCTATTTTTTTAATTCCCTAAAATATAATTCATTAAAAAACCATCTCTTCTTAAAAAATAGAGATCAAATAATAAACCATTTATTTTCTAAACCAACATTCTTCTCCAAAAGCAAACATCAATAAACAAGTTCAAAACTTTTTAGTTATCATAAGAGGAAAAAATAAAAACAGATATCTTACTTATGATTTAGCATTTCCAAAGGTAATGTTCTAGCAATGAAAAGGCTAGCTTCTACTATAATGTTCATTAAAGATATTTTCTTTTTGACTCCTTCAATTTAAAATAAGACAAATAACATAATACTAGGTCTTTTGTACTTATTTTTAAATAAAAGATTGTTGGCATTTTTGCCACATTTTTTTTTGTTTTTTGTTGTTGTTCATGCAAAATAATGCACAAATTGTAGAGATACTCACTCCTCTGTTTTTCCCTCCAAGCACCTTGAAAGGGATAATTAGTAAAAAACAAACATCTCTACAAGTTTTGTGCCAAAGCAAAGTAAGTGAAAGTTGTCGCGATATCGCGACATGTCGCATTTTCACGACCTATCGCGTTTTCACGAGTGTCCGATGCAGAAAAAGGCTAAGCACAGAAAATGTCACGAAATAGTGACATGTCACATTTTCGTGACATTTGTGGTTTCACGCTAGCAAGTAGCAAAATGGAACAGTCAAGGCAAAGTTGTTGCAAAATCGTGACATGTCGCATTTTCACGATCTATCGCATTTTTATGGCAGACAGTGGCAAGAAAATGAAGTGATAGGTGGATGTCACGATTTCGCGACATACAACAGCAAAGGGGGGCGCCAAGAAAACATGTCGCGATTTCACGATAAGTCATGATTTTATAACATGTTGCATTTTCGTAGCAGGACAACGAGGAAGAAGCAACATGGTACGAAATGTCGTGATTTCGTGACTTGTCAAATTTTCACAACGGAGGCGACAAAATGAAGGAGAAGAGAGGAAGATGTCATGATTTCGTGACATGTCATGGAAACATGAGGAAAAAGAAGAAAAGAGCAAGGCGAGAAAAAATGTCATGATTTCATGACATGTCGTGGAAAAAAAGCCAAACAAAGGAGAATGTCACGATTTCGTGACATGTCACGATTTCATGATTTGTCTTGTTTTCACGGTGAGAAAGCGAGGAAGGAGCAAGATGGTATGGAATGTCACGATTTCGTGACATGTCACATATTCGCAACTTGTCACATTTTTGCAATGAGAAAGCGGAAAGGATAGCGCCAAGTACGAAATGTCGTGAAATCATGACATGTCACATTTTCACGACAAGGAGCAATGAAGGAACAAAACAAAGGAGAATGTCATGATTTCATGACATGTCGTGTTTTCGCGGAAGTGCATGGAGACAAAACAAAACGAAGGAGGACTGTCACGATTTTGTGACATGTTGCATTTTTATGGAAGAACAAGAAGACAAAGCCAAGCGAGAGGAGGATGTCACGATTTTGCGACATGTCACGATTTTCGTGACTGGTAGCAATAGGAGAAAGCAATAAGGGAAAAATGTCACGATTTCGTGACATGTCGCATTTTCGTGACAAAAGCGACAACAAAGGCCTAATAAAGTTTTGTCCGCATTTTTCTTCATATTGCATAGGAGAATGTAAGGCAAAAATTAGGATCGAATGAAATAATGTTTAAAATATCTCCAATTGGTTTTGAGATCGAGGTCAAAGAGGCTCCAAAATTAAATGTTTCCCAACATTTAATTTAAATATCAAAGCTCTCCAAAATTTAATATCAAGAGGCAATTTCCCGATGGCAATCAAGTCAGATAGGAGAACATGTTAAAGCATGCAGTTTTCAAAGCCACCAAGATTAAAGATGCCTTCGGTATTAAAAGATCTTGTTCGTGATCTCCTAACACTTCAAGCATGCCCCGAGAACAATCATTTAATGAAGAAATTTGGTCCCTTGTTTTCGTTCGATTTTCAAACTTGATCCATAAAAGTAGGGAATGTGATTTCTCCGAGGCAGATTTAGGGGGATTGTTTCTCTTTTCAAGTGCATATTTTGTGGATCTCCTCTTCAAAATTTGTTTTATGTTTTAAATGTTGTGATTCAAAAGAGAGAGGGAAGACCTCTATAAATACTAATGTACATCTCAAGAAAAGGGGGAGGACCTTTTTGCAAAAATTGAAGCAAAAATCCTAGACGCATTTTGCTCTGTTCTTAGAGTCTTTTGAGTTGGTGATCCAAACTGATGTTCATGTGATGCTTTCTGTGTAATTCACTTTTGCTTAGTCAAGTGCTAAAATATAAGTTGAATTCTATTGTTCTAAATTTGGCTATGTTTTCATTTGAACATTTGAAGTATAATTGAAGGCAAACTTATGGTCAATGTTTGATCCAATTTTTGTATGTGCATTCTAAGAATCATTTGTTGCTTATCTTCAGGATTTGTTTTAGGTTATTTTCTATCTGAGGTTGTTCTCCCTATCAACTGTCGACTTTGGCCATATTTCCATCTCTTTTTGTTATTTCTAACCCTGAACCTTAAAACCAGTTTAGATTAGTTTGGGAGCCAACCCTCTCTGGAGATTGGCCCGGGAGACTTCTCTTTCTCTCGGCCTTTCAATGTTGGCCGGGTCTAGGGCGCATTTTATATGACTAGGAGAATTCATGACCAATAGTTTTTGGCACGCCTGGTGGGACTCACAAGTCCCATATTTTGACACCCAGAGGAATCAATATTTTGATGAACTGTCTTGACCTCAAAGTGGAGATTGTAAGTTCATCTGGTGACTCTGCTGAGGGCGACTATATAGTACCTGGAAATCTCCAATCGTGAAGCTGGTGAAAATATTTGCTTCATGATCACGAGATCAAGAGCCAAAGAATCGGAAGATCCAATCGAATTCTTTGAGATCGATGTTCAAAACTGGAGGGAGCGCTCAAGATTGGTAAGTCCTGTGAACTCGTCATTTGCTATCTCTTCGTAGGCGGTGGGTCAATTTGTGCCATCTCTGACTCCTCCCAGTACTGCTACGAGCTTGCTAGTACATCCAAATCTAGTGGTGCAAATGGCTGGTCAACAACCTCCTCCACGTCAATTTCCTGCTTGGAACCATTCGGGAGCGTTGGACCTACCTTTTCAAAATCTAGTTCCTGCTGCAGCATTAAAGGCTTTGCCTACATACGATGGGATTGGAAAGACCATGTATGAGCATGTGTCAGATGTGGCATCCTTGGCTACAATTCATAATATCATAGATGAATATGTCATGATAAAATTGCTCGTGTTGTCACTCCGAGGTAAGTTATTGTACTGGTATAGATCCTTGTCTCCTAACTCCATAAATTCATGGGATCAATTAGCAGAGATGCTAATCAAAGGGTTCAATGAGCAAGCAGACCCATTTTCTTTGTTGCATCAATTTACTAATATCAAGAGGCATCCTCAAGAGGAGATAGTGGATTTCAATGTTAGGTTTGCCCAAACTTGGTAGAGAGTTCCTGATGGTCTTCGCCCTACTAATGACCAAGTGACATTTTACTATCTTAGGGCTTTCCACTCAGATATTAGTATGAACATTAGGATGTCCAATGTTCAAACCTTTCCTGCACTATATTCCCAGGCACAGAAGGTTGAGGCCGATCTGATTGCCATTGGGAAATTGCCTCCAAAAATGACTATGCCCATTTTTCTCGAGCTTCCACAATACCAGCATACAGGTGCAGCCTCCACATCTTACATTGCTCCATCCATGTACCCTTCATCTTCATGGAATCCTCCCACAACTTTGGTACCTATGATTCCCATTCCATAGTTAACCTCTCCAGTTCCAACTCCTACATTACCTTCTCCACCAGTTCCATTACCTCTACCGGCACCGCCTGTGTCCTCAAGCCCAGATCCTCAATTGGTTGTTTTGCAAGAAATTTAGTCGGCCATGAGAGCCCTCACTAACAAGATGACATCTATGGAGTGGAGAGAGGCAGAAAGGAACTTTCAGCCATGAATATTTATTTCGGCGGTAACTAGAGAGCAAGTTGCTCCTAGCAAGGCTATAGAGAAAGTACCTGAGAGGAACTCAACGATCTTGGTAAGTGAAGAAGCTAGCCCCTCTGAAGTTTCACATGAGCCATCTTATTGGTGTTCTTCATGCAATGACCCACATGATGAGTCCACTTGCATGGTCCACCAAAATTATTTACAAGTTCTTACGGGGAGCCGTATAAACATGATTCGAGAGGTGGATCATAATTTTGCGATGTCTCCTGAGGAATACATAGCAGTCTTGACACGCAATGACAAGAAACCAATGGTGGTAGATCCGGCTAAGATGGAGCCATTGAAAGTGCCTCCTACACAAGCAACAAAGCAACAAATACCTATAAAGACTCATGATCCTCCAGCCCCGCAACAAGACCCACCTGTTTTGTCAAAGGATTTGCTTCCACCATAAGCAAAAGAGAGGTTGCAAGCTAAGGCTTCTACCTCCCAGCCGCAAGCAAAAACAAAGGAACAAGCTAGAGAGACGTTGTGGTATCCATCATTGACTAAACGGTAGTGAGTGGAGGCCACCCAACAATATAGAAGTAGATTTGAATCTGCTAGTGGAGGGAGAGAGCCGATTTCGATGGAGTACAACATCATCGAAGAACTCAAAAGGATACCAGCCAAGGTAAGTCTGTATGACACCTTGCAGCTGCCTGGACAAGTGAATCTCTTACAAGAATCCTCAAAGACCACACAAAGTAATGGGAAGGCTCCAGCCCAGGTAGTCATGGATCGAACTCTGACCTCTTCAGTCATCGAAAAAATTAGACCACCACCTTTTTATCTTTCATTGAGAATGGAGGGACATGTGGTGCATAATTGCCTCATTGACTCGAGAGCGACTACTACTTGTCATGCCTAAGGCAGTATGTGATGTCATAGGCATGGAATATACAAGGACTAGCATGGGAGTTTTGCAGCTAGATGGTACCTCAGTAAAGATGGTGGGCATAATTAAGGATGTTCCTATCTCCCTGCATGCCATGCCTCAGATTACTGTGATCCAGGAGATCATAGTAGTGGACCTAGAGCCATGTTTTGGTATGTGTCTCTCCCGAGAGTTCACAGCTAAACTCGGGGGTTACCTTTCTTTGGATTTTACTCATTTGGAGGTGATCCATAAAGGTAAAAAGGTGAAAATTTTCAATGAGAAGCCTTCCACATTTCATGTGGAGAGAATAGATGAAATGGACAGGTTAGAAAATTTGGTGCACATGATGTCTAAAGAATTTGGTGAGCTTGACTTAATGGAAGAAGCTTTGGAAGAGCTCCACCCAGAAAATGAATTTTCCATGGCCAATTTCAACGCCAATTTCATAACGAAGAAAATGAATTTTCCATGGCCAATTTCATAATGTGAAAACACAGTGTTACCTTGTACATATATAAAAAAAAAAATAAAAAAAAAAAAAAAGCACCACTTGTAGGAGTCCTCCTTTGTGCAGAATTCGTCAACTTCGGCTCCTTTTGCACACGAGCCCGCAGGTATGTCTATTTCTCTCTATTTTTCTTTTCCTTCCCAGTAGGTAGTGGCTTCCATCTACTTCTTTCTTCCACTTCCTTATTTTCATTCCCTTCCTCTCCCACTCCTTCTTCCACTGTACATAATCAAGCCACTACTATTGTTTCTACTCCCCTCTGATGTTCCCGTTTCTTCACTTCCCCTTTCTTCCAATCCTTTGTCTTTTGAGCACTTCTCCACAGTTCCCACCGCTTTCTCCATCCCATCTACTTCCATTTCATTATCTATTTTCATGGAATCCCAACAGCTGGTAGCACAGTAGCGCCCTCTTCAGTTGTTGTATCTATCGCTTCTACTCCTCCATCTTCCACCATTCCATCATTCACCATTCTTGTTCCATGGCCTGCACATATGTCGGTCATCACCCCATTCATTCCCATTTTTGCAACCCAGGTGCTTCTCACCACTACCATGGAGATCCTTTCACAGCACCTGGTGATTACCCAGCTCAACCGAGCTAGGCAAAATGCAGTAGTTAAAGGAATAAGGGAAGTTCTGCTATTCCACAAATTTCTGTTGAAAGTCCTATTTTAAGTGTCGAGCACCAGCAAGAGCTTGTTGCAGTAGCCCGCAGAGACGTCCAACATCAACCAACACTCACTTCTTCTGCTCCTCCAGCTTCTTGACTCTGTTGCCCAATGAATAAAGGCCTGGGGTTCGTGCATACAGCAGAACTGTATACCCTGAGAGCCGCCAAGAATGTTGGCATTTTTGCCACATTTTTTTTTGTTTTTTGTTGTTGCTTTTCATGCAAAATAATGCACAAATTGTAGAGATACTCACTCCTCTGTTTTTCCCTCCAAGCACCTCAAAAGGGATAATTAGTAAAAAACAAACATCTCTACAAGTTTTGTGCCAAAGCAAAGTAAGTGAAAGTTGTCACGATATCATGACATGTCGCGTTTTCGTGACATGTCGCGTTTTCGCGGTGTCCAATGCAGAAAAAGGCTAAGCACAGAAAATTTCATGAAATCGTGACATGTCGCATTTTTGTGACATGTCGCATTTTCACGACCTGTTGCGGTTTCACGCTAGCAAGCAACAAAAGGGAACAGTCAAGGCAAAGTTGTCGCGACATCACGACATGTCGCATTTTTGTGATCTGTCGCATTTTCATGGCAAACAATGGCAAGAAAGCAAAGTGATAGGTGGATGTCGCGATTTCCGCTGGGGAAGGGGAGCACCAAGAAAAATGTCATGATTTTGTGACATGTCACGATTTTGCGACATGTCTTGTTTTCGTGGCAGGAAAGTGAGGAAGAAGCAAGATGGTATGGAATGTCACGATTTCGTGACATGTCGAATTTTTGCAACGGAGGCGACAAAACGAAGGAGAAGAGAGGAAGATGTCACGATTTCGTGACATGTCACGTTTTCACGGGGAAAAAGAAGAAAAGTACAAGGCAGTGAAAAATGTCACGAAAACAAAGCCAAACGGAGGAGAATGTCGCGATTTCGTGACATGTCATGCGATATAAAACAAGGCGACGAAATGTCTCGATTTCGTGGCGTCTGAAAGCGAGGAAGGAGCAAGATGGTACGAAATGTCGATATTTCGCGACATGTCACATTTTCACGACGGAGGTGACAAAAATTACAAGAAGATAGAAACATGTCACGATTTCGTGACATGTCGCATTTTCGCGGGGAAAAAGAAGAAAAGTACAAGGTGGAGAAAATTGTCACGATTTCGTGACATGTCACATTTTCGTGACTTGTCGCGTTTTCACGATGAGAAAGCAAAAAGGACAACGCCAAGTACGAAATGTCACGAAATCGTGACTTGTCACATTTTCGCGACAAGGAGTAGCGAAGGAACAAAATAGAGGAGAATGTCATGATTTCGCGACATGTCACGGAGATGGAGCCAAACGGAGGAATATGTCATGATTTTGTGAAAGTGCATGGAGACAAATCAAAACGAGAGGAAGATGTCACGATTTCGCGACATGTCACGATTTCGTGACATGTTGCATTTTCATGGAAGAACAAGAAGACAAAGCCAAGCAAGAGGAGGATGTCATGATTTCATGACATGTCACGTTTTCATGACTGGTAGCAATAGGAGAGAGCAGCAAGGGAAAAATGTCATGATTTCGTGACATGTCGCATTTTCGTGATACAGAAGCGACAACAAAGGCCTAATAAAGTTTTGTCCGCATTTTTCTTCATATTGCATAGGAGAACGTAAGGATCAAACGAAGTAATGTTTTAAAATATCTCCAATTGGTTTTGAGATCAAGGTCAAAGAGGCTCCAAAATTAAATGTTTCCCAACATTTAATTTAAATATCAAAGCTCTCCAAAATTTAATATCAAGAGGCAATTGCCCGATGGCAATCAGGTCAGATGGGAGAACGTGTTAAAGCATGCAGTTTTCAAAGCCACCAAGATTAAATATGCCTCCGGTATTAAAAGCTCTTGTTCGTGATCTCCTAACACTTCAAGCATGCCCCGAGAATAGTCATTTAATGAAGAAATTTGGTCCCTTGTTTCCGTTCGATTTTCAAACTTGATCCATAAAAGCAGGGAATGTGATTTCTCCGAGGTAGATTTAGGGGGATTGTTTCTCTTTTCAAGTGCATATTTTGTGGATCTCCTCTTCAAAATATGTTTTATGTTTTAAATGCTGTGATTCAAAAGAGAGAGGGAAGACCTCTATAAATACTAATGTACATCTCAAGAAAAGGGGGAGGACCTTTTTGCAAAAATTGAAGCAAAAATCCTAAACACATTTTGCTCTGTTCTTAGAGTCTTTTGAGTTGGTGATCCAAACTGATGTTCATGTGATGCTTTCTGTGTAATTCACTTCTACTTAGTCAAGTGCTAAAATATAAGTTGAATTCTGTTGTTCTGAATTTGGCTATGTTTTCATTTGAACATTTGAAGTATAATTGAAGGCAAACTTATGGTCAATGTTTGATCCAATTTTTGTATGTGCATTCTAAGAATCAGTTGTTGCTTATCTTCGGGATTTAGTCTAAGGTTATTTTCTATCTAAGGTTGTTCTCCCTATCAATTGTCGGCTTCGGCCATATTTCCATCTCTTTCTATTATTTCTAACCCTGAACCTTAAAACCAGTTTAGATTAGTTTGGGAGCCAGCCCTCTCTGGAGATTGGCCCGGGAGACTTCTCTTTCTCTCGGCCTTTCAATGTTGGTCGGGTCTAGGGCGCATTTTATATGACTAGGTGGATTCATGACCAACAGAGATATAACTTCTAATTTAAAATAGGGGATCAAAAATACAAGCATAAATCATCCTTGTAGTGACTTGACTCAACAAATACATAAACAAAGAATTCCAAGCAATAAATCCAACCATCAACAAATCTGATCAAAGGATGACAACATCACAGGATAGGCATGCGCTCAACAATTTGAGGACAATGTCAATAACACAAGGTGGATGTGCACATTCAACATACCTAGAACTGCCTTGGAGATATGTTCATCGCCAAAGAAAGGGTGAGCAAAAAAGAACCAATAACATCCCAATCAAAGGTCACCACCCAAAACATTATAATAATAAAACAAACACAAGCAAAGAGGCACTAAAAAAAAACATCAAATCAAAACCATAGGTACAAGAGCACCAATAAAGCAACACTATCCAAGCTAGCAATGCACAAGATAGTGCTCTCAAAGACTAAGACTCTACTATTAGCACTTATTGTAGTGCAATGACATCAAAAGAATGTGGGTGACAACCCACCATACCTGACTCAACAAAATAAAATGACCAAACCAAAAAGGACTCCAAGGGGTTTGAGCTCAAAAGCACATAAAAAAACTCTTTCAACATTCATAAAGATCAAAGAGTAAAACTAGAAGAATAACACTAATAGAGTTAAAGGCATTTACCCAAACAAAATACCTCTTAGTGCTAGCTTCATATAGTCTCCTTGATTTGATTCATTGTGCTTCCTCCTACTTCCTAACTGAAGAACACAAGCTTATACTGAGAGGGGGGGGTGAACAGTATAAGACCACTTTTTACTTTTTCCTTTATACTTCAAAACAGTAAAGCAATATATCCAAAGCAATATCAAAGCAATGCACAAAACCATCCACAAAGTGACACAACAATTTACGTGGTTCACCCAAGGTGGGCTACTCCATGGATAAAAATTTTCTCTAAAAGTTATATCAAAGTCCTCTGGGAATCCTTCCCAATTACAATGTTTATGAGCCTCGGCCCAAATGAGATACCTTCCCCCAATCTGAATTTATGAGCCTCTGCTCAAAGGAGATACCTTCCCCTAGCTCTGCTCTGGCTGGTGATCCTCTAGAAGACCTCTGCCTCTGCTACCCTTAGCAAAAGGAACTCTATCCATAGAAGACACCTGTCTTCCCTGCTCTGGCTGGAGACCTCTATCCTCAACTCTATCACCTCCAAGCTGGTCCTCGAATTTGCACTAAACACAATCCTTCGGTCTAGCACAAATCTGTCCTCGGGTTCTTCTCATAGAACCAATGCACCTCTGTCCTCAAGTTCTCTGAAATAACTATCAAACTCAGCTTCATAAGTCCTCTGCTACGACCTGTCCAAATCTGCTCACAAGTCCCCAACGAAACCTGTCCAAAACCTGCTCACAAGTCCCCAATGGAACCTGTCCAAAACCTGCTCACAAGTTCCCAATGGAACCTGTCCAAAACTTGGTCACAAGTTCATCAAGAAAAACTTGCTTTGCATGAACCCACAAAAAGAATGGTTAGAGACCCAATGTGATTCATCAACCTCATAGAAGCATAAAGAGAATTGTTAGAGACTCAATATGTTCTATACTTAACTCCCAATCTCAATCTCAACTCAATCTCAAATCTCATAAGAATAAGATAGATGTAATATGCTTTTCTCAAGAACATGAAACACAACCCAACAATTGCCAACCAAGCAATATCTTATATAACAATGATACTCATGTTCTTTCCAACAACCAATATCTTTTCTCAACCAATTAGGGTTTCAACAACAATGCTCAAAGACAAGGTTTAACCAACATCATTCAACTCAACATTAACCTTGAAGCATTCAACCAATCATCACAAGAAAAGGAAACAAGTAGAAATCCTTTTCCCTCCAAAGATATTTGAACAAAACAACCACCCACACAATATCACCAAATGCAAAGAATAACTTGTTCAAATCAACTCAATGGAGTAAGCCCAATATCATGTATCAAGTAAAGCACTAACTTCATCAACACAACCACTATGGAAGCAACTCATCCATCAATATCAAAACAGACCAACTAAGGGTTTCACCATCTCAATGCAAGTAACAAGACTTACAAACATAAACCCTAGTGCACAATGCTTCCACTACTTCAAACCAGAATTATGCATTCACAAAAACTCTCATCAAGGATAACAATGCATAAGTAGTCTTCAACAAACCAGAAAATAGGATTTACACCCAACCAAAGGAAACCTAGTTGTATACCTTTTCACTCCAATATTATTTCAGGAATAACATACACCAATCATACTCATAAGAAGAAAGTGTCCATACCTTATTGAAGATGAAGAAGATCTCACAAATTTGTCATAACCATAACCACCTTTTGACTCCTCTAATAAAAGATATTCAACAAAAATTAAAGGACATATCCCTTTTTCGGAAGACACCACCACATGCACAAATTAATTTTTATCGCCTATAGAAACTTTGGCATAGGCAACGTAAATAACCTTATGACTCCCTAATTGAATGTGCACGTCATAACATAATTTAATTAATTGAAACACCTTATGACTCCCTACACGAGTGCATACCACACATCAAAAATTATTTTAATTAAAACCTTATGACTCCCTCATACGACAAGACGTAGACCACATACCTTTTGTCAAAAAGCTTTATCACTGCATGTGCTGGGATTCAAACTCAGCACCTTGCCTCTACGATGATCTCCGCACTAAGGTAATCCACCATTCACGCTAGGCATCGAACGATATCACAAGAGCAATAATTCTGATTTGATGTCCTCTGTCCTTGGAAAATGCAACACCTCTATTACGCACGACCCAAACACCAATCATGCTATCCATTCAATCGCTTGTTTTGACTCTGCGTTACTTTGCTGATCATGCATTCTCAACCGAAGGATGAGCGCCACATGGATACGTGTTTCGACCTCAATATACATCAGTGCCAAATCCAAATTCTCAAAATATGCGCATGTTATTTTCTTCTACTCTGATTTCACAAAGGGGTTTCGAAGAGCGCGAATCATATTATGCCATTCCCTCGGTTTCACTGCTGCCTCGTGTTGAGTGCTCAAAGGATATTTCCTTTTCATCCGCTATACATCCTTTTTAATCATCCTCACACTTTTGACCACGCAATCGCCTGTCTTCCTCCTTCGCTGGCGCAGACGATGTCGAAAATGAAATGCACGAAAATTGATATCGAATTCTACTCTTAACTTTAATGAAATCCATTGCCACATTTTATATGCACTATGATGCATTGATTAACACGTCGGCACTTTTAATTTAATTTAAAATTTAAATTTAAATTTTAAATAAATAAAATTTAAACTAAATATTTAAAATTAAATATCTTCATCACCGGGGCACCTTTTTCAACGAAACGAAAAGCCAACTTGGGTTTTAAGAAAAACCCATTTCAAATCTGTTGCCCATGGTTTTAAATAAAACCTTTTATTTTGTCTGTCTTGGTTTTCACAAAAACCCTTCCTTGAACTTGGATCCTTTTGACATCAAATCAAATTCCTTCAAACGCTTCTTGACATCAATGACAACATCTACACTTGAGCAAAGGCAATGTACCCAAGGCACCCAAAATTGCCAACAATCTCCCCCTTTGTCATTGATGGCAAACCTTTATTGAAAAACACTTCTCAAGAGCCAAAATTGAAACTAGCTGAGCCCACAACTGAGAATCTTCCTTTGAAGTTTTGCTCCCCTTGACTTGAAGCTTTCCTCTTCACTTGAAGCTCTCCCCCTTACTCATATCTCTCCCCCTTTGTCATCAATGGCAAAGGGCCACCTTTGGGGCTCGGGACTAAGAAAGAGCCTCTTAGCTTAGTCCCTCCTCCACCTCCTGTTGAGGTGATTACTTTTGGGGTGGGAGTAAAACTCCCATTAGGCACTGATCATCATCAGCGTCTATAACTTCCTTGCTGGCCCTTCTCTTGAATTCTTTGTCCATATTCCTATTCCTGTCATTTTTCTTGTTCTTTTTCTTATCCCTGTTCTTTTCAATGCCTTGATCCTTGGACCTGATCATGTCACTGTTTTTGTTCCTATATTCTGAAATTTCAGCTCTACACTGTTTGACAGTGTGACCTTCATTGTTGCACTTATAACAAGTAACATGTTATTTCTTTTAGGCATACCTATTTTTTGAATCCACAAGTTTTGACCAAACCAGTTCTGACCAAACCTGTTTTGACCAAACCTTTTCTGACCAAACCTGTTTTGACCAAGCCTGTTTTGACTAACCTAGTTCTTGATATTTGCCTTGCAGAAAATTG
The DNA here is from genome assembly GCA_028583015.1 of Wollemia nobilis. Lineage (NCBI taxonomy): Eukaryota > Viridiplantae > Streptophyta > Pinopsida > Araucariales > Araucariaceae > Wollemia > Wollemia nobilis. Next base: position 8,504,143 of record JAQPPZ010004624.1, on the reverse strand, counting down.
CTTTATGCCCAAACTGATTGCAAGAGTAGTAATACACATGAAATAAATTACCACTTCTGAAACTGTCATTTACCTTCTTCACTTGAGCCATGCAATGTACAGCCATGTGACCAAATCTATGATAAGCAAAACATCGACCTTGAAACTTTCCTTTATTTGACCTCTTAGGTCCTGAAAACTTCTTCTTCTCATTCTGAATTCTATTTTCTGGTTCTGTGCATCTATCATTCAAGGACTCATGATCTGAAATACTTTCCCCATCAGAACTCTCTTTCTTTTGGATTCTCTTATTAGACTCTCCAACTTGTTTCTTGTGAGGCTTAACAAAACCAAGACTCGTTTTATCAGTTGTTTTTATTTGACCTTTGATAAGAGATTTAACCTTTTTGGAGCTTTCTTGAAACCCGTATGACTTATCCTTGTACTTTTTATTTTCCTCTTTCAAAGAAACCATTTTCTGATCTAATTCACTATACTCAAGCACCTTAGATTCTAACTCATTCTTGAGTTCTTGTGCTTTAGCCATAGAGACGTCAAGACTTTCTATAAGTTTATCTCTCTCCATGCAACATTCATCTAACTTATCCTTGAGTCTAGCATTCTTTTTTCTTTCCTGTTTCAAAACACTAAGAGCATTAGTAAGTTCACATTCAAGATCCTCTATTTGATTGCACTTTGAATTATCAAGGCCTTTTTCAGATTTCTTATCACTAGAGGTGCTACCCTTTTCAAAAACCATACATGCATCTTCCTTGTCATTTTCTGAAGCATCCTCATACATACTAGCAACCAAATCATTATTTGTGCAACCATCCTCAAGGTGACCAAAATTTCCACATCTAAGACATTTCATGATAATGAATCTATGTTTTGGTTCTTCCTCTTTTTCTGATATGAACAACATCTCATTTTCATTATCACTTGAAGAACTTTCACTATCACTACTAGAACACTTACTTGCTTTGTCTAGGTAGAAACTTTTCTTGTGTTTGTGAGAGTACCTCTTTCCTTGATTGCTTTGCTCATCTTTGTTCTTCCTTTGATGCCTATGCCTTTCAGAATCTTTGCTCTTACAGTCCTATTTATCTTCAGCACTTTCATCCTTGACAACAGTACAGTCAATAGCATAATGACCAAATTTTCCACGATAAAAATTGTTGGTTTGTCTTTTATACACACCCCGTGAAGAATGAGCATAAAATACTGATAACACTTATACGGGATAAATCCCACTCACTTTAGGATCTTGTTGGATATCCAAGGTGTGAGTTACATAGTTGGGTCGAATGTCTATTCACTCTTTTTCGCTTTTGAAATAGTTTCAAGTGGACTGTCTGTTACCTTACAACGGGCTCGGGACTTCAGTTCAGTAATGTTTTTTGGAGTTGGTTATCTTTGTGGATAATCAGATTTACAATCAGTTCTTTGATCTAGCTCTTTATGCTTTAGCAAATTTAAATAAAAGACAAATTTAAAGAAAGATAAAAATGGATCATTTCATGGTGGAACAGAGAGAGTAGGGTAGGGCGAGAAGAGAAGTTTATCTAACTTAGCTACAAAACCAAAGCTGTCAATTTTAGTTATACCAGGTTAGCTTCACAATAGAACAAATCAAAGAGGAAAGTGTCCAGACTTTCTAAGATCACTTTCAACTAAGAGCATAAGACAAAGATGAAACAGATCTAACAAAAAATTATAAACGAAGGGAAGTCGGTTAAAATTGGTATCTCTCACCAGCGACCTAGCTCGCACGAGTGAGGACAGAGCAATTAGAACAGGCCTAAACCTTAAATCAGTAATTTTCCCTAACATACAATAAAGAAAATGAAGCCTAACGAACATATCCAATCCTGGTGACACAAATCTACAGCATTAATTAAATAAACCTTAATGAAACGAAAACAAAAGAAGATGAACTTATCACAATCTGAAACAGATTACGCTCCTGGCCATGCTAAAAAAAAAATCACACCAACTCTAAGTCCAGAACAAAGCATTCAAACAAGATTTGCAGGAAATTGCTCCAATAGTTTTTATTTCTAAGTTTTCGTCTCTGGTGATTACATTCAGAAGAAGTATTTATAGACTCAGGACAGACCCTGATCTTTTTAGAAATATCTTCTTCTCAAACCCTAAATATTTTCCTCTTAACCTTACTACCGGGGTTTTACAATATAAGGCCCCTTTAAAAATAGAGTTTTTTATAAACCCTAACCACTCGGCAAATCCGAGTGTAGTTACTTGCCATTAATGGAAAAGGCATGATCTGATGTTATTCTCATCCATTTGTAACTGCAAGTAAATATCTTCATTTTTTTGGTGCACTTGCCGGGAGGGTCTCATTAATTCCTCAGAGAAATTTGGATGAGTCACCAGTTTCTCTGACACTTTATCTTCGCAGAGCCGCTTCTGAGTTGAAATTCTCTGCATGCCATTACTTTCACCATAAATTCTTTCGTTAAATGCGTCCATCGGCAAATTCTGGTAACTGTGTAGATATTTTCATTTTTCGGTCAATTGCCGACATACTCCATTAAATGGGCAGCTGCTTAGTCACCGTAAAGTCTCTTTGCGGCTAGATCTATAAAATCTGGATGAACCAGCAATTCTCGGCATCTCCAATTTCCATCTGACGGCCTTCATTTAATTCATGTTTATTTTGTCTTTCCCGCCATTACTTCCGTTAGTATGCAACTGCCAGATGGATTTCTGCAAAAGACATGCAAGGATTAGTATTTTGATATTATTAAATCAAAACCTTAATGTTCATTATATGTCGGCTTTATTTGCTTTTGACATGTGTCGTGATAACCCGACGCTTTCCTCTAGCTATTTTTTATTTTGGCCTCTTTGTCTCTTTTGTCGCGAAACCACGACATGTCACGATTTCACATGTCACGAAATCGTGACCTTTTCTTTGCACTTGGATCTCTGGCGACCTTCAGCCGTGAAACCGTGACATGTCACGATTTCATGACCTTCCTTCACCCTTGCTCTCTCTGGCGACCTTCAACCACGAAACCGCGACATGTCATGATTTTGTGACATGTCGTGAAATCGTGACCTTCCTTTGCCCTTACTCTCTCTGGCGACCTTCAGCCGCAAAACCGTGACATGTCGCGAAATCGTGACCTTCCCTCGCCCTTGTGCTGCATTTCGCCGATTGTGTCACGATTTTGTGATGTCACGAAATCGTGACATCGTGATTTTGCGACACCTTTGTGCCTTTGGCCTTTTCCTCGAACCGTGTCACGATTTTGCGACATCACGAAATCGTGATTTCGTGACACCCCCACGCCTTGCACTTTCTTCCTGAACCGTGTCGCGATGTCGTGATTTCGCGACACCTCCATGCCTTAACCATTTTTTTGCTCCTTTTGTCGCAAAACCGCGACATGTCGCAATTTCGTGACATGTCGCGAAATCGCGCCCTTTTCATCAAGACTTGCATTCATCCAAAATGTGTCACGATATCGCGACGTTTTTATCACTTGCACTTCCTTTTCAAATATGTCACGATATCGCGACATTTTCAACACTTGGTCTTTTCTTCCAAAATATGTTGTGATTTCGCGATGTTTTCATCAAGTTTGGCTTCCGACTCAAACTTGTCGCGATATCGTGACGTTCCCGAAACTTGGCTTTCTCTTCCAAAACCCGTCACGATTTCGTGACATTTTCATCAAGTTTGGCTTCCGACTCAAACCTGTCGCGATATCGCGACGTTCCCAAAACTTGGCTTTCTCTTCCAAAACCCGTCGCGATATCGCGACTTTTCCAAAAATGGAAAGTGTCGCGATATCGCGACTTTTCCAAAAATGGAAAGTGTCGCGATATCGCGACTTTTCCAAAAATGGAAAGTGTCGCGATATCGCGACTTTTCCAAAAATGGAAAGTGTCGCGATATCGCGACTTTTCCAAAAATGGAAAGTGTCGCGATATCGCGACTTTTCCAAAAATGGAAAGTGTCGCGATATCGCGACTTTTCCAAAAATGGGAAGTGTCGCGATATCGCGACTTTTCCAAAAATGGAAAGTGTCGCGATATCGCGACTTTTCCAAAAATGGGAAGTGTCGCGATATCGCGACTTTTCCAAAAATGGAAAGTGTCGCGATATCGCGACTTTTCCAAAAATGGAAGTGTCACGATATCGCGACGTTTCCAGCATTTAGCAAAATTTTCCAAGACCCGTCACGATTTCGCGACATTTCCAAAAATGGAAAGTGTCGCGATATCGCAAATTTTTCAAAAATGGAAAGTGTCGCGATATCGCGACTTTTCCAAAAATGGAAAGTGTCGCGATATCGCGACTTTTCAAAATGGAAAGTGTCGCGATATCGCGACTTTTCCAAAAATGAAAGTGTCACGATTTCATGACGTTTCCAGTACTTAGTAAAATTTCCAGAATTTGTAGTTTGACTTTAATGAATTCATTCATCTGTATTTTGCATATTTAGTGAAAGATTTTCTTTACTCAAAAATGACTCTAACATTTTAAAAATGAATTCTAAATTGAAATCAAAGCCACAGGCAAGCCTACTTGGATACTTTGGTATATGCAAAATTTGAAGAAGAAGGAGGCAAGCAAAACATCAAGAGGGTCCCTACTGTAAAATGAATAGCTAAATATTTTCAAAGGATGGAAATTCATTTTTTCAGTGGGGGTGTGTGTTGCTTCTCAACAAATGGCGATATCTGCGGGTAAAATAGTAGCACTATTTTAGAATCCAGGACTCTAGTTTCAAAACAATGTAGACCATGTACCATGCCTTGCCACAAATATTCTTCAAAATAAATTAACTACTACCGATAGTTGTTAAAATTTCCCAAGGACACACTAGATTGAATCACTTAAGGAAGATTTCGATGTGCAATTATAAGCGTATAAAACTCTCTTCAAGAATGACTGGGCCTTCGAATGTTGTACTCGGATTGATCAACTTTTCTAGAAAGGGGAAACCGAGTTGTGAAAGGGGAAACTGAGTAGGGCTCTGTTTACTAGTTTAGCCTTTTACAGCCCCAACAGAGTTACTCTTTAGATTTACATGACCCTGATCTACAACTGTGAAGTAGTATCTACAACTTGGTAAAAGAAAACATCTTCTGAAGCCTTGGCTACCTCTTTCATTACATAACTTTTTCCTTTCCTTTTTTTTTTTTTTTTTTTTATATAGGAAATAACAGAGTGTCAGTTTATCTTTGTCTTGCTCAACTTTCACCTTCTCTCTCTCTCCTTTGAAATATATCGAAATCTGAAAAGCCTTAAAAAAGAACAACAATTTTTTTTTTTTTATATTTCATCAATCTGGAACTACTTCAGCCTAGGTACTGATAGCCTCTATGGATACTCAGATAATTTCACGAATCAGAGTCCCCTCTTATGACCAACTTTTCTTGGATTCCCTAGGAGTTTCTCCAGCCAAATAGTATAGCGATTTCTTTATAATTAAAATAACTATGGCAAGCAAGACACAAAATCCAATCATCTTTCTACTGTTGTTCTAAATAACAAAATAGTTCCACTGTTCAGTTTAAGCAGACTATCTCTCAATTAGAATAATGAACACTGGATTTTGAACTCAAAATAAAACAAATTTAGAAGCCTAATTTTTTCTTTACTGCCCAGGCAAAACTTAAAAAAAACATAATTTTAAAAGCTAAAGAAATTTGTACAGACCCCAAAGGATAAAATAAAATAAAACAAAACTACTTTGTACAGGCCCCAAAGGATAAAATAAAATAAAACAAAACTACTTTGTACAGGCCCCAAAGGATAAAACACAGACCCTTAAAATAAAATAAAATAAAATAACACTGTACAGACCCCAAAGGATAAAACACAGACCTTTAAAATAAAATAAAACTGTACATACCCCAAAGGATAAAACACAAAACTTTAGGTGAGGGGGAGGGAAGAAAGTAGAGAGGGGAGGGCTCTGGTCCCTCCCCTGCTCCCCCTACCATGGCTCCTGGTTCCTGCCCAGTCCCTGGCTCAACCCAGGTCATCCCTCCCCGGGGAGTGGTTGTTTGCAGATGATCTCCTGGAGGGAGATCCTTCTCCACTATCTGTGCCCCTCCCAGCTGGCTAGGGTTTCCTTGGTTGTTTTTTCGGACTGGTGCTTCCCAGGGATCCCTGTTTGGTTGGGGATCCCTTCCCTTTTTCCCTCAGGCTTCCCCCTGGGGTTTTTTGCAGGTTATTCGCGTGGATCTGGTCCCCTATGTTTCTCGGTGCGGTGGAGGTGATGGTTTAGGGTTTGGACAGCTTCCCACTATTTTGGTTCCTAAGGATCCCATCCCTGTGACTGGTTCCTCTTCCCGCTCGAGATTCCTAGTCCCTAGATCCCTGGTCCCTTAACCTGCTGTTTCTTTTTGTTTTGTCGGGACGGGATCCTCTTCTTTTTTCTCGGGGCGGGTTCATCATGGTGCAGCTCTTTGGTCGCTTCCCGATGGGTTGGATTCTCTCTGTGCTGGCTGTCGACTTCTCGCGGGATGGCTCTCGCTGAACGAAATGTTTTCCGGTGGGCGGGATGGTTTCTCCACGGGCGGGATCCGCCAAATCGTCGATTTTCCCGCGAGGCGAGATCCTTTCTTTTCTGTCGGTTTCCGGATGGCGGGATTTCCCTGCTTGCTTCCGCTAGGCGGGACTGTTTGTGGTTGTTTTTACTGCTTCCCGCGAAGCGAGATTTTATTGTAACGGTTTTTCTTTGCTTCCTGCTGGGCGGGATCTTCTTGATGGTGGTTTTTGGCTACTCCCCGTTGGGCAGGATCTCCAAAACTACTTTCTTTCTTATTTGTTTGTTTTCCGCTGAGAGGGATTGTTTCATGCTTACTGTTACCGTTGGGCGGGATTTCTGTTTTGGTGTTCAGTTTCAAGGGATTGATGCCCTAGGCCCATTGCTTATGTAATCAGGTTTTGGGATCCTTGTTAAAACCCACTGTAAATACAAACACTACTTACCAAAAAAAAAAAACACAAAACTTTAAAATAAAATAAAACTGTACAGACCCCAAAGGATAAAACACAGAACTTTAAAATAAAATAAAACAAAATGAAAACCAACTACTTCAAAGCTTATTTACAATGTATACACAAAATAAAATGAAAACCAACTACTTCAAAGCTTATTTACAATGTATATACATATTACAACGTCTTTGTGATTTATTCAATCGATGTATTGGATGGTAAAGCTGAGAAATAATGTTTTAGATATTGACCATTAATAGGAAGGTTCAAAAAATTACCCTCCAGGTCCTATAGAAAAAATGCATTATTACCCAGGGTTTTGGCAATCTGGTATGGCCCTGTCCATAAAGGTTGCGACTTGGTGTTTTTATGCTTCTTTTCATGGGCTTTGTCCCACAGAAACACCAGGTCTGCAAGTTTGAACGCCTTCGAATTGGCCCTCTCGTCAAGCCAGCGCTTGATTGTCTCTTGGTGCCGACTAAACTACTCCACAGCTTGAAGTCGTCCACCACGCAAATCAAACAAGTCCAACATACGAGTTTTCGTATCTCGCATGATCAAAGTAATGTAAAGCAAATTTTAATCCCGGTACTAATGCTTCATATTCTACCAAATTATTTGTGCAGGGAAAGCGCAAGCGATGAGACATAAAATCGGTTTGATTTTTTGGTCCTTTAAGAACAGCCCCTATACCATAACCTTGCTCAGACTTAGCTGCATCAATATGAAGTATCCCAACTTCATTATCATGATTAAGGTGAGCTTTAACTGGTTTCTCCTTTTGAGTAGTTAAATTATAAACCCCAATATAACAGCCCTCAACAAGATTAGCAGTCTCATTCTTGGCATTATACTCTGTAACCATGATTTTATATCTTGGCTCTCTGTTGATTCTTAATTGATTTGCAAAACCATTCCAGGGTAACCACATATGTGAGAAATCAGTAGCCAAATACCCATTCAATGATTTTGACCAATCCCTGCTCAAAAGAATTCCATACCCTATAGGAATATCCACCACCTGAACATCAATTCTATGCTACGCTCTTGGCTCAGATGCTAGCTGGATATGTATATTCTGAAGTTCACCTACCACTTTAACCTCTGATTTATCTAATTGGACGACTCTCATCTCGGAGTTCATTGGGGTTAAACCCAACTGTTGACAAATGGCCAAAGGCATAACATTAGCTAAAGCACCCGAATCTACCAGACAATTGTGTAAGTTTTTCCCAAATATTCGGACAGTCAGTAGAAAAGATGGAACTTCAGTCTTTTCTTTATACATGGCCACATTTGCATTTGTCATCTTCTTTCATTTTTCCAAAGGTTTGGTAGTAGGTTTAGAATATGTTTTGATCAGATTATCCCTTTGTTCAAAAATTTGGGCCAGCTCATGGAGAGTGATGTTGGCTTTGATCTTCTTCATGTCCTCCACTATATTATATCCCTTATTGAGTGGAGGGACAAATGCATCTGGTCCTCTCGGGTTTCCTCCCTTGGGTGGAGATGGGTTATTGCTTGAAGATGGATCTGGAGGAACACTGTGTGAGTTGTTCGGAGGGGTAGATGTAGTGTTGGGCTTCGAATTTCTATTTCTGAGGTTGTAGTTGTCCCTCCTGTACTGTTGAAAAGCTTGTACTTCATCCATGGGTAACTCCACAACATTCTCTGATTCTTCTAGGAAAGTGAAATAATCTAAGACCATAGCTGCACTGTGGCTGGATGAACTTGGGGCATCCATAGTTCTTTGATGTTTAGGAGAAACCAACTCGCCAGAAAGAGTTTCAAAGGCATTACAGAATTTCAAACAATCCAACTCCCCATGCTGAGACGTTCCATGAATCTTGCACCAATTAGGCAAGGCTAAATCATAAATATTTACATCATGCCCTTTACCTTTATAATCCTTATTGGGCTCGTATGGGGGCCGAGTGAATCTATTCTGCTAATAAGAAAACCTGTTTGGGTTTTCATCGGTGGACACTTGCCTTTTGAAAGTCAAAAAGTTATTTGCCAACTTTTGGACTACCCTTGAAACTTCTTCAACTCTTGTGTTATCAGCTTCTTTACCTGGATTCTGTACATTTTCAATAGGTGCTACAACCAATGTATTTCCTGATGGTGGAGTTTAACTTATTGGCAACATCATCTGATATGGTATGGGATTGAAAATAGGGGCAGCTTGTGTGACCAAAGGAATTTGATGAGCATTTAAAGGTTGGGGTCCTAACTGTCTTTCCAGAACCAAAGCTTCTTTGTAAGCCTCTATTAAATTGGTAATAGAGGGATCTCTTTTCAAGAAAAAATAAGTCATTGGATCCAGATAATTCCTAAAAATCTTTAATGTCAGGTCTACATTCGGCACATAATAACCAGTCAGTCTACCATAAGCCTTCTGAAATCTAACATTGTAAGATCTGACAGATTCATTTATTTCTCTTTTAATACCAGAAAATTGCTGATATAATACACTAGGATCTATTACCTCACCAAATTGTGATACAAAAACCTTTTCCAAGTCATTCCAACTGGTAATAGAATCGTTAGTGAGATTTAGAAACCAGTCGTAAGCTCCCTCCTAGAGAGTGAACGGGAACAATCTACAAGCCACATCTTCATGTTGTACATTTAATAATTTCAGAGAATTCTTGAATGCTACTAGATGTTCTTCTGCTGTCCTAGTTCCATCATGTTTATATCTAGGAAGATACCTCTCAGGATTTCTAGGCAGGTCATGGGCTGCACCCGGGATATTTAAGGCAGTGAAACCTAACCAGTTTGCCATTATTACTAGATTGACAATGATATTTTCAGTTGCAGTTGGAGTAACTACAAGTGGTGACAAAACTATTTCAAACAAGGACTTGGCCCTTCTAAGGTTGCTTCTTCTGGGAGTTTCTAACTCAAGCACAAGGAGCTCTCCAGCTCTAGAGTGGGACCTTGTTACCCTATAATTAGAATCTAGCTTTTCACCAGCGACTTACAACCTTACAATCCTTAACAGACTACTGAACTTCAGGTCCTCTTTCCTAGCAATTTTAAAAATTGGTGTTGAGTTTCGCTATTTAGGCAAAACTCAAACAAACAAGTTTAAAAAGAGCTAAAGAGGAGGGAAAAGGATTCAAAAGATGAAACACCATACTCTGCACAGACAACTTACAATACTGAACGGAGTTCAGTGGGCCCTCCTTCTAGCGCCAATTTTAAATGTTGGTTCGACTTTTATACACACCCTGTGAAGAATGAGCATAAAATACCGATAACACTTATACGGGATAAAATCCCACTCACTTTAGGATCTGGCTGGATATCCAAGGTGTGAGTTACAGAGTTGGGTCGAATGTCTATTCACTCTTTTTCGCTTTTGGAATAGTTTCAAGTGGATCGTCTGGTTACCTTACAACGGCTCGGGACTTCAGTTCAGTAATGTTTTTTGGAGTTGGTTATCTTTGTGGATAATCAGATTTACAATCAATTCTTTGATCTAGCTCTTTATGCTTTAGCAGATTTAAATAAAAGACAAATTTAAAAAAAGATAAAAATGGATCATTTCACGGTGGAACAGAGAGAGTAGGGTAGGGCAAAAAGAGAAGTTTATCTAACTTAGCTGCAAAACCAAAACTGTCAATTTTAGTTATACCGGTTAGCTTCACAATAGAACAAATCAAAGAGAAAAGTGTCCAGCTTTCTAATATCACTTTCAACTAAGAGCATAAGACAAAGATGAAACAGATCTAACAGAAAATTATAAACAGAAGGGAAGTCGGTTAAAATTGGTATCTCTCACCAGCGACCTAGCTCGACAAAGTGAGGATAGAGCAATTAGAACAGGCCTGAACCTTAAATCTGTAATTTTCCCTAACATACAATAAAAAAAATGAAGCCTAACAACATATCCAATCCTGGTAACACAGATCTACAACATAAATTAAATAAATCTTAATGAAACGAAAACAAAAGAAGATGAACTTATCACAATCTGAAACAGATTAGGCTCCTGGCCATGCTATCACAGAAAAAGAAAAATCATACCAACTCTAAGTCCAGAACAAAGCATTCAAACAAGATTTGCAGGAAATTGCTCCAATAGCTTTTATTTCTAAGTTTCTACCTCCGGTGATTACATTCAGAAGTATTTATAGACTCAGGACAGACCCTGATCTTTTTAGAAATATCTTCTTTTCAAACCCTAAATTTTTTTCTCTTAACCTTACTATCGGGGTTTTACAATATAAGGCCCCTTTAAAAATAGATTTTTTTATAAACCCTAACCACTCAGCAAATCCGAGTGTAGTTACTTGCCATAAATGGAAAAGGCATGATCTGATGTTGTTCTCATCCATCTGTAACTGCAAGTAAATATCTTCATTTTTTTGGTGCACTTGCCGGGAGGGTCTCATTAATTCCTCAGAGAAATTCGGATGATTCACCGGTTTCTCTGAAACTTTATCTTTGTAGAGCCACTTCTGAGTTGAAATTCTTTGCATGCCATTACTTTCACCATAAATTCTTTCATTAAATGCGTCCATCGGCAAATTTCGGTAACTGTGTGTAGATATTTTCATTTTTCGATCAATTGTCGACATACTCCATTAAATGGGCAGCTGCTTAGTCACCGTAAAGTCTCTTTGCGGCTAGATCTATAAAATCTGGATGAACTAGCAATTCCTGGCATCTCCAATTTCCATCTGACGTCCTTCATTTAATCCGTGTTTATTTTGTCTTTCCCGCCATTACTTTTGTTAGTATGCAACTGCCAGATCGCTTTCTGCAAAAGACATGCAAGGATTAGTATTTTAATATTATTAAATCAAAACCTTAATGTTCATTATATGTCGACTTTATTTGCTTTTGACACGTGTCGTGATAACTCGACGCTTTCCTCTAGCTATTTTTTATTTTGGCCTCTTTGTCTCTTTTGTCACGAAATCGTGACATGTCATGAAATCGTGACATGTCACGATTTCATGACATGTTGCGAAATTGTGACCTTTTCTTTGCACTTGGCTCTCTGGCGACCTTCAGCCGTGAAACCGTGACATGTCGCGATTTCGCGACATGTCACGAAATCGCGACCTTCCTTCGCCCTTGCTCTCTCTGGCGACCTTCAACCGCAAAACCGTGACATGTCACGAAATCGTGACCTTCCTTCGCCCTTGCTCTCTCTGGCGACCTTCAGCCGCGAAATCACGACCTTCCTTCGCCCTTGCTCTCTCTGGCGACCTTCAGCCGCGAAACCATGACATGTCGTGATTTCGTGACATGTCACGAAATCGCGACCTTCCCTCACCCTTGCGTTGCCTTTCGTTGACTGTGTCGCGATTTCGTGATGTTGCGAAATCGCGACGTCGTGATTTCGTGACACCTTTGTGCCTTCGGCCTTTTCCTTGAACCGTGTCGCGATTTCGCGATGTCACGATTTCGTGACACCCCCACGCCTTGCACTTTCTTCCTAAATCGTGTCGCGATTTCGTGACGTCGCGATTTCGTGACGTCGCGATTTCGTGACGTCGCGATTTCGTGACACCTTTATGCCTTAGACTTTCTGCTTCGAACCTTGTCGCGATTTCGCGACGTTGTGATTTCGCGACACCTCCATGCCTTAACCATTTTTTTGCTCCTTTTGTCGCGAAACCGCGACATGTCGCGAAATCGCGCCCTTTTCATCAAGACTTGCATTCATCCAAAATGTGTCGCGATATCGCGACGTTTTTATCACTTGCACTTCCTTTCCGAATATGTCGCGATATCACGACATTTTCAACACTTGGTCTTTTCTTCCAAAATATGTCACGATTTCGCGACGTTTTCATCAATTTTGGCTTCCAACTCAAACCTGTCGCGATATCGCAATGTTCCCAAAACTTGGCTTTCTCTTCCAAAACCCATCGCGATTTCACGACGTTTTCATCAAGTTTGGCTTTCGACTCAAACCTGTCGCGATCTCGCGACGTTCCCAAAACTTGGATTTCTCTTCCAAAACCTGTCGCGATTTCGCGACATTTCCAAAAATGGAAAGTGTCGCGATATCGCGACTTTTCCAAAAATGGAAAGTGTCGCGATATCGCGACTTTTCCAAAAATGGAAAGTGTCGCGATATCGCGACTTTTCCAAAAATGGAAGTGTCGTGATATCGCGACGTTTCCAGCATTTAGCAAAATTTTCCAAGACCTGTCGCGATTTTGCGACATTTCCAAAAATGGAAAGTGTCGCGATATCGTGACTTTTTCAAAAATGGAAGTGTCGCGATTTCGCGACGTTTCCAGTACTTAGCAAAATTTCCAAAATTTGTAGTTTGACTTTAATGAATTCATTCATCTGTATTTTGCATATTTAGTGAAAGATTTTCTTTACTCATAAATGACTAACATTTTAAAAATGAATTCTAAATTGAAATCAAAGCCACAGGCAAGCCTACTTGGATACTTTGGTATATGCAAAATTTGAAGAAGGAGGCAAGCAAAATTTGGAATAAAAACTTGGAAAACATCAAGAGGGTCCCTACTGTAAAATGAATAGCTAAATATTTTCAAAGGATGGAAATTCATTTTTTCAGTGGGGGTGTGTTGCTTCTCAACAAAAACATCTTACGTTTTTCATATTTTTGTGCTTTCTAGAGAACTTGCCTTTCTTGCTGTAATATGCCTCTTCATCACTAGAAGACTCATCACTCTCTTGAAATTGTTTACCTTTGGAAAAATCCATTGTGTTCTTTACTAGCTTTTCCTTCAAGCTGTTAAACCTTTTTTAAGGAACCTGCTCTGATACCAATTGAAGAACACAAGCAAATACTGAGAGGGGGGGTGAACAGTATAAGACCACTTTTTACTTTTTCTTTTATACTTCAAAACAGTAAAGCAATATATCCAAAGCAATATCAAAGCAATGCACAAAACCATCCACAAAGTGACACAACAATTTACGTGGTTCACCCAAGGTGGGCTACTCCACGGATAAAACTTTTCTCTAAAAGTTATATCAAAGTCCTCTGGGAAACCTTCCCAATTACAATGTTTATGAGCCTCGGCCCAAAGGAGATACCTTCCCCCAATCTGAATTTATGAGCCTCTGCTCAAAGGAGATATCTTCCCCTAGCTCTGCTCTGGATGGTAATCCTCTAGAAGACCTTTGCCTCCACTGCCCTTATCAAATGGAACTCTATCCACAGAAGACACCTGTCTTCCCTACTCTGGCTGGAGACCTCTGTCCTCAACTCTATCACCTCCAAGCTGGTCCTCGAATTTGCACTAAACACAGTCCTTCGGTCTAGCACAAATCTGTCCTCGGGTTCTTCTCATAGAACCAATGCACCTCTATCCTCAATTTCTCTGAAAGAACTATCAAACTCAGCTTCACAAGTCCTCTGCTATGACCTGTCCAAATCTGCTCACAAGTCCCCAACGGAACCTGTCCAAAACCTGCTCACAAGTCCCCAATGGAACCTGTCCAAAACCTGCTCACAAGTTCCCAATGGAACCTGTCCAAAACCTGCTCACAAGTTCATCAAGAAAAACTTGCTTTGCATGAACCCACAAAGAGAATGGTTAGAGACCCAATTTGATTCATCAACCTCATAGAAGCATAAAGAGAATTGTTAGAGACTCAATATGTTCTATACTTAACTCCCAATCTCAATCTCAACTCAATCTCAAATCTCATAAGAATAAGATAGATGTAATATGCTTTTCTCAAGAACATGAAACACAACCCAACAATTGCCAACCAAGCAATATCTTATATAACAATGATACTCATGTTCTTTCCAACAACCAATATCTTTTCTCAACCAATTAGGGTTTCAACAACAATGCTCAAATACAAGGTTTAACCAACATCATTCAACTCAACATTAACCTTGAAGCATTCAACCAATCATCACAAGAAAAGGAAACAAGTAGAAATCCTTTTCCCTCCAAAGATATTTGAACAAAACAACCACCCACACAATATCACCAAATGCAAAGAATAACTTGTTCAAATCAACTCAATGGAGTAAGCCCAATATCATGTATCAAGTAAAGCACTAACTTCATCAACACAACCACTATGGAAGCAACTCATCCATCAATATCAAAACAACAAGACTAAGGGTTTCACCATCTCAATGCAAGTAACAAGACTTACAAACATAAACCCCAGTGCACAATGCTTCCACTACTTCAAACCAGAATTATGCATTCACCAAAACTCTCATCAAGGATAACAATGCATAAGTAGTCTTCAACAAACCAGAAAATAGGATATACACCCAACCAAAGGAAACCTAGTTGTATACCTTTTCACTCCAATCTTATTTCAGGAATAACATACACCAATCATACTCATAAGACGAAAGTGCCCATACCTTATTGAAGATGAAGAAGATCTCACAAATTTGTCATAACCATAACCACCTTTTGACTCCTCTAATAAAAGATATTCAACAAAAATTAAAGGACATATCCCTTTTTCGGAAGACACCACCACATGCACAAATTAATTTTTATCGCCTATAGAAACTTTGGCATAGGCAACGTAAATAACCTTATGACTCCCTAATTGAATGTGCACGTCATAACATAATTTAATTAATTGAAACACCTTATGACTCCCTACACGAGTGCATACCACACATCAAAAATTATTTTAATTAAAACCTTATGACTCCCTCATATGACAAGACGTAGACCACATACCTTTTGTCAAAAAGCTTTATCACTGCATGTGCTGGGATTCAAACTCAGCACCTTGCCTCTACGATGATCTCCGCACTAAGGTAATCCACCATTCACGCTAGGCATCGAACGATATCACAAGAGCAATAATTCTGATTTGATGTCCTCTGTCCTTGGAAAATGCAACACCTCTGTTACGCACGACCCAAACACCAATCATGCTATCCATTCAATCACTTGTTTTGACTCTGCATTACTTTGCTGACCGTGTGTTCTCAACCGGAGGATGAGCGCCACATGGATACGTGTTTCGACCTCAATATACACCAGTGCCAAATCCAAATTCTCAAAATATGCGCATGTTATTTTCTTCTACTCTGATTTCATAAAGGGGTTTCGAAGAGCGCAAATCATATTATGCCATTCCCTCGATTTCACTACTGCCTCGTGTTGAGTGCTCAAAGGATATTTCCTTTTCATCCGCTATACATCCTTTTTAATCATCCTCACACTTTTGACCACGCAATCGCCTGTCTTCCTCCTTCGCTGGCGCAGACGATGTCGAAAACGAAATGCACGAAAATTGATATCGAATTCTACTCTTAAATTTAATGAAATCCATTGCCACATTTTATATGCACTATGATGCATTGATTAAAACGTCAGCACTTTTAATTTAATTTAAAATTTTAATTTAAATTTTAAATAAATAAAATTTAAACTAAATATTTAAAATTAAATATCTTCATCACCGGGCACCTTTTTCAACGAAACGAAAAGCCAACTTGGGTTTTAAGAAAAACCCATTTCAAATCTGTTGCCCATGGTTTTAAATAAAACCTTTTATTTTGTCTGCCTTGGTTTTCACAAAAACCCTTCCTTGAACTTGGATCCTTTTGACATCAAATCAAATTCCTTCAAATGCTTCTTGACATCAATGACAACATCTACACTTGAGCAAAGGCAATGTACCCAAGGTACCCAAAATTTCCAACACTAACCATCCTATTTCTACCCAAAAATCACCAAAACCTCTTCAATATTATCTACAAATAGTTAGAGGAAAAGAATGGTGGCTTACTCACAAATTAGACGTTTGCTCAAGACTAGGTACTCTAAGCTAGCCATCATTGGCTTATAATGTTCTTTATCAAACATTAAAATGAAACGCTCAAGAAAGCAAAGTGAGGGAAAAAATAATAATTCTAAACTAAGTAGCATTAATGTTTTCCTTCTCAAACCACCACATGATTTTCCTTAATAATTAAATCAACATTTATAAAGAAGAACAACATTCTAAGCAATAATAAGGATTAAACCATTATCTCATCCATACCTTATTATTTCAACAATAAGGTATTAATATTAGATATTAACAATGATATTAATATTAACAGGTATTAAACTCTTTTAATGTTAATAAGTTGTATGTGGATTTCCTTTCAAGAGAAAGGTCATGAAGTGCGAAGGATTAGGGTTTTTTCCTATGAAATATCTCATATTTTTGGAGGCACATCTTTGCGAAGAGATATCCAATTCGGTTGATTCTTAGACCAACTTGTGCTAAATTTGAATAGCTTTAAAATGAGTGGAGATACGATCCTATGAAGTCAACCATTCGAAACAAGGGTAGTGACGATTTTTCAAATCGTGAAAATCAAAATTACAAATATTTTCTAGCTAGGGTTTGAACGATGGGAAGATAAATGAAGGACTAGGACTTCAATGAGGCAAGATATTCTATCTCGACAAAGAATTTTTCAGGTAAGTTTTTTTTCCCTTTCTTTATCTTAGAAGTTGTGCATGAAAATTTTATAAAGTTTTTATCAAATACTATATTTGCTATAGGGCATTCAGATAAATTTTTAAATATTTTGAGTTTTGGTTTCATTTCCATGGATCGATTTATAGTTAAATACTTATATATAGTGATAGAGGTTAGTGAGCGCACCTTAGAGAGATCCTCATTTCTCCAAGATAGGGCAGTTTTTGGTAAATTTAATGGGTATTGGCTAGGGGCTTCAACCTTGAGAAAATAGATTGATAGGAGTTGGAAGTCTTCAAGAGTGATTATATCATTTCTTCCCAAATGTTTCTTCCTAGCCATTTTTGTTCTAGGGAAGAAAGAGAAAGAATCCTAAAAGGGGGTCCTTGGTTTATGGGAAGATCATGACTCTTCCTTACCCGTTGGTACAAAGGCTTTTCACCTGAAAATATAAATCTATCCCTAGTACTAGTCTAGGTTAGGATGTTTGGGTTGTCCATTGAATTTTGGGAAATAGATACCTTCAAGGCAATAGGCAACATTCTAGGAGAATTCCTTGAGATTTTAGATACAACAAAAGATGGATTTTTGGCTATTTATGCTTGAATATTGGTCATGATTGATATAAGTAAAGCTTTACCAAAATCAATCATTCTTAAGTATGGGGATAAGATGTGGATCCAAACTATATATTATGAAAAAATATCTTTTAAATGTAGAATATGTCATGAGGTGGGGCATATTGAAATATCATGCTCTAATAAGAGCCCAACAAAATCATTTGTAGAAAATCGCAAGAGAAATTTACAAATGGTTATGGATGAAGATGGTTTTCAACTTCAAAAAAATAGATGTAGAAAAATAAAAGAAAATAAATAATGGAGGCCAATAAGGAAGTATACTGGAAGAAATACCAACTCTTTGAGGATTTAGCCTATGAAGAAAAAGTAGATCAAAACTTAGAGGACACAATACAACAATTTCAACATATTAAGAAGGAACTATCTATTTAGTATGATCTTAATTTAAGGAAGAACATTCTCGATAAACCTAAGGAATGTGTCTCATTAGATTTTTAAGACTCTCTTGAAGTACCATGCACCATTCAGGATAAAATATTTGGTAAAGAAAATATAGTTTTAGAAGTTAATACCTCTGCCATTAATAAGGAAATACCAAAAAATGAGCTAGACAAGTCAAAAGCTTCTATAATAGAGCCAGGAGAGGATAAATATGATGAAAAAAAATTGTGAAAGAATATTGAGGAATAGAATAACAAGACCTACTTCTGGTATAGGCAAGGAAAAAAGAGGAAAACCCTCAAATTATCAAGCAAGATCTAAGGAAGCAAGAGCAAACATAGATAAAGGAATACAAACTAAATTGGTTGAACTTATCTTTACCGAACAACAAAATGATGTTGGTAATATGTAAGAGGGGCCAAAAGCCCCTAATAATACATGATTATCATCTCATAGAATATAAGGGATGCTAATGCCCCCTCAAAGTAGAGGTGTATTAGAGACATATGTTTAAGTAATAAACCTGATATTATCTGTATCTAGGAAACTAAAATGACAAAAAAATAAATTTTAGAAACTATGAAAGAAGTATGGGCAAGATGTGAATGGGATGCTATGGATTTTGAAGGAGCGGCAAGGGGAATTATAACTTGTTGAAATCCTTCTAGAACCTCTTGTGTAACCATTCATAAAATAGGCATTGGATAGCCTCTTTAGTCACTTGCTACTTTGCAGATATTTTTTTCATCCTTATCGATGTCTATGGACCTACAAATCAGTTAGGTGGATGTTGTGAAAAATTTTAATATCCTTTAAATATGGTTGTCACACTACCAAAACTTCCTAATCACAACAATATGCAAGCTCTAGTAAACTGCCTCTTCAACCTAAAAATTATAAATTCTAAGGGGATCAGGTTGGGTCAGGATACCCCACAATGAGTTTGATTAATGATATGCCATTAATATGTAAACTCAACCAGATTTAGTGAATTAAAGGGATTTTTATTGGGACCAAGCAATTATAGCATTTATAGCTTTAGTTTCAAGAATGCAGATCGGTGCCTTGTCTATTGGGTGACTGTAGCAAAGCTTAACCAATTTTATGAAATAGTGAGAAAAAGAAGGAAAGAACTAATAAACCCATATTCATTTGAATATCACAATCAACATGGATTTTTAAATCATCAAAAGAAACATTACCTACAAATTCAAATAATGTAAAATACAAACAAGTGACACACACACACACATTGCACCAAAATATACCAAAGAGCAAAAGCCATAATTTATATTATATTCAATACCTAATGCTTACAATATTAGAAGCTTGGCTGTGTACTTAGGTATCTCAAAGAATAGAATACAATATTCACCTTGTTCGAATATCATAACTGAGGAATTTGTCCTAATTATAGTGATATATAGACTCTAGCTCCTCAAGCAACTCCTACAAATGATCTTAGGTAGCTAGCTCAACTCTTGGAAATACCTACACAAAGGTGAGAAGAATCGAGATATGGAAAACAAAGACAACATAAGAAAATACAGTCAACCTGGATAAAACACTCGAAATATATCTTGCAGAATTTTTCTATTCTAGTGATCGATTCCTTAATTATGGATTGAAAGGCCTCTTTTATAATTTAAATTTTGCAATTTTGTTTTGAATACTTAATGCATATGCAGCCACTTGGTATCCTCTCTACCACTAATTTCTGTGAATGTATTACAATAAGAACTGGGTTGTCTCAGGATGTCAAAATTGGAGAAATTGTGCCATTTATCCTCAAATATTTAGGTTGTTCTCGTTCTATGACCAAATCTAATTCCTTTTCTCCTTTGGTGGTGGTAGGTCTTGAAGTAACTTCTACTTTATCTTTTCTTATAATCTCAACTCTCGATAGTTCTGCAATTTAATGTTGTAATACAGTGGTTTATAGTTGATCTTTAGTGGTTTATAGTTGGGTTGATGAGTTGTCTCCTAGGTGATGTGTCATTTTGAGGTTCTTCTTGATTCAGATATGTAATTTTAGCCTTTGATCTTTGTAATTGTTTGGTATCTTCTCCTTGAATATATACGAACTAAGTCATCCATCTTCAATTATTGGAGCTTATCTAGCTATTCAGCAATAGGTGAGTGAAATCTGGTCCACGTTCAATGAATATCATTCTTCTCGATCATTCGACTTCCTTTCTTTACTGTTCAACTTCCCTCTTCGCCCCCTGGTCCGGTCACCTGCAGACACAGAAGAAAAATTCAATTTAGGACTTTGGTCGTAAACGAAAGTCAAAATTTGGTATTATTATTATTAATATTGATGATTTTAAATTTATTATATGTCTTCTTAAGGTTTAACATTAGCCTCTTTTATATTTTTTTTATTATTATTATTAATTTTTTATCATTAAATGTTTTGGCTTTTAATTTTAAAATTATTAAATTTCACATTAAGATTCATGTTTTCATTTTTTATGTCAAAATATTAACATTAATCCTAAGGTTTCCTTTGGATACTAAGCTTATGATGCCAATGAATTAATATTAATAAATACCAAAGTATTCACATTAGTATCAAATATCTCCAAAGTATTCACATTAGTATCAATGCTCTCTTCCTTGATTTTAATATTATATCTGGATGTTTAAAAGTCTTCATCATTTTATTAAAATACCTAGGATCTCATATTTCATGCTAATATCATTTCTATAGTTAAGACCTCAAAAAATTCCTTTTTAAATTTCATCGATGATGTATAATCCTTATCGCTCATGCAAAGCCCTTGTCGCTCATGCATTAGCAATGACCTTGTTCTATCGACGATGGAATTTAAATCATTAAATTTGTGTCACTCATGCAAAGCCTTTGTTGTTCCCTCTTCGCCCCCTGGTCCGGTCACCTGCAGACACGAAGAAAAATTCAATTTAGGACTTTGGTGGTAAAAGAAAGTCAAAATTTGGTATTATTATTATTAATATTGATGATTTTAAATTTATTAAATGTCTTCCTAAGGTTTAACATTAGCCTCTTTTATATTTTTTTTATTATTATTATTAATTTTTTATCATTTTCTAATGTTTTGGCTTTTAATTTTAAAATTATTAAATTTCACATTAAGGTTCATGTTTTCATTTTTTATGTCAAAATATTAACATTAATCCTAAGGTTTCCTTTGGATATTAAGCTTATGATGCCAAAGAATTAATATTAATAAATGCCAAAGTATTCACATTAATATCAAATATCTCCAAAGTATTTGTTCTCCATTTAATTCCATGTCCTCAATTGTCAATGTTCTCTTCCTTGATTTTAATATTAAATTTGGATGTTTAAAAGTCTTCATAATTTTATTAAAATACCCAGGATCTCATATTTCATGCTAATATCATTTCTATAGTTAAGACCTAAAAAAAATTCCTTTTTAAATTTTATCGATGATGTATAATCCTTATCGCTCATGCAAAGCCCTTGTCGCCCATGCATTAGCAATGACCTTGTTCTATCGACGATGGAATTTAAATCATTAAATTTGTGTCACTCATGCAAAGCCTTTGTTGTTGATGGAAGGATGGCTTTACTATATCAGCGACGAGCTCTCATTGGTATTAAATTTATACCAAAACATTTAGGTTTAATTATAATGATAATATTGTTTTTATCGATGATTATTAGCAAAAATACCTTTGGTCAACGATGTGTATGTTAGGAGGGAAAACTAATGGAATTATTTATTGATAAAACTGAGTTATAATAAATAGGCATAAGCCTATATTCAACACATGACACTTGTCAAGAGAAACTGACAAGTGTCAAGGTGAAGGCATAGTGCACATTACATTAACTCTAACATTCCCCCTTAATGTGCACTATCCTAACTAAAGAAAAAAAACAAGTCAACATTAGGTAACATTCCCCCTTAATGTTGACTTCTCTAACAAAAATCTACCTCCTTTATTGCTGATTTGGTCTAGGCTCGTGCTCTTTGCTCTTGGCTCTCCAACTGTGAATAATGCTAGATTCACTGTGTATACATCTTGGTCTATTGCCTCAAGGTCATCCACTTCCATGGGTCTGTTGCCACTGGGTCAGCCGTCTAAGTGCCTCGAGGTCATCATGGGTGGCTCAGGGTCAGCCACTTCTGGGTCTGTTGCCTCTGCAGGTCATCCTCAGAGGATGTTGCCTCTCGTAGGTCACTGACTAGATTCACCATGAGTATGAAATCCCTCCTCATGGTGAACTCAATCTAGAAGGTGTCGGTCTCTATCGAAAATGCACCTAATTAAAGGAAAAACGAGCCATATAAGAGTGTCGGTCTCTATTGAAAATGCACTCAATACAATAAAATGAGCCATAGATCCAAATAGGAGGAGAGAAGAAGAAAATAAGAGAATCTTCTGAAGTGTCTTCGTCTGTAGTCTTCAGAAGTAGATCCGAAAAAGACCTCGGATAGAGTCTAGGGTGTCTTTGTCTGTAGTCCCTAGTATAAGTGTCCTTATGGTGACCATGTCATCCCATCGAAATGCATGGGTAACCAGCCGCTGCATTCACCAAGTTTATAGAAAAGATCACTAGGTACAAGGATCACATATAAAATTACCTTGGGAGTGTCGGGTACAATCGAGAGTGCACTCCAAGGTAAAAAAATCTTTGAGGCTAAAAAACTCAAATGAAACAGCCTCAAAATTACAATATGACACCACCATTGTGTCTGTCGTGGAAAAACGTTTCCAACAACTATAAATACCCCCATACTTCACTCTTTATGAAGCCTTCATTTGCTAGAAAAAACATCAGCTTCTTTAACCAAAGAAAAAGAAGAAACATGACATCATCGCTTTGTGGCGGAATAAAACAGACTTCACAATTTTTCTACGTAGGGAAATTAGTCAGCTATTTGTCTCAAGCCCTCCATACAAATTTAGAAATAAAGTGGCCCCTACTATGATTTAAGTAAAGGCTAAATGCCCTTCCCTTTTCGATAAAAGTAAATTAAAAATGTAAAGGGCATATAAAAAACATTTTTCCTTTTTAGAGAAATGCCCCTAGTTTGGCAGATCTATTATGTCGGTGTCCAGATCTATTACATCATTTTTTTTTAAATTTATCTCCATTAAAAATAGTAAACAAATCCACAAATAACTTCCGTCTCTTTCGCCATGCCTTTGTTAGCGTACTTATTTGTCTCTATTCATTGTTTAGTTCACTGTTACAACTGTGTAACAGTTCTCTGTTTACGCCGTTCAGCCGATGTGCTATTCACGGCATTGTAGAATGTATTTAAACATTGCTGCTCAATAAATACTAGTTCTTGATTTTACATGGCATCAGAGCCAGTTCTGTAAGTTTGCAGAGCAGACAAAATTTTTTTTTGCAAGCGTGTTTTTTGTGTCGAAGAGCCACGCAGCCGAGCGAATAAAAGAAAAGGATTTTTCTTGTCGCGCGCAGACGCGCGACAGCCATCGTGCATCCACGCGTGACTATGGAGAGAGCACGCGTCCCCTGTTGAACGCGCGCAGAACGCACAGGAGCACGCATCCGAGATTTTTTTTGAAAAAAAAAAGGACGCGCGGCACAGGACGTACGCCCACGCGCAGAACGCACAGGACGTACGTCCCACGCACAGACGCGTCCTCGAGGGGACCGCACGCGCAGAGTGAGGAGGAGCCCTGCGTGCATCCCAACAGGACGTGGGGCGTGGTGCAGTCTACGCAGGGGGCGCAGACGTCCCGTCTGCACGCAGGGCGCAGAGCGTCCTCTCTGCGCAGGGCGCAGAACGCCAACCCCCCCTGTGTGCGCGCGCATGGGAATTTGAAATCCCACATGCACGCGGGGGTATAAACCCCCCCCAAAAAAAAAAATCTGCCCAGCTAGCGCGGATCGCGCAGAGGAGGAGGGAGCACCCCCCCGCACGTCCGCCCAACGCGCACACAGGCGCGCTCGGACTGCGCAGAGGAGGAGGGAGTGAAGTTTTTTTTTTTTTTTTTTTTTAAACAACAAGAGCCCCCCCGCGTTGAAGTTGCAGCCGGAGGCAGAGCGTCCAGTCTCTGTCCAGTCTGCGCACGGACTGCAAGCTGCAGCGGTGATTTGCAGAGGAGGAGGAACCAGGTGTTCAAAGAGGAGGGCTCCAGTGATCCTCTCGGATCAGCCCGCTGGCTCACGTGGTCGTGAGCCGTGCGGTAAGGCTCAGGGAGCCTGCAAGTCGGGGGTTCAAATCCCGTCGACTCCCCCCTAAGGTATATTTTTTTTGCAAAGTGTTTTTTAATTATTATTTTTTAATTAAAATTTTTAATTTTAATTTATTTTTAATAGTTTTTTAAACTTTATAAATTAAAATTTAATTTTAATTTATTTTTTATAAGTTTTTAAAACTATATAAATTAAAATTATTTATTTTAATTTTAAATATATAATAATTATTAAAAATGCTTTGTTAAAGAATTTTTTTTTTAAAGGGGGGATATTTTTTCAAAAAATCAAAGGGGGATTGTGAGTAATTTTTTGAAAAGGCAATTTGGCGAATTGTAAAAGGTGCATTTTCGGCTGTGACCGACACCTTGTGGGTTATTCTTGTGCAGTTTGAGGCAGGGTGAAACAGTTGAACTCTTTCTGTGCAGAGTGTCTGAATTGAAAGAGAAATTGAGTTCTTTGGGAGATACTATGGATGAAAAGCTTCTCATTTCACTTGTGATGAGAGCTTTACCTTCTTCATTTGATATGTTGATAACCTCCATCCAGGTGTCTCAACGACAAATTACCTACATCGAGTTGGTCAATCTGCTTCAACAACAGGAGGCACACCAACTTCACAAGGATGATTCTTCCAATACAGCCCAATACACCAACAGAGGTGGTTCTAGGAAGAAAGGTAATGGGCAAAAAGGAGGCAACTTTCGTAAAGGAGGAAATTCTCAACAGGATACGAAAGAAAAAGGCAAACAACCTCAACGGAAGAAGAGGTGGTGCAAGATCTGTGAGAAATACAACCATGACACCAACAAGTGTTGGCATAAGAACAAGCAAAAAGGCCAAAACAAACCACAAAATAAAAACAAGCAACCCCGGGTGAATGTTGTTGTTGAAGAATCTGACTCAGATTTTGAATGGGCACACAAGGTGCTCATGACTACCACAGATTCCTCACAAAGGGATCCTATTTGGTATGTCGATTCTGGAGCTAGCAAACATATGACTGGTGACAGATCGTGGTTTGAATCATTTGTGGCCAAAGAGGGCAAACCTGTCACCATTGCTGATGATAAAACCTACATGGTTTAGGGAGAAGGTACAGTTTCAGTCACTCTTCCTGATGGCAAGTGTCAGATTGACAAAGTCCTCTATGTTTCGGGATTGGCTAACAATTTGCTGTCAGTCACACAAATCCTGGATAGAAATATGGTTGTCAACTTTTGTGTTGAGAATGGAAATAAGTGTTGTACCATTACCAGGAAGGGTAAGCAGATTGCAACAGCTTCATATAAGCACGGCTTATTTGCACTAGATGTTATCTCTACTCCACATGTTTCCATGACTGTCTCTACCAAGGAGGCAACTTCCCTTTGGCACAAGATATATGGGCATCTTAGTTCTGGCTACTTACTTGAGCTCAGTAAGTATGAGATGGTAAAGGGTCTTCCTTCCCTTTCTGCCACATTGCTAGTGTGCTCTGACTGCTTGGCAGGAAAGCAAAGATAGAGTACCATTTGAGAAGAGCTCAACAAGAGCACGAAAACCTCTGGAGTTAATTCACACCGATCTATGCGGTCCTTTCACACCCAACAGTTGTGGAGGGAAGAGGTACTTTCAGTTATTCGTAGATGATTACTCATGAAATATGTGGGTTTTCTTTCTCCAACTGAAATCTGAAGCTTTTGCATTCTTCCAGCAGTTCAAGAAATCCGTTGAGAAGGAGTCAGGAGCTTCTATTAAAACCCTCCACTCAGATCGAGGGGGAGAGTTTACCTCTAATGAATTTTCTACATTCCTAGATAAGCATGGAATCAAGAGACAGTTAACAACTGCCTATACTCCTCAGCAAAATGGAGTTGCTGAGAGAAGGAACCGTTCTATCATGGAAATGGTTCGTTGTATGCTCACAGGAGCTACTCTTGGGCAACAATATTGGGCAGAATCTGTCACCACTGCAGTGTATCTGTTGAATAGGGCTCCCACAAAGGCCCTAAAAGGAATGACTCCACAGGAAGCATGGAGTCGTCGAAAACCCTCCATATCTCATCTACGTATTTTTGGATGTCATGCTTTCATGCACATACCGAAAGAGAAAAGGAAGAAGCTAGATGATAAAACACTGAGATGTATTTTTCTTGGTTATTCTGATCACTCTAAAGGATATTGTTTGATAGATCCTTTGACCAAGAAAATTCATATCAGCAGAGATGTTGTCTTTGATGAAGCTTTCACATCATAGAGCACATCTAAAGTACACCAAGATATTGTGGAAACTAAGGAAGAGAAGATCCCTTCGTCAACACAGATAGGAGGTCCTTCTACATCTTCTTCACCACCACCGAAGAAGAATCCAAAATGGTGTACAAATACAATCAGAGACGCAAATTTATCCACTCCTCCCAATTTGAATTTGGATAGACCTCGTACACGCAGTATGGCTCAAAAGGAGAAAGAAGCCAAAGAAACTGGTGAGGTTGATGATCTTTGTCAATCTTTTGAGGAACTTTCTATAACTCCAAGTACAAAAGTTGAGGATATGGATATTGATGATGACAGGGCATTCATGTCTACCATAGATAGTCTTGAACCTGCATCAGTGCAAGATGCTCTCAGTGAGCCTCGGTGGAAGGTCGCTATGGATACGAGTATGAGTCTTTGATGAAGAATAAAACTTGGAAGCTTGTTGATCTGCCACATGGAAAGAAACCCATTGGCTACAAATGGGTATACAAAGTGAAGTACAAGGCAGATGGAACAATTGATAAGCATAAGGCCCGTCTTGTTGCAAAGGGCTATGCTCAAAAAGAAGGCATTGACTACGAGGAAACTTTTGCACGTACTGCTCGGATGACCACAATTCGGGTTATGTGTGCTATGGCAGCACAATATGGGTGGAAAGTTCACCAGATGGATGTCAAAAGTGCCTTTCTAAATGGTGATCTCCAAGAAGAAGTCTATATGACTCAGCCTGAAGGATTTGAAGTGGAAGGCCAAGAGCAGAAAGTTTGCAAGTTGGTCAAATCCTTATATGGTCTGAAACAAGCTCCTCGAGCTTGGTATATAAAAATGGACAATCACCTTATGCAGCATGGATTTAAGAGATGTCCGTCAGGATGCAAACCTCTATTTCAAGAAACAGGGTTCTGAGATAGTGTTGCTTGTACTCTATGTGGATGATCTGCTCATTACAAGGAGTTCAGAAAATATGATCTCTACTGTCAAAAGAAACTTGTGCAAATATTTTGAGATGACAGATCTCGGACTTCTCCATTATTGTCTTGGTCTGGAATTCAGCCAGGAGCACACCATCAAAGTGTCTCAAAAAAATATGCCAAGACATTGCTAGAAAAATATCGCATGACTGATTGCAAGCCAATGGCAACTCCAATGGAGAATGGACTTCAGTTATCGCGATATGATGATTCACCTCAGGTAGATGGTACTCTCTATCGACAGTTGATTGGGAGTCTCATATATCTGACCAATACTAGGCCAGATCTCGTATTTGTTGTCAACTATCTTTCGAGGTTCATGCAGGAGCCTAAGACCACTCATTGGAAAGCAGAAAAACGTGTTCTTCACTATGTCCGTGGTACTATGGAATATGGCCTAGAATATAAGAGGAACAACAAATTCTTCTTGCAAGGATACACGGACTCCGACTATGCCGGATCATTTGATGATCGCAAGTCAACTTCTAGATACATTTTTCATCTGGGATCCGGTCCTGTCTCTTGGCACAGCAAGAAGCAACAGGTGGTTGCTATTTCATCAACAGAGGTAGAGTATCATGCCGCACGTGAAGCTGTGTGTGAAGTGATATGGTTACGTCGCATTCTGACAAGTATGGGCCATCCATCAAAATCTCCAATACACTTGTTTTGCGACAATCAAGGTGTTCTGAACCTCGTTAAGAATCCAGTCCATCATGAAATAACAAAGCACATTGACACATAATGTCATTTCATTCGAGATGAAGTTCCAAAGCACCGAATTCAGCTTCAGACATTCCCACCGATGCTCAAGTTGCAGACATTTTCACTAAGGCACTTGGACGTGTCAAATTTGAATTGTTTCGCAGCTCACTTTGTATTGCAAAATAATGTAAGGGGATGTTAGTATAGCTATTAGTTATTACATTACCCAAATAATGTAATAAAGGGGGATGTTAGCGTACTTATTTGTCTCTATTCATTGTTTAGTTCACTGTTACAATTGTGTAACAGTTCTCTGTTTACGTCGTTCAGTCGATGTGCTATTCACGACATTGTAGAATGTATTTAAACATTGCTGCTCAATAAAATACTAGTTCCTGATTTTACAGCCTTCCTCTGCCAGCACCGCCACTCCCGGCACTAGCGTCGTTGCTCTCGGCAACAGCGACGCCATTTGTTACAACAGTCTTTAATGAGACATCAAACGACCTGCAGCACTGGCACTTTCGTCTCCACATTGCGCTGTTATAATTGCGCACATCACGATTTGACTGTCAGTTCTGTTGTGCTGAGAGGAACGATCAAAAATCTGATAGCGCCTCGAGCTTTCAATTTCGCTACAAAACTGTCAGATCCTCCGCAGTTGGGTTCTTCGTTCCTCGTCCTTCTGTGAAGTTTGTGCTCACCACGCCCAAGATGGAGAAATAGATGGTAGGAATACCAAGATTACGGGCGACTTGTGGAGTCCATTACTGCATGAAGTCATGGATTAACCTCATCCAGTGCATTCCTCGAAAGCGACAGGGGGCTAGGTTCCTTTACTTCATAGCTCTCAAGGGCATGTTTGCCATGTTAGCCATGATTGTGACTTGCCAGCACACGTTTTGGAGACGAACCTCGTCGACATTCACCCACAAAAATCTACCCCGAGTTCACCCTGCTGCTTGGACCAAATTGTAGGAAATTCTGACCGGATTGAAACTCCTTCGCTTGCGACAGAGCACGCAATTGCAAGGGCAAGGGCAAGGGCGGTGCTGCTAAAAAATTGTCTATGAAACAGCAAAATAGTTGCCAAAGATGTCAAGGCGGCAGAGCCAGCAATTCAACGCAGTAGACAAAAATTATTTTAATACAGTAACGGATCTTCAGTTGCAAGTGTATATCGCTTCAGGTGTAGATCTTCACGATGCTTATAGATAATCAAAGAGCCAAAAAAAAAAAAACTTTGACCTCCATATCTGGTGGTAGATAGGTGCTAAAAATCATGAATACAGGTTTTCAACAATAGCACACTCCGACTATTCACTGTACAGGACCAAGAAAAAGATCTTCTGCAAACCCTTCGATTCTCAATCTCGTCGCTGACATGGACCCCGCAAGGGACTGAACAACCTGAATCATCATCGGAGGCCGCTCCATTAAACCAAAAACTACTGCTATCACAGAACAAGAAAACATCATTTTCGCTCGTAACAGTTTGAGCAGCATCAAACTGTAACGGCGACCGAATTTCTGGTGTGGGAGGAGCAGATAGGGGGAGTAGGCTGGGTAATACTACCGTGAGCTCCAAATTTCACAGCCACCACCACAGCGCCAAAAAATGCATTGAAACATCGTCTACCTTTAATGATGGCCCATGGCCAACCATTGTTTTCAAGATCAACGACTTTAAAAAAAATTCTGCAACGACTTTTTAAAAAAAAAAACTACAATTGGGGGCAGCCATTAGTTTTCAAGCCATCTGGTTTTTTATCCATTTTAAAAATGGAGAGCATACTCCCTAGGCTTGGAAAAAGGATGAGGGGGAGGGAGGATTTCCATGAGGGAAATCCCCCCTCAAGCTTACAAGGCCATAGAAGGCTTGGAGCTCTGATACCAAATGTTAGGAGGGAAAACTAATAGAATTATTTATTGATAAAACTGAGTTACAATATATAGGCATAAGCCTATATTCAACACATGACACTTGTCAAGAGAAACTGACAAGTGTCAAGGTGAAGGCATAGTGCACATTACATTAACTCTAACAGTGTAATCCCTATTAGATATACATTAGTGATGGTCCTCTTCTATCGGCGATGAAATCTCATTGGATGTCAGCAATTTATGACTTTTGGCATTGGTACATGAGTGATGAAATCTTATTAGAGCAGGTTAAAGAGTGAAAGGTTTTCATTGGGGCAATGAACATGACCGGTAAAATTTTATTGGCCAAATTATTTATCATTATGCTTAGGATTTTAATGTTAATATCCTCATGATATCCTTTTGAATAAAATACCCTAGGTATTCAGATTAATTAAATCATTCCCTAAGGTTTTATTAAAATGCTCAAAATTAGGGTTAATTAATCATTATATCAACTCATATTCGTATAATATTATTTTTATCATTAATGCCTTGAATAACCCATTATAATCCTTGTCGCAGATATAAAACCTGTGTCGTTGATGCATTGGCGATGGGCTTTCTCAAAGAGCAATGAAAATTTCAAAAATACATGATCATCGATTACTTGAAGTTGTCATTGATCGAAGAGAGATGATTAAAAACTCTATCACTGATCAGATTGCATTATCACTGATGGATGAGTGATAGTCTTGGTCAATCAAAAATGATCTCCAAGTAGTTCAAATTCATTTCGCTAATGGAAGATCTTTGTTGTTGATGTAAGAGCGATGGCTTTGATTTATCAACGATAAGCTCTCCCGAGATCTAAGTCCATGAACTTTGGCACCAATTTAAAATGGATAATTTTGCACAACCAAATAAGAGGTAATTACAAATATCATGGTAATTTTATGCTCATCCAAGAACTGATTTTAGACCTGGTTTATGGAAATCAGGTTTGAACTGGAGCTCTGAGTTGTTCTATAGTGCCAAAAATAGGGTAAAATTCAAAGTACTCATAATTTTACGAAAATTTTTGTGCATCTAAATGGGCCAAATGAGTACTCAAAAACATTGATATCGTCAAAAAAATCATCACATTTCATGAGATATGTTATTTTAAAGTTCACAAGCTGCTACTATAAATTTCTATTTTTGGATAAACTTGACAGCTAAAATTCTAAAAATTTAGTGTCATTGTGACGATGAGATCAAGCTCTTTTCACTAGTTTTTTAATCACCCTAAACAAATTTTTCTAGCTCTGTCCGTATAATTTCACATCAAAATGTAGGGCAAAAATGATGAGACGAGTAACCCTAAAATGAAATTTAATTATTTAGACCTTTGAAAAACCTTAGGACTTGCATTTTTTGAAATATTTAATTTGAAATAATGCAATTAAGATATAAATGTTCAAAAATATTCAATCCAAATTATTGCAACTGGATCCAGGTCTTCAAGATGCAAAAATCTCAACAATTTTGAAACCTTAATGTAATTAGAAAATTTTAAATAATCTTGGTGTAAGCTAATTTTCAAAAATATTGATGCAAGCAAATAATTCCAAATTAATATTGAAAATATTTAGACTCTTAAATTTAAGTTGTAATTGTGAGGTACAATAGTAGATTAGAAGTTTGGAGTGGGACCAAGAAAGCCGATTCATGATCATTGGAGATTTTAATGCCATAACCAAGTTGGATGAAAAAATTGGGGAATTAGGAAATTGACCCAAAGTATGAAAGACTTCTCAACTTTTATTCAAAACAATAATCTATGGGAAGTTGAGTTTTAAGAATATAACTATACTTGGACTAACAATAGGATACGCCATAACCTAATTGCAGAAAGACTAGACAAATGCATTCTCTCATATCATTGGCTAGATGAAGAAACTTGTGCTAAAATTAATACCTTAACAAGGATTGGTTCAAATCACTGGCCAATAAGAGTTAAAATGGTGGTAAGTGAATTCAAAAAAATATCATATTTTAAATATGAGCAGATGTGGGAAGACCATCCTCAATTTGTTGATATGATAGCTTAAACGTGAAATTCTTTAGGTAATGGTGGGTTGTATGCTCTTCCAAACCAAATTAAATCTATGCCATATAGGTTAAAAGAATGGAACAAGAACACCTTTGGAAACATTTTTCAAAAGAAAGGAGAACTAAAAGATAAACTTTCAAATTTCTAAAAATGTGATGATAATAATCCAAGCTCAGAGGAAAGGGAGTTTCTTAGTGAGTATCATAATATTTTGAGTAAGGAAGATAAATTCTAGAGATTAAAATCAAGATAGACTTGGTTAAAAGGAGATAAAAATACAATGTTTATTCATAGGATGGTTATAGTACAAATATTAACTTCCAAAATTAGTATAACTAAAATAGAAGGGGTTTGGATTGAAGATCATAGTGAAATTAGAAAAGAGGCAAATTCGTTCTATCAGAATATTATAGGTTCAGAGGAGACCGAAGTTTTTAATGATAAACTTTTTCAAGATGTTCCTTCAGTTATAACGAATGAAGACAATAGGAAACTGATGGATCCTATTACTCTAGAAGAAGTTAATTTAGCTCTTTTCTCTTTTAATAAGGATAAATCCCTTGGTCCAAATGGGCTCTCTATAGCTTTTTACCAACATAATTAGGATATTGTAAAGGATTCTTTATTGGTGGTAGTGGAACAGTCTAGGGTAAAACAATACATACCTTCTAAAACAAATGCAACATATCTTACTCTAATTCCAAAAAAGAAGGATGTTGAATTGTTTGATTCTTTTAGACCCATAAGCCTATGTATAATATTATTTCCAAAGTTATGGCAAATAGATTAAGGTTATTTTTAGACAAAATTATTTCAGAAGAGCAAGGAGGATTTGTGAAAGGGAGATAAATTTTTTGTACGGGATCATAGTAGCTCATGAAGTTATACATTCAGTAGCTTCAAGAAAAGAGAAAGCAATGATCTTAAAACTTGATATGAGTAAAGCCTATGATAGGGTTAAATGGGATTTTCTTTTTGCAGTTTTAGATAAGTTTAGTTTTGGGATGAAATGGATTATATGGATTAAAGCTTGTGTCTCTACAGTTTCTTATTCAATTTTGGTCAATGGGTGAGTGATAGAATCTTTTAAATCCAAGAGAGGTCTTAGACAAGGAGATCCTCTATCTCCTTATTTGTTCATTATTATGGCAAAAATTTTGAGTAGGAACTTAAAGAAGGCTTACAAATATGGAATTATAAGTGGACTTAAGGTTAGTAATAACATCAATAACATCACCCATCAACAGTTTGTAGATGATATAACCCTTTTTGGAAGGGTGTAGCACCCTAAAAATGACTCACATTAATCAAACCTAAGTTAATAAACATTTGAAAAATCAAATTTAACTATCCTCAACTTGCTGCCTCGATTTTCATGCCCGTTACAAGTTTGTTTTAGCCCTCGTGCAAAATCATAGATTTTAGTGCAAAATCGACAGATTTTGCACAAAATCGGGTCACCCGATTTTGTCCAAAACCAAAAAATGCCTACCTTAGCTAGGCGAAAAAATTTAGTTGTAACCTCCTTGTCTCTACCTGGGCAACTACACGATGGTTGCGGGATCGGTTCGACCGATTTCATCCAGAATAGAGGAGGTTGTAACCCCCCTTCAATTTTAGCCCAACCCCTTAGTTGATCTCTTCCTATTTAATCCAGGCTCCTCACCTCGGATTCCCCCTAGAACATCCACATATTTTCATCTTGTCATTCTACCATTTTGCTATGTTTTTACAAATTCAATTTGCACATTGGTTAGATTCGTGTGATATCTTATCGCCTGATTTTGATATCATTTCACCCAATTTTGACAAAATTGCCCGATTTTTGTATCACGCATCCATGTTGTTCAGCTGCTTGGGGGTATCCATACCTTAGTTTTTGCACTCTATATTCTCATTTCTTCTATTTAGAATCATATTTAGATCATCTTAGATTCATTATACTTGGTATTCTAGCTTGCATATTCCCATTTCATCACTTTTTCATAAGTATTCATGTATTTAACATAGAGTCATATTCAATAATTCATTTGTTGTACTTTCAAATTCATTATTCTCTACAATTTAGTTTAGTAGATGCATATTATCTAGTAAAAATGTTGTTTTGTATCAAAGTTGTCAAACTGTAGCTTTCTGCCCTAATCGGGTAGATTTCTGCATAATCGGACCACCCGATTAGTAGATCGGATCACCCGATCTTGCTGGATTTTGATCGATTTTACCTACAACAAAGAATCAAAAACTACATCAGACTTTCGGATATAGGTCAGAGTTTAAATTTCTTTTAAGCATTGCATAGTTCATCTAAATTTACTTTTTGTTGTTTGTTGTCTTCATAGAAATCAAAATTGCATATAGGTTAATGTAGTTGCATATTGGCCAAAACTAGGTGTATGCGTGATTTGATAAAAGGAACACATCAAAACAAATCCCAAACCTAGGCATGGAAACTACCATAAAATGTTTCCTGGTGAACCCACCCAATTCATCAAAAAATCACCATAAGAAGGTATGAATTCAAGTATCTCTCTCGAGGTGTAGACCTATCATTCCCACATTCCCCTTTGAGGCATGGATCCATTAGCCTGAAGGAAAGGAGTGTGTGAATTTTAGACCTACATTCTTTGGTGAACCCGACGTGAAAACATTAGGCATATTTCTGATTTATAAAACACAAAAAAGCATAAAAATTACAAAATATAAAACAAAATAAAATTCAAGAAAATCATTAGTTTAAATCACATAATTTTGTATTTCATAGATGGTAGATTACAACATAAGGAGAGCTATCCAAATTGATGTTAGTACATTATTTTCAACCCAAGAAATTTCTTCACTAGGTAGTGTGCCATACCCTGAGATTTGGAGAAGATTAGAAATCATAAGGATTAAAGAACCTGAACTTAAGAAAATCATAAGGTTTGACTTGTCTAGAATCCTGGATCCCGATAGTGCACCTTTTTACTTTGACCTTCAAAGAGCATGTGATAGGTGGCTAGCGGATAAGAGAGTTGTCATTTCCCCAAGTCTTTACTCCTTTGAAGATTATCTTGAGAATGCAATAATGGTACATAAGTTTTTATCACATGTGGAAAATCAAGAAGTTGTCTTAGATGATAAGAGAAGATTCAATAGAGTTCCTAGGGTTGTGCTTTATCGAGAATATTGCCATGAATTGTACTTTTATATGTCAAACTGTGAAGTTGATTGCATCACTATAGCTCATTTCATAAAATTCTTAAAGGCCAACTTTCAGTTTGAAGAAGAACACTATATGACACCTGAGGAATTGGAACCTGTTAATGATATCTATAGGCTTTTCCAAGAAAATTAAAGTATAATATCTATAATATTATAGTTTTTATTTTATTTGCTGTATTGTTTGCAATCCAAAAAACTACAAAAACCCAAAAATATAATATAATATATTAGTTAGGTATATATATAACATATATACCCCAAGAATTTAAGCACATATATATAGTTATATATATTTGCAAGATAAAATATTTTAAGAAAAATGCCTAAATTAAGAAGTGGTAAACAAGTAGAACATGATCATATGGGAGAACAAGATCAAGAAAATCCTGAAGATATAGTTCAAATTGAAGATTATGTATCATCAGAGTCAGATGAGGAAAACCATGATAAAGAAGAAGTTTTCTATCATAAGCCTCAAGTAGATGAAGAAGGTAATCTTAAATTTACCTCCACACAACATTTCACTGAGTTTTTAAAGGATAATATAGATGTCATTAACCATGTGATACAGACAGAAGCTCAACTCCCTATGGGGGATTATTCAATGGAGGCTTCCATAGAGGTTGCTCTCCGATTGAATGGAAATCCATTAACATACATGAACAAAAATAAAAATCAAGTTGGTACATCTCAAAATGTAAATCAGAATTTGAATCAGAATATAGCACAACCACCACCAGTAATAGATTCAAATTCCAAACAAAAACAACCATCTTCTGCTTCACAAAAAGTAGCACAGAGAATTAAGAAGATGCACCATCTTAGTCAGAATCAACAAAAGGTTCAACAAAACAAAATTCCCTATCAGCTTCATAATACTCCTCCTAGTAACACTCTACATAATAGTGTTTCAGTTGGGAATCATTATGCAACAACACCAACTTATTATCAAAGACACAACAATATGGTGCAACAAAATCAATTCGGTGGACAACAACAAGGACTTGAAGCCATGGTTAAATAGTTAGCTTCAAGACTAGATCAGATAGATCCCTACCATCCCTCTTATAGTTATAGAGAGATGTGTAGCCAACCCTTGGATCCTATTGTGGTTGCTCAACCATATCCTAAGCATTTTCCTATGCCTGTCCTACCGATATATAAAGGAACCGAAGATCCTATTGAGCATCTTCGCATGTTTAGGATAACATGTCATGATATCTCTCATGATGACTTGTTGTTACTAAATATGTTCCCTAAAAGTCTCGGAGGCATGGCTCTAGAGTGGTATTATCAGTTACCCACTAATTCTTTAAGGAATTTTGAAGAGACAACAGAAATGTTTGTCCACCAATTCAATGCTTACATAGAGAGGCATGTGACTATTAAAGATTTGTATAATTTGAAGCAAGGAAAAGATGAGAGTTTTGCTGAATTCTTGACTAAGTGGAGACAACTCTTAGGCAAATTACATTTTGCTTTACCTCATCATGAAATGTTGGATATATTCATTGGTAATTTGCAAGAACAATTATCTTATGAGCTTTCTACTGCTACAGTAACATCCTTTGATCAAGCCATTGATTTAGCAAGAAGGGTAGAAGAAGCCCTTATTAGAAGAGGTCATTTTAAGAAGAAATATGAAGATAAAGCTTCTAAAAATCAATATAAAAATAAACAAGTAGTGGGTGACGGAGTTATTGATAGCAGGAATACTCCAATTGTCAATGCTGCAGAAACATTTAAGAAGTTTTTATTGAAAGTTCCTGATAAGCCACCAAGAGAATTCACAAGATTAAATCAACCTTTAACAATGATTTTACCTCAATTATTGGAACAAGGCTTGATACGATTGCCTAAAATAAGACAACCAGACACTACTACAATTGGATATAGGGCTGACTTACATTGTAATTTCCATCAAGTAGATGGACATTCTACAAATTCTTGTAAAAGGTTAAAGCATGTGATACAAGACTTGATTGACAAAGGAAAAATGGAAGTTCAACAATTTCCTGCAAACAATAATACTCAAAATAATACCCAAAAACAAACAGATCAAAATGCAAATCAAAACCTAGATATCTTTCAACATCCCTTACCTAAGCATGGTAAAGAAGTAGTAAACCAAGTAGATCATCATAATGTTCCTCATCCAACTTGATATGTGGGAACCATTAGTAGCTTTTTACCACAACAAGATTTGCAAACATCTTATATACCTACTTTATCTATGGTCACAACTAGACCAATACAACATTCTCAGTCATCTTCGGAAGATACTAAAAGTAATACATAAAGTGACACAGAAAGTGAAATAGGGAGTGAACTAGAGATTGCTTCAAATAGTTCTGAGTATGAATCAGATCAAGTCACTCCTATTACAGATTTATCAGTTCCAGAAGAACCATTTCCAAGAAGAATAACTACTAGACCATCATCTCAACAATGGCTTTCAAATGAGCAAGCAAAAAATGCTAGACCCCATTTTGGTAATCCTCGACATAGCAACATTGTGGGTACCATTGGGGTTGTCACAAGACAACAAGCACAAGTTCAAAATTCTCAACCACAAAGTCAAAATGAGAAATCAGCTCCTTTTGTATTAAGAGCTCCCACTAAGGGAAATAATGTACTAAGTTCACAACAAAGATCTCCATATGATATTAATGAATAATTAGCTACCATCACAATGAGAATTTCTCTTTTGGACCTCTTAAGAACTTCCTCCATACATAGGGAAGAATTGATGAGAACTTTAAGCAAGATGATGGTACCTAAAGATATTGAACCTAATGTTGTGGTGAATGTTGTGACTTTGGATGAAGCAAATTTCATAGATTTTTGTGACAAAGATATCCCTCCTCAAAGTATGTATAGAGATAATCCTTTATACATTACAACATTGATTGGAGATGTAGGAGTCAAAAGAGTTCTAATTGATAATGGATCATCTTTAAATATCTGCACATATGATTTCTTTCAAATATTTGGATTTAAAAAAGAAGATATGAAAAGTACTGAAATGATTATTAAAGCATTTAATGATGAAACTCAAGAAACATGTGGAGTAATGATGATCCCATTGCAAGTTGGCCCAAGAATTTTGGATATGACTGTGTTTGTTGTACCTTGTTTTGCATCATACAACATTCTTCTAGGTCGACCTTGGATCAATGCAATGAGAGCAGTACCTTCCACATTACATCAATGTGTCAAATTTGAGTTCAAAAATCAATTAGTCACCATCCATGGTGATCCTAGGCCATTTGATATGTGTGGTATGGCGGAGCCTATAGGGGTTCCATTCTATCCTGCTATATCTTCTACTCATCCTAGTCCACCCTCATCATCAAGACCTTCTAAATCTAAATCATCATCACCTTCTAAACCAATATCATTAAAAGCATGTTCTAAATCACCAACATCAACAAATTCTAAGTCATTATCATCATCATCTTCTGAGCCCATATCTAATCCATTTCCTAAATCCACATTATCAAATTCACCTCCTGAGTCTACAATGTTTAAATTCATAGCATCTAAAGAACCAGTTAAGGAGGATATTCCATCTACTTCATATGCTCTTTCGGATGAAGTATTACCGGACTTATCTTCAGTACTTGCAACTATAGAAGAAGTTAATTTTGCTACCCAAGATTCCTTGGTGTTATCTAAGTTACCTCCATCTCCTCGAACCTTGGGCTTACCAAAGAAGGGAAGCATCTGCCATATTGGGAGTTGTGCCTTTGTGTATGCGGGGTATGATTGGGGTAAAATTATAGTTGTAAAAGTTACAATTGATCGGGATGGATTTGCTAAGTGTTATTTTTTTGATGGATATATAAAATCAAAACCAATGATGTGTAATATGGGTTATAGAGGTAAAGGTTTAGGACCTCATGAAAATGGTATAAAAGAACCTTTGGAAGTTGAAGATTGGCCTGCCCGATGTGGTCTTGGCTAT
The DNA here is from genome assembly GCA_028583015.1 of Wollemia nobilis. Classification (NCBI taxonomy): domain Eukaryota; kingdom Viridiplantae; phylum Streptophyta; class Pinopsida; order Araucariales; family Araucariaceae; genus Wollemia; species Wollemia nobilis. Next base: position 8,464,502 of record JAQPPZ010004624.1, on the reverse strand, counting down.
ATTCCCACAAAAATAGAACCATTCCCATATGAAGATGATGATCACCTTATAACATATCAAGAATATATGGAACAAAAAGAGCTCTTTAAAAAGATATATACTTGCAATATGTTAACTGTAGCTTATCCAAAAATGATTGCTTCTCTAGATGAATGTTTAGAAGGTGATATCTTTCATGATATATCTCTTGATGAAGTTTTAAGGAATAAATTCTTCTTTGATGGATCTATGCCATGTATAGCTCATGTTGAAGCAACTACTCCTCAAGAAGAACTAGCCAAATGCACATTAGAAGAGTTACAAGAAATGGGTGTATCACTCGCACCACCCAACTTTGAAAGAGACTTAAATATTGTTGTTGGAGATATTTTAAAAGTTAATATTGGAATAGAAGAGAACCCTCGCCTAGTCAAAATTGGATCAGAATTAAGTGAAGAAAAATAAAATTTATATATTGAATTTCTTATAGAATATGCTGATGTTTTCGCTTGGACATACGTAGATATGCCAGGCCTAGATTCTTCTGTAGTTATGCACCATCTAGTAGTGCGCCCTGATGCTAAACCTGTAAAGCAAAAACTTAGAAAAATGCATCCTAAAGTAGCACTACTAGTCAAAAGTGAGTTAGAAAAGCTTTTGAATGTAATTTTTATACAAGCTATTGACTATGTTGAGTGGATATCAAATGTTGTTCCAGTAACTAAGAAAGAAGCTACTAAGATTAGGGTTTGCACTGATTTTAGAGACATAAATGTTGCATGCCCTAAGGATGATTTTCCCCTCCCTAATATGGATCAGATCATAGATTTCATAGTTAGGAGTGGGATGCTATCCCTCATGGATGGTTTTTTAGGATACAACCAAATCAAAATAGCTCCTGAAGACCAATCTAAGATAACCTTTATTACCCCTTGGGGGACATTTTGTTGGAAAGTAATGCCCTTTGGTTTAAAAAATGTAGGTGCAACTTATCAAAGAGCCATGACATATATTTTTCATGATATGATGTATGATATTTTACATGATTATGTAGATGATATTATAGCTCGTTCAACAAAATAAGATGATCACATTAATGATTTAAGAAAAGTGTTTGATAGACTAAGAGAATATCTAATACGATTAAATCCTAACAAGTGTGTATTTGGAGTTAAATCAAGAAAATTATTGGGGGTTATTGTTTCTATGCGAGGTATAGAAGTAGATCCTCTCAATATTAAGGCTATCCTTGATATGCCACCTCCTAAAAACATATCATAGTTAAGAAGTTTACAAGGAAAACTTCAATCTATCCATCGCTTCATCGATAAGTTGGTGGATAAAACATGACCTTTTCTTAAATTACTTAAGAAGAATATTCCCTTCAATTGGGATAAAGAATGTCAAGAAGCTTTTGAGAGTATTAAATAATATCTTCTTACTCCTCCAGTGCTTGTTCCTCCTAGACCAGATCATCCATTTATTTTATATATTTCTGCTTTGAAACTTGCACTAGGAGCTATGTTGGCTCAAATTGATGATGAAAAGAAAGAACGAGCCACATACTATATAAGCAGAACTTTAATAAGTTATGAAACCTGATATACTCCATTAGAAAATATTTGTTTAGCAGTTGTGTTTTCTATGCAAAAGTTGCATCATTACATGCTTAGTCAGAAAACATATGTTATTGCTAAGTCTGATCCATTAAGGTACTTGATGAGTAGACCTTACTTGTCAGGATGCACAACTAAGTGGGTTCTTGCTCTTAGTGAGTTTGAACTCACATTTATTAGCCAAAAATCTATTAAAGGCCAAGTTATAGCTGATCAGTTAGTTGTTGCACCTTTAGAATCTACTCATCCTATGAACATTGAATTTCCTGATGAGTGCCTTAATCTAGAAGAAGATCATTCTGAGACATGGTCTTTGTATTTTGATGGAGCTAGATGTATGAGTGGTGCAGGTGCTGGTATCATATTGAAATCTCCCCAAAAGCACCTTATACCTTTATCTTTTAAGTTACAATTTGCTTGTACTAATAATACTACAGAGTATGAGGCTCTAATCCTTGGGTTACGAGTTGCTTTAGCTTTAAAAATTAAAGTTTTATTAGTTTTTGGAGATTCTCAGCTTGTGATAAATCAAATCAATGAATTTTATCAAACATGAGATGAGAAAATTCATCCTTATAAATAATATGTCCTTAAGCTTATATCATTGTTTGAAAAAGTAACTTTAGAAGCTATTCCTAGAACTAGCAACCGTGTTGTCGATGCTATGGTCGTGGTTGCTTCTTTGTTGCCTTTGGAGTTGGATGATGAGTATGCTACTATCATTATTCACCAACTCCAAGAACCCACTTCTTCTAAGTCATGTTTAGAACCATTAGATGTATTTTTTATTGATGAAATTACCCCAGAGTCTTGGTATACAGATATCTTTAATTTTCTCCAAAAAGGGATTTTCCCTGAAGGACTAGATAGAAACCAATGTAGGCTATTACGTAAGTGAGTTGTTCACTTCGTAATTGTTGGTAATACCTTATATAGAATATATTTTGAAGGTATCCTATTAAGATGTCTCAACCTAGAAGAGTCTAAGAAAGCCTTAAGTGAAGCCCATGATGGGTCCTATGGAGGACACTTTAGTGGAAGTGCCATTGCTAAAAAGCTCCTTAGAATGGGATATTTTTGGCCTTCCATGGAAAAATATGCTAATGATTATGTGCATCATTGTGATAAGTGTCAAAAGCATGCTGACCTTATCCATGCTCCTACTCAGGAACTTCAAGCCATATCCTCTCCTTGGCCCTTCTCTAAATGGGGTTTAGATATTATTGGTAAAATCAATCCTATTTCTTCTGATGGTCATAAATTCATAATAATAGCAATAAAATATTTTACAAAGTGGGTTGAAGCTATACCTTTAGCTTCTTGCATAGGAGTTCAAGTTTCTAAATTCATTTTCAATCAAATCATTTGTAGATTTGGAATTCCATCTAATCTCATCTCTGATAATGGAACATGTTTTAAGAACAAATATGTTAAGAAATTATGCCAAAAATATAAAATCCAACATAGATGGTCCACTCCTTATTATCCACAAGGTAATGGCCAAGCTGAAGCATCTAATAAAACCTTAATAAAAATCCTAAAAATATTAGTTAATAAATCTGGTCGTGACTGGCATATACAATTATATCCTGCCTTGTGGGCTTATCGAACTAGTGTTCGTACTCCTACAGGTGCTTCACCTTTTGTCTTGGTTTATGGTGCCGAAGCAGTTTTTCCATTTGAATTAGAAGTTCCTTCTTTAGCTCTTCTGCTTCAAGATGCTGAAGTAGGAGATGAATATCACACTGGCAGATTTAGTCAACTGGAACTTCTAGATGAAAAGTGCATCCATGCTTTAGAGCATCTTCGTGCCTACCAAGACAAACTTAAAAGATCATATGCAAAGAAAGTTCATAATCGATCCTTTGAAGTTGGAGATTTAGTCTTAAAAGAAAATAAAAAATACTAATGCAAGAAAATATCTAAAAGGAAAATTTCAACCTAATTGGCTTGGGCCATATGTCATCACTACTAAATTTGGATCAGGTGCATATAGATTGGCTTCCTTGGATGGGAAATATCTCAAGGAACCCATGAATATCATGCATTTAAAGAGATATTATGCATAAAATCAAAATTTCCATCTTTGTACATAATTGTAAATAAATTTCTTCATCATTTGCAACCCTCATATTATCAAAATAAAAAAAAAATAAAAAATATGAAAATTTCCAAAAATATTTCAAAATTGTTAAAGTTATCTTTCAAAAATCCAAGTTATATTTTATTGTATTTCAGATAAATTCAAAATTTATCTTGAACCATGCACTTAATTTACATCTTTCATAATTTTGATTTTGTCGCTTTGATTATAAATCTCTCTTGTATCGAAAATCACTATTACTTCACTAAATAAATTTTGAGTTTTGGGAAATGATCTTGCTACTTCTTGAACCAAGAACACATTCTCACATCTTAAAAATGATTTGTTGCAAATTCGAAAAGGATACTACATAGTAGTCTTAGTTCCTTAAGCGAAAAGTTTCCCTTGCTATCCTATTATGCGCATGGTCTAGAATACTGAGAATTGGAAAAAGGACAAGCTCCCTCCCTACCCGAATAAAAATCCCTTGCCCTACGTCTAATCTGGGCAAGTATCCCAAAAAGAAAAAAAAGAAAAAGCAATAAAATCCCCTTGTTCAAAATGGACAAGAAATCCCTATTCCAAAAGTTAGAAGAAAAGAAGGGGGTAGTGAGCTTGAATCCTTGGAATTCCTCAGTTATTTGAAAGCCATGAGGTAAGCCCCATAACATGTGGTTTGTGCCCAACCCGCTTGACCTTGGGTAATCCCTTTCATGTGGTGACATGTCTGTCACATTAGCGACCTTATTTTGTATAGACCAATGTCCGCTTGTGGATTAGCTAGCTTTTGGTAACTTGACTTACATAGTAGTTGGTACAATGGCATGCACAAAATCATGGTTAATGAACATTTCACTTGCACACACATTGGTTCATAAAAGTTTGCTTGTATCACTACCTTACTCAAAATTGGTAAATTAATTTCACAAGCACACACATTTGATCCTTGAGAGATTTTGTATCATTGTGTCGAATCAATATGGATAATGAACTCACTTATCACACATTGGTTCTTGATAAATTTGATTTTGTCTTAGAAATAAGTTAAAATATTTCTTTGAAATTTGTTAGACAACATTTTATCCTTATTCATTCATTACACAAATTTGTCAAAATTTCCAAAAAAAATGGCCCACTCCAAAAGAACTTGTAATCCAAAATTATTTATCATACATTGCATTTTGACTTCGCGATGATGGTATAATTCCTAGTAACTATTTTCTCAAATTTCACACTAGGAATTCTATGCCTAGCGCAAGTCATCTTTCTCAATTTTTAAGTTTTAATCATTTCATATAGCACAAATGATTTGTCATACATTAATTTGCATCTTTATGAACATCCAAAATCATTTATCATACATTGCATTTTGACTTCACGATGATGGTATAATTCCTAGGAATTATTCTTCTCAAATTTCACACTAGGAATTCTATGCCTAGCGCAAGTCATCTTTCTCAATTTTTAGGTCTAAAACATTCCATATTTATTAATATTCTTAAATATGTGATACAAATGATTTGTTTTATATCAACTTATGTCTTCAAAATAAATAATTTCATATTATCATGCATTGCATTTTGACTTCGCGATGATGGTATAATTCCTAGGAATTATTCTTCTCAAATTTCACACTAGGAATTCTATGCCTAGCGCAAGTCATCCTTCCCAAATTTTCATGCTTAAAATCACAAACAATAAACATCATCAAAATATTTCTTAAAAATCAAAATCTTCTCAAAAACAAAATCAAACATTTTCTTCTATCAGTATAAGCCTCAAGATCATACTTGAGCATCACAAAAACATTTCTATTATTAGCAATACAAAATTCTTCATAACAAGATTCACTTCATGACTTAGCGAGCATTGATCTCCACCAACGGTCATATAACAACACAACATCCTTCGAGGAACATTGCTAATCCATTTATTTCATCATTTTACAAAAACATCTTTTTCAAAAACACATTTACAAAAATCAATTTTCATTTTAAGCATGATCAAAACACTTAAATCAAAAGCATGATTATAAGAAATTTAAACATCATAAAAATTCAATCAAATACAATAATAATAATACAAGAAGTCAATATATATATATATATATATATATATATATCAAAAGTCCATGTACAAGATAAAGTTAGACTGGTATGCCACAATCCTCAAAAATTGGCATACTCAGTCAATAGATATATAATACAAAATGTCTAAGATCACCCCCTAGATCCTCTAGAACTCTGAGCATCATCATCTCCACTAGGGGGTCATGGTACTCGAAATCCTCCTGCTCCCATAGTAGTAGTCGTCTGGGTAGTCGATTGAGATCTAGAGTGACTCAAGATTAGGCTCGTACATCATAGGCAGTGGTTGTCTCTATCCCTTAGGAACTACTATAAAGTATAGAAACCTAGTAAAAATTCCCAGTCAATACCCTAGTCACTCCTCCCCTGAGCTCCTCTTCTATGAAGATGTAGGGGCTGGAACCATAACTCCTGAGCCCCACTCCCTAAGCCCTACTGTGCAGCTCACCTCTAGAGTCTAGATCTTAGCTCTCAAACCTGCATCTTTCCTCTAGAGACTCAATATTAGTCTTTTGGGAGGTATTCTCCTCCCTCAAACTAATCACCTCTTCCTTAGAGGTCTCCTTCCGCCTCCTCTCCTCTATAATCCTCTTGCCCTTCTCGGTGAGTCAGATCTCCCCTACTGAGGAGATGCTCCTCCCTCCTATGGGGGGATACTCTCCTCTCCCCCTCTCTCCCCTAGAAGCTCTCTCTCACCTCAAGAAAGTCTGATGACCTCCTCTGGTGTGAGGTCCACCTCTCCTAAGAGGAGCCTGATCTTGTCTCCTCCACTACTGCATCTGATCATAGGCCTGCTCTACTGTAGTCCTCGACCTGGTAATCCTCATGAGCTAAATCTGAGCATACCAACCTCGGTAACCATCAGTCACCCCAACATCATCTCCAATGGCTGTAGGGACCATCTCATCATCTACATCTGGGTCCATAAACTTTGCCATGTTAGGAGCCCCACTAACTATGGTAGTATCTCGAGTGGACCTAGAAAAGTAGATATCCCTAGTCCTAGGGATGTCCTACTACAATCCAAACTGTCACATGACTCGATCGATGCGATGCAACTCCACGTCACCTTGGTCCATCCTCAACCAAATAACTCACCTCATGTGAGCCAACTGATATGCATCCTCTATCCAACCTGGATGATCTTTGTATGGCCTCCATGTGATGCTATCTATTGTCAGATCATCCAAGAATCTCCTAGCCATGTCCATAGATATCCGACTCCCAGGAGCTCTACGAGGACACCAATAGAAAGCCCTAGGCCTCTCTACATCCAACCCCTCTAGTGGAAGCCCTACAGGTCTCTGTATGGCAATGTGCTCCCATGCCCAAACCTATAGGAATGAAGTGAGGGGCAGTGCTGCAGCGCCCTTGTATACGACCTTGAAAAGAGTCCTATACAAATGACATAGCATGAAAGGCCCCCATGCAAAGACTCTCCCCTGATCTCTCATGTCGACCACAACCTCTTCTAGAGTCCATGGTAGAAGACGACCACTGAAATGGCTCAGAAGTAAGCCACCAACAATCCCACTCAGTACAACTGTGAGTCAAGAAACCCCTAGTCTCTGACTCAGAAGCTCGATCCCAATGCCTCCACTCACCAGAGGGAAGTGAGGATCACTAGCTAGTCTCTGAAGTGCCTAGATCTAGTTGCCAGATGTGGCAACAAACATCCCCCTGATAGGTACTCTCAGTATCCTCCAAATATCCTCTAGTGTAGGGGTCATCTCCCCTATCGATAACCAAAAATAGGAAGAACCTGGGTACCACCATTCAGCCAAAGTAATTAGCAGTCGCATATCGACTGGAACCTATGGCAACTCTACCACATGTAGTAACCCAATAGTACCTAAGGTCCCTCTCTCTACTATCGTGAGTGCATTCAGGTCCTCTTGCAATGCTCCATATTGCCACTCCCTATTCTTCAATTCCCTTTTCTGTTCACAAAAAACAACAAAAAAATCAAAATTTCAATCAGTTAATTAATAAACAAGTTTTTGTCTAAAATCGATTAGTTTTTTGTGATATCGAACACTTTTATTCGATATCGGCTAATTTTCCATGATATCGGGTGACTTTGTCCGATATCGATCGATTTTCTATGATATCGGATGATTTCATGCGATATCGATCAATTTTTGTTAAAAATTGATCGATATCACCAAAATCGAGCCGATATCATAGAAATCGACCCGATTTCATCGATATGGTAAAAAATATGGCAATCGTGCCCTAAAATCCAAATTAAACATACATTCAAGCACAAAAAAATCATAAAATATAACTTAAACTTGGTTTTAGATCCTTACCCGTATCTGGCCAGTCCTTCTATGCACCAGATCTGCTCGGTGAGGAACTTCTGCCATATTCTCTCTCTAGAGCTCAAAACCAGAATAACTGCACAGTAAAAATGAATTAGGTTTTACCCTAATTCTTTGGTTTTATTAAAATTATTCTAAAAATGGGCAAATTTCGAGTTTTTCACCAAACCTGGAATTTGGTGCAAAAACTCGAAGGGGGTATTTGTTGGGTAATGGAGCCAAATTGATTACCATTAAATATTTTTTACGGGGTTCCAAGGCCATTAAATATTTTTTATGGGCAACGATCAACAATAGGAACATGAACGGGGTTCCAAGGGGTTCCAAGGGAGAATTTTCTTTTTGAAAATTTAATTGTATTTCTTGGTGAAAAACACTTGTCAAAAGAACGTGATAACCGTATGGGTGGTTTCAACCCATGGTTTTGGGCCATTGTATTTTGACATCACTATGTGGTTTCGGGTAGTGGAAAAGTCATGAATCTCTATATATTTTGTATTGTAAAGGTCGTCTTATATGTGAATGCTCTTTTCTGGTTTGGAGGAAGAGAGCGGAGGAGACATTGTACAAGTGGAGAAGATTGTTGTATTGTTGCTAATACAAAGGACTGATTGTTTCTCCGTGGATGTAGGGTACACTGCCCGAACCATGTATATCTTGTGTCTCTTACATTTGTGTGATTGCTTGTTTTTTATTGCATTGTTTTATATTTTGCTTATGGGGGATTAACTAGGGTTTGAACTGTTTCTCCATTTACACTATTTTTATTTGTTTTTTTCATAGATTGTATATTTTTTGTACATGGTAAATTTCCAACAGTATCATATCTAAAAAATTTTAATAATAAAAACATGAAATCAACAAAATTTGCAATAAATTTTTACTTTCTCGTAAAGCGTGTTGTACTTTTCTTTAACGCATTTTCTTTCGAAATTGCGCTAAAGAGGGGGCAAAATGTAGCACCCTAAAAATGACTCACATTAATTTAAACCTAAGTCAAAAACATTTGAAAAATCAAATTTAACTATCCTTAACTTGTTACCTTGATTTTTGTGCCCGTTACAAGTTTGTTTTAGCCCTCATTCAAAATCGTATGATTTTAGTGCAAAATCGACACAAGTTTGTTTTAGCCCTCATGCAAAATCGTGCAATTTTAGTGCAAAATCAATAGATTTTGCATGAAATCGGATCACCCTATTTCGTCCAAAATCGAAAAATGTCTGCCTTAGAAAAGCAACAAAATCTAGTTGTAACTTCCTTGTCTTTACCTGGACAACTGCATGGCGGTTGCGGGATCGGTTCGACCGATTTCGTCCAGAATAGAGGAGGTTGTAACCCCCCTTCATTTTTAGCCCAACCCCTTAGTTGATTTCTTCCTATTTAATCTAGGCTCCTCGCCTCAGATTCCCCCTGGAACATTCGTGTATTTTCATCTTGTCACTCTATTAGTTTGTTGTATTTTTGCAGGTTCAAGTTGTGCATAGATCAGATTTGTGCAATATCGTATTGCCCGATTACGATATCGTTTCGCTCTATTTGTGATAAAATTACCCGATTTTGTCTGCATCACACATCCTTGTTGTTCGACTGCTTGGGGGCATCCAGACCTTAATTTTTGCATTCTATATTTTCATTTCTTATATTTAGAATCATATTTAGATCATCTGAGATTCATTACACTTGGTATTCTAGATTGCATGTTCCCATTTCATCGTCTTTTTGCAAGTATTCATGTATTTAACATAGAGTCATATTCAATAATTTATCTGTTGTACTTTCAAATTTGTCATTCTCTATAATTTAGTCCAGTAGATACATATTATCTAGTAAAAATGATGTTTTTATATCAAATTTGTCAAACTGTAGCTCTCTGCCCTGATCGATTAGATTTTTGCATTATCGGATCACCCGATTAGTAAATCGTATCACCCGATCTTGCCTGATTTTGATCGATTTTACCTGCAACAAAGAATCAAAAACTACACCAAACTTCTGAATACAAGTCAAAGTTTAAATTTATTTTAAGCACTGCATAGTTCATCTAAATTTATTTTTCTGTTGTTTTTTGTCTTCATAGAAGTCAAAATTGCATATATAGGTTAATGTAGTTGCATATTGGCCAAAACTAGGTGTATGCATGATTTGATATAAGGAACACATCAAAAAAAATCCCAAACCTAGGCGTGGAAACTACCACAAAATATGTCCTAGTGAACCCACCCAATTCGTCGAAAAATCACCATAAGAGGGTATGAACTCAAGTACCTCTCCTCTGAGGTGTAGACCTATCATTCCTACATTCCCCTTTGAGGTGCAGATCCATTAGCCTGAAGGAAAGGAGTGTGTGAAATTTAGACCTACAAAGGGCAAGGATAAATGAGGCCAGAGCTTTGAATACATTTTTAAAAGAGTACGAAAGAGTTTCAAGGCAAAACGTTAATAGGACAAAATCCAAAATTTACTTCCTTAACACTCTTGCTAATATCAAAGAAATAATTTACAAGTTGCTTCAAATGGAGGTAAATTTACCAACAACTTATTTAGGGATGTCTTTATTTGAAGGGAGAATGAGGATAGATTTATGGAATCCACTTTTTAGTAAAGTTTAGAATAAACTTCCATCTTGGAAAGGTAGATGGTTATCGTTAGCAGGAAGAGTGTAGTTAATTAAGTTAGTCTTACAAGCCATTCCAACATATTATATGTCATTGTATTCTATGCCAAAATCAATTGAAAAATGTTTAATCTATATTATGCGATCCTTTTTATGGTCAGGTTTACATGATAAAAGGAAATTTCCTTTGGTGAAATGGAGCAAGTTGTGTGATAATAAAACTAGGGGAGGTCTTGGTTTAAGAGTTCTTACAGATGCAAACTTAGCTCTTAGGGGAAAAGTTATCTGGAGATTGTACAAAGAGATTCAAAGACAATGGGCAATAATTCTTCTAAGTATGTTGATCCCAATGATCCAAGTTTAATATTATTGCATTCTCTCTACTAAATGGCTCAACTCTTTGGAATGGTTTAAAAAAATCTGTTGATCTTATGAATAAAGGTTTAAGATGGGTGGTGGGAAGTAGAGAAAAAAATCTATTTGGATGGATACTTGGTGTGATAAAAAGCCACTCAATTTAGATCCAATTTTGAAACCTTGGATGAGACTGCTTTAATAAAAATATGGTGATAGGGTTTCAAACATTTTGTATAAGGATCGAGAAGGAAGATATAAATGGAAAGAAGGTTTTTTACAAGTATACAATACACTGATGTTGGAAGGAAATTGAGTAGAAAGATAAAAACTATGATTATTTCGAGGGGAGCCAAGGATAAATTGATTTGGGAGTTGAATAGCTCAGGAGAATACACAACAAGAAGTGGATATAATGTTCAACACCAACAAAATAATAATGTCACTAGAATATGGAGAGATATTTAGGATAGCCCAAGCATTCCTAAAGTCAAAATGTTTGTTTGGCTAGTAGGTCATAGAAGAATTTTATCCTAGAATAACCTTATGAAAAGGGGTTTTCATGGCCCCTCTCAATGTGTTTTCTGTAATAAGGAGGAGGAGAGTATAAACCATCTCTTTCAATATTGCTCAATAGTCTAGAATCTATGGCAATGGATTCTTAATATGTTAGGTAAATGCATGGTGATGAATAGAAAAATTGAAGATTGGTTAAAGCAATGACATAGCACTTATAATAGTGAGGATTTACAGACAATATGGGATATATCAAAAGATATAATACTTTGGACTATATTGCTAGAAAGAAATAGAAGAATATTTAAAGGAAATAAAAGCAATTTATAGGTAATGAAAAGAAATATATGTTTAGCCATATAGGAGTCTAAACCAACCCTATCAACTCACCCAATCCCTAATTTAGAAGCAGATAGCCTTGATAGATGGAGTCAAGTCATTAAATGGAATTATGATGTTGGGTACAAGAGAAGCAAAATGAAAGTAAATAATATAAAGTGGAAACCACCAGATGTGAAGTGGGTTAAATTGAATTTTGATGGAGCATCTAAAGATAATCGAGGACCAACAGGAGGAGGAGGAATAATTAGAAATAATAGAGGGGAGATTTTATCTCATTATGCTTTCAATAATGGATTTAAGAAAAATAATGAAGTTGAAGCTTGGGTAGCTTTAGAAGGGTTAAAAATATGTAAACAAATGAAATGGAATAGAGTATGGATGGAAGGTGATTCTCTCATAGTAATAAATGCAATTTTGAGAAAAGCAAAGGCTCCATGAAACATACAAGAGATAATTGTGGAAATTCAAGATCTTGCTAAAGAGTTTGAAGAAATCAGGTTTACACATATATTAAGGGAAGGAAATAAATGTGCAAATAAGTTAGCCAATAGAGGGGTTTTAATTGAGGGTCATAAAGTTAAATTCTCATTTCCATTGTTAGAGGAAGTAGAAATTTTAGTTGAAGATGACAAAAAAATGTTGATTGCCTAAATCAATTATTGATTAAGATTTACTTTAATGTTTTCCATAGGTAATATTTGCTTTATTTTGTAACAATAATATGTTTTTTTTGCTGGATAATAAGGGGTTGTACTCGGGTCCCCCACCCTTGACAAATTACATCTCTCTTCTTTAAAGCTTGAGAGTTTACAAATAGATACACTTATCATCTCAATTAAGATGCTATAGCTAGAAACCTACAATATTTTACATAAAATGTCTGAATTCTTGATTTTCATTTTCTAGATCTTTTCAAATTTATGTATGAATACAATTCCTCCAGAATTTGCCTTCACAATGCCAAAAGTTTACCTCTACTATCTATGTCTTGCATCTTAGTAGAGTAATATTTCCAAAACATCGCACTATCATAGTCCACTTTACCAAATTTGGATTGCTAGTTTCCTTCCTAAAACACAAGTGCAACCACAAAAATTATAATAAATAATCTAAAATAAAATACATTATTATTACAAAATAAAGCAGATAATACCAATGGAAAACATTAAATTAAATCTTAATCATAAATTGATTCAGGCAATCAACATTTTTTTGTTAGCTTCAACTAAAATTTCTACTTCCTCTAACCATGGAAAGGAAAATTTAACTTCATGATCCTCAATCAAAACCCCTCTATTGGCTATCTTATTTGCACATTTGTTCCTTCCCTTAGTGTATGTGTAAACCTGATTTCTTCAAAATCTTTAGCAAGATCTTGAATTTCCACAATTATCTCTTGTATGTTTCATGGAGCCTTTGCTTTCCTCAAAATAGCATTAATTATTATGAGAACATCACCTTTCATCCATGCTCTATTACATTTCATTTTTTTACATATTTTTAACCCTTCTAAAGTTACCCAAGCTTCAGCATAATTATTTGTCTTAAATCCACTATTGAAAGCAGAATGAGATAAAATCTCTCCTCTATTATTTCTAATTATTCCTCCTCCTACTGGTCATGGATTTCCTTTAGATGCTCCATCAAAAATTAATTTAACCCATTATGCATCTTGTGGTTTCCACTTTATATTCTTTGCCTACTTTTTTCTTCTCTTGTACCCAACATCCTAATTCCATTTAATGACTTGACTCCATCTATCAAGGCTCTCTACTTCCAAATTAGGGATTGGGTGAGTTAATAGGGTTGGTTTAGACTCCTCTATGGCTAAACATATCTTTTTTTTAATACCTCTAAACTGCTTTCCTTTCCTTTAAATATTCTTATATTCCTTTTTAGCCATATAGTCAAAATTATTGTATCTTTTGATATATCTCATATTATCTACAAAGCCTCACTTTTATAAGTGGTTTGCCATTACTTTAACCAATATTCAATTATGATATTCATCACCATGCATTTACCAAATATATTAAGAATCCGTTGCCATAGATTCCAGACTATTGAGTAATATTCCAAGAGATGGTCTATACTCTCCTCCTCATTATAGAAAACACATTGAGAGGGGCCATGAAAACCCCTTTTCATAAGGTTATCCCAGGATAAAAAAAAATTATGACCTACTAGCCAAACAAACATTTTGACTTTAGGAATAGTTGGGCTATCCCAAATATCTCTCCATATTTTAGTGACATTATTATTTTGCTAACAATAATGTGTTTTCATTTAGACTATTTATTATAATTTTTGTGGTTGCACTTGTGTTTCGGGAAGGAAACTAGCAATCCAGATTTGGTAAAGTGGACTATGATAGTGCGATGTTTTGGAAATATTACTCTACTAAGATGTAAGGCATAAATAGTAAAGGTGAAGTTTTGGCATTGTGAAGACTGGTATAGGAAAATGTCAAGAAAGATGCTAAATTTTGGATTTATTGTGTTCATATAGAAATTTGAAAAGATCTAGAAAATGAAAATCAAGAATTTAGACATTTTATGTAAAATTATGTAGATTTCTAGCTATAACATCTCAATTGAGATGAGAAGTGTATCTATTTGTAAATTCTTGAGCTCTAAAGAAGAGAGATGTAATTTATCAAGGGTGGGGACCCGAGTACAACCCCTTATTATCCAAAAAATATATATTAATAAGTATTAAAACTACCATCATTAATACTTTATTGATTCAATCCAACATTATACAAATAATAAAGTCATTCAAGCATACAATATTGTGCACCATTGTTTTATCCTTAAGTGGTTGGCTCCCCATGAAAATCAAGAATTTAGAAATTTTATGTAAAATGATGTAGGTTTCTAGCTATAACATCTCAATTGATATAAGAAGTGTATCTATTTGTAAACTCTCAAGCTCTAAAGAAGAGATATGTAATTTATCAAGGGTGGTGGACCCGAGTACAACCCCTTATTATCCAAATATATATATATATATATATATATATATATATATATATATATATATATATATATATATATATATATATTAATAAGTATTAAAACTACCATCATTAATACTTTATTGATTCAATCCAACATTATACAAATAATAAAGCCATTCAAGCATACAATATTGCACACCATTGTTTTATCCTTAAGTGGTTGGCTCCCCCCTTTTTTAATATAGTTATCCACTATCACCAACCTATTAAGGAGACTCACAACGCAATCAAATTCCTAGCCCAATGGTGTGACCATTCAACAAGCATAAATGTAATGCATCTACATGGACATTTAGTTGCCCTTGGAGTTTTCGATGAACAAGTCATCACATCATTTCCCAAAATTTTCTCTCTCTTAGGTGGTTATCCATATTGATCCACCAGTGAGAGCATCTAGTCTTGCAACCACAAATACATCAACAATACCATATTCCAAGAGTAGAACCAAAGCATATAGTGCAACTACTTATTGATAGCAATGAAACAAAACTTATGCATTAAACATCCATACATCAATACATAGTTTATTATCAAATATAAGTCTTGCCAAGGAGGGCTATTACAGATTCCTAGCTAACAAATATTTGCAATTTCGTTTTTCATGACTTGAAAAATCATCATTTCCCTTGTTTCAAATGGTTGACTTAATAGGGTCGTATCTCCCTCAGATTCCTTCAAAAGGCCACTCATTTTAAAGCTATTCAAATTCCACACAATTTAGTCCAAGAATTAGCTAAATCAGATAACCCTTCACAAAGATATGGCTCCTAAAAGATGAAATATTTAAAAAAAAGGCCTAATTCTTCATGAAGCTATAAGAAGAGAGCTGATACGTTATGTATCTGTAATAAATCATATACCAAGACCTCCTCTAGTTTTATCATCACACACCTTGCTCCATTTCACTAAAGAAAAAATTCTTTTATCATGTAAACATGACCATAAAAAAGATCGCATAATATAGATTAAACATTTTTCAACTAATTTTGGCATAGTATACAATGACATATAATATGTTGGAATGGCCTGTAAGACTAACTTAATTAATTTCACTCTTCCTACTAACTATAACCATCTACCTTTCCAAGCTGGAAGTTTATTTTGAACTTTACTAATAAATGGATTATATCCTCATTCTCCCCTCAAATAAAGACATCCCTAGATAAGCCTCCTCCATTTGAATTAACCTTTAAATTCTTGCTTTGATATTAGTTGGAGTGTTAAGAAGTAAATTTTAGATTTCTATTAATTGTTTGCCCTGATACTATTTCGTATTCCTTTAGAAATTTATTCAAAGCTCTAGTCTCATTTATTATTGCCCTTCCATAAAGTGTTGTATCATCTACAAATTGTTGATGGGTGATATTGTCAATGTTATTACTAACCTTAAGTCCACTTATAAGCTCGTCTTTGTAAACCTTCTTTAAGTTCCTACTCAAAACATATGCCATAATAATAAACAAATAAGGAGATAGAGGATCTCCTTGTATAAGGTCTCTCTTGGCTTTAAAAGTTTTTATTATTAACCCATTGACCAACACTGAATAAGAAACTACAAAGACACAAGTTTAATCCATCTAACTCATTTCTTCTTGAATCCAAACTTTTCTAAAACTGCAAAAATAAAACCTCATTTAACCCTGTAGTACCCTAAAAATGACTCACATTAATTAAACCTAAGTCAAAAACATTTGAAAAATCAAATTAAACTATCCCTAACTTGTTACCTCAATTTTCATACCCATTGCAAGTTTGTTTTAACCATTGTACAAGATCGTATGATTTTAGTACGAGATCGAAGGATTTTATACGAAATCGGATCACCCGATTTCGTCCAAAACTAAAAATTGCCTGCTTTAGCAAAGTGAAAAAAATAGTTGCAACCTCTTTGTCCTTACCTGGGCAACTGCACGGTGGTTGCAGGATCAGCTCGAATGATTTTGTCCAAAATAGGGGAGGTTGTAACCTTCTTCATTTTTAGCCCAACCTCTCAGCTAATTCCCTTCTATTTAATCCAGGCTCCTTGCCTTGGATTCCCCCTGGAACATTCACGCAACTTCACTCTATTATTCTTCCATTTTGCTATGTTTTTACAGGTTCAACTTAATTATCGATTAGATTTGTGCGATATCGTACCGTTCAATTGTGATATCGTATCACCCGATTTGAGACAAGAATTACCCGATTTGGTCTACATCACATATTTCTGTTGTTTAGTGATGAGGCTTGGAAATACCTCAATCATAGTATGTTTTGAACCATTACAAATGCCTAAAAACCATGTGATATGTTTTATATGTTGATTAAGTTGGTTTAAATACACTATATATCAAATATTTGCATGATTATTGTGTTTAGGAATATTATGCTCTGTTTTTGCAGTTTTTGTATAGTTTTGCATTTTACTTTAGCATGATTTATTAATGAAGGGCATGCATGGTTTGAAGAGAAACATTTTAATGTATTTTTACTTATATTTTCTATGCAATGATTTATTTAAATCTAGAGAATAGTTCCAAAAGACTGTAACTATGCAACAAAAACATGATTTCTGTGTAAATTTTAGCCAGTTGCCAATGAATGGCAAGGCATGGAATTTACCAATGAGGAAGGATGAAGTCAGTTGGAATCACCTCCTGGGAGCTGGATTAAATTATCTACCTAAAAGAAACAACCAAAACAGGCATTTTGAATGCGTTTTGAGCTTTAAGTGCACCTACAACCAGTTATTCCGAAGATCTTCGGACTAACAGGGGAACACGCTTCTTTTTTACTTTCTACGATTTCCAAGCGGTTGAAAAGGTAACTTAAGGTTGAGGGGATATAGAAAAATTCTTCTACAACTATTCCCATCGTTCCTTTCCGACCAGAAGACACAACTCACAAGAAATATCAACTGATGCAACTGACCCTATCTTGAAATAGACCCAAATTAGTTGTAGAATAATAGGCAAATAAGTTGTAGATAGAAATGGCATATTTTGTGCATGTAAATAGATATTAGATATTATAAATATCATAGCTCCCATACTGGTTGATCTAAGTAGCTGTGAGGAAATAGACATTAGCATAATAGGTTCAGATTTGCAGTAGAGTGCAGCAGTAGCATTGTAATGTTATTTTTGGAATAATAAAGTGTAGTTCTTTCATTCTCTTTGTCATTTATGGGTGTGTGTGAAATTTAGCAAGTAAGAGGAGTTCATAACTTCTATAAAAGGAAGCAAGGGCCACTTCTAGGTCTAGGAGAAGGACTGACAAGATAGGTTTTCTTCTAATTCTTGATGCAGCAGAATTAGCTAAATATTTGTCAAGTTTCATATTTTGTTTCATACTAACCTGTGTTGTAGTTTTATGATTTATTTCTTGTTTAGAGTAAACTTGCAAGACTTTCTAAATAGGAGACCTTTGATAGATTAGTTACTGTTTCATATTTTCAGCAGATTACAGTATTGCTTTTGGATTCTTTCATTTTAGCAACTTTTACCAGTTTTTCTTGTATTTTCCTTTTTGTTGTCAGCTACTGTATAGAAGATTGACAACCTTATGAAACAGAACATTGACAGGGATTAGTTTGTGTGCTTATTACTTAGATTTCTATTCCTATAAAAGTAATTAGATTTCAATTCTACAATTGTAATTAGGTTCCAATTTTTGTAACTTAAGGACCATATTTTCATTCCTGCAAATAAATTAGTTTTTTTTACGCAACATAGAAGTAAAGGTGACCTGAAAATCCCCAACACAATCTATTTTGCCAATAAGACCTGCTGCTCCAAAGTGAGTTAATTTGTATCCATGTTCAACATTTCTATCGTAGATAGCCTTGAATACCACCCCAGATTGATAGATCATTGAGATTAAATGATGTGATTAACGACACACATCAATTAGCTGCTCGGAGGCATCCATACCTCATTTTTTGCATTCTCTTTCCTCATTTTCTTCTATTTACAATCATATTCAACACTCGTTAGATCATTTTAAATTCATTACCATTGATACTTTAGCTTTTACATTCATATTTCATCGTTTTTCATGAATATTCATGTATTTATCATAGATTCACATCCAATCATTCATATGTTGTCCTTTTAAGTTCATCATTGTTTGCAATTCATTTCAATAGATGCATATTTTTTGTAAAATTATTGTTTGTTGTATCAAAATTATCAAACTGCAGCTCTCTGCCCTGATCGGGTGGATTCCTGCATAATCGGATCACCCAATCATCAGATCATATCGTTCGATCTCGTCTAATTTTGATCGATCCTGTCTACAAAAAAGAATAAAAAACTACATCAAAATTTTGGATACAGGTCAGAGTTTTAAATCTCTTTTTAAGCATTGCATAATTCATTTAAGTTCTATTTTCTATTGTTTGTTGTCTGCATATGAACTAAAATTACATATAGGTTAATCTAGTTGCATATTGGCCAAATACTAGGTGATTGTGAGCAAATATAAAAATAACACATCAAACAAACTCCAAAACCTAGGCGTGGAAACTACCACAAAATTTTTCCTAGTGAACCCATCGAATTCATCGAAAAATCACCAAAGAAGGCACAATCTTAAGTGTCTCTCTCTGAGATGTAGACCTATCATTCCCACATTCTCCTTCAAGACACGAATCCATTAGCTTGAAGGAAAAGGAGTGTGTGAATTTTAGACCTACAAACCCTATCATAGGCTTGACTCATATCAAGTTTTAAGATCATCGATTTCTCTTTTCTTAAAGTTGTTGAATGTATAACTTCATGAGCTACTATGATCTTGTCCAGAATTTCTCTCCCTTTCACAAATCCTCCTTGCTCTTCTAAAATAATTTTGTCTAACAAAAACCTTAATCGATTCACCATCACTTTGGAGATAATCTTATATGCCATATTACATAGACTTGTGGGTCTAAAAGAATCAAACAATTCAACATCCTTCTTTTTTGGAATTAGGATAAGATATGTATTGTTTTACCCTAAATTGTTCCACTACCACCAATAACAAATCCTTCACTATATCCCAATTATGTTGGTAAAAAGTTGTAGAGAGTCTATCTTGACCTGGGAATTTATCCTTATTAAAAGAGAAAAGAGCTAAATTAACTTCTTCTAGAGTAATAGGCTCCATCAATTTCCTATAGTCTTCATTCATTATAACTGAAGGTACATCTCGAAGAAGTTTATCATTAAGAAATTCAGTCTACCTTGATCCTAGAATATTATGATAAAATACTTTACCTCTTTTCTAATTTCACTCTAATCTTCAATCCAAACCCCTTCTAGATTTAATTCTACTAATTATGGATGTTGATCTCTCCACTGTAGCCATCCTATAAAAAAACTTTGTATTTTTATCTCATTCTTTTAGCCAAGTATGTCTTGATTTTAATCTCCATAATTTCTCTTCCTTTTTTATAAGAAAAAATTCGTAGTTTTATTTCAAGAGTGAAATAAAACTACACTTTTTATGTGCCTTAGCACAAACAGAAACCCAAATAAAAGAAGATTATTGGGATTCAAGATATAATTACAGTCGGGTAAATCAAAGAGGAAAAAATCCAATCTTCGGAATAGCATGGGGATAATAAGGATAAATATCCTTATATATCAATACTCAATCATCCAAAAAACCTCCATGACCAAAACCTGGATAGAAATCAGTGAAAAAGAAACTAGCAAAATAGAAAAGAAACGATTAGAAACTACCATCAAACTCTAATCAAATGAAACAGGCCCACAATTAAAAACCTAGAGCTAGCATAGAAATTAGGGATATGATATGTGGGTGAAAGAAGAAACTCCATCCTTGTTCTCTTCCATTTGCAGGAAACCTTCTAGAACTTGTTGACCTTTTAATAACCTATTTAGTTATTGATTTAATTCCCTATAAACATGTGTAAAAGAGATATTTTCAAAAAGTGAAATCACCTCCAGTAGTTCATATCCCATTGGTCTAAGCAGATAATTTTTTAATTGAGTAGATATATTCATCCATTTGATGACTAGAGTGGAATCTCCAAAAATTTGTAATTTTTTCACATTTCTCTCCACAACACACTTTATTAGCAATCTCAATGCCTGAAACTCAACAAAATTGTTGGAACCTGTCCCAAGACCTGCTTTAAATTTGATATAGTGGGTATCCAAGAAGTACATAATGCCTCTTGCGCTACTAAAAGATGATTGTCTTTGACTAGCCCCATCAAAAAAAACCCATGGCTGAGACTTTTCAATGAACAAATTGTCTACTTGTCAAGGTTTATTATGTTTGTCAGTCCCTTTATTGATTGAGACCAAAGTCCTCACCTGAAATGTGACTTGAAATGGGGGAATTAACTTCCCTTCAAAAATAGTTGCATTTTGTGCCAACCATATACCCCAACATATAAGACATGTTAAAGAAACAAATCGTTTCAACTATTTTTTCAAAATCCACTATCTTAAGCATACCTCCATTGTTTCTCCTTACCAAATATTTTTTACTCTAGTTATTTGTTTAGCTTCTAACCAAACTTGTTGAGAAAAAGGGCATTTGCTTAACAAATGTGTGATATTTTCCTCCTCTGATTAACATAACATACAAATACTTGGACCTTGTATGCTTCTTCTCTATAAAACTTCCCAAGCCAAAGCCTTATTTCTCAAAGCTAACCACATGAAAATAATTTTCTTTTTTGGGGTAGATAATTTCTAAATATGCTTCCACCACCAAGTAGGTCCTTTGAGGATGAGGGTCAAAACTTGCTTTGTAACCAAGTCTAGTTGAATATTCACCCCTATATTTGTTGTATGCCCAAGTAATAATATATGGTTTAGCTCTTAGCTTGATATGACTCTTATTAAGACTATCAGTGTAAGCCTTACACAAAATAGTCTAATCATCAGAAAAACCCAAGACTTGAGCTTACTTCCAACCTTGGGTCCAAAGACTAGAAGAATTTGATTCCCCCACTTGATGAAGAAAGTAAAAACCCTTGTCTTGTAAAGAACTTATCATAGCTTTCGACAATAAAATGTTTTCTCCACAAACCAAAATAGAATCAACCCCTATTCTAACTTGTTCACCGTTTCTCACTTTCCAAAACAAATATTTTCCAATCATAGGAAAGGCCTGTACTAGTGCCTTCCATTCAATGGAAATATTTTTAATGCTTTTCTATGGACTTCTGATCTAATCCATAAAGGTGCTTGGACAAATATACTTTTGTTCGATAATCTTCTTCCATAATCCTTCTCTAGTAAAAATCCTCCATAAATTTTTTTCTACCAAAGAAGAACCAAAATGATGGATATTTTTAAGGCCCCAACCACCTTCCTCATTTGGCCTAACAATACTCCACCACGTAACTAAAGGAATGCCTTCATGTTCCTTATGTCTAGTCCAAAGAAATTAGAAGTAAAGTTTTCTTATTTTCTCTAGAACTCCTTTGGGGATGAAGGCCAAGGAGTGCCAAAACACAAGAATTACGTCAAGAACCGACTTTACAAGTGTTAATCTCTCACCAATAGACAATCATCTATTACACCAATGGTTAATCCTAAATCCAATATTCTCTAAAATCCATCCCCAATCTCTCTTCCTGTAAGTATTTGACTTCAATAAAAAAACTAGATAATTAAAGCCTTCCTGGAAATATAAGAGATTAAAAGAAAAACATTTGATTAGATCTTGTTTAGTCTCCTGCTCTAGACCATTAAAGCAAATAGAGGATTTTTAAAAATTTATCTCCATATCGGTAGCAATATTGTGAGTGTCCAATATTTTCTTCAAATTTTTAGCTTCCCTTAAACTTCCATTTGTGAATAACAATACATCATTATAAAATAATAAATGAGATAAATAAAGGACCCCCACTTTGATCCTAGACAAGGATCATGCCCTCTTTACATCCAAAACAACTCTACTCAATCCTTCAACAACCAATAAAAAAAGAAAATGAGATAAAGGACATCCCTGTCTCGGTCCTCTCGAGGGTCTAAAGAATTTGGAACTTGATCCATTGATAAGAACAACAAAAGATATAGAAGAAATACATCCCATAACCCACTTTACTATCAGATAGTTAAAACCCAGATGTAAGAGCATCAATATGAGATACAACCAACTAGTTATATCATAAGCTTTAGATAGATATGGTTTAAGGACCATTGCAGGAAGATTTTTGGTTTAAATAGAGTGAAGGCCCTCTTGTGCAACTCCTATGGCTTCAAAAATCTGTTTACCTGGTAAAAACACAAACTACTTATGGGAAATAACTTTAGATAAAATCTTCTTCAATACAACAACCATAATATTTGCAATGGTTTTATGAAAATACAGTTACACAATGAAATAGGTCTAAATTCATCAAACGTTTTAGGCTTCTCCTTTTTTGAAATCAAAGCTAAAAAAGTGGAGTTAAAATCCCCTAAAACCTGACCACTCAACCTAACTTCCTCCATTACTCTGAGAAGATCCTCCTCAACCAGATCATAAAAAAATAGGAAAAACTCCATAGGCCATCCATCAGGCCTTGGAATTTTATCCTTTTTGAAAGAAGTTAGGACAACTTTTAGTTCTTCCTTTGTGACCTCCTTCATAAGTAACTGATTATCCTCCTTTGTCATGAAACTAGGGAAGAAAGTAATTAACTTTAAAATTTCTCCAATATTGACTCTATTAGGTTCTTTATAGATAGATTGAAAATATTTACTCCCAAATATGCTAACTCAAAAAAAATCCTAATGAGGACCCCTTCTTCATTCTGCATCTCCCAGATAGTGTTAACCTTCTTCCTATGATTAGCAAAATTATGAAAAAATTAGTATTTTCATCCTTTTTGTTAGGATCTCATCCTAACCCTTAATGTAATAACTCCCCTTTTGTAATAATTCCTAGTGAACGTGGGTAGTACCCATGATTAATATTTTGTAATGTTCTAAGTTTTAGCTTAGGTAGTGCCTATGACAAATGGCACCCTTTTTATGTAACACATGGTAGATAGGTGGCATTGTGCATGTAATTCGTGTGGCATTATGCATGTAATTCGAGTGGCATTGTGCATGTAATTCAAAGTGGCACTATGCATGTAATTCGGGTGGCATTATGCATGTAATCCAGGTGGCATTTTGCATGTAAGCCAACCTTGGAAGGAAACTCCTTAAATACCCGAAAAGGCACCAATGTAACCATATTTTTGCAAATTAATGAAGTATTGAAGGAGGTTGCCCCCTCGAAGAGGCCTCGCGATTCTGTCTTATTGTGAGATTGTTCTTTATGCAAATTTCTGTTATATTAATGTGATGTTTATGTGAGTTTATTTCCAAGCAATTGTGTGAGAGTGTGTTATTTGAGTTTATTTTATAGCAGGATCTTAACAAGTGGTATCAGAGCGCTTTCCAGGGCCAAGTTCTGCTGCAACTGCAACGATTCTTGCCATCCAATCCGCCTGTTAGGTATAAATTCTGTGTGTTTTTCCCATTTCTGTTTTTCCTTATTAAAAAAAAAATCCAAAAAAAATACAATGTTTTTTTTTCCAGACCAAAAACAAAAAAATATATTTTTAGTTGAGTAGGTAGAAACCCTGTACCGGGGGTTTTAAAATATCGCGAAGGATCTGTCGTTATTGGCTAAGCTAGATAGCCCATAAAGCGTCTAGTGAAGTGAGGGGCGATCATGCTCCAATACCTGTGCCTCGCATGTAACTCGCGCACGGACTTGAGCTCCCACGTATCTTCGGGTATATCGGGAGACCATCTAGGATTAAACAAACTTTTAGCCATTAGGAAGCTCTTCGGCCTTGTATTACTCATAGTCTACGGGACACAAGCATCCCGGACGATTACCCTCCCGTATTGTCGTAGAGGCAGTAGTGTGCTCAAGGGTATGTGTGGAATCCTCCTTGAGTAGTGGCCCGAAATATTGGTCCGAGCACTATTGTTCGTCACCGTCGGTATATTAGAGGGCCTATGGGTGGTACATACTCCTATACTTAGCATTCCCTGGTTCCGTTAAAACTTCAACCTGTAAAAAATGCAAAAAATAAAAAAAAATAAAAAAAATAAAATAAAAATCCAAACATCCTTGTTCGTAAACCTGCATTTCAAAAGTGAGCATATGAGAAAGGAGTCCTCTACTAAAAAAATAATAGAAGGGACATGCATTCGGGATAAGCCATGAGGGTGACACTTAAGTTGACAACCTGAGAATAACAATAAAATTTACAGTGGCAGTCACAACAGTCGACCAAGTCGTAGAGGTCAAGACAACTAAGGCGGAATTCACAGCTCTTCGTGGTCGTAATAGAATCGTCATATCACCACCGCCAAAATATAGAGAATCTTGAGTGTGAAACACGACCAGCTATAGATAGTGCTCCAAGTACCCAACTTTTGCTCGAGAGCTCGTAATTAGAAACTCGTAAACACCGTTAGACTCAAGAAAACAGGAGATAAAAAAAAAGTCTAGGTGCCAAAAAGTAGTGTTGAGAGATATAGCTCATTGTGACCACCTCCTTCACCTGATCATTTTGATATATAGCACCCAAGCACTTTTTTGGGCACTTACTAAAAATAGTAAGTCCTAAAAATTCAATTCTATTTTTAGTAACTCGGTCACAAAAGGTCTAAAAAATGGCCCAGGGTACCCGTGGACACCATAAAGAACTAGAACACTTGGAATCCCTAACAAAAGCCATTGAGAACTTGAACTCGGCTTTTCACTCCATAAGGGAAGAAGTCCAAGGTCTTCGCCTAGAGCATGAGGCCACTAGCAACCGCTTAGAAGAAGCACTGACATAAGTAGACAGCAAACTGAGAAGAGAACCACCCAAATTCGAATACCAAGCTGAGAGTTCTACAAGGAATCGTGACCATGATCCACCCTTTAGAATGCCCAAATTGGACTTTCCCAAATTTAGTGGGAAGGATGTTGATGGGTGGCTATGTCGGGTTGACCAATTCTTTCGACTTCATAATGTACCCATATTTCATCGAGTCCAGATGGCTTCCTTTAACTTGGAATCTGAGGCTCTACACTGGTTTCAATGGTTGCGTCTTGCCTACCCAAATCTCTCTTGGGAGGATTTTGAATCCCAACTACTCACTCGATTTGGTCCTAGTGAGTATGAGGACTTTACAGGAGCCTTGACCAAACTACAACAAACAGGGTCAGTCCGAGAGTACCAAGCTCAATTTGAAAAATTGGCCAATAGGACAAGAGGATTGAGTGAAGGGTTCTTCCAGAGTTGTTATATCAATGGGTTGAAGGTGGAACTCCAAGCGAAAGTAAGAATGTTGAAACCACGAACTATGATGGAAGCTATCACTTTGGCCCGTTTGGCCGAATCTAAACTCTTCGCCCAAAGACGCCCATCAAAGTTTCTGCAAAATAGACCTTCATTTCCTCCTAGAGCCCAACACCCAGTTGATACTAAACCTGCTGCACCCAAGCGCCTCACCACCGAAGAGATGGATGCACGTCGTGCCCAAGGATTATGCTACAATTGTGATGAAAAGTTTTTCAAAGGGCATAAGTGTGCACACAAAAAATTGTTCCTGATAGATGTTGAAGAACCCGATACCTCTGACGAGAGTGATAAGGATGAGGACCCTCCATAAACACCTCCTCCACAAGAAGAAGTGAAACAGAACCCGAGACAACAATTACAACCATGCCCTTGCAGGCATTACTACTCCTCAAACCATGAAGGTTACAAGATTTTTCAAGGGCCAACGTCTTTCCATCCTTCTGGATTCGGGAAGCACGCACAACTTCATTGACCCTAGAGTTGCTCAATGGGCAAATTGCTATATCCACACTTGTAATTCCTTTGAGGTCATGGTAGCCAATGGGGGAACCTTACCTTGTAAAGGAAAGTGTCGCAATGTTAAAATCCAGATAGGGGACTATGCACTCAAGCAGGACATGTTTGCCCTCCAGTTGGGTGGATGTGATATTGTTTTGGGATCTCAATGGTTGAGTACGTTGGGCACTATCAGTTGGAACTTTGTTGAACTTTGGATGCAGTTCTCCCATAACGGACAAACACACATCATCAAGGGCTCCCCAAACAGGAACACCTCAAATTATCAGCTCAAACGGCATGGAGAAATTGCTAAAGAAATCATCACGTGGGGTCATTGCACAACTATTCTCCATCCAACCATCCACATCCCCAATGGGTGAAATCCCACCAGACATGCAACAGATTCTCCACAAACATGAGGCCATCTTTTCATAACCAACCACACTACCACCGCATCGCTCTCATGACCATGCCATTCCATTATTGCTGGATAGTACACCTCCCAATATCCGACCGTACAGATACCCCCATGCCATGAAGTCAGAGATTGAGAAGATGATACAAGAATTACTCAAGGCGGGTGTCATTCGGCCTAGTACTAGTCCCTACTCTCACCCGCCTTACCGGTCCTCAAGAAGGATGGCTCTTGGCGATTGTGTATTGACTACCGAGAACTCAACAAGATAACGGTCAAGGATAAATTTCCTATCCCCGTGGTTGATGAATTACTAGATGAATTACATGGGACCATGTACTTCACCAAGCTAGACCTCCGCTCCGGGTACCATCAGATCCGGCTCAGGGATGAAGATATTCCTAAAACTGCTTTTCGCACTCATGAAGGTCATTATGAATTCTTGGTAATGCCATTTGGTCTCACAAATGCTCCTTCCACATTCCAAAGCCTGATGAACAACATCTTTCGCCCTTTCTTGCGGAAGTTCATCCTTGTGTTCTTCGATGACATCTTGATTTACAATCACACATGGGAAGAGCATCTCAATCATGTAGATCAAACCCTCCAACTACTGGCCGACCATAAACTGTTTGCAAAAAGGTCCAAGTGCTCCTTTGGTTTGATTGAAGTAGAATATCTGGGACACATTGTCTCAAAGGATGGTGTCAAGGTTGACCCTAAGAAGATCCAAGCAGTCCAAGAATGGCCGAAACCTCGCACACTCAAGGGGCTTCGAGGATTTTTAGGGCTTACAGGATATTACCGTAAATTTGTCTGCAATTATGGAAAGATAGCCGCCCCCCTCACCTCCATGTTGAAGAAGGATTCTTTTACTTGGACAGGGCCGGCTGAGAAAGCATTCCCCGGACCTCAAGCATGCCATGACCACCACTCCAGTTTTAGCCATGCCATACTTCTCTAAAAAATTTGTCATTGAAAGTGACGCTTCTGGTCGTGGTATTGGGGCGGTATTGATGCAAGAAGGACGCCCTTTGGCTTTTACCAGCAAAGCCCTATCTGATCGCAATTTGGGAAAATCCACATATGCCAAGGAAATGTTGGCAATATTGCATGCAGTCCTACATTGGCGGCCTTACCTCATTGGGTGCCATTTCTCCATCAAAACTGACCACCATAGCTTGAAATACTTTCTAGAACAACGAGTTGCCACCCCCGAGCAACAAAAGTGGGTATCAAAACTCATGGGCTATGATTATGACATCACGTACAAAAAAGGGAAGGAAAATCTTGTGGCATATGCTCTCTCTCGCCAATTTGAGACCCTTAGTATGTTGTGTGCCATCTCTCGCACCATTGCCCCAATGGATTGAGCCCTTACGTCGGAAATACTTCAGGATGCAGATTTGAAAGACCCGGTTGCTTCACTTAGGGATGATCCATAGTCTACACCAGGATATAGTTGGGATGGCCAGGATCTACGTTACCATCAACGCCCGGTTCTTCCTCCTAAGTCCCCACTTCGAGAACTCCTCATGAAGGAATCACATGCTACTCCATCTCGCCGGCCATTCAGTGGTTCCTAAAAACTTATGAGCGACTCAAGCGCACCTTCTTTTGGAAAGGTATGAAATAGGACATTCGCTCTTTTGTAGCGGATTGCGACACTTGTCAAAGGATGAAAGGAGAAACAAGTGCGCTCCCCGAGCACTCTTCAACCATTGCCGATACCGCATCGTGTGGACCGACATCTCCATGGACTTCATAGAAGGGCTACCTAAATCCGGAGGCAAGTCTCGTTATTTTCGTGGTAGTGGACCGCCTTTCAAAGTATGCTCACTTTTGTGCCCTAACCCATCCTTACACAGCATCCACTATTGCCCAAATTTTTCTTGACTCCATATTTCGCCTTCATGGCATGCCCACCTCCATTGTATCTGATCGTGATCCCACCTTTACTAGCAATTTTTGGCAAGAGTTGTTTAAGTTGCAGGGGACTCACTCAAAATGAGTTCAGCCTACCATCCGCAAACGGATGGTCAAACAGAGGTTGTTAATAAATGCTTGGAAACCTACCTTCGCTGCTTTGCCTCTGATCATCCTACTCATTGGGCAAAATGGCTTTCTTTGGCTGAATGGTGGTACAACACTTCCTATCATACCGCCACCAAACTCACACCGTTTGAGGCAGCTTTACGGCGCCCTCCACTCACGCCTTCCTCCTACATTTCGGGCAGCTCCAAGGTCCAGGCCGTCGACAATGCTCCGAGTCAACACACCGAGGTCCTCCGCCAACTCAAGCAAAATTTGAACATGGCCCGTAATCGGATGCGCCAACAAGCCGATCAAGCATCGTTCGAGCGTAGTTTTGATGTGGGTGATATGGTCTTCCTTCGCTTACACCCATACAAACAATCATCCCTACAACTCCGCAGGTGTCGAAGCTCGCTCCAAAATTCTATGGTCCTTATCATGTTCTACAATGGATTGGTCCAACAACTTACAAATTGGCTCTTCCCCCCACTTCCAAGATCCACCCTGTTTTTCATGTTTCCCTTCTCAAGAAAGTTGTGGGCACAAAGGTACAGGTTCAATCAACACTCCCCGAATTGGATGAAGAAGGCTCCATCTTACTTGCACCGAAACAGCTACTGGATCGTCGAACTCGCACTCGCGCAACCGTACCATCACAGAGGTCCTGGTTCAGTGGCGTGGACTTCAACCTGAGGATGCTACATGGGAGTCTCTCCATCAACTCCAGCAATAGTTTTCTCATTTTCAGCTTTGAGGACAAAGCTTCTTCAAGGAGAAGGGCATGTTAGGATCTCATCCTAACCCTTAATGTAATAACTTCCCTGATGTAATAATTCCTAGTGAACGTGGGTAGTACCCATGATTAATATTTTGTAATGTTCTAAGTTTTAGCTTAGGTAGTGCCTATGACAAATGGCACCCTTTTTATGTAACACATGGTAGATAGGTGGCATTGTGCATGTAATTCGTGTGGCATTATGCATGTAATTCGAGTGGCATTGTGCATGTAATTCAAAGTGGCACTATGCATGTAATTCGGGTGGCATTATGCATGTAATCCAGGTGGCATTTTGCATGTAAGCCAACCTTGGAAGGAAACTCCTTAAATACCCGAAAAGGCACCAATGTAACCATATTTTTGCAAATTAATGAAGTATTGAAGGAGGTTGCCCCCTCGAAGAGGCCTCGCGATTCTGTCTTATTGTGAGATTGTTCTTTATGCAAATTTCTGTTATATTAATGTGATGTTTATGTGAGTTTATTTCCAAGCAATTGTGTGAGAGTGTGTTATTTGAGTTTATTTTATAGCAGGATCTTAACACTTTTTTTTAATCATACAACTCTACTTTTCATTCTCCATTCAACATCCCTCCACTCCAATAATTTTTTCTTATTAAATTTATAGTTCAACCAATCTTGTTTTCTCCTCCTCTTTAAACAAACCAACCTCATTCTTTTGATAAATTTATGAAATTTCCTTCTCCACCAACTTAATATCTCTATCCATACTCTCATTTTTAACTGCAATAAAAAATGACACAACTCCTTTTAATTTTTTTAAAGCAGCAGCAAATTGAAAACTCATTGATGACCTGGAACTTTGGTCATAACCAATCCATTTTTTTAATCAATTTTTGAAAATATTCTTCCTCCAACCAAATTAGATTGAGCTTAAAAGGACTGGTAGGTTTTGCCTCTTAACTTTCTAATTGAAGAAAAATGGGAGAATGATTTGAGCCACCTCCAGTCTCAACCCATGATCGTTTTTTGTCTATTTTATTGTATAATGTCTCTGAGATCAAAAATTTGTCCAACCTCTTTGAGATCCTAGCTTCCCCAACTCTATTATTTCTCCACATAGGCATTAATTTTATTGGTTCCAAATCAATTAAACCAACTTCTTCAATATTATGCTTGAAGTAATCTTCAAGTCTATCAAGTCTTGCAGATTTTCCCCAAACCTTACTTCTATTGATAGTAAAATTTAAGTCCCCACCAATGATAACTCTTTCATCCCTAACACACCTTTGGGAGATAAAATGATCCCATAATACCTACCTAACTTCATAAGGATCATAACAATTAAAATTGATATCCTCAAACCCAGGTCTTTAAAAAATAATTATGTCCATGAGCCTAAAACCATAAAGGAAGAATTAATTAAGGATACTAAGTTCTTCCAGCCAGTCAAAATGCCCTTGAATTTTTGGTAGCATCTAGAACCAAGAACTCCCATTCTTTAAGCAATTTACTTAACCCTTCAACGACTTTTGTACTTACCCCCATGGTTTCTTGTAGAAGGATAACATCCGAATTATGAATTTCCACCAGCCTGGCTAAGGTAAGTCTTTTAGAGGGACTGCCAAGACCTCGGATATTAAGGGATAACAAGATCATTTAAACATCTTAAAGGGGTTTTATCCCGCTCTAAGGACCCCTTTGATAGATTTTTGTTTACCCTATTGAATTTCCCTCAAAGACTTCTTCTGTGCATGAAAGAAAAAAAATTTCCTACCTGTTGAAGTAGTGGAAGATTCTTTTATATGGTCCAGATCTAACCCTAACCTTCCAACAACTGCACAAGTTCTCAGCTCAAATTTCCTTTTTCTATAACGTAAAAAATATCTGCAAGAGGAACCTGTCTCCAAACCATCCCCTAAAATAGATACCTCCCTAGAATATTCACCTGATAGGTCACAAAGACTTCCCCCAATAGTAGAAATATTTGGATCACAATCCCTATTCAATGCGTTTGAGGTTGCAAGCCCATTGTCCAAAATCTTAGAAAATTCCTTGTCCCTGGGACTTCTCTTCGAATATTCATAAGGAAGTGTACAAATTTATTTATTACCTAAGTCCATATTCTTCTCATGTATTGGACAATAATTATCATAAGGCTTAAATGTCCGACTAACAAACTTAATAGTATTGGGTTCTAATCCTTTCATAGTTTTCTTTATGACTTTATCTCCTTCTCTAACAACTTGTGAACAGTGAAATGGAGACAAATCTAGGCCCAAAATTTCATCCTCCTTCTCTATAGTTTTGGTTCTAGGTTCAACAACATTCTTTTTGCTTGTTTGTGCCAAATCAGGGAGCATTGTTGACCTCTAAAAAATAGGTATCTCTTGATTATTGTTAGTTGGCTTGAAATCCCCACTAGTCATTTGTTTTTTCCTCAATTCTTTATGTGTGAAATATTGAGAACATTCCTTAGCAATATATCCATAAACATGACAATGAACACATCTAAAAGGAATATTCAAATAATCCAAGATTTTAGTATGAACTGTATTCCCCGTAACTATCTCCATACACTTCGGTAAGCCTTCACTGATATCCATCTCAACCAAAATCCAAGCTATAGACTAAAAAATACTAGATTTGAAAGAAATATCTATATCCAAGGTTTTACCTAATGAATCTCCAATCTCTTTCAAAACTATTTCTAACCATAACTCCATTGGTAGACCTGGAAGTTTTACACAGATTGAGATTCTCCTAGCAACTTCAATCCTAGGATCAAAGCAAGTCGTCCAAGCCTTCAAAGCCAAAAAAGAAGACCCCCAATACCAATGAACTTCTAGAATTTTTTATGCATCTTCCTCATATTGAAAAAGGAAACCTATCCATCCTTTAGCAAGTAAGTGAAAAATTTGCCCATATCCTACGATTGGGACCCATACCGTTTGCAACCACTCGTTTACTATATTATAAGCTATTCAACATCCATGAAACTTTCCAATAAGGGCCTTCCTCAAAAACTCTAAAACTTGTTCTATCCTCAAGTCTTCCCCAAGCACCATTCTGATCTTTGACCTTCTCTTTTTAACCACTTTATGTGCCTTACACCCTTTAGTAACCACAGTTGTAGACTGTGTTGATTGTAATTTTGGACCCACTCCACTTAGGACCTCTAAATTAAGACCTTTACCAATAAAACTAGAACCAAATAAAGGAAACTCTATCAAACAAAGTGATTTTGGATTGTTTGGAGCTTGCTCAAGTTTTTCTTCCCCTCAATGAAATGCTTGCTCATTCATTAGACCCATCACTTGAGAAAAGTGTTCTAAGACACCTGAGAGTGAGTAGTCAATAGGAAAACTGACTTGTTTTGGACCTTTTGACATAGACTCTACTTTGTCCACTAAAGTCTGATACTGCAGTATTATTCTAGTCACTCAAAAAACCTAAGGACCCCCAGTTCTCAACTTCTAAATATTATCCATAAATGGGACCCTTGGCCCTTGGGGTTGAAAAGATGCATTGCCCCTCAAAGGGGTCCTCTAAGAAGTCCAAAAATTCCTCTTTATTCTCCATAAAAAACAAGAAACCAATTTCCCAAATTATACTATCATTTTTTAAAATACCAAATAAAAAATATTTTTACTTCGCTATCCTAGCACTGTTGTACTAGCATTTACTGTGCTAGCACTGTTGCGACACTGTTAAAATATTTTTACTTCACTACCCTAGCACTACTGCACGTGCCTTTGTTGCCCTAGCACTACTGTGGCACTGTTAAAATATTTTAACTTCATTACCCTAGCACTGCTACACTTGCCTTTGTTGCCCTAGCACTGTTGCGACACTATTAAAATTTATTTACTTCACTGCCCTAACATTGTTGTGACACCATTAAAATATTTTTACTTTGCTGCTCTACCACTGCTGCATTTGCCTTCACTACCCTAGCACTACTGCGACACTGTTAAAATATTTTTACTTTGCTACCCTAGCACTGCTACACTCGTCTTTGCTGCCCTAGCACTACTGTGGCACTGTAAAAAAAAATTTACTTTGCTATCCTGGCACTGCTGCACTTGCCTTCACTATCTTAGCACTATTGTGGCACTGTTAACATATTTTACTTCATTACCCTAGCACTGCTGAGCTTGCCTTCGCTGCTCTCAATGGGGAATCTTTGCATATCAAAGAATATCATTTCGTGTATTTTTCTCTTTAAGTGAAGTAATATATTGTTTCCACTAAAACATATACACATAACATGCACCAAAAGCTACTCAACATCACCCAAAGAACTAAAAGGTATTCAAAACGAGTCTACCTGTAAATTCTGTCACCTCAAAATAATTCTTTTCCAGCTAATCTAGTGCACGCTTGCTCTCCAGACTCCTTGTTCTCTTCTCTCTTCCCCCCAACTCAACTCTCACTTCTTAAAAGAATAAGTGTGTTAGTAAAATGCTAAATGAAATAGAAGCAACTGGATCAGTTAACAATGGATAATACTCTTTATATTCTATTGTTTTTTCACAAGAGCTTGTAATGATTCAAGATAATACTAATGTCTTTCTTGAGAGATAGACTACAAAAAATGAAGAATCATTCTACTATGGAAATAAATGGGGAATACAGGATTTAGATGAAGAAAAGTGAGAGGACAACAAAATTTTGCACTACAAGGGCATCTCGAATTTCTCTTCCTTACTCAAAATATTATGATATTCACTAAGCAACTCCCTTTCCTTTGAGCTTGGATTATTATGATCACCTTTTTGGATTTTTTAAGTTTATGTTTTAGTTCTTTCTTCTCAAAAATATTTTGAAAAGTGTTTTTGTTCCATTATTTTAATCTAGATGTCATAGATTTAATTTGTTTTGGAAGAGCATACAACCCACCATTTCCTGAAGAATTCCATGTTTGTGCTATCATATCAACAAATCGAGGATGATATTCCCACATCTGCTCATATTTAAAATATGATTTTTTAAATCACTTACCACCATTTTAACTCTTATTGGCTAGTGATCTAAACCAATCCTTGTTAAGGTATTAATTTTAGCACAAGTTCCTTCATCTAGCCAATGATATGAGACTATGTATCTGTTTAATATTTTTACTATTAAGTTATGGCCTCTCCTGTTGTTGGTCCATGTATAGTTGTTTTCTTCAAACTCAATCTCACATAGATTATTATTTTGAATAAAACCTGAGAAATCTCTCATACTTTGGGTTCATTTCATAATTCCTCCAAAATTTTCATCCAACTTGGTCATGACATTAAAATCTCCTACGATCATGAATCGGGTTTCTTGGTCTTTAATTCTCATAAAGGCTTCAATCCCACTCCAAAATTCTAATCGACCTGACTGAGTTGTAGGTCCATAGACGTTAATAAGAATGAAACACATATCAATAAAGTAACAAGTGATCAAAGAAGCCATCCAATGCCTAGTTTTATGAATGGTTACACAGGAGATTCTACAAGGATTTCAACAAGTTAGAATTCCCCTTGCCACTTATTTAGAATCCATAGAATCCCATTCACATCTTGCCCATACTGCTTTCATAGTTTTTGAATTTTCTTCTTTTGTCATTTTAGTTTCCTAGATACAAAGAATATTAGGCTTATTACTTAAACATAGGTCCCTGATACACCTTTGCTTTGAGGCGGCATTAGCACCCCTTATATTCCATGAGATGATAATCATGTCTAATTAGGGGCTATTGGCCCTGCCTATGTATTACCAATATCATTTTGTTGTTGGTAAAGAGAAGTTCAACCAACTTAGTTTGTGTTCCTTTCTCTATATTTGCTCTTGCTTCTCTGGATATCGCTTGATAATTTGAGAGTTTATCTCTTTTTGCCTTATCTATATCTAGAGTAGGTCTTATTATTATATTCCTCAATATTCTTTCACAATTTTGTTTTCCATCATATTTATCCTCTCTTGGCTCTACTACAAAAGCTTTTGACTTGTCAAGCTCATTTTCTGATATTTCTTTATTAATGAAAGAGGTATTAACTTCTAAAACTACATTTTCTTTATCAATTGTTTTCTCCTGAATGGTGCATGGTACTATTGTGGCCGCTCCACAACGTACCCCAAGAATTGGGGACCCACCTTTTTAAAATTGACTTTCGGAGTTTTCTTTGTTCTTGAGCATCTTTCTGCATAGGTCCTTACCCATGTGCTTGCATTAGTTTCCAAAACTCACCATGGGTAGTGTTTCTTTTACGTGGGTCTTAAAGATTTGGTCATCGGGGTTGGCTTGATAAGTTTGAGTTGAGAAATTCCTTTCTGGTGTTGGAAGTCTTAAGTGGTTAACTTAATTTTTCTATGTTATTTCATTTTCAATAATTAACCATTTAAAGATGTCTCCTTAAATAAAGTGAAAATCAAATAAAGATAAAGAAAAACATTATTATAATTATATAAGTTTTATATATAATTATAATAATAAACTAAAGCAAATAAATAATAATATAAAATAAAATAAGATCATTACTATATATTTTATATATAGTAATAATAAAGTTAATAATAATAATAATAAAATAAAAAATAAAAATTTGATAAATGAAAGGTGATTTAGTTTTGAAATTTCCCTTTTGTCTTTTAGTCTTACCTTTGTTTTGGTTTCATGCTTATGTCGAATGGGCTTATGTTAAATGAGTGTAGCTTAGGTTTAGTGATATTTATGTAATGAAGCCATTAATAAAGTTAATATTGGTTGTTTTAATGAATCGCCTCTCTTTGATTTTCGTAGGCTTGGTTCGAGATCTGGCAGGGTTACATGGATTGCCTTCATTGGACACAACGGATCAAGATAGAGTTCAGCGATTTTGGGCCACACCGTTGATGAAGAAGTCTAGGTGGCAATGATGACAGATTGGAGTGGATGGACCTTGCCACGGAGGACACTTCAGTCGGGGTGCTAGCAAGATTGAGGCCGTCAGAACTGGCTTGAAGACATACCCCGCACGATGAGTATGGCCACCCGATGATGACGTGTGTGGATAAGGGCATTGAGGGACCCTTAGACACGGCAACAAAGGAAAATACATGGTGGGACACCTTGACCATCGGATGAGCATGACCAGGAATGAGGGAATATCTTCGTTTTGGATTGGTTTGACCACCGTATCGAGGCAGCATAGATAGATTGCGTGGATGCAACGGCCAGGTAGGGAAATATACTGTGAAGTCATCGAAGAGCACAATAGTGGTGGGCCCACTGGCCAGTATTATAAGAGCAAATGGTGACACAGGGGTATTATGGTCGATTTCAGCAGAGACGTGGACACGTACGTAGATGGGTACAGTCGAAAGTATTTCATTCCATAGGCGTTTCGAATAACAGAGGGGATAATGACCATATGCTAATTTTGGGTTTTGTTCTTATATTACACTCCCACCAAGCAATAATGCCCATACGCCATTCATTAGACGCAGTGCATGAAGACAAATGTAGCTAATATAGCTATGACCATTACATGGAGATAGAAAACAGTGGCGCTCAGTGGAGGCGTAGTTGGATCAATGGGATGATACAACCAGCAAAGATAGTGTGAGGAGATTCGCGAGACATAGTGGATGGACAGGTGAAAGGAAAGTAAAACCATAAATTATATAAAATTTTGGTATGTCACCTTGTTGGCATTGATGCAGCGCAGGGAGAGATAGACTCGGTTGGAAGCAAGCACAACACCGAAGGAGATTGTGTATAGTGAACTGATGACACACGAGCAGGAGATGAAGGGAAGACGATGACGTTGCATCATTTGTCGAGTAGATATTACGACAGACATTCTAATGACGACAACGTCGGGGTTTCTTCGACGATGAAACAATGGAGAATGCAAAGGTGTATACCGACGTTCTACGATGGGTTAGTTCACAATGGGCACACGAAGCAGTGTTAGATAAGGAGAAAAGGGTCGCGTGTTCGGGTACAGCGCTGCAAGATGACCAGGAATACGCAGAGCAGTGCAGTCGGAGGATCTATCGAGATTAAGTGAACAGTGGCATTCTTGGCATACAGTCGAGCTAAAGATAGAATCCGACGATGGTGTTGAGCATTGAGGACAAAAATACATTTTGTGGCAGGTTTGTGGAGTCCGATGTGGCCGCGATTTTGTCCAAATGGTTAACAAGGAGTGTATCATGGTAACCAAG
This sequence comes from Wollemia nobilis, assembly GCA_028583015.1. Taxonomy (NCBI): domain Eukaryota; kingdom Viridiplantae; phylum Streptophyta; class Pinopsida; order Araucariales; family Araucariaceae; genus Wollemia; species Wollemia nobilis. Next base: position 8,426,415 of record JAQPPZ010004624.1, on the reverse strand, counting down.
CAGGAATAACCGCCCAAGATTTATAAGAAGATCCACTAAAGATAATGTTGAAAAGGTCATGTATGATTTGCCTTAAGGTTAGTGGGTGGTCATTATGACATTTTGTCATACCATAAGCTTATTTGAAAAGTGTTTAGGCTATGCTATAAAGATGTATGTTAAATGACCATTATTTGACTATAATGGCCCATGCTTAAGCATGTGCACGTTTTATACCATATGTGATGTTTCAAACAAAAGGAAATAAGTTTTAGGCATAGGGAAGAATACGAAACAAACAAAGAAGAAAAGGAAGAATTTTAGGGCAAAACGAAATCAGAAAGGGAAGAGCCAAATGTTTCAAAATAGGTCAAACGAAGAGTTTCAAGAAAATGAAAGGGCATATGGAAAACTTCAAATACTACAACGAGATGCTAAAAGTGGGGTTGGAAACTTCTAAAACAGAGTTGCAGAGCTGAGGGCAAGAGGCCATTCTGGACCTGCTTTGGATTGTTTTTCTTCCACTTTTTTTTGGTTTTGGAGAACCAGATTTATGCCATGTACAAGGACATATTTTTAATGCAGATAGTTTTTCAGAAAGTTGCATCTTATGGACAAGAAAGGAGGAGTCATTTTCTGCATGCAAGATTAAATGTCTATTTTTTTCCCTTTTCATATTTTAGGCTTGTAAATGGAGTTTATGCAAGTTTCTTGATTGCTTCATGTGAATGCTTAAATCTGAAAACCTCATTTAAACCCTAGGAGCCAGCACTTAGCTTATCCGGATTGTGCTTGTTTTGCAAGTCCAATAGGTTAGGTTGCATGCATGAAAACCTCACATCTTCGGTTTTGTCGGAATAGGATAGCATCAAACTGAATGTATCATGTGTTTCATTTTCTGCATTTCATTTTCATTTTTCTGCATTTTATTTTTCCAGAAATTTTAATTTTTTGTTTTAATTTTCAGGCATTAAAATAAACATTAAAAAAAATTCAAAATCCAAAAACAATTTCACCATTGCGTAGGTTATACTTCATACTTCCAATACGCACTTTGAAATTTCATTTTTGGAGTTGTTTAGTATTTTTAAAAATTCATCGAAGTTGTTGTTTTATTACAGATTTTGAAAATTCCGAAAATAGAAAATTTCCATTTTTGGGCCGAATTTCATTTTTTCAGTTTCATGCTTCATTCATGAGCCTATGATGACATTCCCTTCATGAAAATTCTAATTTCAACGAAGGAGTCGTGTTTTATGGCACTTTGCAAATTACCATTTTGGGAGCAATCAAAGCACTAAATTATTCGTCTTGATGAAAATCTGATTTCATTTAAGAAGGATAATTAAAGTGACATTTTGAGCTCTATTTTAATACCCCTCCCCCTTTATGGGGGTATAATAAAAAAAAAAATATTTTTTTAAAAACCAAAAAAAAAAAAAAAAGAAGCACCCCGGGGGGGGGGGGGGGGCCCCCCCCCCCTCTTTTTTTTTTTTTTTGAAAAAAAAACACCAAAAATTTTTGGGGAAAAAAAAAAAAACACCCCCCTTTTTTCACGTTACTTGCAATCACTAAGGTGTTCCAAACATTTAAATTGAATATCTTTATTTGAGATTACTAATACACATATGCAAATGCTAATATAGCGGAGACCTTGGAGAAGTTGTTTGTTTAACTTCTTTGCAAGAGGGGATTTGGAACCCAAATCCTAAGGGAGAGTGTACTTTCACAATTGGGTGAAAATACCACTCAACATTTTGGCGCTAGAAGGAGGGCCTAAATTGGTTTATTTCAGTGTGATTTAAATGCTATAGGGATTTAAATGTTGAATATTTCATGCCCTATTGATTATTATCTTTAGCCCTCTTTTAACAATACAACCTTGTAGTGTTAAAAGGAGGACATGAATTGCTATGCATTGTTCTAATGCTTTTGATTGTTCATACAAGAATAATGTGTTTTGATTTGATTTTGAAAAATTTTGGTCTTGACTAACGAGGTTGTCTCCATGCAATTACTTTCATTTGATTTTAATGGATACATCTCTTGGTTGATGCTAACATGATTATTCATACGTTACATGTTTGATATTTGCTAGTCATTTCATGCTTATTTGTAAGGAATTATTTTTTCTAAAATGTATTTGTTGTCGGTATTATGCTCTTCACTTGCGTGTAATGCGATCTTGTGAATCAGAAAGCCTACAACACTAGGAGTATGCTCTTCACTTGCGCATATGCGATCTGGTGAATCAGAAACTAATTTACATTTTTAGAATATTGCTTTGTCATGGTTCCTTCTTTTATTCATGACTAACAAATTGGTTTTGAAGTTATTCTTTGAGTTTCATTAATGGCTACAACTGCAGGAACGTGGTATGGGATACATGTTAATCCTTTGAACATTAGTGGAGATTCTCATGATTTACCCAAGAACGTAGAAAAATGTTTGCCCAAATTTAAACACAATGGTCCAACATTAGCCGAGGAACATATTCAAGCCTATGTGGATATCCTAGTTAGATGGAATGTCGAACATGAGGATGTGGCATGTAGAATGTTTCCTGGAACCCTAGATGAGGTGGCATATGATTGGTACATCAATTTACCCACTGGTTCTATTACATCTTGGACTCAATTGAAAGATGATTTTATCAATCAATTTAGGTTGCTCATTGATCCTCTCACGATATATCAACAATTTACTTCTTGCAAAAGAGAACCTAATGAGCCAATGAGAAGTTTCAACTTGAGGTTTCGAAAGCTTTATGCGAGATTAATTTCTCCCTATACTATTGAGGAAAGTGGTGCTCTTCAAATATACTTTCGAGCATTGGATCCATTGTTTGCCATATTTGTTAGGATGAATCCCTTGGTTACTGATCTTGCATCGGCCTACACGGAAGCTATGATTGTAGATCAACAATTGAGGCCACAAGGTTATGGAATGGAGCAATCAACTATGGTAGGACAACTAGGGGCTTGCAATCAAGCCTCGATGGTAAATCAAGCGTGGGCACAACAAAATTTGATATCAAATGTTTTTCCCTACAATCAACTTTATCCTACCATACCAACTTATGCTCCCACATGTGCTTATACAAGTACTTCCATCCATCCAACTATGCCTCAATTAGAGAATCATGTGGTCACTCCTGGAACCATTGCAACAAATGTTCAAGCTTTGTCCGTGGATATCAATCCAACTAATCCTACTACTTCTACCACTCAACCCAAAGAGTTCATATCAAAAGTAAAAGAGCAAAAGAAAGTGGTTAAGAAGGTATGTAGGCATGTTCCACCACAAAAATGAGCACATCAATGTATGCATCCAAGTCATCCTAGGAAGAAAATTCGTAATTCCGATCTTAATGATGTTTCATGTTATTCTTCTTCAAGTGATACAAGAGCTTTTGAGGTGACTTACATTGAAGTAAATACCTATTTGAAATGTCTTGAAGAGCATGAAGATTTTGGAGAAGAAATTCTATGGATGGGTAACAAGAAGTTGGAATCAAATGATCACCATCTTGTTTTGGAAAAGAAATATCTAGAATCATTACCCAAAAAGGAGGATTTGGATGAACAAACTTATGTGGATATGATTTGGTCAGATGTACTTGCAAAGGATTGGAGCAACTATATGACACGGAATTCAAAAATTGATCCCATTATAGAAGCTCCTAAGCCATCACAAGTGGCTGAAAATGAATTTGAAAGAAAATCAACAAATGAAGTTGAAGACATAATCGAATTTCACCACTTGTTCTCGAAAGACACTTTGGATGATGTTCTTGAAAGTGATGACCAAGAGGATCCACACCTTCCAAATTGTGATAAGATTGAATCATGGGTTACAAATTTGGATTATGATAGCTTTACCAATTTTAATTCAAGAGATAACCCACTTTTGGAAATAACTGAACCATCTAAGGAAGGTGAAGATGAATTGGATGAGAAACATGTTGATGAATCAGAAGATGAAGAAGAAGTACTTGAGCGTCACAACTTGAACTTGGAAGATGATTACTATGATTCGTGGAAGAAATGGGAAGAATATTATCAATCTAAATCTTCTAATAAACTTGTTGTGTCAATTAATATGCAGGATAACTCAATTGCTTCCTCACATGAGGATACTATAAATCTTGTACAATTTGAGAAAGTTTTGGAAGAGGAATTCGAATCTCATCAAATTTTGGAACATGATAAGGATTCTACAACCATGAATCAAGAAAGAGAGTCATTTGCTTTAGATTCCTTTGAAGGAAAAGAAATTGAAAATCTTGATCCACTTACTTGTGCTACAATGACTATGCCATTTCAAAATGAGAAAATTACAAAACCTAAATCATTTGGGTTTGATATCATTGATGATCCAATTGAAAATCTCACATTACCCAAAACAACCCAAGTGATTGATCATGGAAATGTGTTAGTTAACCCACCCCTAGATAGACAAGACTTATGGTTTGAAAGGGATGGACATGTTTTCAATTGGGTACCTAAGTTTGGTGCCTTTGATAAACAAGTCATGGAGAAAGAACAAGTGCTACATGATGATGAATGTCATGAGAGAAAAGAGGAATTTTCAAATCCTCTTCAAGTAAGGTTAAATGAAAACATGCCAAAGGTAAAATCTCACCTTTTTGGTTTCACCATGCAAAATTCGAATGAAGGTTTGCCTAATGAATGGTTTGATTCAAATATTATTAATGTTATGGCTTTATTGAATGAAAATGAAAGCTTATTTCTACACCATGAATCAAAGTGCGGAATGGACATCTTAAAGAATAGACATAAAAGAATTGAATATCAATCATTGTCTAATCAATTTGAAAACTTGAAACTCCACCATAGGATTATTAATGAAACTAAATCAAATTGGTATGGTGAGAGGGGCAAGTTGAAGTTTGTTTCTTTGTTTGGTTTGATCTTGTTTTTGTTGGATTCCTACAAAACTTGGTATGCGTATCACGTCATATGTCTTTTAAAGAATTCTAATCAGGTTTGGGATCCGGGAAAATGATAATCCAAACTTTGCACCATCTTGTATTATATTGTACATTTGTATATACTTTTGGTTTTCGTGTTTTGGTTTTGGATTGGATCTCATTTTGGTTTTAAGTTTTGTGTGTTGGTCCTTTGGACACTTTTGGTTTGTCTTGAAAAAAAAAAAGAAAAAAAAAAAGAAAAGCGAGATGTCAACTTATGTCCTTATGAATGTTGACTAAGACTAAGGGAATATGAAACATCGGAATTGTATTGCAGAAAGCTCCATGAGTATCGCAAACACATTAAAGAATATCGTTTGGAACTTGTGATGCATGAAGTTGTCGAGTTTACAAATTATGGAAAAGTAGGTGGTATACTCCATCCGCATTTCAAAAAGAGCAATGCATTCATCCATATCTCATGTTACATTCCACATTGCATATACATTTCATCTCGGTTGCATCTACATTTCAAATACAATCATTGAAAAGGTGTCGAATCCTCTTAGGGTTATTACATAACATATATTAAAAGGATCCTAAGGTTGGGAACTGATGCCCGAACTATCTTGAACCAAACACGTTCTACACATATTAAAGAGGATCTTGAGCAAAATGGTCAAAACCATACTTGGAAGAAAAGGTGAGGTGAAAGGAGTATTTCGTGTCTGTCCTATCATGCAACATAATCCTTAAAATAGTGGTTTTTACCACTCCCATAGTGCTTAAAGCCTAAAATCAGAGTAGTAAGGATAGGGTTAAATCCCCATCGAACTTAGGTTGAGGATCCAACTCCCCAAAGCTCTGATTTGACCTTCATGGAGTAGTAAGGATAGGGTCTAATTCTCATCTCGCTTAGGTTGAGAATCTGATTCCCCAAAGCTTCTATTTTGCCTCCATCACGCTTTAAGAAATTAAAAAAGCGTGATCTACACTCAAGAACTTGAAATTCCAAAGCAAATATTTTTCATTCTACTTTCATTTCATCATTAATATTGGATTGGAAGGATCGTACTACATGTCCCTTGCAAGGATGGGTAGTCATCCCCAAGGTTCAAGAAATCAAAAGTAAAGCCAAATCCTGGATTATGGGGTTAATCTCCATCGGGGCTATAGACGCCTGACTGGCAGTGGAGTATGCTCATGTGTGGCAACATGTCTTGTCTAAAAGCAAGACCACTAACTGCTCAAACGGACAGGCTAGCCTGATAGTTTCATCCATAATAGGTTAAATCATTTTGTTCAAGATGAGGTAATGAACTCCGAATTAGAGTAGTAAGGATAGGGTTAAATTCCCATCATACTTAGGTTGAGAATCCTATACCCCAAAGCTCTGATTCCACTTACACATGCACTGGTTCAAGATGATAGTGACACATAACCAACTTTGGGATCTGGTAAATTAATTCAGTATACACATATTTGGTCCTAAGAGGGTTTGAC